>JBANSL010000019.1:26610000-29390000 GCA_037127255.1 Persicaria tinctoria
AATATAATATGATATAATAATAATAATAATTTTATTATAAATTAATATTATTATTAAATTATATTATAATATTATATAATAATAATATTATTATTATTATAAATTGAAAATTATTATTATAGTTATAAATAATATTTGCTCAAAATAATAATACTAATAATATATTATTATTATTATTATATAATATTATAATATTATTATTATTATAAAAATAATAATAATAATTATTATTATTATTATTATATGCGGGACGGAATGGGATTTGCGGGATCCCACCGGGATCATCCCGCGTTTCGTCACGCATAATTTTTGCGGGACGGGATTCGCTATTTTGTCCTAAATCCCACCGGGATCGGGACGGGACCGGGACGGGATCGGGATTTGCGGGATTTATGCCCACCCCTAAGAAATTCAGTTCAATAAACACAATTTTCTCCTTTACATTTTTCTTAGTTACTCCCTGTAACAGTTGCACAGGATTGCCCGGACTCCTTTTGAGTCCTATACCTTCCGCCTTTCGGACTGCTGAATCTCTATCCTCTTCATTGCATCACCAACTTGAATTTTGCAGATGTAGTACTATCTAAATTGCCAATTGGTAAACAGAAACAACAAGGTTAACATAGTCCATACATACAATACAAACTAATTTCGATTTCTACTAATGAAAATCAAAACTCAATTTGCAATCTTTCATCTGCACATTTTAAGTTTTGAATTGCATCAGCAAAAAATTACAATAAGAAATAATGGTAGTTTGCAATCTGTTCTATTTTCAACTCTTGTTGATGCAAGGACAAGAAGCTCCAATTCCCAAGAATAAAATTAACCATGTAATGTAAAATAACGTGAAATGGGGAGATGCAAATGTATAGGAGGTTGTGGTTGATATTGTTACTCAAAGAGGGTTTGGATTATAAGACTTTTTGAGTGAATGCATCTGCTTTATTATTTTCTTTTAAATTTTGTCCGTTAGATCAACATTAATCGGTTAAGATTTTAACTTGTCATCACTCACGGTAAAGTACACTTCGCACGTGATATTCCCCCTAAAAACAATTAGGGGCAATTTGCGAAATAGCCACGAATTTTTCAAGTGCAACGTGATCTCACATCTCTCTCTCTCTCTCTCTCTCTCTCTCAAGGTTCCATGTCTGTTACCGATTATTTCACATGAATGAAAACTCTTTGGGATGAATACTTGATACAAGTTGAAGATCAAGTGTGTTCTTGTGGATCTTCTACCCTTGCCACCAAAATTCTCACTGATTAGTAAGTTGTTCAGTTTTTAATGGGGCTTAATGACTCTTATTCCACTGTTCGTGTCAATATCTTGCTTTTTATACCTCCTCCTTCCTTAGATGAGGTTCTTCAGATGATTTTGCAAGATGAAGAGCAACGATCGATTCGTCCCCTTGAAGGTTCTCTCAATTCTGATTCGACTACTTTGGTTGCGAGTTCTTCCAAGAATTATGGTTTTAAGCCATCCAAGAATCAAAATAAACCTGTGACTGGTAAAGGTTCTGGAAAAAGAAATCAGCTTTTCTGTGAGCACTACAAGCAAACAAATCACTCTATTGACCGATGTTGGAAGCTTCATGGCTATCCATCCTCTCAGCAATCTCGAGGAGGTCATTCCACTGCAAATGTTTCTTCCACGATGTCTGATTCCTCTTCTACACAAAGTGCACTTGCGTCTACACCTTTCTCCCTCACTGCTGATCAGTACAGTCAATTGATAATCCTCCTTGGTAAGAGATCGTCCGAGGGATCTGATTCTTGTGCCTGAGCAGGTAAAGCATCTTGTCTCCTTTCCTCTTGCAATTCCCCATCTTCTATTATCGATAGTGGAGCTATAGATCATATCACACCCCATATTTCTTCTCTTTCTAACCTTGATTCCATTTCCAAACCTGTAAGTATTACTATGCCTAATGGTCACAAGTCCTATGTGGCTAACACTGGTTCTATTTCATTTACTGATGATTTCTCCATTTCCAATGTACTTCATGTACCTGAGTTTTGTTTCAATTTACTGTCCATTTCCAAGCTTACAAAAACCTTGCAATCGAATGTTATTTTCACACCTTATGCTTGCTATCTTCAGGACCCTTTGAAGAAGAAGCCAATTTTGATATATTGGTAAAGAAGACAATGGTCTGTATGTGCTTGACAAGTCTGTCATGACCACCTCCTCTTCAATTGTTGGATCTTCGACTGTTCTTGCTTCCTTCACCACAAGCCCTGACCTTTGGCATTGTAGGCTTGGCCACACAGCTTATGAACAACTCAGGCACATTTCAGTTTTTTCTTCTCCTTCTAAATCTCAGTACATTTGTAAAGTTTGCCCTATGGCTAAGCAGCATAGAAAACCTTTCTTTAGTTCAAGCAGTGTGGCTTCTTCTCCATTTGAGCTTGTCCACATTGACACTTGGGGTCCATATAAGACCACCACTTACAATGGTTTTCGGTTCTTTCTTACCATAGTAGATGACTTCACTCATTGCACTTGGCTCTTTCTCATGTCTCATAAGAGCAATGCCTTGAGCATAATAAAATCCTTTCATTCTTTTGTTCTTACTCAGTTCAATGTCTCCATTAAAGCCATACGTTCTGACAATGCTCATGAGTTTTCTGATGCTTCTGCACAAGAGTTTTATGCAGACCTTGGGATATCTCATCAAACCTCTTGTGTGGATTCTCCCCAACAAAATGGCAGGGTTGAACGCAAGCACAAACACCTCTTAGAGGTTGCTTGTGCCTTGTTGTTTCAGTCAAATTATTTTATCACTTGAATATTGGGGCCATTGTGTTCTCACTGCCACTTACTTGATCAACCGCACCCCTCTGCCATCTCTTAAACACAAAACCCCTTATGAATTATTATTTCATAAACCTCCTGATTACTCCTTTCTCAAAGCCTTTGGCTGCTTATCTTTTGCTTGTACTCTTAAACGATCAAGAGACAAACTGCAACCTCGTGCAAGTCCTTGTGTGTTCATAGGCTACTCTTTTGGCAAAAAGGCCTACATTGCCTTAGACCTTCACACAAAGAAAGTCTTTCATTCTAGGGATATGACTTTTCATGAGCAACATTTCCCTTTTCACTATATCAAACACATTACAAACAATACTTTACCTTCTCTCATCACAGACTACCCTGACCATATTTTTTACCCCGTTGAGACTCCTCCCACTAGGACACCTCCTGTCTCTCCATCACCACCTGTATCCCCTTCTAATCATGACAGCAACCACTCCATGTATGTCAATTCTCCCCTCCCCCCACCTCCTTCTTTCCCACCTCCCATTGTCCCTTTAAGAATATCCAACAGGCACCACAAGCCTCCTCCTTACCTGGGTGATTACTCTTGCACATACAAGCCCTCATCTTCAGCATCAATCAATATGGTAACTCCATCCACATTGCCATCTTCTCATTTTGCTTTTATCTCCACTGTCTCATCTTATAGTGAACCTACTTCTTACTCACAACATCTTCTGATCCTAATTGAGTTTTGGCAATGAAAAAGGAGATTGATGCTTTACTTTCTAATGGCACTTGGGATCTAGTTGTTCTCCCACCAGGAAAGAAACCCAGAGGGTGTAAATGGGTCTATAAAGTCAAGCTCAAGGCTGATGGTTCCTTGGAACGGTACAAAGCTCGGTTGGTGGCAAAGGGGTTCACTCAAAGACATGGTATAGACTACCATGAAACCTTCTCTCCAGTGGTTAAAATGGCCACTGTGCGTAGCTTGATCTCTGTTGCAGCTTCCAAGAAGTGGTCTATTCACCAGTTAGATGTAAATAATGCTTTCCTCCATGGATTTCTTCATGAAGATATCTATATGAAGATGCTTGAGGGCATTCCAAATCCAGACAATATGTTTTGTAAATTGAGGAAGTCCCTCTATGGTCTGAAACAGGCATCACAACATTGGTTTCAGAGGTTAACTACTGCCTTGGAGTCTCTTGGTTTTGCCCAATCCAGGAATGATTATTCCCTTTTCACTCGCTCTCCTAATGGTCATCTTACACTTGTTGCCATCTATGTTGATGATTTTCTTATCACAGGCTCTGACCCCGCTGTGATTTCTCAGTTAAAGAGGTTCCTTGACAATGAATTCAACATCAAAGACCTTGGGTTATTACATTTTTTCTTAGGCCTTGAGGCTTCATATCTTGCCGGTGGTATTGCCTTAACCCTGCAAAAGTTTACTCAAGAACTTCTCAGTGATGTTGATTTATTATGCCTTAAGTCAGTGTGCTGTTGTGAGCCTAATTTGCCACGTTTTATCTTAACTTTTATATCGATTTATGTATACATTTCATGCATTTGGGTTATAATAGTACAAAATCTATGTAGTTTATGCTTATTTTCCAAATTATGGAGTCTACACTAGTTTTTGTTTAATTTCGCAGAAATCGGACGCACTTTGGAGCTTAAAGGAAAGTCATGAAGAAGCTAAGGATGATCTAGCTGGAGGAAAGCCCAATTTTTGCCATTCATCATTCTAAATCAAGTTCTGTTGTCCTCATTAAAGTTGTAGCCCTCGAAAAGATCTGTCCAACGCATACTCATATGCGTCAATCGGACAAACATGGACTCAGGAAAGTGCGTTTTAAGAACGAAGCAGAATGCTGAAAGCTGACAATTCTACTCGACGTCGAGTACTTTAGTTGACGTCGAGTACATCCAGTCAAATTCAGGAAGTCGAGCACGAGCAGAGCATCACTCGAGACACACAAATCTACTCGACGTCGAGTAAACTACTCGAAGTCTAGTACTCATGTCGAGTCCACCATGTAGCCGAGCTCGAGTGCACACGAGGAGAAGAAGACGCTACTCAACGTCGAGTACTTTGGTCGACGTCGAGTACTATCCAGAAGCAATTCGAGTCGAGATCAAGTGGAGTTCAAGCCCTGTGGACTACTTGCAAGCTAAGGCAGGTGAATTCTATCAACATCAAGTGAAAATCTATCAAGATGGAAGATATTAATCCACATTAGATATTTCCATTGTTTAATTATTAGATTTATTTCCTTTATTTATCAAGTTTTATCTAAAGCTTTTAGATAGATAGTTTTAGATAGAGATAGATTGTTCATTCCTAGAATAGCTATATGGAGCACTATAAATAAAGCCCTAGGGGGCTGATTTTCATTCATTCAAGCAAAGCCGTCTTCGGACGCAATAAGGTAGGAGAGAGAGAGAGAGAGAGGGATTGGAAGGTTTTGTAATTTTTAGTTTGATTTTAATGTTGAAGTTAGTTTCTTTTATTATGTTTTGTTTCTAGTTCCCCCTTCTAGGGTTGGGGTGAGCCCGACGATAGTCATGCACACTTGAGGTAAAGTTTTGATATTTATTATGTTTTGATCATTCACTGCCTTCTATATGTTTATTGCCTACTCGAAAGAATAGAGATTCATGTTAACAACTTGAATTATAAACATAAAATTGTTGGTAGATACAATTAGGGTTACTTGAAAGGGTTATCTAATTGTTGGAAAAGGCGAAAGCTTACTCCTTTGATGTGATTACATAACTATTCTATCTTATCTTTTGTGTGTTTGATTATCGTTGCGGTGATCCCTTACCGTGGAAGTTTGCACCTTTATTACTTTATTTCTTTATTTACATTCTGCATAGATTTTACTCGACACCAGCCACCATTCCCTATCTATCCCTCGACATCGACCCATTCTTAGCCGACGTCGACAACAACCCTCATCACATTTTCCCGCTATTCCCAAACCTCAAAACCAACTAAACCTAGAACCGCTGACTTCTCTCCTGAGGACGAACCTGACTTCACTATCCTATATTGGGGTCTTGATTATAAATTTATTTGGTCGAGAAACCCTCTCGTCAAATTAGCGCCGTTCCCGGGGAGATATTAATCGCGCCTAGCTTAGTTGTGTTTAAAGTTTAGGAATAGCCCATCCCTTTTTCTTATCCTACCTATCACATACCCTACCATCACCTACCTCATCGGTACCAACTGGATGTCGAGGCCCCTTGCTATTTAATTTGTGTGTTCTTGTTGTGATCTATAGGTACAATGCAAGGCGCATATGATATAGAGACCAAGATAGCGGAGCTTCGCCAACGGATACAGGAGATACAACAAAAGAAGGCAGAAATAACCCGTCGCGCGGATGTCGATATCGCCGAAAACCGCCAGCTCAAGGAACAATTGGACGTCTGGGATAGATGGGAACATCATACCGAATCGCTCGAACTGACGATGACAAGTTAGTTCGACAACGTCCCCTTCTATGAGCCAGTCGACGTCGACTACCTGAACTCGACATATACACATTCTGGAGGAACTGATCCATAAACGCTAGCAAAAATCGATTGTAGCACATAAACCCAGGTACGTCCTTCCTCTATTTCGATTTCTACTTCACTATCTATCTTTGAAGAATCATTTGAAGGATCTCAAGAAGAAGAAGAGCTACTAATGCAAAAGTCGAATGTCGTTGCCCATGGTGCTTCAAGGTCGCTTTTACCTTACAAGGTGAAGGCTATCCCCGATGATTTTGAGAAACCGATGTTCATATTTAAGTATGGGGTCCTAGCAAAGTGGCATGAAGCTCCGCAGGATGAGGAGGAAATATCTCTTCCCACTCCACCGTTCTGTTGTGGTGGAGATACACAACCAAGTCAATCTATGAAGTAGAAGAGAGACAATTATGAGGTATGTGAATTTTCTTTATATCCTCCTTTATACATGCTAGCTGGAGTCAGGGAAGATGAATGGGTGGAGCCATGGAGCGTTCACTCTGGGAGGTTTAAGCTTCTTCACATGATGTCGCCGGATGACATTCCACGGTTCCCACCACCGGATGAACCACCAGATCCACCTATACCTCCGGACAAAAATGAGCCAGACTAATGCTTAAAGGGAAGTAGGTCAAGCTAAAGACTTAAAATTTATCACTTACGGGAGGCAACCCTCTATTTCTTATTTCTTAGGGTTTTAGATATTGTTGGTTTTTTTTAATATTGTTTTTGGATTTTTCTATTGTGGATTATTGTCTTTCTAACAAATCTTGCAGGTACAGACGAGTTGCAGAAGTACTCGACGTCGAGTAACCTACTCGACGTCAACTACCCGTAACGAGCAGAAACGTCTATGTTCGAGGAAAGATCACCCTAGAGGCTTTCACTATACTCGAGATCGAGCAGTCTAGTCGATGTCGATTATACTCTTCTCGAAATCGACCACTTCTGTAGCAACTACAACACTCAATTCCGACGTTCTGCACACTTATGTAGTGAGTCTCTTTATTTACCCTTGTTCTTATAAAGTGAGGACACTGTAATGTTTAAGTATGGGGTGGGAGAAGAGCTTACTTTGTGCATATTTGACTATATTTGACCATATGTGCATATTTATGATTTATTTCTCGAATTTCTTATACATGGCTACTTTGGAATTATCATTGATGTCTATGTGCTTATATGTTGTTTTCCAAAGTTTATAAAAATCATCCCCATTGAAAATTTTGATTAGTGTCATGGAAACTTTTATTGAACTTGACGATGCAAAATTGGATTCATTAGAGATATAACATGAAATTGCCTAGTAAAGGGAAGTCACAATGAAAGGCAATATCTTTATGAAAACCATGGAAGGAGGTAAAATTTGATATTGCTTTTGACATGTTGCATGATAAGAGGATGGAGGACTTTATATTTCCATATAATGCTCATATGTTTATATTCCCTACCCATACCTATGCTTATGCATCACAAAAGCCATATTATGCCTTATTTCAATTATTGCTCCACATGATCTAAATAGAAAGATATGGTATTTGTGTTGAGAATGATGTCACATTATGGAGATTACTATATGGTATTTGTGTTGTTACTATCATTATTGGAGTTTGGCAGGAAATAGAAAGATATGGAAAATTTAATGAGTGAAAGAAAATCCAGTCACCTCAGGAGATAAAGGTAGATCGACCCTGCTCGTTGAGAAGTTAGTTCGACGGGATAGGACACACAGGTGAGGACTCCGAAGCACTAAGTATCCGGGGCCATTAATGACACTCATGCTTGCGACTCGCGAGAAGGCAATGCTGAGGTTAGAGAGGCAAAAGCATATAAGTGAAAAAAGAAAAGAGTGAATTATGAGAGGATGAGTGATGTGGAAATTATGATGGGAGAAAGCGCAACAAAACAAGAAAGCTAGTTTGAAGAAATTCTCCCCGGATTTAGCACCACATGGCCCAAATATAGCTCACCACTATACATTTTACCTTTTCTTCACCATGAGCTTAAATTAAAGTCCTCTTGATTATTATTTCTTTGTCACGAATGAATGTTTTTTCATAACCCTCCTTTTATGTGTGAAGTTGCTTTTATTCACAGGATTTGATTTGTGACATTAATACCTTTTCGATGATGGTAATTGATTGCAGGGTTATACGAGAATGAATCTAAGATGTTGAGAGGTTGATTTCTTTCCCTATATGACCATTAAAAGTATTGCTTGAGGAAAAGCAAGCTTAAGTATGGGGTGTTTGTTGTGAGCCTAATTTGTCATGTTTTACCTTTACTTTTTTATCGATTTCTGTATACATTTCATGCATTTGGGTTAGAATAGTACAAAATCTATGTAGTTTATGCTTATTTTCCAAATTATGGAGTCTACACTAGTTTCTGTTTAATTTCGCAAAAATCGGACGCACTTTGGAGCTTAAAGGAAAGTCATGAAGAAGCTAAGGATGGTGCAGCTAGAGAAAAGCCCACTTTTCGCCATTCATCATTCTGAATCAAGTTCTGTTGTCTTCATGAAAGTTGTAGCTCTCGAAACGATCTTTCCAAAGCATACTCATATGCGTCAATCGGACGAACGAGGACTCGGGAAAGTGCGTTTCAAGAACGAAGCAGAATGTTGAAAGCTGACAATTATACTCGACATCGAGTACTTTAGTCGACGTCGAGTACATCTAGTCGAATTCAGGAAGTCGAGCATGAGCAGAGCAACACTCGAGACACACAAATCTACTCGAAGTCGAGTACTCATGTCGAGTCCACCATGTAGCCGAGCTCGAGTGCGCACGAGGAGAAGAAGACGCTACTCAACGTCGAGTACTTTGGTCGACGTCGAGTACTATCCAGAAGCAATTCGAGTCGAGTTCGAGTGTAGTTCAGGCCATGTGGATTACTTGGAAGCTAAGGCACGTGAATTCTATCAACATCAAGTGAAGATCTATCAAGATGGAAGATATTTATCCACATTAGATATTTCCATTGTTTAATTATTAGATTTATTTCCTTTATTTATCAAGTTTTATCTTAAGCTTTTAGATAGATAGTTTTAGATAGAGATCAAGTGAAGAAGGGTTGATTGGCGCCAAAATCAGGTCACCAGAGCTTCGATTAGAAGGTTGTCAGGAGTGGTTGCTTCACTTGTAACAACTAGGGAGTTAGTGGTAGTGGATCTCCTCTATAAATACAGATTGTTCATTGTGCTTTGTAATCAAGAAATTCTAGGGGTGGGCACGGGACAGGACGGGACGGGATTGGGCCGGGACGGGACTCGTCCCGTGAAATTTTTTCGGCACGGGATTGACATTTTTTTTTCGAGACGGGATGGTGTCTGGACGGGACGGGACGGGCCTTCTCCCGCATATAAAAATAATAAAATATTATATAAATTTGCAAAGTGAAAAATGCTTTCATAATTCATTATTTAGTATAATATGTTGAATACGGTATTATTCTCAACTATATTATTCAATAATAATAATAATAATATTATTATTATTATTATTATTATTATTATTATAATACTATTATTAATTCATACAATGATTTTATAATTAATTATAATGTTCAACATATTTGGCTACATTATCTTACTAGATCAGGACGGAAAGGAATTGAGACAGGATTTACCAATATTGTCTAATTATCGATTGATAGTTAGGAAGAATACCGTATTTAATTAGCTATTTGCCTCTTGTAACTCTAAATGGGCGGGATGTGTGTCGATCTGATGGGATCCTCTCCATTGACCCAATCTGGAATTTCTGACTTTATGTCTGGTCGTGCTGTTGTTGATGCTGCTCTACGTAAGTGTGTCAAGTATCGAGATTTGTGTACGGCGGCTGGTTATGGTTTCCTACCCTTCTCATTCTCTTCATTGGGGGAGTTGGATACAGATGCGGTTGCATTGCTGAAGCGGATTAAGAAATTCTCGGTATCTCCGGATGCTGGGGCTCGTGCTGCACGTTATATTTTTACTAGACTTGGCTTTGTTATCGCTAATGAAGTGGGTGCCCAGATAGTATCTCGGTTGCCCACTAATTTCTTGTAATCTGTTTTTATTATAATAATAATAATAATAATAATAATAATAATAATAATAATAATAAATAATAATAATAATAATAATAATAATAAAATAATAATAATAATAATCCCACGTTATAATTAAAAATAAAATAAAATAATATTACTTATTTTTATTGTTATTATTATAAAATAATTATACTTTACAAGAAAAAAATATAATATGATATAATAATAATAATAATTTTATTATAAATTAATATTATTATTAAATTATATTATAATATTATATAATAATAATATTATTATTATTATAAATTGAAAATTATTATTATAGTTATAAATAATATTTGCTCAAAATAATAATACTAATAATATATTATTATTATTATTATATAATATTATAATATTATTATTATTATAAAAATAATAATAATAATTATTATTATTATTATTATATGCGGGACGGAATGGGATTTGCGGGATCCCACCGGGATCATCCCGCGTTTCGTCACGCATAATTTTTGCGGGACGGGATTCGCTATTTTGTCCTAAATCCCACCGGGATCGGGACGGGACCGGGACGGGATCGGGATTTGCGGGATTTATGCCCACCCCTAAGAAATTCAGTTCAATAAACACAATTTTCTCCTTTACATTTTTCTTAGTTACTCCCTGTAACAGTTGCACAGGATTGCCCGGACTCCTTTTGAGTCCTATACCTTCCGCCTTTCGGACTGCTGAATCTCTATCCTCTTCATTGCATCACCAACTTGAATTTTGCAGATGTAGTACTATCTAAATTGCCAATTGGTAAACAGAAACAACAAGGTTAACATAGTCCATACATACAATACAAACTAATTTCGATTTCTACTAATGAAAATCAAAACTCAATTTGCAATCTTTCATCTGCACATTTTAAGTTTTGAATTGCATCAGCAAAAAATTACAATAAGAAATAATGGTAGTTTGCAATCTGTTCTATTTTCAACTCTTGTTGATGCAAGGACAAGAAGCTCCAATTCCCAAGAATAAAATTAACCATGTAATGTAAAATAACGTGAAATGGGGAGATGCAAATGTATAGGAGGTTGTGGTTGATATTGTTACTCAAAGAGGGTTTGGATTATAAGACTTTTTGAGTGAATGCATCTGCTTTATTATTTTCTTTTAAATTTTGTCCGTTAGATCAACATTAATCGGTTAAGATTTTAACTTGTCATCACTCACGGTAAAGTACACTTCGCACGTGATATTCCCCCTAAAAACAATTAGGGGCAATTTGCGAAATAGCCACGAAATAGGGACAAATTGGTGAAATGTCCACGTTTTAGGACAAATTTGTGAAATGTCCGCTATATAACCCTAATCTAATTAAGTGGATTGCTGATCCGGATCTCTCGCTCGCATCTCCTCCTCCGATCTCCGTCTTCCTCTTCCCGTTCCTCAGATCAGTGCCTTCCTCGGAGATTTGAGAGCGAGCGATCGATGGAGTGGAGCAAGAAGCAATTGGACGGCAATTGGACAATGTTGCTCCTAGAGCGCGGATCTGTCTCGCGCGAAGTCTCTCTGTCACCGAATATCTCTCTCGCCGAATCTATGGCTTCGGATCTATGGCGAGGGGCGAGATCTGAAGAGGAGGCCGAGATCTATGGATTCGGCGCCGGAGCGAGGCGGATCGAGGTCGAGCAAGGTCCGGAGGTTTCAGATCTGCGGCCTGGAGGTTTCAGATCCGGTTGCGTTCAGCAATTAGGTCGGATCTATGGCATCAGATCTATGGGGCGGGCTGAGATTTGAAGAGGATGCCAAGATCTATGGCTTCGGCGCTGGAGCGAGCGAGGTCGGGAGAGGCGGAGCAAGCGAGCGAGGCGGCGCGAGTGAGCGAGGTCGAGAGGCTGGAGATCGGCGCGGAGGCGGCGAGCTGCAGGCCGGCCGGCGTTTCCTCTTTGCAGAAATCGGGAGGAAGAAGATGGACTTTGTATGGAATTACAAAAATCACCCTACAAATATGAGAAATTAAAAAAACTATCTATATTTTATCATGTGATCCATAATCTATATTTTTATTTTTATTTTTTCACAATAAAATGTTATATTTGCACAACATACGATTATATTTGCACAATTTACTGTTATATTTGCACGACAAAATGTTAAAAAAAAAATAAAAAATAAAAAATAAAACTAGATTTGCTTCAATTTATTCTGAATCGCTTACAATTTATTGAGAAAGTATAAAATTATATTGAGATAAAAGAAGATCATGTTGAGTATAAATTCACAAGTCTCTATTGTTGTGCAAAAATAGCATATAGTTGAGCAAAAATAAGATGATGCTGAGCGAAATTTCACCAATCCCCCATGTTGTGCAATTATTGTATATTGATGAGCAAAAATAAGACCATGTTGTGCAAAAATAAGAGCATGTTGAGCAATAATTTATTGAGACAATATGAAATTATATTGAGATAAAATAAGATCATGTTGAGAATAAATTCACAAGTCTCGATTGTTGTGCAAAAATAACATATAGTTGAGCAAAAATAAGATGATGTTGAGCAAAATTTCACCAATTCTCCATGTTGTGTAATTATTGTCTATTGATGAGCAAAAATAAGAGTATGTTGTGCAAATATAACCGTAAGTTGTGCAAATATGACCCCATTCTATTTTTTTATATATATTTTTTAACATTTTGTCTTGCAAATATAAGATGACGTTGTGCAAATTTAATCGTAAGTTGTGCAAATATGACCCTAGTCTAGTTTTTAATTATTTTTTTAAAACTTTTTATCGTGCAAATATAAGAGTACTTTGTGCAAATATAACCGTAAATTGTTCAAATATGATCCAAGTCTAGTTTAGAGTTGCACTTTTTTCCGTGTCAGCACTTTTTTTCCCATATCAGCACTTTTTTTAGAGTTACACATCTGTAGTTTAGAGTTGCACAACCGTATTTTAGAGTTGCACAAATTTAGTTTAGAGTTGCACAATTGTATTTTAGATTTGCACAACTTCAGTTTAGAGTTGCACAACTTCAGTTTAGAGTTGCACAACTCTATTTTATTTGTGTCAGCACCTCCAAGAAACACTTTTCATTCTATTTGTCTCCAATTCAAGTGGCTCAGTGCTTCAACCAAAGTTTACACAACCAACAACACGATAGCCTATACGGGATTTGAACCCGTATCTTTGTGTTTGTACACAACGCTCTACCAATTTGAGCTAATAGGCTTCACAAAATAATAAAACAAGATGGGTGGAGATTTATTACCAATATGTATGTCATTTGACCAAATGCACTATAGGATTTAAGCTAATAAGCTTCACAACGCTCTACCGATTTGAGCTAGTAAACTTGCTGGCTCACACATATATACCATTTTTAGTAGGCTGATGACTAACTAAAGGAGATACTTACAGGATCACACATATCATTTCCTGTCAAAATTAGACTCGTAACATCATACAAACTAAACACGACTCTTAAAACAGAGTCGTGCAACTCTTAAAACAGAGTCGTGCAACTCTTACAAGAGAGTCGTGCAACTCTTACAAGAGAGTCGTGCAACTCTTAAAACAAGAGTCGTGCAACTGTTACAAAAGAGTCGTGCAACTCTTACAAGAGAGTCGTGCAACTCTTAAAACAAGAATCGTGCAACTCTTACAACAGAGTCGTGCAACTCTTAAAACAGAGTCTTGCAACTCTTACAACAGAGTCGTGCAACTCTTAAAATAATATTGAGAGAAAATGAAATCATGTTGAGAACAATTTCACAAGTCTCGATTGTTGTGCAAAAATACCCTATTGTTGAGCAAAAATAAGATGATGTTGAGCAAAATTTCACCAATCTCCCATGTTGTGCAATTTTACTCTATTGATGAGCAAAAATAAGACCGTGTTGTGCAATAATCTATTAAAAAAGTATAAAATTATATTACCAAAAATAAGATTATGTGGAGACACAATTTCATAAGTCTTGATTGTTGTGCCAAAATAAAGAATTGTTGAGCAAAAATAAGAGCATGTTGTGCAATAATCTATTGAGAAAATAAGAGCATGTTGTGCAATACTTTTTGCGGGACGGGACCGGGACGGGATTCTCTATTTTTTTTTCGATCCCGCGCGGACCCTATTCCTTACGGAACGGAACGGGACCGGGGCGGGACGGGCCTTGTCCCTCAAATAAAATAAAATAAATCTAAATTCTCTAACATTTTCCGATTTCTAAAAGATATAACACGCTATATATTGTGTATACCCACAATATTATACAAATAGACATTGTATGTATACACTGCGTATATATAAACACACATATTGACATTGCATATACATTGACAATTTGACACTGTATATATATACATTGACAATTTGACACTGTATATATATTAACACTGCATATATATATATATATATATATATATATATATATATATATAAAAGAAGCACGGAAGTAACACGCACCACTGTACCAATTTGACTTCATTGTTTATTTTACAGTTAATAGCTTTTTACACTATTTACTTCGTACAATATTAAATGCCTAATCGCTCGTACAATATTAAATGTATAGTGCTTTTTTTTTAATATGTAAATGTATAGTGCTTTTATTTCCTCCTGATTTTTTTTTATTAGAAAAGAATTCGGGTGAGCGAGCTCTACCCGATAGCATTTTTACGGATGAGGTCTATAAGACCAGGATTGTTGTAAATATCGACACCCCGGGCAGAGTGGCAAAGGTGTCCAACCTTATCCGCCACTCTGTTACCCATACGGAGAATATGAAAGAAAGAAACTTCTTTCAAAGTCGATAAAAGGTTTTATACATCTGACATGATTAATTCTATATCCCATGGACACTTTGTTACTTGACGTAGGTGATTAATGATTATACTAGAATCTCCCTCAATGTGTAACTTGTCGATCCTGAGTTGAAGGGCGTTTGGATGCCTTGCTTTAAAGCAAGAGCTTCTGCAGTAATGGGGTTTTGCTTACCCAGCTTGCTATAGCATATTCGAATTGGTTTTCCCTCCCAATCCCTGATAATGGCACCAGCTGAACTAATCGAGTTTGCTAGCGTGGATCCGTCGAAGTTTAGTTTAAAGGTCCCCATTGGTGGTTTACGCCATTTAATCCTAGAAGGCTTATTTTTTATCTTAAGATGGTTGGATCTTTGAATACGGGTGGGTGAGTCATCTTCTAAACAGCCGTCTAGAAGAGAAGTTTTTTTCCAATTTTCCCTATGGGTTGTAACAATACGCACTAGAGTATCTTTATCAGGAAAGGAAATTTGTCGAAACACGAATTGGTTCCGAGAGTACCATACTGACCACCAAACAAAAGCAAGATCAACCTTGGAAGCGGAAGTGAGGTTGTTCCCAATGAACGAAAGGATAGGTTTTACGTCTCGCGAGAGAGTAATCATGTTAGATATTGTCGTTTTAGTGGTAGGAGGGAAGTTGAGAAGCGATTGCACATGGCCGCATTCAAATAACAGGTGAACCTCATCTTCGGCCACACAATTGCATATACTGCAGGTTGAAGGCACAAGAGTCCCCCGAGCTGCTAACCTGGATGCAGTAGGAAGACCGTTCTGGCATACCTTCCAAAGGAAGTACTTGATCTTTGGTGGGATGTCCAGTTTCCATATCCATGCATTTTCGTCTGAGTGTAGTGAAGATTGGGAAGTAATCAATTTATACGCACTTGATGTGGTAAACCAGCCCGGTCTATCCGGTCACCAGTAGAGCCGATCCTCAAAGGTGGATATAGGGAGGGGAATGTCCAGAATTTCTCGCACTATGCTATCCGGGAGGACGGTGACAAGCTTCTCCTTCTACCAATTCCCACCTAGGATATAATCACTAACCGTTTCGTCTAAATTTCCAATCCGAGGGCAGTCATTCCTAGTTATCCAGTTGTCCTTCCAGAATTTGATTGACTTCCCATTTCCTACTGACCATATAAGGCCAGTTTTGAACTTATTAATAAGAGTAGTGAGCTTGGCCCACTGCCACGACGAGTCCTCTTTTTCTTATATTCTAGAATGTTAGTAGAGCGTAGGTATTTGTACTGAATTAATTTGACCCAGACATTTGTAGGTTCAGCTAGAATTTTCCATAATATTTTCATCTGAAGAGCTTCATTCATCTCCTTAGATTTCCTAATCCCTAACCCACCACACTGTTTTGGTTTACAAATTCTATCGCAGCTAATAAGAGGCTTGTGTTGAAGATCTTTATTCCAGAAGAACTACCTATTGACCTAGTCGAGTTCCTTATGGACCGATGCTGGTAGCATAAAATTCTGCATTGTATACAGAGGTTTTGCAGAGAGGTTGGTATTTATAAGGATTGCTCGGCCTTGTTGTGATAGCGCACTAGCACGCCATTTGCTAAGTTGTTCCTTGGACTTACATATAATGTCCTGAAAGGTTTGTTTGTTTACTCTACCATTGATAATTGGGAAGCCAAGGTATTTCTCCAAGGATTTTTCATTTGTAATTTCGAAGCAATCCCTGAGCTCTGAGATTTGAGAGCTAGGGATGCCCTTAGTAGCCTGGAAGCTCGATTTATGATAGTTAACTTTCTGTCCCGAGCCGCTACAATAGATGTCTATTTACCTTTTATTTTCCTTCCTGCTTCAATAATGCCTTTGGTGAAAATTATAATGTCATCTGCAAATGACAGAAAGGGAATCCTAGGGCCATTTCTGCCATATGTGAAACCAATTGGACTATTATCCGAGCATGTTTCTGACGAAAGCTTCCTGGCAAGGATTTCGGCTCCCATTATGAACAAAAATGGAGATAGAGGATCCCCTTGACGAAGTCCGCGAGAGGGGAGGAACATCTCGGTCGGCCCGTTGTTAACCAGGACAGAGAAAGAGACGGTCGTGACACACTCCATGATCCAGGAGATGAACGTTTGGTGGAATCCAAATTTTTCTAAGATTTTTTGTGTGAATTTCCAGTCAACTATGTCGTATGCTTTTTCCATATCTAGTTTTATTGCAAGCCACCCTTCACGCCCAGTACGCGACCGGAAGGAGTGGAAGATTTCGTGTGCAATTAGCATATTATCTTGAATGGCTCTATCGGACACAAAGGCCCCCTGTAATGGATGGATTAATTTTCCAATAATCTTTTCGAGTCTTTCTGTCAGTATCTTAGATATGATTTTATATAGATTTGAACATAAGTTGACTGGGCGATAGTGGCTAGTAGTGGTAGGATTGTCCTTTTTAGGCAGAATAGATATAAAGGTGTGATTAATTTGTTTAAGCATCTTTCCCGAATGGAAAAAACCCTTGACCGCTTTAATGATAGATATCCCCACAATATCCCAATATTTTTTATAAAATTCAGAAGTAAATCTATCAGGACCCGGTGATTTATTCCTTCCTAAACCGAAGACAGCTGATTTTATTTCGTTGTTTGACGGGTGTCTAATTAAAAAATCGTTTTCCTCTGTAGTGATTGAGGGATGAATCAAGTTCAACATTTCATTGAGAAGTCTGTCATTGATGGGCTCGCTTCTTAATCTTCTCTCAAAGTCACTTTTTATTTCATTTTTAACATTCTCCTCTCCCGTTATAAGCCTTCATGTTGTTGTGGTAATGTTACGTATATGCTTTCTATGTCTTCTGCCTGAGGCAACTCGGTGGAAATATGCAGTGTTAGAGTGAGCGAGCTTAAGATGCTTTGTTTTTTCTCTTTGGTTCCAGAAGGATTTCTGGAACAGGAGGAGCTTTTCTTTTTTCCTTATGAGATTGTTCTCCTTGTTACTGATCCAATGTGAATTACCTGCACCTACGGATGATTGAATAGAGAGTAACTCTGTTTCCACTTCGTTCAACTGACGGAAGATGTTACCGAAGGTGTGCTTGTTCCAATCCTTTGCTTTCCTTTTTAGTATTTTTTGTTTAAAAAGAAGTTGGAACATAGAGGACTCTGAACAAGAGGCACGCCACGACTGTTTGACAATGTTGCAAAAGTCCTTGCGTTGGAGCCAAGCATTCTCAAATTTAAAAGGTGGTGCTTTAAAGACAGAGCCATTTTATAGTGTGATTGATATGGGGCAGTGATCTGACGATGAAAAAGCATCGTTATAAGTAGTGATAGTTGGGAATTTTTGGATAATTTGATGTTGAACTAAGACCCGGTCCAGTTTTTTCCAAATATTGTTATCACTGTCTGGAGTCTTTTTCCAAGTGAAGGGGTTCCCGAATGTAGGGATGTCCATTAAAGAGCAATCATTTTTAAATTGCAGTAGTCTAGTGTAGCGAGAGGATCGCGGATCCGCGCCTCCGGCCTTGTCGTTACTACAGAGAATCTCATTCAGATCTCCCATCACAATGCAAGAGAGGCAAGAGTTCGTAACAATGGAGGAAAGTGTTACCCAGAAATGATCCTTCTCCAAAGGAGAAGGAGGGGCATATACAACTAGAAGGAGGAATTTAAAGTTATCGCTTACGTTTTCATAACTTAATCCAATAATCCGAGGTAAATGGATAACCACTGAGATTATTTCGTTTGCCAATTGGTGGGATTTCCTCCTGATGGTAATAGACTAATAGCAGAAGTGGCTCTATTTATTTAGATTTTTTTTTCAAACATTAATTAAAATTTCATCAAATAATTTTGTTAATTATAGATTACAAAATATATATATATATATATATATATATATATATATATATATAGAGAGAGAGAGAGAGAGAGAGAGATATTTTAGTCACTGAACTCAGTGAACCACACACAGTGAACCAATATTAACGAAATCCTGTGAGCCATACTCACTGAACCAACCTCTATTTAGTCACCGAACCAACCTAATTAGTCACTAAACCGACTTCTATTTAGTCACTGAACCAACCTATTTAGTCACCGAACCAACATCTATTTAGGCACTGAACCAACCTATTTAGTCACCGAACCGACCTCTATTTAGTTACTGAACCAAACTCTCTTTAGTCACTAAACCAACCTCTATTTAGTCACCGAACCAACTTATTTAATCACTTAACCAACCTCTATTTAGTCATTGAACCAACCTATTTAGTCACCGAACCAACCTCTATTTAGTCACTAAACCAACATATTTAGTCACCGAACCAACCTCTATTTAGTCACTGAACCAAACTCTCTTTAGTCACTAAATCAACCTCTATTTAGTCACTGAACCAACCTATTTATTCACTGAACCAACATCTATTTAGTCCCTGAACTAACCTTTATTTAGTCATTGAATCAATCTCTATTTAGTCACTGAACCAACCTTTATTTAGTCACTGAACCAAACTCTCTTTACTCAATTAACCACCCTATTTAGTCACTGAACCAACCTCTATTTAGTCACTGAACCAACCTCTATTTAGTCCCTGAACAAACCTATTTAGTCACTGAACCAATCTCTATTTAGTCACTGAACCAACCTATTTAGTCACTGAACCAACCTATTTAGTCACTGAACCAACCTATATTTAGTCACTGAACCAACCTATTTAGTCAGTGAACCAACCTCGATTTAGTCACTGAACCAACCTATTTTAGTCACAGAATCAATCTTAACCATTATTAATGAACCAATTATAATGTTTTTGACAAATCCTGTGAACCACACCAAGTGAACCAATCTTTTATTCAATTGCTAAATTGATCTCTCTTAATACAACACCATACCATAGTACCATACACTGAGTTCAAATTTTAATTGAAGCTATAATATAAGCAATTGCATGGTCGACAACGTTTGTGGTGGTGTGAAAGAAAGAAAGTCCAGATCGGAGGGAGAAGAAGTCGAGTGGCGTGTCCACATTGCCCCCGAACACTGTCCAACGCGGCCGCCGGCATCATCATCGTAGTCGATTGATGGCGTGAAGCAGTTGAAGGCGTAAAGGAGTGGGGGATTACGGAGCATATCGTCTCCATTGGACGGCGGAGACGGGGCGGCGGAAACGGTACGGGAGGAATCGCCGATCGATCAACTCCGCCACAGCAGCCACACGTCGTTAGCTTCGGGGACAGAGGATCAGACGCAGCCGCCGACGAGCCCTGGCCGCCGTTCGTCGAGGTCCGAATCGGCCGAATCCTGATCTCTTCAAGCTCAATTACAAAAATCCATGGATGTGTGCGGGAAATCCATGGATGTGTACGAGAAGATCTACAGAGGGAACTCAGATCCGTAGAAGGAGCTGATGTCAGCGGAGATGGGAGGAAGAAGGAGGAGAAGCAGAATCAGAGGAATGAGATTCATCGCCGACGGGGTTTATCGGAGTCGGCAAGGTGGAAGCCATGGTGAATCAATGATGAAGAAGGGAGGGATAGGGAAGAAGCAGTGATACGCGTGTTGTACAACACAAAAAAAAAAAAAGCGCGTGTGCCATTTTTCAATTAACCTCTTTCTCACCGGACCGAATTCTTCTCACTTGAACCATCCCCTATATAATATATATATATATATCTTCCGGTGAGAAGGAAAGAAGTAACCTAATTGGTGGAGATGGATCTATTTTTTTTTATTAAAAAAGACCTCACGCGTTGTTTTCTTCAACCTCGTTCCCTCTCCCGCTTAACGCTAGTGGCCCCTCTCCCGCGCATCTTCCCTGTGAGGTTGGCTCGCCGTCATCCGCTCTGTCGGCGACCTCGGCAGCGCGAGCACTGGACGGCCTCCTCTCAACTTCTTCTCTCCGGTCGATCCCATGGCTGCCTCCTTCGATCTCCTCTTCCTCTGTCAACGTCCTCACCGACGAAGACTTCGACTTTAGCGTCGACGGCGATTGCGCCCCCTTCGCCGACCTCCCTCCCGACGTTCAATTGCAGGCATTAGCGTCGGAGCTGATGGCAATCGCGCGATGTCGGAGCTGTGGGAGTGCGAAAGTTGTTCCGGCGGAGGAAGTCGTGTTGCTCGTCGCTGTTCGTCGATGGTGGCCCCTCTTCCGCTCTCCCGCGCATCTTCCCGGTGAGGTTGGCTCGCCGTCATCCGCTCTATCGGCGACCTCGGCAGCGCGAGAACTGGACGACCTCCTCTCAACTTCTTCTCTCCGGTCGATCCCATGGCTGCCTCCTTGGATCTCCTCTTCCTCTGTCAACGTCCTCACCGACGAAGACTTCGACTTTAGTGTCGACGGCGATTGCGTCCCCTTCGCCGACCTCCCTCCCGACGTTCGATTGCAGGCATTAGCGTCGGAGCTGATGCAAATCGCGCGATGTCGGAGCTGTGGGAGTGCGAAAGTTGTTCCGACTGAGAAAGTCGTGCTGCTCGTCGCTTTTCGTCGAGGTGCCTGCAGGGCTGTTCGTGTTGCTGTTTGCTACTGTTCATCGATGTATTGTACATGGTTGTTTGAATTTTTCAACTTTTGAACAATCGGAAGAATTAGACTGCAAATTTTCAAACCGGATTGAACACTAAGAACAATTAGGCTGCAATTTGTTTATTTATTTTTTTGGTAGAACAAGCTACGGTTTGGTAGAATAGGCTGCAATTTGTTGGGTTTTGACTTACTGCTATTGAATTTAGATGCTACTGAACAATATAATATGTATGCAATTTGTTTTGTTTTTGATGGGTCTTGAACAACCTAATTGAAGTGAAGAGTCTGCTTCTAAACTTGCTATAATGATTTAATGAACAACTAGCTAATTGATTTCATCAATATAAACTGTTTGCAATTAGTTTTGTTTTATACCAATGGTTCATCCAATGAGTTGTGGTTCATGAAATAAAGTGTAATAATTCATGAAATAAAGAATTTTTATATCAAGTGGTTCAGAGTTTTTATACCGGGTGGTTCAGGGTTTTTATATTAAGTGATTCAGAGTTTGTATACCAAGTAGTTCAGGATTTTAAACCAAGTGGTTCAGGGGTTTTAATACCAAGTGGTTCAGGGGTTTTATACCAAGTGATTCAGGTTTTTAATACCAAGTGATTCACGAAGTAAATAGTATTGGTTCATTATTCGTTTTATTTTAAAAAATAAACAAATAAATAATTAAAAATTAAGCATTAAGAGAAAATAAAATAAGAATGAAAACTTAATGAACCACTTCTTGATAACTTCAAGAACAACTTCTTGATAACTTCATGAGCCATTTTTTGATAGCTTTATTAACCACTTCTTTATAACATCATGAACCACTTCTTAAAGCTTCATGAATCACTTCTTTATAGCTTCATGAATCTCTTCTTTATAGCTTCAGAATAACTTCTTTATAGGTTCATGAAACACATCTTTATATGTTAATTAACTACTTCTTTAGAGGTTCATGAACCACTTCTTTATAGATTCATGAATCACTTCTTTATAACTTGTGAACCCTGTGAATCACTACAAATAAAATGGATGAACCATTGTGAAAAAAATTGTTGAACCACTTTGAATAAAATTACTGAACCACTGTAAATAAAATTGTTGAACCACTGAGAATAAAATTGTTGAACCACTGTGAAGAAAATTGCTGAACCACTGTGAATAAAATTGCTGAACCACTGTGAATAAAATTGTTGAACCACTGTGAATAAAATTGTGGAACCAATGTGAATAAAATTGTTGAACCACTGTGAATAAAATTGTTGAACCACTTCTTGTCAATTTTTATCCAACAAAATATATACAAAGTGGGTGTCTATGTGTAGATAAAATTAAATTACACCCAAATATATATTTTTAATATTTTTTTAAAAAAGTGAAAATGCCAAAAAATGATTTTTAAAAGTTCATGTAAACACTTTTACATATTTCCGTAGCTTTTCTAATTAGCGCGTGCAATTAATTAGTGTGTTAGAGAGTGTGGGTGTTACTAATTAATTTACTTTTGGACACGTGGACCAATAAGGTTGCTTCTTTCCTTCTCACTTTTGGGGTTGTGTGTACCTGAATCCGACCATATATATATATAGGGATTGGTTCAAGAGTGCACACCCCTTAGAGTGTATCTTGTGCACGAATCTGTGCCGTTAATTGATAGAAGATGGATGGTCAAGATTAATTAGATTTTTGTTTTATTTGTTAAATGAAAAAGGTGGCCCCACATAAAAAAACACACCCACTTTCACACACTGTGTGTGCGTGTCTTCACCCTCCACATTGAAATTGATTTTCAAATTTTGAATTTGGGTGAATTTTGTGGGACCCGCACATTATTAATGTTTTTATTTTTTTTAAATGTAGAGGGAGCATGTGTGAGTCCGTTTTGATTTTTTTTTATTTTGCAAATAATTTTTTTAATTTCTAATGGATTTTTGGTCTTCTTTTTTTTTTATAAAAAAATATAAAATATTTGTGAAAAATAAATAATTATGGGTGATTTGTTGTTCGGATCCACCCGATTTCGTTCATTTTAAAAATTTGGTGATTCTACTGAATAATGTTTCACATGCTACCGAATAATATTATATTATCTTTTTTTCATCTAGTTCATATCAAAAATTACCAATTCGACTGAGTAATTTGTCATATTATACCGAATAATGTTTTTTTCCCATCAATTCTAGATAAAAGAAATCTCGAATCCCTAAACAATACTTACGAATAATGCTTCATATTTAACCGAATAATGTTTCACATTTCACCGAATAATATTTATGTCAACCAAAAACTCAATATACTGACAAATAATAAATCAGATTTCACCGAATAATTGATCAACTCATTGTCACAAATAACCAAAATTCGACACATATGAATGAATAATTGATGAAAAAATCGATACGAATGTTTGAATAACTGACGAATAACCATGTGGGTATCGGTTGCCTCTTGGGGCCTAGATCTGTGAGGGTGTCAAGCGGATTGAACAAGGGAGATTTGGGCTCGTTCGTGGAAGACAGCTAAAATCAACCTAACTCAATCCTTCGCTCTCTGTTGCAAATAATCAAACTCCAGCTCTTCCACAACTCCAGCTCTTCCACAAGATTGCAGGCTGTCGATTCAAACCCCTAATATTAATCATTCTATAGAAGAATTCGACAATTTCAAAACAGTAAATCCTTATTGCAGGGCTGATTGCATTCAACATCTCATCTGCTACAAAATCACTGAATAATAACAAACACTGAATAATAACAAACAGACTCTTGCATACAACTCGATCATCTGCTCCAATTCTATATAGATTTAACATCTCATCCAGGGATAGAACAGACACGAAATCGAGAGAGAGGTTTACCCGATCGGCAATAGAGTAGTAGAAGCAGCTCCGCACGTCGTTAGCGTCATCTCCGATGTGGCCGGTGGATCGATGGTGACTCCGATGGTTCAGGGCGGCGAACCGGTCTAGGGATGCCGCAATCAGTCTCCATCTGATCGAAGAAGGCGATGGCCTGAGCGGGGCGGGGCGGGACGGCCATCTACCTCGCCTTTGTCGTCGCCTTCGATTCGAGAAGGAGGGTCGAGTAGGATTCCGCCATAGCAGGGTCGAGGAGGAGGGCGCAACAATTAGGATCTGAGAACTCACCGATTTGGAACTTGCGCGACCAATGGAATTGGGGCTTCTTCAATCGCCATCACCGCCGGAATTGGGGCTTCTTCAATTGGCTCCGCCGGCCAACGGGTGCCACTGCCCATCAATTTGGATCTGAGATCTCGCCGATTTCGAACTCGCCGGCCAACGGAATCGCGCCTGCCAACATGTGAACTCACCGATTGCAGAAGCCCCATCCATGGACACCGTCGCCGGCACCGCCTCGCCTGGATCTCTTTTGCTCCATGGGTGAAACAATGAAGAAGAATCAACTGTCGGCCAAAAACAAAATGAAGAAGAAGCAATTAGGGATTAGGCTTTTATTCCCAAAAACCACACGCGCCCACATAATGATAGAAAAGAGAGTAAGTCCGGTTTTATTAATTAGTGTGTGGGCCCCACCTTTTTATATATATATATATATATATATATATATATATATATATATATATATATATATATATATATATATATATATATATATATATATACACACACACACACACACACACAACTCCAAAAGTGAGAAGAAAAGAAGCAATTTGATTGGTCCACGTGTACAAAATTGAATTAAAATTATGAGGCACGCGCAACTTCCCAATTAATTAGTAACACCCATCCAAATTAATTAGTAACACCTCAACAACTCCACTCTCACTGTACACGCGCCAAATCAAACACACTAATTAATTGCACGCGCCAATTAGAAAAGCTACGGATACATGCAAAAGTGTTTAAATGAACTTTTAAAAATCATTTTTTGGCATTTTCACTTGTTAAAAAATATAAAAAAATATATAGTTGGGTGTAATTTAATTTTATCTACACATAGACATCCACTTTGTATATGTTTTGTTGAAAAAAAAATTGACAAAAAGTGGTTCAACAATTTTATTCACAATGTTTCAACAATTTTATTCACAGTGGTTAGGCAATTTTATTCACAATGGTTCAGCAATGTTATTCACAGTGGTTCAACAATTTTATTCAAAGTGGTTTAGCAATTTTATTCACTATGGTTTAACAATTTTATTCACATTGGTTCAACAATTTTATTCACAGTGGTTCAGCAATTTTTTTTCACAGTGGTTCAGCAATTTTATTCATAGTGGTTCAACAATTTTATTCACATTGGTTCAACAATTTTATTCACAATGGTTCAACAATTTTTTTCGCAGTGGTTCAGTAATTTTATTCACAGTGGTTCACCAATTTTTTTCACATTGGTTTAGCAATTTTATTCACAGTGGTTCAACAATTTTATTCACATTGGTTCAACAATTTTATTCACATTGGTTTAGCAATTTTATTCATAGTGGTTCAACAATTTTATTCACATTTGTTCAGCAATTTTATTCACAGTGGTTCAACAATTTTTTTCACAATGGTTCAGCCATTTTATTTGTAGTGATTCACAGGGTTCACAAGTTATAAAGAAGTTGTTAATGAAACTATAAAGAAGTAGTTAATGAACCAACATCTATTTAGTCACTGAACCAAACTCTATTTAGTAACTGAACCAACCTCTATTTATTCACTGAACCAATCTCTATTTAGAAACTGAACCAACCTATTTAGTCACTGAACCAATATCTATTTAGTCACTGAACCAATTGCAATAAAATTAATGAACCACCTGTATTTCTTTCATTGACCACTATATATTTAGCCACTGAATCACTCTCAATTATATATGTTGAACCAATTGCAATAAAATTAGTTAACCACAAAGTGTACTCGTTTTGTACGGTAAAATCAATCATCAATTTAGCTTCTGTTTAAACATTCGAAGTGGAATAGACATATTTGAAAACAAATCCAATGAAATTTACATATCAAGAATATATCAAACTTTCATTTAACAGCCCTTTGCTTGAATTTGGGATTCCAAATAGGCAAAGTTAGTTTCCACTTTCCGATTAGCATTTAATCAAAAGGCTTAAAAAACCTACAGATACTTAAAACCACCATTCAAATGCTTAAACCCTACAGATACTTGAAACCAGCATAGCCTTATTATAGTGGCATCTCTTCATCATCCGCAACTTCATCTGTAAACTTTTGTTGTTCAGTCGACTATGAAAACCAACACTCTCAAGAACAACCGATTTACCCGAACTCTGAAATTGGAAAGAAAAGATCAAAATCAGCAACCATGTGAATTGTTGGATGGGATCCAATGTAAATAAAGAAGTTGTACATCTAAAATCGGAAGAAGGTAAGCAGACATGGCCACCGACGACGACGACAGTGGAAATAGCTTCCCAAAGAGATAAACCCTTGCCACCGTGATTTCCAAGGACAGTGCAAGCGCGTTGGATCTTGTTGATGAGACTGCTCAAACTCTCCATAGTCTTCGTTTGGGAAAAGAAATCAACTCGGAAATGGGGGAGATCCGTAGTAGCTCTTTCCGGATCTGTAGGCGCGCCTCTTGCCTCAGCCCTTGTCGACCATCTGAGCACCGTCGCCAACCTCATCTCCTCCCCTGATCTCGAGCTCCGGGAGAACGGCGTCACCGCGATTCGGTCGGGGATCGGGAACCCTTTCTCGGCGATGTTGAGCGCGACGGATCCCATGGCGGATGAAGCGCGGCGGATCTCCTGAGATGTGTTAGTGATTCCATCGATTCGAATGGATCTTGTGATTCGAATGGATCTTTGATTGAGGGTGGAGTATTTGACGCCGGTGGAGGAGTCGACGACGTCGTCGGGGGCAACAGGCGCGTGAGAGTTGTTTTACATGTATAAAAAAAAACCCTAATTCCATCAATCAGAGTCCTTCTTTCCTTCTCACCGGACGGATAGATTCTCACTTGAACCTTCCGCTATATATATATATGTATAGGGTTTGCTTCAAATGTAAAAAGTCCTTAAAGTGTAAAATATGTTTATCGTGTAAAATTTGCTAATGAGCCTAATTTAATTACTAGTGGGCTTAATTTAATTACTAATGAGCCTAATTTAATTACTAATGGGCCTAATTTAATTAGTAGAATGTCTGCCCCCCTTGCCCATGCGTGTGCCCCTCCTTCTCGGACCAGAATTTTTTTTTTTTTTTGTCCCATAATTTTTTTTTCGTGTTAACACTTTCTGATGTGCAAGTATAACTTGTTTTTGTGCACATATAACATCTTATTATGCAAATATAACTTTATTTTTTTAAATTCAGATAAAGAAAAAATTGGAGGGAGAGTACACAGAGAAAGAGAGAAGATTCATCATCAGATGGATAGACAGATGACTACTCCATATGGGGTGTCATTGCCTAAACCAAGGCTTCGACCTCCCCACATCGGCTTCGGCCGCCTAAATCCTACTAGGCCACCACTTCGCCTCCTCGTCTACCGCCTTCGGGTCTTCGGCCTTGGTAGCGGTAAAATCTTCGCTTTGCGAATTTCGTTGTGTTGTCGGAATTGTTCTCCGGCGGTCTCCATCTCTCCTCCCTTGCCTCATTCCCACTTCTTCTCCCTCGCTCCTTCTCCGATTTTGTGGTTTCTTTCCAAATTGGGGTGGGCGAGTCGAGTTCCCTTCAATTTGCAAAATTAATTTGGGGCTTTTTGTGTTTGGGGGTTATCGTTCCTCCCTCTCGGGCTCGTTTGGCCTCCAGTCCACCATCTTCTTCTCCGATGCTCAGTTTCGGTGTTGCCGCTGTTGGTGGCCTCGGATCCGGTTGTCTTCTATCGAGTCCAATCTTCGTCCTCCTCCTCTTGGGCTCTATCATCCCCTCCTCGTCTGGCCGCCTGATTCGCCGCCGCGGTCTTCGTTCTAGGCCGTCGACGACCTCTTTTTCGGTCCCGTCTAGCCTACTGCGAGGCTCTCCCGTGGCGTGCAAGCTTCTTTCCTCTGCCTTGCACGCCACTCTTGTGTCCTGGAAGGGTTGGGCTTGCAAGCCACGTTTGGGAAAAAAAAAAGAAAAAAAAGTGAAATTTAGTATTATTATTATATTGGCCCGAAAGGGCTTTAGTTAAATCCCGAAAGGGGTTGGGTAAACCCACCCGAAAGGGTTTGATTAAATCTCGAAAGGGCTTGACTATTTTCTTGTAGAAGAAATCTTGTTTGCGTATTGTTCGAGCAGCTTGCGGCTCTACTTTTGATGTTTCCAGGGGGTCTTCTGCTTGGCTGGGAGCATGGAGTCTAGAGTCGGGACTGGCTGGGGTCGAGGGGGGTGCGCTCAGGGCGACTCCGTATCCGGGATAGAGTTTCCTTGGAGTTCGTCTGCACTACCCACAGGAGATAAAGTCCTGCTGTACCGCTGGCCCGCGGTGCCACTTTTCAGTGGTGCTTGGCTTCGTTTCTTCGGCGACTTCTTCGGCTTTATTGGGAGTTGGTCTTCTTGAGTCATCTTGTTGTAGAGCTTTTTCTGCTGCTTGTTCCATTTCGCTTGTTTTCTGTATTTTTGGATTGTTTGGTTGTACGCTTGACAGTTCCCCGTCTGCCGACTTTGTCGGCCCCTCGATGAGTCAGGCCTGTCTGACCTTCGAATTTTTACCTAATAAAAAAAAAAAAAAATTTAACTTTATTTTGTGCAGACATAATAATTCATTATGGGGTAAATAGGTAAATGTGCATATTTTAATTATAAAAATTTATAATTGAAATATGTTTAATTTATGGGTAAATTGGTAAATATGTCTAATTTTATGGGTAAATGCATTTTTTTCTGTTTTCGACACCTTTTGTTGTGCAAATATAAAGTGTATAAATAAAATGATAAAGTGCAAGAATAAAATCACGATGTGTATGCGTAATAATATGAAGTGCACAATTAAGGTTATTGTTAATGTGTTTTGACTCATTTTTCATCGGCGTCGCATCGGGGGGTCCGGGGTGCGGACTTATCGTCTATTTGTTTGAGGGGATTACGAGGGCTGAGATGCCCAATTCCTGTTCGCGGGGAGGGTGTTGCTTGTTATTTTATCTTCGTTTTTTGCTACTTACATCCATTTCCCTCGCTTCCAATGTGTCATATGTGTCATTAAAAGTCTATTAGCTCAAAATGGGAGAGCAATGTGCCTACGCACAAAGATGCGGGTTCAAACCCCGTATAGGCTATCTATGTGGTATCTCTTATTATGTTTCTCTTCGTGAATAGCATAAGGTGCAAAAATAAAATTATAATGTGCATTTGTGCAACTTTAAAGTGCAAATATAAGAACATAAAATGTGAAAATAAAATTGTAATGTGCACATTTAGAATACAAGTGTGCAAAAGTAGGATATAATTTTGCAAATTTAAACTACAATTGTGCAAAAGTAAGATACAATTGTGCAAAAGTAAGATAGAATTGTGCAAAAGTAGGATACAATTGTTCATAACTAAGATTATAATGTGCATGATTAACAATTTCCGATTGTTGCGCTCTTGTCTATTATGTAACCTATGTGGGATTTGAACCAACATCTTTGTGCAAATGCACATTGCTCTACCAATTGAGCTAATAGGCAAAATTATGATTTTCTTGCTAAAATAGAAGAACCTAATCAACCTAAAGCATATCGCAATAAAATTCTAAAATCCAGTTAGCTCATGATTCACAAACAATTTGACAATGCTATGAACATGAAATTAGCTCCAAATCAACCCAACAACACAACCATATCATCAATTTCAATCAATCTGGATGTTGGCAAAAAAGCCCCAAATTCTAAAATATATCGCAAAACAATTCTAAAATCCAATTAGATCATGATCCATAAACAATTTGACAATCCTATAAACATGAAATTAGCTCCAAATCAACCTACCAACACAACCATATCATCAATTTCAGTCAATTTGGTTTTTGGCAAAAAACCCCAAATTCTAAAGCATATCGCACTATAAAATTCTAAAATCCAATTAAATAATGATTTATAAACAATTTGACAATGATATGAACATGAAATTAGCTCAAAATCAACCCAACAACACAACCATACCATCAATTTCAATCAATTTGGCTTTTGGCAAAAAGCCCCAAATTCCGCTCCTAAATCAAACCCTAGATTTTCAATCTCAACCTAAATCATTCAAACCATCTAAATAATTGTAATAAAAAAGTTTAGGGTTATAAATCATACCAAATTCGAGTTGAAACAAGGAGCAAAATCGGGATTTCGAATGTATCGAGCCAAAAGAACCGATTAGCGTTGTTGGGGAAGATGGGCTCGGTGTGGGCTCGGCTGGGCACGAACCAAGGGGGTTCCAATGTCGGGGGTGCGCCTGAGTGAGGGGGTTCGAGCGGGTGGGGGCTGGTGGCCGGAGGTGGCTCGTGGGTGGCGTGGGGAGTGAGGAGAGAAGCTGCGCACTGGTGGGTCGACTCAGCGCTGCACATTGCTGGTGGGCGCTTCCGGGCAACAGGTGGCTTGAACAGGGCCACGTTAGGGCTCGGGGGTGCGCACAGGGGTGGGATCTAGTGCAGCTAGAGATTGGTGGCCGGAGGTGGGTCGATGTGGGTGTGGGAGGTCGAGAGGGAAGCGCTGCTAGTGGCTCGTCTGTGCAGCCAGCAGGTGGGCACGTCGGGGCAGCAGGTGGCTCGAACCAATCCACGTCAGGGCTAGAGGGTGCGCATAGGGGTGGGCTCGAGTGCGGCTAGGGGTTGGTGGCCGGAGGTGGCTCGAGGTGGGTGTGGGAGGCCGAGAGAGAAGGCCCTGCTGGTTTGGCTTGTGGTCTTCGTTTGAAAACCAGATGGGAAGCGCGTTTTGATTAAAAATACTAAATTTTACACGTTAGAGATCTTTTACATTTTAAAGCTTTACTATATATATATATATATATATATATAGAGAGAGAGAGAGAGAGAGAGAGAGAGAGAGAGAGAGAGAGAGAGAGAGAGAGAGAGAGAGAGAGAGAGAGAGAGAGAGAGAGAGAGAGGGAGAGGGAGGTTGGGTCAAGTGTTTACACCCCTTATTATGTTTTGTGTTAACAAATCTAGGCCATTGATTGATTAGAAATTGATGGGTGAGATTAATTGAGATTTTTCTTTTTTTATTTTAAAAAAATAGTAGGTCCCACCACTTTTATAGGCAACTTGCCTAAGGACAGCGCGTGCGTTTTTTTTTTAAGCTAACGTTTTTTTTTGGTAGGGAGGATGAGATTTCGCTTGCACCGTATGTATAATGAATAATAACAAACAAATTACCGAATAATTCCAGATTATCAATGAATAATGATTCTGAATTCTTCAAATATTCGATAAATTCATTGCCAATTTTAAACAGAGTTTGAATTTCAAGAAACTCACATCTAATTACCCACCTACAAATGAATAATTCCTTATTATTAACGAATAGTGACTCCGAACTTGCCGAATAGTCGATAATTTCATACAAAATTTTAGAAAGAGTTTGAATTTCAACAAACCTACGTCTAATTGCCCCTATACATATGAATAATTTCTAATTATCAACGAATAGTGATTCTGAACTTGCCGAATAGTCGATAAATGCATGAACAAATTCCCGAATAATTCCAGATTATCAATGAATAATGACTCTAAATTCGCCGAATATTCGGTAAATTCATTACTAACTTTAAACAGAGTTTGAATTTCAAGAAACTCACATCTAATTACCCACCTATAAATGAATATATTATTTATTATAAATGAATAGTGACTCCGAACTCACCGAATGGTCATAGTCAATAAATTCATGAGCTTGAATTCCGAGAAGCCTCCATTTAATTGTCCCATATATATATGAATAATTTCTTATTATCAACGAATAATAACTCTAAATTTGTCGAATATTCGATAAATACATGAACAATTTTAAACAGATACATATGAATAATTCCTTATTATCAACGAATAATACCTCTGAATTTGCCGAATATTCGATAAATACATGAATAATTTTAAACAGATAGTACCGAATACTCTATCACATTCCATCGAATATTTATTGCATACCAATGAATAATTCCTTCAAACTATGATATAATAGCAGTAAATGTTTAATTTCATCTCCAATCCAATCCATAAGTAATAAACTGAAAGATCGAACCTTAATTTTTTTTAATAAGATATAAATGAATTGAGAAATACTCATTTTTCAAATATAGAACATGAAAACGACATCTATCAATTCAAGTTGCTACTGTTAATCTGTAATCGCCATTGTAGCCCAAAATCGAGAAAGGAGATGAATAATTGGAATCAGGAATTTGAAATCAAACAATCAAAGAGCGAAAACCTTCGATGCAAGGTCAGAGGACTGCAAGGGAGACGGAGCGCTGCGAGGTCGAGGGAGGAGCAGCCATGAAGCTTGGACTTCGGCGTCGCCTGCAAGTAACAACGACAACATCGATCGACAAGGCGAGACCCTGGCCACCCACTAACTAACACAAAGGCGAGCGCCAGTGATCGAATCTTCAAGCGTTGGTGGTGCTGAGACAGAATCAGCCCGACAGTGCGGGTTTTCGTGGGCGGCGGTCTAGTGGAAGTCGCCGGTGGAGGCGGTCATGGATTCCGTCGGGTAGGAAGAAGGAAAAACAGAGGGAAGTGGGGGTCGGTGAGGCTGCGCCGTATCGGGATCTGGAGAGATAACCAGGAGAGGTGGCATGGGATCCGGCGAAGGCGAGTGGAGAGTTGAAGATGACGGTGGGTGAAGGTGGAAGCCGGCGGTGGAGCGTGCTAGGGTTCTTCAACTTCTCAACCCATCGTTTTATTAAATAGGAGAGTGGATGCACGCTTCAGATTGAGAATGGGTGGGGTGGTTCTGATGGGGTCTACTTTTTTTAATGAATAAAATAATAAATCTCAATTAATCTCAGTCTTCCCTTTTTCTCTAATTAAGGGTCAAGATTTGTTAACACTTAAAACCATAAGAGGTGTTAACATTTGAACCAAATTCTATATATATATATATATATATATATATATATATATATATATATATATATATATATATATATATATATATATATATATATATATATATATATATATATATATATTAATATAAAAAAATATATAATATATATGCGGGACGGGACGAGATTTACGAGATGAAGAATCTTCGTCCCGCGTCCCGTCCCGCATAATTTTTGCGGAACGGGACGGGATTCACTATTTTTTTTTCAAATCCCACCGGGATTGGGACGGGCCCAGGATTTGCGGGATTTATGTTCACCCCTAGATTATCTTATCTTGAATTGTATGATAGAATTAACCTCATTCTTGTATATAAATACATATCAATAATCTAAGGAAAAGGCACATTGGCACCATATATATCTATTTCTTCAATAGATTCTGATGCTACTTCAAAGAATAAATTCCATTTTCCGAACAAAATGTAATGCAATCCAGCAGTGTTTAATTTTTTCAAAACAATTTTTTTTTAAACTCCTAGATTAAGGGTGAGCTAAGCCTTAAAAAATCAGCAGCTTGAGGCTTGATGTCCTGTTGCTTAATGTCATGACTTGAGCCTTTTATTATCCAAAATGATTCATCGATCTGTCTTAGCCAGCCCTCCTCTTGGTTTGTCGAATTGTAATCTAACTCCAGCTTGCGAGGAAACTATATACGTACGAATCCGAGTGTTATTCACAAGTGATTGCAATCAGCATTGCAGATTGATCAGCTGAGCAGCAATAGCATCCTCTTGTTAAGAATTCCGACATAAAGATGATCAAACAAATTGCGTATGGGCACGCAAAAGAAGGCGGACCCATCAATGGTTGAGATAGTAGCAAAGTGAGCAGTTTCGGCACCCTGGATGTTAGCTCCTTGTCAGTACCTAATTCGATGAAGCTCAAGGAAAGACGAACAAAGACCCTTGTACTGTACTCGTGTCGGGTTGCAAGATCTAGCCTTATTCTGGCAAGCATCAATTTGGCCATAACTTGTCTTTTGCCTTTTATGTTCCCTTTCAACATACACTCAGAAAGGGATAAGAAACATTCAGTTATGGAGAGTGGGTGTCTACTTGTCATTCTCAACCTCCTCTATCTATCTTTTTATTTTACTGCTTTCTACCATATTTTCCTAATTTGATCAGCTCTTTTTAGATTCCTTTCAATGATTTTTTTGGGGTATAAATTTCAAGTACTTGAGATTCATTCATATCAGAACTTGCATTGCAGGTGAATCAGCACTTGAGATTTTAGACACTAAATGGATCCAAACATGTCTGGCTTCTTTCTGAATCTCTCTCCTTCGGTTCTCCACTCAACCTACTTTCACGACAAGGAGGAGGATGGCGGTATCGATCTTGGATTGAGCTTAAAAACTCTGCATCCCCACCCTTCATCTAACCAATGTATTGTTGCTCCACTCTTTTTCATCTTTTCTTTTGCTTCCTTTTTTTCGTGATTTTAAGGTTAAAATATACTATTAAAATGCAAGTAAAAAAATGTTACATGAGTTTTTATGGGTATGAACATTTATGTGCGGAGCCTGTCATTTCAAGCCACTGCTATCAGTATTCGGACACACACAAGCTCTTACACACTACCTCCAGCTATATGCTGTTAATAGTTGCATCCATGTTCAACTTGAGTTTATGGTTGATTGGTAACTACATTTGGTTTCAGTTGGTTTAGCAGAGGGGTATGCCGAGATGTCGGGCTGGACTCATTTGAAGCAAGAACTCAGGAGCTCAAGCGCTGCTCTATCCCCAGCTGCAGGCTCAAAAGCTACACAGCAGTGCTGCGACGAAGAAGCGGAGGGAATCCAAAGCAAGCACCGATGGGCGTATTTGAAGGTTAACATGGATGGAATTGTTGTGGGGCGAAAGATTTGCCTTGTTGACCTTGCTGATTACGCTAGTCTCGCAATCCAGTTGGAAGACATGTTCGGTATGTAACATATATAACTCCTCCATTCCATGATCTCGAATAAATAGCATTGCAAATTACCATATAGAAGAAGAGATGTATGTTTCATCATATGTATGTACGTATGTATGTATGTATGTATGTTACGTTGCAGGCAGGCTGTGCTTTTCGGGGTTACAACTATTTGAGGCTGAATCGGAGTTTTCTCTATTTTACATGGGTGAGGAAGGGAGTTGGCGGCCTGCTGGGGACGTTCCATGGAAGTAATTAGCTTCCAACACTTTTAACGAGTCAGCTAAGCAATTAAGTCATTTGTTTTTGGCTAACAAAATTGTACTGTATATGACAGGGAGTTTGTGGATACTGTGAAGCGACTTAGGATTGTGGGGAAGAACGGAACCATGGATCGTTTCTCATAGTTCTTGTGCATGCTTGGTTTGTGTCGAACCTGCGCGTTACTAGCACTTCCCTTCTCGGCCTATCGACATATAACTTAGAATATGGTTACTATTCGGAATTTTAATTTTGACTTCGATCGAGATTTGTTGCTTATTGCTTAACTTATGCATCTCTTCATGAAGAGATATATGCATAAGTTAAATATACATGTTGAGTCAATGTATTTGAAGAGAATCGTTCCAAAACACCCGAAACATAAACAGAATCCAATGCAATGATAATGAAAGGAAATTACAACCAAACCAAAACCAAAGCAAAAGAGAAAGTAGAGATTTGTAGCAACGATTAGCCTCAACGATGACACCAACCACCAAGGTCAGAATCTAAAGGGCAAAGAGGCTACAAATCTCTCTCAACACAATGCCAATGAGTGTATTTGGAGGGAAGGGAGCTCGATCTACGCTCACAAAGGTCGGCTAGGAATGGAATCCTAGAAATCGCCTTAGGAGTCAAGAACAGAGCTACAATAAGCAAGCACCTCTCTCAAACCTCAGATTAGGGCTTCATTAACCGTATAAGGGAGAGCGTAAGCTGAACGACGTCGTTGCTCAAGCTCTCATGAGAGACACGCTATATCCGAGTGGGCTCAAAGCCCATGGACAGTTGAGATCAGTTTTGGGCCGGATTGGCCCAAAACCAATACAATCAACCTTACAATATAAACATCCAATGTAACACTTAGAATTATACATAGGTTAAGAGAGATGAACCTAACAGTATTTTCACGTGTAACTATATACACATATGTATCTCTACTTGATTATTGTTCTTATCTATATATATATTTCATAAGCACTATTAATACATGCTATCAAAGAAATTTCTCTTAGGAAGCATATACATTTAACTTATCCCAAGACTAGTGATACGAGAGATCGAACTCATGACTCATATGGCGCCATTTTTACCTGCTAATTATGTTAAGAAGCTTATCATTTTTTGTTAAGCTTCTTAACAAAAAAAAAATAGTTACTGTTTTTTTTCCTGAGAACAAGCAACTCTGAAAAACGCTTTTCTGGTTCCTTTGGCTATGTCGGGCGGGTCTCCGCCGGCAGCCCGGCCGGGGGAACCCCTGGGTGGTTCACAAACTTGGAAAGACAAACTGATGGGGGAATCAATGAGGATGGGTGGCCCGGTCGAGGTTCACTACTGTGAGGATAGTGTCAAGGTCTCTTTTCCGGGAGGAGTTGACAGTGATCCGATCATCGATATTCCGGGGGAGGTTATGTCAAAGCTGGAATCGGTGTGGCAAACTTCATTAATCATCAAGGTTTGGGGAGGTTTCATCCCCTATGAGACGATGGATAGGAAACTCAGAGAACTCTGGAGGCCGGTGGGTAAGTTTCTGATTGCATACCTGCCGAAAGGGTACTATGTGGCTAGGTTTGACACAGAGCATGACTACCTCAAGGCCCTCACGGGTGGCCCATGGTCTGTCTTTGGGCACTACCTCATCATTAAGGCATGGACCCCTTAATTTGATCCGCTCACGGATACGATTTCAACATCACCGGCATGGGTCCGTGTGGCGAATCTCCCTATCGTGTTATATGAAGAGGGTATTCTGAAGAAGATCGCTATGGGAATTGGGAAGCCTCTAAAGGTGGACAATAGGACGTTATTCACAAATTGGGGTCGATACGCTCGTGTGTGCGTTGAAGTGGATCTTTCAAGACCGTTTAAGGGCACTGTAACGATAAATGATTGTATGTATTTCCTTGAGTATGAAGGGCTCCATAGAATTTGCTTCAAGTGCGGCAGATTTGGTCACCTTGCAATGCAATGCTAAGGAGGTGCGGTTGGGAGAAAGGAGGAAATCTCCAAGGAGAAGCCAGGAGAAAAGAATGATGTCAACATGAATCTAGAAAAAGGAAGTGGGAGCAACGAGAAAAGAGCGGTCAACATGGAGATGGATGGAGCGCCGGAGGATTCTGCTACTAACAGCCGGTATGGCCCTTGGATGGCAGTGAACCGCCGTCGTCGGAATTCCAAGAAGAAAGAGGAGGCTACCGGGAAAGCAATGGGCAAGGGACAAGTCGGGAGTCCGCCACACGCCTCGAAGAATGAAAAGTACAATACTGATGAGTCCATTAATGAGCATGATGAGGGTTCGAAAAAGACCGAGGAAACTCCTAGGGAAAGTAATTCCAACGGGATGAACATTGGTGAGGACAAGAGTGAGGGGGGGGGGGGGCATTCAAGCCAACCTCGCGGGGGATACTCGGGATAAGGGTAAAGAGAAGAATATCTTTGAGATGGGTTGCTCCAACAAGCCTGGGCAGGCCAAGAAGAACATAGGTAAGACTAAAGGGCCCAAAGTGGGAGAGGCCAATAGCAGGAAATAGTCCGGCCCACAGAAAAGGCCCAGAACAGATATGGAGACCCATATGAGAATTAGGGATGGGCAAGGAGAGGCAGTAATTCCTGGAATCGGGGTCTTTGGTTGGCCCATGACGGAAGCGGTTGAAAGTAAGAATAACCGGATGGAAGACGATGGGAATCCGGGTAAGGAGATGACGATGGCTGATGGAACAGGGATGGTCGGCACTTCTCAGAGTTGTGATCCCCCGAAAGGCACTGACGGTGAGGAGAGCGTTAACTCTATACCAGGGAAGGATTCGATGAGCGTCGGGACCCTTCCGATTGATGAAGCGATGTGAAGTGGGGTGTCTGTTTTCCTCCTCTGTTTATGATGAATTGTCTATTGTGGAATTGTTGCGGAGCCGGTAGTGACGGGTTCCATAGATCGATCCATTATTTACTTAAGAAGAATAAGATTGACTTGCTTGCCATCTTTGAACCTAAGATCGTTGGGCAGCGTGCTAAGGATGTCTATGATCGTATGGATTTCAATGGGAGATTTATTGTTGAAGCTGAGGGTTTCAAAGGGGGAGTGTGGCTGCTTTGGAATGATGAGAAGGTGACGGTGGTAATCAAAAGGTCTTACGAGAGATTTATATTGGATGAGGTAAAGTGCAAAGGCAAGACCTTCCATTTGTTAGTTGTGTATGGGCATCCATGTGCAACCGACAGAAGGGAGTTTTAGAAGGAGTTAATGTCGGTCTCTGACGATGTCTCGGGGCCTTTATTTGTTGGTGGAGATTTCAATTGTGTCATCAATCACTGGGAGCAGCATGAGAAGACGGACGAGTTGTCTTCGGATGTTGATAGATTCAGGGAATGGATCAATAGAGCGAGCATGGTAGATCTTGGTTTCGTGAGTCCGACCTTCACCTGGTCTCGTGGGAAAAGGATGGATACCTATAAGGCTAGGAGGCTAGACCGTGTGGTCGGTAATATGGAGGCCCGTCTTGACTGGCTAGAAGCTTTCGTGAGACACTTACCGAAGTTTGGGTCTGATCAATTGCCTCTTCGTCTTAACATGGACCCTCCGATGTGTGCTAATAGTAATCGGAGGTCGTTTCGTTTCCTGGCGGCTTGGATGACGCACCCGGAGTTCAAAGACCTTATCAGGGGTTTTTGAAGGAGGGAGGAAGGTGCGTCGGAGGCTCTAAATTCCCTTAAAGATAGCTTGTTGAAATGGAATCGTGAAGTGTTTGGGAATGAGTTTGAAAGGAAAAGTAACCTACTGAATGAGTTGAAGAAGATCCAACAGAAGCTGGTTTATCGTCCTATTGACCAACTGATCAGCGAAGAGGCGTGCATCCGGGAGAAATTGGAGCTTACTTTGGAGCAGGAGGAGCTGATTTGGCTTAAAAATTCGAGGGAGAATTGGTTGCGGGAGGGAGACAACAATACTTCGTACTTTCACTTGTCCACCATCATCCACAGGCATCGTAATAGAATTCAGGTGTTGAAAGTTGGCAATGGAGAGGATATCTTTGACAGTAAGACTATTGAGGAGAATGTGATCAGCTTCTTTAGAGAGTTGTACATTGGTGAAGGGGAAGATGCTTCACATCTGGAGTTGGATTGTGGGGACTTTCCTTCCCTGCCGCCGCATGAATGGTAGCATTTCTGCAAACCTCTTGCCGATGAGGAGATCTTTCAAGATGTCAAGGAAATGGGGACGTTAAAGGCGTCTGGGTTGGATGGTTTCCAATCGGGTTTTTTTTCAGCAGTGTTGGGATACGGTGGGCAGCACAGTGATTGATTTTGTGAGAACTTTCTTTGCCACTTCCAAGCTGTTGGCGGGGGTCAATGAAACCCTCATTGTACTGCTTGCGAAAGTTGTGAGACCTGAGGCTATCTCGCAATTCCGCCCGATCAGCTTATGTAACGTCATATACAAAACCATTACTAGGGCTATGACGAATAGGATGTGGCCCCTTCTGAACCGGCTCATCAGTCCCATGCAGGGGAGTTTTGTGCCCGAAAGACACATCACAGACAACATTATGGTGATGCAAGATTTGATCCACTCTATGAGGAAGAAGAAGGGTATGAAAGGTTGGATGGTGCTGAAGATTGATCTGGAAAAAGCTTACGACCGGCTGCGGTGGGACTTTATATGTAATACCTTGAAGGAGGTTGGCTTCCCGCCCGATTGGATTAAGTGGGTTGAAGAATGCATTTGCTCAGTTACTACGAGAGTGTTGGTGAATGGCGAGATGACGATTGAATTCAAACCTACGAGCTAGGGGCATTAGACAAGGTGATCCCATCTCCCCTTATCATCTCTTTGTCCTTTGTGTCGAAAGGCTTAGCCAATTAATTACTAGATCTGTGGAGAGTGGGGAGTGGAAGCCGGTGAAGTTGACGAGGAGAGGTCCTGAGATCTCCCACGTCTTGTTCGCTGACGACATCATTTTGGATGAAGCGTCTGTCCAGCAACTCAGGGTGATTTTGGGGATTATGGATATTTTTTGCAAGGCGTCAGGGCAGAAGATCAACACTAGGAAATCTAAACTGTTCGTTTTGCCGAATGTGGGTAAAGGAACGGGGGTTAGGCTGAAAGAGATCTGTGGGTTCGAAGTCACCGAGAACTTGGGTAGCTACCTCGGGATGCATGTGCTTCACTCAAGGATCGACAAGGATACGTTCAAACCGTTACTAGAAAAGGTGAATAATCGGCTAGCGGGGTGGATGGGTCGTCACTTGAGCCTTGCGGGTCGCATTACTCTTGCAAAGGCGATGTTGAACTCCATCCCGGTGTATTCAATGGCCACGGTTACCATTCCGAAGGCTGTGTGTGACGCCATTGACAAAGCCCCCCGAGGATTTATTTGGGGCGATGACGGTATAAAGTGGTTGATTGTGGATGGGGAGTCAGTGATGTTTTGGGGAGACAAGTGGTTAATTGATGATAGCTTGGAAGGAGCTGCCTTGGTGGAGCTTTCGGAGAAGGAGAAATGCAGGAAGGCAAGCTCCTACTAGAAGAAGGGTGAAGGTTGGGATTGGGGGTTGCTGTCGGATGCGATCCCCGACAGGCTTCTGTTGGTGCTGACGTCATCTGGGGTGGATCCGAGTGGGGTGATCCTGGACAGGCTTTGTTGGAGATACCTCAGACGGTGACTATTCATTCAAATCGGCGTACAATAGGCTTACGAAGGCCAACTCTAGAGCTAACTCTGATGGGGTTATTTATAGCACAATCTGGTCGATGTAGGTGACGGAGAGAGTCCGAGTGTTCTTATGGCTCGTTACTCGGGGGGTTGTACTCACTAACGAGGAGCGGTGCAGGCGACACTTTGCGACGATTCCGGAGTGCTCGGAGTGCGTCGGACATTCGGAATCGTTGATCCATCTATTCAGGGACTGCCCACTTATTGCTAGTGTTTGGAATGTTCTGATCTGCCAATGTGTGGATACTAATTTCTTTGTTATGTCCTTTGCAGAATGGTGGAGGACCAATTTGACTTCTGGGAGGAGAGCGGCTGACAGAAGGAGATGGGCTTGTTTGTTCGCAAACACAATTTGGTGGGCATGGAAATGGAGAAACGACCGGGTCTTCAACCACGAGGACAAGACCATGGATAAGCCGCACTGGATCAAGGAGTACACTAAGTACTACAAAGAAGCTTGGAATACAAAGTTGGGGACACGAGGGAATCCTGAGAGAACTGAAAGGCTGATCCAGTGAGAGAAGCCGGATAGAGGATGGTTCAAGGAAAATGCGGACGACTCTGTCGGTGATGATGGTGTTGCTACTGCCGGTGGTGTGCTAAGAGATGCGGAGGGGAACTGGATTGGGGGCTTTGTCGAGAGAATTGGAGTTGGTCCGGTGGTGTTGGCAGAGTTGAAGGGCGTGTTGGGTTGCCTCACGCTTTCCTAGGGTAGAGGAATTCAGAAGCTGGTGATCGAATCTGATTCGTTGGTCGCTCATTTGTTGCTATGCAAAGGTGTTGCGGAGTGCCACCCGATGTACAACCTGGTCTTTCGTTGCCAAGCTTTTTGAAGAGGAGTTGGGAGGTCCAATTCCGTCATGTCTTTAGGGAAGCGAATCGCGGCGCCGACTCCCTTGCTGGGTTCACCCATACGGTCCCTAGAGGATTTCATGTGCTTGCGGAGCCCCCCGATGGGACTGCACAAATCTTGGATGATGATTGTAGGGGAAGGGCTACTCCCCGGCTTGTTGTTGTGTAGCCCAGTGTTTCTTTTCTTTCTTTGAGGCTTTTCCTGCTTTGTTCACAAACAAAAAAACAGTTTTTGCTTATCAATTTTTTTTTTGAATGGTTACATTCAACATATTTCTATTAGATTGAAATTTTGTTTAATGTTATCCATTCAAGGTAAAATACTAATATATTTATTTCGAAAATCCATTTTATCTTAAAATAATATTCTATAAAATCAATACAGTTCTACAAGATGAGAATTTGGAGTAGCCAACTATCCGAGGTCCAAAAAGTGATAAACGTAAGCTATTTTGCTTGCAAACTAATTCATCTTTCGAAAGAGATCAATATATCACAGTCTGAAAAGTTTGGAGTAAACTAATGCATTAGCGATCAACATCTTGATCTTTTATGGACTTATATAGTGTCTTTATGAATGAAAGTTTAGAGTAACCAATGATCCAAAATCCAAAAAGTAACAAAGACAAACCATTTTACCTGCAAACTGATTCACCTGCGTTTCCGATTGTTTCTTGGCGGTCCTAGTCTGGGTGGGGCTCTGACTTCTGGTGTCGCCGGTGTCGGGACTGGCTGAGGTTGTGGCGGTGTGCATCGAGGCGACTCTGTATTCCGGAAATTTCCTTGGAGGTTCGTCTTCATCGCCCATAGGGACTCCTGATGTACCGCTGGCCAGCGATGTCATCGCTTGGTGACGCTTGGCTCCGGATTTAGTCTACGTTGCCCCTTGTTGTTTTGGGTTAGGCTCGTTTGTTCGACTGGGCAATTTGGTTGCCATTTTTTTGTATTGCACCATTTTTATTTTACGTTGTAGGTTTGACGGTTCGCCGACTGCCGACTCTGTTGGCCTCTCGAGGTCCCATGTTTGTCTATTCTTCGAATTATTACCTAAACAAAAAAAATACATCAATAGTGTATTTATGGCCGTATAATAACAAAATACTCGAGTATATTCTTTTTCTTTTTTTAATGAAATTTAAAAAGAACAAAATAAAAATAGAGGAAATGGTAGTAAATACCACAATTCCAAAAATCTTTGCAAAAATGCCTGCATTTTGGGAAATTTTGCAAGAATGCCATTTTTGCCCCAAATTTGCAAAAATGCCACGGTAAACCCCCTTCAAAAACCGGCTATCCTATGTAAAGTTGGCCAAAAAAAATAAAATAAATTAGAGGCATCATTGCCTAGTGAAGAGAGAGAGGGCGGGAAGGAGAAATAGGGGGAGGGTTAGTAAATGTCCATCCAATCACATATCTCTCTCTCTCGTTTGAAAACACACCGATAGCAAAGAGAGAGAGAGAGATAGGGCTTCTTCATCTTCATCGGCAGTTGCAGCGACGCATAGAAAGGGAGAGAGACATGGCGGTTTCTTCTTCGGCGGTTGCAGAGACGCCGGTTCGAGAGAGGAACAACATAGGAGAGAGAGCGGACAGGTCCACCATCGCCGGAAAGTACACCAAACACGACATAAATCAGGTACGCTCTTTTACTCTTCTCCCTTTGGTGGTAGTATGCGCGGGTGTGGGTCGGGGAAGCAGTGGGTGAAGGGGTTAGGGCAATGGCGGCCTGAATGGTGGGTCGGGGTGGTAGTTTTCTTGTTTGGAGAATGGTGGGTGGTGGTGGCATGGGTGGTTTTCGGGTATGGAAAGGGGAAATCGGTGGTTAGGGTTTCCAATTGGGTGACAGTGGTTTTCGGAATGGGTTAGGGCAACGGTCGGGGAACTATGGATAGGGGAAATTGGTGGTTTGAGGTTCGAATTGGGTGACAGGGGTTTGACATTGGGTGATAGGGGTTTCCAATTTGGAGAGAAGGGTTTCTAAATTTGTTGTGGTAGGCGGAATAGGGGAATTGACGAGGTGTGGAAATTGGGATATGTGGATGTCGTAGGTGGCCTATTGAAGGAGGTTTGAGGTATTGGTTATAGGCTTCCGATTCATAATGGGTGACATGGGTTTCACCTTGAGTGACAAGGGTAGAGTGACAAGGGTTAGTCTGTTAGCTGACAGAGGGAGATGAATATAATTTGTAAACTGACTTTGTTCGTGTGATGGAAATTGCAGGAAAGAAATGGTGAGGAGGAAGAATGTGAGCTCGGAGAACAAAGAGCCTGAATACGTAGTCCCCGAAGCTATGCACTTCCGTGCCCGGGTGAACCAGGGCTCAAGACTGTCGATGCTGAACAACATCGATGATTATGTTGACACTAGCGACTGGCAGAAGCTGCTTGACTCCCAGCTGGGTGGGGTTGTGCAGCTGGCGCACAACGTGAAATTTTCTTCACAAATGGTGCATTATGCACTCCAGCGACAGCTTGCGAGCGATAAGGAGTGGGAGACCTGGTACCGGATTAAGGGGAAGCTCCAGAGGTTCTCCCTCAAGGAGTTTGCCTTAGTAACCGAGCTGCGGTGCAGTCAACCAACAGCTAGTGACGTGGAGGACGACGAGAAAGCTATCAAGGAGTTTTTTGGAAACGAGAAGATGACGGTCGGTGACCTGGAGACCGAGTTGAAGAACTCAATGTTGGTGGTGCGGAGCCCGCGAAGACGATTCAAGCTAGTGCTTTTGTACATTGTGGAAGGCGTTTTGTTAGGGGAGGAGCAGAGGAAGGGGCTGCGGAGCTGGATCGTCCGGTTGGTGGAGAATGTCGATCAGTGTTTGGCATTCTCATGGGGGAGGGTCATCTATGCTGCAACACACGTCTCGCTGAACGGCGCCGTAAAGCGCCGGGAGGCTGAGTTGAAGGCAGAAGATCGAAAGAAGCGCAATGGTTATGGCCTGATGGGTTATCCGCTATTCTTTCAGGTAACCTTCTCGACCACACCCATGATCATTTTGTAATTCATATGCTGAAAATGTATTAATTTGAGTGGGGATGCGGTGCAGATTTGGTTCTTGGAATCCATGCCGAAATGGGGGGTCCGGTTTGCGATGAAGGTGTCGACGACGGCATTCCCTCGTTGCATGAGATGGAACCTCAAGGACGAGAACCTAGCTTATAAGGATATAGCCAGCCGCACCAAAGCTGAGGGAGAGGAGGCCATAGAGATTGATGATAATCCAATACTCATACCAGAGGAGGCTGAGCTGGAGCTGATGGATGGCTGTGTCTACGATGATGAGAAGTCCGCCCCCTCTTCGACGACCTAGTTGCACCCTTCCTGACACATTTCGAAGCCCCTGGTGGGAGGTCCCCAAAGACGGGAAGAGGAGGCAATGAGAAGGATGGCTGGGTGGGGGACGTGGCCAAGACTTTGGAACAAGTTATGGACAAGCTTGAGACAATGTCAACAGGGATGGAGAAGATGGATGAAAAGGTACACAATTAATTCCCAATTATTCATTTTGTGGAGACTCTGGATGATGGCGGGGATAAGCACACACAAGTTGAAACTGTGAAGGCAAGGGATGAGATATCAGGAGAGAGCAAGCTAGCTGGTGATGATGTCGGGGACAAGCATGATGAAGCTGAATCTGTCAAGGCAGGGGATGGGGGGAAGGAAAGACCAAGGAGGTAAGGTTTATTTATGAAAAAAAGGTGACAAGGAAAATTATATCTGTGACATGAAAGTTTATGGCAACTGACACGAAATTTTTTCAGACAAAGGCAGGGGACAAGCAATCTGATGTCGGGGACAAGGTAATTGAAGGTGAATCCCTCAAGGGAGGGGATGGGAAGGCAAGAGAGAGCAAGGATGTAAGTTTTTTCTATCAGTTATTGGTGACACACACAATTTAGTTGCACGACATGAGTATATCTGTTATGTGACAAGGGATAGTGTCAATCTTAGCTGAAGTTTGATATGTTTGCAGTTGGGAGATGTTGGTTTAAAGGGGTCTGGTCCTGATGAAGGGGGAAAGAAAATTGAAGGTGATGAGAGGGCGAAGCCCCGGGTAGCGCATGTGTATGCATCTAAGGGGGCGAAGAAGATGAGGAAGGGTGTTGGAGAGGAGCTGGCTCCCCCGGCCAAGAAACCGCGAGCCCAGAAGGTAGCCACTGTTCCCGCTGATGCTGTTGAGCTAGAAATTGTGTCAGCGACGGACAACGACGCCATGACAAGTTGGGTGGCAAGGTACGTAGCTTATGTGTCTTACTCTAGAATAGACGACGAATGTAGATAATTGAACGTCCACAATACCTGACAGAAACTTACCGTGCAATGGGGACGTGGAGGTGCGCACGTCACCTTGCGGTGTGGATGTGACGAAGGAGTTACTGAACCGCCTGATGAAACCCCAAGATTGGTTTGGAACAGTGGTATGAACACTTGTCACCTATCAAATTTCCCGTGTCAGGATTTTGGATTGTAATTGATGTTCACTTCATGCAGGAGATGGAGGAGTGTTGCTACCTTATGCGCAAAGCGGTCGCAGACAGAGCGGGTGACATTGGCAGTGGAGCCATCGTTGTGGATACGTGCTTGGCGGGAATTTATCTACCTCGGGAATGGAAGGAGTACAGCGCCAGCCTTGAAGCGTACGAGCCTAGTGATGCATTGATGGCGTACTTAGATGGCCGGTCTCCGAAGCTGTTGGGGCGACCGTGGTCAGGTACGGACCTCGTCCTCCTCCCCTTCAACGTCAGGAACAAACATTGGGTTGCCATTGCAATCGATCTGAAGGAGTGAGAGGTCAGGGTGTATGACTGCGACGTCCACATCGTGACGGAACACCAGCTCTAGCCCCTCTTAATGCTTGTGACAATCCCTGTCGTCATGCGGGCACACCCCGATCTGAAGGTCAAGTATGCGGATAAGGTCCCCACGCCATTTGCCATTCGCCGGGACAAGAGCCTTCCACAGAACAAGCAAAGGTAAGTTAGATGACATGGTTCAATTTCGTTTGATTGGATGTGGAATTGGTGTCCGCGTTCTGACCGATTCTTCTCCATTGCAGCAGTGATTGTGGCCCGTACACCATTAGATTCATGCAGCTCCTGCTGGAGATCGCCCCGACCTTTGATCGATTGGACGACACGTACATTGAGGCATACTGCCAGATGCTAGCTGTTGGGGTATTCCATGGTCGACTCGAATGCTAGACTTTGGAGTTGAACACTTGCTTTGCTTCCAATCATAACACCCTCCTGTAATAGTTGAAGTAAAACATTTGGATATTTTGCGAAACTTGCTAGTTGTCGAATGTGAACATTTGTATATGTGAATAGTAGGTATGCGGACATGTTAAACTTGGCAGTGTAGGTACATGTATCTATCCAATTCGGTGACAAGGTATATGTCGTTGGATGACACGAGGATTAAAAGGGGTGACATGGGTCACTTAGACTATACGTAGGAATATGAGACAGTGAATAGTGATACGAAAAAACCTGTCAGGTGACACGTGCATGCAAAGACGGGACCCGATACTGGGACAAAAGAACAAAACGACAATAGAAAAGGAATCTATCAGGGTGGCAGTTGGTTGCACAGTTCCTTTGACCTACTTACAAAAATATAAAAAAAAAAGAAAAAGAAAATAATGTGTTCCTCGAAATTAAAAGGTAAAGAAAAGAAAAGGAAAAGTAACTTGAATTAATTGCAGTTGGGGAATAAAACCACCACCTACACAAGGGAAGGGGGAGAGAGAGAGAGAGAGAGAGACCGAATATTAAGAGAAGAGCCCGTACCGGAGAGGGAGGAAGACGCCGGAGAAGGGAGGAAGACGACGGAGAAGCCCGTACCAGAGAGGAAGGCGCAGGAAAACAGGTACAACTCAATTGGTTATTGAAATCCGTCCTCAGCCATCTCTACTACTCTGAATCTTCACTTAATTTGCAATCTTCCCCACTTCATTTGCATTCTTCCATTGTTTCGTACCGGAGAGGGAGGAAGTCGCGGGATAAGGGAGCAAGACGCCGGAGAAGCACGTACCGGAGAGGAAGGCGCAGGAATACAAGTACAACTCAATTGATTATTGAAATCTGTCCTCACCCATCTCTACTAGTCTGAATCTTCACTTAATTTGCAATCTTCAGCACTTCATTTGCATTCTTCCATTGTTTCGTTTAGAGGCATGCAATTTGGGAATGGAGAAAAATCGGAAATTGGGGAATTGGGTTAACGGTCATGTGGTGAATTGGGGATACGGAGAAATACAGATCTGGGTAAAAGGGGTATGGGGATCTGAGGAATTGACAGAGAAGAGCGAGGGAGGTTGAAGATGAGCGTAGGAGGGTTGCGGGTCCTTTAACCCAGATTGTGAGAGTGAAGAATAACCCTTGTCATAAACGGGTACTGTAGGAGAATTGGGAGAAGGCAATTGACATTCATGACATGAGCTATTCTGTTCGGTGACAAGGGTTACTTCATTAGGTAACATGGGCCTTTTCTCGTGAAACACTCGCAGACAGATTTAATAAGTAGGGGGGTGACTTTGTGTGGATATTGATTATGTTCATGTCCACGTAATTGCAGGAAGAATATGGTTCGCTCCCAGAATTTGAGGAGGAAGGGTGTCCGGCCACCGAAGAAGGTGGAGCCCTGACTCGCAGTGCCGGAGGAGAAGCATTTCCGAGGGTGGGTCAACCAGTGTTCCAAAGTGTCTCTGCTCGTCAACATGGATGACTGGGTCGACCACGTCGATTGGGAGAAGTTGCTGCGAAGCCAATTTGGGGGTATTGTGCAAATGGCAAACCGGGTTCAATTCTTGTCGCAACTACTGCGTTACGTGTTACAACGGCAGCTTGTGATAGAAAAGAAGTGGGAGACTTCGTACATGCTTCAAGACAAGCTGCGGCGATTCTCTATCGAGGATTTTGCGCTCGTTACTGGGCTGCGGTGTGGTTGAGTTCGAGGGGAAGACAGAGAGACGGAGAATGACAAGAAGACAGAGAAGGCTCTCAAGGACTTATTCGGAATGGACACCATGAAGGTGGGTGAGCTAGAGAACGCCTTCAAGAACTCTATCTTGAAGTAGCCGAGTGCGAGAAGGCGTTTTAAGATCGCTCTCCTCCTCATCGTCGAAGGAGTTCTACTGGGGGGAGAACCCAGGAAAGCCATACGAGGGTGGATCGTGAAGCTTGTGGAGAACGTTGATCGATTTCTGGATTACCCCTGGGGCAGGATTGTGTACGAGGCCACCCACGAGTCCATGTCGGGCGTCATAGAACGACGTGTCACTGACTTGAAGCCGAAGGCGAACGACAAGGACGATCGATATGGATATAGGTTTATGGGTTTTCCATATGCGTTCCAGGTTAGCTACTTGACCGAAGTTATGCTTGAACTATTACGTGCAATTGATGCACTCGAGTGACATGTGTGGTTGTTTTAGATTTGGTTGTACGAAGCAGTCCTGGGGATTGCGGAGGCGTTTGCGAACCGGGTGTCGAAAACGGCGTTGCCTCGCATGCTGAGGTAGACAGCCGATGACGATAATCTAATGTATGAGATGATCCAGTCCCGCATGGACCCTGAAAAATCGGATAGCATCAAGGTCGAAGACAACCCGATACTAGTATCGAAGGCCGGCGAGTATGAATTGATGCTCGGGTGCTTCTACCAGCATGAGGAGCCTGACCTCTACTTTGATGACATTGAGGCTGCGTTGGCACCGAGTTATTACGGTGAAGGCTCTGGCAAGTCCAACACGAGTTCAGAGTAACGAGATGGGACAAGGGAATCCTGGGAAGATAAGTTGGGGAAGTCAGTAGAACTGATCTTGGAGAGGTTGGGAACCATGTCAACATGGATGCGGAGCATGGATGACAAGGTACGTGTAACGTTTCTGCCATTTGTGACACGGGTATATTTTATATGTGACACGGGTATTTTTCAAAGGTGACACGGGTTACTTATCTCCCAATGCCGAATAACATTCGCTAACCACCCCTCATTTATGTACTTTGTGTATCAGATGAAGGTGTTGGAAGGTGTTGTGAATGAGATGCGAGATGGCCAGTCGAATGCAGGAGGTGAGTAGAAACCAATGGGCGATGCCCGTGGAGAGGATAACGACCAAAAGATCAGGGGGACAGAGGGACCAACTAAGGTGGAAGACCAGCCACTAGAAGGATAAGAGGAGGTAAATTGGTTGTTACTTGACATGGTATTTTCTGAATCCACGGTGAAAGGGTAATAGAATCAACATTTTTTAATATGTCAATATTTTGTAGACAACTGACACGGTTGTTAATGTGAAGCGACACGTTTTAATATGTTAAGTGACAAGGGAACAAATATATTATCTGAATGACAGTTGAAATAACCATAACCAATTGCCAGATCTCAGAGGCTGTGAAAGACGAGACCGTTGGAGGAACTGGGAGAGATGTCAGTGGAGAGAAAGACGGAAAACATAGGGAGGCTGAGGAGAAAAACCTTAAGGCCGGTTCAACAGAGGTACCACCTACAGTGAAGGACGAGGCAACGCCGGAAGGACAGGATGAGAAGGTAAATTGGCTATTACTTCACATTGTCATTTGAATCTATAGTAGTACGTAAGTGACAAGTGTATCAGTGTTAGCCGACACGAGTACAGTTTCGGGTGATACGGGGGTAAAAACATTTTTGCCCTGACAGTTGAAACTGTCTAACCAATTGGCAGATCCCAGAGGCTGCAAGAGCGGAGCCCGTTCGAGGCAGGAAGAGTAAGAGAGGTCCAGGAGGTGAAGGAGAAGTGAAGTCCTCGCCTCAGAAGAAAACGTGGGGCCGAAAAGGGAAGAACGTTGTCGAAGGCGCGGCCGCGATTAAGCTGGGTCTTGTTTCCGTGTCAGACAACGATGGGTTCCTTGCTGGATGGATAGGTGACACTCATCAGCAGACGTACCCAAGTTATTGCATACATGACTCCATTCCCCTAACATTGTGGTTGTGGTTGTGCAGCGGGGATGAGGATAGCTGGAACACTGCATATGGCACGGCGCTGAGTAAGGAGTTCTTCACCGCACTAAAAACGCCCACAGTTTGGCTAAACTCTGAGGTACGAAACCCGCCTAAATGACTACCTTTGTCTAGTGAATGACACGGTATCTACTGTAATAGGTACTGGAATAGTTTTGGATTTTGACTAGGGTTGTAATCGATGCAGCACATGGAACAAACATGCTATCTTCTTCGTAAAGGGGTAACGGAGAGGGCCGGAGACTTTGGCGGTCGAGTTGTCGTTGTGGACACATATTTTGGTCGCTATCTGCAGACCGAGTGGGACAAATACAAGACCGATGCAGATAGCTACCAAGCCGATGAGAAACTGCTTGTCTACTTCAACGGACGGTCCCCGGTGATGATAGGCCGGGCGTGGGAAGGGGCGGAACTCATCCTCCTACCGTTGAACGTGGACAATATTCACTGGATCGCCGTAGCGATAGATCTGGTCGGGTGGCAGGTAAGGGTTTATGATTCGGACGTTTACATCGTGAGGGACCGCCATCTGCCGGCACACTTAAGCTGCATCACCCACCTTATCCCGGTACTGATGAATGCCCACCCCGCGTTGAAGGCCACCTACGTCGACAAGTTTCCTAACTCTTTCGCCCTTAGTCGCAAGAAAAAGATTCCGCAAAACAAGCAGAGGTAATTTATGTCCAACACTTAAATATCTCTTCGTCTCATAGTGGCATCCGGCTGTAATGAATCTGACTCCTGCAATTCTCTATTGCAGTGGAGACTGCGGTCCTTACACGATCAGATTCATGCAACTCCTCACGAAGGACGCCCCCACCTACGACGGTCTTGACGACGTATTCATCGGGGCGTACAGGCACATGCTCGTTGTTTGCATCTTCAATGGTACATGGTTATGATCTCAGTTGTGATCACCATTGCCCAGTGTTATAAAATTTGATGTTATGGTAGAAGCTTCTTATGAACATCGTTTTTATTGTGTTGGATATTTATGAACATGGTTGCTGGTTCTCACATCTAGTTGTGGACGGTAGTTCACTAGGTTGGTATTTTAGTACGTTGCTATGAACTATTTCGCATTCTTTATCTTCAGTCGGTGGTTATGTGTTGTGGACTGTTACTTTATTTGTATGATCATTTTTAAGCAGTGATTGACGATGTTGGCATGGTGGAAACATTGGTTATAATGAGTATGGAAATCACCCGTGTCACCAAACTTAGAATCCCGTGTTAACTCACGTAATTATCCGTATGGTGAGTAGGGTGATTTTCTAACCTTGTTTATGTATTGATAGGTTGATATAAGAATTGTTACGTGCCTATCATAGGAACCACATAAGTTTACATTTTGTCATGGATGATTGAATGTCATGTGGCAAGACACTTACTCGGTTGAAATGCATATTATAAGTTGTAAGGAAATCACCCGTGTCACCAAACTTGGAATCCCGTGTCAACCGACGTAATTATCCGTGTCACATATGTCAATATGGTGAGTAGGGTGATTTTCTAACCTTGTTTATGTATTGATAGGTTGATATAAGAAATGTTACGTCCCTGTCATAGGAACCACATAAGTTGACATTTTGTCATGGATGATTGAATGTCATGTGGCAAGAAACTTACTCGGTTGAAATGCATATTATATGTTGTAAGGAAATCACCCGTGTCACCAAACTTGGAATCCCGTGTCAACTGACGTAATTATCCGTGTCACATATGTCAATATGGGAAGTAGGGTGATTTTCTAACCTTGTTTATGTATTGATAGGTTGATATAAGAAATGTTACGTCCCTATCATAGGAACCACATAAGTTTACATTTTGTCATGGATGATTGAATGTCATGTGACAAGAAACTTACTCGGTTGAAATGCATATTATAAGTTGTAAGGAAATTACAAAGAGGTGGTTAGGATGATTTCCTTACAACTTATAAGTTGTAAGGAAATTACAAAGAGGTGGTTAGGATGATTTCCTTACAAAGAGGTGGTTAGGAAACCCATCATCACAAATCTGATAACAAACTCATATCAATGAAATCAAGTTTTCGCAAATATATATAAAAAATGGGAAGAAATCACCCGTGTCACCAAAGTTGTAATCCCCTGTCACCCAGTATATATACTTGACTGGCTGCATTCTCACCCCCAATTCAGGAAATTCCACCAAGTAATTGCATATATGAAGCCTAAACCAATAAACACATATAGGAACTCCAAGCAACTACTCAACATAAGTATGTAATAAGCACATGCAAGATAAGAGACTAATGGATGTTTTAAACAGGGAACTACACAAGGCACAAGCCATAAAACAGTGAGCCATAGACATATTCACCCAAAATCTGCAGCATACACAAGCATAAACCCTATCCCCTAATCAGAAAGCTTTCGATGTCGTCAATTAGTACTCTATGTCGAAAACCCTATTAACAACTCATATTTCATTCAAAACAAACTCCTAATCGATGAAAACCCTAAAATCCAAACAGTTTTTTTCAACACATATGCCAATCGGGGTTGTACTTACTTGGAATTGAAAGCTTTTCGATGAAGAAGAGCACCACTGGTGAACCTAACCCGATCGCGTCGCTTCTTCTTCAGGAATTTTTTTGTGGCTTGCAAGAGAAGAGTGGAAGTGGAAAGGACCGATGGAGTGGTATTTATGAAGAGAGAGGGGCTCCATCGGGGGGGGGGGGTTCACCAAATTTGGAATCCCGTGTCAACTAACATAATAACCCCTTCAACATTAAATATAAGGGCAATTTGCACAAATAGGTATTTACTACCATTTCCTCTAAATATAATGATGATTTCAATATGGTCACAAGGTTGGTATTTTTGTACGTTGCTATGAACTACTACCTCCGTTCCGAAAAACTTATCACTTCACTATTCATGCACGCTTATTTTAGGAGATAAAACTATATAAAATATCTATTTTTGTAATTATTTTTTTAAACAATTTCGTAGCTATTATTAGTAAGTACAAACTTGTTACAAAAATTTTATGAAAAAATATATTTTATATAGTTTTTATCATTATAAAAAAGCGTGTGTGAATAGTCAATGATAAGCTTTGCCGAACGGAGGGAGTGTTTCGATTTCTTTATCTTCAGTCGGTGGTTATGTGTTGTAGACTTTGTAGCACGAAAACGGAAACGGACACAGGATACGGATACGGGAAGACACGGGGAAACGGCATTTTCAATAAAAACATAGGACACGGACACGCCAAAGAGATATGATATATATATATATATATATCCACCCCTTATACTTATTATTTTAGAAGCAATGTCTTCAGTAAAAATTGAGCCACGTGTCGAACTCTGAGCAAATCTAAGAAATACGGTTTTCACCCATTCTCACCCACGTTCCATTCTCCTCTCTCACTCATAGCGCTTTCTCTCTGGAAGACTTCCCATGGCGTCTCACCTCTTTTGAAGCCAAATCTAAAGCCCTCCCATGGCATCTTCTACTCGCATCTCACCCTGACGCCTCTCCATCTCTCTATCGGGTCTCTCTCTCTTTCGAACACAAACTCCTTATCCCTTTCTCACCGGACTGTCTGACGCCCTAGAGTCGACAACAGAACCAACGATGTCGGGATGCCTCTTCCCATTCCAATTGATAGTGGAGAACAATCCAATAACCATCGGACTCGACGACGGTGAGGGTGGTGAGAAGAACCCGATCGATGGTGGTGTGAAGAACGTGTCTGCTCAATCTTCAGGTATATTTTCAATTTTTTTTCATTTTAATTCAAAATTTTAGGGTTTAGGGAAGAGATTTGGGGATTTTAGATTATTTATTTATTCTCTTATGAGAATGTAATTTGGTGGAGGAAATCTAGGTTGATACCAATCTTCACTTTCTATGAATCTGTCAGTTTAAATGGTGGAATTCACTCACTCACTTCTCAAAGTTCAAATTTCATGTTAAATTCATCCCGCAAGAAGAAGATAAACCTAGAAAACGCTGTATTTTCTCGATTCGGCTCCAAATTTTCACTTTTAGATTGCGATTTTCTATTTGTTTCAAGAGTTTGGGGAAACTGAGGTTTCTCAATTGGCGTCTCGGTCATTCTCGACCTAGCTTTAGGTAGGCATGTTTTTTTTCTTTTTTGTATATACAATTTAAGATTTCTCCTTAACTGAGTTTTTTTTTTTTTCTGAAGTTCTGTTTATGGTTCTCATGGGTCTTAATTTGTTGAATGCATATGTTATACTAAAACAATGAAAAACAAGGACCGACTCAAGCTCTGTTTATGGTTCTCATGAACAATTTGGTTCAAGCTTTTCTAATGAATCTATTCTTTGTGCTACTTGAGGTTTGTACAAGCCTTTTAATTATACCCTTTCAAATTTTTTTTTAATGAATTAAGAACATATATAAGATATAAGATTCAAGGGATCTAGAAAAATGTTAGTATTCATGAAATTTCTTTTATGGTATGAATTTCTGATTCCGTTTGGATTTTCTTGAAGTTGAATATTTAGCCGATTGCTTTTGAGGAGGTTATTCAGGACAAGGCTTATGCAGATAACATGAATACTTTTGGTAAGCATATCACTGTCAGTAGCTATTTTGTCAACATAGCATACATTTTGATAAATTCTAGGGGATTTGTTTACCATGAGATTTCGTGACCCTTCATATCTCCATATCGTAGTTGCACTTGCAATCCTGGGTGAAAAGACTACTATATTATCACCTGAAGTAGTCACCAGAAAGGGCATTCCATGCTGCAGGTAAGATAGTTATGCAATGTTTAAAGTCTTATTTGCATAGAATGATTAGTCTCGAGTAGTTTATCCTCTTTGTATTCATCAAATCAAACCTTAGTTTTTTTTTTCTGTAGAAAAATTTCTGCAAGTTTATCCTTAGTGTTTGTAATTTTGAAATTATACTAACATGTTTGTTGCATCTTTTGATTTAGGTTAGTACAGAATCCTGGTGAATTTGTTGTGACCTTTCCAAGGGCTTACCATATCGGGTTCAGTCATGGTAATTGCTAGCAACTGTGTTTATGGTAGTAAGATCTTATGCAATTTTCAAGACAGAAAAAGCACATATTGATATGTTATAATTACCTAATCTTTTTGCATTTAACAGTTAGTTGAGGTCTCTGCATCAAAAATTTAATCTTAATCATGTCCATATGTGCTATTGATTGTTATAACTGCACAAGAAATTTTTCTAGGAAGGACTAACATGTATATCTCATAAAGTTCTTTTCTTTTTACTGCTCACTGAAGATATCAACTATGCAATTCACATGCATGACGTTCACACACATTTTTAAAGGATTTCTGTGTGTTAATTTCTTAGTTTGAGTTTCATATATACATGAAACTTTTCAAGTGCAAAATTGATATTTCATTGGTAGTTTGTTGATTATAATTATAGTAAGTTTTGAGATCCAAATGCATGTATATATGGAATAGGTAGAATGTTCATGTACATTAAGTAGAAATACGAGTCTGCAGGCATGTCTAAATTGATTTGGAATTATTTTCCTTATCTTTCTATGAAAAATGAGGTAAAGCATGGTTGCCTGAAAAAATGCTCTCTCTAAATGCACAGTTGAAACAGCCTTTAAAGATGAGGTGTGAGCATTAATTTTATCTACTTGCTGCTGATTTTCATTGCTGAGAAACAGCCTTTAAAGATGCAGTACATGAAAACACCCCAACTCTAAAACAAATTGCCAACAGATTTTGTGATGAGCTAGAATGTTGGTCCTGTCCGGTTGCGTTGCATTAGTAGCTTGGTTTCTTCTTAGATTTAATATTCTTATTTATGGTAATGAGTTATTGTCTCTCAAGTATGCTCGGTTTCTTCTTTGCAATATTAGTTATAAAACCAAGACACGGATTTTGTGATGAGTTGGAATGTTGGATCATAGCTGCTACTTTCTATAGGGCTGATTTTGTATTTTAGTGTATTGATTTCTATATGCTCGGTTTCTTCTTGGGTATTTTTTTGATCTTATATGGCTGATTTTGTATTTTTGCTTCTGATTTCGCTCTAGGACTGATTTTGCTTCTGAATTTTGAGTGCTCTATGACTGATTTTGCTTCTAGGATTGATTTTGCTTCTAATTTCGCTCTAGGACTGATTTCTCTTCAAAATTTCGAGTGTTTTCAAGTGCATTGTTGTTGTTGATAAAGACGTGTGTTGATGGCTTCTGAATCTCTGTTTCGCTTGCTTCTGAATTTCGATTTTGTTTCTCTTGCTTTTGAATTTCTTATTTTTATTTCGCATATGCTTCTGAATTTTGATTGCTTTAGGACTGATTTCACGTATGTTGCTTCTGATTTCGCTTCTGGGACTGATTTTGCTTTTGATTTCGGTCTAGGAATGGTTTCACTTCTGAATTTTGAGTGCTCTAGGACTGATTTCGCTTCTAGGACTGATTTTGCTTCTAATTTCACTCTAGGGCTGATTTGTCTTCAAAATTTCGAGTGTTTTCGAATGCATTGTTGCTGTTGGATAACATATGCTGCCTAAAAATCCTTCCTTTAATGAAATGGTTATATGCTGCCTAAAAATGTTCCCCTTCAGTTTACATATATGCCTTTAGGGAGGTGAGTCTTTGACGATTCCGGATGAACTTAGGGCTATATTAGGGAAGACATTTATCTTTGCGGTTGAAATCTCCAATTATAATGTCAAGCATTTGGGAAATTCATCTTTTACCGTCAAGGAAATGAATAACGATGAGAAAAAAAAATTAATGCATATCTTTCAAAGCATCAAGTGCATGAGGTAACATGTGTTTACAATCAAATAAAGTATGTTTTGACTTGTGATATAGTGATCCTTATATCTTAAATTTTTTGTATAATAGGATCCTCTTGAGGTCATTAGTGATGGAGATGAGCCATATGCATACGAGGGATCCGCAACAAAGAAGATGAAGGTGGAGCCGTAGATGTAGCTGAATTCGTGGAAATTTGGTCATTTGCAATTTCAAGAACATTTGGTTGTTTATTTTATGTTTTGTTTTGGGGCTTGAAGTTTGGTTTGTTGAACATTTGGTTGTTTTGTTTCCGTTTTGTGTTGTGACTTGAAGTGTGGTTTGTTTGAACATTTACAATTTCTTTATGTTGTTAATGTTATTTAATTGTCTTTTGGGATTATATAATTTTATTTGAATGGTATTTAATTGTCTATTTGACATTGCATTCATATGGGTGCAATGACGTTATAGGCATGGTGTGAAGTACATTATGGCCATGAAAATCAGTTTTCGATATTGAATAAAAAAAAAGTTAATTATATAAACATCTCAAAAGAAATACTCAAATGGAGGTTACCTTTGGAATATATGGACTTCATGGTAACACGCAACACCTTAAAACCATCCCAAAAATGAATCTATAGTGTTAATTAACCTGGTTTCACTGCAAGGGTGTGAAATATTTCTTGGCCTTGAAAATCAGTTTTCGTTATTGAATAAAAATGAAGTTAATTATATAAACATCTCAAAAGAAATACTCAAATGGAGGTTACCTTTGGAATATATGGACTTCATGGTAACACACAACAATTTAAAACCATCCCAAAAATGAATCTATAGTTTTACTCCAGCTGGTTTTACAGCAAGGGTGTGAAATATTTCATGACCTTGAAAATCAGTTTTCGATATCGAATAAAAAAAGAAGTTAATTATATAAACATCTGAAAATAAATACTCAAATGGAGGTTACCTTTGGGATATATGGGCTTCATGGTAACACGCAACACCTTAAAACTATCCAAAAAATTAATCTATATTTTTACTTCAGCTGGTTTCACAGCAAGGGTGTGAAATATTTCATGGCCATGAAAAGCAGTTTTCCATATCGAATACAATTTGAATATAACATTAAAAAAATTTATGGTGGTGAGGTTCAGTGGTGGACCCAAGTGGACTTGGGGTGGCTTTAGCCCCACTTGGGTTCGGGAGTAAACAAATACTCCGTATATATGTATGTGTAGGGGGACTTATGTACTAAGTACAAATATAATGAAAAAAATGTAAATGAAATCAGAAATTCCTCATAGCTCACTTGGTTATTAGAAAGGTTAGGAATATGTTGGATTTTTCTTGATAACCAAGTGAGCTATGAGGAATTTCTAATAACCAAGTGAGCTACGAGGAATTTCTAATCAGAAATTCCTCATAGCTCACTTGAGGAATTTCTAATAACCAAGCAAAAAATAGAGTTCGATTCTCCATCCATCCCTCTTTTTTGCTTTGCTTCTTTTTTTTTAATATAAAAAAGACTTCAAAGACAAAGTTGTCTCTATTTTTCATGATCGCACAGTCGCACAGAGAGACGCAACGTCAAAGCCCTAAGATGAAACGCGATAGAGAGAGCGATTCTTCTGAGTGGACCCTCTTCTTACTTGGGTTTAGGAGACTATACTTTATCATGATTCATGAGATTCATTTTAATAGAATTTGAGTTTTTCAAGGTTTAATCTAGCTGTTTACTTGCCTACCAAGAAATATTAGTATACCATTCAATATACTCTTCTGGTATAATTTCTTCAAAAAAGATTTGATAGAATTGGACTAGGTGAATTTATTTTTCATGTGGTGGGTTCTCTTTCATTTTTTTCTTTGAATTTGAATATGATTCTCGGTTGCTTTTGTATCCCACTTTCTATTTCTCAATTGTCAAGATGCACTATACAAGCGAGATATTAATCTTACCACTTTGGAGAAAATTTGGAGGAATAATGGTTGACCAAAACATGTATAGGATATGAAATTTGTTTAGGTGTTTGAGCAAGTTTTTGTAAAATGACGTGATTTAAACTTTGGTGTATTCGATGTTTTACATTAATCTTATACTTGAGTTGAATGGTAATTGTAGATATGACAAGAACTAGAGCATCCAAGACTGGAGGGGCACCTAAGTCCAAGAGACAAAAGGCATCAGCGTCTGCGAAGGAAACTCTACGGCGGAAAGCTTCATGGGGAAAATTTTTTATTTAAATCTTTTTTTTTCCTTACCAGTTCAAGTGGGCTTAGCCCATTCTACATCTGGGTCGGGTTACTGTAGGCCCATTAAGGGATTGACCCTCTCACTCATTACAATTTAATGGATAACATTACAACAATTTAAATAAAATAAAATATATTCATGGTATGAGGGAGAACTAAAACGGTAACTTTCAATAAAAATACTTACCCGTACAAGGTACGGGAAAAGTACTAGTATATATATCATTTTAAAGGTCTTGCAAAGATGTATACATTTATACTAATAAGAGCCACGTAGATGTTAAGACCAATGAGATCAAATAAATAATTATATAACATTTTAAATCAAAATATATACAAATAAACAATGCTGAGTCTAAAAATTAATCAAAGTATAGAGAGGAGGTGTCCACCGTCATGTCTTGTTACGCTCCTCCCGCCGTTCTGCCAACTTTGGTTATAAGTTGTAAGGATGTGTCCACCATCATGTCTTGTTATTTTTGTGATATTTTTTAGGCAGTGATTGACAATGTTGGCATGGTGGAAACTTTGGTTATAAGTTGTTTGGTAATCACCCGTGTCAGCAAAGTTGGAATCCCGTGTCAACTTACATAATTATCGTGTGACTGAGGAGAATATGGTGACTAGCGTGACAACATGTACACGAGTAGCACAAACACTCAGGAATTTAAACATGAGCTGAATCAAGTGCCGGTGCATGGGTGATTTCATTATGAAAGTGTCACCTCCGGATCGATAAACATGAAATTCAAACCATTGACATGATAACCCCTTCAACTTGGCACGGTAATACAAAGAGGGTGACAAGGGTTATTTATCGAATTCATCCCCAAAAGTACTACGAAGTTCAATACCACTTACCAGTAGAGTGTAACCCGTTGCCAAAAGTAAATGTATCCAAACAACCAAATGACAAGATTAAGAGCAACGTTGTTCACAACAAAAGACAACAATTCACTTCCATAACTACACCCAAACGACAATCAGATTATGCGTCCACCGAGCCGACCATTGAAGATGGCAGCCGCTAGCATCTGTCTGTACGCCCCAATAAACGTGTCGTCTAGCCCATCGAAGGTGGGATCGGTCTCCATGAGGAGCTCCATGAATCTGATCGTGTAAGGGCCACAGTCACCACTGCAATGACGAAGATTTTGTCAAAAAAGAGGCGGAGATATCATCAAGTAAAATGAAATACAGAGGTCGCACCAATCATACCTGAGCTTGTTTTGCGGAATGCGCTTGTCGTGGATTATGCGAAATGGGCCTGGCAGCTTCGATGCATACTTCACCTTCAACTCAGTGTGTGCATCCATGATGATGGGGAGGAGGTGGGTAACATGCATCAGCAGGGGTGGGAGTTGGGCGTCTATCACGCAGTGCACATCGCAGTCATACAGCTTCAACTGCCACTCATTCAGATCAAGAGCAACGGAAAACCAATGTCTTCCCCTCGGGTTGAGGGGTAGGAGGACGAGGTCCACGCCTGCCCACGGACAGGCCATGGGCGCCGGGGCCTGCCCGTCGAAGTATGAGAGGAGTATGCCACTCGCCTCATACCCCCCGACGTCTGAGTTGTACTCCTTCCACTCCCTCTCCAGATAGCTGGAGAAGTAGGAGTCCAAGACAATGACTCGATGCCCAATGTCGTAACCCCTCTCCGCGCTTTGTTTCCGTAGCAGGAAGCATGACTGCTCGAAGTGCTGCGTCAAGTTAACCCCCATTACAACCCACAACATAGTCCAACAGCAACCCAAATGTGTATGCAAGGCCAATCATAATAAAATGTGAGAAATACAATATACCAGCTTCGTACCTCTGAGTGGATCCAATAGCAGGGCATCTGGAGGGTGGTAAAAAACTCCTTCGACGGGTCCTTGCCGACAGCCGTTGACCGGTTCTCACCGTCGACACTGGACCGTACAATGGAGTGGAATCAATGAAAGGGTAACTGTGCCGTATAATGAAGACTGAAATAAGACGATGAGTTACCTTGCGAGCCACCCCTGTAGGGCCTCATAGTCGGCCGCAGAAACTAGTCTCATGGCAACGGCTTCACCGGGAACGACGGCGTCCTTCCCTTTAGAGGCCCGCGGATCTCGTATTCTTCTACGCCTTGCTCTCACATTCCTGGTCGACGAACAACCTCTGAATTCAAAAAAACATTTCCCATGTCACATAACAAAACGACCCATGTCGCCTTGCTAACATCCCCATGCCACTATTGAAAACATAAAGGATGAATGGCACGGGCCACAAGGAGCGTACCTTAGCAACTTGTTGGGGTTTCTCCACAGCTTCAGTACGAGTCCCCTTTGGTACATCAACAACCTGCAAAACCGATCTACAACTTACATGGATTCCAACATGTACAAACTCATTTTCACTATCCCTTACTCTTTGTTCCTTGCCTCTTCCAATCAATTTTCCATCCCGCATTTCATGGACCTTCTCCTCCAACACTTTTATCTGCACACAAGAAGTTGTTACAATAAATCCACCATCTTATCCAACAGTTTTATATCCCGTGTCACATACTGTATGTCCCATTTCATTACTCTATTTACCCTAGTCACTGAACTTAATAAGAATATGAGAGTGAATAATGCGAAAGACTGAAGTACCTTATCATCTATCTTCTCCAAGGTATCCATAATCTTCTCGAGTGTCTTCACTACGATATCCCTAGCGGCGTCCGTCTCCTCGACGTAGTTGGCGATGTTGGCAAGCATCGCCACCCTCGACCCTTCGTTTACTCGTGTGCGGAAGCGCGGTTTGTGTGGCTGTGTAAATTTTGTCCGAACCATTTGTTTCCTGTAGTTTAAGAGCAACAATACGTTATCGAGAAATTTTATATTCAATGTCACTAGCATTGTAAACCCATGTCACTCAATTTGTAAACCCATGTCACAAATGTCAGAACGTTCCTAAACCACTGACGACATACATTCCACATCAACTCCCCAAATCTGAATTTGAAATTAATGGAACCCCGAATCTTCCCCATTCCCAATCAAACCCCTAATCTACCCCATTCCCTATTTTGACCCCCACCATAGCCATCCTCTTCGGGCTTACTAAACCCTAACCGCGGGTTTTCCCTATCCAATCCCCAAAACCCGGCTCCTTGTCCTTCAATCGCAACCACCTCCCCAATCCCCAAAACCGCGCACCTTGACGTTCAATCCCTTACCACCATAGCAGGTTCTTTCATCCACCCACCCCGAACCCCAAATTCGAAGATAACAGACAACAGAGATAGGGGACGTACCTTCTTACTTTCCTGCCGGCGTTCTTCTCTTATCCGACAGTTCCCGACAGGCTCTTCTTCAACCCGTTATTCCTCGTCGACGGCGTCTCTTCTTCCTCCCCCTTTCAAACGGTTTTGAGTTATGGAAATTTAGAGATGGAGTCCCGATGATTACAGACAGAGAGTGTGTGGTGATATCCGGGACGCGTGTCAACTCACCCGAAAATATTCTTTTTTTTTTCTTTTGAGTTACGGGCAATTTTTTCCAAATAAATGGGAAAAGGTCAATTTTTCCAAATTATCCCCATTGTGCTATTTTTGCAAGTTTGGCCAAAATTTGGTCTATCTTTGACCACTGGTTGACTATGTTCTTATTGTCGAAACTTTGGTTATAAGTTGTCAGAAAATCACCCGTGTCACCAAACTTAGAATCCCGTGTCAACTTACATAATAACCCCTTCAACATTTTCATAATGGTGATTTCAATATGGTCACAAGGGTGATTTCCTAACACCACTACCACAAACACTCAGGAATGTAAACATGATGTCAAATAAGTGCCAATGCATTGGTGAATTCATTATCATAGCGTCAACCACCGAAATGTCTACCATCAAATTGAAAGTTGTGACATGATAACCCCTTCTACCTGACACGGGAAGACAAATAGGGTGATAGGGGTATTTTATGAATCCATCCCCAAAAGTACTACGAAGTTCTTCACCACTTAACTGTAGTATGTAACCCGTTCCCAAAAGTACAGCAGCCTACTTAGAGTTTGTCATATGTACAAACAACCTAATTACACTACCAAATATGTAGCCCGTTCACAAAATAACATAGACGGAGAATGGTCCAACCACTGACCCGAACCGGCAAATGCAAAAGAATACCCAACTGCTGAGGTAAGGCGTTGGACCACCAATGGAGGAACACATCTAAGAACGACGACGCTTGAAACGGGTAAATTCTCCCCGAGATGGGTATCGACAAGTCTTAGGGCGACCAGGGCGCCGCTTCACGTCCGGGGGGGAGACACACCGCGCTGGACATGGCTGGGGGGATTTGCCAATCTGCTCTTGGAGGAATCGGATATAGCACATTCTCGTAACACGCCTTCCATGCTGCGACTTTGTAGATGTCATTCACGAGAGAGAAGAAATTGCTACCTTGAAACCTTGCATCCGCTATGGCGTGCTGGTACGGAAACTGGTCAATGTCGAACCGCTTGCATGTGCAGGTTCGGGCACACAGGTTTACAACCCAGGTGGAGGACCCTCTGCGGACAGTGTACTCGTGTGCGCTGAGGGCTCTGACATCCATGAATGTTGCCAACGCATAGCTCGTTTGCAGCTCACCTTGAACTTAATCGTTGACCCGAACCGGCAAATGCAAAAGAATACCCAGCTGCTGAGGTAAGGCGTTGGACCACCAATGGAGGAACACATCTAAGAACGACGACGCTCGAAACGGGTAAATTCTCCCCGAGATGGGTATCGACAAGTCTTAGGGCGACCAGGGCGCCGCTTCACGTCCGGGGGGAGACACACCGCGCTGGACATGGCTGGGGGGATTCGCCAATCTGCTCTTGGAGGAATCGGATATAGCACATTCTCGTAACACGAATTCCATGCTGCGGCTTTGTAGAAGTCATTCACGAGAGAGAAGAAATTGCTACCTCGAAACCTTGCAGCCGCTATGGCGTGCTGGCACGGAAACTGGTCAATGTCGAACCGCTTGCATGTGCAGGTTCGGGCACACAGGTTCACAACCCATGTGGAGGACCCTCTGCGGACAGTGTACTCGTGTGCGCTAAGGGCTCTGACATCCATGAATGTTGCCAACGCATAGCTCGTTTGCAGCTCTCCTTGAACTTAATCGCTGACCATCGACGCCGATTTGGTGCTTTTTTCCCGTCGCTCGTAAAACCACTTGGATACTGTTTCGATGAGAGCATCAATCAGGGCTATGATGGGTAGGTCGCGGGGCTCTTTGAACACGGAATTTAGACACTCGGAGTTGTTCGTTGACAATATGTTGTAGCGCATCCCCAAGAAGTATGCCCGGGCCCAGTTCTGGAATCCAACCTCTTTCAGGTATTGGCCCGCAGGGGGTGACTGAGCGCAGAAATCAGCAAAGTGCTTCTCGAACTCTGCCCTCGTGTACGCCTTCACCACCTTTAAGTACAACGTGTGCAGGCCCGTCACCCCCTTGTACTTAACCCTAGCATTCTGAAATAGATGCCATTGGCAGGCCCCTTGCTTGGCAAATACATAGTGGTCCCTCAAACCTTTGACGATACTAAGATGTCGATCAGAGACAAACATTAAGTACGGTGTATCCTCGATGACATGTAGCATGTTCTTGAAGAAGAAGCCCCATGACCCGTGATTCTCGCCATCGACAATTGCAAACGCGATCGGCTATACACTGTGGTCTGCATCTTGGGCTGTTGCAAATAGAAGCGTGCCCCTGAACTTCCCTTTCAGGAAACTCCCATCAACTGAAATCACCTGGACATGGATATCGACACCAGCTGGTTAGGTGACATGGTTATGTATGTTAGGTGACATGCAATATTATAGTACCGACATGGGGTATTACCTTTCGAAGGTAGGGAATCGCTTTGCGCTATACCCCGAAGCTAACAAAGGCGTACTTGAATCTTTGGGATGCGTCCAGCTCTAACTTAGTATATGTCCCAAGGTTAGTCTGCTCCAACATGTGCAGGTATGGAATAATATCTCGGTAGCTATCTTCGTCGGTCCCATGCTTCACCTCCCTCGCTGTCAGTCGTGCCCTTCGTGCCTTCCAGTAGCTACACGATACTCCATACTCGGACTTCGTCATTTTCTGCACTTGCTCGGGAACGAGGTCCTTCCGAGTCCCGGTGAACCTGCATATAATGGTGTCATGGTGAGTTACATAATGTGACATGGGGAATAATGTTGTGTGACATAAATAGCTGTTCGCAACTAAAGTAACACTTACGTGGTCACGAGGTTGCGTCCAATCATGTTCGACGTAGCATGTCGGCTATGGTTGTGCATCATGCTCAGGTCACATGTATGCTCCTGGACATACTGTTGGATGGACCACATAGTCGTGCGCCGGTAAGTCGACGCCCTTAACATCCACGTGCACTTGCTGTCCAAACAACCAACTAAATAGGTTTTGTTACACGACCTCTTCACTACAAATTCGAAGCACTTCTGCACTGCAATCCACTTCAGGCAAGTCTGCAATTCTACCTTCGAGGCGAACATTTGTCCCTCCGAAATTTCTGTCAGCTTCCGTCGTGGATCCTGGGTTCGAGGCCTTGCTTTGTCTACCATAGCTTCTACGTTCTCCATCGAAGGTGGGGATGTGCTAGACCTAGGAACCCGATCTTCAAGTTCCCTCATCACCTCATCCTCAACTTCGTCCCCCTCCGTCGACACCCTCATACCCGGGTCTTCCTCATAATCCTCCCAGTCAAAATAATCCCAATCTTCTTCCCTCTTCACTCCGGAATCCAAGTCCTCCTCCTCCTCCTCCTCCTCACTGCTAATGGCTATAACATCCACCCCCTTATACTTGTCACCTTCACATTTTACCGTGTCATCTGGGGAGGAGTCCGTGTCACCCAAGTGGATAACATCTAGATTATCACACCTGTCACCCTCAAGAATATCCATGTCACCAGTTCCAAACCCTATGTCAGCTGCGTGCTCTTGGCTCTTCCCTATCACCCCATCCAACTGGATCAATTCCGGACCTTTACCCTTGTCACCTACACTCTTAAGCTTTTCACCAGTTCCAAACCCGCTGTCAGTAGCGTCCTCCTGTCTCTTCCCTATCACCTCATCCATGTGGTTCAACTCTGGACATTTACCCTTGTCACCTTCAAAAATACGTCTATCACCAGTTCCAAAACCCATTTCAGTAACGTCATCCTGCCTCTTCCCTGTGACCTCAGCCAAGAGGATCACCTCCGGACCCTTTCCTTTGTCACCTTCACATATATCTTTGTCACCCCTTCCAAACCCCGTGTCAACATTGTTTTTCACCCTTATATCGTTGCTCATCCCTATTGACTGGCTAACCCCTCCTCCACCATGTAACCCCACATCTACAACCATAGGGTTTGGTTGTGGCTTACCTTCTGCCTCCAGCTCGTCCACCTTTTGAGAGTTACGAGGCCCACTCAAGCATTCTTCCCCGACGCCGGGTTGTGGTACTTGAAGGCTCTCTTTCACCACTGGACCAACATATATCGCCATGGGCCATGGATGTTCCCCAGACTTGGAGTTCAGAAACTTAAAAGCTTCAAGGTCGTCATCATCACCTATCGTTATCGGATGACCCGCTTCTTCCCCCTTTGACATGTAAGACAACCGCCAATCTTCATATGAACAATCATGGCCGACCTTGAGCCTCAACAGTTGAGTCAGAGAGGCGAAGTCGATGCCCTCTTCAATTATCACATTCTTCCGCTCGGTTTCACCAGAATACACCCACCCGACACCATCGAACAACCAACAGCCGTTGAAGATGAGAGTGACACAAACTTTGGCGTTTTGCCTTGCAATTGATAACTTGGATTAGCACCATTTTTAATGGGTATCTACTCTTCACGAATCATGACGAGAAATAGGAGAGAAGCCTAGCCATTGCAACTGAGAATTAGGGTTTCTCAGATACCTCTGTGACACGGAAGTTTACAAACACTGACACGAACAAATAAAGAGCCCGTCTCCAGCTCTCTTGTCCATGTGAAGACCGAAACTGATAGCATCTCTCCTCCTCTCCTATTAGACTTTAAAAATGGAGGGAAAGTCTTTCCCATCACCTTTACAAATATGTCAATGATGACCTCCTCTCTCTCCAATTTTGGCTTAGCACTCTGCTCATCCTTTCTCTCCTTGTGACAACCTGCAACCGGATTAGCACTCTGCTCATCCTATTTGCACTAATACCACATATGGTAGTTTTGCAAATTTTCCAAAAAGGTGGTATTTTTGCAAACCCGTGAAAAAAGATGTATATTTGTGCAAATTGCCATAAAATATCCAAAATTTTATTCAGTTACAAATCTTTTGCACTTGGGTGTGTCCGTGTGTGTCTATCTCCCTCTACTCTCCATTGTCGCATTGATCCGAATTGCAAATCTCTTGCATGTGTTTTGTCTCCAACGAATTCACTGCCGATCTTCTACTTTTTAGGGGATCTCTACTGGATTTGACATTAAAATTCCGCCATTGCAAACGCCCCCGGAGACACCTCTTCGTCTTCGGCCTCCACTCTCGCTACCGACCTCTTCTTGCCGTATTTTTGCTCGATTTTACTTTTCAATTTTCAATTCCCAGTGTCGTTAGCGCGTACGAATTCAACCCCCGCAGAATTTTGGAGCTTTTCGAATTGAAACCTTGATGTGATTTGTTGATTTTGAATACTTCGCTACAGTTTTTCCCCTTTTTCATTCGAACCTTTCTCTCTCCACCAATTTGTTACTGTGCGGTGGAATAAATTGTGCTATTCCACCGATAATTCGATGCTAGGTCAAATTCCTCGCCCATTACTCAGTCAAATCTGGGGTGCCTGTTCCTCGTGCGATTTGGTTTAGATGAACAATGAATCCTGGTGGCATTTTTTCACCTTCTGCGCGGGGTTCATTTCACGCTTGTGGAATTCCAAATTTCCTTGCAAGTCAGAGGAGATTGGAAAGGGTGTTAGAGAAAGTTAAGATAACCTGCTTGACGGTTTTGGGGAGTTGTTCCTTCAAATAAGGCAGCTCTGCATTTTGGGGTTCTTAGATTTGTTACTTAATGGAGCAGAGACAGATGAAAGGGAAGGATTCAAAGCGCTGCAATCCGGTTAGGAAACCAGGACCCGCCACAATGGATCATGTTCTATTGGCATTGCAAGAGTCAAAAGATGAGAGGGATCTGAGACTTCGTAATCTCTTTAATAACTTTGATAAGTTGAATTCGGGGTATTTGGACCATGCTCAGATCGAAGCCGGTCTCTCAGCGCTTCATATTCCATCACAATATAAGTATGCTAGGGATCTCTTGAATGTCTGTGATGCTAACAAGGATGGAAGAGTTGATTATTTGGAGTTCCGTCGCTACATGGATGCTAAGGAGCTCGAGCTTTATCGTATCTTCCAGGCTATCGATATTGAGCATAGTGGCTGCATTTCCCCGGAGGAGCTATCTGATGCCCTGGTGAAAGCAGGTGAGTCAATACCTTTTTGAACTGATTGAATTGATGCACTTTACTGTTTTGTTGATTGATGTTGTTTGAAGGTTATATAAGAACTCAGTTTATTCCACCTCACCACACCGTCATTTCTTATTTTGCAAGTTTGCAACATAGAACTCTTGTATGGTGTTTTAAGGGAATAAGTTGATTACTGACTGGAAGTATTTATATTTGCATTACACATTTTCATAATTCTGCATGTTTTGGAGGTTATTTGTATACACTTGTGTCCTTGGAATCTGTACATAGATGGCAGCATTCGTCACACACGCTATGTTCTGGCATAATATCACAGGCTAGCTGTAGTTGTATGATCGAGGTGTGTGGCATAATGTTGATTGTCTGAACAATGTATAGGAATTTTATGTTGTAGCATTGTCTATTATCTTTTTCATGTCCTCCTTGCCTTTCTAAGTGCTTTGAATATTTTCTTTTTTCATAAGATGTTGATGTTGAATATTTACATGAAACTGGTATCTGTATTATTCAATGAACTATTTCTAATAGGGGTCTAGAGGTCTAATTGATTTTTTTAAGGAAAAAAATTACTAAAAACATTGCCACTTTTAATGGTCCAAATCTCCTCGTTTTGCACAAGCTATTATCACACTACTCTTTAGGACTGTTTGATTGAAAAAGGTTTAATGCTGTTATTTCACAATGTCTGTAAGTTTAATGAAGATAGGAAATTAATAGCTTTTATGGATGGGGTAATGGCAATTCTATTGTTGCAATGACATGGTAATCTTTCTTTATGGGATGACAACAAAGTTCTCCATGTGTTCTATACGTTTGATGTACTACGTATTTTGAAGTTGTGTTAGTTATAATTCTTTTGGATTATCATTCGTTGTCCGCAAATACTGGCTTGAGCTTTCGATGACACAATTTTAGATGCAAAGGTTTAAGAGTCCGTGCATGCCATATGCTACTCCATTATTTGTTGCAGCGAATTTTATCCTTTTAAGGTCTTTCATTTTCAGTTTCATCTTCTCTAGCTTGTAAGTTGAATGACTTTTGTACAACAGCGTAAGGCAATCAGCAGTAGAGTAACACAGTCCAAAAATTTTAACTTCTTAACACCAAATCTCTTCTCAAAATCTTGATATTTTCATTTTTCACCCACATTCAAACACGCCATTTGAAACATTTTAACAATCTCTCCTAAAAGATTTCTAATAAAATCCATTTTATTAGAAATCTGAGTACACTATACAAAACATATGCATGTAGCCTGTAGGTGTGTAGGCAAATATTCCCTCCGATCTAAAATATTTGTTTTTTACTATTCCGCATCTTTTTTTAAGAAAGCTAAAAATCCTATAAAATATCAATTTTTTAAAATTAAGTTTTCTAATAATTTCATACTTATTAGTAATAACTATTAAGTATTACATTATTAAATAACACGAATAAAAAAATCAGTATTTTATAGTAGTATTTTTGCTTCTTAAATAGCGTGTCGAAAAGTCAAGCATCAAATATTTTCGATTGGAGTAATTTTGTGAATTTCCAAAAAAACTGCCGATAAATGATTAAAATACATTGCCTCTGTCTTGAATTGGTAAATAAAGAGCGATTGCCTCTGTCATCTGGATGTACATGTACTTTGTGGCTGAGACTGCATGAATCTTCTAGTTCCTCCAATACGAAAAATGGTGTTGTTTTGTTCGACTTCAAGCCAAAATGATCATTTTTAATAAGCTGAAAAGAAAAGACAACAAAACAGCTCCCTTAATTTGTCATCTAGCTGCACTGCACATCTTGCCGACCCATATGCATTTGAACTTTTACTAGCCACATGTGAAAAATTTATCACCACTGACTTCTATGATTCAGGGTCTGTTTGGCGCACAAACTTTTTCTTTATATGGTAACTTGTATCCCTAATAAGATGACTGATAATAATCTGCTGATACGGATACCTGGAATAAGGTTTGTGCTCCACAAAATCCTTCAACTAGATATTAACATTGTGGATGGCCTAAAAGATTTTGTAGAAAAGGGAGATCAATTGTATGCCCATCCAAACCATTCTATTCATTTTAATGGTGCTTTCTCATTTACAACATTTCAATGTGGACTTCTCATGTCATTCAAATGGGTCATCTCCTAGAATTTACCTTTTCCTTCTCAGAATTGCCCTCTCTCTTTCTTGGCGTTCCTCTCTGATCTTTTATACACAGAAACCCAGATCTTCTCTAAGATATTTCTCTTGAACCTTGGAGGTATTTGATTAGTAAACAAATGTGAGTGGAAAAGGGAAAGGTAACTTGTCTAATTTGGGTTCGTCAATCGTGGACATCTTCTATTTTTATTTTAAAATTTCCTGAATGTTGGCTTAAGGTTAGGTTACGTGATTCCCTGTCCGACTTTCGAAGTACTTCTCATATGATTATATATCATGTGATTGTTTTCATCTCTTATAGATGTTATAATAATGTGAGTTGAGAAATAGTTAGTTATGCTATGACATTGCACATTGCTTCTGGAAAAAATCATGTTACAGACTTGCAGCTAGGTAATATTGTTCTGGTGGTGCACATGTATCAGTCTGTCAGCATACTCAATACTAAAAAAAATTCTTAAAATTATAGGTCTTATAGTACATATATCATATATGGTGAGCCCGTGACTAAATCTTACCTCTTTCTTTCAAATGGGACACGGCCTAAATTTAGCTACCTTCCATCTCTGCTGGTCAGGGCATATTGTACCCAGCCTTTAACTTCTATAACCAATCAAATGTAGGTAATATAGGGCTCATTTAATGACTGCCCTATTTTAGTTCTATCCCACCATTTCTTCATTTTTCACTTGGTATAACTTGTTTCAGCTTCATGGCTCATGGTTTCTAGTTAACTATTACTTTGGACGATGGAACTGAAAGTATCCAACTATCCATTGCTCTCATTATGCTGTATGTTTGGTATTCCTGTCTTCATTATTGCTCCCTGGAGAGTACTATAAACTCCATGCTTTTGAATTTCAGTGTGAATTTTAGGAGTTATAATTAACAATATTGGATAATGAAAGGTTAATAGCAATGTTTGCATGTTAAAGTGTATAATTGGTATGCTGAAGATAAGATAGACACCTTCTATGTATACTGAAGATATTTTGTTCATGTACACCTGGTTACTCATCTTTTTTTTACGCATGTAGATCCTATGTAATTGTATAAGGTAGCTTTTGAAAAGATCGTCATGTCTAGCGTTTGGACGAATCAAGAAGGTTGCTAACAATAAATTGATCATTATGTACATTTCCATATTTTGTGCATATCTTGTTATTTTTTAAAGTTAATTGATTAGTTAAATGTATCTTCTAGCATTTGTTTCATCCACTTGTAAGTCTGTTACTCGTTCCACCCTATAAGCCACAACAGTGTTTTATTTGCAGGCATTGAAATTAATGATGAGGAGCTTGTCCACTTTGTTGAGCATGTAGACAAGGATAATAATGGTGTGATAACATTTGAAGAGTGGCGTGACTTTCTTTTACTTTACCCGCACGAGGCAACAATTGAGAATATATATCATTACTACGAGAGGGTATGCCTTGTAGATATTGGAGAACAAACTACTATACCGGAAGGCATTAGCAAACATGGCAATGCAACAAAATATCTACTTGCTGGAGGTATTGCTGGGGCTGCATCTCGTACTGCAACTGCGCCTCTTGATCGTTTGAAAGTTAAATTGCAAGTTCAGACAACACAGGCCCGAATCATCCCAGCTATAAGGGACATATGGAATGAAGGGAAATTTTTGGCATTCTTTCGTGGCAATGGATTAAATGCAATGAAGGTAGCACCTGAAAGTGCCATCAAGTTTTATGCTTTTGAAATGCTTAAAACCTACATCATGAATGCTAAAGGGGAAGATAAATCTGAAATAAGTGGCCTTGACCGCCTTGTTGCCGGAGGGTTAGCAGGTGCTATTGCACAAACTGCCATTTATCCTATGGATCTTGTAAAAACTCGGTTACAGACATACGATTGCAAGGGTGGAAAACCTCCAAATCTTGGAGCCTTGACAAGAGATATATGGGCCAAGGAGGGGCCTAGAGCCTTTTACCGAGGCACTGTCCCTTCTGTCCTGGGGATCATGCCATATTCTGGCATTGATCTTGCAGCCTATGAGACACTGAAGGATCTGTCCAAGAAATATATTCTCAATGAAAATGGTAAAAGTCTAGATCCAAAACCTCCTCTGTCTAGCTAGTGTATCATGTTTTGGGTACGCGTCTTACCATGAAATCTTCAATTCTTCATCACATGCAGAAGAACCGGGTCCGCTTGTGCAATTAGGCTGTGGAACAACATCTGGTGCCATTGGAGCAACCTGTGTCTACCCATTACAAGTTGTGAGAACCAGGTAAAGCCTTTGTAAGTTGTGAAATAAATAAAATCCAGCATTAAAATTATCTTGACCCTAAAGTTTAGCTAGCATTTTCTTTTTGTTTTAGCAGTATAAAACAAGGTTTAGAGGAGTTTACCTGACATTTAGTGTTGTTTTTCAGAATGCAAGCCAAGTCCTCAAAACAAGGGGAGTCCATGTCTGAAGTTTTCTGGAAAACATATCATGAAAAAGGATTGTACAAAGGGTTGTTCCCAAACCTCCTGAAAGTCGTCCCTACTGCAGGCATAACCTACTTGGTTTACGAAGCCTTGAAGAAGCATCTGCAACTGGAGTAGTAAGTTGTTCATCTCCAATCAGCTGACTACTCGGATTAGTAGCAACTATGAAAAGCACCAGATTTTGTTGCTCCAATTCATGATTGTGCAGAAGTTACGATAATCTCACAGCTGAAATGACTAGATATTGACGTACTGAGTGCTGTCCATTGCCTAATTTTGTTATACTCCCATTTTCAGTATTTTAGAGTCGACCAAATGACGGTTATTTCCCCTTTTGTTGTACTATTTTTTCCTTTTATTGATGGCAAAACTAATTAAAATAATCCAACCTCTGGGGAGAAATATATCTTTACAGTTCTCATTTTAAATGTAAGATAAATATCCCAACTTTTATAGATGATAGCAACATAATATAAGAACAATTTTCTCTCAATTTTTTTTTTTTGACATGGCGCATACTTGATAAAAAAATATATTTTATAAAAAATAGAATTTTAAAAATTAGCATATTAATATGGTTTTCTTAAACCCGAATTTTTTAAACTACCTTTATTTAGATTGCAATATTGTATTTTTTAATTTTATTTTGGTCAAAATTGTGCTTTTTAATTAATCTCTCTCACATGCCAAACCCTTGCCTTTACAGGTTGGGATATTTATCTTACATTGAAAAGGTGTAAATATATTTTTAACACTTCCTTAATGGTTGGATTATTTTGCCTTGCTGAATATGCTACCATCTTAGTATCCCTAACATGCTACCATGCTGAATAACTTGCACTTTTATAACTTGCACTTGAAAAAAAAAAATGCTTAATATGTTGTAAACTTATTAAATTTAAATTGAAAACAATACATTAGAATGCATACAGAGTCATTACAGACATGGAATGAGGGGGGAGGGATTGAGTGGGCTGGATAGACTAAATTTTTCATATGTTCATAATTTCCATTAACAAAACTCTTATTCTAATTAAAAAAATATTAATTTTTCCTTTTTTTTAGCTAATTTTTAATTTTTGTAAAAAAATGGGGCGGACCTCAGCCCGCTCCAATATTTAATATCTAATATTATACATTATAAGCATGATTATTAATTAATAATAAGGCTTCTGAGCACATTTTATTTTATTATTATGAATCAAAATATATATTTTGGCAGCAAGAGTGACTTTCTCCAAACACATTTTAATAATTCAAGCTAATGAGTGATTACAGCGAACCGGTAGCAAGCCAAAGTTACACAAACAACTTTGGATTCAACAATCAAATGAATAATACGGCAACATTGCAGCCAAACATGAATATATTCAAGCAAACGTTTATGCTTAAAGTGTTGCTTTATACAGACTCACACTATGCAACAAGTCAACAACCATAAGGTTTCAACACCAAATAAACCATGTTTTGTGCACCACTTGCAGACGCAGACATAGCATCTCACGCCGACATTCCTGGGAAACGAGGGAATAAGAATGTCAAAAAAAATACAGTTTAGCAAAAACATAGCTTCTAAGATTCCAAAGTAGAGCTATCTAAACACCAGCCAAACACCAAAAGTGGATATTATCAAGAGGTAACCCAAACACCAGAATATCCAACTCCAGCCAAAATCTGAACTCAAAATAAAATAGCCTGAGTTTATACTAACCTCATCTACACAACCTGGATATTTATGGTTATGGAAAGCACCTTGCCATCAATAATTAAAGCCAGTCAACTGGTAAATACTCCGAAACCAAAGCTATTCGATCCAGTTCCAAACTAACCTGAGTTATAGTATCTAGTATGAAGGTATAATACTCCCTCCGATCGGTAATATTCGATGTTTTAGAGATATACACGAAGATTAAGAAATGTCACTTTCACCTTTAAATATCCTATCAAATAATTTTTACTCCCTCATCACATTTATTATGCACAAATGTGATTGGTTAAACAAAAAAAAAGTACAAATTATATTGTTATTAGTGCAAAAGTAAAAAAGACCTAAAACATCATATATTATTGTTGATTAAATTTCACCTCCTAGAACATCAAATATTTCCGATCGGATGGAGTAGTAGTTTGAAGGGAAAAAAAAATAAAGATGACAGGTAGAGGAAGAATGACTTGAAAGGTCTGCTAGAGGCAATACTCACAGAAGCATGCAGCCTTTCTAGGAGATCAAGTTGTATTGCCACCTTGTCTAGCCTTCAGGACAAGCTCCTCTGTGGTAGTTCCGATGATCTCATTAGCCCGTTTCAAACCCACAGCATAGTACCTTCCAATGGAATCCTGCATCACAGCGCAAATCAACAAGTGATGCTGGTGTTGAACAAAGACTTCAAACGAAATCCAAATGCAGGGGGCAATGACTATGAAACATAATGGGTAGGAAGCAGAAAGAGTTTGATCTTCACGCCAGTCAGATGAGGATCAATATAATGACTTGACTGTTGAGGTTACTGGAATCAAAATATGAAGAAATGTGCAAAGGTATGTGAAGCAAGCAGGACAATGCAGATATGTCTTAATATAGATTGTGCTACTACGGCCAGATATGTCTTAATAGATTTTGTAAAAAGCTCGAATATAAAGAGTCGTAATGCTATTAGAACTCAAAAGTGGTAAAGATTTCGCAGCAAAAGGCAAGGGAAATGGAAGCTCACCCGAGAAACAATGCCTAGCTTCTCCAGCTTTTCAACAGCATCATCTACATCGAAATTACATCTCTCGCCAAACTCTTCATAGATCAGTTCCTCACATTTTGCATCAAGGTCCTAAATTATGTTATCACTCATTTAGTGAATGGAAGAGACACCCTTGACCAAAAACATTGGTTTACAAGTTGGTAATCAGTAAAGGTTAGTTACCTGTTTTGTAGATTTTCCTTGTTCCAGCAATATAAAGAATGCAATAATCACCTCTTTCACCTTCAGAATTTAAAACTACACCTATTAGGTTCATTGCATTGTTGTACTAGTCAAGGTTTGAAGGAGAGAAGACTTACTTCCTGCTGGATCACATCGTCACACAGGTGAAGAAGGGTTCCCTTCCCACTGTCTAGTTGTTTGTCATACATTGATTGAGTAATTAAATTTTGATAAGCAGCCATATTTTGCTGAAACCTAAACAGGACAAATAAGCCAAATAAACACCACTTGCTCAATAAAATAACTATTGCTTCAGTTTGTCAGGTGTTGCAGTAATTCTGGAAGAGTGTAAGATCATGATCAAGACTTGAACAGCGTTAAACCAACTGCCAGTGGCCCAATCTGTTGGAGATATTTACTAAGTCAAACTGTCAAATAATTCTACAAAATGAGTAAGACAACGTACGTGAAGTATGTTTTGGCACAGTAACCAACGACTGTGGAAAGGATAGCTATAGCAACCCAGAGGTCAGTTGTTGGTCCCTGAAGTGAACCTAGCACAGTCCCCTGGGAACAAAAATGTCTCACAAACAAGAGCAAGATGGACAAAATGCAAATATACTGACACATAAATCACACCAGTGAAATGTCACCTACCAGACCAACTACTGCAGAGATAAGAAACTTGACCCAATCCATAGGAGTAAGTCCAGGGTTTTTCTTCTCTGGCTATAGAACCAAAAATAATTCATGGAATAAGAAGGCAGAACAAGAAACAGAAAAGTTGTAAAAAAAAAACACCCTGCCCAAGGTTGAATGGGGCTAGCAATCTGCCAAAAAGTAAAAGAGGAATAGGCTTACAAGAACAATTTCCATGTCAGCCATTGGGATGTTTTTGAAATGTTTAACAAAGACGCCTCTCTCTTCCTTATCCTTTGTACCGGCTCTCCTGCAATCAGTGTTGATTGATTTCAGCATTTTAAAGAATACAGAAGCAAAGCCTCTCCAGTTAATTTTCCTTGGGAGTACCGTTTAGGGTGATATGAAGGCATTCTCTGACCTTGAAAAGCAATAAACTTGTTAAAATTTTCAGAATTCAGCCATCAACATTGACAGGACTATTTCAAGTAATGTATAGGAGCAGCAGTTTCAAATATTTTTCTAGCATTGAATAAATCCAAAGTACCTATCCATTACTACTGTTCAAGCCATAACAGAGAAATTACCTGTACAATACAATGATGCGATCAAAAGTAGGTTCTTGAATAGTGAGCTTGCTCAACAGTTTACGGGCACTGCAGTATTGGCAAGAAGAATATCAAATAGGGAAGTATACTATATGAGTCTCACATTTGCAGCAACTACCTTCTACAATCACTGTTACAGGCACTCCCTTGCTTCTTTTGCTTTTTCTTTTCCCCTCGGGTTTCATGAGTTCCTAGAACCTCCTTATAGGGTTGTTTCGCTTTTAGATGAGGAAATTAGGGGAAGGGCTACTCCCCGTTTTGTGCCTGTGTAGCCCAACACTCATAATTTTCGAGAGCCTTGCTCTGGTGTTTTTCCTTACCAAAAAAAAAACCTTCTACAATCACTGTCCATACAGGGGAGTTGTGTCACGAAGGCGAGGACAATTCACAAGCAGAGACACACAACACCTACCTATGGATGTTAAATCTTCTTCTGACAAAAAAGACAAAGAACTAGTTGTCGACCTAATGATGTGACAAAGATACTGATGAATGAGTCTAGACAATAGGCTAAGATGGCTTGGGACCCAACTGAGACACTAGGGCAGTTCCGGACAAAATCAAGTAATTAAAGAGCCACATAATGAGGACATTGTGAGATGCGACAGGGGGATGACATGGAAGGCAAGTTCAAACGTGGAAATAAGCTTTCAAGGTTATGGGAACTTTTCTAGATCAGCTAGACTTGTGTGGAATAATACGGAATGATCTAGAATGTGGGTTCCATTGTGGTCATATCCAGATCATCTTGCTTCTTTTGTTCAGAGTGTCGAGACTGCTTACATTGATCTTGTTCACATTACAGTTCTTCCTCATCAGTAAATCATATAGAAAATGCAATTATCCTAATCTCAGATACTTATAAGACATCAAACCATATGACAAGACGAAATATGCTTATATCTTTTAGCAGTGAAAGCATACTATAAACGGTCCAGGGTAAAAAGTAACACATTAACACGATTTTACAGAACTGTCAGACAAGAGCAAAATAAAAGAGCAATATTCTGTTCGAGAAAAACCTGATTTCCATATTTTGGATTCGGATCCTTTCAACACTCATCTCATTCGGGTCTGAGTCAGTAATAAACTCATCATCCTTCTTTGGGCTTTTCTTAGGCCGCCTTCGAGGCTTTGATAGTTTAGACAGCACAAATTCTACCCTACAAGCAGACCATACAAGGATAAGTTGTCACAAAAATGCATGAATAAATACACGAATTTTCTAATGTGTCCATGGGCACATGTTAGAAAAACCGATAAATGTATACAAGACAACTACACACAGTTGTCTAATGTGGGATCTATTCACATGCCTATAGCGATGCCACATTTAATTCAAGCAAATTTATCATACTACATTTACTGATAATAGTTATCAGGATAAACTGAGTAAAAATGAATTATTTAATCCTCACACTACAGCTGCACTGAAGGATCACTTCCTTCATTGATTTGTACCAACACTATACTGATATGTTCTATTTGATTGACCAAAAATATACTTACATCAGAAAATTTTTAAGCAATCATGTTATTTTAAAGTAGTATAGATCAAAGGCAAATATACCCTCTTATCCATATCAAATCATTAATCCATATGATTTATAAGATAAAGAGGACGGTTTTATAGAGTCTATTAGCAATTTACCATCATACCCTAAAATTAGAAATATGAGCTACAATAAACTGGTCACAGGACATAGAATAATTAGCACTTACACAATGTCAAAGGCAACTTTAGATCACAAGTGGAACAAACATCCAAGATCAAGTTATACCTATTCAAATTATCATCTCCCAAAAAGTGAAAAGAAGAATTACATACTACCATGTTCACAAGTCACAACCTATTGCTTCTTTAAGAAAAAAATCCCATTTACACCAAGCTGGAAATAAAAAGCACAAAAAACACTTACCCAGTCGCCTTCAATAGCTTGCCCCATAAACGAGCAATAATCATATCCAACTTCTCCATTATGAAGTAGTCAGTTGTTTTATCCATTCCAATGCCACGACGAAAAATTACATACTAAAAATTAAGAAAAGTATCCAGATTAAAAACTGAAGAGAGCACTTCTACATACGAAAAGAGACATCAAAACTGAAACGAGAGGAAATATAGCACTAATTTTGTGACTAACAAACGCATTTCATTTAATCTTAACAACTCAAAAATGAGGAAGAGCAATCTATATAAGACAGCCTTTAAATTAAAAGTGCAGAACATCTATCAAGTCAAATATAAGATTTGAAAATTCCCAAGTCGAAGAAAGGAAGCACATATATAAAAGAACAAATAAAAAATTCACGCACGGTAGCAGCCCAGTAGGTCAAGAAAGAGGCACATAATGGTTCCTTCTATATAGACATAGTTCAGATGAACAAACAACAATCATTGACAATGATTATACAGTTCTCAGTGGCTGTCTGTATTCGATGAGAGAGAGAGAGAGAGAGAGAGAGAGAAGGTTATAGAGCTATCTTTACAATCTTTTTATTATTATTATTAAGATGCATCTCAATTCAGGTAGGGAGACTAACCCTAATTTTTGTTGGATTTTTTTTACTTGAAAAAGTGGACAGTTGAATTTGACTGTATGCGTGTTTTTTTTCTTTCAACTAGTTTTATTCCCCGCGATCTTCACGGTTTTTTTTATATAACTTTTATTATTTATGCACAAATTGTGTAAGATCAAAAAAATTATATCAAATATTTTTTTGACTTTTTAATTTCCTACTTATTATCAATTTATTATTCATGATAATTTTTTTGAACGACTAACTTTAATCGCTAAAATATTGTAAAATACATACTTTCTATTATATACACACATACACTTTAAAAACTAAATTATTGTTGAAGAAAAATAAAGATATAATTATATTGGTACGAATGCAATATTTGCATAAATTTGGTTTATAAATTGATGGTTTGTTAACAATAAACACTTATTGATTTGAATTATTTCTATTGTTTAATGTGATTGTTTAATGATAAACAAAATTATTTGGTACGTGAGTAATATTTGCATAATTTTGGTTTATAAATTATTTATTTATTAAATTATCTAGATCTATTGGTTAATGTGATTATTTGATAATTTAATAGAATACTCCGATCTATTGGTTATTGATTTGAATTTTCTTGATCTATTTGTTAATGTGATTCCATATCCGATCTATTGGTTATTCATTTGAATTATCTCGACCTATCTATTAATATTACTAATTCTGCTAGCATTTTGCTGACGTGTCGCTTTGTAAATTAAAGTTGAATTTTTTAATCAGAAATTTCCTTCTTTATTAATCGATGTTATTAAGGGAAGTTTAAATATTTATTTCCTATATTATATTCATCACAATCGTATTAAAAATATCTAGACAATTAATTCAAATGTCAAAATAAAAATCTAATAAAAATCTATCTATCTATTAATATTACTAATTCTGCCAGCATTTTGCTGACGTTTCACGCCCACAATTAAAGTTGAATTTTTTATTCAAATGAGATTTTCTTATTGGTCAATATTATTATGGAAACTTTAAAATATTTGTTTCTATTTTAAATATGATTTGAATCCATTCCTTTTTTTTTTTTTAATTTTCGGTTATATTGTCGTAAATATTGAGACATTTTTCCATTTTTTTCCCGATTGCAATCTCTTTTCGGTTATATTGCTGATGTGTCACGCTCACAATTAAACTTGAATTTTTTATTCAAATGGTATTTTCTTATTGGTCAATATTATTGCTGAAATTTTAAAATATCTGTTTCATATTTTAAACATATTTGTTTCCTATCTATTAATATTACTAATTCTGCTAGCATTTTGCTGACGTGTCACGTCCACAATTAAAGTTGAATTTATTATTCAAATGGTATTTTCTTATTGGTTAATATTATTGTTAAAATTTTAAAATATCCGTTTCCAATTTTAAATATATTTATTTCCTATTTTAAATATATTTGTTTAGCCATTTTTCCTTTATCACCCGTTTTTTGGTAGTTTGCCTTTGGATTGAGGAAGAAAATATGGATTAAAGTTTTTAATTTATCTTCTTTTGTTCTAATTGTAGATAACCTTCACAGATTAAAAAGATTTGTTCATCGAATCTCTCCAATCAATTCAAACAACATGTTAGTTTTTCATGTTCTTTTAATTTGATTTCATTATTATGAATTATATATCAACGTTTTTATTTTGAGCATTAGTTTTTTTTTATAAGGTAATAATTCGATGGCCAGACAGACCTGACTCATCGAAAGGCCGATAGAGTCAGCAGACGGGGAACCGTTAAACATACAATCATAAAATAAAACGATGCAATACAAAAGCGGCAAACAAACAAACATGAACATTAGTTTTTAATTTATGTTCTTTTAATTTCGTTCTATATTATTGTTGTTATTATTTTGATGTAAGTACCTTTTCAGTTTTAATTATCATAACCCCCTATAATCTTCCGCCCTCAATGTGCTTGAAAACCCCATAAATGTTCTTATCATTGCCCAAATAATCCGAATAAGTTGATTGGTATTTTCTTACAACCGTTGATTGAAGAATTAATGTTGTTGTGGAGACAAGGAGTGCATTGTTAGTTTTTAATTTATGTTCTTTTAATTTCGTTCTATATTATTTCCGTTTTTATTTTGATGTAAGTAACTTTTTAGTTTTTCAATTATATGACAACTTATATTTTCTTTTTTAGTTTTATCCTAATGACAATAATTATATATGTATTTCAAATTATATTTAGTGGTGTGTTTGAGTTTTATTACTATTTTACCTTACTAAATTACTTTCAGATTTGTATCGTATCTCTTTTGCAACTAATTTATAAATTAAAAAAATATTTTATACATATTTTGTTGTAAACAAGTATATATTAATATAGTATTAAATAGATATATAGAGTGATTTTTAAATTGAAATAGATCAAAATCCCGTGCCTTCAAGGCACGGGTACTACACTAGTATAAACTAATTCTCTCTCCATATAATTTAATCAATTTTGTTAGTGATAAAACTAATCTAACATTTTTTCACATAAAGTCACCTAATTTAGATTTTTTTGCTAGATAAAAATATTTATAAATTAACATAAGGTAAAATGATAAGATTTGTAAGATAAGAGGTTGAATATTTATACTAAAAATTAATTTAATCATTAAACAAAATGAACACATAGGGTGACACGTGTATAATTAGATGATTTAATCGTATGACGTGGCTTAAATATACTGGATCGTCATTAATTGACGTGTCAAATACCCGGGTCAGATTACACCAGAGTACGACACGTAAGCGAATCGCACCAAAACCCGCCACATAGGATTTCCACGTCTCTGTTTTAGTATTATATATTGATATTGATGATTGTTATTTAGATATTTTTTATTATACCTTTGGTTTATTTTAAAATTGTAGAATGAGTGGAGCATATTTTAATACGAAATTTATTTTAATATAAAAAAAAATGAAAGAACATATATTATAGCATTAGCAGTAGTTAGGGTTTAAAGGTTAATTATAATTTTTTTATACATCTTCTTTCATATCAAACTCATTAATATTGATATTTAAAAAACCACACAAAGTGCAGTTTCTAAACTAGTATTCCGTAAGACGTTAGCATTAAAGGAAGAATCCATCAGACTAGTACCTTATCTACGAAATCTGGCAAATCTTCTTGAGGATGTTCTGAGAAGTACCTCTTTAACAGTTTCTTGTCAAGCTACAAAGTGCAATATGAAATAATCACTTCATTAGATGTTGAGAAACACAAAGCCACCTTCAATTATTTTAATATGATGAAATGCCACTAAACCTTGGGCTCATCCACTGTGATAGGTAGATTCAATAGATACTGTCCAGAAAGTGCAACATCAATTTCTTCATCAGTTGCAATCTTGAAATTACTTTTATCCATAACCTGAATTGGTAAGAAGGCATAATAAGCTCATCCGTGATCTGTCACAACTTTTAAACATCTGTTGCCACAATGAGGCAGGATAGTGAAGTATATGATGCATCATATTTGCTGATATCCAAAAGATAAGGAGGTGAATCATGACTGGTATACAATCAATAATAGACAAAACATTGTTAACCCAATAAATCAGTCAATACTGGTTCCTCTTTCATCTCTTATTCCTTTTTTAGGTGGGGGGGGGGGTGGGGGGTAGGACTCCGGAGAGTCCGGAGTATGCAATCAGTGATATACTGATACACAGATAAAAGCCATGCAATGGCAAACTTAAGACTTTAATAAGCTACTTAAACAAAATGGATACCATTGAATTGTTTCATTATCTAAACTCAGAAAATCATTGCTCGGCTAATCAACTTGAATGATAACACTCCTATTTGTGGGAACAGCTCAAGAATCTGACAAAATTTCAGAAAGCACTTCTATGCAATGTTCCCACCTATTAGCATAGATTTATCTAGCAAAAAAGGCTTATATTGAAAGAGCTAGTTGCAGTCCTCATATCTCAGAGAGTCAGAGGTTGTGCAAACCAATCACAAGAATAAAGACAGCAGTACCTGAAATAAGTAACTGAGGAAATTCTGCTCAAGAATATCAACTTCGGCTGGAGATAACTTCTGCTGCTCCAACTTTTGAGCTCCAGTGACAGGATCAAAGAGGGAATATAATTGCTGTCACAATTAAGAAATGATTTCATAAGATGCCAACATTGTAACATTATGGTAACTTAGCATCTGGGAAGATAAGCGAAAACATAGGGCAAGCAAGCTTCAAAGTACCATGAGATCCTCGAATTGTAGAAGATACCATGCTCTAATTGTGTACTCAATCCTCTTGCAGAGCTTCAGAAACTCGGATCGGTCAGAACTAAGCTCTGTATTGACAACAATGTTTTAACAACTACTGGAATTACGAACATCCAAAACCACTCCAGTTGGCGATCAAATAATATACCATATGAATCTCCAAACCTTCAGCACCAAAAGCATTAATATAGTCCTTGACACATAATATGCACTTGAAAAAACTATTCATCTTGGCCCCTTCAACGTAGGGCATAAGTGCATAACACATCTTGAAAACAAGAAGTTTTTGCTAAATTATCCTCTCTTAGAATCAGCATGAGACCTCTCCTAAATTTGTCTACTGCAGATACATAATTCATGGTTTATCATGACTAACACAATCTAAACTCAACCTCTATAAACATCTTTTAACTGGAACCACCACATTTTCGCAGCCCAACACAACTGGAGTTGGTGCATAATGCAAACCACTACAAGGCATGCTTTATTAGTTGCGAAAGAGTGATAACACGGCCAGAGTAGATATAGGAATCAAATGGATGACACTTCATCAAGTGAATTGTTAAACAGAGAGAGAGATAAGGGTTAAGACTTGACAAATACATGTTCAGAATTTTCGCTGAAGCTTTACCCTAAATAAAATCGATCTTAAAATACGATTTAAAGATTGACCGGAATTTGTATCTCGAAAACCTAATTCGTTCAAAAACTGAAACACATGAACAAGGAAAGGGAAGTCCAAATTCACCAGAGGTCCAACCGACAATTGAAGCAGAATAACAACGAATCTCAATCGACAAAATTGAGAATTAAGCAATAAGAAATTACCGATAAGATTGGCCAAGGTCATGAACAGCTTAGGTTTCAAAACCGGAATGACGGACTCCCGCTCCAATCGAATTACCTCCTTTTCGGTGGTGTTCGCCATTTCCCCCAACTCCCTCTCGTCGTCGCTCGATCGCTCTCTCGCAGATGAATGGGAAAGAAGAAGATGAAGAAACCGCAGAAAAGATTCGTAGCTGAGTGAGGAAGAAATGTGCTTGACGTTACAAATCCAACGGTTTATTTATCTCAATGCGAAAAACAATATACTGTGTTGAATCTCTTGATACGGGCACTTGCAATAATGAATCGACAGTTGTTCTTTGTACAGTATTTTGAGCGTATCCTAAGCATTTTCTGTAAATAGAATATGTGTAAAAGGATCGTAGATTTGATTTTCATGTCTAATTTTAGTAATGTTATCATACTTTATAAGTACGAGTTGTCAAAATTAGCTAGGTTTCAAGATTTTTTTAGAGGAAAAACATCTCCCCATCTAATTCACCCTATCAAAATTAGCAAAAATGTATTTTTACTGTTATATTTTTCGAAATTTAGTTTCAAGATTTTAACTGTTATATAACTACTAAGAAAGTTTAGAAGGATAATCTATTGTCCATATGTTTCATAGTATTAAAAAAAGCTTTTTTTTATTCGAAAGGAGGCATCAGTCTCTAAATATTATTGAATAATCATGGAACTAAAACTCTCATATCAGAGTTTAGATAACTACATGGGAAATCAGAGGTATTTGCAAATTCAGTAATAGAGAGGAGGTTTGTAGAGGGTCTTTTTGCCACTGCATTAGCTCCCTGGTTTGCATCGCGTCCAACATGGGTGATACTGATCTCCCATACATCCTCTTCAATCATTCTCCTACACTGGTTTACCAAGCTGTGATCAAGCATAGCCTCGATCCCTCTATTCTTCAGCAAATTGCAGGTCGTGGTTGAATCCGATTCGAGGATTATGCGCCTATAATCTAGCCTTCTAGCAAGAGCCAAGCCATGGTGGATTCGAGGGGTTTGCATATGCCACAGTCAAAGGTGAAGGCGTAGAGGAACTCACCCTCGAAGCCTCTAATGACACCCCCTCCTCCTGCCATCCCGAGGTTTTCTATAGATGTACCGTCGATGCTTAGCTTTACCCATCCTGTAGGGGGCGGGCTCCACCTTGCACCAGCAGCTCTTCCATTTGGATGAGGGACATGGTCTACTCGTGGGCATGTAGCTCCTCTATAGTCGTTATCCTCAGTAATCGCCCTATTCACTAATCCTCTGACCTCATCCACACCATCAAAAACTAATCGGTTTTGGCATTTCCAAATCAACCACACCATGGATGCAAACCGGCCAGAGCTCATATCTTCTTTCATTGTGTTTTCGAACACCCATTGCTTCACCTCTTGGGTTGAGAAGAAATCGCCCTACAATTGAGCTCCAAAGAGCCTATGCCACTGTTCACGCACTCGATGGCAACCTCTCAACAAATGTAGGGTTGATTCGACTTCCGAGCAACTAGAACAAGCTGGGGAGTGATCGAAAGGTGACGCCGAACTCGAGTGGCATTAGTAAGAATGCTATCATGGGCCACCAGATAGAGAAAGGTGCGAGCCCTCTGTTGCACTGGTGTCCTCCAGATGTGTCGCCATCCTGCATTCGAGAGTGCATCTCGACGCGGTTCCTTGATAGCCCCGATCACCGAGCCAGTTGAGAACTCATCCGAGGGTGTTAATTTCCATACAAGTCGATCCTTTTCCGATGCCTCCTTGCTCAGATAGACCGATTGTAGCCTTGTTGTAGGAGGAAATCGAGACTTGCAATTCAAAATATAAATAAAGTAAAGCAAACCAGATTCCGTCCCTTGCAAATAATTACAAGACCTCCTCCTGATGTAGCAGTGGGAAGTCAGGATCGATTCTCAAGGAAGCACGTCAGCGGATCCCAGGTAGCAACAAATCTCACGGACAGAGAATAAAACAGACACAGAAATAACAAAGAAAAGCGGAAAAGAAAACGAAAGCAGAAACTGGTCGATATCGACAAACAGTGCTCGATATCGAGTAACAGAAATCGACCAACAGTAAGTCAAAATCGACTAACAGAAACAGAAACTCAGCAGACAACCCGATCTCAACTAACTTTCCTCGATATCGAGGAAATAATTTCACGAGAGGGTTTCTCGACCAAATAAATTTGTAGTCAAGACTCCGCTATAGGATAGTGGAGTCAGGTTCGTCCTCAGGAGAGAAGTCAACGGTTCTAGGTTTAGTGTGTTTTGGGGTTCAGGGGTAGCGGAAAAAGGTGATGAGGGTTGTTGTCAACGTCGGCTAAGAGTTGGTCGATGTCGAGGGATGGAGAGAGAATGGTCGGTGTCGGGTAACTTTGCAGGATAAAAATAATGAAATAAAATAAATAAAGATGCAAAGTTCCAAGGTTAGGGATCACCACAGCAATAAGCATATGTGTAGATTATAAATCACATAAAGATGCATGCTTTATATCAAAGTGAAGGTTCGATAATGTAAAACAAAGTAATGTAAAGACACTTTAGAGGGGGAGGGGGTTGAATAGAGTATGCCTGTTTTTCGCAGATAGTCTCAAGACTTTTGAACACAAAGTTAAACAATACGAACCAAATGCGAAAATAAGGTAAAGCAGTAAATAAAGGACTCGATGAATTATTTATGAGGTTCGGCACGAACTTGGCCTACGTCCCCGCCTAGGGTTCTTCCACAACCCTAGGATTCAACCGACTTTTATTGATTCACAAGACTTAGAATCCTAATAGCTCACCGAGAAGCCTCTCTCCTATACAATTGCAATCTAGTCAACTCACGTTCCCTTGGAGTCCTAGACCAATCTAGAAGAGCCTCACCTCTCTCAGCTATCTAGTACAATCCTCTTACACTTCGTGAATCAATCGCCTAGTGTTCACTTCCTGAGTTATAAACTCTCAAGTATAACACTCTCTCTGAATATATCCTAAAAGCTCACTGTGTAACTCTCAAATGCTTTGAAACAAAATATAAGACTCTTAAGAACAAGCAGAGAGAACACGCTGAAGAGAGATCGTAAACTTGAGGGCTGATTGTGCAATAATATTCGTGAATGTACGTCAGTCCTCTCTCTCTTCTTCATCTCCTTTATATAGTGAAGATCATAGGCGCCACTTGAGGAAGGAATCTTCTCCAATGGCTAGAACTGATTGTGGCTTGGGAAGAAATCTCCATGATCTTCTATACTTGGAAACTTTTGAAGCCATGATCTCCGATTGTGTCCTTCTTCACTTTTCGACTTTGGAAGGAGATAATATTTGAAAAACGTCCTGAAATGTTAGTATGAATATCTAGAAGCATATAATATAAAATAATATTCGAGTATAATATAATAAAGTACAGGTTTTGTGTTTCATCAACACAGCTGTAGCTTCAAGACCTTTGATACAAACTGTCTGTCAAAGCCTTTGAAACTAATTCCGATTTTCATCAAGGGAGGGAGTTATCAATCTCCCTCTTGATGAAAGACAAAACCTGTGCATCCCTACAATTTAGTCAAACATAAATAATACAAGTAAAATTGGACTAAGTACCTGCATGGGTTAGACAAATGTTGGATCATAAGTTTACAAAGTCAACAAGAAACATCAAATAAGGTAAAACAAAACAAGGTCTTCCAAGACCCTTGGTTCACAACAGTTTTAAAGTTTAAACCATCAAACCATCTCCCCCTTTTTGTCTTTCAACAAAGGGAGGAGCGTGAAAATAGTCACCAAGATTAGACTTACCAAAACAATTCAAACTTCAAAAAGATCCTTTCAAATCTTAAAGGCGAGAAAAGATTTATCCGAAAAAAAATTTCCACAAATAAACTATACTCGGATAAAATAAAATCAGTAACAAATAAAGAAGGTTAAAATCCATTAAAACAACATTTGATCAAATATCTAATAAGATATCAACCAAATATATGATCCGTTATATGTACTCTACCATCCAGTTCACAACCTTTGAAATGAGGTTCAAGGATCTTGACACGGAGTAGAATTTATCTTTCGTAAAGGGAAAACTCCCCCTACGAAAGTGCATCCCTGTTAAGCATTCCAATCTCACGTCTAATGAAGGTGAACCTATCCTCTGCCAAAGACTTAGTAAAAATGTCAGCCCATTGATAATCAGTTGAAATAAACGATATGGACACATCACCTTTTTCGACATGGTCTCCAATGAAATGATGCCTTACATCAATATGTTTGGTCCTTGAATGCTGAACAAGATTCTTTGTGATTGATATGTCACTTGTGTTGTCACACTTAATGTGAATACCTTTGAGGTTGATGCCAAGATCTCTCATTTGTTGAGTTATTCAAAGGATTTGGGAGCAACATGCTCCAACTGCTATGTATTCGGCTTCGACAGTTGATAGAGCAACTGAGTTTTGTTTCTTTGAATGCCAACTGATCAAGGATGCTCCTAAGAATTGGCAACATCCTGATGTGCTCTTCCTATCCACCTTATAGCCTCCAAAATCTGCGTCAGAATACCCGATTAATGTAAAGTCTTTTTTGCTTTGGATACCATAAACCAAGCTCCTTAGTGCCATTGAGATATCGAAAGATCCTCTTCACAACTACGAGGTGAGATTCTTTAGGATCAGCTTGAAACCTAGCACACATGCAAACACTAAACATGATTGACACTCTTCCCAGTCTTGCACTACTAGAAAACCCGGCCATAATGGACGTTTTTTTGAGCCATAATAGACGCTTAAAAGCGTCTAAATTATGCATTTCGACGCTTTAGAAAAGCGTCGGTTATTTCAACGTCGATTTTTTATCGACCCTATTTTACGTCGATTTCTTCGACCTCTTTAAGCGTCGAGTAATACTTTTCGACGCTTTTAGTTTCATTCCATGTGAAATTTTGGATCGGCTTAAAAGCGTCGAGAAAAACGTCATTCTAGACGTATAAAAGCGTCGAGATTTTTTGGACACTAAAGAGCGTCGAAACATGGTAAACTTTACACCAGAATTTCGACACAAAAAAGAGTCGATTATGGTTTGGCGCCAAAAGGTCCAATTTTTTTTTATATAAAAAAACGTGAATTCAGTGGGTGGAATTGACCAAACCACTAATTGTTCTCAATTCAATTCCAATACGAAATTAACCTGATCGTTCTCAATTCAATACCTATACAAAAATATAGTTAGGGTTTCTAAATTGAAGAAAAGTGGAATTGATTAAAAACACCAATACTAATTCCAATTCAACAATATCACACCTGTTCGTTTTCAATTTAATTCCAATTCAGCAACGTCTCAAAGACAAGCAACAAGCTAGGAAACTTAAAAATTAGAATCTGGAGCATTCTTGAACAATTCATGCTATTTAAAATAAAAATATATTCAAATCGGCTTGCCAATATATACAACTGATGTAGGTCTTGGAAACTCTCTAGCTTGGTGACCTTGGCACACAAGTATCGTCCAATCCATTATGTGTACTATTATGATCACTTGCAGCTGAACCAGCCTTCACACAATCAACACAAATATATATATTGTAAGTTAAATAGAAAAAGAATCAAATTATAGACAAGTATTAAAAGCATACAATCTATACTAGTCAAATCCACTAATTGTACGTGTCCAAAATGAAAGAACAATTCATCAACAAAAAGAACACAGCAGAAACTCTGAAACTGGTGGTGGCAAATAACACAGTAGAAACAACATAGCAAAAACTTTGCAAACAGAACAAAAATCAACTTCTAGACAAGTATTAGAAACTCTCAAAGGGTTTTCATAGAATCCAACATAAAGAACGCAACAGAAACTGTCAAACCTCAAAGGGTCATCAACAAAAAGAACGCAGCAGAAACTGTCAAACCTGAGAATATAACATAAAGAACGCAGCTTCTAGGATATAACAATAAGAACGCATTAGAAACTCTCAAAGGGTTTTCATAGAAGCCAGCATAAAGAACCCAGCAGAAACTGTCAAACCTCAAAGGGTCATCAACAAAAAGAATGCAACAGAAACTGTCAACCTGAGAATATAACATAAAGAACGCAACTTCTAGGATATAACAATAAGAACGCATCAGAAACTCTCAAAAGGTTTTCATAGAATCCAACCTGAGAATTAGCCATGCGTAATGCCGTCTGGACAACATTAAAGAACTCGGTTTCTTGTGCGTCAACCCAAAAAACTCTAAATGACTCGGTTGATTTCCCTTGGATTCAACCTAAATGTGAACAAACCATTTAAATATAGTAACATAAAGTACCTCATAATTAGATTAAACTATCAAATATATATAAGGAGAAAACATACAAAATCAGCTCTCTTATTAGCATAACTTATGCAACCGGTGGTGTGCACGTGACTTTGGGATGCTCGTGCCTCTTTTCCACAAAGGGACCTTTTCTGTAGCATTTTAAAGTACTCAATGAAAATATAAATTGTTTAAGTATTGCTAAATATATTATTAGGAAGAAAGGTACAAGTGTAAGAACTAACCTTTCCCTTCGGTGAATACCAATACTCAACCAAACGCATCCAGTTGTCAAGTGTATGTCCAAGGGGTACATCGTTGATAATTTTATCTTTTGACCTCTTATCTGGGTTAAATTTCAGTCTCTTCAAAGTGTATTTATAATGCTTCCACTATTTGCAAACACGCATGAGTATTGCATTATCAAATAACTTTCCAGCTGGGATTACAAATTTAGCCTGAAATATTGAACAATTCCATATTCAACCAAGGTGGATGCACTTAAAACCATAATAAATTCAATTTAAAATATATACATATATATAATTACAAGAAACTTACTCGAACTAACTCAACGATGTCCACTTTATAATGTTTATTGACATCATGCCAACTATCTTCTCCAATAGGACAAAACCTCTCAATCTTAGCCAATGAACCAAGGTATTTAACAAGAACGCTCCCAGCTTTTCGGATAGGTTGGTTGAGATCATTAAAATTGACAATGCACCTGACCCCATCTCCAAGCAAGTTATCAACATCTCGAGGTTGTATTGGCCCACTAAAAAATTTATGGTTTCCTTCGGTATCTATTTCAAATAATAAAAAGTAGATGAACAACTATAAACGAAGATAATTTTAAAATCTGTAATTAAAAGAAAAACTTAACAAATTAACTTTACCTACGGTTAAAACCTCATCCTTTTCATCAAATTTTAGATTGCTGGGCCAATTAGGGGCTGCACTTCTCGACCTCACAGTTCGAGGTCTAGAAGGCTTTGACTTTTTCAGTGTAACTTGGTCTGTCATAACATTATATAAGTTGACATAAGATAAGAAACTGTATGACTTTGCCATAATAGAAGAAGATAGGTATATGAATGAATAATTTCATTAACAAGAAGTTATAATAAAAATAATAGTTTCACTAAGAGGAAATGATTTGACTCGAATAAACAAACTAAAAATAAACAAAAAATGATTTGACTCGAATAATACTTTACATTTTTTGCATGGGCATCGAGTTCTCCCTTGAACAAGATTTTCCCTAGCCAACTTTATGAACTTCATGACTCCATTACTATAATCTGGGTGATTATTTGGTAATTCGGTCCAACTTGTATCCATACCTACCAATGAAAATGATTTACTATAATATTGTAAATTCTAACTACTTACCTAAAAATACATAAAAAATATATATAATATATAAATGACCATTTAGTTAACTTATTACTGATATTTGAAGGATTACAGGGTCACTGAACTAAATAGTTTTTACACCCACCTATGAACTTTTATTGTAAAAGATACTATTTTCCAAATAAAAAATGAAAATTAAAGTACAAATAATCACAAACCGAGTGTATAACATAATAATGCCTCAATCAATAAAAAAATTAATGCGCAAAATAATACAGTAAGAAAAAATAGAGCAAAACCTCCATAATTTCAAAAAAGTAATTCTAATGAAAACAATAATTACCTCTCTTCTTGAATACCAAATTGCACAAATTGACACCGTAGGTGGTTAGGGATGGATCAAAAACTTGTGATTCCCAGGTTTGTTTTAGTTCCAATCACTGTGAATTCAAAGACGAAACATTTGGGTCAAAATTCAACCACTTCCAACTCTAAATGTGTAAAGACCCTAAAATATAAAATAATATTTTTGTAAATTATGATTAGATCCCAAGTTGAATTTGATATAATTAATTTCTAAGATTTCAAGAATTTTAAAATTTTTCGTCCTCGGGCTATTAAATTTTATTCTAATTCTTTCGAAGAGAATTCCGACATAATTTTAAATTGGATTGTACAACGGGTTTCTATATCCTCTTTCTTATTCCGAGAGTTGGAATTTTATTTTTGGGTATTTTGAATATTGTAATTGGGACTTTTTTTTTTGGTCTCCTTTTCCCCACCAAATTCAGAAGACTTCCCATCCCCCATGTCCACTGTAGCAGCTCAATCCTCCCAAACAGACCACCAATTTCACACTAGACATGCCCCTTCTTAAACCCATTTCTTTTTCCTGCATCTCCCTTAATTGTCTCTTTCCCTTTCTTCCAGCAAAGACAAACAATCCCTCCCCTGTTCTATTTCCTACACAGCAACAATAAACGCCAAACTGCAACCCCCTTCTAATTTATTTCAAAACTCATCAAAATCAAAGTAAAACAAAACATTCCCCATGTCTCATACCCTTCCAATCTCAGCCTCTTTTCTTTCCTCCTCTACTGACCTTTTCTTCACCACACATAAACCCATTTCTTGCTCCTAACACTCCTGTTTTTCTTCCTCTCCCATCCCCTCTCTCCTTTGATCTTACAAAATGAAATAAAATTTTTGACTTTTTCAATACAAACATTTAAGCAAAAGTTATCCAGATGAAAGCTTTTGGTTAAGGTTCAACCACTTACCTAACTTGAGATTCTCAAGCAAATTTTTGATTTTCAAGAGACCCGATTCTAAATCTAAGCAGTAGTTGCCCAGTCAGTAACCTTCGATCCCTGTAGAAAAGCACAAATTCGGTTGTAAATTGGAACAAAAGCCATCGAAGACTCCAAATTGGAGCAGCCGTATACTAAATTTTCAATTTTGAAGGAAGGTAAAAACCCAATTATACTTTAGATCAGTTCAACCACTTACCCGGCCGATATCTCTGTAGAAACTCAAATCGCAGTCAATATTTCAACAATTTAGTTGAATCTTCAAGATTTGTGGCTTCCATATCCCAAATTGCAACCTACGTACTGCGGGCATGTGCTTTTGGAGATATCGAACGAGCTGGAGAATAGTTTAGGGTTTTAATTTGGATTTAGATGGGTGGAACAAAAATGGAAATTAGCTAGAAGCAGTTACGGAAGGTTTTTTTTTATATTTCTTGATTTTGGGTTTAGATGGCCTGAAAACTTCGACGCATTTTAAGGCCCATCGACATATTTAAGCGTCCATTATTTTAGACGCTTAAAAGCGTCAAATAAAATGTCATATTTTTCCGCGCGCCGAAAAACCAAGTTGACGAAATTGTTAAGCGTCGATCGAATAACGCCGAGATATACACGCCTTTCTAGTAGTGTTGTCTTGATCTAGAGATAATATTGAGCTCATGGGTGTCTTGGCTTCTTTGGATTGATCCATCTTGAATTTCTTCAAGAGATCCTTAGTGTACTTGCTTTGGTTGACAAAGATCCCTTTCTTAGATTGATGAACTTGTAATCCCAAAAAGAAGTTGAGTTCACCCATCAAGCTCATCTCAAATTCACTGCACATAATGTCAAAAAATTCCTTGCACAAAGATGTGTTAGTAGCACCAAACAATATATCATCAACATAAATTTGAATAACCAAAATGTCCTTTCCTTTGGTCTTGATAAAAAAAGTCTTGTCGATCAACCCCCTTTTAAAATCATTTTCTAAAAGATATTTTGACAAGCGCTCATACCAAGCTCTTGGGGCTTGTTTCAAACCATAAAGCGCTTTGTCTAGTTTATAAACATGATTAGGAAATTCCGAACTTTCAAAACCTGGGGGTTGAGCCACATAAACTTCTTCCTCTAAGAAACCATTAAGAAAAAAGCACACTTGACATCCATTTGATATAACTTTATGCTCATAAAAGATGCAAATGCTAATAAAATGCGAATGGCTTCAAGCCTGGCTACGGGAGCAAAGGTCTCCTTGTAGTCAATTCCTTCCTCTTGATTGTAGCCTTGAGAAACAAGTCTTGCTTTGTTCCTCACGATTTTACCATTATCATCTAGCTTGTTTTGAAATACCCATCGTGTGCCAATGACCGATTGATGCTTTGGCCTAGGCTTCAAGGTCCAGACTTTGTTCCTTTCAAATTCGTTAAGCTCACTTTGCATAGCAATGATCCAGTCTGGCTCTTGAAGGGCCTCATCTACCTTCTTTGGTTCTATAAGAGAAACAAACGCGTGAAAAGCACAAAGATCTTTAAGTTTAGAACGAGTTTGAACACTAGATGTAGGGTCAGAAATGATATCCTTTAATGAGTGTGATGAGGAGTATTTGAATTTTCTTTTGGTGGTCTCAGCTCCTTGATTCGTCACACCATCAGGATTGATTTGTGGTACATCTGACTCCGTGGATCTGTTAGGTTCAGTTACAGCAGTTTCTGACGTTTCAACACTGTTGGATTGGACACCAAGGGCTTTGGACGAATCTTCAACACTTTGGGCCAATTCTTCAGTGTTGAGAATCTGATCCTACATGTTCCTCTTCTCTGTGTTCTTGATAGCAGCATCATCACCATCCTCGTTCTCTGTATGGACGTTAAGATCTAAATCTGCAACACTTTCACTCAAAGAACCGTCATTGCATTCATCAAATATGACAACAAGCATGTACTTTTTACCATTGGAAGATTTGACTTGCATAGGACCACATAAATCCATATGTAAAAGTTCAAGGGGTCTGGAAGTACTCACAACCTTTTTGGGTTTGAAAGAGCTACGTGTTTGTTTACCTCATGTGCTCGCTTTGCACATCTCAATACCTTTGAAATCCATCTCAGGTAGGCCACTTACAAACCCTTTGGACACAAGCTTCTGTAGTGTATGTGGGCTCACATGACCGAGTCTCCTGTGCCAGAGCTTTGGATCGTCCGTCAAAGCCTTTAGACAGGTTAAGCTTCCTTGTGCCACTTGCTCAGCATTCACAGCATATATGTTGTTATAACGATAGGCAGTTAGAACTATTTCACTTGTATCTTCTCTGCGCACTAGACATCTTATCTAGTTAAATCCAACATCATTACCACTATCACAAAGTTTGAGAAACACTAAGCAAATTATACTTCAAACCATTAACAAGATAAAGATTTTAAATGCTATGGTTAGGATCACTCCCAACACTACCAATACTAACGATGTCACACTTTCCTTTGTCACCAAGAGTGATTGTTCCAGTGGATTGCTTCTTTAGATCAAGAAACAGAGAATTCTTCCCACTCATATGCCTCAAGCATCCACTATCAATAATCTATTTTTTTGCTCCTTCACCTTGGTGATCTCCTGCAAAACAAACATCAACCTTTGTGGCTAGACCAGTGAGCAAATTTAGATCCTTTATTGGGATAAACCATATTTGGTAAGATAGTGCCTTTGGGGACCCAAACTTGCGTTATCCGTTCTTTTCTCAAGTGAACAGGAAATGTATTGCGAATAATATGAGGATCATTTCTTCTATAGGGGCAGCTCTCTCTTACATGTCCCTTTCTCGCACAATGGTGACATATAGGAGAGGTTCTGCTTCGTTTTGCCTTCACAAAAGTGGTAATGTGTTGCTTCTTTAAAAACCTCGGGTTGTAACCAATACCACTTCTGTTTAGAGAACTTTGTTGATCACCCAACATCCTATCAAGAGTGCCATTGGACTTGGTAAAACTTATGAGGGCTGTCTGTTGGTCTTGAATCTTATTATTCAGGGAGATCTTTTCGTTCTCTAAGTCATGATGTTCACTTCTTAGAGAGGAGAGATCTTGCTTGAGTTCAGATTTATCTGAGTCACAGGTCTTGACTTTAATGTCAAGACCTGAATAAGAAGCTTCAAGACTTTTGACCCTCATAGACAGATCCTCAATAGTTCTTCCCTGGTCCACGGTTTTCTTAATAAGAGTGTTAGTCTGGGCAATAAGTTTCTCTTCATTGGCAATCATATTAGAAAGAAATTTCGATAATACCTTTTTTGGACTTGCCATAAGTTCTCTTACAGTTACTTCAAGCTTCTCATCGTGGGATTCATCTCCTGAGGCCATAAGGCAGACATTGGTGATGCGGGACCATCCAAGACACCTTCGGATGATGTCCTTATCAAGAGGAAGAAGAAGGCTCCACCATGGGAGAAGGTCCAAAGGTGGAAGCTTGACGTTTAGCTCGTTCATAGTCATTTGACAGCTTTTCGACGTCTCTGTAAAATGGGTCGTACGGATTCAATATTTATCGGATTGAGGCGTGCCATATCTTGTTGGAACGAGGACGAAGAGATCTACAACTTTTCTGTTGAAGGTTTTTCCAGATTCAACCTCGGAATTGGCTGAAAATGCACATCTTTGCAAGATGTCACTGTTTTGACGGGATTTTACTAAGTGTTGGAACCCCATTTCGCCTAGTGTTCCTATTGGGCCGAAATTGGGCTATTTTAAGTGTTATTTCTAGAGATCTTATTTACTTATGATTTTAGGTGTTTTAATTAGATGTTAGATATTATCTTTCTATCATTAAACTCGGCCCATCAGGCCTTAGCATAGGTTATATATTTCGATTTCATACATTGTAAACATTCAGCTTTCAATGAATAGAATTAGTTCTCTCAAACTTGTGTGAAACACATTGATTAGACATTAACACTTAATGAAATTCGGCCCAAGCATGTTTAAGGTGGCTCGGCCTCCACTTGTGCTCCAATGCACATGTATGTCTTCAATGTTGGCTCGGGGAGTTGAACTTTGCTCGAGAACAAAGCATGACCCACAAAGTTGAATGAGTCTCTCTTAAGCTTCTTAGCTCTAGCTCGAGTCATTGGTCCTTCTCCAAGTATGATGGGTGTGTCTGGAGTTGTAGAAGATGGTCCCGCATCAACCTCCCCTTCTTGAAAAGGATTCGACCACGAATCCAAGTCTTCATCCACAGCGAAGTAAGGGATTAGATCTGCGACGTTGAATGTAGCGCTCACGCCCATGTCTCCAGGAAGCTCCAATTGGTAGGCATTGTCGCCCACTCTCTTCTTGATCCGAAATGGTCCATCACCACGAGGCGACAGCTTGTTCTTCCGGGCTTCTGGAAACCGCTCCTTCCTCAAGTGCACCCATACAAGATCTCCAGGCTGAAATGTGACCAAGCGACGTCCCTTGTTGGCCTTGTTAGCGTTGTATTCAGCCTTGAGCTTCAGCTTCTCTCGAGTTCGCTCATGCAGCTCCTTGATGAACTCGACATGCTTACCTGCCTCAAATGATTCTTTGTCTCTCATAGGATATGGAGTAAGATCAAAAGGGGTTAGTGGATTAACACCATACACACATTCAAATGGACTGATTTTAGTAGCCGAATGCATGGTTCGATTATAAGCAAATAATCAATTTCATAGCTAGATGTAAAAGTTCAGTAGGAGTAGTATAGGGAAAATAATCAATTTCATGAGCTAAAGCAGGATGTAAGATTCGAAGATATCTAACATTAGTTTTCTCATGAGTTTCGACTATATTAGCTCTAGCCATGGCTTCTTGCATAACATTAAATGTTTCCTCAATAGTTTTACTACCTTGTTTAAGGTTTTCTAATCTGTTTAATAGCTCTCTATCATAATGTTGAGGTACAAATCTATTTCTCATGACCACTTTCAATTGTTCCCAAGAAGCAATAGGTGCATCAAGGGATCTTCTTCTTTCCTTAACAAGATTATCCCACCGGATTAATGCAAAACCTTGAAACTCTAGGGAAGCTAGTTGTACTTTCTTAGGTTCTGAGAAATTATGACAATTCCAGATTTGCTCCATTTTAATTTCCCAATCAATATAAGCATCTGGATCAGTTTTACCATCAAAAGGGGGAATTTTTACCTTAACCTTACCCATACCGTCGTCGTCATTGAACCTAGGTGGTCGGTTCGGATTTCCCCTTTGATTCCGTCTCGGGCGTCGCTCCCAATACTCCTCTTCTTGGAAGTCGTCATCTTGCTCCGAGTAATAGAATTGCTCTTGATAGCCACGTCCTCTTCCCCTTCCCTGTCCTTGACCTTGCACATTAACAAACCCATTATTCCGATCATTTCTCCCACCTTGTGGAGAGTTGTTTTCATTGAATAAAGGATTATCTAAATTAACATTGACATGAGGATTAGGATTAGGAATAGGGTTAGGATTAACGACCTCTCTTTCATCATTAGGTATCTCAACTCGCTCTTGTTGACCTATGGTGTTCGAACCACTAGGCCTAGAGCTCTCTAATGCAGCCACCCTTGCTGTTAGCGCAGCCAATGATTCAGGAACACCCGTTGTGTTGTTCATGATAGTCGCCATGTTGTTCATCATGGTCTGAAATTGCTCGGGCGTCACTGTTGCACTTGAGTTAGTGGCATTGTTACCACCATTGTTTCCCTGATTAGTAGACATTATAACAAAGACCAAAGAAACAAGGAACTAAGTTAAAGGTTAGTAAAACTTATAAACACCTCACTATTGTGTTTCGCTCACACTCCCTCTCTGATTGATATATCACGCTTGCTAGGGCAATCCGCTTTGGGCAAATCAACTACCAAGCACAGAACAAAGCAATCCAAGTATATGAATCAAGAGAATGAATGAAACAACACACAAGAGTACTCAACAAGGGGCTGTAGTACTCGACAAACTCAAAAGAGAACTCGACAGGGGTTAAGATCACTCGACTCAAGCAAATACAACTCGATAACAGCAATAATCAATTTGATCCAAGCAACAATCAGCAAGAATCAACTCGAAATAGACTAATGAGTACTCGAACAGCAAAACAAGCACTCGACTCAAACAAAAGAGAACTCGACCAGGGGGAGATCTCTTCGACACACACACACAATAGCACTTCAAGAGAATAGAAGTACTCGACACAGCTAGCAAACAACTTCGACAAAGCTGTAAACAAAGAGAACGAATAGAAAAACTCAAGAAAGAATGGAAATTCACCTCTTTTGATTGAAAACCTTAAGTTATGATGTTGTAGTTGCAAGGTAGGGTTTCAATTTTGTGGAGGTGTATGTGTTTAGGGATAGGTATGTTGATTAGGGCTGAGAAGAGGGTTCACCAATGATGTCCTTGGGAGCTTTCATGCACTAGATCAACAACTAACAAACACTTTCTCTTTCTTTTGAATTTTCGAACCTTAATTTACTGTTTTTTTTTAAATGTGAAACTAATGCAAGAAAAGACTCAAATTACTACACAAGGCGGGTTGTGTAGTCATTGGTATTGGTTCCTACCCCAGGCCTCCTCAGAGGGTAGGAACCAATACCAATGACTACACAACCCGCCTCTACAACCCTACACAATCAAGCGGACAACTTGAAGGCACAAAGAGGGGGCTTGTGGATACTAGATTCACCAAGTCTTGCGAAGTTGATGAACGGCAAAGCAAACCAAGCTGAGATTATCAATCAATTCGAGATCACGAAGAGCACAGCTCAATCCGGCCTGATCTCTCTCTCTCTCTATGTGTTTCACACGTTAGAGAAGAATACTTTCTGTATTATGAATGTTCCAATTTGTTTACAAGGAAAACTCGGCATTATAAAGGCCTTAGGGGCTGTTCTGGCCGGCCTAACTAGATAGAAAGATAAAACTAATAACTAATGGGCTTAATGAAATAAACCTAAGAACATAAGTAAATAAGGTTTTAAAAAGACGAATTAAGAAAAGCCCAATTCAGCCCAATAATGTTCATAAGCTGAAATTAGACATTAACACTTAATGAAATTCGGCCCAAGCATGTTTAAGGTGGCTCGGCCTCCACTGTCTAAAAGGGCTATAGTATTAAGTACGAAATCTTCTACTTTTATGGTTACATAAACATACCATTTTTGAAAATTTATTTGTTCAATAACGTTTATAAAAGTATCATCATTAATATTAACTTCATCTTTAGATCTGATGTTAGAAGATGAGTCTGACGAAGTTTGTTCATCTCCTTCATGTTTATTTAATTCAAGATGAGCAATTCTAGTTTCTAATTCTAAGTCTTTAGCTTCATTTAAAATGAGTTGTTCTTGTAGGGCATTAACTTCTCTTTTTAAATTGTTAACTTCAGCTTGAAGGTCTTTAGTTGTTATAGATGAAAATATACTCGAAGATGGTCTTTTACTGATCATTTTTGATAGACTAAATGGTTCTCCGGGAAGAGTTTTTTGTTCTTTGAAAATTAAATTTTTTAATTTGATAAAATATTCTTGTTTTATAGCTGGATCTTCAAGTTTATCTATAAGTTGAAATAATGCTTCATTCTCTTTTTCTTTTGTTATAACATAACAAAATTGAGTGGATCCAGAGTCATCAGAGTCTGATGATTCTTGACCTTCTTCTTCTGATGATTCTTTAATAAGTATTTTAACTAGTTTGTCTTTTAATTCTGCATCTTCTTTGCAAACTTCTGAAATCTTTTGTCTAAGATTGCATCGATTCGCTTTATGTCCAGGTTTTCCACACTTATAACAGATAATTTTCTTTTCCCTTGGTTTATCAGATTTTTTATTATTTTGTTTATTAAATCTAGATTTTCTAAAACTTTGTTTTTTATCAGATTTTTTAAATTGTTTTCTTTTACTAGGAGGATCACCAACTTTTTCTAATCCAAAGTCTTGGCAGAAATTTCCTAATTCTTTTCTTCGTGATCCCTTATCTTTACCGTATTTAGCCTGTAATTTAAGTTCTGAACATAATGCTAATCCTTCCCTTTTTACAAAAGCAGTTAACTGACCATATGTTATATCTTTCCAGGGAATTTCTTCAGATTGTAATTCTTCTTTTATTTTTTGATTAATTCTTTGGGCGAATAAGGAAGGTAGACCAGCAACGAAGTGTTCCTTCCAATATCCTTTATTACAGTCTGATCTTTTGAATACATATGAAAGGAATACATCTTTATACCATCTGTAATCACTGAGTGTTTTACACTTTAAGTTATTTAGTATTTCTCTATTAGCTTGGAGCTCTTCTTTAGGATTTCCAATAAAGTGCATACTAATTGTGTAAATTAATTGATTTACTGGTTCTTCTTCTCCTAAATCATTTTTATAGTTTAAGATTTCTTCTTTTTGTTGAAAAGTAAGAGCATTGTCCCACCAGTTTTTTAATTGTCCGGTAAATCCTGTAACAATTAAGGATACACAGACTTGGTCAGTTTTATCTGAACATTTATAGGCTCTGATACCAGTTGGAACCCAGATTTGATAATAGTAACGATTATTTGAAAATAGGTAATACTCTCAGAAAATAACCACAAATTATAACTCTTATATAATTTTTGGAACTATTGAATACAAGCAATTTATGGTAAAATAAGAAGGACTTACAAATATTCAAACTTTTCTTCAACTTAGAACAACTTGAAAACTGAAAGAAAATATTTTTGAGAATTGAGAGGTTTTTGAGATATGGAAGAGCACTTTCTGAATTTCGATCCTGTAGACTCCTCAGTAGTAGGATAATCAGAGTCTGAGTCTGAAGATTTATCATTTTGCTCATTTATACATTGTATTTGTTTGTCTTTATCTAATTTTTTATTTATTTTATCAATTAGAGTTAAGGGTGAACTTAGTGAGACATTTTTTTAGAGATTCTTTTGGAATTCCTTGAATCTGAAAATGAGGTTTAGAAATATTCCTAGGGAACTTAGGTTCTTCACTAGCTATTTTCTCATGCACAAGTTCTACTTGGGTGGCTATAGTATAAAGAAGCTGATTAGAATAATTATTTTGTTGAAAGATTTTTTTAACATCTTCTAAGGTAGATGTTCTATTTTCTGAAGTGCCAATCCTACCATTTTTAAATGGTTCACCTGTTATTTCCCCTTCTTCAGTTTTGATTTTTATTCCTTTTAGAGGAGGGTGAATTGAATGAACTGTTCCCTCGGGTAAAATGTTCCATGTTTTAGTAAGTCTAGTTTGTACTTCTATGGACTTATAATTAAAAGGTTGTTTTATACCATTTTTCTTAAGGTAGTGTTTGAACCAGCTAAAGAAAGGAATATTACTTTGAAATTTTTCCATTTCTGCATACCAAATTTCTCTAATTTTAATTTTATAACTTTCTTCAAAACTTAAGAACCAATTTCTCTTTTCTTTATTTTTTTCTTGAATTAAAATCAGTTCTAAGGTAATCTTTGTCTATTGTAAAGACAGAGTTGATAATAACATTTATTGAAGAGTATCTATTCATTTCACTATCAGTAGGAGAAGACTGAGTTTGGTCTATAGGTTCTGTAACCTGATTAGGTATAGGACTACTGAAGTCTAGGATTACTTCTGTATTTTCTAAGTCTATGCTCTTATTTCTTCTACTATAATTATTACTTCTGGTAGTATAGAAAGAGTCTGAAAAAGAGCTTCTCGGACCTAAACTATTTCCTAGTCTTGGTAATGTTGAATAACTTCTACTAAGATTGAATTTAAGAAGAACTTTACCATCTGACCTTTCAGTTATTTCTGAAACATCTTTTTTTTCTAAATCTTCTGGGGGACAATCATGTTCTAGATCTAAAGTAGTTGGAATAGTTATATCATCCCATTTAATAAGTTTAGGAGTAAATATTGTAGATTTTTCAGCTTCTAATTGAAGTAAAGTTGTTTCTCCTCTTGGAACAGGAGGGATTAAACATCTTGGATCTGTTAAAGAAGTTAAAAATCTATAATGAACTCTATATATTATAGCAAAATTCTTTGATAATTGTTTAAAGTTATCTTTTAGGATTTTTACGTCTAAAGTTAACGTCTGAGTAACCCTAGGGTCTGTAAGATCAATATGAAAATTAGGTGAACAATTAAAATAGACTGGACCATTACATATATTTGTCTGAATTATAGCTATTAACGAGTCTTTGTAAGATTTAAGTCTATCATCTCTTAAGGCTATGAAAATAGGTGTATCAATTCCTTTTCTGGCTAACGGTTTTAGAGCAACTTGTACTAAACCTAGATGAATGTATCTATATCCTTTTGTTTGATATTTTCTTAGTGATAAAGAGGATAAAAGTTGTAAAGATTGTTGTTCTTTACTAAGACTAATAGTTTCTTCATGACTTCTTACGCTAAAAGCTGTTTTAAAGTCTATAATTCCAATTCTATAAATTGACTCTATATTCTGATGAGGAATGGACCAATCAACCATATTATTTTCATCATTTGTATATAAATTTTCATTACTATGCACAACAGGGTTACTGTTAGAACTAGAACCCCTAGAAAGCATTCGTCTAAACTGTAAAGCCATATTTCTAATAACTGCTTAACATTACTAATTCAGTGTTTAACACTATAGTTGGCGTGGGACCATCGACCGGGACCACCCTAAGCCACGGGCTGACCATGCGGTTTTACGATTAAACCAAGCACGCACACGTTAACAGTGTTAATATGAACGGTAATTTAAACAGTAAAAAGAAATATAATTTAAGGTTTAGGTTAATACTTCTAATGGCTCTGATACCAGTTGTCTAGTAGATTTATTGATTACACCACATGCGTATATAATACAATACTTACAAATATACGCAATACTTATAATACAATACTTACAAATACTCTTACAACTCTTACAAATACTTATCACTCATTCAAATTTTTTTTTTTTTTTTTTTTTTTAATAAAAAAAAAAATTACATATAAAGAACATATAAACTAAAAATCATATGGGTCTTGAGCATCTTGTGAAGGATCATCTTTTATGGGCGGACTGTTTTGTGAGGTGGATGCTGCTGGTTGTACATTTTGTGATGCTAGGTATTTTTGGAAGGCCTGGAATTCTTGCCATTGCTTTAATTGATCAGCAGGGCAATTTACCGGAGACTGTTGTGGAGGTATTGGGCTATTTGTTTGTGGTATTGGGCTTTGGGGTTTTGGTTTTTTCCTGGACAGGATTTCTTGTATCTTTGGTATGGTGAGGACATTGAGATCAAACTTTTCCCACCATCTGATTTTGTATTTTCTGCATAATGTTAAGGGGAATGGTTTTGGGAGGACTTGGATGGTCTCATAGGTCCAGCAAATAATCCATGCTAAACCGGTATCTTTGTGAAACCTAAGAGGTCTGGTAAAAGGTTTATTTAGAGAATGCTTACAATAATAATCATAAGTAACTCTTGCGAGATCTGGGTAAATATCATCAATAGCACCAAAGTGATACCACCAATGATAGAACCATACTGGAATATTGTCATTGCATCTTCTGTCAAAGAAGATGAACCAAGAATGACTATAGGGTCTTAGCAATAATGTGTAATACCAAGCATTTTTGTAGTCTATGTAAGAGTAGCCAGGAAGGGCTTGAGGAACCGTAAAGGGTTTAAGATCCCAAGGGTTACTCCAGTCGGAAACAGTGAGGACTTGAAGAATTTTTATTTTAGAGAAGTTGATCTTTTTTGTATCTGACTCACACATCCTGTGGATGATTTCAGCAGAACCAGAGTCTATGAGGATGAGTTCATAGAATCTTCTAGTTTTCTTTAAATCATCTGGAAACCATTGGAAGTCTGTGGGGAAGAGTTTGGTAATAAAAGGTTCTATTTGTGTTTGAGACAGGACTTCATGTTCCGGGGTAAGGTAGACTTCTTGTATGGGACTCTGTTTTGTAACATATCTAAAATAAGGAGTGTCTCTTTTGGGAATTGCCTTAGCAGGGGTTTTTGGACTGAAAAGGACTTCTTGGTATGAGAGAGGAGGAAATTCTGCAAGGGACTGGAACTGATTCTGAGTAAGAACAATTGCTGAACTTGTAGGAACAAGCTCATAGTCTTGAGGGGTCTGTTTTCTGCTATTTGATTCCATTAGAATGGAATACTTCGAAATCTCTTATCTGCAATTTGTAGTCTTTGGTCAATTACCAATATTAGGTCAAAATCTGGATCTCCTCTTATCATAGATAGTCTAAACATATGCCGAAGAAAGGGTATATGCAAATCTTGCTCTATTTTTTCTCTCACTTTTTTGAAATGGGGGTTAATGAAAACGGTTTTCATCAAAATTTATCGTGAGTAAAAACAGTTATCAAAAGGGAATCTTATTTAATCTTTTCTTGGCCTCCAGCTTTAATTTTTTGAGAAAATCAATCATTTCTTGATCAGGATGGCCCTGTATAATAGAAAGGTTAATTAAATCTTGAACTGGTGGAATCCACAGATCACGTTCAATCTGCTCCTTCCAAATCTTATAGATGAATTTCATGAGGTAGTTTTTCCCTGTAAAAATTCTCTTGTAAGAAAATCAGGTAAGGAATTTTGTTCTCCTTTAATAAATTCTATTTCAAAATCAAATACTGAGACTATGGCTTGCCATCTGGCAAAAATTTGTTTAGAAACTAAATTTTGAACATCTTTTTGTAAAATCTCTTTAGCTGATTTACAATCAACTCTAAGTAAAAATTTTTTATTATAAAGATCATCTTGGAATTTAGAAATACATAAAACTATAGAAAGAACTTCTTTTTTAACAGTACTGTAATTCTTTTGTGGTCCAGACCAAACACCAGAATAATATCTTACTAAGGTTTCTTTAGTTTGATCTTGTAGTCTTTGTTTTAATATTCCTCCGAAGCCTATTTCTGACGCATCTGTTTCAACTATCATGAAAGCAGAAGGATGAGGAATATTTATACATGGAAGGGTTTTAACTTTTTCTTTTATTATTCGTACAATTTTAGTATGTTCTTCTGTCCAAGGTTTAGGGTTTTTCTTTAATCTTTGAAATAAAAGGGTACACATTTGTCGTAGGTTAGGGAAAAAATCTGAAATATAGTTTAAACATCCTAAGAATCTTTGGAGCTGTGTTTTATCTTTTATTTCATCTGGAAATTTATTGGCGAATTCTATACTTCTATTGATTGGCCTTATTGTTTGTTGATAAATGTTATGTCCTAAGAATCTTATTTTAGTTTGGAATAATTTTATTTTCGGGGCTGAGACTGCTAGGCCATTTTTCTTAATAATATATAAAAAGGTATTTAGATGTTTAAAATGTTCTTCTATGGTTTTAGAGAATATTAAAACATCGTCAATATAGACTATTATAAATTTAGAGTATGGATTAAATATATCATTCATTATTTTTTGAAATTCTGATGGTGCATTTTTTAATCCAAATGGCATTACATTCCATTCGTAATGTCCAAAAGGAACTGTAAAGGCTGTTTTATATCTATCTTCTTCTATTATTTGTATTTGCCAAAATCCACTTTTCATATCAAATTTTGAATATATATTAGAATCAAAAAGTCTGTTAAGTAAATCTCTCTTATTTGGAATAGGATATCTTATCCATTGTAAAGCTTTATTAAGTGGTTTATAGTTTATAACTAAACGGGGTGCTCCTTCTTAACTTATTTATTTCTAAAGGTTCATTATGAAAATTAGTTTCAATATTATGAATTATCTTTTCGTCGTGCATAGTGACAATGAATAGTGACTTGTGAATAGTGACTGTTGTCGTCGGCTTTTCTTTCCATCAGTATGTGGCAAGCCATAGTCTCAGTATTTGATTTTGAAATAGAATTTATTAAAGGAGAACAAAATTCCTTACCTGATTTTCTTACAAGAGAATTTTTACAGGGAAAAACTACCTCATGAAATTCATCTATAAGATTTGGAAGGAGCAGATTGAACGTGATCTGTGGATTCCACCAGTTCAAGATTTAATTAACCTTTCTATTATACAGGGCCATCCTGATCAAGAAATGATTGATTTTCTCAAAAAATTAAAGCTGGAGGCCAAGAAAAGATTAAATAAGATTCCCTTTTGATAACTGTTTTTACTCACGATAAATTTTGATGAAAACCGTTTTCATTAACCCCCATTTCAAAAAAGTGAGAGAAAAAATAGAGCAAGATTTGCATATACCCTTTCTTCGGCATATGTTTAGACTATCTATGATAAGAGGAGATCCAGATTTTGACCTAATATTGGTAATTGACCAAAGACTACAAATTGCAGATAAGAGATTTCGAAGTATTCCATTCTAATGGAATCAAATAGCAGAAAATAGACCCCTCAAGACTATGAGCTTGTTCCTACAAGTTCAGCAATTGTTCTTACTCAGAATCAGTTCCAGTCCCTTGCAGAATTTCCTCCTCTCTCATACCAAGAAGTCCTTTTCAGTCCAAAAACCCCTGCTAAGGCAATTCCCAAAAGAGACACTCCTTATTTTAGATATGTTACAAAACAGAGTCCCATACAAGAAGTCTACCTTACCCCGGAACATGAAGTCCTGTCTCAAACACAAATAGAACCTTTTATTACCAAACTCTTCCCCACAGACTTCCAATGGTTTCCAGATGATTTAAAGAAAACTAGAAGATTCTATGAACTCATCCTCATAGACTCTGGTTCTGCTGAAATCATCCACAGGATGTGTGAGTCAGATACAAAAAAGATCAACTTCTCTAAAATAAAAATTCTTCAAGTCCTCACTGTTTCCGACTGGAGTAACCCTTGGGATCTTAAACCCTTTACGGTTCCTCAAGCCCTTCCTGGCTACTCTTACATAGACTACAAAAATGCTTGGTATTACACATTATTGCTAAGACCCTATAGTCATTCTTGGTTCATCTTCTTTGACAGAAGATGCAATGACAATATTCCAGTATGGTTCTATCATTGGTGGTATCACTTTGGTGCTATTGATGATATTTACCCAGATCTCGCAAGAGTTACTTATGATTATTATTGTAAGCATTCTCTAAATAAACCTTTTACCAGACCTCTTAGGTTTCACAAAGATACCGGTTTAGCATGGATTTTTTGCTGGACCTATGAGACCATCCAAATCCTCCCAAAACCATTCCCCTTAACATTATGCAGGAAATACAAAATCAGATGGTGGGAAAAGTTTGATCTCAATGTCCTCACCATACCAAAGATACAAGAAATCCTGTCCAGGAAAAAACCAAAACCCCAAAGCCCAATACCACAAACAAATAGCCCAATACCTCCACAACAGTCTCCGGTAAATTGCCCTGCTGATCAATTAAAGCAATGGCAAGAATTCCAGGCCTTCCAAAAATACCTAGCATCACAAAATGTACAACCAGCAGCATCCACCTCACAAAACAGTCCGCCCATAAAAGATGATCCTTCACAAGATGCTCAAGACCCATATGATTTTTAGTTTATATGTTCTTTATATGTAATTTTTTTTTTTATTAAAAAAAAAAAAAAAAAAAAAAATTGAATGAGTGATAAGTATTTGTAAGAGTTGTAAGAGTATTTGTAAGTATTGTATTATAAGTATTGCGTATATTTGTAAGTATTGTATTATATACGCATGTGGTGTAATCAATAAATCTACTAGACCACTGAAGCCATCAAGAGAAGAAAGAGGAAGACCACAGACTGATGGAAAGAAAAGCCGACGACAACAGTCACTATTCACAAGTCACTATTCATTGTCACTATGCACGACAAAAGTTACTATGCACTATTCACTATTTCAACTTTTACTATTCACTCGTATTATTCATAAAAAGCCAAAGAGGCATCTCCCGCTATTTTCGCGGGAAGGAAGACTTCATCAGAACAGATCCTTCACATGCCTACAGTTGAACTACAAAAGACGTATGCAATGACGTCAAATGCAGATCAACTCTCGCCTATATAAAGAAGGATACAGTTTGAAGAAGAGGCATCGAAATTCAGAAAGTGCTCTTCCATATCTCAAAAACCTCTCAATTCTCAAAAATATTTTCTTTCAGTTTTCAAGTTGTTCTAAGTTGAAGAAAAGTTTGAATATTTGTAAGTCCTTCTTATTTTACCATAAATTGCTTGTATTCAATAGTTCCAAAAATTATATAAGAGTTATAATTTGTGGTTATTTTCTGAGAGTATTACCTATTTTCAAATAATCGTTACTATTATCAAATCTGGGTTCCAACTGGTATCAGAGCCATTAGAAGTATTAACCTAAACCTTAAATTATATTTCTTTTTACTGTTTAAATTACCGTTCATATTAACACTGTTAACGTGTGCGTGCTTGGTTTAATCGTAAAACCGCATGGTCAGCCCGTGGCTTAGGGTGGTCCCGGTCGATGGTCCCACGCCAACTATAGTGTTAAACACTGAATTAGTAATGTTAAGCAGTTATTAGAAATATGGCTTTACAGTTTAGACGAATGCTTTCTAGGGGTTCTAGTTCTAACAGTAACCCTGTTGTGCATAGTAATGAAAATTTATATACAAATGATGAAAATAATATGGTTGATTGGTCCATTCCTCATCAGAATATAGAGTCAATTTATAGAATTGGAATTATAGACTTTAAAACAGCTTTTAGCGTAAGAAGTCATGAAGAAACTATTAGTCTTAGTAAAGAACAACAATCTTTACAACTTTTATCCTCTTTATCACTAAGAAAATATCAAACAAAAGGATATAGATACATTCATCTAGGTTTAGTACAAGTTGCTCTAAAACCGTTAGCCAGAAAAGGAATTGATACACCTATTTTCATAGCCTTAAGAGATGATAGACTTAAATCTTACAAAGACTCGTTAATAGCTATAATTCAGACAAATATATGTAATGGTCCAGTCTATTTTAATTGTTCACCTAATTTTCATATTGATCTTACAGACCCTAGGGTTACTCAGACGTTAACTTTAGACGTAAAAATCCTAAAAGATAACTTTAAACAATTATCAAAGAATTTTGCTATAATATATAGAGTTCATTATAGACTTTTAACTTCTTTAACAGATCCAAGATGTTTAATCCCTCCTGTTCCAAGAGGAGAAACAACTTTACTTCAATTAGAAGCTGAAAAATCTACAATATTTACTCCTAAACTTATTAAATGGGATGATATAACTATTCCAACTACTTTAGAACTAGAACATTTCTTTAGTTAACGAGTTGATTAATGATGACTTTTTTATAATAAGATTTATATTTTTTATTATAGATGAAGTTTGAAGTAAAGTAACTTCTGAATGTCTAATGGGATTAAGGAACTTAAATGTTAATTTAGTTCCCATTACTTTAGTATGAACACCATGTCTATTAACTTTAAAGGGATAGATCTGTGTTAGAAAGGGTGTTCCTAATATAACTTCTTGTGTTAAGTCTTTTACCATTATAAAAGTATTTTTAAAACAATATCCATTGTTACATACAGATGCACTAGGTACTTTATAATTAAGTTTCATTCTTGCACCATTTGCATTATGTAATTTTTCTGTAGTTTTATGATAATGTTTTGAGGGAATAATCCCTTCGCAAATACAATTGAGGTCTGCTCCACTGTCTAAAAGGGCTATAGTATTAAGTACGAAATCTTCTACTTTTATGGTTACATAAACATACCATTTTTGAAAATTTATTTGTTCAATAACGTTTATAAAAGTATCATCATTAATATTAACTTCATCTTTAGATCTGATGTTAGAAGATGAGTCTGACGAAGTTTGTTCATCTCCTTCATGTTTATTTAATTCAAGATGAGCAATTCTAGTTTCTAATTCTAAGTCTTTAGCTTCATTTAAAATGAGTTGTTCTTGTAGGGCATTAACTTCTCTTTTTAAATTGTTAACTTCAGCTTGAAGGTCTTTAGTTGTTATAGATGAAAATATACTCGAAGATGGTCTTTTACTGATCATTTTTGATAGACTAAATGGTTCTCCGGGAAGAGTTTTTTGTTCTTTGAAAATTAAATTTTTTAATTTGATACAAGAGGTGGGAAGGAGGTACTAACCCCTTGTCGATCGAATGAGATGAAAGCCATTGATGGGGATGAAGCAGAACGACGGAAGAGGAAGCGGAAAGTACCTGCCAACGACAAAGTCAAGGGGAAAGTCTTCAAAAAAGATGTAAGTGCAATTGTTTGGTCATTCTGTCTTTGATTGTGGTTGAGTGGATTGTATGAAGTTATTATCTATTAGTCTATCTTTTATCTCAAATTACTTGCAAATATTAATTTATTCGCAGATACAATATAAGTTTTATACCGGGGACTCAGTTTATGGAAGAATAAATCTAAATGCAAGAAAGACAATCATTTCTGATATTGAAGAACGTCTCACCCCCGGAGATTGGGAAAGAATTATAAATGGACCATTTGGGAAGATCGTAAAGATGATGAAAGAGGTATCATACTCATCCCAGCTTATACATGGTGTATTGATGAAGCAACTTTAAACAAATAAGTTGTGGGAGACATGGTATGATGTTGGTGGAAGTGAAACAAGATTTTCAATGAAGGAATACTGTTTGGTTACTGGCCTATGTTGCGATCTCCAACCAAATTTCGGTATCAAAGGCACTGACGGTGCGATGAAGAAGTTTTTTGGTGACCTGGGTGGTGAGAAGATGACAGTGCAAGCTCTTTTGAAGAGGTTCAAATCGGTGCGGGATGACAACAACTACAAATTTAAGTTGGCATTGCTATTGCTAGTGGAGTGTATACTTCTTGGGGGTGATAAGAAGAGAAAGGTCAATCCTGTGCATGTGAAGCTTCTGCAAAATATGGATAGGTTTTATGCATATCCATGGGGAAGGAAGGGCTACTTGGAATTGCATAGAAGTTTGACGAAGGCTTTGAGCAGAAGATTGGAGACATCTAAAAAAACAAAACCTCAGGGTAGGATTCCATACTCCATTCAAGGATTGCCTCTTGCTTTTCAGGTAATTTCTTACTAGCCATTAGTTATTTGTTTGATTCTTATGGAAGTGTTGCCTTTTTAGTTATCGAATGTTAATTTGTTATACTGAGTATTGTTGAATGTTATTGTAGATTTGGATATATGAAGTTGTGCCTGAGATTGCGAAACTTTATGCGAGGAAGTTGAATGAAGATGCAATTCCTCGTGGTATACGATGGTCTTCCGAGGAGAAGCCTGACCACGAGCAACTAGAGACAGAGTTGGCCAACAAAGCACGACAAGTCCACGCAATTTTGGTTGCCGAAGAAGACGAGAAAGATATGTTGTCAAAGTGTTACTTTTAAGACGAAGAGAGTGATGAACACTTTGACAACATAGTCAAGAGCACAGAGACAAGTGTCGGTACAAGCAGGACAAAGCGGAGGCAAGTAGAGGTTGATGTTGGGACGAATGACAGGGAGATCAATGTAGATTCGCTAAACTCAAGAAATGTAATGGGTGCTATCACAGAGTTAGCACATACTATGAGGCGGATTGAGAAGTCATTGGTTGAAAGACTTGAAAGGATATAAGCAAGGTTAGATAAGATAATTATACCTCAAAGGAACACATCCCCGCACCTGTCTCCGATGACCAAAGTTGGGTCATTGTTCGATGACCATGATGATCACGAGAACGAGGTATGGACTACCATATAATAGAATGTTGTTTATTTTGTAGATATATTTTATTTGTTTACCTTATGTTAATTGGATTATGCTTATTGTAATGTTAGGAGAAGTCTGCACATTCCAGATCGGATCATGAGTTCAGTGATGAAGTGAAAGTCTTTGGTGGGAATGCAGACGGTGAGCTCCCGTGCACTAACTTATCTAAGGACACTATTATTGAGGGTGCAAAGGTAAGTGAACCTGAGGAGGTACATGAAGTTCCTCATAAGAGCGAAGAACCACTCGGGAAGAAGCCAATCACTCGGTCGACGAAGGTGCTCGATAACCCGAAAAGGGTCCTTCCAGTTCGCAAAAAAGAGAAGTCGAAACATATGTCCTCCCCTTATACAGACTCAAAATGCATTGAGTTGGAGAAGGTGCAGAAGCCGTTGAAAACTTACAAGATAAAAGGGAGGACCTCAAAAGTAGCTAAGGGTGCTGGAGACTACCTTCCATCAGCAGAGCTGAGTGCTTGGGTTGTTTCACCAGGGTAAGTTCACTTGTGAGTTAGTGTTAGGGAAACATAATTTACACATTGTCTCTAATATAAGAATAATTTTGCAGCGAGGACTATCGTGATGGCCCAGATGGGGCAACATTAAACAAGGAATTTTTTAAGAAGCTACTTCAACCTAACGCGTGGTTGAAAACTGAGGTAACTGCATTAACATGTTCATTGACTAACAATTTATGTTAGAGTATGTATGGTTTCAATAAATTATTGGGATGACGTGTTACAGCACATGGAGCAAGTTCTTTACTTTCTTCGGGAGATGATAATGAAAGATGCGACTGAGATTATTTTAGATGGATTTTGGGTAAACCAAATGCAAGCTCTGTGGAAAGACTGCAAGGCTAGCAAAAGCTCAAACAGTACACATCGGATTCTATTCGAGTACTTCGAAGGGCGGTTGCCGCAGCTGCATGGGAAGAGTTGGGAAGCTGCAGAACATCTCTATGTTCCATTCAACTTGGAAAACAGACACTGGGTTGCACTGCAGATCAGTTTGAAAGATTGGTCGCTCTATGTGTATGATTCGGACCCCGGGTTGTACAAAGATAGTGTTTTACTGAACTTGTTAGAATCGGTAACAAATGGACTTCCCCTAGTGTTGAAGCGTGCTGAGACATTGACCAACCAAGTTGGAAAATGGGGTGAAGAGCCATTCAGGGTGACTCGCGTCCCCGGTTTGAAATCTAATAAGCGAGGGTAAGAGATTCAATTTTCAGTACTTATATATGTTAATATCCCTTTTGTGTATGCATAACGTTGTGTAGTATGTATTTGGCAGGGGTGATTGCGGGATATACATGCTCAAGTACATTGAAGTCTTGAGCACTGGGAGGTCTACCTTGGAGGCAATTGGAGACAAGTATATTGATGGCTACCGCAACTCTTTCGCGCAAAGTGTGTGGGATGGCAAATGGAAGCCCATGTGATAGTGTGTGTTAGAAAGTAGTAAAGTTCAATGGTTGATGGTTTTTGACGGATATATGTATATATTCTACTAGGAACTCGACTCGTAATATATTATGCTAGGCTGAAAACCTTAGGCTTAACATTCGTGGGTTTAGTATTTTGGAGTTTGAATTTTGGAATGAAGTTAGGTTGACAACACCCACTATGGTGGCTTCTATCAACACCCACTTTGTCCCATAGCATATGGTCCCAAGTTCTCTCACTTTATTGACAACATCTTTTCATTCTTGCTATACGATATGTTACGTAAATACTGACAGGAAATATATTTAAACATGTCAGGATACATAAATCTTGAGTCGTAAAGGGAGTCCAACGAAAGATTTTTTAGCACTCGACAGGATATCACCTATAACATGACAGGATTTATGTTTCACATGTCAGGATATATACTCGGACGTTTTCGGAACCAAAATTTCTTATTAATGACCCAATTTTTCACATTCGCTAGGGACATCATTCATCATCAGTTTCGCACCAACAATCCAGCAGGATTAATAAAATACTTTGACAGGATAGTTTTATTTACATGACAGGATAACAATACAAATTTTGACAGGATGTTACTAAAATACTGACAGGAAATATATTTAAACATGTCAGGATACATAAATATTGAGTCGTAAAGTCCCACGATAGTTTTTTTAGAACTTGACAGGATATCAACTATAACATGACGGGAAAAAGAATTTACATTGACATGGTATTCTTATCCACATGACAGGATGACAAAACAATTTCTGACAGGATGGTATTTACATGATGACAGGATATTAGTTTCACATGTCAGGAAATATACTCACACGTTTTCGCAACCAAAAGTCCTTATTATTGACCCAATTTTTCACATTCGCCAGGGACATCATTCCCATCAGTTTTGGAACGACAATCCGGCAGGAAAAAGAAAATACTTTGACAGGATAATCATCAAAAGAAGTGTTTTTGTAATTGATAAAAATGCAACAAAGGCAATGAATGTGAAGTAATATCCAAACAAATTAAAATGCATAAGTGAAAAATAACAAAGCCAATGAATCCTTAAATAAAAAGTTTGCATCTTAACTAAAAAGCCAATGAATCCCTAACTAAAAAGCAAATGAAGGGAGGTTATGTGATCATGGCAAAGGCGATGTACACTTTGTTTGATAATGTCCTTTCTTTCCACACCGGCCACACTTTCGAGCCTTCGACCAGTTCTTCTCCCAATATGATCGGAACCTATTCGTCTTCGGTCTTCCAGCAGGCCTTCTAACTTGTGGTGGGTGACAGGTGAGAGTGGTAACCATGGCAGGAATTTCCCAGCGCTCCATAGGAGGAACAAGATGCAGTGTTTCCTTGTACACTTTTTGAAATTGGTCCATCTTCAACATTGGATCAACCAAATCAGCAACGTCCACCCCCTATCTTTTGCTGTAGCTATGGCATGAGCGCAAGGAATGTTATCAACTTGGAATACTCTACAATCGCATGTTCTCGCTTGAAGATTGACCTCAAACCTCGATGAACCATCAATTACTTCCGCCTCAAATTGACTCAGCCTCCGTACGCTCATTCTGACAGAACTCATGTATCTAGCATCAAGTATTTTCTTCACTTCCTCTGTAACCACTTCATTCCATTTAGCAAACTTCTCCCTCCTGTCACAAAACCACTTGCACATAGTTTCCAATATTGCATCAAACATTGCAACAATTGGCCAGCCACGTTCCTCTCTAAACCTAGAATTCATCATTTCTGCATTGTTGGTGGTCATTACATCATACCTATTGTAGGCGAAGTGTGCCCTTGACCACTTTTCAACCCCTGCCTCTTCGACGTATTTGCCAACTTCTGGTGACTCATTGCATAGTTGTTGATACAAATGATTGAACTCTTGCTTAGTGTATGCCTTCGCGACCTTATTCCAAAGATCTAACAAGTCTCCTCTACGACATTTTCCCTTGAAATTTTGATAGATATGGAAGATGCAATATCCATGCTTTGCAAACACATAATTTTTTTTCAAACCATTACCTATGCTTGCATGACGGTCACTGACAAACACAACTTCCGTCTCATCAGCAACAACAACCTTTAACTCTTTGAAGAAAAAGGACCAAGAAGCATCATTCTCGCTATCCGCCACACCATATGCAAGAGGGTAAATATGCTTGTTTCCATCTTTCGCCGTTGCTAGAAATAGAACACCTCTATACTTGGCACTCAAGTGAGCAGCGTCCACTGATATCACCTACAATAAGCACATACATTAATAACATTTTCAGTTAATTGACTTATCGTAAACTTTATGTTATCCCCATCATGGCTCCATTTTGTTATGTATCCTATCATGTTTATACAAATTTCCTGTCAGTATATAAGACACATCCTGTCATCATAAGTTTTTCCATCCTGTCATGTCGATAATAATACCTTGTCACTACAGTTTATAATGCTAACAATAGTACATCTTGTCATACCTGCAAGGTTATCCCTACGTGGGATATGATCCAACAAAGAGGTCTAAGAGTATAACATACCTTTCTCAAATGGGGCATTGCTCTAATCCATGCGCCTAAGCTCCAAAAAGCATACTTGAATCGATTATTGGCATCTCTAACAACCGCGGTATGTGAGCCTGGATTCGACTTCTCAAGCATATACATCCATGAATACAAGCGGGTGTAACTTTCCTCCGCTGAACCTCTAACAATGTCTTGGGCTTTCAACCGTGCTCGATTTGCCTTATGGTAGCTTGTAGTTACTCCCATTTCTTTCATCTCTCTCATTATGTCCTTCGCATTGATGCCTTTTCCACAATTGGAAAACCTAGTTCACAAAAGAAAGAGGATTTAAAACAATCAACTCATACGCAATTGCTAACATTCATTCATAATATGTATGTAACAAGATATTATTGCTTACTTTGGAATCATTTTTTCTGCAATCATGCTCGAAGACGCATTCTTGTGATGGTTTTGCCTTGATTTCAAGCCACAACTATGCACTCCAATAAACTTGCGCACATTAAACATATTAGTGTTGCGGTATTTTGAACCACGACAACTGAATATGCATGACTTGTCCTTACACCCCACTACATAAGTGGTTGTGTCGGACTTTCTCACCTTCAACTCAAAACAATCCCGCATTGCCATCGCAACTAACGCATCTTTTAACTCCTTCTTTGTGTTGAAGTAATCCCCAACCTTGATGTTGTGAGGCCTGTGATCCCCAACATTCTCTTCTTTTACCTCAAACTTAGCCCATTCGTCACTCGTCCCTTCACTGCGACGATAAACCTCATCAATCTCTTCCACTTGTTTCAAAATATCACCACCATAATGCATTGATTCTCCATTCCCCATATATTCTTCAATTTCTTTGTCAGTGGAAAGCAATCCGGCCCTTTCCAGCTCATCCCATCCACCGCCTATGTTTACATCTTCATGCCCGTCGACATCATCTTCTTCTTCGCTACTCAAATTGATGATAGCTTTTCCTTTATTTCTCGCTTTCACATTAGCCATGTCGTCTTCGTCGCTGCTCAAGGACAAGACATGGGTAGGACTATAACTCGTCTTTTTATTTGTTATCCTGTCAGATGAACCAAATTTCCTGTCAGGATTCTCTACGAATACCTCATCCTCGTCACTGAGGATTTCGTCAATAGTCCTGTCATCATCCCCATCTATCCTGTCAGCTTGCTTCACTCTCTCTTGAGTCTGCGTTTGTGTCAACGTCGGCGCATTTGACAACACTCTAACCTCTTGATCACCATCTTTAATATCAACCAAATCCTCGACACCTTTCCCTCTACTTTTAACACTCAAGTACAACTCGATTGGCCATACTCAATCTTTTGATGATTTCATATTAAGAAACTTAAAAGCTTCAAAATCATCGTCATCATTAACATCAAATGGAGGTAAATTTGGAGCATGTGGCGATACATATTTCACCTCTAACTCGTACCTTTTATCGTCAAAGGCAATCTTCTCCACAATTTTCCCCTTCAAAGCATCAAACTTTATATTTTCCGACACAACCAATGCTTTAGCCTTTCGATCACCGGTGTAGACATACCTTTGTCCTTGCATCTTCCACTCCCCATCGGTAATCAATGTAACTACATAGTTGCTTCGACCTGAAATTTGCAAACATGACAGGATATGATCAATCACAAAATTGAACCGAAATAAGAGGCAGATAGGATTCGAAGTAGGGTTGCACATAATTACCCATGATTGATACGATCACTTTGTTGAAAAGACAAGGAGCAGATGCACTAATAAGATGAATTTCGAAGAGGAGCACGTCAATGGTAGAAACGCTCAGAACTCTCAGACAAGGAGCGGACTTGTAGAACGGTTGCAAAAAATCACACGTCAAACGCTTATAACTATCTTTTACTAGGTTAAACGGTTGCAAATCATATCTTTAAAAGATTTTTTTTTTTTTTTAAGATTGGATGGTCAATTTGGAAGGAAATCATATCTTTATTTTTCCAATTTTATATTTTTCGAATTTATTTTTTTATTTTCATAGAATCTGTTTTTTTTTTCCAATTTCCAGAAAATCCTATTAATCTGTTTTTTTTTCCAATTTCCAGAAAATCCCATTATTTTTTAATTTCCCAATTTATCTTTTTTTTTTCCGAAAATCCTTTTTTTATTTCCGAAAATCTGTTTTTTGAAAAAAAAAACTCCGAATTTATTTTTTAATTTCTAGAAAGTCTGTTTTCTCCCATTTATAGAAAATATTATGAATTCAAAAAAAAAAGGATTTTTTTTATTTCCGAAGATCTGGGTTTTTTTTTCCAATTTCTCAAGATCTTTTTTGTTTTTCTCAAATTCTGTATTTTGAAATAAAATCCGAATTTATGTTTTTTTTTTCCATTTTCCTAAAAAATATATTTTTTTTATATCCAAAAATCATATTTCTTAATTTTTTATTTCAGAAAATACTAATTATATATATTTTTTTTAATATAAAAAATGCTTAAACCCACAATACTTTTATTACAAATACGCCTAAATAGGCATCCATTGCAATTTGGTAGAAATTGGCCTACTTTTGTAACCCTTTTTTCTGGGTCGGGTATATCCGCAAATCCGCCCAAAATCAACCCGCTAGCTACGGCAGACCCTCGCCGTTGCTATCGAGCGTGGCAAAATTCTTTATTTTTTGTAGTGTAGGATTATGATTCAGATCATTTGTCTCCTCAACCCGAAGCTCCTTCCAATGCTTCTTCAAGTATTGTCCTCACTCCATCAAAGCGATCCCATGAATTTGAAGATGAGTACACTTGCACTACGAGTGGTGAAGGTCAATCGTCATCAACCCAAGAAGGTTGTTACCGGAGGCGACAAAACAGTGTGATTAGTAACATTTGACATCCTTTTAGCATAAACTAAATGTTTTCATGTGGGTTATGTATCCTGTTAACTTTTCTTTTGTTGGAATTTAGCAAACTTTCAGCTCTTTAAGACGTGGTGTTTTGTCGAGTTTTATCTTATCTCCAATGTACTCTACTAATGTAGTATATAAAGAACGTGTGTTATGTATCCTACTAATGTAGTATATAAGGAGGTTTTTCGCAACGTATAGTTTGTAGAAACTTGTGTTGAGGACATATGCATGCAGATGTTATGACTCAGTTGATTATTATTTGCGTGCATTGTGGTTGACTTATTTTACTTTATGAAACCATGTTAAAATAATTTATGTGTCGCTCCTTCTTGTATCATATTAGTCGAAGGTAAGGTTCAGTCGAGTACTATGTTTTATACATCATTACTATGTTAAAAATCTCGTGCGTAGCGCACAGGCTATAGGCTAGTTTTGGTTAAAAATGAAGCATGATTATAGATTTCTGGCCCATAATACTTCTTGTTATAATGGACTTTTAAGGCCAAATATAGTATTAAAAGGATTGTTGGTCCATATGGATTGCAACTAGACCTGTGAAACGGGTCATTCGGGTCGGGTTCGGGTCGGGTCACTTTGGGTTTCGGGTCAAACGGGTTTCGGGTATTTTCGGGTTGACTCGAACCCGGGTTTGACCGGGTTTCGGGTCATTTCGGGTCGATTTCGAGTTTGTCAATTTTTTCTTTTTTAAATTAAAAAAATCATGATTTGATAATTTTTTGATAAATTTTAATTATATTAAAAAAATTAATTATATATAATTATAAATCAACCAGGTCACCGAGTCAATCGGGTCAAAATTACCGGGTCAATCGGGTCACCGGGTCGAAACCCAGATTACCCGGAAAATTTTCAGTTTTTCGGGTTCGGTCGAAAAAAAATTCAGGTCAAAATTTCCGGGTTCGGATCGGAAAATTTTCGGGCTGGGTCACCAGGTCGGGTTGTGTTTTGACAGGTCTAATTGCAACATATAAAAGGATTAAAGCCAGAGTTTCATTTTGAGAAAGACATTATACAATGGCGAATTGGGAAGGTTGTCCAGTGTCCAACAATAGGAGTTTCTACGACGCGAGGTGGAATTTCGGTAGGCGATCCATACATTTCATTTTTTTCGATTGTGCTTCAATTTTACGTTTTGAGTTATAGGTTTCGATCTTTTAATTTGTTGTCTAAAATGTATCTTGCCCGACCCTTAGAGCAGCCCCAACAACATCTCTAGAGCAACCCAACAACATCTCTAAAATAGATAAAAATGAAGAATTTGGAGAAAAATGAGTGTTTTTTGCTCCAACAACTCTTGTATATATCTATCTGCAAAATAGAGAAGTTTGGAGTGACTACATTTTTCTCTATATTTACAGCAAAACAAACTCTAAACATTAATTGCTACAGCAAAACAAACTCTAAACATTAATTGCTACAGCAAAACAAACTCTAAACATTAATTGTTTTGGGAGAGATAGGAAAAATTTAATATTACACCATCTCTTTTTTGATAGGAAAACCTCTTTTTTTGTTGTTACAAGACAAAAATTTGGGATGCATCAGCCACGGTTTTAGCACCACCCAAAAGCGTCCTTGTGGACGATAGTCTAAAACTCAAGGTCGGAACTCCAAAGGGAAGAGATGGAATCCAAGGCCAGGTAGCAAGATGATTGACAACCATGTTAGCCTCCCTAAAGACGTGGGAAACGGAGAACGTCTCAAATGAATTGAACTGAAGAAAAGCATCCGAAATAAGCATCTCGATCTCCTAGGGAGTCCGCCAGACTCCCTTGATCGTATTCACAATTGTGTGACAATCGTCTTCCACAACAAGTCTTCGAATCCCTCTCCCTCGAGCTTTTATCAACCCGTGCTGCAATCCAACCGCTTCGGCTTGTAATGCCAACACCTTCTCGCACATTTTGGCATCCTAGGCGATCAATCTTCCTTCATCATATATAATCAGGAAACCTGCAGAAGCGCAGCCAGAAGATATTTTAGCACTATCAAATTAATTGAGCTTGTAAATACCTTTCTCAGGTTTACGCCATCTAATGACGTTTCTTTGGCGGGGGTTATTTTTTGGTTTGAGTGTTCTTATGATTACGTCTTCTTCATCTGAGTTGTCATGTTTGGATTTTTTCCAGTTTTTGATGTGATGATGGATTGTTTTTATCACTTCGTCTATTCTTATGCTTTGGTTTTCAAAAATGATATTGTTTCTCTTTTAGTCCAAATACTCCACCAATCGAAACCTATCCCACGCAGGGGAACTCGGTTCCTCCCTAGGAGAACTCTCCAAATCTGACTTTTGTCAAAAATTCAATTCTAATATCTCTCCTTTTATTGAATGAATAAAAACATCTTAAATAGAAAACATAATCCTAGATAAAATCAAACTACTTGGTGGCCAAGGAAATATCTTAAAGATAGATTTTTCCTTTTCCACTTTATTTATCCTAGCAAATAAATATAAAAACTAATTAGATATAATATCAATTAATTGAAAATTCAACTAATAGATATTATTCTAATGTACATTATTCCTAAATAAATATAATGTTTAAGACGATAAACTAAATATGAAAAGATAAGTATTTTCGTCCAAACAGTGAACAGCTGCAAAGATGTAGAATTTCGGCCATGTTCTCGGTGGATTCTGGAAAAACCTTCAACAGCAAAGTTGTAGATCTCTTCGTCCTCGTTCCGACAAGGTATGGCACGATCCAATCCGATTAATATGGACTCCTAACGACCCATTTTACTGAGACGTCGCAAAGCTGTCAAATCTGCTGAACGAATCCAAACGTGTTGATAAGCACCACTTGTTTTCCCTTCATCAACGTGGCTATCAAGAGTAATTCTACTACTCGGAGCAAGATGATGACTTCCAAGAAGTGGAGTATTGGGAGCAACGCCCGAGACGGAATCAAAGGGGAAATCAGAACCGACCACCTACGTTCAATGACGACGACGGAATGGGTAAGGTTAAGGTAAAGATTCCTCCTTTTGATGGTAAGACTGATCCAGATGCTTATATTGATTGGGAGATTAAAATGGAACAAATCTGGAATTGTCATAATTTCTCAGAACCTAAGAAAGTACAACTAGCATCCCTAGAATTTCAAGGATTTGCATTAATCTGGTGGGATAATCTTGTTAAAGAAAGAAGAAGATCCCTTGATGCACCTATTGCTTCTTGGGAACAATTAAAAGTGGTAATGAGAAATAGGTTTGTACCTCAACATTATGATAGAGAGCTATTAAATAGATTAGAAAATCTTAAGCAAGGTAGCAAAACTGTTGAGGAAACCTTTTATGCAATGCAAGAAACCATGGCTGAGCTAATGTAGTTGAACCCTATGAAGATACTAATGCTAGGTTTCTTAGAATATTGCACCCCGCCTTAGCTCATGAAATTAATTACTTTCCTTATTCTACGCCTACTGAACTTTTACATTTAGCTATGAAAGTGGAAAGGAATGCTAGATACAGGAGCCAAGGTGGTAGAATGTCGAGTGGGCAACCCCAAAGGTGGTACCACGGCCATGTCCAGCAGCCCCAAAGGAGGTTTGATGGCAGCTCAAGGGAGAGAGCAAGCCAACCCCAAGGAAGGAGTGAAGGCCGAACACCCCAACAGCCCATCAACAAAGGTGAAGCGTCTTGGAACAGACGTGATTCGTCTAGGGTATCTACTGGCCCTAAAGGGAGTAATCCTAACTATTCTACTCTTAAACCTATGTACATTCCTTGCTCTATATACCAAGGTAGTGAACATATTATGAAGGATTGCCCAAATAAGAAGACTTTCTGATACGGGGTTAGCCGTGTGATGGTCCGATCTTCGACAACAAGCAAGAAACTAAAGAAAGACTCAAAGAAATAACAAGACTCAAACCGACGCAGCAAGGATGCTTCAAGAATCGATCAAGAAATCTGCAAGATCAATCAAGAAGTTACAGAACGGAAGCAAGAACGAATAAAGACTCAACAAGATCAGCAAGATTCGATCAAGAAGCAATCAAGATCGATCAAGATTCTCAAGAAACGCAGCAAGACTCGACAAAGATGAATAAAGACTCGATAAAGACTCGAAATTGCAACAAAGAATGAAAAGACACGACCGATAAGGACTGAGTCGATCTATGCAGAACAAGATAAAGACCCCAGGCCTCCTTAGAGGGTAGGAACCAATACCAATGACTACACAACCCGCCTCTACAACCCTACACAATCAAGCGGACAACTTGAAGGCACAAGGAGGGGGCTTATGGATACTAGATTCACCAAGTCTTGCGAAGTTGATGAACACAAAGCAAACCAAGCTAAAACAAACCAATTCGATGATCAACGAGCACAGCTCTAGTTGGATCAACAAGACACTGCATGTGTTTCACACAATTTGAGAGATCTAAATTCTATTCATTATGTTCTAATTGAATTACAATAGGAGAACTCGGAATATATAGGCCACGCAGGGCTGTTGGGCCGAGTTAGATGATAGAATAAGATAAAAGTAACATCTAATGGAAATAATAAAAATAACCTTAAAGTTTCCTAAAATAACTTAAGTAAAAGAAATACTAAAAATAGGAAATAAACATAATGTTCCAAAACTTAACAAAATCCCGTCAAAACCAGCAGCAGCTCAAAGAATGTGGATTTCGGCCAAGCTATTGGACGAATCTGGAAAATCCTTCAACAGCAAAGTTGTAGATCTCTTCGTCCTCGTTCCAACAAGGTATGGCACGCCTCAATCCGATCAATATTGAATCCGTACGACCTATTTTACAGAGACGTCGAAAAGCTGTCAAGTTGCTGAACGAATGTAAAATCGCCAAGCTTCCACCTTTGGACCTTCTCCCATGGTGGAGCCTTCTTCTTCCTCTTGATAAGGACATCATCCGAAGGTGTCTTGGATGGTCCCGCATCAATCTCCCTTTCTTGAAAAGGATTCGTCCTCGAATCCAAGGTCGCATTTGATTCCGCAAAGGCATCCACATGAGCTCCTGGATCGAATACCACATGTCCATTGAAACCCTTCTCAAGGCTGATTGGTGTAGGGATTGACCACTCCTCGATGGTTATTATCTCAGCTTCATCTACAAAATCAAGAAAAGAAACTTTATGAGTGCATAATTCATATTTTATATCATCATTATGTTCTAACGTAATATGCATTTTAGTTTGGTCAATAATCCCTAAGTTTCCATCCAATGCTAGCAAGTTTTCTTCCTTTTTCAAGGCTGAATTTTCAACTAATTCACGGCTAGCAATAGTAGAAGAATTTTCGCCATCAATGATCAAATTAGACACTTTGCCTATTTCTAAGCACAAATACTCTCTTTGATTATCCTCACAAGGACTAGGTTGAACACTTAAAACTTTACTATCAATTAAAGAATCATCATGCTCAGATTCAATGCAAACATTATCATCATAGACAATTAAATTAAGATCTTGATCACTATTATCAACATGCTCTACATTTTCAGCAATAAGAGAATTATCTATGCTAGAAGAAACATTAAGTTGAGTAGAAATAGGATGAGGTTCTTCCCTTTCAATTGGTGGCACGTCATCTCTAGGTGAGGCTCCTTGTACAAACACCGTATTAGAGCCAAAACGCTGAAACTCTATTGTCGCAAGGCTGTTTTCCATCTTAGCTATGCTGGCATTCATCTTAGCTATGTTCTCCATGAAGGTATTGTACCAGTCATTGCCCTGGCTATTAGACATCGCAAATAAAGACAAACAAAGAACTATGTGAAAGGTTAGAAAAATATAAACAACCTCACAATGTGTTTCGCTCACACTCCCTCTCTAATTGGTATGTCACGCTTGTTGGGGCAATCCGCTTTGGGAAAATCAACAACCAAGCAATAGACTAAGCAATCAAAGTATGTAATTCAAGAGAATGAATGAAACCACAAACAATAAGTACTCGACAAAGGGGTTGAGTACTCGACAATAACAGGAGAGAACTCGGCAAGGGCTGAGATCACTCGACTCAATCAAACACAACTCGATAACAGCAATAATCAATTCGATCCAAGCAACAATCAACAAGAATCAACTCGAAAATAGACTAATGGGTACTCGAACAGCAAAACAAGCACTCGACTCAAACAAAAGAGAACTCGACCAGGGGGAGATCTCTTTGACACACACACAATAGCACTTCAAGAGAATAGAAGTACTCGACACAGCTAGCAAACAACTTCGACAAAGCTGTAAACAAAGAGAAGAATAGAAAAACTCAAGAAAGAATGGAAATTTACCTCTTTTGATTGAAAACCTTAAGTTATGATGTTGTAGTTGCAAGGTAGGGTTTCAATTTTGTGGAGGTGTATGTGTTTAGGTTTAGGGCTGATGACAAGGGCTATGGAGAATCACCAAAAAGTTGAGTCCTCTAGGTTTTTCTTGCACTAGATCAACAAACAACAACCAAACACTTTCTTCTCTTTTTTTTTTTGAATTTTCGGAACTTAATTTACTGTTTTTTTTTTTTTTTTTTAATCTGAAACTAAATGCAAGAAAACTAACAATAATGAGAAAAGGACTCGAAAATATGATATGTTGGTGATAGATGATAGAAATTCAGCCCTAAAGATGTATTTATAGGTGAGGCTTTTGTTTATCTTTGGTAAGTGGATCTATCTAAAGCCTTAAAGATAAATGATAGATAAATATGATTTATACCCACCAAAAATCAGATTTTTGTAAAGGCAATAAATAAATGGAATTTAGATAGAAGATAGAACAAATATGCCAAAGATAGAAAAGATAGAAAAGATAGACACACTAGGGTTTCTTTGTGTGTGAATGGGGCTGTCGACCAAAGCTACTCGACTATGGGGACAAGAGGCTTGCCGTCGGCTAGGAGAGTGACACAAGGGTTGTGCACACTGATCTGGTCGACTCCACGGTCTCGGGTAGGCTTGTGTTTAAGCTATGCAACCACAAACAATCACAAACAAAAGATTAGTGCAATAGTCAAATAAAGAAACAAGAAGTAAAAGACCAAAACAAGAAAAGGACTCTTTTTTGTGGATTTTGTGTTTATGAAAAAGAAAAGACTCAATCTTGATGTCGGAAACCAAAGCTCTGATGCCAATTTGATACGGGGTTAGCCGTGTGATGGTCCGATCTTCGACAACAAGCAAGAAACTAAAGAAAGACTCAAAGAAATAACAAGACTCAAACCGACGCAGCAAGGATGCTTCAAGAATCGATCAAGAAATCTGCAAGATCAATCAAGAAGTTAAAGAACGGAAGCAAGAACGAATAAAGACTCAACAAGATCAGCAAGATTCGATCAAGAAGCAATCAAGATCGATCAAGATTCTCAAGAAACGCAGCAAGACTCGACAAAGATGAATAAAGACTCGATAAAGACTCGAAATTGCAACAAAGAATGAAAAGACACGACCGATAAGGACTGAGTCGATCTATGCAGAACAAGATAAAGACCCCAGGCCTCCTCAGAGGGTAGGAACCAATACCAATGACTACACAACCCGCCTCTACAACCCTACACAATCAAGCGGACAACTTGAAGGCACAAGGAGGGGGCTTGTGGATACTAAATTCACCAAGTCTTGCGAAGTTGATGAACACAAAGCAAACCAAGCTAAAACAAACCAATTCGATGATCAACGAGCACAGCTCTAGTTGGATCAACAAGACACTGCATGTGTTTCACACAATTTGAGAGATCTAAATTCTATTCATTATGTTCTAATTGAATTACAATAGGAGAACTCGGAATATATAGGCCACGCAGGGCTGTTGGGCCGAGTTAGATGATAGAATAAGATAAAAGTAACATCTAATGGAAATAATAAAAATAACCTTAAAGTTTCCTAAAATAACTTAAGTAAAAGAAATACTAAAAATAGGAAATAAACATAATGTTCCAAAACTTAACAAAATCCCGTCAAAACCAGCAGCAGCTCAAAGAATGTGGATTTCGGCCAAGCTATTGGACGAATCTGGAAAATCCTTCAACAGCAAAGTTGTAGATCTCTTCGTCCTTGTTCCAACAAGGTATGGCACGCCTCAATCCGATCAATATTGAATCCGTACGACCCATTTTACAGAGACGTCGAAAAGCTGTCAAGTTGCTGAACGAATGTAAAAACGCCAAGCTTCCACCTTTGGACCTTCTCCCATGGTGGAGCCTTCTTCTTCCTCTTGATAAGGACATCATCCGAAGGTGTCTTGGATGGTCCCGCATCACTTTCATGATTAACCACCTAGGCAAAAATGAACCTGAAAATTCTAGTGGTGAAAATGTTAAGCTTGTTAATAATGATCAGGATGTTAAGTTACTTGTCTGTGACGATAATGTTTGCATTAAATCTGAGCATGATGATTCTTTGATTGATAGTAAAGTTTTAGGTGTTCAACCTATGCCTTGTGATAATAATCAAAGAGAATATTTGTGTCATACTACATGCTTAGAAAAAGGCAAAGTTTCTAATATGATCATTGATGATGAAAATTGTTCGAATATTTCTAGCTTTGAAATGATTGATAATCCAGTCTTGAAAAAGGATGAAAACTTGCTAGCATTGGATGGAAACTTAGGGATTAATAACCAAGCTCAAGTGCATATTCAATTAGCACATCATGGCATTGATATGAAATCTGAATTGTGCACTAATCAAGTTTCTTTTCTTGATTTTGTAGATGAAGCTGAGACAATAACCATCGAGGAGTGGTCAATCCCTACAACAATTGTTCTTGAGATGAGTTTACATGGGCATAAGGTTTTCGATCCAGGAGCTCGTGTGGATGTCTTTGCGGAATCATATGCGACCTTGGATTCGAGGACGAATCCTTTTCAAGAAAGGGAGATTGATGCGGGACCATCCAAGACACCACATGCGGACGCACATATCTTACATGAGGATGGACCTATGATTCAAGGAAGGGAGGACGATGTCATTCTCAAGAGGAAGAAGAAGGCTCCACCTTGGGAGAAGATCCAAAATGCAAATGACGTTTTACATTCGTTCAACAGTTTGACAGCTTTTCGACGTCTCTGTAAAATGGGTCGTACGCATTCAATATTTATCGGATTGAGGCGTGCCATACCTTGTTGGAACGAGGACGAAGATCCAAAATGGGTCATGCATTATTCTCGAGCAAGGTTCAACTCCCCGAGCCTACATTGAAGAATTACATGTGCATAGGAGTTGCTGATGGTATCGATGCCGACATCAGAGGTATCGACGCCAACGTCTAAACACATGAAGGCCTCGGCGCCAACACTCAGCCCTCGGCGCCGACACCAGTTTGCCTAGAAACCATATGGGCCGAATTGGGCTTTCTTTAAGAGTTAATTTTAAGACCTTATTTACTTATGTTTTAGGTGTTATTTTCTTAAGTCCATTAGATGTTAGTTTTATCTTATTCTATCTTCTTTTACTTAGGAAAACTGGCCCAACAGATTTCATGGCCTATATATTTCGATTTCAGCTTTGTAATTCAAATTGGAACATTCATAATATAGTTTTATTCTTCTCAAACGTGTGAAACACTTAAGAGAGAGAGATCTGGCCGAATAGAGCAGTGCTCTTCAGGATCTCGAATTGATTGATAATCTCAGCTTGGTTTGCTTTGCCGTTCATCAACTTCGCAAGACTTGGTGAATCTAGTATCCACAAGCCCCCTCCTTGTGCCTTCAAGTTGTCCGCTTGATTGTGTAGGGTTGTAGAGGCGGGTTGTGTAGTCATTGATATTAGTTCCTACCTTCTACGGAAGCCTGGGGTCTCTATCTTGTTTTATACAGATCGACTCAGTCCATATCAGGTCGTGTCTTTCAATTCTTGTCATTAAATTTCGAGTCTTTATCATTCTTTATCGAGTCTTGCATCATCTTGTTGAGTCTTGCTATTGTCGAATTCCAACAGCCTTTGGTTCTTGGAATTTCTTGCGTTTCTTGCTTTGTTTCTTTGCTGCGTTCTTGCTTCTTGAGTCTTTCTTTGAGTTTCTTGCTTGTTGTCAAAGATCGGACCATCACACGGCTAACCCCGTATCAAATTGGCATCAGAGCTTTGGTTTCCAACATCAAGATTGAGTCTTTTTTTCTTTTCATAAACACAAAAAAACCACAAAAAAAGAGTCCTTTTCTTGTTTTGGTCTTTTACTTCTTGTTTCTTGAACTGATTATTGCACTAATCTTTTGTTTGTGATTGTTTGTGGTTGGATAGCCTAAACACCAGCCTACCCGAGACCGTGGAGTCGACCAGATTAGTGCGCACACCCCTTGTGTTCACTCCCCTAGCCGACGGCAAGAACCTTGTCCCCATAGTCGAGTAGAGCTTTGGTCGACAGCCCCACATTCACACTAAAGAAACCCTAGTTTGCTTTGTTCTATCTTTGGAACTTTTTATCTATCTTTTATCTATTTACTTTATCTATTGCCTATTTTAAATTCTGATTTTTTGTAGATAAAATTCATTATATCTATCATATATCATAAAGGCACAAGATAGATCCTATTACCTAAAATAGCCATTCTATCTATATCTTTGCATTAGGGCTGAATTTTGTTATCCTGTACATTATATTGAGTCTTTTCTTGCATTAGTTTCATATTATTAAAAAAAAAAAAGAAGAAATCAAATCCGAAATTCAAAAAAAAAAAAAAGAGAAAGTGTTTGTTAAGTTGTTGTTTGATCTAGTGCAAGAAAGCTCCCAAGGACCAATTGTGATGCGGGACCATCCAAGACACCACCTGCGGACGCACATATCTTACATGAGGATGGACCTATGATTCAAGGAAGGGAGGACGATGTCATTCTCAAGAGGAAGAAGAAGGCTCCACCTTGGGAGAAGATCCAAAATGCAAATGACGTTTTACATTCGTTCAACAGTTTGACAGCTTTTCGACGTCTCTGGAAAATGGGTCGTACGCATTCAATATTTATCGGATTGAGGTGTGCCATACCTTTTTGGAACGAGGACGAAGAGATCTACAACTTTGCTGTTGAAGGTTTTTCCAGATTCGACATGGAGCTTGGCCGAAAATCAACATCTTTGCAAGCTGTACTGTTTGGAACGAAAATCAGCTGGTTACATTACTATTTTTAGTATTCTTTCTTACTTAAGTTATTTTAGGAAACTTTAGGGGTAATTTTATTAATTCCTTTAAGTTGTTATTTTATCTTCTTAGAACATTAGAATCGGCCTAGCAGCTCTTAGAGCCTATATATGTCGATTCACCCCTTTGTAATTCAGGAAGAACATGATGAATAGAATTTAGATCTCTCAAATTGTGTGAAACACATGGAGTGTCTTGTTGATCCAACTAGAGCTGTGCTCGTTGATCACGAATTGGTATCTATCTCAGCTTGGTTTGCTTTGCCGTTCATCAACTTCGCAAGACTTGGTGATCCTAGTATCCACAAGCCCCCTCCTTGTGCCTTCCAGTTGTCCGCTTGATTGTGTAGGGTTGTAGAGGCGGGTTGTGTAGTCATTGGTATTGGTTCCTACCCTCTGAGGAGGCCTGGGGTCTTTAACTTGTTCTGCATAGATCGTTTCAGTCCTTATCGGTCGTGTCTTTCAATTCTTGTTCTTGAATTTCGAGTCTTGCATCTTTCTTTAGAGTCTTTGCTGCATTCTTTAACTTCTTGATTGATCTTGCAGATTTCTTGTGCCTATGCAAGCTTGTCATATTCTATTAGGCCGTCCTTGGCAATCTGATCGAAAGGTTATTCATGATGGGTTTACTAATCGCTATACCTTTACTTTTCAGGGAAAGAATGTCATTCTCAAACCTATGACGCCTACACAAGTAGCTGATGAGATTGAGAAGCGGAAGGTAAGTAAAGGTGAGTTAGATCAGGATGCTCAGTCGAGCCAAGTGGATCCTCAAACTCGAGCTAAGAGTGTGTTCTTGGTCTCCAAAAGCACATTCCTAGACGAATTTGCGGATGGTGGAACTATTCTTATGCGCCTTTGCAAAAGCTTGAGCATGTTGAGTGAAGAGCTTAAAGCTTCTCTTCCATCGAACATTCTCGCTCTTCTTGAGGAGTTTAAGGATGTGTTTCCCGATGAAATACCACCAGGTCTACCCCCTATTCGTGGAATCGAGCATCAAATTGATCTTATTCCAGGGGCTGCATTGCCTAATAGACCTGCGTATCGTATGAATCCCACTAAGACCCAAGAGGTCCAAACCCAAGTCCAGGAATTGTTGGATAAGGGTTACATTCGAATTAGCTTAAGTCCTAGCGCTGTGCCTGTGTTATTAGTCCCTAAGAAAGATGGATCATGGAGAATGTGTGTAGATTGTAGGGCTATTAACATCACTATTAAATATCGTCACCCTATTCCTAGATTAGATGATATGCTAGATGAGTTACATGGAGCCTCTATATTCTCTAAAATTGATCTTAGAAGTGGCTATCATCAGATTAGAATGAAAAAGGGAGATGAATGGAAAACAGCCTTTAAGACTAAGCTAGGCTTATATGAGTGGTTGGTTATGCCTTTTGGTTTAACTAATGCTCCTAGTACTTTTATGCGCTTAATGAATCATGTGCTTCGAGATTTCATTGGAAAGTTTGTTGTTGTTTACTTTGATGATATTCTGATTTATAGCAAGTCTTCTAATGAACATGAATCACATCTTAGAGAAGTGCTTAAAACGCTAAGAATTGAACGCTTGTATGCTAATCTAAAGAAGTGTGAATTATGTAATGAACAAGTGTCTTTTCTTGGATTTGTAGTGAGCTCTAAAGGACTGCGTGTTGATGAATCAAAGATTAAAGCCATCCAAGAGTGGCTGACCCCCACCAACATAGGCCATGTACGCAGCTTCCAAGGTCTTGCGAGCTTCTACCGACGCTTTGTGCGAGATTTCAGCACCATCTCAGCCCCACTAACAGAGCTTACAAAGAAAAGGAGTGAGTTCACATGGGGAGCAGCTCAGAAGGACGCATTCAACACACTTAAGGATAACCTGACTCACGCACCTCTACTAGCTTTGCCGGACTTTACTCAGCCTTTTGAGGTCGAGTGTGATGCTAGCGGAGTAGGAATTGGTGGAGTCCTTATGCAGGGAGGTAAGCCTATTGCTTTCTTTTCTGAGAAGTTGAAAGGTGCTTGTCTTAATTACTCTACCTATGATAAGGAATTGTGTGCTTTGTTTCGAGTACTTAAGACACGGTCTCACTATCTATGGCCTAGCGAGTTTATTATTAGAACTGATCATGAATCATTAAAACACTTTAAAAGCCAAGATAAACTTGATAGGAGACATGGTAGATGGATGGAGTTCATAGAAACATTTCCTCATGTAATTAAGTATAAGAAAGGCAAAGACAATGTGGTTGCCGATGCATTATCTAGGAGACATGTTCTAATAGCCGATTTCGATTCTAATGCTTTAGCTAGACGACATGTGCTTTTAACCACTTTGGATTCTAGAGTCTTAGGCTTTGTTTACATAAAGGAATTATATGAATCTGATCTAGATTTTGGTAACACTTTTCGAAAATGCTTAGAATCAGGTCCTTTCGATGGCTTCTATATACATGATGGATTCTTATTTCGAAAAGATCAAGTGTGTATTCCTCGATGTTCATTAAGATTACTACTTGTTAGTGAAGCCCATAGTGGTGGTTTAATGGGACATTTTGGACGGGATAAGACATATAATACACTGAAATCACACTTTTATTGGCCACATATGCTTAGGGATGTAGAACATTGCCTTAAGAGATGCATAGATTTCATTAAAGTCAAAGCTAAGCTTATGCCCCATGGCCTTTATACACCACTGCCGACCCCCTCAGCCCCTTGGGAAGACATTTCTATGGATTTTATTGTTGGGTTGCCTAGAACTAAGAAGGGGAGGGATTCAATCTTTGTAGTAGTCGATAGGTTCTCTAAAATGGCTCATTTCATTGCATGTCATAAAACTGATGATGCTACCAACGTTGCTAATCTATTCTATAGAGAAGTAGTTAGGTTGCATGGTGTGCCTAAAACTATTGTTAGTGATAGGGATGTGAAATTCTTAAGTCATTTTTGGCGTACTTTATGGAATAAATTGGGAACTAGATTGCTATTCTCTACTTCTAGCCACCCCCAAACTGATGGCCAAACTGAGGTGACTAATAGAACCCTTGCTACTGTCCTTAGAGCCATTATTAGGAAGAATTTGAAACTTTGGGAAGAAGCCTTACCTCATGTGGAATTTGCTTATAATCGAACCATGCATTCGGCTACTAAAATCAGTCCATTTGAATGTGTGTATGGTGTTAATCCACTAACCCCTTTTGATCTTACTCCATATCCTATGAGAGACAAAGAATCATTTGAGGCAGGTAAGCATGTTGAGTTCATCAAGGAGCTGCATGAACGAACTCGAGAGAAGCTGAAGTTCAAGGCTGAATACAACGCTAACAAGGCCAACAAGGGACGTCGCTTGGTCACATTTCAGCCTGGAGATCTTGTATGGGTGCACTTGAGGAAGGAGCGGTTTCCAGAAGCCCGGAAGAATAAGCTGTCACCTCGTGGTGATGGACCATTTCGAATCAAGAAGAGAGTGGGCGACAATGCCTACCAATTGGAGCTTCTGGAGACATGGGCGTGAGCGCTACATTCAACGTCGCGGATCTAATCCCTTACTTCGCTGTGGATGAAGACTTGGATTCGTGGTCGAATCCTTTTCAAGAAGGGGAGGTTGATGCGGGACCATCTTCTACAACTCCAGACACACCCATCATACTTGGAGAAGGACCAATGACTCGAGCTAGAGCTAAGAAGCTTCAGAGAGACTCATTCAACTTTGTGGGTCATGCTTTGTTCTCGAGCAAGGTTCAACTCCCCGAGCCAACATTGAAGGCATATATGTGCATTGGAGTGCATAATGAGGCCGAGCCACCTTGAATAAAGCTTGGGCCGAAATTATCTAAGTGTTAGAGCTTAATTTCAGCTTATGAACATTATTGGGCTGAATTGGGCTTTTCTTAATTCGTCTTTTTAAAACCTTATTTACTTATGTTCTTAGGTTTATTTCATTAAGCCCATTAGTTATTAGTTTTATCTTTCTATCTAGTTAGGCCGGCCAGAACAGCCCCTAGGGCCTTTATAATGCCGAGTTTTCCTTGTAAACAAATTGGAACATTCATAATACAGAAAGTATTCTTCTCAAACGTGTGAAACACATAGAGAGAGAGATCAGGCCGGATTGAGCTGTGCTCTTCGTGATCTCGAATTGATTGATAATCTCAGCTTGGTTTGCTTTGCCATTCATCAACTTCGCAAGACTTGGTGAATCTAGTATCCACAAGCCCCCTCCTTGTGCCTTCAAGTTGTCCGCTTGATTGTGTAGGGTTGTAGAGGCGGGTTGTGTAGTCATTGGTATTGGTTCCTACCCTCTGAGGAGGCCTGGGGTCTTTATCTTGTTCTGCATAGATCGACTCAGTCCTTATCGGTCGTGTCTTTTCATTCTTTGTTGCAATTTCGAGTCTTTATCGAGTCTTGTTCAACTTCTTTGAGTCGACATTGAGGACAGCCTCTGTTCTTGGTGTTTCTTGGTCGATCTTGTCCTATCTTGATCGATTCTTGAGAGTCTTGCTGCGTTTCTTTGCTTTCTTGTTGAGTCTTGCATAAATCTTGCATCTTTCATGTTATTTCTTGCTGCGTTCTTTGAGTTCTTGATCGTTCTTGAGTTTCTTTATTAGTTCTTGATTATTCTTGCTTGTTGTCGAAGATCGGACCAACCTACGGCTAACCCCATATCAAAGTGGATCCTCAAACTCGATCTAAGAGTGTGTTCTTGGCTTCCAAAAGCACATTCATGGACGAATTTGCGGATGGTGGAACTATTCTTATGCGCCTTTGCAAGAGCTTGAGTATGTTAAGTGAAGAGCTTAAAGCTTTCTCTTCCATCGAACATTCTCGCTCTTCTTGAGGAGTTTAAGGATGTGTTTCCCGATGACATACCACCAGGTCTACCCCCTATTCGTGGAATTGAGCATCAAATTGATCTTATTCCGGGGGGCTGCATTGCCTAATAGGCCTGCGTATCGTATGAATCCCACTGAGACCCAAGAGGTCCAAACCCAAGTCCAAGAGCTGTTGGATAAGGGTTACATTCGAATTAGCTTAAGTCCTAGTGTTGTTCCTGTGTTATTAGTCCCTAAGAAAGATGGTTCATGGAGAATGTGTGTAGATTGTAGGGCTATTAACAACATCACTATTAAATATCGTCACCCTATTCCTAGATTAGATGATATGCTAGATGAGTTACATGGAGCTTCTATGTTTTCTAAAATTGATCTTAGGAGTGGTTATCATCAAATTAGAATGAAAGAGGGTGATGAATGGAAAACAGCCTTTAAGACTAAGCTAGGCTTATATGAGTGGTTGGTTATGCCTTTTGGTTTAACTAATGCTCCTAGCACTTTTATGCGTTTAATGAATCATGTGCTTCGAGATTTCATTGGAAAATTTGTTGTAGTTTATTTTGATGATATTCTGATTTATAGAAAGTCTTCTAATGAACATTAATCACATCTTAGAGAAGTGCTTAAAACACTAAGAATTGAACGCTTGTATGCTAATATAAAGAAATGTGAGCTATGTAATGAACAAGTGTCTTTTCTTGGATTTGTAGTGAGTTCGAATGGACTGCGTGTCGATGAAGCTAAGATCAAGGCGATCCAAGAGTGGCCAACACCCACCAACATCGGCCATGTGCGCAGCTTCCAAGGATTGGCGAGGTTCTATCGTCGATTCGTGCGAGATTTAAGCACCATCTCGGCACCCCTCACTGAGCTCACGAAAAAGAGGAGTGAATTCACATGGGGACCAGCTCAAGAGGAAGCTTTCAACACGCTTAAGGACAAGCTAACCCATGCGCCACTTCTAGCTCTCCCCGACTTTACTCAGCCCTTTGAAGTAGAGTGTGATGCTAGCGGAGTTGGAATTGGTGGAGTCCTTATGCAGGGAGGTAAGCCTATTGCTTTCTTTTCTGAAAAGTTGAAAGGTGCTTGTCTTAATTACTCTATACCTATGATAAGGAATTGTATGCTTTGTTTAGAGTACTTAAGACATGGTCTCACTATCTATGGCCTAGCGAGTTTATTCTTAGGACTGATCATGAATCATTGAAACACTTTAAAAGCCAAGATAAACTTGATAGGAGACGTGGTAGATGGATGGAATTCATTGAAACATTTCCTTATGTGATTAAGTATAAGAAAGGCAAAGACAATGTGGTTGTTGATGCAATATCTAGAAGACATGTTCTTTTAACCACTTTGGATTCTAGAGTCTTAGGCTTTGTTTACATAAAGGAATTGTATGAATCTGATTTGGATTTTGGTGATCATTTTCGAAAATGCTTAGAAAAGGGTCCTAATGACAGCTTTTATATACATAAAGGATTCTTATTTCGAAAAGATCAAGTGTGCATTCCTAGATGTTCTCTACGATTATTACTTGTTAGTGAAGCCCATAGTGGTGGGTTAATGGGACATTTTGGTAGGGATAAGACATATAGCACACTGATATCACATTTTTATTGGCCACATATGCTTAGGGATGTAGAACATTGCCTTAAGAGATGCATAGATTGCATTAAAGCCAAAGCTAAGCTTATGCCCCATGGCCTTTATACACCACTGATACGGGGTTGGCCGTAGGTTGGTCCGATCTTCGACAACAAGCAAGAATAATCAAGAACTAATAAAGAAACTCAAGAACTTAATCAAGAACGATCAAGAACTCAAAGAACGCAGCAAGAAATAACAAGAAAGATGCAAGATTTATGCAAGACTCAACAAGAAAGCAAAGAAACGCAGCAAGACTCTCAAGAATCGATCAAGATAGGACAAGATCGACCAAGAAACACCAAGAACAAAGGCTGTCCTCAATGTCGACTCAAAGAAGTTGAACAAGACTCGATAAAGACTCGAAATTGCAACAAAGAATGAAAAGACACGACCGATAAGGACTGAGTCGATCTATGCAGAACAAGATAAAGACCCCAGGCCTCCTCAGAGGGTAGGAACCAATACCAATGACTACACAACCCGCCTCTACAACCCTACACAATCAAGCGGACAACTTGAAGGCACAAGGAGGGGGCTTGTGGATACTAGATTCACCAAGTCTTACGAAGTTGATGAACACAAAGCAAACCAAGCTGAGATAGATACCAATTCGTGATCAACGAGCACAGCTCTAGTTAGATCAACAAGACACTCCATGTGTTTCACACAATTTGAGAGATCTAAATTCTATTCATCATGTTCTAATTGAATTACAATAGGAGAACTCGGAATATATAGGCCACACAGGGCTGTTGGGCCGAGTTAGATGATAGAATAAGATAAAACTAACATCTAATGGAAATAATAAAAATAACCTTAAAGTTTCCTAAAATAACTTAAGTAAAAGAAATACTAAAAATAGGAAATAAACATAATGTTCCAAAACTTAACAAAATCCCGTCAAAACCAGCAGCAGCTCAAAGAATGTGGATTTCGGCCAAGCTATAGGACGAATCTGGAAAAACCTTCAACAGCAAAGTTGTAGATCTCTTCGTCCTCGTTCCAACAAGGTATGGCACGCCTCAATCCGATCAATATTGAATCCGTAAACCCATTTTACAGAGACGTCGAAAAGCTGTCAAGTTGCTGAACGAATGTAAAAACGCCAAGCTTCCACCTTTGTACCTTCTCCCATGGTGGAGCTTTCTTCTTCCTCTTGATAAGGACATCATCCGTAGGTGTCTTGGATGGTCCCGCATCAATCTCCCTTTCTTGAAAAGGATTCGTCCTCGAATCCAAGGTCGCATTTGATTCCGCAAAGGCATCCACACGAGCTCCTGGATCGAATACCACATGTCCATGGAAACCCTTCTCAAGGCTGATTGGTGTAGGGATTGACCACTCCTCGATGGTTATTATCTCAGCTTCATCTACAAAATCAAGAAAAGAAATTTTATGAGTGCATAATTCAGATTCCACATTAATGCCATGATGTTCTAACTTAATATGCACTTGAGCTTGGTCAATGATCCCTAAGTTTACATCCAATGCTAGCAAGTTTTCTTCCTTTTTCAAGGCTGAATTTTCAATTAATTCAAGGCTAGCAATAGTAGAATAATTTGCACCATCAATGATCATATTAGAAACTTCAAGAACTGAACAAGAAAGATGCAAGATTTACCAAGAACGCAGCAAGACTCAAGAAACTCAATCAAGATGATCAAGATTCAAACAAGAACTCAAGAAACGCAGCAAGAATAAGCAAGAACAATGCAAGATTCGACCAAGATAGATCAAGATCGATCAAGAATGTAACAAGACTCGACAAGAACTGATAAAGAATGATAAAGACTCGAAATTTGTAAACAAGAATTGAAAAGACACGACCGATATGGACTAAGTCGATCTATATAGAACAAGATAAACACCCCAGGCCTCCTCAGAGGGTAGGAACCAATACCAATGACTATATAACCCGCCTCTACAACCCTACACAATCAAGCGGACAACTTGAAGGCACAAGGAGGGGGCTTGTGGATACTAGATTCACCAAGTCTTGCGAAGTTGATGAACACAAAGCAAACCAAGCTAAAACAAACCAATTCGATGATCAACGAGCATAGCTCTAGTTGGATCAACAAGACACTCCATGTGTTTCACACAAGTTGAGAGATCTAAATTCTATTCATTATGTTCTAATTGAATTACAATAAGAGAACTCGGAATATATAGGCCACGCAGGGCTGTTGGGCCGAGTTAGATGATAGAATAAGATAAAACTAACATCTAATGGAAATAATAAAAATAACCTTAAAGTTTCCTAAAATAACTTAAGTAAAAGAAATACTAAAAATAGGAAATAAACATAATGTTCCAAAACTTAACAAAATCCCGTCAAAACCAGCAGCAGCTCAAAGAATGTGGATTTCGGCCAAGCTATTGGACGAATCTGAAAAAACCTTCAACAGCAAAGTTGTAGATCTCTTCGTCCTCGTTCCAACAAGGTATGGCACGCCTCAATCCGATCAATATTGAATCCGTACGACCCATTTTACAGAGACGTCGAAAAGCTGTCAAGTTGCTGAACGAATGTAAAAACGCCAAGCTTCCACCTTTGGACCTTCTCCCATGGTGGAGCCTTCTTCTTCCTCTTGATAAGGACATCATCCGAAGGTGTCTTGGATGGTCCCGCATCATTTTCTAATTTCTTCTCTTTTTCTTTTCTTTTCTCTTTTTTTTTCTGTTTTTTTTTCTTTTCTATTTTCCAGAATCCAAGAACACAACAACACTTGCAAATCAGAACTTACTTCAATCTTCAAACACTTATCAAGCACATTCCATTAATAGATCATCACCATATACTATGCAAAGCATTAGGAGAATAATGGTGCAACACTTTTGAGGGTGGAGTTCAGATTCTGGGTAAGAAGGATGAAGGTTCATGCAAACACACAAGAACACTAGATAGAAGCATAGAAAACCGAAATGACAATGGATAGATCTGATTTTTTTTTTTTTGCAGATCTTAAACACACATATGAAGGTACAAAGGATGAAAAAAAAATGATGGATAAAGGCTGGAGAATAATCAGAAACAAGGATAGATACAAATGGCTGAAAATCGAGCAAAACAAACCGAAAATGGAGAGGTAATTTGTACCCCTTTGGCTTGAGAAACTTACCTTGAAGATAGCTCTGATACCACTTGATGAGTTTCCCCTTGAGGATCCTTAAATCTCAGTACAAAGTAAGTCGGAACAAGCCTCGAATCAGCCGGTAGAAGATAGATGATAGAGATGGATTTCGGTGGAATATTTTTGGTATTTTTGAGATCTCTTTTTCCCGGATTTTTAGCACCACAAAGCCTAAATCTTTCCATACCTTAATGTTCTTACCCGAGCCCCATTACAACCCTTACAAGACCTCATGATGATTATTGTTTGTAATGTCACTCACGGTGGAGATTGTGATGTGGATTTCAATTTTTATGTAGCTTGGTTGCATTGGATTGAGTTTGAGCGGAATTGAATTAGCCTAAACACAAGAGTGATGAGTGAAACACTTTATATACCCGGTGAGGTTGGATTGAAATGTGCCTAAGCCTTTGAGTTGCTCAAATACATGTGAGGATGTTGATTATTGTCTTGTGCTTCTTACTTGGTTTTGAATTGTGTTTTGACGAGGTGAATGCATGAAGAGTGTATTTGTGGGATGTTTGATTGGATTGGTTTTGTTTTCTTGAGAACAAGAAAGGTTCAAGTGTGGGGGAGTTTGATCATACACATTTAGGTAGTGTTAATATAAGCATTTAGTTAGATTTAGGTACGATAAAGTGCATGAATTAGAGTAGTTTTCATATATTTAGTTAATTATGCATGGAGTCGGAATCTACATATGTTTGCACATATTTTCAGGCATTGGTGGATCCAATTGATGACATGGGAATGACCTAACATCGAGCAAGAGACTAATAAACAAGAAGAATTGATTGGAGCTGTCCAAGTTAGCGACGCTGCACTAAAACGAGTTGTTTGAAGGCTGTAGTTATCGGATCGGGGCGTACTTATACTTGTTGGAAAGAGGATTCGAAGGCCTACAACTTTCTTGTTTACGACTTTTCCAAATTCAGCCTTAAAAATAGCAAAATCTGAACATCAAGTTGGCTGTTGAACAGGAACTCGGGTGGAGCAAGAGGAAACTCGGCCGAGTTATTTCTTTGGCGAGTCCGAGCTATTTAGCGGGTGGAAGACATTAGACGTGGGCTGTGATACTGATAACTGTTACTTGGATTCATTTCATAAATGAGTTGTTTTATTTTTAATTATTAAATGTTTAGGAGTTGAAAAGGTGGAAAGGGAACAATTAGTATTTTTTTGTGTTTCTTTTGAAGGGGGTTCCAATGGGACAGGTTTTGTACGAAGTAACCATTGGAGATTTGGAGCCCTTTTGTGATTTCTTTTCAACCATAAACCACTAAACCTCTTGGCTTGGGGAAATTAATCGAAGCTTCAAGTTTTCTATTTCATTGTGAGATTTCTGTTCTTAATACTCTTCTTTGAATATTATCAATTCTTTGCGCTGATTGTTTAGGGTTTTCGTGAATTTTCATTAGCCTAATCAACTGATGCTTGTTCATGATAAGCTATAGCTAGATATAGGTAATTATTGGTTGAGTTATCTATATTCTTGAGTAGCAAAGTATAAATCCCTGAAACTATTTAGGGATTTGTATAGAGAATTGATTTGCAATTGATGCAATAACTGGTTGTGCGCATCGATTGCCATTGTTGATTTCCTTTAAGCTTCATCAATTATTGAATTGAATCTTGATAGTTTCAAGATTGTTTGATAGTTAGGGTTTTCAGGGTCTGGTTGTCCTGTTCACTAGATTCGATAAGGAATTGGATTCAAAAGACCTAGTCTTTCCACAACAAAGTATTCAAGAGGAAGTTATCTTTTCGATATCAATGATCAATGAACAAACCTGATTGCTGAGATTGATTAACCTGAGCTATCTCTCATATTCATCCATTTAATCTGTTTTACTTTATTATTTTTGTTACTTTTGCATTCTTAGTTAGTTTAAACCATCCAAATCCCCCCTATTTGTTTCTTGTTCTTGTTGACACACTTGACTTGCATACAAATCATAGACTCTCTTTGGGATTGACCCGTACTTGCCAAACTACATTAGTTAGGTTAGTCGAATTTATTTGATAGGATTTAAGGCGACTAAAAATCATCTGTCAGAGTTATAGGTGGAATGGGTGTTACCTCTGAGGTACCGTCATGACGACAAAGGTTGGTATGAATCCGCAGAAGTTCTGCTACAATAGGAGGGTATTTAGCTTCATCCAAGAGCTGCTCGTTTGGTGGCAAATACTCCTCGTAAGGGTCACCCAAAATAGGCAAACCACCAATTACCTTCAAGTCATTCAAAGAAATCCCAACTTTTCCACCGCCATGATGAAAGGTGTTAGTCAAGGGACCCCACTATTCACAGAATGCTTTCCAAACGTTCTTGTTATAATCATAGGGAAACTGGGAGATTCCGACAAGCCCATAAATACCAGCTTTCTCTAGGGGTTCTTTGTAGTTGTCAAGAATGCGTTGTGTCCACTCCATAAGATATGCGGTGAAGAAGGATAACTCACGAAAAGCAAACTCGACGCCCTAATTTCGAGGCCCGTCCAGGAGCCTCTTCAAAGTGGGGTAAAATTCAGCCTCAGGGAGTTTTAAATCATCTTTAAGACATACCTTTTCAATAAGGGTTGCTTTGAATCTTGCTCCAAACTCCTTGCAAGGTCTTATACACCCTTCATCTTCATACAGAGAACAAATTAAGCCTCCCTCTGGTACTTCTTCCTTTTTGAACAGTAGGGTCTTTTCGCTACCAGGAGGGGTGACCTTAATTTATGTCAAGGAAAGAGTTCTATTATACAGAGGACCCTCGGAAACTTCTTTGCCATTCCTTCCAGGCGCTCTTTGAGACCCAACTTCACCACGAGATCTCATGGGAGGAAGCCTATAGATGATTATGGAAAAGCCCATGGGAGGAAGAATTCATACCTCGGTTGTCTTCTCTGCCATTGTTTTCCAGTTGATGATGTAGCAAGGCTTCTTCACAAAGAGCAAAACGTTCCCTTTGTAAGTTAGGAGAGCGCGTTTTAAAAGAAAAAACAGAGTATTCTCTTCAAATTCAAATTTCAGTAAGATAAGGAGGGTTGTTACAAATCAAGCCATATCAATGATTCTGATTTGGATTTGTTTTAGAAGATATGTTCAAAGGGGAAGAGGGTTATCATAAGCAAGGTAAATTTTTTTTTAACACATGTGATATCAGCATAGTATGGACCTATATGTTCGTGCTGATGCCAAACTTTGAACGAGCTCAACCAAATTTCACTCATACAAAGTTTGGAGGGAAAATGTTGGAAAGTAAAATTTTACAAATTCATCATGTGCATAATTTTATAAAATGAAATTAAGCCTAAAGCCAAGAATGTTTGGCTTGATTGGAGAAATGGGCTCTTGTGTGTTACGGTACTTGGGCCAGCTGTAGTAGTGCAAAAGTAGCCCAAACAAAACAAAACAAAAATTATAATTCAGATAAATCAGGAGAAAGGCTGGTTTACAGTTTTGGACGGGCTGTAACTGACAGAAAAGTGGGGAGGTGGCCTAGAAAACCGATGCAAGGGGAGGTTACTTGGGATAACTTCCTATTGCACGTAATATAAAGGGGGAGACAGATTCAAGGGCTGCAGAAGTCTGAGAAACCCACAAGTTTACTAAAAGAAAAAGAAATCAAAGCATACAAAGAGAAAGGAAGAGATGAAAGCTGTAGTGCAGGCACAACACGCAGAGTAATGCAAGAGCAAGACAAGAAACATCCAAGGGTACACCCTTTAAACTGCTTTATTAACTTCCTTTCAAAACTAATTGTTTTGTTCTTGTTCAAGTAGGTTTAATGGCTGATCAGTTAAAAATACTCTCGCCTAGTGTTGCATCCCTTAAGGGTTTGAAAGATATTTGGCTTTCTTACCTGGGGTGTACCACGTAGTAGGTTGAGAGTATACTCTCCCGTAGTTGGCTCGAAAGTAAGTACTTTCGCTGCTACACTCGATCCCCATGAGGATCGGCTTTTGGGGGCGGAGCTCTGCTGGATTTTCCACTCAAAAGCATCAATAGCAGGGAGAATTGATGAAGACTGAAACCAAATGACATTCTATCAACTGCTCATATGTCATTCTTGAAGCCTGGGAAGATAAAAACAAAAATCTAATGAACAAACACAAGCAGGGGTTCTCACAAGTAATTTGAAAGCTCCATGACAAGAAACAATCGGGTTCTTAATTATGAGTCTGTAACAAGAGGCCTAAGAGGCCTGTCAAGGCTGAAATTGTAGAAGAAAAAAAAGACTTTAAGTTCTTGAGAAAGTATCAAATTGAAAGAGCAGGATAATATACCATTGTTTTTGCTTTTCTACTCAAAACAAAACCAGAAGGAAAATTTGTATGCTGACTGTGATCAGTCGGAAGGACCAAAACCTACCCCAGCTTTGTCACCTATAATTAAATTGGAAGTGCCTTCTCTGGGATACTCAAGTCTAGAAGTGTCCAAATACCAGCACATACGGGTTCAAATCCAGACGAATCAAGTACAGTTTCATTCAAAATCAAATCCCAAATGGCCTTAAATTCAACCCGATTGCAAATCGAGCTACAAAATTAAGAAAAAAAATGGTAAAGCTCAGGCGCTTACCTGGAGTTCACCGAGTCGATGCTTCATCAGTTTCTCTAGATGATTAAGGCATTGGCCTCAGTTCTTCAGTTTAGCAGTGCCAATTGGGTGCAAATTTCTTCCCAATTTCCATGATGTCCTGATCGTTTTCCCTCAAAATTTGTGATTTTCGGCCCAAAACCCAAAGGGGATTCCAATGAAAATCAAAATTGGTGGTGGATGTGGGGGGAGATCCGAAAATTCAAACCTTCAAATATATAAATATAACCCAAAGGAACCGATTCGGGGGTGAAATTCATCAAAAACCAAAACCCAGAAACATACCTCGTTAGTGTGTCGGGCTTAAATTCGCCCAGACATGTTGGATTTTGGATCCCCGACGCCTTCTTCTCCATTCTTCCCCAACCGGCTGGTTCGACGACCGACGCCCGTATAGCTCCGCCTGTCTCCAGTGGTGCGCGAGTTTGCAGCTCGCCCGTCCTCTCCTCCTTTGATTTATGTGGGCTTGTTTTTCCCATTGCTGAATCACTCACAAAGACGCCCTGATACGGGGTTAGCCGTTTGATGGCCCGATCTTCGACAACAAGCTAGAACTAAACAAGAAACAAGAAAGACTTAAAGAACGCAGCAAGAACAATGCAAGATTCGACCAAGATAGATCAAGATCGATCAAGAATGTAACAAGACTCGACAAGAACTGATAAAGAATGATAAAGACTCGAAATTTGTAAACAAGAATTGAAAGACACGACCTGATATGGACTGAGTCGATCTATGCAGAACAAGATGAAGACCCCAGGCCTCCTCAGAGGGTAGGAACCAATACCAATGACTACACAACCCGCCTCTACAACCCTACACAATCAAGCGGACAACTTGAAGGCACAAGGAGGGGGCTTGTGGATACTAGATTCACCAAGTCTTGCGAAGTTGATGAACGGCAAAGCAAACCAAGCTGAGATATGTATCAATCGATGATCAATGAGCACAGCTCTAATTGAATCAACAAACACTCGATGGTGTAAACACTCTTTATGAGAGAATTGTAATTATCAAAGTTCCAATTTGTTTACATGGAAGAATCGAAAATATATAGGCCCTAAGGCTGAGTTTGGCCGGCCATAGTAGATAGAAATAGATAGATCTAATTACTAATGGGCTTAATGAAATAAACCTAAGAAAATAAGTAAAATAAGGTCCTTAAAAATAATAACTAGAAAAGCCCAATTCAGCCCAATAATGTTCATAAGCTGAAATTAAGCTCTAACACTTAGATAATTTCGGCCCAAGCTTTATTCAAGGTGGCTCGGCCTCATTATGCACTCCAATGCACATATATGCCTTCAATGTTGGCTCGGGGAGTTGAACCTTGCTCGAGAACAAAGCATGACCCACAAAGTTGAATGAGTCTCTCTGAAGCTTCTTAGCTCTAGCTCGAGTCATTGGTCCTTCTCCAAGTATGATGGGTGTGTCTGGAGTTGTAGAAGATGGTCCCGCATCAACCTCCCCTTCTTGAAAAGGATTCGACCACGAATCCAAGTCTTCATCCACAGCGAAGTAAGGGATTAGATCCGCGACGTTAAATGTAGCACTCACGCCCATGTCTCCAGGAAGCTCCAATTGGTAGGCATTGTCGCCCACTCTCTTCTTGATTCGAAATGGTCCATCACCACGAGGTGACAGCTTATTCTTCCGGGCTTTTGGAAACCGCTCCTTCCTCAAGTGCACCCATACAAGATCTCCAGGCTGAAATGTGACCAAGCGACGTCCCTTGTTGGCCTTGTTAGCGTTGTATTCAGCCTTGAGCTTCAGCTTCTCTCGAGTTCGTTCATGCAGCTCCTTGATGAACTCGACATGCTTACCTGCCTCAAATGATTCTTTGTCTCTCATAGGATATGGAGTAAGATCAAAAGGGGTTAGTGGATTAACACCATACACACATTCAAATGGACTGATTTTAGTAGCCGAATGCATGGTTCGATTATAAGCAAATTCCACATGAGGTAAGGCTTCTTCCCAAAGTTTCAAATTCTTCCTAATAATGGCTCTTAGGACAGTAGCAAGGGTTCTATTAGTCACCTCAATTTGGCCATCAGTTTGGGGGTGGCTAGAAGTAGAGAATAGCAATCTAGTTCTCAATTTATTCCATAAGGTACGCCAAAAATGACTTAAGAATTTTACATCCCTATCACTAACAATGGTTTTAGGCACACCATGCAACCTAACTACTTCTCTAAAGAATAAATTAGCAACATTGGTAGCATCATCAGTTTTGTGGCATGCAATGAAATGAGCCATTTTAGAGAATCTATCAACCACTACAAAGATTGAATCCCTCCCCTTCTTAGTTCTAGGCAACCCAACTATAAAATCCATAGAAATGTCTTCCCACGGGGCTGAGGGTATCGGCAGTGGTGTATAAAGGCCATGGGGCATAAGCTTAGCTTTGGCTTTAATGCAATCTATGCATCTCTTAAGGCAATGTTCTACATCCCTAAGCATATGTGGCCAATAAAAATGTGATTTTAGTGTGCTATATGTCTTATCCCTACCAAAATGTCCCATTAATCCACCACTATGGGCTTCACTAACAAGTAATAATCGTAGAGAACATCTAGGAATGCACACTTGATCTTTTCGAAATAAGAATCCTTGATGAATATAAAAGCTGTCATTAGGACCCTTTTCTAAGCATTTTCGAAATATATCTCCAAAATCCAAATCAGATTCATACAATTCCTTTATGTAAACAAAGCCTAAGACTCTAGAATCCAAAGTGGTTAAAAGAACATGTCTTCTAGATAATGCATCAGCAACCACATTGTCTTTGCCTTTCTTATACTTAATCACATAAGGAAATGTTTCAATAAATTCCATCCATCTACCATGTCTCCTATCAAGTTTATCTTGGCTTTTAAAGTGTTTCAATGATTCATGATCAGTTCTAAGAATAAACTCGCTAGGCCATAGATAGTGAGACCATGTCTTAAGTACTCTAAACAAAGCGTATAATTCCTTATCATAGGTAGAGTAATTAAGACAAGCACCTTTCAACTTCTCAGAAAAGAAAGCAATAGGCTTACCTCCCTGCATAAGGACTCCACCAATTCCAACTCCGCTAGCATCACACTCTACCTCAAAAGGCTGAGTAAAGTCCGGCGAAGCTAATAGAGGTGCGTGGGTGAGCTTGTCCTTAAGTGTGTTGAATGCTTCCTCCTGAGCTGCTCCCCATGTGAACTCACTTCTCTTCTTTGTAAGCTCGGTCAGTGGGGCTGAGATTGTGCTAAAGTCTCGCACAAATCGTCGGTAGAAGCTAGCAAGTCCTTGGAAGCTGCGTACATGTCCTATGTTAGTGGGTGTCGGCCATTCTTGTATTGCCTTGATCTTTGATTCATCAACACGCAGTCCATTAGAGCTCACTACAAATCCAAGAAAAGACACTTGTTCATTACATAATTCACACTTCTTTAAATTAGCATACAAGCGTTCAATTCTCAGCGTTCTAAGCACTTCTCTAAGATGTGATTCATGTTCATTAGAAGATTTGCTATAAATCAGAATATCATCAAAGTAAACAACAACAAATTTTCCAATGAAATCTCGAAGCACATGATTCATTAAGCGCATAAAAGTACTAGGAGCATTAGTTAAGCCAAAAGGCATAACCAACCACTCATATAAGCCTAGCTTAGTCTTAAAGGCTGTTTTCCATTCATCACCTTCTTTCATTCTAATTTGATGATAGCCACTTCTAAGATCAATTTTAGAGAATATAGAAGCTCCATGTAACTCATCTAGCATATCATCTAATCTAGGAATAGGGTGACGATATTTAATAGTAATGTTGTTAATAGCCCTACAATCTACGCACATTCTCCATGAACCATCTTTCTTAGGGACTAATAACACAGGCACAGCACTAGGACTTAAGCTTATTCGAATATAACCCTTATCCAACAGTTCCTGGACTTGGGTTTGGACCTCTTGGGTCTCAGTGGGATTCATACGATACGCAGGCCTATTAGGTAATGCAACCCCCGGAATAAGATCAATTTGATGCTCAATTCCACGAATAGGGGGTAGACCTGGTGGTATGTCATCGGGAAACACATCCTTAAACTCCTCAAGAAGAGCGAGAATGTTCAATGGAAGAGAAGCTTTAAGCTCTTCACTTAACATACTCAAGCTCTTGCAAAGGCGCATAAGAACAGTTCCACCATCTGCAAAGTCGTCCATGAATGTGCTTTTGGAAGCCAAGAACACACTCTTAGATCGAGTTTGAGGATCCACTTGGCTCGACTGAGCCTCCTGATCTAACTCACCTTTACTTACCTTGCGCTTCTCAATCTCATCAGCTACTTGCGTAGGTGTCATGGGTTTGAGAATGACATTCTTTCCCTGAAAAGTAAAGGTATAGCGATTAGTAAACCCATCATGCATAACCTTACGATCAGATTGCCAAGGACGGCCTAATAGAATATGACAAGCTTGCATAGGCACTATATCACATAAAACATCATCTTCATAATGTCCTAGTTTAATATGCACTTTAACTTGCCTATTTACTTTCAATAAGCCACAATCATTCATCCAATGCAATTTGTAAGGTCTAGGGTGTTGGACAGTAGGTAAATGCAATTTGTCAACCATTTCTTGACTAGCTAAATTACAACAACTACCTCCATCAATGATCACATTTACAACCTTTCCTTTAACTAGACAACGAGTATGAAACAAGTTTTCCCTTTGATTATCATCACATGGTGTAGGAACAACACTTAAAACTCTCCTAACAATCAAAGATTCTCCATGCTCATATTCAACCTCATCATCATCATTTTCATAACAAACAAGGTTTAAGTTTTGATCATTGTCATTAGCATGCTCGTCATGTTCATCACAAGAATTTTCAGATTCATATTCTCCTAAGTGATTAACCATGAGAGTTTTCTTATTAGGGCAATCCTTCATATAATGTCCTCTACCTTGGCATTTAAAGCACACAATATCTCTAGATCTAAGGGTAGAAGGGTTAGGATTACTCCCTTTGGGACCAGTAGATGTCCCAGACGATTCTCGTCCATTCCATGGACCTTTTCCTTTGTCGAGGGGCTGCTGGGGCTGTCGACTCTCACTCCTCCATTGGGGCTGCTGAGCTCGCTCTCTAGAACCCATTTCCGAGCGCCCTTGGGGCTGTTGGGGCCGGTTTTGGCGCCATCCTTGTTGCTGGCCACTCGACATCCTATTAGCTTGGCTCTTGTAGCGTTGTCCCTTTTCTACTTTCATAGCTAGATGTAACAAATCAGTAGGAGTAGTATAGGGAAAGTAATCAATTTCATGAGCTAAAGCGGGATGCAATATCCTAAGATATCTAACACTGGTTTTCTCATGAGTTTCTACTATATTAGCTCGAGCCATAGCTTCTTGCATAACATTAAATGTTTCCTCAACAGTTTTGCTACCTTGTTTAAGGTTTTCTAATCTGTTCAATAACTCTCTATCATAATGTTGAGGTACAAACCTATTTCTCATTACCACTTTTAATTGTCCCCAAGAAGCAATAGGTGCATCAAGGGATCTTCTTCTTTCTTTAACAAGATTATCCCACCAGATTAATGCAAATCCTTGAAATTCTAGGGATGCTAGTTGTACCTTCTTAGGTTCTGAGAAATTATGACAATTCCAGATTTGCTCCATTTTAATTTCCCAATCAATATAAGCATCTGGATCAGTCTTACCATCAAAAGGAGGAATCTTTACCTTAACCTTACCCATGCCGTCGTCGTCATTGAACCTAGGTGGTCGGTTCTGATTTCCTCTTTGATTCCGTCTCGGGCGTTGCTCCCAATACTCCTCTTCTTGGAAGTCATCATCTTGCTCCGAGTAGTAGAATTGCTCTTGATAGCTACGTCCTCTTCCTCTTCCTTGTCCTTGACCTTGCACATTAACAAACCCATTATTCCGATCATTTCTCCCACCTCGTGGAGAGTTGTTTTCATTGAATAAAGGATTCTGTAAATTAACATTAACATGAGGATTAGGATTAGGAATAGGGTTAGGATTAATGACCTCTCTTTCTTCTTGAGGTATCTCAACTCGCTCTTGCTGACCTCCTATGGTGTTCGAACCACTAGGCCTAGAGCTCTCCCAAGCCGCCATCTTGGCTTGCATCGCAGCCAATGTATCCGTCAAGGTGGCTATGTTGGCCGTCAAGGCATTGAATTGCTCGGGTGTCACAGTAGCACTCGAGTTTGTGGAGTTATTACCACCATTGTTGTCCTGATTGTTAGACATTATAACAAAGACAAGAAACAAAGAACTAAGTTAAAGGTTAGTAAAACTTATAAACAGCTCACAATTGTGTTTCGCTCACACTCCCTCTCTGATTGATATATCACGCTTGCTAGGGCAATCCGCTTTGGGCAAATCAACTACCAAGCAAAAACTAAGCAATCAAAGTATGTAGTGAATGAAACAAACAGCAAAGTACTCGATAAAGGAGAAAGAGCACTCGACAGCAGCTGTAAACACTTTATTCAAGCAAAAACAAAGGCAATTGCAAGGAATCAATTCGTCACAACGAAGGTGCACTCGACAGGGGTCTAATGCACTCGACACTAACAGGAGAGAACTCGGCAAGGGCTGAGATCACTCGACTCAATCAAACACAACTCGATAACAGCAATAATCAATTCGATCCAAGCAACAATCAGCAAGAATCAACTCGAAAATGGACTAATGAGTACTCGAACAGCTAGCAAACAACTTCGACAAAGCTGTAAACAAAGAGAAGAATAGAAAAACTCAAGAAAGAATGGAAATTTACCTCTTTTGATTGAAAACCTTAAGTTATGATGTTGTAGTTGCAAGGTAGGGTTTCAATTTTGTGGAGGTGTATGTGTTTAGGTTTAGGGCTGATGACAAGGGCTATGGAGAATCACCAAAAAGTTGAGTCCTTTAGGTTTTTCTTGCACTAGATCAACAAACAACAACCAAACACTTTCTTCTTTTTTTTTTTTTTTGAATTTTCGGAACTTAATTTACTGTTTTTTTTTTTTTTTAATCTGAAACTAATGCAAGAAAACTAACAATAATGAGAAAAGGACTCGAAAATATGATATGTTGGTGATAGATGATAGAAATTCAGCCCTAAAGATGTATTTATAGGTGAGGCTTTTGTTTATCTTTGGTAAGTGGATCTATCTAAAGCCTTAAAGATAAATGATAGATAAATATGATTTATATCCACCAAAAATCAGATTTTTGTAAAGGCAATAAATAAATGGAATTTAGATAGAAGATAGAACAAATATGCCAAAGATAGAAAAGATAGTTTTAGACACACTAGGGTTTCTTTGTGTGTGAATGGGGCTGTTGACCAAAGCTACTCGACTATGGGGACAAGAGGCTTGCCGTCGGCTAGGAGAGTGACACAAGGGTTGTGCACACTGATCTGGTCGACTCCACGGTCTCGGGTAGGCTTGTGTTTAGGCTATGCAACCACAAACAATCACAAACAAAAGATTAGTGCAATAATCAAATAAAGAAACAAGAAGTAAAAGACCAAAACAAGAAAAGGACTCTTTTTTGTGGATTTTGTGTTTATGAAAAAGAAAAGACTCAATCTTGATGTCGGAAACCAAAGCTCTGATGCCAATTTGATACAGGGTTAGCCGTTTGATGGTCCGATCTTCGACAACAAGCAAGAACTAAACAAGAAACAAGAAAGACTTAAAGAACGCAGCAAGAACAATGCAAGATTCGACCAAGATAGATCAAGATCGATCAAGAATGTAACAAGACTCGACAAGAACTGATAAAGAATGATAAAGACTCGAAATTTGTAAACAAGAATTGAAAGACACGACCTGATATGGACTGAGTCGATCTATGCAGAACAAGATAAAGACCCCAGGCCTCCTCAGAAGGTAGGAACCAATACCAATGACTACACAACCCGCCTCTACAACCCTACACAATCAAGCGGACAACATGAAGGCACAAGGAGGGGGCTTGTGGATACTAGATTCACCAAGTCTTGCGAAGTTGATAAACGGCAAAGCAAACCAAGCTGAGATATGTATCAATCGATGATCAATGAGCACAGCTCTAATTGAATCAACAAACACTCGATGGTGTAAACACTCTTTATGAGAGAATTGTAATTATCAAAGTTCCAATTTGTTTACATGGAAGAATCGAAAATATATAGTCCCTAAGGCTGAGTTTGGCCGGCCATAGTAGATAGAAATAGATAGATCTAATTACTAATGGGCTTAATGAAATAAACCTAAGAACATAAGTAAAATAAGGTCCTTAAAAATAATAACTAGAAAAGCCCAATTCAGCCCAATAATGTTCATAAGCTGAAATTAAGCTCTAACACTTAGATAATTTCGGCCCAAGCTTTATTCAAGGTGGCTCGGCCTCATTATGCACTCCAATGCACATATATGCCTTCAATGTTGGCTCGGGGAGTTGAACCTTGCTCGAGAACAAAGCATGACCCACAAAGTTGAATGAGTCTCTCTGAAGCTTCTTAGCTCTAGCTCGAGTCATTGGTCCTTCTCCAAGTATGATGGGTGTGTCTGGAGTTGTAGAAGATGGTCCCGCATCACGCCCCAATTTCGTACCCGAAAGTGTTGGCTCTCGAGTTGATTAGGCTGTCTTCACAAGCTTTGGCTATGTCCTTCTTACCATTTGTTGTGTGAGGGTGGAGTTTGCAGAAGGGAAAAGTAAAATTGGACAAGTAAAATGGGTGGTGGTAATATTAATAAAAAAAAAAGTGAAAACAAAGATAGAAAGCCTGCCCACAATCACCTAATTGGAGGGGTGAGGTCCAATAAAATTTAACCCACCAAATGTATTTACAGTGTTACTCCGTATATATACCATATAGCGCAGTGTGCCAAGCTTCACTATGCATATTTATATGTATATATATACACCGACACTACAAATGAATAAACTAAAGAAAAAACAAGAGAGACCAAATCAACCAAATATACATATGTATAATGTATGTATATACGGCTTAGGTTCTTCCAATATATATGGAACCACACAATTCACCCACTAAAGTATACAAATTATAATTGACACAAATTAGAAATTGGGTTTAACAAAAATCATAAAGTTAAGCTCGTAAAATTTTGGGTGTCATTTTTTATTCTAGTGGGACAAATCTCAAATCGGCTCCTAAATAACAAAAAAACGGAGTCAAAAGCTTAAACCGAATTTTACTAAATTAAAATCGGTTTAGGTAGAACTACGTAAAGACTTGACGCCGTAAAAAGCTCTCCCTTGTATGGAGATTCGGATTCGTTGTTTCATGAGGACGAGTTTTCGATGGAAATTGTCAGCGGTATCGGATCAAATGATGGATCCGAAGAGGAAGTTGAAAGTATGCCAGTCCTAGTAACTAGTGCCTCAACCGTTGAAGAACAACTCCAAGAATTACAGAGAAAACTAGTAGAGGAAAGGGATGCTCAAATACAACTCCTCATGGATCAAATGCAACAGCAAAATACCGAAAACAGGCAAGAGCAAAGACGAGAGGAAAGTAGCTCCTCTATCTCTCCCTAAGAGATAAAGGATTTAATTGCTCAAGGGATTGGGGAATTTAAGATCTCCCAAAGTCCGCCAGTGATCGGCTATAGAAAGCCATACCCTGCGGATTATGATGCAATTCCTTTCCCTCCGCACTATCAAAGACCGACTTTTGATAAATTTGACGGCATCCATGGGTCGCCTCATGAGCATCTAGCTCATTTTTACTCCGCGTGCGGAAAGACTGCTTTAAGCGATCAACTGTTGATAAGGCAGTTTGCCCAATCGTTAAGAGGATCCGCGTTTACATGGTATACGCAGCCTCAGTCCGAGTCGATCCATACTTGGGATGACCTACAAAAGGAGTTTTTGGCCCAATTTGTGAGCTCAAATGCCAAAGTTTCCATCATGGATCTTGCAAATACTCACCATAGGCCAAATGAGTCTGCAAATGTTTTCATTGCAAGATGGAGAAGCTTGAGGCTTCAATGCCCGGAAAAATTGAGTGAAGAAGCATGTGTGCAAATGTGCACTAACAACTTGATTCCCGAGCTAGCGGTGCACTTAGGCAGTGTGGAACCGAAAGCTTTCGATGCTTTAGTGTCGAAGGCCTACAATGTTGAGCGCCAATTGGCTCAGCATAAAATCAGGGCGAGTCGGCCTCAAGCTAATGAGGTAAGAAAAGATGAGGGTAAAAAACCCGCGAAAAAGGAGAATCAATGGCCACCTTCATTAAGCCCCAAGGAAAACCCTCCGGGAGTACTTCTAGGGCAAATGAGAAGGGTCAGGCCAAAGAGACTACTAAAAGGCTAACTCTCGAGGAGAAGAAGCAGAAGAAATACCCCTTTGATAATGAAGATGTAAGGAGTATATTCAACGAGTTGATAAAGGACAAAATGATATCTCTCCCGGAGTCAAAGAGGCCAAATGAAGTCAAAAAAACGGGTGATCCAAGGTATTGCCCTTATCACCGTATTGTTAGTCATCCAATTGAAGACTGCTATGTTTTCAAAGACATTGTCGAGAGGATGATCAACAAGGGTGAGATTGAAATCGAGAGAGTAAGCTCTAAAAACCAAACCGCTTCGTCAAATCCTATATCGATAGCAGAAGAGGTAGAGAGCAACCCTTCATCGGAGGTTGTCAAAGAGGATGCCATTCCTACAATATCATTGCCTCCGAAAGCCGTCCCCGTGCAGTTTCAAATGCGCAATGAGGTGCGTACTGTTTGAGCCTATCCGGATATGCCAAGAGACGGGTCAGGTGGCATATCTTTATATGACGTATTGATGTAAACAGACGTCGAAGAATCGTTTCCGCCGGATGGTGAGGGCGAGAATGGTTCCAAGTGGCAGGTTTGTGTAAGTCGGAAAAAGTCTCCCTCAAAGACCACCCGACGAGTAGGACCTACGAGCTTTAGGATGATCGGTAGGAAGCCCGAAAAGAAAAATAAGAAGAAGAAAAACAAGAAAAAGGGTAAGAAGAATAAGAAGCCCGAAAGTATATCCGACGAAGAGTATACTCAACCTGGACGTAAAATGTTCACTCTTATGGATTACATTCCAAAAGAGTTCTTGGAGGATGACTCTTCCGATGAAGAATTGTTTCGGGAAGGGGAAGTTGTCGATGATTCTTCCGATGAAGAATTATTTTGGGAAGGTAAAGTCGTCCAGTGTTGCATTACCTCATGGGCCGACATGGTCCAGGAAGAAGAGGTCCATGAAATTTCTCTTCGGTAGGGAAAAAAGTTGTTTCATGAGAAACAAAGCTCTCCCTTGTATGGAGATTCGGATTCGTTGTTTCATGAGGACGAGTTTTCGATGGAAATTGTCAGCGGTATCGAATCAAATGATGGATCCGAAGAGGAAGTTGAAAGTATGCCAGTCCTAGTAACTGGTGCCTCAACCGTTGAAGAACAACTCCAAGAATTACAGAGAAAACTAGAGGAAAGGGATACTCAAATACAACTCCTCATGGATCAAATGCAACAGCAAAATACCGAAAACAGGCAAGAGCAAAGACGAGAGGAAAGTAGCTCCTCTATCTCTCCCCAAGAGATAAAGGAGTTAATTGCTCAAGGGATTGGGGAATTTAAGATCTCCCAAAGTCCGCCAGTGATTGGCTATAGAAAGCCATACCCTGCGGATTATGATGCAATTCCTTTCCCTCCGCACTATCAAAGACCGACTTTTGATAAATTTGACGGCATCCATGGGTCGCCTCATGAGCATCTAGCTCATTTTTACTCCGCGTGCGGAGAGACTGCTTTAAGCGATCAATTGTTGATAAGGCAGTTTGCCCAATCGTTAAGAGGATCCGCGTTTACATGGTATACGCAGCCTCAGTCCGAGTCGATCCATACTTGGGATGACCTACAAAAGGAGTTTTTGGCCCAATTTGATGCCCCATTGGTGAGACCTCAAAGACGACAAATTTTGAAGGGGCAGTTGATAAAGAAGCTTCCATACCAAGCCAAAGTGACGAGGTTGGGGCATCTAATCCAAAAGATGTTGCACCACGAGTGCCGATGTCACTTCGAAAAACTTCTTATAAAGAGAAGGTGAAGTATGATGTTATCGGTCACTTAAAGCGCATTCCAGCACGTCTAAGTGTGTATGATGCTCTACAAATGTCGATCGACCTAAGGAAGGCTTCAATTCAAGCTCTCATGGATCCGGAAGATTATAAAGACCAAGTTGATAATGTAGAGGTCAACGAAGTCACACCATCTTCTCCGGTTCATTGCGCTTCTTGCATGGCGTGTATAACTTTCTCCGATGGAGATCTCCAATGAGCAACGACCATAACAGACCGTTATATGTAACGGGTATGGTCGGGGAGACAAAGTTGAATAGAATCCTATTGGATTGTGGTTCCGCAGTGAACTTATTGCCTTTGCGGGCTTTGGAAGCGATGGGGTTATCCGTTGATCATCTATCGCCGACATTACTCATTAGTCAGGGATTCAACCAAGTGGGGCAAAAAGCGCTAGGTGCTATCGCCTTAAAAGTGGTTCTGGATGATCTTTACAAAGATGCGCTCTTCCATATGATCGATGCCGGAACCTCTTATAATGCGTTGCTTGGAAGACCTTGGCTCCATGCTAGCAAATCAATCGCTTCTACACTTCATCAGTGCTTAAAATACACTGATGAGAATGGGAATGAGAGGACTATCCAAGGCGATAGTGATCCTTTTCAAGGTGAAAGTGTTAACTACGCGGACGCCAAATTCTACAAATCGGTGTATTGTAGTCCTAGCACTCATTCAGAAGCGAAAAAGGACAGTAGAAGTGAAAGTCCTCAAAAAGAAGAGATTGGCCGAAAAGAGTTGTCACCACCTAAAATCTCTCTTGTTTGCAAGAAGGAGGTGCAAGTGACTCGTCCGAAGGTGTTGTTCAAATACACACCTAAAGAAAAGCGCCAACTCGGTCAAAAGTCGTTAAGTGCCACGGAGAAAGCCATGCATTCTTTAATGACAAGTTACACTTGTCCTCTCCGCAAGATTGACCAATCTGTGCCTAAGAAGAAGTTGGTCATTCATCGACATTTTGGAGAGAAAAGAAATGAAGACACGAGGGTAGTGTTCATGGGCGAGTCGTTGAAGTTGCCCGATGAACAGGTCCCTTCAAAGCTTGATAAGAAAGTCAAAATTAAGGTGACGAAACTCTCGTGGAAATGCAAAAGCCAACAAAACCCTCCTACCAAGATCTGGATGGATGATTTAAAACTTTCGCAAGAAGGCGAATTATTGTCAGCCAAAGTCTTAGAGCCTATGACTCTTACAAGTCATGAGCAAAGTATGTTTTTGCAAGAGGCAACAAACACTCCGCAAGTCTCGGTCTTTGGAAGTGATGCGGGACCATCCAAGACACCTTCGGATGATGTCCTTATCAAGAGGACGAAGAAGGCTCCACCATGGGAGAAGGTCCAAAGGTGGAAGCTTGGCGTTTTTACATTCGTTCAGCAACTTGACAGCTTTTCGACGTCTCTGTAAAATGGGTCGTACGGATTCCATATTGATCGGATTGAGGCGTGCCATACCTTGTTGGAACGAGGACGAAGAGATCTACAACTTTGCTGTTGAAGGTTTTTCCAGATTCGTCCAATAGCTTGGCCGAAATCCACATTCTTTGAGTTGCTGCTGGTTTTGACGGGATTTTGTTAAGTTTTGTAACATTATATTTATTTCCTATTTAGTATTTCTTTTACTTAAGTTATTTTAGGAAACTTTAAGGTTATTTTAATTAATTCATATAGTTGTTAGTTTTATTAAAATCAGCCCATTCGGCCCTAGTTAGGTCTATATAAGCCGAATGCCTTCTTTGTAATCATGCACGTTGAATGATATGAGAAAAGCTCTCTTTTTGTGTGAAACACAATGAGTGTTTGTCGATTGAATAGAGTTGTGCTCTTCAATTGCAACTATTGGTATTGATCTAGCTTGGTTTGCTTTGCCGTTCATCAACTTCGCAAGACTTGGTGAATCTAGTATCCACAAGCCCCCTCCTTGTGCCTTCAAGTTGTCCGCTTGATTGTGTAGGGTTGTAGAGGCGGGTTGTGTAGTCATTGGTATTGGTTCCTACCCTCTGAGGAGGCCTGAGGTCTTTATCTTGTTCTGCATAGATTGTTTCAGTCCTTATCGGTCGTGTCTTTACATAAATTTCGAGTCTTTATTCGTTCTGCTTCCGTTCTTTAACTTCTTGATTGCTTCTTGATCGAATCTTGCTGTTCTTGTTGAGTCTTGATTCGTGTCTTTTGTTTCTTGTTTAGTTCTTGCTTGTTGTCGAAGATCGGACCATCACATGGCTAACCCCGTATCAACTATTGATGCGGGACCATCCAAGACACCTTCGGATGATGTCCTTATCAAGAGGAAGAAGAAGGCTCCACCATGGGAGAAGGTCCAAAGGTGGAAGCTTGGCGTTTTTACATTCGTTCAGCAACTTGACAGCTTTTTGACGTCTCTGTAAAATGGGTCGTACGGATTCAATATTGATCGGATTGAGGCGTGCCATACCTTGTTGGAACGAGGACGAAGAGATCTACAACTTTGCTGTTGAAGGTTTTTCCAGATTCGTCCAATAGCTTGGCCGAAATCCACATTCTTTGAGTTGCTGCTGGTTTTGACGGGATTTTGTTAAGTTTTGGAACATTATATTTATTTCCTATTTAGTATTTCTTTTACTTAAGTTATTTTAGGAAACTTTAAGGTTATTTTAATTAATTCATATAGTTGTTAGTTTTATTAAAATCAGCCCATTCGGCCCCAGTTAGGTCTATATAAGCCGAATGCCTTCTTTGTAATCATGCACGTTGAATGATATGAGAAAAGCTCCCTTTTTGTGTGAAACACAATGAGTGTTTGTCGATTGAATAGAGCTATGCTCTTCAATTGCAACTATTGGTATTGATCTAGCTTGGTTTGCTTTGCTGTTCATCAACTTCGCAAGACTTGGTGAATCTAGTATCCACAAGCCCCCTTCTTGTGCCTTCAAGTTGTCCGCTTGATTGTGTAGGGTTGTAGAGGCGGGTTGTGTAGTCATTGGTATTGGTTCCTACCCTCTGAGGAGGCCTGGGGTCTTTATCTTGTTCTGCATAGATCGTTTCAGTCCTTATCGGTCGTGTCTTTACATAAATTTCGAGTCTTTATTCGTTCTGCTTCCGTTCTTTAACTTCTTGATTGCTTCTTGATCGAATCTTGCTGTTCTTGTTGAGTCTTGATTCGTGTCTTTTGTTTCTTGTTTAGTTCTTGCTTGTTGTCGAAGATCGGACCATCACACGGCTAACCCCGTATCAGGAAGACTAGGAGTAAGTTCTCCAAAAGTTTCTGTGTTTGACAGACTTTGAAAAGCCAGTGTGTCCAAGAACAAGAAGGCCAATGGCAAGAAAAATAAGAAGTGGAAGCTTAAGAAAAAGAAGTCAAGAGCTCCTACTTGCAAGCTGGAGGATCCAATGGATACTCAAATGGAGGAGGTGAACATGGTGTTGGCCTCTAGTGAGAGTGAATCGGTCGAAGACTCACAGGATTTTGTTAACATAATCCAGCCGGCTCCACCGAAAATAGAGGATGGTGGTCAAGCCACGGTCGATAAACTTCAAGAGATCAATCTAGGGAGCATGGAAAATTCTAAGCCTGTTTTTGTTAGTGCTTTTTTAACAGACAAGGAAAAAGGATTATACGAAAAACTTCTCCATGAATATCGAGATGTGTTTGCTTGGGGGTACCAAGACATGCCTGGGTTGGATCCTAAGGTGGCGATGCACAAATTGTCCATCTCGGAAGAAGAAAAGCCAGTGAAGCAAGCGCAACGCCGTTTTCAGCCTGAGTTGACTGTACAAATCAAAGTTGAAGTCAATAAGCTCATCGAGGCCGGATTCATTCGGGAGGTCCAATACCCGATATGGTTGGCTAACATTGTTCCCGTGAAGAAGAAAAATGGTCAACTGCGCATCTGTGTTGATTTCAGAGACTTAAATGAAGCATGTCCCAAGGATGAGTTCCTTCTTCCCATAACAGAGCTCTTGGTTGATTCCACTACGGGGTTCCAAGCTTTGTCCTTTATGGATGGGTTTTTGGGCTACAATCAAAATGCATCCCGAAGATGAAGAACTAACGGCTTTCCGTACACCATTAGGCACGTATTGCTATACAGTGATGCCTTTTGGGTTAAAGAATGCCGGGGCAACCTATCAAAGAGCCATGACGGTCATCTTTCATGATCTTCTTCACAACACCATTGAGTGTTACGTAGATGACCTTGTGGTGAAAACGAAAAAGAGGGAGGATCATATAAATGATCTTAAAATTATATTCGAAAGATTGCTCAAGCACCAGTTGAAAATGAATCCTCTTAAATGCGCCTTTGGTGTAACATCGGGAAAGTTTCTTGGTTTTGTGGTTCGAGGTCGAGGAATAAAAACTGATCCCGATAAAATTAAGGCGATCATGGAAATACCAGCTCCGAGGAATCTCCGTGAACTGCGAGGCTTGCAAGGTAGGCTTGCTTACATCCGAAGGTTCATTTCGAACCTAACGGGTAGATGTCAACCCTTTATAAGGTTGATGAAGAAAGATGTTCCCTTGATTTGGGATCAAGCTTGCCAAAATACCCTCGAGAGCATCAAGAAATATTTGATCGATCCGCCAGTTCTTATGGCACCAGTTGATACGGGGTTAGCCGTAGGTTGGTCCGATCTTCGACAACAAGCAAGAATAATCAAGAACTAATAAAGACGCAGCAAGAACTAACAAGAAAGATGCAAGATTTATGCAAGACTCAACAAGAAAGCAAAGAAACGCAGCAAGACTCTCAAGAATCGATCAAGATAGGACAAGATTGGCCAAGAAACACCAAGAACAGGGGCTGTACTCAATGTCGACTCCAAGAAGATGAACAAGACTCGATAAAGACTCGAAATTGCAACAAAGAATGAAAAGACACGACCGATAAGGACTGAGTCGATCTATGCAGAACAAGATAAAGACCCTAGGCCTCCTCAGAGGGTAGGAACCAATACCAATGACTACACAACCCGCCTCTACAACCCTACACAATCAAGCGGACAACTTGAAGGCACAAGGAGGGGGCTTGTGGATACTAGATTCACCAAGTCTTGCGAAGTTGATGAACGGCAAAGCAAACCAAGCTAAAACAAACCAATTCGATGATCAACGAGCACAGCTCTAGTTGGATCAACAAGACACTCCATGTGTTTCACACAATTTGAGAGATCTAAATTATATTCATCATGTTCTAATTGAATTACAATAGGAGAACTCGGAATATATAGGCCACACAGGGCTGTGGGGCCGAGTTAGATGATAGAATAAGATAAAACTAACATCTAATGGAAATAATAAAAATAACCTTAAAGTTTCCTAAAATAACTTAAGTAAAAGAAATACTAAAAATAGGAAATAAACATAATGTTCCAAAACTTAACAAAATCCCGTCAAAACCAGCAGCAGCTCAAAGAATGTGGATTTCGGCCAAGCTATAGGACGAATCTGGAAAAACCTTCAACAGCAAAGTTGTAGATCTCTTCGTCCTCGTTCCAACAAGGTATGGCACGCCTCAATCCGATCAATATTGAATCCGTACGACCCATTTTACAGAGACGTCGAAAAGCTGTCAAGTTGCTGAACGAATGTAAAAACGCCAAGCTTCCACCTTTGTACCTTCTCCCATGGTGGAGCTTTCTTCTTCCTCTTGATAAGGACATCATCCGAAGGTGTCTTGGATGGTCCCGCATCAATCTCCCTTTCTTGAAAAGGATTCCTCCTCGAATCCAAGGTCGCATTTGATTCCGCAAAGGCATCCACACGAGCTCCTGGATCGAATACCACATGTCCATGGAAACCCTTCTCAAGGCTGATTGGTGTAGGGATTGACCACTCCTCGATGGTTATTATCTCAGCCTAATCTACAAAATCAAGAAACGAAATTTTATGAGTGCATAATTCAGATTCCACATTAATGCCATGATGTTCTAACTTAATATGCACTTGAGCTTGGTCAATGATCCCTAAGTTTACATCCAATGCTAGCAAGTTTTATTCCTTTTTCAAGGCTGAATTTTCAATTAATTCAAGGCTAGCAATAGTAGAAGAATTTGCACCATCAATGATCATATTAGAAACTTTGCCTTTTTCTAAGCATTTAGTATGACATAAATCCTCTCTTTGATTATCATCACAAGACATAGGTTGAACATTTAAATTAATCAAAGAATCATCATGTTCATATGTAATGCAAACATCATGATCATAGGCAAGTAAATTAAGATCTTGATCATTATTAACAACATGATTTACATGATCAGTAATCAACGAATTATCTATGCTAGAAGAAACATTAAGTTGAGTAGAAATGGGATGAGTTTCTTCCCTTTCAATTGGTGGCATTTCATCTCTCGGTGGGACTCCTTGTACGAACACCGTATTAGAGCCACAACGCTGAAACTCTATTGTCGCAAGGCTGTTTTCCATCTTAGCTATGCTTGCATTCATCTTAGCTATGTTCTCCATGAAGGTATTGTACCAGTCATTTCTCTGGCTATTAGACATAGCAAATAAAGACAAACAAAGAACTATGTAAAAGTTAGAAAAATATAAACAACCTCACAATGTGTTTCGCTCACACTCCCTCTCTGATTGATATGTCACGCTTGCTAGGGCAATCCGCTTTGGGCAAATCAACTATCAAGCAAAAACTAAGCAATCAAAGTATGTAGTGAATGAAACAAACAGCAAAGTACTCGATAAAGGAGAAAGAGCACTCGACAGCAGCTGTAAACACTTGATTCAAGCAAAAACAAAGGCAATTGCAAGGAATCAATTCGACACAACGAAGGTGCACTCGACAGGGGTCTAATGCACTCGACACTAACAGGAGAGAACTCGGCAAGGGCTGAGATCACTCGACTCAATCAAACACAACTCGATAACAGCAATAATCAATTCGATCCAAGCAACAATCAGCAAGAATCAACTCGAAAATAGACTAATGAGTACTCGAACAGCAAAACAAGCACTCGACTCAAACAAAAGAGAACTCGACCAGGGGGAGATCTCTTTGACACACACACAATAGCACTTCAAGAGAATAGAAGTACTCGACACAGCTAGCAAACAACTTCGACAAAGCTGTAAACAAAGAGAAGAATAGAAAAACTCAAGAAAGAATGGAAATTTACCTCTTTTGATTGAAAACCTTAAGTTATGATGTTGTAGTTGCAAGGTAGGGTTTCAATTTTGTGGAGGTGTATGTGTTTAGGTTTAGGGTTGATGACAAGGGCTATGGAGAATCACCAAAAAGTTGAGTCCTTTAGGTTTTTCTTGCACTAGATCAACAAACAACAACCAAACACTTTCTTCTCTTTTTTTTTTTTGAATTTTCGGAACTTAATTTACTGTTTTTTTTTTTTTTTTTTTTTTTTTTATCTGAAACTAATGCAAGAAAACTAACAATAATGAGAAAAGGACTCGAAAATATGATATGTTGGTGATAGATGATAGAAATTCAGCCCTAAAGATGTATTTATAGGTGAGGCTTTTGTTTATCTTTGGTAAGTGGATCTATCTAAAGCCTTAAAGATAAATGATAGATAAATATGATTTATATCCACCAAAAATCAGATTTTTGTAAAGGCAATAAATAAATGGAATTTATATAGAAGATAGAACAAATATGCCAAAGATAGAAAAGATAGACACACTAGGGTTTCTTTGTGTGTGAATGGGGCTGTCGACCAAAGCTACTCGACTATGGGGACAAGAGGCTTGCCGTCGGCTAGGAGAGTGACACAAGGGTTGTGCACACTGATCTGGTCGACTCCACGGTCTCGGGTAGGCTTGTGTTTAGGCTATCCAACCACAAACAATCACAAACAAAAGATTAGTGCAATAATCAAATAAAGAAACAAGAAGTAAAAGACCAAAACAAGAAAATGACTCTTTTTTGTGGATTGTGTTTATCAAAAAGAAAAGACTCAATCTTGATGTCGGAAACCAAAGCTCTGATACCAATTTGATACGGGGTTAGCCGTAGGTTGGTCCGATCTTCGACAACAAGCAAGAATAATCAAGAACTAATAAAGACGCAGCAAGAACTAACAAGAAAGATGCAAGATTTATGCAAGACTCAACAAGAAAGCAAAGAAACGCAGCAAGACTCTCAAGAATCGATCAAGATAGGACAAGATCGACCAAAAAACACCAAGAACAGGGGCTGTACTCAATGTCGACTCCAAGAAGATGAACAAGACTCGATAAAGACTCGAAATTGCAACAAAGAATGAAAAGACACGACCGATAAGGACTGAGTCGATTTATGCAGAACAAGATAAAGACCCCAGGCCTCCTCAGAGGGTAGGAACCAATACCAATGACTACACAACCCGCCTCTACAACCCTACACAATCAAGCGGACAACTTGAAGGCACAAGGAGGGGGCTTGTGGATACTAGATTCACCAAGTCTTGCGAAGTTGATGAACGGCAAAGCAAACCAAGCTAAAACAAACCAATTCGATGATCAACGAGCACAGCTCTAGTTGGATCAACAAGACACTCCATGTGTTTCACACAATTTGAGAGATCTAAATTCTATTCATCATGTTCTAATTGAATTACAATAGGAGAACTCGGAATATATAGGCCACACAGGGCTGTTGGGCCGAGTTAGATGATAGAATAAGATAAAACTAACATCTAATGGAAATAATAAAAATAACCTTAAAGTTTCCTAAAATAACTTAAGTAAAAGAAATACTAAAAATAGGAAATAAACATAATGTTCCAAAACTTAACAAAATCCCGTCAAAACCAGCAGCAGCTCAAAGAATGTGGATTTCGGCCAAGCTATAGGACGAATCTAGAAAAACCTTCAACAACAAAGTTGTAGATCTCTTCGTCCTCGTTCCAACAAGGTATGGCACGCCTCAATCCGATCAATATTGAATCCGTACGACCCATTTTACAGAGACGTCGAAAAGCTGTCAAGTTGCTGAACGAATGTAAAAATGCCAAGCTTCCACCTTTGTACCTTCTCCCATGGTGGAGCTTTCTTCTTCCTCTTGATAAGGACATCATCCGAAGGTGTCTTGGATGGTCCCGCATCACCAGTTCAAGGAAGGCCTTTGATTTTGTACATCGCAAGTCTTGAGCGATCGTTAGGGGCTATGTTGGCTCAAAATAATGATGTCGGAAAGGAAAATGCCTTATACTACATCAGCCGAACAATGGTGGGGACAGAACAAAATTATTCCGCTATGGAGAAGATATGTCTAGCGTTGATCTTTGCTATCCAAAAGCTACGACATTACCTTTTATCCCACCAAATCACATTAATATCCAAAGCCGATCCTCTACGGTACATCTTATCAAAAACTGTGTTGTCGGGACGTTTAGCCAAATGGGATATGCTTCTAGCTCCTTTTGACATCAAATATGTGCCTCAAAAGGCAGTAAAGGGGCAAATCATAGCTGATTACTTAGCAGCCCATCCTACTCCGGATAATGAGGAGTTGTCGGATGAAGAAGTCTTCATGACGGAAGAAAAATCTTGGCATTTATATTTCGATGGTGCTGCAACAAAAAGAGGGGCTGGTGTGGGTATTGTGTTCATTACTCCAAGTGATGAAATAGTGCCTTATTCATTTTCTCTTTTGGAGAATTGCACAAACAATGTGGCAGAATATGAGGCACTCATTATCGGCTTGGAGATAGCTCTTGAAATGCGTGTTGATCCATTGAAGGTGTTTGGTGACTCTCAATTAGTCGTTAGACAATTAAATGGGCAATACGAGGTCAAAAACGCAAAATTGATCCCTTTGCATCAAAGAGCTAAATATCTCACACATCAATTCCGCCAAGTTGAAGTGGTGCATATATCAAGGTGTGAGAATGACAAGGCAGACTTTTTGGCAAAATTAGCTTCATCGTTGACATTACCAAATGAAAGGGAAATCCAGGTTACCATCGGTGAACGCCATTTGCTTATGCCATCCTCGGAGCGAGATGAGCCAAAAGAAGAAGTGGAGGTCGCTTCCGTTTATGAAATTGAGGAAGAAATGGATTGGCGACAACCACTTGTTGAATATCAACGTCATGGAGTCCTCCCTGATAATGCGAAAAGGAGGGTGGACGTTAAAAGACGAGTGTCAAGATTCTTACTTAAGAATGATACTTTGTATCGAAGAACATTTGACGGAATCTTGCTAAGATGCTTATCCAAAGAGGAAGCTAAATACATTATAGCCGAAACTCATGCTGGAGTGTGTGGAGCACATCAAGCAGGTCCTAAATTGGCTAATCAAATCAAACGGTTAGGCTATTATTGGAATACTATGGTGAAAGATGCTATGGACTTCGCTAAAGCTTGCCACGCTTGTCAAATTCACAGCGACTTCATACATCAACCTCCTAAGATGCTACATCCTACCACTTTATCATGGCCTTTTAATGCATGGGGTTTTGATGTGGTAGGGAGCATAAAACCATCTTCTTCCCGAGGTCACCAATATATTTTGGCGGCTACGGATTATTTCTCCAAATGGGCCGAAGCTATACCTTTGAAGGAGGTGGGAGCTAAAGAAGTCGCCAATTTCATAAGGACTCATTTGATTTATCGATATGGAGTGCCTTCGAAGATCATCTCCGATAACGCTCTTTACTTCAAGAATCAAATGTTGGTGAAGTTGAGCGAGAAATTCGGGTTTAAGCATAGCTTTTCATCTAGCTATAACCCGTCATCAAATGGCCAAGCTGAAGCATTCAATAAAGTGCTATGCAAAATTCTCAAGAAGATGGTCTCAAAATCGATCAGAGATTGGCATGAACGGTTACATGTGGCACTGTGGGCTTACCGGACTACAACCCGGACATCGACAGGTTGTACACCATACAACTTAGTCTTTGGGTCCGAAGCTGTTTTACCACTGGAGATACAGTTGCCATCTCTTAGAGTAGCGGTTCAACTTACCGACCCCGAAGAGAATGTCAAAATCCGTTTGGCCGAGCTTGAAGCATTAGACGAGCTTAGGTTAGCAACGCAACAAAAGCTTGAAATCTACCAAGCTCAAGTAGCTGGGGCATTCAACAAGCGGGTCAAGCTTCGCTCATTCACTATTGGTGACTTGGTTCTTACCATTCGTCGACCAATTGTCATTAATCGAAAAGCGCAAGGCAAGTTTGAATCGAAATGGGAAGGTCCTTATGTGGTGACCAAAGTTTTTCCCAAAGGGGCGTATGAGTTCTCAAATACCGAAGGCGAACTGGTGTACTCATGTGTGAACGGAAAATTTGTGAAGAGGTTTTTCACATGAAGTTTGAGAGTTAAAATATCCAGAACTACGTTAAGACTTGATCTCCAAAAAGGAGTAAGTAGGACGTTTGACATCAAAACATTTGTCAAATTCAGTCGCGCAAAAAAAAAATGATGAATGAAAAAAAAACCGGGTTCGCATATGATAGTCGGGTCATTTGGGAAACCCTTCCTAGAAGGTGGGCCCAGGTAATCCGAGTGATGCGGTAAAAAAGAAAAAGAAAAGAAGAAAAATCCCAGTAAAAAAAAATATGGACTTGAAGCTAGTCTAAAAACGAGGCGCCCTGGAGAATATGTGAAAAATGGGCTCCCGAACGAACTACGAAAGGCTTGATCCCTCACGAAGAGGGTACGTAGGCAACCTAGCCGATAAAAAAATGTTAGGTGCAGCCCCAAAAAGAAATTCAACGCCAATTTGTCCCTTTAATCGAAGTATACATGCGTTTACATAAATTGTGTGTTGCTTGCGAAGGTTGGCCAGATTGTTTAAATTATTGGCCATATATGTTAAGCATGGGTAGCTATGTTTAAGGGTCATTGGTATCTTATAAAGTTGCTTGTGTATAATGAGAACGTGACTTGGGTTGTTTAAAGTAATTGTCCATGACTCAGTGGAAAGTAATTCTATGAGTTTGTACAAATCCAAGACACGTTATTTGATATTGCTCTAATCTAAGGTGTGGTGAGAGCAACTTTATCTTCAAAACAAAAGAAAAATATATGATGAATGGATGTGTTTTGAAGTGAAAGAGAAAAAGATAATGTTGCAATGTGGCAGCTGATCAAAAGGAGATACATTCATCCAATGTGAGAAATAAATAATTTCACAAATTGTCATTGCTGAAGTGTCTTCAAATCCAAATGAAATTAAAAAAAAACAACAAAGTACTAGGAGATAAATAATGGAAAAGAAATGCAGCCTAATAATAGCAAAGTCGGCCACCTTAGCAATTATCAAATCAAATACTTAAATTGAACTAGAAGCAAATCAATGAGACGAGGAAAAGTGATGCGGGACCATCCAAGACACCTTCGGATGATGTCCTTATCAAGAGGAAGAAGAAGGCTCCACCATGGGAGAAGGTCCAAAGGTGGAAGCTTGGCGTTTTTACATTCGTTCAGCAACTTGACAGCTTTTCGACGTCTCTGTAAAATGGGTCGTACGGATTCAATATTGATCGGATTGAGGCGTGCCATACCTTGTTGGAACGAGGACGAAGAGATCTACAACTTTGATGTTGAAGGTTTTTCCAGATTCGTCCTATAGCTTGGCCGAAATCCACATTCTTTGAGCTGCTGCTGGTTTTGACGGGATTTTGTTAAGTTTTGGAACATTATGTTTATTTCCTATTTTTAGTATTTCTTTTACTTAAGTTATTTTAGGAAACTTTAAGGTTATTTTTATTATTTCCATTAGATGTTAGTTTTATCTTATTCTATCATCTAACTCGGCCCAACAGCCCTGTGTGGCCTATATATTCCGAGTTCTCCTATTGTAATTCAATTAGAACATAATGAATAGAATTTAGATCTCTCAAATTGTGTGAAACACATGGAGTGTCTTGTTGATCCAACTAGAGCTGTGCTCGTTGATCATCGAATTGATTTGTTTTAGCTTGGTTTGCTTTGTGTTCATCAACTTCGTAAGGCTTGGTGAATCTAGTATCCACAAGCCCCCTCCTTGTGCCTTCAAGTTGTCCGCTTGATTGTGTAGGGTTGTAGAGGCGGGTTGTGTAGTCATTGGTATTGATTCCTACCCTCTGAGGAGGCCTGGGGTCTTTATCTTGTTCTGCATAGATCGACTCAGTCCTTATCGGTCGTGTCTTTTCATTCTTTGTTGCAATTTCGAGTCTTTATCGAGTCTTGTTCAACTTCTTTGAATCGACATTGAGGACAGCCTTTGTTCTTGGTGTTTCTTGGTCGATCTTGTCCTATCTTGATCGATTCTTGAGAGTCTTGCTGCGTTTCTTTGCTTTCTTGTTGAGTCTTGCATAAATCTTGCATCTTTCTTGTTATTTCTTGCTGCGTTCTTTGAGTTCTTGATCGTTCTTGATTAAGTTCTTGAGTTTCTTTATTAGTTCTTGATTATTCTTGCTTGTTGTCGAAGATCGGACCAACCTCACGGCTAACCCCGTATCAAATTGGTATCAGAGCTTTGGTTTCCGACATCAAGATTGAGTCTTTTCTTTTTCATAAACACAAAATCCACAAAAAAAGAGTCCTTTTCTTGTTTTGGTCTTTTACTTCTTGTTTCTTTATTTGATTATTGCACTAATCTTTTGTTTGTGATTGTTTGTGGTTGCATAGCCTAAACACAAGCCTACCCGAGACCGTGGAGTTGACCAGATCAGTGTGCACAACCCTTGTGTCACTCTCCTAGCCGACGGCAAGCCTCTTGTCCCCATAGTCGAGTAGCTTTGGTCGACAGCCCCATTCACACACAAAGAAACCCTAGTGTGTCTATCTTTTCTATCTTTTCTATCTTTGGCATATTTGTTCTATCTTCTATCTAAATTCCATTTATTTATTGCCTTTACAAAAATCTGATTTTTGGTGGATATAAATCATATTTATCTATCATTTATCTTTAAGGCTTTAGATAGATCCACTTACCAAAGATAAACAAAAGCCTCACCTATAAATACATCTTTAGGGCTGAATTTCTATCATCTATCACCAACATATCATATTTTCGAGTCCTTTTCTCATTATTGTTAGTTTTCTTGCATTAGTTTCAGATAAAAAAAAAAACAGTAAATTAAGTTCCGAAAATTCAAAAAAAAAAAGAGAAGAAAGTGTTTGGTTGTTGTTTGTTGATCTAGTGCAAGAAAAACCTAAAGGACTCAACTTTTTGGTGATTCTCCATAGCCCTTGTCATCAGCCCTAAACCTAAACACATACACCTCCACAAAATTGAAACCCTACCTTGCAACTACAACATCATAACTTAAGGTTTTCAATCAAAAGAGGTAAATTTCCATTCTTTCTTGAGTTTTTCTATTCTTCTCTTTGTTTACAGCTTTGTCGAAGTTGTTTGCTAGCTGTGTCGAGTACTTCTATTCTCTTGAAGTGCTATTGTGTGTGTGTCAAAGAGATCTCCCCCTGGTCGAGTTCTCTTTTGTTTGAGTCGAGTGCTTGTTTTGCTGTTCGAGTACTCATTAGTCTATTTTCGAGTTGATTCTTGCTGATTGTTGCTTGGATCGAATTGATTATTGCTGTTATCGAGTTGTGTTTGATTGAGTCGAGTGATCTCAGCCCTTGCCGAGTTCTCTCCTGTTAGTGTCGAGTGCATTAGACCCCTGTCGAGTGCACCTTTGTTGTGTCGAGTTGATTCCTTGCAATTGCCTTTGTTTTTGCTTGAATCAAGTGTTTACAGCTGCTGTCGAGTGCTCCTTCTCCTTTATCGAGTACTTTGCTGTTTGTTTCATTCACTACATACTTTGATTGCTTAGTTTTTGCTTGTAGTTGATTTGCCCAAAGCGGATTGCCCTAGCAAGCGTGACATATCAATCAGAGAGGGAGTGTGAGCGAAACACATTGTGAGGTTGTTTATATTTTTCTAACCTTTCACATAGTTCTTTGTTTGTCTTTATTTACGATGTCTAATAGCCAGGGCAATGACTGGTACAATACCTTCATGGAGAACATAGCTAAGATGAATGCCAGCATAGCTAAGATGGAAAACAGCCTTGTGACAATAGAACTTCAGCGTTTTGGCTCTAATACGGTGTTTGTACAAGGAGCCGCACCTAGAGATGACGTGCCGCCAATTGAAAGGGAAGAAACTCATCCCATTTCTACTCAACTTAATGTTTTTTCTAGCATAGATAATTCGTTGATTACTGATCATGTAAATCATGTTGTTAATAATGATCAAGATCTTAATTTACTTGCCTATGATCATGATGTTTGCATTACATATGAACATGATGATTCTTTGATTAATTTAAATGTTCAACCTATGTCTTGTGATGATAATCAAAGAGAGGATTTATGTCATACTAAATGCTTAGAAAAAGGCAAAGTTTCTAATATGATCATTGATGGTGCAAATTCTTCTACTATTGCTAGCCTTGAATTAATTGAAAATTCGGCCTTGAAAAAGGAAGAAAACTTGCTAGCATTGGATGGAAACTTAGGGATTATTGACCAAACTAAAGTGCATATTACGTTAGAACATAATGATGATATAAAATATGAATTATGCACTCATAAAGTTTCTTTTCTTGATTTTGTAGATGAAGCTGAGATAATAACCATCGAGGAGTGGTCAACCCCTACACCAATCAGCCTTGAGAAGGGTTTCCATGGACATGTGGTATTCGATCCAGGAGCTCGTGTGGATGCCTTTGCGGAATCAAATGCGACCTTGGATTCGAGGACGAATCCTTTTCAAGAAAGGGAGATTGATGCGGGACCATCCAAGACACCTTCGGATGATGTCCTTATCAAGAGGAAGAAGAAGGCTCCACCATGGGAGAAGGTCCAAAGGTGGAAGCTTGGCGTTTTTACATTCGTTCAGCAACTTGACAGCTTTTCGACGTCTCTGTAAAATGGGTCGTACGGATTCAATATTGATCGGATTGAGGCGTGCCATACCTTGTTGGAACGAGGACGAAGAGATCTACAACTTTGCTGTTGAAGGTTTTTCCAGATTCGTCCTATAGCTTGGCCGAAATCCACATTCTTTGAGCTGCTGCTGGTTTTGACGGGATTTTGTTAAGTTTTGGAACATTATGTTTATTTCCTATTTTTAGTATTTCTTTTACTTAAGTTATTTTAGGAAACTTTAAGGTTATTTTTATTATTTCCATTAGATGTTAGTTTTATCTTATTCTATCATCTAACTCGGCCCAACAGCCCTGTGTGGCCTATATATTCCGAGTTCTCCTATTGTAATTCAATTAGAACATAATGAATAGAATTTAGATCTCTCAAATTGTGTGAAACACATGGAGTGTCTTGATGATCCAACTAGAGCTGTGCTCGTTGATCATCGAATTGGTTTGTTTTAGCTTGGTTTGCTTTGTGTTCATCAACTTCGTAAGACTTGGTGAATCTAGTATCCACAAGCCCCCTCCTTGTGCCTTCAAGTTGTCCGCTTGATTGTGTAGGGTTGTAGAGGCGGGTTGTGTAGTCATTGGTATTGGTTCCTACCCTCTGAGGAGGCCTGGGGTCTTTATCTTGTTCTGCATAGATCGACTCAGTCCTTATCGGTCGTGTCTTTTCATTCTTTGTTGCAATTTCGAGTCTTTATCGAGTCTTGTTCAACTTCTTTGAGTCGACATTGAGGACAACCTTTGTTCTTGGTGTTTCTTGGTCGATCTTGTCCTATCTTGATCGATTCTTGAGAGTCTTGCTGCGTTTCTTTGCTTTCTTGTTGAGTCTTGCATAAATCTTGCATCTTTCTTGTTATTTCTTGCTGCGTTCTTTGAGTTCTTGATCGTTCTTGATTAAGTTCTTGAGTTTCTTTATTAGTTCTTGATTATTCTTGCTTGTTGTCGAAGATCGGACCAACCTCACGGCTAACCCCGTATCAAAAAGGCTATGATCTCGTTAGCCAAAGCTTGGATGCCGATCTCTTTTGACTGCATTTCCGCGAGCTGGCCTTGTCCCGACCATTCCAATTCAGCTTGAATGAGTTGCACTTCTTGTTCATCTTCAAGGATGGAGCCTTGTAGTTCCGCCTCCTGCGCTACCTGTTCAGCTTTAATGGACTCGAGCTTGAGTTCTGCTTCACGGACCTTATCCTTTAAAAGGAGTAGTGGGGTTTTTCTTCTTCATGTATGTTAGAAGACCATTGAGCCAGATAGCGAGTGAGCTGGTCTCGCTTTGATGCAAGCTGAGAAGAACTTCCAACCAGCTGTAGTGAGAGTTACTCGACATGCTTCATATCTATAATATTGGAAATATTGACAGCAGCTTCAACATCATCAATGAGAGCCTGAACCTTTGAGATAAACCGCATGAGATCATTCTCATTAGCTCTGGCAACAGCCTGAACCGTTCGAAGGAAGCGCAAGAGGCGAGCCCTCTCAGCTGATAGCTCTTTTGGAGATTGCAAATCTGAAAACATTTTTGCAATCTTCCCAATGCCAGTGATAAGGGTGTCACGGATCCAATCATCCGATACGACTGCAAGCACATCAAGTAGACTCACCGGAATTGGTGGAATAGCAATAACGCCTACAGACTCTGTACGCGGACCCGGAGAAGGTACCTGAGGCACTTCGGCAAGTGAAGTTGTAGCAACAGCTACCTCAGCAAGTGGAGTTGCAGTATCAGGCACCTCAGCACGTGCAGTTGCAGTTGCAGTATCAGTAGGCACCTCGACAAGTGCAATTGCAGCATCAGCTACCTCAGCAATTGCAGTTGCAGCATCAGGCTCCTCGTCACGTGTAGTGGCAGTATCAGCTGTCACCTCAACAAGTGAAATTGCCGTATCAGCCATCATGTTGAAAATTGAGTTGTTGTCCTCATCAAGAGCATCACATAGTGGGATAGAAAAGTTGGCTCAAGGGAGTAAATCATAACGTCCCAGAGAAGAGGAGCTTTCTGATCTATTGCCACGTCGTTGTTGTTTGAAGTATCGACTGTCGTTGGAAGATTCTCTTCCTACAAGGATCTTTCTTTCACTTTAATACGTGAATTGCCACATAAATAAAGTGAGGAATTGATTAAACGAGCAAGTTTACCTTTTCTTTTGGGTCGCTCATGTTCGTCGGAAACTCTTACAACTCCCCTTACACCAGTAGCGACAATCCTAGAGTCTGTAATCACAAACACGGGTCTTTCAATACAGGGCCTACACGTCAAAACAGAGTTGACCTTGTTGCAGGATTACGTCAGATAGGTGCGGAGACCCTAGCCCACCATCCACAATAGTCATAAGTATAAGTTCCCATGTGATAGCTGTGTGGAATGTGAAATACATCACCAGTACATCTTTTAAACAATTGTGCATAGGCAAAGACAATGCTCTCCAATTAGCTCTTGTTCCGGTTACCTATGGGAAATGTCAATGAGCCGTCAAGAACGCCTTGGTCAAACCCAAACTGTCGAGCATACCTGTTTGGATAATAGGGCTCCAACATCATGGTAGTGCCAAAGCGAACAGGTAGGAGGTTTGGTCGAATGGTTAAGAGTTGTTCGAAACACTCATCGGATAACCCATCAGAATCATTGTAGTCCTGATCACCTATCCCCAAACCAAAGTCCACAACCCGGTAGTGCGCACGTTCAGTCCCTCTAAATATGAGTCTGGCTTGGTAGAGACTTTTGTCATGACCATTTACCCCAACATACTTTGCTAAAGAGGGAAAATTACCATCAAACTCGTCGTCGGGGCGACATGGGTACAAACAAGGGAAATATTCAACTATCCAACCAACCACAAAATGAATGTCAAAGTTGGGATTAGCACTACCTGGGTTACTTGGGTAGGTGGCCATCTTTCCTAAACCATGACATATATGCCGCAAGACAGTCGGGGCAAGTGAAAGTCTTTGTCAGCGAGCCATAACTGAAGCCATCACAAATGCTTCAGGTCTTACAGATTTTGACCCAAAAGTTAAAACGAACCTGCTTAGTAGAAGAGCTAGATAAGCCGCGAGTTCTCCCTCGTCAGAGATACGCAAAGGTAGTGGGTCTTTTGAATCCACCTCTACCTCCAAGGGAATATGAGACTTCTTATGAAACCCTGACGAGTCTTCGCCGTAGGCAGTAAACTGTAGTTTACCCCTATAGAAATGTCGAATCCACTTGTGCCAGGACACCTAACAGCAGGTAAAGATAAAACATTAGCACCTCGGTCAATTTTGTTTTCACTAAAAAAAGGGGAGTTATATGTAGAATGGGTGTTACCTCTGAGGTACCGTCATGACGACAAAGGTTGGTATGAATCCGCAAAAGTTCTGCTACAGTAGGAGGGTATTTAGCTTCATCCAAGAGCTGCTCATTTGGTGGAAAATACTCCTCGTAAGGGTCACCCAAAATAGGCAAACCACCAATTACCTTCAAGTCATTCAAAGAAATCCCAACTTCTCCACCGCCATGATGAAAGGGGTTAGTCAAGGGACCAGTGGTTCACAGAATGCTTTCCAAACGTTCTTGTTATAATCATAGGGAAGCTGGGAGATTCCGATAAGCCCATAAATACCAGCTTTCTCTAGGGGTTCTTTGTAGTTGTCAAGAATGCGCTGTGTCCACTCCATAAGATATGCGGTGAAGAAGGATAACCCACGAAAAGCAAACTCGACGCCCTAATTTCGAGGCCCGTCCAGGAGATTCTTGCTCCAAACTCCTTGCGAGGTCTTATACACCCTTCATCTTCATACAGAGAACAAATTAAGCCTCCCTCAGGTACTTCTTCCTTTTTGAACAGTAGGGTCAATTCGCTACCAGGAGGGGTGACCTTAATTTATGTCAAGGAAAGAGTTCTATTATACAGAGGACCCTCAGAAACTTCTTTGCCATTCCTTCCAGGCGCTCTTTGAGACCCAACTTCACCACGAGATCTCATGGGAGGAAGCCTATAGATGATTATGGAAAAGCCCATGGGAGGAAGAATTCATACCTCGGTTGTCTTCTCTGCCATTGTTTTCCAGTTGATGATGTAGCAAGGCTTCTTCACAAAGAGCAAAACGTTCCCTTTGTAAGTTAGGAGAGCGCGTTTTAAAAGAAAAAACAGAGTATTCTCTTCAAATTCAAATTTCAGTAAGATAAGGAGGATTGTTACAAATCAAGCCATATCAATGATTCTGATTTGGATTTGTTTTAGAAGATATGTTCAAAGGGGAAGAGGGTTATCATAAGCAAGGTAAATTTTTTTTTAACACGTGATATCAGCATAGTATGGACCTATATGTTCGTGCTGATGCCAAACTTTGAACGAGCTCAACCAAATTTCACTCATACAAAGTTTGGAGGGAAAATGTTGGAAATTAAAATTTTACAAATTCATCATGTGCATAATTTTATAAAATGAAATTAAAAGCCAAGAATGTTTGGCTTGATTGGAGAAATGGGCTCTTGTGTGTTACGGTACTTGGGCCAGCTGTAGTAGTGCAAAAGTAGCCCAAACAAAACAAAACAAAAATTATAATTCAGATAAATCAGGAGAAAGGCTGATTTACAGTTTTGGAAGGGTTGTAACTGACAGAAAAGTGGGGAGGTGGCCTAGAAAACCGATGCAAGGGGAGGTTACTTGGGATAACTTCCTATTGCACGTAATATAAAAGAGGAGACAGATTCAAGGGATGCAGAAGTCTGAGAAACCCACAAGTTTACTAAAAGAAAAAGAAATCAAAGCATACAAAGAGAAAGGAAGAGATGAAAGCTGCAGTGCAGGCACAACACGCAGAGTAATGCAAAAGCGAGACAAGAAACATCCAAGGGTACACTCTTTAAACTGCTTTATTAACTTCCTTTCAAAACTAATTGTTTTGTTCTTGTTCAAGCAGGTTTAATGGCTGATCAGTTACAAATGATCTCGCCTAGTGTTGCATCCCTTAAGGGTTTGAAAGATATTTGGATTTCTTACCTGGGGTGTACCACGTAGTAGGTTGAGAGTATACTCTCCCGTAGTTGGCTCGAACGTAAGTACTTTCGCCGCTACACTCGATCCCAATGAGGATCGGCTTCTAGGGGCGGAGCTCTGCTAAATCTTCCACTCAAAAGCATCAATAGCAGGGAGAATTGATGAAGACTGAAACCAAATGACATTCTATTAACTGCTCATATGTCATTCTTGAAGCTTGGGAAGATAAAAACAAAAATCTAATGAACAAACACAAGTAGGGGTTCTCATAAGTAATTTGAAAGCTCCATGACAAGAAACAATCGGGTTCTTAATTATGAGTCTGTAACAAGAGGCCTGTCAAGGCTGAAATTGTAGAAGAAAAAAAAGACTTTAAGTTCCTGAGAAAGTATCAAATTGAAAGAGCAGGATAATATACCATTGTGTTTGCTTTTCTACTCAAAACAAAACCAGAAGGAAAATTTGTAGGCTGACTGTGATCAGTCGGAAGGACCAAAACCTACCCCAGCTTTGTCACCTATAATTAAATTGGAAGTGCCTTCTCTGGGATAGTCAAGTCTAGAAGTGTCCAAATACCAGCACATACGTGTTCAAATCCAGACGAATCAAGTACAGTTTCATTCAAAATCAAATCCCAAATGGCCTTAAATTCAACCCGATTGCAAATCGAGCTACAAAATTAAGAAAAAAAATGGTAAAGCTCAGGCGCTTACCTGGAGTTCACCGAGTCGATGCTTCATCTATTTCTCTAGATGATTAAGACATTGGCCTCAGTTCTTCAGTTTAGCAGTGCCAATTGGGTGAAAATTTCTTCCCAATTTCCTTGATGTCCTGATCGTTTTCCCTCAAAATTTGTGATTGTCTGCCCAAAACCCAAAGGGGATTCCAATTAAAATCAAAATTGGTGGTGGATGTGGGTGGGGGGAGATCCGAAAATTCAAACCTTCAAATATCAAAATATAACCCAAAGGAACCGATTCGGGGGTGAAATTCATCAAAAACCAAAACCTAGAAAGATACCTCGTTAGTGTGTTGGGCTTAAATTTGCCCAGACACGTTGGATTTTGGATCCCCGACGCCTTCTTCTCCATTCTTCCCCAACCGGCTGGTTCGACGGCCGACGCCCGTATAGCTACACCTATCTCTAGTGGTGCGCGAGTTTGCAGCTCGCCCGTCCTCTCCTCCTTTGAATTATGTGGGCTTGTTTTTCCCATTGCAGAATCACTCACAAAGACACCCCAATTTCGTACCCAGAAGTGTTGGCTCTCGAGTTGATTAGGCTGTCTTCACAAGCTTTGGCTATGTATTTCTTACCATTTGCTGTGTGAGGGTGGAGTTTGCAGAACGGGAAAGTAAAATTGGACAAGTAAAATGGGTGGTGGTAATATCAATAAAAAAAAGTGAAAACAAAGATAGAAAGCCTGCCTACTATCACCCAATTGGAGGGGTGAGGTCCACTAAAATTTAACCCACCAAATGTATTTACAGTGTTACTCCGTATATATACCATATAGCGCAGTGTGCCAAGCTTCACTATGCATATTTATATGTATATATATACACTGACACTACAAATGAATAAACTAAAGAAAAAACAAGAGAGACCAAATCAACCAAATATACATATGTATAATGTATGTATATACGGCTTAGGTTCTTCCAATATATATGGAACCACACAATTCACCCACTAAAGTATACAAATTATAATTGACACAAATTAGAAATTGGGTTTAACAAAAATTATAAAGTTAAGCTCGTAAAATTTTGGGTGTCATTTTTTATTCTAGTGGGACAAATCTCAAATCGGCTCCTAAATAACAAAAAAACGGAGTCAAAAGCTTTAACCGAATTTTACTAAATTAAAATCGGTTCAGGTAGAACTACGTAAAGACTTGACGCCGTAAAACGGCTACGTAGGTAACCCGATATTAAATATCAAAATATGTCGGGTACAGTCGCTAACCTCTAAATTCACTTAAAAAAATGAAAACCTTAAAGGTGATAAAACACACAAAACCTTAAAGGTGGGTCCTAATACGATCCAATGATGCATGAAAACCTTAAAGGTGATAAAACACACAAAACCAAACCACTCAGAACTACGTGAGGCTTGATTCTCTTCCAAGAGATACGTAGGCAACCAGTTAAAATTCGGGTGCAGCCCAAATTACCAAAACCACTCAAATCTTGGTATCGATACAACTTCGAATCAAGAGGATAACCAAAAGGGGTCGAACTCAAATATTAAAAAATCAAATAAAATGTGTTGTACGATTATTTTGTGCATTTTTGTTCAACAGTGCCTTTGAGTCAGAATCGCTCCAAGTTGCCACCATGGCTTTCTTTTTCCATCTATCACCTTTCTTGGATTGGCTCTTCGTCTTTTGAGGGAAATCTTTCACAAGATGGTCTGTTTCACCACATTCAAAACAAGACAAAGGTTTAGTCTTCTTGTCATATTTGTTGTATTGAGACTTACCTCGAAATTTAGAAGACTTTGATCCATCCTTGTTGTTGAATTGCTTCTTCATTTTGAGGATTCGAGAGAGGCCTCTTGTGATAAGAGCAAAAGGATCATCCTCATCGTCATCCTCGTCTTCAGAATCAGACACATCTTTGGACTCGTTCTTCTTAGACTTTAGCGCCAAGTTCTTGGTGCTTGTTGGAAGTTCTCCATCGTCTTCATTGAGAATCATCTCATGTGTGATCAGCTTCCCAAGCAAGTCATCAAGGGGCAGAGTGGTGAGATCTTTGGCTTCCTCTATGGATGTTACTTTAGGACCCCATTTTTCTTTTGGGAGGCAGCTCAATATCTTCCTCACTTTCTCAACGTTCTTAAAGCTCTTGCCGAGAGAGTCAAGGTTGTTGGTGATTTCCGTGAACCGTGTGAACATGGCCTTGATAGACTCATCAGGCTTCATTTTAAAAAGTTCATACTTTTGAAGGAAGATACTGATCTTGGTGTCCTTCACTTGGCTAGTTCCTTCGTAGGTGACAACCAGCTTGTCCCAAATCTCTTTAGCTGACCTACAAGATGAAATACGGTTAAACTCATTAGTGGTAAGACCACAATAAAGTAAGTTAATAGCCCTGTAGTTTTTGGAGACGAGTTCAAGATCGCTTGGATGTATTTAGCCTCAGTCTTCGCAATTTTGGTTCCATTTGGTCCGTCTTTCTCTGGAACCTTCGAACCATTCTCTATAATGTTCCAAAGTTCCAGATCTTGATCTATAATGAACATCTTCATCAATGATCTCCAGTGGACAAAATTGTTTCCAACAAAGAGTGGTGGTCTACTAGTAGACCTTCCCTGTGCAAATCCTCCGCTTGCTTCACCAGACATGATCAAAAACTCACAAAATTGTTAGATCGAAACCAGTGAGTAAAGCTCTAATACCAATTGAAGGTTCGATAAAGTAAAACAAGTTAATATATAAATACTCTAGAAGGGGGGTTGAATAGAGTATGCCGGTTTTTCGCAGATAATCTTTAGAATTTTGAAGCTTTTGCAAAAACCTTTGAGATTAATCGTAATACTTCCTTCTGGCAAACCTGAATCACAATATAGTTAAACAATTCAAACCAAGGGCGGAAATAAGGTAAAGTAATAAGTAAAGGAGGCTGTGAATTGTTTACGAGGTTCGGCACGAACTTGGCCTACGTCCCCGCCTAGGGTTCTTCCACAACCCTAGGATTCAACCGGCTTTTGTTGATTCACAAGACTTAGGATCCTAATAGCTCACCGAGAAGCCTCTCTCCTATACAATTGCAATCTAGTCAACTCACGTTCTCTTGGAGTCCTAGACCAATCTAGAAGAGCCCAACCTCTCTCAGCTATCTAGTCGACATCGAACAATCTGCTCGATGTTGATACGGGGTTAGCTGTGTGATGGTCCGATCTTCGACAACAAGCAAGAAACTCAAAGAAACAAGCAAGAACTGAACAAGAACTCAAAACGCAACAATGAAACAACCAAGGAGACGCAAGAACTCAATCAAGATGATCAAGATCTTTCAAGAACGCAGCAAGAATTGCAAGAACCGACTCGACAATACTTATGGATGCAAGAACTCAGCCAAGATCGACCAAGAACATGCAAGACTCAACTCGACAAAACAAGAAACAAAGGACTCGATAAAATCAGTAGTAAAGACTCGAAATTTGATAGAAAGAATGGAAAGAAACGACCTGATATGGACTGAGTCGATCTGTATAGAAAAATATAGAGACCCCAGGCTTCCGTAGAAGGTAGGAACCAATATCAATGACTACATAACCCGCCTCTGCAACCCTACACAACAAAGCGGACAACTTGGAGGCACAAGGAGGGGGTTTGTGGATACTCGGATCACCAAGTCTTGCGAAGTGGATGAACGGCAAAGCAAACCAAGCTGAAACGATACCAATTCGCAATTGAAGAGCACAGCTCTATTCAATCGAGAACACACTCATTGTGTTTCACACAAAAATAGAGCTTTTCTATTCATTATCGAAGCGTAAGTTCTCTACAATGATCAGCCGTCAATATATAGAAAACCTAGGGCTGATTTTAGATAAAATAATAAATAAAAGACTAATTAAAATAAACTCCTAAAATTACCTAAAATAACTTAAGTAAATAATGTCTCTAAAAATAGCAATAAGGAAAGTGCTTTAATCCCGTCAAAACAGTGACAGTTTGCAAATAATGCAATTTTCGGCTAAGCTCCATGTCGAATCTGGAAAACCTTCAACAGTAAAGTTGTAGATCTCTTCTTCCTCGTTCCGATAAGGTATGGCACGCATCAATCCGATAAATATTGAATCCGTACGACTCATTTTACTGAGACGTCAAAAAACTGTCAAATATTCTGAACGAATCCAAAACGTCATTAATCCAAGCTTGCACATTTGGATCTTCTCCCATGGTGGAGCCTTCTTTTTCCTATTGAGAAGGACATCATCCGAAGGTGTCTTGGATGGTCCCGCATCAATCTCCCTTTCTTGAAAAGGATTCGTCCTCGAATCCAAAGTCGCCTTTGATTCCGCAAATGCATCCACACGAGCTCCTGGATTGAAAACCTCATGTCCATGGAAATTCATCTCAAGACCGGTTGGTGTAGGGAATGACCACTCTTTGTTGGGTATTGTCTCAACTTTGTCAACTTGCAGGCCATTAGAACTCTCTACAAAACCAAGAAAAGAAACTTTATGAGTGCATATTTCAGATTCCATATCAATGTCATGATGTTCTAACTTAATATGCACTTGAGCTTGGTCATTAATTCCTAAGTTTCCATCCAAAACTAGCAAGTTTTCATCCTTTTCCAAGGCTTAATTTTCAATTAACTTAATGCTAGAAATAGTAGAAGTTTCATCATCAATGATCATATTAGAAACTATGCCTTCTTCTAAGCATGTAGTTTGACACAAATCTTTGCTTTTATTATCAGCACGGGGTATAGGTTGAACATTTAAATCAATCAAAGAATCAACATCCTCATGTTCAAGGCAATCATCTTTAGAGGCAAGTAAACTAATATCTTGATCATTATGAACATGCTCATCATGTTTATCACTAGAATTTTCAGATTCATTTTTGTCTAGGTGATTAGTCATGAGAGGCTTCTTATTTGGGCAATCCTTCATAACATGTCCACTACCTTGACATATAAAGAAAGGAATGTACATAGGTTCAAGAGTAGAAGAGTTAGGATTACTCCCTTTAGGGCCAGTAGATACCCTATACGATTCATGTCCGTTCCAAGGCGCTCTTCCATTGTCGATGGGCTCATGAGGCATTCGGCCTTTACTCCTCCCTTGGGGTTGGCTTACTCTCTCCCTTGAGCCGCCATCAAACCTCCTTTGGGGCTGCTGCACATGGCCTTGGTGCCACCTTTGGGGTTGCCCACTCGACATTCTACCACCTTGGCTCCTGTATCTAGCATTCCTTTCCACTTTCATAGCTAAATGTAAAAGTTCAGTAGGCGTAGAATAAGGAAAGTAATTAATTTCATGAGCTAAGGCGGGGTGCAACAATATTCTAAGAAACCTAGCATTAGTATCTTCATAGGGTTCAGCTACATTAGCTCTAGCCATGGTTTCTTGCATCGCATAAAAGGTTTCCTCAACATTTTTGCTACCTTGCTTAAGATTTTCTAATCGTTGTCTAAGCTCTCTAGCATAATAGGGAGGAGCAAACCTACTTCTCATAAGTGCTTTTAATTGAATCCAAGAAGCGACAGGCGCATCAAGGGCTCTTCTTCTTTCTTTAACTAGTTATCCCACCAAATTAAAGCAAAACTTTGAAATTCTAGGGAAGCTAGTTGCACCTTTTTATGTTCAGAGAAGTTATGACAAATCCATATTCGATCCATTTTAGTTTCCCAATCATTATATGCATCTGGATCGCTGGCACCATAAAATTGAGGGATCTTTACCTTTACCTTACCTATGTCATCTTGCGTAGGCTCTCTAGGTGCTCGATAGTGGTATCCACCTCCTATATCATTTCGTCTAAGACATTGCTCCCAATAATCATCCTCTTGGAAGTCGTGGTCTACTGAGAAGTAGTACTCTTCTTGTTGCCATCGTCCTTTCCCTTGTCCCTGGATATTAGCCATCACAAAACAACAAACAAAGAACTATGTAAGGATTAGTAAAAATATAAACAACCTCGCAAGTGTTTCGCTCACACTCCCTCTCTAATTGGTATGTCACGCTTGTTGGGGCAATCCACCTTGGGCAAATCAACACTCAAGCAAAAACCTAACAATCAAAGTATATATGAGAGAATGAATGAAACAAGACTTAAGAGTACTCGACAAAAGGCTGCTGGACAACAAGGTCGAAATTGACCAAAAGACCTCGACAGAACCTGGCACTCGAGCAGCACTCGACCGGTACAAATGACACTCGACCAGAACTGGAAGACACTGCACAACGAACTTGATTCAAGCAAAGAGATCACTCGATTAGAGCAAGAATCACACAAAGGTACTCGATATAAGCAAGGTGAGTACTCGACAGTAGCAAGGAGAGAACTCAACGAGGGTCAAGATCACTCGACATAGTAAGGAGAGAACTTGACGTGGGCTGAGATCTCTCGACAAAAGCAAACAGCAACTTGACTCAGCAATAGTGAGCACTTGATCAGCAAAATCAGTACTCGACAGAAACAAAAGAAGGAAACACAAGAGAAAGTATGGAAATTTACCTCTTTTGATTGAAAACCTTTAAGTTAGGATTTTGTAGTTGCAAGGTAGGGTTTCAATTTTTGTGGAGGTATGTGTTTGGGATAGGGTTGTCGACTAAGGGCTGTAGAAATCACCAAAAGATGTCCTTGGAGCTTTCTTACACTAGATCAACAAACTCTTTTTTTTTTTTGACTTACTTTTGCCCCTAGTGAATTTTAATCCTCCTAGGTCCAAGTTCAATCCTTTTTTTTTTTTAATGAATTTCGAAACTGATTTTTTTTTTTTACCTAATGCAAGAAAAGACTCAAAATAATATATAGCACTCAAAAATCTGATGAAACAATGGTGAAAAGATAAAAAGATAGCCCTAAGATAAATAAATAGACAACCTTTTAGATAAAATAGGAAAGTGGATATATCTTTAGCCTTTTTAGATAGTTGATAGATATAATAGAATTTAAATCTAACAACTTAATAAAATCTGATTTCTAGGCAATGGATAAAAGATAAACCAAAATTCCCAAAGATAGAACAAATGATAGAAAAGATAACAAACTAGGGTTTGTCTTTGTGTGGAGGTCTGATTTCGGCCAAGCAAGGCTATGGGGACACAAGAGTGCCGTCGGCTATGGTGAACACAAGGGGCTGTGCCCACGCAGTGGTCGACTCCACGGTCTCGGCTAGGCTTTGTGTTTAGGCTAGGCAACTGTAATCACAAACTCAAGATTAGTGCAATAATCAATAAAGAATACAAGAAGTAAAAGACCCAAACAAGAAAAGGACTCTTTTTTTGTGTTTTTGTGTTTAGGAAAAGAAAAGGACTCAATCTTGATGTCGGAAATCAAAGCTCTGATACCAATTTGATACGGGGTTAGCCGTGTGATGGTCCGATCTTCGACAACAAGCAAGAAACTCAAAGAAACAAGCAAGAACTGAACAAGAACTCAAAACGCAGCAATGAAACAACCAAGGAGACGCAAGAACTCAATCAAGATGATAAAGATCTTTCAAGAACGCGGCGAGAATTGCAAGAACAGACTCGACAACACTTATCAATGCAAGAACTCAGCCAAGATCGACCAAGAACATGCAAGACTCAACTCGACAAAACAAGAAACAAAGGACTCGACAAAATCAGTAGTAAAGACTCGAAATTTGATAGAAAGAATGGAAAGACACGACCTGATATGGACTGAGTCGATCTGTATAAAACAAGATAGAGACCCCAGGCTTCCGTAGAAGGTAGGAACCAATATCAATGACTACACAACCCGCCTCTGCAACCTTACACAACCAAGCGGACAACTTGGAGGCACAAGGAGGGGGCTTGTGGATACTCGGATCACCAAGTCTTGCGAAGTTGATGAACGGCAAAGAAAACCAAGCTGAAACGATACCAATTCGCAATTGAAGAGCACAACTCTATTCAATCGACAACACACTCATTGTGTTTCACACAAAAAGAGAGCTTTTCTATTCATTATCGAAGCGTAAGTTCTCTACAATGATCAGCCGTCAATATATAGAAAACCTAGGGCTGATATTAGATAAAATAATAAATAAAAGACTAATTAAAATAAACTCCTAAAATTACCTAAAATAACTTAAGTAAATAATGTCTCTAAAACTAGCAATAAGGAAAGTTCTTTAATCCCGTCAAAACAGTGACAATTTGCAAAGAATGCAATTTTCGGCTAAGCTCTATGTCGAATCTGAAAAAACCTTCAACAACAAAGTTGTAGATCTCTTCGTCCTCGTTCCGACAAGGTATGAGACGCATCAATTCGATAAATATTGAATCCGTACGACTGTCAAATATTCTGAACGAATCCAAAACGTCATTAATCCAAGCTTGCACATTTGGATCTTCTCCCATAGTGGAGCCTTTTTTTTCCTCTTGAGAAGGACATCATCCGAAAGTGTCTTGGATGTTCCCACATCAGATGTCGAGGATAATTGCCCGACATCGACTTCGACCACTTCTTTAGAAAAGGTAAGTCCCCTAAATCTCCTCGATTTCGAGCAGTTATCCTCGACATCAACTACTTTTTCCCCTGCAGGTACACCATAAGTCGAGAAGGATAACTCGACAACTGCGCTTTTACTCGATATCGAGCAAATTTACTCGAAATCGACCAACTCTGCATCAAAGGTAAATTCTGATTTTTTTGATCGATTTTGAATTTTCTAACTCGATGTCGAGTCGTTTCTTGCAGTTGTACAGTCCTATGTCCGATTCAGCGTTGTCTTCGATGTATGCTTGGTCGACGCCAACTCCTATAGCTGATTTGGATGCTTCTTTCATGAGGATTGAGATGGATTACCTAGGGGAGATCATGAAGACGGAGGAAGTAGAGCCCATCTTGATTCCACAAGGCCCCTCTCTGGTGCTGAAGCCCTTACCTGACACCCTTAGGTACGAATTTCTTGGTCCTGACTCTACTTTTCCTGTGATTATCAGTGCTTCATTAAACACACAGGAAGTAGACAAGCTAGTAGAAGTCCTCCGCACTCACAGGAAAGCCATTGGTTATTCTCTAGAGGACATAAAAGGTATTTCACCCATTACTTGTACACATAGAATTCTTTTGGAAGATGATCACAGGGCAACAATTGAGCATCAAAGGAAGCTTAACCCTAACATGAAGGAGGTGGTCAAGAAAGAGATCATGCGCATGCTAGACGCAGGAATCGTCTATCCAATCTCCGACAGCAAGTGGGCAAGTCCAGTTCATGTTGTCCCTAAGAAGGGTGGAATGACCGTTGAGGAGAATGAGAAGGGCTACTAGCTGGCGAATGTGCATCGATTATAGAAAGCTCAACACCGCCACCGGGAAGGTTCATTTCCCGCTCCCCTTCATTGACCAGGTACTCCAAAGGTCAGCTGAACATGATTACTTTAGTTACCTGGATGGATATTCTGGTTTTTTGGCAGGTCCCTATTCATCCTGAAGATCAAGAAAAGACAACCTTCACTTGTCCCTATTGAACTTTTGCATATAGGAGGATGCCATTTGGCCTTTGCAATGCCTCTGCCACTTTTCAAAGCTGTATGATGGCCATCTTCTCCGATATGATAGAGGATATAGTGGAGGTATTTATGGATGATTTCTCTGTTTATGGTACTACTTTCGATATTTGTCACTCTACCCTACGCAGGATACTCAAGCGTTGCGAAGAGACAAATTTGGTTCTCAATTGGAAAAAGTGCCACTTTTTGGTAAGAGAAGGAATCGTGCTAGGCCACAAGGTGTCTAAGAAAGGTATTGAGGTGGACGGGGCCAAAATGGAGCTTATCCCATTGGTTTTCTAGCGAATGTCTTGAAGCCTTCAACGGGTTGAAAGAAGCCCTTATCTCTGCTTCAATCATTCAATCGCCGGATTGGTCACTACCTTTTGAAATCATGTGTGATGCCAACGATTAAGCTGTTGTGAGCTAAATCTGCCATATTTTACAGTAACTTTAAATATCGTTTTCTGCATACTTTGCATACATTTGGGTTAAATAGTACAGAATCTATGTAGTTTATGTTTATTTGCCAAATTATGGAATATACACCAGTTTCTGTTTAAATTCGCAGAATTCGAGACATTTTACATCAACTCTAAGGAAGGTCAAAAAAGCTCGGAAAACCACTACAGAAGTCCAAGGTCAAATAAGCAGCGGAACCAGTCGAATCAAGCTGAAAGCCCAGGCTACTCGATCTCGAGTAGGCCTTACTCGATCTAGACGAGCATGTCCGAGTACAGGCCTTGTCGACTAGGAGCCAGACCATCCCAGCTCCGGAGCCCTACTCGATCTCGACAAGCCCTGGTCGAGATCGACGACGCCTCAGCGCCACACCCGGAGTCGACGAGGAGAGGAGGCAAGCCGAGGACGAGGACGACCAGGCAGCACTCGCTGCCAGCGACTCGACTCGCTGCAGCGGACCGCTCGCTGCCGCGGAAATCTTCGCTGCCAGCGGGACGCACCAAGACGAGGGAGCTCGCCAACTCGCTCCAGCGGAAGGGGGTTCTCGCACCTGCGGATGGACGGACTCGCTGCAGCGGAAGAAGCGGCTCGCTGCAGCGGAAGAAGCCACGTCGAGGACCTGCTAGCCGAGACGACAAGCCAGCCCAGTTGACGACTTTCCTAGTCGACATCGACGAGCCCCAGTCGACATCGACGACGAATCCAGAAGCTGTTGACGTGGCTTGACGAATCCTACTCGGAGTTGGAGTCCTTGGAGCCGAGGATAGCCTAGTCTATCCGAATTATCTACATCTACCATGAAGAAGAGAGTTTTATCCACTTAAGACATTTAGATATTTTTAGATTTAATTTCTTTATCGCTTTTATTTATCCTTAAGCATTTTAGATATAGTTTTAGATATAAATATAGATATTCTATCCTCGATTAGCAAGGAATAGGAGGCTATAAATAAAGCCCATGGGGCTCAGTTTTAGAAAGACAATTTCGGAGTTAGAGAGGTAGTTCACAGAGACGGTTTAGGGAGTTCAGAGGTTTTAAGGTTTTGGCAGTTTACGAGAGTTGATTGCCAGGATTGTAAAGTCTTTGAATTTAGTTTAATGCAAGTTGTTATTTTCTTTCCAATCAATGTCTGAGTTTGCGATGAGGCGTGAGTAGTCCACCCACTTCTAGGGTTGGGGCGAGCCCGACGATAGCCATGCGCGCTTGAGGTAAAAATCCGACCTTTATCATGTTTTGAGCATTTTCCTACTTGTTTATGTGTTTATTACCCGTCTAATGGAGATCCATGCTAACAACTTGGATTATAAACATAAAATTGGTAGAGACAATTAGGGTTTCTTGAGAGAGTTGTCTAATTGTTGGAAAAGGTGAAAGCTTAGTCCTTTGATGCGATTTACATGATAATTTGTTTGGTTCTGCCTTATGCATGCTTGGTTATCGTTGTTGCAAACCCCAATCTTGGAAGCCTTTTACATACAGTTTATTTCGAAGGTCCCAAAGCATTTGCCTTTACTTTATTTCTTTATTTCGTTTTAATTCTCTGTCTACTCGATCTCGACCAAGCCTGGTCGACCTCGAGTTACTGATCTTCGATCTAGCATCGCTGTAGCTTCTGTGTGCAGGTACTCGACGAGACGAAGCGAAGTCGACGAGGACTGTACTCGACATCGAGTAGCCCCTCATCGACATCGACAAGCCTCTGCCTGTGCTAGCTGCTGCGCTGTGTTCGACTGTCTGATCTTCTGTCGACTACCCTAGTCGAGATCGAGGACCCTGTTGTCGACTTCTGTCCGTGAGATTTCGCCGCTGCCTAGGATCCGCTGAAACGCTTCCTCGTGGATCGATCCTGACTTCCCACTGCTGCATCAGGAGGAGGTCTTGTAATTATTTGCAAGGGACGGAATCTGGTTTGCTGTGATTTATTTCTATTTTATATTTGCATTCTAGATTTCCTCCTATACAACAAATTGGCGCCGTTGCCGGGGAAGCTATCATTCGCGCCTTAGGTAGTTAAATCTCACATCTGCTTTGAGTTATTATACAGGTGTATGCGCCGTTCTGGTCTACCACCTGAGTTTGACGCCTTAGACGAACCAGAGCGTTACCTACACATCCACTCTAAACTCAAAAGGATCATGGCGGCCGCTGAAACACAAGAGCAACTGATCGAAAGGCTGACAAGGGAACTAGCCGCTAAAGATGCTGCTATCGCCACTGAGAAAGCAGCAAGGGAGCAAGCAGAAGCTGAGCTTGCCCAATATCCAACTACTTCAGGGGATTATATGCATCCAGCTCTCGTCGTGCCTGAATCGGCGATTCTAATCCCTGATAACTCTTTTGAAATTCGCACTCAATTTTTGATAGAGCTTAAAAATAATGCTTTTTATGGCAAATTTAATGAGTTCCCTCTTGAACATATTACTAACTTTCATGATATGTGTCGTACTCTTGCAGAAGGTACAACTCTGGAATATGTCAAGATGAAATCTTTTCGCTGGTCGCTCGCTGGACCTGCACTGAAGTGGCTTGAAGGGCTGAAACCAAGATCACTCACAACATGGTCCCAAGTAGAGCAAGAGTTCTGAACAAATACTTCCCACCCGCCAAAACAGCACTTCTCCGCCAGAAAATCACCGCCTTCAAACAGAAGCAAGGGGAACCGCTGGCAAAGGCATGGGAACGCTACAAAGAACTGCTGCGATCTTGCCCTTCTCATGGACAGCCACCCTACGTCATTCAGGAGATCTTCTTCAACTCTCTTGATCAAATCACTAAGGATAGGATCAACCATTATACTCGCTATGAGTATCTGACGATGCCACCAAGCGACGCATGGGGTGTGCTAGAAAAACTCACTAACTACGACAACAAATATGGGGCTCCTACAAACTATGAGGAGAACTCCTACGCCAGGCCAGCACCATCAATGCCACTCTATGAGCCAGCAAAGGAGATTGACCCAGATGTCAGGGAGCAGTTCTACAGAGACCAGAATCGCAAGCTCCTCAAGCAAGTCAAATATCTATCTGTCAACCAGCCTTGCATTGAATGCGGATCACAGAGGCACACCACTACTGAGTGCCCACACACCGAGCAAGTCAGGATGGCAGAAACACATGAGCAGGCAGCCTACGCCGGGGGTCCAAATCGCTACATGGGAGACCAACGATCCTACCAACCACAGTGGAACCAAGGTCCTCCTAGGAATCCCCCACCCTATAGAGCTCCAGGACATCCAGAAAGGGATCAAAAGAAGGATGATCTGCAGCTGATCCTTGAGGAGATGCGTCGGAATCAGGGCACCATCAACAACTAATTCCAGAATATCACTACAAAGTTTGGGGAATTGGACATCTGGAAAAGAGGAATAGAGACGCAGATGGGTCAAATCGCTGCACAGATCCCACGACCGTCCGGACAACTCCCTGGGCAAACTGAACCAAATCCTAAGGGGAAAACCGGACACGTCGCAGCTATCAAACTCAGGAGTGGACATCAATTACACGAGCCAGAGGTCGGAAAACAGCAAAGCAAGGCAGAGCAGCAACTCGACATAGAGCACAGCCAACTCGATCTCGAGGAAGGTATACTCGACATCGACGAACCGCTACTCGACAAAGACCAGAAGCTGAGCTCGGACTCTGCTGTGCAGACCAGCAACTCCAGGTCGACCACTGTACTCGATGTCGACGAGCAGCGTCTGGCCGACTGCAGGTAGGTTTACCAGATTTGTTAATATGCTGCAAGAACTAAATGTTTCTATTCCTTTTACAGAAGCCCTGCAAGAGATGCCTGGATATGTCAAATTTCTCAAGGAAATCCTAAGAAAGAAGCGATCCATCTCAGAGATCGCAGGCGAATGCAAAGTACTCCACTTCCCTGAAAAGAGACCTGACCCTGGTAAGTTTTCTATTACTGTGGGTTTTGGTCAGTATAAATATGATTCTCTATGCGATTTAGGAGCAAGTGTGAGCATCATACCTTTATCAATCTGGCGGAAAGTGAAGATAGGATGCATAGAACCTGTGGATGCCAAGCTATACATGGCAAACAATATAGTAGTCATCCCTACAGGTATAGTTGAGAACGTCCCTGTCCAGGTTGGTAAATTCTTTGTTCCAGCCGATTTCCTTATCATTGACTGTGCTGAAGATCCCACTAGCCCTATTATTCTTGGTAGACCATTCTTAGCTACTGTAGATGCCAAAATAAGTGTCAAGAATAGATCGCTCACCTTCACCATAGGCGATGAGATTTTGGATTTCTCTTTTGGCCCTGCAAAAGAAGAAATTTCATGGCTGGAGGTGAAAAGCATCAGCAACCACGGGACCAAGCAAACAGCGGAGGAAGGTGCTGACGCTGTACCCGAGGTCGACAAGCGCTACTCGACATCGATAAGAGACCTACTCGATCTCGACAAGACTTTGTCTACCTCATCAACCACTGCAGAGCCAGAAACTTGCCAGGAGCCTAAGTATGGGGTCCCTGTACTCGAGGTCGACAAGCCTTCATCGATGTCGACTAGCCCCAAGCCCAAAGATTCCTGTTTTGGGTCCGAAAAGGCAGGTTCAGGTATGAATCCTACTCCCCCTCAGTCCATAAAGAAAATTATAAATGATTTAAGGGGAGACAAAACGCCGTGGCAAGAGAATCTGCGAAAACTGAGAGCTGGAAGGAAAAAGGAGAAAGAAAAAGGAGATGATGCAAGCAACAACCTGTCTGCTGAGCTTGCATACTACCAGCAGGACCTAGATGATCCAGGAGAGGGGCCAAGCATGAGCGGGCCCCACAATAATGGTCCTTGAGCGCAAAAGGAGAAGTCGGCCTGGCGACTCCAAAATCTAGAGCATGTATATAAAACTTTATAATTTTGGGACTTTTGAACTTTTTGTTTTGTTTTTGGTTTTTGGTTTTAGGGTTTTATGTCTTTTAGAATGTTTTATGTGGATAGTCTTGTTTTGTGTGCAATCTAACACTTTTAGGTCGGCAAGCATATAAAGGATCGCGAAAAGTGGAATAAAGAAGTCCCTGAAAGCAGTCAGAATCGACGAAGGCCAAGTCGACGACGACAAGAAGGAGAAGCCCAGAAGTTACTCGACCTCGAGTAGACGTACTCGACATGGCCCAGCCAGACGCTCCTCGACTTCAGATTCCACCAGACGCTGAGAGCCTATTCGATATCGGGTACTGTACTCGATATCGACAAGAACATCTACTCGACATGTACTGATCCGCCTTCCTCGATGTTTTATCCTGTGAGTTCCTTCCTTTACTCTTGTTTTTATTTAATTTTTCTACAGTGGGGACACTGTAAATTTTAAGTATGTGGTGGGGGAAGGGTTTACTTCATGCATATTTGACTTTATTTGACATTATATGTGCATTATTTCTTTGAATTACTATATGGCTATTTTGGAATGCATTATTGATTTATATGCTTATATGCATGTTTTCCAAAAAGTTTGAAAAATCACCCCCATTGAAAATTTTGGTTAATGTTATGGAAGCTTTAATTGAACTCGCCGATGCAAAGTTGGATTCATTAAAGGTATAGCATGAAATTGCCTAGTAAAGGGAAGTCATAATGAAGTGCATTATTTCTTGAAAACCATAGAAGGAGGTAAAATTTATAGTTGCTTTTGACATTGATGCGGGACCATCCAAGACACCTTCGGATGATGTCCTTATCAAGAGGAAGAAGAAGGCTCCACCATGGGAGAAGGTCCAAAGGTGGAAGCTTGGCGTTTTTACATTCGTTCAGCAATTTGACAGCTTTTCGACGTCTCTGTAAAATGGGTCGTACGGATTCAATATTGATCGGATTGAGGCGTGCCATACCTTGTTGGAACGAGGACGAAGAGATCTACAACTTTGCTGTTGAAGGATTTTCCAGATTCGTCCAATAGCTTGGCCGAAATCCACATTCTTTGAGCTGCTGCTGGTTTTGACGGGATTTTGTTAAGTTTTGGAACATTATGTTTATTTCCTATTTTTAGTATTTCTTTTACTTAAGTTATTTTAGGAAACTTTAAGGTTATTTTTATTATTTCCATTAGATGTTAGTTTTATCTTATTCTATCATCTAACTCGGCCCAACAGCCCTGCGTGGCCTATATATTCCGAGTTCTCCTATTGTAATTCAATTAGAACATAATGAATAGAATTTAGATCTCTCAAATTGTGTGAAACACATGGAGTGTCTTGTTGATCCAACTAGAGCTGTGCTCGTTGATCATCGAATTGGTTTGTTTTAGCTTGGTTTGCTTTGTGTTCATCAACTTCGCAAGACTTGGTGAATCTAGTATCCACAAGCCCTCTCCTTGTGCCTTCAAGTTGTCTACTTGATTGTGTAGGGTTGTAGAGGCGGGTTGTGTAGTCATTGGTATTGGTTCCTACCCTCTGAGGAGGCCTGGGGTCTTTATCTTGTTCTGCATAGATCGACTCAGTCCATATCAGGTCGTGTCCTTCCTTTCTTTCTATTAAATTTCGAGTCTTTATTGTTTCTTTAAAGAGTCTTGCTGCGTTCTTTGTTTTCTTGATTGATCTTGAACCTTTCTTGGTCGAATCTTGCTGTTCTTGTTGAGTCTTGATTCGTGTCTTTTGTTTCTTGTTTAGTTCTTGCTTGTTGTCGAAGATCGGACCACCTCACGACTAACCCCGTATCAAATTGGTATCAGAGCTTTGGTTTCCGACATCAAGATTGAGTCTTTTTCTTTTCTAAACACAAAAACCACAAAAAAGAGTCCTTTTCTTGTTTGGTCTTTTACTTCTTGTTTCTTTATTTGATTATTGCACTAATCTTGAGTTTGTGATTGTTTGTGGTTGCATAGCCTAAACACAAAGCCTACCCGAGACCGTGGAGTCGACCAGATCAGTGTGCACAACCCTTGTGTCACTCTCCTAGCCGACGGTAAGCCTCTTGTCCCCATAGTCGAGTAGCTTTGGTCGACAGCCCCATTCACACACAAAGAAACCCTAGTGTGTCTATCTTTTCTATCTTTGGCATATTTGTTCTATCTTCTATCTAAATTCCATTTATTTATTGCCTTTACAAAAATCTGATTTTTGGTGGATATAAATCATATTTATCTATCATTTATCTTTAAGGCTTTAGATAGATCCACTTACCAAAGATAAACAAAAGCCTCACCTATAAATACATCTTTAGGGCTGAATTTCTATCATCTATCACCAACATATCATATTTTCGAGTCCTTTTCTCATTATTGTTAGTTTTCTTGCATTAATTTCAGATTAAAAAAAAAAAACAGTAAATTAAGTTCCGAAAATTCAAAAAAAAAGAGAAGAAAGTGTTTGGTTGTTGTTTGTTGATCTAGTGCAAGAAAAACCTAAAGGACTCAACTTTTTGGTGATTCTCCATAGCCCTTGTCATCAGCCCTAAACCTAAACACATACACCTCCACAAAATTGAAACCCTACCTTGCAACTACAACATCATAACTTAAGGTTTTCAATCAAAAGAGGTAAATTTCCATTCTTTCTTGAGTTTTTCTATTCTTCTCTTTGTTTACAGCTTTGTCGAAGTTGTTTGCTAGCTGTGTCGAGTACTTCTATTCTCTTGAAGTGCTATTGTGTGTGTGTCAAAGAGATCTCCCCCTGGTCGAGTTCTCTTTTGTTTGAGTCGAGTGCTTGTTTTGCTGTTCGAGTACTCATTAGTCTATTTTCGAGTTGATTCTTGCTGATTGTTGCTTGGATCGAATTGATTATTGCTGTTATCGAGTTGTGTTTGATTGAGTCGAGTGATCTCAGCCCTTGCCGAGTTCTCTCCTGTTATTGTCGAGTACTCAACCCCTTTGTCGAGTACTTATTGTTTGTGGTTTCATTCATTCTCTTGAATTACATACTTTGATTGCTTAGTCTATTGCTTGGTTGTTGATTTTCCCAAAGCGGATTGCCCCAACAAGCGTGACATACCAATTAGAGAGGGAGTGTGAGCGAAACACATTGTGAGGTTGTTTATATTTTTCTAACCTTTCACATAGTTCTTTGTTTTTCTTTATTTGCGATGTCTAATAGCCAGGGCAATGACTGGTACAATACCTTCATGGAGAACATAGCTAAGATGAATGCCAGCATAGCTAAGATGGAAAACAGCCTTGCGACAATAGAGTTTCAGCGTTTTGGCTCTAATACGGTGTTTGTACAAGGAGCCTCACCTAGAGATGACGTGCCACCAATTGAAAGGGAAGAACCTCATCCTATTTCTACTCAACATAATGTTTCTTCTACCATAGATAATTCTCTTGTTGCTGGAAATATAGAGCATGTTGTTAATAATGATCAAGATCTTAATTTAATTGTCTATGATGATAATATTTGCATTGAATCTGAGCATGATGATTCTTTAATTGATAGTAAAGTTTTAAGTGTTCAACCTAGTCCTTGTGTCCTATCAAAGAGAGTATTTGTGCTTAGAAATAGGCAAAGTGTCTAATTTGATCATTGATGGCGAAAATTCTTCTACTATTGCTAGCCTTGAATTAGTTGAAAATTCAGCCTTGAAAAAGGAAGAAAACTTGCTAGCATTGGATGGAAACTTAGGGATTATTGACCAAACTAAAGTGCATATTACGTTAGAACATAATGATGATATAAAATATGAATTATGCACTCTTAAAGTTTCTTTTCTTGATTTTGTAGATGAAGCTGAGATAATGACCATCGAGGAGTGGTCAATCCCTACACCAATCAGCCTTGAGAAGGGTTTCAATGGAGATGTGGTATTCGATCCAGGAGCTCGTGTGGATGCCTTTGCGGAATCAAATGCGACCTTGGATTCGAAGACGACTTTTCAAGAAAGGGAGATTGATGCGGGACCATCCAAGACACCTTCGGATGATGTCCTTATCAAGAGGAAGAAGAAAGCTCCACCATGGGAGAAGGTCCAAAGGTGGAAGCTTGGCGTTTTTACATTCGTTCAGCAACTTGACAGCTTTTCGACGTCTCTGTAAAATGGGTCGTACGGATTCAATATTGATCGGATTAAGGCGTTCCATACCTTGTTGGAATGAGGACGAAGAGATCTACAACTTTGCTGTTGAAGGATTTTCCAGATTCGTCCAATAGCTTGGCCGAAATCCACATTCTTTGAGCTGCTGCTGGTTTTGACGGGATTTTGTTAAGTTTTGGAACATTATGTTTATTTCCTATTTTTAGTATTTCTTTTACTTAAGTTATTTTAGGAAACTTTAAGGTTATTTTTATTATTTCCATTAGATGTTAGTTTTATCTTATTCTATCATCTAACTCGGCCCAACAGCCCTGCGTGGCCTATATATTCCGAGTTCTCCTATTGTAATTCAATTAGAACACAATGAATAGAATTTAGATCTCTCAAATTGTGTGAAACACATGGAGTGTCTTGTTGATCCAACTAGAGCTGTGCTCGTTGATCATCGAATTGGTTTGTTTTAGCTTGGTTTGCTTTGTGTTCATCAACTTCGCAAGACTTGGTGAATCTAGTATCCACAAGCCCCCTCCTTGTGCCTTCAAGTTGTCCGCTTGATTGTGTAGGGTTGTAGAGGCGGGTTGTGTAGTCATTGGTATTGGTTCCTACCCTCTGAGGAGGCCTGGGGTCTTTATCTTGTTCTGCATAGATCGACTCAGTCCATATCAGGTCGTGTCCTTCCTTTCTTTCTATTAAATTTCGAGTCTTTATTGTTTCTTTAAAGAGTCTTGCTGCGTTCTTTGTTTTCTTGATCGATCTTGAGCCTTTCTTGGTCGAATCTTGCTGTTCTTGTTGAGTCTTGATTCGTGTCTTTTGTTTCTTGTTTAGTTCTTGCTTGTTGTCGAAGATCGGACCACCTCACGGCTAACCCCGTATCAGACATGTTGCATGATAAGATGACGGAGGACTTTATATTTCCATATAATGCTCATTGTTTGAAATCCTAGCCTTACCTATGCTTATGCATCACAAAAGCCATAATATGCCTTATTTCAATTATTGCTCCACATGATCTAAATATTTGCCATTCTCTACCTTATCCGGGGATTATGTTGAGAATGATATTACATTATGGAGATTATCATATGGTGTTTGTGTTGTGATTATTATCATTATTGGAGTTTGGAAGGAAATTGTTTGAAATTTATGGAAAATTTAATGAATGAAAGAAAATCCAATCACCTCAGGAGATAAAGGTAGATTGACCCTGCTCTCTGAGATAATAGTTTGGAGAGATGGGACACACTGTGAGGAGTCCAAAGCACTAAGTATCCGGGGCCATTCATGACACCCATGTTTGCGACTCGCGAGAAGGCAGTGCTGAGGTCAGAGAGGTAAAAACATTATTGTTGATAAAAGCATTATGAAAGGTGATGAATTTTATGAGAAGGAATGTGGTATAAAATTCAATTTGGAAATACTCCATTTCCCCGGATCATTAGCACCACATTGCCAGAAACTGCCCACCTTTTAGCCTTTTACCAAATCTACTCCTTATTTGAGCTAAATTTAAGTCCTCTTGATTATTAATGCTTTGTCACGAATGAATGTTTTGCATAACCCTCCTTTTGTGAGTAGATGTTGCTTTGATATAGTTACACATGCATGGATTTGTGACACTAGTACATTTTCGAGGATGGTAATTGATTGCAGGGACATATAAGAATGAATCTAATATGTTGAGAGTTTTTTTCTTTCCCTGAATGACAATTAAAAGTATTGCTTGAGGACAAGCAAGCTTAAGTATGGGGTGTTTGTTGTGAGCTAAATCTGCCATATTTTACAGTAACTTTAAATATCGTTTTCTGCATACTTTGCATACATTTGGGTTAAATAGTACAGAATCTATGTAGTTTATGTTTATTTGCCAAATTATGGAATCTACACCAGTTTCTGTTTAAATTCGCATAATTCGAGACATTTTACAGCAACTCTAAGGAAGGTCAAAAAAGCTCGGAAAACCACTACAGAAGTCCAAGGTCAAATAAGCAGCGGAACCAGTCGAATCAAGCTGAAAGCCCAGGCTACTCGATCTCGAGTAGGCCTTACTCGATCTAGACGAGCATGTCCGAGCACAGGCCTTGTCGACTAGGAGCCAGACCAACCCAGCTCCGGAGCCCTACTCGATCTCGACAAGCCCTGGTCGAGATCGACGACGCCTCAGCGCCAAACCCGGAGTCGACGAGGAGAGGAGGCAAGCCGAGGACGAGGACGACCAGGCAGCACTCGCTGCCAGCGACTCGACTCGCTGCAGCGGACCGCTCGCTGCCGCGGAAATCTTCGCTGCCAGCGGGACGCACCAAGACGAGGGAGCTCGCCAACTCGCTCCAGCGGAAGGGGGTTCTCGCACCTGCGGATGGACGGACTCGCTGCAGCGGAAGAAGCGGCTCGCTGCAGCAGAAGAAGCCACGTCGAGGACCTGCTAGCCGAGACGACAAGCCAGCCCAGTTGACGACTTTCCTAGTCGACATCGACGAGCCCCAGTCGACATCGACGACGAATCCAGAAGCTGTTGACGTGGCTTGACGAATCCTACTCGGAGTTGGAGTCCTTGGAGCCGAGGATAGCCTAGTCTATCCGAATTATCTACATCTACCATGAAGAAGAGAGTTTTATCCACTTAAGACATTTAGATATTTTTAGATTTAATTTCTTTATCGCTTTTATTTATCCTTAAGCATTTTAGATATAGTTTTAGATATAAATATAGATATTCTATCCTCGATTAGCAAGGAATAGGAGGCTATAAATAAAGCCCATGGGGCTCAGTTTTAGAAAGACAATTTCGGAGTTAGAGAGGTAGTTCACAGAGACGGTTTAGGGAGTTCAGAGGTTTTAAGGTTTTGGCAGTTTACGAGAGTTGATTGCCAGGATTGTAAAGTCTTTGAATTTAGTTTAATGCAAGTTGTTATTTTCTTTCCAATCAATGTCTGAGTTTGCAATGAGGCGTGAGTAGTCCACCCACTTCTAGGGTTGGGGCGAGCCCGACGATAGCCATGCGCGCTTGAGGTAAAAATCCGACCTTTATCATGTTTTGAGCATTTTCCTACTTGTTTATGTGTTTATTACCCGTCTAATGGAGATCCATGCTAACAACTTGGATTATAAACATAAAATTGGTAGAGACAATTAGGGTTTCTTGAGAGAGTTGTCTAATTGTTGGAAAAGGTGAAAGCTTAGTCCTTTGATGCGATTTACATGATAATTTGTTTGGTTCTGCCTTATGCATGCTTGGTTATCGTTGTTGCAAACCCCAATCTTGGAAGCCTTTTACATACAGTTTATTTCGAAGGTCCCAAAGCATTTGCCTTTACTTTATTTCTTTATTTCGTTTTAATTCTCTGTCTACTCGATCTCGACCAAGCCTGGTCGACCTCGAGTTACTGATCTTCGATCTAGCATTGCTGTAGCTTCTGTGTGCAGGTACTCGACGAGACGAAGCGAAGTCGACGAGGACTGTACTCGACATCGAGTAGCCCCTCATCGACATCGACAAGCCTCTGCCTGTGCTAGCTGCTGCGCTGTGTTCGACTGTCTGATCTTCTGTCGACTACCCTAGTCGAGATCGAGGACCCTGTTGTCGACTTCTGTCCGTGAGATTTCACCGCTGCCTAGGATCCGCTGACACGCTTCCTCGTGGATCGATCCTGACTTCCCACTGCTGCATCAGGAGGAGGTCTTGTAATTATTTGCAAGGGACGGAATCTGGTTTGCTGTGATTTATTTCTATTTTATATTTGCATTCTCGATTTCCTCCTATACAACATATGCCGTGGGAGCGGTTCTAGGCCAGCGAAAGGACAAGAAACTACATGCCATCTACTATGCAAGCAAGACTCTTGAAGTGGTTCAGGCTAAGTACACCACAACAGAGATGGAATTTTTTTACTGTGGTTTTTGCTTTTGAAAATTTTGTTCTTATCTTGTTGGATCTAAAGTTATTGTCCATACTGACCATGCTGCTCTTAGATACTTGATGACAAAGTAGGATGCTAAACCAATGTTGTTACGATGGGTGCTCCTACTCCAAGAGTTTGATGTTGAGCTAAAGGACAAAAAGGGCATAGAAAACTCAGTCGCCGATCACCTATCCAGGCTCCCCAAAGACATGCTAGAGGAAGCCCAGGACACCACACCAATCGACGACTCTCGCCCTGACGAGCACCTGATGCGCACTGACACAGTTTTCCTCGACATCGAGCAACCTTCCTCGACATCAAGTAAACCTGGTGAGTCTTCTTCTTTGAATGGATTTGAGCTACAAAGTTACTCGACATCGAGCAACATTTTCCCAACTCGATAGACCACCAAAAGTCGAGAACAACACCAGCAGACACTGTAGTTTCCTCGATATCAAGTAGTTTTACTCGAAATCGACCAACTTCTGGTGAGTCTTCAAGTGAGATTTTTCGTACAGATTCCGGTGAGGATTTCTTCTTTACCCCTCCTACTAGTCCTATACATGATATATATGCTATAAGAGGATCAAAGGTACCCTGGTATGGAGATTTTGCTAACTATCTTGCAGGAAATGAGATCCCGTCTGGACTATCCTCATAGGCAAAGAAGAAGTTCCTCCACGACGTCAAGCAGTACTATTGGGATGACCCTTACGTGTTCAAACAAGGAAAGGACCATATCTTCAGACGATGTATTCCGAATGAGGAAGTAGAAAGTGTCATTCGCCATTGCCATACTCTCCATACATGCGGACATGCCAAAGGCTTCAAAACTGCATCTAAGGTAATTCAATGTGGTTTTTATTGGCCTAATCTTTTCAGGGATGTGCAGGATTTTGTTACTTCATGCGAAGAGTACCAACGAGCGGGCAACATTACTTGGAAGAATGAGACACCACTCACAGAGATTTTGGAGGTTGAGCTATTTGATGTTTGTGGAATAGACTTCATGGGACCATTCCCTGCTTCAGGACCTTACAAATACATCCTTGTGGCGGTCGACTATGTCTCTAAATGGGTTGAGGCTATTGCAACTAGGACCAACGACGCGAAGGTAGTTTCAAAGTTTGTTAAAACTAACATATTTCCTCGCTTTGGTGTTCCTAGAGTTCTTATTTCAAATGGTGGCTCACATTTCATCGAGAGTGGATTTGAGGGACTTTTGACTAAGTACTGGGTAACGCACAGGGTGGCAACACCTTATCATCCCCAAACTAGTGGTCAAGTAAAGGTCTCTAATCATCAAATCAAAGCCATCTTGGAAAAGACAGTCTCCCGCTCAAGGAAGGATTGGTCATCTAAGCTTGATGATTCGCTATGGGCTTATAGGACGGGTTACAAAACACCGCTGAGAACAACTCCTTACAACTTGGTTTATGACAAGTCTTGCCATTTACCTGTCGAACTGGAGCATAAGGCAATTTGGGCCCTCAAGGAGCTCAACATGGATCTCGACGAGGCAGGTAAGAAACGCTTTATTGATTTGCAGGAGTTAGAGGAGCTAAGGCTGAAGGCCACCAAAAGATGGCAAAGTAAGAAATTGGTGCCAAAGACATATGAGGTAGGTGACAAAGTGGTTTTATATAATTCTAGACTACGTTTGTTCCCAGGAAAGCTCAGGACAAGATGGAGTGGACCTTTCGTGGTTCACCACATATACCCTCATGGAGCAGTAGAGTTAATTGGCACTGATGGAACCACCTTTAAGGTAAATGGGCACAGGGTCAAGAAATACTATGAAAAAGAAGACCCGGAAGAGGAGATTCGCGCCACCCTGGCATTGGTCAAAGCCTAAAATAGGAAAGTGGGTCGAGCTAACGACTTAAACCTTAGCGCTTACGGGAGGCAACCCGATTTTCTTACTCCTTTTTCTTTAATTCTATTTTATTTTCTTGAAATTCGTGCATAATCTCTACTCATTGTTAAATTTAGGGATTCAAGGTCTACTCGATGTTGACCAAACTTAGTCGACATCGACCAAAAAACAAGGGTGGTGCTCACTATATCGAGTTCTTCTAGTCGAGGCCAAGAGGAGGATTTTTTTTCCTCGATGTCGAGTAGTTTCCTCGACATCAACGAAGCCCATCAGGTAAGAGGGAAGGGTCCTCGACATCGAGCCACTTGCTCGATGTCGACAAGGGTTCTAGGTAAGTTTTCTTTCTCTAGAAAAAAAATATATATAAAAAATAAAAAATATATATACTTACAGATTTTTTTCGGTTTTCTTTTTTCTTTTTCTTTCTTTCCCTTTTTAAAAGCCCATGGAACCCTCTCTCCCTCCTTCTGTTTTCCCCGACTTCGGCAAACCTAGCCGACACACCCAGCCGCACCTTCATCTTCTTCCTCCCGCTCCTCCTTCTCAAGCTCTGCTGCAATTCGCCGGCCATCACGCCAACATCTGACCACGTGCACCCCGGATCCACTGCCTCCGAGCACCACCAAAGCCCAGCCTTCCTCCCCCCCCCCCCCCCCCCCCGCGCTGCTGTCGTCTTCAACATCGTTGCCCCTAACCACCGCCAAACACCTCACCTCCCAAGATCCGGCCACCTTTCCCTAGATCCGACAGTCTTGCTTCAATTTCGGCCTCCTGAAACCCGAGGTCCGGCCATATCAACCACCAGCAGCCCTCGCCGAGGACCAGCCTCCCCCCCCCCCCCGAGCTCTCGTTGTCTTTGCGCCCAGAAACTCGGCCGACCACCTCACCACTCCAGATCCGGCCACCTTGCCCCAAATCCGGCTTCCACCAGCCCGGATCCGTCACCTCCGAGCACCGTCGCGCCCAGTCCCTTCCCCGCGCTTCCACATGTCCATAATCGCCGCCACTGTGTGGTTTCTTGAACCAAATACGAGAAACCCACCCCTTAATTCTCTCTAATCACAAATTTCTTCCCCCTATTTCAACTCAAAGGTATGATTTCTCCCTCTTTTCTCTCTAAATTTCAGATTATCTATTTTTATGAGAACCTAGGTACAGATTGGAATTTGAGTTGTGTTTTGAATATCTAGGGTTTGAAATTTGCGCGGGAAATTAATATTTATATTATTAAGGGTTGGTTATATATGGAAATATCTATATTTGATGGGCTGATTTTTTATATCTCAATGATTCCCATATTTAGTTCATATATATTGTCAAAGGAATTCATGAAATTTGGAACTTACTTCGTGTTATATTTGGAAATTTCTTGAATTTGGGGCTTTATTTAATTTCATATATATGTTGCACTTCTTAATTCATTATATGAATTGTTACATGATTTGATTATATACACTTCCTTATGCTTATTTATTATATCTTATAGGATAGTTTATGAACTAAGTATGGGGTTGTTTTATTTAGATATTATCTTATAAGGGGTACTTTATTTTTGCAGTATATGTTCAGAACAAAATATCCAGAAATGGATCACCTGAGGATTGATGATGAGGAGACACGTCTACGAGCTCAGGACTTAGCAGAGCGGGCTGAGAACGCCCGTTGGTATCATCAGTCGAGCATGGAGGAGCTCGGTATGCACTTCTAGATGGTCTAGGGGTTTGGCTGGATCGATACTGACCGTCTGATAGAGCCCCTAGACCATCACTACTCGACACTAACAGGAGAGTTCCTAGCGACTCTCCGGATCCCAGATTCACCTGCCTTCCACCACCGGGTCCATTTCCAGCTGGCCAACAGGTGGATCTCCATGACTTTGGAGGAGCTGAGCGCCGCCTTTGCCTTCCACCACACCACCAACACCTTCCACATCCACGACACAGATGTGATGTGGCGTTACATGTCCAACATGTTAGAGCCTACCTATGACACTACCTACACTGCCAACATAGCCAGCCCTCTATTCTCTACTATTTTGAGGGTTCTGGGCAGCACGATTTGGGCCCGCCCTGAACTGCGGCAGCCCAACCAGCCAGAGCTAGAGTGTCTCCGGTGGATGCTTTTTTATTCTGATCCCCTGCCGCTCGCCTACGCATTGTTAGTGATGCGGATCAAGGTGGCCTTCTGTGGGTCAAACAATGATCTTGATCCAGGCGAGCTCTCAATTCGAAGGTCGCTTGGATCAAGATCATTGTTTGACCCACAGAAGGCCACCTTGATCCGCATCAGTTAGAGCACTGTGTTACCCGTCGGAACCTCCCCCGAGTATCCATCTACGACGGTTGTATGGTGGCTATCCTAGCCCTCCACCTCGAGCTCCCCATCAACCGGTACACTATGTGGAACGTGATGAGGATTAATCTGGCGTCCCTGCAGAAGGGACATATCATAGCACGCCGCCACGACAGATGGGTCCATTGTAGGACAGGGATACCTATTCGGCAAGATTTGATGGATCTGCACCATACCCGCGACTAGTACACTACATGGACATGGATCGATTACCACCCTGAGATCATCCCAGCCGCTGACCCTACCCTGAGGGACCATGCTCTCCTCTACGACCATCCCTATTCTGAGCCTATGGCAGTAGACCCTCAGCCAGATCCTGCAGATGGTGAGGACGAAGGGGATGACGATGACGACGAGGCTGACGGCTCACAAGCCTCTCACCAGTCTTATCACTCCCCACAGCAGCTCCCCTCTCACCACTCTTATCACTCCCCACAACAGATCCCCTCCCACCACTCCTACCATTCTCCCCATCAGATACCCTCTCACCACTCTCACCATGCCCAACAAGCCCACCATGCTGGAGGATATTCATATGAGATGGTTTCAGAGATGAGACAGATGAGGCAGTTACAGGCAGCCATGTTTGACCAGATGACCTCCTTGACGCTCAGAGTTGACATCATCGACAGCCGCCAGGAGCGACTCTATTCAGCTACCATGGATCACCATTTCATGGTCAGAGATCGTTTCGACGGCATGGATCAGCGCCTCTGGGGCCGCCCATCACAGTTCCAGAGACAGGGGAGTACACATGACGCTGGTGGATCTTCACATCAGCCTGGTAGCTCTTCTCGTGGAGGAGCTTCTGACTACCAGTTTGGATTGCACCTCCCATATTACGATCCACCACCTCATCAGTGAGCAGCTCTGTAAGTCTTTTTCCCTCCCTTTGGTTATATTTCTTTGACAGTGAGGACACTGTCTATTTTAAGTATGGGGTGAGAGTAAAGACTATGTTTAGGACTTTATTTGTTTTTATGTGCTTCCAGGACTGATACGGGGTTAGCCGTAGGTTGGTCCGATCTTCGACAACAAGCAAGAACTAAAGAAAGACTCAAGAAACGCAGCAAGATTAAAGCAAGAAACGCAAGAAACGCCAAGAACCAAAGGGCTGTTGATGTCGACACTAGCAAGACTCAACAAGATGATTCAAGATCTGCACGAAACAACCAAGAATGATCAAGAACTCAACAAGACTCAAAAACAATAATGAAAGACTCGAAATTTATAAGAAAGAATGAAACGACACGACCTGATAAGGACTGAAATGATCTATGTAGAACAAGATAAAGACCCCAGGCTTCCGTAGAAGGTAGGAACCAATATCAATGACTACACAACCCGCCTCTACAACCCTACACAATCAAGCGGACAACTTGAAGGCACAAGGAGGGGGCTTGTGGATACTAGATTCACCAAGTCTTGCGAAGTTGATGAACGGCAAAGCAAACCAAGCTGAGATTACCAATCAATTCGAGATCCTGAAGAGCACTGCTCAATTCGACTAGATCTCTCTCTCTAAGTGTTTCACACGTTTTGAGAAGAATAAACTTTGTTCAATAATGTTCCTCCTTAATTACAAAGAGGGAATCAACTTATATAGACCTCTAAGGCTGATGGGCCGATTTATCTAAAGGAATTAATAAAATAACATCTAAAGTTTCCTAAAATAACTTAAGTAAAATTAATACTAAAAATAGTAATGTAAGGAGCTGATTTTCGTTCCAAACAGTACAGCTTGCAAAGATGTTGATTTTCGGCCAAGCTCCATGTCGAATCTGGAAAAACCTTCAACAGCAAAGTTGTAGATCTCTTCGTCCTCGTTCCAACAAGGTATGGCACGCCTCAATCCGATCAATATTTAATCCGTACGACCCATTTTACAAAGACGTTAAAAAGCTGTCAAAATTCTGAACGAGAGTCTAAAACGTCATTTCTTCTCCCAAGGTGGAGCCTTCTTCTTCCTCTTGAGAAGAACATCATCCGAAGGTTTCTTGGATGGTCCCGCATCAAGGACTATAATTTTAAGTTTCATTTCATGGTTTGTATCGGATTTATTTAGGACATGGAACAACTCTGTATTTGAGTTTAGTTGCATATTATTTATCGCATTTGCATGGTTAATTTCTACATTATTCGAAATATGCATTTTTAAAGAGAGTTGTAGAGACTGCGCCCAAAGCTTGCAAAAAACGTTAAAAAAAGAGAGTTATGGAAGCCAAGGCAACACTCGACGATGCAAATGATGGATCTGTTAGAGATATAGCACAAGATTGCCTAGAAAAGGGAAGTCTCAATGACATGCGATTTTTTATGGTAAAACCACAAAAGTAAGGTAAATTGACGTTGCTTTTGACATTATGCACAATAAGAGAATGGAGGATTTTAAAATTTCCATATATGCTCATTTTCATACTTCTAGCCATACCTATACCCAATTGCATCACAAAAGCCATATTATAAGCCTTATTTGCCTATATATATATATATATATATATATATATATATATATATATATATATATATAGTGAGGTTAAAGTGAAAAAAGGGCTTAAAGTGAAAAAAATGCTTAAAGTGAAAATTAACCGTTCGCTTCCCCTCGTCTGTTCGCTCTTCGCTCTTCCCTCGCGTTTCCTCCCTCTATCGCTGCCGGTTTCCGGCCACACCCACACCGCCGCCTCCATCTACCGCTGCCGGTTGCCGGCCACACCCACACCGCCGCCTCCATCTACCGCTGCCGGTCGCGGAATCAAAGGGACTGAAAACGTCGACCTCCCGCCTGGCGTTCTTGAGCTTGAGAGCCTCGTCCGTGGAGATATCAAAGGCGCAGGCCAGCACCTCCGCCGGAATGGCCCTCAGCAATGAACTCCCACCGACGATGGGGCTGGTTATGGGGTTGTCGCTGGTCTTCACATCCACCCATCTCCCCCATAAGTGTTGTTCGACATTTTTGGCTCGGAATACCTTCGAAATCCCGATTTTGCACCTTGTTTCAACTCGAATTTGGTATGATTTATAACCCTAAACTTGTTTATTACAATTATTTAGATTGTTTGAATGATTTAGGTTGAGATTGAAAATCTAGGGTTTGATTTAGAGCGGAATTTGGGGCTTTTTGCCAAAAGCCAAATTGATTGAAATTGATTACATGGTTGTGTTTTTGGGTTGATTTTGAGCTAATTTCATGTTCATATCATTGTCAAATTGTTTATGGATCATGAGCTAATTGAATTTTAGAATTTTATATTGCGATATGTTTTAGAATTCGGGGCTTTTTGCCAAAAGCAAAATTGACTGAAATTGATGATATGGTTGTGTTGTTGGGTTGATTTGGAGCTAATTTCATGTTCATAGTATTGTCAAATTGTTCATGCTCATGGATTTTAGAATTTTATTGCGATATATTTTAGAATTTGGGGTTTTTTTGCTAACATCCAAATTGATTGAAATTGATTATATGGTTGTGATGTTGGGTTGATTTGGAGCTAATTTCGTGTTCATAGCATTGTCAAATTGGTTGTGAATCATGAGCTAATTGGATTTTAGAATTTTGTTGCGATATGCTTTAGGTCGATTAAGTTCTTCTATTTTAGCATGAAAATCATAATATAGCCTATTAGCTCAATTGGTAGAGCAATGTGCGTTTGCACAAAGATGTGGGTTCAAATCCCATATAGGTTACATAATAGACAAGAGCGCAACAATCGCAAATTGTTAATCATGCACATTATAATCTTAGTTATGCACAATTGTATACTAATTTTGCACAATCCTATCTTACTTTTGCACAATTGTATTATTAGATATGCACAACATAATGTTACATTTGCAAAACATAGTGTTATATTTGCACAACTTAAAGTTATATTTTGCACAATATAATGTTATATTCGCACAATATAATATTATATGTGCACAACGTAACATTATATTATTAGATACGCACAACATAATGTTACATTTGCAAAACATAGTGTTATATTTGCACACCTTAAAGTTATATTTGCACAATATAATGTTATATTCGCACAACATAATATTATATGTGCACAATGTAACATTATATTATTAGATATGCACAATATAATGTTACATTTGCAAAACATAGTGTTATATTTGCACAACTTAAAGTTATATTTGCACAATATAATGTTATATATGCATTATATCATCTTATTTGTGCACATTATCATTTTATTATTGCACTTTATAATCTTATTCATGAACGGGAACACAAAAAAAGTAACCATAAATAGCTTATGCGGGATTTTGAACTCGAACCTTTGTGCATGGGCACATCACTATACCATTTTTTGAGCTAATAGGCTTTTAATGACACATGTTGCATTAAAGTACAAAACTGTCATAAAATAGCGGTCCATAAAGAAAATTTTTGGTATGACACATTATGAAAATGCACATTTATTAATAATAACATTTATTGTATTATTTGTTCACTTTATATTTTGTAATCTCATCTTTTTCCCTTTTTAAAATAAAGACAAAAACTGTGATGTAACATTCTTGTTGTATTTTTTTAATATTATGGTTGCACCTAACAATATTATTTCAAATAAAAATTACGGGCTAAAATATGTAATTTTCATAATTGAAATAAGGGCAATATTCGTATGAATGGAAAGTTTGGGGGAGGCGTGTGAAATTTACCCCATAATTAGGGTCATTTAACCATTTTCCCATTTACTCATAAATTTAGGCCCACTTACACCAAAATTAGGCTAATTTATTCACTACTCATTTAATTAGGGCCATTTACCTTTAAATTAGGCCCATTTACATCCAAATTAGACTTTTTTTTCACTTTAAGAGGGATTTTCATCTTAAGCCCCATTTTCATTTGAACCTTTACCTATATATATATATATATATATATATCATTATTGCTCCACATATGCCTTATATTGCCCATTTTTACCTTAGACCATATCCGGGGATTATGTTGAAAATGGAAATCATTTTATGGAGACATTATATGGTTTGTTGTGTTGTTATGTCATTATTGGAATTTGGCAAGAAAAAATCAAGTTTTATGGAAAATTTAATGAGTGAGAAAAAATCTGATCACCTCAGAAGATAAAGGTAGATCGACCCTGCTTGCTGAGATAATAGTTCAGTGAGATGGGACACACAGGTGAGAAGTCCAAAGGACTAAGTATCCGGGGCAATTCATGACACCCATGTTTGCGACTCGCGAGAAGGCAGTGCTGAGGTTAAAGAGATAAAAGCATTATTATTGAAAAAAAGCATTATGAAAGGTGATGAATCTTATGAAGAAGGAATGTGGTTGAGAAAGTTTGGAAATAATGCATTTCCCCGGATTTGACACCACAAAGCCAAAAATTGCCCATCTTTAGCCTTTTACCTGTCTACTCCTTTTTGAGCTTATATAAAATCCTCTTGATTATTTTTGTTTTGTCACATAAAATTGTTTTAGTATAAACCTCCTTTTGTGTGCAGAAATTGCTTTTCATTCATAGGCACAGATTTGTAGGCACCAAGTACCTTTTCAAGGATGGCAATCGAGTGTTGGGTAATATTACAATAAATCCATTATGTTGAGAGTCTTTGCAGATTTCCCCTGGATGACCATCTAAGTTATTGCTTGGGGACAAGCAAGCTTAAGTATGGGGTGATTTGATGCTCACTAAAATAGCCATGTTTTTATGCACATTTTAGCTCCTTATTCTATATACTTTGCATATTTCGGGCTGGGAATATGTTGAATTTATGTAATATATGCTTATTTGCAAGAAATAGAGGTTTACATAAGCTTGGGGACAAAACCAAGAAGAAAAGAAGGAAGCAAAGTTTTACTCGATTTCGAGGAGCATTCCTCGACATCGACAAAAATGGTGAAGCATAGCCGGATCGAGCAACACCTGATCGAGGAAAGCAGGAGAAGAAGGCAACTCGAGTAACCTTTTCCTCGATGTCGACATAATTGCTCGATATCGCCTAAACCCAGCAGCTACCCGAGTTCGAAGATCCGAGGAGAAGCTACTCGAGAAAGCCAAGCAAGCTGAGATCGTAAAAACTCCTCGAGATCGACCAATTTGGTCGATGTCGACAAAAAATGATCTCTGGGCCGCGACGTTGTTGGGCCTTTCCGAAGTCGAGTTGGCTTGCTTGGGCTCAAAGAAAGTCCGAATCTATCAAGTCTATCAAGGTTTATCCAAGGAGAGAAGATTATTCATTAATTTAGATATTTAGATATTTCTCTTTAGATTTAATGTTTTATCTTTATTTAATTTTATCTTTAGAAAGTAGATATAGATTGCTTTCCTTGATTAGCAAGAATTAAGCCCTATAAATAAAGCCCTTGGGGCTGATTTTCTAGTCATTCAATTTTAGAGAAGTAGTTCCACATAGAGTTTAGGAGTTCAAATGTTTTAGGGTTTTGGCATTCTATGAAAGTTTGAGTGCCGGGATTGTAAAGACTTTGAATATAGTTATGCAAGTTATTTCTTTTCAATCAATGTCTGCGATTGCGATGAGGCGCGAGTAGTCCACCTATTTCTAGGGTTGGGGTGAGCCCAACTAGAGCCATGTTGGTGGATTAGCGATTGCAAAAGGAGGTATTTTATCGTTATCATATTATGTTCCATGTGCTTCATCTTTGATTGATAAATTGAAGAACTCATGTTGTGAAACTTGGGTAGTAATTAGGATTTCTATTCGGAAGTTTATAAATTCTAATTATGAAAAGGAATAGATGCAATTAGGGTTATTTATCGCGAGATTTATATTCCTACTTGTCAGATTGGGTGAAAGCCTTCTCCTTTATCGATAAAGTCACCGCCTTTTATGATTTATATTCCGCTTTCATGGTAATCGTTGTTGCAAACCCTAATCTTGGAAGTTCTCTTTCATCCATCAGTTTAGATTCAGAATTTGCATTTATTTTACTTTCTGTTCTCCTCGATTTCGACCAAACTGGTCGACGTCGACTTCTCACATTCAATCCACAAGATCGTCGTAGCTTTTGTTTATGTAGTTCCTCGATCTCGAACAGATTTCCTCGACGTCGACAAACTTACTCGATATCAAGTAAACTTCTCGATATCGACCAAACACAGAGACTGCCGCTTGCTTAGTTCGACTTGCCTGACCTTTTGTCGACTAACCTTAGTCAAGGTCGAGCACCCTGAAGTCGACTTCTGCCCGTGAGATTCCTCCGCTGCCTAGGATCCGCTGACCAGTTTCCTCGAGGATCGAACCTGACTTCCTTTTGCTGCATCGGGAGGGAGTCTTGAACATTATTTGCTGGGATCCAATCGGTTTGCTTTACACTATTCGTATTTTAATTGCACTCTCGATTTCCTCCTACAACAAGCACAGGGCCACCGAAATTGATTGGACGACCCTGGCTTAACTGAGTAGAACAAATACATAATATGTGGAGTTCAAGTTGGGAGAGGAGTGGGATGTGGAACAAGACATGATGCTTGGTGGTGAGGATGTTGAATTAATAAAAGACAGTTTTAAATATTTAGGGTTGGTAATGCAAAGCGACATAAGTGTAGATAAGGATATCAAACATCAGATTCAAATGAGATGGCATAAGTAGAGGGCCACATCAGGGGACTTGTATGATAGGAAAGTGCCTCAAAAACTCAAGGAATTTTTTTACAGATTGATAGTTATGCCTGCAATGCTAGCTATATGGGTCTAAGTATTGGGCAACCACAAGCGCACAAGAGAAAGGGCTCATGGTTGCAGAGATGAGGACAATCAGATGGATGAGTGAGTTTATTAGACTCAAAATGATAAAAAAAAAACGAGGTTATCTACGGTAAGTTAGGGGTACCAGTATCCAACATAAGTTGAGTGAGTCAAGACTTTGTTGGTTTGGTCATGTGCAGAGGAGAGATCCAAGTGCACCAATGCTTAGATGCTACAATTTGGAGATTGAAAGAGTTCGAGGTGACAGAGTGAGGGAGACCAAAGAAGAGTTGGAGGGAGGTGATTAGCTAGGATTTTACCCTTTTGAACCTTGGTGGGAACCTAGTTAGGGACATAATGCAGTGGAGTAGCATCGTTCATGTTAGAGAGGGTAATATTGGTCACAAGTGGCAGAGAGTGTATCATTTCTCCATTCCCGTTATCACGTACACTATTTGTCTTTTACCCAATTCCTTTGTTTTGTTGTTCGTCAAACTTTTTTGTGTGTTGTGTGTTTATGTTTGTAATTGTGCCACTCAGAAACATGCTCTCGACGTAATCAGGGAAAGAGTATGTACAACTTGGCCCCTTAGATCTTGCTTATATGAGATATATTTGAATGTTTTCGGTGTTGTTGTATTCAATGTTTGCCTTTTTAAACTTCTTGTACGCACATGTGTCGAAGTGAATCAAGTTGTTGAAAAAGTAATACAAATTCGTCATATTTTGGATCAAAGTTCTTCTATTTCTCACCCAAAGCAGTAGTGCTCTTACTTCTCATTCGCAAGGACGTCATTGGGTGATGAGTTCTACAAGGTCTAACATCGCCCAAATTATTACATTGTAAAAAAAAAGGAAAAATGACTGAAAATAATGCCATTTATCTGGTTTGAACCAAAAATAATACGAACAAAAAAAGTCTTGAAATAATACAAACTATCAGCCTATAAATAAAAAATAATATGAACTTTGCAAAAAAAATTATTTATCAAAATTATAAAAAGTCTATAATTATTCATACTTTGCAAAAATCCACCTTTTATATTTTAAATATATCAAATCCACTATTTGGTTGTTCAACTTTGTGTAATACAATCCAAATTTTTAAAAATTACACAAAATTACCTGAATTCTAGGCTATGATTATATTATATTATATTATATTATATTATATATAGAATAATTATGGATAAAGTGGATGTGATTTTATTTAATTTCCAAATAAATAGTGGTTTAATTTTGGTATATTTAAAAATAAAGGGGATGGATTTATGCAAAGTGTGACTATATACACACGTTTTTGTAATTTTGGTATAAATAATGTTTTGTTTTTATTCTTCTCCTAGTCCAAGTTCAAAAGTTTGTATTATTTCAAGTCAAAAGTTCATACTTCGTAGTTTGTATTATTTTTAGTTGATTTTAAAGTTCATATTATTTTTGGCTTGTAGGTGGATAATTTGTACATATTATTTTGAGACTTTTTTTGTTCCTATTATTTTTTGTTCAAATTTAATAAGTTAGTATTATTTTGAGTCATTTTTCCTAAAAAAGAGGAAAAATAACTCAACATAATACAAACTATCAACAATGAAGCACAACGTACAATATGAATTTTAAAATTTATATACAAACTATACCGGATTTAGACAATATTAATATAATGATTAGAATTGGCAAAAGAAACAAAAATAATTTAGATTAAAAATATAATTAAGAAGATAAAAAAATGATACGGGGTTAGCCGTGTGATGGTCCGATCTTCGACAACAAGCAAGAATTAAACAAGAACTAATAAAGACAGCAAGGATGCTTCAAGAATCGATCAAGAAATCTGCAAGATCAATCAAGAAGTTAAAGAACGGAAGCAAGAACGAATAAAGACTCAACAAGATCAGCAAGATTCGATCAAGAAGCAATCAAGATCGATCAAGATTCTCAAGAAACGCAGCAAGACTCGACAAAGATGAATAAAGACTCGAAATTGAAGTGCAAGAATTAAAAGACACGACCGATAAGGACTGAGTCGATCTATGCAGAACAAGATAAAGACCCCAGGCCTCCTCAGAGGGTAGGAACCAATACCAATGACTACACAACCCGCCTCTACAACCCTACACAATCAAGCGGACAACTTGAAGGCACAAGGAGGGGGCTTGTGGATACTAGATTCACCAAGTCTTGCGAAGTTGATGAACACAAAGCAAACCAAGCTAAAACAAACCAATTCGATGATCAACGAGCACAGCTCTAGTTGGATCAACAAGACACTCCATGTGTTTCACACAATTTGAGAGATCTAAATTCTATTCATCATGTTCTAATTGAATTACAATAGGAGAACTCGGAATATATAGGCCACACAGGGCTGTTGGGCCGAGTTAGATGATAGAATAAGATAAAACTAACATCTAATGGAAATAATAAAAATAACCTTAAAGTTTCCTAAAATAACTTAAGTAAAAGAAATACTAAAAATAGGAAATAAACATAATGTTCCAAAACTTAACAAAATCCCGTCAAAACCAGCAGCAGCTCAAAGAATGTGGATTTCGGCCAAGCTATAGGACGAATCTGGAAAAACCTTCAACAGCAAAGTTGTAGATCTCTTCGTCCTCGTTCCAACAAGGTATGGCACGCCTCAATCCAATCAATATTGAATCCGTACGACCCATTTTACAGAGACGTCGAAAAGCTGTCAAGTTGCTGAACGAATGTAAAAACGCCAAGCTTCCACCTTTGTACCTTCTCCCATGGTGGAGCTTTCTTCTTCCTCTTGATAAGGACATCATCCGAAGGTGTCTTGGATGGTCCCGCATCAAAAAAAGTAAAATTAAAGGTACGAATAATCATCTTCCCCACCTCTCCCTCACTTTCCATTCATATTCTTCAAGATCTAGGTCATTGTTGCCTTCTTCTATCGATCGTCTTTGCCAGCCTGCACTAGTAAGTAATAACTAGAATTTCCCTTAGCTTCCATAATGGCCGAAAAGACGAATTGGTATATTAAAATACCTCCTATGAACAAATTGGTATATTTAAAATCGTTAGAGACAAATTGGTATATTTAAAAGGTTCAATGGGACAAATAGCCCAATTTCTCTAATTAAAGCTTGGTTCAACCAAACCGGTTTTCTTAAAAAAAAACACTAAATGAACCAAACTCATTGATAATGCATATCTTAAATAGGCATTTTTAGGCTAGTTAGGTTGCATTTAGGTCATGATTTGGAGTTAAATTGCATCTTATGATTATTTTAGAAGAGTTCGAATTCTGCACAAATTTGTGGTTATTTTGCAGAGTTGGATTCGAACACCGTTGAGGGATGCAATAATCTTGGAACTGAGAACAAGAAGCAAAGTGGAAGAAGCATAAGGGAGCTGAGCATATGCGACAGAGATCTTAGTAGCCGCACCATGTGATTGCAGCGGTCGCAGCATGCTAGACAGTGGCCGCCGTAAGGAGCTGATGTAGTGACTTGGGAGAACATGAATGCAGCGGCCACTGCATCTGTGCAGCGGCTGTCACATGAGACAATAGCAAGATGATGCATTTTGTTTAATGAAACTCTAGTTGGGTGGATGTTCCTTTTGACCGACTTGAGTTTTAAGGCCGATTTCTACCTAGTTTTTCTACTAGCTTCTATTCTATTCTACGTTCGTCACAATTAGACATTGAGCGATGTCTTCCATGATGAACTAAACTCCTTTGTTCTATCTATAATTTAAAACTTTATTTGGATTGATTTTGAGTTTCTGAACCTCTTTCCTTAATTCCTATATTAAATGTTTCAGCTTCTTTGCGCTTATTGATTGATTGTTTTGTTCTATCTTGTCTGGTCAACTAGTTAGATCAATTCAATTGCTAGGGTTTTGTAGATTCCCCGTTGCGAACCTTAACACAAGTTGCAAGCTTATCCCCTTAGAACTCGTTGAACTAATTGGATCAGTAGGAACTAGGAAGTTGGATGTGTTGTTAAATCCCTTTTCGATGGACTGCAAATACCTTGGTTAATCTCTGAACTTAAAGCAATCGATTGGGCTAAATCCTTTTCTGAGGGACTGTTCAATCGATAAGGGTTTCTAGGACTCGTTGGACTAGAAACTATATTAGGTCGGGACTGGAGCATTCATATGAAACCTAAAAGAACGAGAGGAAGTTAAAATGATCGCTTCAACCAAATAAAATGGAAAATTATAGGTAGAACTATTTATCACCATTGTCTGAATCAATTTCCTTTACTTTTGCTTCCAATCCATTTTGATAAAAGGCGGATCTTTTGCATTCATAAAAAACTCCCTTTGGTTACTTAATTGACATCTTAATCACACTTGAATAACAAATTTCTCTATGGGATCGACCTCTTGCTTATTGCTATCACTACTACAGAAATGGGTTTATAACCCGGATATTTCACAATTTATAACCCGTATATACTCCGGGTTAAAAGTCATCGGGTTATATATAGTTGGGTACCTATATAACCCAGACCCAATATCCGGGTTATTTTCTTTGGGAAATCCGGTTATTCCAATACATTATACATCGATTGTCCGGGTTATTTGGGTAGCTATATAACCCGGATATATGTCATATCCGGGTTACATTACAAGGAATATATAACCCGGATTTTGCAATTGGATATGCAAATGTCACCATATATACACCGGATCTATGTAGGTCCGGATTATATAGTCGCCTTTTTTTAAAAAAACAATAGAGGGTTCTACCCCGGTTCATAAAACTAAATCGGGGAGAACTCTGGGATTTCCTACCTCGGTTCATGTACTAAACCAGTTAGAAAAACTCTTTTATTTGACAAAACATTAAACACAATAGATCATATAAGAAAAATGGAACCACTTATCACATCAAAATAATCGCGCTACATTATAAAACAAACTAAGCCAACTATGCCAAGACAAGTTCCTGGAGAACGAGCAAATCACGATAAATTTATCCAACTATGAATTAGCAACTAAGTAGCAAGCAAACATGATAGTTGCTCCATTTATACAACAAGCCAACAAAACTCAACCATTACTCCCCTTCTAAATATCTTCAAAAATATGATCTCATCTTCTTTTATGCTTCGAAGTGTAAATATGCCGCTGCTCAAGTACCAACAAAAATACATCATAAGACGAACATGGCTTATAAATGAGAACAAAAGAAAAAGAATGTCAAATGATAATCCTACAGGAAATCCCTACTTGTTGCCAAATTTTGTTATCAAAAGGCCTACCAAGTTGTGACTAGCAGTCATGGAAAGAAAGGTTTGATCAAAATGTTAAAACAATATATACTTAAATGGGGGACATATTGCCCCCACTCCCAAAAATAGGGGGAAGAAAACACAGATTATAAAGCACTAAGTTCTCTAGAATATTGTCAAACTTACATTATAGAGCAATATAGGCATCATAATTCCCCATCATGAACCTACAATTCATGTTGTATAAACCAACATGATGCTATCCATCTGAGTGAGCATGCTTCTCTCTAAATCTTCAAAGGCCTGCTTAAGTATAGAAATGTTGCCCCTCATAGCTAGCCTGTGGAATAAAACATAGATCAAATGAATATGAGCCTTAAAGACTATGAAAACAATGTCAAAAGATCACTAGAATGCAAGTTCACAAGGGTCTACTAATTTATGCTATAAATAAACCAAAATTATATAAAAGAAAAATCATATAGGAAAAGAGAAAAAATAAAAGATGTTTATATTTCTTTAAAAGTATACAAGAAAAGGGGATAAAGAAGAAACCAATGAATAAGTATGTTCCTATAAAAGAAAGTAAATAAAAAAAAAGGTTTATCAGCATTCATGAATGTGATTTCCACCATGCACCTTAGTTTTAAGTTTCAGCTTCCTTTTATTCCTATCATATCAGATAAAAACATAAAGGGGACCTTGTTGTCTACACTCTGCACCAACAAAGTATCTTCTATGATAAAAAAAATATATCCAAAGATTATAAAGGAACTGAATGAATATCAAGATTTTTCACGAGGTCTCAGGTTTTCTAATTATATATCATGTACATATATACACCTATATAAATTATATCGATAATTATATATCCTTTTATGCAATTATGATAAAGTACATCTAATTCTAGTCAAATAATAATCAATCAACCAGTAGATTCATTAGCTCAAGTAACTTGTATATGTATAATAAAATATAGAGAAATGCATATGTATAATAATCTATAGAAAAATACATATGTATAATAATCTATAAAAAAAAATGTGTACAAGTGCCAAGTTCCTAAGCTATGTGCGAAAATACTAAAAAAAGAAAGCATCAATTGGGTTTGTGCGCGCGCAACTTGAATTGGTAAATATTTGACTATATAGAAAATCTTTAACCATATTAACAGTTAATGTAAAAGAGGGCAAGTCAGTTGTATGAAACAATTGGCAAAACAATTAGACAATGATGAATATAGAGAGATTAACATTAAAAATTCAAAGTGAAAGTATACAAAAATGCAAACTCACCCATCAGGTCTAGCAACAACATGCACGAAGGAAATTCATCTTTCCAAACCAAGAATCTCACTTTAATAGTTTGCATCACACAACACTTCAAACCCATTTAGCTGATTAACTTCGTACTGGAATAAACTATTTGACTTCATAAAATTTTAAAGAGGGTGCAGAAGATGTGGAAAAATTATAATTAGGTAAAGTTTATCTTCATATCCATCCTAAGTAATTGATCTTTATGACCCCGACCCTTGTTGAAAGTTTACTTGATCGTTTTTGTGTTTGATTCCTCTTCAAATTAATATCCAAAACAGAAAAATTATCAAGACATTAGACTATATATCCTCTTCTCTTCTATGTATTCACAAGCAAAGTAATACTGCATGAGAATGTTTTTGTTCCACAGTACCCTTCATCAAACCTGATCAAATCATAAAACTATCATGTCTTCCATTTAATTATGTCATCATTGACAAGAATTCACATATACAAAACTAAAAAGAAATTAAAATAATTTTCTCTTATTGAAAACCATCAAATTTAGGCATTTAGTTGATTTGATATCCATTTAAATTAATGTCTTAATCTACTAATCCCGATCAAAAGAACAAACAAAAATATTTGCTTATCAAAAGTGTATAGCATAAACATATAAATAGGCTATTGGTGGTAGTCCAATAAAGATATCAAGGTAATGTAAAGACTCAAATGTCAAATACGAAGCATCGTAACTCAAGCAATCGTAGGGCATAAAAAGATCAAGATTTAACACCAAAAATCAAAATGAACCTAAGCGTTATTCTTTGTCAAGATCACAAATTCATAGATACAAATCGATTCACAGGTCGCACAACATACAAATGGAACTCAGACTAAGACTAGCTAGCACATTGATTTAAAGTTTTGATGCGGGACCATCTTCTACAGCTCCAGACACACCCATCATTCTTGGAGAAGGACCAATGACTCGAGCTAGAGCTAAGAAGCTTCAGAGAGACTCATTCAACTTTGTGAGTCATGCATTATTCTCGAGCAAGGTTCAACTCCCCGAGCCAACATTGAAGACATACTTGTGCATTGGAGTTCAAGTGGAGGCCGAGCCACCTTAGAACAAGCTTAGGCCGAATTCTTCTAAGTGTTGGAACCTTTTTCAGCTTATGATACGGGGTTAGCCGTGAGATGGTCCGATCTTCGACAACAAGCAAGAATAATCAAGAACTAATAAAGAAACTCAAGAACTTAATCAAGATCGATCAAGAACTATAAAGACGCAGCAAGAACTAACAAGAAAGATGCAAGATTTATGCAAGACTCAACAAGAACGCAGCAAGACTTCAAGAACTCGACCAAGAATTGATCAAGAACTCCAAGAACGACGCAAGACAGCAACAAGAACAATAAAGACTCGATAAAGATAGATAAAGACTCGAAATTTAAGATGCAAGAATTGAAAGACACGACCGATAAGGACTGAAACGATCTATGCAGAACAAGATAAAGACCCCAGGCCTCCTCAGAGGGTAGGAACCAATACCAATGACTACACAACCCGCCTCTACAACCCTACACAATCAAGCGGACAACTTGAAGGCACAAGGAGGGGGCTTGTGGATACTAGATTCACCAAGTCTTGCGAAGTTGATGAACGGCAAAGCAAACCAAGCTGAGATTATCAATCAATTCGAGATCACGGAGAGCACAGCTCAATCCGGCCTGATCTCTCTCTCTAAAGTGTTTCACACGTTTTAGAAGAATAACTTGTATTATAAATGTTCCAATTGAATTACAAAGCTGAATCGAAAATATATAGAGAACTAAGGCCTGTTGGCCGGCCTAACTAGATAGAAATAGATAGATCTACTTTCTAATGGGCTTAATAAACTTAAAAACATAAATAAATAAGGTCTCTAAAAATAATAACTTAGAAAAGCCCAATTCAGCCCAATAATGTTCTTAAGCTGAAAATAAGCTTTAATACTTAAAGAAATTCGGCCCAAGCTTTAACTAAGGTGGCTCGGCCTCCATTTGCACTCCAATGCACATGTATGTCTTCAATGTAGGCTCGGGGAGTTGAACCTTGCTCGAGAACAAAGCATGACCCACAAAGTTGAATGAGTCTCTTTGAAGCTTCTTAGCTCTAGCTCGAGTCATTGGTCCTTCTCCAAGTATGATGGGTGTGTCTGGAGTTGTAGAAGATGGTCCCGCATCAACCTCCCCTTCTTGAAAAGGATTCGACCACGAATCCAAGTCTTCATCCACAGCGAAGTAAGGGATTAGATCCGCGACGTTGAATGTAGCACTCACGCCTATGTCTCCAGGAAGCTCCAATTGGTAGGCATTGTCGCTCACTCTTTTCTTGATTCGAAATGGTCCATCACCACGAGGTGACAGCTTGTTCTTCCGGGCTTCTGGAAACCGCTCCTTCCTCAAGTGCACCCATACAAGATCTCCAGGCTGAAATGTGACCAAGCGACGTCCCTTGTTGGCCTTGTTAGCGTTGTATTCAGCCTTGAGCTTCAGCTTCTCTCGAGTTCGTTCATGCAGCTCCTTGATGAACTCGACATGCTTACCTGCCTCAAATGATTCTTTGTCTCTCATAGGATATGGAGTAAGATCAAAAGGGGTTAGTGGATTAACACCATACACACATTCAAATGGACTGATTTTAGTAGCCGAATGCATGGTTCGATTATAAGCAAATTCCACATGAGGTAAGGCTTCTTCCCAAAGTTTCAAATTCTTCCTAATAATGGCTCTTAGGACAGTAGCAAGGGTTCTATTAGTCACCTCAGTTTGGCCATCAGTTTGGGGGTGGCTAGAAGTAGAGAATAGCAATCTAGTTCCCAATTTATTCCATAAGGTACGCCAAAAATGACTTAAGAATTTTACATCCCTATCACTAACAATGGTTTTAGGCACACCATGCAACCTAACTACTTCTCTAAAGAATAAATTAGCAACATTGGTAGCATCATCAGTTTTGTGGAATGCAATGAAATGAGCCATTTTAGAGAATCTATCAACCACTACAAAGATTGAATCCCTCCCCTTCTTAGTTCTAGGCAACCCAACTATAAAATCCATAGAAATGTCTTCCCACGGGGCTGAGGGTATCGGCAGTGGTGTATAAAGGCCATGGGGCATAAGCTTAGCTTTGGCTTTAATGCAATCTATGCATCTCTTAAGGCAATGTTCTACATCCCTAAGCATATGTGGCCAATAAAAATGTGATTTTAGTGTGCTATATGTCTTATCCCTACCAAAATGTCCCATTAATCCACCACTATGGGCTTCACTAACAAGTAATAATCGTAGAGAACATCTAGGAATGCACACTTGATCTTTTCGAAATAAGAATCCTTGATGAATATAAAAGCTGTCATTAGGACCCTTTTCTAAGCATTTTCGAAATATGTCTCCAAAATCCAAATCAGATTCATACAATTCCTTTATGTAAACAAAGCCTAAGACTCTAGAATCCAAAGTGGTTAAAAGAACATGTCTTCTAGATAATGCATCAGCAACCACATTGTCTTTGCCTTTCTTATACTTAATCACATAAGGAAATGTTTCAATGAATTCCATCCATCTACCATGTCTCCTATCAAGTTTATCTTGGCTTTTAAAGTGTTTCAATGATTCATGATCAGTTCTAAGAATAAACTCGCTAGGCCATAGATAGTGAGACCATGTCTTAAGTACTCTAAACAAAGCGTATAATTCCTTATCATAGGTAGAGTAATTAAGACAAGCACCTTTCAACTTCTCAGAAAAGAAAGCAATAGGCTTACCTCCCTGCATAAGGACTCCACCAATTCCAACTCCGCTAGCATCACACTCTACCTCAAAAGGCTGAGTAAAGTCCGGCAAAGCTAATAGAGGTGCGTGGGTGAGCTTGTCCTTAAGTGTGTTGAATGCTTCCTCCTGAGCTGCTCCCCATGTGAACTCACTTCTCTTCTTTGTAAGCTCGGTCAGTGGGGCTGAGATTGTGCTAAAGTCTCGCACAAATCGTCGGTAGAAGCTAGCAAGTCCTTGGAAGCTGCGTACATGTCCTATGTTAGTGGGTGTCGGCCATTCTTGTATTGCCTTGATCTTTGATTCATCAACACGCAGTCCATTAGAGCTCACTACAAATCCAAGAAAAGACACTTGTTCATTACATAATTCACACTTCTTTAAATTAGCATACAAGCGTTCAATTCTCAGCGTTCTAAGCACTTCTCTAAGATGCGATTCATGTTCATTAGAAGATTTGCTATAAATCAGAATATCATCAAAGTAAACAACAACAAATTTTCCAATGAAATCTCGAAGCACATGATTCATTAAGCGCATAAAAGTACTAGGAGCATTAGTTAAGCCAAAATGCATAACCAACCACTCATATAAGCCTAGCTTAGTCTTAAAGGCTGTTTTCCATTCATCACCTTCTTTCATTCTAATTTGATGATAGCCACTTCTAAGATCAATTTTAGAGAATATAGAAGCTCCATGTAACTCATCTAGCATATCATCTAATCTAGGAATAGGGTGACGATATTTAATAGTAATGTTGTTAATAGCCCTACAATCTACGCACATTCTCCATGAACCATCTTTCTTAGGGACTAATAACACAGGCACAGCACTAGGACTTAAGCTTATTCGAATATAACCCTTATCCAACAGTTCCTGGACTTGGGTTTGGACCTCTTGGGTCTCAGTGGGATTCATACGATACGCAGGCCTATTAGGTAATGCAACCCCCGGAATAAGATCAATTTGATGCTCAATTCCACGAATAGGGGGTAGACCTGGTGGTATGTCATCGGGAAACACATCCTTAAACTCCTCCAGAAGAGCGAGAATGTTCAATGGAAGAGAAGCTTTAAGCTCTTCACTTAACATACTCAAGCTCTTGCAAAGGCGCAAAAGAACAGTTCCACCATCTGCAAAGTCGTCCATGAATGTGCTTTTGGAAGCCAAGAACACACTCTTAGATCGAGTTTGAGGATCCACTTGGCTCGACTGAGCCTCCTGATCTAACTCACCTTTACTTACCTTGCGCTTCTCAATTTCATCAGCTACTTGCGTAGGTGTCATGGGTTTGAGAATGACATTCTTTCCCTGAAAAGTAAAGGTATAGCGATTAGTAAACCCATCATGCATAACCTTACGATCAGATTGCCAAGGACGGCCTAATAGAATATGACAAGCTTGCATAGGCACTATATCACATAAAACATCATCTTCATAATGTCCTAGTTTAATATGCACTTTAACTTGCCTATTTACTTTCAATAAGCCACAATCATTCATCCAATGCAATTTGTAAGGTCTAGGGTGTTGGACAGTAGGTAAATGCAATTTGTCAACCATTTCTTGACTAGCTAAATTACAGCAACTACCTCCATCAATGATCACATTTACAACCTTTCCTTTAACTAGACAACGAGTATGAAACAAGTTTTCCCTTTGATTATCATCACATGGTGTAGGAACAACACTTAAAACTCTCCTAACAATCAAAGATTCTCCATGCTCATATTCAACCTCATCATCATCATTTTCATAACAAACAAGGTTTAAGTTCTGATCATTGTCATTAGCATGCTCGTCATGTTCATCACAAGAATTTTCAGATTCATATTCTCCTAAGTGATTAACCATGAGAGTTTTCTTATTAGGGCAATCCTTCATATAATGTCCTCTACCTTGGCATTTAAAGCATACAATATCTCTAGAACGAGTGGTAGAAGGGTTAGGATTACTCCCTTTGGGACCAGTAGATGTCCCAGACGATTCTCGTCCATTCCATGGGCCTTTACCCTTGTCGAGGGGCTGTTGGGGCTGTCGACCTTCACTCCTCCATTGGGGCTGCTGAGCTCGCTCCCTAGAGCCCATCTCCGAGCGCCCTTGGGGCTGTTGGGGCCGAGATTGGCGCCACCCTTGTTGCTGGCCACTCGACACCCTATTGCCTTGGCTTTTGTAGCGTTGTCCCTTTTCTACTTTCATAGCTAGATGTAAAAGTTCAGTAGGAGTAGTATAGGGAAAATAATCAATTTCATGAGCTAAAGCAGGATGTAAGATTCGAAGATATCTAACATTAGTTTTCTCATGAGTTTCGACTATATTAGCTCTAGCCATGGCTTCTTGCATAACATTAAATGTTTCCTCAACAGTTTTACTACCTTGTTTAAGGTTTTCTAATCTGTTTAATAGCTCTCTATCATAATGTTGAGGTACAAATCTATTTCTCATGACCACTTTCAATTGTTCCCAAGAAGCAATAGGTGCATCAAGGGATCTTCTTCTTTCCTTAACAAGATTATCCCACCAGATTAATGCAAAACCTTGAAACTCTAGGGAAGCTAGTTGTACTTTCTTAGGTTCTGAGAAATTATGACAATTCCAGATTTGCTCCATTTTAATTTCCCAATCAATATAAGCATCTGGATCAGTTTTACCATCAAAAGGAGGAATCTTTACCTTAACCTTACCCATACCGTCGTCGTCATTGAACCTAGGTGGTCGGTTCGGATTTCCCCTTTGATTCCGTCTCGGGCGTCGCTCCCAATACTCCTCTTCTTGGAAGTCGTCATCTTGCTCCGAGTAATAGAATTGCGCTTGATAGCCACGTCCTCTTCCCCTTCCCTGTCCTTGACCTTGCACATTAACAAACCCATTATTCCGATCATTTCTCCCACCTTGTGGAGAGTTGTTGATGCGGGACCATCCAAGACACCTTCGGATGATGTCCTTATCAAGAAGAGGAAGAAGAAGGCTCCACCATGGGAGAAGGTCCAAAGGTGGAAGCTTGACGTTTAGCTCGTTCATAGTCATTTGACAGCTTTTCGACGTCTCTGTAAAATGGGTCGTACGGATTCAATATTTATCGGATTGAGGCGTGCCATATCTTGTTGGAACGATGACGAAGAGATCTACAACTTTTCTGTTGAAGGTTTTTCCAGATTCAACCTCGGAATTGGCCGAAAATGCACATCTTTGCAAGCTGTCACTGTTTTGACGGGATTTTACTAAGTGTTGGAACCCCATTTCGCCTAGTGTTCCTATTGGGCCGAAATTGGGCTATTTTAAGTGTTATTTCTAGAGATCTTATTTACTTATGATTTTAGGTGTTTTAATTAGATGTTAGATATTATCTTTCTATCATTAAACTCGGTCCATCAGGCCTTAGCATAGCTTATATATTTCGATTTCATACATTGTAAACATTCAGCTTTCAATGAATAGAATTAGTTCTCTCAAACGTGTGTGAAACACATTGAGTGATGTTGATCCAACTAGAGCTGTGCTCGTTGATCACGAATTGGTATCTATCTCAGCTTGGTTTGCTTTGTGTTCATCAACTTCGCAAGACTTGGTGATCCTAGTATCCACAAGCCCCTCCTTGTGCTCCAAGTTGTCCGCTTGGTTGTGTAGGGTTGTAGAGGCGGGTTATATAGTCATTGGTATTGGTTCCTACCCTCTGAGGAGGCCTGGGGTCTTTATCTTGTTCTATATAGATCGACTCAGTCCTTATCGGTCGTGTCTTTATTATCAATTTCGAGTCTTTATTAATCTTGTCGAGTCTTTCTTTGTTTCTTGCTGCGTTCTTTACTTTCTTGGTCGATCTTGGACTGTTCTTGGTCAAGATCTTGCGTTTCTTTGCTTTCTTGTTGAGTCTTGTTCAGTTCTTGCTTCCGTTCTTTAGTTTCTTGCTTGTTGTCGAAGATCGGACCACCTCACGGCTAACCCCGTATCAAATTGGTATCAGAGCTTTGGTTTCCGACATCAAGATTGAGTGTCTTTTTCATAAACACAAAATCCACAAAAAAGAGTCCTTTTCTTGTTTTGGTCTTTTACTTCTTGTTTCTTTATTTGATTATTGCACTAATCTTTTGTTTGTGATTGTTTGTGGTTGCATAGCCTAAACACAAAGCCTAGCCGAGACCGTGGAGTCGACCAAAGTGGTGCGCAATTTCCCTTGTGCAGCACCTAAGCCGGCGGCATTACCCTTGTCCCCATAGTCACAGCTTGGTCGACATCACATAAACACAAGAAACCCTAGTTTGTTATCTTTTCTATCCTTTGTCTATCTTTGGAATATTTTATCTATCCTATATCTATTCTATTTGCCTTTTACAATCTGATTATAATTGATAGATTAATCCATATTATCTATCTTTTATCTTTAAGAGGCTTAGATAGATCTTGTTACCTTATATATCCAAAGTTGTTTATAAATACATCTTTAAGGGCTGAATTTCTATCATCTATCACCAACATATCATATTTTCGAGTCCTATTCTCATTATTGTTAGTTTTCTTGCATTAGTTTCAGATTAAAAAAAAAAAAAAAAAAACAGTAAATTAAAGTTCCGAAAATTCAAAAAAAAAAGAGAAGAAAGTGTTTGGTTGTTGTTTGTTGATCTAGTGCAAGAAAAACCTAAAGGACTCAACTTTTTTTGGTGATTCTCCATAGCCCTTGTCGACAGCCCTAAACCTAAACACATACACCTCCACAAAATTGAAACCCTACCTTGCAACTATAACATCATAACTTGAGGTTTTTCAATCAAAAGAGGTAAATTTCCTTACTTTCTCTTGTGTTTCTTCTATTTCTTTTTGTTTACAGCTTTGTCGAAGTTGTTTGCTAGCTGTGTCGAGTACTTCTATTCTCTTGAAGTGCTATTGTGTGTGTGTCAAAGAGATCTCCCCCTGGTCGAGTTCTCTTTTGTTTGAGTCGAGTGCTTGTTTTGCTATTCGAGTACTCATTAGTCTATTTCGAGTTGATTCTTGCTGATTGCTGCTTGGATCAAATTGATTATTGCTGTTATCAAGTTGTATTTGCTTGAGTCGAGTGATCTTGACCCCTGTCGAGTTCTCTCTTGTGTGTGTCGAGTTCTCTACAGCTTTGTCGAGTACTCTTTGTGTGTTGTTTCATTCATTCTCTTAATTGCATACTTTGATTGCTTAGTTTTTTTGCTTGGTTGTTGATTTGCCCAAAGCGGATTGCCCTAGAAAGCTTGACATATCAATCAGAGAGGGAGTGTGAGCGAAACACAATTGTGAGGTGTTTATATTTTATCTAACCTTTTACATAGTTCTTTGTTTCTTTTATTTGCTATGTCTAATCAGGTTAACAACTCCAGCACCACCGTGACTCCCGAGCAATTCAACACCTTGATGATCACCATGAACGCCATGAATGAGATGTTGGTAAAGTTCAATAATGACATGGCTAAGATAGATAAAAGCTTTACGACAATAGAGCTTCAGCATTTTGGCTCTAATACGGTGTTTGTACAAGGAGTCTCACCCAGAGATGAAGTGTCACCAATTGAAAGGGAAGAAACTCATCCTATTTCTACTCAACATAATGTTTCTTCTACCATAGATAATTCTCTTGTTGCTGGAAATATAGAGCATGTTGTTAATAATGATCAAGATCTAAACTTACTAGCCTATGTTGACAATGATTGCATTGAATATGAGCATGATGATTCTTTGATTGTTAATAAAGTTTTAAGTGTTCAATCTATGCCTTGTGATAATAATCAAAGAGAAGAATTGTGTCATACTAAATGTTTGGAAAAAGGCGATATTTGTAATATGATCATTGATGCTGAAAATTCTTCTTCTATTGCTAGCCTTGAATTAATTGCAAATCCAACTTTGAATAAGGATGGAAAATTGCTAGCTTTGGATGGAAACTTAGGGACTCATGACCAAGTTCAAGTGCATATTAATTTAGAACATCATGAAGATAACATGAAATATGAATTATGCCCTAATAAAGTTTCTTTTCCTGATTTTGTAGATGACGCTGAGACAAAATTCATCGAGGAGTGGTCAATCCCTACACCAATCGTCCTTGAGATGGATTTCCATGGGCATATGGTGTTCGATCCAGGAGCTCGTGTGGCTGCATGTGCGGAATCATATATGACCTTGGATTCGAGGACGAATCCTTTTCAAGAAAGGGAGATTGATGCGGGACCATCCAAGACACCTTCGGATGATGTCCTTATCAAGAAGAGGAAGAAGAAGGCTCCACCATGGGAGAAGGTCCAAAGGTGGAAGCTTGACGTTTAGCTCGTTCATAGTCATTTGACAGCTTTTCGACGTCTCTGTAAAATGGGTCGTACGGATTCAATATTTATCGGATTGAGGCGTGCCATATCTTGTTGGAACGATGACGAAGAGATCTACAACTTTTCTGTTGAAGGTTTTTCCAGATTCAACCTCGGAATTGGCCGAAAATGCACATCTTTGCAAGCTGTCACTGTTTTGACGGGATTTTACTAAGTGTTGGAACCCCATTTCGCCTAGTGTTCCTATTGGGCCGAAATTGGGCTATTTTAAGTGTTATTTCTAGAGATCTTATTTACTTATGATTTTAGGTGTTTTAATTAGATGTTAGATATTATCTTTCTATCATTAAACTCGGTCCATCAGGCCTTAGCATAGCTTATATATTTCGATTTCATACATTGTAAACATTCAGCTTTCAATGAATAGAATTAGTTCTCTCAAACGTGTGTGAAACACATTGAGTGATGTTGATCCAACTAGAGCTGTGCTCGTTGATCACGAATTGGTATCTATCTCAGCTTGGTTTGCTTTGTGTTCATCAACTTCGCAAGACTTGGTGATCCTAGTATCCACAAGCCCCTCCTTGTGCTCCAAGTTGTCCGCTTGGTTGTGTAGGGTTGTAGAGGCGGGTTATATAGTCATTGGTATTGGTTCCTACCCTCTGAGGAGGCCTGGGGTCTTTATCTTGTTCTATATAGATCGACTCAGTCCTTATCGGTCGTGTCTTTATTATCAATTTCGAGTCTTTATTAATCTTGTCGAGTCTTTCTTTGTTTCTTGCTGCGTTCTTTACTTTCTTGGTCGATCTTGGACTGTTCTTGGTCAAGATCTTGCGTTTCTTTGCTTTCTTGTTGAGTCTTGTTCAGTTCTTGCTTCCGTTCTTTAGTTTCTTGCTTGTTGTCGAAGATCGGACCACCTCACGGCTAACCCCGTATCAGTTGTTTTCATTGAATAAAGGATTATCTAAATTAACATTGACATGAGGATTAGGATTAGGAATAGGGTTAGGATTAACGACCTCTCTTTCGTCATTAGGTATCTCAACTCGCTCTTGCTGACCTATGGTGTTCGAACCACTAGGCCTAGAGCTCTCTAATGCAGCCACCCTTGCTGTTAGCGCAGCCAATGATTCAGGAACACCCGTTGTGTTGTTCATGATAGTCGCCATGTTGTTCATCATGGTCTGAAATTGCTCGGGCGTCACTGTTGCACTTGAGTTAGTGGCATTGTTACCACCATTGTTTCCCTGATTAGTAGACATTATAACAAAGACCAAAGAAACAAGGAACTAAGTTAAAGGTTAGTAAAACTTATAAACAGCTCACAATTGTGTTTCGCTCACACTCCCTCTCTGATTGATATATCACGCTTGCTAGGGCAATCCGCTTTGGGCAAATCAACTACCAAGCAAAAACTAAGCAATCAAAGTATGTAGTGAATGAAACAAACAGCAAAGTACTCGATAAAGGAGAAAGAGCACTCGACAGCAGCAGTAAGCGATTCAAGCAAACAGATGGGTAATTGCAAGGAATCAACTCGACACAACAAGGAGATCATTCGGCAGGGGCTGAGATCACTCGACACACACAAGAGAGAACTCGGCAGGGGCTGAGATCACTCGACTCAATCAAAGCAAGCATACAACAGCACTCGATCAAGGTGAGAAAGAGTACTCGACACAAAGAGAAAATAAGAAAGCAAAAGAAAACTTGGAAATTTACCTCTTTTGATTGAAAACCTTAAGTTATGATGTTGTAGTTGCAAGGTAGGGTTTCAATTTTGTGGAGGTGTATGTGTTTAGGGATAGGTATGTTGATTAGGGCTGAGAAGAGGGTTCACCAATGATGTCCTTGGGAGCTTTCTTGCACTAGATCAACAACTAACAAACACTTTCTCTCTCTTTTGAATTTTCGGACCTTAATTTACTGTTTTTTTTTTTTTTTTTTTTTTTTAAATGTGAAACTAATGCAAGAAAAGACTCAAATTAATGTATAGGACTCGAAAATCTGGTATAGATGGTGATAAAAGATGAAAATTCAGCCCTAATGTAAAGATATAGATAGAATGGCTAATTTAGGTAATAGGATCTATCTTGTGCCTTTTTAGATAGTTGATAGATATAATGGAAATTAATATCCAATAACTTAAAGTTTCTGATTTTTGATAGGCAATAGATAAATGGAATTAGATAAAAGATAAATCAAAATTCCAAAGATAGAATAGATAAACAAAACTAGGGTTTGCTTTGTGTGGTATGTAGAATCGGCCAAGCAAGGCTATGGGGACAGAAATTGTCGTCGGCTCTAGGGTGTTCACAAAGGCTGTGTTCACCACTTGGTCGACTCCACGGTCTCGGCTAGGCTTTGTGTTTAGGCTATGCAACCACAAACAATCACAAACTCAAGATTAGTGCAATAATCAATAAAGAATGCAAGAAGTAAAAAAGACCAAACAAAGAAAAGACTCTATTTTTTTGGTTTTTGTGTTTAGGAAAAGAAAAAGACTCAATCTTGATGTCGGAAACCAAAGCTCTGATACCAATTTGATACGGGGTTAGCCGTGAGATGGTCCGATCTTCGACAACAAGCAAGAATAATCAAGAACTAATAAAGAAACTCAAGAACTTAATCAAGATCGATCAAGAACTATAAAGACGCAGCAAGAACTAACAAGAAAGATGCAAGATTTATGCAAGACTCAACAAGAACGCAGCAAGACTTCAAGAACTCGACCAAGAATTGATCAAGAACTCCAAGAACGACGCAAGACAGCAACAAGAACAATAAAGACTCGATAAAGATAGATAAAGACTCGAAATTTAAGATGCAAGAATTGAAAGACACGACCGATAAGGACTGAAACGATCTATGCAGAACAAGATAAAGACCCCAGGCCTCCTCAGAGGGTAGGAACCAATACCAATGACTACACAACCCGCCTCTACAACCCTACACAATCAAGCGGACAACTTGAAGGCACAAGGAGGGGGCTTGTGGATACTAGATTCACCAAGTCTTGCGAAGTTGATGAACGGCAAAGCAAACCAAGCTGAGATTATCAATCAATTCGAGATCACGGAGAGCACAGCTCAATCCGGCCTGATCTCTCTCTCTAAAGTGTTTCACACGTTTTAGAAGAATAACTTGTATTATAAATGTTCCAATTGAATTACAAAGCTGAATCGAAAATATATAGAGAACTAAGGCCTGTTGGCCGGCCTAACTAGATAGAAATAGATAGATCTACTTTCTAATGGGCTTAATAAACTTAAAAACATAAATAAATAAGGTCTCTAAAAATAATAACTTAGAAAAGCCCAATTCAGCCCAATAATGTTCTTAAGCTGAAAATAAGCTTTAATACTTAAAGAAATTCGGCCCAAGCTTTAACTAAGGTGGCTCGGCCTCCATTTGCACTCCAATGCACATGTATGTCTTCAATGTAGGCTCGGGGAGTTGAACCTTGCTCGAGAACAAAGCATGACCCACAAAGTTGAATGAGTCTCTTTGAAGCTTCTTAGCTCTAGCTCGAGTCATTGGTCCTTCTCCAAGTATGATGGGTGTGTCTGGAGTTGTAGAAGATGGTCCCGCATCAGCTTAAGAATTCTATTGGGCTGAATTGGGTTTTTCTAGTTATTATTTTTAAAGACCTTATTTACTTATGTCTTAGGTGTTATTTTAATAAGCCCATTAGGATGTTAGATTATTTTTATTATTATTATTTCGGCCAAAACAGCCTTCTATGGCTTTATAATGCCGATCACCCTATGTAGAACAATTGGAACTTTTATGAATACAATTCTCTCATATAGAGCGTATACACATCGAGTGTTTGTTGATTCAACTAGAGCTGTGCTCGTTGGTCATTGATTGGTAATCTCAGCTTGGTTTGCTTTGCTGTTCATCAACTTTGCAAGACTTGGTGATCCGAGTATCCACAAGCCCCCTCCTTGTGCCTCCAAGTTGTCCGCTTGGTTGTGTAGGGTTGCAGAGGCGGGTTGTGTAGTCGTTGATATTGGTTCCTACCTTCTACGGAAGCCTGGGGTCTCTATCTTGTTCTACATAGATCGTTTCAGTCCTTATCAGGTCGAGTCTTTCAATTATTGCTCATAAATTTCGAGTCTTTCTTCATCATATTGCTGCGTGGTGTCTTTGCTTATTGTCGATCTCGAGTTCAGTCCAGTTCTTGAAGATCTTGTCAAGTCTTGCATAAATCTTGCATCTTTCTTGTTTAGTTCTTGTTGCGTCTTTTAGTTCTTGATCAATCGTGATTAAGTTCTTGCGTTCCGTGTTCAGTTCTTGAAGTTTCTTGCTTGTTGTCGAAGATCGGACAAACCTATGGCTAACCCCGTATCAAATTGGCATCAGAGCTTTGGTTTCCGACATCAAGATTGAGTCTTTTCTTTTTATAAACACAAAAACCCACAAAAAAGAGTCCTTTTCTTGTTTTGGTTATTTTACTTCTTGTTCTTTATTTGATTATTGCACTAATCTTGAGTTTGTGATTGTTTGTGTTGCATAGCCTAACACAAGCTTACCCGAGATCGTGGAGTCAACCAGACCAGTGCGCACACCCCTTGTGTTCACTCTCCTAGCCGACGGCAATCATCTTGTCCCCATAGTCGAGTAAGCTTTGGTCGACACCCTAGTTTGCTTTGTTCTATCTTTGGAATTTTGATATATCTTTTATCTAAATTCTATTTATCTATTGCTTTTATTATAAATCTGATTTGTGGTAGATATAATCCCTATTTATCTATCATTTAGCTTTAAAACTTTAGATAGATCCACTTACCAAAGATAACATAAGCCTCACCTATTTATTTATCTTTAGGGCTGCATATTTGATCTTTTATCACCATATTCATCAGATTTTCGAGTCCTCCCTTGTTTAGGTGTTCTTTCTTGCATTAGTTGAAAAAAAAAAACAGAAGAGAAATCAGTCCGAAAATTACAAAAAAGAAAGAAAGAAAGTGTTTGTTAGTTGTTTGTTGATCTAGTGCAAGAAAGCTCCAAGGACTAACCTTTTTGGTGATTCCCTAGCCCTAAATCGACAGCCCTACTCCCCAAACACATTACCTCCACAAAATTCTAAATTGAAACCCTACCTTGCAACTATAACATCATAGCTTAAAGGTTTTCAATCAAAAGAGGTAAATTTCCATTCTTTATTAGTTTCTTTTATTTTCTCTCTACTGCAGCTACTGTCGAGTGCTTCTCTCTTTTGATCGAGTCCTATTGCTGTTGTGTCGAGTTGTTGTTGTTTGTGTCGAGCACTCTTTACCATTGTCGAGTGCAAAGCTGGTAGTGTCGAAGAGATCTCAGCCCCTGCCGAGTTCTCTCTAGTGTTGTGTCGAGTACTTACAACCCTTGTGAGTGTTTGGGTCTGTCGAGTCCTATACTTGCTTACATCGAGTTATCTACAGCCTTTGTTGAGTTCTCTTGTGTGTTGTTCATTCATTCTCTTGATTGCATACTTTGATTGTTAAGTTTATTGCTTGGTTGTTGATTTGCCCAAAGCGAATTGCCCTAGCAAGCGTGATATATCAATAAGAGAGGGAGTGTGAGCGAAACACGTGAGCTGTTTATAAGTTTTACTAACCTTTAACTTAGTTCTTTGTTTCTTTTCTCTTTGTTATAATGTATAACAATCAGGGTAACAATGGTGGTAACAATGCCACGAACTAAAGTACAACAATAACTCCCGAGCAATTTTCCACCTTGATGAACAATGTGAACAACATGATGAACACATTGGCTGGCATGGCTACCGTCCCTGAAACCTTGGCTACGCTACAAGCCAAGATCACGGCTTTGGAGAATTCTAGGCCGAGTGGTTCTAACACCGGTGGCCAGCAAGAGCGAGTGCAAGTTGAGACGCCTCAAGATGAAAGAGAGGTCGTTAATCCTAACCCTATTCCTAATCCTAATCCTAATGTTAATATTAATTTACAGAATCCTTTATTCAATGAAAACAACTCTCCACGAGGTGGGAGAAATGATCGGAATAATGGGTTTGTTAATGTGCAAGGTCAAGGACAAGGAAGGGGAAGAGGACGTGGCTATCAAGAGCAATTCTATTACTCGGAGCAAGATGACGACTTCCAAGAAGAGGAGTATTGGGAGCAAGGCCCGAGACGGAATCAAAGGGGAAATCAGAACCGACCGCCTAGGTACAACGATGACGACGGCATGGGTAGGTTAAGGTAAAGATTCCTCCTTTTGATGGTAAGACTGATCTAGATGCTTATATAGATTGGGAAATTAAAATGGAACAAATCTGGAATTGTCACAATTTCTCAGAGGCTAAGAAAGTACAACTAGCTTCCCTAGAGTTTCAAGGCTTTGCATTAATCTGCTGGGATAATCTTGTTAAGGAAAGAAGAAGATCCCTTGATGCACCTATTGCTTCTTGGGAACAACTAAAAGTAGTCATGAGAAATAGGTTTGTACCTCAACATTATGATAGAGAGCTATTGAACATATTAGAAAATCTAAAACAAGGTAGTAAAACTGTTGAGGAAACATTCAATGTTATGCAAGAAGCCATGGCTCGAGCTAATATAGTAGAAACTCATGAGAAAATAAATGTTAGATATCTTAGAATCTTGCATCCTGCTTTAGCTCATGAAATTGATTATTTTCCCTATACTACTCATACTAACCTTTTACATCTAGCTATGAAAGTAGAAAAGGGACAACGCTACAAGAGCCAAGGCAATAGAGTGTCGAGTGGCCAGCAACAAGGGTGGCGCCAATCTCGGCCCCAACAGCCCCAGGGACGCTCGGAAATGGGCTTTAGAGAGTGAGCGCAGCAGCCCCAAGGGAGGAGTGATGGCCGACAACCCCAACAACCCCTCGACAAGGGTAAAAGCCCATGGAATGGACGAGAATCGTCTGGGACATCTACTGGTCCCAAAGGGAGTAATCCTAACCCTTCTACCCTTCGTTCTAGATATATTGTGTGTTTTAAATGTCAAGGTAGAGGTCATTATATGAAGGATTGCCCTAATAAGAAAACTCTCATGGTTAATCACTTAGGAGAATATGAATCTGAAAATTCTTGTGATGAACCTGACGAGCATGCTAATGACAATGATCAAAACCTAAACCTTGTATGTTATGATAATGATGATGATGAGGTCGAATATGAGCATGGAGAGTCTTTGATTATTAGGAGAGTTTTAAGTGTTGTTCCTACACCATGTGATGATAATCAAAGAGAAAATTTGTTTCATACTCGTTGTCTAGTTAAAGGAAATGTTGTAAATGTGATCATTGATGGAGGTAGTTGTTGTAATTTAGCTAGTCAAGAAATGGTTGAGAAATTACATCTACCTACAGTCCAACACCCTAGACCTTACAAATTGCATTGGATGAATGATTGTGGACTATTGAAAGTAAATAGGCAAGTTAAAGTGCATATTAAACTAGGAAATTATGAAGATGATATTTTATGTGGTGTTTTGCCTATGCAAGCTTGTCATATTCTATTAGGACGTCCTTGGCAATCTGATCGTAAGGTTATTCATGATGGGTTTACTAATCGCTATACCTTTACTTTTCAAGGAAAGAATGTCATTCTCAAGCCCATGACACCTACGCAAGTAGCTGATGAGATTGAGAAGCGCAAGGTAAGTAAAGGTGAGTTAGATAAGGAGGCTCAGCCAAGCCAAGTGGATCCCCAAACTCGGCCTAAGAGTGTGTTCTTGGCTTGAGCATGTTGAGTGAAGAGCTTAAAGCTTCTCTTCCATCAAACATTCTCGCTCTTCTTGAGGAGTTTAAGGATGTGTTTCCCGATGACATACCACCAGGTCTACCCCCTATTCGTGGAATTGAGCATCAAATTGATCTTATTCCGGGGGCTGCATTGCCTAATAGACCTGCGTACCGTATGAATCCCACTGAGACCCAAGAGGTCCAAACCCAAGTCCAGGAACTGTTGGATAAGGGTTACATTCAAATTAGCTTAAGTCCTAGTGCTGTACCTGTGTTATTAGTCCCTAAGAAAGATGGTTCATGGAGAATGTGTGTAGATTGTAGGGCTATTAACAACATTACTATTAAATATCGTCATCCTATTCCTAGATTAGATGATATGCTAGATGAGTTAAATGGAGCTTCTATATTCTATAAAATAGATCTTAGGAGTGGCTATCATCAAATTAGAATGAAAGAGGGTGATGAATGGAAAACAGCTTTTAAGACTAAGCTAGGCTTATATGAGTGGTTGGTTATGCCTTTTGGTTTAACTAATGCTCCTAGTACCTCTATGCGCTTAATGAATCATGTGCTTCGAGATTTCATTGGAAAATTTGTTGTTGTTTACTTTGATGATATACTAATTTATAGCAAGTCTTCTAATGAACATGAATCACATCTTAGAGAAGTGCTTAAAACGCTGAGAATTGAACGCTTGTATGCTAATTTAAAGAAATGTGAGCTATGTAATGAACAAGTGTCTTTTCTTGGATTTGTAGTGAGCTCGAATGGACAGCGTGTCGATGAGGCTAAGATCAAGGCGATCCAAGATTGGCCAACACCCACCAACATCGGCCATGTGCGCAGCTTCCAAGGATTGGCGAGCTTCTACCGTCGATTTGTACGAGATTTCAGCACCATCTCGGCACCTCTTACTGAGCTCACGAAAAAGAGGAGTGAGTTCACATGGGGAGCAGCTCAGGAAGAGGCATTCAACACGCTTAAGGAGAAGCTCACACACGCACCCCTACTAGCTTTGCCGGACTTCTCTCAGCCCTTTGAAGTAGAGTGTGATGCTAGCGGAGTTAGAATTGGTGGAGTCCTTATGTAGGGAGGTAAGCCTATTGCTTTCTTTTCTGAAAAGTTGAAGGGTGCTTGTCTTAATTACTCTACCTATGATAAGGAATTGTATGCTTTGTTTAGAGTACTTAAGACATGGTCTCACTATCTATGGCCTAGCGAGTTTATTCTTAGAACTGATCATGAGTCTTTTAAACACTTTAAAAGCCAAGATAAACTTGATAGGAGACATGGTAGATGGATGGAATTCATTGAAACATTCCCTTATGTAATTAAGTATAAGAAAGGCAAAGACAATGTGGTTGCGGATGCATTATCTAGAAGACATGCTTTAGGAGTTGATTTCGAGTCTAATGTGTTAGCTAGGAGACATGTTCTTTTAACCACTTTGGATTCTAGAGTCTTAGGCTTTGTTTACATAAAGGAATTGTATGAATCTGATTTGGATTTTGGAGAGGTCTTTCGAAAATGCTTAGAAAATGGTCCAAATGACAGCTTTTATTTACATCAAGGATTCTTATTTCGAAAAGATCAAGTGTGCATTCCTAGATGTTCTCTACGATTATTACTTGTTAGTGAAGCCTACAATGGTGGATTAATGGGATATTTTGGTAGAGATAAGACATATAATACACTGAAATCACATTTTTATTGGCCACATATGCTTAGGGATGTAGAACATTGCCATAAAAGATGCATAGATTGCATAAAAGCTAAAGCTAAGCTTATACCCCATGGCCTATATACACCACTGCCGACCCCCTCAGCCCCTTGGGAAGACATTTCTATGGATTTTAATGTTGGGCTGCCTAGAACTAAGAAGGGGAGAGATTCGATCTTTGCAGTGGTTGATAGGTTCTCTAAAATGGCTCATTTCATTGCATGCCACAAAAGTGATGATGCTACCAATGTTGCCAATCTATTCTTTAGAGAAGTAGTTAGGTTGCATGGTGTGCCTAAAACCATTGTTAGTAATAGGGATGTGAAATTCTTAAGTCATTTTTGGCGTACCTTATGGAATAAATTGGGAACTAGATTGCTATTCTCTACTTCTAGCCACCCCCAAACTGAGGTGACTAATAGAACCCTTGCTACTATCCTAAGAGCCATTATTAGGAAGAATTTGAAACTTTGGGAAGAAGCCTTACCTCATGTGGAATTTTCTTATAACAGAACCATGCATCCGGCTACTAAAATCTCTCCATTTGAATGTGTGTATGGTGTTAATCCACTAACCCCTTTTGATCTTACTCCCATATCCTATGAGAGACAAAGAATCATTTGAGGCAGGTAAGCATGTCAAGTTCATTAAGGAGCTGCATGAACGAACTCGTGAGAAGCTGAAGCTAAAGGCTGAATACAATGCTAACAAGGCCAACAAGGGACGTCGCTTGGTCACATTTCAGCCTGGAGATCTTGTATGGGCGCACTTAAGGAAGGAGCGGTTTTCCAGAAGCTCGGAAGAACAATCTCTCCCCACGAGGTGATGGACCATTTCGAGTGAAGAAGAGAGTGGGTGACAATGCCTACCAATTGGAGCTTCCTAGAGAAATGGGCGTGAGCGCTACATTCAACGTCACCGATCTAATCCCTTACTTCGTAGTGGACTTGATTCGTGGTCGAATCCTTTTCAAGAAGGGGAGGTTGATGCGGGACCATCTTCTACAGCTCCAGACACACCCATCATTCTTGGAGAAGGACCAATGACTCGAGCTAGAGCTAAGAAGCTTCAGAGAGACTCATTCAACTTTGTGAGTCATGCATTATTCTCGAGCAAGGTTCAACTCCCCGATCCAACATTGAAGACATACTTGTGCATTGGAGTTCAAGTGGAGGCCGAGCCACCTTAGAACAAGCTTAGGCCGAATTCTTCTAAGTGTTGGAACCTTTTTCAGCTTAAGAATTCTATTGGGCTGAATTGGGCTTTTCTAGTTATTATTTTTAAAGACCTTATTTACTTATGTCTTAGGTGTTATTTTAATAAGCCCATCAGGATGTTAGATTATTTTTATTATTATTATTTCGGCCAGAACAGCCTTCTATGGCTTTATAATGCCGATCACCCTATCTAGAACAATTGAACTTTTATGAATACAATTCTCTCATATAGAGCGTATACACATCGAGTGTTTGTTGATTCAACTAGAGTTGTGCTCGTTGGTCATTGATTGGTAATCTCAGCTTGGTTTGCTTTGTTGTTCATCAACTTCGCAAGACTTGGTGATCTGAGTATCCACAAGCCCCCTCCTTGTGCCTCCAAGTTGTCCGCTTGGTTGTGTAGGGTTGCAGAGGCGGGTTGTGTAGTCATTGATATTGGTTCCTACCTTCTACAGAAGGCTGGGGTCTCTATCTTGTTCTACATAGATCGTTTCAGTCCTTATCAGGTCGAGTCTTTCAATTCATGCTCATAAATTTCGAGTCTTTCTTCATCATAATGCTGCGTGGTGTGGGCTTATTGTCGATCTCGAGTTCAGTCCAGTTCTTGAAGATCTTGTCGAGTCTTGCATAAATCTTGCATCTTTCTTGTTTAGTTCATGCTGTGTCTTTTAGTTCTTGATCAATCTTGATTAAGTTCTTGCGTTTCTTGTTCAGTTCTTGACGTTTCTTGCTTGTTGTCGAAGATCGGACCAACCTACGGCTAACCCCGTATCAAGTTTCTATCCGAAAAAATCAAAAAGTAATGGAATTCAATACAAGGTGTCAAGTAGGACAAGAACTTACCAATATCAAATAAAACATAGGGATCTAGATTCTGGTTCGGAGACCATTAGGAAGACGAATGACTGTCATAGCGGTTGTGTCTATTGGTGGCATTGTTCAAGTCTCACCACAAGTTGGAGTAGTTGCAAGTAACAGTCAGGAAGCAGACGACGAAGACCCCCTATTTCGACACTGTAGTCACTCCATCCCGCTTCCGGTGGTAGGTTGCTGGAGAGTCTTCGATGTCGTGGGTGACAAAGCACACAACAAAAACCATAGCAAGCAAATTCAATCAAAATTTCACCCCAAATTGAAACCCTAACCCTAGGTTTCGAAATATCCGAAATATCTTTTCAAGGAGCCATTCGAATTTCTCCTAGAACTTCAATACAAGGGAGGAAGATAGAGTGGAGTGGAAGAAGATTTAGGGATTGAACCTAGATTCATTAGAGTCGTCGTCTAGGGATCGCGAAATCGCTGAAGCCTCCAATTTTCTACGAGCTTCTGGGGACGAACATGCAAGGAAACAAGTGGAAGAATACCGATTACTTAGGAACCTTGCCTGACTGAGGTTGTGGATTGGGCGACCTCCACCGACGGCAATCGGAACTGGCGAGCAAACACATGCGGGAGCAGTTGTCTTTTTTTTTTTAACCGCCTCAACTGGCGAGCGAACACGGCCTAACAGGGGTCGTGTGGGGGTGGAGATGAAGAGTGATGAACAAGAAGAAAGCTCAATCTAGGACTCTGGGGGACGAAGACACAGGGAGAGCAGCGGTGAAGTACAAGTAAGGGGAGGAGCAGAGGGGTAGAGAGGGTTAACATATAACCCAGTTTTCTTTTACAAATTTTAATGTTAATTAATTCGGACTTTTATTTTCCGGGTTATTTAATTATAAAACAACGACAAATAACCTAAATGATGCAACGCCCGGATTATTTGGTATTATTCTTTAGTTTTCATGGCTTTATAACCCAATAAACGCTCGCCCGGGTTATATACAGCGGGTTATTTGACCAAATCTTTAGTAGTGTATACTAGTTATAAGTTTGAGATATATTTTGACCGGATCAACGACAGGTTTTCGTCCCGTCAAATTTGGCACCGTTGCCGGGGAGGATTTCCTCCTTAACCTTGGTTGGCCAATATAGTGAATTTTTTGGTCACTAGAGAATTTCCACCCAACTTTACAAAGGCTCAAAAGGACAAGATACGTCATGATTCTCGCTTCTATGTTTGGGATGACCCTTACCTTTGGAAACATTGTGCTGATCAGGTAATTCGAAGGTGTCTACCAAACAATGAGGTACAATATGTCCTTACTTTTTGTCATGCTCAATAATGTGGAGGCCACTTTGGTCCTCAAAAGATTGCTAGGAAAGTTTTAGAAGCAGGTTTCTTTTGGCCTCACTTGTTTAGAGATGCTCATGCTTTATGCAAATCTTGTGATCGATGTCAAATGGTTGGTAACATATCTAAGAGGAATGAAATGCCACAAACTCGTTTAATCTTTTATGAAATCTTTGATGTTTGAGGCATTGATTTTATGGGACCCTTCCCTAGTTCCTTTGGAAATATCTTTATTTTTCTTGCGGTGGACTATGTCTCCAAGTGGGTGGAGGCAAAGGCAAACAAAACTGATGATTCAAGAGTGGTTGCAGATTTTCTAAAGGACACAATTTTCGCAAAATTTGGGGGGGCCTAAGGATCTGATTAGTTATAGAGGGACACATTTATGAAATAGGACTGCCGGTGCTCTGTTAAGGAAATATTATGTTACGCAAAGAGTGTCCACAACATATCATCCTCAGACCAATGGTCAAGCAAAGATATCTAATCTGGAGATTAAGACCATTCTGGAGAAAACAGTGACACCTAACAGAAAGGATTGCAGTTTGAGACTGAATGATGCTCTGTGGGCTTATCAGATAGCATATAAGACTCCAATTGGCAAGTCCCCTTATCGATTGGTCTTTGAAAAGGCCTGCCATCTCCATGTGGAATTTCAGCATAAGGCATATTGGGCTGTAACGAATTGCAACATGAGAATTGATGAAGTTGGGGAATTCATGAAGCTTCAATTGCAAGAGCTTGAAGAGTTGCGCTTGGATGCTTACGATAATGCATTGATCTACAAAGAGAAGACCAAAGCCTAGCATGACAAGCATATTCTGCGAAAAGACCTTAAGGTGGGGGACAAGGTCCTCCTATTTCCGTCTCAATTGTAACTATTCCCTGGGAAGCTCCGGTCACATTGGAATGGTCCTTATGTGATTACTAGAATTTTCTCTCATGGCGCAGTAGAACTTTATGATCCAAGGTCTCACGAGCTCAATAAGATCAATGGTCATAGAGTTAAGCCATACTTTGAAGGATTCCCAAAGGATGAAATGGATGAGTTGATGCTTGCTGAACCAACCAATTAAGCCGATCAAAGGCCATGATGTTGAGCCGACGACGCGAAACAAAGGCGCTTCTCGGAAGGCAACCCGAGGTAAGTTTTCTTTCTTTTTCCTTTGATTTCGTTAGTTAGTTTATATTTTATTTTGCATTTGTTTTGGTTTGGTTTGGTGACTAACAAGACATGAAAAGGGAGCCTTTGGGCATTAACGAAGAACATGGGGCTGCTACTGCATAGTACAGCGGCCACAACCAACATGCGGCGGCCGCCTCCTCCTACCCGTAGCAACCATACAATGCAGCGGCCGCCACATGATCTTTTCCCGAGACCCTTTCCCCTTTTTTTGAAAAAGCTTAAAAAAAACGATAGAGGTCCCTCTCTAACCCTACCACTCCACCTTGTCGTCACCATCACCATCCCACAACCTTCACCCTCTTTCAACCTCCCCATTATTCCCAAACTCCTTCCACCCACTTCCCATCTTCCAATCACCCTCCCACTCCACCAACGACATCCACACCGACCACCTTCTTTCGAGCCTAGTGGGACAGGATCCATCCGCCATTGACGACACCAGAGAAGTAGAAGGACGGCGAGGACCCGTGCAGCGACCGCCGCATACTGTAGCGGCCGCCGCTTCTCTGCCCGCTGCCACAATCCCCTGCCGTGGCCGCCCGTTGTGTGCAGCGGCCGCCGTCCACCATCCCGCCGCCAGGTTTGTCGACTGTTGGAATTTTGGTTGATAGGTTGTGTTTGGTTGCTCGGCTGTGTTTATTGTTTGGTGTATTGTGTGAATTGGGGCTTGTGTTTGATTGTGGATCTGGTTGCTTGCTATTGTTGCTGTGGAGATTTAATTAAATATGGTTCGATAGTTGCAAAATTTATCTAGGAGTCACAAGAGGATTTGGGACAGATTTTAGATGAAGAAGTTCGTGCAAATGAAATTCTTCAATGTTTTGATGTTGCATATGAATGGGCCCCAGCGGAGCTGATTTATCCGAAATTAATTATTTTTACCAATTTTTCTAGGATAGACTTTAGTTAAAATTCATATATTTGTTATTTCCTAATTAGGTTTATGGGTTATTAAGTATAAATAGGATATGTGTTATTAAGTATAAATAGGATTTTTAGGGTTTGGAGGAGTCTCTCTCTTACTACTCCTTCTTTGCAACACACATTTAGAATTCTCAGCACACGTTTAGAGAGCGTTTGTGACCCATGTCGCTGAGCTCAAACTGGAGAGAATCCTAGCGCATAGATAAGTGTTGCATCTGTGTGAACATGCTGTCGCGCCAAGCAGACTCGTCATATGATTAACTAGGTCCAACAGAAGAGCCAGCAGCAAAATGTGCACCACCCCTATGGTAATCAGGCATAGGCTGATCTGTGGGTAGAATCTGCTCAGGTGCACCCTCCTGCTCTTCATCTCCATCATCAGCATCGTCAGAACCATGAAACACATCACCCTCTATGTAGAAGGCAGCATCAGCGGGATCATAAGGAAGGACTCTAAGTAACCGTAACCTGTGATGATGCGGGACCATCCAAGACACCTTCGGATGATGTCCTTATCAAGAGGAAGAAGAAGGCTCCACCATGGGAGAAGGTCCAAAGGTGGAAGCTTGGCGTTTTTACATTCGTTCAGCAACTTGACAGCTTTTCGACGTCTCTGTAAAATGGGTCGTACGGATTCAATATTGATCGGATTGAGGCGTGCCATACCTTGTTGGAACGAGGACGAAGAGATCTACAACTTTGCTGTTGAAGGTTTTTCCAGATTCGTCCTATAGCTTGGCCGAAATCCACATTCTTTGAGCTGCTGCTGGTTTTGACGGGATTTTGTTAAGTTTTGGAACATTATGTTTATTTCCTATTTTTAGTATTTCTTTTACTTAAGTTATTTTAGGAAACTTTAAGGTTATTTTTATTATTTCCATTAGATGTTAGTTTTATCTTATTCTATCATCTAACTCGGCCCAACAGCCCTGTGTGGCCTATATATTCCGAGTTCTCCTATTGTAATTCAATTAGAACATGATGAATAGAATTTAGATCTCTCAAATTGTGTGAAACACATGGAGTGTCTTGTTGATCCAACTAGAGCCGTGCTCGTTGATCATCGAATTGGTTTGTTTTAGCTTGGTTTGCTTTGCCGTTCATCAACTTCGCAAGACTTGGTGAATCTAGTATCCACAAGCCCCCTCCTTGTGCCTTCAAGTTGTCCGCTTGATTGTGTAGGGTTGTAGAGGCGGGTTGTGTAGTCATTGGTATTGGTTCCTACCCTCTGAGGAGGCCTGGGGTCTTTATCTTGTTCTGCATAGATCGACTCAGTCATTATCGGTCGTGTCTTTTCATTCTTTGTTGCAATTTCGAGTCTTTATCGAGTCTTTATTCATCTTTGTCGAGTCTTGCTGCGTTTCTTGAGAATCTTGATCGATCTTGATTGCTTCTTGATCGAATCTTGCTGATCTTGTTGAGTCTTTATTCGTTCTTGCTTCCGTTCTTTAACTTCTTGATTGATCTTGCAGATTTCTTGATCGATTCTTGAAGCATCCTTGCTGCGTCGGTTTGAGTCTTGTTATTTCTTTGAGTCTTTCTTTAGTTTCTTGCTTGTTGTCGAAGATCGGACCATCACACGGCTAACCCCGTATCATGTGAACTCGCTAAGGCCCAACCTTCCAAATGAAACACGTCTCCTTTGAGCCCTCGCTCAGGAAGGCTCTCCTCAGCTGATCCTCGGTATAGGAGAGACCTCCGGACATAGGAGCATCGCCCTGTGATGGATCGATGAAGCGTCGGGCGATGAGAGTGATCATACCTCCTAAACCAAGTCTAGCTAACCCAATCAGGAATGACAAGTGATTGGGGGTGAGAAGCACCACAAGCAAGGTAAATCAGCAGCTGGCACCTTGTTCATGTCGCCCTAGCCACTGAAAGCCATAGCTAGGAGCTTGTGAACCAAGCACAAACACAGATGGACAAACATGTGGTTATAATCCCCTCTTTGTCCATCAAAAGTTGTACCGATCGCCGCAAACTAGAAATCATGTTGATGAAGGGTTATTTTTTTTATCAAAGCCTAGCAAAAAAATAAATTTATAGATCGAAACCCCGCTATAGTATAGTAGGGTTAAGTTCGTCCACATGGAGAAAGTCAGTGACTCAATTTTAGTTACCAAAGAGCAAGAATAGCGAGAAGAGATAACAAATATAGAGATTTTTTGGGGTTTGTGGGCTGCTGGAATTTTTAGGAAAAATCAATAATAATAATAATAATAATAATAATAATAAAAGTCTAGGACATATGGATCACCACAACGATAATCATACAAGCATTGCAATGAATCGTATAAAAATCATGTTTTTATGTATTAAATAGGTCAACTTGCATCAACCCTAGCAAAGCAATCAATTTATTTTCATAAATTAATAAACTTTACTAACAATCTTAATTAGGTTATCAAACTTGCGTTTCAAAACCCTAATTACTATCCAATTCACAATTCAATCTTTCATATCAATTGCAAAAGGAATTTCCCCAATTTTCATTGAATACTTAAGCACAAAAAATAGATAAAACCAATCAATTCATCAGTTTATAGCGAAATTGCAAGCATAACTATCGTTGGGCTCACCCCAACCCTAGAAAAGGCGACTACTCACGCATAAACATACTCACGCATAAACATGGTAGACATTGCAAAATTCATGAAATGAATAAAATTCAAAAATTCAAATTGCATTAAAACCTGACAATAATGTCAACAAAGTGTCTCAAAAGCCTCATAAAACGTTCTTCAACTTTCACAGAAGAAATCGCTTCAAAAAGCTCTCAAATCCGCTCACAAACGCTCTCTAAATGTGTGCTGAGAATTCTAAATGTGTGTTGCAAAGAAGGAGTAATAAAAGAGAGACTCCTCCAAACCCTAAAAATCCTATTTATACTTAATAACCCATATCCTATTTATACTTAATAACCCATAAACCTAATTAGGAAATAACAAATATATGAATTTTAAATAAAGTTTATCCAAGAAAAAGGGGTAAAAATAATTAATTTCGGATAAATCAGCTTCGCTGGGGCCTATACCGATGTCGACTAGATCTCACTACTAAAATAGTCTAATATAGGGACGACATTAGGAATAGATTCAGGGACAAATGGTCGTCCCTAATCACGTCAAGGACGAATTTAGAGATGAATCGACTATTTGTCCCTAAACATGGCGATGGTAAATAGCAACGACACGTAGCGACAAATTTAGGGATGTGTTTTAAATTAATCCCCAATTCCGTCTCTATTACCAACGACTTTCGATACGACTTAGAATGCCCCCAATAGTAACCATAATTGTGACGCCCTATATCCGTCCTTATTTTTGTCCCTATATCCGCCCCTGTAACCATCACAAAACATATACCTATTTTGGTCTTTAAGTTCGTCGCAACATTCATCTCTACTTCTGCCCTGAAATCCCTCTAAGTAGCGCCTCTAAATTTATCCCCAAATATGTTCCTATATTTGTCTCTATACTTGTATCCAAATTAGTTCCTATATCCGTTTCTATACTTGTCCCCTAAATATTTGTCTTTAACTTCATTCCTATATTTCTCTCTATACTTGTCCACAAATTCGTTCTTATATTCGCCTCTATATGTGTGCCAAAATTCATCCCTATATTTGTCGCTAAACGTATCCCTAAAGTCGTCTCTATATTCATCTCTATTTGATCCCAAATTCATCCATTTATTCATCTCCATATTTGTCCCACAAATTCGTCCCTATATAGTTGTCCCTCTAATTGTCCCAAAATTCATTCTTATATTCATCCCTATATTTGTCCCTAAATTTGTCTCTATATTTGTCTATCTTAATCCTTAATGCAGTCCACTTTCTATACCTAAATCCGTTCCAAATCTTTGTCATTCATAAATAAATATTCAATTGTCAATGAAAATTAAATTTATAAACCAATCAAATAATTCTTGGTCAACCAACCTAAAGTACTGAACTAGTAGAAACATCACATAAATCCTAATAAAATTGGTTAGCCAATAATTAATCTCTAATGCATATAACAAATGTTTCCAAAGAAAAGCTAAGAAGATTGTTTAGCAAAGAATTCCTTAACCGAGTTGATAATGGTCTCTTGAAGACTTTGATCTCTTAAATCATTGTTGAGACTTGTCTCACTCCGGATTGCACCAACAGAGTTATCTACATAAGTCTCGATGTTGGTTATATCTTCTCTTACTTGATCTTGGTTTCGTTGCATAGTATCCGCCAAGTTGGTCACATCTTTCCTTGTTTCTTCTTGGTTTTCCTGCACAATTGTCATTTTCTCATTCAAGCTTGCCATTTCTTGTGTAATTTGTGTATGCAATGATGATAGTTGAGCCATCATGTCCTCTCTCATAGACTCGGATACTTCAGACGATCCACATGCACCAACGGACGTAGCACCATGCACATTGCGAGTCCTTTTCAACATGGATTCAGACTCAGATCCCATGCCTATAACTCTTTCTTTTCTTGAACCACCAGTTGCTTTCAACCATATTTCATTCTTATCAATCAAGGGAGGTACCTCACTTTCCGGAGCCTCTTGTGTTGCTTCTTCAAGCAATGTGTCATAATTTTCCTATAAATTGCAATAAAGAAACAATAAGATTTACCATATAAAAAAGGAAAAATAACTCAAAATAATACAAAGTATCAACTATTTCAATGCTGTAAAAATCAGCTTACAATGTTGAACATCTATGCTGTCAAAATCAGCTATTTTTGCACTTCTAAGATACATTACATTGCTGTAAAAATCAGCCATTTCAATGCTGAGCAACAATGCTGTAAAAATCAGCTAATTTTGCACTTCTAAGATACATTACAATGCTGTAAAAATAAGCTATTTCAATACTGTAAAAATCAGCTATTTTTGCACTTCTTGAGATACCTAGTAAGTTGCAATGCTGTAAAAATTAGCTATATGGTTTGTTGCTGTCATAACCATGAAATTTAGCTATTTTTGCACTTTTGACACTATCTTGATGTTGAAGATCAATGCTACAAAAATCAGCTATTACTTGCTGTCATGAAAATCATCTATTTTTGCACTTCTGGAGATATCGAGTTCGTTGCAATGCTGTAAAAATCAGCTATATGGTTTGTTGCTGTCATAACCATGAAATTTAGCTATTGTTGCACTTTTTTATGTATGCTTATTGTTGCAATTCAAAGACAATACTAAACAAATAGGAACAACAAGACTGATAGTTGCAATTCAAAGAAATTACATTTTAGTTTAATTTCAGTGAATTTAAAAATATGTTTGTTCAATTAAATATGTGTGGTTTATCATCTAGATCAATTTCATAAGAAAACAAAATGCAATAATCACACATGGAAAACAACGTTGAGCAATCTAAAGAAAAAGACTGATTTGTAAATAATTCCCACCAAGATATGTACTCTATCTACGGTTACTTCATAAGTATATATTGCTATCAAATCAAGTTTACTCTACCTACTATCATTACCTAAATATATGGAAATCATGTTTGATTTGAGCACGCTTGCACTTTAATTTGCATTGGAAAAAAATCCATATTATTGCATTCGAAACTAACTCATAAAAGAAAAGACAACTTTTACCATAATTTGTTGGCACTTCTCGCTCAAAGCACCATCTTTTTTTCTCTTATAGCATCTCTCAAATAACTTCTTTGGTGATGGTTCTTGTCCATCTTTATCCTTCTGCAAGAAGAATCACGAAATTTGCACTTGTAAAAAAAATACTACATATATAATTATAATATTACAAATTAAATGAAATACTAAACAACTACAAAACTAGGCATGATATAATGTACAAATGTAACAAACAAAGCGGATTTATGTTCCCATGCTATTAGGAGGAAAAAATAAAACTACATGGACAATGCTTAAGATAATTAGTTTTCGCATATGCTAGTAAAATTGTAAATAATGGTTATAAATAGATGCATGTATACAACCAACAAGGTATAACGATTTGGTGCTAGATACTAGGCTCATGAACGATCAAGTACTTGAATGACTCAAATGCACATTTGTCGAAAATATAAAATGAAATGATATTTACCATTTTGTTCTTATGGGCGGTAGTAGTTATCGATCCACCTCTGTAAGGGGGGATACCCTTTTCCTTCGCGATGGCTCGATTACGCTTGTTCACCTCAGACTTATGTTGAAATTCACGTGATTTCCATTTGACCCACATCTCATCCCAGATCTTTTCTTTAATCCATACCGGTCTACCTTTCTTATCGCGAGCCGTCTGTAATATACGACCAAGATGCCTACTACCTTCATGATTGAATGCTTTATAAACCTGTTCTTCTGAGAATCGACCCTTGTCCCATCGACATTGTTTCTGTAAAAGTGAATGAGACAATAAATAGTGTTGTGTGTGGACCTATATGGCAATTAGATTTGTAATTCACTTATTTAACCAGTGTTGTGTCATTCATAAATAAATATAGTGTTATGTGTGGACCCGTTCTTCTGAAAATATTCTAAATGTAAGATTAGCTAACCATTACCATTTAACCAGTGAATGTTTGTTTGGTAAATGATGAGAATAGTGAGTAGATTTGATATATACCTTGAACATTGTCCACCACTGTTTATGTGTTCCATCTGAAACTTCACCCCAAAAGGTATATGGGCCGTCAAAATGAGAATGAATGATATGAACTAATGCAGCCCTCCCATGCCCATCCAATCTAATCATTTTAATTATAAAAAATACAGAATTAGTAGTGTGTATAGCATAATAATTATAATTACATATTTGGTAGTGTAGGATTGAACTCACTTTTTTGTTACCACTTTAATTAGCTCCCTTGTGTCCGATTGGTTGGTTTGGAGTGGAGCCCTTTCTTCATTGTTCTCAGGCACCATAGGTGTTGAAGGTTGTGATCGAGTTCCCGAATCTGTAGTAGGAGCCAAAGGAGCTGCAGTAGGAGCCAAAGGAGTTGGTTGCGGATTATGTACCGATGAAAGATCTGGTTGTGATGCTACGACAGAAGGTTGGTCGTCTGGTGCATTCTCAGTAGACAGATTTAGATGCACATTAGGCGCAGAAGAAGGTTCTTCCTGGGAGACTGCATTATTAGGCGGAGAGGCCTCAACGTTCGATGAGGATTGCCTAGGTTGTAAGGCCGCAGATTTTATTCCTCTCCCTCTGACAAGTAACAATTAATAACAATAATAGCTTAGAAACATAACCAATTTCAAATGTCTCGTAAACATACCAAATTACAAATAAAAGACAAGGTGGTAGCAAGAAAATTCATAGTTAGTTGAATCATGGATAATGCTTGTTAAGCAAAATCTTAGCTAAAGAAGTTCAATGAAAATACAACTAAAATTCAAATCAGTTTTTCCATTCTTCAAAAGATAAATATCATTTAAAGAAACTCATCAGAGGTTTACTCATCTGTTTAATGCATATCTACAGCCCCTGGTTAAAAGTTTAAACATAAAGTCATTCCTAAAGTACGTGGCTTCAAGCCTTCAAGGTATCCCTTTCCATTCATCTCTTGGTGGAACTCGAGGTACAATCAAATCTTACAAACTCAACCAATCAACTACTACTATTCTAGATTCTCCTTGTCAACTGGTCAAACAACTTCGTACCAGTTTCATCACACAAAAAAGGCCACGTGCATTAATAGATGAAGATAAGCAATCTCATCTACCCTCATTAAGTACAAATTGACAGCAATACAAGTGATGCGGGACCATCTTCTACAACTCCAGACACACCCATCATACTTGGAGAAGGACAAATGACTCGAGCTAGAGCTAAGAAGCTTCAGAGAGACTCATTCAACTTTGTGGGTCATGCTTTGTTCTCGAGCAAGGTTCAACTCCCCGAGCAAACATTGAAGGCATATATGTGCATTGGAGTGCATAATGAGGCCGAGCCACCTTGAATAAAGCTTGGGCCGAAATTATCTAAGTGTTAGAGCTTAATTTCAGCTTATGAACATTATTGGGCTGAATTGGGCTTTTCTAGTTATTATTTTTAAGGACCTTATTTTACTTATGTTCTTAGGTTTATTTCATTAAGCCCATTAGTAATTAGATCTATCTATTTCTATCTACTATGGCCGGCCAAACTCAGCCTTAGGGCCTATATATTTTCGATTCTTCCATGTAAACAAATTGGAACTTTGATAATTACAATTCTCTCATAAAGAGTGTTTACACCATCGAGTGTTTGTTGATTCAATTAGAGCTGTGCTCATTGATCATCGATTGATACATATCTCAGCTTGGTTTGCTTTGTGTTCATCAACTTCGCAAGACTTGGTGAATCTAGTATCCACAAGCCCCCTCCTTGTGCCTTCAAGTTGTCCGCTTGATTGTGTAGGGTTGTAGAGGCGGGTTGTGTAGTCATTGGTATTGGTTCCTACCCTCTGAGGAGGCCTGGGGTCTTTATCTTGTTCTGCATAGATCGACTCAGTCCATATCAGGTCGTGTCTTTCAATTCTTGTTTACAAATTTCGAGTCTTTATCATTCTTTATCAGTTTTTGTTGAGTCTTGTTATATTATTCTTGATCGATCTTGATCTATCTTGGTCGAATCTTGCATTGTTCTTGCTGCGTTCTTTAAGTCTTTCTTGTTTCTTGTTTAGTTCTTGCTTGTTGTCGAAGATCGGACCATCAAACGGCTAACCCCGTATCAAATTGGCATCAGAGCTTTGGTTTCCGACATCAAGATTGAGTCTTTTCTTTTCATAAACACAAAAACCACAAAAAAAGAGTCCTTTTCTTGTTTTGGTCTTTTACTTCTTGTATTCTTGAATTGATTATTGCACTAATCTTTTGTTTGTGATTGTTTGTGGTTGCATAGCCTAAACACAAGCCTACCCGAGACCGTGGAGTCGACCAGATCAGTGTGCACAACCCTTGTGTCACTCTCCTAGCCGACCGACGGCAAGCCTCTTGTCCCCATAGTCGAGTAGCTTTGGTCGACAGCCCCATTCACACACAAAGAAACCCTAGTGTGTCTATCTTTTCTATCTTTTCTATCTTTGGCATATTTGTTCTATCTTCTATCTAAATTCCATTTATTTATTGCCTTTACAAAAATCTGATTTTTGGTGGATATAAATCATATTTATCTATCATTTATCTTTAAGGCTTTAGATAGATCCACTTACCAAAGATAAACAAAAGCCTCACCTATAAATACATCTTTAGGGCTGAATTTCTATCATCTATCACCAACATATCATATTTTCGAGTCCTTTTCTCATTATTGTTAGTTTTCTTGCATTAGTTTCAGATAAAAAAAAAAATAAAAAAAAAAAAAAAAAAAAAACAGTAAATTAAGTTCCGAAAATTCAAAAAAAAAAAAGAGAAGAAAGTGTTTGGTTGTTGTTTGTTGATCTAGTGCAAGAAAAACCTAAAGGACTCAACTTTTTGGTGATTCTCCATAGCCCTTGTCATCAGCCCTAAACCTAAACACATACACCTCCACAAAATTGAAACCCTACCTTGCAACTACAACATCATAACTTAAGGTTTTCAATCAAAAGAGGTAAATTTCCATTCTTTCTTGAGTTTTTCTATTCTTCTCTTTGTTTACAGCTTTGTCGAAGTTGTTTGCTAGCTGTGTCGAGTACTTCTATTCTCTTGAAGTGCTATTGTGTGTGTGTCAAAGAGATCTCCCCCTGGTCGAGTTCTCTTTTGTTTGAGTCGAGTGCTTGTTTTGCTGTTCGAGTACTCATTAGTCTATTTTCGAGTTGATTCTTGCTGATTGTTGCTTGGATCGAATTGATTATTGCTGTTATCGAGTTGTGTTTGATTGAGTCGAGTGATCTCAGCCCTTGCCGAGTTCTCTCCTGTTAGTGTCGAGTGCATTAGACCCCTGTCGAGTGCACCTTCGTTGTGTCGAATTGATTCCTTGCAAATTGCCTTTGTTTTTGCTTGAATAAAGTGTTTACAGCTGCTGTCGAGTGCTCTTTCTCCTTTATCGAGTACTTTGCTGTTTGTTTCATTCACTACATACTTTGATTGCTTAGTTTTTGCTTGGTAGTTGATTTGCCCAAAGCGGATTGCCCTAGCAAGCGTGATACATCAATCAGAGAGGGAGTGTGAGCGAAACACAATTGTGAGCTGTTTATAAGTTTTACTAACCTTTAACTTAGTTCTTTGTTTCTTTTGTCTTTGTTATAATGTCTAACAATCAGGACAACAATGGTGGTAATAACTCCACAAACTCGAGTGCTACTGTGACACCCGAGCAATTCAATACCTTGACGGCCAACATAGCCACCTTGACGGATACATTGGCTGCGATGCAAGCCAAGATGGCGGCTTGGGAGAGCTCTAGGCCTAGTGGTTCGAACACCATAGGAGGTCAGCAAGAGCGAGTTGAGATACCTCAAGAAGAAAGAGAGGTCATTAATCCTAACCCTATTCCTAATCCTAATCCTCATGTTAATGTTAATTTACAGAATCCTTTATTCAATGAAAACAACTCTCCACGAGGTGGGAGAAATGATCGGAATAATGGGTTTGTTAATGTGCAAGGTCAAGGACAAGGAAGAGGAAGAGGACGTGGCTATCAAGAGCAATTCTACTACTCGGAGCAAGATGATGACTTCCAAGAAGAGGAGTATTGGGAGCAACGCCCGAGACGGAATCAAAGAGGAAATCAGAACCGACCACCTAGGTTCAATGACGACGATGGCATGGGTAAGGTTAAGGTAAAGATTCCTCCTTTTGATGGTAAGACTGATCCAGATGCTTATATTGATTGGGAAATTAAAATGGAGCAAATCTGGAATTGTCATAATTTCTCAGAACCTAAGAAGGTACAACTAGCATCCCTAGAATTTCAAGGATTTGCATTAATCTAGTGGGATAATCTTGTTAAAGAAAGAAGAAGATCCCTTGATACACCTATTGCTTCTTGGGGACAATTAAAAGTGGTAATGAGAAATAGGTTTGTACCTCAACATTATGATAGAGAGTTATTGAACAGATTAGAAAACCTTAAACAAGGTAGCAAAACTGTTGAGGAAACATTTAATGTTATGCAAGAAGCTATGGCTCGAGCTAATATAGTAGAAACTCATGAGAAAACCAATGTTAGATATCTTAGGATATTGCATCCCGCTTTAGCTCATGAAATTGATTACTTTCCCTATACTACTCCTACTGATTTGTTACATCTAGCTATGAAAGTAGAAAAGGGACAAAGCTACAAGAGCCAAGCTAATAGGATGTCGAGTGGCCAGCAACAAGGATGGCGCCAAAACCGGCCCCAACAGCCCCAAGGGCGCTCGGAAATGGGTTCTAGAGAGCGAGCTCAGCAGCCCCAATGGAGGAGTGAGAGTCGACAGCCCCAGCAGCCCCTCGACAAAGGAAAAGGTCCATGGAATGGACGAGAATCGTCTGGGACATCTACTGGTCCCAAAGGGAGTAATCCTAACCCTTCTACCCTTAGATCTAGAGATATTGTGTGCTTTAAATGCCAAGGTAGAGGACATTATATGAAGGATTGCCCTAATAAGAAAACTCTCATGGTTAATCACTTAGGAGAATATGAATCTGAAAATTCTTGTGATGAACATGACGAGCATGCTAATGACAATGATCAGAACTTAAACCTTGTTTGTTATGAAAATGATGATGATGAGGTTGAATATGAGCATGGAGAATCTTTGATTGTTAGGAGAGTTTTAAGTGTTGTTCCTACACCATGTGATGATAATCAAAGGGAAAACTTGTTTCATACTCGTTGTCTAGTTAAAGGAAAGGTTGTAAATGTGATCATTGATGGAGGTAGTTGCTGTAATTTAGCTAGTCAAGAAATGGTTGACAAATTGCATTTACCTACTGTCCAACACCCTAGACCTTACAAATTGCATTGGATGAATGATCGTGGCTTATTGAAAGTAAATAGGCAAGTTAAAGTGCATATTAAACTAGGACATTATGAAGATGATGTTTTATGTGATATAGTGCCTATGCAAGCTTGTCATATTCTATCAGGCCGTCCTTGGCAATCTGATCGTAAGGTTATGCATGATGGGTTTACTAATCGCTATACCTTTACTTTTCACGGAAAGAATGTCATTCTCAAACCCATGACACCTACGCAAGTAGCTGATGAGATTGAGAAGCGCAAGGTAAGTAAAGGTGAGTTAGATCAGGAGGCTCAGTCGAGACAAGTGGATCCTCAAACTCGATCTAAGAGTGTGTTCTTGGCTTCCAAAAGCACATTCATGGACGACTTTGCAGATGGTGGAACTGTTCTTATGCGCCTTTGCAAGAGCTTGAGTATGTTATGTGAAGAGCTTAAAGCTTCTCTTCCATGGAACATTCTCGCTCTTCTTGAGGAGTTTAAGGATGTGTTTCCCGATGACATACCACCAGGTCTACCCCCTATTCGTGGAATTGAGCATCAAATTGATCTTATTCCGGGTTGCATTACCTAATAGGCCTGCGTATCGTATGAATCCCACTGAGACCCAAGAGGTCCAAACCCAAGTCCAGGAACTATTGGATAAGGGTTATATTCGAATAAGCTTAAGTCCTAGTGCTGTGCCTGTGTTATTAGTCCCTAAGAAAGATGGTTCATGGAGAATGTGCGTAGATTGTAGGGCTATTAACAACATTACTATTAAATATCGTCACCCTATTCCTAGATTAGATGATATGCTAGATGAGTTACATGGAGATTCTCTAAAATTGATCTTAGAAGTGGCTATCATCAAATTAGAATGAAAGAAGGTGATGAATGGAAAACAGCCTTTAAGACTAAGCTAGGGTTATATGAGTGGTTGGTTATGCCTTTTGGCTTAACTAATGCTCCTAGTACTTTTATGCGCTTAATGAATCATGTGCTTCGAGATTTCATTGGAAAATTTGTTGTTGTTTACTTTGATGATATTCTGATTTATAGCAAATCTTCTAATGAACATGAATCACATCTTAGAGAAGTGCTTAGAACGCTGAGAATTGAACGCTTGTATGCTAATTTAAAGAAGTGTGAATTATGTAATGAACAAGTGTCTTTTCTTGGATTTGTAGTGAGCTCTAATGGACTGCGTGTTGATGAATCAAAGATCAAGGCAATACAAGAATGGCCGACACCCACTAACATAGGGCATGTACGCAGCTTCCAAGGACTTGCTAGCTTCTACCGACGATTTGTGCGAGACTTTAGCACAATCTCAGCCCCACTGACCGAGCTTACAAAGAAGAGAAGTGAGTTCACATGGGGAGCAGCTCAGGAGGAAGCATTCAACACACTTAAGGACAAGCTCACCCACGCACCTCTATTAGCTTTGCCGGACTTTACTCAGCCTTTTGAGGTAGAGTGTGATGCTAGCGGAGTTGGAATTGGTGGAGTCCTTATGCAGGGAGGTAAGCCTATTGCTTTCTTTTCTGAGAAGTTGAAAGGTGCTTGTCTTAATTACTCTACCTATGATAAGGAATTATACGCTTTGTTTAGAGTACTTAAGACATGGTCTCACTATCTATGGCCTAGCGAGTTTATTCTTAGAACTGATCATGAATCATTGAAACACTTTAAAAGCCAAGATAAACTTGATAGGAGACATGGTAGATGGATGGAATTCATTGAAACATTTCCTTATGTGATTAAGTATAAGAAAGGCAAAGACAATGTGGTTGCTGATGCATTATCTAGAAGACATGTTCTTTTAACCACTTTGGATTCTAGAGTCTTAGGCTTTGTTTACATAAAGGAATTGTATGAATCTGATTTGGATTTTGGAGATATATTTCGAAAATGCTTAGAAAAGGGTCCTAATGACAGGTTTTATATTCATCAAGGATTCTTATTTCGAAAAGATCAAGTGTGCATTCCTAGATGTTCTCTACGATTATTACTTGTTAGTGAAGCCCATAGTGGTGGATTAATGGGACATTTTGGTAGGGATAAGACATATAGCACACTAAAATCACATTTTTATTGGCCACATATGCTTAGGGATGTAGAACATTGCCTTAAGAGATGCATAGATTGCATTAAAGCCAAAGCTAAGCTTATGCCCCATGGCCTTTATACACCACTGCCGATACCCTCAGCCCCGTGGGAAGACATTTCTATGGATTTTATAGTTGGGTTGCCTAGAACTAAGAAGGGGAGGGATTCAATCTTTGTAGTGGTTGATAGATTCTCTAAAATGGCTCATTTCATTGCATGCCACAAAACTGATGATGCTACCAATGTTGCTAATTTATTCTTTAGAGAAGCAGTTAGGTTGCATGGTGTGCCTAAAACCATTGTTAGTGATAGGGATGTAAAATTCTTAAGTCATTTTTGGCGTACCTTATGGAATAAATTGGGAACTAGATTGCTATTCTCTACTTCTAGCCACCCCCAAACTGATGGCCAAACTGAGGTGACTAATAGAACCCTTGCTACTGTCCTAAGAGCCATTATTAGGAAGAATTTGAAACTTTGGGAAGAAGCCTTACCTCATGTGGAATTTGCTTATAATCGAACCATGCATTCGGCTACTAAAATCAGTCCATTTGAATGTGTATGGTGTTAATCCACTAACCCCTTTTGATCTTACTCCATATCCTATGAGAGACAAAGAATCATTTGAGGCAGGTAAGCATGTCGAGTTCATCAAGGAGCTGCATGAACGAACTCGAGAAAAGCTGAAGCTCAAGGCTGAATACAACGCTAACAAGGCCAACAAGGGACGTCGCTTGGTCACATTTCAGCCTGGAGATCTTGTATGGGTGCACTTGAGGAAGGAGCGGTTTCCAGAAGCCCGGAAGAATAAGCTGTCACCTCGTGGTGATGGACCATTTCGAATCAAGAAGAGAGTGGGCGACAATGCCTACCAATTGGAGCTTCCTGGAGACATGGGCGTGAGCGCTACATTCAACGTCGCGGATCTAATCCCTTACTTCGCTGTGGATGAAGACTTGGATTCGTGGTCGAATCCTTTTCAAGAAGGGGAGGTTGATGCGGGACCATCTTCTACAACTCCAGACACACCCATCATACTTGGAGAAGGACCTCACCCCTCCAATTAGGTGATTGTGGGCAGGCTTTCTATCTTTGTTTTCACTTTTTTTTTTATTAATATTACCACCACCCATTTTACTTGTCCAATTTTACTTTTCCCTTCTGCAAACTCCACCCTCACACAACAAATGGTAAGAAGGACATAGCCAAAGCTTGTGAAGACAGCCTAATCAACTCGAGAGCCAACACTTCCGGGTACGAAATTGGGGCGTGATGCGGGACCATCTTCTACAACTCCAGACACACCCATCATACTTGGAGAAGGACCAATGACTCGAGCTAGAGCTAAGAAGCTTCAGAGAGACTCATTCAACTTTGTGGGTCATGCTTTGTTCTCGAGCAAGGTTCAACTCCCCGAGCCAACATTGAAGGCATATATGTGCATTGGAGTGCATAATGAGGCCGAGCCACCTTGAATAAAGCTTGGGCCGAAATTATCTAAGTGTTAGAGCTTAATTTCAGCTTATGAACATTATTGGGCTGAATTGGGCTTTTCTAGTTATTATTTTTAAGGACCTTATTTTACTTATGTTCTTAGGTTTATTTCATTAAGCCCATTAGTAATTAGATCTATCTATTTCTATCTACTATGGCCGGCCAAACTCAGCCTTAGGGCCTATATATTTTCGATTCTTCCATGTAAACAAATTGGAACTTTGATAATTACAATTCTCTCATAAAGAGTGTTTACACCATCGAGTGTTTGTTGATTCAATTAGAGCTGTGCTCATTGATCATCGATTGATACATATCTCAGCTTGGTTTGCTTTGTGTTCATCAACTTCGCAAGACTTGGTGAATCTAGTATCCACAAGCCCCCTCCTTGTGCCTTCAAGTTGTCCGCTTGATTGTGTAGGGTTGTAGAGGCGGGTTGTGTAGTCATTGGTATTGGTTCCTACCCTCTGAGGAGGCCTGGGGTCTTTATCTTGTTCTGCATAGATCGACTCAGTCCATATCAGGTCGTGTCTTTCAATTCTTGTTTACAAATTTCGAGTCTTTATCATTCTTTATCAGTTTTTGTTGAGTCTTGTTACATTCTTGATCGATCTTGATCTATCTTGGTCGAATCTTGCATTGTTCTTGCTGCGTTCTTTAAGTCTTTCTTGTTTCTTGTTTAGTTCTTGCTTGTTGTCGAAGATCGGACCATCAAACGGCTAACGCCGTATCAACAAGCCATTAAAAAGTGAGGTAAACTACACTATACACCCTCAGCTTAATGTACTTTACACAAAACCAACATTTATGAGAAAAGTTGCATTATTTATCCACCTGTAAATCATACTTTCCTAACAATTCAACACCCAAACTTATTTCATGATGAGTAAAACGTCAAGGAAAAGTCTGAAATGCCATTTGAAGAGAGGCGCACCATCCTAGCAGAATCAAGATAGTTGAATCCAAACCCCGTAGGATTATATACAAACACTTTACTAAATACAAGATAGTTGCATCCAAAACACCTTTTTGTTCATATTTTTTAAGGAGATTGAGCATTTAAATTTTTATTTCCAAATCACAAACTCCTTGAACAATTTAATTTCCAAGTCCTACTCGATTGACAAAACACAAAACGTACTGGATTGACAAAAGCTCGACATGAATTTATGAAATTGAACCCTAAAATCAATTGATGCGATCAATTTTTAGAAATTGCCAAAATTTCCAAACATTGTTGAATAACAAAGCATAAAACACAAACATACCTGGCTGAATAAGCAATATGACGAGCCATGACAAGAGAGAAGCCAAAGATGAATCGAAATCAAGATGAGTAGGAACAGAGAGAACGAGGCAGCGGAGAGGCGATTTCGGATAGAACGAGGCAGCGGAGAGAGCTCGGGATGTCTTCCGACTAACCGAGAGCCTGTTCTAGGGAAGGCGGCATCGCCAGAGGCTCCAGAGCGTGAAGATGGGAACTAGGGCCGAAGAGATAAGTGCCGTACTGGTGGTGGGTTGATGCCAAAAATATAGGGATTTTGAGATTTATTATGATTAATTTGAAGATAAAATTCGTTTAAATGATTTCAGTTCCCTCCTTTATCTTTTAATTCCCTCTTTTTTTTTTAAGTTATTGTAATCTTATATGTGTATATATATCACGTAGTAACTACTATAGTGTAGCCATCTTTGCGGTATTTATAATATTATAAAATTCATAATTTAGGATACATTTAAATAATATTTTTGACAAAAAAAAAATTACTCAATCTGTTTTTAAATAAGTGACTTTTTACTATTTATATATGTTTCAATTTTATCAAATGTCTGATATTATTTTTTTATATTTTATTTTGATACACTCATACATACTTATTAATAATAAATATAATATTATTGATATTATTTTTTATTTTGATAGACTTCATCTATTATTTTTTTTAATATTTTATTTTCATAAACTCATGCATACTTATTAATAATAAGTATAATATTATTGAAAAATTAATCAAATTTTTAATATTTTATATAGTTTTTACCATTCTAAAAATACGTGTATGACTTGAAAAAGTCAATTATTTGAAAATGGAGGGAGTATTATTTATTGTAAAGTAAATACAAAAGGTGAAAATACTTTTTAATCATAGTGCAACATATGAGAATTACGTACAATTATTATTTTAGTTTATAAGATAAGAATAACGGTTAAATGAAGGCTTAATTGGAAAACAAATGCATAGAAAAAATATATCAAAAAATAGATAATAAAAAATTAAGATGCGTGTTATGAGCTGATGCATAGAAAATTATATTATTTTTTAGGTAGAATGAATTGTTTATACATAGGTTTATTTTTATTTTATACTTCCCAATACAATTTGATTGTCATTAGTTTATTGGAATTTAGAGTTATTGTTTTTATAGATTTTTTTATATAAATAATATATATAATTTTACAATAGCGTGTTAATATATTCTCGTGCATGTGATGGAACACGCACTAGTAAGTATAATATGAAAAATTGACTACAAATATATTTTCATATACATATTAAGGTTATATGATATATATATATATATATATATATATATATATATATATATATATATATATATATATATATATATATATATATATATAATTTTATTTATTTATTTATTTTGAAAATTTGAAAAAAAATACCTAACATATCTAAGCGTAAACGATGTCATAGTTTAGTTAGTGAATTGAGTTTAAGTATTTTATATACATGTAATGAAATATTTGATTGACATAGTTCTTGTAGAGTCCGTCGTATACACTCCCGAGAAAAAAAAATAAACATTAGATATAATAGACGATTTTGGTTCATATGTATGAATCATTACGATTTTTTGATTTCATTCAGAAATCCATCATTGCGAAATAATATGAAATATTGACTATAATGAAAGTTACTTAGCTAATTTACTCTCTTTTTTAAGGACATTGTTTCGATCTCTTTTGTTCGTTCATCTTTTTATGTTAGCTAGAGTTGAGAACCAACCGAGAAGAAAAGAGAAAGTGGATATATATATATATATATATATATATATATATATATATATATATATATATATATATATATATATATATATATATATATATATAATACTTACTAAAATAGATATATTATACAGTATATAATATGTGGAACTAATTTATTATATAAAGAGAGATAAAATACTAACCATGAGTTACTCCGCATATAATAAACTAGTATAAATACTTAATATAAGATTATAAAACATATATATGCATATAATAAACTAGTATAAATACTTAATAAACTAGTATATGCATATATTATTTATAATCTTACATTAAGTATTTATACTAGTTTATAATATGCGGAGTAGCACTCATGGTTAGTATTTTATTTATCTTTATATAAATTATCTATACTAGTCTAAAATTCTAAATCTATATCTATACTATATAAAAAACCTGAGTTCCCTTAGGAACACTAAACAAACTCCGTTAATTAAATCCGTTTAACTCCGTTTTATTTTTTGCAGGTGTATTCCGCCGTCATTCACTGCCTGTCTATTGCTACTCATCACGTCTCTGCTCCGAGGCATCTGTCTCTCCTCCGCCACCAGTCCCCGGCGCCCCCTTGAATCACACATCGCTCTCTCTACGTACTCCCTCTTCCGATCTCCAGGTCTCAACTTTCTTCGCCCTTTCTTCTTCATTTCTCTCCTCCCCGCCGCTCTCTAATCATCTGACGTCTCTGCTCCATGTCCCCCTCCGCTCGCTCTCCCTCCGCCACCAGTCCCTGGCGCCCCTTAAATCGGCCGTTTGATACGCTGGCTTAAAGGATCGGGAAAGCCATTCGAAGTCGTGGCGCCGCCTCCAAGGCTCTAGGGTTGTCATACAAAGCTATCTCTTCCAACATACAACATCAGCATCGGACGTTTTTCACCTTCAACTACTGGTAAGCACCAACTGCTCTTCCATATTTTCGCATTGGGTTGTGTATGGATTATAAAATTTTGCAATTTGAGTTTGAATTGGGTTGCCTGCATCCTTCCTTCACTTTCAATCTTGCATATTTCCGAGTTTGGGTTGTTCCTAGACTATAAAAGTTTGCAATTTGAGTTTGAATTGGGTTGGTTGTAGCCTATTAACTCTGCACTTTGAGGCTAGGTATGTGAAATTATTCTGCATTCAAGGTGTTTGACGAAATGCCAACATAATAAAAAAAAACAGAAATGACATAATGATGTAGTCATGGAGTCCTAGAGGCTTCAAACCACAAACAAGTGTTTTAGATAATGAAGAAATCACGATGAAATTGTGTGCCTTGAAATAATTTTTGGATAGTAGGGTGGCTTGGGGTCATATGTAAAGGCCCGGATTTTTAAATCCTAATTCTTGGAAAAAGAAATTTAAAACGAATTTAAATCGGGTTATTTAAAATCCCTTAAAATGAATTCTGGCATTACTTAGCTGAAAATTTGAAAATTGAAGAGTATTTTAATAGAGTCGGATTTTGGTTCGAGCGAACGAGTTTCAAGATGTAATTCCGGGTATTTAAACTTTACCTTTGAAACCGCAATTTCCGTCTCATATCACCAATTCTTATCAAATCTCTAGACTTGGTCTCCTTGTTGACCAATTCTAACTATCCTAATTAAGGTAAAATCTTATCTCCATGTCCCTCTCTCTTTTCTTTGATTCCCCTTGATACGGGGTTAGCCGTAGGTTGGTCCGATCTTCGACAACAAGCAAGAATAATCAAGAACTAATAAAGAAACTCAAGAACTTAATCAAGAACGATCAAGAACTCAAAGAACGCAGCAAGAAATAACAAGAAAGATGCAAGATTTATGCAAGACTCAACAAGAAAGCAAAGAAACGCAGCAAGACTCTCAAGAATCGATCAAGATAGGACAAGATCGACCAAGAAACACCAAGAACAGAGGCTGTCCTCAATGTCGACTCAAAGAAGTTGAACAAGACTCGATAAAGACTCGAAATTGCAACAAAGAATGAAAAGACACGACCGATAGGGACTGAGTCGATCTATGCAGAACAAGATAAAGACCCCAGGCCTCCTCAGAGGGTAGGAACCAATACCAATGACTACACAACCCGCCTCTACAACCCTACACAATCAAGCGGACAACTTGAAGGCACAAGGAGGGGGCTTGTGGATACTAGATTCACCAAGTCTTGCGAAGTTGATGAACTGCAAAGCAAACCAAGCTGAGATTATCAATCAATTCGAGATCACGGAGAGCACAGCTCAATCCGGCCTGATCTCTCTCTCTAAAGTGTTTCACACGTTTTAGAAGAATAACTTGTATTATGAATGTTCCCCCTTGAATTACAAAGCTGAATCGAAAATATATAGAGAACTAAGGCCTGTTGGCCGGCCTAACTAGATAGAAATAGATAGATCTACTTTCTAATGGGCTTAATAAACTTAAAAACATAAATAAATAAGGTCTCTAAAAATAATAACTTAGAAAAGCCCAATTCAGCCCAATAATGTGCTTAAGCTGAAAATAAGCTTCAATACTTAAAGAAATTCGGCCCAAGCTTTAACTAAGGTGGCTCGGCCTCCATTTGCACTCCAATGCACATGTATGTCTTCAATGTAGGCTCGGGGAGTTGAACCTTGCTCGAGAACAAAGCATGACCCACAAAGTTGAATGAGTCTCTTTGAAGCTTCTTAGCTCTAGCTCGAGTCATTGGCCCTTCTCCAAGTATGATGGGTGTGTCTGGAGTTGTAGAAGATGGTCCCGCATCAACCTCCCCTTCTTGAAAAGGATTCGACCACGAATCCAAGTCTTCATCCACAGCGAAGTAAGGGATTAGATCTGCGACGTTGAATGTAGCGCTCACGCCCATGTCTCCAGGAAGCTCCAATTGGTAGGCATTGTCGCCCACTCTCTTCTTGATTCGAAATGGTCCATCACCACGAGGCGACAGCTTGTTCTTCCGGGCTTCTGGAAACCGCTCCTTCCTCAAGTGCACCCATACAAGATCTCCAGGCTGAAATGTGACCAAGCGACGTCCCTTGTTGGCCTTGTTAGCGTTGTATTCAGCCTTGAGCTTCAGCTTCTCTCGAGTTCGTTCATGCAGCTCCTTGATGAACTCGACATGCTTACCTGCCTCAAATGATTCTTTGTCTCTCATAGGATATGGAGTAAGATCAAAAGGGGTTAGTGGATTAACACCATACACACATTCAAATGGACTGATTTTAGTAGCCGAATGCATGGTTCGATTATAAGCAAATTCCACATGAGGTAAGGCTTCTTCCCAAAGTTTCAAATTCTTCCTAATAATGGCTCTTAGGACAGTAGCAAGGGTTCTATTAGTCACCTCAGTTTGGCCATCAGTTTGGGGGTGGCTAGAAGTAGAGAATAGCAATCTAGTTCCCAATTTATTCCATAAAGTACGCCAAAAATGACTTAAGAATTTCACATCCCTATCACTAACAATGGTTTTAGGCACGCCATGCAACCTAACTACTTCTCTAAAGAATAGGTTAGCAACATTGGTAGCATCATCAGTTTTGTGGCATGCAATGAAATGAGCCATTTTAGAGAATCTATCAACCACTACAAAGATTGAATCCCTCCCCTTCTTAGTTCTAGGCAACCCAACTATAAAATCCATAGAAATGTCTTCCCAAGGGGCTGAGGGTATCGGCAGTGGTGTATAAAGGCCATGGGGCATAAGCTTAGCTTTGGCTTTAATGCAATCTATGCATCTCTTAAGGCAATGTTCTACATCCCTAAGCATATGTGGCCAATAAAAATGTGATTTTAGTGTGCTATATGTCTTATCCCTACCAAAATGTCCCATTAATCCACCACTATGGGCTTCACTAACAAGTAATAATCGTAGAGAACATCTAGGAATGCACACTTGATCTTTTCGAAATAAGAATCCTTGATGAATATAAAAGCTGTCATTAGGACCCTTTTCTAAGCATTTTCGAAATATGTCTCCAAAATCCAAATCAGATTCATACAATTCCTTTATGTAAACAAAGCCTAAGACTCTAGAATCCAAAGTGGTTAAAAGAACATGTCTTCTAGATAATGCATCAGCAACCACATTGTCTTTGCCTTTCTTATACTTAATCACATAAGGAAATGTTTCAATGAATTCCATCCATCTACCATGTCTCCTATCAAGTTTATCTTGGCTTTTAAAGTGTTTCAATGATTCATGATCAGTTCTAAGAATAAACTCGCTAGGCCATAGATAGTGAGACCATGTCTTAAGTACTCGAAACAAAGCATACAATTCCTTATCATAGGTAGAGTAATTAAGACAAGCACCTTTCAACTTCTCAGAAAAGAAAGCAATAGGCTTACCTCCCTGCATAAGGACTCCACCAATTCCTACTCCGCTAGCATCACACTCGACCTCAAAAGGCTGAGTAAAGTCCGGCAAAGCTAGTAGAGGTGCGTGAGTCAGCTTATCCTTAAGTGTGTTGAATGCGTCCTCCTGAGCTGCTCCCCATGTGAACTCACTCCTTTTCTTTGTAAGCTCTGTTAGTGGGGCTGAGATGGTGCTGAAATCTCGCACAAAGCGTCGGTAGAAGCTCGCAAGACCTTGGAAGCTGCGTACATGGCCTATGTTGGTGGGGGTCGGCCACTCTTGGATGGCTTTAATCTTTGATTCATCAACACGCAGTCCTTTAGAGCTCACTACAAATCCAAGAAAAGACACTTGTTCATTACATAATTCACACTTCTTTAGATTAGCATACAAGCGTTCAATTCTTAGCGTTTTAAGCACTTCTCTAAGATGTGATTCATGTTCATTAGACGACTTGCTATAAATCAGAATATCATCGAAGTAAACAACAACAAACTTTCCAATGAAATCTCGAAGCACATGATTCATTAAGCGCATAAAAGTACTAGGAGCATTAGTTAAACCAAAAGGCATAACTAACCACTCATATAAGCCTAGCTTAGTCTTAAAGGCTGTTTTCCATTCATCTCCCTTTTTCATTCTAATCTGATGATAGCCACTTCTAAGATCAATTTTAGAGAATATAGAGGCTCCATGTAACTCATCTAGCATATCATCTAATCTAGGAATAGGGTGACGATATTTAATAGTGATGTTGTTAATAGCCCTACAATCTACACACATTCTCCATGATCCATCTTTCTTAGGGACTAATAACACAGGCACAGCACTAGGACTTAAGCTAATTCGAATGTAACCCTTATCCAACAGTTCCTGGACTTGGGTTTGGACCTCTTGGGTCTCAGTGGGATTCATACGATACGCAGGTCTATTAGGCAATGCAGCCCCTGGAATAAGATCAATTTGATGCTCGATTCCACGAATAGGGGGTAGACCTGGTGGTATTTCATTGGGAAACACATCCTTAAACTCCTCAAGAAGAGCGAGAATGTTCGATGGAAGAGAAGCTTTAAGCTCTTCACTCAACATGCTCAAGCTCTTGCAAAGGCGCATAAGAATAGTTCCACCATCCGCAAATTCGTCCAGGAATGTGCTTTTGGAGACCAAGAACACACTCTTAGCTCGAGTTTGAGGATCCACTTGGCTCGACTGAGCCTCCTGATCTAACTCACCTTTACTTACCTTCCGCTTCTCAATCTCATCAGCTACTTGTGTAGGCGTCATAGGTTTGAGAATGACATTCTTTCCCTGAAAAGTAAAGGTATAGCGATTAGTAAACCCATCATGAATAACCTTGCGATCAGATTGCCAAGGACGGCCTAATAGAATATGACAAGCTTGCATAGGCACAATATCACATAAAACATCATCTTCATAATGTCCTAGTTTAATATGCACTTTAACTTGTCTATGAACTTTTAATAAGCCACAATCATTCATCCAATGCAATTTGTAAGGTCTAGGGTGTTGGACAGTAGGTAAATGCAATTTGTCAACCATTTCTTGACTAGCTAAATTACAGCAACTACCTCCATCAATGATCACATTTACAACCTTTCCTTTAACTAGACAACGAGTATGAAATAAGTTTTCTCTTTGATTATCTTCACATGGTGTAGGAACAACACTTAAAACTCTTCTAACAATCAAAGATTCTCCATGTTCATATTCAACCTCATTATCATCATTTTCATAGCAAACAAGGTTTAGGTTCTGATCATTATCATTATTAGCATTCTCATCATGTTCATCACAAGAGTTTTCAGATTCATATTCTCCAAATTGATTAACCATGAGAGTTTTCTTATTAGGGCAATCCTTCATATAATGTCCTCTACCTTGGCATTTAAAGCATACAATATCTCTAGAACGAGTGGTAGAAGGGTTAGGATTACTCCCTTTGGGACCAGTAGATGTCCCAGACGATTCTCGTCCATTCCATGGGCCTTTACCCTTGTCGAGGGGCTGTTGGGGCTGTCGACCTTCACTCCTCCATTGGGGCTGCTGAGCTCGCTCCCTAGAGCCCATCTCCGAGCGCCCTTGGGGCTGTTGGGGCCGAGATTGGCGCCACCCTTGTTGCTGGCCACTCGACACCCTATTGCCTTGGCTTTTGTAGCGTTGTCCCTTTTCTACTTTCATAGCTAGATGTAAAAGTTCAGTAGGAGTAGTATAGGGAAAATAATCAATTTCATGAGCTAAAGCAGGATGTAAGATTCGAAGATATCTAACATTAGTTTTCTCATGAGTTTCGACTATATTAGCTCTAGCCATGGCTTCTTGCATAACATTAAATGTTTCCTCAACAGTTTTACTACCTTGTTTAAGGTTTTCTAATCTGTTTAATAGCTCTCTATCATAATGTTGAGGTACAAATCTATTTCTCATGACCACTTTCAATTGTTCCCAAGAAGCAATAGGTGCATCAAGGGATCTTCTTCTTTCCTTAACAAGATTATCCCACCAGATTAAAGCAAAACCTTGAAACTCTAGGGAAGCTAGTTGTACTTTCTTAGGTTCTGAGAAATTATGACAATTCCAGATTTGCTCCATTTTAATTTCCCAATCAATATAAGCATCTGGATCAGTTTTACCATCAAAAGGAGAAATCTTTACCTTAACCTTACCCATACCGTCGTCGTCATTGAACCTAGGTGGTCGGTTCGGATTTCCCCTTTGATTCCGTCTCGGGCGTCGCTCCCAATACTCCTCTTCTTGGAAGTCGTCATCTTGCTCCGAGTAATAGAATTGCTCTTGATAGCCACGTCCTCTTCCCCTTCCCTGTCCTTGACCTTGCACATTAACAAACCCATTATTCCGATCATTTCTCCCACCTTGTGGAGAGTTGTTTTCATTGAATAAAGGATTATCTAAATTAACATTGACATGAGGATTAGGATTAGGAATAGGGTTAGGATTAACGACCTCTCTTTCGTCATTAGGTATCTCAACTCGCTCTTGCTGACCTATGGTGTTCGAACCACTAGGCCTAGAGCTCTCTAATGCAGCCACCCTTGCTGTTAGCGCAGCCAATGATTCAGGAACACCCGTTGTGTTGTTCATGATAGTCGCCATGTTGTTCATCATGGTCTGAAATTGCTCGGGCGTCACTGTTGCACTTGAGTTAGTGGCATTGTTACCACCATTGTTTCCCTGATTAGTAGACATTATAACAAAGACCAAAGAAACAAGGAACTAAGTTAAAGGTTAGTAAAACTTATAAACAGCTCACAATTGTGTTTCGCTCACACTCCCTCTCTGATTGATATATCACGCTTGCTAGGGCAATCCGCTTTGGGCAAATCAACTACCAAGCAAAAACTAAGCAATCAAAGTATGTAGTGAATGAAACAAACAGCAAAGTACTCGATAAAGGAGAAAGAGCACTCGACAGCAGCAGTTAGCGATTCAAGCAAACAGATGGGTAATTTGCAAGGAATCAACTCGACACAACAAGGAGATCACTCGGCAGGGGCTGAGATCACTCGACACACACAAGAGAGAACTCGGCAGGGGCTGAGATCACTCGACTCAATCAAAGCAAGCACACAACAGCACTCGATCAAGGTGAGAAAGAGTACTCAACACAAAGAGAAAATAAGAAAGCAAAAGAAAACTTAGAAATTTACCTCTTTTGATTGAAAACCTTAAGTTATGATGTTGTAGTTGCAAGGTAGGGTTTCAATTTTGTGGAGGTGTATGTGTTTAGGGATAGGTATGTTGATTAGGGCTGAGAAGAGGGTTCACCAATGATGTCCTTGGGAGCTTTCTTGCACTAGATCAACAACTAACAAACACTTTCTCTCTCTTTTGAATTTTCGGACCTTAATTTACTGTTTTTTTTTTTTTTTTTTTTTAAATGTGAAACTAATGCAAGAAAAGACTCAAATTAATGTATAGGACTCGAAAATCTGGTATAGATGGTGATAAAAGATGAAAATTCAGCCCTAATGTAAAGATATAGATAGAATGGCTAATTTAGGTAATAGGATCTATCTTGTGCCTTTTTAGATAGTTGATAGATATAATGGAAATTAATATCCAACAACTTAAAATTTCTGATTTTTGATAGGCAATAGATAAATGGAATTAGATAAAAGATAAATCAAAATTCCAAAGATAGAATAGATAAACAAAAGGATAGAAAAGATAGAACAAACTAGGGTTTCTTGTGTTTATGTGATGTCGACCAAGCTGTGACTATGGGGACAAGGGTAATGCCGCCGGCTTAGGTGCTGCACAAGGGAAATTGCGCACCACTTTGGTCGACTCCACGGTCTCGGCTAGGCTTTGTGTTTAGGCTATGCAACCACAAACAATCACAAACTCAAGATTAGTGCAATAATCAAATAAAGAAACAAGAAGTAAAAGACCAAACAAGAAAAGGACTCTTTTTTGTGGTTTTTGTGTTTAGAAAAGAAAAGACTCAATCTTGATGTCGGAAACCAAAGCTCTGATGCCAATTTGATACGGGGTTAGCCGTAGGTTGGTCCGATCTTCGACAACAAGCAAGAATAATCAAGAACTAATAAAGAAACTCAAGAACTTAATCAAGAACGATCAAGAACTCAAAGAACGCAGCAAGAAATAACAAGAAAGATGCAAGATTTATGCAAGACTCAACAAGAAAGCAAAGAAACGCAGCAAGACTCTCAAGAATCGATCAAGATAGGACAAGATCGACCAAGAAACACCAAGAACAGAGGCTGTCCTCAATGTCGACTCAAAGAAGTTGAACAAGACTCGATAAAGACTCGAAATTGCAACAAAGAATGAAAAGACACGACCGATAGGGACTGAGTCGATCTATGCAGAACAAGATAAAGACCCCAGGCCTCCTCAGAGGGTAGGAACCAATACCAATGACTACACAACCCGCCTCTACAACCCTACACAATCAAGTGGACAACTTGAAGGCACAAGGAGGGGGCTTGTGGATACTAGATTCACCAAGTCTTGCGAAGTTGATGAACTGCAAAGCAAACCAAGCTGAGATTATCAATCAATTCGAGATCACGGAGAGCACAGCTCAATCCGGCCTGATCTCTCTCTCTAAAGTGTTTCACACGTTTTAGAAGAATAACTTGTATTATGAATGTTCCCCCTTGAATTACAAAGCTGAATCGAAAATATATAGAGAACTAAGGCCTGTTGGCCGGCCTAACTAGATAGAAATAGATAGATCTACTTTCTAATGGGCTTAATAAACTTAAAAACATAAATAAATAAGGTCTCTAAAAATAATAACTTAGAAAAGCCCAATTCAGCCCAATAATGTGCTTAAGCTGAAAATAAGCTTCAATACTTAAAGAAATTCGGCCCAAGCTTTAACTAAGGTGGCTCGGCCTCCATTTGCACTCCAATGCACATGTATGTCTTCAATGTAGGCTCGGGGAGTTGAACCTTGCTCGAGAACAAAGCATGACCCACAAAGTTGAATGAGTCTCTTTGAAGCTTCTTAGCTCTAGCTCGAGTCATTGGCCCTTCTCCAAGTATGATGGGTGTGTCTGGAGTTGTAGAAGATGGTCCCGCATCACCCCTCTTTTGGAAAACCAACAAATTACATTCCTTCTCTCCTGATTTTGGTAATGCATCACTATGAATCCCTTCCTCTTCAAAAACAATCAGGAGCACAGTACCCATTTCCCACATTTTCATTTCACATTCATCTCCTTTGGTTCTAGATCTAATGAGAGCACACAACATCACACCACTCTTTCTTCAATCCACATCCGCTGAGCCGCCGTCCGAGCCAGTGGCGGCCACCAGGTCACCGTCGCCGACCGCCGCCGTCCGAGCCAGTGGCCGCCAAGAACCGCAGCCTTCAATCCCTCCCCTGTTGCCGAGAGATCCCAAGCCACCCCACACTTCCTCTTTCAATCCCTCCCCTGATTCTGCAGAAGCAGCAGGCCTCAAGCCTCCTCGACGCCACAGCAGCAGCAACCCGCAGCCGAGCACAACGCCCAGGATCCCGGAGCCGCGCCGCCGGGTCTCCTCCTCGCCTGTTTTCTTCGATTTCGATCGGTGAGTCGTCCGCCTCTATTTTCCGACGCAATAGCTGCGTAAAGAGCTTCTTTTAACCTCCCTTTATCCACCCCAGGTCCGTCGGAGTCCCTTCCACCATCTCCGACGCCAAATCGAACCCCGACGGCGTCTCCGGCGAGTCGAACCTTCGGTGAGCGCTTCTCTCTCTCCAGTTTGTTCAATTTTCGGGTCCATGGGTGTCGGGTGTTGGGACGTCGGTAAGGTGGTCGGAGCAGGCCTTCGCCACCGGCGGCAGCCCCCTCCTCCTCCTCCTCTTTTCCTCTTCTGTCGAATCCAGTGAGTGGGGGAGATGATGAACAGTAACTTTGGGTTCGGTTTGGTTGCTTCTTTTGTGTGGTCCGGTTCAGGGGTTTAAATAAAGCAAAACCGGTTCACTTTTAAATGAAATGGGATTGGGTTTTGGGCTTGTTTTGTTTCGGATTGGGCCTATTTCCTTGCTGGGCCGGGTTCCCTTTTTCTTCAGCTCCCTTTGGGCCGAGTCACTCTTTCTATTCGGGTTGAGGGCATTTGGGCCTTTTCTTTTGGTTTGTTTTAAAAAAATGTTATTTTGTGTTAGATGTTTATGATATATGTTATGGTTTTATATTATGATTAGTAGCTATAGTTAATATCATTATTAATATAATATTCTGTTTGAGGAATTATAATTCTGAAATTACTAATATATATTATAACATGGGTTAATTTGTAATTTAAGGAAAATTGATTTTGACATGAAATGTCGGACTCAAAATTTTTGTGGTGACTAAATGTCGGATTTTATTATAGTATGATTTTGAAATAAGATGCCGGAATTATTTCTATAAAATGATTTGATAAGTTATTTTGAATATGAGTTGACTTAATTTGGGATTTAAGAGTTGAGAAATATTTTCGTGAGATTTATCGATGGTTTTGATTAAATGGTTTTGGTTGATGTCAATCATGTCGGAAAGGCTTTGGAAAATGGTTTTACCGTCGAGTGGTTTTAAAGATGTTGAGAACTTGGGTTTCGTGTGTGTGAATGTTGGTCTGGTAGCTTACGGAAGTGACTTGCTGATAGGTGTGTATCGCTTTTGGATTGCTTTGGACTTGCATTTGGGCCCTTGCTTGTGTTATATTGCTGTTCTGCATCTTCAGGTAAGTTCCCTAGGGGGCTTACTCAGGTTGGACATTCATGCCTGTTGTTGCATTTTATGTTAGGTGTTGCATATGCATAAAAGCATGCCATGTAGTATCATGTTTAGGTTGCACTAATTGATTGAGCATCTGTTTACTTTATACGTTTGAAACAGAACGGCCGTTATCTGTGATAGTCCTAAAGTCTTTGCTAGGGTCATAGGGTAGCCCAGCCTCATCGGGTACCCTGAGTCAATCGAGTCATGAACTTCCTTATATTATGATATGCCTGCGGGCTTTATTGTGGAGCGGGTTAGGCATGCGTGCCGCCCTATTATGAATGAATGCATTCACGAGCTGGCCAGTCTCCGCCTATCGGAAGGGGTGGAGGTAGGAGAGGGATATGCCGTTGGCATTGTCTTGGGCCCTTTATAGTATTTCTGCACATTATTATGAATTAGGAGCATGCTAGTGTGTTTGACTTTCGTATTGCATTAGAGCATCTTTATTAGGTATAGCACATACTATGTGGCCTCAGCGAGGACTGCCGGTCCCGCATGAGTGGCTCGATCTGACTCCTTTCCCCGTTCTTCTTTTAAAGGTATTTCTGCAGATCTTGTTGGCTCTATGCTTATGTGACGGGAAACCCTTGGGCAAATCAAAGAACCTGACTAATATTCTAACTTGGCAAATGGTAATCACTTGTTTATGATTTGGTTTTGACCCGATTCTGTTGTGTCATTGTATCTTAACCTTGCTTCCGCTTTATTTCATTTGAATTGGATTTCACGACATAGTCTTAGGACAGGTTAAGGGTACCCAACGGCCCTACGATATTTTCAGGGTTCGAAATCCCTCTTTATTATTGACCATAAAAATGAGTTTGAAACCTCGACCCGTACCTGGATTGCAAGATCCGAACAAGGGTTTTCATCCCTTGAAACGTAACTCGGAAATCATAATTCTGGGCCGTTACAAATGTGGTATCAGAGCCAGGTTGTGCAATTCGGGTACACAAGGGTCGAGTGTATATTTTGGAAAACCGCCCATGAATTTCAAAGGATTTGAAAGTGTTTTAAAGGGGCAAATTGAACTTAAGATGCCTAACCCAAATTGGACTAAGTAATGAACTCGACTTGTAATAAAAGAGGAAAACCGACCAAACGATGGCACGAGTGGGTAGTGGAGGCGATAGACCACCCCTATTGGGTGTAGTTGGGAACGGTAGGCGAACTGTCAGCTTGTTCTTTACAGATGGGTTGGGAGAATCAAATGAGATCATTATGAGTGTTATTAACTGATTCGGTGCTGAGTGCTTGCTATGCTAGAGATCTGATTTGGTATGCCTAACAATGAGTTGTGTATTGACTGACCTGTGCAAACGAGATAGCGGGAGTGCCTTTATTTCTACATTGTCAAACCCAGCTTGTGTAAAACAACCCTTTCCACTATGTTTGTTAACCCATTGACGGTCTATCTAGCTAGCTTTTCTTGGATGCCAGTGTCTTCCCCGGGAAATTGGGTTGGTAAACACATTGTTTCGGGAATTACGGTTGGAAGTTCTTGATGTCACTTGAGTTAAAAGTGAGGTCTTTATGGGGCTGTCCTTCCTTATAATCAACTAGTGTCTTCTTGCCATGAAGAGTCGTACCAGAGTCACACGGGAAAGAGGGGTGATAAGTCGGTTGGGAAAAGTCAATGGTTGCCCTTAGGGATCTCTGTTCGGTTGTAATGGTGACTCTCTCTGAATTGTATGACTTGATTCTGTAATCTTCCGTGTGTGCCTCGCAAATGATCATATTAGTATAAGGCTACTCATGTTATGCCTTGTTTTCCATCATGATTATATGTTGTCATAGCATGTCCACTTGGCCTATTGTATTGCCTGTATGATTGATTTGAAGCATGGACCATATGATATGAACCTACATGATAGTTGTTTTCTCCTTGGTTAGGTCCATGATAGTGTGATAAACTCTTCTTCGTATGAATGCCTGTAAATTTTCTCTTCAGCATGCTAGCTGATGACGCCTTGATGTTTATTATCCTTTTGTGACAAGAATCTATAGTATGCCCATATGTTCTGTATTCGTCAGATTAATTAACGATGGTTGCTTTGCAATTTGAATTGTTGTGGGATTACTTGCGTTGGATGGAGAATATGTGGTTTAATTGAGTCTTGATGAATGCATGCTTTATCATGTTATGTGTTGATTTGAACTCATGCTCTCGTATTCTAGTCATATTGCTCAATACTTGGACTCGTGTTATTCATCGTAAAAACCTTCCTCATGCTTCTGTATTGTTGGAATGTGATTGAATTAAATTCTTGCATGTCTTCATGATTAGTGTATGCATGCATCGTATGTTATGTTGAGCCTTTAGTATCATGTAGGATCCCTGGTTGTGACTCGTGTGAATTATATCTTGCCTGCATTATTGCTGATTCTCTCTCGAGCTAGGTTCCTGATAGTGTGGTTCTTCCCTCTTTCTATTACCATAACCTGTCTTACTCATGCAAGATAATTGATGTTGAATTCAATGATTGATTTGCTTTTCGTAATGGTTAGTCATAGCATGCTCACATGTTTTCACTCGATAGTGTTTCCCTATTACTCTAGGATATCCTTTTGTGCTTGTATGACTTGGTACTTCGCGTGACCACACACCACACTATGTCATGATTTCGCATACGCATGATGCATGAATGCTAGGAGGAATCTAGTCAAATTACCTTGATTGTGCTCATGTTCGATATGTGCCAGTAGTGTCCTGTAGGGCTTATGATTTCCAATATGACTCGCTAAATGATTACATGTTGTACCTGTTCTATGATGTGATAACTATCGTACACTTATATGTGTCCTATGATGGTTCGTTCTTAGCATGATTATAATCTATTGTCCTATCAAGTTAAATAGAACATAAAAGTATAACGATTTATAGCAATTTTGTACTCTTTCTTTACTGCCCCTGACATCAGGATTGAGGCTGCATTCGGAAAGGGAAGCAGTCATCCCATTTTTCTATACATCAAGATAGATTCATCCCGTTTTAGGGATACAATGTGTTAGTCGAGTCCTGAATGCTAACTGCTAAATAGGGTCTGATTATTTGGATTTAGAATCTCTCTTTTGGTGTCATACTGATTTTCTATGCACTGAAACGAAGAAGTGTAGGGTATGACAGAAACTGTGGGAAATGCATCTGTGACAGCAGTTGGTGCTACTACCTGTCTGACAACAACTCTACTACATGTCTGACAACAACTGTATCAATACTGTATCAGTAGAGACTTGCCATTAGTTTTTTCTGGTTCTGCCTAGTATTTATGATTCTAAAAACACTAGATGAATAAATTCTTGCCATTAGTATGGTGAATTGAAATTAATAACCTATTAGCTCAAATGGTAGAGCATTTGTGTTATACACATTCATGTGGGTTCGAATCCCACATAGGCTTTAAAGATACTTTAAAATTTGAGAAGTATTAATATAAAATAGCAGCTCCAATTAATGCCCAAGTCCTTAAGAGTCAGGAGTTCAAATTGAGTCACAAAGCACACAAATAACTTGCCTTAATTCAGAAATATATTTAAACTTTATAAGATGTAGATAATTAACAAAGCAAATGCAAGCAATTATTTTCAGTCAATTACCAAAAGTAGACAAAACTTAAACTAACAAGAAAATGGGATCCTACATTGATGCTGTAATCTGTTATTGTGATTATTCTTCATCTTGCAAATCATCAGATTCAACATCTTCATCACCGGAGGGCTCTGTTTCATACTCTACTCCATCATTGGCATTGAACAATGCTTCCTCCTCATCACTATCATCAGGCTCCACCAACTCCTCCACAACATCATTGACTGCATTTGATGGATCACGCAAACTTGTTGGCACATTATCTGCCATTAGTTGGACATAAAGATCAGGAGTGATGATTTCATCAGATTGATAAGCAGTAGTGGGGGTGGTAGATGTCCACCGTTCTGCTATTCTCCCTCGGGGAGTTGTCTTGCATACATACCTCCAATCTGCCTGATCGCTCCTTGCTCCTGGGTATTCCGTGTAAAATACTTGCACCGCTTGTTGTGCTAGTATGAATGGTTCATACTTTTGATACTGTCTCTTGTAATTTACTTCAACAAAACGGTACTCTCGATGAACTCTTGTACCTCTTTCAGATGGATCAAACCATTTACACTTAAATAAGACAATCTTATTTTCATTATTATGTGAACGAGGATATTCAAGCTCGATGATTTCTTCCAGAAGACCATAAAAGTTTGTTTCAACATTTTCCTGATTAGATCCCATAACACATACTCCATTATTCATTGTTGACTTGCCGACGCTATTCCCCACCGTCTGGAACTTGTATCCATTAACTTTGTAGGTGGTCCAACTTTTAGCTTTGACACTCGGACCACATGCACAACTCCACAAAAGCTCATTTGTATGGACTCCATTGCTCTCATCTAGTGCCTGTAATGTTTATGCAAATATACCATTAAAATGTAGATAATAATTATTCATTTATATATACATATATGCCATATATAATCCAACTCTTAACATATTTGAAAGCAAAAAAACCAAGGTACACTTACATATTTTTTAAACCATCCCGCAAACTCTTTCTCGACCATATCCTCATCAGCCATGCCTCTTTCTGACTCAAATATACTACATACCAATTATAAATATAATTCTTAATCCAAACAAAACAAAGTATATCATTATTAATATAATACAAAATATACCTAATGTATGATTGCACTTCCGAATAGTTAAGCAATACGTATGTGTGTGCAGCATTCCACTCTTTGTCCACCGTCATCCACCTTGTTTTCGCTTTGCCGCCACTTTGACCAGGATAATTGAAAATCGAAAGAGCACTTTCATCACCTTCAAACGCATCATTTCTCGCTGATCTCCTCAATTTAGATGGAACATGAGAAGGAAAGTAATGCACAGAAAAATTAAACGACTCTTGACGAGAGTAAGCCATGCATATCGATCCCTCAACATGATTCTTTTGCAGAATTTTGCGCTTCAACTGATACAAATATCTCTCAACAGGGTACATCCATCGATATTGCACCGGTCCTCCTATTTCAGCTTCATACGGCAAGTGCACAAGTAAATGCTCCATGGAATCAAAGAATGAAGGTGGAAAGATACGTTCCAACTTACATAATATTACAGGCACCGTAGACCGCAAATGTCTCATGTGATCAGTAGACAGAGTGGATGAACAAATTGACTGAAAAAAGATACTTAGCTCAGTCAAAGGACTCCAAACAGATAGAGGTAACAACTCTTTGAAAGCAATCGGAATGAGTCTTTCCATAAACACATGGCAATCATGACTCTTCATCCCTGCGAGACTGCAATTATCCTTCTGAACACATCTCCCCAAATTAGATGCATAACCATCAGGAAACTTCACAGACTTCAACCATTGACAAACATGTTTATTTTCATCCCTCGTCAATGTGTAAATTTCTTTTGGCTTCGCCCCCTTGTGATCATCATTTACTTGAAGCTCTGGACGGCGACAAAGTAGTCGAATATCTTTCTGTGCATTCAAGTTATCCTTAGTCTTCCCAGGAACATCCATCACAGTATTAAAAATATTATCGAATACATTTTTCTCTGTGTGCATAACATCAATGTTATGTCGAATTAAAAGATCTTTCCAGTATGGAAGCCTCCAAAAAATACTCCGCTTCGTCCACTTGTGAGAATCTCCATAACCAGGCGGATTATTCAGTGGGTCCTCAATGGCGGTTGGAAAGTGACGTACCCGTTCCCAAATTTCATTCCCACTCAACATCGGAGGTGGCGGTGATGTTCTCACAACATTTTTGCGAAACTGATTCCTATTTTTTCGCCAAGGATGATTAGCTTCTAAAAATCGTCTGTGACAATCGAACCAACAAGCCTTTCTACCATTATGTAATCGGAAAGCATCTGAATTTTCCATACATATTGGACAAGCTAACTCTCCAGCAGTACTCCATCCTGACAACATAGCATATGCGGGAAAGTCACTAATCGTCCAAAGGAGAGCTGCCCGCATAATAAAATTTTCCTTCCTTGAAACATCATAAGTGGTCACCCCGGACTCCCATAATTGCATTAACTCATCGATCAAAGGTTGCAGACACACATCAATCAACTTCTTAGGATTTCGAGGACCTGGCACGACCAATGTCAAAAACATATATTCTGTTTTCATACACATATTGGGTGGGAGATTGTAAGGAGTAACAATAACTGGCCAACAAGAATAGTTCTGACCCGATTTAGTAAATGGGGCAAAACCATCTGTAGACAGACCAAAACGAATATTTTGAGGCTCATAAGCAAAACCAGGATGCATTGTATTCAGCCTCTTCCATGCATCTCCATCTGAAGGATGACTCATCATCCCCTCCTCCGGTACATGATTCGCATGCCAAGTCATATGGCCAGCCGTAGCCTCAGATGCATATAATCTTTGCAGTCGTGGGGTTAGAGGCAAGTAAAATAGTTCTTTACACGGGGTGCTCTTATTCTCATTACTTGTGAACCTGGAATGCCCGCAAAATTTGCAAGATTCTTTGCTGACATCATCCTTCCAATATAACATACAACCATTGGGACACATATCTATTCTCTCCATCGGCAAACCTAAATTACTAACCAACTTCTCTGCCTGGTAGTAATTGACTGGAATCTTATGACCTGGAGGTAAAATCTCGTCATGCAATTGGACGAAACCATTGAAGACGCTTTGAGGCACATTATATTCACATTTCAAACTCATAAGCCTTGCAGTAAAAGACAATTGTGTATGTGTAGAACATCCAGGCCACACCGGTTCCTCAGCTGCTTTAAGCACATCCCAAAAACGTTAGGACATCCTATCAATGTCGGTTGGTCCCGCGTCTTCTTCCATGTCATTGACATCGCTAATTGTCTCAGAAGGTTCCGTTCCCAGATTTCCTTGGTAGTCATCTCTAGCTCCACCACTATTAGCTTCATTAAACCACGACGGGGGAACAAAATTAGGCCCAGCCAAATCAAATACCATTCTTTGTTCTGGATTCAATTCTCGTGGGTTACTCTCACAAAGTTCTTCCTCATTTGATGCACCAATCGACTCACCCTGTGCAGTCCATCGGTAATAATCACTCATAAACCCATTGTGATATAAGTCGTCCTTAACTTGACTTGCAACCTTAAATTGACAATTTTTACACCTCTTGCATGGACATTTTATCTTGTCTCCATCCATGTAATGTTCTTGAGAAGCAGCAAATTCCACAAACTCATCAACCCCTTGATAATATTCAGGTTTGATGCCATCAAGATTCGGCAAGTACATATCATACATCCAAGCACGATTATTCATTTTTTCTGCACATATATAACAAATTCAGTCTTTTTAATAAGTATGCAATTGAGTAATACTATAAAACCCTAACACGATCCATTAATTTGATCATATAATTTAAAAATTCAGATAATACATATGCATATATCATCCAGAGGAATAAATAGATACAGATCTTACGGTACATATACTTACTTACATTGAATTATGCAAAGAAGGATGTATGAATGTATGATTGATATAGAATACCGTTGTTTTCTCCAAAAAAACAGAATACCGTCGTGGAATTATGAGGAAGACTGGAATTAAATTCGCCGATTTGTGTTATATAATGACCTAATTAGAGACGAATTCAGGGACGAATTCAGAGACGGATTCAGGGATGGCTTCTGGGATGAAATCGGGGACGAATTCAGTGGCGGCTTATCAGGGACGAATTCGGGGACGAATTCAGGAACAGATTCAAGGCCGATTTCGGAGGCGGATGCAGGGACGGATTCGGAGACGCATTCAGATATAGACTCAGGAACGGATTCAGAGATAGGTTTAGGAACAGATTCGGGGTTGGAATCGGGATTGGCTTTTGTAACCAACTTAAGGTCGTGACTATTCACCAACAAATATTGTAATGCGTGTTTATTTTGTTAATGAGTTTGCGTCGAATGCTCATTCATCCCCATACTCTTCAGTAATTAGAGAGAAATTTAGGCACATATTTCAATTTGTCTCTATATAGAGATGAAATATAAATTGGTTCCTATATTTGTTGCTATATAGAGTCAAAGATAGACACGGCATTTTACCATGTTCCCATTAGGTAAGGATTTAGGAACCTATTATCGGATATTGCAATTAGCAACAAAATTACTGACGCTGCGATAATTTGTTTTAAATTTAGCGTCGATTATGACATTTTGTTCCAAAACTCATCCCTAATAGGGACATAATTAGCTACAAGTGAAACCCGTCTCTAATATCCGTCCCTATATCAAACTATTTTAGTAGTGTCTGGAAACGAGATTCTACTCGACGTCGACTACAATTGAGAGCAAAATCAAGTCAAGGACTGAAGACGCACACCACTCAAGCACGAGGAGTACTCGACGGCGAATACATCTACTCGACGTCGACTAGACTTGGACCCTCACCCGAGCCCGACGAGGAGGAGACTACTCGACGTCGACTAGAACTGGTCGACGTCGACTATGCTGTTTTTGTGCCGACGTCGACTAGAATCTGAGGATGTGTGGATTACTTGGGCACGAAGCAAGGCCGGTTCTATCACGAGTTGATGCGGGACCATCCAAGACACCATCCAAGACACCTCCGGACACACATATCATACTTGGGGATGGACCTATCATTCGAGCTCATGAGAATGAAGTCATCCTCAAGAGGAAGAAGAAGGCTCCACCATGGGAGAAGGTCCTAAGGTGGAAGCTTGACGTTTTACATTCGTTCAGCAGTTTGACAGCTTTTCGTCATTTCAGTAAAATGAGTCTTACATTCGTGCCATATCTTGTTGGAACGAGGACAAAGAGATCTACAACTTTGCTGTTGAAGGTTTTTCCAGATTCGTCCTGGATCTAGGCCGAAATCCACATTCTTTGAGCTATTGCTGGTTTTGACGGGATTTTATCAAGTCTTGAACATTATAGTATTTCCTATTTTAGCAACTTTCTTACTTAAGTTATTTTAGGTAACTTTATATGTTATTTTATTAATTCCATAAGTTGTTAGTTTATTTAGTTCTTTTATTATTTTCGGCCCAACAGGCCTATGTGATGGCTATATAAGTCGATCATCCTCATGTAGAACAAGTCGGATTGAATAGAGATGTGCTCTTCAATTGCGAATTGGTATCGTTTCAGCTTGGTTTGCTTTGTGTTCATCAACTTCGCAAGACTTGGGGATCCTAGTATCCACAAGTCCCCTCCTTGTGCCTCTAAGTTGTCCGCTTGGTTGTGTAGGGTTGTAGAGGCGGGTTATATAGTCATTGGTATTGGTTCCTACCCTCTTAGGAGGCCTGGGGTCTTTATCTTGTTCCATATAGATTGACTCAGTGCTTATCGATCGTGTCTTGTTATCAATTTCGAGTCTTTATTTCAGTTTGTCGAGTCTTGCATGCTTCTTGATCTTTCTTTGCTGCGTTCTTTACTTTCTTGGTCGATCTTGGACTGTTCTTGGTCGAGATCTTGCGTTTCTTTACTTTCTTGTTGAGTCTTGTTCAGTTCTTGCTTCTGTTCTTTAGTTTCTTGCTTGTTTGTCAAAGATCGGGCCATCTCACGGCTAACCCCGTATCACGAGTTTATCAAGATCTATCTATGGAAGAGAAGATTTATCCACCACATGAAGATTTAGTTCTAGGGCCGGGGTGAGCCCGACGATAGCCATGCATGCTTAAGGTAAAGATTCGACTTTTATTATGTTTTTATCATCCACTATCCTTGTTATGTTTATTACTAAATTAATAGAGATTCAGGTTAACAACTTGGATTGTAAACATAAAATTGGTAGATACAATTTGGGTTTCTTGAAAGAGTTGTCTAATTATTGGAAAAGGCGAAAGCTTGATCCTTTGATGTGACTGCATGATTATCTCTCTTTATCTTGCCTTATGCATGTTTGGTTATCATTGTTACAAACCCCGGTCTTGGAAGTTTTCTTTTATATTGTTTATTTCAAAATCTGCAAACCTTAGCTTCCGTTACGTTTCTGCATTCTACTTGACTTCGACTAAGCCTAGTCGACGTCGACCACTAATCACTCGATCAAGCGAGATCACTGCCGTTTGTGTTTCTGCATGTACTCGACTACGACCAGACCTACACGACTTCGACCACCTACTCGACGTCGACGAGACCTAGTCGACGTCGACTACTCCTGTTGCCTGGATTCGCTGTTTCTGCACGAGATCGACTGTCGACTACCACCTAGTCGAGGTCGAGTACTCTGAGTTGGTATCTAGACGTGATTCGCTTGCTATCTGAGATCCGCTGGCACGCTTCCTCAAGGATCGATCCTGACTACCCTTTAGCTACAGCGGGAGGAAGTCTTGTTATTATTTGCATGGCCACAATCTGGTTTGATTTATATTATTATATTTTGAACTTGATTTCCTCAATACTTCAAATTGGCGTCATTGCCGGGGAAGCAATCATTCACGCCTTAGGTAGTTAGATCTCATGTTTTCTTTTAGTTACTTTTCAGGTGTATGCGACGTTCTGGTCAACCACATGAGTTTGATGCCTTAGACCATCCGGAACGCCTTATACGCATCCATTCAAAACTAAAGAAAGTCATGGCAGAGGCAGAAACACAAGCTCAGATGATCGAGAGGCTTCAAAGGGAACTAGCAGCCAACAATGCTGCTCTCGCCCCTGAGAGAGCACGCACTGAGCGGGAAATAGAACAAAGGAGGCAGGTTGAGGCTGCGCTCGCCATATATCCCACCACCGCTAAGGATTACATGCATCCGACTCTGATAGTGCATGAATCGGCTATTCTAGCCCCTCCTAATGATTTTGAAATCCGCTCTGCCTTCCTTACTGAAATTAAAAATAATGCTTTTGAAGGGAGATTTAATGAATGCCCTCTCGCTCATATTACTACTTTTACTGATATGTGCCAAACTACTCCTGAAGGTGCTACTCTTGAATATGTATGAATGACAGCTTTTCATTGGTCTCTTGAAGGGGCTTGAAGGGGCTTGAAGGACTTCATGCGCGATCCCTTACAACATGGAATGAGGTAAGGAATGTGTTTCTTAACAAATTCTTTCCTCCTGCCAAGACAACGCTCCTTGCCAGAAGATTACAACTTTCAAACAAAAGCATGGGGAGCCGCTAGCATGAGCATGAGATCGATACAAGGATCTGCTGCGATCCTGCCCTACTCATTGGGCAGCCACCATATGTCATTAAGGAGATTTTCTACAATTCTCTTGATCTAGCCAGCAAGGAAATGGTCAATCAATACATGCAATACGAATACCTCACACAAACACAAGCAGAAGCGTGGGCATCTATCGAACGGCTCACCAACTTCAACAACACCTATGGGACTCCCACGAATTACGATGACAACGCCTATGCAAGGCCAGCCCCAATAGTGCCCTTATATGAGCCCTCCAGGGAGATTGATCCTGATGTCAAGGAGCAGTTCTACAAAGATCAAAATCGCAAGCTTCTTAAACAAGTTAAATATCTATATGTTAATCAACCCTGCATTGAATGTGGTTCACAACGGCACACCACCCCGGAGTGCCCACATACGGAGCAAGTCAGGTTAGCAGAAACTCATGAGGAGGTAGCTTACGCAGGGGGTCCCAATCGCCATATGGGGGGACCAAAGGTTCTATCAACCACAGTGGAACCAAGGTGCCCCTAGGAACCCCCCTCCATACAAAGCTCCAGGACATCTAGAGAGGGACCAGCGGAAATATGACCTACAGATGGTTCTCGACGAGATGAGGAGAAACCAGGCACAACAACAGCAATCCACCAGCACCATCTAGAGGAGAAACCAGGCACAACAACAGCAATCCACCAGCACCATCTAGAATCAACTCCACAACCTCAATACATGATTTGGAGCGATGGACATCTGGAAAAAGAACATGGAGACCCAAATGGGTCAACTCGCGCAACAGATCCCAAGACCATTCGAAAAGCTCCCTGGGCATACATATCCAAATCCTAAGGGGCAATCCGGACAAGTCGCCGTTGTAAAGTTAAGAAGCGCGCACCAATTACATGAGCCAGAGGTCGAAGAGGAGAAAGATGAAGATGAAAATCCACTCATGTCGAGCAGATTCCAGTCGACATCGACCAGTCTACTCGACGTCGAGTAGATTCACCCGACGTCGACCAGCCACACAACATCGAGGACACTTCTGTACATCAAAAACATTTGACGTTGACTCCTATAGTCGATGTTGAGGATCCTCCTCTCGATGTCGAGGACTCCATATCACCTCCGACAACTATTCTGGCTCTGAAACCTAAGAAGACGCACCCTTTCCCTTCCAAGGCGTTGAACGATCCCACTGCAGGTAAGTTTAAACGCTTTTTTAAGATGCTTCAGGAACTAAACGTTTCAATTCCTTTTACAGAAGCTCTTCAAGAAATGCTTGAATATGTCAAGTTCCTCAAGGAGATCCTTAGCAACAAGCAATCGATCACAGAAATCGCCAGCGACTGCAAAAGGATGGATTTTCCTGAGAAGAGACCTGACCCTGGTAAGTTCTCTATTGCTGTGGGATTTGGACAATCCGGGCATACATATCCAAATCCTAAGGGGCAATCCGGACAAGTCGCCTCTGTAAAGTTAAGAAGCGGGCACCAATTACACGAGCCAGAGGTCAAAGAGGAGAAAGACGAAGATGAAAATCCACTCGACGTCAAGCAGATTCCAGTCAACGTCAACCAGTCTACTCGATGTCGAGTAGATTCACCCGACGTCGACCAGCCACACAACATCGAGGACACTTCTGCACATCAACAACATTCGACGTCGACTCCTTTAGTCGATGTCGAGGACCCTCCAATCGACGTCGAGGACTCCGCATCACCTCCGACAACTGTTCTGGCTCCGAAACCTAAGAAGATGGTCCCTTTCCCTTCCAAGGCGCTGAACAATCCCACAACATAGATATGAGGCATTATGATATCTAGGAGCAAGCGTGAGCATCATGCCCTTATCAATCCGATCAAAGGTGAAGATATGAGCACTAGAGCCTATGGATGTCAAGCTATACATGGCAAACAATTAAGTGGTAATCCCTACAAGTATGGTTGATAATGTCCCTGTCTAGGTTCGTAAGTTTTATATTCCCGCAGATTTTCTTGTTATAGATATTGCGGAAGATCCTGCTTGCCCTATTATTCTTGATAGACCTTTTCTAGCTACAACAGATGCCAATATCAGCGTCATGAAGAGAGTGCTCACCTTCGCGATAGGTAACGAGGTCTTAGATTTCTCTTTTGGCCCTACAAAGGAGGAAATTTCATGGCTGGAGGTGAAGAGCATAGGCAACCACGGGGACGAGCAAACAACAACAGAGGAAAACGCCAAAAATCCACTCGACTTCGACAAGACCTGGTCGATGTCAACTACCCAAATCGATGTCGAGTACTCCCACTCGAGGACGACCTCCCTTGTTGAGCTCTGAACCTTCCAAAAGCCTAAGTATGGGGTCCCTGTACTCGACGTCGACCACCTCTACTCGACGTCGACTAACCCTCAACCTGAAGATTGTTGTTTTGGGCACGAAAAGGTAAGATCAGGTACAATCCCTACTCCTCCTCCGTCCATTAATAAAAATAAAAAGATTTTTAGAGAAGACAAGGCCCCGTGGTGAGCTAACCTGCGCAAGATTAGGACTGGAAAGAAGAAGAAGGAAGGCAAAGGATTCTATGTGAACAATAACTTATCAGCGGAGCTTGCATACTACAATTTTCTTTTAGATGATCCAGGAGAAGGGTCAGGCACAAGAGGGCCCCACATTAAGGGTTCCTAAGTACAAACGAAGAAGTCGGCCTAGCGACTCTAAAATCTAGAGCATGTACATAAAACTTTTAAAATTTTCTTTTAGTACATTAAAAGTTTTGGTTTTGGTTTGTAATACTTCATGTGGAAAGTCTTGTCTTCGGGTGAAAACTAACAATTTTCAGGTCGAGAAGCGTAAATGATCGCGAAGTGGGGAAGACGACGTCTCTAACGGAGTAGTCGAAATCGAATAAGGCCAAGTCGATGTCGACTAAAAGGAGGGTCGAGCACACAGATCTACTCGACGTCGAGTAGGCCACTCGACGTCGACCACCCAGGAGCATCCTCGACTACGGCTTTCCACTCGACGCTGCATATTGTACTCGACGTCGAATACTCTACTCGACGTCGACTACCTCATTTCACTCGACAACCCCTGTTTTGGCTCCTCGACGCATTATTTAGTGAACTCCTTCCTTTACCTTTGTTTTATATTGATTTATACAATGGGGACACTGTATATTCTAAGTATGGGGTTGGGGAAAAGCTCATTATCATTATTTTATAGTTTATATTCTTGATTTTGATTTTACATGGTGAATTTTGGGTAAATTTGTAATTTTTATGATTAAATGCTGAAGTTTTTTTATGACACATCTCCCAAAGCTTGTAAAATTGTTCAAAGAAATATTGTCATGGAAGCCAAGGCAAGACTCGATGATGCAAGAATGGATTTGTTAGAGATATTGCACAAGATTGCCTAGAAAAGGAAAGTCTCAATGAAGTGTGAGTTTTTAGTTAAAACCACAAAATGAGGTATATTGATTTTGCTTTTGACATGTTGCACAATAAGAGAATGGAGGACTTTATATTTTCCATATATGCTCATTTTATAATCCTAGCCATACCTATGTCTAATTGCATCACAAAAGTCATATTATGAGCTGGACTTGTCTTTATATCATTATTGCTCCACATATGCCTTTTATTGTCCATTTTTACCTTGAATAGGTAAATAAAGAGCAGCCATTCCGGGGTTCAAACCGGGCACCTATGGGTACTACCCACAAGTCCTTTCCGGTGAGCCATTCCGGAATGGTTTTGTCCATTTTTACCTTATACCTTATCCGGGGATTATGTTGAGAATGGAAATCATTTTATGGAGATATTATATGGTTTGTTGTGTTATGTCATTATTGGAGTTTGGCAGGAGAATCATCAAGTTTAGGGAAAATTTAACGAGTGAAAGAAAATCCGATCACCTCAGGCGATAAAGGTAGATCGACCCTTCTCGTTGAGATAATAGTTCGGCGAGATGGGACACACAGGTGAGGAGTCCAAAGTACTAAGTATCCAGGGCTATTCATGACACCCATGTTTGCGACTCGCGAGAAGGCAATGCTGAGGTTAGAGAGGTAAAAGCATTATTATTAATAAAAGCATTGAGCGAATAAGTGAAAGATGAAGAAACTTTTGAAGAAGAAATGTGGTAAAGAAAGTTTGGAAATACTCTATTTCCCCGGATTTAACACCACATGGCCAACAATTGCCCACCTTTAGCCTTTTACCTATCTACTCCTCTTTGAGCTTAAATAAAGTCCTCTTGATTATTGCTGCTTTGTCACAGAAAATTGTTTTGTATAATCTCCTTTTGTGCAGAGAAACTGCTTTTCCTTCACATGCACAGATTTGTAGACACCAAGTACCTTTTCAAAGATGATAATTGAGTGTTGGGTAATATAACAATGAATCCATTATGTTGAGAGTTTTTGTAGGTTTCCCCTGAATGACCATCCAAGTTATTGCTTGGGGACAAGCAAGCTTAAATATGGGGTGATTTGATTTCAACTAAAGTAACCATGTTTTTATGCAAATTTTAGCTCCTTATTCTAAGTACATTACATATTTCGGGTTGGGAATATGTTGAATTTGTGTAGTATAAGCTCATTTGCCAAAAACCAAAAGGAGGAGACAAAGGCAAGATTCTACTCAACGTCGACATGCTTACTCGACGTCGACTACAGCTGAGAGCAAAATCAAGTCGAGGACTGAAGATGCACACCACTCGAGCACGAGGAGTACTCGACGATGAGTACATCTAGTCGACTAGACCTGGAACCTCACCCAAGATTGACGAGGAGGATAATACTCGACGTCGACTAGAACTGGTCGACGTCGACTACACTGTTTTTGGGCCACGAGTCCGTTGAGCCAATCTGAGGATGTGTGGATTACTTACGCACGAAGCAAGGTCAGTTCTATCACGAGTTTATCAAGATCTATCTATGGAAGAGAAGATTTATCCACCACATGAAGATTTAGTTGTTTCCTTTTTAGATTAATGTTTCTTTTATCCAAATTTATATCTTTAGGATTAGATAGAGTTTGCTTACCTTGACTAGCAAGGATTAAACCCTATAAATAAAGCCCATGGGCCTAGTTTTTATTCATTCCAATTCAGAGAGAACACGAGAGTTAGGAGAGAGAGCTAGGAGTCAAGAGAAGTTGTATTTGGCGAGAGCGGAATTGGCTTCGATCAGTTGTAAGCTTTGTTTTAGTTTATTAATGCAATTTAGTTTTGTTTTATTAATAATGAGTTTCCTATGATGAAGAGCGAGTAGTCCACCCCCTTCTACGGTCGGGGTGAGCCCGAAGATAGCCATGCATGCTTAAAGTAAATATTCGACTTTTATTATGTTTTTATCATCCACTATCCATGATATGTTTATTACCAAATTAATAGAGATTCAGGTTAATAACTTGGATTGTAAACATAAAATTGGTAGATACAATTTGGGTTTCTTGAAAGAGTTGTCTAGTTATTGGAAAAGGCGAAAGCTCGATCCTTTGATGTGACTGCATGATTACTCTCTTTATCTTGCCTTCCTTATGCATGTTTGGTTATCATTGTTACAAACCCCGGTCTTGGAAGTTTTCTTTTATATTGTTTATTTCGAAATCTGCAAACCTTAGCTTCCGTTACGTTTCTGCATTCTACTCGACTTTGACTAAGCCTAGTCGATGTCGACCACTAATCACTCGATCAAGCGAGATCGCTGCCGTTTGTGTTTCTGCAGGTACTCGACTACGACCAGATCTACGCGACTTCGACCACCTACTTGACGTCGACGAGACCTAGTCGACGTCGACTACTCCTGTTGATACGTTTGGAATCCCCGATCCTTCGCCTGTGGGCTCAGGATCAAGAACCCCAAACTGTTGATGGCCCGATCTTGCAATTATTCTTGATATTCTTGATGTTTACAAGCAATTACACTTAAAGGGTTCGAACTATTGCAAAAGAAACAAATAAGAACAAACAACAAAGTAACAAGAACCAACAAAGGAAACACCGACGGAAGCAAAGCAGCAACGACGGTCGCTGGAATGGCAGCGGGGCAGCCAAGGGAGCCGCGGGGCGGCCTCGACAGTGGCGACGGTTCTGGGCAGACTCAGCGACAACTTCTCTGATCCAACGACAGTTTCTCAGGATGAGTTTCTCCTTTGTGTGTGGGATTGTAATTAGATCTTGGTTTGGTATCGGATGAACAAGAACATAAATTGATTGCGAAGGCTTTTGGATTGGGAATCGAGGGAACCTTTTAATCCTTAAAATGGTTCCTCAATTATAATTCCAATCTAATTTTTATTAAATGTAAAACATGAGTTTAAATAGACAATAGACCAATTCTATCTTGTGCAAAAGATAGAGTTTTGGTAACTAAAGATAAATCAAATAATCTAAAGATATGTAAATCTTTCCTAAGATAAGTAAAACTAAATAAGGATAGAAATTTAACAACTTGGTGGACAAGAATTATATCTAGAAGAGATATAATTATTTCCACATTATTTTCCTAAATTCATAAAATAATTAAATCTAATTTAATTAAATAAATTCGAAAATAATTAAATAATTATCTAGAAATTCGTCCAAAGAGGGACAGCTGCAAAGATGATGAATTTCGGCCATACTTGAGGTCGATTATGGAGAAACCTTAAACAGCAAAGTTGTAGATCTTTTCGTCCTCGTTCCAACAAGGTATAGTAAGACCTCATCCGATAAATATGGACTCCAAACGACTCATTTTACTGAGACGTCGAGAAGCTGTCAAACGATCCTAAACGAACGAAAAACGTGGACCTTGGTTACCTTTGGACCCTCTTCCATGGTGGAGCCTTCTTCTTCCGTTTGAGGACAACATTCTTTGCCATCAATGGCCCTCGAATCGGTCTTGAGAGACCGCCTGTATCAAGATCATTGTTTGACCCACAAAAGGCCATCTTGATCCGCATCATTCTCCCCTTCTTAGCTTCAATTCGTCCTCAAATCGAGTCGTTGATGATCAAAGGGGAAGGAGCAACCACCAAAAAGTAACTTCCTTGACAATCAACTTGAGATGGCGCCAGTAGAATTTGAGGCAAAGGAACCTCAAAAACAACACCTGTTATAGGGAACATTGAGCAATCAAGAGGAACAATATCAATAGGCTCAATAACCCTATGAACTTCAGAATTCTCAACATTAGGAACATTCTCAACAGGTACAATAGCTAACTCAAGAGAAGTGTTGCCAACGTCCTCACAGTTGTCGTCAGAAGCAACCTCATCGTCAAGCGCAGCACTGCAGTCCACTTGCAGCGCAGATTCGGAGGTCTTCCCGGAGGATTCTGGCAGCGTGTTACCCACCATTGGAAAGCTCGTCGAGTCAGCTTCGCAACAAGACTGAGTTGACTCAATTCCGAGGTCGGAGTCAACTGGAATTTGCGAAACACGTTTGACGCGCTGTGCTGTTTTCTGGGCAACGAAATCAACAAAATACTCCTTAGGCTCAATTACCTCGTCGTCGGTTGAGGCAACTATAGCCGCTGGAGCAGAGGTGAGGGCTGAAGCAAGAGCTTGACGATAGCAATCTGATAAGTCCTCCTTCAAACCCTTCCAGAATTCGGCCCATATGGCGGAAAGGTCGGCCTGGAATTGTGCCTTTTCCTCTCGTCGTCGTGCCTCTTCCTCTCGTCGTCGTGCCTCCTCAGCCTCTCGTTGTTGGAGAAGCCAAATCTGACGGCGACGTTGTTGTCGACACCTCTCCTCTTCGATTTCCGCTTGCCGTTGAAGCCAAAGGCGGCGCCTTTGTGCCTCTCGTTGTCGCTCTAAAGCTTGTTGTTGTTGCAAAGCTCGTCTCTGCAACTCTCGGCGGCATTGTTGTTGTGCAGCCCATGGATCGGGATCATCATCCCAATTTCCCCAGATAACGTCAACCATTGAATCAAAACGTAAATTACATCAAGAAAAAAAAAACAAGAACTTGCGAAACCTACGGCTCTGGTACCACTTGATACATTTGGGATCCCTGATCCTTCGCCTTTGGGCTCGGAATCAAGAACCCCAAACTTGTTGATGGCACAATCTTGCAATTATTCTTGATATTCTTGATGTTTACAAGCAATTACAATTAAAGGGTTCGAACTATTGCGAAAGAAACAAATAAGAACAAACAACAAAGTAACAAGAACCAACAAAGGAAACACCGACGGAAGCAAAGCAGCAGCGACGGTCGCTGGAATGGCCGCGGGGCAGCCAAGGGAGCCGCGGGGCAGCCCCGACAATGGCGACGGTTCTGGGCAGACTCAGCGACAGCTTCTCTGATCCAGCGACGGTTTCTCAGGATGAGTTTCTCCTTTGTGTGTGGTTTGGGATTGTAATTAGATCTTGGTTTGGTATCGGATGAATAAGAACATAAATTGATTGCGAAGGCTTTTGGATTGGGAATCGAGGGAACCTTTTAATCCTAAAAATGGTTCATCAATTATAATTCCAATCTAATTTTTATTAAATGTAAAACATGAGTTTAAATAGACAATAGAACAATTCTATCTTGTGCAAAAGATAGAGTTTTGGTAACTAAAGATAAATCAAATAATCTAAAGATATGTAAATCTTTCCTAAGATAAGTAAAACTAACTAAGGATAGAAATTTAACAACTTGGTGGACAAAAATTATATCTAGAAGAGATATAATTATTTCCACATTATTTTCCTAAATTCATAAAATAATTAAATCTAATTTAATTAAATAAATTCGAAAATTATTAAATAATTATCTAGAAATTCGTCCAAAGAGGGACAGCTGCAAAGATGATGAATTTCGGCCATTCTTCAGGTCGATTCTGGAGAAACCTTCAACAACAAAGTTGTAGATCTTTTCGTCCTTATTCCAACAAGGTATGGTAAGACCTCATCCGATAAATATGGACTCCAAACGACTCATTTTACTGAGACGTCGAAAAGTTGCCAAACGATCCTAAACGAACGAAAAACGTGGACCTTGGTTACCTTTGGACCCTCTTCCATGGTGGAGCCTTCTTCTTCCTTTTGAGGACAACATTCTTTGCCATCAATGGCCCTCGAATCGGTCTTGAGAGACCGTCTGGATCAAGATCATTGTTTGACCCACAAAAGGCCATCTTGATCCGCATCATTCTCCCCTTCTTAGCTTCGATTCGTCCTCGAATCGAGTCATTGATGATCAAAGGGGAAGGAGCAACCACCAAAAAGTAACTTCCTTGACAATCAACTTGAGATGGCGCCAGTAGAATTTGAGGCAAAGGAACCTCAAAAACAACACCTGTTATAGGGAACATTGAGCAATCAAGAGGAACAATATCAATAGGCTCAATAACCCTATGAACTTCAGAATTCTCAACATTAGGAACATTCTCAAGAGGTATAATAGCTAACTCAAGAGAAGTGTTCCCAACGTCCTCATAGTTGTCGTCAGAAGCAATCTCATCGTCAAGCGCAGCACTGCAGTCCACTTGCAGCGCAGATTCAGAGGTCTTACCGGAGGATTCTGGCAGCGTGTGACCCACCATTGGAAAGCTCGTCGAGTCAGCTTCACAACAAGACTGAGTTGACTCAATTCCGAGGTCGGAGTCAACGGAAATTTGCGAAACACGTTTGACGCGCTGTGCTGTTTTCTGGGCAACGAAATCAACAAAATACTCCTTAGGCTCAATTACCTCGTCGTCGGTTGAGGCAACTATAGCCGCTGGAGCAGGGGTGAGGGCTGAAGCAAGAGCTTGACGATAGCAATCTGATAAGTCCTCCTTCAAACCCTTCAAGAATTCGGCCCATATGGCGGAAAGGTCGGCCTGGAATTGTGCCTTTTCCTCTCGTCGTCGTGCCTCTTCCTCACGTCGTCGTGCCTCCTCAGCCTCTCGTTGTTGGAGAAGCCAAATCTGACGGCGACGTTGTTGTCGACACCTCTCCTCTTCGATTTCCGCTTGCCGTTGAAGCCAAAAGCGGCGCCTTTGTGCCTCTCGTTGTCGCTCTAAAGCTTGTTGTTGTTGCAAAGCTCGTCTCTGCAACTCTCGGCGGCTTTGTTGTTGTGCAGCCCATGGATCGGGATCATCATCCCAATTTCTCCAGATAACGTCAACCATTGAATCAAATCGTAAATTACATCAAGAAAAAAAAAACAAGAACTTGCGAAACCTACGGCTCTGGTACCACTTGATACATTTGGGATCCCTGATCCTTCGCCTTTGGGCTCGGAATCAAGAACCCCAAACTTGTTGATGGCACGATCTTGCAATTATTCTTGATATTCTTGATGTTTACAAGCAATTACAATTAAATGGTTCGAACTATTGCGAAAGAAACAAATAAGAACAAACAACAAAGTAACAAGAACCAACAAAGGAAACACCGACAGAAGCAAAGCAGCAGCGACGGTCGCTGGAATGGCCGCGGGGCAGCCAATGGAGCCGCGGGGCGGCCCTGAAAATGGCGACGGTTCTGGGCAGACTCAGCGACAGCTTATCTGATCCAGCGACGGTTTCTCAGGGTGAGTTTCTCTTTTGTGTGTTGTTTGGGATTGTAATTAGATCTTGGTTTGGTATCGGATGAACAAGAACATAAATTGATTGCGAAGGCTTTTGGATTGGGTATCGAGGGAACCTTTTAATCCTTAAAAAGGTTCCTCAATTATAATTCCAATCTAATTTTTATTAAATGTAAAACATGAGTTGAAATAGACAATAGACCAATTCTATCTTGTGCAAAAGATAGAGTTTTAGTAACTAAAGATAAATCAAATAATCTAAAGATATGTAAATCTTTCCTAAGATAAGTAAAACTAACTAAGGATAGAAATTTAACAACTTGGTGGACAAGAATTATATCTAGAAGAGATATAATTATTTCCACATTATTTTCCTAAATTCATAAAATAATTAAATCTAATATAGTTAAATAAATTCGAAAATAATTAAATAATTATCTAGAAATTCGTCAAAACAGGGACATCTGCAAAGATGATGAATTTCGGCCATTCTTGAGGTCGATTCTGGAGAAACCTTCAACAGCAAAGTTGTAGATCTTTTCGTCCTCGTTCCAACAAAATATGGTACGACCTCATCCGATAAATATGGACTCCAAACGACTCATTTTACTGAGACGTCGAAAAGCTGTCAAACGATCCTAAACGAACGATAAACGTGGACCTTGCTTACCTTTGGACCCTCTTCCATGGTGGAGCCTTCTTCTTCCCTTTGAGGACAACATTCTTTGCCATCAATGGCCCTCGAATCGGTCTTGAGAGACCGCCTGGATCAAGATCATTGTTTGACCCACAAAAGGCCATCTTGATCCGCATCATTCTCCCCTTCTTAGCTTCGATTCGTTCTCGAATCGAGTCGTTGATGATCAGAGGGGAAGGAGCAACCACCAAAGTGAGTGGTTAGTTTCTTTTTCCCTCACCTCGAGTTCATTTGATTTGGTTTTGTTGTCTTTGATGTTTCATTGAGGACAATGGAAGATTTAAGTGTGAGGGAGGGGAATTTAGTGTATATAGTGCATTTAGTTAGATCATATCTAAATTTCTGCATCATGTTTAAATTTCTGCACTCATTTTAATTTTTCTGTCTACTTATGCATTGAAAAAAAAATTCATAAAACTAAAAAGCAAAAAAATAAATATCATGCAAGGCATACATATGTGTTATTCAAATACCCATTTAGCTTAGTTTGTCCTCTAATTTATTTTCAGCATAATCACATAAATCCCATGGAGTTCTGGCAACTATAATTGAGCATGTATGATTGAGCTAAAGTATGATTGAAATCCTACAAAACATAACCCGTGTGGGAATGTTTTAGCCTTATTGGAATCATTTATAATTCTTTTTGCTTAAGTGTGTGATTTACTCTCCTTATGTCTACCTCTTTATATTGACTCCATTATCTATTGTCAAGACCGAATCACATGTTTGTTGCTTGCGGAGTTTATGTTTTTATGTTTATATTTGGTTTAAGTTTGTGTATATTGAGTGAAATAAGGTGACAATGGTTAATACACTTAGTTACCGGGTCTACGCATGACACCTATTGGTATGATTCGCGCAAAACGGTGTTGAAAATTATCCACTAAGAAAAGAAGCTTGATCATTGAGTAACCGGGTTCATTCGTGACACCCATGTTTGCAACTCGCGTCAAAAGATGTTCAAGCGGACTGACTACAAAAAAAAACATTTTAGCAATGGTTGTTTACCGTGGCTGAAAGTCCATTTGCTATGGCAAAAAGGTAGTAACGACGGCTATAGCCACGGGGAATTAGCCGTGGCGAATCCTTCGGTGGCAAAAGTCTCTAGACACGGCTGTACCCATGGCTAATATCTAGCCACAGCAAGTTGTCGTTGCTAAATTATTTCTGGAAAATTAAAAAAAAAACACTGCTTTTAGCCTGAGTTTTTTCAGGCCCGGGCTAAAAAGTTCCATATTTTAAAATAAAAAATAATACACCAAAAATTATATTCTAAATACAATACTCTATCAACTGAAATAATACAACAACTAGTGTCTTCAATTATATTAAAAAGCATAACAATCACTACAACAGAAGTCTCTTTTTGCGAGAAAATTTTTCCTCGCTGAAAATTGATATTTCGTCGCTTAAGCTATTTAGCGAGGAAATATGCTTCCTTTTTAAATGGTCGTTGAAAGCTCCTCACAAAAGAGTCTAACGTGGAAAAATGAAATCGTCGCAAAAAAAACATTTAGCGATGAAGTCAATATTGTCGCTATAGGTCTTTAACGACTATTAAATTCCTCATAAAAGGTAATTATATTCGTCGCCAAATAAGTCGAAGGATTTCATATTAGTCATTGAATGCGCTTGGCAATAAAATTTAATTCCTCGCAAAATTGTATATTTTCTCGTTAATGATGATATCAGGTTGGACCAATATTATTTCGCAACTTATATTTTCGTTGCTAAAAATGAAAGAATTTCATCGGCAAAGAGTTGATGGGATCGATAATAGTCGCTAAACATATTCAATGATAACGTAAAATTCATCGCTAATATTAGTTAGCGAGGAAATGTTTTGTTACCATAAACTTGCTATCGCGAGGAGGTCGAATCCATCATTGTAGATATTATTTAAGTTATGTCATCATAAGAATCTTTTTAGCGATGAAATTTATGTCATCAAATAACATAGGATATGACGAAGAAGTTGTTCCTCACTAAAAATCATTCATTAGCGAGAGAATATAGTTTTCATCACCATATATGTGGATAAAGCGACAAAAAGTTTACTCGCCAAATGCAATTATCAACGACCTTGTCAACATCGACCCTATCAAGTTATCGTTATAGAAGATTATGTATTTTTTGGGATGAAATTACTTTCCCCCCAAAATTTCAGCTCATATAAATTAGAAAAAAAAAGAAAGAAAAGATGATTATTGTAATGTAAAAAGAAAAATATATATATACGTGTAAAAAGACACATAATATTAAATCAAAGAAACACTAAATATTGTTTTCCAATCCCTTAGACTCTTAGAGTAGTAAATCAAAGAAATAAATAATCCGTATGAGATAACAATATTACCAAGTAGAAGTTCTATAATAAAATATTACTAAATATCAAGCATTTTGGTCCTTCAATTTGGCCATAAATTTGGAGAACCGGGCTGCTCCGTCACTTAGCATCACTACTAGCTGTCTCATTTGAAAGATTCCGAAATTCCCCTTTTGCTTCATCAATACCTACATAAATAAGCCAACTCAATTACAAATGAGCTTCAAAACTTCAGTGAGCAAGTCCAGCATGTAGAAATCGACCAAAACATCAACTCTTCATCATATTACATCCCATTCTTATGATTTTCCGAAATATAAAAAATAAACGACCCTCCGTAATCCAATTGCACCCAACCAAGAGCAGTTAAAACCCAATAAAGAGAAATTCAAATGCCACAATTTCAACAGAAAGAGATTTGTATACTTGAAAAACAGATAACATTTCAGTCCGTTTCGAGCACTAAAATCCCAAAATACCATTCATTTCCCTAAATTTTTGTTAAAAAACGAAGCTAGGGTTCGTGCAATATACGGTATCACAGGGCAAAAATAAATTCTAGAAATTGAATATAAAATATCGAAGAAATCAGAGAAACAAACCTGGTGTGCCAAACACTCGATGATCAACAGAGAACTAATTCGTTCTTAATCCTTAGGGTTTGAGGCCGTTCACGTTCAACGGCATCTGAGAATCTAGTCACACTCCTCGAAAACTTTTGATTGTATAAACACGAGCATGGGAGGAGGCTTGCAAGCGGCTTCCGTTCTCCGGATTTGGCTCCATCACCGACGGTTGCATTGGCGGAGGAGAGAGGACGGCGAGAGTGAGGCTTGGAAGAGGGAGACCGGGAGAGAGAAGAGGAAGCGTAGGGGTTAGACTCGGCCGGCATGGCGGCGGCGGCAGGAGGAGCATGATATTGGGATGGGGGAATGATGTCGTTCGGATCGAGCTTAGGGTAAGGGGAGTATTCGGGGGAGTGGTGATCGGCGCCTGAGTGAAATGGCTTGGACTTCTCTTGCAGGAGAAAGTGGAAGACATGGAAATCAAAGGAGGCGGCGGCGAGGGTTTGGGGTATGGGAGTCGTCGATACGATAGATAAGGTGCGAGCAAGACAAAATTCGATTAACTATGGGAGATCCGTGTGCTGGATGGAAGTAAAACAACAACCGTTAGATTAAAATCAATCAACGGTTCTTAAACTAGTAAGGGAGATATTTTATTGGTTGATAAGAAGAGCACACGAATCAACATTTTCCACCGTTAGATACGAGGAAATGGTTGGTTGAGATCAATTCTAATTATATCATTTTTATATTTAAAATAGCTACACGGATTATAAATTTATTATAATATTAATTCAATTTGTCAAATATATATAGCTACACAAATGATAAATTTATTATAATTTATGTATAAAAAATATTAATTCAATTTATCAAATATATATATATATGGCTACACAAGTTATAAATTTATCATTAAAGTTCATTTATAAAAAAAATTAATTAGATTTATCAAAAGTGTAATGGAGTAATAAATATTAATAAATATAAACCTAACATTTAGTATACTTCTTTTATATATAAAACTAACATTTAGTATACTTCTTTTATATATATATATATATATATATATATATATATATATATATATATATATATATATATATATATATATATATATATATATATATATATATATATGCATAAGATAAAATTAGATCAAATCTAATTAGATATGGATATATTTTTAAAAGATATTAGCCAAATTTAAATACTACTCCGTATTATATAAGATAGTTTCATATTTTGATATTATTGATATATTTATGAGATATATTTTTGAATTTTATACATCTATAATTATGGATAGATTTTTAGATTTGACCTATATATAGTTTTTTATTGTTAATGTTATTTCACAAACTTTGAATTCTTTTCTCTTCTTTTTGGTATTGTTATTGCAGGTTGTTTGCTTCAATTTTTAAGCGGTATTGTTTTTTTAATTGTAATTTAATATAAAATTTATTTAAATTAAAATAAATAAATAATATAGATGTATATATTGCAAGAATTTCATTTAATTTTATAATTATAAATGAAGAAGTATTGAAAGAAATTAACTAATTAATGAATAAACGGGTTTTAGTATCAAATTTATTTAAATTGAAAAAACCACACACGGTGTGGGTACTGAACTAGTTATTATATTATTATTATATATAATAAAGGAGAAGTCGCATGAGACACATGGTGGCTTCTCCTTAATCGTACTCGTATAAACCAATCACAATTTTTTTAATAATCAATATATGTATAAGATAAAATTTTATTCTAACTCTATTTAATCAATATATTTATATATGCATAAGATAAAATATGACCCAATTTGATTAGATGTGGATATATTTTTAGAAGATATTAACTAATTTTAAAATACATGCATAAGATAAATTTTTATTCTAACGCTACTTAATCAATATATCTATATATGCTTTCATAAAATTTGACCCAATTTGATTAGATATGGATACATTTTTAGAAGATATTAACTAACTTTATAGATTATTATATAAGATAAGATTTTACCTATTTTTAGCTATTTATGAACATATTTTTAGAAGATAATAACTTTATCAATATACTACATGGTCATATTAATTAAATAACTTCATCAATATATATATGAACATATTTTTAGAAGATAAAAAAGTTTTAACAAAATTAAAATAATAGTTAGCATGGTCTTACTAATTAAATAACTTTATCAATAGGAATAACATAAAAGGTTTTGGATAAATTGAAATAATATGTTAAATAACTTTATCAATAGGAATAAGATAAAAGGTTTTGGATAAATTGAAATAATATGTAGCTTTGTAAATGTTATCAACTTATGAAATTCAATTTTTTGTTAATTTATTTTCCCCTAGTATTTTAGATATGGATATAATTTTGGAAGAGTTTAATCACATTTTTTTTACGGAAGATCTATTGGTTATTATAGGAGGGAGTAATAGATTGATTAATGTACATATAGAAGTTAGGATAGATAGAGACTTGATATAGTAAGTAATATTATAAAACAAAAGATATAGAATAAAGAGGGATTTTGGTGATTTGAACCCTTTTACATATTTGATTAGGTAGTTAGCCTCTTTAATTATTTTTTTAGCCGGCGAAACCCTCATTAAATTTAGACTGGGCGTTCTAAACCCTTCTCCTTCACCCACTCTCCTTCTCCGACAGTACTCCAATTTGTCGTCCAATGTCTTCTCCCTCCCTCCCGCCGCTCGTTTGCGTCCACCAATCACCGCCGCCGGTCACCTCCTCCGGTTGTAGCTTGTCGCCGGCACCACCCCAACCCCAACCGAACCCCCTCCCCGAGCCCGCTCCCTACCCTCGCATCCTCACCCCCCGCAGAACCCCCCTCGCAACCTCTCCCCTCGATTTCATACTTCAACAGTCCGAGCCCATCCTCAACCACCACCCAGCCCCTCCCCTTGGTCGCCGGCGTCGTGGCCTGGTCCTCCCTCAGCCTAATACACCAGATCTGGAATTTTATTTTGACCCGCCGCCGCCATCTCTACAAATTTCCAACGGGGAAGAAGGGTTTGTGTTGTAATTTCTAATAAATCACGAAATCGGCCCGAAATTTTTAAAAATTACAAATTGGCCCTATATTTTATATAATTACAGAAAGTGGCCTAAAACTTCCAGAGATGCATATTTTGTCCTTGTGAAGTATTCACATATCCTGAAGATGATATGTAACCCCCGAAGTGGTTGGCCCTATATTTTATTGATTTCGCATTATATTACTTACATTGATGCATTTTTTTAGTTGATGACATGTTATAATAATAGGTGTTTTTACGTATACAACCAATATTAATGTCGTAGTTTCAAAGACTTTGTATTTTTATATGTGCAATAAGGTGACAATATTTTGATTCCACGTTTTAATCTCTTATGTCATCAATTATATAAAATTGTCACCATAAATAATTGTGATTAATGAAGCGTAATAACAAATGTCATCCATGAATAAAAAATTAATGAATATGTCACCACAAGTGATTGCATCAATGAAGTGTAATCACAAACGTGTCATCAGTAAATGAAAGTATAATCGATGAAAATAAATCGATATACAATTGATTAAATTAAAAACATGTGGCATCAATCGATTTGATTAAAAAATAATGGCATCAAATAATTACATTATAAAAATGACATCAAAATACCATTTTGAAAATTTTGTATCACATTAAAGAAAAAAATGTCATCAAAAATACTACTTTGAAAAAATATCATCAAAAATATGGCATCACGGTAAAAAAAATATCATCAAAAAATTGACATAAAAAAAGTGGCATCTGTCGTTAACAGTAAAAAAAAATGGCATCAATGATCAACGTGACATTACTGTAAACAAAAAATGTCATCAAGGTTTAAAAAAAGTGACATTAAAAAAATGTCATCCAATCATTTCAGTTGAAAAGTGGCATCAAAGTGAAAATAAAATATAGTAAAATTTTGACATCAAAACGGTAAAATATGACATCAATAAAAAAAAATGGCATCAAAATGGGTTGGTCAACGGTTGACCATTGACCAACTCACTCTATTGGGAAGGGGTCTACATCAAACTAATTAAGTTGATTTGGGGCCTAAATGCTCAATTAAATATTCAAAAAAGGCCATCTACCAAAATCACCCTAGAATAAATGGGTTGAATTGATGAAAATAAAAGAGCGAATTGATATAATATCAATATATATATATATATATATATATATATAACAAAATTGAATAAAATCTTGTAAAGCTATATCGATATCTAATGAAATCCGTTAATTAAAATCTTATCTTAATCATATATTACTATATTGATCTTGTAAAACAATATTCATATCTAATGAAATTGGGTAATATCTAATTAATTGAGTAAAATGAGATAAAATTTTAGTAAAATCATATCTTGAACATATATTGCTATATTGATTATAGAAAGTTATCATAAGCCAACCTACCTACCTTCCTAGTTCCTACCTACATATATATATAAATTTAATTGATAAAAATACAAATCAAAATTATTTCATGTCGTACTTACCAAAAATATTAGTAGATAATTATTTGATATATGTTATTTTATTTATATCTAGATTATATTTTGATATAAAATAATGCTTTATATCAAAAATAATTATTTAATAGTTGTTTTTCTATATATATATATATATATATATATATATATATATATATATATATATATATATATATATATATGTATATATATATATATATATATATATATATATATATATATATGTATATATATATATATATATATATATATATATATATATATATATGTATATATATATATATATATATATATATATATATATATATATATATATATGTATATATATATATATATATATATATATATATATTGTAGAATCAATTATTTATATCTATAATAATCTTTATAAGTCTAATCAATTATTTATATATATAATGTGTAATTTTATAATATGGTGTTAATTTATTTCCATGTACATTATAAGGTAAAAATAAAGTGGTAAAAATCAAAATAAGCTTCTACGGACTACTGCTTTCTTCCTCCTCATGCATTTGCTACCCACCTCATCTGGGAGCTCTTTGGCTCTTCCTCACTCCCTTATTCCAATAGCTTCCACCAATGAGCACTTAATCCTTCGAATTCCACCGAATCCGCCTCTCTCAGTCCTCTCGTTTGCCTATCGATGACTTGGCCCAGCACATGCTTGCTGGTGGCTCCGATTCATTTTCTCCGCCTGCCTCCACATATTGCGCTTTGGTTATTCACTTGTTGCCGACAGTTGGTACTCGAAATCAGAAGTATGTTTGAATTGTACCTTTAATTTCACCTTTTTCTGCCGATAAATTCTATTTTCATGAGTATTGCGTGGTTTCTTTCCTACTAACCTGTTGATGACACTAAGAATTGATATTCAGTTAATTTTCATATTGTAGAACCATGTAATTGAGAGTGTTGTGAGGTAATTTGATGGTTTAATGAGTTGTGGGGTTTTTTAGACATTTGATTTGACAATGCACTCAATATGTTCGATAAAATGCCGATGAGAAATAGGGTGAAAAAGACGTTAGACTTTGGGGATTTGGTTTCAAAACTGTCAATGGGCTTTGAATTTGCATAAAAGTGTATGTGGTTCCTTAAACTTATTACAGTAGGTGAACATGGGGAGGGGAAAGGAAGAGCATTGAAACTGCCCCCAATGTGGCTCTGTCTGACTTGGATACCAAAGCATGCTTGTCACAATTAATTAGGGAAATATCTAGTTTACTGTCATATTAGGCCTCAATTTTGTTTTATTTATGTCAATATATTTTGTTCCTCCCTAATTACTTTACTTGTAAACATAGGGGAGCCTCAAGCAACAATTTGTTGAGCGATGTGAGCAAACATATGATTCCTGTTCTTGACAAGGTATTGTTTGAACATTCATTATGTATCTCCTTTTTGTTTATTCTCATATTATGTGTTTTAGATATATTAGGTGCTTCGTTCCATTTGTGTAACCATATACTAGGAACCCTAGAATGATGGGATGCAAGGAATGATTATGAAAAAGGTTCGTGTCAATAGTCAGCCTTGGGGCAACTCTAATTGACTCACTCGATGAGCATTTTCAGAAGCTAAAGAGTGAGATTTTATTTTCTCTATATATTTTAATACTTCAGTACATGGTTTCAAAATTCAAACTAATTTTCTTTTATTATGTTCTCAAAGAACTGACAAATTATAAATGATATGATAAATTGCCTGGACATAAATGGATTGCTTGGTTTCATTAGTGATGGATCATTAAGATTGTATGATTACACCTAGATATGCAGTTGTATGACCTGCACACACTTAGCCCACATAAAGCATTGATGCTAGCCAAGGAGCCGCCGACATTACTGCTTGTCCCTATGTCTCCTCCACCATGAGCCATCTGCTTGTTGACGTGCAACCCCTCAATATCCTCTCTGCCAGATCACCTTGCTCTCCTTCCACCTCCAGTTTTGCTGCCCCCATCGCAGATTCATCCCTTGCTCAATGACGAATACCAGAATGGTTACTACAGTCCACCTCCATCTCCAATTTCGCCCCCTTCAGCCACGCAAATCTGTGCTGATGGTGATGTCTCACCCCTCAATTTCGCTGCCACTATATGCTAGTCAACACTAATAAGTAATTTTGATAGCTAGGTAGTATAAAAGGCCTATGATCTGATACTCGGTTCAATTTGATTGTTTTATAGGCTACGCTAGACATTCTTGTTCGAGATCCATTGTGAAGGATGGAATCTGTTATCGACATGGTATAGGTCATGGTGTTGGTTCTTTGCTGAATGTTTATGAAGATAAGCTCAAATAGTAGGACGTATTGAGAATTTTTATTTTGTGTATATCTACGTTCATGTTTTCACTGGATTGACTCCAAAAATCCTTTACAGAGGCCCTCATTTAATTAGCTTCAGACCTCAAGCTCGAAATGTGCCATGATGGCCACCATGACAATAATCGATGGTTAGTATCTTCGTCTTTTTATTTTGTTGTCTTCTGCATTAAGTGTCATTTAGATCTCATTTTGAAGACCATTTACCTCTCAAATTTCTGCTGAATGCTTAATTGGCTGCAATTATTATTAGTGATATTTAACATTTCTAAGCTAAAATACAAGAGTTATCGTGGCTTGAAAAGCAACTTTTCAAATTTGATGTGGCTGTGCAACTGCCACCATATCTTGTTTTTTTTTTATAACCTAATGGAAATTTACTTCGTTTTCTTTGATTTCATTTTGATCTATTTTAAATTTGGGTTGTAGAGTTTAGCTGCCAGCCTGCTACTGAGGACGGAGAGTAAATTGTGTTTGTTGTTAAGGAGGTTGGGACAAAATTCAATATCCCTTTCGGAAATCGAAAGGGATGTTGATGTTGTTGTGGCGGGAGCTTATATTTAATTGTTCGTTTTTACTGTTTTTGTGAAGATATTGTCAATAAAATCTCTGCTGACTCAACCCCTACCCCATAAAAGCTCAAGATCTTGTTCAAATGTTACTTTATAATTTTTTTTTATGCCTATTAACTCAACCGGTAGAGTGATGTGCTCACACACAAACGTGTAGGTTCAAATCCTGCATAGGCAAATATTAACTTAAATGAAATTAACGTTCCCTTAGCAAAGTAATGAGCAACTTTCTTACCTAAACAAGTAGCAAAAACACACCAAGGAATGTACACTTCACCGCCTTTGAATTATCAGATTGTTAAATATGTTTTCGCCCATATTAATACACCAAACATGTATTTTTTTTTACGATGAAATTGTTCCTTGTCAATATGTTTTTTTTTTTTTTTTTGCGATGAAATTATACTTTTGTCATCTTACAATTATGTGTTTTGTGTCATATTGTCATAGTTTTCTCTTTACCACTAGTGATGAAATTGATACTTCCTTGCTAAAAGGTTGTTTCAAGGAGGAAAATGTTTCTCGTAAAATATAAACTATTGGCGATGAATTTATACTTTTCTCAGCATTGAATATGGGATGTTTTCTCCATTTTAACACGAGCAATAGTGAAGAAAATTCAATGTCCTCACTAATTGATTTTTTTAGCGACAAATTATTTTCTCTAGAAACACATACTTTTAGCGAGAAATTTTAATAATATTTGTCGCTAATAAATTTGGTGGGATTTTCATAATTCCCACCAAACATTTAACAACAAAATTGAAATTTCCTCGAGAAATGTATTTTTAGCGATGAAAATATTCCTCAATAAAAACTTCACATTCGTCGCTATTACCCTTATGCTTTAAACGACAATAATATGATAACAATTAGCGATGAACCAAAAAATTTCACGCTGAATGTTGCTTGTAGCAAAGAATATAGGTTCCTCGCTAATGTTTTCGTGCCATTTTATGAGTGGTTATGTTCGTCGCCAAAGACATCATTTTTCGAGGAAAAATAATTTGTCACTAAAACTTTGGTCGCTAATAACCCTTTTTGTTGTAGTGAATGTAAATGTAATATTATACAATTAAGCTAATCTATCCAGAAAAAGATAATATATATAGAATTTCCACATGCGAATCCACATAATTAATTTCAAAAGCTTCCACATGTAAGAGTCTGTTTTAGTGCATTTCTTCAAGTAGAGAGTAGAGGAAACTTCACCTTCCTCGGAGCTTCCTTGATCTTCCTCCTCGGTCATGGTCTTCTCATTCACATGACATTGAGGCCCCTCTTTATAAAGCTCCACACTGATGTCGTGATTACCCACTAGCAACATTACTCGAAGTAGAAGAGCTATCATTTCCCTGAAGCAACTACATCAACCAGCAGCTCAAATGCATATAGTTGCCCATCCTTAAAGCATCTCTGTACAAAAGCCTCTCTTCTAGTACCAATAAGAAAAAGTGGAAGGTAAAGAACACAACAATACAATGAGGAAAAGATCAAGGACAAAGATCAGATATATGAGGAAAAGAAAAATAATATAAACCATGAACACAATGATAAGTAGGGTTGATTGTTGTAAAGGTAATGATGATAAAAGAGATATCTACCTAGCAATAACAATAAATATCCGAAGAAGTAAAATATGTTCAAAGCCAAAAGCATTTTAATTTATGAAGCATAGCATAAACCTATGGTTAGATTATGCTTTAGCAATATGAAAAGTTCAATATAAAAGAAACAAACACAAAGAATATAAAGGCAACAATCAACCTATCTCATAAAGCAATGTGTGAATGACCAGCAGCCATGACAGCTGCAGTAAAAGGGAGAAAACTGAAACCATCACGTATCAGAAATGCAAGCATAGGAGTGGTAAAAAAACATTACATTTGGTTTCAGTAGGTTTCTTTTATTCTAGAATAAAAAAATGAATTAAAGCATGAATTATGGGAAAAATCAAAGTCAGGGCAAATTAAGAAAGCGAGGAATACTACAATCACAAGAGCCTGATAAGCAGAACCTGCAGGAGTTTGGCCAAATGCTTGGAGATTAAATATCAAACCACACATACAATTCATCTATTTCTTCGTATAGTAAGAAAGGGAGAAAAGGATAGAGTCAGAACCATTAACTATCCATGACAAGAGTAAATACCTTTTGAGGCTAAAACAAGATATGTCCTGCTGTCATTCATTGTCAATGCATAAACGGACTCTTTGGCCTTTGGCTTAAATTATTCCATGGGATAGAGTAGAATGGGGTGTAATGCTGTTATTTGAACTTATTGTAAGGACTTACCTATTTTGAATCCGACAATGTTAGGATGCCTCAAAGATCTATGAATGATAATCTCTCTCTACACTTTCTCAATTCTCATCTCTATGTGCATTAAAGAAGTTAAATTTTTTTTTTTATGATTCTTCTCATGATAAAATACTTTTAAAAAATCCCAGCAGATGAAAACAAGATTCAATTCAAGGCTATAAATTATTTATAATACATCAGAAATCATATTCTAGAAATGGTAGAAAGAGGTGTTTTCCTTGCAACAAGATGAACAGATTTACTCAATCACAACTGTATACAATTATCAAAACTGCATCTATACAAACAATGCCTAAAACAAAATAGAAGAGATATGTAGGTAGGCATTTATATAAAAATCGGAATCCTCATAGACAGGGCAGTGTATATTAGTTAGCTGTAAACAGACAAGGTAGGAAGACCTTCTCATCTCTCTCAATACACTTGATGGCCATAAGCTCATTGTAATTTTAGAATAAAGGGAAAAACAAAAGTTTAACCTTAGAATTCAGCAATGATCAAATCAAAGTTTATGGCAAAACACCCTAGTTAAGATGAAGCAAACTGATCAAGGACAAGTAATTCAAGCATGAGACATACTTCAAAGAACGCAAAGGTAACTTAAGAATTTATAGCATGTTGAGAATTATGTAACCAGGTTAACAAAGAAAACATAACCTTCATCATTTAAGGCTTAATAGAGAACACAAACTCATACAGGGACAAATGTACAAGAAGCGGTTTGAGCATCACCGGAAGAGCAACAAACTCATGGTTGTAAGAACTGATATAATCCAATATAGGTATGGTCACAAGAAAGAAGTACAAACTCCACAGTTATAAATGGTTCTAAATTAAAGCATCTATAAAAAAGCATACAACCACTCATGCCAGTTGTGAATCAGCATTATACATGGAAAGTAAGCATGAAACTGCAAGATCAGATCAAGTAACTAAAATCATAAGGGCTCAATTTTAGTCACTGTAATTATATTCCCTTTATCACAAATGACACTAGTTTGAATGATCTCGATATCACAATGAGCAACTAACATTGGCAGCACCAATTATTTCGAGAAACCACATTTATGCGAGCTGAAACAGGTAAATATGAATTGGGACTCAAGTGAGAGACAAGGGAAAAAGAATTACTAAATAAGATGTTTGGACTAATAGAGATTTCGTCTCACTTTCCCCCGAGATAGGTAACAAAGTGGCCATCAGCCTTGCCCCAAGTTGGGTTTGCAAGCTAGAAAAGGTGTGGACAATTCCAAGAAATTTACTCATATAAATGACCGAATATTTCAATTGCTCTATGAACAAGGAAATAAATTTTAACAACTGAATCACAATACTCGTATCATCTATTTCTATTATGCTTGTTATAAATCAACAATTGACTTTTTATGACTAAACTATTATTTTATTCTAAGAGCATGATTAAAAGAATCAAAATACTTGGCACATCAACATTGTATATGGCCAATAATACACATTTGAGCATAAAAAAAAACCTCAATCAATTTATTTCTTTCTATAAGTTGTGTTGATATATTAAGAATAAAGCAAAATCTAGAAAATGCAATTTTATTGAACAATTTCAACATTTCCAGTATGCAATTATTATCACATTATACAATTTCAACAACTCAAATAGATCAATTTCCTTTTAATTTTTATTCATCTAGTTTGTCCTTTTGGAGTGATGCTGCTTGCTAATGAATATACAAAAGACAAAGAGTAATTATGAAGAACCCACCACTTGTCTTCCTAATATCAAACATTTTTAGAAGCAGATCGAAGCTTACTTCACGCTCGTAACTCGTTCTCCTACATCCGATAACGAAATCTAAGCTTACTCCATGATTGTAACTCGATTTCCACTTCACCTGCAGAAATCAACCCCAAAGTGAACATGAAACAACATAAAAAGGGGCAAAAAACCACATCAAAATTATAAAGCGAAGAAAATCAAAGCCTAAATAGAAGGATCTAGATCTAACAGTATATGGAAATCAACAGGGATCTAGAACTGCAAATACTCACTGAGATTCACCAAACCTAAAATCGGAGTCAAATACAGAAGGAAAGTTAAAAGGTGGACTTAACGGAGGAGGCAGTGGTGGTGAAGTGCGGTGATATTCGCTCGACTTCTTGTAGACCGGCATGGCGGCATGCTTTGATAAGTAGATCAACAGCGAGGGACATAGAGAGACACTGCGGGCGGTGGGAGATAGAAGCGTGGTGATGATAACACTATAGGGTCGCGTGGGTTGATGATGTGGTCTCGGAGAAACGAGAGATATGAGAGACGAACTGCTAAAGTGAAGGCGATGGAGGAGGTTCAGGCGGATGAGTTTACTTAACCCTAGAGAAATGAATTATTTTTTGTAGTGACTTTATTTAAGTAGTTTGAGGTAGACACGGCCACGGGTCGACCCGCCGGGTCGACAACTCGGGGAGGGTTACCCTAACCCTGACCCGGGGTTGGGACGGGTCGGCGGGTTGGGTGACCCGGCGGGTCGGCGGGTCGGACTGCCGGGTCGGCCACGTGGCACCAAATCGAGTACCCAATGAGTTTTGCGGGTCGACCCGCCGGATCAACCATTTTTTTTAAAAAAAAAATGTTTTAAACCCAAAATAAAACTCAACTCAAGTCTTTCACCACACTTTCGAAATGGAAAGATTTAAGGTTGACAAAACATGGTATGTGAGAAGATATATATAGATATCTTCATTCCACTCCCATTATTTCATCACACTTTAGATGTGGGAAAGAAAAGGTTGGATTGTGGGAATGACAAGTAGGGTATGAGGATCTATATATAGAGAAAATAGAGGTATGTAGCCCACTTTCGATGTGTGACAGAAATATGAGATATGAAAGAAAATGTGAGAAATTGATATTTAAGTATATGATGTAAAATGTAATGTAATTAAAGTCTTTGGATTATATGGTGGAATATAATGTAATTTAAGTATTTGGATTATATGATGTAACATATAATAATATAATTAAAGTGTTTACCTCTTAAGATTTAATGAAATGAATAACACATGGTGATGAAACATCATGATACAATATATCAAGTTATGTTGGATTAATCTTTCTATTTAACTTAATTGATAGTTGTGTTGATCCATTAATCAATCATAAGTATTTTATTTTACTTGCATTATTATGTTAATTTCTTGATCAATGATTTCAAATCTAGGTTCTTCTTCATATAGATATGTTAAACTTTCTCGTTTAAAGTTGAATTAGCCACATGTTGTGTATACACTTAATGATGATGTTATTAGAATTATATACTTGGGTTGCTTGTTATGACGTACATGAAAAAACACATTGAAAAAGTATTGCCAATATTATATTTCATTCTTGTGTTTGAAAATCCGAAGTTCTATATCATTTTGAAAATAAACGAAAACTCTAAATTAAGGATACTATACAAGTGTAACGGCTTTATCAATAACAATATTTGTATTATTTGAAATTATATCATAAAGACTCCTAACTTAGTATCATATAGAATGATATAGAATGATTTATAAGTATGGATTGACATTAAAAACCGAATGATAGAGATTGAAGACATGGTGTAGTTTCTAGTTTCTACCCTTGTTCTTGTCCCACATTGAAAACTAGAGGAAAAGGGGGGGTGCTAAGTCTATAAAAGGAGAAGCATGGGGGTGCTAAGTCTCACATTGCCATTGCATATTACATTATGTAATATTATGAATATTATGAATTATTCTAATAATAATTTATATAATTTACATAATAATTATAAATTTATTTTATTAAAAATACATTTTTTCAAAAAAATATATTTTAAAATGGCGGGTTGACCCGGCGGGTCGAACCGGGTCGGACCCGCCGAGTCACGGGTTATCTTTTCCCCGACCCTAACCCTGACCCTCAACCCGAGCTGACCCTTGGACTCGTAGACCCTGACTCGGCGGGTCATTGACCCGACGGGTCACCGACCCGGCGGGTCACGGGTCGACCCGCCCGACCCGTGACCCGTGGCCATGTCTAGGTTGAGGTGTTGATAGACCGGGGTCATTCATGACACCCATGTTTGCGACTCGCGTAAGGAAGACACCAAGGCAAGAAAAAGAGAAAAAAAAAAGGAAATTAAAAAAAAGAGTGAATTCTGGAGCTAAATTTCTTATTTCTTTATTGTTTTCCGCAAGTAAGGGCATTTCGGTGGAGATTTGGTGATATTGTTGTCAATGTCTACGAGCTTAGTGTATTTTGGATTCAGTTGAGAGTTGAATTTAAAATCCCAAACACATGAGAGCATGAGTGAAACACATAATCCTGGTGAGGTTGGATGATTTCCACTTCTAAGCTTTGATCACTTAAATACATGCTAGGATATTTGTTTGCTTGGTTTATGTTTGCTCTTGTGATGCTTTTTGATGAGGTTGAGACTTGAAGGGATTTCCCGTGGGGTGCATTGATTCATGTTTATTCTATCATTGCTCGAGGACAAGCAAAGGTTAAGTGTGGGGGAATTTGATAATGCATATCTTAGATCGACATTTTTAGGCTAGTTAGGTTGCATTTAGTTCATGATTTGGAGTTAAATTGCATCTTATGATTATTTTGGAAGAGTTCGGATTCTTCGCGAATTTATGGTTATTTTTCATAGTTGGATTCGAACACCGTTGAGAGATGCAATAATCTTGGAACTGAGAACAAGAAGCAAAGTGGAAGAAGCACAAAAGAGATGAGCATATGCGGTGGAGATCTTAGTAGCTGCAGAAAGTGAATGCAGCGCCCGTCCGCAGCATGCTAGGTAGCGGCCGCAACATGCTAGGTAGCGGCCGCCGTAAGGAGCTAATACAGTGACTTGGGAGAACACGAATGCAACGGCCGCCGCATCTGTGCAGCAGCCACCGCATGAGACGACAGCGAGACGATGCATTTTGTTTAATGAAACCCTAGTTGGGTGGATGTTCTTTTTGGCCGACTTGGAGTTTTAAGACCGATTTCTACCTAGTTTTTCTACTACTTTCTATTCTAGAATAGATCTATTCTACGTTCATCAGGTAATTAGAGATTGAGTGATGTCTTCCATGAGGAACTAAACTCCTTTGTTCTATCTACAATTTGAAGCTTTATTTGGATTGATTGTGAGTTGCTGAACCTCGTTCCTTAATTCCTATACTGAATGTTTCAACTTCTTTGCGCTTATTGATTGATTGTTTTGTTCTATCTTGTCTGGCCAACTAGTTAGATAGATTCAATTGCTAGGGTTTTGTACATTCCCTGTTGTGAACCTTAACCCAAGTACCAAACTTATACTCTTAGGACTCGTTAAACTAATTGGATCGGTAGAAAGTTGGATGTGTTGTTAAATCCCTTTATGAGGGACTGAAAATACCTTGGTTAATCTCTGAACTTAAAGCTACCGACTGGGTTAAATATTTTTCTCAGGGATTGTTCAATCTATAAGGGTCTCTAGGACTAGTTGGACTAGAAACTATATTAGGTCGGGACAAGGGCATTTATAGGTAACCTAAAAGGACGAGAGGAAGTTATAAGGATCGCTCCAACCAAATAAAGTGGAAAATTGTAGGTAAAACTCTTTCTCATAATTGTCTGAATCAATTTCCTTTACTTTTGCTTTCATCAAACCGTTCTGATAAAAGGCAGATCTTTTGCATTCATAAAAACCCCTCTTTGGTTACTTAATTGCAATGTTGTTAGGATCGAGATTCTAGATTGGATCGATGGGGGTGCAGTAGAATCGGATCGTAGGATCGTAAGATCCTACTGCATGTTTAAATTTTTTGATAAACTAATTACAAAATATTGCATATCACTTATATGTAAAGTTAAATTAATGCTCAATAGCTATTAACCACTTTATTTGTCTATCCATATATGAAAAATCCACACATGTGTATATAACAACCCAAAAAATTCGAGCAGTGAGTCATAGTTCTAGATTTTTTATATCCCTAAATAGAGAGTGAATCAAAACATTATTTTAAATAATCAATATAACTATATCAATCAACATATTAATTCAAATTACCTAAAAAAAATTAAAAAAATCAAATTACCAAAAAAAATATTTAAAAAATAAACATATTCGTTCATGTTGTAGGATCTAGATTCTATTCCCGATCATACTACGATCCTACGATCCTGTACGATCCTGCTGCGATTCTTGTACGATCCTGCTGCATCCGACTCTATATGTGCGATCCAGATCGATTGGGCCACTTTGGATCGTAGAATCGTAAGATCCCACAATCCGGATCTAGATTTGAACATCCATGCTTAATTGGCATCTTAATTATTCACACTTGAATAGGAAATTTCTCTTTGGGGTCGACCTCTTGCTTATTGTTATATATATACTAGTTATAAGTTTGGAGATATATTTTCACCGGATCAACGACAGGTTTTCCTCCCATCACCCATCCATTTCATTCATCCTTCTTCATTGTTGTTGTAAAGCCTATAAATTGCGATTGTAGTCACACCTCCTCCATTACTTGATGGCATACTTTTTCTGCTGATTGTTGCTTCTGTTGTGGGTTGTTGCTCGTTTGTTACCAAGGCAGAATTCTTCGGCGATTGCAGTCACCTCCTCCATTGTTGTTGTAAATAGTGATTGCAGTCACCCTCAAAGTTTTCGATATGACTGCACACTCCCTTCCATTGCTTCTCCATCGATTCCCCAACCTCAAACACCTCTCCCTCGCTGAATTTTCCGGCAATTCCGATCTGATTCAATTCCGTTCTTGATCCACTTCTTGTACAAGTCATGAACCAAATGTGAGTAAAAGCTCAAACTACTTATGTACTTATAATTTTTTTTATTTATATACTATTTAATTTGAGCCGCATAAGTGTAAAAGTCTAAACCGCTTCTTATTTATATCCTGAACCATTTCTTTTAAAATCCTAAACCACATGTTTCATAAGTTTGAACCATTTCTTGTTAATACCTTGAATAAAATCGACCACTTCTTCTTAAAATCTTGAACCACATGTTATACAAATCTTGAACCACGTGTTATACAAGTCATAAACCATGTGTGAGTACAAGCTTGGACCGCATGTTGTACAAGTCTTGAACCACATAAGACTAAAACCTAAAGCACTTCTAATTGTTAATATTCTAAAATATTTTTTCTTAAAATCTTGAACCACATGTTTATTCAAGTTTTGAACCATATGTGAGTAAAAAATAAAACCACATGAAATAAAAAGTTGAACCACAAAGAAAATATTAGTAACAAATATATACATAATGAATTTTCATTATATTTGATTTTATACAGTTACTATCCTTTTTTGAAATAAAAAATTTTAATTATAAAACCATGTAATTTTTAAGGGTGAAATATTAATTAGATGATAATATTTTATTTACAATTAGGAAAAAATATAAATTAAAAGTGGTAATCCAATTTTGAGGTAAGTAAAACCCTTTAATAAAAAGCGTCAAATAAAATAAATATGTATTAAATCCAAAAAAAAAAATAAGTTGGTAGTTGGTACAATGATCGGAGTGTAGTGGAAAAGCGAGAGGTCTTGGTTCGATTCCCAAATCTACTGCCTCTAGTTGGGAAACAAGCCATTTTGAGAGAAAAATCACTCATTGTAGAAAAACCACCACTACCACCAACAAGACTTCAAGTCTACAATAACATGCACCATCATCAAAACCAAGATCTGGTTGGGGCTTCATTATTCTGAATATACTCATCACTCTCGCATTTGGCCTCTTTTCGGAGGGTTGTGATGGCGAGGTGGCGGTTTCCTACAGGAGATATCGGAGGATAATGGCCTTTGTGAGATCGAAATGAGATAGCCAAGATCAAGAAAATAATTGTGGAAGAATTGTTGGTCCCTTCATAGCCCACACCATATTTCCCATAAGGGTTTGTCAAACAACGGCTCGGAAAAAAAATCTAAAGAAGATTCATCTCCTCGGGATGCAAAACCTTATGTGATTCGGGCTCTTCCGATGCATGCATGCTCAGTGTTTCAGTTATAAAATGGGCTATGTTGGTGTGATGGAAGCCTATGAGTACTTGTTGCAAAGATAATTCGAAGGGCTATATCTTTTATAAAGACCAAAGTGCTGAAATCACCCAACATTAGATCTGAAATTGGCAATAATACAGCAGTCCAAAATCTAAACAATTTTTCCGATGCATTGATTGGGCTTCATTCAATGGAACTTGATAGTTTTCTACACTTTATGATGACAACCAACCCTTCATTTTCACCATGGTGCTGGCCAACTTTCTCAATTAATTTCTGAGAAACTTTTCATTTTTCCATCTTTAATTCATCATTTTAGTTGTTGTTTTATTGCTATAAAATGGTTGGACCTTTGTCATGAAAAAAATTAAATCAGATTTGAATTGAGAATTTTTGGAAATAGTGTGTGTGTTTTGTTGATTTCGTGAGATGCCATTTTGATACCCCATTCCAGAATGAGAGGCCGAGCTAGGAATGATCCGTTCGTTTAACTCTTTCCGGTGAGATGCTTGTTAGAGTTGTTCAAGCAAAGGCTTGATTACTTGGGAGTGAGATGCCGAAGAGTGAGAGAGCGAGTTTGGTAAATCAATGGGTTAGATGCTCTTAGATTTAGCCATTCACATATATCTTATTTTAATTACTTTTTCATAAACCCGGAAAAAATCCCCAAAAAAAAGAGTTGTGTGTGTCAAGTTTTGTTCTCATGCTTGATCGAAGCTTAAAACTTGTTGGATCGATCCTCGGGGCGTATTAAAACCCCACTTGAATCCTTTAATGGCGAGAAGAATCATTTAATAAACATTTCAAAACCGATATCTAAATGGGTGTCGGATCTTCTGCGTTTCGAGAAGACGTCGCCATGTCTTCGTCAGAGCAGTCAGGGGCGACGGAGCTTGGGGATCTCACTGTATCACCACCAATCCTAATCCTTGGTCCACAAGGTTTTTTGTTGGCCTCCAAGGTTAATCCTTGCCCCCAAAGGATTAATTATTAAAAAGAAATCTTACTTAACATTGCACGACAAGTTACTCGTCTAGACCCCACCTTTCCGCTGATTTGTTTGCTTGATTGTTCATTTGATGGTTGTGTTTTTGGCTTGCCTTTGGTGTCTAGTATTTTGTTTTTTTGCTGGTGTTTTGAGGGGGTCTCGGTTGGTTGGGGTTGGGTTTTTGTTTTCACTATAGCTCCATTGTTCGTGATATGTTACGATCCTCCAAGGCTTCGATCATATCCCGAAATTCCTAGCTCTCGGATTTCTTCCTTGAACGATCTAATGAGACCACTTGATACACTTGGAATCCACCGTCAGATAAAGTGGTTGTTTTGGTCCTGATCTTCAGATTTGTACGAGCGCTTTTGTTTCAATCAAATAGGTCCAACAACTCGAGTCCACTTATTGTAGTTGCTATTCAATATCAACGAGATAGGGCCTGGATCAAATCTATGAACAATGAGATAGGTTGTGTTTGGGAAGAGGGTAGCTGATGGGGTAGCTAAAGTTGATGATTAGCTAACTAGTATTGTGTTTAGTTGTTAGGGGAGTTGATGAAAACTTGTGAATAAAAAGCGAAAAGCTCTGAAAAGCGTGGAGTCATGTCCTGGACATGATTCATGTGAAATTGAAACTAAAACTAACTAATACCCATGTACTTGACACTTGGGTGAGTAGTTAAAAAGTTTAGATTTCAAAAGTTAATTAAACTAAAATCTTATATTTATTTCATTTAAAACTATATAATATCAAAACTATAAGCTCTGAAAAGCTACCTATTGTTGCCAAACGAAGCCTATAATTAATTTTTATTTTCAATATTTTCAAACATTATATTTATGCATTTAATAATATGGTGCCAGATCCACTACTAAAAAAACAGGAAATAGCTACGGATTTTTAGCCACGAATGTCAGCCGACGCTGGTTTGGTTGCTAATAGCAATGACATTGGCCACGACTGTTCTTGACCGTGGCTATTTTCATGACTGATGTTCACCCAAGAATGCCACATCATCAAATTCGTTGCTAATAGCAACGAACACAATGTCTGTTGTTGATTTCGTGGCTAAAGAAGTGGATGATAGTGGTAATTAGCCACGAAATTAGCTACAAATGCTTATTTCGTGGATGTATTCGATGCTGATTTGGCAACAACATCAACCTCGTGGCTAAATCTGTGGCTATTTGGCATCAGAAATCCGAAGATGTAATGGACACGAGGTGAGTGGGCTTGGATCGGTTATTGTAGGCGGGTCGGAAATGGGGTGAGTGAGCTTAAATCATAGCTGAATCCGTTGCCAAGAAAGAAGAACAAATGTTATGGGCTCGGCATGGATCAATAGCTCATTAGATATAATCAGCCCAATTAACTTTTTAGCCCGTAGAATGAAATGTGTATTTACTAACGACTCGGTCCGTGGCTAAATCCGTTGCAATTACGGATGAGCTCAAATGTGCTTTAATTTATTATGGGCCCAAATATGACTATATTTTCCCCGATTGGCCCATTGATGGGCCCAAATATGACTATGAAATTTTTTTATATAGATTATAAATGTTGAAAAAAACATATATTAACTAATTAATAAATTCTTATGAGAATATTATAATTGTATGTTTTGAGGAAAACTCATATAATTGACTAATAAATGTTTAATAAAACCTTTTATTAAGTAATAAATTATTATTAGAATACTATAAGAACATGTTTTGAAGAAAACTGATATAAGTGACAAATATATGTTTAATAAAACCTTATACTACCTCCGTTCAGAAATAAGTGACGTTTGACTTTTTGACACGCTTTTTAAGGAGTTAAAAACTACTATAAAATATAAAGTTTTTAATTGAATTTTTTTATAATTTTATACATATTAGTTATAAGTTTAAAATTATTTAAAAAAACTAATAAAAAAGTTAATATTTTATATAGTTTTTAGCTCCTTAAAAAACGTGTTAAAAAGTCAAACGACACTTATTAATGAACGGAGGGAGTATTAACTAATAAATTCTTATTAGAATACTATAAGTTTATGTTTTGAGGAATACTCATATAAGTAACTAATAAGTGTTCAATAAAACCTTATAATAAGTAATAAATTCTTATTAGAATACTATAAGGTTATGTTTTGAGGAAAAAACATATAATTAACTAATAAAACCTTGTACTAAGTAATAAATTCTTATTATAATACTATAAGGTTATGTTTTGAGTAAAACTCATATAAGTAGCTACTAAAACCTTATACTAAGTAATAAATTCTTATTATAATACTGTAAGGTTATGTTTTGAGGAAAACTCGAATAAGTAGCTAATAAAACCTTATACTAAGTAAGAAATTTTTATTATAATACTATAAGGTTATGTTTTGAGTATAACTCATATAAGTAGCTAAGAAAACCTTATACTAAGTAATAAATTCTTATTCTAATACTATAAGGTTATGTTTTGAGGAAAACTCATATAAGTAGCTAATAAAACCTTATACTAAGTAATAAATTCTTATTATAATACTATAATGTTATGTTTTGATCAAAACTCATATAAGTAGCTACTAAAACCTTATACTAAGTAATAAATTCTTATTATAATACTATAAGGTTATGTTTTGAGGAAAACTCATTTAAGTAGCTACTAAAACCTTATACTAAGTAATAAATTCTTATTATAATACTATAAGGTTATGTTTTGAGTAAAACTCAAATAAGTAGCTAATAAAATCTTATACTAAGTAATAAATTCTTATTATAATACTATAAGGTTATCTTTTGAGGAAAACTCACATAAGTAACTAATAAAACCTTATACTAAGTAAGAAATTCTTATTATAATACTACTGTAAAGGCTCGGATATTTTTTTAAATCCTAATTTTAAAAAAAAAGAAAACCAAAATTATTTTAAGAAACTTCTAAGGAATCCTAGGACAACATTATTGATGAGCGATTAAGAAACGTCTAAGGAATCGTAGGACTTGAGACTAGATTGTATGTGCGGTGATTTGGGAACGGTTTTGGTAAAGGATGAGATTAAGGAAGTGCTAAGAATGAGTAGTATGAGGTGGTTTGGGAAATTATCGACCTTGAATATTAGGTTGCTCATATCAGGATTGTACGTGTAATGAGTATTTGAGAATTATCTGGATAGAATTGGTAGTGCTTCGAGAATTCATGAGTGAAGGATTTCTAGATGCGTTGTTGGGGGATTTTAGCATAGGGAATTAATCGGGATTTATGAGTAGATGTTATTATGGCTATGAGGTATTTGAGGATATGAGATGAGTCTTCGAGGAAAGGTTGGTAGCTAGGCAAGGATATCGTTGAGATTTCTAGTAAGACCGTGTCCTTGAGGCTGAGGTAGAGAGATTCAGAGCTTAGAATTGGGAATTGAGCAAGGCGGAATGTATTGGGAACGTTAGAGGGTGAAGGATTTTAGAAGGTTGGCGAAAAGGCGGTACTTGGGAAACTCGGATGAGGACAATTTAGGGATTATGCGAAAATGATGATCGGTAAAAGAGGTCTCTAGACGGTAAGGTGTCATGGTTAAGAAGAAGGAGATTGAGGCATTTAGGACTATGAAGAGATGAGGAACTAGAGTATGATTACTTGAAGAATTCAAACGGTTAAGGTTTAGTAAGATTTGGAATAAGGAAATTTGGGGATATGCAGATACAAGGATCGAGAATAGGTTAGCATGAGGAGTAATGAGTGGTTCAAGATTCGTGAGTTTCGAAATGGGATAAGTAGATAGAACCAGTGGTTTGACTTTGAGGATAGGCGCTAGTGATGAGGGCCTTGATGATTTGTGGTTTGGAGCAGCACTAGATGGGTTTCTACGTTAGAGTTGGTCGGGAGTGACAGGTGTGAGATGATCGGTATGAGGTTGGTTCTTAGAGGTGGATGGCTAGTGAGAGAGGTTAGTGATGCGGGAAGAGTGATTAGGTTAGCAAGGTGATTCGAGATGTCTCCTTGAGGAATAATAGGCAGATGGAGTATCGAGAGCCTAGGAAGAGTAAGCGAGATTGTTAAGGAGCAACTAGATCGATCGTGAAGGCGGTTCAGTTGAGGATTTGATATTTCTCTTAGAGGGTAAAGATGAGACTCGTAGGGAACCCCTAGGACGAGGGTGTGCCTTGTAGGGAGCCTTGGTAGTTGCTCGAGATGTTAAGCTTGTCAGACTAAGGAATTGTGTGATTGGGAACTCCGAGAGATTGTTTTAGATGGTCGAGTGGAAGGTAGGATTTGATCACTTGGGATGTCGAAGTGGATTGGTTCTTAGATGGCTTGATGACATAGGAGTTGGGATGCTTAGTATTTAGTTTGGGTAATTGGCCTTGTTGCGGATAGTTGTGACGCTAGAGAATCTGTATATGAGCGGGATGCAATGGGTGTTTTGAATTAATATTCGATGGATTTGGTAGACTTAGGTAATAATGACCTTGTTGCGAAAGATAAGGAGTAGTAGTCATGCCTTGTTATGGTTGGTAGTTGGAGGCAGATTCTCTTGAGGATGTAACCTGATGAATACTTTATTTCGGGTTGAGTGTTGTGCGAATTCTATGCGATAGATGGTGATGATTCCTTGATGTATTGCCATAGGTGATAGTGGGCTATTAGTAGTAACATAGTTATCCCCTGAACTCGATGAAATGCTAGTTTACAGAAGTACTTGTTTACCTTCAATCCGATGACGCTTGGTAGTTAGCATGAGTATGATGTGCTTATCTGATTGATATGATGTACTTATCTGATTGATATGAGGTGCTTATCGGATTGATATGGTGTGTAACTTCTGTGAGATAGTGTGATAAATCCTACCACGAATGATACGATGCTAGATATGTTATGATATGTGACTATCCTTGACATCAATATGACATGTTTATGAAGATAAGAACGGTTGCTATGTTATATGATGCCTTGAATTGGAACTGTTAGGGTGATAGAACCGGATTGATGAAATTTGATTCTGACTCGGAACCTAGGAGGGAAATATGGGATTAGCCTTAGAGGTGGATGATTCCACCTCTTGAAATTTGGAATTTGCTTGACTAACGTGGGATTTAAGGGATTTGAACGGTGTCCAAAAAAGAACTAACTTGGATTTTGGAAATTGAACGCGATCGAGAACTTCAATGATTTTGAAACCAAACCTTTTCGAAATGAGGAAACCTTTTGAAACTTTGTCGACCCGAGCTTGCATTATAACACTCCACGAAGTGGATACATGCATTTTATAGGGGCCCTTATAGACTGCTTGCTAAGACCTAGTGGAGATGCCGTAATGCTTTTCGAGTTATGATATAACCGAAAAGTTGGGGTAAGGATGTGATAAGGGTCCATATCACACTCTCGCTACGACCTATCGGGGATATTATGATCATGACAATGATACTGTAAGAATCTCATAGGGGCACTTGTGAGTCACTTACAGAATCGATAGAATGGTCTTCACACTCATCTATTTCTACTCCATCCCCTGCCTTTTTTTGATTTTAGTCTCGGGGACGAGACTTGTTTTTAGAGGTGAATGATGTAAAGGCTCGGATATTTTCTTAAATCCTAATTTTCAGAAAAAGGAAATCAAAATGAATTTAAAAGTGAAATTCAACGGAAAACTCACTAACTCGGATTTTAGAACTCATGGATCGGATTTCCAACCTAAAATAAAAATTTGAAAATCTAATTAACGAAGAAAGCGGGTTTTAGAATTTGTCTTTTGGGTATTTCAATTTGTTTCTTTTGGGATTGTGTCATTTATCCTCTACCCCCTCCAAGATATGAAAAAGCATGCTCCTTTTTTGGTCAAGCCTTGACCGATCAGAAGTAGCAGACCTACCTTGTCTTCCTTAGGCTAATGTGATGGAATTGTGTCCTTTAATTTAATGTGCAATGACTAATTGTGGAATAGGACAATTGATAGAGATATTCAATCCGATTATTTTAGGAGTCGTAATGCTTTGCTAGAAGCCAACTACGATTAATGAGCTTAAACAAGTTAAACCCATGGCTATTATAAACGGGTCATATGCGGTCACACACTTAGAGTTGACGGACTTGATCAAAAGATAGATGATTTTATTATTAGTGTATATTAGATATATATTAATAATAATGGGATAAGATTTATTTGTGAAATAAATAATTAATTAAATCGGGTATAAATATGAGCTTATAAAGATGGGCTTATGAGGACTTGACCTAATTAACACATTCCAGAGAGAGGTACAGGAGTTCTGCTGCACCAATTGGTTTGGGAAGGCTGAATTCCACCATCATCAATCAAGGGCAATTTGATTGTTCACCTTTGGATCTTTGTCCTAGCAGTCGAAGGCAAATGAGATCTAGACTGGGCTCTTGTGGACCAAGTAGAGGAGCAACGCGTGGGGCTCTCATCTTTCCATTCATATCCGAGAAGATCCGGTTCACGCATCAAAATGTATCTCCTATGAACAATGATTTGATCTATCGATTTTATGCATGAAGATCTTGCAATTAGATGATAGAAAATAGAGTCTAAAACTTCCGCTGCGCATTTAATTTTCCATCACACTGTACACCCCTCCATTGAAATTTCAAATCAACTCCCCTACGTCACTTCAAAAAGAAAGAAAACCCATCCCATTGCCTTTCAATCTAATCCCCACACACACGAATCTTCACCGTGGCTTCTCATCCCTCCTTGTCAACCTTTTCTTCCCTCCTGTTGCCAAGGAACCTAGCACACCCATCTCTGTTCCTTGCCCTCTGAATCGCCATCACCACCGAGCCCCACCTTACTCTCTCCTTCCTTCCAAACTCCCCCCTTTCACCTTTGGTTTCCGGCACCACACCTCCGTCTCCGACCCAGCTCCACCAGCAGCTTCACCGGAGTGCCTTCGAGCGCAGCCAACAACCCAAAACACCTTCTCCCTTGTTCTCGCATCCCAAGAAGCCCAGCAACATAGCTCGAGCCTCCATTCCTCTTCCCCGAGACAGTAGAAGTAGCAGCCTCGACGCTTCTCGGAGCCGCCAACATCCACCAACAGCATCCAGGAGCCAGAGCATCGTCGCCGAGTCCTTTTCTTCGCCCGTCTCCGGTTTGAACGCGGTGAGACACGATTCCTCTATCCTCTCTCTTCCTTTTTGCCTCCAACCTTGATAAAAGAGGAGCTTTAACACCTTAACACTCCCCCTAGATCGATTCCGGTGTCAATCCACCTCCGGGGAGCTCCAATCACGCACCGACGATGTTCCTCGGCGAGTCGAAAAGCTCGGTGAGAATCCCTCTCTCTTGCTCCTCTTTTCCTGTCTGATTCAGTGTCTCTGGGTTGAGTAGAGGGTTGGAGCCCAGTGTTGCCTCCGGCAAGTAGCTCCCCTCCCTTTCCCTTCCTCCATTTTCGAGCGGTTGTTTTGAACGGAGAAGATGAACAGTAGCGAAGGTCCGGTTTTTTTTTTTTTAACTGATTCGGTTCAGGGCATTTTATATCAGATGAGCCAGTTCGGTTTCGTACAAATCAGATTCACTTGGCAAGGGTTTGGGCCTAATTTACACTTGGGCCTATTTTGTGATAAATATTGAGGAAATGAATATGTTTGGCTTGGATGATTTTGCATAAAATGGAATTTTAAAGGTTTAAAAATATTTTATGAAAATATTAAATAAATGGCATATTATGTATATTATTATTTCTTATTTACAAATATAATATTGAGACTTGGATATTTACAAGGGTATTGTCGGATTTAAATCAAAAAAGGAATTTGACGAGGATTTTCAAAAGGTCGGAATTTCTAACTAGTTAATTCGAATTTTGAAATGGTTTCGGGGCTAACTTGGGAATTATGTGATCGATGACTAACTAGCATGTTGATATGATTGATTGAATAATAGCATGATTGTGTGGATTAATGGCATGAATGAATGACTAACGGCATGATGAGATGTTAGAATTTCGTATCGTTCAACTTATGTCTTATGAGCTATGATTAATGTGATGAACTTTGGAGATTTATAATCATGCAGATGTATGAGTATTATTGCGAATATATGAATGTGGTTTAATGGAATGATGAGAATGATGTGGTCTTACAAAATGTGGCAATGTGGTAAATGGTTGAGCTTGATGGAACGACAATTGCGATATGATTGTTATCCCTATTGATTGATGTATACTTTGAGTGCTTGATTCATTAGATGTAGACTTATATATATGTGTTCTGATATATATCTAGGTGATCTTTAATCTTTCGTAACGCTTGTCTTGGTGTTTTGCACGGTCATGTAAGTTTCTTTGGAACTTACTCATATTGAAATAGAGAAATTCCCTGCTTTAGGTGCATGATATACTAGGTGCTTGCATTAATAATCAGCATGTCATGTAGTACCATGCTAGGTTGCATTGACTGTTGAGCATTCTACTTAGGACGGGACCCGATGGGATGACCCAGTCCCATCGGGTCCCGTCCTGAGTCAATCGAGGCATGGAACTTCTTTTACTTATATTATGAGCTGCCTGCGGGCTTTATTTTTCTTGTGGAGCGGGTTGGTCATGTGTGCCACCCGATTATTATGGAATGCATTCACGAGCTGGCCAGTCTCTGCCCTATCAGAAGAGGGTGGAGGTAGGAGAGGGATATACCACTTGGTATTTTGTGCTAAGGCCTTATTATTATTATGCACTTGATCTTAAGAGCATGTTAGTGTGTTAATGTTCCGCCTTGCATCTAGAAGCATCTTTATTAGGTATAGCATATGTGTGTGCTTAGGGCCGGGATGCAGAGCCAAATTGGGCATCGATCTGATCCCGCCCACTACCAATTTTTTTAGGTATCCGTTATGCTTACTACTATTGATGCTGATTTGGCTCCATGACCGCGGGGTCTAACATGGCGGAAAGAGAGAGTTTAGATTCCGACTTCACCAATTTAATCACGGTTTGGATTTGAATGGTTGATCATGTTTTGACCCGGCTCTGCCGTGGCACCCCCTTGTATTATGCTTTACTTCCTATATTTGTGTGAGCATTGGTTTTCCACGCTTAGGCCTACGACAGGTACAGGGGACTTCCACGGCGATTCCAATGATCCCTTCGAACTTGGGTATGAAATCCCACTCTGAAAACGTTAGTTTGGAATTTCAAACCTTAAACATGTACTCGGGGCGCAAGATCCTAACGAGGGGTTTCATCCCTCGAAACGTAACACGAGAATCATAATCCCGGGCCGTTACAACTACAAGGTTATGTTTTGCGTAAAACTCATAAAAGTAGCTAATAAAACCTTATACTAAGTAATAAATTCTTATTACAATACTATAAGGTTATGTTTTGAGGAAAACTCATATAAGGGTTCGTTTGGTTAACTCTCTACACATTTTTACATTTCCCATAAAGTAGAATTCATGGGAATTACAAATCACGGGAAGTTACTTCTTGGGAAGTCTACTTCCCACGTCTAACCAAACGAGGTCTAAGTAGCTAATAAAACCTTATACTAAGTAACAAAATCTTATTATAATAATATAAGGATATGTTTTGAGTAAAATTCATATAAGTAGCTAATAAAACCTTATACTAAATAATAAATTCTTATTATAATACTATATGGTTATGTTTTGAGTAAAACTCATATAATTAGCTAATAAAACTTTATACTAACTGATAAATTGTTATTGTAATACTATAAGGTTATGTTTTGAGTAAAACTCATATAAGTAGCTAATAAAACCTTATACTAAGTGATAAATTCTTATTATAATACTATAAGGTTATGTTTTGAGGAAAACTCATATAAGTAGCTAATAAAACCTTATACTAAGTAAAAAAATCTTATTATGATACTATAAGGTTATGTTTTGAGTAAAACTCATATAAGTAGCTAATAAAACCTTATACTATGTAATAAATTCTTATTATAATACTATAAGGTTATGTTTTGAGTAAAACTTATATAAGTAGCTAATAAAACCTTATACTATTAATAAATGCTTATTATAATATTATAAGGTTATGTTTTGAGGAAAACTCATATAAGTAGCTAATAAAACCTTATACTAAGTAACAAAATCTTATTATAGTACTATAAGGTTATGTTTTGAGTAAACTCTTATAAGTAGCTAATAAAATCTTATACTAAGTAATAAATTCTTATTATAATACTATAAGGTAATATTTTGAGGAGAACTCATATAAGTACCTAATAAAACCTTATACTAAGTAATAAATTCTTATTATAATACTATAAGGTTATGTTTTGAGTAAAACTCATACAAGTAGCTAATAAAACCTTATACTAAGTAATAAATTCTTATTATAATACTATAAGGTTATGTTCTGAGTAAAACTCATATAAGTAGCTAATAAAACCTTATACTAAGTAATCAATTCTTATTATAATACTATAAGGTTATGTTTTGAGGAAAAACTCATATAAGTACCTAATAAACCTTATACTAAGCAATAAATTCTTATTATAATACTATAAGGTTATGTTTTGAGGAAAACTTATATAAGTAACTAATAAGCGTTTAATAAAACCTTATATGAAGTCATACATTCTTATTAAAATACTATAAGGGTGTGTTTTGAGGTAGACTCATATAAGTAACTAATAAATATTTAAAAAATATTATTTTAACTAATAACTTCGTATTAGAATACCATAAGAGAATATTTTCATGAAAACTTATATAAGTAAATAATACATAATAAAATCTTATATTAGCTAATAAATTTTTATGAGAATAATATAAGACTCGTACGTGTTTTGAGGAAAGCTTATATAAGTAAAATACATGGGCACCCCTTTGAGCTCAAGGAGAATCATGGTACATGAGTATGGTGAGCTGTACCATAAATTCAACAAGGTGATTAACACATGGGCAGCCAGAAAGCTTTCGTATGCCGGACGATTACAGCTCATTAAATTTGTCTGCATGGGTATAAACGCATTTTGGAGCCAGTCGTTGCTGTTGCCGAAAGGAGTACTGGACACTATCGAAGGGAAGATGAGGAGATTCCTTTGGAATGGCACCTTGGACGGGAGAAGAAATTTGGTTGCTTGGTCGGACGTTACTAAACCAATCAACGAGGATGGGCTGGGCATTAGAGAGCTGCATACATGGAATAAGAGTAATTTTGCAAAGCTTTGTGGCGATCTCGCTTTGCATAAACATGGGATCTGGTTGAGATGGTGTAGAGCTAACCATCTTCGGGGAGGTACTGTTTGGGATGCTCGACCCGGGTTGCATGATTCTTGGCTTTGGAAAGCCGTCCTACAGGTCAAGGAGGACCTCAGGCGCACCGTCTCCACTGCTGATGCAACTGGTCAGCCGGTGCTGGATGAGCTGCTCAATGTAAATGGTCGACTGGCTTGTTCGAAGCTATACGAAAGTCTTAGGCTGAGAGGGCAGGAGGTTGACTGGGGTGGGTTACTTTGGAGCAAGCCACAATGTGCTAAGTGAGCTTTTGTGACTTGGTTGGCAAACAAGCATAGGCTACAGACCAACTCAGTGACCAAGCATTGGCTTGGTGCGGGGGCCGCAACTTGTGCGTTGTGTCTTGGGGCCAAGGAGACAACCGACCACCTGTGGTTTGCGTGCCCCGTTATGAGAGTTGTGCAGGATAAGGTTTTTGACTGGTGCGACATATCATGTAGATTTAGCACCATCTCTGAGTGGCTTGAATGGTTTGCGTCGGAGCCTATGAAGAATCGAAGGAAGAAGGTCTACCAAACCAAACTTCTTAGCTTGCAATCTCTTATTTACTATACTTGACTAGCGCGGAACAAACTTGTTTTTTGCCAAGAACCCTTTGTCGTTAATTTTTGTGCAAACCTAATCATTGCTAGTTGTCGATCCCGGTTATCCATGATGTGGGATTGCACTCGTGGGTAGCCCGGATTGATGAGGTTTGGAGAGCTTGAGTAGCCGTAGTTGGGAGTGAGGATTTATTGGTTCTTTTTTGGATAGGTTGAGGTATAGAGGGGACTTTTGGGTATAGCGTTTTCCTTCTTACGTAAGACCCCTTGTATGGTCTTACACTTTTGTACATCGTGGTTTACCCACCAGAGCTATATATTTACCGGTTCAGAACTAATAAGTGTTGAAGAAAATTTATGTTAATTAATAAATTCTTATGAGAATAATATACAAGTAATTTTATTTTTCAATTTTCGTTAAAATTTGAAAGAGTATTTAATTGACTTTGTAGTTATTATAAAAGATATCTTTACTTTTATTAGTATTTATTATTAATATTAATGTTTTATATTGTACTAGTATGTTTCAAAATAGAAAAATCCAATATATATTGGTATTTATATAGAAAAAGTGAATATATGTTGAAAAAATTTCTGTTAAAATTTTGGCGGAATTGGCGCCGAGTACAAAATTTTGGACGGTTTAATAAATTTTTGAGGCGAAACTTCACGGGCTTTGAAATTTTAGATGGGTGGCCCAAGGTGGTTTAAAAGGGAACTTTCTAACCCTAAATCCCTCTTCCGTCTTCAGCGCCTCTCCTTCAGATTCACATTTCAATGAACTCTCTCCCCTTCAGATTCATCGTGCTTCCGTTGTAGCCTCTTTCCTCGTCCTCCATTGTCGCCTCTGCTTCCTCTCGCCTTTCCATTGTATCCTCTTGCCTCGTCCTCCATTGTCGCCTGAACTTTCCCTCTCTCCAACTCACGATTTGATTTTGGCGCCGCCCTAGGCGGTGGCCGGAGGTTCGTCCACCACTGTTCGCCTCCCTGACCCCCAAGCTCCTAGATCCAGCCTTCACCTCCCCAGATCCGATGGGTTAATGCTCAGAACGCGATTTTCGCTCGTTCTTCAACCAGTAGAAGCCGCCTCTTCCATCCCCTTCCTCGTCTCCTTCGAGCAGCAGCAGCACACCACGAGAACTGGAGCCGACAGTTGCGCATCCCCTTTCCTCCGTTTCCCTCAAATCCGAGCGGTAAGGCCCCCTTCTTCACTTCCTTTCACTCTCAAACGTCGTAAGATTCCACCTTTTGACCTCCCACCTTCGACCCAGGCTGAGCCAGCGCAACTGAGCCTTCGACGAGCTCGAATCCACTCCGACGAAGCCCAGATCCGCCCTTGAGCACCCTGGAAACTGTCTTCGAAGGCACTCGGTGAGCAGGCTCTTTCTTCTACTTTCTTCTCTCGTTGAAATCCTTCCGGGTTGGTTGTAGTCGGAGAGGCTGACATCGCCTTTCCCCTTCCTTTCCCTGACCGTCGAACGGGTCTCTTGAGGAAGAGAGTGAACAGTGCAACGGGTTGGGATTGTTAGGCTTGTTTGTTTAGAAAAATCAGATTTGGGCCTATTCATTAGAAATCTGATTTGGGTTTTAAAAGGGAAAGTGTGATGTATGAAATACTATTAGGGGAGTTTAGGATCATTTATATGCAAATTACTTATATAATTTCTTTTCTATAAAGTACCAAGCTTCTTTTTAATGTGCGTGCGATGCATCTTCATAACTTTTTATAATCTTACAAGTGTTAACTCTTTATAATCTTACAATTTTGATGTCTACACAGGTTGATTCAAGGATGCTATGCAACATGAAGTGTTAACAAGAAATTGGATGTTAAATTTCTTCTTTTTGTAGTTTGTTAAAGTATGTATAATTCTTTATTTTTTTACTCCATTTATGTATGTTTGGATTTGATATTTCTTTGAATGTATCTATAAAAGTTTTGTATATTTTTTAAGTATACAAAACATTACCAATGAAATGAGAAACAACAATAGCAATGACACGAATATTGACGTTACCAACGACCCTGGCAACAACCCTACCAACAACATTACCAATGAAACGATTAACAACATTAGCAACGACCATAGCAACGGATCAACAACGAACTCGGCCAGGCTCACCACCTGTTTGTAGATACGAACTCAGCAACGAACATAGCCACGACTTTAATTTCGATGTTGTTTTAAAATCGGGTTCGTAGCCACAGCGACGACATATGTCATCTACTATTAGCCACAAACGTAGCCACGGCATGCAAATTTTCGTTGCTAAAATCCGTGGCTGACGGCCCATCGCTATTAGCTACGAGGCATATAGCAAGGGATGGCCTGCCCGTGGTTGATTCCGTGGCTAAACCGGTTAGCAACGGACACTCGTGGCTAAATCCATTTCTATTTTCCGTAGCTATTTTCTATTTTTTTTAGTAGTGATCGTTAAATTTTCGAACATTCAGATGACTCATCAAAAAATTGGCCAAAAAATCAAAGGAAATTTTTTCCATGTCGAAATCGGTTTAATGTTTCATATTATTTTTTATAGTTCTCAACTGTTCTTATTAATATGGATTTATAACTAATACTAGTGTATATTATTTTTTGTCATTTTTCTATCAAATAATTACTACCTACAACCGAGTAATTAGTAATTACAGTGATCAAACCTATTCTCTTTGTCGATCAGCGGTTTGCATACAGGGGGTGACTGTGGATGATCTTGGCCGACCCTTACCTAACTCAGTAAATAAAAATAAATAAATAAAGTGGGTCTAAATATATCGACGTAACTGATCTAAAGATATGTATATAATTGTAGTCGATACCCATTTGGTTAATTCCTCATCACATATATATGTAAGACCCGGAACTAGCTATATCCCTCTCAGCTCCCAATTAATCTCTCTCCCTCATCTCCCCTCCTGGCCTATATAATCAATCATCCAGATCAAGGTAGGTATTAGGTAATTGTTGATCCTAATTTCTTCCTAACCTACCTTTAGATTTCATCTAGCTATGGAGTTTTTTTTCCCTCCCATAAATATAAATACTTATATTAATTGAATTGATTCTTCATATCGTTCTAACTAGCTCTTCCTCCATGGATCTATCTCTCTAATTTCTAGCTTTGGGGCACCATCTTAACGTACTCTTAAACCCTAGCTTGGACCCCAGATCATAGAGAGTGAGCTACATCCAGATCGAGATTCATATATATAGGAGCTAGCTAGTTAGGCAAAAAAGGGGAAAACCCTAGTTAGCTAGGATACACATATATATTAATTCAGATTCACAACAACAGATCTCAATCTATATTCGGGAAGGAGCAATCGAGGTGTCGTTGGCTTATGGCAGTAGTGTAAGCAGCAGCAGCAGCAGCCATGAATTCGAACTCGAATGAAGACAACAACAGCAGCAGCAACGTCGAGAACACGGCAGCGCAGCAGGTGGTGCAGCAAGTAGAGGACGATCACGAGCTAGACACTGTGATGCCCGGTTTCCGTTTCCACCCCACAGAAGAGGAGCTGATTGAGTTCTACCTCCGCCGTAAGGTGGAGGGCAAGAGATTTAATGTCGACCTCATCAGCTACATCGATCTCTACCGCTATGACCCCTGGGAGCTCCCCGGTACATACATATATATATATATATATATATATATATATATATATATATATATATATATATATATATATATATATATATATATATATATATAATCCTATCATCTTTGCTTTTGTTATATATATTATCCATATTTTTGCTATAATATGATTTGATTTGATTGGATTGGGCAGCGATGGCTGCAATAGGGGAGAAGGAGTGGTACTTCTACGTGCCGAGAGACAGGAAGTACCGGAACGGAGACAGGCCGAACCGGGTAACCACTTCCGGGTACTGGAAGGCGACCGGAGCGGACAGGATGATCCGGTCGGAGACCTCCCGGCCCATCGGCCTGAAGAAGACCCTCGTCTTCTACACCGGGAAGGCTCCCAAGGGCATCCGAACCAGCTGGATCATGAACGAGTACCGCCTTCCCCACCACGAAACCGAAAAGTACCAGAAGGTGCGTATGTATATTTGATCCATTTCAAGGTTATTCTCGATTCGTGTTGATGGGGGGAGTATATCAAAAATATGACCAGACAGTGTAGGATTCAGCAAGCGAGTTTTCGATCGGTACAATCAATCTAACATAATAATAATAATAATAATATATATGTATATATATAATATAATAAAAACAAGTGCCTTCAAACATGGGTCACGGAAATTTAGAGGCGCTCATAAATGAAGCAATTGGATTTAATTCTTATACCAACATCACCGCCATGTCCATCTCATTAATTCCATGCTCAGTAACTCCTCCTGTCAGAAAAAATCCATTGATTTTCGGATTTAGGGTTTCCAATATTGTACCGCACATATATATGATATATCCACCTAGCTTGTTGATTACATATCGATCTTCTATCTAGTACTGTCATGTTATATGAGATGAGTGGCTCGAGTTCAGCTTCGGTTCAACTCGATAAAAGTTTAATTCGACCTCGTTTATTTTTTAAACAAGTTGAGTATGCGCACATTTTAAGCTCGGTTCAAAGCTTGACGTGCTCGCTCAATTTCAAATTTTGTAAAATTTCTAAAATTTTCTTTAGATTACTATGTTCCGAGCAAATATGGTTGTTTAATGCTCGGAAAAAACTCAGCTCGTTCATTTTTTAAACGAGCCAAGTATGAGTATATTTTTAAGCTCAATTCCAAATTTAAACTCGGCTCATTTCTAATTAAACGAGCTGAATATGAACTAATACTCGGCTCGTTCGTCTGAGCACTAGTTATATCATATAGGCTTATGTATAAGCTTAAATTATACAAGTATATATCCATTGATCGATTTGATTTCAGGCTGAGATATCACTATGCCGAGTGTACAAACGTGCTGGCCTGGAAGACCACCCATCGGTCCCACGCATAGCTTCGACGAAGAACAAGCACAACTCGATGCAACCGAGCCTGCACCAGATGTGGCGCGATGTGGAGAAGGCGAGTGAAACAACCGACGCAAGCAGCAGCACCGAAGTAGGGACCGCGCTTGCACTCTCGCGCCAGCCCAACTCTACGTCGAACCTCACCATTGTGAGCCCTTTGAGCGGCAACGCTAGCCAGGTAGAAGCTCTTCCAATGGCCGATGCACCGCCTCATCCACTGGGTGGCATTAGCGGGTTCGTCTTGAACCCGAGCCCTTTGTTTGTCGAAAATGATCTCCATAGGCTAGTGAGCTTGCAGCCCCAGCATTTGGTGATCCCGGAACAGCCTGCTTCCGCTTTGTTCGCCGGTCTGCTCCATCAGCAGTCGTCGTCGTCTTCGTCTTCTTCCTCCTTGCAGCTGCTTAATGTCATGCCTGGATCATCGACACTTCCTGTGGCCGGGTTCTCGGATAAGCTCTGGGAGTGGAATTGGATCCCGGATCAGCTTCCAACAACCCGAGATTTCGACAATCCTAATTTCAAGTAATGTACTGTATAAGGGATGATTCCGGTGTAAACACCTCTTATGGTGTAAACTGTGAACATATTGCTTATTCGTATGTAAAAACATAATTATTTTGTTTGACAAAGTAATTATTCTTATGTATTAACAGTTTTTTTTATATAAATTATTCGTCGATTGCAACATGATTATAGGTGGCAATTCGGCGGGTATAACCATTCGGGTTTGGTCATATGGCGAGTCGGGGTATATGTCGGGTATACTGTATGTTTGGTCGTGTTCGGGTCGGGTTGGGTCAGTTTTCGGTCGGGCAAGTTCGGGTCAAATGAATTTCGGGTTGGGCCAGGTTCGGGTTGGGTCAAGTATTATAAAATGATGATTATTTTTTTTGTTAATCTTAATTATTGACTATTAAACTTATTTATTTAGTATATTAGGTCTAATTATATGTAATTCAAGTAATTTGAGTATTTAAAAATTAGAAAATTAAAGTAATTATAAGGAAGAGTCGGGTCTTGCTTGGGTCGGGTCAAAGACGAGTCGGATATGGGTCGAGTTGAGTTTGTCTATGTTCGTGTTCATTTGAATATCAGGTCAAAATGGGTCGGGCTCTGGTTCGGATTCGGGTTGTGCATGACACTAGATTTTTGGGTTTCGGTCGACTCTGGGTTCAAGTGAGTCGGGTTGGATTTTCGGGTCGGATCAGATTTTGCCAGCCCTAAACATGATTGTTCGTATAATCTTTATGTACGGATAATCATATTGTTTGAGACAAATAATTTTACTCTTTAAATCTTAGTCGTTGATTTTCTTAATCCAACGCTAGCTTCAGATTTCTTCTAGGAGACGTGATGCTTAGAATTAGGCTTCTTATTAGTTTGAGTCTTTGAAAGTAGCCCGGCGTCCAACTTTGAATAGACTAGATTAGCAGGCATTTTGAGGAGGGGTGTTACTTGTTCCAAAAAATTTACTTCCTCTAATCGAAAATATATAAACAATGTTTGACTTTTGTGCATATAGTTTTAGGAGTTAAAAACTGGATAAAATCTGATTTATTTTAATTAATTTTTTCACAACTTAATACTATTACTACTAAATACTTAAACTATGAAAAAAATTAATTAAAATAAATAAGATTTTATATAATTTTTAGCTCTTAAAACTACGTGCAGAAAAGTCAAACATTGTTTATTTTCAATCGAATGGAGTATTATTCGTGTGATCCTCGTTGGCGAGCTAGAGAAAGCAAAGTGAACTGAAGCCTTTGGTTAGTAGTTTTGTGATATTTAGTTGTTGTTGTTTTTTGATAAGGTAAAGATTTGAGTGAGGTCGGGCCTTGCTGGACCACCACCCAAGGGTATCCTTGCGGATGCAGACACGCAAAGTCGAGTCGACGAGGAGGTCCTATGTGGATGTTGTATGGAGGAGACTTGCAATCCTATTGGCGGTCGAGTTGATCTCCCAAAAGACATGGCCGGGTCGGATATTTAGTTGTTACTGTAGCTTTTTAAATAAATTTTTATTGTATATTTGGAGGAAGGTTAATTAATTAAGCCGGCCTCCAAATTAATCCATCAAAATCAAAAGATTAACTTGGGCTGATTGGTTTACTAGAAGATTTATTAATGATGAATATATCAACATTGGTCAGGCCCAAACAAGCATATCAATAACCCCAGTGGATGGGATGTTAATATGAACCATTTTCTAAACAATGTTTTCCATAAACATACTTTTAATTCATTGATGTTCCCATTTTTGTTGTGGTCGAGGAGATCGATTAGATACTGATGTGGATTAAGATGGTTTTTTGTGGGTCAAACAATGATCTTGATCCATGCGAGCTCTCAAGACCGATTCGAGGGCCATTGATAGCAAAGAGTGTCGTCATCAAGAGGAAGAAGAAGGCGCCACCATGGATTGAAGAAAAGATATTTTAATTATTATTATTAGTTTTTAGATTTTTTCCATATTTAGTAACTCCTATGTTAGTTGGAGCTATTTATAGAATGTCTTATTTTTAGTAATACTTAGTTAGGTGAATAAAAGGGAAAAGGAAAGTTTATCTCTTCTAGATATTTTCTTTGTCCACTAAGTAGGAATATTTATCTAGGATTTATTTATTAGTATTATTAGGATTTAATATTTATTTATCTAAGCCAAAACTCTATCTTTTGCAAAGATAGAATTGCCATGCTTTGTTATTTAAACACTTTCCTACATTCAACATTTAGGATTAAAAAAGTTCTTCAATCCTCCAATCCAAAAGCTTTGGATTCAAATTGTTATTCTTCCTCATTCATACGCACAAAATCAAACACAAAGAAGAAACCCATCCTGAAAAAAACCGTCGCTGAACCAGTGTTCCTGTCGCTGAATCTGCCAGAGCCGTCGCCAGCGTCAGGCGCGGCTTCCTTGGCCGCGCCCACGGCTTTTTCCAGAAGTGTTGCAATAGCTTTCTTTGTGTTGTTGTTTGTGTTCTTGTTTTGCTTCCGCCATTCCCACACCTTTCTTACCTTCAAGACACTTGTTCAACATCGAGAATATAGCAAGGATAATTGCAAGATCGGGCCATCAACAAGTTTGGTGTTCTTGATTCTGAGGCCACAGGCGAAGGATCGGGGATTCCAAACGTATCGAGTGGTACCAGAGCCGTAGGTTTCGCAAGTTCTTGTCTTTTCTTGATGTTATTCACAATTTGATTTGATGGCTTGGGAAATTTGGGGCGACTGGGAGGATGATCCCGATCCATTGGATGGATTTTTTGCTTTGGAACGTGCTAAACAACAACGACGCCAACAAGAGTTATGTCGGAGAGCTTGGCTACAACAACAAACCCCAGAGCGTCAACGCGAAGTCAAAAGACGCCAACTTTGGCTTCAACGTCAAGAGGAAGAACAACGTCAATTGGAGATCGAAGATAAGAGGTGTCGACAACGCTATCAGATTCGGCTTCTCCAACAAAGAGAGGCTGAGGAGGCACGACGACAAGAGGAGGAGGAACGACAGCGAGAGGAGGAACGACGCCGAGAGAAAGAACGACGGCGAGAGAAAGAGGCACAAGTTCAAGCGAAGCTCGAGGAGGACTTGGAGGAATTGGCGAAGGCCATCTCGGATAGAATTTATCAAGCTCTTGCTTCAGCCCTTACCCCTGCTCCAGCGGCTATAGTTGCCTCAACCGACGACGAGGTAATTGAGCCTAAGGAGCCTTCTGTTGATTTCGTTGCCCAGAAAACAGCACAGCGCGTCGAACTTGTTTCACCGATTCCCGTTGACTCCGAACCCGGAATTGAGTCAACTCAGTCTTGTTCCGAAGCTGACTCGATGGAATTTCCAACGGTGGGTCACACGCTGCAAGACTCCACCGGTAAGGCATCCGAATCTGATCTGCAAGCTGGCTGTAATTTTCTGCAAGATGATGTGGTTGCTTCTGACGACAACGATGAGGACGTTGGGGACACTTCTCTTGAGTTAGCTATTGTACCTCTTGAGAATGTTCCTAATGTTGAGACTTCTGAAGTTCATAGGGTTATTGAGCCTAATGATATTGTTCCTCTTGACTGCTCAATGTTCCCTGTGACAGGTGTTGTTTTTGAGGTTCCTTTGCCTCAAATTTTGCTGGTGCCATCTCAAGTTGATTGTCAAGGAAGTTACTTTTTGGTGGTTGCTCCTTACCCTTTGATCATCAACGACTCGATTCGAGGACGAATCGAAGCTAAGAAGGGGAGAATGATGCGGATCAAGATGGCCTTTTGTGGGTCAAACAATGATCTTGATCCAGGCGAGTTCTCAAGACCGATTCGAGGGCCATTGATAGCAAAGAGTGTCGTCATCAAGAGGAAGAAGAAGGCGCCACCATGGATTGAAGAAAAGATATTTTATTTATTTATTATTATTAGTTTTTAGATTCTTTCCATATTTAGTAACTCCTATGTTAGTTGGACCTATTTATGGAATGTCTTATTTTTAGTAATACTTAGTTAGGTGAATAAAAGGGAAAAGGAAAGTTTATCTCTTCTAGATATTTTCCTTGTCCACTAAGTAGGAATATTTATCTAGGATTTATTTATTAGTATTATTAGGATTTAATATTTATTTATCTAAGCCAAAACTCTATCTTTTGCAAAGATAGAATTGGCATGCTTTATTATTTAAACACTTTCCTACATTCAATAAAATTAGATTGGAAATTATATTGAGGAACCCTTTTTAGGATTAAAAAGGCTCTTCAATCCTCCAATCCAAAAGCTTTGGATTCAAATTGTTATTTTTCCTCATTCATACGCACAAAATCAAACACAAAGAAGAAACCCATCGTGAAAAAACCCGTCGCTGAACCAGTGTTCCTGTCGCTGAATCTGCCAGAGCCGTCGCCAGCGTCAAGGCCGCGCCCGCGGCTTTTCCAGCAGTGTTGCAATTGCTTTCTTTGTGTTGTTGTTTGTGTTCTTGTTTTGCTTTCGCCATTCCCACACCTTTCTTACCTTCAAGACACTTGTTCAACATCAAGAATATAGCAAGGATAATTGCAAGATCGGGCCATCAACAAGTTTGGTGTTCTTGATTCTGAGGCCACAAGCGAAGGATCGGGGATTCCAAACGTATCAGATACTCTAATCTTTGTATTGATGTTGTTCAAAAAACATTCTAGCTTATGACAACATCAATACAAAGCTAATAGTATCTAATCGACCTCTTCGACCACAACAAAAATGAAAAAACCAGCGAATTAAAAGTATATTTATGGGCAACATTATTTAGAGAATTGTTCATATTAACACCGTGGGGTTATTGATAACAAACAAGAGAAGATATCAAGTTTGCTAAGTGTTATGTAGGAAATAAAATTAGCAAGGGAACTGATCATGATCAAAAGAGTAAGGAATATGGACAACCAGGATCTCATGGAAGGAATCAAGAGAAGATGTCATGGGGAGGAAGTGTACATGTAAACTGAACAAATTGATCAGTTCAAGCTCGAAGAGAACCAAAGAGAGAGAGAGATTCTTCAATTAACCGAATTGTGTTTTGTTACAACTGAAATCACAACTCTGAGCTAAGGAGAGAGAGCCAATTTATACAGTTCTTACACAGACACAAAACATCACTGTTTTAGGACCACTTATTAGCTAATTACAAAATATGGCACACAGAATAGAGAAGACAACAATATATCCTTACATCCCCCCTCAACTGAGACATGAGAAAGCAAGCCGAGCTTGAGACAAAGGAATTCGTGTTGCTCAGAGCCAAGAGCCTTAGTGAAAACATCTGCTAATTGGACCATCTCACGAATGAAATGATTGTCAATCCGAATGTGTTTCGTGCGTTCGTGAACCACAGGGTTAGCAGAAAGGTGTGATGCCGAGCGATTATCACAATGGAGAGGAATTGGATGTGACACTGGAATGTGCAAATCTCTGAGGATGCCATCGAGCCAAACAACTTCACTTGCAGCGGCAGACATTGCTCGGTATTCACTTTCTGTGGATTACTTGCTCACAGTCTTCTGTTTCTTTGCCACGAGACAAGTGAATTACCCAAAAACATACAATACCCTAATGTCGAACACCCAGTGTAGAGGCAATTGCCCCAATTAGCATCTGAATATGCTTCAAGAGACAAAGAAGATGCCTTTGGATAGAACAAAGCCTTGTTGAAGCTGCCCTTGAGATAGCGAAGCAGAAAATGTGCAGCATCTAAGTGAGGTCGCCGAGGTGATTGTAAGAATTGACTTAGTTGTTGAAAACATAATGAAATGTCAGACCTGGTCATTGTGAGGTAGATAAGATCCCAATTAGACGTCTGTAATGCTCTGGATTATCAATGATGCTACCCACATCAATCGATAATTTGAGATTGCGTTACATTAGAAAATTTTTCGGCTTACAATCTGTCATACCAGCATCTGCTAGTATGTCAAGAATATATTTCGTTGGTTAAGAAGTAACCCAATAGAGGAGCGAGCTATTTCCATACCCAAAAAGTACCTGGCTAGGCCAAGATCTTTAATTGTGAACGCCCTGTCAAGAGCCGACTTTGTAGCTGATATAACAGATGGAGAATTGCGAGTGATTAAGAGATCGTCCACATAACATAGAGTCACAATAATATGGCCATCATTCAATTTGGCAAATAGATTGAAATTGTGCATAGACTGAGAGAAACCCAGATCAATAAGGAGCTTGTTGAGCTCCACGTTCCATTGACGGCTTGCATGTTTCAGGCCATAAAGTGACTTATAAAAACGACATACCAAACCATGATCAGTAGTGACACCAGGAGGAGGTGTCATGTAAACTTCTTCATCCAGAAATCCATGAAGAAAAGTGTTATTGATGTCTAGTTGGTGAAGAGTCCAATCTTTGGCAGCAGCAATTGCAAGAATAACTTGGACTGTGGTGAACTTAGCCACAAGAGAAAGTGTGTGCTTTTAGTCCTTATCTTTGACTTGATTAAAGCCCTTAGCAACCAAACGAGCCTTGTATCTGTCTACTGTACCATCAGGCTTGTATTTGACTCTTAAAACCCATTTACAACCTATGACTTTCTTACCAGGAGATAAAGCAGTTAGTTCCCAAGTCTGATTAAGCTCCAAAGCAGCAAGTTCAGACCTCATAGCTTCAACCCAGTGAGAGCTATTCTTAGCTTGAGAATAGCAACTTGGTTCAGGAACATGAAAAAAATTGAACAAACAGGCTTGATAATCATGAGAAAGATGAGAAAAATCTGAAGATGACATAAGTTGGAAAGAAAATGAAGAGGATGATGTCCAGGTTTTATGTCATGTTTTTGTACTTAATTTCGTTCCTTATTTCATCATTTTATATATTCTAGGTTGGGAATATAATGAATTTGTATAGTTTTTGATTATTTGCAAGAAATAGAGGTCTACACAAGTTTCTGTTTAATATTGCAGAATTTGGAGCGAAATCGGAGCAAAACAAAGAAGAAAAGAAGTCACTCGACGTCTTCTGAAGGGACTCGACATCGAGTGAAGAGCCCTAACGTCAAGTGAACCAACACACATCCAGAGAAGCTGAACAAGTCACTCGACATCGACTTCATCAACTCGACGTCGAGTGAAGATGAACTCAATATCTTCCTGAAGACACCACACGAGTGGAAGACAACTCGACAAGACGCACATAACTCGACGTCGAGGGGACCTACTTGACGTCGACTGGAATTTCTGTTGGGCCGAGAGCGACTGGGCCAAGCCACACGCGGAAAGAGGAAGACTTGGCCACGAAGGAATAGCAATTTATCATCTATCTATCCAAGTTCTATCCTAGTGAGAGAAGATTTATTTACCTTATGGAGAATTTCTATTTACCTAGTTGGATTTATCTTTCTTTTATCAAGTTTTATATCTTTTAGGATTAGATAGAACTTTCTTTCCTTGATTAGCAAGGATTAAGCCCTATAAATAAAGCCCTAGGGGGTTAGTTTTTATGAATTGAATTTCAAGGAGACAATTCCAATAGCAAGTAGAGAGTTTAAGAGTTCAAGGCTTTTAGGGTTTTGGAACTTTTGCGAAAGTTGGAGTGCCGGGATTGTAAAGGTCGAGAATTTAGTTTAATGCAAAGTTATTTCCTTTCATCAATCATGGTTACTATGGCAATGAGCGAGTAGTCCACCTACTTCTAGGGTCGGGGTGAGCCCGACGATAGCCAGACATGCTTGAGGTAAATATTCGATATTTATTATGTTTTGATCATCCATTATCTTTATTATGTTTATTTCCTAAAGAATAGAGATTCGGGTTAACAACTTGGATTATAAACATAAAATTGGTAGATACAATTAGGGTTACTTGAAAGAGTTGTCTAATTGTTAGAAAATGCGAAAGCTTGATCCTTTGATGAGATTGCATAATTATTTCTATCTTGTCTTATGGAAGTTTGGTTATCGATGTTGCAAACCCCGGTATTGGAAGTTTTATTTCATATTTGTTTATTTCGCTTCATCAACCCCGGTTTATTTTTGTTCATCACTCCTTGCCATCCTTTCATTCTTCGGCCACCTTTGCCGACAATCACATGTTACTAGATCGATTGGCATTCTTCTGAGTCAGTCGACGTCTGCTGCTAACCACTCGACATCGAGTTACCCATTCGACGTCGAGTCTGTTGCTTCTATTTTTGCAGGTTGACCCGAGACAGACGAGTCCACTCGACGTCGACTTTCACCCGACGTCGACTTCAAATCGACGTCAAGACTTATAAGGAATCTGCAGAGCTTGACATAGGATCGACTGCACACGAACTACTCGACATCGACTGTTCAACTCGACGTCAAGTGAACCCTGAGTCGACTTTAGAACGTGAATCGCGCGCTATCTGAGATCCGCTGACCCGCTCCCTCGTGGATGGATCGTGACTACCTTCTACTACAACAGGAGTGAGTCTTGTAATTATTTGCACGGAACGGAATCGGTTTGCACTTATTTTATATTTTCATTGCAAGTCTCGATTTCCTCCTTCAATAGAGGACTATGATGAAGATGTAGTGTTAGGCTATGCTTGCATATATAATCTTGGAGCTTAGATGGCAAATTCCTCTGTCGAGTAGAGTGTCTAACAAAAGGTTGAGGAACAACCAAGGGAACAACAGATGAAGCGGAAGAAGAGGAGGTGTCATGAATAAAATTGGGAGGAGAATTGTAGGGTTCAGTGGGTGTGGACACAGAAGTGTCAGAAACAACAAGCTCATGTGAAGGAGTAGGTGTTAAAGACTCCTCAAAAGAATCCAAGGCTGCATTAACAAGGGGTAAAGTTTTTGGAGCAGAGAACTTCAAAGGAAGGACCACATTATCATTAAAGGAAAATATATCCTCCTTGAAAATGACATCTCGACTAACAAAAATGTCATGACTGTCAAGATCATAAAGCTTATAGCCTTTTTGACCAAGAGAATAGCTAAGAAACACACACCTTCTAGCAGTAGACTGAAATTTGTCCTTGTGCACTCGTGACTTCAATGCAAAACAAAGACAACCAACAACACGAAGCTCATCATAAGAGGGTGGCTTGTGATAAAGCAATTCAAATGGAGTTTTCCACTGTAATCCTGCAGTAGGTAACTTGTTGATGATGTATGTTGTTGCTAAAATACATTCTCCCCAAAACTTTGGAGGAAGATGAGCTTGAATACGTAGAGCTCTTGCCATCTCAACAAGGTGTCTGTGCTTACGCTCCACCCTACCATTTTGTTGAGGAACTCCAGGCATTGACCTCTGGTGAATGATTCCAAAACTATCAAAGAGCTCAAAGCACTTAGCTAAAACAAACTTTGTGCCATTATCAGTACGAATGCTTTTAATCTTTGTGTCAAATTGAGTATGCACCTCATTGATGAATCTGACAAGAACACCATAGACCTGAAGTTTATTCTGAACAAGACAAGTCCATGTCCCTCTAGAGAAGTCATCAATTATGGTAACAAAGTATTTAGCACCACATATAACATTGACCTTATAAGAGCTCCAAAGGTCAATATGAACAAGCTCAAATAAAGCATTCACAGAGGAAGAACTTCGATTAAAAGGAAGTTGATGATGTTTGGACATTACACATGTCTCACAGAAATGCTGATTCAGACTTGAACAGCCAAAAACAGACAAATGTTTCATCTTTGACAAAGATGTAGGGCCGAGCCTAACATGCTCAAGGTCCAATTTATTATCAACACTACTAGCAATATAATTCTAAAAATTACATGAAGTAAAAGAAAATGCATCCTTAGAAGCAACAACAAGCTGCATTCTCTGTGCCTCACTAATGTCAGTCCTGAGCACATAGAGTCCTTTAGCTTCACAAGCAGTGTAAACAACCTTCTTAGTTGAAGGGGCCTGGAACACACATAAGTGTTCACAGAAATAGACGAGCATTTTCTGATGCTTTAATAGTTTTGACACAGAGAGCAGATTATGCCTAAATTCAAGCACATATAGCACATGATCCAAAATAAATCCAGAAGAAATAACTACACTCCCAGTATAGAATACTTGAATAGCAGATCCATTATGAAGACCTAATAGCACTGATTTATTTAGCTTATTCAAATCAGTGAACAACTTAGATGAGAATGCAATATGATATGTAGCCCCTGAATCCACTATCCAAGCATGACAATCAGAAGATTTAATGCATTTATTTTGTAAAAATTCCATATTACCTACAAAGCTTACAAATCCAGTGTACATGTCTCCACCAGATGCTGGAGCTTTGCCTTTCATCATTCTTAGAACCTCATTGTATACAACATTAACAACTGCAGGATCAACTTTGCCATTTCCTTCATTACTGTGAACAGGAGTGTCAAAAGAAGTAGCATCCTCAACATTTGCTGCAATCTTGCCTGAATACTTTTCACGAGGACCTATATCCCAATCAGGGTATCCCACAAGCTTGAAGCAAGTCTCCTTCAAGTGGCCACGTTCATTGCAATAGCTGCAATGCCTCTCAAATCTTACTTTCTAGTAATCCTTCCTTCTAGGAAGATTAGGCTTGTCTGCAGAACTCCTTGATCTATTACCATTTAAAGAAGACGCTCTATTCACAGCCAAAGCAGTGCTATCATCAATAGGAGTACGAGAGGAACTTGCTCCTTTGTTTCCTCTCTCAGCTTGCATCGTCATTTGATAAACCTTGTTCAAGGTAGGCAGTGGATCAGTTGATAATATATTGCTACGCAGATTCTCAAATCCACCATTGAGTCCCATCAAGAACTCCATTAATTTGTTCTTCTGATCACGGTCAACCATTTTCTTGAGCAGACTACAACCACACCTAGACAAAGCACCACATGTTCAAGTCAGTAATCCTTCAAGAAGCTAAATCTCATCCCAGAGCCTCTTCATCTTGCTAAAATTAACAGCAGTAGGCAGATTCTCTTGCTGTAAGTTCCATACCTGCTTCTTGAGTTGGAAGATAAGCGGAGCATTTGATTCCGCAAATCTTTCAACAATTTCATCCCAAAGCTCTTTCGCGGATCTAGCATACATGAAATTCTCATAAATCTCTTCATTCATAGAGTTGATTATCCAACTTATAACCATAAAGTCACATCTGATCCACTTATGGTAATCTAGATCATCCTCGCTAGGTTTCACGCAAGAACCGGTTATGAAACCTGGCTTAAGCTTCGCACTTAGAGCGATCTTGATTCCTCTACTCCAGCTAGAGAAATTAGAACCGGTAAAAGCATTCGCAACAAGCATCATACCTGGATGATCGCTGTTTGAAGGAAAAGATGATCATTGGTGTTCGTGTTAGCACCTCTGACAGAGGGAAAAGTCGTTGATTTACCTCGCCAAAAATAATTCACAAACAAACAAACTAGTATAGTATGTAAGTAAGGGGTCGAACCCTAGAGAATCAAGTATTTCTAAATATTGTGTATTTATCAATATAAAAAGAAAATATTTTGGTGAATGAAAATAAAAGAAAATAATATTGACAAAAGCAAATAAAGGATAAAAGAAAAGCGTTTTCACCTACAAGTTCTCGACTTTGGTTGGTTTTAATGATCATCGAATCCTTTTCAAGCTATTGTCTTTTCCTACGTATTCCTCTCGTCTTGGTTTAAATAGATCAAAAGTCCTACGAGTCCAATTAATCCCTTACACCCCAATGCAAACTCAACACGGTCAAGATTTAACAAAGAGATAGCAAATATTCCCAAGAACTTGAGCATATAAATAACACCAATTAAACACGGTAAATCAATGTTTAAGATATATGTTAACTCCCTACATAATCATGCTTCAAACACGGAATCCACATTCTTATGCGTGCTACTACGGAAATAACACAAATACGAAAGTATTAAATCCTAGCATGAAATCAATATGATCAAGGTAGCTAATCAAGATAACATCAATAACATAATCAATATCGCACAAAGAAGTTGAAAGAATTAAAGAGGAAAAATATCTTCAATTAGAAACTCACAAACCACCAACCAAGTCTCGAAAGTGTAGGCGAAAATTAAATACTTTAGCCCTCCAAAAACATAAACCAAAATAATTAGAAGAAAATTAAATTAAAGCCTCCGTATGCACGGGGCTTATGGTCTCCTTTTTAATCTTACCGTATGAATGGTTTTCGCCGGAGCGCATCCCTATATATATATATATATATATATATATATATATAGGGATGCGATCCGGTGAAAATCAAAATTGCGGTAAAAATCCGTGAGGACCGACTTTTTAGCTCGGTTCACTTGCTTTATAGTCCGGTTATGAATAGAACCGATCTATAAAGGCATAAATTTTAGCCCGGTTTTGAATAAAACCGAGCTATAAAGTCACTATGTAATTTTAAAACATGAGTTTTTTAGCACGATTTTTAGGCTTGATCGAGCTATAAAGTCATGTGTTATTTTAAAATTGGAGTTTTAGCACGGTTTTTAGGTTGAACCGAGTTGTAAAGTCACCGTGTGGTTGAGGTTTTTAGCACGGGTTTCAAATAAACCAAGATATAAAGTAGTCCTCACAGGTTTTTACTACAATTTGAAGTTTTCACCAGAGTCAATCCATATATATATATATATATATATATATATATATATATATATATATATATATATATATATATATATATATATATATATATATATATATATATATATATATATATATATATATATATATATATATATATATATATATAATATCACTATATCTAATTATCTCTAAACCTTAATATATAATCTATCTAGCTAGATAAATCAACATAGCAGCTTCAATCATGTGGCTCATCCCACGCGCTACGGTAACTTCAAACATTTTCGATTTTCTTCCAAATTACCTGAATTATAATAAAATACGAGTGTAGACTCCGAATAACAAATAATACTAAATAACTATAAAATACGAGCGTAGGCTGTTGTGGACCCTCTCTGTGCAAAGCAGTCAAAGCCTTTTTCCACTCAGGGAGCATGCTAACTGAAATAAACCAAACTTTCATAACTCTTATTCCAAAAATTGAGAACTCCCTGAACATTAATCATTATAGACCAATCAGCTTATGTAATACTATTTATAAACTGATAACTAAAATTATAGAATTTTTTTTCAAAATATTCACTAAAAAATAAATAATTACAAAAATATTCACACTTTAAAACTATTTACGAAAATATTCATTTTTTCAGAACAAACAGAAAAATGAGGTCTGAAACCGTGTTTTATTCATAAGGATAAAAATCTGAAATTGGGTGAAAAGGAAATGAAAATCAACTAAAGAGACGCGGTCTGAGACCGCGTCTCTTGTATTTTTATTTTTATTTCTTTTACCCAAAATTGAAAATTAACTAAAGAGGCGGCCGACGGAGATCTAAGGGAGAGAGGTTGGAGATCTGGGGAAGAGAGGGCAGAGATTTAGGGGATAGAGGCCGGAGGAGATCTGGGGGAGAGAGGCCGGCGCAGATCTGGGGGAGAGAGGCCGGAGAAGAGAGGCGGTCGGCGAAGATCTGGGGGAGAGAGACGGAGGCGCATGGATCCAAAATGGGGCTCCCAAGGCCTCCATCGCCTCGCCCTCCTCTAAGCCTTCCTTTCCCGAGCCTGGACCCTCCCATGGCCGCCATCGCCTCGCCTCGGCGAAGATCTGGTGGAGAGAGCCGAAGGCGCTTGGATCTGAAATGGGGGCTCCCATTGCTGCCATCGCATCGCCTCCTCTATGGCTTCCTTTCCCGAGCCTGGATCCTTCCTCTCTGCTCCGCCTCCCTCCGAGTCTCCGACCCTTCCTCTCCCTCCCTCCGCCCCTTTCTCTCTCCTCCGCCACCCATCGAGCCTTCTTCCCCGTTTCAATTTTTCTTGGAAAAAAAAATAAAATCAAGAGACGCGGTCTTTTGTTTAGCTTTTTTTTTCACACCTTTTTACCCAATTTCAGATTTTTGACCTTACGAATAAAACGCGGTTTCAGACCGTGTTTTTTTGTCCGATCTGACAAAAATGAATATTTTCGTAAATAGTTTGAAAGTGTGAATATTTTTGTAATTATTTAATTTTTAGTGAATATTTTGAAAAAAAAAATCAAAATTATAGCCAACAAACTCAAACCAATCCTAAATAAACTAATTTACCCATTCCAAGGTGCTTTTGTAGAAGGAAGATCTATTCATGACAACACTTTGATAGCACATGAAATTTTTCACACCTTCCACAAACAAAAAGGAAAAAAAAAAGATGGATGGCTCTCAAGTTAGATATGGAAAAAGCATACGACGGAATTAGCTAGGATTACATCAGAGCTACCCTCACCAAATTTGGTTTTACCCCACAATGGATTACATGGGTTTTGAACTGTATCACTACAACCACTTACTCAGTTCTAGTCAATAATCGCCCTGGAACTCAGTTGAAACCTGAAAGAGGCATAAGACAAGGGGACCCTCTTGCCCCTTACATCTTCATCCTAGTCATGGAAAATCTAGCTAGGGAACTAATTGAAGAAGAAGCATACGATGATAATCTCATTGGAATCAAGCTAACCAAAAACGGCACAACAATCCCGTTCTCAACCTTCGCAGATGACACGATCATTTTTTCCAAAGCATCCCACAAGAGCCTCCATACCATACGGAACATTCTCAATAACTTTTCAAATCTTTCCGGGTTAACAATTAACTACAATAAAAGTTCTATCCAAGTCTCAGAGAATGTCGGTCCAAATCTGGCCAACTCCCTAGCCCGTAATATGAATATCCCCATCTCAAAAACCCTCGAAAAATATTTAGGAATACCTCTTGAAAGGGGCAGAGTAAAAATGAAGTCTTTAATGATGCTATACATAGCCTAAAAAAACAACTATCCAAATGGAAAGCCTCATCTCTTAGTCAGGTAGGGCGAATGACGTTGATACAAGCAAACTTAAGATCCAAAACCAATTATCTAATGCAAAACTTTCTTCTGCCCAAAAACATCTTAAATCAAATTGACCAAATCCAGAAAAATTTCTTCTGGAATAAGCTAAACTCTGAAAGATACACCCCTTTGATCAGCTGGGACAAAATTTGCAAACCCAAGGAACAAGGAGGACTAGGACTAAAACTTGCTGAAGATATGAATATAAGCCTTCAGTTGAAACTCCTCTGGAAAATCTGTTCAGAACCTAATAACATTTGGGTAAAGATAATAAAGGAAAAATATTTACAACAAGAATGCCTAATGGAAAGATCGACACAGAACACTTCCTGGAAATTTGGCAGACTCCTTCAATTAAGAGGAAAATTTGTGCAAGGGCTACAATGGATAATAGGAAATGGAGAATCGATCAATGTCTGGAAGGACCCTTGGCTCCCCAACTATGATCTCACGAGTTTTCAAGACTACTTCGATCCTGAACTAAAAGTAAATCAACTTTTCGACTATAGTAAACAATGGGATACCTCACTTCTCCACGAGATCTTTCCAAATAACATTGTCCAAGACACCATCAAAATCAAAATTCCCTACTGGGATACTCCCGATAAACTTATATGGAAGCTTAACTCGGACGGACAATTCACAACGAAATCTGCCAGACAAATGAATCACGATAATAGTAGCACTTCAAGGGACTACAATTGGATATGGAAACTTCATCTTCCCCCTAGAACTAAAAACCTTCTTTCGAAAATAGCCACTGATAGCCTAGCCACTACAGAACAATTAAATAGATACTATAATAGAGTACCATCTAGCTGTTGCTTTTGTGGAAACAATAAGGAAGACAACAACCACCTTCTTATCCTTTGCCCCTTCACCAGAACTATCATTGCCGCCTATGTGAAACAACATCAATGACCTTTTTAACTCGGCCCGTGATAAAAAAAAGTTATCGAAGAGCTTTGCTTTGTCTGGCAAAAAATTTGGGAAACCAGAAATGAGGTAATCTTTAGGAACAAAAAATTGGATACCTCTCACCAAATTGCTATTAGAATATTTGGATATCTCAAGGACTGGAAAAATGTAACTGCTACAAAATCCCAATCTCTGAACCATAGTTCGAAGAGGAAGCGTAACTCTAGATGGACCAAACCACCCAGGGCTATCTACAAAATCAATGTAGATGGCTCTCTTAAACCCATGGGTGATTGCCAAGTGGGAGGGCTTATTAGGGATCATTATGGTTCTGTGATTGATATCTTTCAGTTTGAAACGAATGCTACCTCTCCTCTGCAAACAAAGGCTTCAGCTTTTTATGCAGGTGTGAACTTAGCTCTGTCCAAAGGACTACGTAAAGTTCTAGTCGAAGGAGATTGCTTGGAAGTCGTCAAGGCAATCAACGACAACTCTTATGTCAGATGGGAAATTCTGAGGGAAGTGGAACTTATCAGCAATCTTAGATCAAGCTTTAAAAGCATCGAATTCAGACACTGCTACAGGGAAGCAAACAAGGCAGCTGATTTCATATCTAGGTCTAGTGATACTTGTACGTATTTGAACCTCCCTACTCATAGGGATCTCTGTAACATCATCCGTCTAGATGATCATGGTGGTACCTTACCTTATTAAGGACCACCTAATTTTTGCCTATTGTAACAAAAAAAAACATAATATAATATAATATGCAAATATATAACCAAAATAGATCCTATCAAACTACCCCATGCTTATACTTTTGCTCGTCCTTGAGCAACCTAATCACAAAACAAAGACAAACTCAAAGAAAGACTAAAGACTCAAAGAAATTTCTATCAGTGATCACTCCTCAGTATGATTATCATGGCTTCAAGACTATTTATTACGTTAAGCTCAAAATAGTTATGACACTCTGAGACCCACATCAAACCCTTCATACTCATTGCTTTAAAAACCGATTTGGTTCAAGGGATGCTTGCATTCAGAATGTATTGAGCAATCAAAACCATTGATCACACTTAAAAATTATCATAAACACCCATAGATTACTAGACCTTTTCTATTTCGGAGTTTCATTAAAGTTCTTTTTTTTTTTTTTTTATAAGTAATTTCTTATTACTTTTTCTTCCTCCTTGCGTGAATTTTATTCTTCACAAATAGGATCGGTTACTAACCGTATTTTTTTCTTCTTCTTATGATTTTCAATTCTCGAGTGAATTTTATCCGCATCGAGCATGCCATTATGTAAGTTTTTGCTTGGTTTATTGATGATTCTTTTCACTCGAGTGAATTTTATCCCCCTCGAGCGGTGCAACTGAATTTTATCCTCCTTGCACTCATCAACCCAGCACATATATCAAATCACATCAACAATCACATCAAACATATAACCGAATTTACTAGTGCTTTTCATCAGGGGTTTAGAACTAAAGCTCATAAACTGAACATCCAACCAATAATCAAGTTAGAACTAAAGCTCATAATCCTGATTGTCTATGGAAATCCCACAAATGTCTTTATTTAATTAAAGTTCAATTTTATTAATTCTTAAGCCATGAAAAACCATATATCATCATCGAGGTCATACCAATCATAGAAATAACTCTTAACAAAACTCAAAGAAAAACTAACAAATAAAAAACATAGACTCGATAAAACATAACTTACTGACCATGGGATAATTATCACACCCTACAATGCGATGCAATGCAATGCATAACAAAATATGGAAAAAAAGAAAACAAGAAACTAACACACACACACACACAATATATATATATATATATATATATATATATATATATATATATATATATATATATATATATATATATATATATATATATATATATATATATATATATATATATATATATATATATATATTACAGAGCTACACCTGAATTCCCCCACCCCATGCTTAAAAGTTTACTTTGTCCTCAAAGTAAAAAAATAAATAAACAGGAAGAGGTAGAGGAAACTCACCAAACAAATTGGGCATATCGAACATAAATCTTCAATTCAAATCTGGAGGAAGGAAACAAATGATGTTCTTGGAAAAATTAGCAGCAAATCCCTCCAGAACAATGCAGCAGCAACTCCCTGCAGTTTGGAAGCAAAACATACCTGCCCAAAACAAGCATACCAAACCACAACGCAAGACAACAGCAAGACCGAAGCAAGCCCACAAAGGAATATCGAGAACATGAAATTTAGCAAACCTATGGACTAACACAATTAAGAGTTCAGAGATTTTTGCTTGTGGTTCACGATAGACATTTAGTAATAACTTGGATGCAATTCGCACTCGTGAACCTTCTTGGAGTTGGAAAAATATAGGCTTATCTTCTTTGCAATAATGTCTGGCCAAGACACAAAACAAAAAGAACGCACCACAAACAAAGTAGTCCAACATTCAAAGCATAATAATATCATCAAAGCAAAAGAAATAACACAACTCAATATATTAAAAAAATCAGCTTATCAGTACCTCCTCAAGTACTTATGACAAATTTAAAACATGAAATTCAAGTGATTTCAGGGAGCAACCTAGCTAGTAAATATTAAGGCATGGGCACCATCTCAAAGTATCTAGGGTTGCCTTGATAATAGCACTTGACAATAACAAAAACAAAGCAAGAAGCCAAAACTATATTTTGCAACAACTCGGCAGCCGAAGGAAAATCAGCCCAATAGATTATGCTCATCCATATTTTGCAACTGTAATCATGAAAATTTGATGGACACAGGGAGCATAAAACACACAAGAATTAGAGGCATGGGTACACTAGAATTCACACCATCCACACAAATCACAAATAGAAACTTTAACCACTAGTGGCAGGCTATCTTAGCTTAAGAGCACAATTCAGCAAATGCTTTATCATGGTAAGTTCAAAGCAAACAAAACACCAAATTTATAAATATTAGCAAATAAGAGTAGAATAATCCTTCTCGAAAAATCCAAGGAAAAGAAGAGGCATAAATCGAACACGGGACCTCCTAACTCCCCTTGCTCTATACAACTGGGTCACCCCGTCAGGGGCTATCATTTGCTTAATTACTTATTGAATCTATATTACATATAATAAAACCGATGCATATCGTCCTATGTGGTGCGTTGTGGCTGGTCCTAGAGAAAAAAAATCATTTGTGGCGCGATGTGGTTAATCCCAGAAAAAATAATTGATAAAATAATATATTGTCATAGTTTATATAAAGTTATATATATAAGCCACATTACATTACATATACTAAAACCGATGCATAACGTCCTATGTGGCGCATTGTGGCTGATCCTAGAGAAAAAAATCATATGTGGCGCGATGTGGTTAATCCCAGAAAAAATAATTAATAAAATAATATATTGTCATAGTTTATAGAAAGTTATATATATATGTCACATTCTATCTACATATATTTTAGGTGATTCACAAAAAATATAAATAAAAAATATGGAGTATTTCATAGTCATACTTACCAAATATATTAATGGATAAATATGTAGTATTTGATAGATGTTATCTATATACATATACTAAAACTGATGCATTGCTGCCTATGTGGCGGCGCGTGAGTGCATATGCATACGTGGCGACGCGAGAGTGCATCTATCTCGCAAAACTTTCTCCCGTCAAAAAGAAAATTTAGTATAAATGATTTGTATAATTATATAGTTCTAATCTATATAATTGGATAGATGGAATATCTTATAAAAGAGTAAATAGTTATATAGGGAGAAAACTATATCAATATAATTAAACGTAGTAGTAGTAGTAATAATAATAATAATAATAATAATAATAATAATAATAATAATAATAATAATAATAATAATAATAAATCTCCTACCCAAAAAATTTGTCACATAGTTTTTTCATTGATAAATTATATTACCGTATATACAAATTACCATAATTACGAATTTTATTTATAAATGTGAATTTTATTTATATTTTGAGATAATATAAATAAAAGATATTTAGATTAAATATAATTTGTCGAACTGGTTTTGTTTATATCTATATGTAGTATTTTTTTAGTGGAAAAAATTATTTATATTTTTTAGTTTATTGGAATCTATCTAAATCACTTATAATATTATATTAAAGTATTCTCCGTGCACGGGACGGGGTATGCACTAGTTTTATTTATATCTAAAATTTTTTGTGGAGCGAATTATTCATATCAAAATTAATTATTTAATCATGTTATTTTATTTATATCTATAAATTTTTTTGAGGCCAAAATAAATTATTAAAATATTATCTAGCCATAATATGTATCCACAATCCATTTGTGCATATATATTTTAGTAAACTAACATAATAAATATGTACTACGTATTTAATAAAATAGAATCTTAAAAAAATTTAAAAAATCAACAATCTATTATATTACATGAGATTTAATATCTATATTATATTTTGGTGGGAAAAATTATTTATTCTCTATATACGGGGCGGGACCTACACTAGTTGGTAAATAAAGAGCAGCCATCCGACTTTGCTTAATTTCTTTACTCTAACCTAATCACACACCTGACACCAACCTCTATAAATTTCAATTTATTATATATGACATTCACTTTTGTCAAAATCATCATATTTCCAACATCATTGTTTAAATAATGATGTTATTAATTTATATATTTAGTATATGATATCATTTTATTCAATTAAGATTTTTTTCTTTTATAAAATACCGTATGAGGTTTATAAGTTAGATGTACCTTTTTGTTTGGATATTTTTCATCCATATAACTTCTATTTTTTAAAATCTTAGATAAAAGAGGGATTGTGGTGATTTAGCCTCCTGGAAACTTTTAGTTAAGCAATTAGTCTACTTAATTATTCTTTTAGGCGTTAGAGACCCTTTTCAATGTTGATTAGCTGCTTCTACCCTTCTTCCTCCTCCCATCATCAGTCCGCGATTCATCGATCTCTCGCTCTCACTTCCGGCTGTATCTCGTCGCCGGCGCCACCCCAACCCCAACCGAACCCCCTCCCCGAGCCCGCTCCCTACCCTCGCATCCCCACCCCTCGCAGACCCCACCTCGCAACCCCTCCCCTCGATTTCCGGCTTCTCACACTGGGCCCTTCGTCTTCTTCTGTCGGATTTGCCTGTAGTATCCCTCTTCCGGCCATCCTTCGGTAATCGCAGCTTCGGGGCAGAGCGCTATCACCGATTGGGTAATATCTTGTTTTCTCTTTCCTTTTCCTAATCCGGCTTCTATCCGGATCTAGGCGCTCTAGTCCGAGCTTCGCAGTACTTTTCGGACCTAGAACGAGGGGGCGCAGGGCCTTCTTCCTCGTCTCCATCCGCCCAGATCGGCTTTTGCGGTCATTTTTGGGGTTAAAGCTGGTTCCCCTTCCGGATTTACAGCTTTTAGCTTTTGCAATTTCACTTTCCTTCTCGTTATGTCCTCCTTTTCTTGCGATTTTCCCATATGCAGCTTTCGATTTCCTTGTGTCTGCAGTAGATGTGTTTGGATAGATGAGGAAATAGATAGCGATAGTTTGTATGAGGGACGATCGGTGGGGGTTTGTGAGTTTGAAGATTGGGATCTGCCATAGCCGATTGAGGTATTTGGGTGGAATTGGGATTTTCCGGGCGCGTGAAGCGCGTCCCTTGTTCTAAACCTAGTGCAGGGCCCTTTGAGATATATCTTGATCAAGAGGTCAGTAATTAAGTTGCATTTTGGCATTAACTGAGCACATTTTAATATAAACCTTTGAGAAAGTCTGATGGCTCCTTTTTTTTAACCTTGTATTCTTTGCAAATGCAATTTTCTAGTCATTGCTCGCATGAATAAGGACTAGTGTTTATATTGCTTCAATCAGGATATGTTTTCATTTGAACATATATCTTGTTCAAATTCTTTTGATGCATTATTACTGTATTTAATTTTTTTTATGGTGTTTTATATTGCTTCAATCATACTGTAGTATTTAATTGTGTTTTGGCCACATTAAAATGACCGACTTTATTACTATTTAAAGCCTATTAGCTCAAATGGTAGAGTGATGTGCTAAAGCACGAAGATGTGGGTTCAAATCCCGCATAGGCTATTTTCGTAAATTTGTTTCATATTTATTTTGAAGTTTTGAAATTTGCTTTTAACTAAATTTGCGATCAATCATTGAGATCAATGAAGTGAAATCATAAATGTCATCAACAAACAATGTCATCACAAATGATAAAGATCAATGAAGTGTAACCATAAATGTCATCAATGAATAAATGTCATCATTAAAAGTTATCATCAATGAAGTTTAATCACATTTTATGTCCTTGTGTGATAAAGTGATTGCATCAATGAAATAATCACAAATGTGTCATCAGTGATTAAAAGTAAAAATATATCAATATACAATTGATTAAATTAAAAAAAAAGTGGCATCAAACGATTTGATTAAAAAACGTAAAAATATATCGGTTCACATGTTGTATTTGAATCTTACAAGTTTGTTTGGGGACAAAAGCATACTTTTGAGAAGGTGGAATCTTTAGAAATGTTGTATATAATTCTTGGATGGTTATAACACCTTGTATTGATTTTATTGATTCCGCATTATATTGCTTACATTGATGCATTTTTTTTAGTTGATGACATGTTATAATAGGTGTTTTTACGTATACAACCAATATTAATGTCGTAGTTTCAAAGACTTTGTATTTTTATATGTGCAATAAGGTGACAATATTTTGATTCTACGTTTTAAGCTCTTATGTCATCAATTATATAAAATTGTCACCATAAATAATTGTGATTAATGAAGCGTAATAACAAATGTCATCCATGAATAAAAATTTAATGAACATGTCACCACAAGTGATTGCATCAATGAAGTGTAATCACAAACGTGTCATCAGTGAATGAAAGTATAATCGATGAAAATAAATCGATATACAATTGATTAAATTAAAAATATGTGGCATCAATCGATTTGATTAAAAAAAATGGCATCAAATAATTACATTATAAAAATGACATCAAAATACAATTTTGAAAAATTTGTATCGCATTAAAGAAAAAAATGTCATCAAAATACTACTTTGAAAAAATATCATCAAAAATATGGCATCACGCTAAAAAAAATATCATCAAAAAATTGACATAAAAAAAAGTGGCATCTGTCGTTAATAGTAAAAAAAAATGGCATCAATGATCAACGTGACATTACTGTAAACAAAAAATGTCATCAATTTTTAAAAAAAGTGACATTAAAAAGGTGTCATCCAATCATTTCATTAAAAAAGTGGCATCAAAGTGAAAATAAAATATATTAAAATTTTGGCATCAAAACGGTAAAATATGGCATCATAAAAAAAAATGGCATAAAAATGGGTTGGTCAACGTTGACCGGTCAATGGTCAAACAGTTGAACATTGACCAACCCACTCTATTGGGAAGGGATCTACATCAAATTAATTAAATTGATTTGGACCTAAGTGCTCAATTGAATATTTAAAAAAGGTCATCCACCAAAATCACCCTAGATAAAATCAAGACATCTTTTTTGTTGAGTCTTTTTAATGAAAAATCAAAATAACTATTAATTCATTATCTTATTTAAAAAAAGCGCGGCATGTCATGGAAACAACACTAGTTCTTATTATTTCAATAAGAAAATAATGTATTTAAATAATATTTTTTCTATATTATTTAAAAAAAAATCTTACTATACATACTCGAAACAATGTTTAAAAAAATTTCAACACCCTTGATGAAAATCTTAGTTCCGCTACTGACAAGGATGTATGGTCAAACCCTTAATTAAGAGAGAAACCCTAATAGATGGGAGGGTAGGTGAAACGTAACACCCAAAATAAAGAAGGATATCACGGGATACTTGCAAATTGCAATGTATGCCTCCTCCATTTATCTGTGCTCAAACGGATTGACTTGTATTCATGCTTCACATAACAAACGACAAATTAAGGCGGACCTATCTGCAATCTCTAAATTTTAATAGATGGAGCGGGTTTGATTTTTATTTATTAGGAAAGAATTCGGTTAGGGATCTAACCGATAGCATCCTTACGGATGAGGTTTAGAAAACCTGAATCACATCAGACATCGTCCTCGAGAAACGAGCGGCAAAGGTGTGCAACCTTATCAGCCACTATATTCCTACAACTGGACACATGAGAGAAAGAAACATCTCTCAGATTTTGTAGCATGATTTTAATGTCAAACAAGTTCAATTTCCCAGGGGCAAAACTTGTTATCCTTCAGGTGATTAATGATTATTAGTGAATCCCCTTCTATACGAATCCTTAGGATGTGTAGCTCGAGGCATTTTAACACCCCGTGTTTAAGAGCTAAAGCTTCTGTCATAATTTGAGATTAAATCCCAACCTTTTCATATCCAATATGTACAGGACGGACGTTGGATGGAGCGGGTTTGAGATCGAGAGTATGGAGGTTCATAGGGCAGCATGATTTTTATTTTTTTTTATTCGTGAAGGGTCAAACATTTGTTTTATAAAGTTTTTTTCTTGGTATATATTTGGTGTATATATATATATATATATATATATATATATATTAGAGTTGGCAAGATGTGACTCTATATTGGACCTCTTTCGACCGATCCAAACCCTAATCTAATTGAAATCCGAAAATCTAGTATCACACACAACTCGAACTCAAGCTCGACTCATTTTGACCTGATACCGAATTGACCTAAATACTGTCAAACCCGATCCGACCCTAATCTTATCCGACCTAACTCCCAACCCAACTCGACATGAATAATTTCTATACGAACAGACACCGCATAGTAATTGTATAAACACTCATGAAAGATTTACCTAACAATTTCTATACACCCCACGCACTCCTCACGTTGATACAAGAGGTTTGTAGTGGTCTCAGACTCTCAATTACCGACTTTTCTTAATGCGCTTTGTGATACGAATTAAATAAAGAGGAAATGGTGGTAGATAGCACAAAAAAAATATGCAAATCTAGCAATACCTCTTGAAATTTTGCACAACTACCACATTTTGCCCAAAATTTGCACAAAAGTGCGGGTTAAAAATACCCCGCTTAACCTGATTTTGCTCTTATTTACACAAAAAAAAGGAGGGGTGGAGGCATAATTCAACCGCCGGCGGGAAGGACAAAAAAAGGGGGTTATGAAATGCCCATCCAATCACACTTCTCCTCTCCATTTTGGTGGTTTCAAAAGCTAAAAAGCGGAGAGAGAGAGAGAGAGAGAGAGAGAGAGAGAGAGAGAGAGAGAGAGAGAGAGAGAGAGAGAGAGAGAGAGAGAGAGAACAACGAGCAGTTATAGAGCAAGCAAGATAGAGAGACGAAAAGCAAAGGAGAGAGCACCCACGTCCACCATCGCCGGACTTCGAAGAGGAGGGGTCAGAGATTACACAACACCCACTAACGCCAATGACAGAGTACACAGGTACGCCCATCGGTCTTCCTCTTCTCCCTTTGTTGGTATTGTGCGCGGGTGTGGGTCGGGGAAGCAGTTGGTAAAGGGGTTAAGGCAATGTTGTTAATGGTGGGCTGAATGGTGGGTCGTGGTGGTATGGGTGATTTTCGGGTATGGAGAATGGTGGGTCGTGGTGGCATGGTTGGTTTTCGGGTATGGAGAATGGTGGGTCATGGTGGCATGGTTGGTTTTCGGGTATGGAGAATGGTGGGTCTTGGTGGCATGGTTGGTTTTCGGGTATGGAAAGGGGAAATCGGTGGCTAGGGTTTCGAATTGGGTGCTTGGGGTTTGGAATTGGGTGACAGGGGTTTCCAATTCAGAGAGAATGGTTTCAAATTTTGTTGTGGTAGTAGGTGGAAAAGGGGAAATGACGAAATGTAGAAATTGGGATATGTGGATGTCGTAGGTGGGCGACTGAAAGAGGATTGAGGTATTGGTTGTGTTTGATTTCAAATTTGATAGTATGAAATTTATAAGGGGTGACATGGGTTTCGATTTGAGTGACAGGGGTATCCAATTGAATGAGAAGGGATTGAATATTTGTTTTTGTACTTCGATAAGGGGAAGTTTTTGGTGGTGGATTTAAGAAGGATAAAGGAAATTGACATTGGATTTGAATTAAGGTATTGCATGTGTTTGATTTGGAAATTGTTTAGTGACATGGGTTTGTTTGTTTGTTGACTGATGATCTAGCATTATGTGATAAGGGCAAATGAATATAAGTGGAAAACTGATTTTCTTCGTCTGACCGAAATTGCAGGAAACAAATGGTGAGGACAAGGAATCTGAGGCCCAATAAGTGGAAGCCCCAAAACATAGTCCTGAAAGATAAGCACTTCCAGGCACGGGTGAACCAGGGATCAAGATTGTCGATGCTAACCAACATCGACGACTATGCCGACCCCGTTGACTGGGAGAAGCTCCTTGACAGTCAGCTGTGTGGGGTTGTTCAGTTGGCGCATAGCGTCAAATTCTCGTCACAACTGGTGCATTATGTACTCCAGCGCCAGTTTGAGACTGAGAAGAAGTGTGAGACCTGGTACATGAAAAAGGGGAAGCTCCAAAGGTTCTCGATCAAGGAGTTCACCTTAATTAACGGGTTGCGGTACAGTCGACCAAGAGGAGCTGAGATGGTGGACGACAACAAAGCTATAAAGGATTTTTTCTCAAACGAGAGGATGACGGTAGGGGAGCTGGAGAACCAAGTGAAGAACTCACTGTTGGCGAAGCGGAGCTCGCGAAATTTTTTTAAGCTCGTGCTTCTCTTCATTGTGGAAAGAGTGTTGCTGGGGGGGGGGGGGGTTGGATCGTGAGGTTGGTGGCGAATGTCGATCGGTTCTTGGCTTTCCCATGGGGGAGGGTCATTTATGAGGCGAAACACGCAGCGCTAAATGGCACGTAAAGCGCCGGGAGGCTGGCTTAAAGTCGGAAGATCGCAAGAAGCGCAACGCTTATGGGCTGATGGGTTATCCGCTTTCCTTTCAAGTAACCTTCTCGACCACACCCATATAAATGTACATCGATAAGTTAATTTGCAATTCATATGCTGAAAAGTAGAGGTGGCAATCAGACGGGTCGGGTTGGGTTTGGGTTCGATTAATCGGGATTCGGGTCATTCGGGTTATGGGTAATGTCTAATAATTTGGTCAATCGGTTGGGTTGGGTTCGGGTTTTGGTTGTATCGGTTTTCGGTTATTCGGGTTTTAGTTGTCTTGGGTTTTCGTTATTTTCAATATTCATTTTATAAAATTTACTAGATTGGAGCTTAAAGTTCGGGTTATTTCGGGTTTCGGTTACAATGGGTTTGGGTCTTAATGGGTTTCGGGTTCGGTTCATTCGGATTTTGGGTCCAAAATAGACAGGTTGTGTTGGTGTTCAGAATAATCGGTTTCAAGTCGACCAAGTCGGGTTTTCGGGTTCGGGTCGGGTTTTGTCAGCTCTACTGAAAAGTTTCTGATTTGATTGCGGATGCCTTGTAGATTTGGTTGTTCGAATCCATGTCGAGATGGGGGCTCCAGTTTGCGTCAAAGGTGTCGCACACGACTTTCCCTCGTTGCCTGAGATGGACCCTCAAAGATGAGAACCTCTCTTATGAAGAGATATCCGATCGCAATGCAGTTGAGGGAGCGGAGGCCATTGAGATAGAGGAGAACCTAGTGCTCATACTAGAGGTGGCTGAGCTGGAGTTGATGGATGAATGTGTCTACCGGGATGGGAAGTGCGACCCCGTATTCGACGACATAGTGGCTCCCCTGCTACGCCATTTTGAAGCCCCTAGCGGGAGCTCCACCAAGGTTGTCCAAACTACGCGAAGAGGAGCCGATGAGAAGGACGGTTAGGTGGACCCCGTGGCCAAGACACTTGAAGCTGTTGTGGAGAGGCTCACGAAAATGTCAAGTTGGATGGAGAAGATGGAGGGGAAGGTATGTAATTCAATCCCATATATTCATTTTGTGGAGAGTATGGAGAACTGTGGTGACAACTGACAAGGGTAAATGGACCGCTGACACGTGAAATTTCACAGGTGACACGTAGTTTTTGATATTGAACAAATCTGTTATGAATTTGAATAGGGCCTAGTCTGATATGAATTAAATGTGTTGGTTGTGAAGTGATTTTGGTGACCTTAGTCTGATATGAAGTTGTTTGGTTTTGAACCTAATTTGAAAGAATCGTATATGCATATGTTGGGTATTAATTGCATTTCAAAGGTGTCACGTAATCAAAATGCTATTGTTGACATGCAGCTGAAAGTTTTGGAGGTGAGCGTGACTGAACTACGGGTTGGTAAAGGGAAGGGGACGACCGTGCAAGAAACAACCCAGGGTGGGAGCACTTCAGTTGAAATTGATGCAGATAAGGAAATGGATGGGTTGGCTGAAAATTACGATGGACGGAAAGAACAAGTTATCGATCAAAATGAAGGAGATGAGTTGGATGAAAACGATGACAATGTAAGTTTGTTTTTACGTGACATGCGTTATGATGTTGAGTCTGAATGGAAATCAGGGATCCACGTTCACACGTGAATTTGGTTTTCAGGTCATACTTGCTTATTTGGTTTAGACAATTGCACTTGAAGGCGGGAAGAATACCCTTGGTGGACAAGGTGATAAGGTAAGCTGCTGGTAACCGTCACATGAATTTATCCATTCATGGTGACACGGAGAATTTAGTTGTATGACATGGTGTAATATGTTAAGTGACACGGGATAGTTTCAACCCAATTTGAAGTTTGATTTGATTTGCAGTTAGGAGATGTTGTTGGGAAGGGGTCTGGTGCTGATGATGGGGACAAGCACGCTGAAGTTGAATCGGTCAAGGCAGGGGATGGGGGGGGGGGGGCAGGAAAGAGCAAGAGGGTAAGTTTTTTTTATCAATTCATAGTGACAGGGGGAATTTTGTTGTATGACATAAATTTTTATGTAAAGTGACATGGGATAATGTCAGGTACGAACCTCATCCTCCTTCCATTGAATGTGACGAACAAACATTGGGTTGCGCTTGCTATTGATCTGAAGGAGTGGGAGGTAAGAGTGTATGACTGCGATGTGCACCTCGTGACGGACCGCCAGCTCCAGCCTCTCCTAATGCCCGTGACCCACCTAATCCCTGTCGTCACGTGTGCACACCCTGAGCTAAAGGTCAAGTATGCGGATTAGCTCCCTACACCATTTTCCATTCGTCGGGACAGGGGCCTTCACAGAACAAGCTAAGGTAAGTTGGGTCCCATGCTTCAATTTCGTTTCATTCCATGTGGTAACGATGTCCAACTTCTGACGGATTGTTCCCCATTGCAGCGGTGATTGTGGGTCGTACACCATTAGATTCATGCAGCTCTTGCTAGAGACCGCCCCCACATTCGATGGATTGGACGACATTTTTATTGGGGCATACCGGTATATGCTAGTTATTGGCTTCTTCCACGATCGACTCGGATGCTAGCCTTTGGAGTGGCAATTGAATGTTTTTTGTGAACACTTGATTCCAATCGAAACACATAGTTGTAATAGTTACAGTAGGACTTTGAATATTTTGCTAAACTTGGTAGTTGTTGATTGTGTACATGAATATGTATTGCGCTTACATGTTCATGTCCAATCGATTCTAATGTGGTACTTTAGGTATGTGGACATGAGCATGTATTTTGTGAAAATTGGTAGTGTAGGTATGAACATGGTTGTACTTTGTACATAAAAATTATCGATCTAAATTGGTGACAAGCTAGATATTGTAGGATGACACGAGGATTCAAAGGGGTGACATGGGTGATTTCGACTGTACGTAGAAATTTCAGAGAGTGAATATTGACACCAAATTACCTGAAAAGTGACACGTGCATGCAATGACGTGACCCGATACTGGGGAAAAATGACAAAACGATAATAAAAAAGGATCTTTCCAAGTCGGAGTTGGTTGCACAGTTACTTTGACCTACTTGAAAAAATAGAAAAAAAGAAAAATCAAATATTCTCCATGGAAAAAAAAGGTAAACAAAAGAAAAGAAAGTAACTTTCACCAACTTGCATTCATTGCACTTGGGGAAAAAAACCCACCACCACAAGGGAAAGGGAGTGACTTTTAATAGCTAGAGAGAAAGAGAAAGATAGAAGTTAATTGACATTGGAGAAAGCCGTCCGCTGTGAACAGAGGGCATAGAAGAAGGGAGGAATACGCCGGAGAAGACCCTACCGGAGAGGAGCGCGCCGGAAAAGAGGTACAACGCACAAATTCTTCTTGAAATCCCTCTCCCGTCTCAGCTACTCTGAATCTCGACTTATTTTGCAATGTTCCATTGTTTCGTTCAATGTCATGCATTGGAGGAATGGAGAAATTTGGGAAATTGGAGATTTTGGTAAATGAAGTTCTAGGGAATTGGGGGATATGGGGAAATAGAGCAATGGTGATCTGGTGAATTGATGTTGAAGAGCTAGGGAGGTTGAAGAAGAGCGAGGGAGGGTTGCGGGTCCTTTCATGCGGAATGTTGGCGTTGAGAAGAACACATGTGAGAAACGGGTATTCCAGGAGTATTCGGAGAAGCCAACTGACATGCATGACATGGGTTTTGTTGTTGGGTGACAGGGGTTCTAACTAAGGTGACATGGGCAGTTGCTCGTAAAATTAGGAGAAACTCGCAGACAGATTTAATAATTAGGGGATGATTTTGTCTAGATATTTGATTATGTTCATGTCCACCTAATTGCATGAAGGAGATGGTTCGGTCCCAAAACTTGAGGAGGAAGGGTGTTTTGCCACCGAAGAAGGTGGAGCCATGACTCGCAGTCCCGAAGGAGAAGCATTTCCGGGGGCGGGTGAACCATTGTTCGAGAGTGTCACTGCTCATGAACTTGGATGATTGGGTCAACCCCGTTGATTGGGAGAAGCTGCAGCGAAGTCAGTTTGGGGGTGTTGTGCAATTGACAAACCGTATACAATTCTCGTCGCAACTGGTGCATTACGTTTTACAACGACAGCTTGTGACGGGGAAGAAGTGGGAGACTTGGTACATGCTACAAGAAAAGCTCCGGCGATTCTCGATCAAGGAGTTTGCGCTCGTTACTAGGCTGCGGTGTGGTCTAGGTCGAGGGGAAGAGACGGTGAATGAAAAGAAGACAAAGAAGGATCTCAAGGACTTATTCGGAACGGACAGCATGACGGTGGGTGAGCTATAGAACACGTTCAAGAACTCCATCTTGAAGGAGCCGAGTGCGAGAAGGCGTTTTAAGATCGCTCTCCTCCTCATCGTCGAAGGAGTTCTGCTGGGGGGGAGAACCTAGGAAACCCATTCAAGGGTAGATTGTCAAGCTTGTGGAGAACGTGGATCGGTTCCTGGAATACTCATGGGGCCGAATTGTGTATGAGGCCACCCATGCGTCCCTGTCCGGTGTCATAGAACGACGTGTCGCTGATTTGAAGCCGAAGGCAAAGGACGACAAACATGGTTATGGCCTAATGGGTTATTCGTATGCGTTCCAGGTTACCTACTCAACCCAAGTTATATTTTCATTATTAAGTGCAGTTGAAGAACTCGAGTGTCATGTGTGTGTGTGTTGTAGATTTGGTTGTATGAAGCGATACCGGACAACGGGGAGGAGTTTGCGAACAGGGTGTCGAAAACAGCGTTTCCTTGCATGTTAAGGTGGACAGCCGATGATGACAATCTAAGCTATGGGACGATCCAAACCCGCATGGACCCGGAGGAGTCGGAGAGCATACAGGTTGAAGACAACCCCACACTAGTATCGAAGGACGGCGAGTTTGAATTGATGCTCGGGTGCTTCTACAAGCATAAGAAGTCTGACCTCTACTACGATGACATTGAGGTTGCGTTGACACCCTGTTATTACAATGACGGCTCTGGCAAGGCCGGACCGAGTTTGGAGCAACGAGATGGGACCAGGGAATCTTGGGAAGATAAGGTGGGGAAGACACTTGAACTGATGTTGGGGAGGTTGGGAACTATGTCAACATGGATGCGGAGAATGGATGACAAGGTACTTGTAACTTTTCCCCCATTGACGAATAACATTTGCGAACCACCCCTCATTTATGTATTGTGTGGTTCAGATGAATGTTTTGGAAGGTGTTGTGAATGGGATGCGAGATGCTCATTCAAATGTAGAAGGTGTGCAGAAACCAATGAGAGATGTCTGTGGAGAGAGGATAACCACCAAATGTTGGGGGGGCAGAGGGACCAACTAAGGTGGATGACTAGCCACCAGAAGGACAAGATGAGGTAAATTGGTTGTTATTTCACCTCGTATTTTCTCCCAAAGGGTCAAGGGTTAATAAAATCAAGATTTTCATATTTCAATATATTGTAGTCAACTAACACGGTTATTTACGTCAAGCGACACGTTTAAATATGGGGGTGACAAGGGAACACAAAAATTATCTAATTGACAGTTGAAATAACCATCATCAATTGCCAGATCTCAAAGGCTGCGAAAGCCGATGCCGTTGGAGGAAAGACGAGTAAGAGGGACCCAGGATGTGTGCAGCCACAAGGGAGAGATGTCTGTGGAGAGGATGATGGGAAACATAGGGAGGCTGAGGAAAACAACCTTAAGGCCGGGTCAACGGTGGTACCACCTACAGTGGATGACCAGCCACCACCACAAGGACAGGATGGGGAGGTAAATTGGTTGTTACTTCACACGGTATTTTCGCTTTAGGGTCAAAGGTTAATCAAAACTGGGATTGTCATATTTGAATCTGTAGTAGTGTAATGACAAGTTCATCATTGTCAGCCAGCACGGTTAATTAGTTGGGTGACACGGGGATACAAAAATTTTCGGCATGACAGTTGAAACATCCTACCCAATTGCCAAATCTCAAAGGCTGCAAAAGCGGAGCCCGTTCGAGGCAAGAAGAGTAAGAGAGGTGAAGGAGGTGAAGGAGAAGTCAAGTCCCCCCCCCTCCTAAGAAACCGTGGGCTGAAAAGGGAAGAACGTTGTCGAAGGCGCGGACACGATTAAGCTAGGACTTGTATCCATCTCAGACAACGATGGCTTCCTCCGCTGGATGGATAGGTAACCCTCATCAATAAATGTACCCAACTGATTGCAGACATTACTCCATTCTCCTAACATTGTGGTTGTGGTTGTGCAGCGGGGATGGGGAGAGGTGGAAGACTACCTACGGCATGGTGCTTACGAAGGAGTTCTTCACCGCACTACAAACCCCTACAGTTTGGTTAAACTTTGAGGTGCAAAAGTCGCCTAACTGATTACCTTTGTTTTGTGAATGACACGGTATTTAGTGTAATAGGTACTGCAATAGTATTGGATTTTCACTAGGTTTGTAATCGATGCAGCACATGGAACAAGCATGTTATCTTCTGTGTAAAGGGGTAACGGAGAGGGGCGGTGACGTTGGTCGTCGAGTTGTGGTTGTGGACACATATTTTGGCCGTTATCTGCAGACTGAGTGGGACAAATACAACAGCGATGCGGATAGCTACGAAGCGGACCAGAAGCTGCTTGGCTACTTCGACGAGCGGTCCCCGGTGATGATAGGTCGTTCGTACGAAGGGGTGGAACTCATCCTTCTACCATTGAACGTGAAGAGTATTCATTGGATCGACGTAGCGATTGATCTAACCGGGTGAAATGTAAGATTTATGATTCGGATGTTTACATCGTGAGGGACCGCCATCTGCCGGCACACTTAAGCTGCGTCACCCACCTTATCCCGGTACTGATGAATGCCCACCCCGCGTTGAAGGCCACCTACGCCGACAAGTTGCCAAAGTCGTTCGCCCTTAGTCGCGAGAAAAGGATGTCGCAGATCAAGCAGAGGTACTTTATGTGGAACCCTTAAATATCTCTTCGTCTCAAGGTGGTATCTGGTTGTTATGAATCTGACTTAAGCATCCCTGTTGCATTGGAGACTGCGGACCATACACGATGAGGTTCATGCCACTCCTCACGAAGGACGCCCCCACCTTCGACGGTCTTGACGACGCATTCATCATGGCGTACAGGCACATGTTTGTTGTTGGCATCTTCCATGGTAGACGGTTATGATCGCCGTTGTGATCATCATTGCCCATTGTTATGAACTTTGTTGTTATTGTAGAAGGTTGTTATGAACGTCGTTGTTATTGTCGTGGATTGTTATGAACATGGTTGTAGCTCAAAACATATAGTTGTTGACGGTAGTTGACTACGTTGGTATTGTAGTACGTTGCTATAAACTTCGTTGCTTTCTTTATCTTCTATCGCTAGTTATAAGTTGTAGAATGTTATAATATTTTTATGATATTTGTTGGGCAGTGGTTGCCTATGTTGTTATGCTCGAAAATTTGGTTATAAGTTGTAAGGAAATCACCCTTGTCACCTTATTGGAATCCCGTGTCACCTGAAATAATTATCGTGTTCCTTATTGAAATAAGGTGAAAAGAGTGATTTCCTTACACGACTAGCGCAAACACTCAGAAATGTAAACATCAATTGAAACAAGTGACAATGCAAGGGTGATTTCCTTATCAAAGTGTCAACCACCGAAATGTCAAACATCAAATTCAAACCAGTGACATGATACCCCTTTCACCTGACATGGTAATAAAAAAGGGTGATAGGGGTTATTTCCTGAAGTCATCCCCAAAAGTACTACAAAGTTCTTAACAACTTACTTATAGTTTACCGTAAAGTTTGCCAAGTATGTAACCCGTTTCCAAAAGTAAAGCGAAGTTCTTAACCACATACATGTAGTTTGCCATATGTGCATGCAACCTAAATAGACTACCAAGTACTTAACCCGTTCGCAAAATAACCTAGACGGAGATTGATCCAACCATTGACCCCAAACTGCAAATGCAAAAGAAGACCCAGCTGCTGAGGTAAGGCGTTGGACCATCAATGGAGGAACACATCTACGAACGACGATGCTTGACACGGGGAAATTCTCCCCGAGATGGGTGACCAGGGCACCGCTTCACGTCTGGGGGGAAGGCACACCGCGCTGGACATGACTGGGGGGATTCGCCAATCTGCTCTTGGAGGAAGCGGATATAGCACATTCTCGTAACACGCCTTCCATGTTGCGACTTTGTAAAATTCATTCATGAGAGAGAGAAGAAATTGGTACCTCGAAACTTGGTAGCGGTTATGGCATGTGGGCACGAAAACTGGTCAATGTCGAACCGCTTGCATGTGCAGGTACGGGCACTCAGGTTCACATCCCAAAAAGAGGACCCTTTGCGGACAGTGTACTCGTGTGAACTGAGCGGTCTGACATCCATGCATATTGCAAACGCAAAGTTCATTTTCAGAGCATCGTCAACGTAATTGCTCACTGACTTACCCGATTTGGTGCTGGTTTCCCATCGCTCGTAAAACCAATTGGCTACAGTTTCGATGATGGCATCAATCAAGGCAGTGATGGGTAGGTCGTGGGGCTCCTTGAAGACGGAGTTCAGACACTCAGAGTTGTTCGTCGTCAATATGTTGTAGCGCATCCCCAAGAAGTATGCCCGGACCCAGTTTTGGAAACCAGCCTCTTTCAAGAATTGGCCCGCAGGGTCTGACTGTGCGCAGAAATCAGCGAAGAGCTTCTCGAACTCTGCCCTGGTGTACGCCCTCGCCACCTTGAAAAACAACATCTACAGACTCGTGACTACACCTCGCATTCTGAAATATATGTCATTGGCAGGCCCCTTTCTTGGCAAACACATAGTTGTCCCTCAAACCTTTGACGATGTTAAGATGCCGATCAGAGACAAACATTACATTCGGTGCATCCTCGACAACATGTAGCATGTTCTTGAAGAAGAAGCCCCATGACCCGTGATTCTCACCATTGAAAATCGCAAACGCTATCGGGTATACTTTGTGGTCTGCATCTTGGCCTATGGCAAAGAGAAGCGTGCCCCTGAACTTTACTTTCAGGAAACTCCCATCCACTGAAATCACCTGTACATGGAAATCGATACCAGCTGATTTGGTGACATGGTCTTTTATATTATGTGACATGTAATATCATAGTACCGATATGAAGTTTTACCTTTCGAAGGTAGGGGATCGCCTTGCGCCATACCCCGAAGCTAACAGAGGCGTACTTGAATCTTTGGGATGAGTCCACCTTTTACCTAGTATATGTCCCGGGGTTAGTCTGATCCAACATGTGCAAGTATGGAATAATATCTCAGTAGTTGTCTTCGTCGGTCCCATGCTTCACCTCCCTCGCGCGCCAGTCATGCCCTTCGTGCCTTCCAGTAGCTACACGTGACGCCATACTCAGACTTCGTCATTTTCTGCACTTGCTCGGGAACGAGGTTATTTCGAGTCCCGGTGAACCTACATATAATTGTGACAAGTTGAGTTACATCATGTGACATGTGGAATATTATTTTGTGACATAAATAACAGTGTTCACAACTAAAGTAACACTTATGTGGTCACGAGGTTCCATCCAATCATGTTCGACGTAGCATATCAGTTATGGTTGTGCTTCATGTTCATGTCACATGTATGCTCTTCGATAAACTTTCGGATGGACCAGATAGTGGTGCGCCGATAAGTCGACGCCCTTAACATTCACGTTCACATGTTGTCCACACACCCAACGATATACACCGATTTTGTCAACCTCTTCACAATAAACTCGAAGCACTTCCACTACTAAAAACGCAGGAAATAGCCACAGGTAGGCCATCCGTAGCCATATGCCTCGTGACTAATATCGAGGGCTGTTTAGAAATGGATTTAACAACGAATCACAAAGTCGTGGCTAAGCCCGTGGCTAGTGATGGACATTTAAATGTCGTGGCTAAGGCAACGAATTCCGCTTCAGAATGAGGCCATTGCTGAATTTGTGGCTAAGGTCGTTGCCATTTTCGTTGATGGTTTCGTTGCTACAAATAGGCCATCGGTCTGGAAGCGTTATATATATATATATATATATATATATATATATATATATATATATATATATATATATATATATATATATATATATATATATATATATATATATATATATATATATATATATGATATGGAAAATATATATAAATACATTAATGAATTTCATACATTATAAGTAGGTCAAAAAAATATTAATGGAAAGGGAAACAAACTAAACTCATTGAGTACAGACTGACCATCCAAAAAAAATTACAAAAATCTAATTAAAGAGATCTGATTTTGTCTAAGGGAGATAACAATCGATCTATGTGAAATCCCTCCAAAACACTCTACTCCTAAAGAAGTCTTGCATATCAAATTGAACAAACCAAATCAGAAGAATTTGTGCTCAAACACAAAATCATACCTTTGAGGCCTCAAACGCGGGAGGAATTTGTGCTGGTAAACAAAGAAGAGCAAAGCTTGTATTAGAATAATACTCCATAAGCAACTTCAATATTTGAATGAATAATGTTCATGATAGTGTTCAATGTTCATAATAAACATCAATAATTGTGATCTTTATGCAGTCGAAAACAAGCATATGTATCACTAAAAGTGCACATGTGGTGCACTAACTTTTTTTACTCCAATATAAGCTATTTGTAGTTAAAATAGCAAACAAAAATCAGATGGAAAAAAAACATATGCATAGTCAAACTCGAATTTCTATTATCTATTTGAATCATATGAATCACTAGTCCAACGTCAAACGAGCAAGCCTTCAAGGCGCAGCACACAACAATGGACGACAACCACAAACGAAAGCAAAACCAAGTCTTATGCTAGTGTCCCGATCACATGAGTTCTCATAAATCGCAAGCAAAATCAGGCCTCAAAATCATATATCAAATACGTTATAAGTCATTCAAGCAAAATCAAGTTAGCTGCCATTTTCTTCGTCGACCACCAAGAAAACAAACAGAGGTCCCGAATTCAATAGGAAAGGCGCTCTATACCTCGACGTCTTGATTATTCATTCAAATGTGGAAGTTGCTTATGGATTTGCACTTGAACACATTGAAGAAGAACTAACCAGAGCTTCAACACATATTTTGCCAACATAAAATCTGCTAAAACTCCCTCACGTCCCTGTAGCAGAAAACTCAGTCCTCTTCAAATCAAAGAGAAAGAGCCTCCAAATAAAAAAAATCCCCCTTTCTTTCCAATTCAAAGTTCAAACCGCTGAAGAGAGAGAAAATTGAGAGAGAAGCGGAAAAGAGAAAAAACGAAAGATCTGCAGAAGGGAGAGAAATACGGACTTCTAGGGTTTTTCGATTCTTCGGTTCACACAGTGAAAAGGGAGATTCAAGGCTCCGGGTCTGAGAAGAAGGGAGAGAAATACCTCGCACGAAACCACCGGATTTGCACTTGAACACAGTGAGGAAAAGCATACCAAAGCACGAAATCGCCGGATCTGGAAGCTTTAAGAAAGGGGAGAGTGTCCGACGAGGAGGCGCCACCATGGGAGGCCGAACAGGCCGAGAATCTGAGCACAAAACCGCCGAATCGTTTTGAGTTTCTTTTTGTTTCAGATCTGCGCGTGGTGAAGAAGAGGCAAACGACGACGGAGAATTTGGAGAAGTCGAGGTTGGGGATTGTTGGTGGCGAGCAATGGCCGAGATGGGCAGTGTGGAGGACGACAAGGTAGTGATGGGTCTCAGATAAAGAGGAATGACGAAGAGGGAGATGGAAGACGAAAAGAGGAATGACGGAGAGGGAGATGGAAGACGGCCTCTGCTTTGTGAAGCGGCGTGCTAGAAAATGAAAAAAAATAGGGTTAGAGGCGCTTCAAATTCTAGCCAAAATTTGGGGTGGGTAATTCACCGCCCAAACATACATTGGGCGGTAAAATAATTTCGACAGTGTGTTTACCAAAAAAATAATTTCGATCGTGTGTTTTTTTTTTCATAATTTGTATCTAGAAAATAAAACTATCAATACAACTATTTATTATAAAATATATGCTTCAAATAATAACATTTATCAAATTTAATTAGATACCTATATATTTTTATAAGATTTTACCCAACATTTATTACCCAAAATTTAATTAGAACGTATTCTAATAAGAATTTACTAGTCAGTATAAGGTCTAATTAAACATTTATTTCTTACTTATATGATTTTTCCTCAAAACATATCTTATAGTATTCTAATAAGAATTTACTAGTCAATATAAGGTCTTATAGTATTCTAATAAGAATTTACTAGTTATTATAATATTTTATTCAAAATTTATTAGTAACTTATATGAGTTTTCTCAAAACATACTCTTATAGCATTCTAATAAGAATTTACTAGTTAATATAATATTTTATTCAACATTTATTAGTAACTTATATGAGTTTTCTCAAAACATACTCTTATAGTATTCTAATAAGAATTTACTAGTTAATATAATATTTTATTCAACATTTATTAGTAACTTATATGAGTTTTCCTCAAAACATACTCTTATAGTATTCTAATAAGAATTTACTAGTTAATATAAGGTGTTATTCAACATTTATTATTTATTTATTTGAGCTTTTCTCAAAACATACCTTTATAGTTTTCTAATAAGATTTTATTACTTAATATAAGGTTTTATTCAACACTTATTGGTTACATATATAAATTTTTCTCAAAAATTACTCTTATAGTATTCTAATAAGAATTTATTAGTTAATATAAGGTATTATTAGTTACTTATATGAGTTTTACTCAAAACATACTCTCAGAGTACTCAACTAAGAATTTATTAGTTAATATAAGGTTTTCTTAGTTACTTATATGAGTTTTCCTCAAAAAATATCCTTATAGGGTTAATATAAGGTTTTATTAGTTACTTATATGAGTTTTATTCAAAACATATCCTTATAGGGTTAATATAGAGTTTTATTAGTTACTTATATGAGTTTTGTTGAAAACTTACTCTTATAGTATTCTCATAAGAATTTATTAGTTAATATAAGATTTTATTAAACATTTTTTCCGTTACTTGTATGAGTTTTCCTTAAAACATATCCCTATAATATTCTAATAAGAATTTATTACTTAATATAAGGTTTTGAATTTTGATCAACATTTATTAGTCTCTCATATGAGTTTTCCTCAAAACATACTTTTATAGTATTCTAATAAGAATTTATTAGTTAATACATAGTTTTATTAGTTACTTATATGAGTTTTACTCAAAACATACTCTCAGAGTACTCTACTGAGAATTTATTAGTTAATATAAGGTTTTCTTAGTTACTTATATGAGTTTTCCTCAAACCTACTCATATAGTATTCTCATAAGAATTTATTAGTTAATTTATGGTTTTATTAAACATTTATTCGTTACTTATATGAGTTTTCATCAAAACATACCCTTATAGTATTCTAATAAGAATTTATTACTTAATATTAGGTTTTATTCAACACTTATTAGTTACTTTTGTGACATTTCCTCAAAACATAATCTTATAGTATTTTCGTAAGAATTTATTAGTTAATATAAGGTCTTAATAAACTTTTATTAGTTACTTATATGAGTTTCCTCAAAACATACCCCTATAGGATTCCAATAAGAATTTATTACTTAATATTAGGTTTTATTCAACACTTATTAGTTACTTGTATGAGTTTTCCTCATAACATACCCTTATAATATTCTAATAAGAATTTATTAGTTGATATAAGATCTTATTAAACTTTTATTAGTTACTTATATGAGTTTCCTCAAAACATACCCTTATAGTATTCTAATAAGAATTTATTACTTAATATAATATTTTATTAAACATTTATTAGTCACTTATATGAGTTTTCTCAAACCACACCATTATAATATTCTAATAAGAATTTATTAGTTAATATAAGATATTATTAAACTTTTATTAGTTACTTATATGAGTTTTCCTCAAAACATACCCTTATAGTACTCTAATAAGAATTTATTAGTCACTGTAATGTTTTATTAAACATTTATTAGACACTTACATGAGTTTTCCTCAAAACACCCTTATAATATTCTAATAAGAATTTATTAGTCAATATAAGGTTTTATTAAACATTTATTAGTAACTTATATCAATTTTCCTGAAAACATACTCTTATAGTGTTCTAATAAGAATTTATTACTTAATATAAGGTTTTATTAAACATTTATTAGTCATTTATATGAGTTTTTCTTAAAACATACCCTTATAATATTCTCATAACAATTTATTAATTAGTTAATATTTTTTTTCAACACTTGTTGATTTATATAAAAAAAATTCATAGGCATATTTGGGCCCGTCATAGGGCCAATTGGGGAAAACATAGTCATATTTGGGCGGATTTAGCCACTGATTTAGCCACGGATTCAATCGTCGTTTAATCACCACTTCATTCAATGGGTTGAGATAAGATAATTGGGCTTTCACTAGCTTCTAATGGGCCGAGCCCATAAATTTTGGGAAAGTTTGTACCCGGATTTAGCCACTGTTTGAGTGTAATCGGATAGCTCATTCATGATATATATCTGACACGCCAACAATTAGTGACCCATGCCCACTAACCACATGTTCATTTGATTTCCGATGATTAATAGCCACAGATTTAGCGACGGATATTGTGTTGTGGCCATATCAGCGTCGAAAACAGCCATGACAATCCTATTTGTGGCTACGTTCGTGGCTATTTACTGACACTGACACATATCGAGCCACGAAATCAACTACGGACATCTGGGTCGTTGCTAATAGCCACGGATGTTTTGGCATGTCATATCAGGATGAGTATTAGCCACAAATATAGCCACGGTCAGGAACAGTTGTGGCCAATGTCATTGCTAATGGCCACGAATACAGGGTCGCCTATAATCTGTGGCTAACCATCTGTAGCTATTTCCTGTTTTTTTAGTAGTGTTCTCCACCGCATTCCACTTTAGGCGAGTCTGCACATCAGCCTTCAATGCGAATAATTGTCCCTCCGAAAGTTCTGTCAGGTTGCGTCATGGATCCTGGGTGCGAGGCGTTTCTCTTTCCACCATAGCTTCAACGTTCTCCATCGTAGGTGGGGATATGTTGGACCTCGAAACCCAATCTTCAAGTTCCCTCATCACCTCATCCTCAACTTCGTCCCCCTCCATCGACACCCTCATACCCGGGTCATCGTCATCGACACCCTGTCAATCAAAATCATCCCAGACTTCTTACCGCTTCACTCCGACACCGAAGTCCTCATCCTCCTCCTGGATGCTTATGGATATGACCTCCAACCCCTGATACATGTCACCTTGAGAGTTTACCGTGTCATATGAGGAGAAGTCCGTGTCACCCAATTGGATCACATCCAGACCCTTACCCTCGTCACCTTCATAAATATGCATGTCACCAGTTCCAAATCCCCTGTCAGTAGTGTCTACTGCACCCAGCTCCTTGCTCTTCCCTATGGCCTCCATCACCTCACCCAAGTGGATCACCTCCAGACCCTTACCCTTGTCACCTACATACATATGCATGTCATCGGTTCCAAACCCCCTGTCAATAGTGTGTTCCTAGCTCTTCACTATCACCTCACCCAAGTGGACCACCTCCGGACCTTTACCCTTGTTACCTAAATAAATATGTGTGTCACCTGTTTCACATCCCTTGTATGTACTGTCTATCACACCCAGTTCCATTCTCTTTCCTCCGGCCTCCATCACCTCACCCAAGAGGATCACTGATCATGCACATTTATGTAGTGTTAATATAAGCATTTAAATGTGTTTAGGTAGGGTAAAATGCATAAGTTAGAGTAGTTTTCATGTTTTCATTATGTTTCAATTAGAGTCGGAATCTACAGGTTTTGTGCATGATTTCAGGCGATTTTGGAAAAGTGGAGCTAAGCTCATGTAAATGATAGAAGATGAGACGGAAATTGAAGCCTTGAGCAATAGAGCCGAAGAGAGGACCCAAGCATATACAAAGGATGGAACTATCAAGGAAACTCGGGCCAGGATAGGATGAAACTCGGCCGAGTTATTTGAAGAAAACCGAGTTGTGGATTCAGGAAGAAGTCGGGTAGATCACTACAAAACTCGGCCGAGTTTTATTACGTATTCAAGAAAGAGCTGTTATGTTGATCAATTGACGGAGGTTGCTCTTGGTCTTAGGGTTATTATGTAATTAATTAAGAGGAAGTGAAACGATGAACCTGAACAACTAGGAGGTTAGGTGTATGTTTTGCTGGTTCCCAATCGAACAGAATTCGGAGTTAGCAATCGGGACACTTTTGGTGATTTCTTTTCAACCATGAACCACTAAACCTCTGTCAATATTATCAATTGTGAGATTCATATATCCTAATACTCCTCTGTCAATATTATCAATTATTTGCGTCGAATGTTTAGGGTTTTCATGAATTTTCATTAGCTTGATCAACCGATGCCTTTTCATGCTAGATATAGGTAATTTCTGGTTGAATTATCTATATTCTTAAGTAACAAAGTATAAATCTCTGAAATTGGTTGATTTAGGAATTTGTATAAAGAATTGATTTGCAATGGATGCAATAACCGGTTGTGCGCGTCGACTGTCTTTTTTGATTTCCTTTAAGCTTCGTCGATTATTGAATTGAATCTTGATAGTTTCAATATTGTTTGATAATTAGGGTTTTCAGGGTCTGGTTGTCTTGTTAACTAGATTCGATAAGAAATTGGATTCAAAAGACCTAGTTTTTCCAGAACAAAGTATTCAAGAGGAAGTTATCTATTCGATTTCAATGATCAATGAAAAAAACCTGATTGACAAGATTGATTGACCTAAGCTATTTTCCCTCATATTTATACACTTAAGTTGTTTAGTTTTCTACTTTTGTTTACTTTTATTTCTTAATTAGTTAGTTCAAACCATCAAAATCCCCCCTATTTGTTTCTTGTTCTTGTTGACACACTTGACTTGCAAACAAATCGTTGACTCTTTGTGGGATCGACCCGTACTTGCCAAACTATATTAGTTAGGTTAGTCAGATTTATTTGATAGGATTTAGGTGACTGAAAATCCTTCATTAAATTTGGCGTCGTTGTCGGGGAGTCAAATTGTTATTTGTGTGCTTGTTTTTGTGTGTTAATTGGGTTGAGAACCTGGCTTATGGTTCGCACCCATGCTACTAATACATATGATTTGCATTTTGATCCAAAGATCGAGAGAACACTTTCCAGTCTTCGTAGAGAATCTTGTGGAAATCAGAATCGGTCAGAAAGAGTTGATCGAGATGGCTAATCCGAATCAGACTTTGAGGTAGTTGACTGCCCCGAATCTGACACAACAATCGCTTGCTATAGAGTTTCCAGAGCTTGCTGGCGGTGTAAGCTTTGAGTTGAAATCTTGACTGATACATTTGTCGCCGAAGTTTGATGGTCTTAGTGTTGAAGACCCTAATAAGAACCTGGCAGAGTTTCATGCTGTCTGCACATGCATGAAGCCGAGGAACGTAACGGATGATCAAATCAAGCTAAGAGTCTTTCATTTCTCTTTGAGGGATTCGGTTAGTGAATGGCTCTATTACCTCTGATACGTTTGGGATACCCGATCCTTTGCATGTGGGCTCAAGATCAAGAACCACGCCGTATATTTGCTAGATCTTGCAATGCTCTTTGATATCTCCTGAATTCGGAACAATTTAACAAGTACTTAAAATTCTGGAATAGCGACAGTTTGATACTTAATAAATTTCCAGCAATTTTCTAACTATGAAATAGCGACAGAATTTAACAAAGAACAACGAGAGAGAAGCGAGCTGGGTTGCGCGAGATCGCTGGGCACACAGGACGGAGTCCTCAGGGTGTGCGGGTGTAGACGCGCGGAGACTCCTCTTGCTGGGAGCGAGAGTGAAGGCGAGAGGTGTGCGCGGGAGTCAAGACGGGAGCGCAGGAGCGGGAGCGAGAGCGAGGCGCCTGGGACGTCCTCGCTCGCGCCGCTCCCAGCGACGCCAAGGCAGGGACTTCTCGAGAGCGCTGGCTTCACTGTCCGGGTTGGGGGTCTCGGTTTCCTCGATGTCGATGAACCAAGAGGGGTGATGTTGATTGTGATTGCCGAAAATTCTCAAGAACACAAGAACAATGATAGTGTTTTGGATTGATAACCAAGAACCCTTTAATCCATAAAGGGGTTCTCAATTCTAATTCAATCTAATTAATTCAAAGGTGCATAACATGAATTTATAGAAAACTATGAAAGATCTAACCAATCCTTCTTTGCAAAGGAAAGGGGTTTGGATAGATTTATTCTATCTAGAGATAAATAAAATAAACCTAAGATAAATATTTCCTAATAAGATAAATATTTCATAACTTGGTGGCCAAGGATTATATCTAGAAGAGATATAATTAATTCCACCTTATTTATCTAATTGCATAAAATAATAACATAACTAACTAATGTAATAGACTCGGTCCACAAGAGAGCACTCGGCCAAGCCCACAACTCCACTCGACATGTCTTTGGCCCACTCGGTCGAGTGATCCATGGAGATGCCGAGTCATGGCGAATCATGGGGGATGCTGACGAGTCTTCATGAGCTCTGTGTGTGGACGCAAGCTCACTTCCTGTGCTGGTGGTGTAACCTTGAGCCAAGTGATCCATGGTGGCCTGAACCCTTGCTCTAAAGTTCCATGGTGACGGACAAGAAAGGCTTTAGTTGCAATTTGAATCTTCTTGGCCCTTGCACGAGTGACAAGACCATCGAATGGAACCTTCATGTTGTCCTCAATGTCACCAGGAGTCATCGATAATTGCACGACATCATTCTCCTCCACTTGACTTCGATTTGTCCTCTAATCGTCGTCAGAGTCATCGTCAGGCACGAACAAGGATAGATCGGCGACGTTGAATGTAGAATGGACGCTGTACTTATCGGCAGGGAGATCCAGCTTGTATGCATTAGGACCTATCTTTTAAATGAATGGTCCATCTCCCCTGGGATCCAGCTTAGATTTCCGTTGCTGCGGAAACCTTTCTTTCCTGAGATGCAGCCAGACTAGATCACCAACGTTGAACTGCACATCCTTGCGATGCTTGTCCTTCACGGCCTTGTATTGCGCAGTCTTTCTCTCCAGCTACGCCTTGGTACGCTCATGTAAGCGCTTGATGAAGTCCACTTGCTTAGCTGCATCCACGCTCTCCTTTTCCTTATATGGCCGAGGCAGCATATCCACAAGAGTGAGTGGATTTCGGCCATATACCACTTCGAAGGGGGTAAGCTTTGTTGCAGAGTGCCTAGACCTGTTATATGCAAATTCTACAAATGGTAGGCATTCTTCCCACCTCCGGAGGTTATTTCGCAGCATGACTCTAAGGAGAGCCCCAAGAGTTCTATTTGTGACCTCAGTTTGGCCATCAGTTTGTGGGTGACAAGAAGTAGAAAATAGCAATTTTGTACCCAATTTAGACCACAGAGTTTTCCAAAAAGAGCTTAAAAATTTAGGATCACGGTCAGAAACAATAGATAATGGAAATCCATGTAAGCGAACAACATCTTTGAAGAACAAATTAGCAACATGAATAACATCATCAGTTTTGTGATATGGAATAAAATGAGCCATTTTGGAAAATCTGTCTATGACAACAAAGATGGAATCATGACCCTTAGAATTTCTAGGCAATCCTACAATTAAATCCATAGAAACATCTTCCCAGGGTGCATTAGCAATAGGCAAAGGTTGATATAGACCATTAGCATTAGATTTCGATTTGGCTTTAGCACATGTAACACAACTTTTGACAAATCTCAGCACATAATTAGACATTTTAGGCCAAAAGTAATGTTTCTTAAGTCCAGCTAAGGTTTTTCGACACCGCCATGTCCTCTAGATTCATGAATTTCTTGAGTTAACAATCGGCGAATAGAAGAAGATGGGATACAAAGCTTTCCCATCTTAAACAAATAACCATTGTCAAGAAAAAATGAATCAACTTCACCTTTAGACACACATTGAGCATATATAGATTTAAAGAAACCATCAGAAGCATATAGTTCCTCTATCAAAGCAAAACCCAAAACATGTGCATCTATATGGTTTAGGAGGACATACCTGTGTGATAGCGCGTCAGCCACCACATTATCCTTTCCCTTCTTTTGGTGAACCACATAGGAAAAGGTCTCTATAAACTCCACCCATCGAGCAAGTCGTCTGCTGAGCACTGCTTGTCCTTTGAGGTACTTTAGAGCTTCATGATCCGAATGAATCACAAACTCCTTAGGCCAGAGATAATGTTGCCAAGTCTCTAAGCAGCGAACCAGTGCAAATAGCTCCTTGTCGTAGATAGAATAGTTGAGCTCAGCGGAGCCCAACTTTTCGCTGAAGTAGGCGATGGGACGCTTGTTCTGCAGCAGGACCCCTCCAATGCCAGTGCTAGAAGCGTCACACTCGAGCTCAAAAGGTTGAGCAAAGTCAGGTAACTGCAGCACTGGGGCGTGTGTTAGGCGATCCTTGAGAGCGTCGAAAGCCTTTTGATGTGAGTCTGTCCAGCAAAATGTCACATCTTTCTTTGTTAGCTCATGTAGGGGGGCGGCAATCAGGCTGAAATCCTTGACAAAACGTCGATAGAAACCAGCAAGGCCCAAGAATGAGCGGACATGAGTGGGTGTATTCGGTCGAGCCCACTCCTGAATAGCTTTTATTCATCAATTCTATGACTTTATTCATCAATTCTATGACTTGGCGTTGCAGCTCCTTTGTTTCCTTAGAACTAGCTCTATAAGTGGCACGATTAGGCAAGGCTGCCCCAAGCACGAAGTCAATTTGGTGCTCAATACCTCTAATAGGAGGCAAGCCTTGGGGTAGTTCAACTGGAAGCACATCTAGATAATCCTGCAGAAGAGCAGCAATAGGTGCATGAATATGACTCAATTCAACATTAAGTAATACCTGTTTCATTACCAGGAGAATATGAGGTCGATGAGCATTCCATGTGATGGTCCCTTTCTGAGGTTGAGAGACCAGTAATCGACGTTCTACAGAGCCCTTAAGTGATGCAGAAGAGGGCTGAGTGGACGGCGAGTGGGAAGGAGGTGGTGTCGAGGGGGCTGCAGGGGCGGCTGGTGGGACCGCGGGCGTGGCAGTCTGGGCCGCGGGTGCGGCCTGTTGTGCCGAGCTCCCCTTGAGCTTCTCCTTCCTTTTAGCTTCCTTCTGAGCGTCCTGTTGTTGCTTCTTGCGAACCTGGTCCTTCAGAATAGTTTGTGGCGAAAGGGGTAGGAGAGTAAATCTCCTCCCATTAAAAGTGAAGGCATATGTATTCGCACGACCATCATGAAGAACAAAACGATCATATAACCAAGGACGACCTAATAATATATGACTACAATCCATGCGAGCAACATCACATAATATTTTATCATGATATGTTCCAATAGAAAGGGAAACTAAACATTTTTTGGTGACCATTATATCAGAACCATCATCAGTAATGCCATTTAATCCATAGTGAGTCGCTCTAGGAGTAGTAGTGAAATGGAGGAAATCTACTACCTTTTCACTGATGAGATTGCAGCAACTCCCACCGTCGATGATGACGCTTAAGGTAGCCTCGTGAACCACACACCTAGTGTGGAAGATGTTCTCCCTTTGATCGGCCAAGGGAGATTCCTGAATGTGTAGGACCCGCCGATTGATAATGCAAAGCAAGTTGTCGTACTCTGAAGTATCGATCTCCTCAATAGGCTCAGACAGCTGGTCCTCCTCCACTTCACTCGAAATTACATGGTCCTCAACAGTCTCCTCCTCATAGTAATGGTCTCCCAAATCATTGAGAAGAACCTTTCTTTTCTGAGGGCAATTGCGAGAGACATGCCCAAAACCACCACAAGTGAAGCAGCGGATATCTTTGTTGCGATCTGTAGAGGGTGCAACAACTCTTCTAGTTTCAACCTAATAACCTTATTGAGGTGAGTTGGAAACTCCCTTTTGCTGCATAGAAGGGTTAGAAGTAGAAGGTTTAGATTGACTAGAAGGGTTAAAGGGAACAAACCTACGACCTTTGGAGGTCTGGTCGAATCTAGTCCTCTGTTGCCGAAGATGTTGCTGTTGTTGTTCATACAGAAGCTGTGCTTTATGAGACAAAGTGTTAATATCTCTAATGGAATGGATAGATAAAGGATTTTTAATAGAAATATTAAGACCAGCAAGAAATTGAGTACACAAAGCACGTTCAGTAAGATAAACATTAGCCTGATGGGAGAGCCGTTCAAGCTCATCTCTGTAGTCATTAGGAGAGCGAGTTCCTTGGCGGCAGGATGCAAGCTGCATCCTCATGGACTCCGTGTATTCCTCAGGCACATGTCTCTTCTTCAGGAGATAGCGAAGTTGTGGCCAGGTTTCAACAAGTTGCTTGTCCTGACGACGGCGCATCTCACGAGTGCAGAACCACCAGGTGCGAGCTTTACCTACTAAATGCAATATAACAACTTCCAACTTCTCCGTTTCCTCATAGCGTAAATGTTCAAGCAAATATTCAGTATGATTTTCCCAAACAAGATAAGCTTCAGGATCAGTGTTACCATCAAAGGTTTCTAATTTAAGCTTAACATCACGTCTCTAAATAGATTGAGCATTATCAAATCTAGGATGACCAAAATTAGGAGGGGGTAAATCATCAAAGTTAATATTTACCTCATGGTAGGCATCCTCCAGATGTGGCGTCTCATAAAGATCATTATTGTTGCGGCTGTCATCCCAGTTAGAACGGGTGTGCAGCGGCTGCTGATGACGCTGATTTGTCCTCCCTTGCTGATGTCGTGGTGGAGTGTGCTCACGGCGATCCTGGTTGCCATTGAAGCCCGCTAGATGATCGTTGTCATTCTCTCCATTAAAAGGGTTAGGAGTAGCAGACTTAAGCTTAAAATGTAATTGACCAGAAGGAGGAGGTTTAACAGAATAAGAAGTGTTACATGCAGGGGGCGGATTACCTGTAGAGGGGATAGGGTCTGTTGGAGGAGTACCGTTTGCAGGAGGCGGCATACCACCCGGGGGTATAGAACCAGAAGCCTCCTGGTGTTTCAGCTCCTCAAGATGTCACAAAACCCCATTGATAGACCGAGTAGTAACCAGGCTAGCTTGTTGGGCCAACTGATCGTGGAAGCGCTTGTTCCAACGCTCCTCAGCAGCTTCGAGGAGTTGTCTATGTTCGGCCATAGAATCTTTAGTAGTGGCCTGAATAATACGCTCCAAGGTCTCATCGGAAATAGGGCTAGGGTTAGTAGGTGGGATGGGGGAAGGGTTGGGGTTGCTATCGTTCGACATGTTCCTACAATATCAGAAGAGAAACAAGTAAACGAAGTAAAGACCAGAAACGAAGTAATGCAAGCTCTAGTGATTCCTAAGAGTGATTGAAGTTTTAGAAATCAAAGAGCGAGAAAACAAGGCACAATATTCAAGCAATTCCCCTGGACACAGAATTTTGCAATATTGAAGACAGCAGGTAATAATCAAAATTGCAAATTAAATCAGCCACAAGTCGAATATCAAGGATAGAAAGTATAAACAAGCGGCTTAATGTGGATAGAATAAGATCTACAATGTGATGCTTGAATAATATGAATGTGTAATAATTGACAATAGCAATCACAAGGGCAATCAAGTGCACACACTCCGTCAACTATTATCTGACGGTTGCAACACGGTTCAGATAAAGAGGGGTGTGACCAAGGCTCCAGTGTCGGCACAGCACAAAATCACACAAAGTAGGGCTCTTTTGTAATGCTTAAAACCGATCAGATCATCTAACATGTAGCAAGAAAAGAATTAACAAGGGAAGAGTTACTAACTCAACAATGTAATGTATGCTAAACTTTTCTTTCTTTCTCTTTTTTCTCTTTTTTTTTTTTTTTGAAGCTCTCGGCTTTTTCTGTTTTTTTTTTTGCTATGAAATAGCTGCTGTAAATAAAATGCAGTAACCGAAAATAAGAGAGAAAAAAATAAAAATAAAAATAACAAGCTACGATGATCTAAAAGTAAGCAAAAAAATAAAGAAAATAGGGAAAATAGGCTAGAAACTGGAGAAATTAGGGTTCTTTAGTGGTGCAAGTTCATATAATGCTTTTAATCCAAGAATCACAGTCATAGGCATGATATGTAGCAACTAGGAATAAAAGATCACAACTTGCAGTCAAGAACTCAATATCTTCGAAATTAAAGATCCAAACAAAGAATAACAAAAATAAAGTGCCAATTTTGATGGGTGAATAATAAAGATTCAACTTTTATGCAGCGGCTATGGTAAAAAATAGGCACGAAAAAATAAATCACTCAAATAAGAAATCAAGAGAGTAAAGAACTTGCATTAACCTGAAATCCGATCTTAATTAACTTAAATCTAAGCACCCGATGTCGGAGTCAACGGGAATCTGCGAAACAAGTTCAGTGCGCTGTGCTGAATCCGTGGCAACGATTTCAACAAAAGGCTCCTTCACGCCCTTCTTGAACATGGCCATCAATTCCTCCACGGCCTCTTTGCATATAGCCGTTATTTCGGCATCTAGGTTGGCTTCACCCCTTTCCTTTGCAAGGAAGAGAGTTAAGTTTATACAGCGAGAGAGAAGCGAGCTGGGTTGCGCGAGATTACTGGGCACACAAGACGAAGTCCTCAGGGTGTGCGGGTGCAGACGCGCGGAGACTCCTCTCGCTGGGAGCGAGAGTGAAGGCGAGAGGTGTGCGCGGGAGCGAAGACGGGAGCGCAGGAGCGGGAGCGAGAGCGAGGCGCCTGGGACGTCCTCGCTCACTGGGAGGGGCTCTGCTCGCGAGCGACGCCAAGGCAGGGACTTCTCGGGAGCGCTGGCTTCACTGTCCGGGTTGGGGGTCTCGTTTTCCTCGATGTCGATGAACCAAGAGGGGTGATGTTGATTGTGATTGCCGAAAATTCTCAAGAACAATGATAGTGTTTTGGATTGATAACCAAGAACCTTTTAATCCATAAAGGGGTTCTCAATTCTAATTCAATCTAATTAATTCAAAGGTGCATAACATGAATTTATAGAAAACTATGAAAGATCTAACCAATCCTTCATTGCAAAGGAAATGGGTTTGGATAGATTTATTCTATCTAGAGATAAATAAAATAAACCTAAGATAAATATTTCCTAATAAGATAAATGTTTCATAACTTGGTGGCCAAGGATTATATCTAGAAGAGATATAATTAATTCCACCTTATTTATCTAATTGCGTAAAATAATAACATAACTAACTAATGTAATAGACTCGGCCCACAAGAGAGCACTCGGCCAAGCCCACAACTCCACTCGACATGTCTTTGGCCCACTCGGTCGAGTGATCCATGGAGATGCCGAGTCATGGTGAATCATGGGGGATGCTGACGAGTCTTCATGAGCTCTGTGTGTGGACGCAAGCTCACTTCTTGTGCAGGTGGTGTAACCTTGAGCCAAGTGATCCAGGGTGGCTTGAACCCTTGCTCTAAAGTTCCATGGTGACGGACAAGAATGGCTTTAGTTGCAATTTGAATCTTCTTGGCCCTTGCACGAGTGACAGGACCATCGAATGGAACCTTCATGTTGTCATCAATGTCACCAGGAGTCATCGATCATTGCACGGCATCAATCTCACTCCAAGGAGCTTAAATACATGGGCTCAGATGCAGAAAGCCTTCTTGGAGAAGTACTTTCCAACAACAAAATTGAACAGTCTCAAAAAGAGCATTCGCAACATTACACACAATGCTACAGAGAACTTATATGACATCTATGAGAGGTATAAAAAGCTAGTGGCCAGCCGCCCTTATCATGGCTATTCGAATCAGAACCTCGTTCTCTACCTACATGGAGGTCTATTAGATGATGAGAGAATGATGGTTAACACTGCTTGCGGTGGGAACATCTTGAACAAGACTCTAGCGGAAGCATTTGAGATGTTTTCTGAGCTTGCAGAGGGGGCAAGGCAATTGAGGAATACATCCTCTAGGACTGTGAGCGCGGTGGAGACAAACTCATCACTTAAGTCAGATGTGAATGAGTAGAAAGAGATGATGCAAAAATTCATGTTTAATGGGACTCAGCGGCAGGTTAAAGCATGTGGAATCTGCCAAGGTTTTCAACATCCCACCGACGCATGCCCCATCCTTCAAGAGCCAAGTGTTGAATTGAATGCGGTAGGAGATTTTGTACCACAGAAGCTGATGCATGGCCTTTACTCTAATGGCTATAACCCCGGCTGGAGGGATCATCCAAACTTTAGGTATGGGAACCCTCAACAGCAGCAATTTAATCAGTAGGGAGGTCCACCATTTAGACACATGTATGGACCTAGGCCTCAGGGGCAGAACTCAAGCTCATCCATGTCCACTGAGGACATGATCAAGGCCATGGTGCAGAACATGACTACGATGCAGAGCAACATGGTGCAATTCCAACAGGAAACAAGTCTAGCATTCAGAACTTGGATAATCAGGTTGGACAGATTGCTGGTGCTTTGAGCAAATTGGAGGCAAATGTTTCGAGTAAGCTACCATCACATACTCACTTGAACCCGAGAGAGAATGTGAATACTATCACTCTAAGGAGTGGTAGAATATTAAAGACTCGAGCTGAAAACAGAGTCCTCCTAGTGGATGAGGATGAGGAGATGGTGGAAAAGGACTCTCAAGTTGTGGAGAGTCCTAAAGAAGCTCATTTGGAAGAGAAAGAGACTAAGGAAACTGATGTCAAGCCAAAGTTACCATTAAGAGTGTTCCTCATTATGCAAAGTTTCTTAAGGAATTATGTACCATTAAGAGGAAACAAAAACAAAAGGGAAAACCAAAGATTAAGGTAAGCGAACAGGTGTCAGTTGTGCTTCAAAAGCGTATGCCTAAGAAGTGTAGTGACCCTGGCATGTTTAGCATCCCATGTGTTATTGGTGACACCAAGTTTGACTAAGCAATGCTAGATCTAGGTGCATCAATTAACCTTCTACCTTATTCTTTGTATAAGTCTTTAGAGCTAGGTCCATTACATGAAACCAGGGTTGTCTTACAAATTGATGACCGCTCTACAGTGTACCCAAGAGGGGTAGTGAAAGATGTTCTTGTTAGAGTAGACAAACTGATTTTTCCTACTGAATTTTTTGCTCTGGATATGGAGCATGGTATTGACGCGTCCCCTATTTTGTTAGGGAAACCATTTCTTAAAACATCCAGAACTAAGATAGATGTTTATAGTGGTTCTTTGAATACAGAGTTTGATGGGGAAAAGGTGGAGTATAATATTGATGATGCTATAAAACACCCCTCCGATGCTCATTCTCTATGTTTCTCCGAGACAAATTGAACCACTAATGCAGGATATTTCTTTGGATCATAAATTGTCAACTAATATGCAGGGAAGTGCACGGGACTTGGACACATGTATTAGACATCCTCCTTATCCTAAACTCACGTCACTAACCTCGCATAGCGAGAACATTTTATCATCTGATGTGCATGAACAGGGGCTGAAGGGGGATGTCTCTAAATTCCATGGAAGGTGCAACAAAGATGTTGAAAGGGAATTGACTATTCGAGAGTCAGAACCCGACAAGTGAGCACAGATTGGGTCGAGCTAACGACCATAACCAAGCGCTTCTTGGGAGGCAACCCAAGGTGAGTAGTTTAGATTTGCGTTTTTCATTTTTTTCGTTTAAGTTTTCAATTTCAAGTTAAAAAAATCCATCAAAAATAGGCCAAAAGCAAGAGAATTATAGCAAGGTACTCGGGTAAGAAGCTAGGCCGAGTCCCTTAGCCAACCCGAGTGGTGAACAGTTCACCAAGAACTACTCGGGTGGGGAAACTAAAACTCGGTCGAGTTTTTTTATGCCCAACCCGAGTTATTTAGCGTCCCTCGCAAAAAAAAAAAGAAACAGAAAAAGGGAAGAAGTAACGTGGGAGACCGTCTCCCTCTCCCGAGTTCTAAGCGCCCGAGTTCTTTCTCTCCCTCTTATCCAGCCGCCAACACCGCCTTCCCACCCTTGTTGCCACCAGACCGCTGCCGCCCTTGTACACCCGCGCCGGCCACCATCCCCGGTCATCCCCTTCCTCTTCTTTCTCTCCTCCATTGAAGAGTTAAGGTAAAATTTCAAAACCCTCAATTTCTAGGTTTTCTCATATTGAAGAAATTTGTCTAATTTAGGAGTTGTTTGGGTGAAATGAAACCCTAATTGTGCTATATTTGTTGATGGAAGGAGATTGATTTGGGGAAGTTATCTTGATTTTATAGTTTGGGATGCATATTGGAGGAGAATTTGCAAAGTGGAGTTTATTGAGTTTAGGCATTGAGTTGATTTTCATTAATGCTATAAAACTTGATTTGAGTTGTCTTTTTGAGCTTATTGACATTAGCATTGATGAATGTTGGCTTGCTTCTTGTTAAATTGCACTAGTTTTGAAGATTTGAGGTTTGGTTGTGGTTGTGTGGATTGATATTGCACCATTGTATTATTGTGAGTGTTGTCCTTGTCGGGACAACAATTTTTGTGCTTTGTTGGTGTTTGTTGTTTAGGGTCATGCCACCGAGAGTGTCCCAAAGGAGAAAGAAAGATGCGTCTTCTTTCTCGTCCCGAGGGGTCGTAGCTCATGAGCCTCCCACTAGAGTGGGGGAGTCGACCCCGGAGTCGTTTGGTTTTTATCTCAGGGAGGCCTCACATCTGACCATTTTCCACCAGTTGAAAGAAAAGGAGTGGAAGGGTACACGCCATCTGGACTTTACCTTCCTTTCTGAGTTGGGCATTCGGGCTAATGTAGAGCGATTGGCGAGTGCTTTAGGATGGGATGAATTCCTATCTTTTAGTGAGCCTACTTACAAGGGACTCACACAGGAGTTCTTGAGCACACTTGATGTACAAACTCGTGGGGGTCCGAAAGTAGCAGAAGGAATTTTCACATTTCAGCTTGAAGGAAGTAAACGGAAGCTCACGCTGAATGAAATCAACCAGATTTTTGGTTTCCCAGTGGTGAATAATGATGTCGCGAGATGTGAAAGCCGAGCTATTTGATGCTAGAATAATTTTTGGTCTAAGATTTCTACAAGATCTAACTATAACCCTTCATCCTGAAAGGCCTCCTGCATCACTAACCCGGCGATCCGGATCTTCCAACGATTCATGGCCCACACTATCTTCGGGTGAGGAGATGGAGAAAACAATTTCTCGAGGAAGGAGTTAGTGATGATAGCGCTTGCTTTGCGAAGGATGTCGGTCAACTCAGCTGGTTTTCTTATGCACTACTTAGCGACAATGAGCCATCGAGGTAAGGGTGGTATTGGTATAGGTAGGATTGTCACAAAATTTGCCCGCCATTTTCATATCCCAATTACTAGACCTGCAGATATCGAGTCTGCTCCGTTGGATTTCAACGCTCTACACCATATGTGAATTCTTTATCAGCTTAGAGGGGACTATTGTTGGCTTATTGGAAACTCGAAGAGGGTAATGCGTCTTCCGGATGTCATGCGTACTTCTTTGACAAGAGAGGCCAACTGGTCGATCTCAGTGAGGGAGGATGATCTTCGCCTTGAGGATATGACAATCCGTAAGAGACTTCGTCACAAAGAGCAAGTTTGAGAAGTGTCGGACGAAGAAGGGGATGACGAAGAAGAAGAAAGGAGGAGGTGGCGGGCGATATGGATTATATCCTTGAAGAGAGAGGCCAGCAGAGCAATGCTTACTATGATTCCGGGTTTGACACTATGATGGAGTCAGTGTCAGGTTTGAGGTCTCATGTGGATGAACAATTTCGCCTGCTGGGTGAGAGACATGATGAGCATTTCCGTCTAATGCAAGAGCAGTTCCAGTTGTTGAATGACATATTTGATGCTTGGAACCCTTATGGTTGGCAACATGGGTTTCCACCTCCGCCTCCGCCTGACATGTAGATGACTCTGTAAGTGTTTTCTTCCTTTCTCTTTTATTTTTCACATTGGGGACAATTTGTGAATTAAATCTGGGGGAGGAAACATTTACATGTTTGCATTTAGGTTGCATTGTATATATTTCTTTATTGTTTTTGCATTTCATGGTTATTATTCTTAGTCTTGCATATTATAAAAAAATCATATAAAAAGAAAAAAAATCAACATGCATAACATTCTAGATTTAGGATCTTTAGATCTGCCAAGACAGCACTCCTCCGCCAGACGATTACAGCTTTCAAACAGAAGCCTGGGGAACCGCTGGCAAAGGATTGGGAAAGATATAAGGATCTGATACGATCATGCCCTACACATGGACAACAACCCTGCGTAGTTCAAGAGATCTTCTTCAATTCTCTTGACTTGCCTGCTAAGGATAGGATCAACACATATACTCATTATGAGTATCTGACAATGCCGCCAGCTGACGCATGGGCTGCCCTCGACAAACTAACTAACTACGACAATAAGTATGGGACTCCAACCAATTATGAGGAGAATACCTACGCCAGGCCAGCCCCATCCATGCCCCTATATGAGCCCTCTAAGGAAATTGATCCAGATGTCAAGGAGCAATACTACAGAGATCAGAATCGCAAGCTCCTCAAGCAAGTCAAATACCTTTCTGTCAACCAGGCCTGCATCGAATGCGGATCACAGAGGCACACCACTACAGAGTGCCCATACACAGATCAAGTCAGGCTAGCAGAATACCACGAAGAGGCAGCCTACGCAGGGGGTCCCAATCGCTATATGGGGGACCAAAGGTTTCAGCAACCACAATGGAACCAAGGTGCCCCTAGAAACCCCCCACCCTACAGAGCTCCAGGACATCCGGAAAGGGACCAGAAAAGGGATGATCTACAGACCGTCCTAGAGGAAATACGGAGAAATCATTCAGACACCAAGCAATCCTTCAACTCAGTCTACACTCAGATACAAGGTGTCAACTCTAGGCTTGGGGAGATCGATGTCTGGAGAAAATCAATTGATACACAGATTGGTCGGCTAGCAGCAGGAGTCCCCAGACAGTCAGGTTCACTCCCAGGATTTTCATAACCAAATCCCATGGGAAAGACCGGACACATCGCTGCTGTGAAACTCAGAAGCGGCCATCAACTACAAGAGCCAAAGGTCGGAAAGCAGCATGACGAAGGAGCTAAACAGCAACTCGATATCGACCAGACCTTGGTCGATGTCGAGAAAAGTCAACTCGATATCGAAGAAGGACAACTCGATATCGACGATAGAGTGGACCAACCTTCGTCTGCACAACACATCAACTCGACGTTAAGAAAAGTGGTCGATATCGAGGAGAACCAAGTCGACGTCGAGAAATCTGCAACACCTCCGACATCTATTCTGGCTCCGAACCAGAAAAAGAAGCTGCCCTTCCCAACAAAATCTCCAAAGGACCCAGCAGAGAAGAAATTTCAGCGCTTCATCAAGATGCTTCAGAAGCTCAATATCACCATTCCCTTCACAGAAGCTCTCAATGAAATGCCATCCTACGTCAAATTCCTCAAGGAGATTTTAAGCAAGAAGCGGTCAATGGCTGAGATTACAAAGGAGTGCAACCATATGGACATACTTGAGAAAAGGCTAGATCCAGGTAAGTTTGCTAGAACCATTGGATTTGGTCAATATAAATTTAATGTTTTATGTGATCTTGGAGCTAGTGTGAGTATAATGCCTTTAACGATATGGTCCAAGATTAAGATAGGTGCCCTAGAGCCTGTGGATGCTAAGCTTTATATGGCCAACAACACAGTGGTCATTCCAACAGGCATGGTGGATAATGTGCTAGTGCAAGTAGGTAAGTTCTTTGTCCCTGCTGATTTCTTGGTTATTGATATGGCGGAGGACCCTACTTGTCCAATTATTCTAGGAAGACCCTTCTTGACGACGGTGGATGCCAACATAAGCGTAAGGAAGGGAGTACTCACTTTCAACATCAGCGATGAGGTAATTGAGTATTCTTTTAATAAAACTGAAAGGCACACAGGTCCGATGGAAGAGGTAAAATCTATCTCAGCTGGTTACATCACTTGCGGGGAGCCTAAGGTAAGAAATATGACTCCTAAAGAGCTAGAAAAGAGGGATATGGAAGCCCAGGTGTAGAAGATCATAGCCATCCTGAATGAAGAAGCAGAGAATCCACTCGGCATGGACCAAGGTACGTCAATTTAGACTAACTATTTTTCGAATGCCTTGACAGGATGCAAGTATGGGGTTGAAGTCGGACAAAATTCCTGGACATTGAGTAATTTAGTCGATATCGACCAAAATCAGAAGCCTCCACCAGCTCCAGCGTCGTCGAGCAGCCAAACAGAAGCCAGGAACTACTCGATATCGACCAACCATCTCCATCCCCGACTTCACCTTTATCGACGAGCAAACCACTAGAAGCAGAGAAAACCTCCTCGATATCGACCAATTTGGTCGATATCGACGAAGCACCACCGTCCTCGACGCCAGCATCCTCGAGCAGCAGGCCACCAGAAGCTGAAAACTCGTCGAGATCGAGTACTGTTACTCGAGATCGACTAAATATAGTGGCCCCCAAATCCGTTTCTGCGAAGGTAAGCCAAGGTATGGATCTTTCTTCTCCTATTTCCATTAAAGATCTATCTATACATGGGAAAGGTTTGCCTTGGTATGTGCGCTTATGTAGGATTGCCAATGATGAGCCCAAAGAATATGAAGTTGGAGACAAGCTCTATGTTTTCAAATCAAAAGATCATTGGTTCCCCAACAAATTCAACAAGAAGAGGATGGGGCCCTTTGTGGTGAACAAGATCCATTCTGGAGGATTGCAGCTGATGGACAAGAATGGAGTCCTATTTGAAGCCCAAGCTACATGGGCCCTACAGATGCCACCTTGAGCTTAATGGAGAAAGTCGGCCTAGCGATTATAAAATCTAGAGCTTGTAAATAGACATTTATTTTGGGACTTTTGGACATTGTTGCTTTTTGTTTTTTGGTTTTGAACTTTTTATTTTGGGACTTTTGGACATTGTTCACTTGATATTATGAAGCTCTGCACATATGTCTAGTGAGTTTCTTTCTTTACCCTTGTTTTTATACAGTGAGGACACTGTAATGTTTAAGTATGGGGTAGGGGAAGGGCTTACTTCATCCATATTTGACATTATTTGTACATTTATTTCATGAATTGCTTATACATGGCTATTTTGGAATTCATTATTGATTTATGTGCTTACATGCATGTTTTCCAAAGTTTATAAAAATGGCCCCCATTGAAAATTTTGATAAGTGTCATGGAAGCTTTATTGAACTCGACGATGCAAAATTGGATTCATTAGAGATATAGCATGAAATTGCCTAGTAAAGGGAAGTCACAATGAAGTGCATATTTTCTTGAAAACCATGAAATGAGGTAAAATTTGAAGTTGCTTTTGAAATGTTGCATGATAAAAGGATGGAGGACTTTATATTTTTATATAATGCTCATATGTTTATATTCCTATCCTTACCTATGCTTATGCATTACACAAAAGTCATAATATGCCTTATTTCATATATTGCTCCACATGATCTAAAAATATTTCCATTCTTTACCTTATTTCCTATCCGGGGATTATGTTGAGAAAGATGTTACATTGTGGAGATTATCATATGGTGTCTGTGTTGTGGTTATCGGTATTGGAGTTTGGTAGGAAATTATTTGAAATATATGGAAAATTTAATGAGTGAAAGAAAATCCGGTCACCTCAGGAGATAAAGGTAGATCGACCCTGCTCGCTGAGATAATAGTTCAGTGAGATGGGACACAGGTGAGGAGTCCAAAGCACTAAGTATCCGGGGGCATTCATGACACCCATGTTTGCGACTCGCGAGAAGGCAGTGCTGAGGTCAGAGAGGTAAAAGCATTATTATGGATAAAAGCATTATGGAAGGTGATGATTCTTATGAAGAAGGAGTGTGGTATGAAAGTTTGGAAATACTCCGTTTCCCCGGATCATTAGCACCACATTGCCAAAAACTGCCCACCTTTAGCCTTTTACCAATCTACTCCTTATTTGAGCTTAAATTAAAGTCCTCTTGATTATTAATGCTTTGTCACATAAATTGTTTTGCATAACCATCCTTTTGTGAGTAGATGTTGCTTTTAAATTGCACATGCATGGATTTGTGACACTAGTACATTTTCGAGGATGGTAATTAATTGCAGGGACATATGAAAATGAATCTAAGATGTTGAGAGTTTTGATTTCTTCCCCTGAATGACAAATAAAAGTATTGCTTGAGGACAAGGAAGCTTAAGTATGGGGTGTTTGTTGTGAGCTGAATCTGCCATGTTTTACAGTTACTTTTATATCGTTTTCTGCATACATTTCATCCATTTGGGCTAAAATAGTACAAAATCTATGTAGTTTATGTTTATTTGCCAAATCATGGAATCTACACCAGTTTCTATTTAAATTCGCAGAATTCGAGGAAATTTACAGCAGTTCTGAGAAAGGACGAAGAGCTCGGAAATCAACTACAGAAGTCCAAAGTCAAAGAATGACGGAACCAGGATGAATCAAGATGGAGCCAAGAGTTACTCGATATCGAGTACCTTTACTCGATATCGACAAAAGAAGCCGAGCAGTACCTGGTCGAGTAGGAGCTGACGACGAAGCCAACCCGACTCCGGAGATTTACTCGATATCGAGTACTTTGCTCGATATCGACAAACTCAGCACCGCATAACCGAGCCAGTACCGGGGAGAGGTTGCTCGACAACACCAGGCCAGCCAATATCGAGTACTTTGCTCGATATCGACAAGACCTGAGGCGCCTGTCCGAGCTAGATCGAGAACCAGCTACTCGACCAAGAGCCAGTGAAGAAGTCGTCGACACAGTTACTCGATATCGAGTAGTTTGCTCGATATCGAGGACCTCTATCCTGAACCGCGTTACGCGGTGAGCTATCCGTGTCGAGCTGGGATTACTTGGAGCAAAGGGAGTCCGATTCTATCTACATCTATCAAGTTCTACTTATGGAGAGAAGATTTACCCACACATGAAGGATTTACCTTTTTGGATTTAATTATTTTATTCCATTTATTTATCTTTAAGTAAGTAGATATTTAGATATAGATATAGATAGACTTTCTTACCTTGATTAGCAAGGGTTGGAAGCCTATAAATAAATCCTTAGGGACTGAGTTTTATTCATTCCATCACACATTCAATTTCAGAGACAATTAGTTACATAGAGAAAGAGAGAGTTTGTGGCGAGCAAGGTGGAGAGGCGAAAGCGGATTTGGCTTCGATTGGTTGTAAGCTTTCTTTAGTTTATTTAATGCAAGTTATTTCCTTTTGTTTATTGATGAGTTTCTTGATAATGAAGAGCGAGTAGTCCACCCACTTCTACGGTCGGGGTGAGCCCGACGGTAGCCATGTAAGGTGATGAAGTGAAGGTTTGAGCTTTTTATGAAATTCGTGTTCTATCCCTATGAGCATGATTTTTTTGCGAAAGTTGAAGGTGATCCTTGTTATTATTATTGAAGCGAAAGTGATCTTAATGCAACTTGGGTTAATTATGTGAAAAGGGTTAGTAACAATTAGGGTTTATGCGAAAGCCTCTATATTCCTATTTGTTAATAACGAAAGTTATTTGATGGAAAGCATGATCTTTTAGACCTTTATGTGTTACTTTGCATTGTTATCGTTGTGGTGTTGATACCCTGGCTTTGGAAGTATTTCAGTTTATTGATTTTATTCACCAAAATCTTAGTTCTGTGTTCGAAGTTTGCAATTTTACAGTTTCTATCTTTTACTCGATCTCGGGAAGTTCTTGTCGATATCGAGTTGATTTACTCGATATCGAGGAGGGTTTACTCGACGTGTGTCTTTGCTGAGTCTTCTGTCTGTTGGTCGATTTTTGTTGTTTGTTGTCGACTTGCTGTAGTCGATATCGAGGACTGTTGCTCGATATCGAGTAGCTTCTGTATCCTTGTTTTATTTTCTGCTTTTGTCTGTTACTTATGTCTTTCTGTTTGCTTTTCTGTTTGTGAGATTTACAGCTACCTGAGATCCGCTGACACACTTTCTCGTGGATCGATCCTGACTTCCCACTACTGCATAGAGAGGAGGTCTTATAATTATTTGCGTGGGCATAATCCGGTTTGATTTATTTTATTATATTTTGAACTTGATTTCCTCCTACAACAATATCTATGTCAAGGCTATATATTTTGATCATTACTTGTGATTTTTGCATGATTGGGGCATGATTGTTACTGAGCCATGATATTCCCTATCTTCCCTTGCATATCATCCATTGTTTGAAGTTAAACTTAGCCTATTAGCCTATCTTTGTAGCTCCACAAAAATTATCCTTAGCCAATTGTAGCCTAACCCATCCAGGAATTAGGATTAGAATTGGTGAAATGATGGTTTGAATTGAGTGAGTGCTTTGAGAATGAGATTATGTATTGTGTTGATTCATTTGGCGCTTATTATGAGGATTGGTTCTATAAATATATATATATATATATATATATATATATATATATATATATAAGTGTGTCTGTCTGTGTATATGTCTATATATATATATTCTGGGCCTAAAGAGGATAAAAATCACTTTGGAGTAAAAGTCTTGAAAGAAAAAAAAAGTTAAAATAAAAAGAACCATTCTTCATCACCTTTAGAAATGATTTGGGAGTATTATTTGGTCTAAAGAAAGTTCTTGTATTGTGTTGTGCTTGAGTGTTGAGTTTGATGGTTTGTGATAAGTTTTGGTTGAGCTTGTAATTGGTTACTAGGAGCTTAGTGATAGAATCTATTTTAGTCATATATTTGTATATTATATTAGGTCATTTTCATGCATATTAAACATATTTTATAGTTATTTAGTAATTATTTGGTTTTCGGAGTCTACACATGTGTTTTATTTATTTCAGGTATTTTGGAGCTAATTCGGAATAATTCACATTTGACAAATTATACGAGTATGGATAATTAGGGTGATAAATTTCATACGAAGGAGGTTTGGGCTAGTTATTGCGCCATGGTTAATATTTCAATCGGACCGGGTTGTATATTAATCAAAGGAAGGAGGAGCCCACGTGATTGGTTGGGCTTACGAGACTACGAGTGCTGCCTTGCGAATTGCAATATACTACATAAATTTGGATAGATAGAACTGCATTATATATATTTATATTATATATTAGATAGATTAGGTTTAGTTTCTATTCATTATATATACATTCATACGTATACGGCAAAGAGGGAGGCCGAAACATACCGTAACCGGCCGACTAACACTTTCACTTCTAAACCCTAATTGTGTTTTGTCTTATTTTTATGGAGATCTAAACTCTCATGTCTCGTCTATGAATTGAAGCTTTGGTTTGATAAAGTTGTGAGATTTCTATTCTTGTTCTATTTCTATTGATTCGTATTGATTCTTTTACGAATATTGTTGATTTCTTATAGTCCGTACAACTAGTTGAGATTATTGCTAGGATTTTGTAGGTTCCTTGTAGCGAACCTTAATCCATAGTATCAATCATGCTTTTTTAGGACTCGTAGGACCAAACTGGTGAGTAGAGAATCAATTATATGTTAAATGCTGACTCGTAGCTTGGTGTTGCATGTATCCTGGTTAATCCTTAATCTTAATGCTACTGTTAGGTTAAATCTTAACCGTGTTAAGGTTATCTAATTAGTAAGGGTTACTAGGACTCGTAGGACTAGTAATTTACCCAAGATCGGGACAGGAACAATAATAGGATGAAAAGATAACTTGAAGAAGAATCAAGGATCAACTAGTCAAATTAAAGTGGATATTTGTAGATGAAACTATCTTCTTAATTGTTATCTCCGTTATTTGTTTATAGTTTATTTTATTTTATTTCTTATTTACACCATTCAAAACCCCCCGTTTTACACTAATTGGTAAATAAACTTAACTTAGGAATAACTTGATTCTATGTGGGATCGACTCGTGCTTACCACACTACATTAGTTAGGTTGGTTCGAATTTATTTTGATACGGTTTACGCGACTAAAAACCGTCTATCAAATTGGCGCCGTTGCCTGGGAAATCCCTTAGTTCCCGGATTATGAGCACCACAAGCCAAAAACATTCTCTACCTTAATTTTCTCACCGAGCCCCATTACAACCCTCACCCACGGTGGAGATTTTGATGTGGATTTCAATTTTCATGAAGCTTAGTTGCATTGGATTGAGTTTGAGCGGAATTGACTTAGCCTAAACACAAGAGCAATGACTCGATGAGTGAAACACATTATGTACCCGGTGAGGCTGGATTGAAATGTGTCTAAGCCTTTGAGTTGCTCAAATACATGTGAGGATGTTGATTATAGTCTTGTGCTTCCTACTTGGTTTGGATTGTGTTTTGACGAGGTGAATGCATGAAGAGTGTATTTGTGGGATGTTTGATTGGATTGGTTTTGTTTTCTTGAGGGCAAGAAAGGTTCAAGTGTGGGGGAGTTTGATCATGCACATTTAGGTAGTATTAATATAAGCATTTAGATGTGTTTAGGTAGGGTAAAATGCATGAGTTAGAGTAGTTTTCATGTTTTCATTATGTTTCAATTAGAGTCGGAATCTACAAGTTTTGTGCATGATTTCAGACGATTGTGGAAAGGTGGAGCTGAGCTCGTGTAAATGATAGAATATGAGATGGGAATCGAAGCCTTGAGCAATAGAGCCGAAGAGAGAAGCCAAGCATATGCAAAGGAGGGAACTGCCAAGGAAACTCAGGCCAGGATAGCATGAAACTCGTCTGAGTTATTTGAAGAAAACCGAGTTGTGGATTCAGGAAGAACTCGAGTGGATCACTACAAAACTCGGCCAAGTTATGTGGCGAGACCGAGTTTTATTGCGTATTCAAGAAAGAGTTGTTACGTTGATCAATTGGTGGAGGTTGCTATTGGTATTAAGATTATTATGTAATTAATTAGGAGGAAGTGAAACGATGAACATGAACAACTAGGAGCTTAGGTGTGTGTTTTGCTGGTTCCGATCAAACATAATTCGGAGTTAGCAATAAGGAGACTTTTGGTGATTTCTTTTCAACCATGAACCACTAAACCTCTTTGCTTGGGAAGATTAATCGAAGCGTCGGGCTTATCATTTCATTGTGAGATTTCTATATCCTAATACTCCTCTGTCAATATTATTAATTATTTGCGTCGAATGTTTAGGGTTTTCGTGAATTTCCATTAGCCTGATCAACTGATGCCTTTTCACGATAATCTATAGCTAGATATAGGTAATTTCTTATTGAATTATCTATATTCTTGAGTAGCAAAGTATAAATCTTTGAAACTTGTTGATTTAGGGATTTGTATAAAGAATTGATTTGCAATTGATGCAATAACTGGTTGCGCGCGTCGATTGTCTTTTTTTATTTCCTTTAAGCTTCGTCGATTATTGAATTGAATCTTGATAGTTTAAAGATTGTTTGATAATTATGGCTTTTAGGGTCTGGTTGTCCTGTTAAATAGATTCGATAAGGAATTGGATTCAAAAGACCTAGTTTTTCCACAACAAAGTTGATACGGGGTTAGCCGTGTGATGGTCTGATCTTCGACAACAAGCAAGAAACAAAAGAAATTAACAAGAACTGAATCAAGAACTAAGGACGCAGCAAAGATAGCTTCAAGAAACGAACAAGAAAGCAAAGATCTTGGACAAGATTGACCAAGAACGACTCAAGAACGCAGCAAGACTTCAAGAACTCGACCAAGATTGATCAAGAACTCCAAGACTCTATGTCGACAGCAACAAGAAAGATAAAGACTCGACAATATAGATAAAGACTCGAAATTTGATAACAAGAATTGAAAGACACGACCTGATAAGGACTGAGTCGATCTATATAGAACAAGATAAAGACCCCAGGCCTCCTAAGAGGGTAGGAACCAATACCAATGACTATATAACCCGCCTCTACAACCCTACACAATTAAGCGGACAACTTGAAGGCACAAGGAGGGGGCTTGTGGATACTAGATTCACCAAGTCTTGCGAAGTTGATGAACGGCAAAGCAAACCAAGCTGAGATGATATCAATTCGAAGGCGAATGAGCACAGCTCTAATTCGGCCAACAGATCTCTCTAAGTGTTTCACACACGTTTTGAGAAAATAAACTCTATTCAATATGTTCCAAGCTGTTTACAAAGGAGAATCGAAAATATATAGCCTACTAAGGCCTGATGGCCGGTTTTCCTAAATAGAATAAGATAGACTAAAAGCTTAATGGACTTAATAAAATAAACCTAAAGACATAAGTAAATAAGGTCTTTAAAAATAATAACTAGAAAAAGCCCAATTCAGCCCAATAGAAGTCTTAAGCTGAAAATAAGCTTTACACTAAGAATATTTCGGCCTAAGCTTGTTCTAAGGTGGCTCGGCCTCCATTTGTAATCCAATGCACATGTATGTCTTCAATGTTGGCTCGGGGAGTTGAACCTTGCTCGAGAACAAAGCATGACTCACAAAGTTGAATGAGTCTCTCTGAAGATTCTTAGCTCTAGCTCGAGTCATTGGTCCTTCTCCAAGTATGATGGGTTTGTCTGGAGCTGTAGAAGATGGTCCCGCATCAACCTCCCCTTCTTGAAAAGGATTCGACCACGAATCCGAGTCTTCATCCACAGCGAAGTAAGGGATTAGATCCGCGACGTTGAATGTAGCGCTCACGCCCATGTCTCCAGGAAGCTCTAATTGGTAGGCATTGTCGCCCACTCTCCTCTTGACTTTGAATGGTCCATCACCACGAGGTGACAGCTTGTTCTTCCGGGCTTCTGGAAATCGCTCCTTCCGTAAGTGCACCCATACAAGATCTCGAGGCTGAAATGTGACCAAGCAACGTCCCTTGTTGGCCTTGTTAGCATTGTATTCAGCCTTTAGCTTCAGCTTCTCACGAGTTCGTTCATGCAGCTCCTTAATGAACTCGACATGCTTACCTGCCTCAAATGATTCTTTGTCTCTCATAGGATATGGAGTAAGATCAAAAGGGGTTAGTGGATTAACACCATACACACATTCAAATGGACTGATTTTAGTAGCCGAATGCATGGTTCTATTATAAGCAAATTCCACATGAGGTAATGCTTCTTCCCAAAGTTTTAAATTCTTCCTAATAATGGCTCTTAGGACAGTAGCAAGGGTTATATTAGTCACCTCAGTTTGGTCATCAGTTTGGGGGTGGCTAGAAGTAGAGAATAGCAATCTAGTTCCCAATTTATTCCATAAAGTTCGCCAAAAATGACTTAAGAATTTCCCATCCCTATCACTAACAATGGTTTTAGGCACGCCATGCAACCTAACTACTTATCTAAAGAATATATTAGCAACATTGGTAGCATCATCAGTTTTGTGGCATGCAATGAAATGAGCCATTTTAGAGAATCTATCAACCACTACAAAGATTGAATCCCTCCCCTTCTTAGTTCTAGGCAACCTAACTATAAAGTCCATAGAAATGTCTTCCCAAGGGGCTGAGGGTATCGGCAGTGGTGTATATAAAGGCCATGGGGCATAAGCTTAGCTTTGGCTTTTATGCAATCTATGCATCTTTTAAGGCAATGTTCTACATCCCTAAGCATATGTTGCCAATAAAAGTGTGATTTCAGTGTGTTATATGTCTTATCCCTACCAAAATGTCCCATTAATCCACCACTATGGGCTTCACTAACAAGTAATAATCGTAGAGAACATCTAGGAATGGACACTTGATCTTTTCGAAATAAGAATCCTTGATGAATATAAAAGCTGTCATTAGGACCCTTTTCTAAGCATTTTCGAAAGATATCACCAAAATCTAAATCAGATTCATACAATTCCTTTATGTAAACAAAGCCTAAGACTCTAGAATCCAAAGTGGTTAAAAGAACATGTCTCCTAGCTAACACATTAGACTCGAAATCAGCTCCTAAAGCATGTCTTCTAGATAATGCATCAGCAACCACATTGTCTTTGCCTTTCTTATACTTAATCACATAAGGAAATGTTTCAATGAATTCCATCCATCTACCATGCCTCCTATCAAGTTTATCTTGGCTTTTAAAATGTTTTAAAGACTCATGATCAGTCCTAAGAATAAACTCGCTAGGCCATAGATAGTGAGACCATGTCTTAAGTACTCTAAACAAAGCATACAATTCCTTATCATAGGTAGAGTAATTAAGACAAGCACCTTTCAACTTCTCAGAAAAGAAAGCAATAGGCTTACCTCCCTGCATAAGGACTCCACCAATTCCAACTCCGCTAGCATCACACTCTACCTCAAAAGGCTGAGTAAAGTCGGGGAGAGCTAGAAGTGGCGCATGGGTTAGCTTATCCTTAAGCGTGTTGAAAGCTTCCTCTTGAGCTGGTCCCCATGTGAACTCGCTCCGCTTCTTTGTAAGCTCCGTTAGTGGGGCTGAGATGGTGCTGAAGTCCCGCACAAAGCGCCGGTAGAAGCTCGCAAGACCTTGGAAGCTGCGTACATGGCCTATATTGGTGGGGGTTGGCCACTCTTGTATAGATTTGATCTTTGATTCATCAACACGCGGTCCATGAGAGCTTACTACAAAACCAAGAAAAGACACTTGTTCATTACATAGTTCACATTTCTTTAAATTAGTATACAAGCGTTCAATTCTCAGTGTTTTAAGCACTTCTCTAAGATGTGATTCATGTTCATTAGAAGACTTGCTATAAATCAGAATATCATCAAAATAAACTACAACAAATTTTCCAATGAAATCTCGAAGCACATGATTCATTAAGCACATAAAAGTGCTAGGAGCATTAGTTAAACCAAAAGGCATAACCAACCACTCATATAAGCCTAGCTTAGTCTTAAAGGCTGTTTTCCATTCATCACCCTCTTTCATTCTAATTTGATGATAGCCACTCCTAAGATCAATTTTAGAAAATATAGAAGCTCCATGTAACTCATCTAGCATATCATCTAATCTAGGAATAGGGTGACGATATTTAATAGTAATGTTGTTAATAGCCCTACAATCTACACACATTCTCCATGATCCATCTTTCTTAGGGACTAACAACACAAGTACAGCACTAGGACTTAAGCTAATTCGAATGTAACCCTTATCCAACAGTTCCTGGACTTGGGTTTGGACCTCTTGGGTCTCAGTGGGATTCATACGGTACGCAGGTCTATTAGGCAATGCAGCCCCCGAAATAAGATCAATTTGATGCTCAATTCCTCGAATAGGGGGTAGACCTGGTGGTATGTCATCGGGAAACACATCCTTAAACTCCTCAAGAAGAGCGAGAATGTTTGATGGAAGAGAAGCTTTAATTTCTTCACTTAACATGCTCAAGCTCTTGCAAAGGCGCATAAGAACAGTTCCACCATCCGCAAATCCGTCTATGAATGTGCTTTTGGAAGCCAAGAACACACTCTTAGTCCGATTTTGAGGATCCACTTGGCTCGACTGAGCCTCCTGATCTAACTCACCTTTACTTACCTTGCGCTTCTCAATCTCATCAGCTACTTGCGTAGGTGTCATGGGCTTGAGAATGACATTCTTTCCCTGAAAAGTAAAGGTATAGCGATTAGTAAACCCATCATGAATAACCTTACGATCAGATTGCCAAGGACGGCCTAATAGAATATGACAAGCTTGCATAGGCACTATATCACATAAAACATCATCTTCATAATGTCCTAGTTTAATATGCACTTTAACTTGCCTATTCACTTTCAATAATCCACAATCATTCATCCAATGCAATTTGTAAGGTCTAGGGTATTGGACAGTAGGTAGATGCAATTTGTCAACCATTTCTTGACTAGCTAAATTACAGCAACTACCTCCATCAATGATCACATTCACAACCTTCCCTTTAACTAGACAACGAGTATGAAACAAGTTTTCTCTTTGATTATCATCACATGGTGCAGGAACAACACTTAAAACTCTCCTAACAATCAAAGATTCACCATGCTCATATTCAACCTCATCATCATCATTATCATAACAAACAAGGTTTAGGTTTTGATCATTGTCATTAGCATGCTCGTCCGGTTCATCACAAGAATTTTCAGATTCATATTCTCCTAAGTGATTAACCATGAGAGTTTTCTTATTAGGGAAATCCTTCATATAATGTCCTCTACCTTGGCATTTAAAGCATACAATATCTCTTGATCTAAGGGTAGAAGAGTTAGGATTACTCTCTTTGGGACCAGTAGATGTCCCAGACGATTCACGTCCATTCCATGGACTTTTTCCTTTTTCGAGGGGCTGTTGAGGTGCTCGGATTTCTCCTCTCCCTTGGGGCTGGCTTGGTCGATCTCTTGCACCACCATCACCACGCCATTGGGACTGATTTGGCCGAGATTGGCGCCATTGGGGTTGTTGGCCACTCGACACTCTATTGCCTTGGCTTTTGTAGCGTTGTCCCTTTTCTACTTTCATAGCTAGATGTAAAAGCTCAGTAGGAGTAGTATAGGGAAAATAATCAATTTCATGAGCTAAAGCAGGATGTAAGATTCTAAGATATCTAACATTAGTTTTCTCATGAGTTTCTACTATATTAGCTCTAGCCATGGCTTCTTGCATAACATTAAATGTTTCCTCAACAGTTTTACTACCTTGTTTAAGGTTTTCTAATCTGTTCAATAGCTCTCTATCATAATGTTGAGGTACAAATCTATTTCTTATAACTACTTTTAGTTGTTCCCAAGAAGCAATAGGTGCATCAAGGGATCTTCGTCTTTCTTTAACAAGATTATCCCACCAGATTAATGCAAAACCTTGAAATTCTAGGGAAGCTAGTTGTACTTTCTTAGGTTCTGAGAAATTATGACAATTCTAGATTTGCTCCATTTTAATTTCCCAATCAATATAAGCATCTGGATCAGTCTTACCATCAAAAGGAGGAATCTTTACCTTAACCTTACCCATGTCGTCGTCGTCGTTGTACCTAGGCGGTCGGTTCTGATTTCCCCTTTGATTCCGTCTCGGGCGTCGCTCCCAATACTCCTCTTCTTGGAAGTCGTCATCTTGCTCCGAGTAATAGAATTGCTCTTGATAGCCACGTCCTCTTCCCCTTCCTTGTCCTTGACCTTGCACATTAACATACTCATTATTCCTATTATTTCTCCCACCTCGTGGAGAATTGTTTTCTTCAAAAATAGGATTATTGAGATTGAGATTAGGATTAGGAATAGGGTTAGGATTAATGACCTCTCTTTCATCATTAGGCGGCTCGTCACGCCTTTGATTTTGCTGGCCTCCTACCATGTTTGAACCACTCGGCCTAGAGTTCTCCAAAGTCGTCATCTTGGCTTGTAGTGTAGCCAAGGTTTCAGGGACAGTAGCCATGCCAGCCAAGGTGTTCATCATGTGGTTCACATTGTTCATCAAGGTGGCAAATTGCTCGGGAGTTACTGTTGCACTCGAGTTTGTGGAATTGTTACCACCATTGTTACCCCGATTGTTAGACATTATAACAAAGACAAAAGAAACAAAGAACTAAGTTAAAGGTTAGTAAAACTTATAAACAGCTCACAATTGTGTTTCGCTCACACTCCCTCTCTGATTGATATATCACGCTTGCTAGGGCAATCCGCTTTAGGAAAATCAACTAGCAAGCAAAAGACTAAGCAATCAAAGTATGTAATGAATGAAACAAACAACCAAAGTACTCGACAAAAGAGAAAGAGTACTCGACAGTAGCTGTAAACACTTGATTCAAGCAAACCATATTGGCAATTGCAAGGAATCAATTCGACACAACAATGGTGCACTCGACAGGGGTCTAATGCACTCGACACACACAAGAGAGAACTCGGCAAGGGCTGAGATCACTCGACAGTAGCTATGAACACACAACAGCACTTGAACAATGGAAACAATACTCGACACAAGAGAAAAGAAAGAGAAATAAAAGAAAACTTTGGAAATTTACCTCTTTTGATTGAAAACCTTTAAGTTAGGACGTTGTAGTTGCAGGGTAGGGTTTCAATTTTTGTGGAGGTATGTGTCTGGGACAAGAGTTGTCGACTAAGAGCTGTTGAAATCACCAATTTTGGTCCTTGGAGCTTTCTTGCACTAGTAGAACAACACTTTTTTTTTTTTTGACTTACTTTTACCCCTAGTGAATTTTATCCTCCTAGGTCCAACATAAATCTATTTATTTTATTTTTTTGAATGATTTTTCGACACTGGTTTTTTTTTATATATATAACTAATGCAAGAAAGACTCTATGATGGGTAAAGGACTCGAAAATCTGAATGCAATGGTGATAAAAGATAAAAATTCAGCCCTAAGATAAATAAATAGACAACATTTAGATAAAATAGGAAAGTGGATATATCTTTAGCCTTTTTAGATAGTTGATAGATATAATGGAAATTAATATCCAACAACTTAATAAAATCTGATTTTTAGGCAATGGATAAAAGATAAATCAAAATTCCCAAAGATAGAATAGATAAACAAAAGGATAGAAAAGATAGAACAAACTAGGGTTTGTCTTGTGTGGTGTAGTAGAATCGGCCAAAGGAGGACTATGGGGACAATGAATGTCGTCGGCTATAGGGTGTTCACAAGGGTTGTGCGCACCACTTTGGTCGACTCCACGGTCTCGGCTAGGCTTTGTGTTTAGGCTATGCAACCACAAACAATCACAAACTCAAGATTAGTGCAAGAATCAATAAAGAATGCAAGAAGTAAATAACCAAACAAAGAAAAGACTCTCTTTTTGTGTTTTTGTGTTTAGGAAAAGAAAAAGACTCAATCTTGATGTCGGAAACCAAAGCTCTGATACCAATTTGATACGGGGTTAGCCGTGTGATGGTCCGATCTTCGACAACAAGCAAGAAACAAAAGAAACGAACAAGAACTGAATCAAGAACTAAGGACGCAGCAAAGATAGCTTCAAGAAACGAACAAGAAAGCAAAGATCTTGGACAAGATTGACCAAGAACGACTCAAGAACGCAGCAAGACTTCAAGAACTCGACCAAGATTGATCAAGAACTCCAAGACTCTATGTCGACAGCAATAAGAAAGATAAAGACTCGACAATATAGATAAAGACTCGAAATTTGATAACAAGAATTGAAAGACACGAGCTGATAAGGACTGAGTCGGTCTATATAGAACAAGATAAAGACCTCAGGCCTTCTAAGAGGGTAGGAACCAGTACCAATGACTATATAACCCGCCTCTACAACCCTACACAATCAAGCGGACAACTTGAAGGCACAAGGAGGGGGCTTATGGATACTAGATTCACCAAGTCTTGCGAAGTTGATGAACGGCAAAGCAAACCAACCTGAGATGATATCAATTCGAAGGCGAATGAGCACAGCTCTAATTCGGCCAACAGATCTCTCTAAGTGTTTCACACACGTTTTGAGAAAATAAACTCTATTCAATATGTTCCAAGTTGTTTACAAGGGAGAATCGAAAATATATATAGCCTACTAAGGCCTGATGGCCGGTTTTCCTAGATAGAATAAGATAGACTAAAAGCTTAATAGACTTAATAAAATAAACCTAAAGACATAAGTAAATAAGGTCTTTAAAAATAATAACTAGAAAAGGCCCAATTCAGCCCAATAGAAGTCTTAAGCTGAAAATAAGCTTTACACTTTTCATTTCGGCCTAAGCTTGTTCTAAGGTGGCTCGGCCTCCATTTGTATTCCAATGCAAATGTATGTCTTCAATGTTGGCTCGGGGAGTTGAACCTTGCTTGAGAACAAAGCATGACTCACAAAGTTGAATGAGTCTCTCTGAAGCTTCTTAGCTCTAGCTCGAGTCATTGGTAGTATTCAAGAGGAAGTTATCTATTCGATTTCAATGATCAATGAATAAAACCTGGTTGACAAGATTGATTGACCTAAACTATTTTCCCTAATATTTATTCACTTAAGTTGTTTAGTTTGCTACTTTTGTTTAATTTTATTTCTTAATTAGTTAGTTTAAACCATCAGAATCCCCCCTCTTTGTTTCTTGTTCTTGTTGACACACTTGACTTGCATACAAATCGTTGACTCTCTATGGGATCGACCCGTACTTGCCAAACTACATTAGTTAGGTTAGTCGGATTTATTTGATAGGATTTAGGCGACTCAAAATCCTTCATCAATCACCTCCGGACCCTTACCCTTGTCACCTGAACATATATCCGTGTCACCTCTTTGAAACCCCGTGTCAACCATGCCTATCACCCCTATATCCTTGCTCTTCCCTACTGATTCCCTAACCTCTCCTCCCCCATATAACCCAACATCTACAAACACATGGTTTGGTTGTGCCTTACCTTCTGCCTCGCCAGTGACAATCTCATCCAGGTCGTCCACTTTTTGGGAAGTACGTAGCCCACACAAGCATTATTCCCCGACGTCGGGTTGCTGTACTTTAACGCTCTCCTTCACAAATGGATCAACATATATCGCCATAGGCCAAGGATGTTCCCCACACTTCGAGTTCAGAAACTTAAAAGCCTCAAGATCGTCATCATCAGCTATCGTGATCGGATGACCCGCTTCTTCTGCCTTTGGCATGTAAGACAACTGCCAATCTTCAGATGAAGAATCATGGCTGACCTTGAGCCTGATCAGTTTTTTCAGAGAGGTGAAGTCGATGTCCTCTTCAATTATCACATTTGTGCGTGCGGTCTCACCAGAAAACACCCATCTGACACCCTCCAACAACCAACGACCGTTGAAGATGAGAGTGACGGATACTTTGGTGTTTTCCCCTGCAAATGAAAAGTGGGATCAGCACCATTGTTAATGGGTATCTACTTTTCGCAAAACATGAGGAGAAACAAGAGAGACGTCTACCCATTGCAACTGAGCATTAGGGTTTCTCATAAATCGAGGTGACACGGAAGTTTATGAACACTGACACGGACAAAGAATGAGGCCGACAAGTGCTCTACAACTGGACCTTGAGGCCGATGGATTTTCTTCAATGGTGGCCTTCTTCTCCAGCCCTTTTGTCCAGATGATGAAGAAACTGAGTGTCCTATTCCCTCCTATTTTTTATACTTTGCAAATTGGAGCAAAAACCCCTATCACATCACCCTTTTCCCTTTTAATCATTAGAGTCATATCACTCCCTCTCTCTCCTAGTTTTGGCGCCAAATTTCCCCACTAAAACCTCCCTCTCTCTCTCTCCTGGTCAGTCCTCTCCCTCCTTTTAGATTACCTTCAACCGGCTATCCCCTTCCAAATTTTTTTTTGCAAAAAATGATACCTATGCTAGTTTTGCAAATCCCCCAAAAAAGTGACATTTTTACAAAGTCACAAAAAAAAAACATGCTAGTTTTGCAAAAATCCCCTTAAATAAGTCATAGTTGTTCCCAAAATACCAACTAAGTCGCATAAATCCGTTCGATGTCACCAAATTCAACCTCATAATTTTCGTGATTCAAGAACCTCAAAAGAGGCAAGTGACATTCCGAGATTTTTCGCTCTCTTTGCAACTTCGTATCTCGTTGTTTTCTAATTTCCAAATTCATCAAAAATAAATTACAAACCACTTGCTTTGTGTAATTTATTCAACCATCATTTTGGAATTGGTATGTCATTAGTAATATTATTATTCTACCACCGCTTCATAAAAACGCATGATTTATCCTTCATTATTTCATGCAAACAACTAGATATGGAACATGCATTTATTTATGTATTCATGCATATTGTATGGTCTTGGCATCAATTTTATTTTGATAAGATTGATTATTTTCATGTGTGATCACCTAGGTTGGTCTTAATCATTAGTTACGAATGTGATGGAATAGTGGAACGTCGAACTTAATCGAATCACGATTAACTTATAATATAAAAATGATGCACTATAGTGTCAGGTCGGAATTGTTACTCTCCAATCTAAAAGCTTCATGATGAAACTCACGCATTTCGAGCGCGCACAAATCTATCAGAATATTACACTACCAAATCTAAAAGCTTCATGAAACTCACGCATTTCGATTTGAAGCGGAGATGGCACCGCCGCTCCATCTTCCTCTGTTGATTGACGTCGCCGGATCTATCGCCAGATCTGCTGGCACCGCCGCTCCATCTTCCTCTGTTGTTGATGTCCACTAAAGTAACCATGTTTGTATGCACATTTTAGCTCCTTATTTTAAGTACTTTGCATATTTCGGATTGGGAATATGTTGAATTTGTGTAGTATAAGCTTATTTTCCAGAAATTGAGGTCTACACGACTTTTTGTTTAATATTGTAGATTTTGAAGCCATTCCGAGACGAAACCAAAAGAAGGAGACAAAGGCAAGATTCTACTCGACGTCGACAAGGTTACTCGATGTCGACTACAGCTGAGAGAAGACTACTCGAGAACTCCAAAGATCACTCGAGATCGACGTCGACTAGAACTGGTCGACGTCGACTACACCGTTTTTGGTTCGCAAGTCCGTTGGGCCAATCTGAGGATGTGTGGACTACTTGGGCACGAAGCAAGACCGGTTCTATCACGAGTTTATCAAGATCTATCTATGGAAAAGAAGATTTATCCACCACATGAAGATTAGATATTTACCTTTTTAGATTAATGTTTCTTTTATCCAATTTATATTTTTAGGATTAGATAGAGTTTGCTTACCTTGACTAGCAAGGATTAAGCACTATAAATAAAGCACATGGGGCTAGTTTTTATGCATTTCAATTCAGAGAGAACACAAGAGTAGGAGAGTTAGGAGAGAGAGCTTGGAGTCGAGAGAAGCTGTATTTGGCAAGAGCGGAATTGGCTTCGATCGATTGTAAGCTTCGTTTTCGTTTATTAATGCAATTTAGTTTTCTTTTATTATCGATGAGTTTTCCTATGATGAAGAGCGGGTAGTCCACCCACTTCTAGGGTCGGAGTGAGCCCGACGATAGCCATGCATGCTTAAGGTAAAGATTCGACTTTTATTATGTTTTGATCATCCACTATCTTTATTATGTTTATTACTTAATTAATAGAGATTCAGGTTGACCACTTGGATTATAAACATAAAATTGGTAGATACAATTAGGGTTTCTTGAAAGAGTTGTCCAATTGTTGGAAAAGGCGAAAGTTTGATCCATTGATGTGATTGCATGATTATCTCTCTTTATCTTGCCTAATGCATGTTTGGTTATCGTTGTTGCAAACCCCGGTCTTGGAAGTTTTCTTTTACATTGTTTATTTCGAAATCTGCAAACCCTAGCTTTCGATACGTTAATGCATTCTACTCGACTTCGACTAAACCTAGTCGACGTCGACCACTAATCACTCGATCAAGCGAGATCGTTGTCGTTTGTGTTTCCGCAAGTACTCGACTACGACCAGGCCTACTCGACTTCGACCACCTACTCGACGTCGAGGACTCCTAATCGACGTCGACTACTCCTGTTGTCTGGATTCGTTGCTTCCTCGAATTCGACTGTACACGACCCCTATCGACTACCACCTTTTCGAGGTCGAGTACTCCTGAGTTGGTTTCTGAACGTGAATTTATCCGCTATCTGAGATCCACTGACACGCTTCCTCGAGGATCGATCCTGACTACATTTTGCTACAGCAGGAGGAAGTCTTGAACTTTATTTGCGTGGGCACAATCTGGTTTGATTTATATTCTTATTTATTGAACTCAATTTCTTCCTACAACACGTCTCCGGGTATGATTCAGCGAGATCGAGCAAGCGGCCGAAGCAAGGTCGAGCGGCGCCGGATCCGATTCCAATCTCTTCAACCTTTTCAACTCTGATTCGTCATGTTCCTCTTCGACTCTGATCGGGCGTCGATCTCGAATGAGGAACTCGAACTTCGATCCGACGCCGATCGACATGTTCCTCTTCGACCGGTAACCGTGAGGAAGGACTTTTGTGTTAAATTACAAAAATCACCCTATGAATATGAGAAATGAAAAAACTATTTATATTTTATTATGAGATTCATAATCTACTATATTTTTTATTTTGCACAACAAAATATTATATTTGCACAACTTATGGTTATATTTACACAAGCACAACATACGGGTATATTTGCACTCCAAAATGTATTGACACGAAAATAAAAACTAGACTTGGGTTATATTTGCACAACATACGGTTATATTTGCACAAGCACAACATACGGTTATATTTGTACGCCAAAATGTATCGAACAAAAAAAAACTAGACTTGGGTCATATTTGCACAATTTAATGTTATATTTACACATGCACAACATACTCTTATATTTGTACGACAAAAAAAAACTTGGGAAAGGGATGGATATTTTACCAATTTATCCCAAAACGTAGACAAATCACCCCTTGAGACATCTTTTTTGGACATTTTGCAAATTTTCCCTTGTTTTTAAGTCTTCCTTTATTGTATATTATATTTTTTATCATGTTTTTAGAGTTAGATAATATGGGTAGGTTAGAACATTCTCGTCAAAATAACTACTGGTGTTGTTTCATCCCCTAGCTTTTAAAAGGGAATGTTAGAGCTCTAGCGTATATATAATGAAGAAATTTTAAAAAATATATATTGAAAAAATATCATATATTGTACTGTAATTATGACATTTTAGTACAAAAAATTCATATAATAAAATTGGATAATTATATATAGTATGATGAATATTTTTTGAAAATATTGAAAGAAAATTATAAATATTTAAAAAAAAATACATATCATTGGTAAATGGAAAAAAAAATGACAAGACAAGATTGAAAAGTACGCCAAAAAAAACCCATATATTGTGGTTTAAGTATGACATTTATAGTTAAAAAAATTATAGGAATAAAAATTATTGAAAGAAAACAATAAAGTTTGATTTAAATATGACATATAATATGACAAAATTGATAGGAATATCAAGAGAGTACCAATAAAATTATAACAAGAAAGGCGATGAAACCGTAAAAAGAGAAGTAATGAAATAAGGACCAAATATATAAAAACTTAATGATGTGTCAACCCTGATCACTGGCCAAAAAATTGCATAATAGTGAAGCCTCAACAGCATCACTACAGTTTCAAAGTGACTTGCATTAGTTACTTTTGTTTCAAAGTAGATAGCATTAGTTAGTAACATGATTTAGCTTCACGCAGCATAACTAAAGTTTTTAAAGTAGCAAAGAAGAGCCTTTTGTACTCTGCTGCTCTTAGATATGCACAATTACCAGCTCTGTATATCTAAAGATACCCTACAAAAAACAAGTTAAGACAAGCCAGAGTCAAGTTTAAATTAACACCAATATGTGAACAGATGATTGCTCACTTTCTTACCATAATGGAGAGTGGCTAAAACAATCGCTTTCGACAACCAGTAGCCCCACAGTAGCAAGTCAGCTTCATTATCTTGCCATCAGGACCATGCACACTATCAAGTGCATATCCATAATCATATGTAAGTTCCTGTTGGAAAAAATAATCTTCATCAAATATCAGAAGTTTAAGCAAAGAATTTTGATATTAACATTCAAGTGGTATCCTAAGTGGTATCCTTATTTTGAAGCATTTACATTGAATTCCTGATATCTAACGAAGTTCACAATTGGACCTTATTTTTTACTAGCTTTTCTTTAAATTGAGATCAAACAGAAGTAACAAAACTCTCTCTTAAACATCCATGTATATTTTCAGGCATTGCATGATCATATGATTCAGCAAACAAATGGAGCTCTTCTGAAAGGAATACAACAAACCCAATACATCCCGTCCATAGTTGGTCTTGGGAGTCTAGTTGTACACACCCTTTCCCCCACGATGCCGAGAGGGGGTGTTTCCAAATAAACAGTTGAGTAAAAGCAAACCTTTGGTTCCACTGCAAATGTCCATAATGGTTCATAGAGATGATAAGTTGGCTACAAAATCCACGATTCAATAATGATCTTATGGAATACCTAAATTGGCCGAGTAGGGGACCAAAAGAGAATGTGAACAGTATGAAGAGCTATTTCTTTTACAGCCAAGGCATATTGTATATAATTTGCTAAAATCTCCTGATTTGAAAAAAATAAAAAATAAAACCTGGTACACACTGATGACCGCTCAGTTGATAAAGGATCTCATCAGAAATGTTATCAAATTAGATTGTGATAACATTTCATTTTTACTTTTTTGCATATGTTTTATTTCAAGAATTGGATTGTGATAACATTTCGTTTTTACTTTTTTGCATATGTTTTATTTCAACAATCCTAACAGAAACAAAATGAAATTAGTTTAAAGTAATGAAAAAACAAGTGATAACCTGTAATGGGGGAATGTTGTCAGCCGCAAACAACATCACCCTGGCGAGTTTGATGTCGTGATGTGAGCTCAAAATGCACTGTACAAATAGATTTGGCTCACAGCTATGATTTATGAATCTCGCAACGTTGCCAGTAGAACCAGCATCTATGCAAAACTCAGGGGCGCTTTCATCAGGCTTGTCAACACTGTGGCTAGGCATTGACACATCCCTTAAACGCCTCTGCAGCGAAAATACAATGCATACAAATACCATTATCACCTTCTATACTGTTATTCAGTCGAAAGAGATACATGGGAATAACATTCTTTTACTAGATGGTAACAAAACTTGCATACATATCAAAGCAATCAGATAACAGACATTTGGGAAAATAAAATATCTACCGTTCTCAATAGACTTCGCATAACCTGCAAATGATAGTTTGAAGTCCTAACCAATGAGAAAACACGTATTCAGAGAACACACTGCAGAAAAACAACTAACTCCGATTCTTCTCGCAAAGACAGTGAGAAGCAACATAGATAGCTCTCTAACAAAGCAGATGAAAACTTGTTCCTCAGAGAGAACAATAACACAGTTTATGTTGGGGTGTGTTCTTTCATAATACTGTCTTTTATGGTGAACAGCTATTAACCTTGGTGAAGCCATGCAAAAATTAAAATGCAAAAACACAAAATAACAGAACTTCTAAATTAATAATAGAGGTACCTCTCTTCCATCAAGCCCTTTCATCGTCTGTAAGCAATCAATATCAAATATATAATTACTCTCCGCAGTACTCTCAGCTTCATCTGACCTCTTCAGAATCCCAGTGTACTCACAGATGGGTGCACCAGCTGGTATATAGTCCCAAGACCTAACTGCCCAACCCTTCTTAGGGGTACGAAAGACCTACAGTAGCATAATTTCATTCAAGTTGTAAGTAAATTTGATACTAAATACAAAGTGACTGATGTCAAGGGGAGCAAAAGACAGTGTATATCCCAGCTACAATACCTCAAGTCGATATCGGATTCCTTTCTGTGATATGCGGTTAACACAACTAGAACCACATCCACATTTTGGACCACATTCAAAGACAATTGCTTTTGCCTCAATAAGCCTGGTTATTAGAAAGGGCAAAATCATCATCAACCCCAATGATAAATACGGAGTATAAACATGACGTAACATTTTTCCATTATTGTGATAGGATAAATAAATCATAACTGAGGATTGAGCACATATTTTAACAAACAAACAAAAACTGACAGGATTTTTCAAAACCACCCAAAACTTGGTTCATCCATTAGACACAGGTTAAAACCTAGCTCTGGGAAAGATATATTAAGTGTCCATGTTATTTGTTTGGATAGCATGGTAGCATATCAGTTCTTATATCTTTTATAGTTTTATGCCATGTATTATGTAACCTTTTCAACAAATATTATCAGACTTCAAAAACTATTATTAAACTTGCTGCTTCAAATCACCTGCAATCTCTCAAGTAAACCTCATGTCTTCTTTATAAATTATAACACTAAAAAATAGATTGGTAATAGAAATTTAATTTTGTGAATGATTCTCTTAAAAACAAAAAGCATAACCATCCACACCTCATATAATGAAGTGATCCATAAAGCGTGAAAAAAAAAAACACAGCTGAAATGAAAAAACAAGGCATCCTTCACTAGACAAGCTACAGTACCGCTATGATCTACATGTTTTCTTAAATCACAAAATGAGTGGAAGGATTTAAATGTTGAAAAGATCTGACAGAAGAGGAAATATTGGCCAGAGCTTGGATTTACAAAAGCCAACCAAGGCAGCACAAGAAGGAAATAAATTGAAACCGATTACAACAGTGCCAGTGGTACCTGCCACCATTGCGATGAACATATGGAAAGTCGTGACCATTATGCTTTGCACAAGCACACACATTGGGATCAATACACATGCCTTTGCAACCGCATCCAAAAGTAGGTCCTGGAATCTTTACATTTGCTGCCACTTGGATGGTTTTGCAATATGTGTAGCCTGATACATTTGCAATATATAAGCAAACTACCAAGTGTTCAAGGGCATGATAATTTTCAAAACATCATGAAAATAAGGATAAAAAGGGATCTGCAGGAAATCAAATAACTGCAATTACTGCACCATGCATGACCTCAACTGACCAAGATAACAGCTCAAATAAAATATATCGTCAAGTAGGCAAGAAAACAAAATAAAAAAATCTTTTTCCAAAGCAAAGTAGACCCCAATGAATAGATTTAGATGCCATAATTGCTGCAAATGTTCACCACAAACACCAATAATATCCACAGGAAACATCATGGAAAGAGTTACGCCAACAAGAAGAAAAGATACAAAGCTGCCAAACTTACTCTTTTTCATTAAGTCTATTGAGCAGAAAGGTTAATATTTCGTGAATAAGTACGAAAGTTTCTCCTAGCAGGAAGAAAATATGTTATTTATGCAATAACATAGCCACCAACACCGCCCCCCCCCCCCCCCCCTCAAAAAAAAAAAAAACAGTAAAGTTAGCCATTGCACTTGCCAGTAGGTGGAAAGGGTTCTTCATCGACCAAATTAGTTGCAGGGATGGGAATATCCTCTTGACCTTCAGAAATGTCTTCACAAACCAACCTTTTCAATCATTCAACGTTGAGAGAAAAAGAGCCATTAGCCATCCGTTCACTCAATGAAGACAAATTGACTTTGCATTATACAAACTATACCCTCTAACTTCAGACACAGAAGTAGGCGCCCGACCACGGGTATATTGGACCTGTGAATGAAAAGAAGCATGTCTCAGGACGAAAACAATTTTAAAAATAGCACTATGAAAGACCATAGTAGTTCATTAAATGACCTTTATTTTAAAACGAGGCAAAGCACAGGAATCACTCATGAAATGCAGAAACAGCTCAAAAAATTAGAGGTGGAAAACCCCGACAGCATCTATACTATGGCATGAGTAGGAAAAGAAAAAAGATGAAGAATGCTATTTTATTTATAATAATAGTGCATGGGTGTAACAAAGACAACCTTTCAAACCCAGTACCCACCTGGCTAGTAGTCATCTCAGGCTGACCTGGTAGGCGCTTCATGCGATACTTGAAAACTGTGAACCCTGATAAGCCCTTCTCAGGCCAACAATTGACAACCTATAAAGCAATGAAATAGACAGCATAAATTTATAGGATAAATATAAATCAGCTAATCAGTTAGTAGTTTATCATCAACTGACACTACAGGCCAATTAAAGGGACATAATTCAAAAGTTTTAGCCTTCAACTTTTTAGCTAATAACAAACCAAGAGATGTCTTGCAGCAGAATGAAGTAGGATGAAGACACCTTCCCAAAGGCTCAAAGACAACATTTCAAGGTTATTCATTTCCACTCATTTTCAATTGTATGTATCTCAAGAAAGTTTGGGAATTATTTGCAAATTTGATATCATCCCCAAGAAACATCTTTTCCATAACAGAGTGTAACATGGTAATACACAGCAAAACATACAACAAAGTTACAATCGGTTTACAAGGAAAAATTATGAGGATCAATTGGTCATGTATCTTGGAATAACGTGGTATTAAAGAAATGTTTAAATCTTCCCCAACAAGCTTCTTCTTTGTTAATTTTCATAGAAGAATGCAGTTGACACCTATTGAGTAACCCTTCTAAAAAAAACTGCATCAGCTTCAAATTAATATTGTTTTGCGTATATATAGTATTTCCATACTTCTTTCTGAGAATTTTAATGGCATTTTTAAAAAACTATTTATCATGTAAAAATTTAATCAAAGTTATAAAAAATGATAAGGAAGAGTTCCATTCAAAGGGAACAAATAATCCTGCTTTGCTTGCTCAACAAAACAATGGATGTAGTTCCAATGATTCATGGGTATTGTATAGTTGTACCAACCGATTGGGGCTTAAAGTTAAGAGAAAGAATAGAATCGTCATATAATCAAACAACTAGTATTTACATAAATGTCAGTTCACACGCTAGTAAAACCTCTTATAACTAATTTGGGGAAGAAACTAGTGAGCCACTATGATGCTACAGGAAGAAGTCGCCATGGGAATGCGCAAAAGGTTGCATGCATCAAGCTAACCTCATGAAATCATCAACATTGTTTTAACCGTCATCGTACATCTATCAGATATAGTGCAGCCTTAATGATTCGAAATGCTTATCTTTGTCAATCACAATATACATTTGAGTATTCAAAAAGGAAATATTTGCACATATACAATTGCTGCTCATCTGTAATACATGTCTAGTCAAGAAGCAATCAACACACTTATCATACAACTATCATACCTTATACAACCCATCATATGTATAAACCTTTCCAACATAGCTATCTTTTGAATCATGACCCCGTATAACTCGAACTGGCAAATCCTGCTCCATGCTATGCTGCAACATCACACATATTCAAGTATATAAAAGAATCTAATATACTATGGAGGAAGAACTACTGCCCCATATATTATTGTGATTACCCTATAATATAAAGCAATATATGTAAAAGGACAGACAATCACAAACATTTATTACACAGATTGCAGGCAACCTCTTTTTCAGAGCATTAAGATCTCAAAATACTCCTGGTAAAATTTGAGGAAATAAAAATTCAATGCTAATTTAAAACACAGGGAATATTTAGCCCTTGAAAAAAACGACTCATAGCGCTCGTTGTAACGTGACGATAATTTATTGTAAGTTGTAATAGACGTAGACCTATCTTCTAGGAACTTGTAAGTTGTAACGTGACGATAATTTATTGAATCGCATGTAAACCTTCATACTCACCTAGAGAGGTTTCAGAAAATATTTCCCGTTTTATCAAGAATAAGAAACATACAAGAAAATTGCTTTTTTCTCCCTTCATATTGCATATCTCCCATAATCCCATTGTTTATACACATGGTGAACAAATTACTAGAAACTCACAGCCATTGCTTTCATTTCAACATTTAGCTATTGATAGTATATATCTAGTTAAGAAGGGAACACTAGAGTCCATAACCAACCGAAGACTAAAGGTTTGTTCACCCAATATGTTGATTACCTTTTTACTTTTTAGGTGGCCACCGAGTGCTTATTTGTGCTTCTTGTCCATAAGCTACTCGTTTTCAATAATATGATGATAAGTACTCCCTCGGTTCCATAATAAACATCATTTTAGACATATGCATAGACTTAAGGCTCATTAAATGGAAGTTGAAAAGTAGAGGGTTTTATTTCTTTGTCATTTTCTTTTCAATTGCTTATAAAATTTGATTGGCAGGATATTTTAGTACTCCCTCTGATCTGAAATATAAGGCATTTGAGTTTTTGGCATAGATTTTAACGAGTTAAAAATTATGTAAATTTTTTTTTAAAAAAAGTCAATATTTAACATAGTTCTCAACTCTTTAATATGTGTGTCAAAAACTCCAATGCATTATACTCCCTCAGTTTTTATTATTTGTCGTTCAATACAATGACACATAAATTAAGGAAAGAGAGTATAGGAGTCTGTATCTAGCTAATGACTCTGCAACTTACTCGAAATTTTGAAATTAAATAAGCCATTTAATGAGCACAACTTAAAAAAGGAGAATGAAGTAAGTTCAGATGTGATGCAAACGACATGTAATTAGCATAACTCAAAAAACATTAAAACACCATATAATTGAACACAGAGGAGTATTTTAGATCGGAGGGAGTGTTAACTTTTTTTCTAGATACTATCAAAATGACATAATTTGGGGTTAGAAAATAGTTATAAAATGACAATATGGTGACGGTGGGAATACTCTATGGACCAACATTGTGTTTCCATACCACAAATAAGCGACCCTATGAATCTAATTTAAAATTTGGCTAATGCGATTTAATTAAGGATATGCTTTTACTAAAATGGGAATCTTATCCCATGCCCTAAGGGCATAGGATAGAAAATCCAATCTACCCTTTTCAACAAACACACACACACACACCCTTTTCAATGATTTATTTAACTAGTTTGGTAATTTCAGGCATAACCAGAACAAATTGTCTTACATGTTACCTTCGGAGAAAAAGCGGAACCAAACTTTCAAACAGCAAAAACAATTGACTAATAGAAAATAGTTTCTTTTTATGAAAGCATGTGACGGTAAATCCACTATTTAGACTAGTTTTGTTTAGAAATGTATGAAATTATGGGAAAAAAACTTATTAAAAATAATGCTTACAAGAATTGTGTTCATTTACCGGCACTTGCTTTCATTAAAAATAAACAAATTGCTTGCTTAATTTATAAAAAAACAATTTTTCACCCGCATTATGTAACACTAATAATCAAATGATGGAAATATAAACAAGTGGATTTAAATGTAAAATTTGTCAACCTATTCTTTGGTCAACTATCACCCCATAATTCACTCCAATTTCTCATTTATTAATTTTATTACATGTAGTTAAAACTATTTTGTTAATTGTGTATAAAGTTGTTTAAATACTTCATATTATATGTAAGTAGTTTCTTATTCAGATTACGGTTAATTTGATTTTAATTTCTCAAAAAAATGTTTATTTTAATAAATACAAAAATAATAGGTACCCATTGCGATCTTGGCAGCACACTATGAACTTATCCACGTTCCCAAGCCCATACCTATTTTTAACCATTCCTTAATATGTGTGCAAAATGATGAAAGGATTTGTATTCTTTAATGGATGTAGTAGTCATATACCAACCTTGAGTGCTTGATTACCACGTTCCATCTTTTGATCAGATACTTGATGTTTACCACCCAACAAATCATTCCCACCTTGACCTGTGTACACAAGTTCCTCTGATTTATCTTCATCATCCTCATACTGGCCTGACAAGACAATTGCTACAGCAACAGGAAATGTATATCCACTACAATCCTGGAGCATCACAAAATAAAGTCATGAGTCATCTTCCAAAGTATCTTGCTTTAAGGATGTAAAGATAAGGAAAATTTTCGAAAAAATATCCCAGCTTCAACTAACCGATACTTTTTCTCTAAACCCACTACATGGTCATTGTAACAAAAGGTAAATGGAGGATAGAGACAAATATCAAGATGAGCAACAGAAAGTAATCACTTCACTTGAAGTAATCGCCAAACATTGTCTGGCTGCCATAAACTGACACGGAAAGTGATTTAATATGCAATGTAATCGGCCCACATTAGTTGCCATAAAAATTGATAATGACATTCACTTCACCCGAAGTACAATTGTTCTTTTCTAACTCGGTTTTGAGAACATAAGTAGGAGGTAAATATCAACCTTTCAAAATGCCTTTAAAAAGAGGAAAAGGGAAATTATCCAACGAGGAAGAGAGGTCAGCCATCTATATTGTCATTCAATAATAATGAACACATAAAGGAAAATCATTTAACAAGATCTAGAAGATGGGTCAGTCATCAATATCATCATGAAATAATAGTGAGAATGGATGTGCTAGGTATGGAAAAGCAACATGCAAACCATGTGCTCTGTTCTTTCCATGTTCCAAACAAGACGAGACAAGAAAAAAACACCTCCCAAGGTTATAACTCATCTTTTATCTTAATCCAAACAAGCGCCCAACCTAACTATGTCACAAATCATTTTCTCTTTCTATCTTAAGTAAGGAGCAATGTAGCATGCCAACAATTGAGTGCAGTCATTGCGTGTGTTATTTTACTACAAATTAAAATCTAAAATTAATAGCAAGAGTGAAACAACACTATAAAATGCAAACATTAGACTTCCCTCTAATTGAAAAAAACCGAAGGCAAAAGTTTCAACATTTAATAATAATATTAATTTACATATACAATGAATGTAAACAAGTATCCAAAAGTAAAAAAGATTCATCATTAATAATGTCTAAAGGGACAATTATTTTGTTCAAAGGAAAAGTTTTCAAAGAGTTAATTATTCAGATACGGAGGGATAATTGTTCTGGCATCACTGATAAAATGTTTGAAGACAAATTACACCCAAAAAGCTAAGGGCATATATCCCATATTGGAAACACAGAAGGTCTAACATCTGTTCATAAGGTTAGGAATGCTACACATGATAATATCATTCCCTTTTTCTATTATAAACAAGGGACATGAACTCAAAAGACAAAAGGGTCGGCATAACTAGTTACTCAAAAGCCAGAAGTCTTGGAGCAACAAAGGGAGAGATCATAAAACACTATAAATTTGGTATTGCATTCAAATATAATTAGCTCCACTTATTCAACCTTGTATACAAGTAAGCATCTTAAAACCAAAATTACGAAATAAGTCCCTTATAAAACATGAGTGATCCAGATCTCACCAAAAGTTCTTTAACATGATGCAAAGGCATCGTAAAACATAATGAACTAGAAGCAACAAGAGACATTAACACAAGGAAGAGAAAAAGAGAGAGCACATTGAAGAGGCCTTATCAAGGAAAAACAATGTGTTTTGGCAGGGAAAATCCTGTGCAAGTACACTAGTGTTCATTCACACTGAGGTCCCCTTAATCATTCACCTCCTCACTTATTCAGCCCATCAACGTATTTTGAAGAGGCCTTATCAAGGAAAAACATACACATAAATACACAAACCATTCAAATATTCAGCAGAGCAAGCATTTCTATCTTGTTTTTACCCATCTAACTGCTAGTATTTGGCAGGGCCATGCCAAAAGAAAAAATAAACAGTAAGAAAAACATTGAACAGTTCAAAATGATAGTCAGGAAAAAAAACATAAATATCAGAAGGATCAGCTACCCCTTTCCCTTTGCCATAGGACTGGCCCATATAGTCAATGCCATTTAGCCAATGGCTATGAAAACCTACAGCCACCATCTCTGCTCGAGAAAAGAACTGATGACCGACTTCAACACCTGTTATTCCAAAAAAACACAGCTCAGAATGGTAGTGATAAACTGATAAATGGTGTCACAAAGACAGACATAGTTATCGAAGAAAAACAAAAACAAACTTGCACAGATCATCAATTTACAACAATGATTAATGTGGTAATCAATTAAACAAACCTGGAATTTCCCCAAGTTTTTTACGAGGGTACAATATGGAATTAGTCTCCTTCATCTGCAAAACCAAGGAGATTTTAGTCTGTTACAAAGGTCTTAGAAGTCAGCAACACTTAAGTGAAACGTTGCATCACCTAGTTATCATAGCTGAAACATTTTATCAAAAGAAAGCATGAAGACTGTTTCTTGTACAATTAGATGCTTGTGGTGAATTATAGAAATCAAAATAGGATGCGTTTACTTGCCTTGGAGACAGCCTTCAGGTCAGGGCGTTTGTGTGGTACTGCTATCTTTGGCTCACCTTTCTACATATAATTAGAAACCAACGTCAAATGAGATATTTGCCCAAATTCAAGTTAGTCTACCTTCTTGATGTTTAAATGATTGCCATGAAAAAATAAAAAAATCATCTAACACTTACGTATAACGAAATCATTGAAGGGATGCCAGGCATTTCGTGGGAAAATGGCAACCAGTTCATATTAGGGGGCATGACAAAAATCACAAAGCTTAACTTTGGAATGAGATTGAGCAAAGCAATGGTTCAAATAGCAGCAGATACTGGTGTATGAAAGAAAAGGCATATTTATTGTGGCACTTTAACTGAGAATCTGACATTAGAAAGTAGCCTCAGGTCAAAATTCGCAGCAACAGTCACACCCAAGAAACAGATTGGGAGAAAAAGGGAAATTTTAATAGTAGATACTGGAACCAGATCAAGAAAACATTGCTTGAAGCCACGTCAAGATTATATCGGACCCACAACCAACACAAAGGGACAGTAGTAAGTGCAACTAGTACAGTCTAAATTGAATCTGCAAGCAAAATATAGACAATATCAACAAGGGTCACAATGGTAAGCTGATACCAACCTCCCGCTTTGAACCTTTGCCAACTTTCTGCTGGGAACTGCATCGTTTCTCCTCTTCCTGCAACAATAAGAGGGAAAAGTAAATAAAAAAACAAAACCATATGAAAATTGGGCTGTATATTTACTAGCCCCAAAAACAACAACAACAACAACAACCCAGTATATCCCGCAAAGGGAGGGACTCGGAGTCAGGATGTACGCACTCTTTCCCCGAACAAGTCAAGAGAGTGTTTCCAATAGCTCCAGAACAATAGGATACAAGAACTACAAGAAAGGAGGGTTCAAAGAAGGGAAACAGAATCAGAAACGAGGCGGGCAAAAGACAAAAATATAGCAAGGACAGAAGAGCAAAACATCAAGACTCAAAACTCTATTCATCCACCGCAAAAGCAGAAGACAAAAATATAGCAGGGTCGGGGGGTGAGGATTTACTAGCCCCCAAAGGACTATATTAAAACCTGGTTTGATATTTCCAAAATTTCCAAATTTGCTAGGGTGTATTCCAAAACGACTCCATACAAAAACATCCATGCAAAGTAATTGGAGGTTTTTTCCTAGTTTTCTAGAGTTTTTATCTGAAATCTATTTAGAGATGCAAGTGTACAAAACACACCACTAAACCCAAACTGAAATTTCACAAGTTAAAATACGCTCAAATGACTAATAAGTGCTAGTTAGAGGCAAAACGCTAATATACCAATAAAATTTTCACAAGTTAAAATACGCTCAAATGACTAATAAACTGAAAGGAGAAAGCAGCAAACTCACTTGAATGAAATGCAGATAGTATTTGTTGAAAGCCCTCAGGGTCTCCTTGACTTGGAAACTCGCACTCTTCCCGACATGACTCGCTCCGTTCTGATCCCCATTCACAAATTCAACCTGCAAACCCAAACTCATCAACTCCCCTCCCTCAACCTCTTCCGTACCAAGCATCTTCTTCACGATTTGAACCCCCTTATGCTCCACTGCCTCCTCCACTTCCCCATTATCATCACCGTCGCTCGTCTTCTTCCTCTTCCGGCTCACTTCCGCCTTTTTCTTGCTGATTCTCGGCTCCACTTTCCGCAAAGCCTCCTCGCTGTAACAAACATCATGTCCCCTCTCAGTCCTCAGTTTCTGGAGCCTCGAACTAGTCCTCCTGACCTGAGCCGCATCGCTGACCAGAGAAGTGCTCATGCACTCCATGGAAGGAGCCACCATGGCTAAACCCTAGAAATCAAGCAGAAAAATGCAGTAAAATAAGGATACACATGCTCGAATCAAGAGAGATGAGGGCTACCTGCTCGAATCAAGAGAGAAAATGGGAGATTTGGGAACGCATTAAGGATTTTTCTAGGTCTTACCGACGATAATAATGGAAGTGTGCGAGAGAGGGGTGGGTTTGCTGGAGATTCGTTTCAAAATCAGAACTTGATTTTGGGAAGTGTGAGAGAGAAGGAGAGAAGGAGGGACAGAGAAGGCGGAGAGCACCAATTTTGAAAGACCGAAATTTTCGGAACCCAACCCTCCACTTTCCCTCCCTCCCTCTCTGCAGTTTTGTCCGCTCTGCTTCTCTTCCCGCTTTCTGGCTGCTGCTTCCCTCCCAACTCTCCTCCACTTTTTTTTATTTTATTATTATATTATTATTATTTTTTACGCCGAATAAATATTAGGTTGGCAGAAGTCCTTCCTAACGCATCCTTCCGGACAAAAACAAGCAGTTCTGGATCATCCTCACAACAATCGTCGGCAGGGAATGCATGGGCACTACGAGCAAGATAGTCATTCACGGCATTTGATTCCCTGAAAATACGACGAATAGCGACATAAGAAAATGACGAAATATCTAACAAAATATTCGATTGTAGCAGCTCGATAGTCCAAGGGCATTTCCAATCCCCCAGTAAAGCCTTTATAACTAGTAAGTTGTCCCCTTCGATCCGAAGGTTTAAGATCTGCATTTCCCTAGCGCATAAAATATCCATTTTGAGACCAAGGTTTTCAGCAAAAACAACGGAGACACTAGTGCAAATGGGCCGATGTAAAGCGACCACCACACCACTAGAGTCTCGGATGACAAATCCATAAGACACCGATTCGCCCGGCATAACTGATCCGTCTAAATTTAGTTTGTAACGATTTGTAGGAGGCTTGTCACACTTCCCGGAGCGTTGTCGAGTATGGCCGGCATGATCAACCAAACGAGCGCCCGGACGAACAGAATGGCAATTACCACCTCGACCAGAAGTAGCAGTAATGGGGAGATCGTCCTCCAGTTTCTTTGTTTGTTTCCAGCAACGAGTACTTGTAGTATATAGCAGAATTATTTCGTTTATAGTTAATTTGTTGGTGTGGTTAAACACTAATTGGTTTCTGAAGAACCACAAAGCCCACCACGCTGAGGCTAGATCAATAAAAGATTTGGTACCAATTGCCTCCTTGATATCGGTAAGTGGAAGCATTCCACCTAGGGGTGGGCACGGGACGAGACGGAGGTCGTCCTGCGTAATTTTTGCGGGACAGGACTGGGACCGGGACGGGACGGGCTTTGTTCTTCAAATAAAAAAATTATAAAAAAAACCTTAAAATTTTCATGTATATATTGCGATTCTCAAAGGCGTTGCGGCCTTGCGGGCGCGGGCCGGGCTAAACCGCTTAACGGATTGGATGTCGTGTCCAAGCCCGTCCAGAATTACGGGCGCGGCTACCCGCTGGTACCCGCAGTAACATATGTATATATACATACTATACAATACTGATATATACATTAATATATTTATATGTGTTTATATACACATTAATATATGTTCATATATATACACTGTAATAGATATTTTTTAAAATTCAAAATCACTTAAATAATCTCATGTATACAAATATACATACAGTAATATATATTTTTAAATCAATGTGTATACTGTATACCTTATCTACATATATTTGTATACACATTAGTATAGGTATATACACACTGTAGTATACGTAGTATGTATATATACTGATAAGAAATACACAGTAATATATTTATTTATACTGTAATTTCAAAATATATATGTAATAAATATTTTATTATTTTATTATATGTGTGTGCGGGACGGGACGGGATTTGCGGGATCCCGCCGGGTCGTCCCGCATAATTTTTGCGGGACGGGACGGGATTTGTGCCCACCCCTAATTGCACCCACTCCGACACTCGCCGCAAGAGCCCTCGAAATTCGGATATGTAGAACTTTTAAAAGGTTGGTCGCCATAGGGCACTCAAAGAAAAGGTGAGCCACCGATTCACTAGATTTATCACATAATGCACAACCAAACGGCACGGCCACATGCGATTTTTGTAATCTGAGAGTGGTTGGAAGACCATCACGAGAGATTTTCCAAAGGAAATGACGTACTTTAGGTGGTACGTCCAGATCCCAAATCCAACCACAACCAAAAGTGGTCGACCCAACATGTTTTGATAATAAGGAGTTTGCAGAGCTGGCTGAAAACCAACCATTATTGCTTGGACCCCAATAGAGACGATATGTCATTGGATTATTAGGCAGAGTGATGCTCATTATTAAGTCGATATCTTCTTTAGACGGAATATTTTTTAAAGAGGCGGTTATTAATGGTCTGTTCCACTGACCTTCTGTGTTGATGAAGTGATATACCTTTATACCCGTTAGGGCTTCCGATATAGGTTGCAATATTCTGGATTCCAATGGTTTTAAGAGGGTCCAATTATGAGACCAAAAGCCAATGGTCTGGTTGTTTCTAACACTCCATTGAAGGCCCTGCTTGAACTTAGATCTGATAGACATAAGACGATTCCACTGCCAAGATGAAAGACCCTTTTTCTGGTAGCTGAGCAGATCGTGCCCTTTAAGATATTTATGTGAGACTACACGGACCCAGATGTTGTCTAGTTCATAAATAATCTTCCATAGAAGCTTCATTTGCAGTGCTATGTTCATAGACATAGATATTAATAAAAGTTATGATAAAAAAATGTTACCCAAACTGCATCTTTAAAGATATCATCATTTTTAAAAAAAATTCATTTAAAGTAACATATATAGATATAGATGTTTTAAAGCTCTCTTATTGGTTAGTAAGAAATAATGATATAATTGCAAATTTGTTTAAAAAATATCATTGTAATTTGATATTAAGAATGCATATAGATAGTTAGTAAATGTGTTAAAAATAAAAGAAAAAATTTGATTGATTTGAAGAGAGAACGAAGGAAGAAAAAGATAATTAAAGGAAAAAATATTTGTTTAGTTTCAAGAGCTATTTAAAAAAAGTAGAGATAACGCGTAGGTTGAAAATAACATAGACAAGTAGATATAGAGATATAGAGATAGATAAAAAAAATTGCATATAAATTAATACTAGACATTAGATTGAATTGGATTTTTTTTTTTTGTAACGCGGGGGTCCAAAATTGTCAACTAATCTTTCTGGGCCCAAGCCCTAGCCTTCAAATGGCTCGAATCAGTAAGCCAGGTGGCCGACAGGCTCACCCAAGTCAATAAAGGATTGAGCACTACACAAAGTGAGTAAGAAATGAGATTTGAACATTGACCTCTTGCAAGGGTCTGTTCTCCCTTACCACTAGAGCAATTAGTCATTGGTAGATTGAATTTAGTGATTTTAATTAAGATCAATAGTTAGTAAACATGTTTAAAAAAGAAAAAAAATGGTTGATTTAAAGAGATAAAGAAAAAAACATGACTCATAGAAAGTAGAGAATGAATGAGAGACTAACACGTAAACAACAAATATTACTATATGTTTTAAAAATATAAAATAATAATAATATATAATCTTATGGAGCATGGGAAATGCTAACTGGATTCTCAACACCCAACTAATCTCTCCCTTCTTCAAGCACAATAGATGGCACCAACGAGAAGCACCCACTTCCTTGTTGCGAACATGAACAAAACTGCCTAGAGATTTTCACAATTCACATCTCAAAATGGATAACAGTAGAAATCGATTTGAGCAAAGATTGCATAAGCCAATCTTGCAGTCGACATGTTTCTCTTCTCTCGAGTCTGTTTGTAATTACTTTTTTTTTAAAAGGGTAAATATATAGATGTGGTAATTACCATGTTACAAAAGTACGTGACCAAATGAAGAGTAAGATGTAAGAAGATGAATCATAGTACAAAAGGATTCCTCAAGCTAGCTCCAATTCTCATATCCTAATCAATATCCCCCATCCTCCTATACACACGTCTATCCCATACCTCATGTTCTCTCTTCCTCTCTAATGTTCCCACACCAGTTTTCGTTCTAATCTCTGCACTAGTGATTTGCACTTCCACTTAGCAGAAATACGGGAACGACAACTAGTAATAATATGTAATGCACAAGCTTTCGGCAAAAATGGTTCATTACTAAATACAAGTGTGTGTTCTATGCTTCCAAGTAAAATAGACAGTTGCTACGAACACTAGTAATTTAGCTTGGAAGAGCTGCATTGTTTGGATGCCAGTCGGCTCTCTAGCAAACCAGTCGAGCCAATCTCCCAAAGTACCATGCCTGCAGTTGATTCCTATCCATCCAAACACAAGATTCTGCACTGCACGCGTAGCTGGGCATTCGAACCACAGATGGTCCTCACTTTCTTCCGCTGCTTTGCAAAGCATACACTTCGCTGCTTCCATGCCTTTCCAACGCCTCACTCTCCTACCCGTGCTCAGTCTTTGTTTCGCAGCCAGCCACACTACAAAAAACCACTTCCTATATGGCAGCCTTTTCTAAAATAAGCTTCCCCAATTTACCTCTTATCTTTTCTCAAGCAGTAGATTATAAATTTTTGAGCAAGAGACCCAACCTGTTGGTTGAAGGAGCTGATCAAACACAAGTGCTGGAGAATCAAGTGAGGACATCATACCTTTTATCTCATCCCTAGTTGCAAGTAGGCTTTTCCAAATCCAACTATCATCTACCTTTTTTCTGTATGTCCCAAATCACTTCACCCCGCAAATGATTATGGACACACCAACTGTACCATATGCTCGGTTGTGATAGCACAAGATCGCCGGTCGGTTTTGCCTATTCCACGACAGAAGCTCACGAATGTCAAGCCCTCCCTCCATATACGGTTTGGTGACTTTAGTCCATTTCACTATACATTTCCGTCCTTCAATATTTCCATTCCATAGAAATCTTCTGCACATGCTTTCAATTCTATCCATAACTCCTTTTGGTAACACAAACTGCCATGAGGAGTTGAAGCCTACTAGCATAAGAGACCCTTCTCGTGGCCCATGATTGCATCAGTGCATTGATTTTATCATACAGTGGCCCATATTCCGATATCCTCACTCTTTTAGAATGGAGTGGTATGCCAAGATACCGAACAGGAAAGCAGTCTGTGACAAATTCTAACCTCTGCGTGATCAACTCAGACAAATCAAAGCTAACACCCGCAAGGAAGAATGTGCTTTTATCTTTCTTTGCACGCAGCCCAGACACTGCATCGAAGTAATCAAGACATTCCTTTATAATGCCCAAAGAATCCAGATCAGCATGGCAGAACACAAGTAGATCATCCATGAAAGCAAGATGTGTCAATTTGAGGCCTTTACATCTCGGATGATACCTGAACTTAGAATTTTCTGTAGCCTTTTTAAGCATTCTACTTAGTATTTCCATGCTTAAAACAAACAGATATGGGGAAAGGGGATCGCCCTCCCTTATCACCCTCTTTGCTGGAAAATGTCCTTCAGGAGCTCCATTGATAATCACCGAGAAGGAAGTCGTTGTGACACATTCCATAACAAGATCAACAAACTTCGGTGGATAGTTGAAGTACATGAGTGTATTTCAGTGTATTTCTAACGAAGTCCCAACTTAGGAAATCATAAGCCTTTTGTAGATCTACCTTGATAGCACATCTCGGTGACCCTCTCTTGGTTCCATACCCATTAACCACCTCAATTGCAATTGCACAGTTATGTACAATGGACCAGCATGGGATAAAAGCTCCCTGATTTTCAGAAATCAGCATTTTCTGATCGGTTTTTATTCTTGCTGCTAAGATCTTCGTGATGACCTTCATGACCGTGTTGCAACCAATGGTCTAAATATCGTGTATCGGGGTCTTATCGGTTAGGGGTAAAAAGGATATTGGGAATATATCGGAGATATATCGGGATATAACAGATTTATCGAATTCGCTAATTTTTAACCATAAATATTTTATTTATACTTTAAATTTGAAAAATAGCCTATTCAACCAGTATTTTTAACATAAATCGAAACTTAATCATCCTTTCAAATTGAAATTTTGAAAGCCATATCTGTTCGATGTATGCAGATTCATTGAACCTCTCAATTTAAACACAATTTACACAGACCACAGTACACATACTCACAAATTGCTCCCAATTCCGTAATTTTTCACGATTTACCGTACAAGTGCCGAGGGACTGAGGGAGACAATGTAAGTGGTAGCTATCAACTAGAGGTGCATGGAGAAGATCAGGGGTCGCCGGAAAAGAAGCAGGGCGACCGAAGAAGAAGCAATCGCACTAAGCGACTGAGGCTGTCGGAGAAGAAACGCCTGAGGCAGTCGGAGAAGATTCGTTGAACGCCAGATGTAGTTTGGCGTCGGAGAAGAAACAGGGGCGGCCACCGACCGGAGAAGAAGCAGGATGAGTAGGGGCAGCCGGAGAAGAAGCAATCGCAGATTCGCCACTCGCAAGCCCTAGGTTTGGATCGAATTGGAGACTCATGTGATCGGTAACTCGGGTCTCAACTCTCAAACAGTGGATCAAACTCAACAATTCAACCCATTTTTCTGATTTTTCCATATAAAAAAATGTCGACCAAAAAAAAATTTAAAAAAATTTATCAAAACGACGTCGTTTCAAGGCAACGATATATCGGTCAACCCGATATTGACCCGATATATCGGTGTTGACCCGATATATAGAGTTGACCGATATTTATCACCCGATACGCCGATATCGTAGCGGATTCTAAATATCCCCGATATATCGCCGATATATCGCCGATATATCGGCCGATATATCTGATATTTAGAACACTGGTTGCAACACGAAATTGGCCTCAATTCTTTGACATAGGTGGGATTGGCTACCTTTGGAATTAGGGAGATGAAGGTAGCGTTGATTTGCTTGAGAACCTTTCCATTTCTGAAAACTTCCGTCATGGCCTCACACGTATCTTTCCCCACAATGCTCCATGTATCTCGAAAGAACTTGTAATTACTTTGTAAAATTGAAAAAGACTAGTGATTGACATGTTGCTAATAGACTCGATGAGATGAAGAGGTTGTTTTTGAAAGGGTTAAAAAGGAAAATACATTGGGCAACGAACGAAGTTCATCAACGTATTCATAATACTACATACATGGATATTTACTCTTTCTTCATTTGATCTGAGGCTTCATTTCATCCGAAAGCCAATGTGTTTTGGCCACCAAATCTTTGAATGTAGGTACTACTGCACCAATGTAATATGAAGAAAAACCAATTAGGGGTAGCAACTACTTAAATTACACCCGACCTTTGATGCTACAACTACAAAATGCTTAATCCAAATCACCTGAATTATTTGTGCTGGGCAACCTCAGCTCTCGTTTGTAGCAAAAGGGTGACAATCACAAAAGAAAGCTAACATGTAAGATCCCTTCGCTGGTGAAGATTGATCTAAAAACATCAAAAACCTTAGTTGTTGTCCCCTTCTCTACTCTCAATTTCATATTCATCGTCATCAGGCTCTCCGACGTAATCATCCACATCCTCATCAATGCTGGAACGGAAATTTTTCGAATTATCAAATGCATCCGCTGCTTCAGTACCAAAGCTGTCAAACTTCACATCGCGGTGTTTCACCAAAATCCACCTAAGTAGACGGTCCTCCTTGTTCAAGTAGTGCAACTCTTTGTTGATTTAGGGCGTAGCCATCATCGTCATCTGCATTAGTTTCCCCTGTGTTATTCATTCCATAAAAACAAACCAAGTCAGTTCAGCAAAGATACACGTATCATTATTGGCAGAGAAAGCTGAAGGATAAGTATAGACATCGAATCGAAGCAATTTCAATCAAGTCCTTTAAAGTTTTCAGTCATTAGGCATGTCCCTTATTTTACATTTAGAAATTCCATTTCAGATCATTAATCCTGACATAGTGACACCTTCCTATTTAACATACGCATTAGTGTTTTCAATGCTTACTGGAGGAACATGGACTCAAGCTAAAATCAGTGTTAGTCTGAAATAGCAAGTCTAGTACTTTATATAGGATATTTGGTCATATATAACCGTCTTGGTTAGTTATATATAACCGTCTTCGTAGACAGGAAGATAATTATTAAACAAGTAACTGATATCAGAAAAGGTCGGTGCACCCCATGTTAGTTAGTGGTTAGTGCTTGCTAAGATTACTCACAGTCAGAACATGATTATCAAACCAAAGTGCGGGGACTACTGGCAAATTTCAGTCTAACTAGGGATGCCACGCCATAAATATCTGTTGTTATGTCCAACAATCAAGAATCAGAGCCTACAAGTTACAACACATCTTTGCTTCAATTATAAATAGCAGGAGCTATATCCAAAAAGATCTTATGTAAACTCTTGGTTAGATGGAGTCGATGGACTCTTTTTAGTTTCTGTTGAAACTAGGAAACGAGGTTCGTAGTATATGTATGTAGCTGTGATCTACATTATTTTAAAGAACAGTAAATCAGGTTCGTACTACCATCTAGTTGTGGATGAAGCTTGCCTAACTGCTCAGAACTTCAGGAGTGTAATAGATGATATGACAATGGGTTGCAAGAATTTTAGTGAATCTCGTGCTAAGTTGTTACTTGCTTAGTGTATGACATGTGAGTCTCTATTTTAAACTCCTGGAAATTGATTTTAAAAAGACGATAACAATTCAAGGAAAAAGGGTTGACTAATTTCAACCACCTTAAACTCAACAGGTAGAAAACAGGATAAAAAACACAGATAAAATAAACAAGATAGATATGAATTTTGTAGTATTTTCAAACATGAAAAATTCGCATAATACCACTTATAAAGGCGCAATTATATTGAAGATTGGAAAATGAAAACAAGCAAAGCGATACCTCGTAAAATCGGCCATCAAGCTTCTTGATGCCATAACCCAATTGAACACTTCCCAATGACTTGACCTCAGTGACAACACCGTTTCTAGCATATACATGCCTTCCCACACGAGAAACCAAATCCTTCAAGGCCTCCCTTGACACTTGGGGCTTCAGGAGAAGCATACAATCATAAAGCGGCATGTTTGGCCCCTTATTGCACGTAATTAAACTTTTATTCCTCTACTGTACAAATATAGACACAAGAGAAACATGAGAATCTTCTACCTCAAATAAACATAACACTGAATACAGATGATGCTGCACAAGTCAGGATAACAAAATGAAGAAACTTTTGCCATAGTGAAGGATAACTCAACAAAACGAATACAATAAGCAATGAACTGTGGGAGCCGAGATAAAGTATGGAAAAAACATAAATTAACCATTTTCATGTAAAGCTCAAACATGAGAAAACATTTCAAAAAGAAGAAAGAACTGTGATTGACGATAACACAAAGCGCAATCTGCAGCTCTAAACAATCTAAAATGAAACAGGCAGCTACCAGGGGAGAACACCATTGAATCAAAAACATAAGAGAAGATTACTAACATATAATCATTTGCAAAGCATAAAATGAAACCCTAATACAAGCCTAAAATTAAGGCATCGAGTTGACTCGTATGAAATAAACCCTAATACAAGCCTTCAATATTCAATTCCATTTAATCAAAATCAATTCAATATTTCACAAAAAAAAACACATTAGCAACAAAGAATGTAGTAACCAACTATGATGCACGGACACCGCAATTTTTGTAATACACAGGTGTCCGACACGGGGAAGCAGCTCGGAAATGGTCAAAAAATGCTTGGACCCAGTCAACAAACGCCACATCCGATGGAAACGGCGGGGACACGGAGTGGGAATGCCCCATCAGATTTTAACCCGAAAAAATCATTTTTTAAATTATAAAGAGAAGATTTCCAACCTCTATTGTGTCCGTCAATGGCGTTTCTTGTTGAATACAACATCAAACTTATGAATCAGAAGAAATACCAGCAACAATGGCACTTAACTAATGCATTCCAAAGAGGGAACATCCATTAACTCACAAAATCAACCTAGAAAACAAAATCTGTCAAATAAAAAACACGATAAAATTTAACTTCCAACATAGCTTCCAAAATGAAAATTTCTTCTTCAAAAATAATTAATTCAAACCTACAAAAAACCATTAAGATACATAAATAGCCACTTCCAGGAAACAAAACCGTTCACACGGTTCTCAAAGCAGAGGAGGAAGTAAATTAAAGAGGAAAAAAAACGCATGATTGGTTTTTGAGGATAAAAACACTTGATTCACCCATTCTCTTCCTCTAAATCTATTCAAAGCTAGAGATAATATTTTCTTACAAAAGATGAATGACAGAAGTCAGTAAAGCTCGACTGGACTGGAAAACAAAAGATGCAATTTTTATAACAAGGGTAATATCATAAATTACAGAAGTCATCAAAGCTCGACTGGACTGTGAAACAGGTATGCACAAAGGCAATGCTCAACAATAATCCGACTCGGAAAATTAAAAATATACAAATCCAAGAAAAAGTAGAGTCAAAATCAGGGGAAGAAAAAAGGGCGTGTATAAATTAGGCTTGTACTGAAAACAAGATATTTTCAAAACGCCATAAAAGACAAAGAGGGTTCATCCATTGAAAGGGGGGCTGGAGGCAAGAGATCAGAAACTGATAAAGGCTCGGAACATGGTAAATCCAGTACCGTAAACCACTAAGGTTGGATTCGTGTATCGTTTTCCGTGACGGGAACATCGAACCGAGATCGTTCGGAAACTCAAACCAGATCGATGATGGCGGCAATCGGCGGGGTCAGAAGAAAATAAAGATCAGGTGAAGAACACTAAGGATCTAGGAAGAGGGAGAAGAACGACTTACATGGAACAAGCGAAGAATGGAAGAACGACGAAGGGTTTTCGCCTGGCTCCGCTTGAGATATAAAATGTTGGTTTAATTAAAGAAAAAATGACCCAAAATAATACAAACTATCACTCATAATCTAAAATAATCAGTCTTGCTATTCACACCCGGATCCGGCTCCCATCCGGTTTCTAATAAACTGTAGCATACATTTGATGTCATATCCACCGTTTGAATTAACCAACGGTTGATATTAATCTATATTTTAAAAACACAAAATAAAAAAATGTAACAAAATTGCTTGCCGATAGAAACTTCCTAGTTCCTCCTTCCCCTATTTTTTCTGGCGATAACCTATAGCCTACGAGAACCTTCAAATTGGTGATTTTCAATGGCACTTCATTGGAGGACTACGCCAACAACTGGAAGCAGCAAGAAAGAGGTGTTGGCTTTAGTTGTGTTGCGCGATTGACAAAGATAAGTACATGTATCAATTTGGGGTATGAGAAAATTAGGGTTTATCATATTGGAAATTCATGAGATGTGGTTGAATTTGTAGAATTCAATGAATTCATATTTCAAATTCAGTGATTTTTAGGTTTCATGGATTTGAATTTGGTATTGGGTTTCTGCATTGAATTGAATTTGGTATAGGAATTCAATTTATATATGGAATTGGCAGAGTATTAGGTTTATGTGTGATGCAACAAATTGCAATTTTTTATGCCTTTCTGGCCAAATAAATTTAAATTTTTAATATGATGGTAAAAATCTGTTGTCATGTTTTGGAATTGCATATGTTTTGGTTATGTTTTATTGCTATCTGAAGTCCTAAGGAAGAGTTGGAATTGCATAAGGTTTGTTCATGTGTTTAGTGCCATGTTTTGAGGTAATAAGTGCATAAAATCTCTTGTCAAGGTGACAAAAATATGTTTTCAAGCATACTATTTTAAAAAATCTTTTGTCATGGAATTTGGTAAATTTTTATCAAGCATACATGAAGCTTGACATGTTTATAACTCTTGATCAAAGGATTGAACTCTAATCCCATACATTGCATCATCACTTTGATCTTACGTACATACCTATCGTGATGCCTTGTTCCTTCACATTCTCTTTGACAAGCATGCATAAAAGGAGATAATGTACGGTTTGTTTAAAAAAAATCTGAAAGTACTCATGTAACAATTTTAAGCATATTAGCTCAAATGGTAGAGCGATGTGCTTAAGCACAACTATGCGGGTTCAAGTCCTGCATAGGCTAATGTTATAAAAGTTGTTGACCGAGACACAAAGACACCCAAGGTTGCAAATTAAATGCAAATACTTCAGATCGAGTTTGGTTTAACACACATGGTAAGCACAACATGTGACAGGTTGGTTTAGAAGAATTGAGCTGCTAATATCCTACTCGCGACTGCGGTGTTATTGATCATTAGCTCCTCTTAATTATGAGTAAATCCATTCCTATGGGGTAAATATGGATTTTTGGTAGCCGAAAACACCATTTCATGACAGTAAAAAACAATAGTCAGCAGACTGCTTTTGTTGTTCAACACGTACATATAACCGAAAACACCAAAAAGATTAAGCAAAAGGAGTGCAGCTTGAAGAGTGATGACTTTGTTCAGTTCAACATAGAGACACCAGCAACATCACCAATACATTGTCTTATGTAGTGTCCACTTGAGTCATAATCATAAATTTTAATAATATTAGCCTATGCGGGATTTGAACCCGCATCTTTGTGCATGAGCACAATGCTCTACCATTTGAGCTAATAGACTTAAAATTTGTAAATAGAATTTGAGATAATAAGTATGAAAAAATGAAAATTCCATGAAAATTGATTGTGAGTAGACGCTATTACTTAGTAACCACAATAGAGAAGTCAAGTAGCAACGAGTTCTCATGCTTTCTTAGAGAGAAAAGGGTCAGCTTCACAATTGTGATAGAAATATACATATAAGCTCTTTTAGTATTCCATTCCACATTAAGTAGAAGATAGAAAATATGAATGAGATGGAGCTAAGACTACAATACTTAACATTACATTACTTACAAGTATTGCAGAAATGCTTAAAAAACAGTTATAACACGTGACCTACACTCTACATATTTTGATGGTCAACTTGCAAGAACCTAGCAAAGTGTTAGGATGTTAAGATCCCACCCTTGTTAACCTATGCACATGGTTTCATACTTTCATGCTACGTATAACAGTATAACACTAACAAAAGTGGCATTGACAATAATTCTTTTAACTGCCAAATATATACTCCACAATAATCATTGAACAATGACAGTAAAGACCATAACTATGTGTATAACAATAACCCTTCAATCTCTGCTAATCAAAGTTGTGGATAAATTCTTATCTTTCCAAAGATTCACAATAAGCCAGTTGTAATATGAAAATTCAAATATTCAATTCAATGAGAACTTAACCTGACAATGCATATCGAGCTTATAAGATTGCGAATGCCAAGAATTTCGAAACAAACCTAAATTCGACATATGAATCCACTCACCAAATTCAACGACAAATCACCAAATTGAAACTAACGAAACCCAAAATCCATAAATTTGACCTATCAATCCATGAAACTGCACAAATAGACGTACACCCTATATCAATTCTCTCAAGTTTTATTTCGTCTGCCCGTTGGTGATGGGGTGTAGTTCGAATCTGGGCATGTGTTTTGCATTATGATGGAAGTAGACAAAGGATATCATTAGATTAAATAAAGAAATCTTCTAACTGAAATTTCCCACAAATCGCAAAATTTTAAACCCATAAAACCTAATTTTCTCAAATTCTTTAATTTGATACACATACCTGTCGTCCCTCACGCAAGACAGCGACGACGGTGCGCCACCTTCTTTCCATGTCCAGTTGCCGGCTTCGTCCTATAACAAATTGATACAATTCTGATTTGCCATTGATGAGGACAGATTTGGGTGTTCTGAAAAAGGCTAGGATCATCGATAGAAGGGGTAAGGGAAGGGAAGAATGCAAGAGAGAGACAGAGAAGGTAAATTTGATCTAAAAGCCTGAAAGAGAGAGATAGATTTGGGTGGCGGCGAGGAACGCGAGATAGGGAGTAGCGCGGCGGCGAGGAGCGAGAAAGAGGGAGTAGCGTTCATCTAAAAGCCCTCATCGACTTTCTTATCGAAAGCCGGATCCTATCGGGAGGAAGAAGAGCTCTGTTGGGGGTGGGGGAGGAGTCGGACTTTTTTTTTTTAAAGAAAAATAAATTAAAAACTAATCCTAACCCTTGATCTGATCGGACGGTGGAAATTGAGAAACTGTAGGGTGCAGTACTGGACGGGAGCCGGACCCTTCGCACCCTATTCACACCGTAATATATCGCTAAACCCATGACTCCGGTGTCGGTGACCTCGGTGCCGTCCTCACCAATGGGTGTCGGTGGAAAGCACTGAGATAGCTCCCCAACATGCCAATTAAAAGCCCAACTTCTAAAGGATAAATAAGGGTGTGTTTGGATTCTAAAATGCATTATTTTTACCTAGGTTTATGTGCATGTTTGGTTACCTTACATATTTTACTTCGATTTTTGCAACTTTTTTAATTATACAACCAAACATGCACATAACCCGAGGTAAAAAAAATGCATTATAATTATTGCATTTTGGAATCCAAACACACCCTAAGGCCCAATCTTACTAAAAGAAACAAACCCTAATTAATGAAATGAGAATCAGCCGCCACTTATCTTCTTCTCCAATAGAAAAAGTGGGCGATCTCCCTTGTGAATGACAAGGCATCGGCATAGCCAAGGTGGTGGGGAACGCTGACGGTTCCCTCGAAGCCTTCATCGTCAAGGCCACCAACCATGACGTCGGCGTGGGGATTGGGCCTTCACATATTGCTTGTCCATGACGGGAAGGTCGTAAGAGATGAAGTGAGTACACAAGTTCTTGATGTCACCCTGGGTACAGACCCAGCCTGTCATCGGCTCCGAAAGTCGGTACCGGTGAAAACCTTGCCTATTTCAAGTGTCGATGTCAACACCGTGCGGATGGCGAGATTTTGACGATGCACATAACAACCTCCAAAATAATACGTGTTAGGATATAGAGATATCCAGGATTTGGAAAATCATATCTTTGATATTTGTTAATATTGCAATATCTTGTAATCCCATTTATATACAAGGAGATAGAATGAGATCCCTTTGAGGACTCAATTACCATAATCATCTCTAATTACATGGTATCACGCATCCGTTCTTGAATTTCCTAACCCGATCTCAAGAACCCTAACGATCATTTTTCTGCTTCCCATGGCAGATCCCAACCCGCCACCCACCGACGCTGCCACCCCTTTTCATTTCGCTCAATCTGTCTCCAACATCAAACACCATATCCCTCTCACTCTTGACATCCACAAAATCCAATAGCATACTTGGGCTGAGCTTTTTCAGGTTACCGCCACCGCCCATGATGTTCTACATCACATCGATGGCTCTGATCGTCCGGAAGGCTATCCCACACTCACTGGCAACAATTAGACTCGATCGTCCTCTCTTGGATCTATGCGACGATCTCCGAGGTAGTGTTGTTGATGGTCATCAAGTCGGGCTCCTCGGCTAGGGAAGTTTGGCAGCGCATCAAATCGGCACGGGCGACTTGAAATACCCCAAATTATTTTTGGGCTATTTCTTATTTTTATTTAATTAAATAAATCTATATTATAATCAAACTATAATATATATCTTATGAATTTGGTCATTCAATAAATTCACATAAGATATATGGTATGAATTAGAATAATTAAATTCTTCTAAAGAGAAATAATATATGAGTTGATTTAATTACATAAATCCTCAACATACTCTTATTATTTAATTTATAAAGTTAAATTAAATAATATTCATCCCGTTAAAGGAGAAAAACCTATTTTTATCGTGTATTGATTCTTAATCACAAAGAATCAATGCACGACAAATATTAGGGTTTCCCACAACCCAAAATCCCCCACGTCACCGCACCTTGTTATCCATCCAACCATCGCCGCCCGATCATCACCTTCGCCGCCGAGCCACTGCGATCGAAGCCCCTGCCCGGAGAGCGCCCATCCTTGTCGAGCCCATCACCGCTGGCCATAGCCCTTTCCCGGAGACACTCCATGAGCCAAGCCGTAGCCTCCTTCCATGTTCTCCACCGCCGGAGGTAGGAGCCATTGTCGTCGTCACCTCGATTGCCGCCTTACCGCTGTCCATTGCCGCCGAGGCCCTCGCCTGCGCCGTTAGCTATCGACGTCGGAGGAAGAGCCGGGTGAGACGGGATTTCCGACCATCAACGCCATTGATACAGCTGAAACTCAGAAGTGACAATGTAACCGATAAATCTTGATCTAGAAACTTGTAATTGAGTTCGAATATGAGCACAACCAACCCTAGATAGAAGCGCTGATTCGAAGGAGGAGGATGCAAGTGAACTGATTTGAGAGAGTTTGAGATTGGAATTTGATAATTTGTATTTGGATACCTTCTACTGGATTTGGAGATCAGTACATATAGTCATATAAACCATGGGTTTGCTGGGAATTAAAAACACTAACAAACCGGTTTACTTAGACCGGGAACCAAGCACACTAACAAGAACGAGCCTATTGCTCTGCAAGCATAAAGGCCGAAGGCCACTTGACTGCAGGTCTAACCTCGATTCAAAACCACAAACCATTATTCCTGTTACACCGGGCCGAGCCATTGCTCTTCATCACTGTTGCTTCTTCTTCGTCTCGGTACGCAACTTCGATTGAATCAAATAGGAGATTTCAATCTCTTTTTGCAAAATTACAGAAACCACCCTCAGTTCATGTTTTATTAGTATTTCGGCCTCAATTAATTTTTAATTAATTCAGCTACCCATAGTTCTTAACCCGATTCAATTCTTGCCCGTTTCAGCGACACCCGTCAATCCCGAAGCACCTACGCCGGATCCCACTCCCCGAGGAATTTATATCGGTATAAATTCTTAACTTTATAGAATTAATTCAATTTCTAATTGAGTTAAGTAAAGTTAATTGTATGAAAAATCAATATATAACATCCCTTTTTCGTTGGATTCGGTAGGTGCTAAAATCTCGTCTTGTTGTCGTCAACCGATCATCGAAGGTTAAGGAAAGTGGTTTCGTTCAACGCCCTTTGCATGTTTTGTGATTCTTTTGACGTGCCTTTTTAATTCTTCCGTGTCGAATGCGGCCCTGTTGCCAATTCCCTTGCCAGTCTTGATAAATTGCATATTCGTCTGCTTGATGTAATTTATCTCCCTATTCATAAGTTGACACGAGTATAAATTAATGGGAAATTATTAGTTTAATTATAGTGATATGCTTATTAAATATGTTATTTGTTAATGAATCGCGACCCTTGCACGCCTTCTAACTTTAATTATAGTGATATGCTTATTAAACCAACAAGGACGTGCAATCACAGATATTTCAAGAATCTTAAAAATGTATGCTATTAATGGGCAATCTTCAAAGTCTCACTCGAGATAAGTGAAATCATCGCCTGTAGCATGCTCTCCCGTTAGAAGGCGTGCAAGGGTCGCGACTCCGACCCTTAATAGGCACTCATCAGCTCCGGCGATCTCCCGCCCACGCAGCCGGACCCGGGACCTCGCCACGCCAACCGACCCCAGGGCAAAGGCGGTCACCACAATCACTGCGGTTCTGGAAACCGTAGCCACGGATGCCACCAGCAGCGCCCCTGGCACCCGCCGCCCTACCCCGGCTACTACTTCCAACAACCGCAGCAGCAGTGGCCCCAGCCACTGTGTCCGTACTCGCCTACCCCGCCACCACCCTGGTACCGCCCACCGCAGCAGGAGCAACCCCAGACGTACTACACTCAACCCCAGTTCACCCCGTCCCCGTTCGACATCGACGCCGCTTTCAACACCATGTCCCTCCAACCTCCGGAGGGCAATTGGTACATGGATACCGGGGCTACATCCCACACCATGAATGATCAAGGTACCCTCTCTGCCTATTCTAATTCGCCCACTTTACATCGAATTTTCGTTGGCAATGGGACATCCATCCATGTTGTTGATTCGGGGAATGCTAACCTCTCAAAGACCCCTCTACTACGCCTCAACAATGTTGTCCATGCACCCAAAATTGTCAAGAACCTTGTCTCTATCCGAAAATTTGTTACTAATAATAATGTGGCAGTGCAATTTGACCCATTTGGCTTTTCTGTGAAGGATCTCAATACTGGGGACACAACTCTGAGGTGCGATAGTGAGAGCACACTTTACCTCGTCACCACCGCCTCCACCTCCGCACTCCCTACTGCCTTCTACACCGCCGCCCCTAGCTCCGTGTGGCATGCTCGCTTAGGTCATTTGGGTGCTCATGTCCTTCGAGCCCTTTCCCGACATAGTTGCATTGGTTTCAATAAGGCCGATTCTAAGGCCATTTGTTCGTCTTGTCAAATTGCCAAAAACAAGTGTCTCCCATTTTCACTTTCACCTTCACAAACTTTTGATTGGTTCGATATTGTTCATTGTGATTTATGAACATCTACGGTATTAAGTGTTAGTGGTTTTCGATTCGATTTGGTGCTTGTGGATGATTATACTAATTTTGTTTGGGTTTTTCCTCTTAAACACAAATCCAAAACTTTCACCAAAATACCCAATTCCACACATTCGTCAAAACACAATTTCAAAGGGTCATCAAAACCTACCAATGTGACATGGTGATTCTGACCCTCGACGGAGCTAGGTTATCCGATGATCAGGTTGGAGATCAAGATGCTAGGGATGGAGGTCAGATGGATGGTATTGAAGATGCTATCGAGGAGGAGATTGAAGAGGAACCGCTTTTACCTCGAGCTACCCCACCTTTGCCGAGAGCTCGAGCTCGCCTACTTAGTCAGTCGGTTCTCTTACCTTTGAGGAGTCACCCTGACACATGGTCACTCTATTGCAAATTAAGATCGAATCTGTGTTGATCAAAGGTCAAACGGAGAAGGTGACGGGTTGAAGTGGGCACGTAAATGCCAATGCCTACATAAATTCTACAGCTTAATTATATTATATTTTTATGCCATCTTTTATGCATGAATCATGCATTGTGGTCAACGAAGGTGTTTGGTGGGCTGGCCCAAGGAAATTCCAAGACACTAAGTTAGCTTATGCCCTTTTCTTTTATTAATTTCCAAGTTGCTTTGATGATTACCGTACAATATATATATTTGTAAACACTTTCATTTGAAGTTAAGTTGAATTTTGAGAAAAGTTAAGCCTTTAGCTTCTAGTGATTCGGGTCAAGAATCTCGTTCTTAGGTGAGAGGTTGGGAACAAAACTTTCGGTGAGATGCTGAAGGAGATTCCTTAGTGAGAGACGACAAAATTAAAGGGTCGGAAACACTCAGAATGCGAGGCCGAGAGTGTGGAAGATGGAGTGTTGGAGAGAGGTCGGAGTACGAGGACGAGAGCAATCTTGCATCACATATCCCTCAACCCTCATCCCCCACCTTACCACCATTCTAAGGCCTTCCACAACCCCATCATCACCCCCAAAACGTCACTCCAAACAAACCCTCAATCCCTCGTTCCGAATCGCTTCTGCTCAGGCGACATCCCGGTAAAACGCTGTTTCCCGCTTCGTCTGACCTCCTATTGACAAGATCTGCCCCAATACGTGATCATGACTTCAAGATCTACAAAGTAGCACTCACAAGTCCCCAAAAACCGAGCCAATCGATGGGAAATCGGCAATCTTTGAAGACTGATCTGTTGACTCAAAAGTTGTCCATAATTTCCCGACTTCTCAGAAATCTCGTCGCCGGTTCTTTTGCTCGAGGCCGGATCCGAGCACGTCAAGTGGTATCAGAGAAACTGCAAGTGTTCCTCAATCTTTCGGGGTACGAATTATTATCTATTTGCTTAATCTTTAGTTTTTGCAAAACTTGCTTGATTAGGCCCGAGAGATTGCAATTGTTCGTCCTCCAAATTCATGTGTCTTGTGTGCTTGTTCTCTTCTCCATTGCATTTTCTTCTTGTTTGTTCTTGTTGACCACCGAATGATTCCAGCCTTGTTGCTTGAGTGGCTTATGAGAGCGTTACAAATCAAGCTACGAAGCAATCACTTGATCTTTGAGCTGCTCCCATTTAACTAAACATTTTGAGGGAGATAATTTTTTTTGTTCATTTAAAAAAAATGGCAAATCAGTTTAATTAGCTTCCACAAAAAAAAGAGCCTGTAACCGTGGCTTTATAGAAAAAAAGAAAGAGAAAGAACCTTGCTAAGCGAAAAAAATATAAAAATGAACTTTTACAAGCACTGATTTATTTCCCATATTTGTGAATTAGTGTTTGTCTTGTCTTCCGAGCTTCATAGATATTACTTAGTTTCTTCCTACATTGCAATTTCAATTTTTATTCGGGCTAAATCACTTGTTTTGCATTGCCTAAGGACCATAGCGGGTTTTGGTAAATACTCGCCGAAAGGCCTTTGTGTTGTTGCTTACGAGTTGTTAGTTATTCATTCAGCTAGTGTGTGCTTCGTAGTGGATTTGGTTGTTGATGATTAACTTTTCCACTATTATTGTTGTTGCGTTGCCTATTTCTGTTGATGGATTTCAAGTGGTTGGTTACTATTGTTGGTGCTAGTTGTTGTTAGCGTTTATTCAAGTTCTTGAGTGCCGTGCCATTGCACTAGAAAAAGGGAAGTTAGGAGTGTTGCCTGTTGCAAAAAAAAGGAGAGGTGAGAGCAACATTGAGTAGTGTTGGAAAATGTGAGTGAGAGGAGAGAACCATCCAGAGTAAGGAGTGGAGAGCCAAACGCCAAGGAGATCTATTGTTACTAACTTCTATTATCTCTGTTGTTTCCTCATTTTGCAGGTTCTGGAGTCTCATTCTTTTATGAGAATACATTATAGTGAGGCAAACACTTTAAACACATGAGCGGAGTGTGTGGGAGAGTGTGAGCGTCCACCAAAGTGAGAGAGAGGTTTCTGTTTTGCTAACTTGACGAGTTTGCTTGATTGTCTGTGGTGATGTCACAACATTCGGTGAACAGGGAAGGAGGCAGAGTTGCCCTAGCTGTCCAGGAGCTGACTCACCGTATGGACAGAATGGAGCTAAGCATTGCAGAGATGTACTGAGTGATCATGGTAGCCATGACGGACAGCAACACCGCCAGAGGAACCAAGATGGCGGAAGAGGACACAGGGACGAACATCGCCATCATCGCAACAAGCCACGATCATATATGGCTGCCAACGTCGAACCCATGGGGTCAAGGTAAGCATCCCTATTTTTACTGGTGTTGCAGGGCCTGAGGCGTATCGGGATTAGGAGGTCAAAGATGAACATGTCTTTCATTTCCATCGCTATCCAGAGGAGGAGCAAGTGGAGCTCACTGTCATCCACTTTACTAATTATGCACTCTCTTGGTGGCAAAGAGTATTAGGAGATCGGGCCTACACTCGAGCTCCACCAATGACGAACTGGGGAGAGCTGACACATTTGATGTGAGCTCGCTTTATTACGGTGGACCATGGGCAACAACTGTTGTTGAGGATAGAAAAACTGAAACAGGGTCCTCGATCCTTAGACGATTACTATAAGGAACTACGCACCCTTTTGCAGTGATCGGGCATAAGGTATGCGGACTCTTATATTCTTGCTAAGTTTCTTGCAGGTCTGAACTCTGATGTGGCTGAGATTGTGTTGCAACTACAACACACCCATGTAATTGATGCTCTCCATCATGCCACACATGTCTATGAAAACTTCCTCAAAAAGAGGCCTGCATGGTCCTCAATAAGGCGTTGGACGGGAGCTGAATCTCCTTTAGAACCACCCCGGTGTTACCGTCCCCAACCGCCTAACCCTAGTCCTACTTTTCCCTCCACCGTTAGACCTCTAGCTAACCCAAGCCCTAGTCCTGTCATCCCTAATCCAACACCTCCACCTCCTAGACCAGAGTCCAGCAGGCCTCAAGAGGTCAAGTGTTACAAGTGCTATGAGTTTGGGCATTATGCTAGAGAATGCCCCAGCCCACGAAAGGTTCTCTCTAACTCGTTCAGAGAAGTGGTAAATGAGGTGGAAGGCCTCGATGACCCTTATGAGCTGCCAGTTGGGGATGAGGATGAGGAGGTCGTTGCCAGAGCAATAGTTGGTGAGAACTTCGTGGTTAAGAGGACTTTGAGCGCCAGTGAGAAGGTGGAGATTGACACCTCTCGGCGGGAGAACTTGTTCAACACCCGTTGCAGCATCGGAGGTAAGATTTGCACTGTTATTATTGATGGTGGTTCCTGTTGTAATATTATTAGCCAGGAAGCTGTGGATCATTTCTCTTTAACCACTCAAGTACACCCGAGACCCTATACTCTGCAATGGCTTTACTCAGGATCACTGTTGAAGGTGAAGGACCAAGCTGAGGTGTCCTTTTCCATTGTACCTTATGTCGATACTATATTATGTGATGTACTACCTATCACCGCTTGCCATTTACTTCTCGGTATGCCATGGAAGTATGATCGGCGCGTGATGCATGACGGTTACAACAACGAGTATTCCTTCGCCTTTCGAGGCAAACATGTAAGAATTCTATGTCTAACCCCTCAAGAGGTTGTCACTGATTATATTGCTAGGGAACAGCGTCTCCAATCTCATGAGAAGATCGAAAAGGATGATGAAAAGCAGAAGTTGGAGCAAGGACTGCCCAAGGAACCCTAGAGCTTGCTGGTCGCTCGCGTTCAAGATGCCCGACATGCTATTCAGGGGGTGATGTTTATTTTCTACTTATCTGTACTTCTACTAGGTCTACCTTACCTATTAGCTCTAGTTCATCTTTTGCTACTGTTGTTGAGTTGCCTTTTGTCATTTTAGGTGTACTCGAGGAGTTTCATGATATGCTACCAGATGAGATGTTAGCTGGATTGCCTCCTCTTAGGGGCATAGAGCATCAGATTGACTTTGTGTTGGGTGCTGTTATTCCTAACCGGCCAGCTTACAAGACTAACCCCACGAAGACCAACGAGTTGCAGTCACATGTAGAGGATTTGCTTAGCAAGGGGTATATTAGGGAGAGTCTGAGTCCCTGTGCCGTACTAGTGTACCAAAGAAGGATGGGACCTGGCGCATGTGTGTTGATTGTCGAGCCATCAACCAGATTACAGTTAAGTATCATCATCCCATTCCTCGCTTAGATGACATGTTAGATGAGTTGCATAGTGCTTGCTTGTTTTCTAAGATTGATTTGAGAAGCGGGTACCATCAGATTAGGATGAAGGAAGGTGACGAGTGGAAAACCGTTTTTAAGACCAAATATGGTCTTTACGAGTGGTTGGTCATGCCATTCGGGCTAACTAATGCTCATAGTACTTTTATGTGCCCAATGAACCATGGTTTGCGTGCATTCTTAGGTCGATTTGTTGTCGTATACTTTTATGATATCCTTGTTTATAGCAAGTCCTTAGAAGAGCATGCTGAACACTTGCGCGCTGTTTTTCTAGTTCTTAGGAAGGATCACTTGTTTGCTAACTTGAAGAAGTGTTAGTTTTGCTCTGACACTGTCGTCTTTCTTGGTTTTGTTGTAGGTAAAGATGGCTTGCAAGTGGATACAGAGAAGATTCGAGCTATTCGGGAGTGGCCCCAACCAACATTCGTTACTCAGATACGGAGCTTTCTAGGCTTGGCAGGATTTTATCATAGGTTCGTCAAGGACTTCAGTAACATTGCCGCCCCTCTTACAGAGCTAACAAAGAAAGGGGTGTCGTTCCACTAGGGTCCGACGCAAGAAGAGGCTTTTGCTACACTTCGAGAACGGTTGATGAATGCACCGCTGCTGGCATTTCCAGATTTCTCAAAGACTTTTGAGATTGAGTGTGATGCCTCTGGGGTTGGTATTGGTGGTGTTTTGATGCAGGAAGGTTGGCCCATCGCTTACTTTAGCGAGAAGCTAGGAGGAGCTATAGAGAATTACTTTAACACTACCTATGTCAAGGATTTGTATGCCTTAGTCCGTGTCTTACAGACTTGGGCGCATTACTTGTTGCCCCATGAGTTCGTGATACATACTGACCATGAGGCCTTGAAGTATCTACAGAGCCAAACCACCCTTAGCGCTCGTTATGCTAAGTGGATTGAGTTCATCGAGGCTTTTCCTTATGTGGTCAAGTACAAGAAGGGGAAGGACAACATCGTCGCTGACGCCCTCTCTCGTAGGTATTCTCTTCTCTCTACTCTTGAAGCCCGTGTTCTTGGCTTTTCTATGCTACTTGATCTCTGCTAGGGCTGGGCAAAATATGGATCGAACCGGAATCGGACTGGGACCAGACCAGAATTTACGGTCTTTGGATCGGACCGGGACATTACGATCTGGTCCACGGTCCAGGATATTTTAAATTCCAGGTTTCAGTCCAAACCCGAGACTAGACCGGAATTTCCAGTCCGAATCAAAATTGGACCGGAACCCATGTTATTTAAAAAAAAAAAAACTTAGAAAAGAAAGACATAAAAGAGCTACGCTGCCTACTGCATTTCATTTCTTCTAACAATATCCGATTATCGACTTCACGTCTTCACCTTCACCGACCATCTAGGTCCAGCAACCCTAGTCCCTCCTCGGCGGCTCGGTTCGCGACTTCACCAGGCACCTACTCGGCTCTCGGACTGTCTTGGTTCTCGACCTCTTCTGTTTGACTGTCTCAGTAAGTCATCCGACCTTCTTTGAATTTGAATTATAGATCTAGTTTTTATGTATATTTTGACCTATTAATGTTGATTTTAGTATAGATTTGGAGAAATTATATATATTCTAGCCTAAGATTGAATAATCTTCTTCCAATTTTAAATCTAGGGTTAAGAAATTTCAATTTGTATTTTGTAATATTTAGATCTAGATGCAATTTTAAAGGTTAGGGTAAGAGAAATGTCAAAGTTTATTTTAGTCTAGGCTTTGTACTTGAAACAATTAAGAAACTACATAAAGTGAGGCTAGATTGAGTAGATTTAATTTGGCCAACATTACTTGCAATTGCAAGAAATTTTGTTACTTAAAAGAGTGTATTCAAATGGTTAGTTCTATCAAGTAACAAATTATCAATTATTCAACTTGGCTAATGTAAGTATCTAACTATGAATGAGATTAAAGCACTTGTTTTTTGTTTTTTTTTTTTAAAACAGAATTATGAGTAATTCGATATCCATGGAAATTTTGTTCAAAACATTCATGCAACGTAAGTGAGAGGGATTATTTTTGTTTTGAATGTATTATATTTGTGGCATAGAATGATTTCATGGTAATCTCTTATTTGTTTAAATAGATACGTATGGACCAAACGAAGACTACGAAGTTATCTGATGATACCGGGGCGCCTTTCGAGGTGCAACCACAAGCGGAAGGGGCATCATCATAAAAAAGTAGTAGGCAACCAGCTCAAACCTCAAGAAAGAAGCGGAGATATTATTGGGATCATTTCACGGTGTACTTTGATGAGGCGGGAAAGAAGAGAGCTAGGTGCAACTATTGTTCAAAGATATCCTATGCTTGTGATTCAAACACAAATGGCAACAAAAATACAGGGAGACATTTTGAGGCATGTCCAAACAACCCGAAAAATCAAGGCAAAGGTACTCAATCTATACTTACTTTTCAGAATATTGGAGATGGGGGGTCGAAGATGAAAAATTGGACATTTGATGAGAAGTTTATTAGGGAGTATGTGTCTCGAATGGTTATTGGAGATGAATTGCCGTTTGCATGTGTTGAGAAGGATGGTATGATCGATGCATTTTATGCTGCACAACCTTTATTTAACATTCCATCGCGTTATTCAGTTAAACGTGATTCTAAATCTCTTTATGTGAGAAAACGAGAGAAGTTGAAGAAATTCTCGAAGGAATCTTGTCAAAATGTGTGTTTAACTACGAACACTTAGACATCGGTGGCAACTGATAATTATACATGTGTAACTGCTCATTGGATTGATAATGATTGAAAGTTACAGAAGAGAATTCTTAATTTCATGTTTACCATTTGCCATAAGGGGGAATCAATTGGGAGAACACTAAAAGATTGCTTAAGGTTTTGGGATTTGTCTAGTAAGTTCTTGACTGTTACAATTGACAATGCATCGGCTAACGATGTTGCTTACAACTATATGAGTGAAGTGGCTAAGGATAATAGTTGCATTGGGAAGGGTGAGTATGTGAAAGTGAGATGCATTGCACACATCATAAATCTGGTTGTGCAGGATGGTCTCAAGGTTGGTGGTGATCATCTGAAAAAGGTTCGAGCTCTTGTGAGGTGGTGTAGGGGTTCTTCTGCTAGGAAGGAAGCTTTTCGACAACATGCAGAAAGACTTAACATTGAGTTCAAGGGAGTGTTGCTTACTGATGTGCCTACTCGATGGAATTCCATGTATCTTATGTTGAGTAAGGTGTTTAAATATAAACCAATCTATGCTCAAATGCATATTCCCGTGGATGATGAAGTAGGACATTTGACCACTTCTGATTGGAGCAGAATAGAAAAACTTTGTCATTTCTTGAAGGGGTTTTATGATTTGACAAACCGGGTTTCAGGATCTTTGTATGTCACTAGAAATTGGTGGGCATTCCATGTGGCGGTTATTGTTAAGTTATTGAATGAGCTACTTGTTAGTGGTGATGAGGATTTGAAGCTAATGGCTGCTTTCATAAAGGATAAGTTTGATAAGTACTTTGGTACTTTTAAGAAGATGAATCTGATGATGTTTGTGCCCGCCCTTCTTGACCCTCAACGCAAGATTCGTGGTGTGACTAGTGTTTTGACTCGCTTGTTTCCGAATGAAAATGTGGATGGTATGGTGAAGAAAGTGAAGGATATTGCTTATGAACTGTTTGATGAGTTTAGAAGTCTTCAGTATCCACCCGATGAAGAAGGGTCACAATCACGCTAATCTGTAATGGTGTTGGATGTAGATGAATCAAGCTGGATAGATGAGTTCACCGAGGAAGGAAATAATTGCATTGATACGAACTTGAGGTCCGAGTTCGATCAGTATCTTATTGAAACTGAAAGGTCAGAAGTTGGAAAAAAGAGTGTCCTTGAGTGGTGGAATGCTAATAAGAATAGATATCATGTACTTGCACGTATGTCACGAGCTTTATTGGCCATTCCTATATCTACCGTTCCGTCTGAATATGCTTTTAGCATTGGTGGGCGGACTATTACGGACTTCAAAAACAGCTTGGCTGCTGATGTAAGTATTTGTTTCTTGCATATTTATGCAATCATTCATCTTGAATATATTTGTGTCTACTATTGTATATAGTGTTTCAAATTTATAACTAGTTGTCCATCTAAATAGTTATATACTAATAATCTCATCTATTAATTAGACGGTGCAAGCACTTGTTTGTACTCAAGATTGGTTACGTGGGATAAACCTCAAAAATGCTAAACCGTGTGAAGAAAGCATACATGAAGAAGATACCATCGAAGAAGGTAATCTTATATTCATTACTTCATTTTGTATACTTGTACTTACATTAATAAAAATGTTAAATTTGAACAATCAAGTATTATTTTATTCATTACTTCATTTTGTATACTTGTACTTACATTAATAAAAAATGTTAAATTTGAACAATCAAGTATTATTTTCATGTTGCTTAGATTCGGCGGATAACGATATAGATCTCACAGAAGGAACTTTTTACATTTGTAAGGAGTAATGGTCTTGATGAGAAGTTAACAAAACTTTAAACACTTTACATTTGTGCTTATTTGTTATCATAATTTATTTAATGTTTGCTTGCTTTACTTTCTAGGTGTTCTCACACAAGAACTCAAGGCAAGCTCGCAAGATAATTGATGAGTAGTTGATTACAACTTTCAACATTTGCTTTTAAGTGTAAACTCTTGTTTTTATGGATGTGTTTGTTTTAAATTTAAACTTTGCATATGTTGAGTTTGATTTGTTGTTTTAACTTTTAAACATTGTTTTTTTTTGTGGATTTGATTATCATTAATCATTAATCATGAATGAATTTATTTTCAATTTATAGGGATTTACAGATTACAGAAATATGAACAGGTTGGGGCTGCTGTAAGTGTAAATAGCTGCTGTAAAATTCAACGGAAGCTGCTATAAAACAAGGGCTGTTGTAAACAGCTACTGCCTACTGTAAAATACGGCTTTTGACTATTGTATTGTGTATAAAATAGGGCTGTTGTCATGTTTTTTGAGGGGGATTTTTTTTATAAAAAAAGTTGTGATGCAACCGGTCCAAACGGTCCGCGGACCGGAAAACCAGGGACCATATTTATCGGTCCCGGTCCGATCCGCGGTCCAATTTTCCGAAAAATTCCGGTCCAGACCGGAAGCCCAGCCCTAATCTCTACTCTGCTGATGCTGACTTTGGGGATATATTCTATGAATGTGTGTAATCTGCTGGTTCCCCTAGTGTTGGTAGTTACTTTGTGTAGGATGGTTACTTATTGTTGGTTTGCGTCATTGTTCGGTTCGATCATTGCTGGTTTTAGAGGCACATGAAGGTGGATCGATGGGGCATTTTAGGGTTGCTAAGACCTTAGGCATTTTGAAGGATCATTTTTACTGGCCTAGGATGCGATCTGCCGTTGAGAAATGTTGTGCTAGTTGTGTTACTTGTGCTAAAGCTAAGTCTAGGTAAAACTCGAATGGCCTGTACCTCCCCCTACCTCTAGCTAGTGCCCCATGAGAGGTTATTTCTTTGGATTTTGTGCTAGGCTTGCCTAAGAGTAAGAAAGGCCATGATTCTGTATTTGTTGTGGTTGATCGGTTTTCTAAGATGGCTCATTTCATAGCTTGCTTTAAGACTAATGATGCTTCTCATGTTGCTACTTTATTTTTTGATCATATTGTGAAGTTACATGGGGTGCCTAAATCTATTGTTTCTGACAGGGACTCTAAGTTCCTTAGCTACTTCTGGAAGACTTTGTGGGCTAAACTAGGTACCAAGCTGTTATTTTCTACTTCTAGCCACCCTCAAACAGATGGTCAGACTGAGATAGTTAATAGGACTTTAGGGGTTTTATTGCGTACTATGCTTGCTACTTACTTGCGTAGGTGGGAGGATTGTTTATCCTATGTCGAGTTTGCTTACAATCGGGTAGTGCATTCCGCCACCAAGATGTCTCTTTTTGAGGTAGTTTATGGTCGAAATCCCCACACACCATTGAATTTGGCATCGCATCCCCTATCATCTCATGAGGACCTTGCTGGTAAATCCCGGGCTGATTTGGTGAAGTCTTTGCATGAGAGAGTTCGACTACAGTTGGAGCGTCGAACTCAACAGTATGTGAACCAGGCCAACAAGCATCACAAGGAGCTATTATTGGAGGTTGGAGACTTGGTTTGGGTTCACCTCCAGAAGGATCGATTTCCTGCTTTGCGACAATCTAAGTGGCGGCCAAGAGATGATGGGCCGTTCACGGTGCTAGAGAAGATTAACTACAACGCTTACCGAACTGATCTGCCAAGTAAGTATGGTGTTCATGATGTTTTTAATGTATGTGACTGAGCTCCATTTCTTGTAGGGGATGGACTACTTGAGGAGCTGAAGGATTTTGGGTCGAATCCTTTTCAAGGGGGAGGATGATGTGACCCTCGACGGAGCTAGGTTATCCGATGATCAGGTTGGAGATCAAGATGATAGGGATGGAGGTCCGACGGATGATATTGAAGATGCTAGATTGAAGAGGAACCGCTTTTACCTCGAGCTACCCCACCTTTAACGAGAGCTCGAGCTTGCCTACTTGGTCAGTCAGTTCTTACCTTTGAGGAGTCACCTCGACACATGGTCACTCTATTGCAAATTAAAATTGAATCTGTGCTGATCGAAGCTCAAACGGAGAAGGTGACGGGTTAAAGTGCCCACGCAAATGCCAATGCCTACCTAAATTCTACACCTTAATTATATTATATTTTTATGCCATCTTTTATGCATGAATCATGCATTGTGGTCAACGAAGGTGTTTGGTGAGCTGGCCCAAGGAAATTCCAAGACACTAAGTTAGCTTATGCCCTTTTCTTTTATTAATTTCCAAGTTGTTTTGATGATTATCGTACAATATATATAGTTGTAAACACATTCATTTGAAGTTAAGTTGAATTTTGAGAAAAGTTAAGCCTTTAGCTTCTAGTGATTCGGGTCAAGAATCTCATTCTTAGGTGAGAATTCGGGAACAAAACCTTCGGTGAGATGCTGAAGGAGATTCCTTATTGAGAGACGACGGAATCAAAGGGTCGAAAACACTCGGAGTGCGAGGCCGAGAGTGTGGAAAATCGAGTGTTGGAGAGAGCTCGGAGTGCGAGGCCGAGAGCAATCTTGCATCACATATCGCTCAACCCCCATCCCCCACTTTACCACCATTCTAAGGCCTTCAAAAGCCCCGTCATCACCCTCAAATAACCCTCAAAACGTCACTCCAAACAGGCCCTCAATCCCTCGTTCAGAATCGCTTCTGTTCAGGCAACGTCCCGGTAAAACGTTGTTTCCTGCTTCATCTGACCTCCGATTGACGAGTTCTGCTCCAATAAACGACTGTGACTTCAAGATCTACAAAAGTAGTACTCACACGTCCCTATAAGCCAAGCCAATCGATAGGAAATCTTAAATCTTTGAAGACTGATCTGTTGACTCAGAAGCTGTCCACAATTTCCCGACTTCTCGGAACTCTCATCGCCGGTCCTTTTACTCGAGCCCTGGTCCAAGCACGTCACATGGGGGAGAATTTGATAATAAATCTTTTCATAATTTTTTCCTCCAGCAAGGAACCACCATTCGGTTCTCTTGCCCCCAAACTTCTCCACAAAACGGCAAGGCCGAGTGTAGAGTATTCTCCGGCACTTCACATGGCAACTTACCCACAACATCCTTCCATCCACCACCATCTTGGCTCCGTCCCCAACTTTTCCCCTATACAATCACCACCCAAGCTATGACTAGCTACATCCGAGTCTTCGGTTGCCTATGCTTTCCGAACATTAGTGCCACCATGCCGCACAAGCTTGCACCTCGCTCCACTTGATGTGTGTTCCTCTGTCCCTCGGCAAACCACAGGGGCTACCGGTGCCTTCGTTTAGACACCAACAAAGTCATCATCTCCCGACATGTGACCTTTGACGAGGAGACCTTCCCATATCCTCACAGCTCGCCTCTCCTACCCACGCCCGAGCCCCAATCCAACCCCTCGCCCCTCCTTCTCTATCACCTATTCAGCCACCAAACACCTCCCACACCTACCCAGACCGCGGCTGCCCCACCTCCACCGTCGCCCAACCCTCCACAATCCACCCATCCTATGATCACCCGCCGCCAAGTTGGCATCACCAAACCCAACCCACGGTATGCCCTCTCGGTTACCGAAACTGATCCATCCTTTGTCCCCAAATCCCATACCCAGGCCATGCACGATCCGAATTGGCAACATGTCATGAATGGTGAGTATATTGCACTTATTAGAAATGGCACTTGGGACCTTGTTCCAAGGCCCCGAGATTCTAACATTATTTGTTGCATGTGGTTTTTTAAGTATAAGTACATGTCTTTGATGAGTCCCTGGAACGCTACAAGGCTAGACTGATGGTCAATGGCAAGTCGCAGCAAGTGGGCATTGACTGCGACGAAACCTTTAGCCCCGTGGTCAAACCCGCCACTACCCGCACCATCCTTAACATTGCCCTCTCAAACAATTGGCCGGTTCATCAACTAAATGTCAAAAATGCCTTCCTTAATGTCCATCTCTAAGAGACCATTTACATGCACCAACCAACCGGGTTTAAGGACCTCGACTAGCCCTCCCATGTGTGTCTCCTCCACAAATCCTTATATGGCCTCAAACAAGCCCTGAGAGCATGGTATACTCAATTTGCCACGTTCTTAGACCGTATCGGTTTCATCAGTAGCAAGTCCAACAACTCCCTCTTCATCTATCAGTCCGGCAACAATACGGCCTACCTCCACCACCGACTTCATGCGTTGTCTCACCACCCTCCTCGGCGCCGAGTTTGCCATGACCGACCTCGGCTCCCTAAGCTACTTCTTGGGTGTCTCCGTCATGAGCTCGACCTTCATCATGTTCCTAAATCAAACCAAATATGCCAAAGAAATCCTAGAGAAAGCCAAAATGCCCTTGTACAAGCCGACCTCTACCCATGTTGACACGAAAGCCAACCTCAACGCTTCGGTGAGTCCCCGTGTGGCCGATCCTAACTACTATAGTAGCCTCACCGGGGCTCTTGTTGATAGGAGGAAAATCGAGATTGCAAATTGAAATATAAATAAAGTACATCAAACCAGATTCCGTCCCTTGCAAATAATTGCAAGACCTCCTCCTGATGTAGGAGCGGGAAGTCAGGATCGATCCACGAGAAAGCATGTCAACGGATCCTAAGCAGCGGAGAAATCTCACAGACAGAAGTCGACAACAGGGGTCCTAGATCTCGAGTACAGCAACTCAACAGAATATCGGACAGTCGAACACAGCGCAGCAGCAAGCACAGGCTCTCGTCGATCTCAACTAAGGCTACTCGAGATCGAGTAGGGTCCTTGTCGACGTCGGCTTGGTTTGTCGAGTACATGCACACAGAAGCTACAGCGACTCGGGTCGAAGATCAGTAGTCGAGATCGAGTTGTGCTATTCGATCTCGAGGAAGACAGAGAATAAAAACGATAGAAAATAAATGCAAAGGCTTTGGGGATTCGAACTAAACTGGATGAAAAGGACTTCCAAGATTGGGGTTTGCAACAACGATAACCAAGCATGCATAAGGCAGAACTAAACAGATAATCATGTGAATCACGTCAAAGGACAAGCTTTCGCCTTTTCCAACAATTACACAACTCTTTCAAGAAACCCTAATTGTCTCTACCGATTTTATGTTTACAATCCAAGTTGTTAGCATGGACCTCCATTAGATGGGTAATAAACACATAACAAGTAGCAGATGCTCAAAACATGATAAAAGTCAGATCTTTACCTCAGGCACGCATGGCTATCGTCGGGCTCGCCCCAACCCTAGAAGTGGGTGGACTACTCGCGCTTCATCGCAACCTCAGACATTGACTGATGAAAAGAAACTTGCATTAAATCAAACTCAAGAAAGTACAACCGAACAAAGCCAACTTGCTCTCGCTCCTTTGCTCCACTCGGCCTCACTTTCTCTCTCTACTACTACTTCTCCTACTGAAATTTAATGATTAAAACTCAGCCCCATGGGCTTTATTTATAGGCTTCTAAACCTTGCTAATCAAGGATAGAAACATCTATCTATATCTAAAACTATATCTAAAAGGCTTAATGATAAATAAAAGTAACAACATAATTAAATCTAAATAAGGGAAATATATCTAAAGGTCTCAAGTGGATAAATCTTCTTCTTCCATGATGTATCTTGATAGATCGGATAGAATTATGCAACCTTTGGCTCCAAGGAATCCCAATCCGAGTAGGATAGATCAAAACGCGTTACGCGGCTTTTGGAGGCTTCCTCGATCTCGAGTAAACCTACTCGATCTAGAGTAGAAGTGTCGTCGACTGGTGTGGATCGGCGTCTCGGCTAGCTGGTGCTCGACAGGCTTGGATAGGGCTCCTGGGTGTCGTCGATCTCGAGTGCCCTTACTCGATATCGAGTTGGGTGGCTCATCGACTTGGTCGGCTTGGTGTATCGGGTAGCCTCTTGTCGACATGCTCGGACACAGGCTCACAGGGTTCGTCGATCTCGAGGAACACTCCTCGATCTCGAGGAAGGTGTTCGGCCATGGTCGGGTGGTCTCTCGGCATCCTCGAGCAGTTTGTCTTCGACTCCAAGCATGGTGTTCAGAGCTCCTCGATCTCGTGTAGTCAATTCGATCTCGAGTAACCCCCTGGAGTCGGGTTGTTGTGTTCCTCAGCTCCTCGACATGGTCCTCCTCGATCCTGGTGTGCCTAGGCATGGCTGTCGAGATCGACTATGGTTTGTCGATGTTGAGTAGACTTGGGTCTCCGTCCTTGCTTCTTGATTTTCTCCTGAAATGGTTTCATATTCTGCAATATTAAACAGAAACTTTTGTAGATCTCCATTTCTGACAAATAAGCATATACTACATAAATCCGACATATTCCCAACCCGAAATATGCAAAATGTAAAGAATATGGAACTAAAATATGCATAAAGACATGGCTACTTTAGAGACATCAGCTCTCCGGTATCTCACTTTCACTCGACCGGACATTGCGTATGCCGTCCAACATGTGTGCTAATTTATGCATGATTCTCGTGAGGAACATTTTGGCTCACTCAAGCACATTTTGAGGTATGTTCAGGTCACTATCGACATGGGTCTTCACATTGGTAGGTCCGCCCCCATCAGTCTTACCACCTACTCTGATGCTGACTAGGCCGGTTGTCCAGACACACGAGGCGGTCCACCTCTGGCTTCTGCATCTACCTCAGGGACAACTTGGTCTCATGGTCCTCCAAACGTCAGGCTACGCTATCTCGTTCTAGTGTTGAGGCCGATTATAGGGGCATTGCAAACGCCGTCGCCGAGACTTGTTGGCTCCAGAATCTCCTTACCAAGTTGCGGCTTCCTCTGGCTAAAGCTACTCTTGTCTACTGCGACAATGTCTCTGCAGTTTATCTCTCCTCTAATCCCACTCAACACCAGTGGACAAAACATATTGAGATCGACATCCATTTTGTGCGCAAGAAGGTCGCCTTGAGACACGTTCGTGTTCTTCACGTTCCCTCCGCGCATCAATATGCAGACATTTTCACCAACGGCTTGTCATCTCCATTGTTTACAGCGTTCCGAGCCAGTCTCTGAAGGAAATGGTGTCCTTTAATTGATATGTAAAATACTAATGATATATAATAAGATTAAAATGGAGATTTATAATCTGAACAATTTAGGTAATTATAGTTCTTTGCTAGAAGCCAACTACAATTTATGGATTAAATTGGATTTAATCTATTGCTCTTTTATCCGGGTCCTATAAGGTGACACACAAAAAGAGTATTAGGAATTAGATAATTGATTGATGATTGACGAGAGGGTTTCTCGACCAAATAAATTTATAGTCAAGACCCCACTATAGGATAGTGGAGTCAGGTCCGTCCTCAGGAGAGAAGTCAGCGGTTCTAGGTTTAGTGTGTTTTGGGGTTTAGGGATAGCAGGAAGAGGTGATGAGGTTGATGTTGACGTCGGCTAAGAGTTGGTCGATGTCGAGTAGGGGTGTTATGCAGACACGAGCCGCTCGGATTCGGCTCGAAAAGCTCAGCTCGAGCTCGTTCACATTTGAAAAACGAGCCGAGTTCGAGCAGGCTTTTGAGCTCGAATCGAGCTCGAGCCGAGTACGAGCTCGAGATCGAGTAGCTCGTATTACTTGAACAATTTTGCCCCTGGGCTTTTTCGCCTTTAGTTTTAGGGTTTCTTTCCGTTTGTCCTATGTCTCTCTAGTCTTCCTCTATTCTCTTATGAAGTTCCCTCCTCGGCGCCGCCTCCTCCCCAGCTGCTCCTCAGCGCCGCCTCCTCCTCGGCTCCTCCTCGGCTCTTCTGCAGTTCGTTTCCTCCTTGGTGCCACCTCCTAGTTTTTGCCTCCTCCCCGTTTCCTTCTCTTCTGCAGTTCGTTTGTTCAGATCTCGGCTCCGGTGTCTGCCTCCTCCCCGGCTCCTCCTCGGCGTCGCCTAGTCCTCGGCTCCGGCTGCCAAAATCTGGTAAGTTCGCCCCTTGTTCTTCAGCCCCTCCTCCATCAGATCTGGTTCTGTTTGAATTGTTTCGACCCTTGTTTAGTTGTTCACTTTCTTCTCCTTGTTCAGTTGCTCTTGAGTTAAGATTAAAGTTCTTACTTGAAATCAGTTTGTAAAAAATCTGATATTAAAGTTGTTTATGAGATTAAAGTTGTTCACTTGTTCTTCCCCTTGTTCAATTGTTTATGAGATTAAAGTTGTTCTCTTGTTCTTTGTTGTAGGGAGAAAATCGAGTTCAAAATATAATAAAATAAATCAAACCGGATTATGCCCACGCAAATAATTACAAGACCTCCTCCTGATGTAGTAGTGGGAAGTCAGGATTGATCCACGAGGAAGCGTGTCAGCGTACCTAGGCAGCGGCAAATCTCACGGGTGGTTGTCGACTACAGTGGTACTCGACCTCGACCAAGGTTGGTCGACAGGGGTCAGGCACAGTCGAATTCGGGCAACAGAAGACGCCGGTGGTGGTCGACGTCGACCAAGCCTTACTCAACGTTGAGTACGGTGGTCGTGGTCGAGTAGTCTGTCGAGTATTGTAGAGACACAGAAGCAACAACGGTCTTGCTCGATCGAGAAATCAGTGGTCGACGTAGACCAAGGGGTAGTCGACGTAGAGTAGGAACAGAAAAATAAAGAACAAATCTTGCGGAATTCGGAATAAACTATGTGAAAGAAAGCTTCCAAGATCAGGGTTTCAACACCACAACGATAACCATGTAAAATAACACATAAAGGCATAAAAGATCATGCTTTTCATCAAATAACTTTCGTTATTAACAAATAGGAATATAGAGGCTTTCACATAAACCCTAATTGTTACTAACCCTTTTTTACATAATTAATCCAAGTTGCATTAAGATCACTTTCGCTTCAATAACACAAACACGGATCACCTTCAACTTTCGCAAAAGAATCATGCTCATAGGGATAGAAGATGAATCGCATAAAAAGATCAAACCTTTATCGCATCACCTCACATGGCCACCGTCGGGCTCACCCCGACCCTAGAAGTGGGTGGACTACTCGCTCTTCATCATCAAGAAAGACATCAATAATAAAAGGAAATAGCTTTGCATTAAATAAAACTAAAAAGAAAGCTTACAACCTGATTGAAGCCAAATCGTCTCTCAACTCTCAACTCCATTCGCCACAAGCTCTCTCTCTCTCTCTACTACTTACTTGTTCTCTCTGAAATTTTATATATTTAGAAATCAGCCCCATGGGCTTTATTTATAGCCTTCCTGATGTCTCCAAAGTAGCCATGTCTTTACACATATTTTAGTTCCATATTCTTTACATTTTGCATATTTCGGGTTGGGAATATGTTGAATTTATGTAGTATATGCTTATTTGTCAGAAATAGAGATCTACATAAGTTTCTGTATAATATTGCAGAATATGGAACCATTTCGGGAGAAAATCAAGAAGCGAGAACCGGAGCTCAAAGTCACTCGACATCGACAAGCCTTAGTCGATCTCGATGAATCACGCCTAGACACACCTTAGTCGAAGAGCATGTCGAGGAGCGAAAGACAAGCCAACCCGGAGCCAAGAAGGGATTATTCGGATCTAAGGAGAAATTACCCAGAGTCGAGGAGAGACTACCCGACCATGCCCGGACATCTTCCTCGAGATCAAGGACCGTACTCGATGTCGACGAACCCTGTGAGCATGTGTCCGATCATGTCGACAAGAGGCTACCCGATACACCAAGCCGGCCAAGTCGATGAGCCACCCAACTTGATATCGAGTAAGGGTACTCGAGATCGACGACGCCCAGGAACCATGTCCGAGCATGTCGAGGGAAGCTGCTCCACAACACCAGGAGGCCAAGACGACGAACCTCCCAACTCGAGATCGAAGAGAGGTCCTCGAGATCGAGTACACTTGTGAGGCCAAGTCCGAGCCTGTCGAGGACCAGCAACCCGAGACGCCGAGCCAGCCAAGTCGACGTCACTTCTACTCGAGATCGAGTAGACTTACACGAGATCGAGGAAGCCTTTAGAAGCCGCGTAACGCATTTTGATCTATCCTACTCGGGTTGGGATTCCTTGGGGCCGAAGATTGCCGAACTCTATCCGATTCTATCAAGTTACATCATGAAGAGAGATCTATCCACTTGAAGACCTTTTAGATATAATTTCCCTTATTTAGATTTAATTATGTTATTTGCTTTTATTTATCATTAAGCCTTTTAGATATAGTTTTAGATATAGACAGATGTTTCTATCCTTGAGTAGCAAGGTTTAGAAGCCTATAAATAAAGCCCATGGGGCTAATTTTATTCATTCAATTTCAGTAGGAGAAGTAGTAGTAGAGAGAGAAAGTGAGGCCGAGTGGAGCAAAAGAGCGAGAGCGAGTTGGCTTTGTTTGATTGTACTTTCTTGAGTTTGATTTAATGCAAGTAGTTATTTCTTTTCATCAAACAATGTCTGAGATGGCGATGGAGCGCGAGTAGTCCACCCACTTCTAGGGTTGGGGTGAGCCCGACGATAGCCCTGCGTGTTTGAGGTAAAGATCCGACCTTTATCATGTTTTGAGCATCTATTACTTGCTATGTGTTTATTACCCATTCAATGGAGGTCTATGCTAACAACTTGGATTGTAAACATAAAATCAGTAGAGACAATTAGGGTTTCTTGAAAGAGTTGTCTAATTGTTGGAAAAGGCGAAAGCTTGTCCTTTGATGCGATTCACATGATTATCTGTTTTATTTTCTGCCTTATGCATGCTTGGTTATCGTTGTTGCAAACCCCAATCTTGGAAGTCCTTTTTATACAGTTTAGTTCAAAATCCCAAAGCCTTTGCATTTACTTTCTTTCGTTTTTATTCTCTGTCTTCCTCGAGATCGAATAGCACTCCTCGATCTCGACTACTGAGTTTGACGGCTTAGACGAACCAGAACGCCTTCTACACATCAGAGCTAAACTACAAAGAGCCATGGCGACTGCTGAGACGCAAGAACAACTGATTGCAAGGCTTACAAGGGAGCTAGCCGCAAAGGACACTACTATCGCCGCTGAAAGGGCAGCGAGGGAACAAGAAGCTGAGCGCGCAAGGCAAGCAGAAGTTGAGCTTGCCGGTTGCCTAATTCCCAACCACTGCAGAGGATTATATGCATCCAACGCTCGTCGTGCCTGAATCGGCGATTCTCATCCCTGATAACTCTTTTGAAATTCGCACTCAGTTTCTTATAGAGCTTAAAAATAATGCTTTTTATGGCAAATTTAACGAGTGTCCTCTTGAACATATTACCAATTTTTCTGATATGTGTCGTACTCTTGCTGAAGGTACAACTCTGGAATATGTCAAGATGAAAGCTTTTCGCTGGTCTCTCGCTAGGCTTGCACTAAAGTGGCTTGAAGGGCTGAAACTAAGATCACTCACAACATGGGCCCAAGTAGAGCAAGAATTTATGAATAAATTCTTCCCACCCGCCAAAACAGCACTTCTCCGCCAGAAAATCACCGCCTTCAAACAGAAGCCTGGGGAACCGCTGGCAAAGGCATGGGAACGCTACAAAGAACTGTTGCGATCTTGCCCTACTCATGGACAGCCACCCTACGTCATTCAGGAGATCTTCTTCAACTCTCTTGATCAAGTCACTAAGGATAGGATTAATTAGTACACTCGCTATGAGTATCTGACGATGCCGCCAATTGACGCCTGGGGTGTGTTAGACAAGCTCACCAATTATGACAACAAATATGGGTCTACTGCAAACTATGAGGAGAACTCCTATGCCAGGCAAGCACCATCTATGCCACTCTATGAGCCAGCAAAGGAGATTGACCCAGATGTCAAGGAGCAGTTCTAAAGAGACCAGAATCGCAAGCTCCTCAAGCAAGTCAAATATATGTCTGTCAATCAGCCTTGCATCGAATGCGGATCACAGAGGCACACCACTACTGAGTGGCCACACACTGAGCAAGTCATAATGGCAGAGACACATGAAGAGGCAGCCTACGCTGGGGGTCCAAATCGCTACATTGGAGATCAAAGGTTCTATCAACCACAGTGGAACCAAGGTCCCCCTAGGAACCCCCCACCCTACAGAGCTCCAGGACATCCAGAGAGGGATCAAAAGAAGGATGATCTGCAGTTGATCTTTGAGGAGATGCGTCGGAATCAGGGCACCATCAACAACCAATTCCAGAACATCACTACAAAATTTGGAGAACTGGATATCTGGAAAAAAGGAATAAAGACCCAGATGGGTCAAATCGCTGCACAGATCCCACGACAACCCGGACAGCTCCCTGGGCAAACAGAACCAAATCCTAAAGGGAAGACCGGACACGTCGCAGCTATCAAACTCAGAAGTGGGCATCAATTACATGAGCCAGAGGTCGGGAAACATCAAGACAAGGTAGATCAGCAACTCGACATAGAGCAGAATCTACTCGATCTCGAGGAGCCTGTACTCGACCTTGACAAAAAGCTGCTCGACACAGACTAGAAGCTGAGCTCGGACTCCACTGCGCAGCCCAGCAAGTCGAAGTCGACCACCCCAGTCGATCTCGAGGAGCCTCTGGTCGAGATCGAGGAACAACAAGGCGATGTCGACGACTCTGCAACACCTCCGACGTCTGATCTGGCTCCGAAGCAGAAAGAGCCATTGCCTTTCCCTTCCAAAGCACAGAAAGATCCCACTGCAGGTAGGTTTACCAGATTTGTTAATATGCTGCAAGAACTGAATGTCTTTATTCCTTTTACAGAAGCCCTGCAAGAGATGCCTGTATATGTTAAATTTCTGAAGGAAATCCTAAGTAAGAAGCGATCCATCTCAGAGATCGCAGGAGAATGCAAAGTACTCCACTTCTCTGAAAAGAGACGTGACCCTGGTAAGTTTTCCATTACTGTGGGTTTTGGACAATATAAATATGAGTCTCTGTGTGATTTAGGAGCAAGTGTGAGCATCATGCCTTTATCAATCTGGCGGAAAGTAAAAATAGGATGCATAGAGCCTGTGGATGCCAAACTATACATGGCAAACAATACAGTAGTCATCCCTACAGGTATAGTTGAAAATGTCCCCGTCTAGGTTGGTAAATTCTTTGTTCTAGCAGATTTCCTTATTATAGATTGTGCTGAAGATCCTACTAGCCCTATTATTCTTGGTAGACCATTCTTAGCAACTGCAGATGCCAGAATTAGTGTTAAGAATCTCTCGCTCACCTTCACCATAGGCGATGAGGTTTTGGATTTCTCTTTTGGCCCTACAAAAGAGGAAATTTCATGGCTGGAGGTGAAAAGCATCAGCAACCACGGGACCCAGCAAACAACGAAGGAAAGCACCAACACTATACTCGAGATCGACCAAGCCAACTCGATCTCGACTAAGCTTCTCCTCGATCTCGACAAGACTTTGTCGACATCGACAACCTCTGCTGAGCCACTGACTTGCCCAGAGCCTAAGTATGGGGTCCCTGTACTCGAGGTCGACCAGCAGTACTCGACATCGACTAGCCCCAAGCCCTTATGCCCATGGAAACTCATATCAAGAACGATTGTTGTAGGGATTGACCACTCCTCGATGATTATTGTCTCAGCTTCGTCAACTTGTAGACCATTAGAACTCTCTACAAAGAATAATCAAGAACTAATAAAGAAACGCAAGAACTTAATCCCTACAACAATCGTTCTTGATATGAGTTTCCATGGGCATAAGGTTTTCGATCTCTCATATTGAGTTTAAACACACGAGTGTTGTTGATTCAACTAGAGTTGTGCTCGTTGGTCATTGATTGGTAATCTCAGCTTAGTTTGCTTTGCCGTTCATCAACTTCGCAAGACTTGGTGAATCTAGTATCCACAAGCCCCCTCCTTGTGCCTTCAAGTTGTCCGCTTGATTGTGTAGGGTTGTAGAGGCGGATTGTGTAGTCATTGGTATTAGTTCCTACCTTCTACGAAAGCCTGGGGTCTCTATCTTGTACTACATAGATCGTTTCAGTCCTTATCAGGTCGAGTCTTTCCATTCTTGTTCTTTATTTTCGAGTCTTGCATCTTTCTTTAGAGTCTTTGTTGCGTTATTTAACTTCTTGATTGATCTTGCAGATTTCTTGATCGATTCTTGAAGCATACTTGCTGCGTCGGTTTGAGTCTTGTTATTTCTTTGAGTCTTTCTTTAGTTTCTTGCTTGTTGTTGAAGATCGGACCAACCTACGGCTAACCCCGTATCAAATTGGGGTTAGCCGCAGGATGGCCCGATCTTCGACAAACAAGCAAGAAACTAAAGAACGGAATCAAGAAAGATCAAGAACTCAAAGAAACGCAGCAAGACTCAACAAGAAAGACACAAGACTCGATAAAGATTCCAAGAACAAGGCTGCACTTGAAATCGACTCAAACAAGAACAAGACTCGAATGCAAGAATTGAAATAAAGACTCGAAATTGATAAAGACACGACCTGATAAGGACTGAGTCGATCTATATAGAACAAGATAAAGACCTCAGGCCTTCTAAGAGGGTAGGAACCAATACCAATGACTATATAACCCGCCTCTACAACCCTACACAACCAAGCGAACAACTTGGAGGCACAAGGAGGGGGCTTGTGGATACTAGGATCACCAAGTCTTGAGAAGTTGATGAACACAAAGCAAACCAAGCTAAAACAAACCAATTCGATGATCAACGAGCACAACTCTAGTTGGATCAACAAGACACTCCAATTTCACACAATTTGAGATATCTAAATTCTATTCATTGATGCGGGACCATCCAAGACACCTTCGGATGATGTCTTTCTCAAGAGGAAGAAGAAGGCTTCACCATGGGAGAAGATCCAAAGGTGGAAGCTTGACGTTTTACATTCGTTTAGAATTTTGATAGCTTTTCGACGTCTCTGTAAAATGGGTCGTACAGATTCAATATTAATCGGATTGAGACGTGCCATACCTTGTTGGAACGAGGACAAAGAGATCTACAACTTTGATGTGTTGAAGGTTTTTCCAGATTCGACATGGAGCTTGGCCGAAAATCAACATTTTTGCAAGTCTGTCACTGTTTTGACAGGAATGGATCCTATTGGGCCGAATTGGGCTATTTTAAGTGTTATTTCTAGAGACCTTATTTACATATATTTTTAGGTGTTTTAATTAGATGTTAGATTTATCTTTTTATCATTAAACTCGGCCCATCAGCTTATCTAAGGCCTATATATTTCAATTCCTACATTGTAATTCAATAGGAACATAATGAGTAGAATTAGTCTTCTCAAATTGTGTGAAACACAATGAGTGTTTGTTGGTTGAATAGAACTGTGCTCTTCAATTGCAACTATTGGTATTGATCTAGCTTGGTTTTCTTTGTGTTCATCAACTTCACAAGACTTGGTGATCCGAGTATCCACAAGCCCCCTCCTTATGCCTTCAAGTTGTCCGCTTGATTGTGTAGGGTTGTAGAGGCGGGTTGTGTAGTCATTGATATTGGTTCCTACCTTCAACGGAAGCCTGGGGTTTCTATCTTGTTCTACATAGATCGTTTCAGTCCTTATCAGGTCGTGTCTTTCTATCTTTATCGAGTCTTTATTCATATTGTCGAATTTGTCTTGTTCTTGCGTCGTTTCTTTTGTTTCTTGCTGCGTTCTTGATCTTCTTGGACGAGTTCTTGGAGATCTTGTTGAGTCTATCATAAATCTTGCATCTTTCTTGTTAGTTCTTGCTGCGTCTTTATCGTTCTTGAAAGATCTTGATTAAGTTCTTGCGTTTCTTTATTAGTTCTTGATTATTCTTGCTTGTTGTCGAAGATCGGACCATCACACGGCTAACCCCGTATCAAACTGGGATCAGAGCTTTGGTTTCCGACATCAAGATGATCAAGATCTTTCAAGAACGATAAAGACGCAGCAAGAACTAACAAGAAAGATGCAAGATTTATGCAAGACTCAACAAGATCTCCAAGAACTTGTCCAAGAAGATCAAGAACACAGCAAGAAACAAAAGAAACGACGCAAGAACAAGACAGACTCGACAATATGAATAAAGACTCGATAAAGATAGAAAGACACGACCTGATAAGGACTAAAACGATCTATGTAGAACAAGATAGAAACCCCAGGCTTCCGTAGAAGGTAGGAACCAATATCAATGACTACACAACCCGCCTCTACAACCCTACACAATCAAGCGGACAACTTGAAGTCACAAGGAGGGGGCTTGTGGATACTCGGATCACCAAGTCTTGCGAAGTTGATGAACACAAAGCAAACCAAGCTAGATCTATACCAATAGTTCCAATTGAAGAGCACAGCTCTATTTAACCAACAAACACTCATTGTGTTTCACACAATTTGAGAAGACTAATTCTATTCATTATGTTCCTATTGAATTACAATGTAGGAATTGAAATATATAGGCCTTAGATAAGCTGATGGGCCGAGTTTAATGATAAAAAGATAAATCTAACAGCTAATTAAAACACCTAAAAATATAAGTAAATAAGGTCTCTAGAAATAACACTTAAAATAGCCCAATTCGGCCCAATAGGATCCATTCCCGTCAAAACAGTGACAGACTTGCAAAGATGTTGATTTTCGGCCAAGCTCCATGCCGAATCTGGAAAAACCTTCAACATCAAAGTTGTAGATCTCTTCGTACTAGTTCCAACAAGGTATGGCACGTCTCAATCCGATTAATATTGAATCCGTACGACCCATTTTACAGAGACGTCGAAAAGCTGTCAAAATTCTGAACGAATGTAAAACGTCAAGCTTCCACCTTTGGATCTTCTCCCATGGTGGAGCCTTCTTCTTCCTCTTGAGAAAGACATCATCCGAAGGTGTCTTGGATGGTCCCGCATCAGTTTATGTTGATGAGAATTAAGTGATGGAGGCACCTTTTAAGCCAATTTTATCATCTCTTTACCTACCCTGCATTATCACTGCTTGAAGCCAGAACATTAGCCTGAGACTTTTATTGTAAACTCCGCAAAATTATCCTTAGCCAAATTGAGCCTGACCCCCATTTGGGAATTAAGACTTAGAGTGGTTAAAATAATGGTTTGTGGAAAGAATGAGCTTATGTTGCATTTCAAGTAAGAAGGATTTTTGGAATTTATTGGGATATGGGTTGGTTTTATATTTTTATCTTGCTATGTACACTATGTAAAAGGATTTTTGGCTCACCTTATAAATGCACCATTAGTTTTATTTTATTTTCGTTTCAAAAAATTTTTTTTTAAAAAATTCGAAAAAAAAGAGAGAAAAAGTACATATATTTGTGAATAAAGTGCATGAGCCAAATTTACCTTATTTCTTTCATTATTTCGCAAGATACATACTTTGGAGAGGTTGAGAAAGTTTGAGAGGTTACATACTTCATTGAGACAAAGTGGGAGATTGGTTGATGCATATGACTGAGAAGTTATGGTTTGTCTGTGTTGGAGATTTAGGAGTCTTGATTCCCGAATTTTATTTAGCACCACATGGCCAAATAATTCCATACCTGATTATTTCTTACCAAGCCCCATTACAACCCCGCTGAATGGAATCTTCTTTGAAGACTTCAGTTGAGCGAAGTCCTCCTGATAATTCTTGTTGCATTTTCATAATTGGTTGCGAAGTGGATTTATATTTAAATTACAATGTTTATGAGATTGTATATGGAATTGAGTTGAGAGATGATCTACATAGCCTAAACACATTGAGAGCTGAGTGTAAACACATTATCCCTGTGAGGTTGGATTTATATATTGCCTATGCCTATGGATCGCTCATATATGTGTGATGACGTTAAATTCACTTGTCTTACATTGCTACTACTTGAGATGTTGCTTTTGACAAAGGCGAAGACTTGAAGGATGTGTTGTAGGTCTTGGTTATTGTTTGGTTATTGCTTGGGGACAAGCAAGTCTAAGTATGGGGTGATTTGATTTGCATATTTCGGGTTGGGAATATGTTGAATTTATGTAGTATATGCTTATTTGTCAGAAATGGAGATCTACATAAGTTTCTGTATAATATTGCAGAATATGGAACCATTTCGGGAGAAAATCAAGAAGCGAGAACCGGAGCTCAAAGTCACTCGACATCGACAAGCCTTAGTCGATCTCGATGAATCACGCCTAGACACACCTTAGTCGAAGAGCACATGTTGAGGAGCGAAAGACAAGCCAACCCGGAGCCAAGAAGGGATTATCCGGATCTAAGGAGAAATTACCCGGAGTCGAGGAGAGACTACCCGACCATGCCCGGACATCTTTCTCGAGATCAATGACCGTACTCGATGTCGACGAACCCTGTGAGCCTGTGTCCTAGCATGTCGACAAGAGGCTACCCGATACACCAAGCCGGCCAAGTCGATGAGCCACCCAACTCGATATCGAGTAAGGGTACTCGAGATCGACGACGCCCAAGAACCATGTCCGAGCATGTCGAGGGAAGCTGCTCGACAACACCGGGAGGCCAAGACGACGGACCTCCCAACTCGAGATCGAAAAGAGGTCCTCGAGATCGAGTACACTTGTGAGGCCAAGTCCGAGCCTGTCGAGGACCAGCAACCTGAGACACCGAGCCAGCCAAGTCGACGTCACTTCTACTCGAGATCGAGTAGACTTACACGAGATCGAGGAAGCCTTTAGAAGCCGCGTAACGCGTTTTGATCTATCCTACTCGGATTGGGATTCCTTGGGGCCGAAGATTGCCGAACTCTATCCGATTCTATCAAGTTACATCATGAAGAGAGATCTATCCACTTGAAGACCTTTTAGATATAATTTCCCTTATTTAGATTTAATTATGTTATTTGCTTTTATTTATCATTAGGCCTTTTAGATATAGTTTTAGATATAGATAGATGTTTCTATCCTTGAGTAGCAAGGTTTAGAAGCCTATAAATAAAGCCTATGGGGCTAATTTCTATTCATTCAATTTCAGTAGGAGAAGTAATAGTAGAGAGAGAAAGTGAGGCCGAGTGGAGCAAAGGAGCGAGAGCGAGTTGGCTTTGTTCGGTTGTACTTTCTTGAGTTTGATTTAATGCAAGTAGTTATTTCTTTTCATCAATCAATGTCTGAGATGGCGATGGAGCGCGAGTAGTCCACCCACTTCTAGGGTTGGGGTGAGCCCGACGATAGCCTTGCGTGTTTGAGGTAAAGATCCGACCTTTATCATGTTTTGAGCATCTACTACTTGCTATGTGTTTATTACCAATTCAATGGAGGTCCATGCTAACAACTTGGATTGTAAACATAAAATCAGTAGAGACAATTAGGGTTTCTTAAAAGAGTTGTCTAATTGTTGGAAAAGGCGAAAGCTTGTCCTTCGATGCGATTCACATGATTATCTGTTTTATTTTCTGGCTTATGCATGCTTGGTTATCGTTGTTGCAAACCCCAATCTTGGAAGTCCTTTTTATACAGTATAGTTCAAAATCCCAAAGCCTTTGCATTTACTTTCTTTCGTTTTTATTCTCTGTCTTCCTCGAGATCGAATAGCACTCCTCGATCTCGACTACTGATCTTCGACCCAGGTCGCTGTAGCTTCTGTGTGCAGGTACTCGACCAAACCAACCCGATGTCGATGAGGACTTTACTCGATCTCGAGTAGCCCTTTGTCGAGATCGAGTAGCCTTTGCCGAGAGCTGCTACGCTGTGTTCGACTGTCCGATCTTCTGTCGAGTTGCTGTACTCGAGATCTAGGACTACTATTGTCGACTTCTGTCCGTGAGATTTCACCGCTGCCTAGGATCCGCTGACACGCTTCCTCGTTGATCGATTCTGACTTCCCGCTGCTACATCAGGAGGAGGTCTTTTATTTATTTGCAAGGGACGGAATCTGGTTTGCCTTAGTTTATTTACATTCTATTTTGCATACTCGATTTCCTCCTACAACACTTCCAATCCTTGCTAATCAAGGAAGGAAATTATATCTATATCTAAATCTATCTATCTTTTATCTAAAGATTAAAACATGGAAATAAAGAAAATAAATCAACTAGGAATTATATCTAATGTGGGTAAATATCTTCTCCTCTTGATAGCTCTTGATAGATCTGGATGGAATTTGATCCCGAAAATATCTCCATCGGATTCAGGATAGAACCTTAACAAGACCCGGATAGCTCGAAATCCGCCGCCTGGTGGTAGTCGACTTCGACCAAGTCTGGTCGACGTCGAGTAGGGTGTACTCGATTTCTAGTCGACCTCGAGTAAGGTGTGGTCGACGTCGAGTACGGTGTGGTCGACGTCGAGTACGGATCGTGCTCGAATTGTCTTCTTCTTCTGTCCTCGATCAAGTCTGCTTCATCTGTAGTCGACCTCGATCGAGTCAAACCTGGTCGACGTCGAGTAGCTGTGTCAGCTCTCTGCATTCTGCTCAGTTCTTGAAACGCACTTTCCCGAGTCCTCGTTCGTCGGATTGACGCATATGACCATGAGTTGGAAAACTCTTTTCGAGGGCTACAACTCTCATGAAGACATCAAAGCTTGATTCAGAATGATGAATACCGAAAAATGGCCTTTTTCTCCGGGTGCACCATCCTTAGCTTCTTCATGACTTTTCCTTTAAGCTCCAAAGTGCGTCCGATTTCTACGAATTATAACAAAAACTTGTGTAGACCTCCATATATTGCAAATAAACATAAACTACACAAATTAAGTATTATTCTAACCCAAATGTATGAAATGCATGCAGAAATCAATATAAAAGTAACCGTAAAACATAGCGAATTAGGCTCACAAGAAACACCCTATACTTAAGTTTGCTTGTCCTCAAGCAATACTTTTAATTGTCATTCAGGGGAAGAATTTAAAACTCTCAACATATTAGATTCATTCTTATATAACCCTGCAATCAATTACCATCCTCGAAAAGGTACTAGTGTCTTAAATCCATGCATGTGCAAATTTAAAAAGCAACATCTACTCACAAAAGAAGGGTTATGCAAAAACATTTATGTGACAAAGCATTAATATTCAAGAGGACTTTAATTTAAGCTCAATAAGGAGTAGATTGGTAAAAGGCTAAAGGTGGTCAATGTTTGGCAATGTGGTGCTAAATAATCCAGGGAAGTGGAGTAATTTCCATACTGAATTTCCACATTCCTTCTTCCTTTAATTTCCCACCTTTCTCTCATCGCTCATTGCTTTTATTAATAATAATGCTTTTACCTCTCTAACCTCAGCACTGCCTTCTCGCAAGTCGCAAACATGGGTGTCATGAATGGCTCCGGATACTTAGTGCGTCGGACTCCTCACCTTGTGTGTCCCATCTCGCCAAACTATTATCTCAGCGAGCAGGGTCGATCTACTTTTATCTCCTGAGGTGACCGGATTTTTTCTCACTCATTAAATTTTCCATATTTTTCAAACAATTTTCTACCAAACTCCAATAATGATATATAACAACACAAACATCATATGATATCTCCATAATGTAACATCATTCTCAACATAATCCCCGGATAGGAAATAAGGTAAAGAATGGGCAATATTTAGATTATGTGGAGAAAATATGAAATAAGGCTCAATATGGCTTTTGTGATGCATAAGCATAGGTATGGCTAGGATATAAAAATATGAGCATTATATGGAAATATAAAGTCCTCCATCCTCTTATCATGCAACATGTCAAAAGCAATATCAAATTTTACCTCATTTCATGGTTTTCAATAAAATTATGCACTTCATTGTGACTTACCTTTACTAGGCAATTTAATGCTATATCTCTAATGAATCCAATTTTGCATCGTCGAGTTCAATAAAGCTTCCATGACATCAATCAAAAATTTCAATGGGGGTCATTCTTTTATAAATTTTGGAAATCATGTATATAAGCACATATATTAAAAATGAATTCCAAAATAGCCATGTATAAGCATTTCAAGAATAAACACATAAATATGCACACACATAATGTCAAATAAAACCAAATATGCATAAAGTAAGCCCTTCCCCCACCCCATACTTAACATTACAGTGTCCTCACTGTATAAAAAAACAAGGCTAAAGAAAGAAACTCACTAGACAAGTGTGCAGAGCTTCAAAATCTTGATTGAACATGCCTGGGCTGAATCCGAATATAGCTTGCTTCTATCCCATAGACCTGAAAAGTGTAGAAGACATATACCCACAAAAACAAAAACAAACAAAAGCAACAAAGTCTCAAAAGTCTCAAAAAGTAAATGTCTATTTACAAGCTCTAGATTTTATAGTCGCTAGGCCGACTTCTGTTGTGAGCCTAATTTGCCATGTTTTATATCTACTGATATATCGATTTCTGCATGCATTTTATGCATTTGGGCTAAAATAATACATAATCTGTGTAGTTTACACTTATTTGCAATATATGGAGGTCTACACAAGTTTTTGTTATATTTGGCAGAAATCGGACGCACTTTGGAGCTTAAAGGAAACTAATGGAGAAGCTAAGAATGGTGTAGCCGGAGAAGAGGCCGTTTTTCACCATTCTTCGTTCTGAATCAAGCTTTGATGTCTTCATAAGAGTTGTAGCCCTCGAAAAGAGCTTTCCAACGCATGGTCATATGCGTCAATCCGACGAAGAGGACTCGGGAAAGTGCGTTTTAAGAACAGAGCAGAAAGCTGAGAAATCTTTACTCGAGATCGAGTACACTCTACTCGAGATCGAGGAGAGCCTGGTCGAGGAAGAGCTGATCGAGAAGACGAAGACGAGGACATGCCGGGTTACACTCTACTCGAGATCGAGGAGCCCGAAAGCCGTGTCCGAGCATGTCGAGCAGAATCACCCGAGCCAGTCTAGTCGAGATCGACAAGGGGTACTCGAGATCGACTAGACCCGTGAACCATGACCGAGCCTGTCAAGCACCAGTTAGCCGAGACGACGAAGCCGAGCCAGTCGACCAACTTTCCTACTCGAGATCGACAAGACCCTTGTCGAGATCGACGACGGTTCCAGAATCCGCGTTACTCGGTTTGACGAATCCTACTCGGTTTGGGATTGCTTGGGCCCGAAGATTGCCGATTCTATCCGAAATTATCAAGATACATCATGAAAGAGAGGATCTATCCACTTTAAGACTTTTAGATATATTTCCTTATTTTGGATTTAATTTCCTTATTGCTTTTATTTATCCTTAAGCATTTTAGATATAGTTTTAGATATAGATATAGATATTATATCCTTGATATAGATTTAATTTCCTTATTGCTTTTATTTATCCTTAAGCTCCATTTTTTTTTCTTATAGGTTGTGTTTAATGAGCTTTGCAAAATACTAGATGTGGGGAAACCGACTTTTTCTCCAAAGAAAAGGAAGCCAAAAGTGGAGTCATGTTTGGCTTCAATCTGTTTGATTTGATTCTGATCTATGTTGTTAACATATTCATTATAACATTCTAGCAGAAGAATTAATCAAAGGGATCTGATGCATCTAGTTGAGTGTCGGTGTTTATATTTAAATAGGCACATGAGTTAGTGATAGCTCAGTTATAATTCCATATAGAACTTTATATGATAACTGTCTATAATCAAATCACAACATTCTATGAAAATGCTTTTCTAATATCTAATTTTTCTTCTTCGAGAAACTCGTTGCAGAATTCCTCTCAAACTATGTGCATCTTTCTGTTGGAAAAGTTGGTTCTAGCACTGACTTGATCTCACACAGGGTTCACCTTGTTGATTCCCTTGTTGATCAGATGTCTTAGTTGGTTCTAGCACAGATCTAGAGTTGCATAGTCTGACCTTGTGTGGTTATCCCTGTCGATTCCCTTGCTGATCAGATGTCTTAGTATTGTGATATCCTGAAATTTTGGTTAGGTTTCTAAAACCTTGATGAGAGATTTTAGTTTTGAGTGTTTTTATTTCGGTTGTGGTACTGCCTTCATGCTTCGAAAGTTGGTATTAAAGCAATCTTTTGGATGCATTTTCTCATTGCTAGGTTCACAAAAGAAGGCTCCACTGACACAAGTAACCTAGATACTTCTTTGGTATATTTTATTCCATTTTCAATAGCCAACCCTTATCTATGCAATTTGATTTTGGATCTAGGAATTGGAGAAAGGAGCTCCAAATTAAGCCTGCCTCCAACAAACGTGTTCAGCGTTTCATGACAAATTGAAGGAGGTACATATTTGAATGTTGGTAATCATTAGGGTTCTTTATTTTTTTTTTTTGGTAGGCTGGTTTCTTTATATTTTATCATAGAAAAGTGGTTGCTTGATGGGACAAAAGATAATGCATCCTGAATGCCTAGGTGACTTAGAATTTTTTTTTAATGGTGTTCTTTTTGAGAGAAGCCTATGATGTGAGAGAACTTTTAATGGATAAAAGGTAGAAAATATGAAAGGGTCAATGATCTTGCCTTTGAACAATAGATTTATAGAACATCTTCAATAAGGCCTTCATCATGTTGATATAACTTAGAATTCTGGCACATTTCCTTTCTCTCTTGGTTGTCTTTGTCTTTTTGATGTTATATCTTATGATGCTATTATATTTTGGTTATTTAGTTTGTGCTTCAATATATGAAGGATTTTCCATTGATGTTATACCTATTATGCAAGGAGAAGCATCAAGAATTTACAAAAAAATTGGTGTTGTACCTAAAAGGTTTCTAAAAAATATAGCCTTAGATTATGACCTTAAAGTAGATCAGAAACTCGATTCGATTTAATATTTCTAATGTAATTTTTTATAGATTTAGTATAAGGATTAAGAAATTGCAGGGAGTGTATTGTATGCTAATATTTTTTTGCAATTTCACAAAACACAACTCTTTAAATTTTGAATTACATACCTGATTTCATAATGCAATCAAAATGTTTGACGAAATTCCTTAAATAAAATATCTATATTTTACATTCATGCTTCCCATTTTCTCCAGTTATATTTCATTCGTTTTTAACTATTAGTCTTTTGCTTGAATTCTATTAATGAATTAACTTAGAACCACATGATTACACTATAAATGTTGTCGTTTATGACAAATTAAGAGTGATGTAGGATGATTTTTTAGTAGGAACAGATCACCAAAGTCTTTAAAATTTAGAGTAATAAAAAATAAAATTGAATATACATCATCAGCAATTCATATTAATCAATTCATTCTTAAGTGCATTTATAATCCTATGACACCACTTCTTTATATTGAGAACTTTTGTAGCTTGATATGTTACATTCATGTATTCTGGACATAATTTGATTATTTATGCAGAAGATGAGGTATATTAATCCTCTTGTGGTACTTGAATATGTAATAGATAGCTTGATATTCAAAGTTGGTGTATAGTTTGTAAGAATGGCTATAGATGCAACTAATTATATGTACGGTTGTTTACCTTTAGACCAATTCACCCATAAGCTAGAGCCTTTCTTACACAAGCAAGGGATGCATGTCCGCCTAAACAAAGGTATGCATCCATGAATCATATTCTACCTCATTTTTAGGTGTATTTTTAATTTTAAGGTAAATATATTGTTTGATCGATAAAGCCTATTTAAAGCAAGACATGTATCATATTCTACCTCATTTTTAGGAACTTTTAACTTTTCAGTGAGCTTGTAGATAGAGTGGTAGCAACAGTGGTAGCAGCAAAGTCCCCTGGGAAGCAATTATTTTCTAACATCAATCATACCTATGTATACATATATGGCACTGATTCTTTCTACTCACTAAAGGTTTTATTTGTACAGATAAGTTGCCTCTACATACTTCAACTATAAAAGAGTTGTTGTTGATGTCCCAACAAATCTGGACACCCAACGAAGGATTACATTCTTCACAAACTCATTGTTCATGGAAATGCTTTGGACTCCTCATGTCCGTACAATCCTTTCATTCAGGTTTCACCCTTCTTCCATGCCTTGATGTTGAGAGTTTTTTCTAATCCATTTTTCTTGAAAATGTGCCTTTTAGGCTAATTTTTTAATTCTTAATTTTTTTTGGATTGAGAAGATCCCTAGGAACTTATTTTGAAATTTACATAATTACATCAGAGATGACTTGATTTTTGAAGGTTTTTTTTTCCAGATCTGTGTGTTCTAAGTATTGCATATAAGAGTGCTCTATTTAGAAAAATAGAGGCAACTAGAAGTTAAAGAAGGGAAGAATGGGTGTGGATAGACTAACTTCTATGTTTTTCAGGTTTCCATCTAGATAATCATGTTTATCTTCTCTGGTTTTAGATATATATTAGTTTTTTTCACATTAAATGTGTTTTTATGTGATTGTTTTGTTTGTCTATATAATTGTATTTTATTTTATTTCCTACTACTATGAAAAAACTCACTGATGGATATATAATAGTATTTCATTTCTCCTATTTTACGCTGGTAACAAACATTCAAACCCTTGCTCCCTTACATATATACTACAATTTCTATGTGCTATATCCTATGATTTCTCTTGTCTTGCCTGTATAAAAGCCTTGTTGTTTATATGTTTGTTTTGTTGCATATATCTTAACATTTTTTTATTGTTTGTGTCTATTATAGTTCTTAAAACACCTTCATTAGCTCTTTTTTCTAGAAATAAATGAAATCTTATTGGATTATTTTTGTTTAGAGTTCTGAATTTTGCATCTCCTCTTGGTGTGATCATCTTAATTTACAAACACAGTGAGCAACTAGCTGCTAGGAAAAGGCTTATAGAGTATACTATTTTGATATCTCTTGCTGGTAGATGCAGCTTATTATGCCTGAGGCTCATGATGCTTCTTTCTTTTTTGAGATCAAAATCAGCCAGCTTATTCCGTTTCCTTAATCATGATTACAGCAATGTTAGCAGCAACTAGACCCAGCGAGAAGGAACCTGAGGATCAACAACTAGACCCAGCCAGCTCATGATGCTTCTCTCATGTGTGTTTTGTTATTGTAGAAAGACTACAACGACCTCTTGAGTAAGGAACCTGAGGATCAGCGAGAACTTGTAGAAGTCAAGGACAAGATACTCCATCAAATTATTGGAGATGGTGGTCATGGGTGTTGTCGGACTTATGGCTGCAGTGCCCCTCCTCGGCTGGTGCATACTGGATCATCAAGCATCCCTGCTAGCAATGACAACATGATCCAAAAGCTCGTCGATAAGTTAGCTGAGACTGCAGAAACTTTTGACAAGAAACTCGATGCTCTTAGAGGTGAAATGATGCTGGCTATGGGGACCACTGATAGGGTCACTGCACAATCAGAAGTGCCGGTTAGTTCTTATCATCCGCATTTCTACCATTTTGTTATATATATATATATTGCAGTCATACTTGAATAAATAAATTTGCTAGATGCTGCTAGATCATGTAGGCTTATACCATGTTGAATCAAATATAGGTTTGTTAGCATTTTAGTGGAATTAATTATCTTGTAACTGAATATAATCAATTTTTTTAGGGATTTGCCTCACTCTCACTCAAAATAATAAGAACAAAGATTTATCAGCTCCTACTCTATTATAGACAACAAGTTTTCATCTACGTACTAATTTTATGTGTTACCATTTTGAAGTCTTGAACTATTCCTTTTGAAACTTATCCCATTTATGTGTTTTTGGATTGTAGACAACAAGTGTTCATCTAGAGGAGTTTATAGGAGATGAAGAACTTGACTTATCTCCTACCAGTGATCATGATCATCATAACGGGTCAGCCACATTCATGGATGGAGATGAAGAACACGCTACTGAATGACATGGTCAGGTGCTCTACTAGCTATCAAAATCAAACTATGAAAAACAACTTGTTATGCTTTGTTTTGCTACATGTGTCATTGCCGGAAACCGGAACTTGGCATTGACAATGTTAAAGTTGTTATGCTTTGTTTTGGAAATGGGGTTTAGACTTTTTTTGGGGTATGCGTATGGTATGTATTTTTGCTTGGCGTTGATCTGTTTGGGAAACATTAACTCGAGATGAATGTAGACACTTTTAACTTGCCATTGATCTGTTTGGGAAATGATTGTAGCCCATCATCTATTGCTTTCCTTACATCTGTGTGGGATGAATATAGAAATAGGAAAACAGGGATAAAAACCCAGAACCCATGGCAACGGCATCTAGCCGTCACAATTGGGGGGATGCATATAGATTTAGGAAGATCGTCCAGCCAATAGGTTAGCCACGGCACCTAGCCGTGGCAAATGTTGAAATAAATGCGCAAAAAATGGTGGAGCATTTTGGCTCTGAATAAATTTTAGCCACGGCATTGACCATTGCAATATATGGCGCCAAATTTTGGTGGGAAATTTCGTTCCCTGGCGACTTCAACTTTTTTGCCACGGCAGCGACCGTCGTAAAATTGGCGCCAAATTATGGTGGGAACTCTAGCTCTATTGGCGCCATAATAAATGTTTGCCACGGCCATGCACCGTCGCTCGCATCAGGGCTATAGTTGAGCTACAGACACCCGTCGCTTAACCGTGGCTAGGACGTTCGCCACGGCTGTTGCCGTTGCCCCTAACTTTTTGTCATCGCGGGTTTGTTTACGCCTGAGTTGCCGTGGCTCCAGCCGTTGCTAGCCTCTTTTGGCCACAATAAATTCACTTTGTGCCACGGGATCAAGCCGTTGCTAATATGTTTTTTTTTGTAGTGCTACTACATACGAGCAAGCCATGATGGGTCCCGACTCCGAAAAATGGCATGGTGCCATGGTGTCCGAAATAGATTCTATGTCTGAAAATCAAGTACGGGACTTGATAGATACATCAGAAAGGATAGTACCTATTGGGTGCAAATGGGTTTACAAACTCAAAACATACGAGAATGAAAAGGTAAATCTATTCAAAGCGAGACTCGTAGTAAAGGGATTTAAACAGATTCATGGTATTGAATATTATGAAATGTTTTCTGCAGTCGTTGTGATTAGACCCATTCGGATACTCCTAGCAATTGCAGATCATTTATGATGATGAAACAGATTCATGTTTTGTCACGAAGTAGGGAGCAACATAAGTCTTGTCCTTAAGAGGCAATTTGTTATGCATATCAGTTGAAACAAATTTCCAATATAGACTCCCAAGAAGTAAGACAACGGACCCAGATCTGACATGGCAAACTCGGCACTCAACTGCGAAATAATAGACGTCCGAAGAGCATCAAAAGAGGCGGTGAGGATGATGTCGTCGACATATAGCAATAGAAAGGCCATGTCCGAGCCTCTGCGATAGATAAATAGAGACGAATGCGAGCAACTGCCAATGAAGCCCAAGCGTAGCAGATGAGAGGCAAAGCGCTGGAACCAAGCCCGTAGAGCCTGTTTTAGACCATACAGAGAGCGCTTCAGGAGACAGACGTGCTTGGGACGATCAGCATCAGCAAACCCCGACGGCTGAAACATGTATACTGTCTCATTCATATGGCCATGCAGAAAGGCGTTCTTGACATTCAGCTGATGAATGGCCCAATGTCGCGACAAAGCTAAGCTCAACACCACCCAGATAGTGACAGGCTTGACAACGAGACTGAAGGTCTCATCACAATCAATACCTGTTTGCTGAGAACGACCGTTGACGACAAGACGTGCTTTGTAGCGCTCCAACATCCCATCAGAGCGGAACTTGTGTCGAAAGAGCCACATGCAGCGAATGACGTTCGCCTTAGGAGGGCGAGAGACCAGAACCCAAGTACCATTCCTTGTAAGGGCCCTGTATTCGTCGAGCATGGCCGCCTGCCAATTCGGGTCGAGGAGGGCTGTTTTGTGGGAGGTTGGGATGGGGGAAAGGGAGGTCGGGCTGGAGGCAGCGGGGGATTGGGAGTCGAGAAGGACAGAAGGTGATGCGGCGGGGGGGGGGGGGGGTGCGGCATGTTGATTGGCCGCGGCCGCGGCATGTTGCTGCGGCCGCCGCCAATGGCGAGGGTGGGGAGACGTCTTGGGGAAATTGGTTGGCTGCGACCGCGACATGATGATGCGGCCGCGGCATCAGGATATGTGGGATGGGTAAGGGGGAGGATGAAAGGGAAGGGGAGGCGGGGCGATGTGTGGTGGTCATGGAGACGATATGACGGTGTCGGAAGACATCGAAGACGATGCGGGTGTGCGGTCTGGTGGTAGGAGGTGGTGGTGGTGGTGGAGGGGGAGAGGCAGGAGCACCGGGAGAGCTCTGGGGAAGAAGAAAGTGAAGGAAGGAGGACTCAGACTCAGACTGAGACACAGGAGGTGTAGGAGAGGGGAAGGGAGGAGAAGCAAAGGGGAAGTGAGGCTCATCAAATGTGACATGACGGGACACAATGAGCTTATGGGTCTTGACATCGAGGCAAAGGTAACCGCGATGATCAGACGGATAGCCAAGGAAGACACAAGGAGTGGAGCGCGGGTGAAGCTTGTGAGGGGCGGTGGAGGACTGATTTGGGAAGCACAAGCACGCAAAGGTACGAAGGTGATCATACCTAGGCAAGGTGCAATAAAGGGCCTGAGTTGGCGAGCGATGGTGTAAGGTAGTAGAAGGTAGAATGTTGAGGAGATAGCATGTGGTTGATAAGGCGTGAGGCCAATAGGAAAGGGGAATGGATGCGTGGAAGAGGAGATAACGCATCATGTTGGTAATGGTTCTGATGATTCGTTCAGCCTTGCCATTCTGCTGAGAAGTATAGGGGCAAGACAAGCGATAGGAGATCCCAATTGTGGCAAAGAAAGAGTGAAAGTCTTTGTTGTCAAATTCACGGCCATTGTCACATTGGAAACATTTGATGGATGTGTGAAACTGTGTTTTGATGTAGGCATGGAATTTGGCAAAACAGGAAACACTTGGGACTTGAAATGCAACGGGAAGACCCATAAGAAATGAGTGTAATCATCAAGAAACAAGAGGTAGTACTTGTGACCCTCCTTGCTAGGCACAAGAGAGGTCCAAATGTCACTATGAATGATATCAAAGGGAGGAAGGGTGGAGGTCAAAGACCATTGGAACGACAATTTTGCATGTTTGCCTAACTGACAGGAAGAGCATAAGCTAGAGCGGAGGTCTTTAGTAAAGATGACAAGACGCTGAGATCAAAGGACATCTAGAACGGCACCACTGGGATGACCCAGGCGTGCATGCCACAGGCTGGACGACGATGCTGAGAGGGCAACCGGTTACGACTGGCTGAACGAAAGAGGTGGTGTGACAAGGTAGAGCTCCCCGATGCCGTTACATCTCATGTGAGTAACCCCCCCTAGTAAGATCGTTCACAGAGAAACCAAAGGGATCAAACGTAAAAGAAACGTTATTGTCAGTAGTGAACTGACGGACAGAGATAAGGTTTTTGACAATGTTTGGGGCAATGAGGACATTTTTAAGATGTAGTGGGTGGGTTGGGGTCTGTAATTTGGCATAGCCAATCCCCGAAGTAGCAAGACGACCACCATTGCCGATGATAATAGAGTGTGCATGACCTTTAAAGGAAATAAAAGAGAGGTTACCTGAGGAGTTCGTCATATGGGAGGTGGCACCAATGTCCATGTACCAAGAAGAGTCGGGGGATGTCAGTTGCGTAGAGGAGAAGGCGTGATGCGTAGCTGGCGGAACATAGTCTAGATCAGTCGATGTCAGATAGGCGTGAGGACCGGCATGTCGAGGGGTAGAGTACCGATGCATTTTTTTTTGTGGCCACCTAAGTTAATAAACAATTAACTCAGGGCCAGAAACGAAAAAAATAGTAAAACACAAGACGTTTTTGCAATAAATTCAAAAGAGATTACAAAACAAATAAAGAATGAAGCTTTCTTCTTCTTCGTTGGAACTGTCCGAGGCGGAGAGGAGACAATTGTAGCGACGGCGCGGGGGCGACGATGCGGCAATCGGCGAGGGCGTGGGGGAGGCTCGGATCCGGGCTCGTGGTGGTCGGGGATTCCGAATCTGGGCAGCGGCGAAGATGCGATGGAGGACAACGAGAGCGTGGGTGCAGGGCTCGTGGTTGAGGTGCTCGGAGGTTGCGGATCCGGGGGTTGTGTGGCCGGATTCGGGAGCGACGGTGACTGGCGGGAGAGAAGGTGATCGGCGGCGAGCGGCGGCAACACTTGAAAGCGACGACGGCAACACGTGAGCACGGCTGCACGGGCGCACTTGGTGCGAACAGATAAACTAGGGAAGAATGTCGGAGGAAGAGGATGACCGGTGAGACGGGAGGATCAATTTAGGGTTCTGTGAGGAAGAAAAGACTGTGATACCATGTAAGATCACGAGATATATATAGGTTACAAGGTATTGGACATTTGAGCCCACTATACAATATAAGACCTATGTAATCTATCAGTTGATGACTTCAAGATCGTTTTGTCGATTTACTTCTTGCCTATTGCCAAAAAAAACCCCTACTAAAACAAGCTTATTATTTAAAATCTGAAATAATTTCCCATAATATACAAACATGTACCTTATAAGAGTTTTTATTTTTGATAAAGTGAGAATTCGAGATCAGATAGATCTGAAATTCAAGAAACCGATAAAGTTGTCATACGAAAAACCGTCAAACGTACAACAGAATATAAAAAAAGGCACTAGTACAGATTGTACGTGTTTCGGGGGGTTTTTTTGTGAAACGGACGGGAGTTTTCCAACTTCTTTTATTCGCTTAGCGGATAGATGTCTCTCGGGAGTTTTTTAAAAACTCCTGAGAGATACTTTTCGGTCAGGAGTTTTTATAAGACTCCCAAGAGAGGGTGTTTTCTGAAAAGCCATTCTACTTCCACCTCTATCAGGAGTATTGGAAAAACTCCTGATAAAATATTTCGGGAGTTTTTTAAAACTCCCAAGAAAGGGAGTGATTTTTCAAAAAATATAGGGGGCTTTTTACCCCGATATTTAAAAAAAAATACCAGGGTAGAAAGCCCCATTTTTGTAAATCCTTCCTGTATTAAATAATAACCTATACAATAATATACTGGTTTAAAATACAAATGATAACCTGCCAATAAACTTAAATGACATTACAATATATACCAAGTTAACAACATTAGAGGAAATCATGACAATCATAAAGTTAAACTAAAAGCCTGATGCAAAACATTCACCAATCAGCCGAAGCATCAAATGTGTGAGCTCCCCATCGAACCTGGATAAGGTCACCAAAGGCACACCAGCCAAAGTTAAGCTAAAATGAGCTCCCTAAATCATGAAAAACAAAAACAGCAAGATATTTATGGTCTCGTGAGGCATCAACAAAAAACATCCTAGATATCCTCCTTTTCAAGCTTTTATTTGATAACCTAGCAAAATTGCAATCGAGCTAGTTGGAAGTATATGTCATGTCTCCAAAGAGTCTAAGCATCGAAAAGTTTTGACTAATGATTATCAGTAGAAATTAGAGAGTAGAAGATACCTCAAATATTTGTATATCCATCAGCCAAAACTTTGGGAGAATGACACTCTTCAGGTGAACTTGTATGCATCTGCCTCCTATTTGGCATTTAAGAAGAACCAGACTCCAGAGGCGCCCTCTGGCTCCTACCAACATAATGATCTCTACTCATTTCAGCGGCTACATGCACTGAATTCAGAGCCACCTGTAAAAAGAGGTTCCTGAAAAGTGAAAATATCCATATCAATAACTTTATAATCATCAAGGCATCAATAATCCATGAACATAGACGACTTACATATTTGAGCCAATTGGCAAGTCTATGCAACAAAATCACATATGGGTATGAGCTTTCCCTTTATCCCTAGGCGCCTAGGCCATAATTTTACTCAATCACATTGGTCATAAACTACTTGACATAATTCCTGATATTAGTATGTTTTGCAATGAATATGAGTATATGACAACATCCATATATATATAAAAAAAATTGGCAATGCAAGAAATGAGTTGATTCTACGACAATAGAGGCATTACCAAAAACCTGAGTATTCATTTTATCGATGACTAATTGTCTCATTGAGGAGATCCCTGGTTGTTTCATTACCTAGACACCATATAAGGTAAGAATATATGAAGTGCAAATACTCAAAAGAGAAGATCATATCCTAAAGATTAGTATAAGACAGAGCTAATAGAGAAGATCATACCCCTTATGTTAGAATTTAATGAAAAAAAGTATTATTGTATTGGGTATATAAACTCAAAAGTAAAAGATAGCACAAAAAATTATACACCGGCAGAGAAAAACATGTACTAATAAGTAAATCAAACATAGACAAGAATCATGCACATAAAGATTACATTAGCAATGACAAGAAGATTGGCAAAAGATAAGAATATATGAGGTGCAAGTACTCAAAAGAGAGTTCTAATAGAGAAAATAGAACAACAATGACAAGAAGATTGGGCAATTATACACTTACAAATGTCTAACCGCTTATCCTCTCAAACATCAAAACGAGAAAAAAGTAGGCTGAGATTTTTTTCAAAGCAAATAAAGATTACATTAGCAAATCGAAACAAAACATATCCCACGGCTACTAGAGGAAGGCAGTAATGATTAATTATATATAAGGTTGTTATCTATGTCACTGGTTTATATTCACATATTTGGAAGAATATTTGTTTATGACAGAAGGCAGGAAACATGATGATATTTAGAGAATAGTTAAAGTAGTCGATGTACAAAGATATATGTCATTCACCTCAAGCATAAGCTGAAGTTCTCTTGCAAGGGTCTTGAAAGCTCATGGAAGTTCTCTTGCAAGAAGGAACAAGGAGTTAGTACTCATTAAAAAACCAGGAACATTTTTTGATGAACAAAAAGCAAAGACAACAGGGGTTAGGATTAGCAAAATCTTCTCTTAAGGCTCCTAACTCAAACTGATGCTCAAATCGAAATGAGAAGATGCTAGGTAGACTCACCGGGGGAGCTAGATAGCGATGACATTGTGACCCAGGCCTCAACTACAATTAGATCCACAATAAAGTTGTAGCAAAGTTGGCATACATTAGGAAAAATACCTTCTGAGACAGCTCAAAGCATATATGATACTCAATAACAATTCATATATTTCATTAAATGGTTGAACCAAAAAAAAAGCTCAATATATCTTGAATTTATGATAACAAAAATACATAATTTCTTAGGAAATCTCATCAGCAAAGATATTTTCAAGAAATCTCCATTAAGATCAATGCCAAATTAGGAAATGTGTCTTAAGTGTGCGCACATGCAATGATGAACTATGAAAAAAAAACCATAAAAGCACATTGAGAAGCAATGAAGAAAAAAAATAGGGATGCGGGATATATTATTGAGTCTGGGTCTACTTGATGGCTGTATTTCTCAGGAAACGCGTCTTTAAGTGTGAGCACATGCAATGATGAACTATGAATTCTATTAGAAGCAAATAAAGTGAACATTATTTTAAAACATGTAGTTTAAATAATGAATGATAAAAGTAACAAATGGAAAGGATACTAAACTGATGATTAACATTAGCTTATGATACCTAAGGAAATTAAGGATACTTTTATATCCATCTTAAATTTTGTATATCAATTAGCGGCAGTTCAGTTGGGAATTTCTTAAAAGTGATACATTATAAGTCATAAAAAATAGGTGAATGATAAGCAACTATCTAAAAGTTGGTAGGTACAAAATGATAAATTATGCAAATAGACAAATCCTATTATACCCAAAGATATATCATAAGTGATATTGTTAGCACTTCCAAGGTATCACTGATATCCTTCAAACAGATTGAAAAAGAACCCTTCCTTGCCATAAACAGCTCACAATTCTACAATTTCAACAACATCTACTTCATTATACCCATAACAAACAAAAACATGAAGCTAAACAAAATTAAAAGCAAGTTAGAAACCTGGTGACAAGCTTGTTTTGCCAACCGAAGCTTAATGAACATTATGCAGCGTCCATAGTATAGCATTGTATAGACAAGAACTCTTAATTGGTGACCAGAAGCACGTAATATTATACAAAGCTGCAACACCACAAAACCCCTTCCATCAATAAGAAACTCACTCTAGATCTTAGGTCAATAACAGCTTATTCCGACAGCAGATATTTCCACAATTCACAACTAGACACCATAGCAATTCACCACAAATTCACAGTTTAAAAAAATCACTAACAAATTCTCGAGCTCCAAGCCGAGGAAGAAAGAGAGGAGAAGTGATAACCTTCCAAGTTAGAAGCAGGGCTTGAACGAGGGATTCGCTCAATAGAGATGTACGAGTAGAGAAGAAGGGAGGGAGATCATTTCACCACTGGGGAGATAGGATTTGCATTTGCTCAATAGAGATAGGATTTGATTAAAAAAAAACCCTTCCATCAATAAGAGAGAGAGGAAGACCCTAAAACCACCGTACAATGGGTAAAACCCTAAGTCAAAAACATCCCTTTACCAACAGATCAAGAGAACACGCGAATTGCTGTAGCAAACAAAGCTAATTAGCATGAGTCAAAGTGTTCAATTAATGAATCAATACTCAACTAAGTTCGATTTTGATGAGGAAAACGAGCAGGGACGGATGACGGGCCTTACCACCAAAAAATAATGCGATGACAGAGCAAAGAGAGGTCGAAACTGGAGAGCAAACATCAAGGGATGAACATCGAGAGGGAGAAGGCCGGACCGATCGCCGACGTCCTCTACGAATCTGAGGAATTTTCATGGCTATCTTCTGCGTGCAATTAAAAGTTTACAATTGAGAGGTTGAAGGCTGCGAGAATGAACTGATCGAAGGGATAGGTTTTTTTTATAATCAAAAAGGGGATAGGGTTTCTTACGTGAGTTTTAATTAGAAACTCCCTTGAGAAAGTGATGGTTGTGAGGAGTTAATTAAAAACTCACGACATAATATTTTATATTTTATTTTAAGGAAAAGTAAAAATATCTAAGAGGAGGTTTTTAAAAAACGCCCGACCGAGTTTGTTCTTTTAAGAAGTTTTTAAAAACTCCCGATAATACTCTCCTGATAGATGTTATATTTGTACTAGTGAGGTAAAATAGAACAAATAACACACCACGAAGGACGAATAAAAAATGAAAATTTCGCCTGGTACTCCTGTGGTATTGCTTATTTCACGCGGCGTACAAAAGATTCGCTAAATTCGCAAGGTACCCCTGAGGTTTGTATGTTTTCACGTTGTGCCCCCGGTGAGTTAAACTAACAGAGTCCGTTTGTTTGTTTCTTCTCAGGCGTTCTATTCCAAAAACTAAGCACAGAAGAACGAAGGAGAGGCCGACTAGGCCTACTGGGCACGAACCGCCGGCGAAGGGAGCCCGAGGCCACCGGAAGAGAACGAGAGCCCGACCTCGAGGAGGACTTGGAGAAGAGGGCTCGACAGAAACAACTGAACGACTTGGAGAAAAGCTTCGACGCCCGACCTGGAGGATAAGGAGAAGGAGGGCCGCCCATCCTTGAATCGGTGACAGCAGTCATCGGAGCCGTCGCTAGGGGTGGTGGAGGCGCCGCTCGACTCTCTGGAGGTGGTGGTGGAGCCGGTAGCTAGCCAGGTAAGTCGATTTAGGGTTTGCAAATAGGGGTTTCGATTTGTGTTTGCAATTTGGGGTTTTAATTTGGGATTTGTTCGAATTAGGGTTGAGAATTTGAGATTGAGGAATTGTTGAAGTTGTAAATTTGGGGATGACAGCAATTTCTGTTTAAAACATTGTACAAATTGTTAAGAGTAAGGATTTTGATATGTGATTACTAAACTTTGAGAGTTTCGTGATTACTAAACTTTGAGATTGCTTAGAGTGAGGGTTTTGATTTGTGATTACAAAACTTTGAGAATTTGAGAGTGAGGATTTTGATTTGTGATTACTTAAACTTTGATTCCAATCTTCTGATTGTAGAGGGAAAAAGGATTGAAATAGGTTGCGGATAGACAGGTGCGCAGATTGAAACATGGGGTGTGTGAAATATGTAGTGACGAGTGTTAAGTGTGAATTTGAGTACATTCTTGTCGATAATGTTTGCAACAGATCGAGTACTATATGTAGTGACGAGTGTTAGTTGTAAATTCATGAGAAAAATAAAATAGCATGTAAGCTTTGCCTTTTAGTTTTCTAATGTAAATGAATTACAGAATCTAAATTGTAAAAACCGAATTATGTAAATAAAATACCTTTTTTGGTGTTTCTAATTCTATGCATCAAAGTAACAATATATGTTTTAATTACTTATGTTAAAAATTTACAAAAATGAACAAAACTCCAAGGGAACAATACATTGAACTAGCTTATTAAGCCTATTAGTTCAAATGGCAGAGCGGTGTGCTTGTGCACAACAATGCGGGTTCGAATCCCGTTAGGCTAATCTCTGCATAGTGGAAAGTTCAAATTATAGTTCTTTATCTTTTTTTGCTGTCATGATAACTTTGGATGATTTTATGAATATATTCAATGATTGATACAAAAGGGATGATTTTCAGAATATATTCAATGAAAGATACAAAAGGGATGATTTTCTGAATATATTCATGAGATATAAGTTTGAACATTCCAATTAAGTTGTACACTGCTCGACCATTTCAGAAACTGAATTCTATTTCAATCTTGTATTTAAATCTTAGTTGGTGAAATTCTTTGTCTGACATCTATTTTAATTGGTCACAAAAGACCAAAAGCTAAGCAACATGATAAGTTTTCTTCCCTCCTCTTTAATTTACTTTCTTATTTCTTGTATGCCTTTTGGTACTGATTCATTTTGTGACAATCCTGTTTTTGTTACTACATTTCAACCCCATCTTTGATGTTTATGATAATTTTATGACAATCCTGTTGGTACACCGTCCCTCCAGTCGACTCTCCTCTCATCTCGTTTCTTCGTTCCACACTTCCCTCCTCCTGACTTCCTGAGCGTCCTTCGGATAGAAATATAACGGAGCCTTGTTTATACCGTTAGTTTTAACTGGCCAGGGGCACGACGTGAAAACATACAAACCTCAGGGGTACCTTGCGAATTTAGCGAATCTTTTGTACACCGCGTGAAATAAGCAATACCATAAGGGTACCAGGCGAAATTTCCGAATAAAAAAACTCTAAAACTAGTCAGTTGGGTCGTAAACCGGGTTTAATTGTGCAAACCGGTTGAAATTGTCCTGCGCCTCATACACACACAGGATGACAGGAATATCGTTATGCGGATTTTCTTTTCATCCGCCCATTCCAGGATTTTATCGATCCGGGTCTCAATCCGGGTTGCCAAATAGGCATTCCCATTTCTAACCCTAGTCCTGATCTGTTCTGATCTTTTATCTCGAGCGGAGCCAGGCGAAAACCCTTGTCGTTCTTCCATTCTTCGCTTGTTCCATGTAAGTCGTTCCTCTCCCTCTCCCTCTCCCTAGATCTCTGTTGTCTTTATTTTTCTCTCACCCCGCCGATTGCCGCCATCATCGATCTGGTTCGAGTTTCCGAACGATTTCGGTTCGACGATCCCGTAACGGAAAACGATAGGACGTACCCCGAATCCAACTTCAGTGGTTTATGGTACTGGATTTGCCAAGTTCCGAGCCTTTATCAGTTTCTGATCTTTTGCCCCCTGTTGAATGGATGAACCCTCTTTTGTCTTTGATGGTGTTTTGAAAATATCTCGTTTATACACGCCCTTTTTTCTTCCCCTGATCTGACTCTGTGCTTTTTCTTGGATATGTATATTTTTAATTTTCCGAGTCGGATTATTGTCGAGCATTGCCTTTTGGGCTTCCCTTGTTATAAAAATTGCATCTTTTGTTTTCCAGTCCAGTCGAGCTTTGCTGACTTCTGTAATTCATCTCTAGTAAGAAAATATTATTTCTTTGAATAGGTTTAGAGGAAGAGAATGGGTGAATCAAGTGTTGTTATCCTCAAAACTCTATTATCTCTTTAATTTACTTTCTTATTTCTTGTATGCCTTTTGGTACTGATTCATTTTGTGACAATCCTGTTTTTGTTACTACATTTCAACCCCATCTTTGATGTTTATGATAATTTTAGCATGTTCGATTGACTTTTGTTTCCTGGAAGTGGTTATTTATGTATCTTAATGGTTCTTTGTAGGTTTGCATTATTTATTTTTGAAGAAGAAATTATCACTTTGGGAGGTATGTTGGAAGTTAAGTTTTGTTGTGTTTTTATTTGACAGATTTTGTTTTCTAGGTTGATTTTGCCAATTAATGGATGTTCCCTCTTTGGAATGCATTAGTTAAGTGCTATTGTTGTTGAGCGTTGAATTTATATTTTGTGGCATACCCCCGCTGATCAGATATAGTTGATGTTTTAGACGATTAGTATTTTTATTAACAAACCTTGATGTTAGAAGAATATAATTATCCTAGGCATATTTACAATTAAAATTTCCTATTTTCGGAGAATATAGAAGACCTTTTGTTATCTTCCCAATTCATTTACTTCAATTAAACTTTCACTTTTGGCTGAATAATGAGATTTAGGCAGGAAGTAGCTTCTTAAAATTTGTACTTCTTTCTATAAAAACAACTATTTTCGATTGGAGGCAGTACTATTTTAATAGTTTTAGAAATTATTATTGTAAAAATCTGTAAATAGGTAAATATAGGGGGGAAACGAAGATAGATGGATTTCTAGCATGAGGAATGGAACTGTTTTAGGGTGTTCTTGAGGTGCCTTCAAAATTATGCTGGCTGACTAAGGTGTAAAGTATGTGAACCGTAGTTGTTACTTCGCTTAGAAGTTGTAGTAACTTCTCTACTAGATAATTTTCTAGCTAGGTCCCTCCGTCTCGAAAAACAAGTCGTTTTAGGATTATGCACTAGTTTTAATAAAACACTCACCCATCAATCAACATCATCATTACAATAACTTTTTTCATTAATTTTATTGTTTTTAAATACCCACTATATTTTTTAACCAATCAAACTCTTTTAAAAAGTCAACAACACAAAAACCAATACAAATCATTACTATCCCCTACCTAGAAAACCTAAAACGACATGTATTTTGATAAAACTCAACTAGTCTAAAACGACTTGTTTTTCGAGACGGAGGGAGTAGTTTTTAAATCCCTAGTTGATGTAAATAATCAGCAGTTTACGCTGGATAATAAAACATTGAAGTTTGTAAGTAAACACTATAACATGGTAAATGATGCCGTTTAGGTTTATTGTATGGTCCAGCTCAACTAGAAAATAAAAAATAATGCCAAAGCAGCAGGTATCTCAGTTTTGTAGAAAACAGTACGGCATAAGAAGGTGCCTATATCATGCATTTCTTCTTTGTATTGAGTGTCATTATTTGAGTTATATTTGAGGTGTCAGTTTTGGTTATCTAATCTATCTGCTGTCAACTATTGTCTGCAGCTATCCGTCATATTTTGATGTCAGATTCTTTTTGTTTAGTAAGCACAGAAAGGAGCAGATAATATCAGCAGAATATTGGACTGTACACCCCTACAAGTTGTTCAATAACATCTTTCAAATATTCTGGGGATGTCAGCTGATCGTAAAAAACGTTTGAGTTCAGCCAGTGTTTTTGGTTATAGTTCTAGAGAGCAATATAGAGCAAAAAAGAAGCATCTTTCATCATCGCAATTTGATTTGAACTGGAATTTGAATTCTCATACATCTCTCAAATGGGATGACACTGAAAAAAGAGCAGTAGTAAAAGGGGAGCAAATTGGACTTTCCAAGAGAGATCTGAGACCATCCAAAGCTCCTGTTCCTCATAATGACAATAGCTTAGCAGATGTTATTGCCATCCCCAAGGATATGTTTGACCTGGATGATTTGACGGATGTTCTGTCTTACGAGGTAACTAATGTTATAGGTTGCTTCTATAGTTTTTCATTTTGCAGATGATATTTATGATTCAAATTATTTTGAGGCAGGTTTGGCAGTCTATGCTGACAGAAACAGAGAGAAGCCATCTCACCCAGTTCCTTCCTAGAGGTTTTAATCCAGATCAAGTTGTTCAAGGTTTGCTTGCTGGAGAGAACTTACATTTTGGGAATCCTTTTCTAAAATGGTGGGTACTGTTGGATTTTTGGGCATCTGTATTTTTCCTACTGTAGTTAAGTATCTTGTTGATTATCTCTGGTTTTAAGAAGTTGAGATACCTTTGTTAATTATGTCAGTTGAAGGACCTTGTAATGATTGCAAGTGGGATGTTGCATTGTGAGGGTTGCATAGGGGTTGTGCTTAATAGTCAAATAGTCTGAGTACTCCTGATACTGGTTAAGATTTTGAATTTGATTGTAAAATGAGGGGGAGAGGGGTTTGGGAGGAAATATTTGGAAGGATAATACATGTAACGAGGAGTTGATGTGACATGATTTAATGTGGTGGAAGCTACTTTGAAGATGCCCCTAGGTTTCCTATACCAAAAGAACCTTACTCATACAGCTTCAGATTGGTTAAGGTGCATTTGTTCTTGCACTTGGGTTTTCCTTTCAAGGGTTGTTTCAGTAATAACTGTGAATTCTGATTTTGTAAGCCTTGTTTGTTGTGAGAAATGGTTATGTAGATAATATTTATAGGGTGTATTTGTTGCAGGAGCTCTGCACTATATAATGGTGAGCTCCATCCAGAAGTGGTTGTTCACAATGACCAAACTCTTAGGGCTGATAGGAAATCCTACTATTCTGAACTGCAGAAGTATCATAACAAGTATGTATATCTATGTGTTCCCAAATATATGTACTATCATTTTGAACTTTGCTTCTATGAAAATTGTATAAATAAAGTCCCCTTTGCATTTTATTCCAGTATGATCAGGAATTTGCAGAAGCTAAAGGACAGGTGTGCTAATGCCAAGGATCCAGAAGCAGAAATTGAACAAATGATGCGGAGGTGAGATTTTTGTTTGTCTTAAGATTTAACCATAAAGTAAAACAATTAATGTAGATTTGAAAGGTGCAACCTCGAGTTTTATATAAACAATTTAGCGAGAACGTGTGGTTATTAGGGATGTCTAAGGTAATGCAGAGGCTGCTGTTCTATGATGAAAGAAAAAAATTCAGTTCAAACTTTTGCTAATTTGTCAGCAGTCAATTTGGAAACTAGATCCGAGGCTTGCTCTAGATTTAGTTAAAACTTCTCTTATATGTTGGTGTTATCTGCTGTGTTAAGCAAGTTTTAATTTTCTTTTTGCTTTTTGGTTGCCTAAATGTTACCTTTGAAATCATTTCAAGTTTCAACTTCACGGATTCACAATGTCAGATTAAAGATATTTAAAAGCAATTGTTAATAGTTAGCGCACAAAGTTGTGCTGGTGGTACTACAAATTAGATACCTTATATTTGAAGGTAAAATAGACATCCTTTTATCCCTTCTGTGAAGCTTCAGTAAGCTTCCTCTCATATTCTTGTGTCTCTTCAATGCTTTTGGAAAAGAACTTACTGAATAATTCTCACAGAAGCCTACCCTAACAAACTGTAAATCAGTATTATGAGTTCCTGAGATTTTTGTGCCTTCTATTGAACTAAATGTGGTTTTACATAGCTTGCCTGTTGACTCTTATGGCTGGTCTTTTGTTTGCGATTGGTCTTGGCACATGGTTCTTTAATTATGAAGGTATCCAAGCAATATACTCTACTAAAGTTTTGAGACAGGTCCTAGGACTTTGGATGTTTATTGTTATTTTGATATTGCAGTAGTTCCTAATTACTTAGTTGAGGCGATCTCATGGTGGCAAACATTGAACTGTTTAACAGGACAAGAAAGCAGCCTGGGAAAGAAGTGAGATACCATAACCGAGAGCAAAGTGTTGCTGTTGATGAGAAAGCGTCTAGTAGTGATAACCAAAGCCCATTCAAGACAAAGCAGTCTGAGCTGCCAAGGAGGTAATTGAATGTTTCTGCATGTTTACCAAGAGCTTTTCAACTCACCTCTCCTTTATATCACTGTGGGAATATAATTTTTTTAATATAAAAAAATGTTTTGGTTGAACTAGCAGCAAAGACAATAGGAAGGATAAAGATGAGAGGCAAGTGGGTTCTTCAGATGCGATGAAGGTAGCATCAAAATCAAAGAAAAGGGAGAAGATAAAAAAGGCCAATGTTAATCTTGTTGATGGTTCCAAATACATGTCGTATGTCAAGGTAAGGTGCATTTGGTATATTGTTACTCAAACAGTTGCTTGACAAGAAAGAGGAATTGTAATTTATTCTTTGGACAGTTAATTATTTTTTACACTCATAGGACAATACTTTATTTGGCTTATTTTATGCTATGCGAAACTGAATGGTGACTACAAATCCTTAATGATAGTATATACAATAGACGAGCATTCTGTATTGTGCTAGGGTTGTCACAATATCCATGGTTTATGGTTTTGAACATTATTATTTCTGCTTGTATATTGTTTGTCCGAGTAGAATGTGTAACACTGCTTATTTGGTCTTCCGGGGTAATCCATTTCTTAGGATTTGTTTTGCTTGTGAACTTGATTATGGGTTAGGGAGCTTGGATTTAGAAAGAAGGGGAGGACTTCGTTGACAAGTTTATGTTACTGGCAGCACTGTTGGATTATATAGCTGATCCCTTGCATATTTGTGGGTCCGTCTTGTTGGCAGATCTTGGTCTTTAGAGTTACTATTATGGCGATTTTTTAGGCAGCATTGTTTATCTTCCGATTAAAATGATTAGTGAAATTCACAACTGGTCGATGCCTACATACTTCACCATAGTAAGCTGATAGTGATATTAGTCATGCCTGAACAATTGTGGTACTGCAGTTTGAACTGTTTGATGTGCCAGATTCCTAGAATTCCTTTTAACAAGAATGATCTTCTTTTGATAGATTTGAGAGAGGAAATAGTAAAGAGATGTAATTTTTGTGACATGAATCTCTCTAATCAGATATCACAGCTGACCATGGGTCCATGTATTCCAGATTAGCAAGTCGCAGCATGAACTTGTGAGGAGCATGAAGCAGTCTGGCAATAGTATTCAGTCAAAGGCTCTAGCTGGTGTTATCGGCAACCTTAGTAGTTTCAGTGTGAAGCCATTTGTGATGTTTGAAGAGGAAGAACGGAAGAGAATCGAGGAGCATTGGTAAGTTAATGTGTTGTTCAAGCATATTTCTCCAATGTTTGCATTTTTTATTCTCAAACTGTGAGGCTTTCACAGGTCAAACTTGGTAAAAAGGGATCTTCCATCCGCTTTTTCAAACTGGGCGAAGATTCAGGTAGAAAGAGGACAATTTATGAAGACATTATGCCTTGAAATAGAAGAGAAACTGGGCTACCGGAGGGAGGTGTGTGCAGATCAACTTTGCATTTTCCTTTTCACTGATATAATTAGTTTCTGTATCCATCTATTGCAACTGCTATCAAATCCTGACAATAATTTTTGCCTTCAAAACTTTGAGACTTGTCTAATCACTCATGATATTGATTTGTGGAGATCAGGAAGAGGGAACAGATTATTCTGATGGAAGTCACTATGACGAAGAAGGAAGTGCAAGCTCTGTTGACACTGAGCATACCCAAGAAGATGAAGGGCCCACACATGAGTCAGCTTCAGATGAGGGTGAAGACTCTGATGCATCCTCTGCCAAGGAACAGCCTTCATTGCGGATACCTTCTTTAGATGTGAACCAGTTTGCTGGGGAAGATGCTTCATTGCAGACATCTTTAGATGTGAACCAGAAGTGCAGCTCAATGGATCTCAATGCAGAAGACAATCATATCTCCCCTAAGTCGAATGATACATGTTCTATGAAGAAGTCAGAAGGTCACATCACATCCGAGGCTAGTGAAGAATCTTGCAGTGCATCAGAGTCGCCTGAAAAGAAAACTTCTGTGGATGTCTTCACAAATGAAGTAGTTACACACTCTTCTGCAGCAGATGTATGCCCAGCAGTTACTATGGTTGGATCATCTTTCTGTCCTCTGGCCATGGATTTTACATCTTGCAGTGAGATGCCCCTCAAGCATTCAGAAGCAATTGAAGACCAAACCGTTCAATTGATGAATCTAGAATCTGGCATTCCTGAAGAGAATCCATCCAAGAGTATGTTGCCCCAACAAACTGATCACCTTCCATTCTTCGGCTCGTATCAGAATGATGAACGACATGACCTGCTGCATACTATTGTTAAGCACGATAATTATCATGCAGAGCCAAAAAAAACAGCAATAGGGTTTCACCCAACAACCAGTCTTATGATGGAACGTAGTCAGTTTCCCGTGCATTCGCGAGAGCTGCATCCGTCATTCCCCTTGGAAGCTAGGCACAGAGCGCCTAGTGACTTTTACTTGCATTCAAATATCCAAGAGAACATGTATCCGGATAATATTAGATACTCTATCCCGAGACCAGAGCAGTTCACATCAATCAGTATGCGGGACTGGAGCAATGCTCCCCGATTTTCAGCTCCTGTAAATGCTCCGCTAACAAACTCCATGGATCTTTTGAACCCTAATTGGTTCCCTGTTAGTGTTGAAAACAGGGCTCAGAGTGGGTGGTCAGGTTCAGAAGTTTTCTCGAACCCAAGCCTTGGAAGTGGAAGTGGAGATCAGAGTCTTTATAGTGTTCTGACACAGTGCAACAACCTGCACCCCTCTGTTCCTGCATTCAGTTCAGTAAGCCCAACTGATAAGTACATGCAGACTGGAAATTTTGCTGAAAATTTAGGAGTTGGAGTTCCTAGAAGCAATCCTCTCCCGCACTCGGTCACTGCATCTCCACTTGAATACTTGAGTGGTCATGACATTGCACCGTCTACATTGAAGACCGGTGATATGGGATGGATGAACTTGCCACATCAATCATCCGCATTACATGACTCTGCAGGGAAGCCGTTTCCCAAGTCCTGGAATCATCAATGACCTTTGAGAAGGCTTCATGGATCCCCTTTTGACCTGCTGTTGGTTCAGTGGATGCAACAGTCGAATTTCAAGAACAACTTTGAGCTGCAGTGGTGGCACACTACAAGTATTATCACTAGAGTGCCAGCCGTCTTGGTGCCACTCCTTGCACTGGAGTTAGCATTGCACCAGAGAAGATTTCAGGCGCAAAGATTCAGTGGCGAATGAGCATAATATGCGTCTTCATTTAAGGCTGTGTACATAACATATACAGGAGCTAAAAAGCAGAGTGTATATATCTAGATGCTTATAAGAAGGTAGGTAATGGAAGAACTCTGAATTGCTGAAGGCATAAGCAATATTTCTGATCAGAAACCCATCAAATTGTAATCTCCGTGGCATTTACAGGAAAGAGCTCCTTTTTTTTTTGTCTGATTCAGTGGAGGCCCTTGAATCCGGGGGGTGCTTGGAGTCGGATTGTTCCCCATAAAATAAACGATTGTATCCCATTTCTTTTTGTTGCAAAGTGGACAGTGGCACCATGAATAAGCATATGGGCAACTTTAATTTTAAGTTGGCTTGGTTTACTCTCCACTCCACTTTTCCATGTTGTTCCCTTTTATGCTTAGTATCTTATTAAGTTATTAGGGAGCCAGTGCACATGCTTAGTTGTGATCAGATTCTCCATATTGGGTTTTTGGCGAATATTGAGGTTGATTTTGGTTCAACAGCTTTCCCATTACATTCTCCAAAATAGAGAATGAGAAGAATAAATGGAGATGATTTCCTAAATTTTGGAGAAAACTCTATATATTTTAGGGTAAACTCCATAATGGAGAATCTGTTGGAATTCAACCCAAAAAAGTTCAGAATATGTGATTTATAATTCTCCATTTTGGAGAATTTTTTAGAGAAGCTGTTGGGCATTATCTGAGGTGTTAAAAAAGGGAAATAGAAGAGAGTGGTGAAGTGCCTGGAACAGGGGAAAGAATACTCGCCGCTTAGGCCGTGTTTCAAAGTGTTCCGACAAACAAAAATTAAAATAAATGGGAACAGATGCGTGTTGAGCTCTATTGCGTATAGCTTCTGGACTTGACGTTCTAGCTCCCTTGAACCAGAGTAGGTCAAGCGGACGCGAGACATTGGATATGATGTCAAACTTATGCTCAGGGGTGCTATATGAACACGAGTAGCTCGAATTCGACTCGTACTCGCTCGATAAAAACTCGACTCGAGCTTGTTCATTTTCTAAATGAGCCAAGTATGAGCACATTTTTAAGCTTGGCTCGTTCAAATTAAACCCGAATAGCTCGAATTTTATGGAATTTGTAAAATTTCCTTTAAGTTACTGTATAATGAGCAAGTAGAATTGCCTAAAGCTCGAAAAAAGCTCGGCTCGAGCTCACTCATTTTCTAAACGAGCCGAATATGAGCACATTTTTAAGCCCGAGTCAAAATTTAGGCTCGGCTCGAGCTCGTTCATATTCTAAATGAACTGAATATAAACAAGCAATACTCGGCTCATTCGGCTCGAATAACAGCCCTAGTTATGCTCAATCTCATTAATCAACCAATTTTTTTTCCTTGTATGAAAAAGACATAAATATCTCTTATAGATTTATTAATAATAATAAAAAACTAAATTAATAAGCTATGAGACACAAGCCATCCCATCTTAGCATAAAACCTAAAATACCCTTGGTGGTTTCTAGCACATGCAAGTAGGGTTGTTATATGAACTAAACAGCTCGAGCTAGAGCTAGCTCGAGCTCGGCTCGGGATCGGCTCAAAAAAGCTTGACTCGAGCTCGTTCACTTATTTAAACAAGCCGAGCTTGAACAAAATTTTAAGCTCGGTTGAAAGCTCGGCTCGTTCGAATAAAGCTCGAATAGATCGAATTTTATGGAATTTCTAAAATTTCCTGTAAGTTAATATGTTATAACCAAGTAGAGCTACTTAAAGCTTGAAAAAAGCTCGGCTCGAGCTCGTTCATTTTCTAAACAAGCCGAGCTTGAACAAAATAAAAAGCTCGTTTAAAAATTAGGCTCGGCTCGAGCTCGTTTAACAAACGAACAAGCTTGAACGTGTTAAGTTCGGCTCGTTCGGCTCGAATAACACCCCTACATGCAAGCTATAAGAATGTTAAAAGTAATAGAAGCAAATAGTCAACAACCCTATCTGCTTTCCTATAAATATGAAAAAACCAATAATCTTAGTGTTTACACAGTATACTTAATATTGAAGTACCGGTCTATAAAGAGGATGAGATGTTTCAACACACTAGTTGATAACTTTTTAAACAAACTCTGAATCTGTCTTGATGATTCTAAAGTTGCGATCCCATTCTAGTTCGAGTCCATCAACAATCCCTTTACTAGTCCTATCACCAACATCGAGCAACAACCAACATGATGCACAAACTCACTAATCCAATTGCTAGCCCCATCTCTAATCACACTTGCATCACTCGGTCTATTAGAAGACCTCAGAGCCGAGTGTTCACCTTCTCCACCAATCCAGCCAACCAAAAGGTAGAGCTGATCCTATGAATATATTTATGGGTCGTAGGCAAAATAAAAATTTAGGGTTCAATTAAATATTACAAGTATAATTTTGAAAAGTGAAGTATTAATAAAATATTTATAAATTCAAGTAGAGTTTCATCTAATCTAATAATTTTTATCTCCTTTTGAAGTTATAAGTTATAACTTTGTTTATTCACATTTTCATATATATAGAATAAACATAATGGTTAATGATAAAGATCACTGACCGGTGACATAGTGCCATCACACAAATTTAGCACTATAAAGTCTGTTTATTGTTGTTGTTTATTTATTCCCTGTTCTGTCTTGTACGACTCTATTTTGGTTCACCTTTTGGTAGCCTATACGATTTTGTTATCGTCTTTAAGGGTGTGAGATGGGTTTGGTGGATTTGTTTCGACAATGGTATGACTGGAGTTTTGGTCTGCGGGTTAGTGTACTTTGCCTTTCATGTTGTGGTACATGTTTCATGTGAACGATGATTGATTTGGCAAGCTAAGATACGCAATGGAAATGCGATCAACAAGAGGTTCTTGAGGCGGACTGGAGAGAAGATAGGAAAGGTCCTTCGCATCGATAACACTACGGCTGCTGCTGCAGAAAGAGGACAATTCGCTTGCTTGAGTGTGGAAGTGGATCTTACTAAGCCACTGCTATCTAAGTTCAAATTAGATGGAAAAATTTGGCCAATTCAATATGAGGGGCTGAGGATGCTTTGCTTCAATTGTGGCAAAGTGGGGCACTCTCGGGAGGAATGTTGTAAGGGTGGTGACACGCCGCAGGCTCATGGACCACCTCAGGCTACCACAGAGGTTTTCGGGTAGCGATTTGGTGAATGGATGCAGGCTAGCAAGATTATTTGAAGAAGAGCTCAACAAGGCTTGAATAAGGAAGGAAACGTGCCGAGGCAAACACTCAATGCGTGTCAAACTCTGATGACATCTGCTGCTGGTGAGAATGCTCTGGTGAAAAATTCAAATGAAGTGATTATCCCGCCAATCACGGCAAATCAGGCCTTCAAGAATCCCAATAATTTAGGAAGTCAGTCAGTAGGTCAACCGCTAAGATTCTCGGTGCTAGATAATGGTGACGAAGAAGGAGAGATTTCCACTATGGATAAGGAAGTGGTTATTGATTTGGAGAAAGAAAAAGATACAGTGCATAATGAGGATATTATAGTGGATAACTCTATCCCTAATGAAACTGAATCTAATAATATCCATTCCCAATCCTCTCCTAATCCTAACCAAATGACCGACCAAACCCTATAAGAATCCAAGAAGGAACAAACTTTGGACAAAAATTCCAACCAACCTAAGACCACCCACAACATCTCAAAGACCCATGACCCTTCCACCTCAAAACAAACCAGAACCTCTACCCCTGCTCCCAATCACTCTACGCCCCACCATGAACAACAACGGCTCCCATCCACCCCCAACCCCAAGGGTCGAGGTGCTGCACGTGGACAGAGCGGTCAGTTTCCTCCTAACATACCGCCGGACCACACAGTGCTCGCTCTCCTTCCAAGAATAGTCGATCGAATGGTGACCGAATTCCTTCCGATAGAGACGGTAAACCCCCCTTTTTTTTGTAGGGTGGGAGTCGCCCAAAGAATCTATGATGCGATTGTGTGCTTCACGGATGCTGTTAATGCTTTTATGCAAATAAGCCCGGATAGTTATCCAGCAATCCTTATAAACATTGATAGAATAATGGTTGATATGTTAAAGCTGAGTATTTTGGTTTGGAACGCTAGGGGGCGGCAAGTACCAACTTTCTGAATGTTGTATGCGAGTTAGTCAGACTTCATGATCCAAAAGTTATTGCATTGGTGGAGCCGAGAATCAGTGGGATAGAGGCGGATGCGGTCTGCCAAAGAATTGGTTACGACAACTGGAGATGTTTCGAAGCACATGGATTCTCCGGAGGGATCTGAGTCTCTTGGCGGGCAAGTGAAGTGACAGTCCGAATCATTCTGGTCCATTATCAAAATATCACAATGGAAGTTAACAGAGTGGGAGAAGAGCCTTGGATCTTTACTGCTATTTATGGGCCCCCGGAACGAATTCGTTGTATGGAATCGTGGCAAGTTTTGGAGGATTTTTCCCAAACAAATGACAAACCTTGGCTCTTGGCGGGTGACTTTAACACTACTCTTCATCCTCAGGAGAGGTTGGGGTCCTCGGTGGGATCGAATCGGTCCTCGCAACAATTTAGAGAGTGCGTCGAAAACATGCAACTTTTAGACCTTGGGTTCGATGGTGTACCGTATACTTATTGGCATGGAAACGACCCGGCTACAAGGCATATGGCTCGCATGGACAGATCTTTGAACACTGCGGAGTGGAGGCTTAGATTTCTGGATGCGGTGGTTAAGCACCTGCCTGCACCACATTCGAATCACTTGCGTCTGCTAATCAAATTGGAACCGGATGTGACGGGAAGCACTACTGACCGCCCCTTCCGTTTCATCACCTCCTGGATGCTCCATGAAAACTTCAATGAATTTATGGAGATGATTTGGAATAGGGATGCTTCGACATGCGATGCTCTAGCTGATCTCGAGATGGGAGTTAAAAGGACTGGAATAAAGAAGTGTATGGAAATATTTTCAAAAGAAAGCGTCACCTCTGTAGCAGACTAGAAGGGACTAGGGAGAAGCTGGCGGCGAGACCTTGTCGACATTATATAGAACTTGAAAGGGAAATTTGTCGCGAGCTAACGAAGGTGCTCACTCAGGAACAACTGTTGTAGTTCCAAAAGTCTCGTGCTTCTTTTCTAATTGAGGGAGATCGCAACGCTAAGTTTTACCATCTCTCCACAATGGGTAGGAGGAGACAAAATACAGTAGTTGCGCTGCAAAATGAAGAGGACGATTGGGTGGTGGAACCTGCTGCTGCTCGCCATCTGGTGTGGAACTTCTTCAAATCTATCTACACGGCTGAAAGGCCTGTTGATGGAACGGTAGCACAGCAGGCAATGTCTTCATTTCCATTTTGACCGAGGAGCAAATTCAATTGTTGGGAGTTCCTTTCCGATCGGAGGAAGTTTGGGACATGGTGAAAGCCATGGGTCCCTATAAAGCCCCCGACCCGGATGGGTTTCCCTCTGTTTTCTATTAGAAGAATTGGTCGTTGGTAGGGAATCAAGTTACTAAGACATTATTAGGCATGCGCAATGATTCAGTCTTCCCTCCAGCTAGAGCTGGCAATTCGGTTGTTCGGGTTGGGTTCGGGTCAAGCTTGCTCGGGTCGGGTCACTGACTGGTCGAGTCAATTCGGATAAAATTTATGGTCGGGTTGGGTTCGGGTCAGGTTCGATCATAATGAATTTTATATTGGTCGGATTTCGGGTTAAATCGGGTAATGCCCATTCGGGTTCGGGTCAAAGCGGGTCTGCTCGTTCGAGTTTCGGGTCAAGAGGCGGGTCAGTCTCATTTCAGTTTCGAATCAAAAGTGGGTATAGTTTGTTTGAGTTTTCGATCGAATCATATTCGACCCGTTTGGATAATTAGGTTGATTTTGACTCGTTTGAATACTTAAATATGTAATTTACTTAAAATAAATGATTTTGACTCAGTTGAATACTTGAGTATGTAATTTTGGCTCGGTTGAATACATTCATTGTCATTGACTCATCGATTATCGACCGATTTTGAAAAAAGTCGTAATCGGAAATTCAGTATTCAGCAACAATTAACAAAAATAATTGGTGTTTTATATGTTAAAAGTATAATCATAAACTTGTGTTAAAATAAAAAAATATTTAACATTCAAGCATTAAAATGTTGATGTTAAATAACCATTTCAAGTCGGGTCGGGCTGAGAGTCGGGTCGGGTTCAAAGTTGGGTCGAGTTTAGAGTCGGGTCGGGTTTGGGTCGGGTTTATCTGTGTTTGGGTCTGTTTCGAGTCGGGTCAGGTTCGGGTTGGGTTCGGTCTCGGGTTCGTGTTACGGATGACTCCAGATTTTCGAGTTTCAGTCGGGTTCGGGTTCGGGTGAGTCGGGTCGGGTTTTCGAGTCGGGTCAGATTTTTCCAGCTCTACCTCCAGCTATCGCTAATGGCCGGAAGCCGGTAACCGTGGGTGGCATCTCTTTGTCGCATCTCTTCTTTGCTGATTGGCACGTTTATGAGATTTCGCCTGTATTTATTACCTCACTATGACGACAAAATGTCTTAAAATATCCGCAAGCCCTGGCGATGTGGAGTGATAATGAGATTATATACTTATTAGTCTAAGCGATGGGGGTTATGAGTTTGGCTCGCGATGATTTAAGTCATTGCTTAGTCGTCGCTTGCAGAGGGAGCTAGGCGAGGATGTTATCCCAAATAACGTTCTTCTTTGATCAAAGATCTTTAGAACTCAACTCCGGGGGCTTTAAGTCCAGGGGGTAATCAGATCTTTTATGCTTTTCTATCTTGAAAACCGGATCCCTTCCTTTGAGGTCGGAGGGGGGGTATTTATAGGGAAACGAAGCGAGCAGCTGACTAGCAACCTCTTGGTTCTATGTAGGACTCGTGTAGCGCATGCCCACACGCTTAGGGGCATAGGCAATACACGTGGAGCCATTGGAGGCGAGGTGTTTGAGCCAGCGAGCTACTTGCTAGGATTTCGAAGGGTTACGAGATATTTTGGAGAATCCACTCTGATTCCTACACGGGATTCAGGTCGCGAGGGAAACAAGGGTTAAAATCCTTGGGGGCGCTAAGCCTAGTCATTTGGGCTTGATCGGATACCTTGCTCGTAATGGATCCAATGGTGGGACCGGACATCCTTTTGCGTTGGGCGGCTGTTTTGAGCCTAATTTTCCATGTTTTATACTTACTTTTATATCTATTTTTGGATACATTTCATGCATTTGGGCTAGAATAGTTCAGAATCTACGTAGTTTATGTTTATTTGCTAAGTATGGAATCTACACCAGTTTCTGTTTAATTTCGGAGAAATCGAGGCAATTTACAGCAGTTCAGAGAAAGGAGGAAAAGCTCGAAGTCAACTACAGAAGTCCGAGGTCAAGGAGTAGCGGAACCAGGACAAATCGAGCAAAGAACAAGAAAATTGAGTCGACACCATCTGGTCGATATCGACCACACTTGGTCGATATCGAGTGAAGGCAGTCGATTTCCACCTGAAGAAGCCAGAATCGAGTGAAGAAGGAGAGAGTTGGTCGATATCAACCACACCAGGTCGATACCGAGTGACCAAAATTGGGCCAAGATCCAGAATTCGACCCAGGAGCTGGAGCAGGAAAACGCAGGTCGATATCAACCTAGGCGGGTCGATATCGAGTCAAAACAAGTCGATTTTCACCCTTGGAGCCAATATCGAGTGTCTGAAGTTAAGTCGAGAAAACGCGGGTCGATATCGACCTAGGCTGGTCGATATCGAGTGACCACCAGTGGCCGATTTCGAGCATATCCGAGCTCTAATCCAATTTCTATCCAAATCCCAATGGAGATATCCACAAGAGGAGATTCTATCAAGTTCTATCAAGATGGAAGAGATATTTGTCTACTTTAGATATAGTTCCCTATTAGATTTATTTCTTTTATTTCCATAATTTAATCTTTAAGTATTAGATAGATAGATTTAGATAGAGATATAGTTGTTCTTTCCTAATTTCCTAGGGAATGAACACTATAGATAAGGCCTTAGGGGCTTATTTTTATTCATTCAATTCTAGATACAATTAGTTACATAGAGAGAGAGAGAGAGAGAGAGAGAGAGAGAGAGAGAGCTTGTGGCGAGAAGGAGAAAGAGAGTTGAGAGACGATTTGGCTTCAATTGGTTGTAGGCTTTCTTTTATTTTATTTAATGCAATTTAGTTTCCTTTTATTATTGATGTCTTTCTTGATGATAAAGAGCGAGTAGTCACCCAACTTCTAGGGTCGAGGTGAGCTCGACGGTAGCCATGTGAGGTGATGCGGTAAAGGTACAATCTTTGGATGCAATTCATCTTCTATCCCTATGAGCATGATTCTTTTGCGAAAGTTAAAGGTGATCCTTGTTTGTGTTATTGAAGCGAAAGTGATTTTAATACAACTTGGGTTAATTATGTGAAAAAGGGTTAGTAACAATTAGGGTTTATGCGAAAGCCTCTATCTTCCTATTTGTTAATAACGAAAGTTATTTGATGAAAAACATGATCTTTTATGCCTTTATGTGTTATTTTACATGGTTATCGTTGTGGTGTTGAAACCCTGATCTTAGAAGTCTTTATTTTATTGATTTATTTCACAAGTTTCGAGTTCTGTCTGCGAAAAAGTTTCTGCTTTGGCCGATATTGAGTTGCTGCAGTCGATTTTGTTGGTCGATATCGAGTTCAGTGGGTCGAAATCGACCAAGTTTATGTCTTTGTTATATTTTCTGCTTTTTTCTTTTATTTCTGTTGTTCTGGTTGATTTTCTGCTGTGTTTGGAACTGAAAAGGCAGACGCTGACACGCTTCCTCGTGGATACGATCCTAACCGCCTTCTACTACAACGGGAGGAAGTCTTGTATTTATTTGCTGAGACAGAGAGTCAGTTTGCTTTATATTTTATTTATATTTCATACTTGACACATCCTCCTGCAACAACAACACCCCATTTATGACGTCATACTTTGTGTTTATTATATAGCCTATTTTCTATGGCATCATCATATCTCCTCGTAACCGGATCGCGAATGATACTCCATTCGCGATTGGGTTTTGAAAAATACGATGCTCCCTGTCAAAGGACTAGTTTATTGGATGAGCCTTATCTGGGCCTATCGTGCGTTTCGGCCCACTGGGCAGAGTGGCCCCACATAGACCTATAAGTGGGGTTTTTACCCTTGCTCATCCTCATTCCACGTTTTTGAATTTTCAAAGAGAAGGAAAAAGGGGGAGGGATTTCAAGGGTTTCCTTGAAGAAACGAGATTGGAGTTAGGTGGTGGTATGTTCCCGGTTTTCTAAGCTTTCCGACACTTTCTTTCCGCATTTCTCAAGTGAGTTGTCTCCGATCTCTCTCTTGCCCTTTTTAATTTCTAAGTTTGCGTTCTCCCCTTGGGACTTTTAGGGTTAGCCGGGAAAACCGAACCCAGTGGTGGAATGACTCTCTTCTGGTAAGGTGCACAACGGTTATGGGGTGGGGATCGGGGTATGCCCTGATGTCTCTCCCCCGCCTCCTCCGCTGCCATGTCGTTTCATCCCCTACTTCCTCCTTTGTTCCTTTAGTCATAACTGACCTTTATGGAGTGGTAGATGAGTACCTAGTAATAGTGGGGTGGTGCCGAGACGGGGTAGTGTTATATTTGAGTTTTTTGGAAAAACCCCTGGTGGTCCTTTCTGGCTTTGTGGAAAATCTCCGACGACAAAGGGTAGAAGAAACCTTTCGTCTCCCCTTTTTGCCTTTCTCTTAGGTGATTTCTCAAGAATCGAGAAACCTTTATGGAGGAGACGAAAAGGCGTCTTTTAACCGTCATCCCGTGGTGAGGTGGGGGGGGGGGGAGATGTCTTTTCAACGTCCCTCCGGGGGGCGTGTGAGGCGCCAACTTAGGCCCCCAAGGGGGCTTTTTGGCGCCAAATTTATTTAGTTGCGATGTTGAAAAGGTATTTTCCCCTTGTTGATTTTTCCTTTTGCTACATCTTTTCCAGGGGATTTTCTTCTTGTTTTTAGAATTAAGATGTCGCAAGAGAGCGATAGCCAGAACCGTAGCGTGAGATATGAACATGAGGAGGTTAGTTCTTTGCGAACCGGATCCTCGGGGGATGCCGATTCTGATTCTTCAGCGAGTCCAGCTCCTCTTCCATTAAATAAAGAATGTTGCGAGGTAAAGAGAAAAAGGGCGAACCCTGTGATTGGTCCAAGTGACAAGAGGAAAACCTGTCGTTGTTCTTGCCAAAGAATACTCAAACTCACAACTAGTATAGTGTGTAAGCAAGAGATCGATCCACAGGGAAATCTATTCAATTCGAGTGTCAATTCTAATCGCTAAGAGGAGAAATTGGGGGGTTTGGTGTGAAAAAAGGTCCGCCTTTTATCAAAGCGGAAGCAAGCAAACAAAGTAAACAGATTGTAGAATGCAGTGGAGAGAAATAGGTTCACCTACAATTTATCACTTCGATTGATGAATTCGATTCTTGTTTCAGCCTCTAGTTCTTGTCTTTTCCTATCAATATCCTTGTCCAGATCTTAGGTAAAAATTACTAGTCCTACGAGTCCTACCAACCCTTATCTCTAAATAACCCTAACACGGTTAAGATTCAACCTAGAGATAACATTAAGATTATGAATTAACCAAGGTACACATAATATCAAGCTACGAGTCGATGTTCAACATGTATTCAACTTTCTACACATCCAATTAGTCCTACGAGTCCTAAAGGGATATGATTGCCACTTGGGTTAAGGTTCGCTACGAGGAATCTACAAAACCCTAGCAATTGAATGAATCTACTCTAACTAGTTGATCATGCCAGAGAGAATAAAACACATTCAAGCAATTAAACACAAAGAAGTCAAAACATTGGAATAGGAATAAGAACTACATTAAGAAACTCACAATTCAACAATCAAAGATCCAAACTGTATGCGAAACCTCGAGAGTTTAGTTGCTCATGCTCAACGGCGCTCTCAACAATCGAATAATGTGCATAAGGTTCATGGAATAATAAACTAGAAATGTCTTATAAAGCCTCTAACAAGTCGGCCAAAGAATAAAACAAAAACCCTAATTAGGTTCCAAAACTGATTCGGCGTTTCTGTGAGGGCTGCGGGGCAGCCAACCCAGGCCGCGGGGCGGCCGACGATCAGCGAAATTGCTCGACAGAGGTTCGGGCCGCGGGGCGGCTAGCTTGACCGCGGGACGACTTTTACTGTTCACAGCGATTTTTCCGTTTTGAAATTGGTCCCGATGTCAACACGAAAGTTGTAGATCTCGACGAGAGCTTTCCAACGCATGGTTATAATAGTCAATCGGACCACCGAGGCCTCCAGAAAGTGCGAAACAAGTTCAGCATGTCTGGCTACAACTTTTGCTGACTTGTTATTCACTTAGGCTCTCGAAATTCGACTCCGCACCCGTGCTCTTCACTTTTCTTCCTCAACTTAAACCTTCCATCGTCCAAGAGTCTCCTCATTCCTCGTCGGATCCACCTTTACTTGGAATTAACCATAAAATTGCATAGATTCCGACTCTTCCAACATCATTGGTAAACATGTAATTGTAACTAAAATATGCATTATTCACAACTAAACTATGCTAAATGTAATCTACAATGCAATACTAAACATGCTCTATCACCAAGCGCGAAGAAATGGAAGATGGCAGGGACCATTAAACGCTCTTTAAAGAGGGGCAGCCCTGAGTATTGCCATATCTCGGAGTCTATAAATGATCTAGGAAAGGGCGACTTATCTCGCGTACCCAAGGGGTCAAAAAAACCTACCCGAGTGGTCCCGGGTGACTTCGCCTTGCTTCTTATGATCGAACGAAGGTCGATAGCTGTAGCTTTTGTGAAAGTTATGTTTCACGGCGCCCCCTTCTCCCCCAACAATACTTTTGGATCGCATAGCTCCTACTGTACCAAAGACGCTAGGTGAGGAGTCGATTCTAGATGTCAAGAACTTGGAAGAGGTGGCGAAGCTTTACCCGTGGCCGATTGGGGTGGAGATAGGTCAGGCCGTTGGTGATGGGGGATGCTTGAATGAATATAAGGACCATGTTTTCGTTCATCTAGGAAGCTTGCTCCAAGGGTTCCGCCTCCCTCTCCCCCGTTGTATTCAGATTTTTTAGCCTACATAAACCAATGCCCTGCCCAACTTGCTTTTAACGTATGGATGTATTTGACAGTATACATCATGCGTTGCGCCACCATTAAGAAAACGCCGTCGTTAGATCATCTTTTCTCTGTTCTTTCCTTGAGGCATAGTGAAGAACTGGTGTCCGCCTCTCTGGATGGAAAGATTGTTGAGAGGCTGTCCAGTAGCCCGGGATGGAGGAAAAAGTGGCTCCTCGTTCGCGATCCAACCAAGACTATCTTGAACTTTGTGATCAAACCCGACAAATATGTCACACTTGGGGACAAGCATGATGCATCAGATAGGTGGAAATATGCGTTCGAGAGGGGGGTTGTGTCTGTTCGGGGTTACAGAAAGGTTGTGACCTCGGTTCTCCTGGAAATGGCCAGACTTAGCCTCTCGCATCGGCCGGATCGGTGTCCATGAAATTTTATATTAAATCTTTTGGTGTTTTGGTCGTGATTTTCTTTACATTTCATGCATTTGGGTTAGAATAGTATAGAATCTATGTAGTTTACACTTATTTGCTAAATTACGGAGTCTACACTAGTTTCTGTTTAATTTCGCAGAAATCGGACGCACTTTGGAGCTTAAAGGAAAGTCATGAAGAAGCTAAGGATGGTGTAGCCGGAGAAAAGCCCATATTTCGACATTCATCATTCCGAATCAAGCTTTGATGTCTTCATGAGAGTTGTAGCCCTCGAAAAGATCTTTCCAACGCATGCTCATATGCGTCAATCCGACGAACAAGGACTTGGAAAAGTGTGTTTCAAGAACGGAGCAGAATGCTGAAAGCCAGTAGAGTTACTCGAAGTCGACCAACTTTTGCTCGACGTGTGCTCCAGAGGACGAGATCGAGCACGAGACGTACTCGACGTTGACTACACCCTACTCAACGTCGACTAGAATTAAACCTGACCCAAGCTCGACGAAGAGAACCAAATCGACAAGCTGAGGATTACTCCAAGTCGAGTACAAGCTACTCGAAGTTGACCAGACTTGGTCGAAATCGACTACGCATCTTTGGGCCGTGAGACTGTTGGGCCATTCCGAGCATATGTGGACTACTTGGGCACGAAGCAAGGCTGGATCCATCATGTTTTATCAAGATCTATGTATGAAGAGAAGGATTTTTATCCACATGAAGATATTTAGTTAATTTCTTTTTTAGATAAATGTTCCCTTTTATTTATTTTTTATCTTTAGAAATTAGATATACTTTCCCTTCATTGATTAACAAGGATTGGAAGCCTATAAATAAAGCCCATGGAGCTAGTTTTTATTCATTCAATTCTAGAGAAGGAGAATAGGTAGAGAGAGATCCTACTAGCCCTATTATTCTTGGTAGACCTATTATTCTTGGTAGACCATTCCTAGCTAATAGCCCTATTATTCTTGAAGATCCTACTAGCCCTATTATTCTTGGTAGACCATTCCTAGCTACTGCAGATGCTAAAATCAGCGTAAAGCAGCGATTGCTTACCTTCACGATAGGCGACGAGATCTTAGATTTCTCTTTTGGCCCTGCAAAAGAAGAAGTTTCATGGTAGGAGGTGAAGAGCATCAGCAACCACGGGATCGAGCAAACAATGGAGGAAAACACCAGAAAGCTACTCGACGTCGACCAAGGTTACTCGACGTCGACCACCCTGCTCGACTTCGACCAAAACTTCTCGATGTCGACTTCCTTTGCTGAACACCCGACTTGCCCAGAGCCTAAGTATGTGATCCCTTTACTCGACATCGACCAACCCTGAGCCCAAAGATTTCTGTTTTGGGCACGAAAAGGTAAGTCCAGGTATGATTTCGACCCTCCCCTCTGTCCATTAATAAATTTAATAAAAATTTAAGTGGAGGTATGGCCCCGTGGCGAGCTAATCTGCGAAGAATGAGAGCTAGAAAGAAGAAGAAGAAAGGAAAGAGATACTATGCAAGCGACCACCTATCAGCTGAGCTTGCATACTACAATCAGGACCTAGATGATCCAAGAGAAGGGCCAAGCACAAGGGGGCCCCACATTGACGGTCATTGAGCACAAACAGAGAAGTCGGCCTAGCGACTCTAAAATCTAGAGCATGTACATAAAACTTTTGAATTTTTGGACTTTGAAACTTTTGGTTTTGGTTTTGTTTATTTTTGTTTTTTGTTTTGAATACTTCATGTGGAAGGTCTTGTCTTTGTGAAAACTAACATTTTTATAGGTCGAGAAGCATAAAAGATCGCAAAGAGAGGAAGAAGAAGTCCCTGACGAAACATCGAAATCGACGAAGGCCAAGTCGAGATCAACCACGAGGAGATCGAGCAGAACAAGTCTACTCGACGTCGAGTAGGCGTACTCGACGTCGACCAACCAGAAAGCATCCTCAACTTCATCTTTCACTCGACGCAGCAGATTTGTACTCGACATCGACCATGCCTACTCGACGTCGACTACCTCAGTTACTCGACGACCCTGTTTTGACTCTACAGCGCGTTATTCGGTGAGTTCCTTCATTTACCCTTGTTTTTATTTGATTTTATACAGTAGGGACACTGTATATTTTAAATATGGGGTGGGGAAAGAGCTTAATATTATTTATTTATGTTTTATTCTTGTTTTTGGTTTTACATGGTGAACTTTATGTAAAATTTTAAATTTTTATGCATAATTGCTAAACTCAAAGTTCTATGAGACATCTCCCAAAGCTTGTAAATTGTCTAAAGAAATAGTGTCATGGAAGCTTATATTGAACTCGACGATGCAAAGTTGGATTCATTAGAGATATAGCATGAAATTGCCTAGTAAAGGGATGTCACAATGAAGTGCATATTTTCTTGAAACCCATGAAATGAGGTAAAATTTGATGTTGCTTTTGACATGTTGCATGATAAGAGGATGGAGGACTTTATATTTCCATATAATGCTCATATTGTTTATATCCTAGCCTTACCTATGCTTATGCATCACAAAAGCCATATTATGCCTTATTTCATATATTACTCCACATGTTCTAAATATTGCCATTCTTTACCTTATTTCCTATCCAGGGATTATGTTGAGAATGATGTTACATTGTGGAGATGTTATATGGCATTTGTGTTGTTGTTATCATTATTGGAGTTTGGTAGGAAATTGTTTAAAAAATATGGAAAACTTAATGAGTGAGAAAAAATCCGGTCACCTCAGGAGATAAAGGTAGATCGATCCTGCTCGCTGAGACAGTGAGATGAGACACACAGGTGAGGAGTCCAAAGCACTAAGTATCCGGGGCCATTCATGACACCCATGTTTGCGACTCGCGAGAAGGAAGTGCTGAGGTTAGAGAGGTAAAAGCGTTATTATTGATAAAAGCATTATGAAAGGTGAGAAATATCAAAGGAAGAAGGAATGTGGAAATTCAGTTTGGAAATACTCCATTTCCCAAGATCATTAGCACCACATTGCCCAAAATTGCCTACCTTTAGCCTTTTACCAATCTACTCCTTATTGAGCTTAATTGAAGTCCTCTTGATTATTAATGCTTTGTCACATGAATTGTTTTTGCATAATCCTCCTTTTATGAGTAGATGTTGCTTTTATTTGCACATGTATGGATTTGTGGCACAAGTACCTTTTCGATGATGGTAATTGATTGCAGGGTTATATAAGAATGAATCTATGATGTTGAGAGTTTTGAATTCTTCCCCTGAATGACCATCCAAGTTATTGCTTGGGGACAAGCAAGCTTAAGTATGGGGTGATTTGATGTCCATGTTTTGTGCCATATTTTATATGGACTTTTATATCGATTTCTGTATACATTTCATGCATTTGGGTTAGAATAGTATAGAATCTATGTAGTTTACACTTATTTGCCAAATTACGGAGTTTACACTAGTTTCTGTTTAATTTCGCAGAAATCGGACGCACTTTGGAGCTTAAAGGAAAGTCATGAAGAAGTTAAGGATGGTGCAGCTGAAGAAAAGCCCATATTTCGACATCTATCATTCTAAATCAAGCTTTGATGTCTTCATGAGAGTTGTAGCCCTCAAAAATATCTTTCTAACGCATGCTCATATGCGTCAATCCGTTGAACGAGGACTCGGGAAAGTGCGTTTCAAGAACGGAGCAGAATGCTGAAACCCAGCAGAGTTACTCGAAGTCGACCAAAATGGTCGACGTCGACCAAATTTTGCTCGACGTTTGCTCCAGCAGACGAGATCGAGCACGAGCCGTACTCGAAGTCGACTACACCCTACTCGACGTCGACCAAAATTGAACCTGACCCGAGCTCGACGAAGAGAACTAGACCGACAAGCTGAGGATTACTCGATGTCGAGTACAAGCTACTCGAAGTCGACCAGACTTGGTCGAAGTCGACTACGCATCTTTGGGCCGTGAGATTGTTGGGCCATTCCGAGCATATGTGGACTACTTGGGCACGAAGCAAGGCTGGATCCATCATGTTTTATCAAGATCTATCTATGAAGAGAAGGATTTTATCCACATGAAGATATTTAGTTAATTTCCTATTTAGATAAATGTTCCCTTTTATTTAAGTTTTATCTTTAGAAATTAGATATACTTTACCTTTCTTTGGTTGTAAGCTCTGTTTGGTTTATTAATGCAAGTTTATTTTCCATCAATGATGTCTGCAATTGCGATGAAGAGCGAGTAGTCCTCCTACTTCTAGGGTTAGGGCGAGCCCAACGATAGCCCTGCGTGTTTGAGGTAAAGATCTGACATTTATTATGTTTTGAGCATCAACTACCTTTTATGTGTTTATTACCCATCTAATGGAGATCCATGCTAACAACTTGGATTAATAAATATAAAATCGGTAGAAATAATTAGGGTTTCTTGAAAAAGTTGTCTAATTGTTGAAAAAGGAGAAAGCTTGATCATTTGACGCGATTTGCATGATTACCGTTATTTATCTTGCCTTATGCATGTTTGTTTATCGTTGTTGAAAACCCCGATCTTGGAAGTTTTTTTTCAAATAGTTTATTCCGAATCCGAAAATTTTTGTTCTTTTATTTTCGTTACTGTTTCTACTCGACTTCGACGACCCTTTTGTCAACGTCGACCACTGACTTTCGATCGAGCAAAGATTGTTGTTGCTTGTGTCTCTGCAGGAACTCGACTACGACCAGACCGTACTCTACGTTGAGTAAGCCTAGTCAATGTCGACCACCACCAGTGACTTCTGTTGCTCGGGATCGACTGTACTGACCCCTGTCGACTAACCCTAGTCGAGGTCGAGTACACTGTGGTCGATTTCTGCCCGTGAGATTCCTCCGTTACCTAGGATCCGCTGACACGCTTCCTCGAGGATCGATCCTACCTTCCCACTGCTGCATCGGGAGGAAGTCTTGTAATTATTTGCGTGGGCAAGATCTGGTTTGATTTATTTTATTATATTTTGAACTCGATTTCCTTCTACAACATCGTGCTTTATACTTTTTCTTGGGTCTGAACTGTTATTAAGTAATGATGTTCTTTCGCTTGCAGCCTCTTCTTGATGCTTTTGAGAGGAAGTATGGTCATGTTGTATCTGACCACGTTTGTTTAGTTTCCAAAAATCGTGAAAACTTTCGTGTCAAAGTCTGCAAGGATTGCTCGAATCGTTGGTGGTTATCCGGTGGATGGAATAGATTTGCGACTAACAACGACGTTAAGGTTGGAGCATCCATGGTGTTATTTCAATATGTGGGAGGGCATCGCTTCAAAATCATTGTTCTTGAAGATGAGTAGAGCTTGACTTTTTGTAATGGTGGTGTTACCAGACATTTGCTTTTCTGTCGTGCTTTTATTAACCTTAATCACATGTTTTGCTATTTTTAATCGCGAAGATTTGTGTAATGATATCTTAATGTTTTCACGGATTTGGTCTGGGTTTTTGTATTTTGTCTTTTTTCAATCCAGACGTGACCTCTCTTAGTATGACAAAGGCGTTCTGGGTTGCAGAGATATGCTCTGTAATTTTGCCACTTGCTTGGCATGCAGTTGGTTCTGAAAATGTCGCTTTGGACGGATATGAATTACTTTTTTCGGGATCAGACAACTCTGCCTTGTTTGTTTTATTTGCTGATAAATAGTAAATGTTCGGATAAAATCTGTGGCAGTTGTCCTTGTGCTTTGTTTTATTTGCCAGTATTCTTGTAGTGAGGAATCATGACCTCCCCTCATCCTCGTTGTCGTGACTTTTTTCGTTCCATTGATTCTGAAGAAAAGATGGAATATATGGTAGCTTTCTTTACTCCTCTTTTTTTCATTCTTGTGTTTCTTGTTTGATATTTGGTTTTGTGGCTTGCAACTTTTGCCTGAATCATTTGGCGCTCAGTATGCTCGCGAGGGATTTACTCATGTGTGCTTGGTTTCTCCCACCGGGCGAGAGTTTCGAGTAAGGGTGTTTCGAGATAGCCAGGACCATTACATCCTTACCGAAGGTTGCCGTGCTTTTGCCGTGGACAGCGGTTTACGTGTCGGGGGGTGTCTTATTATCTTTCAGTATGAGGGGGAGGGGGGTAGTCATTTCACAATAATTGTTTTAGAAGCGAACGAGTGAGCTTGTGAGGATGAGCTAAATTTTGTGTTTTTTTTGTCACTATTCCTTTGTTTGTGTGAATCTTGTCACATCAATTGAAATGTTCGTAGGAAATGTACTGTGTATTCCCTTTTGAAGTTTCGTTTGCATGTTGGCTCTTATACGCGTTATGTCGAACATGTTTTAAAGTTTGTTTAAAGGTTGGATTAGAATAGCTAGCACATCTGATCTTAGCGGGCTATTTTAACAATTTTTCGATGTCATAGTCGAACAAACCTGAATCGCAAATATAGTAGAGCAAAACATGTCGTTTTTATTAATTTTCCAGATAATACGGAAACTCGTTGATGTAAATCGCAACCAGAGTGATGGCATCTAAATTTATTCTCCTTGGAGGCTTACTTGCATTTGCATTCGTGCTTAAAGTACACGCGATCGCTAAATTTATTCTCCTTGGAGGCTTACTTGCATGCACATTCGTGCCAAAAGTGCACGCGATCGCTAATTTTATTCTCCTTGGAGGCTTAGTTGCACATCCCCGTGTTCGAAAGACACGTGATTGCTAAATTTATTCTCCTTGGAGGCTTGTTTGCATGCGCATCCGTGCTTAAAGTGCACGCGATCACTAAATTTATTCTCCTTGGAGGCTTACTTGCACATCCCCGTGTTCGAAGGACATGTGATTGCTAAATTTATTCTCCTTGGAGGCTTGTTTGCATGCGCATCCGTGCTTAAAGTGCACGTGGTCGCTAAATTTATTCTCCTTGGAGGCTTACTTGCACATCCCCGTGTTCGAAAGACACGTGATTGCTAAATTTATTCTCCTTGGAGGCTTGTTTGCATGCGCATCCGTGCTTCAAGTGCACGCAATCGCTAAATTTATTATCCTTGGAGGCTTACTTGCACATCCCCGTGTTTGAAAGACACGTGATTGCTAAATTTATTCTCCTTGGAGGCTTGTTTGCATGTGCATCCGTGCTTAAAGTGCATGCAATCGCTAAATTTATTCTCCTTGGAGGCTTACTTGCACATCCCCGTGTTCGAAATACATGTGATTGCTAAATTTATTCTCCTTGGAGGCTTGTTTGCATGCGCATCCGTGCTTCAAGGGCACGCGATCGCTAAATTTATTCTCCTTGGAGGCTTACTTGCACATCCCTGTGTTCGAAATACACGTGATTGCTAAATTTATTCGTATCGACAATGTTTTTTTTTTTTGGATTTGAAACTTTCATTTATATATATGAAGTGGTATACCCAATTCAGAACCCTGGTGACGGGATACATAGAAAATCTAAGTCACCAGATTTCTAATATATCTAGCCTTACGCAAAGTAAGCCTTGAGATTATTGGCGTTCCATGATTTTGCGAGGATCGCGCCTTCCGAATTTTGGAGCTTAAAGGAAGCCCTTCCTACTTCTTTGTGAATGACGTACGGGCCTTTCCATTTGGGTTCAAGCTTTCCCTCAGTCGTTGCTTGGTGAAGGACCATATCTCTTTTTTGTAGGGGTCGTACGAAAACACGCTTGTTGTATCCTTCCACCAGGCGACGTTGATACTCATTTGCTTTGAGACAAGCGGTATCCCTTCTTTCTTCGCGTAGATGAAGTTCTAACTCAAGGGCTTCGTCGTTGGACTCTTTGTTGAAATCCACAATTCTGGCCGATGGAATTAGTAGCTCTACTGGTATGACAACATCCACTCCAAAAGCCATCGTGAATGGTGTTTCTCCAGTGGGACTCTTAGCCGAGGTTCTATATGACCATAATACCAGGGGTAAGATCTCAACCCACTCTCCTTTTGTCGTCCCCAACCTCTTTTTTAAGGCATTCAGGATTTGGCGATTCGTGGTTTTGGCTTGTCCGTTGGATTGCGGATAAGCCACTGATGAAAATCAGAAGTCTATACGGAGGCCAGTGCAGAAGTCATGAATTCCCTCGTAGTCAAATTGGGGACCGTGATCTGTGATGATAGCTTGAGGGACCCCGAACCGGCAGACCATATTTTTGCATAGGAATTTACGCATTTTTCTGCTGTGATGGTGGCCATGGCTTCAGCTTCTACCCACTTCGTAAAGTAGTCTACTATCACAATAATGAAGCGCATGTGGCCTGGTGCCGTTGGTAAAGGGCCCAAAATATCCATTCCCCACATTGCGAATGGACATGGTGCGGAGATGGTTTTCAAAGGATGAGGGGGACGATGATTGAGTGACGTATGTCGCTGACAAGGATCAGATATATGGATGACCATTTCCGCGTCTGTCCTAAGGGAGGGCCAATAATAGCTTAGGCGTGTGATTTTAGACACTACGACTCTCCATCCTTGGTGGTTGCCGCAGAGGCCCGCGTGCAATTCTTGCACGAGGTTAAAGCTTTCCTGGTTTGAGACACATAGGAGATTCGGAAGGTTGAAACCCCTTTTGTATAGCCTGCCATCTCTGAATCGAAAGCGGGCCGCTCTTCTTCTGGTGTTTTGGTTGTCCCGTACTTCGCCTGCTATTGCCCCTTCAGTTATGTATTCCAGGAGGGGTATACGCCAGTCTCCAAGATTAGATATTCTAAATACCCCCTGATGGATTCCTCGGGCATGCCTCTGTTCGATTATCACACGATCACCTAAACCTAGGGGCAGTGTGGCCCCCATTCTGGCCAATGTATCGGTGCGCTCATTTTGCTCACGAGGTATGGACGTGATAGAACATTTTCCGAAGGCGGCAGTGAGTGTTTTTACACGGGCCAATTACTCAGGCAGCATTCCGGTCTTTGCTTCGTATTCCCCCTTAACCTGTTGGGAAACCACCTTTGAATCTGTAAAAATCCGACCTTGTCGGGCCCCGTTAACCAAGGCCTTTTCAATACCCACGATCAAGGCTTCATACTCTGCTTCATTGTTGGCTTCAAATAATAATTGGAAAGATAAGTCAGTTATCTCTCTGCTTTGGTTAGTGATGGTGACTCCTGCCCCACATCCTCCCGTCGATACCGATCAATCGACATTAATCACCCAGTCCTCTCCATCGCGATCCGGAGAGTCCGTAAAGACGGCCTCGACAACGAAGTCGGCCAATGTCTGGGCCAAACGAGACTTCCTTGGTTTGAAGTGAATGTCGAATTCAGAAACCTCTACTGCCCATTTGACCATTCTTCCTGAAAGGGACGGTGAGTGTAGGATATGATTGAGCGGCAAGTCGGAGAGTACTTCAATGGTGTGAGCCTGGAAATAAGGTCTCAATCTTCGCGCTGCGAAAATCACGGATAGAGCCATCTTCTCTATCGTGGTATACCTAGATTCAGTGGGTTGTAATACTCGGCTGGCGAAGTAAATAGGAAACTTGAATTCCCTAGTGAGCACCCTGCTAATAGTGGTGGATCTGACAGCGAGGTATAGCTGTAAAGTTTCGTGCTCGCATGGAAAGTGTAGAGTGGGCAAAGTGGCCAGATAATCCTTCATGCTCTTGAAAGCTTTATCCAAAATGGTATTCCATTCGACCAGACCTTTCTTCTTTAGCTGCTCAAAAAAAGGCAGTGAATGGTCGGCTAATCGCGAACAGAATCTGCTCAAGTAGTTGACCGTCCCATTCAACTTTTGGATGTCGTTCAGCGTCTTTGGAGAAGCCATGTCGATGATGGTTTGTACTTTTGAGGGATTCACGTCTATTCCATAGTGGCTTATCACTAAACCTAGGAATTTCCTGGAATCTACTCCAAAAACGCACTTTTACGGATTCAGGCAAAAGCGATTTCCCCTTAGAGTATCGATGGTTTCCTGCAAGTCTTTGAAATGGTCCTCCTTTGTAGGCCTCTTGATCACGATATCATTGGCGTAAAACGCAACATTTATTCCAATCTGGGATACAAACACTTTTTCTATCATTCGTTGAAAAGTGGCTCCCACGTTCTTGAGCCCAAATGACATTACGTTATAACAAAAGGTTCCCTGGTTGGTGATGAAGGCGGTGCTTTTTTCGTCGCGAGGACTCATTTTAATCTGATGGTAGCCGGAATAAGCATCTAGAAAGCTTAGGGTGGCATGTCCTGCCGTGGTGTCCACCAGCTCGTCGATGGATGGTAAAGGATAACTATCTTTTGGGCATGCTTTGTTCAGATCTTTGAAGTCTACGCACATTCTCCACTTGCCACTTCTTTTTCTAACTAACACCACATTTGATAGCCAGGTTGAATCATTAATCTTGCGAATAAATCCGGCTTGCAGAAGCTTGTACACCACCTAATTTGCTGCTTCTGACTTCTCGTCATCCATCTTTCTCTTTCTTTGGCACACGGGTTTCGCCTCGAGATTAAGTCTCAGGGAATGTTCCGCGATTTCTCGGGGAAGCCCCTTTAAATCTTGTGGCGACCATGCAAAGATGTCCCGTGATCCTTGCAATAAATTCTTGAGGCGCTCTACGGCGGGGCCAATCAAACTGTGACCGTGGTATAGGGCTTCAGTCTTGTTTGGGAAGGGAAAGAAAACGACTTTTTCTTCCACGATTTTTTCAGCTATCTTCTCGGGTCGAACTTCCAAAACCGCTTGTTGTTGTTTAGATGTGGCCTCTTGCTCACTCTCATTGGTGGTTTCTTCATTTAAAGATCCTCGAACGCCCCCTTTAATCGTGAATATTCGATTATGGCCCTTCCTTAGTGAGGATAAGTAACAAACTCTACTTTCGGCCTGATCTCCTAGCGCTTCGCCCACCTTTCCGTCAGCGCATGGAAACTTGACGCTAAAATGATATATAGAGCATGCTATTTGGAATTTGAATAGACTTACACGGCCCATGATAGCATTGTAGATGGACGGTAGTCGGACCACCGTGAACTCAATCATGTGGGTTCTTCTGTTTGGCATGGTCCCTAGCGACTAGTGTTAGGGCCAAGTCAATCGTTCCAGCTACCTCAACCTCGTCTCCGGAAAAGGAGACTAGCTTTCCTGAGTAGCGACGTAGAGTGCTTTCAGCGATCCCGAGTTGCTCAAAAAGCGTCCCAGTAAAGGACGTCTACAGATGAACCCGTATCTATCATGATCCGCTTGACAGTCTTGGTTCCTATCTTTACATGGATGACCATAGGATCTGAGTGAGGCATCATAAGATCGCGAGCGTCTTGGGTATCGGAAACAGAGAAACTCAGTATAACGTGCTTAGTAGATGCTTGTTTCACGCTGGCCTCGGATTGGGGGCGTCTGGCTGCTCTTTCATAGTTTTTCCTTTCTTGATTACTGGTGCCAGATGTCGCGGGTCCTCCTGCAATGGTATTGATGCACCCATCCGGAGAAGGAGGCTTCTGGTGATCTTGGTTGGAGTGCTCAGGTCAGTTGGATGAGGACCTTGCCGCGGGGGTGTTTCTTGTATCCCTGGGCGGAGGTCGATACCCCCCTCCCCTGTTTCCATTCCTTCTTCCCTTATTCTGGGGGTAAGTTCACCTACCTCTCCCCCTAGTTGCATATTGGGGATTGTAGGGTCTTTGTGGTGCATTAGGCGGCTTATATTGTCGGGGAGGGACCTCAGGATGACGGTGTTGTTGTGGCATCGCGACTGGATTACCAGGGTTTGCTAGTGGGGCGCAAATTTGAAGGGGCGCCTCTTTTTGAGGAAGAGCTTGTGGAATCCCATAGACCGAGGGTGAGATATGGTCAGGATGAGCCATCATTACGTTGGTTGGGGCACCAAGTGGATTTGGTCCCGATCTTTGGTTGTATTATACTTCTTGGATACGAGGGCGCAGTGGGATGACCAGATATTGCCAGGGAGGATTGCGATGTTGCTGATCCTTGAAATTTTCTCTCCCTTGGCGTTTGTTGGGGGGCCGGTGATAAGATGGTTGATGGAACAATGGCTTATACTCGACAGGTCGCGAGCTAGAGCTTGCAGCTTCCATGGCGTGGATCTGCTTGGTTACGAGTTCTCTCAGAACGTCGTAGTTTGTCGGCTCTCTTCGAAAGAGGCAAAATTTGAAATCCGCTTCGGCCAAATTGCCCATTAGTATTATGCTTGCGGATTCTTGGTTGAATCTCGGGATTTTCACCACCATATTAGTGAATCTGCTGAAGAAGTTTCCCAAGGACTCGGTCGCCCCTTGCTTGATGGAGTTGAGGTCCAACATGATTCTTTTTCTTGTGCGAGCGCTGCCAAAATGAGCGACGAATGTACCTGACAGCTGCGCGAAGTTATTGATGGATGATCGGGCCAAATTTATGAACCATCTTAAAGCTACCCCACTCAGCGTGGATGGAAATGAGCGGCAATAGATAGCATCATTGTCCTCGTTCAATACCATTGTCGTGGTGAATTGGTTGAGGTGATCGTTGGGATCAATATCTCCTTTGCACTTGGCGATGGAGATGTCCCTCCACCTCTTAGAGACGGGTGCCTCGCGTATTTGTATGCAAAAAGCCGATGGAAAGGTTGGTTCACCTTTTCGAGTTTGTCCGGGTGCGTCAGGGGAATTCGAACGCAAAGATATGTCTCGGACCCTGACAAAACGATCGACCTTGTTGATGTTTTTGTCGAGTTCTAGATCGGGGTTGAGAGGGCAACCAGCGGGGTTGGGGAAATGGTTGACCGTTATGGGCACTGGTCCTTGTTATTGGTAGTAGGTACGGGGGTCGTGTTGGAGTGGCACCCTGTTCGCTTGTTGGTTGAAGTACATGCTTTGCGGGTAGTTCCCCGCGAAGAACTAGTACGGGGGGGGGGGGGGGGGAGGGGGGGGTAGCCGCCCCACATTCCGTAGGGAGCAAAAGGAGGTGGTTGCGCAGTGTCCCATGTCGGTTGTTGAGGGGCACCGTCGTTGCCGCTGTTCAGGGCTTCCTCGTTGGGGGGAGCGTTGAGGTTGAGAACGTTTGTTTCCTCGGTATCATGGTGTTGGTTTCTGTTGTTGCAGGAGGATGGTCAAGTATAGAATATAAATAGAATATAAAGCAAACTGACTCCCTGTATCAGCAAATGAATACAAGACTTCCTCCCGTTGTAGTAGAAGGCAGTCAGGATCGATCCACGAGGAAGTGTGTCAGCGCCCGCCTTTTTAGTTCCAGAAACTCAGCAGAAAATCAACCAGACAAACAGAAATAACTCGATATTGAGTAACAAAATCGACTGACAGAACCCGAAATCGACTTGAACAGAAACTTTAAAATCCAAAATTTGTGAAATAAATCAGTAAAATAAAAGACTTCCAAGATCAAGGTTTCAACACCACAACGATAACCATGTAAAGTAACACATAAAGGCATAAAAGATCATGCTTTTCATCAAATAACTTTCGTTATTAACAAATAGGAAGATAGAGACTTTCGCATAAACCCTAATTGTTACTAACCCTTTTTCACATAATTAATCCAAGTTGTATTAAGATCACTTTCGCTTCAATAATACAAACAAGAATCATCTTCAACTTTCACAAAAGAATCATGCTTGTAGGGATAGAAGATGAATTCGCATCCAAAGATTGTACCTTTACTGCATCACCTCACATTGCTACTGTCGGGCTCACCTCGACCCTAGAAGTTGGGTGACCACTCACTCTTCATCACCAAGAAAGACATAAAAAATAAAAGGAAACTAAATTGCATTAAATAAAATAAAGAAAGCTTACAACCGATCGAAGACAAACCGTCTCTGAACACCTTCTCTCCTCTCGCCACAAGCTCTCTCTCTCTCTCTCTCTCCTACTTACTCGATATGAATGGAACTAAGATTGAATTGGAATTGAATCACTAAAAACCAGCCCATAAGGCCTTATTTATAGTGCTCCATGTAGCTATTCTAGGATGGAACATCGATATCTAAATATATCTAATAATATAAGATAAAACATTATGATAAAGGAAATAATATCTAAAAGGGAACTATATCTAAAGTAGATAAATATCTCTTTCATCTTGATAGATCTTGATAGAATTTGATCTTGTGGATATCTCCATTGGACTTTGGATAGAACTTTGATTAGAACTCGGATTATGCTCGAAATCGGCCACTGGGCACAACTCGATATCGACTTGCCTTACTCGATGTCGACCTGCAACTTTCTTGACTTCACGCCCTGACTCGATCTCGGCTCCAGGGATGAAAATCGACGTAGACTCAACTCGATATCGACTTCCTTTGCTCCAGCTCTGGTCGATTCCTGGATATCTGCCCGATTTTGGTTACTCGATATTGAGTTACTGTACTCGATATCGACCTGATCTTTTCTTCCTTAGTCAATTCTGGCTTTTCTGGTGAATATCGACTTGACTCCTCGATATCGACTTAGGGTACTCGATATCGACTAGGTTAAGTTGAGTCGATTTTCTTCGTTTCCAGGTTGGTTTGTCCTGGTTCCGCTACTCCTTGACCTCGGACTTTCTGTAGTTGACTTCAAGCTTTTCCTCCTTTCTCTGAACTGCTGTATGTTGCCTCGATTTCTGCAAAATTAAACAGAAACTGGTGTAGATTCCATAATTGGCAAATAAACATAAACTACATAGATTATGTACTATTCTACCCCGAATGTAGGAAATGTATGCAGAAATCGACATAAAAGTAGATATAAAACATGGAGAATTACGCTCACAACAAACACCCCATACTTTAGCTTGCTTGTCCTCAAGCAATACTTTTATTTCTCATACAGGGGAAGAATTCAAACTCTCAACATCTTAGATTCATTTTCATGTAACCCTGGAGTCAATTAACGTCCTTGAAAAGGTACTTCTGTCACAAATCCATGCATGTGCAATTAAAAAGCAACATCTACTCACAGAAGGAAGGTTATGCAAAATACTCTTTCGTGACAAAGCATTAATAATCATGAGGACTTTAATTTAAGCTCAATAAGGAGTAGATTGGTAAAAGGCTAAAGGTGGGATATTTTTGGCCATGTGGTGCTAATAATAAGGGAAAATGGAGATTTCCAAACTTTTCATACAACATTCCTTCTTCATAAGAATCACCACCTTTCGCTTATTCGCTCATTGCTTTTTTTCAATATTATGCTTTTACCTCTCTAACCTCGGCACTGCCTTCTCGCGAGTCGCAAATATGAGTGTCATGAATGGCCCCAGATACTTAGTGCTTCAGACTCCTCACATTGTGTCCCATCTCGCCAAACTATTATCTCAGCGAGTAGGGTCGATCTACCTTTATCTACTGAGGTGACCGGATTTTCTTTCACTTATTAAATTTTTCATATATTTTTCAATTTCCTGCCAAACTCCAAATATGATAATAACAAAAACACAAACACCATATAATACTCTCCATAATGTAACATCATTCTCAACGTAATCCCCGGATAGGAAATAAGGTAAAGAATGGGCAATATTTATATCATGTGGAGCATAATATGAAATTAGGCATAATATGGCTTTTGTGATGCATAAGCATAGGTAAGGCTCTGCGTCACCAAGCCTCTAGTTGAGGGTAGCCTGGACATTATCTTGATTTTGGCTTTGAATAGAAGTGTCCAGGCCAAGCTGATTGGAGATCTGGCTCTCGCTACTCCAAGCATTTGGTTTAGATGGTGTGTCCATAATCACCTTAGGGGCGAGGATGTGTGGGAGGTCAATCCTAAAGTTGATGACTCATGGATATGGAAGAGCATTTTGGAGGCAAGAAATGAAGTCAGATGCGCATTACCAGCTGCCACCGACCAGCCGTTGTCTCTCCAGCCGATCTTGAAACCGAGTGGGGGCCTCTCCTACTCGAAAACTTATGAGCTACTAAGGGATAAGGGTGAAGCTACGTGTTGGGGGGAGTTCATGTGGAAGAAATTACAGTGCATGAAGTGGGCTTTTATTGTTTGGCTTGCAGCTAGAAATCGGTTACAGAAGGGCAATCATGTGAAGCATTGGAAGGGGGTTGATGCTTCTTTATGCATTTTGTGCAAGCAGGAAGAGGAAACAGCAACACACATGTGGTTCAGTTGTCCAGCCATTAGACATGTACAGTTTCTTGTGATGAGTTGGGTTGGCGTTGGGTGCAACTTTCCGTCCATTGATGCTTGGTTACAATTGCTCGCCAATGAACCACCCTCTCGCCAGAAGTTGTTGCCTTTTCAAGCTAAGTTGCTGGCTTTTGAAGCGTCTATGTACTTTACCTGGATGGGAAGGAATAAATGTGTGTTCGGTAATGAATCCTTTGATCCATTTGTTTATGCTAAGATCATTATCGACAGTTGTAAAGCTCGTATATCCGTGAATTGGAAGTGCAAGTCACTCACGGATCATACTTGGAAGAAATATTATTTAGGTAGATGATTACTTGTGAGTAGGTGACTTGAGTGATTGATCGAGTTAGTAGGAAGTGGTCGTAATTTTGGGTAGTTTGTTAGAGTTGATGTTTTGGAGGGTATAGGGGCCATTTTGGGTATACGGTTCCCTTTTTCATGAGACTCCGCGTTTGGTCTCATCTTTTGTATATCTGGTGTTATCACCCCATCTATATATTTACCTTTTCAGGCATATGTAAGGCTAGGGATATAAACATATGAGCATTATATGGAAATATAATGTCCTCTATCCTTTTATCATGCAATATGTCAAAAGAAACATCAAATTTTACCTCCTTTCATGGTTTTCAATAAAATAATGCACTTCATTATGACTTCCCTTTACTAGGCAATTTCATGCTATATCTCTAATGAATCCAATTTTGCATCGTCGAGTTCAATATTAAACTTCCATGACATTAATCAAAAATTTTCAATGGGGGTCATTTTTATAAACTTTGGAAAACATGCATGTAAGCACATAAATCAATAATGAATTCAATGTATAAGCAATTCAAGAAATAATGCACAAATAATGTCAAATAAATTCAAATATGCACAAAGTAAGCCCTTCCCCCACCCCATACTTAAACATTACAATGTTCTCACTGTATAAAAACAAAGGTAAAGAAAGAAACTCACTAGACAGGCGTGCTAATTGTCAGAAGTCGAGTGCTTTGCTGTAGGCCCTGGTCGATATCGAGTATGCATGGTCGATATCGACCTACTGTACTCGACTTCGACTCCTTGTTTTCTACCTTGTCCCTGAAAAAATTAGAAGAGACATACCCACAATAGAAAATATAATGTCCAAAACCAAAAACAAAAGCAACAATGTCAAAAATCCCAAAAATAAATGTCTATTTACAAGCTTTAGACTCTATAGTCGCTAGGCCGACTTTCTCCATTAAGCTCAAGGTGGCATTTGCAGGGCCCATGTGGCTTGAGCTTTAAACATGACTCCATTCTTCTCCATAAGTTGTATTCCTCCGGAATGGATCTTGTTCACCGTGAAAGGGCCCATCTTTTTTTTTTTTGAACTTGTTGGGGAACCAACTTCATATTCTTTGGGCTCATCATTGGAAATCCTACATAATCGCACATACCAAGGCAAACCTCTCCCATGTATAGATAAATCATTAATGGAAATAGGAGAAGAAAGATCCATACCTTAGCCTACCTTTGCATAATCGGATTTTGGGACCTCGGGTTCTGGTCGATATCGAGTAGGGTCACTCGATATCGAGTTCTGCTGCTCGAAATTGGGTTGTGTTGGCTCAACAGGTGGAATCGAGTCGGTGTGGGTAGGTCGATATCGACCTGGGTTGGTCGATATCGAGTCATGCTGCTCGACATGGGTTAGCTCGATTTCTGGTGGAGGTAAATCGATATGGGGGGGTCGATATCGACCTGTGGTGGTCAATATCGAGTGCTTTTGTGGGCCAGACGATTTCTCCTGGTCGATATTGACCCCATACTTAAAACCTGGCAAAGCATCCGAATAATAGTTAGTCCATATCGACGTACCTTGGTCTATGTCGAGTGGATTCTCTGCTTCTTCGTTCAGGATGGCCATGATCTCTTCCACCTAGGCCTCCATGTCCCTCTTTTCTAGCTCTTCGGGGGTCATGTTTCTTACATTAGGCTCCCCGCAAGTGATGTACCCGGCTGATATGGACTTGACCTCTTCCATGGGACCTGTATGCCTTTCAGTTTTATTAAAGGAATACTCAATCACCTCATCGCTGATGTTGAAAGTGAACACTCCCTTCCTTACGCTTATGTTGTCATCCACCGTCGCCAAGAAAGGCCTTCCTAGAATAATTGGACAAGCAGGGTCCTCCGCCATATCAATAACTAAGAAATCAGCAGGGACGAAGAACTTACCTACTTGTACTGGCACATTGTCCACCATGCCTGTTGGGATGACCACATTGTTGTTCGCCATATAAAGCTTAGCATCCACATGCTCTAGGGCACCTATTTTAATCTTGGACCAGATTGATAAAGACATTATACTCACACTGGCTCCCAAGTCACATAAAGCATTAAATCGATATTGACCAAATCCAATGGTTATAGCAAACTTACCTGGATTTGGCTTTTTCTCTAGTACGTCCATCTGGCTGCACTCCTCTGCGATCTCAGCCATTGATCGATTTTTGCTCAGAATCTCCTTAAGGAACTTGACGTAGGACGACATCTCATTAAGAGCTTCTGTGAATGGTATTGTGACATTGAGGCTTTGAAGCATCTTAATGAAATGCTGGTAATTCTTCTCTCCAGGATTCTTTGGAGATTTCGTCGGGAAATACATCTTTTTCTTTGGTGGAGGTGCAGAAGTCGAGTGGGGATGGTCGAAATCGACTGTCGTCTAGTCGATATTGACACGTGTTTGGTCGATATCGAGTGGATTGGCTGGCCTCGGTATCTGGGGAGGATTTGGGTCAATTTTAACCTATGGTGGGTCGATATCGACTGAGGGCTGGTCGATATCGATTGGGTTGGTCGATATCGATTGGTCTCCAGTGCCCTTTTCCTCCGTCGTTTGCTTGGGCGTTTGCATTTGTCGCTCACTCCTTAGGTTCATAGCAGCCACATGTCCAGTAGATTTACCCTTAGGTTTAGGTTCAGAGGTTCCAGGGAGTGTACCTAACTGTTTGGGGGCGGATGAAGCTAGTTGGCCAATCTGTGTGTCAATTGAGTTCCTCCGGATATCGATTTCCCCAAGCCTTGAGTTGACACCATGCATCTGAGTGTAGATGGAATTGATAAACTGCTTGGTGTCTGAATGATTCCTCTGCATCTCTTCAAGGATGGTATGTAGGTCGTCCTTCTTTCTTTCTTTGTCAGGGTGACTAGGTGCTCTGTAGGGAGGGGGATTCTGATGCTAGGGCTGGCGATAGTAGCTCCAGTTCTGATTTTGATGTGGCCCTGAGTAGTGTCCCCCCGCATACCTTACCTCTTCGTGGGTCTCTCCTTGATGTACTTGATCGACGCGTGGGCACGCAGTAGTGTTGTGCCTCACAGACCCACATTCCAAATAAGGTTTATCTTTAGAGAGGAATTTAACTTGTTTGGTAAGCCGGCGTACCTGATCGTTGTGAAACTGGTCCCTGACGTCTGGATCAACTTCCTTAGGTGGCACATACAACGGCATAGATGGGGCAGGCCTTTCATAACTTTCGTCAGAAGCGGCCGCAGAAGACCCATATGTGTTGTCGTAGTTGGCCAGTGTCTCAAATACCTCCCATGCTTGGCGTGGAGTGTATCCAAGATACTCATAGTTGGTGTAGTTGTTGATCCGATCTTTAGTAGGCGCATCCAAGCAATTGAAGATGATCTCCTGGATGACGTAGGGTGGCTGGCCATGCGTAGGGCAGGATTTCAGAAGCCTTTTGTAGCGCTCCCAGACTTGTGCTAATGGTTTGACGGAGGAAAAACCTGTCGTTGATCCGCCAAAGAAAACTCAAACCTATAGCAAGTATAGCAATAAGCAAGAGGTCGATCCACTGGGAAAGTTATAATTCTAGTTTGATTCAAGTGTTAATCAAAGTAACCAATTTGGGGGGGGGGGGGTTTGTCTGTGAAAGTTTCGCCTTTTATCAAAGCGGATTGAAGAAAGCAAGAGTAAATGAATTTGGTTCAAACAATTAGGAGAAGCAATTCTACCTACAATTTTCCACTTTATTTGGTTTGAAACGATCCTTGTAACTTCTTCTCGCCCTATTAAGTTTCCTATGAATGCCCTTGTCCCGACCTAATATAGTTACTAGTCCAACTAGTCCTAGCAACCCTTATCAATCGAACAGTTCCTAAAGAAGGATTTAACCCAATTGATAGCTTTAAGTTCATAGATTAGCCAAGGTATTTGCAGTCCCTAAATAGAGATTTAACAACACATTCGACTTCCTACTCATTCAATTAGTTCAACCAGCCCTAAAGGAACAAGTTTGCCACTTAGGTTAAGGTTCACAACCAGGAATCTACGAAACATTAGCGATTGAATTGATCTAACAAGTTGGCCAGACAAGATAGAACAAAACAATAAACAATCAAGCACAAAGAAGTTGAAGCATTCGAATATAGGAAACAAGGAACGAGAATTAGAAACTCACAATCAATCTGAATAAAGCTTCAAATTGCAGGCAGAATAGATGAGTTTAGTTCCTCATGGAAGACATCGCTCAAAATCTCTAAAGTGTCTGATGAATGAATAGAATAGAAGTTGTAGAAAAATAGCTTAAAGTCGGCCTTATAACAATTCAAGTCGACCATGAAACAAAAACATAACAACTAGGGTTTTTAATAATTGAAACGCGGCGCTCTGGGCAAATACGGCGGCCGCGACAAATTGATGTATTGCGGCCGCGGCATATGTGCTGCGCCCACTGCAGTGGTCTTTTACGAAAATTATACTTTGAATCAGCTCTCGACGTCAACAAAAAAGTTGTAGCTCTCTAAAAGAGCTTTCCAACACATGGTCATAATAGTCGATCGGACAACCGAGGCCTCCAGAAAGTGCAAAACAAGTTCAGCATGTCTGGCGACAACTTCTACAGACTTGTTCTTCTTTTAGGCTCGCTTCTTCTTCTCATGACCTCTTGAGATCTTAATGTAAGCTTTTTCGATCAACTAGACATTCTCATCTAATGCGTCATCAATCCATGTCTCATCATCGGATCCACGATTACCTAAAATAATCAATAAAAGTGTGTAGATTCCGACTCCACTAACATAGAGAGAAAATATGCAAATTGTACTTAATCCATGCATAAAATGCATCTTAACTAAGCTAAATGCAACCTATTATGCCTACCTAAATGCATGTTATCATGGTTCCCCTGGCTTTTGTCTGAAAGCCGTAACTTTTTGCTTGAGAGCAGCTGTCTTTGCAGGAGGAAAGAACTTGTTGATGAACAGGTCCTGTAGTTCGTTCCTTGTGCGAATTGATCGTGCAGACAATCCTTCTAGCCACTGCTGTGCTATTCCTGCAAGGGACCAATGAAAAGCCTTTAGTTTTAAGTATTCAAGATTAGCACCATCAGCTATAGCTTCGCATAAGTCTATAAAAGTGGTGACATGCTCTAAAGGACATTTATTAATTCTTCCCCTAAATTGGCTCCTTCTAATTTCAGTAATAAAAGAAGGACGAATTTCAAAATTAATAGCAGGAAGAACGATCGCTTATTCTGGAACTTCTAGAGTAGGATGCAGATATTCCTTTGTGTTGGCTGGGACATGCCCAATCCGCTCCTCAAGTTCCCTTCTTGTGTTGATCTCGCGATCTACCCTTGCCTCCCACCGTTGCTGATTCTGTGCATATTTTGCCTTTTTTCGGACGTGTTCAGCTTCTCTGGTGATGAGTGCCTCAATCTGTTGGCGGAGTTGCTCAAGCTCCTGTGCAGTTGTGAGCGGGATCGGATTCTCATCGTTGATTTGCGACATCCTCCTGAACCTTTGTCGAAGGTGGAAGTATCACTCTGGTTCTAAAAGTGGATCGATAGGCGAGTGATCAGTTCTTCGCATGCACCTGAAAAACAAAAACAAAAAGAAACAAGTAAAAAGAAATTAAAAAGGAAAAACAAATATAAAGAAAAGAAAAAGAACTAAAAAGGGCGCGATTGATGGCTTCCCCGGAAACGGCGCCAATTTGTTGTTGCATGAGGATGGTCAAGTATGAAATATAAATAGAATATAAAGCAAACTGACTCCCTGTCTCAGCAAATGAATACAAGACTTCCTCCCGTTGTAGTAGAAGTCAGTCAGGATCGATCCACGAGGAAGCGTGTCAGCGCCCACCTTTTTAGTTCCAGAAACTCAGCAGAAAATCAACCAGACAAACAGAAATAACAGAGAAAAGCATAATCAAAACGAAAAGCAGGAACTTTGGTTGATATTGACCTAGCTAACTCGATATCGAGTAACAAAATCGACTAATAGAACTCGAAATCGACTTAAACAGAAACTTTAAAATCCAAAATTTGTGAAATAAATCAATAAAATAAAAGACTGCCAAGATCAGGGTTTCAACACCACAACGATAACCTTGTAAAGTAACACATAAAGGCATAAAAGATCACGTTTTTCATCAAATAACTTTCGTTATTAACAAATAGGAAGATAGAGGCTTTCGCATAAACCCTAATTGTTACTAACCCTTTTTCACATAATTAATCCAAGTTGTATTAAGATCACTTTCGCTTCAATAATGCAAACAAGGATCATCTTCAACTTTCGTAAAAGAATTATGCTTGTAGGGATAGAAGACGAATTCGCATCAAAAGATTATACCTTTACCGCATCACCTCACATTGCTACCGTCGGGTTCACCCCGACCTTAGAAGTTGGGTGAGTACTCGCTCTTCATCATCAAGAAAGACATCAAAAATAAAAGGAAATTAAATTGCATTAAATAAAATAAAGAAAGCTTACAACCGATCGAAGACAAACCGTCTCTCAACACCTTCTCTCCTCTCGCCACAAGCTCTCTCTCTCTCTCTCTCCTACTTACTCGATATGAATGGAACTATGATTGAATTGGAATTGAATCACTAAAAATCAGCCCCTAAGGCCTTATTTATAGTGCTCCATGTAGCTCTAGGATGGAACATCTATATCTAAATCTATCTAATAATATAAGATAAAACATTATGATAAAGGAAATAATATCTAAAAGGCCTTATTGATCTTGTGGATGTCTCCATTGGACTTTGGATAGAACTTTGATTAGAACTCGGATTATGCTTGAAATCGGCCACTGGGCACAACTCGATATCGACTTGTCTTACTCGATGTCGACCTGCAACTTTCTTGACTTCACCTCTGTTGTGAGCTGAATCTGACATGTTTTACAGTAACTTTTATATCGTTTTTTGCATACATTACATGCATTTAGGCTAAAATAATACAGAATCTGTGTAAATTATGTTTATTTGCAATATATGGAGGTCTACACAAGTTTTTGTTATATTTGGCAGAAATCGGACGCAATTTGGAGCTTAAAGGAAACTCATGGAGAAGCTAAGAATGGTGCAGCTGGAGAAAATGCCATTTTTCACCATTCTTCGTTCTGAATCAAGCTTTGATGTCTTCATGAGAGTTGTAGCCCTCAGAAAGAGCTTTCCAACGCATGGTCATATGCGTCAATCCGACGAACGAGGACTCAGGAAAGTGCGTTTTAAGAACAGAGCAGAAATCTGAGAAATCTTTACTCGAGATCGAGTACACTCTACTCGAGATCGAGGAGAGCCTGGTCGAGAAAGAGCTGATCGAGAAGCCGAGGACGAAGACGCAGACCACCTCTACTCGATGTCGAGGAGGCTTAGTCGAGATCGAGGAGCCCGGAGCCAAGGTCCGAGCATGTCGAGTAGATCCACCCGACCAAGCCAGCCCGATGAACGAATCCTACTCGATACAGAGTAGGGCTACTCGATGTCGACTAGACCTCCGAGCCATGTCCGAGCCTTGTTGAGCAGAGTCACCCGAGAACACCAGTCGACGACGAATCCTAGTCGATGTCGACGAGCCCTTGTCGATGTCGAGTAGACCGAGTTTCCGGAAACGCGTCGACGTGAGCAGTCCGAGTAGAGCTGGGATTCCTTGGGCACGAAGGAAGTCGAGTTGGTCGAGATCTATCAACATCTATCAAGTTCTATCTATGGAGGAGACATGGAAGACTTTAGATTTATCTTTTCCATTTTAGATTTAATTCCTAATTTGCATTTATTTATCTTTTAGCAAGTAGAAGTTGAAGCCAGGCTAATGCTTAATGGAGAAAGTCGGCCTATCGACTATAAAATCTAGAGCTTGTAAATAGACATTTATTTTTGGAACTTTTGGACATTGTTGCTTTTGTTTGTTTTTGATTTTGAACTTTTAGTCTTTCTATTATAGGTATATGTCTTCTGCACTTTTCAGGTCCATGGATAGAACCAATCAATATTCATACTCGGCCCAGGAGGTGCTTCCATTCGAAATTTAGAGGCCCTGCACACCAGTCTAGTGAGTTTCTTTCTCTACCCTTGTTTTTATACAGTGAGGACACTGTAAGGTTTAAGTATGGGGTGGGGGAAGGGCTTACATTATGCATATTTACTTTATTTGACATTATGTGTGCATGTTTAAAGTTTAGTTCTTTGAATTGCTACATGGCTATTTTGGAATTCATTATTGATTTATGTGCTTATATATGCATGTTTTCCAAAATTTGAGAAAAATGACCCCCGTTGAATTTTTTTGAATAATGTCATGGAAGCTTATATTGGACTCGACGATGCAAAATTGGATTCATTAGAGATATAGCATGAAATTGCCTAGTAAAGGGAAGTCACAATGAAGTGCATTATTTATCAAAAACCATAGAAGAAGGTAAAATTTGAAATTGCTTTTGACATGTTGCATGATAAGATGATGGAGGACTTTATATTTCCATATAATGCTCATTGTTTATATTCCTAGCCTTACCTATGCTTATGCATCACAAAAGCCATATTATGCCTTATTTCAAATATTGCTCCACATGACCTAAATATTTGGCATTCTTTACCTTATCCGGGGATTATGTTGAGAATGATGTTACATTATGGAGATTATCATATGGTGTTTGTGATTATTATCATTATTGGAGTTTGGAAGGAAATTGTTTGAAATATATGGAAAATTTAATGAGTGAAAGAAAATTCAATCACCTCAGGAGATAAAGGTAGATTGACCCTGCTCTCTGAGATAATAGTTTGGAGAGATGGGACACATTGTGAGGAGTCCAAAGCACTAGGTATCCGGGGCCATTCATGACACCCATGTTTGCGACTCGCGAGAAGGCAGTGCTGAGGTCAGAGAGGTAAAAGCATTATTGTTGATAAAAGCATTATGAAAGGTGATGAAACTTATGAAAAGGAATGTGAGTTTGGAAATACTCCATTTCCCCGGATCATTAGCACCACATTACCAGAAACTGCCCACCTTTTAGCCTTTTACCAAATCTACTCCTTATTTGAGCTTAAATTGAAGTCCTCTTGATTATCAATGCTTTGTCACTTATGAATGTTTTTGCATAACCCTCCTTTTGTGAGTAGATGTTGCTCTTTAAATTGCACATGCATGGATTTGTGACACTAGTACCTTTTCGAGGATGGTAATTGACTGCTGGGTTATATAAGAATGAATCTGATATGTTGAGAGTTTTGATTTCTTCCCCTGAATGACAAATAAAGGTATTGCTTGAGGACAAGCAAGCTTAAGTATGGGGTGTTTGTTGTGAGCCTAATTAGCCATGTTTAACAGTAACTTTTATATCGATTTCTGCATACATTGCATACATTTGGGTTAGAATAATATGGAATCTGTGTAGTTTACACTTATTTGCAATATATGGAGGTCTACACACGTTTTTGTTATATTTGGCAGAAATCGGACGCACTTTGGAGCTTAAAGGAAACTCATGGAGAGGCTAAGAATGGTGCAGCTTGAGAAAAGTCCATTTTTCACCATTCTTTATTCTCAATCAAGCTTTGATGACATGAGAGTTGTAGCCCTCGGAAAGAGCTTTCCAACGCATGGTCATATGCGTCAATCCGACGAACGAGGACTCGGGAAAGTGCGTTTTAAGAATAGAGCAGAAAGTTGAGAAATCTTTACTCGAGATCGAGTACACTCTACTCGAGATCGAGGAGAGCCTGGTCGAGAAAGAGCTGATCGAGAAGCCGAGGACGAAGACGCAGACCACCTCTACTCGATCTCGAAGAGGCTTAGTCGAGATCGAGGAGCCCGGAGCCAAGGTCCGAGCATGTCGAGTAGATCCACCCGATCAAGCCAACTAGACGACGCCTAGGAGCCCAGATCCGAGCTTGTCGAGCAGAGTCACCCGAGAAGATCAGTCGACGATGAATCCTAGTCGATGTCGACGAGCCCTTGTCGATGTCAAGTATACCAGGTTTTGGAAACGCATTGCCGTGAGCAGTCCGAGTCGAGCTGGGATTCCTTGGGCACGAAGGAAGTCGAGAAGGCCGAGATCTATCAACATCTATCAAGTTCTATCTATGGAGAAGACATGGAAGACATCTTACCTAGTTTAGATTTATCTTTTCCATTTTAGATTTAATTTCCTTATTGCTTTTATTTATCATTAAAGTTTTAGATATAGTTTTAGATATAGATAGAAGATTCTATCCTTGATTAGCAAGGAATAGAAGGCTATAAATAAAGCCCTAGGGGCTGGTTTTTCATTCATTCCATCACACAATACGATTTTAGGGAGAGAGAGGTAGTTCCACAGAGAAGTTTTAGGAGTTCTAAAGTTTTTAGGGTTTTGGCATTCTGCGAAAGTTGATTGGCGGGTTTGTAAAGGCTTTGAATATAGTTTAATGCAAGTTTCTTTTCATCAATCAATGTCTGCGATTGCGATGAGGCGTGAGTAGTCCACCCACTTCTGGGGCTGGGGTGAGCCCGATGGTGGCCATGTGAGATGATGCAGTAAAGGTCAGATCTTGTTATGCAATTCATCTTCTATCCTTATGAGCATGATTCTTTTGCGAGAGTTGAAGGTGATCCTTGTTTGTATTATTGAAGCGAAAGTGATTTTAATGCAACTTGGGTTAATTATGTGAAAAGGGTTAGTAACAATTAGGGTTTATGCGAAAGCCTCTATATGCCTATTTGTTAGTAACGAAAGTTATTTTGATGGAAAGCATGATCTTTTATGCCTTTATGTGTTACTTTGCATGGTTATCGTTGTGGTTTTGATACCCTGGCCTTGGAAGTCTTTTATTATATTGATTTATTTCTGCCGAAAGGTTGAGTTTTGGGTTCGTTTTCTGCATTTTAAATTTTCTGTCTTTACAGTCGATATAGAGGAGGGTCTCGTCGATATCGAGTAGGACCTTAGTCGATATCGAGTACGGTTTTGGTCTATGTCGAGTTGAGTTTCTGTTTCTGTTTTCGATTCTGCAATTTCTGTTTTTTTACTGTTGCTTGTCGCTCTCGAGTAGGGCTTGTCGAGATCGAGTACGCCTGCTGCTTTGTTTTATTTTCTGCTTTGCTTTGTCTTTTCTGTTTTCGTTTTGTCCATTGCTTTTAGTTGTTATTTTCTGCTTTTATTTTCTGTCTCTTCTGTTTGCTTGTCTATGAGAATCTGTTGCTACCTAAGAACTGCTGACGTGCTTCCTCGTGGATTCAATCCTGACAACCTTCTACTACAACGGGAGGAAGTCTTGTATTTATTTGCTGAGACAGGGAAGTCAGTCTGAACTTTATTTTATATTTATTTCATACTTGACCATCCTCCTGCAATAACAAATTGGCGCCGTTGCCGGGGAAGCTATCATTCACGCCTTAGGTAGTTAAATCTCACGTCTACTTTGAGTTACTTTTCAGGTGTATGCGCCGTTCTGGTCTACCACCCGAGTTTGACAGCTTAGACGAACCAGAGCGTTACCTACACATCCACTCTAAACTCAAAAGGATCATGGCGGCCGCTGAAACTCAAGAACAGCTGATTGCCAGGCTTACAAGGGAGCTAGCCGCAAAGGATACCACTATAGCCAATGAAAGGGCAGCGAGGGAACAAGAAGCTGAGCTTGCCTAATATCCAACTACTGCTGAGGATTATATGCATCCAACCCTTGTCGTGCCTGAATCGGCGATTCTTATCCCTGAAAACTCTTTTGAAATTCGCACTCAATTTCTTATAGAGCTTAAAAATAATGCCTTTTTTGGTAGATTTAATGAGTGTCCTCTTGAACATATTACGAACTTTTCTGACATGTGTCGTACTCTTGCTGAAGGTACAACTTTGGAATATGTCAAGATGAAGTCTTTCCGCTGGTCGCTGGCTGGACCTGCACTGAAGTGGCTTGAAGGGCTGAAACCAAGATCCCTGACAACATGGGCCCAAGTAGAGCAAGAGTTTCTGAACAAATTCTTCCCACCCGCCAAAACAGCACATCTCCGCCAGAAAATCACCGCCTTCAAACAGAAGCAAGGGGAACCGCTGGCAAAGGCATGGGAGCGCTACAAGGAACTTCTGCGATCTTGCCCTACTCATGGACAGCCACCCTACGTCATTCAAGAGATCTTCTTCAACTCTCTTGATCAAGTCACTAAGGACATAATCAACCATTATACTCGCTATGAGTATCTGACAATGCCGCCAAGTGACGCATGGGGTGTGCTAGAGAAGCTCACCAACTACGACAACAAGTATGGGTCTACTGCAACTTATGAAGAAAACCCATATGCCAGGCCAGCACCTTCCATGCCCCTCTATGAGCCTCCTAAGGAAATTGATCCGGATGTAAGGGAACAGTACTACAGAGATCAGAACAAGAAGCTCCTTAAGCAAGTGAAATATCTTTCTGTCAACCAGCCTTGCATTGAATGCGGATCGCAACGGCACACCACTCCTGAGTGCCCACACACGGAGCAAGTCAGGATGGCAGAACACCACGAGGAGGTAGCTTACGCAGGGGGTCCCAATCGCTACATAGGGGACCAAAGGTTTTAGCAACCACAATGGAACCAAGGTGTCCCTAGGAACCCCCCGCCCTACAGAGCTCCAGGACATCCGGAAAGGGACCAGAAAAAGGATGATATATAGACAGTCCTGGAGGAAATACGGAGGAATCACTCAGAAACTAGGCATTCCTTCAACTCCGTCTACACTCAGATGCAAGTGGTCAACTCTAGGCTTGGGGAGATTGATATATGGCGAAAATCAGTTGATACACAGATTGGTCAGTTGGAGACTGACTCGATCTCGGCTCCAGGGATGAAAATCGACTTAGACTCAACTCGATATCGACTAGGTTAAGTCGATATCGACCTACACTTTTCCTTTGCTCCAGCTCTGGTCGATTCCTGGATATCTGCCCGATTTTGGTTACTCGATATCGAGTTACTGTACTCGATATCGACCTGATCTTTTCTTCCTTAGTCAATTCCGGCTTTTCTGGTGAATATCGACTTGACTCCTCGATATCGACTTAGGGTACTCGATATTGACTATGTGTTGTGGGAGGAAATCGAGTTTAAAATATAATAAAATAGATCAAACCAGATTCGTGCCCACACAAATAATTACAAGACCTCCTCCTGATGTAGCAGCGGGAAGTCAGGATCGATCCTCGAGGAAGCTGGTCAGCGAATCTTAGGCAGCAGAAGAATCTCACGGGCAGAAATCGACTTCAGTGTACTCGACCTCAACTAGGGTTAGTCGACAGGGGTCGAGTAAGTCGAATCCGAGCGAGCAGCAATCACTGGATTGGTCGATCTCGAGCAGTCAACTCGACGTCAAGTAGAATTTGGTTGTAGTCTAGTAAGCTTGTTGAAATCAAGTTCCTGCAGAGACACAAACAGCAGCAAACTTTGCTCGATCGAAAGTGAGTAGTTGACGTCAACCAAGGGGTGGTCGAAGTCGAGCAGAAACAGTAAAATAAAATAAAGAACAAAGCTTTTTGGATTCGGAATAAACTATGTGAAAGAAAACTTCCATGAACGGGGTTTGCAACAACAATAACCAAAAATGCATAAGGCAAGATAAATAACGATAATTATGCAAATCGCATCGAAGGAACAAGCTTTTGCCTTTTCCAACAATTAGACAACTCTTTCAAGAAACCCTAATTGTATCTGCAGATTTTATGTTTATAATCCAAGTTGTTAACATGGATCTCTATTGAATAGGTAATAAACATATAACAGGTAGTAGATGCTCAAAACATAATAAAGGTTGGATCTTTACCTCAAACATGCATGGGTATCGTCGGGCTCGCCCCAACCCTAGAAGTAGGTGGACTACTCTCTCTACTCTACTTCTCCTTCTCTAGAATTGAATTGTATGATTGAATGAATAAAAACCAGCCCTATAGGCTTTATTTATAGGCCTTAATCCTTGCTAATCAAGGAAAGGAATATCTATCTAATATCTAAAGATAAAACTCTACTTGGAAATAAATCTATCTAAATAAGTAAAACTAGATAAATCCTAGGGTAATTAATTGTTGAACCGTTAGGATAGATAAAAAGATAAAAATATCTAAATCTTCATGTGTTGGGAATCTTCTCTCGGAAATATCTCAATTGGATTCGGGATAGAACCTTAACAAGAACTCGGACTAGCTCGAAATCGGACACTGTGGTCAACTCGATATCGAGTAGCCTTACTCGATATCGACCTGGCTTTTTTCCGTCTTCAGCTCAGCAACTCGATTTCGGCTTCCAGGAGTGAACATCGACCAACTGTTTACTTGATATCGAGTTGTGATGATCGATATCGACTTGAATCTTCTTGGCTTCACTTCCTTGGTCTACTCTGGGACACTGACTCGGTATAGGCTTGGTCGACGTCGAGGAAAGTTTGCTCGAATCTTGGCTTGTTCTTGCTTTCTCGATTAGCATCTCCTTCCTCGAGCTCGGGTGTTCTTCTGGGTTTGGTCGATGTCGAACAGACATGTCGACATCGAGTAAAGTTCGGCTCGAGTTGCCTTCGTCTTCTTTCCTCGAGTTGGTTCTGCTTCAGTTGTAGTCGACTTCGAGTAAGGCCTAGTCGAAGTCGAGTAGAATCCCGTCCTTTGGTTTCGTCTCGGAATGGCTCCAAATTCTGTAATATTAAACCAACACTTATGTAGACCTCTATTTCTTGCAAATAAGCATATACTACATAAATTCAATAGATTCCCAGCCCGAAATATGCAATGTACTAAGAATAAGGAGCTATAAAAGCATGGTCACTTTAGTGGACATCAAATCACCCCATACTTAAGCTTGCTTGTCCCGAAGCAATAACTTGGATGGCCATTCAGGGGAAAAAATCAAACTCTCAACATCATAGATTCATTCTTATATAACCCTGCAATCAATTACCATCATCGAAAAGGTACTAATGTCACAAATCCATGCATGTGCAATAAAAAGCAACATCTACTCATAAAAGGAGGTTTATGCAAAAACCATTCATGTGACAAAGCATTAATAATCAAGAGGACTTTAATTTAGCTCAAAAAGGAGTAGATTTGGTAAAAGGCTAAATGTGGGCAATTTTTGGCAACGTGGTGTTAATAATCTAGGGAAATGGAGTACTTTCCAAATTGAATTTCCACATTCCTTCTTCCTTTGATTTCTCACCTTTCGCTCATTCGCTCGATGCTTTTTTTTCAATATTATGCTTTTACCTCTCTAACCTCAGTACTGCCTTCTCGCGAGTCGCAAACATGGGTGTCATGAATGGCCCCGGATACTTAGTGCTTTGGACTCCTCACATATGTCCCATCTCACTGAACTATTATCTCAGCAAGCAGGGTCGATCTACCTTTATCTCCTGAGGTGATCGGATTTTTCCTCACTCATTAAAATTTCCATATATTTCAAACAATTTCCTACCAAACTCCAATAATGATAATAACAACACAACAACCATATAACATCTCCATAATGTAACATCATTCTCAACATAACCCCCGGATAGGAAATAAGGTAAAGAATGACAATATTTAGATCATGTGGAGTAATATATGAAATAAGGCATAATATGGCTTTTGTGACGCATAACCATAGGTAAGGCTTGGAATATAAAGATATGAGCATTATATGGAAATATGAAGTCCTCCATCCTCTTATCATGCAACATGTCAAAAGCAACATCAAATTTTACCTCTTTTCATGGTTTTCAATAAAAATATGTACTTCATTGTGACTTCCCTTTACTAGGGAATTTCATGCCATATCTCTAATGAATCCAATTTTGCATCGTCAAGTTCAATCAAAGCTTCCATGACACTATTTCTTTAGACAATTTACAAGCTTTGGGAGATGTCTCATAGAACTTTGAGTTTAGCAATTAAGCACAAAAATTTAAAATTCACTCAAAATTCACCATGTAAAACCAAAAGCAAGAATAAAACATAAATAAATAATATTAAGCTCTTCCCTCACCCCATATTTAAAATATACAGTGTCCTCACTGTATAAAATCAATATAAAACAAGGGTAAAGGAAGGAACTCACCGAATAACGCGTCGTAGAGTCAAAACAGGGTTGTCGAGTACCTGAGGTAGTCGACGTCGAGTACAGATCCTGCGTCGAGTGAAAGTGTGAAGTTGAGGAAGCTTTTGGGTTGGTCGACGTCGAGTTGGCCTACTCGATGTCGAGTAGTTCTGGCCCGGCTGGTCCTCTTGGTCGATCTCGTCTTGGCCTTGTCCATTTCGACTAACTTTCAGGGATTTCTTTTTCCACTCTTTGCGATCATTTTATGCTTCTCGGCCTAAAAATGTTAGTTTTCACTCGAAGACAAGACCTTCCACATGAAGCATTCAAAACTAATTAAAAACAAAAACAAACAAAACCAAAACCAAAAGTTTCAAAGTCCCAAAATTCATAAGTTTTATGTACATGCTCTGGATTTTAGAGTCGCTAGGCCGACTTCTTCGCTTGTGCTCAGGGACCATCAATGTGGGCCCCCCTTGTGCTTGTCCCTTCTCCCGGATCATCTAGGTCCTGATGGTAGTATGCAAGCTCAGCTGATAAGTTATTGGTTGCATAGTATCCCTTGCCTTCCTTCTTCTTCTTTCCAGCTCTCATCCTTCGTAGATTTGCTCGCCACAGGGTCTTACCTCCCCTTAAATCAATCATATTTTTATTAATGGACTGATGAGGGGTTGAAATCATACCTGGACTTACCTTTTCGTGCCCAAAACAGAAATCTTTGGGCTCAGGGTTGGTCGTTGTCGAGTAGGTCTGGTCGACGTCGAGTACAAGGACCCCATACTTAGGCTCTTGGCAAGTCTCGTGTTCAAGAGAGGAAGTCGACTTCGAGTAGGCTTGGTCAAAGTCGAGGACGGTGGTCGACTATGAACCATACTTGCTCAATTATATTCACAAATCATGCTCCAAAAATCATTTTCATGCAATTCAATCAATTCATGGGATTTATGCAATAAGATCATAAAAATAAATTAGAGGACAAACTAAACCAAGATGGGTATCGTTAATAACACTTAAATGCAATGCATGATATTTTTGGATTTTTTTTTCAAATGCAGTATATGAATAAAAATAAATATGACAACATAAATAAACATGATAACATAAGTAAACATGATATGCAAACTCTATCTATATGCAATGCAATCCCTCCCCCCACACTTAAACCTTTCATTGTCCTCAATGAAACATAAAAGACAACAAAAAATAAAAACATAAAGGAAGAGATGAATGAAATACTCACAATGTGATGGATGGGTCTCTATAGGTCGGATCTGAGGATTTCGATGGCCTTTCCTGAAAGCTTAGTCTATCCCAAACCAAAAACAACTATCTAATGCCTAATGGGAAACCCAATTTATTGAAAAGAAAACTAGCTAACTAGGAATTGAAATAACTAAATTAGAAAACTTACTTCAGGTTGCCTCCCGAGAAGCGCCTTTCTTTAATGTTATTGGCCTGACTTAGTCTCAATCTCAAGATCTTAGCTATCAGACATCGTCAAAGCCTGGCCTATCATATTCATGTGCACACATCTTACAAAGAACATCATAGCACAATAAATTGAAAGCATAAAATGTGGAACTCAAGAACCCTTTCAATCTATCAAAGAGTCTAGCATGACTCTCTACAGAAGGAATATGATACCACCAACACAGTTCCGTTGGTAGCTTTTCAAAATAGCAATCAAAAGGATCAACATAATCACCATTACCTTCAAAATTGCAAAAGTTTACCTTTATTACCTTTTGAACCTCAGCTGATGACTCTAGACTTGGTTCATCAATGGACAAGCTCAGAATGGATATTGCAGATGGAGTAGGAGACACATCACATGTAACCTCATGCGTCGACTCATGAGATTCCGAGTCAGGAAGCACTAGACCACCTCCTCCATCATCTAAGAAACTATCGTTGTCTGCAACCAATTCTTCCTCATTCGGCATGTCATTGTCATGTTGAAACCACATAGGAGGGAATGAACTAAGTGTAATGACTTCGATAGGATCTTCCATTCTTACATCCTTTAAAGACTCAACGGGTGGTGGGGTGGGTTTCTCAAAATCAAGAGAAGAAGACGTCGATGGGGGCTCATTAGTAGCAGTGCGGCGATCGCCGCCCTCCTGCGGCGGTTGCCGCTCCTCAAAATTTTCACCCTCCGTTACGACTTCAACTCCTTCTTCTAAGCCCCTTTCCTTCTCACCTTTTGCACTTAAAATTTGAATGAGTTTGTTCATCTGATTCTCCAAGTTCTTACTGCTCTCAACTTGCTCTTGCAACACTTGTGTAAGGCTATGGAATGGATCCTCCAGGTATGTGACAGAGTTCTCCATTGGCGGAGGAGACGTGGTGAGCAATTCTTCTTGTGCAACATGGTAATCCATATAACAGAAAAAATCCCACAACCCCGACAATCCTCCTAACCGCTTCAGGCCTCCGTTACTCAGGTGTTCAGCAAGCACTCGTGTCTCAACAGTCATCCCATCAATTATGCACATAATCATATCTCGGATGCTAAATTGATAACCCCATGAACCAAGGTCGTCAACATACTCATGCAATCTCTTGAAGTATTGGTGAAAGTTCTCACCTTCAAACTGCGTTAATCTCAAAATCTTGAAAAAGTTAGTAGCAAGGGTGTTGTGAACCGTAAGATAGGTTCACAACAAAGTTAGATATATAAACAAAAATTAATAAATACACACAACAAAGAAATAAACTTGATTCCCCGGCAACGGCGCCAATTTGGTGGACGGTTTTTAGTCACATAAACCGTATAAAAATAAAACTCAAACCTACAAACTAGTATAGCAAGCAAGTAAGAGGTCGATCCCACAGAGAAACAAGTATTTCTTAGCAATGTGTATTTACCAATTAGTAGAAAGGGGGGTTTTGGTGATTGAAACAAGAAAGAAAGCAAAATAAACTATAAACAGATTGATGCAAAACAATTTAGAGAAGATCGCTCTACCTACAACTATCCACTTTATTTGGTTGAATTGATATTGTAACTTCCTCTTGTCCTTTAGTTTTCCTATGAATGCCCTTGTCCCGACCTAATATAGTTACTAGTCCAATTAGTCCTAGAAACCCTTATCAATCGAAAATTCCATAAAGAAGGATTTAACCCAATTGATAGCTTTAAGTTTAGAGATTAACCAAGGTATTTGCAGTCCCTAAAGAGGGATTTAACAACACACAAACTTCCTACTCATCCAATTAGTTCAATCAGCCCTACAGGGACAAGTTTGCTACTTGGGTTAAGGTTCGCAATCAGGAATCTACAAAACCCTAGCAATTGAATTGATCTAACAAGTTGGCCAGACAAGATAGAACAAAACAATAAACAATCAAGCACAAAGAAGTTGAAACATTCAAATATAGGAAATAAGGAACAAGATTCAGAAACTCACAATTCAATCCAAATAAAGCTTCAAATTGTAGATAGAATGAAGAGAGTTTAGCCGCCCATGGCGAACATCGCTCTCAATCTCCAACTAAAATTGTCTTGAATCCTAATCTAATGAATGAATAGAATAGAAGTTGTGAAAATAACATAAAACTCGGCCTTATAAAAAGTCTAGGCGGCCACACAAAAGGAAAACACAAAACTAGGGTTTCTAATTAAAACGGCGTCGCGCTGGCAACACGTGTTGCGGCCGCAGCATCTATGCCGCGGCCGCAGCATCCTCACTTGCGGCGGCCGTAGCACACATGCTGCGGCCGCTGCATTGGTCTTTTACAAAAAATCCGTCTCGAATTTGATCTTCTTGTCAACAGGAAAGTTGTAGCTCTTTGAAAGAGATTTCCAACGCATAGTCATAATAGTCAATCAAACAACCGAGGCCTCCAGAAAGTGCAAAACAATTTCAGCATGTCTGACGACAACTTCTGCAGACTTGTTCTTCGTTTAGGTTCGCTTCTTCTTCTCAGGACCTCTTGAGATCTTCATGTAAGCTTCTTCGATCAACTAGAAATTCTCAACTAATGCGTTATCAACCCATGTCTCCTCGGATCCACGAGTACCTGAAATAATCAATAAAAGCATGTAGATTCCGACTCCAACCACACAGAGAACAAATATGCAAATTATACTTAAACCATGAATGATATGCATCATAACTAAGATAAATGCAACCTATTATAACTCTCTAAATGCATGCTATCACCTCGTTTAATGGGGATTCGTGATTTCTTCGTATGCAGATCTGAAGCCAAAGGGGCAGCTACCGTCCAAGTCGAGCGCCACCGAAGCCAGAGGTTTTCGACTCTCAAACTCTAGTCTTCTTGTTCTCATATGCAGATCTGAAGTGAACCACCTTCGGAAGCTTCCATCCATGGTTGATTTGGAAAGAGAGAAAGAGAACACGGGGTCCCGAACTCCGGTCACGCCCAAGCCACCCACTGACGGAGCCAAAAGCCACCACCGCCACTTCCACTGACCTTCATCTGGCTGATTTCATCAACCTTCCTCGAACACATGGCTGATTTCATCAACCTTCATCCAAACTTTCTTCCCCATTTTGCTGGATTTGATATTTAATCGACTTTTTTGGTTGCAATCGTGTGATTGATTGCTTGAATGTGAATAAGGTTTTGTTTGTAAATTAAAAAAAAACGCATTCTCTAGGGTTGTTTTGGGAGGCTGGGAGCAGCTATCTAATTGCTTGAATGTGAATAAGGGTTTGTTTGTAAATTTTTTTAAAAAAAAGGAGAACGCATAAGCTAAGTCGGAAGGCAAAAATAAAACCCACTGTGGGGAATCGAACGCACTTGCCTTACCTCTGTCCATTACCAGTTGAGCTATTGAATTTTATTCTCACTCTATTGATTGTAAATATACTAGTACTGAAATTACCATACCTATAAATTAAAATAAAAAAAATTAAACGGTTCGTGTTGGGTATCCGATAAGGGGATTTGCCCGAACCGTATATGAACCATTTAATGTCGTGTTTTAGTGGTTCGTGTCATTTTGGTGTCGTGTCTTTTTGGTTTTGTGTTTTTTCGTGTCGTGTTTTCGTGTCGTATCAGTCGTGTCGGGTTTTTCTGCACACCCCTACTTGCTAGTTTGGTTCTTATGAGCCTGCCTATCTATACCATGCAATCAGATCTTGTGCCGAGAACTATTTGTGATGCAATGGATAGGGAAGTCTGGAAGTTTGTGCGGGGTTCCTCTTCCAAAGCTCGAAAGCTGCATCTTTTAAACTGGAAGACGATCGCCGCGCCTAAGGAAGAAGGGGGACTTGGCATTTGTGCAATGTGGGAAACCAATTAGGCCGGCTACTTTGGCAAGGCTGGGTTGGAGGCTCCTTAACATGCCTGAGGCCCTCTGGAGTCGAGTTATTAGAGGGAAATGTTGTAACGGGAGAGTGGACGTTGACATGCTTGAGCGCCAATCAAACTCGTCGATGAATTGGAAAGCTATCATCCATGGGGCGGAAGTCCCAACACCGAACCTCCGAACAGATGTAGGGAATGATAGGTCCACTCTATTTTGGACCCATTCTTGGCTACTTGACAGACCACTCGAAGATGTTGCAATGCAACCCATCCCGACTGATGTCTTAGGGGCCACTGTAGCGGAGCTAATGGGCCCGACTTAATGGAATTGGGTTGTCCTCTCTCCTTTGCTTAGTCCGGACATCCTCTTGAGGCTTGATGTGAGCCTATTTTGCCATGTTTTATATTGACTTTTATATCGATTTCTGCATGCATTTCATGCATTTGGGTTAGAATAATACATAATTTGTGTAGTTTATGTTTATTTGCAATATATGGAGGTCTCCACAAGTTTTTGTTATATTTCGCAGAAATCGGACGCATTTTGGAGCTTAAAGGAAAGTCATGAAGAAGCTTTGGATGGTGCATCTGGAGAAAACGCCATTTTTCACCATTCATCATTTCGAATCAAGCTTTGATGTCTTCATGAGAGTTGTAGACCTCGAAAAGAGCTTTCCAACGCATGGTCATATGCGTCAATCCGACAAACGAGGACTCGGGAAAGTGCGTTTTAAGAACGGAGCAGAATGCTGAAAGCAATAGAGTTACTCGAAGTCGACCAAACTGGTCGAAATCGACCAAATTTCACTCGACTTTTGCTCAAAGGACGAGATCGAGCAGGGGCCACTCAAGGAGCCACACTTAGTCGACGTCGACCAAATTTGGTCGATGTCGAGGAAACTCGACGAGCCCAGACGATAGCCGAGATCGAGTACAATCCGAGAAGTGAAGACCTTACTCGACGTCGAGGAGAAATCTGAGCTTTTTGATTACTTGCAAGCCAAGATTTGAGATATTCTATCAAGATGTATCAAGTTCTATCAAGGGAGAATATATTTATCCACATTAGTCTTTATTTCCTTTTAGATATAATTACTTTATTTCCATGTTTTATCTTTATGTTATTAGATAGATAAATATAGATATAGATATATTATTCTTTCCTAGATTAGCTTGGATTAAAGCCTATAAATAAAGCCCTAGGGGGCTGATTTTCATTCATTCAAGTCAAGTCGTCTTAGGGCGCAAGGAGAGAGGAGAGAGGCGAGAGAGAGAAGGAGGAGGGATGAACGTTTAGAAGGTTTTGTAAGTTTTAGTTTATTTAATGTTAAAGTTAGTTTCTTTCATTATGTTTGCTTTCTAATTTCCTTCTTCTAGGGTTGGGGTGATCCCAACATAGATATGTGTGTTTGATTTATAAATCCATGAATTTATATGTCTTTATCATCATCTACCTATGTACTTAATCCTTTGCGAGAGTTGAGAAAATTCCTTCTTCATGATATTGAAGCAAAAGTGATCTTATTATGAATTGGATAGTAATTAGGGTTTATTTGAGAGAGCCGACTAATCATAATTAAGAAAAGGTAGAAACAAATTAGGTTTTTATGCGAGAGCCTCTAACACCTAAATTGTTGGAATTTGCGAAAGTTGATTCGTTGTGATAACTCCCTCCCTTGAAGAAAATCGGAATTAGTTTCAAAGACTTTGACAGACAGTTTGTATCAAAGGTCTTGAAGCTACAGTTGTGTTGATGAAACACAAAACCTGTACTTTATTATATTATGCTCGAATATTATTTTATATTATATGCTTCCAGATATTCATACTAACATTTCAGGAAGTTTTTCAAATATTATCTCCTTCCAAAGTCGAAAAGTGAAGAAGGACACAATCGGAGATCATGGCTTCAAAAGTTTCCAAGTATAGAAGATCATGGAGATTTCTTCCCAAGCCACAATCAGTTCTAGCTGTTGGAGAAGATTCCTTCCTCAAGTGGCGCCTATGATCTTCACTATATAAAGGAGATGAAGAAGAGAGAGAGGACTGACGTACATTCACGAATATCATTGCAGAATCAGCCCTTAAGTTTACGATCTCTCTTCAGCGTGTTCTCTCTACTTGTTCTTAAGAGTCTTATATTTTGTTTCAAAGCATTTGAGAGTTACAAAGTGAGCTTATAGGATATATTCAAAGAGAGTGTTATACTCGAGAGTTTATAACTTAGGAAGTGAACACTAGGCGATTGATTCACGAAGTGTAAGAGGATTGTACTAGATAGCTGAGAGAGGTGGGGCTTTTCTAGATTGGTCTAGGACTCCAAGGGAACGTGAGTTGACTAGATTGCAATTGTATAGGAGAGAGGCTTCTCGGTGAGCTATTAGGATCCTAAGTCTTGTGAATCAATAAAAGCCGGTTGAATCCTAGGGTTGTGGAAGAACCCTATGCGGGGACGTAGGCCAAGTTCGTGCCGAACCTCGTAAACAATTCATCCTAGGGTTTGGTTGTTGTTTGTTGATCTAGTGCAAGAAAAACCTAAAGGACTCAACTTTTTGGTGATTCTCCATAGCCCTTGTCGACAGCCCTAAACCTAAACACATACACCTCCACAAAAATTGAAACCCTACCTTGCAACTACAACATCATAACTTAAGGTTTTCAATCAAAGAGGTGTAAATTTCCAAGTTTTTCTTTTGTTTTCTTATTTTCTCTTTGTGTCAAGCACTGATTTGGGAAGCTGTAAAAATAGGAAAAACGTCCATCGTAGAAGAGAAAAAATTAAGGACTTAAAGATGAAGAATGGAAGAAGGAGCTCTCACGAGCATGAAATTCGAACAATCATATCTTGTCTCGGATTTTTCAAATCTCATATCTAACTCTCTTTGTATTAAAAATAGCAGACTTGATCGATCAACATGAGTAGTCTACTAATTTTTACAGGTAAACTACTCATGCTTAATCAGAATGCAAAGGTTCAGTTCATTCCTTGAATTTAATCGGCAAATTAAGAGTGGTCATCCGGAATTCGAATCGAAGACCTTTGGATATTATCCACAAATTCTTTGGTTTCAGTTTATTCCATTAGCCTTGTCCGAACACATTATCGGTCGATATATAGTCGTGGAACTAATATGCATGTAAAGATCATTCTAATTGATTGAGTCAGGTTCGAGTTCGAATCAGGTCTGATTCCAAACAAGCTAGCCGTTAGGGTTGGTTGTAAATGGATCAATTATTCTACCTGCAGTAGCTATGAAGTTCCAAAGATACATACTTGAAAGTTGAAACACTACACACATAAAGTCAAGTGCAACTGTGCAACCTTTGTTCTTGGCTTGTTGACTCCGCTACCTTGGCTAAAAGTTAGGAGAAAGCATGCATATCTCTCTGCTATTATCTTTTTTGACCCCACCCCTTGTTAATGCATTTTTTTAATGTCCCCCCTGATTTTTACAGTCTTTGATTTATATATGGTCACAATCACAGGCCACTTTTCCTTCAGTATCATAATTTTAAGTCATATTGTATTCAATTTTATTTTTTACTTTTATCACATGAGTTAATGCACTCATTTTTAAACACTTAAACCTATACTTGTTACACATATGTTGATATTCAAATAGTCATTTTTTGTGTGTTGAAATTGAAAATATAAACTGTGTTTTTTGTATCAAAATAATAACAATACTGAATTGCATATATATGTTGATAAATTGGGGAGTAGAAGTGATGGGTTTAGCACATGCTAACAATGATATTTAGAGAAAAGAAGGGGAATTAGAATCCAAGACACCATCAAGTATGTGGGACAGTACACATCTTTAAGATATGGTTGTTGCTTTATACTAATATATTTTTGGGAGGTTTAAGATACTACAATTTATCACTTAAGGAGTATTTATATGCCTGCTCTCCACTTTTTCTTCCTTTTCCTTTTTAATAAAGGAAAGAGATTTTAATAGACTATGAATATGTTTGGCAAAGGCAAGTAGCTTTTCGGAGCTTTTGGTTTTGATATTCTATAGTCTTAAATGAAATAAATATAAGATTTTAGTTTAATTAGCTTTTGAAATCTAAGCTTTTCAACAGCTATTCACCCAAGCTTTTCAGAGCTTTTGGTTTTTTATTCACAAGTATTTAACAGCTACCCTAACAGCTAGGTTTACCAAACACTGTACTAGCTTATTAACATATATTTAAGTCAAATAATCCAACAGCTTCAGCTACCCAACAACTTCAGCTCCTCCAACAACTACCATTTTACCAAACACATATATAAAATGTGGTCCATCCAAAAATATTTTCTCCAATTAAAATTTTAAATTCATAATATAATGAAGATCTCGCATATATTAGAGAATGATTGACTCAACAACAAGTCTAGTATATCCCGCTCAGAGCAAGGTATGGGGGTCGAGAGGGTGTTTCCTAGTGACCAATGACAAGACATCAACGATGGACATGACTCCACAACGGCATACAGAGGAATATAGGGAGATTGAATTGAAGCGACTAGTTTTGGATTTTCGCGAGTTTTCGAGTCTAATTCTGGTTAAGCAACATGCATATAGATAAATTTGAAATATCGAGTTGAATTGGGTTCGGAACATGTCTTTTTCTTGATGCTAATAATGGAGGCCAAACAAATTGATTGAGGGTAAAAGGACGAAATTATGATACAAGTTTGAACATAAGAAAGCAAATATAATCAGCATTTTCACAGACACAAGTTTTGTTGCTAAAGCAAGGACAATGATTATGTGGTGTGGTGGATGAGGCACAGAGATTTTTTTCTCCTTTTAAAAAATTTTGTTTATTTATTACTCTTTTTACTGTAACGGTGCATCTGCAGCTACACCTTTTGTTGTGCCAAGGAATTTGTGATAAAGCAACATCACTATTACGAGAGATCCAACACTGCATTTCAAATTAAGCAAAGGGGAAGTTACTATGAAATTGAAGGTGTCAATAGTTCACTAGTGGGCCTTTAAGGGATAGCATCAATCAAATAAGGCCAAATCACCTTAATATTGTAAGCCCGTTTTATTATGCAGGATAGCCCAAAACATATGCATATGTTGAGTCCATGACAAACCCAATATAGTATCCACAAGCCCCCTCCTTGTGCCTTCAAGTTGTCCGCTTGATTGTGTAGGGTTGTAGATGCGGGTTGTGTAGTCATTGGTACTGGTTCCTACCCTCTGAGGAGGCCTGGGGTCTTTATCTTGTTCTGCATAGATCGACTCAGTCCATATCAGGTCGTGTCTTTCAATTCTTGTTTACAAATTTCGAGTCTTTATCATTCTTTATCAGTTTTTGTCGAGTCTTGTTACATTCTTGATCGATCTTGATCTATCTTGGTCGAATCTTGCATTGTTCTTGCTGCGTTCTTGGTATTTCTTGAGTCTTTCTTGTTCAGTTCTTGAAGTTTCTTGCTTGTTGTCGAAGATCGGACCATCACACGGCTAACCCCGTATCAAATTGGTATCAGAGCTTTGGTTTCCGACATCAAGATTGAGTCTTTTTCTGTTCTAAACACAAAAACCACAAAAAAGAGTCATTTTCTTGTTTGGTCTTTTACTTTTGTTTCTTTATTTGATTATTGCACTAATCTTGAGTTTGTGATTGTTTGTGGTTGCATAGCCTAAACACAAAGCCTAGCCGAGACCGTGGAGTCGACCAAAGTGGTGCGCAATTTCCCTTGTGCAGCACCTAAGCCGGCGGCATTACCCTTGTCCCCATAGTCACAGCTTGGTCGACATCACATAAACACAAGAAACCCTAGTTTGTTATCTTTTCTATCCTTTGTCTATCTTTGGAATATTTTATCTATCCTATATCTATTCTATTTGCCTTTTACAATCTGATTATAATTGATAGATTAATCCATATTATCTATCTTTTATCTTTAAGAGGCTTAGATAGATCTTGTTACCTTATATATCCAAAGTTGTTTATAAATACATCTTTAGGGCTGAATTTCTATCATCTATCACCAACATATCATATTTTCGAGTCCTTTTCTCATTATTGTTAGTTTTCTTGCATTAGTTTCAGATTAAAAAAAAAACAGTAAATTAAAGTTCCGAAAATTCAAAAAAAAAAAAAAAGAGAAGAAAGTGTTTGGTTGTTGTTTGTTGATCTAGTGCAAGAAAAACCTAAAGGACTCAACTTTTTGGTGATTCTCCATAGCCCTTGTCGACAGCCCTAAACCTAAACACATACACCTCCATAAAAATTGAAACCCTACCTTGCAACTACAACATCATAACTTAAGGTTTTCAATCAAAGAGGTGTAAATTTCCAAGTGTTTCTTTTGTTTTCTTATTTTCTCTTTGTGTCAAGCACTGATTTTCTTATTCAAAGTGTTGATGTGAGTGTCGAGTACTCTTTTCACCTTGATCGAGTACTGTTGTGTGTTCATTGATACTGTCGAGTGCTTGCTTTGATTGAGTCGAGTGATCTCAGCCCTTGCCGAGTTCTCTCTTGTGTGTGTGTCGAAGAGATCTCCCCCTGGTCGAGTTCTCTCTTGTGTTGATCGAGTTGTTTGTGTGAGTGTCGAGTGATCTCAGCCCCTGTCGAGTGATCTCTTTGTTTTGTCGAGTTGATTCCTTGCAATTGCCCATCTGTTTTGCTTGAATCAAGTGTTTACAGCTGCTGTCGAATGCTCTTTCTCTTTTATCGAGTACTTTGGTTGTTTGTTTCATTCACTACATACTTTGATTGCTTAGTTTTTGCTTGGTTGTTGATTTGCCCAAAGCGGATTGCCCCAACAAGCGTGACATACCAATAAGAGAGGGAGTGTGAGTGAAACACTTGTGAGGTTGTTTATATTTTTCTAACTTTTACATAGTTCTTTGTTTTGTCTTTATTTGCTATGTCTAACAGCCAGAGCAATGACTGGTACAATACCTTCATGGAGAACATAGCTAAGATGAATGCAAGCATAGCTAAGATGGAAAACAGCCTTGCGACAATAGAGTTTCAGCGTTGTGGCTCTAATACGGTGTTCGTACAAGGAGTCCCACCGAGAGATGAAATGCCACCAATTGAAAGGGAAGAAACTCATCCCATTTCTACTCAACTTAATGTTTCTTCTAGCATAGATAATTCGTTGATTACTGATCATGTAAATCATGTTGTTAATAATGATCAAGATCTTAATTTACTTGCCTATAATCATGATGTTTGCATTACATATGAACATGATGATTCTTTGATTAATTTAAATGTTCAACCTATGTCTTGTGATGATAATCAAAGAGAGGATTTATGTCATACTAAATGCTTAGAAAAAGGCAAAGTTTCTAATATGATCATTGATGGTGCAAATTCTTCTACTATTGCTAGCCTTGAATTAATTGAAAATTCAGCCTTGAAAAAGGAAGAAAACTTGCTAGCATTGGATGTAAACTTAGGGATCATTGACCAAGCTCAAGTGCATATTAAGTTAGAACATCATGGCATTATTGTGGAATCTGAATTATGCACTCATAAAATTTCTTTTCTTGATTTTGTAGATGAAGCTGAGATAATAACCATCGAGGAGTGGTCAATCCCTACACCAATCAGCCTTGAGAAGGGTTTCCATGGACATCTGGTATTCGATCCAGGAGCTCGTGTGGATGCCTTTGCGGAATCAAATGCGACCTTGGATTCGAGGACGAATCCTTTTCAAGAAAGGGAGATTGATGCGGGACCATCCAAGACACCTTCGGATGATGTCCTTATCAAGAGGAAGAAGAAAGCTCCACCATGGGAGAAGGTACAAAGGTGGAAGCTTGGCGTTTTTACATTCGTTCAGCAACTTGACAGCTTTTCGACGTCTCTGTAAAATGGGTCGTACGGATTCAATATTGATCAGATTGAGGCGTGCCATACCTTGTTGGAACGAGGACGAAGAGATCTACAACTTTGCTGTTGAAGGTTTTTCCAGATTCGTCCTATAGCTTGGCCGAAATCCACATTCTTTGAGCTGCTGCTGGTTTTGACGGGATTTTGTTAAGTTTTGGAACATTATGTTTATTTCCTATTTTTAGTATTTCTTTTACTTAAGTTATTTTAGGAAACTTTAAGGTTATTTTTATTATTTCCATTAGATGTTAGTTTTATCTTATTCTATCATCTAACTCGGCCCAACAGCCCTGTGTTGCCTATATATTCCGAGTTCTCCTATTGTAATTCAATTAGAACATGATGAATAGAATTTAGATCTCTCAAATTGTGTGAAACACATGGAGTGTCTTGTTGATCCAACTAGAGCTGTGCTCGTTGATGGTCCGATCTTCGACAACAAGCAAGAACTAAACAAGAAACAAGAAAGACTTAAAGAACGCAGCAAGAACAATGCAAGATTCGACCAAGATAGATCAAGATCGATCAAGAATGTAACAAGACTCGACAAGAACTGATAAAGAATGATAAAGACTCGAAATTTGTAAACAAGAATTGAAAGACACGACCTGATATGGACTGAGTCGATCTATGCAGAACAAGATAAAGACCCCAGGCCTCCTCAGAGGGTAGGAACCAATACCAATGACTACACAACCCGCCTCTACAACCCTACACAATCAAGCGGACAACTTGAAGGCACAAGGAGGGGGCTTGTGGATACTAGATTCACCAAGTCTTGCGAAGTTGATAAACACAAAGCAAACCAAGCTGAGATAGATACCAATTCGTGATCAACGAGCACAGCTCTAGTTGGATCAACATCACTCAATGTGTTTCACACAAGTTTGAGAGAACTAATTCTATTCATTGAAAGCTGAATGTTTACAATGTATGAAATCGAAATATATAAGCTATGCTAAGGCCTGATGGGCCGAGTTTAATGATAGAAAGATAATATCTAACATCTAATTAAAACACCTAAAATCATAAGTAAATAAGATCTCTAGAAATAACACTTAAAATAGCCCAATTTCGGCCCAATAGGAACACTAGGCGAAATGGGGTTCCAACACTTAGTAAAATCCCGTCAAAACAGTGACAGCTTGCAAAGATGTGCATTTTCGGCCAATTCCGAGGTTGAATCTGCAAAAACCTTCAACAGAAAAGTTGTAGATCTCTTCGTCCTCGTTCCAACAAGATATGGCACACCTCAATCCGATAAATATTGAATCCGTACGACCCATTTTACAGAGACGTCGAAAAGCTGTCAAATGACTATGAACGAGCTAAACGTCAAGCTTCCACCTTTGGACCTTCTCCCATGGTGGAGCCTTCTTCTTCCTCTTGATAAGGACATCATCCGAAGGTGTCTTACATCCTGCTTTAGCTCATGAAATTGATTATTTTCCCTATACTACTCCTACTGAACTTTTACATCTAGCTATGAAAGTAGAAAAGGGACAACGCTACAAAAGCCAAGGCAATAGGGTGTCGAGTGGCCAGCAACAAGGGTGGCGCCAATCTCGGCCCCAACAGCCCCAAGGGCGCTCGGAGATGGGCTCTAGGGAGCGAGCTCAGCAGCCCCAATGGAGGAGTGAAGGTCGACAGCCCCAACAGCCCCTCGACAAGGGTAAAGGCCCATGGAATGGACGAGAATCGTCTGGGACATCTACTGGTCCCAAAGGGAGTAATCCTAACCCTTCTACCACTCGTTCTAGAGATATTGTATGCTTTAAATGCCAAGGTAGAGGACATTATATGAAGGATTGCCCTAATAAGAAAACTCTCATGGTTAATCAATTTGGAGAATATGAATCTGAAAACTCTTGTGATGAACATGATGAGAATGCTAATAATGATAATGATCAGAACCTAAACCTTGTTTGCTATAAAAATGATGATAATGAGGTTGAATATGAACATGGAGAATCTTTGATTGTTAGAAGAGTTTTAAGTGTTGTTCCTACACCATGTGAAGATAATCAAAGAGAAAACTTATTTCATACTCGTTGTCTAGTTAAAGGAAAGGTTGTAAATGTGATCATTGATGGAGGTAGTTGCTGTAATTTAGCTAGTCAAGAAATGGTTGACAAATTGCATTTACCTACTATCCAACACCCTAGACCTTACAAAATGCATTGGATGAATGATTGTGGCTTATTAAAAGTTCATAGACAAGTTAAAGTGCATATTAAACTAGGACATTATGAAGATGATGTTTTATGTGATATTGTGCCTACGCAAGCTTGTCATATTCTATTAGGCCGTCCTTGGCAATCTGATCGAAAGGTTATTCATGATGGGTTTACTAATCGCTATACCTTTACTTTTCAGGGAAAGAATGTCATTCTCAAACCTATGACGCCTACACAAGTAGCTGATGAGATTGAGAAGCGGAAGGTAAGCAAAGGTGAGTTAGATCAGGAGGCTCAGTCGAGCCAAGTGGATCCTCAAACTCGAGCTAAGAGTGTGTTCTTGGTCTCCAAAAGCACATTCCTGGACGAATTTGCGGATGGTGGAACTATTCTTATGCGCCTTTGCAAGAGCTTGAGCATGTTGAGTGAAGAGCTTAAAGCTTCTCTTCCATCGAACATTCTCGCTCTTCTTGAGGAGTTTAAGGATGTGTTTCCCGATGAAATACCACCAGGTCTACCCCCTATTCGTGGAATCGAGCATCAAATTGATCTTATTCCAGGGGCTGCATTGCCTAATAGACCTGCGTATCGTATGAATCCCACTGAGACCCAAGAGGTCCAAACCCAAGTCCAGGAACTGTTGGATAAGGGTTACATTCGAATTAGCTTAAGTCCTAGTGTTGTGCCTGTGTTATTAGTCCCTAAGAAGGATGGATCATGGAGAATGTGTGTAGATTGTAGGGCTATTAACAACATCACTATTAAATATCGTCACCCTATTCCTAGATTAGATGATATGCTAGATGAGTTACATGGAGCCTCTATATTCTCTAAAATTGATCTTAGAAGTGGCTATCATCAGATTAGAATGAAAAAGGGAGATGAATGGAAAACAGCCTTTAAGACTAAGCTAGGCTTATATGAGTGGTTAGTTATGCCTTTTGGTTTAACTAATGCTCCTAGTACTTTTATGCGCTTAATGAATCATGTGCTTCGAGATTTCATTAGAAAGTTTGTTGTTGTTTACTTTGATGATATTCTGATTTATAGCAAGTCTTCTAATGAACATGAATCACATCTTAGAGAAGTGCTTAAAACACTAAGAATTGAACGCTTGTATGCTAATCTAAAGAAGTGTGAATTATGTAATGAACAACTGTCTTTTCTTGGATTTGTAGTGAGCTCTAAAGGACTGCGTGTTGATGAATCAAAGATTAAAGCCATCCAAGAGTGGCCGACCCCCACCAACATAGGCCATGTACGCAGCTTCCAAGGTCTTGCGAGCTTCTACCGACGCTTTGTGCGAGATTTCAGCACCATCTCAGCCCCACTAACAGAGCTTACAAAGAAAAGGAGTGAGTTCACATGGGGAGCAGCTCAGGAGGACGCATTCAACACACTTAAGGATAAGCTGACTCACGCACCTCTACTAGCTTTGCCGGACTTTACTCAGCCTTTTGAGGTCGAGTGTGATGCTAGCGGAGTAGGAATTGGTGGAGTCCTTATGCAGGGAGGTAAGCCTATTGCTTTCTTTTCTGAGAAGTTGAAAGGTGCTTGTCTTAATTACTCTACCTATGATAAGGAATTGTATGCTTTGTTTCGAGTACTTAAGACATGGTCTCACTATCTATGGCCTAGCGAGTTTATTCTTAGAACTGATCATGAATCATTAAAACACTTTAAAAGCCAAGATAAACTTGATAGGAGACATGGTAGATGGATGGAGTTCATAGAAACATTTCCTTATGTAATTAAGTATAAGAAAGGCAAAGACAATGTGGTTGCCGATGCATTATCTAGGAGACATGTTCTAATAGCCGATTTCGATTCTAATGCTTTAGCTAGACGACATGTGCTTTTTAACCACTTTGGATTCTAGAGTCTTAGGCTTTGTTTACATAAAGGAATTATATGAATCTGATCTAGATTTTGGTAACACTTTTCGAAAATGCTTACAATCAGGTCCTTTCGATGGCTTCTATATACATGATGGATTCTTATTTCGAAGAGATCAAGTGTGTATTCCTCGATGTTCATTAAGATTACTACTTGTTAGTGAAGCCCATAGTGGTGGTTTAATGGGACATTTTGGACGGGATAAGACATATAATACACTGAAATCACACTTTTATTGGCCACATATGCTTAGGGATGTAGAACATTGCCTTAAGAGATGCATAGATTGCATTAAAGCCAAAGCTAAGCTTATGCCCCATGGCCTTTATACACCACTGCCGACCCCCTCAGCCCCTTGGGAAGACATTTCTATGGATTTTATTGTTGGGTTGCCTAGAACTAAGAAGGGGAGAGATTCAATCTTTGTAGTGGTCGATAGGTTCTCTAAAATGGCTCATTTCATTGCATGTCATAAAACTGATGATGCTACCAACGTTGCTAATCTATTCTTTAGAGAAGTAGTTAGGTTGCATGGTGTGCCTAAAACTATTGTTAGTGATAGGGATGTGAAATTCTTAAGTCATTTTTGGCGTACTTTATGGAATAAATTGGGAACTAGATTGCTATTCTCTACTTCTAGCCATCCCCAAACTGATGGCCAAACTGAGGTGACTAATAGAACCCTTGCTACTGTCCTAAGAGCCATTATTAGGAAGAATTTGAAACTTTGGGAAGAAGCCTTACCTCATGTGGAATTTGCTTATAATCGAACCATGCATTCGGCTACTAAAATCAGTCCATTTGAATGTGTGTATGGTGTTAATCCACTAACCCCTTTTGATCTTACTCCATATCCTATGAGAGACAAAGAATCATTTGAGGTAGGTAAGCATGTCGAGTTCATCAAGGAGCTGCATGAACGAACTCGAGAGAAGCTGAAGCTCAAGGCTGAATACAACGCTAACAAGGCCAACAAGGGACGTCGCTTGGTCACATTTCAGCCTGGAGATCTTGTATGGGTGCAGTTGAGGAAGGAGCGGTTTCTAGAAGCCCGGAAGAACAAGCTGTCGCCTCGTGGTGATGGACCATTTCGGATCAAGAAGAGAGTGGGCGACAATGCCTACCAATTGGAGCTTCCTGGAGACATGGGCGTGAGCGCTACATTCAACGTCGCAGATCTAATCCCTTACTTCGCTGTGGATGAAGACTTGGATTCGTGGTTGAATCCTTTTCAAGAAGGGGAGGTTGATGCGGGACCATCTTCTACAACTCCAGACACACCCATCATACTTGGAGAAGGACCAATGACTCGAGCTAGAGCTAAGAAGCTTAAGAGAGACTCATTCAACTTTGTGGGTCATGTTTTGTTCTCGAGCAAGGTTCAACTCCCCGAGCCAACATTGAAGACATACATGTGCATTGGAGCACAAGTGGAGGCCGAGCCACCTTAAACATGCTTGGGCCGAATTTCATTAAGTGTTAATGTCTAATTTCAGCTTATGAACATTATTGGGCTGAATTGGGCTTTTCTTAATTCGTCTTTTTAAAACCTTATTTACTTATGTTCTTAGGTTTATTTCATTAAGCCCATTAGTTATTAGTTTTATCTTTCTATCTAGTTAGGCCGGCCAGAACAGCCCCTAAGGCCTTTATAATGCCGAGTTTTCCTTGTAAACAAATTGGAACATTCATAATACAGAAAGTATTCTTCTCTAACGTGTGAAACACATAGAGAGAGAGATCAGGCCGGATTGAGCTGTGCTCTTCGTGATCTCGAATTGATTGATAATCTCAGCTTGGTTTGCTTTGCCGTTCATCAACTTCGCAAGACTTGGTGAATCTAGTATCCACAAGCCCCCTCCTTGTGCCTTCAAGTTGTCCGCTTGATTGTGTAGGGTTGTAGAGGCGGGTTGTGTAGTCATTGGTATTGGTTCCTACCCTCTGAGGAGGCCTGGGGTAGGAACCAATACCAATGACTACACAACCCGCCTTGTGTAGTAATTTGAGTCTTTTCTTGCATTAGTTTCACATTTAAAAAAAAAAACAGTAAATTAAGGTTCGAAAATTCAAAAGAAAGAGAAAGTGTTTGTTAGTTGTTGATCATGAAAGTGATGCGGGACCATCCAAGACACCTTCGGATGATGTCCTTATCAAGAGGAAGAAGAAGGCTCCACCATGGGAGAAGGTCCAAAGGTGGAAGCTTGGCGTTTTTACATTCGTTCAGCAACTTGACAGCTTTTCGACGTCTCTGTAAAATGGGTCGTACGGATTCAATATTGATCGGATTGAGGCGTGCCATACCTTGTTGGAACGAGGACGAAGAGATCTACAACTTTGCTGTTGAAGGATTTTCCAGATTCGTCCAATAGCTTGGCCGAAATCCACATTCTTTGAGCTGCTGTTGGTTTTGACGGGATTTTGTTAAGTTTTGGAACATTATGTTTATTTCCTATTTTTAGTATTTCTTTTACTTAAGTTATTTTAGGAAACTTTAAGGTTATTTTTATTATTTCCATTAGATGTTAGTTTTATCTTATTCTATCATCTAACTCGGCCCAACAGCCCTGCGTGGCCTATATATTCCGAGTTCTCCTATTGTAATTCAATTAGAACATAATGAATAGAATTTAGATCTCTCAAATTGTGTGAAACACATGCAGTGTCTTGTTGATCCAACTAGAGCTGTGCTCGTTGATCATCGAATTGGTTTGTTTTAGCTTGGTTTGCTTTGTGTTCATCAACTTCGCAAGACTTGGTGAATTTAGTATCCACAAGCCCCCTCCTTGTGCCTTCAAGTTGTCCGCTTGATTGTGTAGGGTTGTAGAGGCGGGTTGTGTAGTCATTGGTATTGGTTCCTACCCTCTGAGGAGGCCTGGGGTCTTTATCTTGTTCTGCATAGATCGACTCAGTCCTTATCGGTCGTGTCTTTTCATTCTTTGTTGCAATTTCGAGTCTTTATCGAGTCTTTATTCATCTTTGTCGAGTCTTGCTGCGTTTCTTGAGAATCTTGATCGATCTTGATTGCTTCTTGATCGAATCTTGCTGATCTTGTTGAGTCTTTATTCGTTCTTGCTTCCGTTCTTTAATTTCTTGATTGATCTTGCAGATTTCTTGATCGATTCTTGAAGCATCCTTGCTGCGTCGGTTTGAGTCTTGTTATTTCTTTGAGTCTTTCTTTAGTTTCTTGCTTGTTGTCGAAGATCGGACCATCACACGGCTAACCCCGTATCAAATTGGCATCAGAGCTTTGGTTTCCGACATCAAGATTGGGTCTTTTCTTTTTCATAAACACAAAATCCACAAAAAAGAGTCCTTTTCTTGTTTTGGTCTTTTACTTCTTGTTTCTTTATTTGATTATTGCACTAATCTTTTGTTTGTGATTGTTTGTGGTTGCATAGCCTAAACACAAGCCTACCCGAGACCGTGGAGTCGACCAGATCAGTGTGCACAACCCTTGTGTCACTCTCCTAGCCAACGGCAAGCCTCTTGTCCCCATAGTCGAGTAGCTTTGGTCGACAGCCCCATTCACACGCAAAGAAACCCTAGTGTGTCTATCTTTTCTATCTTTTCTATCTTTGGCATATTTGTTCTATCTTCTATCTAAATTCCATTTATTTATTGCCTTTACAAAAATCTGATTTTTGGTGGATATAAATCATATTTATCTATTATTTATCTTTAAGGCTTTAGATAGATCCACTTACCAAAGATAAACAAAAGCCTCACCTATAAATACATCTTTAGGGCTGAATTTCTATCATCTATCACCAACATATCATATTTTCGAGTCCTTTTCTCATTATTGTTAGTTTTCTTGCATTTAGTTTCAGATTTAAAAAAAAAAAAAAAAAAAACAGTAAATTAAGTTCCGAAAATTCAAAAAAAAAAAGAGAAGAAAGTGTTTGGTTGTTGTTTGTTGATCTAGTGCAAGAAAAACCTAGAGGACTCAACTTTTTGGTGATTCTCCATAGCCCTTGTCATCAGCCCTAAACCTAAACACATACACCTCCACAAAATTGAAACCCTACCTTGCAACTACAACATCATAACTTAAGGTTTTCAATCAAAAGAGGTAAATTTCCATTCTTTCTTGAGTTTTTCTATTCTTCTCTTTGTTTACAGCTTTGTCGAAGTTGTTTGCTAGCTGTGTCGAGTACTTCTATTCTCTTGAAGTGCTATTGTGTGTGTGTCAAAGAGATCTCCCCCTGGTCGAGTTCTCTTTTGTTTGAGTCGAGTGCTTGTTTTGCTGTTCGAGTACTCATTAGTCTATTTTCGAGTTGATTCTTGTTGATTGTTGCTTGGATCGAATTGATTATTGCTGTTATCGAGTTGTGTTTGATTGAGTCGAGTGATCTCAGCCCTTGCCGAGTTCTCTCCTGTTATTGTCGAGTACTCAACCCCTTTGTCGAGTACTTATTGTTTGTGGTTTCATTCATTCTCTTGAATTACATACTTTGATTGCTTAGTCTATTGCTTGGTTGTTGATTTTCCCAAAGCGGATTGCCCCAACAAGCGTGACATACCAATTAGAGAGGGAGTGTGAGCGAAACACATTGTGAGGTTGTTTATATTTTTCTAACCTTTCACATAGTTCTTTGTTTGTCTTTATTTGCGATGTCTAATAGCCAGGGCAATGACTGGTACAATACCTTCATGGAGAACATAGCTAAGATGAATGCCAGCATAGCTAAGATGGAAAACAGCCTTGCGACAATAGAGTTTCAGCGTTTTGGCTCTAATACGGTGTTTGTACAAGGAGCCTCACCTAGAGATGACGTGCCACCAATTGAAAGGGAAGAACCTCATCCTATTTCTACTCAACTTAATGTTTCTTCTAGCATAGATAATTCTCTTATTGCTGAAAATGTAGAGCATGTTGATAATAGTGGTCAAGATCTTAATTTAATTGTCTATGATGATAATGTTTGCATTGAATCTGAGCATGATGATTCTTTAATTGATAGTAAAGTTTTAAGTGTTCAACCTAGTCCTTGTGAGGATAATCAAAGAGAGTATTTGTGCTTAGAAATAGGCAAAGTGTCTAATTTGATCATTGATGGCAAAAATTCTTCTACTATTGCTAGCCGTGAATTAGTTGAAAATTCAGCCTTGAAAAAGGAAGAAAACTTGCTAGCATTGGATGGAAACTTAGGGATTATTGACCAAACTAAAATGCATATTACGTTAGAACATAATGATGATATAAAATATGAATTATGCACTCATAAAGTTTCTTTTCTTGATTTTGTAGATGAAGCTGAGATAATAACCATCGAGGAGTGGTCAATCCCTACACCAATCAGCCTTGAGAAGGGTTTCAATGGACATGTGGTATTCGATCCAGGAGCTCATGTGGATGCCTTTGCGGAATCAAATGCGACCTTGGATTCGAGGACGAATCCTTTTCAAGAAAGGGAGATTGATGCGAGACCATCCAAGACACCTTCGGATGATGTCCTTATCAAGAGGAAGAAGAAGGCTCCACCATGGGAGAAGGTCCAAAGGTGGAAGCTTGGCGTTTTTACATTCGTTCAGCAACTTGACAGCTTTTCGACGTCTCTGTAAAATGGGTTGTACGGATTCAATATTGATCGGATTGAGGCGTGCCATACCTTGTTGGAACGAGGACGAAGAGATCTACAACTTTGCTGTTGAAGGATTTTCCAGATTCGTCCAATAGCTTGGCCGAAATCCACATTCTTTGAGCTGCTGCTGGTTTTGACGGGATTTTGTTAAGTTTTGGAACATTATGTTTATTTCCTATTTTTAGTATTTCTTTTTCTTAAGTTATTTTAGGAAACTTTAAGGTTATTTTTATTATTTCCATTAGATGTTACTTTTATCTTATTCTATCATCTAACTCGGCCCAACAGCCCTGCGTAGCCTATATATTCCGAGTTCTCCTATTGTAATTCAATTAGAACATAATGAATAGAATTTAGATCTCTCAAATTGTGTGAAACACATGCAGTGTCTTGTTGATCCAACTAGAGCTGTGCTCGTTGATCATCGAATTGGTTTGTTTTAGCTTGGTTTGCTTTGTGTTCATCAACTTCGCAAGACTTGGTGAATCTAGTATCCATAAGCCCCCTCCTTGTGCCTTCAAGTTGTCCGCTTGATTGTGTAGGGTTGTAGAGGCGGGTTGTGTAGTCATTGGTATTGGTTCCTACCCTCTAAGGAGGCCTGGGGTCTTTATCTTGTTCTGCATAGATCGACTCAGTCCTTATCGGTCGTGTCTTTTCATTCTTTGTTGCAATTTCGAGTCTTTATCGAGTCTTTATTCATCTTTGTCGAGTCTTGCTGCGTTTCTTGAGAATCTTGATCGATCTTGATTGCTTCTTGATCGAATCTTGCTGATCTTGTTGAGTCTTTATTCGTTCTTGCTTCCGTTCTTTAACTTCTTGATTGATCTTGCAGATTTCTTGATCGATTCTTGAAGCATCCTTGCTGCGTCGGTTTGAGTCTTGTTATTTCTTTGAGTCTTTCTTTAGTTTCTTGCTTGTTGTCGAAGATCGGACCATCACACGGCTAACCCCGTATCAGAAAGTCTTCTTATTTGGGCAATCCTTCATAATATGTTCACTACCTTGGTATATAGAGCAAGGAATGTACATAGGTTTAAGAGTAGAATAGTTAGGATTACTCCCTTTAGGGCCAGTAGATACCCTAGACGAATCACGTCTGTTCCAAGACGCTTCACCTTTGTTGATGGGCTGTTGGGGTGTTCGGCCTTCACTCATTCCTTGGGGTTGGCTTGCTCTCTCCCTTGAGCTGCCATCAAACCTCCTTTGGGGCTGCTGGACATGGCCGTGGTACCACCTTTGGGGTTGCCCACTCGACATTCTACCACCTTGGCTCCTGTATCTAGCATTCCTTTCCACTTTCATAGCTAAATGTAAAAGTTCAGTAGGCGTAGAATAAGGAAAGTAATTAATTTCATGAGCTAAGGCGGGGTGCAATATTCTAAGAAACCTAGCATTAGTATCTTCATAGGGTTCAACTACATTAGCTCAGCCATGGTTTCTTGCATTGCATAAAAGGTTTCCTCAACAGTTTTGCTACCTTGCTTAAGATTTTCTAATCTATTTAATAGCTCTCTATCATAATGTTGAGGTACAAACCTATTTCTCATTACCACTTTTAATTGTTCCCAAGAAGCAATAGGTGCATCAAGGGATCTTCTTCTTTCTTTAACAAGATTATCCCACCAGATTAATGCAAATCCTTGAAATTCTAGGGATGCTAGTTGTACTTTCTTAGGTTCTGAGAAATTATGACAATTCCAGATTTGTTCCATTTTAATCTCCCAATCAATATAAGCATCTGGATCAGTCTTACCATCAAAAGGAGGAATCTTTACCTTAACCTTACCCATTCCGTCGTCGTCATTGAACGTAGGTGGTCGGTTCTGATTTCCCCTTTGATTCCGTCTCGGGCGTTGCTCCCAATACTCCACTTCTTGGAAGTCATCATCTTGCTCCGAGTAGTAGAATTACTCTTGATAGCCACGTTGATGAAGGGAAAACAAGTGGTGCTTATCAACACGTTTGGATTCGTTCAGCAGATTTGACAGCTTTGCGACGTCTCAGTAAAATGGGTCGTTAGGAGTCCATATTAATCGGATTGGATCGTGCCATACCTTGTCGGAACGAGGACGAAGAGATCTACAACTTTGCTGTTGAAGGTTTTTCCAGAATCCACCGAGAACATGGCCGAAATTCTACATCTTTGCAGCTGTTCACTGTTTGGACGAAAATACTTATCTTTTCATATTTAGTTTATCGTCTTAAACATTATATTTATTTAGGAATAATGTACATTAGAATAATATCTATTAGTTGAATTTTCAATTAATTGATATTATATCTAATTAGTTTTTATATTTATTTGCTAGGATAAATAAAGTGGAAAAGGAAAAATCTATCTTTAAGATATTTCCTTGGCCACCAAGTAGTTTGATTTTATCTAGGATTATGTTTTCTATTTAAGATGTTTTTATTCATTCAATAAAAGGAGAGATATTAGAATTGAATATTTGACAAAAGTCAGATTTGGAGAGTTCTCCTAGGGAGGAACCGAGTTCCCCTGCGTGGGATAGGTTTCGATGTGTTGTTTTTAGCTTGGTTTGTCTTGTGTGTGTTGATCCTCTTTGGTGGGTTGGTGCTACCACATGTTTGGTGTGTGTCGATTCTCGTCATAGGATTGGTGCTATCCATCATGCATGGTGTGTGTCGATTGTCGTCATAGGATTGGTGCTATCAAGCATCCACAAGCCCCCTCCTTGTGCCTTCAAGTTGTCAGCTTGATTGTGTAGGGTTGTAGAGGCGGGTTATATAGTCATTGGTATTGGTTCCTACCCTCTGAGGAGGCCTGGGGTCTTTATCTTGTTCTATATAGATCGACTCAGTCCATATCAGGTCGTGTCTTTCAATTCTTGTTTACAAATTTCGAGTCTTTATCATTCTTTATCAGTTCTTGTCGAGTCTTGTTACATTCTTGATCGATCTTGATCTATCTTGGTCGAATCTTGCATTGTTCTTGCTGCGTTCTTTAAGTCTTTCTTGTTTCTTGTTTAGTTCTTGCTTGTTGTCGAAGATCGGACCATCACACGGCTAACCCTGTATCACACGTCCTCTTCCTCTTCCTTGTCCTTGACCTTGCACATTAACAAACCCATTATTCCGATCATTTCTCCCACCTCGTGGAGAGTTGTTTTCATTGAATAAAGGATTCTGTAAATTAACATTAACATGAGGATTAGGATTAGGAATAGGGTTAGGATTAATGACCTCTCTTTCTTCTTGAGGTATCTCAACTCGCTCTTGCTGACCTCCTATGGTGTTCGAACCACTAGGCCTAGAGCTCTCCCAAGCCGCCATCTTGGCTTGCATCGCAGCCAATGTATCCGTCAAGGTGGCTATGTTGGCCGTCAAGGTATTGAATTGCTCGGGTGTCACAGTAGCACTCGAGTTTGTGGAGTTGTTACCACCATTGTTGTCCTGATTGTTAGACATTATAACAAAGACAAAAGAAACAAAGAACTAAGTTAAAGGTTAGTAAAACTTATAAACAGCTCACAATTGTGTTTTGCTGACACTCCCTCTCTGATTGATATATCACGCTTGCTAGGGCAATCTGCTTTGGGCAAATCAACTACCAAGCAAAAACTAAGCAATCAAAGTATGTAGTGAATGAAACAATCAACAAAGTACTCGATAAAAGGAATAGAGTACTCGACAGCAGCTGTAAGCAATTGATTCAAGCAAACAGATGGGTAATTGCAAGGAATCAACTCGACACAACAAGGAGATCACTCGGCAGGGGCTGAGATCACTCGACACACACAAGAGAGAACTCGGCAAGGGCTGAGATCACTCGGCTCAATCAAAGCAAGCACACAACAGCACTCGATCAAGGTGAGAAAGAGTACTCGACACAAAGAGAAAATAAGAAAGCAAAAGAAAACTTGGAAATTTACCTCTTTTGATTGAAAACCTTAAGTTATGATGTTGTAGTTGCAAGGTAGGGTTTCAATTTTGTGGAGGTGTATGTGTTTAGGGATAGGTATGTTGATTAGGGCTGAGAAGAGGGTTCACCAATGATGTCCTTGGGAGCTTTCTTGCACTAGATCAACAACTAACAAACACTTTCTCTTTCTTTTGAATTTTCGGACCTTAATTTACTGTTTTTTTTTTTTTTTTTTTTGAATGTGAAACTAATGCAAGAAAAGACTCAAATTAATGTATAGGACTCGAAAATCTGGTATAGATGGTGATAAAAGATGAAAATTTCAGCCCTAATGATAAATATATATAGACAACCCTTTGGACAAATATGGTAATAGGATCTATCTTGTGCCTTTATGATATATGATAGATTTAATGAATTAATTCTACCACAAAATCAGTTTTGCAATAGGCAATAGATAAAGGAAATAGATAAAAGAGAGAGAAAAGTTCCAAAGATAGAACAAAGTAACAAACTAGGGTTTCTTGGTGTGGATGTGGGGCTGTCGACCAAAGCTTTACTCGACTATGGGGACAAGGAGCTTGCCGTCGGCTAGGAGAGTGAACACAAGGGGTGTGCGCACTGATCTGGTCGACTCCACGGTCTCGGGTAGGCTTGTGTTTAGGCTATGCAACCACAAACAATCACAAACTCAAGATTAGTGAAAGAATCAAATAAAGAATTCAAGAAGTAAATAACCAAAACAAGAAAAGGACTCTTTTTGTGGTTTTTTGTGTTTATGAAAAGAAAAGACTCAATCTTGATGTCGGAAACCAAAGCTCTGATGCCAATTTGATACGGGGTTAGCCGTGTGATGGTCCGATCTTCGACAACAAGCAAGAATAATCAAGAACTAATAAAGAAACTCAAGAACTTAATCAAGATCGATCAAGAACTATAAGACGCAGCAAGAACTAACAAGAAAGATGCAAGATTTATGCAAGACTCAACAAGAACGCAGCAAGACTTCAAGAACTCGACCAAGAATTGATCAAGAACTCCAAGAACGACGCAAGACAGCAACAAGAACAATAAAGACTCGATAAAGATAGATAAAGACTCGAAATTTAAGATGCAAGAATTGAAAGACACGACCGATAAGGACTGAAACGATCTATGCAGAACAAGATAAAGACCCCAGGCCTCCTCAGAGGGTAGGAACCAATACCAATGACTACACAACCCGCCTCTACAACCCTACACAATCAAGCGGACAACTGGAAGGCACAAGGAGGGGGCTTGTGGATACTAGGATCACCAAATCTTGCGAAGTTGATGAACGGCAAAGCAAACCAAGCTGAGATAGATACCAATTCGTGATCAACGAGCACAGCTCTAGTTGGATCAACAAGACACTCCATGTGTTTCACACAATTTGAGAGATCTAAAGTCTATTCATCATGTTCTTCCTGAATTACAAAGGGGTGAATCGACATATATAGGCTCTAAGAGCTGCTAGGCCGATTCTAATGTTCTAAGAAGATAAAATAACAACTTAAAGGAATTAATAAAATTACCCCTAAAGTTTCCTAAAATAACTTAAGTAAGAAAGAATACTAAAAATAGTAATGTAACCAGCTGATTTTCGTTCCAAACAGTACAGCTTGCAAAGATGTTGATTTTCGGCCAAGCTCCATGTCGAATCTGGAAAAACCTTCAACAGCAAAGTTGTAGATCTCTTCGTCCTCGTTCCAAGAAGGTATGGCACGCCTCAATCCGATAAATATTGAATGCGTACGACCCATTTTCCAGAGACGTCGAAAAGCTGTCAAACTGTTGAACGAATGTAAAACGTCATTTGCATTTTGGATCTTCTCCCAAGGTGGAGCCTTCTTCTTCCTCTTGAGAATGACATCGTCCTCCCTTCCTTGAATCATAGGTCCATCCTCATGTAAGATATGTGCGTCCGCAGGTGGTGTCTTGGATGGTCCCGCATCACAATTGGTCCTTGGGAGCTTTCTTGCACTAGATCAAACAACAACTTAACAAACACTTTCTCTTTTTTTTTTTTTGAATTTCGGATCTGATTTTTTTTTTTTTTTTAATAATATGAAACTAATGCAAGAAAAGACTCAATATAATGTACAGGACTCGAAAATTTGATGGTAGTGGTGAAAGGATAACAAAATTCAGCCCTAATGCAAAGATATAGATAGAATGGCTATTTTAGGTAATAGGATCTATCTTGTGCCTTTATGATATATGATAGATATAATGAATTTTATCTACAAAAAATCAGAATTTAAAATAGGCAATAGATAAAGTAAATAGATAAAAGATAGATAAAAAGTTCCAAAGATAGAACAAAGCAAACTAGGGTTTCTTTGGTGTGAATGTGGGGCTGTCGACCAAAGCTCTACTCGACTATGGGGACAAGGTTCTTGCCGTTGGCTAGGGGAGTGAACACAAGGGGTGTGCGCACTGATCTGGTTGACTCCACGGTCTCGGGTAGGCTGGTGTTTAGGCTATCCAACCACAAACAATCACAAACAAAAGATTAGTGCAATAATCAGTTCAAGAAACAAGAAGTAAAAGACCAAAACAAGAAAAGGACTCTTTTTTTGTGGTTTTTTTGTGTTTATGAAAAGAAAAAAAGATTCAATCTTGATGTTGGAAACCAAAGCTCTGATGCCAATTTGATACGGGGTTAGCCGTGTGATGGTCCGATCTTCGACAACAATCAAGAAACTCAAAGAAAGACTCAAGAAGCAAGAACGTAGCAAAGAAACAAAGCAAGAAACGCAAGTAATTCCAAGAACTAAAGGTTGTTGGAATTCGACAATAGCAAGACTCAACAAGATGATGCAAGACTCGATAAAGAATGATAAAGACTCGAAATTTAATGACAAGAATTGAAAGACACGACCTGATATGGACTGAGTCGATCTGTATAGAACAAGATAGAGACCCCAGGCTTCCGTAGAAGGTAGGAACTAATATCAATGACTAAACAACCCGCCTCTACAACCCTACACAATCAAGCGGACAACTTGAAGGCACAAGGAGGGGGCTTGTGGATACTAGGATCACCAAGTCTTGCGAAGTTGATGAACGGCAAAGCAAACCAAGCTGAGATAGATACCAATTCGTGATCAACGAGCACAGCTCTAGTTGGATCAACAAGACTCTCCATGTGTTTCACACAATTTGAGAGATCTAAATTCTATTCATCATGTTCTTCCGGAATTACAAAGGGGTGAATCGACATATATAGGCTCTAAGAGCTGCTGCTGGGCCGATTCTAATGTTCTAAGAAGATAAAATAACAACTTAAAGGAATTAATAAAATTACCCCTAAAGTTTCCTAAAATAACTTAAGTAAGAAAGAATACTAAAAATAGTAATGTAACCAGCTGATTTTCGTTCCAAACAGTACAGCTTGCAAAGATGTTGATTTTCGGCCAAGCTCCATGTCGAATCTAGAAAAACCTTCAACAGCAAAGTTGTAGAACTCTTCGTCCTCGTTCCAACAAGGTATGGCACGCCTCAATCCGATAAATATTTGATGCGGGACCATCCAAGACACCTTCGGATGATGTCCTTATCAAGAGGAAGAAGAAGGCTCCACCATGGGAGAAGGTCCAAAGGTGGAAGCTTGGCGTTTTTTACATTCGTTCAGCAACTTGACAGCTTTTCGACGTCTCTGTAAAATGGGTCGTACGGATTCAATATTGATCGGATTGAGGCGTGCCATACCTTGTTGGAACGAGGACGAAGAGATCTACAACTTTGTTGTTGAAGGTTTTTCCAGATTCGTCTCATAGCTTGGCCGAAATCCACATTCTTTGAGCTGCTGCTGGTTTTGACGGGATTTTGTTAAGTTTTGGAACATTATATTTATTTCCTATTTAGTATTTCTTTTACTTAAGTTATTTTAGGAAACTTTAAGGTTATTTTAATTAATTCCTATAGTTGTTAGTTTTATTAAAATCAGCCCATTCGGCCCTAGTTAGGTCTATATAAGCCGAATGCCTTCTTTGTAATCATGCACGTTGAATGATATGAGAAAAGCTCTCTTTTTGTGTGAAACACAATGAGTGTTTGTCGATTGAATAGAGCTGTGCTCTTCAATTGCAACTATTGGTATTAATCTCAGCTTGGTTTGCTTTGCCGTTCATCAACTTCGCAAGACTTGGTGAATCTAGTATCCACAAGCCCCCTCCTTGTGCCTTCAAGTTGTCCGCTTGATTGTGTAGGGTTGTAGAGGCGGGTTGTGTAGTCATTGGTATTGGTTCCTACCCTCTGAGGAGGCCTGGGGTCTTTATCTTGTTCTGCATAGATCGACTCAGTCCTTATCGGTCGTGTCTTTTCAATTCTTGTTTACAAATTTCGAGTCTTTATCATTCTTTATCAGTTCTTGTCGAGTCTTGTTACATTCTTGATCGATCTTGATCTATCTTGGTCGAATCTTGCATTGTTCTTGCTGCGTTCTTTAAGTCTTTCTTGTTTCTTGTTTAGTTCTTGCTTGTTGTCGAAGATCGGACCATCACACGGCCGAATGGGCTGATTTTAATAAAACTAACAACTATAGGAATTAATTAAAATAACCTTAAAGTTTCCTAAAATAACTTAAGTAAAAGAAATACTAAATAGGAAATAAATATAATGTTCCAAAACTTAACAAAATCCCGTCAAAACCAGCAGCAGCTCAAAGAATGTGGATTTCGGCCAAGCTATGAGACGAATCTGGAAAAACCTTCAACAGCAAAGTTGTAGATCTCTTCGTCCTCGTTCCAACAAGGTATGGCACGCCTCAATCCGATCAATATTGAATCCGTACGACCCATTTTACAGAGACGTCGAAAAGCTGTCAAGTTGCTGAACGAATGTAAAAAACGCCAAGCTTCCACCTTTGGACCTTCTCCCATGGTGGAGCCTTCTTATTCCTCTTGATAAGGACATCATCCGAAGGTGTCTTGGATGGTCCCGCATCAATTAAGTTATTTTAGGAAACTTTAAGGTTATTTTAATTAATTCCTGTAGTTGTTAGTTTTATTAAAATTAGCCCATTCGGCCCTAGTTAGGTCTATATAAGCCGAATGCCTTCTTTGTAATCATGCACGTTGAATGATATGAGAAAAGCTCTCTTTTTGTGTGAAACACAATGAGTGTTTGTCGATTGAATAGAGTTGTGCTCTTCAATTGCAACTATTGGTATTAATCTCAGCTTGGTTTGCTTTGCCGTTCATCAACTTCGCAAGACTTGGTGAATCTAGTATCCACAAGCCCCCTCCTTGTGCCTTCACGTTGTCCGTTTGATTGTGTAGGGTTGTAGAGGCGGGTTGTGTAGTCATTGGTATTGGTTCCTACCCTCTGAGGAGGCCTGGGGTCTTTATCTTGTTCTGCATAGATCGACTCAGTCCTTATCGGTCGTGTCTTTTCAATTCTTGTTTACAAATTTCGAGTCTTTATCATTCTTTATCAGTTCTTGTCGAGTCTTGTTACATTCTTGATCAATCTTGATCTATCTTGGTCGAATCTTGCATTGTTCTTGCTGCGTTCTTTAAGTCTTTCTTGTTTCTTGTTTAGTTCTTGCTTGTTGTCGAAGATCGGACCATCACACGGCTAACCCTGTATCAATATTGAATCCGTACGACCCATTTTCCAGAGATGTCGAAAAGCTGTCAAACTGTTGAACGAATGTAAAACGTCATTTGCATTTTGGATCTTCTCCCAAGGTGGAGCCTTCTTCTTCCTCTTGAGAATGACATCGTCCTCCCTTCCTTGAATCATAGGTCCATCCTCATGTAAGATATGTGCGTCCGCAGGTGGTGTCTTGGATGGTCCCGCATCACAATTGGTCCTTGGGAGCTTTCTTGCACTAGATCAAACAACAACTTAACAAACACTTTCTCTTTTTTTTTTTTGAATTTCGGATCTGATTTCTTTTTTTTTTTTTAAATAATATGAAACTAATGCAAGAAAAGACTCAATATAATGTACAGGACTCGAAAATTTGATGGTAGTGGTGAAAGGATCTATCTTGTGCCTTTATGATATATGATAGATATAATGAATTTTATCTACAAAAAATCAGAATTTAAAATAGGCAATAGATAAAGTAAATAGATAAAAGATAGATAAAAAGTTCCAAAGATAGAACAAAGCAAACTAGGGTTTCTTTGGTGTGAATGTGGGGCTGTCGACCAATGCTCTACTCGACTATGGGGACAAGGTTCTTGCCGTCGGCTAGGGGAGTGAACACAAGGGGTGTGCGCACTGATCTGGTCGACTCCACGGTCTCGGGTAGGCTGGTATTTAGGCTATGCAACCACAAACAATCACAAACAAAAGATTAGTGCAATAATTAGTTCAAGAAACAAGAAGTAAAAGACCAAAACAAGAAAATGACTCTTTTTTGTGGTTTTTTTGTGTTTATGAAAAGAAAAAAAGACTCAATCTTGATGTTGGAAACGAAAGCTCTGATGCCAATTTGATACGGGGTTAGCCGTGTGATGGTCCGATCTTCGACAACAAGCAAGAAACTCAAAGAAAGACTCAAGAGAAGCAAGAACGCAGCAAAGAAACAAAGCAAGAAACGCAAGAAATTCCAAGAACCAAAGGCTGTTGGAATTCGACAATAGCAAGACTCAACAAGATGATGCAAGACTCGATAAAGAATGATAAAGACTCGAAATTTAATGACAAGAAATTGAAAGACACGACCTGATATGGACTGATTCGATCTGTATAGAACAAGATAGAGACCACAGGCTTCCGTAGAAGGTAGGAACTAATATCAATGACTACACAACCCGCCTCTACAACCCTACACAATCAAGCTGATGCGGAACCATCCAAGACACCTTCGGACACACCTATACTTGGGGATGGACCTATGATTCGAGCTCGTGAGAAGGAAGTCATCCTCAAGAGGAAGAAGAAGGCTCAACCATGGGAGAAGGTCCAAAGGTACAAGCTTGATCAAATGACGTTTTAGACTCTCGTTCAGAATTTTGACAACTTTTTGACGTCTCTGTAAAATGGGTCGTACGGATTCAATATTGATCGGATTGAGGCGTTCACCTTGTTGGAACGAGGACGAAGAGATCTACAACTTTTCTGTTGAAGGTTTTTCCAGATTCAACCTCGGAATTGGCCGAAAATGCACATCTTTGCAAGCTGTCACTGTTTTGACGGGATTTTAATAAGTGTTGGAACCCCATTTCGCCTAGTGTTCCTATTGGGCCGAAATTGGGCTATTTTAAGTGTTATTTCTAGAGATTTTATTTACTTATGATTTTAGGTGTTTTAATTAGATGTTAGATATTATCTTTCTATCATTAAACTCGGCCCATCAGGCCTTAGCATAGCTTATATATTTCGATTTAATACATTGTAAACATTCAGCTTTCAATGAATAGAATTAGTTCTCTCAAACTTGTGTGAAACACATTGAGTGATGTTGATCCAACTAGAGCTGTGCTCGTTGATCACGAATTGGTATCTATCTCAGCTTGGTTTGCTTTGTGTTCATCAACTTCGCAAGACTTGGTGAATCTAGTATTCACAAGCCCCCTCCTTGTGCCTTCAAGTTGTCCGCTTGATTGTGTAGGGTTGTAGAGGCGGGTTGTGTAGTCATTGGTATTGGTTCCTACCCTCTGAGGAGGCCTGGGTTCTTTATCTTGTTCTGCATAGATCGACTCAGTCCATATCAGGTCGTGTCTTTTCAATTCTTGCAATTCAATTTCGAGTCTTTATTCATCTTTGTCGAGTCTTGCTGCGTTTCTTGAGAATCTTGATTGATCTTGCAGATTTCTTGATCGCTTCTTGAAGCATCCTTGCTGCGTCGGTTTGAGTCTTGTTATTTCTTTGAGTCTTTCTTTAGTTTCTTGTTTGTTGTCGAAGATTGGACCATCACACGGCTAACCCCATATCAAATTGGTATCAGAGCTTTGGTTTCCGACATCAAGATTGAGTCTTTTCTTTTCATAAACACAAAAACCACAAAAAAAGAGTCCTTTTCTTGTTTTGGTCTTTTACTTCTTGCATTCTTGAATTGATTATTGCACTAATCTTTTGTTTGTGTTTGTTGTGGTTGCATAGCCTAAACACAAGCCTACCCGAGACCGTGGAGTCGACCAGATCAGTGTGCACAACCCTTGTGTCACTCTCCTAGCCGACGGCAAGCCTCTTGTCCCCATAGTCGAGTAGCTTTGGTTGACACCCCCATTCACACACAAAGAAACCCTAGTGTTCTATCTTTTCTATCTTTTCTATCTTTGGCATATTTGTTCTATCTTCTATCTAAATTCCATGTATTTATTGCCTTTACAAAAAATCTGATTTTTGGTGGATATAAATCATATTTATCTATCATTTATCTTTAAGGCCTTAGATAGATCCACTTACCAAAGATAAACAAAAGCCTCACCTATAAATACATCTTTAGGGCTGAGTTTCTATCTTTTATCACCATCTATACCAATTTTCGAGTCCTACATATCAAGTTGAGTATTTTCTTTCATTAGTTTCATATTTAAAAAAAAAAAAAAAAAAAAAAAAAAAAAGAGAAAACAGATCCGAAAATTACAAAAAAAAAAAAGAGAGAAAGTGTTTGGTTGTTGTTTGTTGATCTAGTGCAAGAAAAACCTAAAGGACTCAACTTTTTGGTGATTCTCCATAGCCCTTGTCGACAGCCCTAAACCTAAACACATACACCTCCACAAAATTGAAACCCTACCTTGCAACTATAACATCATAACTTGAGGTTTTTCAATCAAAAGAGGTAAATTTCATTACTTTCTCTTGTGTTTCTTCTATTTCTTTTTGTTACAGCCTTGTCGAGTTAATTTTTGGCTGTGTCGAGCACTTCTCCCCATTGTCGAGTGCTGTTGTGTTTGTGTCGAAGAGTTCTCAGCCCTTGCCGAGTTCTCTCTTGTGTGTGTCGAGTGATCTCAGCCCTTGCCGAGTGATCTCTTTGTGCGTCGAATTGATTCATTGCAATTACCCATCTGCTTTGCTTGAATCTATTGTTTACAACTGCTGTCGAGTGCTCTTACCCTTTTGACGAGTGCTTTGTTGTTCGTTTCAGTCATTACATACCTTGATTTATTTAGTCTTTGCTTGGTAGTTGATTTGCCCAAAGCGGATTGCCCTAGCAAGCGTGATATATCAATCAGAGAGGGAGTGTGAGCGAAACACAATTGTGAGCTGTTTATATTTTATCTAACCTTTTACATAGTTCTTTGTTTCTTTTATTTGCTATGTGTAATCAGGTTAACAACTCCAGCACCACCGTGACTCCTGAGCAATTCAACACCTTGATGATCACCATGAACGCCATGAATGAGATGTTGGTAAAGTTCAATAATGACATGGCTAAGATAGATAAAAGCTTTACGACAATAGAGCTTCATCATTTTGGCTCTAATACGGTGTTTGTACAAGGAGTCTCACCCAGAGATGAAGTGTCACCAATTGAAAGGGAAGAAACTCATCCTATTTCTACTCAACATAATGTTTCTTCTAACATAGATAATTTTCTTGTTGCTGGAAATATAGAGCATGTTGTTAATAATGATCAAGATCTAAACTTACTAGCCTATGTTGATAATGATTGCATTGAATATGAGCATGATGATTCTTTGTTTGTTAATAAAGTTTTAAGTGTTCAACCTATGCCTTGTGATAATAATCAAAGAGAAGAATTGTGTCATACTAAATGTTTGGAAAAAGGCGATATTTGTAATATGATCATTGATGCTGAAAATTCTTCTTCTATTGCTAGCCTTGAATTAATTGCAAATCCAACTTTGAATAAGGATGGAAAATTGCTAGCTTTGGATGGAAACTTAGGGATTCATGACCAAGTTCAAGTGCATATTAATTTAGAACATTATGAAGATAACATGAAATATGAATTATGCCCTAATAAAGTTTCTTTTCCTGATTTTGTAGATGACGCTGAGATAAAAACCATCGAGGAGTGGTCAATCCCTACACCAATCGTCCTTGAGATGGATTTCCATGGGCATATGGTGTTCGATCCAGGAGCTCGTGTGGCTGCATGTGCGGAATCATATATGACCTTGGATTCGAGGACGAATCCTTTTCAAGAAAGGGAGATTGATGCGGAGCCATCCAAGACACCTTCGGACACACCTATACTTGGGGATGGACCTATGATTCGAGCTCGTGAGAAGGAAGTCATCCTCAAGAGGAGGAAGAAGGCTCCACCATGGGAGAAGGTCCAAAGGTGCAAGCTTGATCAAATGACGTTTTAGACTCTCGTTCAGAATTTTGACAGCTTTTCGACGTCTCTGTAAAATGGGTCGTACGGATTCAATATTGATCGGATTGAGGCATTCCATACCTTGTTGGAACGAGGACGAAGAGATCTACAACTTTTCTGTTGAAGGTTTTTCCAGATTCAACCTCGGAATTGGCCGAAAATGCACATCTTTGCAAGCTGTCACTGTTTTGACGGGATTTTACTAAGTGTTGGAACCCCATTTCGCCTAGTGTTCCTATTGGGCCGAAATTGGGGTATTTTAAGTGTTATTTCTAGAGATCTTATTTACTTATGATTTTAGGTGTTTTAATTAGATGTTAGATATTATCTTTCTATCATTAAACTCGGCCCATCAGGCCTTAGCATAGCTTATATATTTCGATTTCATACATTGTAAACATTCAGCTTTCAATGAATAGAATTAGTTCTCTCAAACTTGTGTGAAACACATTGAGTGATGTTGATCCAACTAGAGCTGTGCTCGTTGATCACGAATTGGTATCTATCTCAGCATGGTTTGCTTTGTGTTCATCAACTTCGCAAGACTTGGTGAATCTAGTATCCACAAGCCCCCTCCTTGTGCCTTCAAGTTGTCCGCTTGATTGTGTAGGGTTGTAGAGGCGGGTTGTGTAGTCATTGGTATTGGTTCCTACCCTCTGAGGAGGCCTGGGGTCTTTATCTTGTTCTGCATAGATCGACTCAGTCCATATCAGGTCGTGTCTTTTCAATTCTTGCAATTCAATTTCGAGTCTTTATTCATCTTTGTCGAGTCTTGCTGCGTTTCTTGAGAATCTTGATTGATCTTGCAGATTTCTTGATCGATTCTTGAAGCATCCTTGCTGCGTCGGTTTGAGTCTTGTTATTTCTTTGAGTCTTTCTTTAGTTTCTTGCTTGTTGTCGAAGATCGGACCATCACACGGCTAACCCCGTATCACAAGCGGACAACTTGAAGGCACAAGGAGGGGGCTTGTGGATACTAGATTCACCAAGTCTTGCGAAGTTGATGAACGGCAAAGCAAACCAAGCTGAGATTATCAATCAATTCGAGATCATGAAGAGCACTGCTCTATTCGGCCAGATCTCTCTCTCTTAAGTGTTTCACACGTTTGAGAAGAATAAAACTATATTATGAATGTTCCAATTTGAATTACAAAGCTGAAATCGAAATATATAGGCCATGAAATCTGTTGGGCCAGTTTTCCTAAGTAAAAGAAGATAGAATAAGATAAAACTAACATCTAATGGACTTAAGAAAATAACACCTAAAACATAAGTAAATAAGGTCATAAAATTAACTCTTAAAGAAAGCCCAATTCGGCCCATATGGTTTCTAGGCAAACTGGTGTCGGCGCCGAGGCCTGAGTGTTGGCGCCGAGGCCTTCATGTGTTTAGACGTTGGCGTCGATACCTCTGGTGTCGGCATCGATACCATCAGCAATTCCTATGCACATGTAATTCTTCAATGTAGGCTCGGGGAGTTGAACCTTGCTCGAGAATAATGCATGACCCACAAAGTTGAATGAGTCTCTCTGAAGCTTCTTAGCTCTAGCTCGAGTCATTGGTCCTTCTCCAAGTATGATGGGTGTGTCTGGAGCTGTAGAAGATGGTCCCGCATCAGGATTACTCCCTTTGGGACCAGTAGATGTCCCAGACGATTCTCGTCCATTCCATACGCCTTTCCCTTTGTCGAGGGGCTGCTGGGGCTGTCGGTTATTACTCCTCCCTTGGGGTTGCTGAGCTCGCTCTCTAGAACCCATTTCCGAGCGCCCTTGGGGCTGTTGTGGCCGAGATTGGCGCCACCCTTGTTGCTGGCCATTCGACATCCTATTAGCTTGGCTCTTGTAGCGTTGTCCCTTTTCTACTTTCATAGCTAGATGCAACAAATCAGTAGGAGTAGTATAGGGAAAATAATCAATCTCATGAGCTAAAGCGGGATGCAAGATTCTAAGATATCTAAGATTAGTTTTCTCATGAGTTTCTACTATATTAGCTCGAGCCATGGCTTCTTGCATAACATTAAATGTTTCCTCAACAGTTTTGCTACCTTGTTTATGGTTTTCTAATCTGTTTAATAGCTCTCTATCATAATGTTGAGGTACAAACCTATTTCTTATGACCACTTTTAATTGTTCCCAAGAAGCAATAGCTGCATCAAGGGATCTTCTTCTTTCCTTAACAAGATTATCCCGCCAGATTAATGCAAAACGTTGAAACTCTAGGGAAGCTAGTTGTACTTTCTCAGGTTCTGAGAAATTATGACAGTTCCAGATTTGCTCCATTTTTATTTCCCAATCAATATAAGCATTTGGATCTGTCTTACCATCAAAAGGAGGAATCTTTACCTTAACCTTACCCATGTCGCCGTCGTCATTGTACCTAGGCGGTCGGTTCTGATTTGCCCTTTGATTCCGTCTCGGGCGTCGCTCCCAATACTCCTCTTCTTGGAAGTCGTCATCTTGCTCCGAGTAATAGAACTGCTCTTGATAGCCACGTCATCTTCCCCTTCCTTGTCTTTGATCTTGCACATTAACATACTCATTATTCCTATTATTTCTCCCACCTCGTGGAGAATTGTTTTCTTCAAAAATAGGATTATTGAGATTGAGATTAGGATTAGGAATAGGGTTAGGATTAATGACCTCTCTTTCATCATTAGGCGGCTCGTCACGCCTTTGATCTTGCTGGCCTCCTACCGTGTTTGAACCACTCGGCCTAGAGTTCTCCAAAGTTGTCACCTTGGCGGCTAGTTCAGCTACGGACTCCTTATTAGCCATGGTGTTCATGATGGTAGTGATGTTATTCATCATGGTGGCGAACTGTTCGGGTGTCACAGTAGCACTCGAATTAGTGGCATTTTTACCACTGTTGTTTCCCTGGTTATTAGACATTATAACAAAGAGAAAAGAAATAATGAACTAAGTTAAAGGTTAGTAAAAATATAAACAGCTCACAATTGTGTTTCGCTCACACTCCTTCTCTGATTGATATATCACGCTTGCTAGGGCAATCCGCTTTGGGCAAATCAACAACCAAGCAATAGACTAAGCAATCAAGGTATGTAATGAATGAAACAACACAAAAGAGTACTCAACAACGGCTGTAGAGAACTCGATGCAAGCACACAACTCAATTCAAGCAAAACAGGGAATTTGCAAGAATTTTAACTCGACACAACAATGAGATCACTCGGCAAGGGCTGAGAGTTCTCGACACTAACAAACTTACTCGATATAGACAACAAGAGAACTCGACCAGGTGGAGATCTCTTCGACACACACACAAACAATTCGATATCCAGCAGAGAGTACTCGACAAAAGTGGTATAGTACTCGACACAAACTGAAATTAAGAGAAAAATAAAAGAAACTTGGAAATTTACCTCTTTTGATTGAAAACCTATAAGTTAGGACGTTGTAGTTGCAGGGTAGGGTTTCAATTTTCAAGAAAGGTATGTGTTTTGAGGGTATGGGTGTGTCGACTAGGGCTGAGAAGAAGGGTTCACCAATTTGTCCTTGGGAGCTTTCTTGCACTAGATCAACAACTCTTTCCCTTTTTTTTTTACTTGCTTTTGCCCCTAGTGAATTTTAATCCTCCTATGTCCAAGTTCAATCCCTTTTTTTTTGTAGGAATTTCGAAACTGATTTTTTTTTTTTTTTACCTAATGCAAGAAAGACACTTAATGAAAGAAAAGGACTCGAAAATCTGGAGTAATAGGTGATAGAAGATAAAATTTCAGCCCTAAAGATGAATATATAGACACACTAAAGATAAATTTGGTAAGTATATCTATCTAAGCCTTTAAAGATATATGATAGATTTAAATGTTAAATCCACCACAAAATCAGATTATCAAAAGGCAATAAATAATAGAAATAGATAAAAGATAGATAAAAGTTCCAAAGATAGAACAAAGCAACAAACTAGGGTTTGTCTTGTGTGGTGTGTAGAATCGGCCAAAGAGAAACTATGGGGACAGAAATTTGCCGTCGGCTGTAGGGTGTTCACAAGGCTGTGCGCACCACTTTGGTCGACTCCATGGTCTCGGTTAGGCTTGTGTTTAGGCTATGCAACCACAAACAATCACAAACTCAAGATTAGTGCAATAATCAATTCAAGAACAAGAAGTAAAAGACCAAAACAAGAAAAGGACTCTTTTTTGTGGTTTTTGTGTTTATGAAAAGAAAAAGACTCAATCTTGATGTCGGAAACCAAAGCTCTGATACCAATTTGATACGGGGTTAGCCGTGGGTTGGTCCGATCTTCGACAACAAGCAAGAATTAAACAAGAAAGGTTGACGCAGCAATGAAAGACTCAAGAAACTCAAAGAAACAACCAAGAAAGCAAGGACGCAGCAATTGTACTTAAAGAAACGATTCAAGAAAGCTCAAGATTCGTTCAAGACTCAACAAGAAACATCAAGATCTGCAAGAACTTAATGTCGACAGCAATAGGAATAACAAAGACTCGATAAAGATAGATAAAGACTCGAAATTGAATGCAAGAATTGAAAGACACGACCTGATAAGGACTGAAACGATCTATGTAGAACAAGATAGAGACCCCAGGCTTCCGTAGAAGGTTGGAACCAATATCAATGACTACACAACCCGCCTCTACAACCCTACACAATCAAGCGGACAGCTTGAAGACACAAGGAGGGGGCTTGTGGATACTAGATTCACCAAGTCTTGCGAAGTTGATGAACGGCAAAGCAAACCAAACTGAAATTACCAATCAATGACCAACGAGCACAGCTCTAGTTGAATCAACAACACTCGTGTGTTTAAACTCAATATGAGAGATTTCTGATTATCAAAGTTCCCATTATTCTACATGGATGAATCGGCAATATATACTAATAACTTATTGGGCCTAATAATAAACATAACACCTAAAGACATAATAAATAAAGTCTATAAAAATAATAACTAGAAAAGCCCAATTCAGCCCAAAAGAAGTCTTAAGCTGAAATTAAGCTTAAACACTTAGAAAATTTTGACATGACTAATGCTATGGAGGTTCGGCCTCAATTTGTACTCCAATGGACATGTATGTCTTCAATGTTGGCTCGGGGAGTTGAACCTTGCTCGAGAATAATGCATGAACCACAAAGTTGAATGAGTCTCTCTGAAGCTTCTTAGCTCTAGCTCGAGTCATTGGTCCTTCTCCAAGAATGATGGGTGTGTCTAGAGCTGTAGAAGATGGTCCCGCATCAGGCGTTGCTCCCAATACTCCTCTTCTTGGAAGTCATCATCTTGCTCCGAGTAGTAGAATTGCTCTTGATAGCTACGTCCTCTTCCTCTTCCTTGTCCTTGACCTTGCACATTAACAAACCCATTATTCCGATCATTTCTCCCACCTCGTGGAGAGTTGTTTTCATTGAATAAAGGATTCTGTAAATTAACATTAACACGAGGATTAGGGTTAGGAATAGGGTTAGGATTAATGACCACTCTTTCATCTTGAGGCGTCTCTTCACGCATATACCTTGACCATCAGCTGCTATGGTAGAGCCACTCGGCCTTGCTTCTAAGGCTGTCAAGCGGTCTAGAATGGCTGTCAAGGTGTTGGTAAGGTTGTTGAATTGCTCAGGTGTGATGCGGGACCATCCAAGACACCTTCGGATGATGTCCTTATCAAGAGGAAGAAGAAGGCTCCACCATGGGAGAAGGTCCAAAGGTGGAAGCTTGACGTTTAGCTCGTTCATAGTCATTTGACAGCTTTTCGACGTCTCTGTAAAATGGGTCGTACGGATTCAATATTTATCGGATTGAGGCGTGCCATATCTTGTTGGAACGAGGACGAAGAGATCTACAACTTTTCTGTTGAAGGTTTTTCCAGATTCAACCTCGGAATTGGCCGAAAATGCACATCTTTGCAAGCTGTCACTGTTTTGACGGGATTTTACTAAGTGTTGGAACCCCATTTCGCCTAGTGTTCCTATTGGGCCGAAATTGGGGTATTTTAAGTGTTATTTCTAGAGATCTTATTTACTTATGATTTTAGGTGTTTTAATTAGATGTTAGATATTATCTTTCTATCATTAAACTCGGCCCATCAGGCCTTAGCATAGCTTATATATTTCGATTTCATACATTGTAAACATTCAGCTTTCAATGAATAGAATTAGTTCTCTCAAACTTGTGTGAAACACATTGAGTGATGTTGATCCAACTAGAGCTGTGCTCATTGATCACGAATTGGTATCTATCTCAGCTTGGTTTGCTTTGTGTTCATCAACTTCGCAAGACTTGGTGATCCTAGTATCCACAAGCCCCCTCCTTGTGCTCCAAGTTGTCCGCTTGGTTGTGTAGGGTTGTAGAGGCGGGTTGTGTAGTCATTGGTATTGGTTCCTACCCTCTGAGGAGGCCTGGGGTCTTTATCTTGTTCTGCATAAATCGACTCAGTCCTTATCGGTCGTGTCTTTTCATTCTTTGTTGCAGTTTCGAGTCTTTATCGAGTCTTGTTCAACTTCTTTGAGTCGACATTGAGGACAGCCTCTGTTCTTGGTGTTTCTTGGTCGATCTTGTCCTATCTTGATCGATTCTTGAGAGTCTTGCTGCGTTTCTTTGCTTTCTTGTTGAGTCTTGCATAAATCTTGCATCTTTCTTGTTATTTCTTGTTGCGTTCTTTGAGTTCTTGATCGTTCTTGATTAAGTTCTTGAGTTTCTTTATTAGTTCTTGATTATTCTTGCTTGTTGTCGAAGATCGGACCAACCTACGGCTAACCCCGTATCAAATTGGCATCAGAGCTTTGGTTTCCGACATCAAGATTGAGTCTTTTTCTTTTCTAAACACAAAAACCACAAAAAAGAGTCCTTTTCTTGTTTGGTCTTTTACTTCTTGTTTCTTTATTTGATTATTGCACTAATCTTGAGTTTGTGATTGTGTGTGGTTGCATAGCCTAAACACAAAGCATAGCCGAGACCGTGGAGTCGACCAAAGTGGTGCGCAATTTCCCTTGTGCAGCACCTAAGCCGGCGGCATTACCCTTGTCCCCATAGTCACAGCTTGGTCGACATCACATAAACACAAGAAACCCTAGTTTGTTATCTTTTCTATCCTTTGTCTATCTTTGGAATATTTTATCTATCCTATATCTATTCTATTTACCTTTTACAATCTGATTATAATTGATAGATTAATCCATATTATCTATCTTTTATCTTTAAGAGGCTTAGATAGATCTTGTTACCTTATAAAGTTGTTTATAAATACATCTTTAAGGGCTGAATTTCTATCATCTATCACCAACATATCATATTTTCGAGTCCTTTTCTCATTATTGTTAGTTTTCTTGCATTAGTTTCAGATTAAAAAAAAAGAAAGTAAATTAAAGTTCCGAAAATTCAAAAAAAAAGAGAAGAAAGTGTTTGGTTGTTGTTTGTTGATCTAGTGCAAGAAAAACCTAAAGAACTCAACCTTTTTGGTGATTCTCCATAGCCCTTGTCGACAGCCCTAAACCTAAACACATACACCTCCACAAAATTGAAACCCAACCTTGCAACTATAACATCATAACTTGAGGTTTTTCAATCAAAAGAGGTAAACCCTACCTTACACCTCCACAAGAGTGTTTCTTCTATTTCTTTTTGTTACAGCCTTGTCGAGTTAATTTTTGGCTGTGTCGAGCACTTCTCCCCATTGTCGAGTGCTGTTGTGTTTGTGTCGAAGAGTTCTCAGCCCTTGCCGAGTTCTCTCTTGTGTGTGTCGAGTGATCTCAGCCCTTGCCGAGTGATCTCTTTGTGCGTCGAATTGATTCATTGCAATTACCCATCTGCTTTGCTTGAATCTATTGTTTACAACTGCTGTCGAGTGCTCTTACCCTTTTGACGAGTGCTTTGTTGTTCGTTTCAGTCATTACATACCTTGATTTATTTAGTCTTTGCTTGGTAGTTGATTTGCCCAAAGCGGATTGCCCTAGCAAGCGTGGTATATCAATCTGAGAGGGAGTGTGAGCGAAACACAGTGAGCTGTTTATATTTTATCTATCCTTTTACATAGTTCTTTGTTTCTTTTATTTGCTATGTCTAATCAGGTTAACAACTGCAGCACCACCGTGACTCCCGAGCAATTCAACACCTTGATGATCACCATGAACGCCATGAATGAGATGTTGGTAAAGTTCAATAATGACATGACTAAGATAGATAAAAGCTTTACGACAATAGAGCTTTATCATTTTGGCTCTAATACGGTGTTTGTACAAGGAGTCTCACCCAGAGATGAAGTGTCACCAATTGAAAGGGAAGAAACTCATCCTATTTCTACTCAACATAATGTTTCTTCTACCATAGATAATTCTCTTGTTACTGGAAATATAGAGCATGTTGTTAATAATGATCAAGATCTAAACTTACTAGCCTATGTTGATAATTATTGCATTGAATATGAGCATGATGATTCTTTGATTGTTAATAAAGTTTTAAGTGTTCAACCTATGCCTTGTGATAATAATCAAAGAGAAGAATTGTGTCATACTAAATGTTTGGAAAAAGGCGATATTTGTAATATGATCATTGATGCTGAAAATTCTTCTTCTATTGCTAGCCTTGAATTAATTGCAAATCCAACTTTGAATAAGGATGGAAAATTGCTAGCTTTGGATGGAAACTTAGGGATTCATGACCAAGTTCAAGTGCATATTAATTTAGAACATCATGAAGATAACATGAAATATGAATTATGCCCTAATAAAGTTTCTTTTCCTGATTTTGTAGATGACGCTGAGACAAAAACCATCGAGGAGTGGTCAATCCCTACACCAATCGTCCTTGAGATGGATTTCCATGGGCATATGGTGTTCGATCCAGGAGCTCGTGTGGCTGCATGTGCGGAATCATATATGACCTTGGATTCGAGGACGAATCCTTTTCAAGAAAGGGAGATTGATGCGGGACCATCCAAGACACCTTCGTATGATGTCCTTATCAAGAGGAAGAAGAAGGCTCCACCATGGGAGAAGGTCCAAAGGTGGAAGCTTGACGTTTAGCTCGTTCATAGTCATTTGACAGCTTTTCGACGTCTTTGTAAAATAGGTCGTACGGATTCAATATTTATCGGATTGAGGTGTGCCATATCTTGTTGGAACGAGGACGAAGAGATCTACAACTTTTCTGTTGAAGGTTTTTCCAGATTCAACCTCGGAATTGGCCGAAAATGCACATCTTTGCAAGCTGTCACTGTTTTGACGGGATTTTACTAAGTGTTGGAACCCCATTTCGCCTAGTGTTCCTATTGGGCCGAAATTGGGGTATTTTAAGCGTTATTTCTAGAGATCTTATTTACTTATGATTTTAGGTGTTTTAATTAGATGTTAGATATTATCTTTCTATCATTAAACTCGGCCCATCAGGCCTTAGCATAGCTTATATATTTCGATTTCATACATTGTAAACATTCAGCTTTCAATGAATAGAATTAGTTCTCTCAAACTTGTGTGAAACACATTGAGTGATGTTGATCCAACTAGAGCTGTGCTCGTTGATCACGAATTGGTATCTATCTCAGCTTGGTTTGCTTTGTGTTCATCAACTTCGCAAGACTTGGTGATCCTAGTATCCACAAGCCCCCTCCTTGTGCTCCAAGTTGTCCGCTTGGTTGTGTAGGGTTGTAGAGGCGGGTTGTGTAGTCATTGGTATTGGTTCCTACCCTCTGAGGAGGCCTGGGGTCTTTATCTTGTTCTGCATAGATCGACTCAGTCCTTATCGGTCGTGTCTTTTCATTCTTTGTTGCAATTTCGAGTCTTTATCGAGTCTTGTTCAACTTCTTTGAGTCGACATTGAGGACAGCCTCTGTTCTTGGTGTTTCTTGGTCGATCTTGTCCTATCTTGATCGATTCTTGAGAGTCTTGCTGCGTTTCTTTGCTTTCTTGTTGAGTCTTGCATAAATCTTGCATCTTTCTTGTTATTTCTTGCTGCGTTCTTTGAGTTCTTGATCGTTCTTGATTAAGTTCTTGAGTTTCTTTATTAGTTCTTGATTATTCTTGCTTGTTGTCGAAGATCGGACCAACCTACGGCTAACCCCGTATCAAGGTGTCACGGTTGCACTTGAGCTACCCCCATTGTTGGGGTTGTTCTCATTGTTAACCTGGTTATTAGACATTATAACAAAGAGAAAAGAAACAAAGAACTATGTTAAAGGTTAGTAAAATATAAACAGCTCACAATTGTTTTTCGCTCACACTCCCTCTCTGATTGATATATCACGCTTGCTAGGGCAATCCGCTTTGGACAAATCAACTACCAAGCAAAGAACAAAGCAATCAAAGTATATGAATGAAACAACACAGAAGAGTTCTACAAGGGCTGTAGAGAATTCGATGTAAGCAATTAACTCAATTCAAGCAAAACAGATGGGAATTTGCAAGAATTTAACTCGACACAACAAGGAGATCACTCGGCAAGGGCTGAGATCACTCGACAGAAACTCAAACAAGCACTCACAAGGGCTGTAAGTACTCGACACAACTGTAGAGAGAACTCGGCAGGGCTGAGATCTCTTCGACACTACCAGCTGTGCACTCGACAATGGTAAAGAGTGCTCGACACAAACAACAACAACTCGACACAGCAGCAAAAGTACTCGATCAATAGAGGGAAGCACTCGACAGTAGCTGCAATAGAGAGAAAATAAAAGAAACTAACAAAGAATGGAAATTTACCTCTTTTGATTGAAAACCTTTAAGTTAGGACGTTGTAGTTGTAGGGTAGGGTTTCAATTTTGTGGAGATATGTGTTTGATAGGTATGTCGACTAGGGCTGAGAAGAGGGTTCACCAATGATGTCCTTGGGAGCTTTCTTGCACTAGATCAACAATACTTCTCTTTTTTTTTTTTGACTTACTTTTGCCCCTAGTGAATTTTATCCTCCTAGGTCCAAGTATGTATGTCTCTTTTTTTTTTTGAATTTTAGAAACTGAATATATATATATATATATATATATATATATATATATATATATATATATATATATATTTAATCTAATGCAAGAAAACTAACAGCAAAGAGAAAGGACTCGAAAATCTCGAAGAAATAAGGTGAAAGATAAAAATTCAGCCCTAATGCAAGATATAGGTAACAACTTGGCTAATTTAGGTAATAGGATCTATCTTATGCCTTTAGAGATAAATGATAGATTTAAATGATAAATCTACCACAAAATCAGATTATCAATAGGCAATAAATAATGGAATTTAGATAAAAGATAGATCAAATATGCCAAAGATAGAACAAAGATAGAAAAGATAACAACTAGGGCTGCTGCACTCGAGATGGGTGCGCACAAGGTGGTTGACTCCACTGGTTTGGCTAGGCTATTGTGTTTGGGCTGAGCAACCACAACAATCACAAACAAGAAAAGTTAGTGCAATAATCAATTCAAGAATAAGAAGTAAAAGACAAAAACAGAACTGACTCTATTTTTGTGGTTTTTATGTTTAGGAAAGAAAAGACTCAATCTTGATGTCGGAAACCAAAGCTCTGATACCAATTTGATACGGGGTTAGCCGTGTGATGGTCCGATCTTCGACAATCAAGCAAGAACTCAAAGAAAGACTCAAGAACTGAACAAGAAAGCAAGAACTCGATCAAGATTAATCAAGAACAAATAAAGACGCAGCAAGAATCACCAAGAAAAAGGGCTCTTGATGTCGACAATAAGAAAGACTCAACGCAGCAGCAATATGATGAATAAAGACTCGAAATTTATAAGCAAGAATTGAAAGACAGGACCTGATAAGGACTGAAACGATCTATGTAGAACAAGATAGAGACCCCAGGCTTCCGTAGAAGGTAGGAACCAATACCAATGACTACACAACCCGCCTCTACAACCCTACACAATCAAGCGGACAACTTGAAGGCACAAGGAAGGGGCTTGTGGATACTAGATTCACCAAGTCTTGCGAAGTTGATGAACGGCAAAGCAAACCAAGCTGAGATTACCAATCGATGATCAACGAGCACAGCTCTAGTTGAATCAACAAACACTTGTGTGTTTAAACTCAATATGAGAGATTTCTATTATCAAAGTTCCAATTGTTCTACATGGATGGGGCGGCATTATATAAGCCTTAAGGGCTGTTCTGGCCGAAAATAATAACATTAAAATAAAGTAATAACTTATTGGGCCTAATAATAAAAATAACACCTAAAGACATAAATAATTAAAGTCTCTAAAATAATAACTAGAAAACGCCCAATTCAGCCCAATAGAAGTCTTAAGCTAAAAATAAGCTTTAACACTTAGAAGAATTCGACATGAGCAAGGCTAGGGAAGCTCGGCCTCTATTTGGACTCCTACGCACATGTATTTCTTCAATGTAGGCTCGGGGAGTTGAACCTTGCTCGAGAATAATGCATGACCCACAAAGTTGAATGAGTCTCTCTGAAGATTCTTAGCTCTAGCTCGAGTCATTGGTCATTCTCCAAGTATGATGGGAGTGTCTGGAGCTGTAGAAGATGGTCCCGCATCAGATCGAAGCAAAGCACCAAGAGTTCTATTCACAAATTCAGTTTGTCCATCCGTTTGAGGATGACAAGAAGTAGAGAAAAGTAACTTAGTTCCTAGTTTAGACCAAAGTGTTTTCCAAAAATAACTAAGAAACTTAGCATCACAATCAGAGACAATGGTCTTAGGAATTCCATCCAATTTAACAACTTCTTTAAAGAACAAATTAGCCACATGTGAAGCATTGTCGGTTTTATTACATGCAATAAAATGAGCCATTTTGGAAAACCGATCAACCACAACAAAAATAGAGTCTCTCCCCCTTTTGGAACGAGGAAGTCACAATACAAAGTCCATGGAAATGTCTTCCCAAGGAGCATAAGGAATAGGCAAGGGAGTATACAATCCATGAGGATTCATTTTCGACTTAGCACATAAACAAGTAGTACATGCAGCACAAAACTTTTCTACATCCCTATGCATGCGAGGCCAAAAGAAGTGTTCCTTCAAAGTATTTAAGGTTTTGGTAATACCAAAATGTCCCATTAAACCACCTCCATGAGCCTCATGAACAAGCAATCTACGAATAGAACTACTAGATGCAAAGCTTTTCACACTTAAAGAAATAACCATCATGCATGTAAAACTGATCATTACTATCTATGCAAATGTGATAGATTTCACCAAACTCAGCATCATTAGCATATAATTCACGCATGAAAGCAAAGCCCAACATTTTAGCATCTAGAGTAGAGATAAGAGAATACCTCCTTGAGAGTCCATCATCCACTACATTGTCTTTCCCCTTCTTGTACACATATGGGAAAGCTTCTATGAATTCAACCCACCTAGCATGTCTCTTGTTTAGTTTGCTTTGGCCTCTTAAGAACTTGAGTGCCTCATGATCAGAATGGATGACAAACTCCTTAGGCAAGAGGTAGTGTTGCCATGTTTTGAGCACACGAACAAGAGCATACAACTCTTTGTCATAGGTAGGGTAGTTCAACTCAGCGCCACTCAATTTTTCACTAAAGAAGGCAATGGGGCGCCCTTCTTGCATCAACACTCCTCCAAGGCCAATGCCGGATGCATCACACTCTATCTCAAAGGTATTCGAGAAATCTGGTAAGACCAATAGAGGGGCATGAGTTAGTTTCTCCTTGAGAATTTCAAAAGCTTGTTCTTGTGGTTTATTCCATGTAAATGAAACATTCTTCTTGGTGAGCTCGGTCAAGAGAGAAGCCAATGTGCTGAAATCCCTTACAAATCTGCGGTAGAACACCGCTAACCCTAGAAAACTCCTCACTTGAGTCATGGTCGTGGGAGTAGGCCACTCTTGGATGTCCTTGACCTTCTCTTCATCAACCTTCAATCTTGCCTTGCATACAATAAAGCCAAGGAAAACAACATGATCCGAGCAAAAATGACATTTCTTGAAGTTAGCATATAATTTTTGTTCCCTTAAAACTCCTAAGATCAGCCTAAGATGCTCAACATGCTCATGTAATGTGCGACTATAAATCAAAATGTCATCAAAGTAAACCACCACAAATTTACCTAGGAAAGCTCTAAGAACATGGTTCATTAAGCGCATAAAAGTACTAGGAGCATTATTTAAACCAAAGGGCATTACTAACCACTCATACAAACCATATTTTGTCTTGAAGGCTGTTTTCCATTCGTCTCCTTCCTTCATTCGGATCTGGTGGTAGCCACTCTTCAAATCAATCTTAGAAAACATGTTGGATCCATGAAGTTCATCAAGCATATCATCTAGGCGTGGAATGGGGTGCCTATACTTGATTGTGATGTTGTTGATGGCTCGACAATCAACACACATGCGCCATGTTCCATCTTTCTTAGGCACAAGGATGACGGGGACTGCACATGGACTCAGGCTCTCACGCACATAGCCTTTCTCCATAAGTTCTTGCACTTGTTTTTGAAGCTCCTTTGTCTCAGTTGGATTAGTGCGGTAGGCAACCCTATTAGGTAGTGTTGCTCCAGGAATGAAGTCAATTTGATACTCTATTCCCCTTAGTGGTGGAAGACCATTGGGAATTTCTTCTTGGAACAAATCTTCAAATTCCTACAACAAAGTAGAAATAAGTGGAGGTAGATCATTCAAATCTTGAGAAACAAAAAAATTATCTTTGAAAAGCACAAGAAAACATGTTTTACTCCCCTGAATTGCATACTCCACTTCTTTCACCTTGGCTAGGAGAATCTGGTGAGAACTAGCCATATTTGTACCAATAGCTAGTTTCTTCTTTTGCTTTCTTCTCTCCAAGTTAGCTACATGGTCAGTAACAATTTCATGAGGGGCCATAGGATGAAGTGTAATTTTCTAACCTTCCATTTGGAATGTGTGCTCATTGGTGACTCCATTGTGGATGACACCACGATCATATTGCCATGGTCTCCCTAAAAGAAGGTGACATGCTGTCATGGGAAGAACATCACAAAGGATCTCATCTTTATACCCTCCAATTGCAAATGCAATCATGGTTTGCTTGTCTACTCTTAGAGGTGCCTTGGAATTCAGCCAATTCAAGGTGTATGGTTGCGGATGTGGGCTGCATTTGAGGTTAAACATATCTACAACTTCTTGATCAATAAGGTTGCAGCAAGATCCTCCATCAACTATCACACTACATACCTTGTCGTTGATGAGACATCGAGTATGGAAGAGGGTGTCTCTTTGCGTGGGCAAGGAAGGAGCATCATTGGAGATCAATGATCTCTTTACCACAAAACACTCTCCAACAGCAGCATTAGCATGAATCTCCTCTTCTTTATCTTGTAAGGTTGGTTCTTTTTGGCTCTCCTCCTCAGATTCATACTCTTCTTGATCATTGAGTAGCACTTGTTTTCAAGTAGGGCATTCTCTAGAGAAATGACCCCTACCCAAGCACTTAGGTCCCGAGTACGGGGTTCAGATTCACCCCTTGGATTTGAAACATAAGGCTTATTGCTTCTTGGGTCTTGGACTGGTGGTTGGGTTTCTCGCCGTGTGGATGGCCTAGATGGCTCACTCCTTGGCTCAATGTGACGTGGATTTGAGGTAGCTGCTGCGCTAGGGTTAGAGCTCCAAGGTTTAGAGCCATGTGTTCCCTTTCTCTTTTGAAGGTTTTGGTACACTTGATTAGTGTAATGCAGCACCTCCTCAACTTGAGTTCCCGCGCCAAAACGCTGCATTTCAACATGTGAAGCAATATCTAAATTCAACCCACCAATAAATTTTGAGATTACATACCTCTCGGGAAAGCGGATTCCCGATCTAAACACAAGCTGCTTTAGTTCCTTGTAGAACTCATCAGGAGTGCGGGAGCCTTGCTTGATGCGTTTCAATTTGACTTGGACACGATCCACATAATCTTCGGGCACAAATCTTTCTCTTAGGGCTGTTTTGAGATCCTCCCAAGTGGTGATATGAGGGTATCCCCTATAGGCTCTCTCTTGCTTTTCTTCTTTGCCACCATGAGTATGCAAAATCTGAAAAATGAATGGTAGCAACAGCCACCCTTTGAGCATCATGATAACAATAGTAATCGAAAATGGACTCAACTTTAGACTCCCAATCCATGTAGGCCTCAACATCAGAAGTTCCGGCAAATTGAGGGATGGTAAGCTTTACGCCATGGTGTTGATCTCGCCCCATATCTTGGCGAAACTCAGGCTCCTCATTTTGGTACCTCCTATGAAAGATGCCATCAAATCTAGCACGTTGAGCTTGTGGATTGCGTCGGGGCATCCTAAGTGGTTGAGGTTGTTGCGGGTGTGGTGGATCTTGAGCATAATGAGCTCGTTGATGCTCCCTGTGATCATTAACACATATGTTATCCTCAAAATCATTTTTGGTAATTATGTGGTCGTCGAGGCCATGTCTCATTGTGAGGGCCTCTTGTTTGACCACGCCCTTGTGGAGTCCCATTGGGCTCACTCTCATGACCGGTGTCATGTGGCTCATCATTTTTGCCATTGGTTCTAGTACCACTAATTCTTTCATCAATCCTTTCATCTAGGACTCTCAATAGTTCAGCCCTAGTCCTCTCATACTCTTCTTGTCTTGCAGCTGCATCTTCTTCCTTAGTTTGTCGAAGAGCGGCTTGCAAATCAGCTAGGGTGACAGCTCTTCCTTCATTTCCTGCATTAGACATGTTTTCCTACACAGAAAATGCACAAACAAAAGGGAAAAACAAAGAAGAACCGAGAAAATCACAAAAACATGCAAACACGTTAGGGTTAGAAATCAAAAGATCTCTCTCTCACCTCCCTCATATTCTTTTCACTCATGAATTTTTCCTTTGGGGGTGAAACTCTCCCTCACTTTGAATGTGATCTCACTTCACTCAAAGCTCAGATTGTAAGCGCACAAGTATGCAAACGGTACTTCTTTAAGCAAGCGATGTGAGGGTGCTTCTTCCTTGCTAGAACATGGTCTATCTCCGTTGAGGCAAGGCTACTTAGTGATGCTGTCCTGGAAACTCACACAAAGTATCAAAAGCACAAGCCAAGGCAAGCCCAAAAGCGAGTATTTACCAAATTCCAAAATCAAGTAAGTAATGCTCGAATGGGAAAGGGTAAACAAGGTTTAGACAAGGCAAGGAACAAGGCTTGGATTAACTAGTGATATGATGAGAATGTCTTGTTTTCGAGAACAACAACAACAACACAACTTGCACTTCAAATGCTCACAACTTGCACATAGAACAAGTTTTGGAACTTTTCTAACTTCTTCTCTTTTTCTTTTCTTTTCTTTTCTCTTTTTTTTTCTGTTTTTTTTTCTTTTCTATTTTCCAGAATCCAAGAACACAACAACACTTGCAAATCAGAACTTACTTCAATCTTCAAACACTTATCAAGCACATTCCATCAGTAGATCATCACCATATACTATGCAAAGCATTAGGAGAATAATGGTGCAATACTTTTGAGGGTGAAGTTCAGATTCTGGGTAAGAAGGATGAAGGTTCATACAAACACACACGAACACTAGATAGAAGCATAGAAAACCGAAATAACAATGGATAGATCTGTTTTTTTTTTTTTTTTGCAGATCTTAAACACACATTCAGGTACAAAGGATGAAAAAAATGATGGAAAAAGGCTAGAGAATAATCAGAAACATGGATGGATAGAAATGGCTGAAAATCGAGCAAAACAAACCGAAAATGGAGAGGTAATTCGTACCCCTTTGGCTTGAGAAACTTACCTTGAAGATAGCTCTGATACCACTTGATGAGTTTCCCCTTCAGGATCCTTAAATGACGCGGGACCATCCAAGAAACCTTCGGATGATGTCTTTCTCAAGAGGAAGAAGAAGGCTCCACCATGGGAGAAGGTCCAAAGGTGGAAGCTTGGCGTTTTTACATTCGTTCAGCAACTTGACAGCTTTTCGACGTCTCTGTAAAATGGGTCGTACGGATTCAATATTGATCGGATTGAGGCGTGCCATACCTTGTTGGAACGAGGACGAAGAGATCTACAACTTTGCTGTTGAAGGTTTTTCCAGATTCGTCCAATAGCTTGGCCGAAATCCACATTCTTTGAGCTGCTGCTGGTTTTGACGGGATTTTAATGAACAGAAAAGCTCTCTTTTTTGTGTGAAACACAATGAGTGATTGTCGATTGAATAGAGCTGTGCTCTTCAATTGCAACTATTAGTCATCTAGCTTGGTTTGCTTTGTGTTCATCAACTTCGCAAGACTTGGTGATCCTTGTATCCACAAGCCCCCTCCTTGTGCCTTCAAGTTGTCCGCTTGATTGTGTAGGGTTGTAGAAGCGGGTTGTGTAGTCATTGGTATTGGTTCCTACCCTCTGAGGAGGCCTGGGGTCTTTATCTTGTTCTGCATAGATCGTTTCAGTCCTTATCGATCGTGTCTTTCATATCAATTTCGGGTCTTGTTTACTATTTTGTCGAGTCTTGTTATTTCTTTTAGTCGACATCAAGTTCAGACCTTGTTCTTGGTGTTTCTTGGTCGATCTTGCCCTATCTTGATCGATTCTTGAGAGTCTTGCTGCGTTTCTTTGCTTTCTTGTTGCATCTTGCTGCGTCTTTATAGTTCTTGATCAATCTTGATTAAGTTCTTGCGTTTCTTTATTAGTTCTTGATTATTCTTGCTTGTTGTCGAAGATCGGACCATCACACGGCTAACCCCATATTAAATTGGCATCAGAGCTTTGGTTTCCGACATCAAGATTGGGTCTTTTTCTTTTCCTAAACACATAAACACAAAAATAGAGTCAGTCTTTTGTTTGGTTGTTTACTTCTTGTTCTTTATTTGATTATTGCACTAATCTTGTTTGTTTGTGATTGTTGTGGTTGCATAAGCCTAAACTCAAGCCTAGCCGAGACCAGTGGAGTCGACCACAAGTGTGCACAGCCCCTGTTGTGTACTCTTACAGCCGACGGCAGCCCTAGCTGTCCCCATAAGCCTTTGCTTGGCCGACATCACCTCTACACAAGATCAAACCCTAGTTTGTTGCCTTGATCTATCTTTCGAACTTTTGATCTATCTATATCTTCTTTTATTTATCCATTGCCTATATAAATTCTGATTTTTTGGTGGATATAATTATTTTATCTATCAAATATCTATTAAGGCTAAAGATAGATCCTATTACCTAAATTAGCCATTTGTTATCTATACCTTTGCATTAGGGCTAAATTTTTTATCTTTTCACCTATTTACTTCAGATTTTCGAGTCCCCTTCCATTCATTGAGTCTTTTCTTGCATTAGGTAAAAAAAAAAATCAGTTTCGAATTTCAGTTAAAAAAAAAAAGACATACATACTTGGACCTAGGAGGATAAAATTCACTAGGGGCAAAAGTAAGTCAAAAAAAAAAAAAGAGAGAAAAGTATTGTTGATCTAGTGAAAGAAAGCTCCCAAGGACATCATTGGTGAACCCTCTTCTCAGCCCTAATCGACATACCTATCAAACATATACCTCCACAAAATTGAAACCCTACCCTGCAACTACAACATCCTTACTTGGGGTTACAATCAAAAGAGGTAAATTGATCAAAGGTTGTTCCTTTCTTTTCTTTCCACATAAAATCAGTCCTTATTGTGTCTTAAATTGCCATTGTTGAGCTTTTGTTCATTGTGCAATTGATTTGTCGAGTTCTACTTACCATTGCCGAGTTGAACTTGTTTGTGTTGAGCACTTGCTTCTGTTTTCGAGTGTTCTCTTGCTTGTGTCGAGTACTCAGCCCCTTTGTCGAGTACTTATTGTTTGTGGTTTCATTCATTCTCTTGATTACATACTTTGATTGTTAAGTTTATTGCTTGGTTGTTGATTTGCCCAAAGCGGATTGCCCTAGCAAGCGTGATATATCAATCAGAGAGGGAGTGTGAGCGAAACACAATTGTGAGCTGTTTATATTTTACTAACCTTTAACTTAGTTCTTTGTTTCTTTTGTCTTTGTTATAATGTCTAATAGCCAGGGCAATGACTGGTACAATACCTTCATGGAGAACATAGCTAAGATGAATGCCAGCATAGCTAAGATGGAAAACAGCCTTGCGGCAATAGAGCTTCAACGTTTTGGCTCTAATACGGTGTTTGGACAAGGAGTCCCACCTAGAGATGAAGTTCCACCAATTAAAAGGGAAGAAACTCATCCTATTCCTCCTAATAATGCTATTCAACATCATGTTTCTTCTAGTATAGATGCTTCTTTTATTGCTGAAGCTGTAGAGCATATTGAAAATAATCAAGTTCTTAATTTACTTGCCTGTAATGATAATGGTTGCATTGAATATGAGCATGATGATTCTTTGATTAATTTAGATGTTCAACCTATGCCTTGTGATGATAATCAAAGAGCGTATTTATGTCATACTAAATGCTTGGAAAAAGGCAATGTTTCTAATATGATCATTGATGGTACAAATTCTTCTACTATTGCTAGCCTTGAATTAATTGAAAATTCAGCCTTCAAAAAGGATGACAACTTGCTAGCATTGGATGGAAACTTAGGGATTAATGACCAAGTTAAAGTGCATATTACGTTAGACCATCATGAAGATGATATGAAATATGAATTATGCACTCATAAAGTTTCTTTTCTTGATTTTGTAGATGAAGCTGAGATAATAACCATCGAGGAGTGGTCAATCCCTACACCAATCAGCTTTGAGAAGGGTTTCCATGGACATGTGGTATTCGATCCAGGAGCTCGTGTGGATGCCTTTGCGGAATCAAATGCGACCTTGGATTCGAGGACGAATCCTTTTCAAGAAAGGGAGATTGATGCGGGACCATCCAAGACACCTTCGGATGATGTCTTTCTCAAGAGGAAGAAGGCTCCACCATTGGAGAAGGTCCAAAGGTGGAAGCTTGGCGTTTTTACATTCGTTCAGCAACTTGACAGCTTTTCGACGTCTCTATAAAATGGGTCGTACGGATTCAATATTGATCGGATTGAGGCGTGCCATACCTTGTTGGAACGTGGACGAAGAGATCTACAACTTTGCTGTTGAAAGTTTTTCCAGATTCATCCAATAGCTTGGCCGAAATCCACATTCTTTGAGCTGCTGCTGGTTTTGACGGGATTTTAATGAACAGAAAAGCTCTCTTTTTTGTGTGAAACACAATGAGTGATTGTCGATTGAATAGAGCTGTGCTCTTCAATTGCAACTATTAGTCATCTAGCTTGGTTTGCTTTGTGTTCATCAACTTCGCAAGACTTGGTGATCCTTGTATCCACAAGCCCCCTCCTTGTGCCTTCAAGTTGTCCGCTTGATTGTGTAGGGTTGTAGAGGCGGGTTGTGTAGTAATTGGTATTGGTTCCTACCCTCTGAGGAGGCCTGGGGTCTTTATCTTGTTCTGCATAGATCGTTTCAGTCCTTATCGATCGTGTCTTTCATATCAATTTCGAGTCTTGTTTACTATTTTGTCGCGTCTTGTTATTTCTTTTAGTCGACATCAAGTTCAGACCTTGTTCTTGGTGTTTCTTGGTCGATCTTGCCCTATCTTGATCGATTCTTGAGAGTCTTGCTGCGTTTCTTTGCTTTCTTGTTGCATCTTGCATAAATCTTGCATCTTTCTTGTTCGTTCTTGCTGCGTCTTTATAGTTCTTGATCAATCTTGATTAAGTTCTTGCGTTTCTTTATTAGTTCTTGATTATTCTTGCTTGTTGTCGAAGATCGGACCATCACATGGCTAACCCCGTATCATTAAATCTCAGTACAAAGTAAGTCGGAACAAGCCCCGAACCAGCCGGTGGAAGATAGATGATAGAGATGGATTTCGGTGGAATATTTTTGGTATTTTTGTGATAATTATAAAACTCAGATTTGGGGGGAAAAAAACTGAATTTTATAAAGGATAGGTGAACAAAAACAAGTGGATATGACTCACCACAAGTTCTTGAACAAAGATCAAGTACAAACGGATATTACGGACCGAAAATAAAAGATCGGACCTTCGATATGACTCACAAAGGAGATGAAGTTTTCAAGTTTCAAACAAAGGATATAAACCTGGTTTTTTTATGATAATTTTGTGCCCTCTAATGGCCATAAGGGCTGAGTAATAAAAAGCAAGTTTGTGGACAACTAGTGGATGCTTGGGAAAAAGGTGGCTTGCATTAAATGCAATCTTGGAAGTTGTTCTCTGCACAAAACCACCAGCTGCATGGGGGATGTATTCCATGATGTCTTCTCTTCCCAATGTGCCTTTAAATGCATGAGAAGTTTGAATTTGAATCAGATTTGGCTCCATAATAAATAGCGGGAACCGAGGCATTTCCGGGCTTCTTGGGCTGCGGGTTGCGGTCTTCAATTTGTTGTAAACTTGTGAATGCTTGACCTTGACCTTCATAGTTTATGGAAATGGTTAAGAGTCCTTGAAGAAGGCCGGCTTGAAGACATCTTGCCCGAGCTCGAGTGATGGATCCGAGAGGCTGCTCATTTGGAGCTTCGGTAGGTCTAGCTTCTTTATTGATCCTAGGTGTGATCACATCGGGAAGGGGATGAGTGGAAGACAGCCTTTAAGACCAAGTTTGGTCTTTATGAGTGGTTGGTTATGCCTTTTGGGCTTACCAACGCCCCTAGCACTTTCATACATCTTATGAATCATGTTCTTAGGCATTTCATAGGGAAATTTGTTGTGGTTTATTTTGATGATATACTTGTGTATAGTAGATCCCTAGAAAGAGCATGAGTTACATTTACGAGAAGTGTTATTATCTACTCTTCGTCATGAGCACCTTTATGCTAATTTGGAGAAATGTGAGCTTTGCACTAATTGTGTTACTTTTCTTGGTTTTGTGGTCAGTTCACATGGATTGAAGGTGGACGAGAGCAAGATCAGAGCGATCCAAGAATGGCCTACTCCTACATCAATTGGCCATGTTCGGAGCTTCCTTGGATTAGCTAGCTTCTATCGCCGGTTCGTGAGGGATTTCAGCACCATTGCAGCCCCTCAAACCGAGATCACCAAGAAGCATCACCCATTCACATGGGAAAACGCCCAAGAGAAGGCGTTCAACGCCTTAAAGGAGCATCTCACGCAGGCCCCGGTCTTAGCACTTCCGGATTTCAACCAGCCCTTCGAAGTGGAGTGTGATGCATCGGGCATAGGCATTGGCGGAGTTCTCATGCAAGAAGGTAAGCCCATTGCCTATTTTTCAGAAAAATTGAAAGGAGCTTGTCTTAATTAATCTACTTATGATAAAGAGTTGTATGCATTATTTAGAGTTCTTAAGACATGGAAACATTATCTTTGGCCTAGGGAGTTTATTTTGCACACTGATCATGAGTCCTTAAAGCATTTTAAGAGCCAAGACAAGTTGGATAGGAGGCATGGTCATTGGATGGAGTTTATAGAAACATTCCCTTATGTCATTAAGTATAAGAAAGGAAAAGATAATGTTGTGGAAGATGCCCTTTCGAGGAGATACATGTTGTTGTCTACATTAGACTCAAGGATTTTAGGCTTTGAATATATTAAGGAGCTTTATGTAGATGACCCTGATTTTGGACAGATTTTCAATCATTGTATGGCTAAAGGATCCTTAGATAAGTACTACTTGTTTGATGGATTTCTTTTCAAGATTGATAAGGTTTGCATTCCCCGTTGTTCACTTAGGCTCTTGTTGGTTGAGGAAGCCCACAGAGGCGGATTGATGGGCCATTTTGGGAGGTATAAGACCTATCATATGCTACACACGCATTTCTTTTGGCCTTGCATGCTTCGAGACGTAGAACATTTGGTTAAGAGATGTATTGATTGTTTGAAGGCTAAGTCTAGGTTACAACCCCACGGCTTGTATTGTCCATTACCCATTCCTGCAGCCCCTTGGGGGGACATATCCATGGACTTTATTGTTGGGTTACCTAGGACTAAGAAGGGGAGGGATTCGATCTTTTTGGTTGTTGATCGTTTCTCTAAGATGGCTCACTTTATCGCTTGACATAAGACCGATGATGCCTCTAATGTAGCTAACGTTTTCTTTAGAGAGATTGTTAGGCTTCATGGAGTACCTAAGACTATAGTGAGCGATCGGGATGTGAAATTTCTTAGCCACTTTTGGAGGACTCTTTGGGGTAAACTATGGACGAAGTTGTTGTTTTCCACCTCTAGTCACCCACAAACTGATGGGCAAACAGAGGTAACCGATAGGACCCTTACTACCATCCTTAGGGCCATCATTAGGAACAATTTGAGGTAGTGGGAGGATGCGTTGCCTCCTGTGGAGTTTGCTTATAACCGGACTGTGCATTCATCTACTAAGCTTACACCATTTGAGTGTGTTTATGGTACTAACCCACTAACCGATTTGGATCTTACCCCATGTCCCATGAGGGAGAAAGAAGACTTTGATGCAGGAAAACAGGTGGAGTTCATTCGGGAGCTTCATGAGCGTACTCGTGTCCGGCTAATTCAAAAGGTCGAAGAGAATGCCAAACGAGCCAACAAGGGGCGTCGCAAGATGATTTTCCAGCCCGGCGATCTAGTTTGGGTGCATTTGCGAAAGGGGCAATTTCCAAAAAAGCGCAAGTCTAAGCTCGCTCATCGAGGAGATGGTCCATTCAAGGTGTTGCAACGATTCGGGGATAATGCCTACAAGATTAACCTACCGGGTGACTATGGAGTTAGTGCGACATTTAATGTCGCCGATCTCACCCCATACCTAGATTGGATTCGAGGTCGAATCCTTTCCAAGAAGGGGAGAATGATGGAGGACCATCCCAAGAACCACCCGATGCACCTCATTTCGGAGATGGAGATGGACCTATCACAAGATCACGAGCTAAGAAGATAAGAGAGGAACTTAACACTTTCATCATCCACCATATGAAGTTGGGCCGAATGCATGGTTCTATTATAAGCAAATTCCACATGAGGTAAGGCTTCTTCCCAAAGTTTCAAATTCTTCCTAATAATGGCTCTTAGGAAAGTAGCAAGGGTTCTATGAATCACCTCAGTTTGGCCATCAGTTTGGGGGTGGCTAGAAGTAGAGAATAGCAATCTAGTTCTCAATTTATTCCATAAAGTTCGCCAAAAATGACTTAAGAATTTCACATCCCTATCACTAAAAATGGTTTTAGGCACGCCATGCAACCTAACTACTTCTCTAAAGAATAGATTAGCAACATTGGTAGCATCATCAGTTTTGTGGCATGCAATGAAATTAGCCATTTTAGAGAATCTATCTACCACTACAAAGATTGAATCCCTCCCCTTCTTAGTTCTAGGCAACCCAACTATAAAGTCCATAGAAATGTCTTCCCAAGGGGCTGAGGGTATCGGCAGTGGTGTATAAATGCCATGGGGCATAAGCTTAGCTTTGGCTTTTATGAAATCTATGCATCTTTTAAGGCAATGTTCTACATCCCTAAGCATATGTGGCCAATAAAAATGTGATTTCAGTGTATTATATGTTTTATCTCTACCAAAATGTCCCATTAATCCACCACTATGGGCTTCACTAACAAGTAATAATCGTAGAGAACATCTAGGAATGCACACTTGATCTTTTCGAAATAAGAATACTTGATGAATATAAAAGCTGTCATTAGGACCCTTTTCTAAGCATTTTCGAAAGATTGCACCAAAATCCAAATCAGATTCATACCATTCCTTTATGTAAACAAAGCCTAAGACTCTAGAATCCAAAGTGGTTAAAAGAACATGTCTCCTAGATAATGCATCAGCAACCACATTGTCTTTGCCTTTCTTATACTTAATTACATAAGGAAATGTCTCAATGAATTCCATCCATCTACCATGTCTCCCATCCAGTTTATCTTGGCTTTTAAAGTGTTTCAATGATTCATGATCAGTCCTAAGAATAAACTCGCTAGGCCATAGATAGTGAGACCATGTCTTAAGTACTCTAAACAAAGCATATAATTCCTTATCATAGGCATCTTTCAACTTTTCAGAAAAGAAAGCAATAGGCTTACCTCCCTGCATAAGGACTCCACCAATTCCAACTCCGCTAGCATCACACTCTACCTCAAAAGGCTAAGTAAAGTCGGGGAGAGCTAGAAGTGGCGCATGGGTTAGCTTATCCTTAAGCGTGTTGAAAGCTTCCTCTTGAGCTGGTCCCCATGTGAACTCGCTCCGCTTCTTTGTAAGCTCCGTTAGTGGGGCTGAGATGGTGCTGAAGTCCCGGACGAATCGCCGGTAGAAGCTCGCAAGACCTTGGAAGCTGCGTACATGGCCGATGTTGGTGGGCGTTGGCCACTCTTGGATCGCCTTGATTTTAGCTTCATCGACACGCAGTCCATTCGAACTTACTACAAATCCAAGAAAAGACACTTGTTCTTTACATAATTCACATTTCTTTAAATTAGCATACAAGCGTTCAATTCTCAGCGTTTTAAGCACTTCTCTAAGATGTGATTCATGTTTATTAGAAGACTAGCGATAAATCAGAATATCGTCAAAATAAACTACAACAAACTTTCCAATGAAATCTCGAAGCACGTGATTCATTAAGCGCATAAAAGTGCTAGGAGCATTAGTTAAACCAAAAGGCATAACCAACCACTCATATAAGCCTAGCTTAGTCTTAAAGGCTGTTTTCCATTCATCATCCTCTTTCATTCTAATTTGATGATAGCCACTCCTAAGATCAATTTTAGAAAATATAGAAGCTCCATGTAACTCATCTAGCATATCATCTAATCTAAGAATAGGGTGACGATATTTAATAGTAATGTTGTTAATAGCCCTACAATCTACACACATTCTCCATGAACCATCTTTCTTAGGGACTAATAACACAGACACAACACTAGGACTTAAGCTAATTCGAATATAACCCTTGTCCAACAGTTCCTGGACTTGGGTTTGGACCTCTTGGGTCTCAGTGGGATTCATACAATACGCAGGCCTATTAGGTAATGCAGCCCCCGGAATAAGATCAATTTGATGCTCAATTCCACGAATAGGGGGTAGACCTGGTGGTATGTCATAGGGAAACACATCCTTAAACTCCTCAAGTAAACCGAGTATGTTTGATGGAAGAGAAGCTTTAAGCTCTTCACTCAACATATTCAAGCTTTTGCAAAGGCGCATAAGAACAGTTCCACCATCCGCAAAGTCATGAATGTGCTTTTGGAAACCAAGAACACACTCTTAGATCGATTTTGAGGATCCCCTTGGCTCGACTGAGCCTCCTGATCTAACTCACCTTTACTTACCTTGCGCTTCTCAATCTCATCAGCTACTTGCGTAGGTGTCATGGGCTTGAGAATGACATTCTTTCCCTGAAAAGTAAAGGTATAGCGATAAGTAAACCCATCATGATTAACCTTACGATCAGATTGCCAAGGACGGCCTAATAGAATATGACAAGCTTGCATAGGCACTATATCACATAAAACATCATCTTCATAATGTTCTAGTTTAATATGCACTTTAACTTGCCTATTCACCTTCAATAAACCACAATCATTCATCCAATGCAATTTGTAGGGTCTAGGGTGTTGGACAGTAGGTAAATGCAATTTGTCAACCATTTCTTGACTAGCTAAATTACAGCAACTACCTACATCAATGATCACATTTACAACCTTTCCTTTAACTAGACAGCGAGTATGAAACAAGTTTTTCTCTTTGATTATCATCAGGAACAACACTTAAAACTCTCCTAACAATCAAAGATTCTCCATGCTCATATACAACCTCCTCATCATCATTTTCATAACAAACAAGGTTTAAGTTCTGATCATTGTCATTAGCAGTCATGTTCATCACAAGAATTTTCAGATTCATATTCTCCTAAGTGATTAACCATGAGAGTTTTCTTATTTGGGCAATCCTTCATATAATGACCTCTACCTTGACATTTAAAACACACAATATCTCTAGATCTAAGGGTAGAAGGGTTAGGATTACTCCCTTTGGGACCAGTAGATGTCCCAGACGATTCACGTCCATTCCATACGCCTTTCCCTTTGTCGAGGGGCTGTTGGGGCTGCCGACTATCACCTCTTCCTTGGAGCTGCTGAGCTCGGTCTCTAGGACCCATTTCCGAACGCCCCTGGGGCTGTTGAGGGCGATTGGGACGCCACCCTTGTTGCTGGCCACTCGACACTCTCATAGCTAAATGTAAAAGTTCAGTAGGAGTAGTATAGGGAAAATAATCAATCTCATGAGCTTTGCAGGATGCAAGATTCTAAGACATCTAACATTAGTTTTCTCATGAGTTTCTACTATATTAGCTTGAGCCATGGCTTCTTGCATAACATTAAATATTTCCTCAACAGTTTTACTACCTTGTTTAAGGTTTTCTAATCTGTTCAATAGCTCTCTATCATAATGTTGAGGTACAAATCTATTTCTCATAACTATCTTTAGTTGTTCCCAAGAAGCAATAGGTGCATCAAGGGATCTTCTTCTTTCCTTAACAAGATTATCCCACCCGATTAATGCAAAACCTTGAAATTCTAGGGAAGCTAGTTGAACTTTCTTAGGTTCAGAGAAATTATGACAATTCCAGATTTGCTCCATTTTAATTTCCCAATCAATATAAGCATCTGGATCAGTCTTACCATAAAATGGAGGAATCTTTACCTTAACCTTACCCATGCCGTCATCATCATTGTACCTAGGTGGTCGGTTCTGATTTCCTCTTTGATTCCGCCTCGGACGCTGCTCCCAATACTCCTCTTCTTGGAAGTCATCTTCTTGCTCCGAGTAATAGATTCTCTTCTGGTAGCCTCGTCCTCTTCCCCTTCCCTGTCCTTGACCTTGCACATTAACATACTCATTATTCCTATTATTTCTCCCACCTCGTGGAGAATCGTTTTCTTCAAAAATAGGATTATTGAGATTGAAATTAGGATTAGGAATAGGGTTAGGATTAACGACCTCTCTTTCACCTTGAGGCGTCTCTTCACGCCTAGGGTTACCTTGACCATCAGCTGCTCTGGTAGAGCCACTCAGCCTTGCTTCTAAGGCTGTCAAGCGGTCTAAAATGGCTGTCAAGGTGTTGGTAAGGTTGTTGAATTGCTCATGTGTCACGGTTTCACTCGAGCTACCCCCATTGTTGGGGTTGTTCTCATTGTTAACCTGGTTATTAGACATTATAACAAAGAGAAAAGAAACAAAGAATTAAGTTAAAGGTTAGTAAAAATATAAACAGCTCACAATTGTGTTTCGCTCACACTCCCTTTCTGATTGATATATCACGCTTGCTAGGGTAATCCGCTTTGGGCAAATCAACTACCAAGCAAAGAACAAAGCAATCAAGGTATATGAATGAAACAACACAGAAGAGTACTCAACAAGGCTGTAGAGAACTCGATGTAAACAATTAACTCAATTCAAGCAAAACAGATGGGAATTTGCAAGAATTTAACTCAAAACAACAAGGAGATCACTCGGCAAGGCTGAGATCACTCGATAGAAACTCAACAAGCACTCACAAGGGCTGTAAGTACTCGACACGACACTAGAGAGAACTCGGCAGGGGCTGAGTCTCTTCGACACTACTAGCTGTGCACTCAACAATGGTAAAGAGTGCTTGACACAAGCAAATCAACTCGACACAGTAGCAAAAGTATTCGATCAATGGAGAAAATACTCGACAGTAGCTGCTATTAGACAAAAAAAAAAAAACTAGAGAAAGAATGGAAATTTACCTCTTTTGATTGAAAACCTTGAGTTATGATGTTGTAGTTGCAAGGTAGGGCTTCAATTTAGAATTTTGTGGAGGTAAAGTGTTTGGGGAATAGGGCTGTTGATTTAGGTCTAGGGAATCACCAAAAAGGTTATAGATTTATAGGTGAGGCTTTTTGTTATCTTTGGTAAGTGGATCTATCTAAAGCCTTAAAGATAAATGATAGATAAACAGGAATTATATCCACCAAAAATCAGATTTATAATAAAGGCAATAGATAAATGGAATTTAGATAAAAGATAAATCAAATATGCCAAATATAGAAAGATAGAACAAACTAGGGTTTGTCTTGTGTGGAGGACACAATTTCGGCCAAGCAAAGGCTATGGGGACACTGAATGCCGCCGGCTAGGAGAGTGAACACAAGGTATGTGCGCACTGATCTGGTCGACTCCACGGACTTGGCTAGGCTTGTGTTTAGGCTATGCAACCACAAACAATCACAAACTCAAAATTAGTGCAATAATCAAATAAAGAACAAGAAGTAAAAGACCAAAACAAGAACTGACTCTATTTTTGTGTTTAGTAAAAGAAAAGGACTCAATCTTGATGTCGGAAACCAAAGCTCTGATGCCAATTTGATATGGGGTTAGCCGTGTAATGGTCCGATCTTCGACAATCAAGCAAGAACTTAGAGAAAGACTCAAGAACTGAACAAGAACGCAGCAAGACTCAAGAAACTCAATCAAGATGATCAAGATTCAAACAAGAACTCAAGAAACGCAGCAAGAACAATGCAAGACTCGACAAGATCTTCAAGAACAAGGCTGTTCTAGAGATCGACCCAAACAACGAAGCAAAGACTCGACAAAATTAAATAAAGACTCGAAATTTATGTAAAGACACGACCGATAAGGACTGAAACGATCTATGCAGAACAAGATAGAGACCCCAGGCTTCCGTAGAAGGTAGGAACCAATACCAATGACTACACAACTCGCCTCTACAACCCTACACAATCAAGCGGACAACTTGAAGGCACAAGGAGGGGGCTTGTGGATACTAGATTCACCAAGTCTTGCGAAGTTGATGAACGGCAAAGCAAACCAAGCTGAGATAGATACCAATTCGACGATTGAAGAGCGCTGCTCTATTAAATCGACAACTCTCAATGTGTTTCACACGTTTTGAGAAAGCAATTTCATTCATAAAGTTCCAAGTTGTTTACAAGGATGAATCCGAAATATATAGGCCTTAATTTGAGTTCTGGTTGAAATAATAAGAGAAAATAAACTAACAACTTTAATGGGCCTAATTAAATAACACCTAAAGACATAAGTAAATAAGGTCTTTAAAATTAATAACTAAGAAAGCCCAATTCAGCCCAATAGAACACTTAAGCTGAAAATAGGGAAATAACACTTAGGAAATTCGGCCCAAGCTGATCTAGGGTGGCTCGGCCTCCATTTGTAATCCAATGCACATGTAGGTCTTCAATGTAGGCTCGGGGAGTTGAACCTTGCTCGAGAACAAAGCATGACCCACAAAGTTGAATGAGTCTCTCTGAAGCTTCTTAGCTCTAGCTCGAGTCATTGGTTCTTCTCCAAGTATGATGGGTGTGTCTGGAGCTGTAGAAGATGGTCCCGCATCAGAAACTACATGGGCCGAAATTGGGCTTATTTTATGTGTTATTTTTAGAGACCTTATTTACTTATGTTTTTAGGTGTTTTAATTAGTTATTTATTTATTTAATATTTTCGGCTAAATCAGCCCTAGTTAGGCTATATATTGCCGACACCTCCTTTGTAATCGAACACGTTGAATTATATGAGAAAAGCTCTCTTTTTGTGTGAAACACAATGAGTGTTTGTCGGTTGAATAGAGTTGTGCTCTTCAATTGCAACTATTGGTATTGATCTAGCTTGGTTTGCTTTGTGTTCATCAACTTCGCAAGACTTGGTGATCCTAGTACCCACAAGCCCCCTCCTTGTGCCTCCAAGTTGTTCGCTTGGTTGTGTCGGGTTGCAGAGGCGGGTTATATAGTCATTGGTATTGATTCCTACCTTCTACGGAAGCCTAGGGTCTCTATCTTATTCTATATAGATTGACTCAGTCCATATCGGGTCGTGTCTTTCAATTATTGTCTATTTATTTCGAGTCTTGCTGCGTTCTTTATAGTTCTTGCTGTGTTTCTTGCATTCTTGATCGAGTCTTGTTTGTTTCTTTGAGCTTCTTGCTTGTTGTCGAAGATCGGACCATCACACGGCTAACCCCGTATCAAATTGGTACCAGAGCTTTGGTTTCCGACATCAAGATTGAGTCTTTTCTTTCCATAATCACAAAAAAAAACCCACAAAAAGAGTCATTTTCTTGTTTTGGTCTTTTACTTCTTGTTCTTTATTTGATTATTGCACTAATCTTGAAGTTTGTGATTGTTTGTGGTTGCATAGCCTAAACACAAGCCTAGCCGAGACCGTGGAGTCGACCAAGTGGTGCGCACATCCCCTTTGTGAACACCCTAGGGCCGACGGCAGCCTGCTGTCCCCATAGCCTTGCTTGGCCGACCCATCACATAACACAAGAGAAAACCCTAGTTTGTTGCTCTTTTTTATCTTTGTAATATTTGATCTATCTATATCTAGTTCCATATTATCCATTGCCTATATAAATTCTGATTTTTGGTGGATTTAATTTATTTTATCTATCAAATATCTATTAAGGCATAAGATAGATCCACTTTCCTATTTTATCAAAAGGGTTGTTTATATATATTTACCTTTAGGGCTGCAATTTATCTTTTCACCATTAGCTTCAGAATTTTCGAGTCCTTTACTTTACATTAAGTCTTTCTTGCATTAGTTTATAAAAAAAAAATCAGATTCAAAAAAAAAAAAAAGAGATTTATCTTGGACCTAGGAGGATAAAATTCACTAGGGGTAAAAGTAAGTCAAACAAAAAAAAGTTTGTTTGATCTAGTGCAAGAAAGCTCCAAGGACATCTTTTGGTGATTTCTACAGCCCTTAGTCGACAACCCTATCCCAAACACATACCTCCACAAAAATTGAAACCCTATAATTCAACGTGTTCATTTACAAAGGAGGTGTCAGCATTATATAGCCTAACTAGGGCTGATTTAGCCAAAAATATTAAATAAATAAATAACTAATTAAAACACCTAAAAACATAAGTAAATAAGGCCTCTAAAAATAACACATAAAATAAGGCCAATTTCGGCCCAAGTAGTTTTTATGCGCCTAGGTGTCGGCGCCGAGGGTTTGGTGTCGGCGTCGATACCAACAGTAAGCAAATATCATCTACAGGTATCGGCGTCGATGCCTCTGGTGTCGGCATCGATACCAACAGTGAGCAAATATCATCTACAGGTATCGGCGTCGATGCCTCTGGTGTCGGCATCGATACCAACAGTGAGCAAATATGCACCTTTGGACCTTCTCCCATGGTGGAGCCTTCTTCTTCCTATTGAAGATGACATCATCCTCCCTTTCTTGAATCATAGGTCCATCCTCATGTAAGATATGTGCGTCCGAAGGTGTCGTGGATGGTGTCTTGGATGAACCTGCATCATAGATGTTCCAAATCTACCCACAAAGTTTCAGCCCTTTTGGAGCACTAGAGACGACACTTCTTTCATTAACCCGAAATCGCCAAAAATAAACTAGGACGGGTTGCAAATCTAATGTGGTAAGTGGATTGTATTTTGCTGCAAATTCAAGTTTTTTTGGCCTTTCCCACATTATTAGATGTTCCAAAGCTACCCACAAAGTTTCAGCCCTTTTGGAGCACTAGAGACGACAATTCCTTCATTAACCCCAAATCGCCAAAATACAAGTCCGGGCCAAATGGTCAAAAAATGAAATGTTCCGCAACCCGGATTTTTTCAGCAGAATCAACTTCAAATACCATATAAAACCTTCACGACGAATACCCGTTTGGGGCCCTCGGAGTCGGGTTTTAGGGGTCCGCCACCTTAGGACGTGTTACAAATCTCACGCGGTAAGTGGATCGTACTGGCCTTCAAATTCTACTTTTTTTGCACTTTCCCGGTTTATTAGATGCACCAAAGCCAACCACAAAGTTTCACCCCTTTTAGAGAACTAGAGAATGTGTGTAGATTGTAGGGCTATTAACAACATTACTATTAAATATCGTCACCCTATTCCTAGATTAGATGATATGCTAGATGAGTTGCATGGAGCTTCTATATTCTCTAAAATTGATCTTAGAAGTGGCTATCATCAAATTAGAATGAAAGAAGGTGATGAATGGAAAACAGCCTTTAAGACTAAGCTAGGCTTATATGAGTGGTTGGTTATGCCTTTTGGTTTAACTAATGCTCCTAGCACTTTTATGCATTTAATGAATCATGTGCTTCGAGATTTCATTGGAAAATTTGTTGTAGTTTATTTTGATGATATTCTGATTTATAGCAAGTCTTCTAATGAACATGAATTGTAATGAACAATTGTAATGATATTCTCAGTGCTTAGAACGCTGAGAATTGAACGCTTGTATGCTAATTTAAAGAAGTGTGAATTATGTAATGAACAAGTGTCTTTTCTTGGATTTGTAGTGAGCTCTAATGGACTGCGTGTTGATGAATCAAAGATCAAGGCAATATAAGAATGGCCGACCCCCACCAACATAGGCCATGTACGCAGCTTCCAAGGTCTTGCGAGCTTCTACCGACGCTTTGTGCGAGATTTCAGCACCATCTCAGCCCCACTAACAGAGCTTACAAAGAAAAGGAGTGAGTTCACATGGGGAGCAGCTCAGGAGAAAGCATTCAACAAACTCAAGGACAAGCTCACTCACGCACCTCTATTAGCCTTGCCGGACTTTAATTAGCCTTTTGAGGTAGAGTGTGATGCTAGCGGAGTTGGAATTTGATGCGGGACCATCTTCTACAACTCCAGACACACCCATCATACTTGGAGAAGGACCAATGACTCGAGCTAGAGCTAAGAAGCTTCAGAGAGACTCATTCAACTTTGTGGGTCATGCTTTGTTCTCGAGCAAGGTTCAACTCCCCGAGCCAACATTGAAGGCATATATGTGCATTGGAGTGCATAATGAGGCCGAGCCACCTTGAATAAAGCTTGGGCCGAAATTATCTAAGTGTTAGAGCTTAATTTCAGCTTATGAACATTATTGGGCTGAATTGGGCTTTTCTAGTTATTATTTTTAAGGACCTTATTTTACTTATGTTCTTAGGTTTATTTCATTAAGCCCATTAGTAATTAGATCTATCTATTTCTATCTACTATGGCCGGCCAAACTCAGCCTTAGGGCCTATATATTTTCGATTCTTCCATGTAAACAAATTGGAACTTTGATAATTACAATTCTCTCATAAAGAGTGTTTACACCATCGAGTGTTTGTTGATTCAGTTAGAGCTGTGCTCATTGATCATCGATTGATACATATCTCAGCTTGGTTTGCTTTGCCGTTCATCAACTTCGCAAGACTTGGTGAATCTAGTATCCACAAGCCCCCTCCTTGTGCCTTCAAGTTGTCCGCTTGATTGTGTAGGGTTGTAGAGGCGGGTTGTGTAGTCATTGGTATTGGTTCCTACCCTCTGAGGAGGCCTGGGGTCTTTATCTTGTTCTGCATAGATCGACTCAGTCCATATCAGGTCGTGTCTTTCAATTCTTGTTTACAAATTTCGAGTCTTTATCATTCTTTATCAGTTCTTGTCGAGTCTTGTTACATTCTTGATCGATCTTGATCTATCTTGGTCGAATCTTGCATTGTTCTTGCTGCGTTCTTTAAGTCTTTCTTGTTTCTTGTTTAGTTCTTGCTTGTTGTCGAAGATCGGACCATCACACGGCTAACCCCGTATCAGAATTGGTGGAGTCCTTATGCAGGGAGGTAAGCCTATTGCTTTCTTTTCTGAGAAGTTGAAAGGTGCTTGTCTTAATTACTCTACCTATGATAAGGAATTATATGCTTTGTTTAGAGTACTTAAGACATGGTCTCACTATCTATGGCCTAGCGAGTTTATTCTTAGGACTGATCATGAATCATTGAAACACGTTAAAAGCCAAGATAAACTTGATAGGAGAGATGGTAGATGGATGGAATTCATTGAAACATTTCCTTATGTGATTAAGTATAAGAAAGGCAAAGACAATGTGGTTGCTGATGCATTATCTAGAAGACATGTTCTGATGCGGGACCATCCAAGAAACCTTCGGATGATGTCCTTATCAAGAGGAAGAAGAAGGCTCCACCATGGGAGAAGGTCCAAAGGTGGAAGCTTGACGTTTAGCTCGTTCATAGTCATTTGACAGCTTTTCGACGTCTCTGTAAAATGGGTCGTACGGATTCAATATTTATCGGATTGAGGCGTGCCATATCTTGTTGGAACGAGGACGAAGAGATCTACAACTTTTTTGTTGAAGGTTTTTCCAGATTCAACCTCGGAATTGGCCGAAAATGCACATACTCGCTCTTCTTGAGGAGTTTAAGGATGTGTTTCCCGATGACATACCACCAGGTTTACCCCCTATTCGTGGAATTGAGAATCAAATTGATCTTATTCCGGGGGCTGCATTACCTAATAGGCCTGCGTATCGTATGAATCCCACTAAGACCCAAGAGGTCCAAACCCAAGTCCTAGTGTTGTGCCTGTGTTATTAGTCCCTAAGAAAGATGGTTCAAGGAGAATGTGTGTTGATTGTAGGGCTATTAACAACATTACTATTAAATATCGTCACCCTATTCCTAGATTAGATGATATGCTAGATGAGTTACATGGAGCTTCTATATTTTCTAAAATTGATCTTAGGAGTGGCTATCATCAAATTAGAATGAAAGAAGGTGATGAATGGAAAACAGCCTTTAAGACTAAGCTAGGCTTATATGAGTGGTTGGTTATGCCTTTTGGTTTAACTAATGCTCCTAGTACTTTTATGCGCTTAATGAATCATGTGCTTCGAGATTTCATTGGAAAATTTGTTGTTGTTTACTTTGATGATATTCTGATTTATAGCAAGTCTTCTAATGAACATGAATCACATCTTAGAGAAGTGCTTGTATGCTAATTTAAAGAAGTGTGAATTATGTAATGAACAAGTGTATATTCTTGGAATTGTATGAATCTGATTTGGATTTTGGAGATATATTTCGAAAATGCCTAAGAAAGGGTCCTAATGACAGCTTTTATATTCATCAAGGATTCTTATTTCGAAAAGATCAAGTGTGCATTCCTAGATTTTCTCTACGATTATTACTTGTTAGTGAAGCCCATAGTGGTGGTGGATTAATGGGACATTTTGGTAGGGATAAGACATATAGCACACTGAAATCACATTTTTATTGGCCACATATGCTTAGGGATGTAGAACATTGCCTTAAGAGATGCATAGATTGCATTAAAGCCAAAGCTAAGCTTATGCCCCATGGCCTTTATACACCACTGCCGATACCCTCAGCCCCTTGGGAAGACATTTCTATGGATTTTATAGTTGGGTTGCCTAGAACTAAGAAGGGGAGGGATTCAATCTTTGTAGTGGTTGATAGATTCTCTAAAATGGCTCATTTCATTGCATGCCACAAAACTGATGATGCTACCAATGTTGCTAACCTATTCTTTAGAGAAGTAGTTAAGTTGCATGGCGTGCCTAAAACCATTGTTAGTGATAGGGATGTGAAATTCTTAAGTCATTTTTGGCGTACCTTATGGAATAAATTGGGAACTAGATTGCTATTCTCTACTTCTAGCCACCCCCAAACTGAGGTGACTAATAGAACCCTTGCTACCGTCCTAAGAGCCATTATTAGGAAGAATTTGAAACTTTGGGAAGAAGCCTTACCTCATGTGGAATTTGCTTACAATAGAACCATGCATTCGGCTACTAAAATCAGTCCATTTGAATGTGTGTATGGTGTTAATCCACTAACCCCTTTTGATCTTACTCCATATCCTATGAGAGACAAAGAATCATTTGAGGCAGGTAAGCATATCGAGTTCATTAAGGAGCTGCATGAGCGAACTCGCGAGAAGCTGAAGCTAAAGGCTGAATACAATGCTAAAAAGGCCAACAAGGGACGTCGCTTGGTCACATTTCAGCCTGGAGATCTTGTATGGGTGCACTTGAGGAAGGAGCGGTTTCCAGAAGCCCGGAAGAACAAGCTGTCCCCTCGTGGTGATGGACCATTTCGGATCAAGAAGAGAGTGGGCGACAATGCCTACCAATTGGAGCTTCCTAGAGACATGGGCGTGAGCGCTACATTCAACGTCATGGATCTAATCCCTTACTTCGCTGTGGATGAAGACTTGGATTCGTGGTGGAATCCTTTTCAAGAAGGGGAGGTTGATGCGGGACCATCTTCTACAGCTCCAGACACACCCATCATACTCGGAGAAGGACCAATGACTCGAGCTAGAGCTAAGAACCTTCGGAGAGACTCATTCAACTTTGTGGGTCATGCTTTGTTCTCGAGCAAGGTTCAACTCCCCGAGCCTACATTGAAGAATTACATGTGCATAGGAGTTGCTGATGGTATCGATGCCGACACCAGAGGTATCGACGCCAACGTCTAAACACATGTTTGAGCAGTGAAGGCCTCGGCGCCAACACTCAGCCCTCGGCGCCGACACCAGTTTGCCTAGAAACCATATGGGCCGAATTGGGCTTTATTTAAGTTGTTAGTTTTAAGACTTTATTTACTTATGTTTTTAGATAAGTCCATTAAGCTATTTCTATCTAGTTATTTCGGCCCATGGACAGCCTTAGTAGTCTATATATTTTCTTGCTTGTTTGATTCTTGTTATTTCTTTGAGTCTTTCTTTAGTTTCTTGCTTGTTGTCGAAGATCGGACCAACCCACGGCTAACCTCGTATCAAACTCGATCAAGATCAATCAAGAAGTTAAAGAACGGAAGCAAGAACGAATAAAGACTCAACAAGATCAGCAAGATTCGATCAAGAAGCAATCAAGATCGATCAAGATTCTCAAGAAACGCAGCAAGACTCGAAATTGAATTGCAAGAATTGAAAGACACGACCCGATATGGACTGAGTCGATCTATGCAGAACAAGATAAAGACCCCAAGCCTCCTCAGAGGGTAGGAACCAATACCAATGACTACACAACCCGCCTCTAACCCTACACAATCAAGCGGACAACTTGAAGGCACAAGGAGGGGGCTTGTGGATACTAGATTCACCAAGTCTTGCGAAGTTGATGAACGGCAAAGCAAACCAAGCTAGATCAATACCAATAGTTGCAATTGAAGAGCACAGCTCTATTCAATCGACAAACACTCATTGTGTTTCTCACAAAAAGAGAGCTTTTCTCATAAAATTCAACGTGAATGATTACAAAGAAGGCATTCGGCTTATATAGACCTAACTAGGGCCGAATGGGCTGATTTTAATAAAACTAACAACTATAGGAATTAATTAAAATAACCTTAAAGTTTCCTAAAATAACTTAAGTAAAAGAAATACTAAATAGGAAACAAATATAATGTTCCAAAACTTAACAAAATCCCGTCAAAACCAATAGCAGCTCAAAGAATGTGGATTTCGGCCAAGCTATAGGACGAATCTGGAAACACCTTCAACAGCAAAGTTGCAGATCTCTTAGTCCTCGTTCCAACAAGGTATGGTACGCCTCAATCCGATCAATATTGAATCCGTACGACCTATTTTACAAAGACGTCGAAAAGCTGTCAAGTTGCTGGACGAATGTAAAAACGCCAAGCTTCCACCTTTGGACCTTCTACCATGGTGGAGCCTTCTTCTTCCTCTTGATAAGGACATCATCCGAAGGTGTCTTGGATGGTCCCGCATCACCATCAAGGAGTGGTCAATCCCTACAACAATCGTTCTTGAGATGAGTTTCCATGGGCATAAGATTTTCGATCCAGGAGCTCGTGTTAATGTCTTTGCGGGAAGCATATGCGACCTTGGATTTGAGGACGAATCTTTTTAAAGAAAGGGAGATTGATGCAGGACCATCACACGGCTAACCCCGTATAAAATCTGATTTGGATTTTGGAGAGGTCTTTCGAAAATGCTTAGAAAAGGGTCCAAATGACAGCTTTTTTATACATCAAGGATTCTTATTTCGAAAAGATCAAGTGTCCATTCCTAGATGTTCTCTACGATTATTACTTGTTAATGAAGCCCATAGTGGTGGATTAATGGGACATTTTGGTAGAGATAAGATATATAACACACTGAAATCACATTTTTATTGGCCACATATGCTTAGGGATGTAGAACGTTGCCTTAAAAGATGCATAGATTGCATAAAAGCCAAAGCTAAGCTTATGCCCCATGGCCTTTATACACCACTGCCAACCCCCTCAGCCCCTTGGGAAGACATTTCTATGGACTTTATAGTTGGGTTGCCTAGGACTAAGAAGGGGAGGGATTCTATAGTTGTAGTGGTTGATAGATTCTCTAAAATGGCTCATTTTATTGCATGTTATAAAACTGATGATGCTACTAACGTTATGATACGGGGTTAGCCGTGTGATGGTCCGATCTTCGATAACCAGCAAGAAACTAAAGAAATGAACAGGAACTGAATCAAGAACTAAAGATGCAGCAAAGATAGCTTCAAGAAACGAACAAGAAAGCAAAGATCTTGGACAAAATTGACCAAGAACGACTCAAGAACAAGAATACGCAGCAAGAATTAAAGAAAGACTCAAAGAAACAATCAAGACTCGATCAAGAAAGCAAGAACGCAGCAAGAAATTAACAAGAAGGATGCAAGACTCGACAAAGATTCCAAGATCAAAGTTGAACTCGAAATCGACAAGAATCAAGGACACAACGCAGCAAGAACAAAAGGCAAGACTCAAAATTTATGAACAAGAATTGAAAGACACGACCTGATATGGACTGAGTTGATCTATATAGAACAAGATAGAGACCGCAGGCTTCCGTAGAAGGTAGGAACCAATACCAATGACTATATAACCCGCCTCTACAACCCTACATGATACGGGGTTAGTCGTGTGATGGTCCGATCTTCGACAACAAGCAAGAATAATCAAGAACTAATAAAGAAACTCAAGAACTTAATCAAGATCGATCAAGAACTATAAGACGCAGCAAGAACTAATAAGAAAGATGCAAGATTTATGCAAGACTCAACAAGAACGCAGCAAGACTTCAAGAACTCTACCAAGAATTGATCAAGAACTCCAAGAACGACACAAGACAGCAACAAGAACAATAAAGACTTGATAAAGATAGATAAAGACTCGAAATTTAAGATGCAAGAATTGAAAGACACGACCGATAAGGACTGAAACGATCTATGCAGAACAAGATAAAGACCCCAGGCCTCCTCAGAGGGTAGGAACCAATACCAATGACTACACAACCCGCCTCTACAACCCTACACAATCAAGCGGATAACTTGAAGGCACAAGGAGGGGGCTTGTGGATACTAGATTCACCAAGTCTTGCAAAGTTGATGAACGGCAAAGCAAACCAAGCTGAGATAGATACCAATTCGTGATCAACGAGCACAACTCTAGTTAGATCAACAAGACACTCCATGTGTTTCACACAATTTGAGAGATCTAAATTCTATTCATCATGTTCCTACCGATTACAATGGTAGGTGTTCGGCTTATATAGCCATAACATAGGCCTGATGGGCCGATTTAACTAAATAAAAGAAATAAAAGAATTATTAAACTTAACCTCTAAAGTTTCCTAAAATAACTTGAGTAAAAGAAATACTAAAATAGGAAATAAATATAATGTTCCAAAACTTAACAAAATCCCGTCAAAACCAGCAGCAGCTCAAAGAATGTGGATTTCGGCCAAGCTATTGGACGAATATGGAAAAACCTTCAACAGCAAAGTTGTAGATCTCTTCGTCCTCGTTCCAACAAGGTATGGCACGCCTCAATCCGATCAATATTGAATCCGTACGACCCATTTTACAGAGACGTCGAAAAGCTGTCAAGTTGCTGAACGAATGTAAAAACGTCATTTAAACAAAGTATCTTCTCCCATGGTGGAGCCTTCTTCTTCCTCTTGAGAAGGACATCATCCGAAGGTGTCTTGGGTGTCTTGGATGGTCCCGCATCAATCTCCCTTTCTTGAAAAGGATTAGTCCTCGAATCCAAGCTCGCATAAAATTCCGCAAATGCATCCACACGGGCTCCTGGATCGAAAACCTTATGTCCATGGAAACTCATCTCAAGAACGATTGCTGTAGGGATTGACCACTCCTCAATGGTTTTTGTTTCAGCTTCATCTAAAAAATCAAGAAAAAAAACTTGATTAGTGCACAATTCAGATTTCATATCAATGCCATGATGTGCTAATTGAATATGCACTTGAGCTTGGTCATTAATCCCTAAGTTGATCATATTAGAAACTTTGCCTTTTTCTAAGCATTTAGTATGACATAAATCCTCTCTTTGATTATCATCACAAGACATAGGTTGAACATTTAAATCAATCAAAGAATCATCATGTTCATATGTAATGCAAACATCATGATCATAGGCAAGTAAATTAAGATCTTGATCATTATTAACAACATGATTTACATGATCAGTAATCAACTAATTATCTATGCTAGAAGAAACATTAAGCTGAGTAGAAATGGGATGAGTTTCTTCCCTTTCAATTGGTGGCACTTCATCTCTCGGTGGGACTCCTTGTACGAACACCGTATTAGAGCCACAACGCTGAAACTCTATTGCCGCAAGGCTGTTTTCCATCTTAGCTATGCTGACATTCATCTTAGCTATGTTCTCCATGAAGGTATTGTACCAGTCATTGCCCTGGATTAGACATCGCAAATAAAGACAAACAAAGAACTACGTGAAAGGTTAGAAAAATATAAACAACCTCACAATGTGTTTCGCTCACACTCCCTCTCTAATTGGTATGTCACGCTTGTTGGGGCAATCCGCTTTGGGCAAATCAACAACCAAGCAATAGACTAAGCAATCAAAGTATGTAGTGAATGAAACAACGCAGAAGAGTACTCAACAAGGGAGAAAGAGCACTCGTTGTAAGCAACAAACTTAGATTCAAGCAAAACAGATGGGAAATTGCAATGAATCAACTCGACACAACAAGGAGATCACTCCGCAGGGGCTGAGATCACTCGACACACACAAGAGCGAACTCGGCAAGGGCTAAGATCACTCGACTCAATCAAGGCAAGCACTCGACAGTAGCAATGAACACACAACAGCACTCGTTCAAGCAAGAGAGTACTCGACACAAAATAGAAAAGAAAGAAAAGAAAAGAAAATTTGGAAATTTACCTCTTTTGATTGAAAACCTTAAGTTATGATGTTGTAGTTGCAAGGTAGGGTTTCACTTTTGTGGAGGTGTATGTGTTTGGGGATTTATGTATGTCGACTAGGGTTGAGAGAAGGGTTCACTAATTGGTCCTTGGGAGCTTTCTTGCACTAGATCAAACAACAACTTAACAAACACTTTCTCTTTTCTTTTTTTTGAATTTCGGATCTGATTTCTGTATTTTTTTTTTATATAAACTAATGCAAGAAAGACTTAAGATGTATGAAGGACTCGAAAAATCTGATGGTAATGGTGAAAGGATAAAAATTTCAGCCCTAATGATATATTTATAAATAACCTTTGGATAAATATGGTAACAAGATCTATCTTTTGCCTATAGATATATTGGATAGATATAATTAAATTAAATCCACCAAAAATCAGAATTTTAATAGGCTATATAGATAAAAGGAATTAGATAAAGATAGATCAAAAGTTCCAAAGATAGAAAAGAAAACAAACTAGGGTTTCTCTTTTGGTTATGTGAATGTCGACCAAGTCTTGACTATGGGGACAGTTAGATGCCGTCGGCTAAGGTGCTACACAAGGGGATTGCGCACCACTTTGGTCCACTCCACAGTCTCGGCTAGGCTTTGTGTTTGGGCTAATGCAACCACAACAATCACAAACAAACAAGATTAGTGCAATAATCAAACAAAGAACAAGAAGTAAAAGACCAAACAAGAAAATGACTCTTTTTTTGTGGTTTTTGTGTTTATGAAAAGAAAAAGACTCAATCTTGATGTCGGAAACCAAAGCTCTGATGCCAATTTGATACGGGGTTAGCCGTGTGATGGTCCGATCTTCGACAACAAGCAAGAATAATCAAGAACTAATAAAGAAACTCAAGAACTTAATCAAGATCGATCAAGAACTATAAGACGCAGCAAGAACTAACAAGAAAGATGCAAGACTCAACAAGAACGCAGCAAGACTTCAAGAACTCTACCAAGAATTGATCAAGAACTCCAAGAACGACGCAAGACAGCAACAAGAACAATAAAGACTTGATAAAGATAGATAAAGACTCGAAATTTAAGATGCAAGAATTGAAAGACACGACCGATAAGGACTGAAACGATCTATGCAGAACAAGATAAAGACCCCAGGTCTCCTCAGAGGGTAGGAACCAATACCAATGACTACACAACCCGCCTCTACAACCCTACACAATCAAGCGGACAACTTGAAGGCACAAGGAGGGGGCTTGTGGATACTAGATTCACCAAGTCTTGCGAAGTTGATGAACGGCAAAGCAAACCAAGCTGAGATAGATACCAATTCGTGATCAACGAGCACAACTCTAGTTAGATCAACAAGACACTCCATGTGTTTCACACAATTTGAGAGATCTAAATTCTATTCATCATGTTCCTACCGATTACAATGGTAGGTGTTCGGCTTATATAGCCATAACATAGGCCTGATGGGCCGATTTAACTAAATAAAAGAAATAAAAGAATTATTAAACTTAACCTCTAAAGTTTCCTAAAATAACTTGAGTAGAAGAAATACTAAAATAGGAAATAAATATAATGTTCCAAAACTTAACAAAATCCCGTCAAAACCAGCAGCAGCTCAAAGAATGTGGATTTCGGCCAAGCTATTGGACGAATCTGGAAAAACCTTCAACAGAAAAGTTGTAGATCTCTTCATCCTCGTTCCAACAAGGTATGGCACGCATCAATCCGATCAATATTGAATCCGTACGACCCATTTTACAGAGACGTCGAAAAGCTGTCAAGTTGCTGAACGAATTTAAAAACGTCATTTAAACAAAGTATCTTCTCCCATGGTGGAGCCTTCTTCTTCCTCTTGAGAAGGACATCATCTGAAGGTGTCTTGGGTGTCTTGGATGGTCCCGCATCACTACACAATCAAGCGGACAACTTGGAGGCACAAGGAGGGGGCTTGTGGATACCAAGATCACCAAGTCCTGCGAAGTTGATGAACACAAAGCAAACCAAGCTGAGATAGATACCAATTCGTGAATGATGAGCACATCTCTAATCATCCAACAATCACTTAATGTGTTTCACACAATTTGAGAAGACTAATTCTATTCATTATGTTCCAACTGATTACAATGGAAGAACTCAGCTTAAATAGGCCTTAGGGGCTGAGTTAGGCCGAATTCTAGATAAAATAAGGTAAAAGTATTACTTAAAGTAATTAAATAAAATAACATCTAAAGTTTCCTAAAATAACGTAAGTAAAATTAATACTAAAAATAGTAACATAAGGTGCTGATTTTCGGTCCAAACAGTACATCTTGCAAATATGGTGATTTTCGGTTAAGCTCCATGTCGAATCTGGAAAAACCTTCAATAGAAAAGTTGTAGATCTCTTAGTCCTCGTTCCAACAAAGTATGGCACGCCTCAATCCGATTAATATTGAATCCGTATGATTCATTTTACAGAGACGTCGAAAAGCTGTCAAAAGTCCGAAGGAGTGTAAAACGCCAAGCTTCCACCTTTGGACCTTCTCCCATGGTGGAACCTTCTTCTTCCTTTTTAGAAAGATATCATCCGAAGGTGTCTTAGATGGTCCCGCATCAATCTCCCTTTCTTGAAAAGGATTCGTCCTCGAATCCAAGGTCGCAATTGATTTCGCAAAGACATTAACACGAGCTGCTGGATCGAAAACCTCATGTTCATGGAAACTCTTCTCAAGGCCGTTTGTTGTAGGGATTGACCACTCCTCAACGGGTTTTGTCTCAGCTTCATCTATAAAATCAAGAAAAGAAACTTTATGAGTGCATAATTCAGATTCCATATTAATGTCATTATGTTCTAACTTAATATGCACTTTAGCTTGGCCATCAATCCCTAAGTTTCCATCTAATCCTAGCAAGTTTTCATCCGTTTCCAAGGCTGAATTTTCAATTAATTCTAGGCTAGCAATATTAGAACAATTTTCACCATCAATGATCATATTACTAACTATGCCTTTTGCTATGCGATTAGTATGACACAATTCTTCTCCTGTGATCATAAGGCACATGTTGAACATTTAAATCAATCAAAGAATCATCATGCTAATATTCAATGCAATCATTATGATCATAGGCAAGTAAATTAACATATTTATCATTGTTATTATCAACATGCTCTACATTTTCAGCAATAAAAGAAGCATCTATGCTAGTAGAAACATGATGTGAATTAGCATTATGGGGAGAAATAGGATGAGTTTCTTCCCTTTCAATTGGTGACACTTCATCTCTGGGTGGGACTCCTTGTACAAACACCGTATTAGAGCCAAAATGTTGAAGCACTATTGTCGTAAAGCGTTTATCCACCTTAACCATTTCATTATTGAACTTTACCAACATCTCATTCATGGCGTTCATGGTGATCATCAAGGTGTTGAATTGCTCAGGAGTTATAGTAGTGGTCGAGTTGTTCCCATTGTTGGGCTCGTTGTTAACCTGAATATTAGATATGACAAAAAGAAGACAAACAAAGAACTATGTAAAAGTTAGAAAAATATAAACAACTCACAATTGTGTTTCGCTCACACTCTCCAGAATTTTCTATTGAACATATTAGAAAATCAGCTTGGTCCCGCATCATAGCTTCCCTAGAATTTCAAGGTTTTGCATTAATCTGGTGGGATAATCTCGTTATGGAAAGAAGACGATCCCTTGATGCACCTATTGCTTCTTGGGAACAACTAAAAGTAGTCATGAGAAATAGGTTTGTACCTCAACATTATGATAGAGAGCTATTGAACATATTAGAAAATCTAAAACAAGGTAGCAAAACTGTTGAGGAAACATTCAATGTTATGCAAGAAGCCATGGCTCGAGCTAATATAGTAGAAACTCATGACAAAACTAATGTTAGATATCTTAGAATCTTGCATCCTGCTTTAGCTCATGAGATTGATTATTTTCCCTACACTACTCCTACTGAACTTTTACATCTAGCTATGAAAGTAGAAAAAGGACAACGCTACAAGAGCCAAGGTAATAGAGTGTTGAGCGGCCAGCAACAAGGGTGGCACCAATCTCAGCCCCAACAACCCCAAGGACGCTCGGAAATGGGCTTTAGAGAGCGAGCTCAGCAGCCCCAAGGGAGGAGTGATGGCCGACAGCCCCAACAACCCCTCGACAAGCGCAAAGGCCCATGGAATGGACGAGAATCGTCTGGGACATCTACTGGTTCCAAAGGGAGTAATCCTAACCCTTCTACCCTTCGTTCTAGAGATATTGTGTGCTTTAAATGTCAAGGTAGAGGTCATTATATGAAGGATTGCCCTAATAAGAAAACTCTCATGGTTAATCACTTAGGAGAATATGAATCTGAAAATTCTTGTGATGAACATGACGAGCATGCTAATGGCAATGATTAGAATCTAAACCTTGTTTGTTATGATAATGATGATGATGAGGTTGAATATGAGCATGTAGAATATTTGATTGTTAGGAGAGTTTTAAGTGTTGTTCCTACACCATGTGATGATAATCAAAGAGAAAACTTGTTTCATACTCGTTGTCTAGTTAAAGGAAAGGTAGTGAATGTGATCATTGAATGGAGGTAGTTGTTGTAATTTAGCTAGTCAAGAAATGGTTGAGAAATTACATCTACCTACTGTCCAAACACCCTAGACCTTTTCTTGTATGCTAATTTACCTCTTTTGATTGTAACCCCAAGTAAGGATGTTGTAGTTGCAAGGTAGGGTTTCAAGGTTGTGTTTAGGAACAAAAGGTGTCAATTAGGGCTGTTCTTCACCACAATTAAAATCCCTTGATATCTTTTTGCACTAGATGAACAAACAACTCAAAGATCAACAACCTTCTTCTGTTTTTTTTTTTGAATTTTCGGATCTGTTTTTTTTTTTTTAACAGTGCTAACAATGCACGAAAATAAACTAGAAATACAAGGGAAAATTCGAAATTGATGAAATTATGATGAAGAAATAAAATTCAGCCCTAAAAGATAGAAATAGGTTAGTTTTGGGCTAATTTAGGCAAGTAGCTTTCTATCTTCTATCTTATGATCTTAGGATAGATAGAATTTAAGGGGGATTTTGCAAAATAGCCACGAAAAATGGGCTTATTTTGCGAATTATCCGCGTTTTGGGACATTTTTGCAAAATGTCCTAAATAAAAGCCTTCACCGTCTCTCGACAACCGCTTTTCTCTCTCCTTCAGCTCTCCATCTCCGGACGCTCTCTCTTCTCCCTACCGACCTCCTCGCCGGCGATTGCTAGGATTTCCGACAGATTACCATTCCGACATCATCCAAGCGATCGATTTTGAAGTCTATTCTACAGAATCAGGTAAGCAAAGTATTCGATTACAATTTTGAAGTCGATTAAAAGTTGCGCCAAAGGCGCAAATTTTACTAGAAATTGGATGATTCTAAGTTGATACTAGAATTTAGATGATTTTAAGTTGATACTGAATTTTACTAGAATTTGAAGTCGATTACAATTTGCGCCAAAGGCGCAAATTTCCTAGAATTTTTGGATTACTCCTTCAGTTTTGCGATTACTGCTTCAGTCTGTGTTTATCTAAGCTTCACTTTTGCGATTAATACTTAAATTTGCGCCGAAGGCGCAAATTTCCCAGAATTTTTTGGTTTACTACTTTAGTCTGTGTTTATCTACGCTTCAGTTTTGCGATTACTGCTTCGGTTTTGCGATTACCTCTTCAATTTGCGCCTTCGCCGCAAATTACTGCTTCAATTTTGTGATTACTGATGGAAATCGTGTAGATAAACACAAATGTAGATTCCGTCAAATTTGTGTTTATCTATGCATAAATATGCTATAACAGTATGGAAATATAGTTGAACAGAATGATAACAGATACTGAATGCATCAAAATCTGTTCATTTTGCGAAAACTTTGATTCATTTTTTATGCATCAAGTGATTAAGGTTATGGAGTGACACATACAGTAGAATCAAATGAATAATGTTATAGAATGCGTCAAAATTTGCGCCAAGGCGCAAATTTTGAATGATTTTTTAAGCATGAATTAATGTTTATGAGCATTTTTTTCTGTATATGTGTAATCTTCAAGTTTCAAATCGAATCTGTGTATGTTAATATTTTACATTGCTCAATTCATCACTATGATTGCTTATGATGTGATTTCACTATGATTGTTTCAACTAATCAGTAGACCTTAATCATAGAAGTTTTCCACCACAAGTGCAAGTTTTATAAAATTCTTCTAACACCAGGTGTATTGTATTCATTTTGTTGATTTAAACATATAGATTCCAAACTGTCACATCAAATATTGTTTTCATGTAATCCAATATTGTGTTCTTGCCATCCCTATTAGACTTTAATTGCTCATGTCATCACTACACCTGAATCTGCGCTCTATATTGAAGTATTGATTCCTTATTAGACTTTGATTGCTAATGTCATCACTACACTTCCTTATTGAACATTGATTGAGTCATATCAGCACTACAATTGAGTCATAATAAAATTGCACAGGGGGTGCCTGTTAAGAATATTTTTCAGAACAGGTGTAGTCTATTCACTTTTGGTTGCTCTTGTAAGAATTGAAAGAATTTTTCATAACAGGTGTATTGTACTCACTTTGGTTGCTCGTGTCATCGTTTTTGAACATTGATTGAGCCATGTCAGCACTATAAGTGAGTCATAGAAAAATTGCACAAGGTGCAAATTTGACTCATTGCATTTGACAATACAATGATATATAGATTCCTTATTACACTTTGAAAGTCTTAATATCACCATTGTATTTGACTCATAAAAAATTTGCACCGTAGGTGCAAATTTTGTAAGAATTTTTTTCATAACAGGTGTATTGTACTCACTTTGGTTGCTCGTGTCATCGTTTTTGAACATTGATTGAGCCATGTCAGCACTATAAGTGATTCATAGAAAAATTGCACAAGGGGTGCAAATCTATTGTTGCATTTGACAATACAATGATCTATAGATTCCTTATTACACTTTGAAAGTTTTAATGTCACCACTTTATTTTACTCATAAAAAATTTGCACCGTAGGTGCAAATTTTGCGAGATTTTTTTTCATAACAGGTGTATTCTTCTCACTTTGGTTGCTCGTGTCATCGTTTTTGAATATTGATTAAGCCATGTCAGCACTACAATTAAGTCATAGAAAAATTGCACAAGGGGTGCAAATCTATTGTTGCATTTGACAATACAATGATCTATAGATTCCTTATTACCCCTTGAAAGTTTTAATGTCAGCACTGTATTTGACTCATAAAAAATTTGCACCGTAGGTGCAAATTTTGTAAGAATTTTTTTCATAACAAGTGTATTTCACTCACTTTGGTTGATCATGTCATCGTTTTTAATTAGATTGTGTTTGTTATTACTTAAATGTATTTATCCTCTTAAATTCATACTCTGCAGATTACAATGGCAACCCACATTATTACAGTTGTATGTGGTGGGAAATGTTTGTTTGATGATTCATGCCCAAACTTTGTTGGAGACACAACTTCAAAGGTGTTTATAATTGACGAGTCAATATCATTACAGGGTTTAACCGAAAAAGTGCACAACATATTCAATATAGATAGTGCATTAGAATTGAAATTCAATCATTTACACCCTTTCAAAATATTGAGAGCTCCGCTTCTTGTTGAATGTGATGCTGATTTGAAAGAGTTTTTAAGGTTGTCTGATGCGGGATCATCCAAGACACCTTCGGATGATGTCCTTATCAGGAGGAAGAAGAAGGCTCCACCATGAGAGAAGGTCCAAAGGTGGAAGCTTGGCGTTTTTACATTCGTTCAGCAACTTGACAGCTTTTCGACGTCTCTGTAAAATGGGTCGTACGGATTCAATATTGATCGGATTGAGGCGTGCCATACCTTGTTGGAACGAGGACGAAGAGATCTACAACTTTGCTGTTGAAGGTTTTTCCAGATTCGTCCAATAGCTTGGCCGAAATCCACATTCTTTGAGCTGCTGCTTGTTTTGATGGGATTTTGTTAAGTTTTGGAACATTATGTTTATTTCCTATTTTTAGTATTTCTTTTACTTAAGTTATTTTAGGAAACTTTAAGGTTATTTTTATTATTTCCATTAGATGTTAGTTTTATCTTATTCTATCATCTAACTCGGCCCAACAGCCCTGCGTGGCCTATATATTCCGAGTTCTCTTATTGTAATTCAATTAGAACATAATGAATAGAATTTAGATCTCTCAACTTGTGTGAAACACATGGAGTGTCTTGTTGATCCAACTAGAGCTGTGCTCGTTGATCATCGAATTGGTTTGTTTTAGCTTGGTTTGCTTTGTGTTCATCAACTTCGCAAGACTTGGTGAATCTAGTATCCACAAGCCCCCTCCTTGTGCCTTCAAGTTGTCCGCTTGATTGTGTAGGGTTGTAGAGGCGGGTTATATAGTCATTGGTATTGGTTCCTACCCTCTGAGGAGGCCTGGGGTGTTTCTCTTGTTCTATATAGATCGACTCAGTCCATATCGGTCGTGTCTTTTCAGTTCTAAGAATAAACTCGCTAGGCCATAGATAGTGAGACCATGTCTTAAGTACTCTAAACAAAGCGTATAATTCCTTATCATAGGTAGAGTAATTAAGACAAGCACCTTTCAACTTCTCAGAAAAGAAAGCAATAGGCTTACCTCCCTGCATAAGGACTCCACCAATTCCAACTCCGCTAGCATCACACTCTACCACAAAAGGTTGAGTAAAGTCCGGCGAAGCTAATAGAGGTGCGTGGGTGAGCTTGTCCTTAAGTGTGTTGAATGCTTCCTCCTGAGCTGCTCCCCATGTGAACTCACTTCTCTTCTTTGTAAGCTCGGTCAGTGGGGCTGAGATTGTGCTAAAGTCTCGCACAAATCGTCGGTAGAAGCTAGCAAGTCCTTGGAAGCTGCGTACATGTCCTATGTTAGTGGGTTTCGGCCATTCTTGTATTGCCTTGATCTTTGATTCATCAACACGCAGTCCATTAGAGCTCACTACAAATCCAAGAAGTAAAAGACCAAAACAAGAAAAGGACTCTTTTTTTGTGGTTTTTGTGTTTATGAAAAGAAAAGACTCAATCTTGATGTCGGAAACCAAAGCTCTGATGCCAATTTGATACGGGGTTAGCCGTTTGATGGTCCGATCTTCGACAACAAGCAAGAACTAAACAAGAAACAAGAAAGATTTAAAGAACGCTGCACAATGCAAGATTCGACCAAGATAGATCAAGATCGATCAAGAATGTAACAAGACTCGACAAGAACTGATAAAGAATGATAAAGACTCGAAATTTGTAAACAAAAATTGAAAGACACGACCTGATATGGACTGAGTCGATCTATGCAGAACAAGATAAAGACCCCAGGCCTCCTCAGAGGGTAGGAACCAATACCAATGACTACACAACCCGCCTCTACAACCCTACACAATCAAGCGGACAACTTGAAGGCACAAGGAGGGGGCTTGTGGATACTAGATTCACTAAGTCTTGCGAAGTTGATGAACACAAAGCAAACCAAGCTGAGATATGTATCAATCGATGATCAATGAGCACAGCTCTAATTGAATCAACAAACACTCGATGGTGTAAACACTCTTTATGAGAGAATTGTAATTATCAAAGTTCTAATTTATTACATGGAAGAATCGAAAATATATAGGCCCTAAGGCTGAGTTTGGCCGGCCATAGTAGATAGAAATAGATAGATCTAATTACTAATGGGCTTAATGAAATAAACCTAAGAACATAAGTAAAATAAGGTCCTTAAAAATAATAACTAGAAAAGCCCAATTCAGCCCAATAATGTTCATAAGCTGAAATTAAGCTCTAACACTTAGATAATTTCGGCCCAAGCTTTATTCAAGGTGGCTCGGCCTCATTATGCACTCCAATGCACATATATGCCTTCAATGTTGGCTCGGGGAGTTGAACCTTGCTCGAGAACAAAGCATGACCCACAAAGTTGAATGAGTCTCTCTGAAGCTTCTTAGCTCTAGCTCGAGTCATTGGTCCTTCTCCAAGTATGATGGGTGTGTCTGGAGTTGTAGAAGATGGTCCCGCATCAACCTCCCCTACTTGAAACGGATTCGACCACGAATCCAAGTCTTCATCCACAGCGAAGTAAGGGATTAGATCCGCGACGTTGAATGTAGCGCTCACGCATCTCCAGGAAGCTCCAATTGGTAGGCGTTGTCGCCCACTCTCTTCTTGATTCGAAATGGTCCATCACCACGAGGTGACAGCTTATTCTTCCGGGCTTCTGGAAACCGCTCCTTCCTCAAGTGCACCCATACAAGATCTCCAGGCTGAAATCTGACCAAGCGACGTCCCTTGTTGGCCTTGTTAGCGTTGTATTCAGCCTTGAGCTTTAGCTTTTCTCGAGTTCGGTCATGCAGCTCCTTGATGAACTCGACATGCTTACCTGCCTCAAATGATTCTTTGTCTCTCATAGGATATGGAGTAAGATCAAAAGGGGTTAGTGGATTAACACCATACACACATTCAAATGGACTGATTTTAGTAGCCGAATGCATGGTTCGATTATAAGCAAATTCCACATGAGGTAAGGCTTCTTCCCAAAGTTTCAAATTCTTCCTAATAATGGCTCTTAGGACAGTAGCAAGGGTTCTATTAGTCACCTCAGTTTGGCCATCAGTTTGGGGGTGGCTAGAAGTAGAGAATAGCAATCTAGTTCCCAATTTATTCCATAAGGTACGCCAAAAATGACTTAAGAATTTTACATCCCTATCACTAACAATGGTTTTAGGCACACCATGCAACCTAACTACTTCTCTAAAGAATAAATTAGCAACATTGGTAGCATCATGAGTTTTGTGGCATGCAATGAAATGAGCCATTTTAGAGAATCTATCAACCACTACAAAGATTGAATCCCTCCCCTTCTTAGTTCTAGGCAACCCAACTATAAAATCCATAGAAATGTCTTCCCACGGGGCTGAGGGTATCGGCAGTGGTGTATAAAGGCCATGGGGCATAAGCTTAGCTTTGACTTTAATGCAATCTATGCATCTCTTAAGGCAATGTTCTACATCCCTAAGCATATGTGGCCAATAAAAATGTGATTTTAGTGTGCTATATGTCTTATCCCTACCAAAATGTCCCATTAATCCACCACTATGGGCTTCACTAACAAGTAATAATCGTAGAGAACATCTAGGAATGCACACTTGATCTTTTCGAAATAATAATCCTTGATGAATTTAAAAGCTGTCATTAGGACCCTTTTCTAAGCATTTTCGAAATATATCTCCAAAATCCAAATCAGATTCATACAATTCCTTTATGTAAACAAAGCCTAAGACTCTAGAATCCAAAGTGGTTAAAAGAACATGTCTTCTAGATAATGCATCAGCAACCACATTGTCTTTGCCTTTCTTATACTTAATCACATAAGGAAATGTTTCAATGAATTCCATCCATCTACCATGTCTCCTATCAAGTTTATCTTGGCTTTTAAAGTGTTTCAATGATTCATGATCAGTTCTAAGAATAAACTCGCTAGGCCATAGATAGTGAGACCATGTCTTAAGTACTCTAAACAAAGCGTATAATTCCTTATCATAGGTAGAGTAATTAAGACAAGCAACTTTCAACTTCTCAGAAAAGAAAGCAATAGGCTTACCTCCCTGCATAAGGACTCCACCAATTCCAACTCCGCTAGCATCACACTCTACCTCAAAAGGCTGAGTAAAGTCCGGCAAAGCTAATAGAGGTGCGTGGGTGAGCTTGTCCTTAAGTGTGTTGAATGCTTCCTCCTGAGCTGCTCCCCATGTGAACTCACTTCTCTTCTTTGTAAGCTCGGTCAGTGGGGCTGAGATTGTGCTAAAGTCTCGCACAAATCGTCGGTAGAAGCTAGCAAGTCCTTGGAAGCTGCGTACATGTCCTATGTTAGTGGGTGTCGGCCATTCTTGTATTGCCTTGATCTTTGATTCATCAACACGCAGTCCATTAGAGCTCACTACAAATCCAAGAAGTAAAAGACCAAAACAAGAAAAGGACTCTTTTTTTGTGGTTTTTGTGTTTATGAAAAGAAAAGACTCAATCTTGATGTCGGAAACCAAAGCTCTGATGCCAATTTGATACGGGGTTAGCCGTTTGATGGTCCGATCTTTGACAACAAGCAAGAACTAAACAAGAAACAAGAAAGACTTAAAGAACGCAGCAAGAACAATGCAAGATTCGACCAAGATAGATCAAGATCGATCAAGAATGTAACAAGACTCGACAAGAACTGATAAAGAATGATAAAGACTCGAAATTTGTAAACAAGAATTGAAAGACACGACCTGATATGGACTGAGTCGATCTATGCAGAACAAGATAAAGACCCCAGGCCTCCTCAGAGGGTAGGAACCAATACCAATGACTACACAACCCGCCTCTACAACCCTACACAATCAAGCGGACAACTTGAAGGCACAAGGAGGGGGCTTGTGGATACTAGATTCACCAAGTCTTGCGAAGTTGATGAACACAAAGCAAACCAAGCTGAGATATGTATCAATCGATGATCAATGAGCACAGCTCTAATTGAATCAACAAACACTCGATGGTGTAAACACTCTTTATGAGAGAATTGTAATTATCAAAGTTCCAATTTGTTTACATGGAAGAATCGAAAATATATAGGCCCTAAGGCTGAGTTTGGCCGGCCTAAGACTCTAGAATCCAAAGTGGTTAAAAGAACATGTCTTCTAGATAATGCATCAGCAACCACATTGTCTTTGCCTTTCTTATACTTAATCACATAAGGAAATGTTTCAATGAATTCCATCCATCTACCATGTCTCCTATCAAGTTTATCTTGGCTTTTAAAGTGTTTCAATGATTCATGATCAGTTCTAAGAATAAACTCGCTAGGCCATAGATAGTGAGACCATGTCTTAAGTACTCTAAACAAAGCGTATAATTCCTTATCATAGGTAGAGTAATTAAGACAAGCAACTTTCAACTTCTCAGAAAAGAAAGCAATAGGCTTACCTCCCTGCATAAGGACTCCACCAATTCCAACTCCGCTAGCATCACACTCTACCTCAAAAGGCTGAGTAAAGTCCGGCAAAGCTAATAGAGGTGCGTGGGTGAGCTTGTCCTTAAGTGTGTTGAATGCTTCCTCCTGAGCTGCTCCCCATGTGAACTCACTTCTCTTCTTTGTAAGCTCGGTCAGTGGGGCTGAGATTGTGCTAAAGTCTCGCACAAATCGTCGGTAGAAGCTAGCAAGTCCTTGGAAGCTGCGTACATGTCCTATGTTAGTGGGTGTCGGCCATTCTTGTATTGCCTTGATCTTTGATTCATCAACACGCAGTCCATTAGAGCTCACTACAAATCCAAGAAGTAAAAGACCAAAACAAGAAAAGGACTCTTTTTTTGTGGTTTTTGTGTTTATGAAAAGAAAAGACTCAATCTTGATGTCGGAAACCAAAGCTCTGATGCCAATTTGATACGGGGTTAGCCGTTTGATGGTCCGATCTTTGACAACAAGCAAGAACTAAACAAGAAACAAGAAAGACTTAAAGAACGCAGCAAGAACAATGCAAGATTCGACCAAGATAGATCAAGATCGATCAAGAATGTAACAAGACTCGACAAGAACTGATAAAGAATGATAAAGACTCGAAATTTGTAAACAAGAATTGAAAGACACGACCTGATATGGACTGAGTCGATCTATGCAGAACAAGATAAAGACCCCAGGCCTCCTCAGAGGGTAGGAACCAATACCAATGACTACACAACCCGCCTCTACAACCCTACACAATCAAGCGGACAACTTGAAGGCACAAGGAGGGGGCTTGTGGATACTAGATTCACCAAGTCTTGCGAAGTTGATGAACACAAAGCAAACCAAGCTGAGATATGTATCAATCGATGATCAATGAGCACAGCTCTAATTGAATCAACAAACACTCGATGGTGTAAACACTCTTTATGAGAGAATTGTAATTATCAAAGTTCCAATTTGTTTACATGGAAGAATCGAAAATATATAGGCCCTAAGGCTGAGTTTGGCCGGCCATAGTAGATAGAAATAGATAGATCTAATTACTAATGGGCTTAATGAAATAAACCTAAGAACATAAGTAAAATAAGGTCCTTAAAAATAATAACTAGAAAAGCCCAATTCAGCCCAATAATGTTCATAAGCTGAAATTAAGCTCTAACACTTAGATAATTTCGGCCCAAGCTTTATTCAAGGTGGCTCGGCCTCATTATGCACTCCAATGCACATATATGCCTTCAATGTTGGCTCGGGGAGTTGAACCTTGCTCGAGAACAAAGCATGACCCACAAAGTTGAATGAGTCTCTCTGAAGCTTCTTAGCTCTAGCTCGAGTCATTGGTCCTTCTCCAAGTATGATGGGTGTGTCTGGAGTTGTAGAAGATGGTCCCGCATCAGTGGAATTAATTATATCTCTTCTAGATATAATCCTTGGCCACCAAGTTATTAAATATCTATCTTATTAGGAAATATTTATCTTAGATTTGTTTCATTTATCGTTAGATAGAATAAATCTACCCAAACCCCTTTCCTTTGCAAGGAAGGATTGGTTAGATCTCCCATAGTTTTCTATAAATTCATGTTATGCACCTTTAAATTAATTAGATTGAATTAGAATTGAGAACCCCTTTATGGATTAAAGGGTTCTTGGTTATCAATCCCAAAAGCTTTCATGTTCTTGAGATTTTCGGAAATCACACAAAACAGCCCTCACCCTCACCTTGTTCATCGACATCGAGCAAGAACCAAACCATCAACCCTACCGAGAAGCCAGCGCATCCGAGGAACCTCAGCCCTTGGCATCGCTCGCTAGCACCCTCGCTCCCAGCGAGCGCGGACGCTCAGGCGCCTTGCTCCTGCGCTCCCGTCTTCGCTCCCGCGTGCTCCCAGGCGCCCTCGCTCCCGCTCTCGCTCGCTCCCAGCGAGAGTCGCCTTCGCGCATCCGCACCCGCACACCCTGAGGCCGAGAGCCTGTGTGCCCAGCAACCTCGCGCGCCCATTCCCTTGCTTCTCTCTCGCTTCCCTTTGTTAATTTCTGTCGCTATTTTTGAGTTGAAAGTTGCTGGAATTTTACCAAGTCTAAAACTGTTGCTATTTCCAGAATTTTAATTACTTGTTTAAATTGTTCCAAATCAGGAGATATCAAAGAGCATTGCAATATCGGGCAAATATACGGCGTGGTTCTTGATCTTGAGCCCACATGCGAAGGATCGGGTATCCCAAACGTATCAGATATGCTGATTGCTTATCTAACAGATAAGGGACTCCGAGCAAAGGCAGAAATAGTGTCAGCTGCACCATCGTCAAAAGTCCCCATCACATGGGCTGGAGAGGAGAAAGTTCAACATTCTGGGGTATGCCTCATGCGCCACATGGAGACCTTCTTTGGGACAGAGATAGGGTACAAGTGTGGATTGGAAAAGGGCAATTTCAAGAATATTTCAAAGCTAGGGGTGAAGTATCTGACAGATATAGTATGTTCAGAGTTGAATGAAGTGAACGCAGATGTTGTGTAGGCAGCAAAATCCCATGCAAGAATGACTTCAAAAGGAATTCAGGGACAGAAACTAAATCTTGGTTGAAGAACCACAACGCAATTTCGTGTTTTATTTGCAAACTTTGGAATGTATTTTGGTGTAGACAGTTATGTACTCTGCTTCTGAACAGTTTTCTCGTACCAATTAAGACAGTTGTTGTCCCTGTGGTCAGTTTTCTCGTACCCGTTAAGACATTTGTTGTCCTTGTGCTTTTTTTATGGATAGTATTTGTCAAGATGCATACAACTATAACTGCTTCTAAACAGTTGTGTTTGTTCTTCAATGTGTCAACACAATTCTCTGCCCCGGTAATCAAGTGGTCTATGTTATTCAAACAGTTGATTTAGTGATATCCATTCGTTTGTTGTGCAATTATAAACTATTGTTTAGCAAAACTAAGATGATGTTGAGCAAATTACCAGTAACATAAAAACTTAGTTAAACAGTGTCAGCACTACTTTTACCAAAACAATCCACAAACTAATCAAATGTGTCCGCAGTATCACAAGAGATAGACGTAAAACTTCAGTAACAATTTATAATTTGAAATATGAGGAAGGAAATTACAAAATAATTATATGATTATTATGATATTAATATGTTGCATCATATCATTAGGATGGAACACATATAAACTAAAATAACAAAAAAAAATACATTCAACATATAAATAAGTACCAATGTTATCACTTATTAATATAGTAGAACTACAGTCCTAATAAGTCATCAATCATCTTCCTCCTTTCCATTTCTGCATCTAAAACCTCTTTAACACACCCCATGAGATTGTCCTTTGCGTCTTCAAACAACTGTCTTTGATTGCCCAGTTCTCTTTCCATCTGTATAAAAGATAAATACAAGACTCAATCACAGTATGGAAAAAAAAATTTATAGATAAAACTTCAAATATCACCTTTGATAATGCTTCACCGTCTTCATCTTTGGACGCAATCCGAATGTGATCTTTGGGATTCCACATATAATGTGTAATGAACCACGACGGCTTCCAATAACTCGGCCCTGCGAGCCTCTTTGTTAGTCTCGCATGTGATACGGGACCATCCAAGACACTTCCGGAGACACATATCATACTTGGGGATGGACCTATGATTCGAGCTCATGAAAATAAAGTCATCCTCAAGAGGAAGAAGAAGGCTCCACCATGGGAGAACACCAAAGGTGCAAGCTTGGATTAATGACGTTTTGGTTCGTTCATAGTCATTTGACAGATTTTCGACGTCTCTGTAAAATGGGTCATACGGATTCAATATTTATCGGATTGAGGCGTGCCATATCTTGTTGGAACGAGGACGAAGAGATCTACAACTTTTCCGTTGAAGGTTTTTCCAGAGTCGACCTCGAAATTGGCCGAAAATGCACATCTTTGCAAGCTGTCACTGTTTTGACGGGATTTTAATTAAGTCTTGAACATTATGTTTATTTCCTATTTTTAGTATTTCTTTTACTTAAGTTATTTTAGGAAAATTGATACGGGGTTAGCCGTAGGTTGGTCCGATCTTCGACAACAAGCAAGAATAATCAAGAACTAATAAAGAAACTCAAGAACTTAATCAAGAACGATCAAGAACTCAAAGAACGCAGCAAGAAATAACAAGAAAGATGCAAGATTTATGCAAGACTCAACAAGAAAGCAAAGAAACGCAGCAAGACTCTCAAGAATCGATCAAGATAGGGCAAGATCGACCAAGAAACACCAAGAACAGGGGATGTACTCAATGTCGACTCCAAGAAGATGAACAAGACTCGATAAAGACTCGAAATTGCAACAAAGAATGAAAAGACGCGACCGATAAGGACTGAGTCGATCTATGCAGAACAAGATAAAGACCCCAGGCCTCTTCGTCCTCGTTCCAACAAGATATGGCACGCCTCAATCCGATAAATATTGAATCCGTACGACCCATTTTACAGAGACGTCGAAAATATGTCAAATGACTATGAACGAACCAAAACGTCATTAATCCAAGCTTGCACCTTTGGTCTTCTCCCATGGTGGAGCCTTCTTCTTCCTCTTGAGGATGACTTCATTTTCATGAGCTCGAATCATAGGTCCATCCCCAAGTATGATATGTGTCTCCGGAAGTGTCTTGGATGGTCCCGCATCAGCATGCTTCATCAACTAGATTCATGTGATAACCACGGTAAACAACACCATCCAGCACGTCCATCAATTGATCGAAACTCGTGCAAAACCCGACAGTGTTACCATAGTTCATCTTTTTAGAGAGGGATGTGTTAGCAGTGTGGTGAAAGGGTCTGGTATGCTGATTTCTGTTATTGATCTTTGGGATTCCTCATATAATGTGTAATGAACCACGACGGCTTCCAACAACTCTGATGCGGGACCATCACACGGCTAACCCCGTATCAAATTGGTATCAGAGCTTTGGTTTCCGACATCAAGATTGAGTCTTTTTCTTTTCCTAAACACAAAAACACAAAAATAGACCTAAACACAAAGCCTAGCCGAGACCAGTGGAGTCGACCACGAAGTGCACAGCCCTTGTTGTGTGCCTTACCAGCCGATTGCAGCCTAGTTCTGTCCCCATAGATCTCTCTTGGCCGACTCTACCACCACACAAAAAACACAATTTCCCCCCCCCCCCCCCCCCAAAGACAGTCCCATAGCGTCGTCAAGTTGCATCCGCCACCACCATATGTTCGCCTACACCACCACAAATTGCATCTCCTTGCTCAAATAACATCCCGGATTCGAGGACGAATCCTTTTTCAAGAAGGGGAGAATGATGAAGTGATACGGGGTTAGCCGTATGTGTTTAGGTTTAGGGCTGTCGACAAGGGCTATGGAGAATCACCAAAAAAGTTGAGTCCTTTAGGTTTTTCTTGCACTAGATCAACAAACAACAAACAAACACTTTCTCTCTTTTTTTTTTTTTTGTAATTTTCGGATCTGATTTCTTTTTTTTTTTTTTTTAATATGAAACTAATGCAAGAAAATACTCAACTTGATATGTAGGACTCGAAAATTGGTATAGATGGTGATAAAAGATAGAAATTCAGCCCTAAAGATGTATTTATAGGTGAGGCTTTTGTTTATCTTTGGTAAGTGGATCTATCTAAGGCCTTAAAGATAAATGATAGATAAATATGATTTATATCCACCAAAAATCAGATTTTTTGTAAAGGCAATAAATAAATGGAATTTAGATAGAAGATAGAACAAATATGCCAAAGATAGAAAAGATAGAAAAGATAGAACACTAGGGTTTCTTTGTGTTTGAATGGGGCTGTCGACCAAAGTTACTCGACTATGGGGACAAGAGGCTTGCCGTCGGCTAGGAGAGTGACACAAGGGTTGTGCACACTGATCTGGTCGACTCCACGGTCTCGGGTAGGCTTGTGTTTAGGCTATGCAACCACAACAAACACAAACAAAAGATTAGTGCAATAATCAAATAAAGAAACAAGAAGTAAAAGACCAAACAAGAAAAGAACTCTTTTTTGTGGTTTTTGTGTTTAGAAAAGAAAAAGACTCAATCTTGATGTCGGAAACCAAAGCTCTGATACCAATTTGATACGGGGTTAGCCGTAGGTTGGTCCGATCTTCGACAACAAGCAAGAATAATCAAGCACTAATAAAGAAACTCAAGAACTTAATCAAGAACGATCAAGAACTCAAAGAACGCAGCAAGAAATAACAAGAAAGATGCAAGATTTATGGAAGACTCAACAAGAAAGCAAAGAAACGCAGCAAGACTCTCAAGAATCGATCAAGATAGGACAAGATCGACCAAGAAATACCAAGAATAGAGGCTGTCCTCAATGTCGACTCAAAGAAGTTGAACAAGACTCGATAAAGACTCGAAATTGCAACAAAGAATGAAAAGACACGACCGATAAGGACTGAGTCGATCTATATAGAACAAGATAAAGACCCCAGGCCTCCTCAGAGGGTAGGAACCAATACCAATGACTATATAACCCGCCTCTACAACCCTACACAACCAAGCGGACAACTTGGAGCACAAGGAGGGGGCTTGTGGATACTAGGATCACCAAGTCTTGCGAAGTTGATGAACACAAAGCAAACCAAGCTGAGATAGATACCAATTCGTGATCAACGAGCACAGCTCTAGTTGGATCAACATCACTCCATGTGTTTCACACAAGTTTGAGAGAACTAATTCTATTCATTGAAAGCTGAATGTTTACAATGTATGAAATCGAAATATATAAGCTATGCTAAGGCCTGATGGGCCGAGTTTAATGATAGAAAGATAATATCATAATTAAAACACCTAAAATCATAAGTAAATAAGATCTCTAGAAATAACACTTAAAATAGCCCAATTTCGGCCCAATAGGAACACTAGGCGAAATGGGGTTCCAACACTTGGTAAAATCCCGTCAAAACAGTGACAGCTTGCAAAGATGTGCATTTTCGGCCAATTCCGAGGTTGAATCTGGAAAAACCTTCAACAGAAAAGTTGTAGATCTCTTCGTCCTCGTTCCAACAAGATATGACACGCCTCAATCCAAAAAATATTGAATCCGTACGACCCATTTTACAGAGACGTCGAAAAGCTGTCAAATGACTATGAACGAGCTAAACGTCAAGCTTCTACCTTTGGACCTTCTCCCATGGTGGAGCCTTCTTCTTCCTCTTGATAAGGACATCATCCGAAGGTGTCTTGGATGGTCCCGCATCATGAAGGGAAAACATGTGGTGCTTATGAACAAGTTTGGATTCGTTCAACAGATTTGACAGCTTTGCGACGTCTCAGTAAAATGGGTCGTTCGGAGTCAATATTGATCGGATTGGATCGTGCTATACCTTTCCGGAACGAGGAAGAAGAGATCTACAACTTTGCTGTTGAAGGGTTTTCCAGAATCTACCGAGAACATGGCTGAAAATCAACATCTTTGCAGCTGTTCATTTTTGGACGAAAATAATTATCTTTTCCTATTTAATTTATCATTTTATCCTTATATTTATTTAGGCATAATGTAAATTAGAATAATATCTATTAGTTGACTTTTCAATTAATTGATATTATATCTAATTAGTTTTTATATTTATTTTCTAGGATAAATAAAGTGGAAAAGGAAAAATCTATCTTTAAGATATTTCCTTGGCCACCAAGTAATTTGATTTTATCTAGGATTATGCTTTCTATTTAAGATGCTTTTATTTATTCAATAAAATCAGATATTAGAATTGGATTTTTGACAAAAGTCAGATTTGGAGAGTTCTCCTTGGGAGGAACCGAGTTCCCCTGCGTGGGATAGGTTTCGATGTGTTGTTCTTAGCTTAGTTTGTCTTCTGTGTGTCGATCCTCTTTGGTGGGTTGGTGCTACCACATGTTTGGTGTGTGTTGATTCTCGTCATAGGATTGGTGCTATCCATCATGCATGGTGTGTGTCGATTGTCGTCATAGGATTGGTGCTATCAAGCATCCACGAGCCCCCTCCTTGTGCCTCCAAGTTGTCCGCTTGGTTGTGTAGGGTTGTAGAGGCGGGTTATATAGTCATTGGTATTGGTTCCTACCCTCTTAGGAGGCCTGGGGTCTTTATCTTGTTCTATATAGATCGACTCAGTCCTTATCGGTCGTGTCTTTGCATCAATTTCGAGTCTTTACAGCTTTCTTGAATCGAGTCTATGTTTCTTGTCGAGTCTTGCATTGTTCTTGCTTATTCTTGCTGCGTTTCTTGAGTTCTTGTTTGAATCTTGATCATCTTGATTGAGTTTCTTGAGTCTTGCTGCGTTCTTTGTTAATTCTTGTTTGTTTCTTTAAGTTTCTTGCTTGTTGTCGAAGATCGGACCAACCTACGACTAACCCCGTATCAAATTGGCCCTGCGAGCCTCTTTGTTAGTCTCGCATGCTTCATCAACTAGATTCATGTGATAACCACGGTAAACAACACCATCCAGCACGTCCATCAATTGATGGAAACTCGTGCAAAACACGAAAGTGTTACCATAGTTCATCTTTTTAGAGAGGGATGTGTTAGTAGTGTGGTTAAAGGGTCTGGTATACTGATTTCTGTTAAAACCAGTTTTCAGACGCCAATGGATAACAAAGAATGATAAATGGATATATATAGGCAACAATTAGACAGTTTTCATCCTGTAACAGTTATTTGTGACATTTCATTACAGAGTAACTATAAAAAAATCTATCAAAACTGTAAAACTATAAACTGAAAATGGATTACAGTTATTTGAGTTACAGTTATCGTTGGTGGACATTAACTAACTCGTGTGAGCACTACTTTTGGCCTTATCTACCTAGTGTCGTCACAAAAACTTCAAAAACATAAAACAACCAAAATTATAAGAATAGTGTCACCAATAGATCCAACTACTCTAACCAACAATGTAAACAATGTAACAAAAGACTTTGAACACTTGCCAATTTGTGCAACAACATACACTTGAAAATCACAAAAAGAATACAAGCCCAGGGTCTCAAGTAATTGTACCTAATATCAGTGTCAGCGCTACTTTGGGACTTACCCAACTAGTGTCACACACATAAGTTTCAATATCAGAAAATGTCAAGCCATAAACTTCAATAGCAGAAACCACCAATATGATCAACTAGTGTCACACCAAATGTCCTACATAAATATCAAAGATTACTATAATTTGAATAGAAATCAGAAAGAAATGTGATCAAGAACAAATTTCATTCATAAAATGTATTTTAGGTTACATCAGTACCATACAAAATTACATACTGCACTTATATCATATACAGCTAGAGTTCTGATCGTGAGAGGACAATTGTTTTGAACTAAAAGCCAAGATCGTAAACAATTTGGATGAAAGTGATGTTGGCATGGCATTTGAAGAACAGGATCTGACTCCAACATTGGAAGCAGGCATATTGTACATTCTTCATCATCAAGATCAAGGTGATATATCTCCCTTAATCCGTCAACATCCATAGGCTCTGGAGGTGCTGGATGATCTGCTTGGTCAACCTCCATATGAATGTCATCGTTTATGTCGGACTCATAGCTTGAATCAGACGAAGAGTCGTCATAAAAATGTACATTGATGGTGATGTTGGGGCAAAGACCATACTTAACAAGATCAGCATCGGCGTCAAACCAACTTCTAGTGTAATCCATTAGAAGCCGATTGGCTACCTGGTTTCTAACCTCAACAGTTACTCCTACATCCCATAGCACTTCGTTGTAGCGGGCTAGACTCATAGGCATACCATTCCAAGTAGACGTATGATAGAATGTTAAGGGAATGCTGTTATAGTGGATGGACACAACAAGTAGACTCGGTCCATACCAGTATGACTCAGATGCTGATATTTCAACTTTATAAGTACCAACAATGTAGTCGTAATTTAGTTCAGTATAGGTTGGGAATGCCATTGAAAGAGAGAAAACCTACACAGACAAAATCAAAATATACTCATATATTAGACATTCACTTAAAAATAAAACATTACATCGATATTAATAAGAAATAAACATTTCAGAAAGACAAAAGAGAAAAAATGTATGAAAAACAAGAAAAACCCTAACTAATGACTTTTAATGACAGTAAGAATCACACAACACCCACATAATATAATGCAATACGAAATAAGCAAGACAAACACTAATATATGAATATTAATAGACTAAAAACAAAGGGGAAGTTCAACGAAAATCGGAGAATACAACAATAAGAAATTTGCTGAAACAGTACATCAAAATAACCGATAACGTTTTTTTTAAAGGAAGAAAACATAAAGGAGTACATACCACAACCGGAATCGCACCTTGAGAAGATGAAATCTTAATGAGAACGAGAGAGGATGAAGATGAACAAGAAGAAGGAGATGAAACAACTTGCAGACAATCTGAACAACGTTTAAGCACCGTATAAATAAGCGGGAAATGGGCCGAGCATCTCTAAACTAAGCCCAACAGCTATATTGAAGGCAATATCAAAAATTTAAAGATTTGTGCAAAATTAATCGGTTGATAAGCAAAAATAAGATCATGTTTAGCAAATTTTCACCAATAGCCGGTGTTGTGAAATTTTAATCTGATGATGAGCAAAAATAATACCATGATGCAAAAACAAAATTATTGGAAAATTATATTGACAAAAAATATAATCATTATGAGAATATTTCAAAAGGATCGATTGTTGTGCAACTATAAACTACTATTGAGCAAAAATAAGGTGATGTTGAGCAAAATTACACCAATCACCCCCCACATTGTGCAACTTTATTCTATCATTGAGAAAATTAAGACCACGTTGTGTAACACTCTATTAAGAAACTATAAAATTATATTGACAAATAAAATTGAATCATAATGGACAAAATTTCACAAGTCTCAAGTGTGATGCAAAAATAATCTATTGTTGAGCAAATATAAATTACACAACATACACTCCCAAAATCATAGAATACAAGACTGGTATCACCACTAGTTGTAACTAATACAAGTTTGGTGTAATACTATGTGCATTAAACACCTCTGGCAACCACATACACTTCAAAATCAAAAAATACAAGTGTAGGGTTACCACTATTTGTAACTAGTATCAGTGTCAACACTACTTTGGGTCTAAAACACCTAGTGCCACCACATGAAATTCAATATCAAAAACGATCAAACTGGCGACACCACAAATTCAAACTAATATAACCCACAATGTCAACAATAATATGGGCATTAAACTCCTCTTTCACCCCATACACTTAAAAAAAATACAACACTCCTGTCATCACTACTTGTAATATAATATGAGTCACACCAATACTTTGTATCTCAACCACATAGTGGCCACCACATACACTATAAAAAGAAAAAAAATACAAATACATACACTTCAAAAATCATAGAATACAAGACTTCAATATCGGGGGGGGGGGGGGGGGGGGGGGACCAGTGTCACCACGAATTGTAACTGATATCACTATCAGCACTACTTGGGACACCAAACACCTAGTGTCACCACACACAATGCAAAATCAAAAAATACAAGTATGGTGTCGCCATTACTTTAAACTAATCAGACAAGAAATGTCAACAATACTTTGGGCATTAAAAACCTCTTCACAAAATATACACTGTCACAACAACAAAAAACTAGGCCACTGTCACCACACATAATATATAAGCATATTCATCAAAGTTCAGGTGGTCTTTCTTCCTAAAATAAAACACAAACAAATATAACAGTGCACGAATTTCATTAATATTATACATTTACAAACACCAGTTATGACAAATAGTTACAAAATACATTGGTATGATTGGAATGGAAATCAGATACAAAAAGGTGTCAGACACCAACTTCCATTCATACCATACATTCCATTATATTAACTACCACAAAATAGGTGCAACTACAATGTCTTTTCCAAGCACATATACATTACAAATATGCCTAAAAGGGTGATCGACATAGTGGACAAATGGGTTGATACAACGCCCACTCTAGAAGACACCCTGTGTGGAAGGTATGATCACACAGTGTCCGAATGACAGGCATTGATAGCAGCATCTGATCAAGACATATTGAGCACTGGTCCCAATCCTGTTCTGGTTGAGGTGGCTCTTGTAAATTGCCATTTTGATCTGCATTTTCTGGAGAAGCTGGGGGATCCACATCCTCTTCAGAGTCAATGCTCATATCAGATTGAGAGCTTGAATCAGAGCTCATGTCATTTTCAGTGTCTTCAATGTAACGTACATCGATAATGAGATCTGGGCAGAGACCATATTCAATGAACTCAGCATCGCCTGAAAACCACATGTGAGTATAATCCATTAACATCAGGTTGGCTACTTGAGTTCGAACCACAGCAGTGACCCCTGCTTCATGTAACACCTGATCACATTGTTCATAAGTCATCGGCAACCCATTCCACTCAGTGAAATAGCCACGTGCAGTGTGCTAGGTCCATACACAGGCATCTGCCTTGGTGTGATTACCACTTCAAAAGAGCCGACAGTGTAATGGTAACCAATTTGAGTTGTAGTTGGAAGTGCCATCTAAGGATACAAAGCATACACAAACAAAATAAATATACACTCATATAACTTGCTGAAATCAAAACCCTAACCGATTGAAAGATGATGAAAAACTCATCTAAAATCAGGAAAAAACAAAATAAAACTTGCTGGAAAAATGTAAAAACCCTAACCGATTGTATAAAGTTTACAGGAGAACGAAAGGGAGAGAACTACATAAGAAAGGGCGCACCTTGTGAAGAAAACTCCGGAAAGAGGAAGAGCGTGTGGAGGACGACGAAAAGACTTGGAGAGACGGCAATGGGGAAGAGGGTGGAAAGGGTTGAAATGACGTTAGACTCTTGAAGAAACAATGAAGAACACCGCCTTAAATAAAGTAACTGAATTGGGCCAACTTCTTTGATCAGGAAATGGGCCACGGTCTCCTGTCTTGTGGTTTAAAATAACCCAACCACCAATTTCGTCCAAATCCTATTGTTGTGCAAAATTTAACCTATTGTTCAGCAAAAATAAGATAATGTTGAGCAAATTTCCACAAATCGACCATGGTGTGCAATTTAATTCTAATTATGGCCAAAAAAAGACAACATCATGAAAAAAAAATATTTAAAAATTCAAAAATTATATTAAGGAAAAATAATATCATATTGGGCACAAGTTCACAAAGATCAATTGTTGTGCAAAATTTCACCTATTGTTCAACAAAAATATGATCATGTTGACCAAATTTTCACCAATCGACCATGGTATGCAGTTTACTTCTAACGATGACCAAAAAAAAGGCAGCATCGTAAAAAAAATATATATTTAAAGATTCAAAAATTATAATAAGGAAAAATAAGATCATATTGAGTGCAAATTCACAAAGATTAATTGTTTTGCAAAATTTAACCTATTGTTCAGCAGAAATATGATCATGTTGAGCAAATTTTCGCCAATCAACCATGGTATGAAAATTTAATTCGTACAATGACCAAAAATAAGACAACAGCGTAAGAAAATATAAATTCAAAAATTCAAAAATTATATTAAGGAAAAATAGGATCATAATGGGCAAAAATTCACAAAGATCAATTTTTGTGCAAGATTTAACCTATTGTTCAGCAAAATACAACAACAGTCTCAACACTGCTTGAAACTAACATCAGTGTCACCGCTATTTTCGTACTTAGCCACCTGGTGTCAGCCCATAATGTTCACTTGTCTGTTTTGAGCACTTAATTTGTCAGATTACATCCAAACTTCCCCATTTACACAGCAACAACCTATCTAACTACTGGTTTAAAATTTTAAAACTCCAATTTTCTTTGATCAGATCTGCACACATGAGTTCTCTGAAACGAAAGATCTTTTCGTTGTTGAAAATTTTAACATCTCCCCCAAATACAGAAGCTTCAATCGCTTTTAATGTAAACACACCACATGAAGCCCTGTAGACAAAAAAAGAAACAATGTAATGTAAGAACATAAATAACAAGTATCTAAACATAACCAAAGAACAAAACAAGATAAAAATAGATACCCAGTAGAATCATGCATTAAACCAGGAACCATGTATAGCTGGAAAGGAGAGGAATCGAAGTTTTCAAATAGCCCAACCTTTGCCAAATGAATTGGGAGCCAAATAGCAAACGGTTGCAATTATTCTTCAAGAACACCTTCCCTAACAGCAGGGACATTGCAATCGAACACGCTGATTACACTATCCTCAATTTTAATCTCCAACGCCACCCAGTGCTTGTTTATCACATTGAAAATTGTGTAGATTTTCTTTACAGATGCCCATGGCTTCCCATAATCAGCAGGGCACGTACCGACAAAATACTCCTCGGTGCTGGCTTCAAGAGCTATGTTTTCCCGATAACTTGAAGCATAGTCAGGAAGGTACTTTAGATAAAATAGCCAATCAAGAACAAGAACATCTCGATACTTGACAGGGTCCTCATGAATGCGCTTCCTAATGTGAATCAAACCTGCTTCTAGATGCTAAACAAAGTAATAAAAAGGTGAATTCAACAATCAACTAATACAATAAAATCTAATCCACACATATATATATATATACTGCAGAAATACAACCAGTTATTACCTGACAATCAAACCACATATTCTTCAATAAAATGTGCTGGAAAAACTTTTTATCAAACCTTGAGATTGGACCAGCAACGGAAAAATTCCTACCAAAGATTAGAAAAAGCGAAAAAAAATATATATAGCATGAGATGCTGTAAATAATACAATAACAACACCATTTCATACAAAATACTAAACATAAAAATAAACCATACATTTGCTTCTTTACGAGTCCATAAATAAATTCATGATCTTCCGAGCTGATCAGTGATTTCTTAGGGGCATGCTTTGGCATCCTCACTTTCTTCACTTCCTCAACTGGACCATACAAGAATGTACTGTTTGATGGGATAAGATTGGAAGCCTTTAGTTGGTCAACTTCGATTCGGATTGCAGGGTCTTTGGCAACCGAATCCCAATCAACACCTTCACCCTTGTCATCATCATTGTCAGACAGACAAATGTACTTTTCCAGGGATGGGTCAACCGTAACTCCAGCAACTTTACCACCAGCGCCTTCGCCTTCAGACTTTGTAGATTGAGGCACTTCAGCTGAAGTTGCTGGAATCCCAACCTCATCTCCAAAAACCTTAAATTCGGTGTCAACAACAACAGGTGGAGACTCCTTACCCACTCCTGGAACCTCAGGACTTACTGATGGGAAAGACACGGGCACAACTTCACTAGAAGCGGGAGATGATTTCAACATTAACTCCTCATCAGGGAAAGACTGCTGAAGATCAGACACAACATCATTCAAAATTTTGTTCACATCTTCAACAACAGCCTTCACAAGTGTGGCCTGGGGTTCACCGCCACTGAGACGTTCATCATCACTTCTCGCAGGAGTGCCGTCAGGCTTGCCAGGAACCAGCTTATCATCAGCATTCACAGGTGTGTCCTGGGACTTACCACCGCTGACATGTTCATCATCAACTATCGCGGGAGAGCTCGCATGATGCGGGACCATCTTCTACAACTCCAGACACACCCATCATACTTGGAGAAGGACCAATGACTAGAGCTAGAGCTAAGAAGCTTCAGAGAGACTCATTCAACTTTGTGGGTCATGCTTTGTTCTCGAGCAAGGTTCAACTCCCCGAGCCAACATTGAAGACATACATGTGCATTGGAGCACAAGTGGAGGCCGAGCCACCTTAAACATGCTTGGGCCGAATTTCATTAAGTGTTAATGTCTAATTTCAGCTTATGAACATTATTAGGCTGAATTGGGCTTTTCTTAATTCGTCTTTTTAAAACCTTATTTACTTATGTTCTTAGGTTTATTTCATTAAGCCCATTAGTTATTAGTTTTATCTTTCTATCTAGTTAGGCCGGCCAGAACAGCTCCTAAGGCCTTTATAATGCCGAGTTTTCCTTGTAAACAAATTGGAACATTCATAATACAGAAAGTATTCTTCTCTAACGTGTGAAACACATAGAGAGAGAGATCAGGCCGGATTGAGCTGTGCTCTTCGTGATCTCGAATTGATTGATAATCTCAGCTTGGTTTGCTTTGCCGTTCATCAACTTCGCAAGACTTGGTGAATCTAGTATCCACAAGCCCCCTCCTTGTGCCTTCAAGTTGTCCGCTTGATTGTGTAGGGTTGTAGAGGCGGGTTGTGTAGTCATTGGTATTGGTTCCTACCCTCTGAGGAGGCCTGAGGTCTTTATCTTGTTCTGCATAGATCGTTTCTGATGCGGGACCATCCAAGAAACCTTCGGATGATGTCCTTATCAAGAGGAAGAAGAAGGCTACACCATGGGAGAAGGTCCAAAGGTGGAAGCTTGACGTTTAGCTCGTTCATAGTCATTTGACAGCTTTTCGACGTCTCTATAAAACGGGTTGTACGGATTGAATATTTATCGGATTGAGGCGTGCCATATCTTGTTGGAACGAGGACGAAGAGATCTACAACTTTTCTGTTGAAGGTTTTTCCAGATTCAACCTCGGAATTGGCCGAAAATGCATGCTGTCACTGTTTTGACGGGATTTTGTTAAGTTTTGGAACATTATATTTATTTCCTATTTAGTATTTCTTTTACTTAAGTTATTTTAAGAAACTTTAAGGTTATTTTAATTAATTCCTATAGTTGTTAGTTTTATTAAAATCAACCCATTCGGCCCTAGTTAGGTCTATATAAGCCGAATGCCTTCTTTGTAATCAGGCACGTTGAATGATATGAGAAAAGCTCTCTTTTTGTGTGAAACACATTGAGTGATGTTGATCCAACTAGAGCTGTGCTCATTGATCACGAATTGGTATCTATCTCAGCTTGGTTTGCTTTGTGTTCATCAACTTCGCAAGACTTGGTGAATCTAGTATCCACAAGCCCCCTCCTTGTGCCTTCAAGTTGTCCGCTTGATTGTGTAGGGTTGTAGAGGCGGGTTGTGTAGTCATTGGTATTGGTTCCTACCCTCTGAGGAGGCCTGGGGTCTTTATCTTGTTTTGCACAGATCGACTCAGTCCTTATCGGTCGTGTCTTTTCATTCTTTGTTGCAATTTCGAGTCTTTATCAAGTCTTGTTCAACTTCTTTGAGTCGACATTGAGGACAGCCTCTGTTCTTGGTGTTTCTTGGTCGATCTTGTCCTATCTTGATCGATTCTTGAGAGTCTTGCTGCGTTTCTTTGCTTTCTTGTTGAGTCTTGCATAAATCTTGCATCAAATTGGTATAAGAGCACAAAGCAAACCAAGCTGAGATAGATACCAATTCGTGATCAACGAGCACAGCTCTAGTTGGATCAACATCACTCAATGTGTTTCACACAAGTTTGAGAGAACTAATTCTATTCATTGAAAGCTGAATGTTTACAATGTATGAAATCGAAATATATAAGCTATGCTAAGGCCTGATGGGCCGAGTTTAATGATAGAAAGATAATATCTAACATCTAATTAAAACACCTAAAATCATAAGTAAATAAGATCTCTAGAAATAACACTTAAAATAGCCCAATTTCGGCCCAATAGGAACACTAGGCGAAATGGGGTTCCAACACTTAGTAAAATCCCGTCAAAACAGTGACAGCTTGCAAAGATGTGCATTTTCGGCCAATTCCGAGGTTGAATCTGGAAAAACCTTCAACAGAAAAGTTGTAGATCTCTTCGTCCTCGTTCCAACAAGATATGGCACGCCTCAATCCGATAAATATTGAATCCGTACGACCCATTTTACAGAGACGTCGAAAAGTACGACCCATTTTACAGAGACGTCGAAAAGCTGTCAAATGACTATGAACGAGCTAAACGTCAAGCTTCCACCTTTGGACCTTCTCCCATGGTGGAGCCTTCTTCTTCCTCTTGATAAGGACATCATCCGAAGGTTTCTTGGATGGTCCCGCATCAATCTCCCATTCTTGAAAAGGATTCGTCCTCGAATCCAAGGTCATATATGATTCCGCACATGCAGCCACACGAGCTCCTGGATCGAACACCATATGCCCATGGAAATCCATCTCAAGGACGATTGGTGTAGGGATTGACCACTCCTCGATGGTTTTTGTCTCAGCGTCATCTACAAAATCAGGAAAAGAAACTTTATTAGGGCATAATTCATATTTCATGTTATCTTCGTGATGTTCTAAATTAATATGCACTTGAACTTGGTCATGAATCCCTAAGTTTCCATCCAAAGCTAGCAATTTTCCATCCTTATTCAAAGTTGGATTTGCAATTAATTCAAGGCTAGCAATAGAAGAAGAATTTTCAGCATCAATGATCATATTACAAATATCGCCTTTTTCCAAACATTTAGTATGACACAATTCTTCTCTTTGATTATTATCACAAGGCATAGGTTGAACACTTAAAACTTTATTAACAATCAAAGAATCATCATGCTCATATTCAATGCAATCATTATCAACATAGGCTAGTAAGTTTAGATCTTGATCATTATTAACAACATGCTCTATATTTCCAGCAACAAGAGAATTATCTATGGTAGAAGAAACATTATGTTGAGTAGAAATAGGATGAGTTTCTTCCCTTTCAATTGGTGACACTTCATCTCTGGGTGAGACTCCTTGTACAAACACCGTATTAGAGCCAAAATGATGAAGCTCTATTGTCGTAAAGCTTTTATCTATCTTAGCCATGTCATTATTGAACTTTACCAACATCTCATTCATGGCGTTCATGGTGATCATCAAGGTGTTGAATTGCTCGGGAGTCACGGTGGTGCTGGAGTTGTTAACCTGATTAGACATAGCAAATAAAAGAAACAAAGAACTATGTAAAAGGTTAGATAAAATATAAACAGCTCACAATTGTGTTTCGGTCACACTCCCTCTCTGATTGATATATCACGCTTGCTAGGGCAATCCGCTTTGGGCAAATCAACTACCAAGCAAAGACTAAATAAATCAAGGTATGTAATGACTGAAACGAACAACAAAGCACTCGTCAAAAGGGTAAGAGCACTCGACAGCAGTTGTAAACAATAGATTCAAGCAAAGCAGATGGGTAATTGCAATGAATCAATTCGACGCACAAAGAGATCACTCGGCAAGGGCTGAGATCACTCGACACACACAAGAGAGAACTCGGCAAGGGCTGAGATCACTCGACTCAATCAAAGCAAGCACTCGACAGTATCAATGAACACACAACAGTACTCGATCAAGGTGAAAAGAGTACTCGACACTCACAGCAGCACTTTGAACAAGAAAATCAGTGCTTGACACAAAGAGAAAATAAGAAAACAAAAGAAAAACTTGGAAATTTACCTCTTTGATTGAAAACCTTAAGTTATGATGTTGTAGTTGCAAGGTAGGGTTTCAATTTTGTGGAGGTGTATCTGTTTAGGGATAGGTATGTTGATTAGGGCTGAGAAGAGGGTTCACCAATGATGTCCTTGGGAGCTTTCTTGCACTAGATCAACAACTAACAAACACTTTCTCTTTCGTTTGAATTTTCGGACCTTAATTTACTGTTTTTTTTTTTTTTTTGAAAATGTGAAACTAATGCAAGAAAAGACTCAAATTAATGTATAGGACTCGAAAATCTGGTATAGATGGTGATAAAAGATGAAAATTCAGCCCTAATGTAAAGATATAGATAGAATGGCTAATTTAGGTAATAGGATCTATCATGTGCCTTTTTAGATAGTTGATAGATATAATGGAAATTAATATCCAACAACTTAAAATTTCTGATTTTTGATAGGCAATAGATAAATGGAATTAGATAAAAGATAAATCAAAATTCCAAAGATAGAATAGATAAACAAAAGGATAGAAAAGATAGAACAAACTAGGGTTTGCTTTGTGTGGTATGTAGAATCGGCCAAGCAAGGCTATGGGGACAGAAATTGCCGTCGGCTCTAGGGTGTTCACAAAGGCTGTGTTCACCACTTGGTCGACTCCACGGTCTCGGCTAGGCTTTGTGTTTAGGCTATGCAACCACAAACAATCACAACCTCAAGATTAGTGCAATAATCAATAAAGAATGCAAGAAGTAAAAGACCAAAACAAGAAAAGGACTCTTTTTTGTGGTTTTTGTGTTTATGAAAAGAAAAGACTCAATCTTGATGTCGGGAACCAAAGCTCTGATGCCAATTTGATACGGGGTTAGCCGTGTGATGGTCCGATCTTCGACAACAAGCAAGAAACTAAAGAAAGACTCAAAGAAATAACAAGACTCAAACCGACGCAGCAAGGATGCTTCAAGAATCGATCAAGAAATCTGCAAGATCAATCAAGATTCTCAAGAAACGCAGCAAGACTCGACAAAGATGAATAAAGACTCGAAATTGAATTGCAAGAATTGAAAAGACACGACCTGATATGGACTGAGTCGATATATGCAGAACAAGATAAAGACCCCAGGCCTCCTCAGAGGGTAGGAACCAATACCAATGACTACACACTCCGCCTCTACAACCCTACACAATCAAGCGGACAACTTGAAGGCACAAGGAGGGGGCTTGTGGATACTAGATTCACCAAGTCTTGCGAAGTTGATGAACACAAAGCAAACCAAGCTGAGATAGATACCAATTCGTGATCAACGAGCACAGCTCTAGTTTGATCAACATCACTCAATGTGTTTCACACAAGTTTGAGAGAACTAATTCTATTCATTGAAAGCTGAATGTTTACAATGTATGAAATCGAAATATATAAGCTATGCTAAGGCCTGATGGGCCGAGTTTAATGATAGAAAGATAATATCTAACATCTAATTAAAACACCTAAAATCATAAGTAAATAAGATCTCTAGAAATAACACTTAAAATAGCCCAATTTCGGCCCAATAGGAACACTAGGCGAAATGGGGTTCCAACACTTAGTAAAATCCCGTCAAAACAGTGATAGCTTGCAAAGATGTGCATTTTCGGCCAATTCCGAGGTTGAATCTGGAAAAACCTTCAACAGAAAAGTTGTAAATCTCTTCGTCCTCGTTCCAACAAGATATGGCACGCCTCAATCCGATAAATATTGAATCCGTACGACCCATTTTACAGAGACGTCGAAAAGCTGTCAAATGACTATGAACGAGCTAAACGTCAAGCTTCCACCTTTGGACCTTCTCCCATGGTGGAGCCTTCTTCTTCCTCTTGATAAGGACATCATCCGAAGGTTTCTTGGATGGTCCCGCATCAGTTTCAGTCCTTATCGGTCGTGTCTTTCAATTCTTGCATCTTAAATTTCGAGTCTTTATCTATCTTTATCGAGTCTTTATTGTTCTTGTTGCTGTCTTGCGCCGTTCTTGGAGTTCTTGATCAATTCTTGGTTGAGTTCTTGAAGTCTTGCTGCGTTTCTTCGTTTTCTTGTTGAATCTTGCATAAATCTTGCATCTTTCTTGTTAGTTCTTGCTGCGTCTTTATTAGTTCTTGATTATTCTTGCTTGTTGTCGAAGATCGGACCAACCTACGGCTAACCCCGTATCAAATTGGCATCTGAGCTTTGGTTTCCGACATCAAGATTGAGTCTTTTCTTTTCATAAACACAAAAACCACAAAAAAGAGTCCTTTTCTTGTTTTGGTCTTTTACTTCTTGCATTCTTTATTGATTATTGCACTAATCTTGTGAGTTTGTGATTGTTTGTGGTTGCATAGCCTAAACACAAAGCCTAGCCGAGACCGTGGAGTCGACCAAGTGGTGAACACAGCCTTTGTGAACACCCTAGAGCCGACGGCAATTTCTGTCCCCATAGCCTTGCTTGGCCGATTCTACATACCACACAAAGCAAACCCTAGTTTGTTCTATCTTTTCTATCCTTTTGTTTATCTATTCTATCTTTGGAATTTTGATTTATCTTTTATCTAATTCCATTTATCTATTGCCTATCAAAAATCAGAAATTTTAAGTTGTTGGATATTAATTTCCATTATATCTATCAACTATCTAAAAGGCACAAGATAGATCCTATTACCTAAATTAGCCATTCTATCTATATCTTTACATTAGGGCTGAATTTTTATCTTTTATCACCATCTATACCAGATTTTCGAGTTCTATACATTAATTTGTGTCTTTTCTTGCATTAGTTTCACATTTAAAAAAAAAAAAAAACAGTAAATTAATGTCCGAAAATTCAAAAGAAAGAGAAAGTGTTTGTTAGTTGTTGATCTAGTGCAAGAAAGCTCCCAAGGACATCATTGGTGAACCCTCTTCTCAGCCCTAATCAACATACCTATCCCTAAACACATACACCTCCACAAAATTGAAACCCTACCTTGCAACTACAACATCATAACTTAAGGTTTTCAATCAAAAGAGGTGAATTTCCATTCTTTCTTGAGTTTTTCTATTCGTTCTCTTTGTTTACAGCTTTGTCGAAGTTGTTTGCTAGCTGTGTCGAGTACTTCTATTCTCTTGAAGTGCTATTGTGTGTGTGTGTGTCGAAGAGATCTCCCCCTGGTCGAGTTCTCTTTTGTTTGAGTCGAGTCCTTGTTTTGCTGTTCGAGTACTCATTAGTCTATTTCGAGTTGATTCTTGCTGATTGTTGCTTGGATCAAATTGATTATTGCTGTTATCGAGTTGTATTTGCTTGAGTCGAGTGATCTTGACCCCTGTCGAGTTCTCTTTTGAGTTTGTCGAGTACTACAGCCCCTTGTTGAGTACTCTTGTGTGTTGTTTCATTCATTCTCTTGATTCATATACTTGGATTGCTTTGTTCTGTGCTTGGTAGTTGATTTGCCCAAAGCGGATTGCCCTAGCAAGCGTGATATATCAATCAGAGAGGGAGTGTGAGCGAAACACAATAGTGAGGTGTTTATAAGTTTTACTAACCTTTAACTTAGTTTCTTGTTTCTTTGGTCTTTGTTATAATGTCTACTAATCAGGGAAACAATGGTGGTAACAATGCCACTAACTCAAGTGCAACAGTGACGCCCGAGCAATTTCAGACCATGATGAACAACATGGCGACTATCATGAACAACACAACGGGTGTTCCTGAATCATTGGCTGCGCTAACAGCAAGGGTGGCTGCATTAGAGAGCTCTAGGCCTAGTGGTTCGAACACCATAGGTCAGCAAGAGCGAGTTGAGATACCTAATGATGAAAGAGAGGTCGTTAATCCTAACCCTATTCCTAATCCTAATCCTCATGTCAATGTTAATTTAGATAATCCTTTATTCAATGAAAACAACTCTCCACAAGGTGGGAGAAATGATCGGAATAATGGGTTTTGTTAATGTGCAAGGTCAAGGACAGGGAAGGGGAAGAGGACGTGGCTATCAAGAGCAATTCTATTACTCGGAGCAAGATGACGTCTTCCAAGAAGAGGAGTATTGGGAGCGACGCCAGAGACGGAATCAAAGGGGAAATCCGAACCGACCACCTAGGTTCAATGACGACGACGGTATGGGTAAGGTTAAGGTAAAGATTCCTCCTTTTGATGGTAAAACTGATCCAGATGCTTATATTGATTGGGAAATTAAAATGGAGCAAATCTGGAATTGTCATAATTTCTCAGAACCTAAGAAAGTACAACTAGCTTCCCTAGAGTTTCAAGGTTTTGCATTAATCTGGTGGGATAATCTTGTTAAGGAAAGAAGAAGATCCCTTGATGCACCTATTGCTTCTTGGGAACAATTGAAAGTGGTCATGAGAAATAGATTTGTACCTCAACATTATGATAGAGAGCTATTAAACAGATTAGAAAACCTTAAACAAGGTAAAACTGTTGAGGAAACATTTAATGTTATGCAAGAAGCCATGGCTAGAGCTAATATAGTCGAAACTCATGAGAAAACTAATGTTAGATATCTTCGAATCTTACATCCTGCTTTAGCTCATGAAATTGATTATTTTCCCTATACTACTCCTACTGAACTTTTACATCTAGCTATGAAAGTAGAAAAGGGACAACGCTACAAAAGCCAAGGCAATAGGGTGTCGAGTGGCCAGCAACAAGGGTGGCGCCAATCTCGGCCCCAACAGCCCCAAGGGCGCTCGGAGATGGGCTCTAGGGAGCGAGCTCAGCAGCCCCAATGGAGGAGTGAAGGTCGACAGCCCCAACAGCCCCTCGACAAGGGTAAAGGCCCATGGAATGGACGAGAATCGTCTGGGACATCTACTGGTCCCAAAGGGAGTAATCCTAACCCTTCTACCACTCGTTCTAGAGATATTGTATGCTTTAAATGCCAAGGTAGAGGACATTATATGAAGGATTGCCCTAATAAGAAAACTCTCATGGTTAATCAATTTGGAGAATATGAATCTGAAAACTCTTGTGATGAACATGATGAGAATGCTAATAATGATAATGATCAGAACCTAAACCTTGTTTGCTATGAAAATGATGATAATGAGGTTGAATATGAACATGGAGAATCTTTGATTGTTAGAAGAGTTTTAAGTGTTGTTCCTACACCATGTGAAGATAATCAAAGAGAAAACTTATTTCATACTCGTTGTCTAGTTAAAGGAAAGGTTGTAAATGTGATCATTGATGGAGGTAGTTGCTGTAATTTAGCTAGTCAAGAAATGGTTGACAAATTGCATTTACCTACTGTCCAACACCCTAGACCTTACAAATTGCATTGGATGAATGATTGTGGCTTATTAAAAGTTCATAGACAAGTTAAAGTGCATATTAAACTAGGACATTATGAAGATGATGTTTTATGTGATATTGTGCCTATGCAAGCTTGTCATATTCTATTAGGCCGTCCTTGGCAATCTGATCGAAAGGTTATTCATGATGGGTTTACTAATCGCTATACCTTTACTTTTCAGGGAAAGAATGTCATTCTCAAACCTATGACGCCTACACAAGTAGCTGATGAGATTGAGAAGCGGAAGGTAAGTAAAGGTGAGTTAGATCAGGAGGCTCAGTCGAGCCAAGTGGATCCTCAAACTCGAGCTAAGAGTGTGTTCTTGGTCTCCAAAAGCACATTCCTGGACGAATTTGCGGATGGTGGAACTATTCTTATGCGCCTTTGCAAGAGCTTGAGCATGTTGAGTGAAGAGCTTAAAGCTTCTCTTCCATCGAACATTCTCGCTCTTCTTGAGGAGTTTAAGGATGTGTTTCCCGATGAAATACCACCAGGTCTACCCCCTATTCGTGGAATCGAGCATCAAATTGATCTTATTCCAGGGGCTGCATTGCCTAATAGACCTGCGTATCGTATGAATCCCACTGAGACCCAAGAGGTCCAAACCCAAGTCCAGGAACTGTTGGATAAGGGTTACATTCGAATTAGCTTAAGTCCTAGTGCTGTGCCTGTGTTATTAGTCCCTAAGAAAGATGGATCATGGAGAATGTGTGTAGATTGTAGGGCTATTAACAACATCACTATTAAATATCTTCACCCTATTCCTAGATTAGATGATATGCTAGATGAGTTACATGGAGCCTCTATATTCTCTAAATTGATCTTAGAAGTGGCTATCATCAGATTAGAATGAAAAAGGGAGATGAATGGAAAACAGCCTTTAAGACTAAGCTAGGCTTATATGAGTGGTTAGTTATGCCTTTTGGTTTAACTAATGCTCCTAGTACTTTTATGCGCTTAATGAATCATGTGCTTCGAGATTTCATTGGAAAGTTTGTTGTTGTTTACTTTGATGATATTCTGATTTATAGCAAGTCTTCTAATGAACATGAATCACATCTTAGAGAAGTGCTTAAAACACTAAGAATTGAACGCTTGTATGCTAATCTAAAGAAGTATGAATTATGTAATGAACAAGTGTCTTTTCTTGGATTTGTAGTGAGCTCTAAAGGACTGCGTGTTGATGAATCAAAGATTAAATGATACGGGGTTAGCCGTGTGATGGTCCGATCTTCGACAACAAGCAAGAACTAAACAAGAAACAAGAAAGACTTAAAGAACGCAGCAAGAACAATGCAAGATTCGACCAAGATAGATCAAGATCGATCAAGAATGTAACAAGACTCGACAAGAACTGATAAAGAATGATAAAGACTCGAAATTTGTAAACAAGAATTGAAAGACACGACCTGATATGGACTGAGTCGATCTATGCAGAAAAAGATAAAGACCCCAGGCCTCCTCAGAGGGTAGGAACCAATACCAATGACTACACAACCCGCCTCTACAACCCTACACAATCAAGCGGACAACTTGAAGGCACAAGGAGGGAGCTTGTGGATACTAGATTCACCAAGTCTTGCGAAGTTGATGAACGGCAAAGCAAACCAAGCTAGATCAATACCAATAGTTGCAATTGAAGAGCACAGCTCTATTCAATCGACAAACACTCATTGTGTTTCACACAAAAAGAGAGCTCTAAATTCTATTCATCATGTTCTAATTGAATTACAATAGGAGAACTCGGAATATATAGGCCACACAGGGCTGTTGGGCCGAGTTAGATGATAGAATAAGATAAAACTAACATATAATGGAAATAATAAAAATAACCTTAAAGTTTCCTAAAATAACTTAAGTAAAAGAAATACTAAAAATAGGAAATAAACATAATGTTCCAAAACTTAACAAAATCCCGTCAAAACCAGCAGCAGCTCAAAGAATGTGGATTTCGGCCAAGCTATAGGACGAATCTGGAAAAACCTTCAACAGCAAAGTTGTAGATCTCTTTGTCCTTGTTCCAACAAGGTATGGCACGCCTCAATCCGATCAATATTGAATCCGTACGACCCATTTTACAGAGACGTCGAAAAGCTGTCAAGTTGCTGAACGAATGAAAAAAACGCCAAGCTTCCACCTTTGGACCTTCTCCCATGGTGGAGCCTTCTTCTTCCTCTTGATAAGGACATCATCCGAAGGTGTCTTGGATGGTCCCGCATCAATCTCCCTTTCTTGAAAAGGATTCGTCCTCGAATCCAAGGTCGCATTTGATTCCGCAAAGGCATCCACACGAGCTCCTGGATCGAATACCACATGTCAATGGAAACCCTTCTCAAGGCTGATTGGTGTAGGGGTTGACCACTCCTCGATGGTTATTATCTCAGCTTCATCTACAAAATCAAGAAAAGAAACTTTATAAGTGCATAATTCATATTTATATCATCATTATGTTCTAACGTAATATGCACTTTAGTTTGGTCAATAATCCCTAAGTTTCCATCCAATGCTAGCAAGTTTTCTTCCTTTTTCAAGGCTGAATTTTCAACTAATTCAAGGCTAGCAATAGTAGAAGAATTTGCACCATCAATGATCATATTAGAAACTTTGCCTTTTTCTAAGCATTTAGTATGACATAAATCCTCTCTTTGATTATCATCACAAGACATAGGTTGAACATTTAAATTAATCAAAGAATCATCATGTTCATATGTAATGCAAACATCATGATCATAGGCAAGTAAATTAAGATCTTGATCATTATTAACAACATGATTTACATGATCAGTAATCAACGAATTATCTATGCTAGAAGAAATATTAAGTTGAGTAGAAATGGGATGAGTTTCTTCCCTTTCAATTGGTGGCACGTCATCTCTAGGTGAGGCTCCTTGTACAAACACCGTATTAGAGCCAAAATGCTGAAACTCTATTGTCGCAAGGCTGTTTTCCATCTTAGCTATGCTGGCATTCATCTTAGCTATGTTCTCCATGAAGGTATTGTACCATTCATTGCCCTGGCTATTAGACATCGCAAATAAAGACAAACAAAGAACTATGTGAAAGGTTAGAAAAATATAAACAACCTCACAATGTGTTTCGCTCACACTCCCTCTCTGATTGATATGTCACGCTTGCTAGGGCAATCCGCTTTGGGCAAATCAACTATCAAGCAAAAACTAAGCAATCAAAGTATGTAGTGAATGAAACAAACAGCAAAGTACTCGATAAAGGAGAAAGAGCACTCGACAGCAGCTGTAAACACTTGATTCAAGCAAAAACAAAGGCAATTGCAAGGAATCAATTCGACACAACGAAGGTGCACTCGACAGGGGTCTAATGCACTCGACACTAACAGGAGAGAACTCGGCAAGGGCTGAGATCACTCGACTCAATCAAACACAACTCGATAACAGCAATAATCAATTCGATCCAAGCAACAATCAGCAAGAATCAACTCGAAAATAGACTAATGAGTACTCGAACAGCAAAACAAGCACTCGACTCAAACAAAAGAGAACTCGACCAGGGGGAGATCTCTTTGACACACACACAATAGCACTTCAAGAGAATAGAAGTACTCGACACAGCTAGCAAACAACTTCGACAAAGCTGTAAACAAAGAGAAGAATAGAAAAACTCAAGAAAGAATGGAAATTTACCTCTTTTGATTGAAAACCTTAAGTTATGATGTTGTAGTTGCAAGGTAGGGTTTCAATTTTGTGGAGGTGTATGTGTTTAGGGAAAGGTTTGTTGATTAGGGCTGAGAAGAGGGTTCACCAATGATGTCCTTGGGAGCTTTCTTGCACTAGATCAACAACTAACAAACACTTTCTCTTTCTTTTGAATTTTCGGAACTTAATTTACTGTTTTTTTTTTTTTATCTGAAACTAATGCGAGAAAACTAACAATAATGAGAAAAGGACTCGAAAATATGATATGTTGGTGATAGATGATAGAAATTCAGCCCTAAAGATGTATTTATAGGTGAGGCTTTTGTTTATCTTTGGTAAGTGGATCTATCTAAAGCCTTAAAGATAAATGATAGATAAATATGATTTATATCCACCAAAAATCAGATTTTTGTAAAGGCAATAAATAAATGGAATTTAGATAGAAGATAGAACAAATATGCCAAAGATAGAAAGATAGAAAAGATAGACACACTAGGGTTTCTTGTGTGTGAATGGGGCTGTCGACCAAAGCTACTCGACTATGGGGACAAGAGGCTTGCCGTCGGCTAGGAGAGTGACACAAGGGTTGTGCACACTGATCTGGTCGACTCCACGGTCTCGGGTAGGCTTGTGTTTAGGCTATGCAACCACAAACAATCACAAACAAAAGATTAGTGCAATAATCAAATAAAGAAACAAGAAGTAAAAGACCAAAACAAGAAAATGACTCTTTTTTGTGGATTGTGTTTATGAAAAAGAAAAGACTCAATCTTGATGTCGAAAACCAAAGCTCTGTGATACCAATTTGATACGGGGTTAGCCGTGGGTTGGTCCGATCTTCGACAACAAGCAAGAAACTAAAGAAAAACTCAAAGATGTAACAAGAATCAAACCGACGCAACAAGGATGCTTCAAGAATCGATCAAGAAATCTGCAAGATCAATCAAGAAGTTAAAGAACGGAAGCAAGAACGAATAAAGACTCAACAAGATCAACAAGATTCGATCTTGATTGCTTCTTGATCGAATCTTGTTGATCTTTTTGAGTCTTTATTCGTTCTTGCTTCCGTTCTTTAACTTCTTGATTGATCTTGCAGATTTCTTGATCGATTCTTGAAGCATCCTTGCTGCGTCGGTTTGATTCTTGTTACATCTTTGAGTTTTTCTTTAGTTTCTTGCTTGTTGTCGAAGATCGGACCAACCCACGGCTAACCCCGTATCATTAAAGCCATCCAAGAGTGGCCGACCCCCACCAACATAGGCCATGTACGCAGCTTCCAAGGTCTTGCGAGCTTCTACCGACGCTTTGTGCGAGATTTCAGCACCATCTCAGCCCCAATAACAGAGCTTACAAAGAAAAGGAGTGAGTTCACATGGGGAGCAGCTCAGGAGGACGCATTCAACACACTTAAGGATAAGCTGACTCACGCACCTCTACTAGCTTTGCCGGACTTTACTCAGCCTTTCTTTTCTGAGAAGTTGAAAGGTGCTTGTCTTAATTACTCTACCTATGATAAGGAATTGTATGCTTTGTTTCGAGTACTTAAGACATGGTCTCACTATCTATGGCCTAGCGAGTTTATTCTTAGAACTGATCATGAATCATTAAAACACTTTAAAAGCCAAGATAAACTTGATAGGAGACATGGTAGATGGATGGAGTTCATAGAAACATTTCCTTATGTAATTAAGTATAAGAAAGGCAAAGACAATGTGGTTGCCGATGCATTATCTAGGAGACATGTTCTAATAGCCGATTTCGATTCTAATGCTTTAGCTAGACGACATGTGCTTTTAACCACTTTGGATTCTAGAGTCTTAGGCTTTGTTTACATAAAGGAATTATATGAATCTGATCTAGATTTTGGTAACACTTTTCGAAAATGCTTAGAATCAGGTCCTTTCGATGGCTTCTATATACATGATGGATTCTTATTTCGAAAAGATCAAGTGTGTATTCCTCGATGTTCATTAAGATTACTACTTGTTAGTGAAGCCCATAGTGGTGGTTTAATGGGACATTTTGGACGGGATAAGACATATAATACACTGAAATCACACTTTTATTGGCCACATATGCTTAGGGATGTAGAACATTGCCTTAAGAGATGCATAGATTGCATTAAAGCCAAAGCTAAGCTTATGCCCCATGGCCTTTATACACCACTGCCGACCCCCTCAGCCCCTTGGGAAGACATTTCTATGGATTTTATTGTTGGGTTGCCTAGAACTAAGAAGGGGAGGGATTCAATCTTTGTAGTGGTCGATAGGTTCTCTAAAATGGCTCATTTCATTGCATGTCATAAAACTATTGTTAGTGATAGGGATGTGAAATTCTTAAGTCATTTTTGGCGTACTTTATGGAATAAATTGGGAACTAGATTGCTATTCTCTACTTCTAGCCATCCCCAAACTGATGGCCAAACTGAGGTGACTAATAGAACCCTTGCTACTGTCCTAAGAGCCATTATTAGGAAGAATTTGAAACTTTGGGAAGAAGCCTTACCTCATGTGGAATTTGCTTATAATCGAACCATGCATTCGGCTACTAAAATCAGTCCATTTGAATGTGTGTATGGTGTTAATCCACTAACCCCTTTTGATCTTACTCCATATCCTATGAGAGACAAAGAATCATTTGAGGCAGGTAAGCATGTCGAGTTCATCAAGGAGCTGCATGAACGAACTCGAGAGAAGCTGAAGCTCAATGCTGAATACAACGCCGTTCTTGGAGTTCTTGATCAATTCTTGGTCGAGTTCTTGAAGTCTTGCTGCGTTTCTTCGTTTTCTTGTTGAATCTTGCATAAATCTTGCATCTTTCTTGTTAGTTCTTGCTGCGTCTTTATTAGTTCTTGATTATTCTTGCTTGTTGTCGAAGATCGGACCAACCTACGGCTAACCCCGTATCATCGCAGACTTACCAGCAATGTGCTTATCATCAGCCTTCACATGTGTGCCCTGGCACTTACCACCACTGGTGCTTTCATCATCAACTACCGCATGAGAGCTCGCAGACTTACCAGCAATGTGCTTATCATCAGCTTTCACATGTTTGTCCTGACACTTAGCACCACTAACACTTTCATCATCAACTTTTGCAAAAGTGTCCTTAACATCAGGCTTGACAGGGTTTGACTGCAACCTCTCAAACAAAGCCTCAAAATTAGCAACCCTAACCTCAAGCTCATCGTACCTCTTCGCCATCTCACCAAACACTTGAAGGCTCCCATTCAACTCAACAATCTTTGTTTCAATTGCATCAACCCTCGCAGACAACAGATGCATAATTTTAGAGGCCTCTTCAAGCTTCTCAATCCTCCTATAAATCTCCTTCACCCAGTCTGGATGAGATGGGAGAGAAGAAGCAAAAGCATCACCATGCGTTTTTGGAGACAACTCACAACTTGAATCATCGTTAGCATCCATTTGAGGAGAAACATCTTCAATATCTTCCACTTTCTCTGATTTGAAACGGTAAATATATAGATGTGGTGGTTAAACCAAAATTTACAAAAAAGAGCATGACCAAACAAAGGGTCATACTAGAAAAAGAACTTGATACCCAAAAAATCCTACCCAAAAAGTGTGGTGATGGTCTAAGTATACCAACCCAAAAAACACCCAGCTGCTACACCAGCATAGGTAGGCAACTCTACTGTACTCCAGCAAACGCTCCTCTACTCTATCCCTCTATACAATCAAATCCAACAAAAGTCCCTCACACCCCTCTCATGCCAAACCTTTGGACAAAGGCCTTGCTCTTCCATCTAGCTGAGATACGCGATCTGCAGCTTGCTATAATAGTTTCTGCACATTCAGACGGTTTGAATTCTTCCTGTTTGAATTTAACTCCATTCCTCCCCTTCCAAGTGAAGTACACCAGTGCCTCAAACGCCATCAACTTTGCTTGATAAAGCTGCGACTTTTGTACTTTCTCTGTCTCACCAGCAAACCAAGAGAGCCAGTCCCCGATTGAACTGAATCTACAGTAGATCCCTATCCAATCGAAAACAAGATTCTGCACTTCCTGGATTGCAGGGCAGCTGAACCATAGGTGATCTTCCGTTTCTGCTCTGTGTCCAGAAATGACACACCCAGCAGCTTCCGGTCCTAGCCAATGCTTAACCTTTTCCCCTGTCTGTAATCTTTTCCTTGCAGCCAGCCAAACAATGAAGGCCCATTGTTTACTCTGCAATCTTCCCCAAATCAGCTCGCCCCAGTCAACCTCAGGTGATCTGACTCTAACAAAATGGTAGACTTTAGAGCAAGAGAGAGTACCACCCGGCTTGCAAAGCGGGTCCAAGAGAGAACCTGTTAAACTGTCTGTGCCCAAGGCCTCAATCAGTAGGGGTGTGCATCGGCCCAAAACCTAACCGAACCGGGCCGAGCCGAACCGAACCGAAACCGAAAATCTCAAATTTTCAAACCGAAAGCCGAACCGAAAACATTTAGTTCGGTTCGGTTATTTGCCGGTTTGGTTTGTGCTCGGTTCGGTTTTAACACAAATGAACCGAATTTCAAACTCAAATGCTAATTAACAATCTGCTTATTCTTCAACAATTTGCTAACCTTATAATTAATCTACTAACCTTACAATTATATTATAGCTATAGTAAGGGTACTTAAATTTTAGTATGGAATGCTAACTGATTCAAGCTTATGGATTTGAGTGAATAATTATTCCAATGAACATAATAGGTTCACATGAATGACTGAAATTTAAAGAACGAGAGACCTTACCTTACCCGCTTACCGTGGAGATTGGATAACTGGAGATGCCGACTCACCGAGTCGCCGAGACTGCAAAGAATCCAAGAATCGAGATGGAGACTGGAGAGGTACGAGCCACCTCAGCCATGCCGGACTGCCGGAGGAGAGTCGAGCAAGGCCGGTCGCTGGACTGCAGCAGCCGAGCCCGCAGAATCGCCTAGGAAAGTAAAGTAAAGTAAAGGCGTGATTCCGTGAAGCTGTAGTAAGTGTAAAGTAAAGTTTTTAACAAAGCCTACGAACCTACAGTGGAATGGAAATGGAAATAAAAAAAAATCGGTTTAACACAAACCGAACCTAAACCGAACACAAACCGAACCGAAACCGAAAAATGAAAATTCTCAAACCGAAAAATTTCGGTTAGGTTCGGTTCGGTTTGGTTTGTGTTGGTTCGGCCCAAAAATTCGGTTTGGGCCGAATCATGCACACCCCTATCAATCAGGTCTCTCCTCACGGCTATTAGCTGTCTCCATAGCCCCGTCTCATGAGACCGAGCATTTAATACCCAGTCTTCCCCTTCTGTCATGTGGTTGCTCTGGCACCATCTGAACCACACACTCTGCTTCTGCATTACTAGGTCACCTAGCAGCTTGGCCAAAACACTTTTATTCCAAGATAGCAGTTCATGGATATCCAGTCCGCCCTCCTTAAACGGTTTTGCCACCTCATCCCAAGCCACCAAATACCTCTTACCCTCTGCACTACCACTCCAGAGGTACCTTTTACAGATCCCTTCAATCTTGTCAATGACACCCTTAGGCAGCAGCAACACCTGGCTCCAGAATGTGTGTATCCCCGCAAAAACAGATTTAAGAAGCTGAAGCCTTCCCGCATATGAGAGCTTCCTAGCTGTCCAAGAGTTGACCAGACCACCCACTCTGTCAAGCAGCACGGAGTACTCATGTACTCGTATATTTCTTGACTGCAATGGTATCCCCAAGTATTTCACGGGAAATACCCCCTTCTCAAATCCCAGCTTGTCTGTAATGTCTTTCTCTGCTTCCTCTGTCACCCCAGCAAGAAACACTGTGCTTTTAGCATTGTTCGCTCTCAGCCCGGACATAGCAAAGAAATCATCCAAACAATGCTTGACGATACTAACAGATTCATAATCAGCCCGGCAGAAAATTAGAAGGTCATCAGCAAAGGCTAGGTGCACCAATTTCATCCCCTTACACATGGGGTGGAATTTAAACAGAGGATCCTCAGTAGCCGCTTGAAGTTTTCTGCTGAACATCTCCATACACAACACGAAAAGATATGGTGATAAGGGGTCTCCCTGACGAAGCCCTCGTTTGCCTTGAAAGAAACCTTCTGGCTCACCATTAATCAATACTGAGAAAGAGGCAGTCGAAACGCACTCCATAATCAACTCAATCAGCCTTGAGGGGAACTCAAGGTACAACAAAAGTAGACTTCACAAAATCCCAGCTAAGAAAATCCTAGGCCTTTTGTAAATCCACCTTAATCGTACATCTCGGTGACACACGTTTGGTACCATACCCAGTCACTAATTCTGTTGCCACTGCAACATTGTGTGCTAAAGATCTCCCCGGGATGAATGCCCCCTAACAATCAGAAATCAGCTCTGGCAGATCATTCTTAATTCGGCTTGCAATAATTTTAGTGATCACCTTCATGATTGTGTTACAGCAGGAGATAGGGCGCAATTCAGTCACCAAGCTCGGATTCGATACCTTTGGGATAAGGTAAATAAACGTAGTGTTGAGCTGCTTCAACACTCTCCCATTCCGGAAAACTTCTCTGATAGCCTCACAAGTGTCTGTGCCAACTATGCTCCAAGCATCTTTAAAAAATTTGCTCCCGAATCCGTCTGGGCCGGGCGATTTGTTTATACCCACCGACCACATCATTTTCCTGATTTCATCATAGCTGGGAAGGACCATCAGAGCATCAGTTCTGTTGCTGTTCAGCACAGGCCCGGATGGCACCTGGAAAGGGGCTGAGCTGAGAGAAGGAGTAGCAAGCAACTCCATAAAGAAATTCACTACATGATTTCTGATCTCCTCATCATCTTCCATCATCGTTCCCTGATTGTTTTTTAGCATAAGTATGGCATTTCTGGCATTTCTTTCTTTCAGATTTCTATAAAACATTGATGACGTTTCCTCCCCCATGGAAAGCCAGTGAAGTTTGGCTTGTTGGGTTGTGAGACTGATAAGCCGACTGATGCTCTGCCTCAACTCCTTTTCAGCTCGGGCAATCTGATTTCCCAGTCCCACGTTATCTCTCTGTTCTGATTCTGAGTTGCAGCTCATGAAGAGTTCCTTTCTGCAGCTTAATACAGGTTTGGAGCTCGGGAAATCTCGCTTTATCCCAAGGTTTTATGGCATCTTTCACGTTCCTGAGCTTCTGCACAAGCTTAAATTGCCTTGAACCCACTGAATCTGGACACCACGCAGCATAAACAATAGCTTTAAACTCATCTTCTTTCCCCCAGAAATTTTTATATTTAAATGGGTATCTTCTCTTTTTGTTGTCATTGAAGAGTGTAACAACTCCTGGAGAGTGGTCAGAGATGCCAGGAGTGCCGAAGTATCCTTTTGTATTATCGAATTGCTCCAGCCATATTTCATTTACTAGGATCCTGTCCAATTTCCTCTCAATACGATCATCTCCTATCCTCCGATTATTCCAAGTCATGACAGCCCCAGAGAATGGGAGATCCGACAGTCCACACTCATACAAAACAGAGCTCAGCTCCTCAAACTCGTCTCTCTTGGCCTTCTTAGCAGGCCATTTCTCATTCATACTAAGAGTACAATTTAAATCCCCAAGGACTATCCAAGGAGTGTCCATATTTTCTGCAAATCTGCTCAAGCATTCCCACAAAGGAACTCTTTCAGCTTTGGAATTATGAGCATAAACAAAAGTGGCTGCAAAACTGAATTTTCTATTCTTAGAGACAACACTACAGTGTATAAACTGATCATGAACCACTTCAGCTGTGACCTCAAACACACCCGGGTTCCAAGTCACCCATATTCTGCCCTTAATAAACTCGCTGCCATTCACAATGCATTCCCAGCCATACATCAAACGTCTCTTAACCTCCTCAAAATTGCTGTGTAATAATTTTGTTTCCAACAAACCAATCAGGCCAATATCATTGTCAAAACAAAAGCTATTTATAAAATTATCTTTAACTGGGTCATAAATCCCAGTGATGTTCCAAGCAGCGATTTTTAACCTATCCATCAGACATTTGCACGTGAGTGCTACCCTCACACAAATTGATGTTACTGTGCTCAGCCCCTTGCAGCTTTAAAAATCGGTTTTCACTTATCATGCTATGAGCTCCTGTGACACTGCCTACCTGATTCTCTTTGCATCCATGTGAGTATGACTGATTTTTCAGAGTTTTCCTCTTTGAAGGTGATGCGGGACCATCCAATACACCCAAGAGACCCTCGGATGATGTCCTTATCAAGAGGAAGAAGAAGGCTCCACCATGGGAGAAGGTCCAAAGGTGGAAGCTTGGCGTTTTTACATTCGTTCAACAGTTTGACAGCTTTTCGACGTCTCTGTAAAATGAGTCGTACGGATTCAATATTTATCGGATTGAGGTGTGCCATACCTTGTTGGAACGAGGACGAAGAGATCTACAACTTTGCTGTTGAAGGTTTTTCCAGATTCGACATGGAGTTTGGCCGAAAATCAACATCTTTGCAAGCTGTACTGTTTGGAACGAAAATCAGCTGGTTACATTACTATTTTTAGTATTCTTTCTTACTTAAGTTATTTTAGGAAACTTTAGGGGTAATTTTATTAATTCCTTTAAGTTGTTATTTTATCTTCTTTTATCTTCTTAGAACATTAGAATCGGCCCAGCAGCTCTTAGAGCCTATATATGTCGATTCACCCCTTTGTAATTCAGGAGGAACATGAAGAATATAATTTAGATCTCTCAAATTGTGTGAAACACATGGAGTGTCTTGTTGATCCAACTAGAGCTGTGCTCGTTGATCACGAATTGGTATCTATCTCAGCTTGGTTTGCTTTGTGTTCATCAACTTCGCAAGACTTGGTGAATCTAGTATCCACAAGCCCCCTCCTTGTGCCTTCAAGTTGTCCGCTTGATTGTGTAGGGTTGTAGAGGCGGGTTGTGTAGTCATTGGTATTGGTTCCTACCCTCTGAGGAGGCCGGGGGTCTTTATCTTGTTCTGCATAGATCGACTCAGTCCTTATCGGTCGTGTCTTTTCATTCTTTGTTGCAATTTCGAGTCTTTATCGAGTCTTGTTCAACTTCTTTGAGTCGACATTGAGGACAGCCTCTGTTCTTGGTGTTTCTTGGTCGATTTTGTCCTATCTTGATCGATTCTTGAGAGTCTTGCTGCGTTTCTTTGCATTCTTGTTGAGTCTTGCATAAATCTTGCATCTTTCTTGTTATTTCTTGCTGCGTTCTTTGAGTTCTTGATCGTTCTTGATTAAGTTCTTGAGTTTCTTTATTAGTTCTTGATTATTCTTGCTTGTTGTCGAAGATCGGACCAACCTACGGCTAACCCCGTATCAGAAGGTGTAAGCCAACCATCAGAAGGAATTTCTTGTATCTCTTGGCTAGCATTACAATTTTCAATAATCTTGAGAGAAGCATAGCTTAGCTGAAGCATAAAATCTCTCACAACATCCTCCATCTCTGGAGCCTTATTGCTGCTATCAGAAAGAAATCCTCCAGAATCAGTTGCATTGCTCATCTCAACCTTCTCCCTCTGCACTTCACAGACAGATAGCGTTTTACTGTCATTCTCCCCTGATCCATGATGATACGGGGTTAGCCGTAGGTTGGTCCGATCTTCGACAACAAGCAAGAATAATCAAGAACTAATAAAGAAACTCAAGAACTTAATCAAGAACGATCAAGAACTCAAAGAACGCAGCAAGAAATAACAAGAAAGATGCAAGATTTATGCAAGACTCAACAAGAAAGCAAAGAAACGCAGCAAGACTCTCAAGAATCGATCAAGATAGGACAAGATCGACCAAGAAACACCAAGAACAGAGGCTGTCCTCAATGTCGACTCAAAGAAGTTGAACAAGACTCGATAAAGACTCGAAATTGCAACAAAGAATGAAAAGACACGACCGATAAGGACTGAAACGATCTATGCAGAACAAGATAAAGACCCCAGGCCTCCTCAGAGGGTAGGAACCAATACCAATGACTACACAACCCGCCTCTACAACCCTACACAATCAAGCGGACAACTTGAAGGCACAAGGAGGGGGCTTGTGGATACTAGATTCACCAAGTCTTGCGAAGTTGATGAACGGCAAAGCAAACCAAGCTGAGATTATCAATCAATTCGAGATCACGAAGAGCACAGCTCAATCCGGCCTGATCTCTCTCTCTATGTGTTTCACACGTTAGAGAAGAATACTTTCTGTATTATGAATGTTCCAATTTGTTTACAAGGAAAACTCGGCATTATAAAGGCCCTAGGGGCTGTTCTGGCCGGCCTAACTAGATAGAAAGATAAAACTAATAACTAATGGGCTTAATGAAATAAACCTAAGAACATAAGTAAATAAGGTTTTAAAAAGACGAATTAAGAAAAGCCCAATTCAGCCCAATAATGTTCATAAGCTGAAATTAGACATTAACACTTAATGAAATTCGGCCCAAGCATGTTTAAGGTGGCTCGGCCTCCACTTGTGCTCCAATGCACATGTATGTCTTCAATGTTGGCTCGGGGAGTTGAACCTTGCTCGAGAACAAAGCATGACCCACAAAGTTGAATAGTCTCTCTGAAGCTTCTTAGCTCTAGCTCGAGTCATTGGTCCTTCTCCAAGTATGATGGGTGTGTCTGGAGTTGTAGAAGATGGTCCCGCATCAACCTCCCTTTCTTGAAAAGGATTCGACCACGAATCCAAGTCTTCATCCACAGCGAAGTAAGGGATTAGATCTGCGACGTTGAATGTAGCGCTCACGCCCATGTCTCCAGGAAGCTCCAATTGGTAGGCATTGTCGCCCACTACTTGATCCGAAATGGTCCATCACCACGAGGTGACAGCTTGTTCTTCCGGGCTTCTGGAAACCGCTCCTTCCTCAAGTGCACCCATACAAGATCTCCAGGCTGAAATGTGACCAACCGACGTCCCTTGTTGGCCTTGTTAGCGTTGTATTCAGCCTTGAGCGTCAGCTTCTCTCGAGTTCGTTCATGCAGCTCCTTGATGAACTCGACATGCTTACCTGCCTCAAATGATTATTTGTCTCTCATAGGATATGGAGTAAGATCAAAAGGGGTTAGTGGATTAACACCATACACACATTCAAATGGACTGATTTTAGTAGCCGAATGCATGGTTCGATTATAAGCAAATTCCACATGAGGTAAGGCTTCTTCCCAAAGTTTCAAATTCTTCCTAATAATGGCTCTTAGGACAGTAGGAAGGGTTCTATTAGTCACCTCAGATTGGCCATCAGTTTGGGGGTGGCTAGAAGTAGAGAATAGCAATCTAGTTCCCAATTTATTCCATAAAGTACGCCAAAAATGACTTAAGAATTTCACATCCCTATCACTAACAATAGTTTTAGGCACACCATGCAACCTAGTTAACTTCTCTAAGGAATAGATTAGCAACGTTGGTAGCATCATCAGTTTTATGACATGCAATGAAATGAGCCACTTTAGAGAACCTATCGACCACTACAAAGATTGAATCCCTCCCCTTCTTAGTTCTAAGCAACCCAACAATAAAATCCATAGAAATGTCTTCCCATGGGGCTGAGGGGGTCGGCAGTGGTGTATAAAGGCCATGGGGCATAAGCTTAGCTTTGGCTTTAATGCAATCTATGCATCTCTAAGCATATGTGGCCAATAAAAGTGTGATTTCAGTGTATTATATGTCTTATCCCGTCCAAAATGTCCTATTAAACCACCACTATGGGCTTCACTAACAAGTAGTAATCTTAATGAACATCGAGGAATACAAACTTGATCTTTTCGAAATAAGAATCCATCATGTATATAGAAGCCATCGAAAGGACCTGATTCTAAGCATTTTCGAAAAGTGTTACCAAAATCTAGATCAGATTCATATAATTCCTTTATGTAAACAAGGCCTAAGACTCTAGAATCCAAAGTGGTTAAAATCACATGTCGTCTAGCTAAAGCATTAGAATCGAAATCGGCTATTAGAACATGTCTCCTAGATAATGCATCGACAACCACATTGTCTTTGCCTTTCTTATACTTAATTACATAAGGAAATGTTTCTATGAACTCCATCCATCTACCATGTCTCCTATCAAGTTTATCTTGGCTTTTAAAGTGTTTTAATGATTTATGATCAGTTCTAAGAATAAACTCGCTAGGCCATAGATAGTGAGACCATGTCTTAAGTACTCGAAACAAAGCATACAATTCCTTATCATAGTAGAGTAATTAAGACAAGCACCTTTCAACTTCTCAGAAAAGAAAGCAATAGGCTTACCTCCCTGCATAAGGACTCCACCAATTCCTACTCCGCTAGCATCACACTCGACCTCAAAAGGCTGAGTAAAGTCCGGCAAAGCTAGCAGAGGTGCGTGAGTCAGCTTATCCTTAAGTGTGTTGAATGCGTCCTCCTGAGCTGCTCCCCATGTGAACTCACTCCTTTTCTTTGTAAGCTCTGTAAGTGGGGCTGAGATGGTGCTGAAATCTCGCACAAAGCGTCGGTAGAAGCTCGCAAGACCTTGGAAGCTGCGTACATGGCCTATGTTGGTGGGGGTCGGCCACTCTTGGATGGCTTTAATCTTTGATTCATCAACACGCAGTCCTTTAGAGCTCACTTTACTTACCTTCCGCTTCTCAATCTCATCAGCTACTTGTGTAGGCGTTATAGGTTTGAGAATGACATTCTTTCCCTGAAAAGTAAAGGTATAGCGATTAGTAAACCCATCATGAATAACCTTTCGATCAGATTGCCAAGGACGGCCTAATAGAATATGACAAGGTTGCATAGGCACAATATCACATAAAACATCATCTTCATAATGTCCTAGTTTAATATGCACTTTAACTTGTCTATGAACTTTTAATAAGCCACAATCATTCATCCAATGCAATTTGTAAGGTCTAGGGTGTTGGACAGTAGGTAAATGCAATTTGTCAACCATTTCTTGACTAGCTAAATTACAGCAACTACCTCCATCAATGATCACATTTACAACCTTTCCTTTAACTAGACAACGAGTATGAAATAAGTTTTCTCTTTGATTATCTTCACATGGTGTAGGAACAACACTTAAAACTCTTCTAACAATCAAAGATTCTCCATGTTCATATTCAACCTCATTATCATCATTTTCATAGCAAACAAGGTTTAGGTTCTGATCATTATCATTATTAGCATTCTCATCATGTTCATCACAAGAGTTTTCAGATTCATATTCTCCAAATTGATTAACCATGAGAGTTTTCTTATTAGGGCAATCCTTCATATAATGTCCTCTACCTTGGCATTTAAAGCATACAATATCTCTAGAACGAGTGGTAGAAGGGTTAGGATTACTCCCTTTGGGACCAGTAGATGTCCCAGACGATTCTCGTCCATTCCATGGGCCTTTACCCTTGTCGAGGGGCTGTTGGGGCTGTCGACCTTCACTCCTCCATTGGGGCTGCTGAGCTCGCTCCCTAGAGCCCATCTCCGAGCGCCCTTGGGGCTGTTGGGGCCGAGATTGGCGCCACCCTTGTTGCTGGCCACTCGACACCCTATTGCCTTGGCTTTTGTAGCGTTGTCCCTTTTCTACTTTCATAGCTAGATGTAAAAGTTTAGTAGGAGTAGTATAGGGAAAATAATCAATTTCATGAGCTAAAGCAGGATGTAAGATTCGAAGATATCTAACATTAGTTTTCTCATGAGTTTCGACCATATTAGCTCTAGCCATGGCTTCTTGCATAACATTAAATGTTTCCTCAACAGTTTTACTACCTTGTTTAAGGTTTTCTAATCTGTTTAATAGCTCTCTATCATAATGTTGAGGTACAAATCTATTTCTCATGACCACTTTCAATTGTTCCCAAGAAGCAATAGGTGCATCAAGGGATCTTCTTCTTTCCTTAACAAGATTATCCCACCAGATTAATGCAAAACCTTGAAACTCTAGGGAAGCTAGTTGTACTTTCTTAGGTTCTGAGAAATTATGACAATTCCAGATTTGCTCCATTTTAATTTCCCAATCAATATAAGCATTTGGATCAGTTTTACCATCAAAAGGAGGAATCTTTACCTTAACCTTACCCATACCGTCGTCGTCATTGAACCTAGGTGGTCGGTTCGGATTTCCCCTTTGATTCCGTCTCGGGCGTCGCTCCCAATACTCCTCTTCTTGGAAGTCGTCATCTTGCTCCGAGTAATAAAATTGCTCTTGATAGCCACGTCCTCTTCCCCTTCCCTGTCCTTGACCTTGCACATTAACAAACCCATTATTCCGATCATTTCTCCCACCTTGTGGAGAGTTGTTTTCATTGAATAAAGGATTATCTAAATTAACATTGACATGAGGATTAGGATTAGGAATAGGGTTAGGATTAACGACCTCTCTTTCATCATTAGGTATCTCAACTCGCTCTTGCTGACCTATGGTGTTCGAACCACTAGGCCTAGAGCTCTCTAATGCAGCCACCCTTGCTGTTAGCGCAGCCAATGATTCAGGAACACCCGTTCTGTTGTTCATGATAGTCGTCATGTTGTTCATCATGGTCTGAAATTGCTCGGGCGTCACTGTTGCACTTGAGTTAGTGGCATTGTTACCACCATTGTTTCCCTGATTAGTAGACATTATAACAAAGACCAAAGAAACAAGGAACTAAGTTAAAGGTTAGTAAAACTTATAAACACCTCACAATTGTGTTTCGCTCACACTCCCTCTCTGATTGATATATCACGCTTGCTAGGGCAATCCGCTTTGGGCAAATCAATTACCAAGCAAAGAACAAAGCAATCCAAGTATATGAATCAAGAGAATGAATGAAACAACTCACAAGAGTACTCAACAAGGGGGCTGTAGTACTCGACAAACTCAAGAGAGAACTCGACAGGGGTCAAGATCACTCGACTCAAGCAAATACAACTCGATAACAGCAATAATCAATTTGATCCAAGCAACAATCAGCAAGAATCAACTCGAAATAGACTAATGAGTACTCGAACAGCAAAACAAGCACTCGACTCAAACAAAAGAGAACTCGACCAGGGGGAGATCTCTTCGACACACACACACAATAGCACTTCAAGAGAATAGAAGTACTCGACACAGCTAGCAAACAACTTCGACAAAGCTGTAAACAAAGAGAACGAATAGAAAAACTCAAGAAAGAATGGAAATTCACCTCTTTTGATTGAAAACCTTAAGTTATGATGTTGTAGTTGCAAAGTAGGGTTTCAATTTTGTGGAGGTGTATGTGTTTAGGGATAGGTATGTTGATTAGGGCTGAGAAGAGGGTTCACCAATGATGTCCTTGGGAGCTTTCTTGCACTAGATCAACAACTAACAAACACTTTCTCTTTCGTTTGAATTTTCGGACCTTAATTTACTGTTTTTTTTTTTTTGAAAATGTGAAACTAATGCAAGAAAAGACTCAAATTAATGTATAGGACTCGAAAATCTGGTATAGATGGTGATAAAAGATGAAAATTCAGCCCTAATGTAAAGATATAGATAGAATGGCTAATTTAGGTAATAGGATCTATCTTGTGCCTTTTTAGATAGTTGATAGATATAATGGAAATTAATATCCAACAACTTAAAATTTCTGATTTTTGATAGGCAATAGATAAATGGAATTAGATAAAAGATAAATCAAAATTCCAAAGATAGAATAGATAAACAAAAGGATAGAAAAGATAGAACAAACTAGGGTTTGCTTTGTGTGGTATGTAGAATCGGCCAAGCAAGGGTATGGGGACAGAAATTGCCGTCGGCTCTAGGGTGTTCACAAAGGCTGTGTTCACCACTTGGTCGACTCCACGGTCTCGGCTAGGCTTTGTGTTTAGGCTATGCAACCACAAACAATCACAAACTCAAGATTAGTGCAATAATCAATAAAGAATGCAAGAAGTAAAAGACCAAAACAAGAAAAGGACTCTTTTTTGTGGTTTTTGTGTTTATGAAAAGAAAAGACTCAATCTTGATGTCGGAAACCAAAGCTCTGATGCCAATTTGATACGGGGTTAGCCGTAGGTTGGTCCGATCTTCGACAACAAGCAAGAATAATCAAGAACTAATAAAGAAACTCAAGAACTTAATCAAGAACGATCAAGAACTCAAAGAACGCAGCAAGAAATAACAAGAAAGATGCAAGATTTATGCAAGACTCAACAAGAAAGCAAAGAAACGCAGCAAGACTCTCAAGAATCGATCAAGATAGGACAAGATCGACCAAGAAACACCAAGAACAGAGGCTGTCCTCAATGTCGACTCAAAGAAGTTGAACAAGACTCGATAAAGACTCGAAATTGCAACAAAGAATGAAAAGACACGACCGATAAGGACTGAAACGATCTATGCAGAACAAGATAAAGACCCCAGGCCTCCTCAGAGGGTAGGAACCAATACCAATGACTACACAACCCGCCTCTACAACCCTACACAATCAAGCGGACAACTTGAAGGCACAAGGAGGGGGCTTGTGGATACTAGATTCACCAAGTCTTGCGAAGTTGATGAACGGCAAAGCAAACCAAGCTGAGATTATCAATCAATTCGAGATCACGAAGAGCACAGCTCAATCCGGCCTGATCTCTCTCTCTATGTGTTTCACACGTTAGAGAAGAATACTTTCTGTATTATGAATGTTCCAATTTGTTTACAAGGAAAACTCGGCATTATAAAGGCCCTAGGGGCTGTTCTGGCCGGCCTAACTAGATAGAAAGATAAAACTAATAACTAATGGGCTTAATGAAATAAACCTAAGAACATAAGTAAATAAGGTTTTAAAAAGACGAATTAAGAAAAGCCCAATTCAGCCCAATAATGTTCATAAGCTGAAATTAGACATTAACACTTAATGAAATTCGGCCTAAGCATGTTTAAGGTGGCTCGGCCTCCACTTGTGCTCCAATGCACATGTATGTCTTCAATGTTGGCTCGGGGAGTTGAACCTTGCTCGAGAACAAAGCATGACCCACAAAGTTGAATAGTCTCTCTGAAGCTTCTTAGCTCTAGCTCGAGTCATTGGTCATTCTCCAAGTATGATGGGTGTGTCTGGAGTTGTAGAAGATGGTCCCGCATCACATGAAGACCAATTTCATTGCTGTTCGGTACTAAATTATCAAATGCAGGACAAATGCTAACAGGTAAAACCTCAACATTAGTAACACATGCACTGCAAGGCTGTATATCTATACTATCCACATTGTCAGAGTTCTCACAAAACCCCCCAGGAAGATTACTCGGATTAGCAGCTGTCATAGTCTGGTCTATCATCACTTCACCAGGAACAGCCTCCTTGAACCTGGTACCTACCGACTGATTCAGCACTATGAGATCCCCAGCACTACAAGATCTTCTTGGTACCCAAATCTGCTTGACAACAGGTTTTTTTACGAAGGAAGCCACCAGCAGAGGGCAAATTCGTGTTCTTCTTACACTGATCAGTATTATGCCCAAACAAATTACACAGAACACACATCTTGGGCAGCCACTCAAAGATAACATCCTGTGTCTTTTCCTTACCATACTCATCTTCTAAAATAATACTCCTACTTGCTTCAAGTGCATTAACTTCAACGAGCATGCGGGCATAAGAGATTCGATCTCCCTTAGCTGTACTGTCATCCAGGCATATTGGAACACCGACGGCACATCCAACAATCCTGCTAAGGGTGTTGAAGTTGAAATAGATGGGATCCAGATTTGGGAGACACACCCAGATCGGGATACTCTTGAAGCTACTCCAATCTATCGCTTCACCAGGGCACCATTGCTTCAGTATAAGGGGGCGAGACCCACCAATATTCCATGGACCATTCCTCAGAACCCACACACGTTCATCCTCGCTTCTGAATTTAAACAGGAAAACACCATTGCTCTTTCGATGAATTCTGGGTCTGACCTCTTTCCATTCCTCCTCGACGAATGCTCTAACCCTATCGCTTCATCAGGGCACCATTGCTTCAGTATAAGGGGGCGAGACCCACCAATATTCCATGGACCATTCCACTTTCTCTGATGACACTGCTATTTTGACGGCTTCATCACTTGAAATGCAAACATCTTCATTTTCACAAGCAGCAGATGTTTGCCCAAGCACAGACCGCCCATCGACAAAATCATATGCTTCAACACTCACCAGGGGTGACCTCTGCACAGAAGGGGTCGGTACATCACCCTCTGCATCACTGTCACCAGAAGGTGTCTCAACTACTTCAACGGTGTCACCACAATCAATGACATCTGCAAGCTCGGCCAAAACATATAGCCTCGCAGTTTGACAAGCATCCAATTTATCGGATTTAGGGGAATGGGTGTCAGCGGCCAAAACATCAACCTTGTCGTCGCAAACATGAACTTCACCACAAGATTTGGAAGAATGGGTATCGGCAGTAAAATCTTCACCCTTGTCATCACCAACACTGACTTCACAATCAGATGTAGAGACTGCAACATGAATATCTACGGGCTCCACTCCATGGGCACCCTCAGTATCAAGAACAGGAACTGAAGGAATAACAAAAGGCCTGTCAACAGTACTATCATATACTGGCCTACCACTACCCACACCACCATTCTTCTTCACCTTATACCTTCACTGATAGACAATATTCAGCGGGACATCATCTTCTAATAGATCACATGAATCACTACCCAACCGACATCTCTTGGAAGGTGAAGCAACCACATCAACCTCCTTATGCAAATCTGTGTCAGCAGTAACTCTCTTCACGTCCTTAAAAGGAATAACTGTACCACATGTCCTCACTGCTGAAGCCTTCTGTCGAGGCATCTTTACATCACTCTTGACGGATTTTTTACGGTCTGAAGCAATGTAGGGATTGAATAGAACACAACTTGCAGAACGACCCCTCCTCAGGAAAACCCGTTCCTCAGAGGTATCGCTGGACTCCACCTTCTGTTTCTTTTTACCACCCATCCCTCCAGTGGAAGATTTCCTCTTCTTTGAGGTCCCTACATCTTCTTTATCCCCCTCAGGGAAAACTTCAAAAGCAGTTTCAAAGGACTTACCATCCTGTTTCTTTCTAGCAGCCTTGCCTCTCTTCACAGGTGTCTTCTTGTTTGAGGTCTCGCCTTTATCATGTTTCAGCAAGACATTAGCTTCTTCATCCTCAACCGGGAGAGCCCTGTTTGAAAACTTAGCTTCATATGCCCTTCTACGAACACGACGACTCTCATACAATGTCGCATCAACAAGTCCAGAAACTATTTCCTCAACTGATGCATCAACTACAGGATAAGCTTTTTCACCAGCAAACGCCATTCTTTCAGTGCGTGCAAACTCCCCATAACTAGGGAACAACGGAGAGTGGATAAAACGCATGTATCAAAATAAAAACCCAAAGATGCATCAAATAAAAATGTTATTTCGGAGAGAAAATATAAAATTATTACCAAATCGCCATGAAAGAACTTCTCAGCTTCAGCGTATACTTGGCTATAATCACATTGCCAGTGCAACAAGTATGGATCTCTATCAGGCATCTTCAAATTATAGTCAAAATTAACGGAGATAGCTAGGAAAGCTTCTAATATCCAAGCCTGTTACAAAAGAAAACTCATTATGACACTACAAAACAATATTTAAATAATGGTCACATAAGCATTAAAGGTGTGCTGACACAGACAAAAAAATGATGAAATAAGACATGCAATAACTAAAGCACAATACCTGGAATGCAAGGCAATACCCATACATTTGATAAGAACCCCTAACCCCATTCCGATCTGCAACAGAAGAACTCTTCAATGACTTCAACAAACGGGTGTATGAGTCTCTACCCCAAGGATATAGTTCAAACTCCTTCTCATTGCACGCAAGAGATAAGAATTGTGCACTTACAACTTCTGACCCCCTATAAACAATTAACCTCTCAATCAGCAACAACTTTGCCATAATCAACTTCTTCTTAGACATCTTTTTCTCAGATATGAAACGATCAAGTAACTCATCATGAGTCATTTTCTTCTGCCCAAAAAATTCAAATATTGACACTTTCTTTGGGATATTACAAACGCGGTCTTCACAAGGAAGGCCTGTAATAACATGAAACTCAGCAATTGAAAAACGTGCAAGATGTCCACCAACTCTAAATCACAACTCATTCTCTTTTTGTGTTTGTACTTGACGGAGCACCATTTGATGCATAAGCTGAAAATTCGTAACCATTTTGGTGCCTTGCTTGAAAAGGTAAATATAGAGATGTGGTGGTAAACACCAGATTACAAAAAGATGAGACTAAACCAAGAGTCTCATGTAAAAGGAACCGTATAACCCAAAATGGCCCCTCTATGCCCTCCAACCATGCAAATATATTAAAATCTACCCAAAAAAACATCAACTCTCTAACTCTCAGCTAGCTTCTATACCACTATACCACCCTACCACTCGTTACTCTCAAACACTTAACCTCCTATCTAAGTACCTACTTTTCCAATTCCTTTCCATGAGTGACTTGCACTTCCACTTCACGGAAATTCGATTTTTAAAATTTTCGATGATAAGCCTAGCATAAAAACTCTCGAGTCAAAGCCTTCGTCGCTGAACACCACCTTGTTCCTCGCCATCCATGTGAAGTAAACCAGTGCTTGGAATGCTAAGAGCTTGGCCTGGAAGGGAAGGGACCTCTGAACAGAACTGGACTCTGAAGCAAACCAGTGCAACCAATCTGCTATAGTCAGGAACCTACAGCTGATACCTACCCAATCCAGAACAAACGTCTGCACTTCCACCACTGCTGGGCAAGAGAACCAGATTGGTGCCTTGCGTCAGCACCCATCCAACGCAACTTTTTTGCAGAGTATTGTAGTGAGAAGGACACAAATGCTCCTCGATCAAATCACAGACAGAAGGATATGAATATATGTTGGATCTACAACGAAATCGCTCAGAAACAGGAATGCAATATTCCAAACCCTGATCAATAATAGAAAATTAAGCACAAAAACAACCATCAGATTAAGAAAAAACTACAACTTGCTCATCAAAATAAAAAAAAACTTACATCGGAACCAGGATAAGAGGTGGATGAATCAGAAGATTGAGCTCCTGCAAGAAACAACATACAGAACAATGTAAATATATAGTAACAGAATCTCTGATGACACAAACAACCATAAACAATAACAATAAAATGTTACAAAGAAATAGTAAAATAACATAAACATCACAAAACACAACACAAAACACCAAATCCAAACACAGACATTGTTGGAACTATAATAAACTAACACAAAAACAGACAGTGTCAGCCCCATACACATGAACATAGTAGCAGATAAGTACACTATCATCGACACAAACAATCGAAAGCATGGAAAACAGATTCACATACACGAAAAACACTAAAAAGGCACTTACAAAGTGCCATACAGCAAAATTGACGAAAAGAAACAGTTAAAATCAACGAATATACATATGCAACTTCCATATACTACAGAAACTACTAAAAAACGCACATAAGTATGCATATAAAGCATCGATTTAACCATAGATTGTCAATATTATAATGAAAAAACAAAAAAAATAAACATACACAAACTTAATCCAAAACCCTAGTGCGACAAATTTCGCAAAAATCCCCCAAATTTTTAACTGAGCTGCTGGATGACGACATTAAAGTAAACGACGAAAACACCGAACTTTACCGAAGCAAGGAAGAACAATCGAGCGAATCAAGCCGGAAAAAGCACCAAGCCGGAAAACGAGCAACGAACCAAGCCAGGGAATGCAAGATGAAAAACTTCGAGCAAAGAGAGAGTTCGAAAGAGGAGGAAATCGATTTTCTCGGAAACAGGAAAAACTGTCCGTACAAAGCGAAAATAGGTATATATAGGGGCCATTTTGCTAAATTGTCCAAATACGCGACCATTTTGCAAAAACGTTCAAATAAAATGCCTATTTTACAAAAAAAATTCATGATTTAATTCCCTTTTTATCAAGCAAATTCAGCAAAAATAATATGGAGAGAAATAAAATTCGTCCAAGATAGATAGATCAAAAGATAGATAAAGGATAAAGATAGAACTTGGCTAATTTAGGTAAATGGATCTATCTTAAGCCTTAAAGATATATGATAGATCTAATAAAATTAAATCCACCAAATAAAATCTGAATTTTAATAAGGCAATGGAAATAGATAGAGCAAATATTCCAAAGATAGAAAAGGATAGAACAAACTAGGGTTTGTCTTGTGTGGTGTGGTAGAGTCGGCCAAGCAAGAACTATGGGGACACAAGGCTGTTCCGTCGGCCGTAGTGCACACAAAGGGATGCGTACACTTGTGGTCGACTCCACATGTCTCGGCTAGGCTTGTGTTTAGGCTATGCAACCACAAATAATCACAAACTCAAGATTAGTGCAATAATCAATTCAAGAATGCAAGAAGTAAAAGACCAAAACAAGAAAATGACTCTTTTTCTTTTCTGAAAAGTTGAAAGATGCTTGTCTTAACTACTCTACCTATGATAAGGAATTATATTGATACGGGGTTAGCCGTAGGTTGGTCCGATCTTCGACAACAAGCAAGAATAATCAAGAACTAATAAAGACGCAGCAAGAACTAACAAGAAAGATGCAAGATTTATGCAAGCTTCAACAAGAAAGCAAAGAAACGCAGCAAGACTCTCAAGAATCGATCAAGATAGGACAAGATCGACCAAGAAACACCAAGAACAAAGGCTGTCCTCAATGTCGACTCAAAGAAGTTGAATAAGACTCGATAAAGACTCGAAATTGCAACAAAGAATGAAAAGACACGACCGATAAGGACTGAGTCGATCTATGCAGAACAAGATAAAGACCCCAGGCCTCCTCAGAGGGTAGGAACCAATACCAATGACTACACAACCCGCCTCTACAACCCTACACAATCAAGCGGACAACTTGAAGGCACAAGGAGAGGGCTTGTGGATACTAGATTCACAAAGTCTTACGAAGTTGATGAACACAAAGCAAACCAAGCTGAGATAGATACCAATTCGTGATCAACGAGCACAGCTCTAGTTAGATCAACAAGACACTCCATGTGTTTCACACAATTTGAGAGATCTAAATTCTATTCATCATGTTCTAATTGAATTACAATAGGAGAACTCGGAATATATAGGCCACACAGGGCTGTTGGGCCGAGTTAGATGATAGAATAAGATAAAACTAACATCTAATGGAAATAATAAAAATAACCTTAAAGTTTCCTAAAATAACTTAAGTAAAAGAAATACTAAAAATAGGAAATAAACATAATGTTCCAAAACTTAACAAAATCCCGTCAAAACCAGCAGCATCTCAAAGAATGTGGATTTCGGCCAAGCTATAGGACGAATCTGGAAAAACCTTCAACAGCAAAGTTGTAGATCTCTTCGTCCTCGTTCCAACAAGGTATGGCACGCCTCAATCCGATCAATATTGAATCCGTACGACCCATTTTACAGAGACGTCGAAAAGCTGTCAAGTTGCTGAACGAATGTAAAAACGCCAAGCTTCCACCTTTGTACCTTCTCCCATGGTGGAGCTTTCTTCTTCCTCTTGATAAGGACATCATCCGAAGGTGTTTTGGATGGTCCCGCATCAATCTCCCTTTCTTGAAAAGGATTCGTCCTCGAATCCAAGGTTGCATTTGATTCCGCAAAGGCATCCACACGAGCTCCTGGATCGAATACCACATGTCCATGGAAACCCTTCTCAAGGCTGATTGGTGTAGGGATTGACCACTCCTCGATGGTTATTATCTGAGCTTCATCTACAAAATCAAGAAAAGAAATTTTATGAGTGCATAATTCAGATTCCACATTAATGCCATGATGTTCTAACTTAATATGCATTTGAGCTTGGTCAATGATCCCTAAGTTTACATCCAATGCTAGCAAGTTTTCTTCCTTTTTCAAGGCTGAATTTTCAATTAATTCAAGGCTAGCAATAGTAGAAGAATTTGCACCATCAATGATCATATTAGAAACTTTGCCTTTTTCTAAGCATTTAGTATGACATAAATCCTCTCTTTGATTATCATCACAAGACATAGGTTGAACATTTAAAATAATCAAAGAATCATCATGTTCATATGTAATGCAAACATCATGATCATAGGCAAGTAAATTAAGATCTTGATCATTATTAACAACATGATTTACATGATCAGTAATCAACGAATTATCTATGCTAGAAGAAACATTAAGTTGAGTAGAAATGGGATGAGTTTCTTCCCTTTCAATTGGTGGCACTTCATCTCTCGGTGGGACTCCTTGTACGAACACCGTATTAGAGCCACAACGCTGAAACTCTATTGCTGCAAGGCTGTTTTCCATCTTAGCTATGCTGACATTCATCTTAGCTATGTTCTCCATGAAGGTATTGTACCAGTCATTGCCCTGGCTATTAGACATCGCAAATAAAGACAAACAAAGAACTACGTGAAAGTTAGAAAAATATAAACAATCTCACAATGTGTTTCGCTCACACTCCTCTCTCCGATTGGTATGTCACGCTTGTTAGGGCAAACCGCTTTGGGCAAATCAACAACCAAGCAATAGACTAGGCAATCAAAGTATATAATGAATGAAACAAACAACAAAGTACTCGACAAAAGGGATAGAGTACTCGACAGCAGCTGTAAGCAATTGATTCAAGCAAAACAGATGGGTAATTGCAAGGAATCAACTCGACAAAACAAGGAGATCACTCGGCTGGGGCTGAGATCACTCGACACACACAAGAGAGAACTCGGCAAGGGCTGAGATCACTCGACTCAATCAAAGCAAGCACTCGACAGTATCAATGAACACACAACAGCACTCGATCAAGGTGAAAAGAATACTTGACACACACAGCAGCACTTTGAATAAGAAAATCATTGCTTGACACAAAGAGAAAATAAAAAAAACAAAAGAAAAACTTGGAAATTTACCTCTTTGATTGAAAACCTTAAGTTATGATGTCGTAGTTGCAAGGTAGGGTTTCAATTTTTGTGGAGGTGTATGTGTTTAGGGATAGTGGGTATCGATTAGGGCTGAGAAAAGGTTCACCAAATAGTCCTTGGGAGCTTTCTTGCACTAGATCAACAAACAACTAACAAACACTTTCTCTTTTTTTTTTTTTTTAATTTTCGGACTGCTTCTTTTCTGTTTTTTTTTTTTTTTTTTAATGCAAGAAAGACACCTAACAAGGGAGGACTCGAAAATTCTGATGAAGATGGTGATAAAAGATAAAATTTATAGCCCTAATATAAATAAATAGACAACCTTTGAATAAATATGGTAACAAGATCTATCTTATGCCTTAATAGATATTTGATAGATATAATAAATTAAATCCACCAAAAATCAGAATTTAAATAGGCAATAGATAATATGGAAATAGATATAGATAGATCAAAAGTTCCAAAGATAGTATCAGAGCTCTGATACCAATTTGATACAGGGTTAGCCGTAGGTTGGTCCGATCTTCGACAACAAGCAAGAATAATCAAGAACTAATAAAGACGCAGCAACAACTAACAAGAAAGATGCAAGATTTATGCAAGATTCAACAAGAAAGCAAAGAAACGCAGCAAGACTCTCAAGAATCGATCAAGATAGGACAAGATCGACCAAGAAACACCAAGAACAAAGGCTTTCCTCAATGTCGACTCAAAGAAGTTGAACAAGACTCGATAAAGACTCGAAATTGCAACAAAGAATGAAAAGACACGACCGATAAGGACTGAGTCGATCTATGCAGAACAAGATAAAGACCCCAGGCCTCCTCAGAGGATAGGAACCAATACCAATGACTACACAACCCGCCTCTACAACCCTACACAATCAAGCGGACAACTTGAAGGCACAAGGAGGGGGCTTGTGGATACTAGATTCACCAAGTCTTACGAAGTTGATGAACACAAAGCAAACCAAGCTGAGATAGATACCAATTCGTGATCAACGAGCACAGCTCTAGTTAGATCAACAAGACACTCCATGTGTTTCACACAATTTGAGAGATCTAAATTCTATTCATCATGTTCTAATTGAATTACAATAGGAGAACTCGGAATATATAGTGATGCGGGACCATCTTCTACAACTCCAGACACACCCATCATACTTGGAGAAGGACCAATGACTCGAGCTAGAGCTAAGAAGCTTCAGAGAGACTCATTCAACTTTGTGGGTCATGCTTTGTTCTCGAGGAAGGTTCAACTCCCCGAGCCAACATTGAAGGCATATATGTGCATTGGAGTGCATAATGAGGCCGAGCCACCTTGAATAAAGCTTGGGCCGAAATTATCTAAGTGTTAGAGCTTAATTTCAGCTTATGAACATTATTGGGCTGAATTGGGCTTTTCTAGTTATTATTTTTAAGGACCTTATTTTACTTATGTTCTTAGGTTTATTTCATTAAGCCCATTAGTAATTAGATCTATCTATTTCTATCTACTATGGCCGGCCAAACTCAGCCTTAGGGCCTATATATTTTCGATTCTTCCATGTAAACAAATTGGAACTTTGATAATTACAATTCTCTCATAAAGAGTGTTTATACCATCGAGTGTTTGTTGATTCAATTAGAGCTGTGCTCATTGATCATCGATTGATACATATCTCAGCTTGGTTTGCTTTGCCGTTCATCAACTTCGCAAGATTTGGTGAATCTAGTATCCACAAGCCCCTCCTTGTGCCTTCAAGTTGTCCGCTTGATTGTGTAGGGTTGTAGAGGCGGGTTGTGTAGTCATTGGTATTGGTTCCTACCCTCTGAGGAGGCCTGGGGTCTTTATCTTGTTCTGCATAGATCGACTCAGTCCATATCAGGTCGTGTCTTTCAATTCTTGTTTACAAATTTCGAGTCTTTATCATTCTTTATCAGTTCTTGTCGAGTCTTGTTACATTCTTGATCGATCTTGATCTATCTTGGTCGAATCTTGCATTGTTCTTGCTGCGTTCTTTAAGTCTTTCTTGTTTCTTGTTTAGTTCTTGCTTGTTGTCGAAGATCGGACCATCACACGGCTAACCCCGTATCAAATTGGCATCAGAGCTTTGGTTTCCGACATCAAGATTGAGTTTTTTCTTTTTCATAAACACAAAATCCACAAAAAAGAGTCCTTTTCTTGTTTTGGTCTTTTACTTCTTGTTTATTTATTTGATTATTGCACTAATCTTTTGTTTGTGATTGTTTGTGGTTGCATAGCCTAAACACAAGCCTACCCGAGACCGTGGAGTCGACCAGATCAGTGTGCACAACCCTTGTGTCACTCAGGAGCCGACGGCAAGCCTCTTGTCCCCATAGTCGAGTAGCTTTGGTCGACAGCCCCATTCACACACAAAGAAACCCTACTGTGTCTATCTTTTCTATCTTTTCTATCTTTGGCATATTTGTTCTATCTTCTATCTAAATTCCATTTATTTATTGCCTTTACAAAAATCTGATTTTTGGTGGATATAAATCATATTTATCTATCATTTATCTTTAAGGCTTTAGATAGATCCACTTACCAAAGATAAACAAAAGCCTCACCTATAAATACATCTTTAGGGCTGAATTTCTATCATCTATCACCAACATATCATATTTTCGAGTCCTTTTCTCATTATTGTTAGTTTTCTTGCATTAGTTTCAGATAAAAAAAAAAAAAACAGTAAATTAAGTTCCGAAAATTCAAAAAAAAAAAAGAGAAGAAAGTGTTTGGTTGTTGTTTGTTGATCTAGTGCAAGAAAAACCTAAAGGACTCAACTTTTTGGTGATTCTCCATAGCCCTTGTCATCAGCCCAAAACCTAAACACATACACCTCCACAAAATTGAAACCCTACCTTGCAACTACAACATCATAACTTAAGGTTTTCTATTCTTCTCTTTGTTTACAGCTTTGTCGAAGTTGTTTGCTAGCTGTGTCGAGTACTTCTATTCTTTTGAAGTGCTATTGTGTGTGTGTCAAAGAGATCTCCCCCTGGTCGAGTTCTCTTTTGTTTGAGTCGAGTGCTTGTTTTGCTGTTCGAGTACTCATTAGTCTATTTTCGAGTTGATTCTTGCTGATTGTTGCTTGGATCAAATTGATTATTGCTGTTATCGAGTTGTGTTTGATTGAGTCGAGTGATCTCAGCCCTTGCCGAGTTCTCTCCTGTTAGTGTCGAGTGCATTAGACCCCTGTCGAGTGCACCTTCGTTGTGTCGAATTGATTCCTTGCAATTGCCTTTGTTTTTGCTTGAATCAAGTGTTTACAGCTGCTGTCGAGTGCTCTTTCTCCTTTATCGAGTACTTTGCTGTTTGTTTCATTCACTACATACTTTGATTGCTTAGTTTTTGCTTGGTAGTTGATTTGCCCAAAGCGGATTGCCCTAGCAAGCGTGATATATCAATCAGAGAGGGAGTGTGAGCGAAACACAATTGTGAGCTGTTTATAAGTTTTACTAACCTTTAACTTAGTTCTTTATTTCTTTTGTCTTTGTTATAATGTCTAACAATCAGGACAACAATGGTGGTAATAACTCCACAAACTCGAGTGCTACTGTGACACCCGAGCAATTCAATACCTTGACGGCCAACATAGCCACCTTGACGGATACATTGGCTGCGATGCAAGCCAATATGGCGGCTTGGGAGAGCTCTAGGCCTAGTGGTTCGAACACCATAGGAGGTCAGCAAGAGCGAGTTGAGATACCTCAAGAAGAAAGAGAGGTCATTAATCCTAACCCTATTCCTAATCCTAATCCTCATGTTAATGTTAATTTACAGAATCCTTTATTCAATGAAAACAACTCTCCACGAGGTGGGAGAAATGATCGGAATAATGGGTTTGTTAATGTGCAAGGTCAAGGACAAGGAAGAGGAAGAGGACGTGGCTATCAAGAGCAATTCTACTACTCGGAGCAAGATGATGACTTCCAAGAAGAGGAGTATTGGGAGCAACGCCCGAGACGGAATCAAAGAGGAAATCAGAACCGACCACCTAGGTTCAATGACGACGACGGCATGGGTAAGGTTAAGGTAAAGATTCCTCCTTTTGATGGTAAGACTGATCCAGATGCTTATATTGATTGGGAAATTAAAATGGAGCAAATCTGGAATTGTCATAATTTCTCAGAACCTAAGAAGGTACAACTAGCATCCCTAGAATTTCAAGGATTTGCATTAATCTGGTGGGATAATCTTGTTAAAGAAAGAAGAAGATCCCTTGATGCACCTATTGCTTCTTGGGGACAATTAAAAGTGGTAATGAGAAATAGGTTTGTACCTCAACATTATGATAGAGAGTTATTGAACAGATTAGAAAACCTTAAACAAGGTAGCAAAACTGTTGAGGAAACATTTAATGTTATGCAAGAAGCTATGGCTCGAGCTAATATAGTAGAAACTCATGAGAAAACCAATGTTAGATATCTTAGGATATTGCATCCCGCTTTAGCTCATAAAATTGATTACTTTCCCTATACTACTCCTACTGATTTGTTACATCTAGCTATGAAAGTAGAAAAGGGACAACGCTACAAGAGCCAAGCTAATAGGATGTCGAGTGGCCAGCAACAAGGATGGCGCCAAAACCGGCCCCAACAGCCCCAAGGGCGCTCGGAAATGGGTTCTAGAGAGCGAGCTCAGCAGCCCCAATGGAGGAGTGAGAGTTGACAGCCCCAGCAGCCCCTCGACAAAGGAAAAGGTCCATGGAATGGACGAGAATCGTCTGGGACATCTACTGGTCCCAAAGGGAGTAATCCTAACCCTTCTACCCTTAGATCTAGAGATATTGTGTGCTTTAAATGCCAAGGTAGAGGACATTATATGAAGGATTGCCCTAATAAGAAAACTCTCATGGTTAATCACTTAGGAGAATATGAATCTGAAAATTCTTGTGATGAACATGACGAGCATGCTAATGACAATGATCAGAACTTAAACCTTGTTTGTTATGAAAATGATGATGATGAGGTTGAATATGAGCATGGAGAATCTTTGATTGTTAGGAGAGTTTTAAGTGTTGTTCCTACACCATGTGATGATAATCAAAGGGAAAACTTGTTTCATACTCGTTGTCTAGTTAAAGGAAAGGTTGTAAATGTGATCATTGATGGAGGTAGTTGCTGTAATTTAGCTAGTCAAGAAATGGTTGACAAATTGCATTTACCTACTGTCCAACACCCTAGACCTTACAAATTGCATTGGATGAATGATTGTGGCTTATTAAAAGTAAATAGGCAAGTTAAAGTGCATATTAAACTAGGACATTATGAAGAAGATGTTTTATGTGATATAGTGCCTATGCAAGCTTGTCATATTCTATTAGGCCGTCCTTGGCAATCTGATCGTAAGGTTATGCATGATGGGTTTACTAATCGCTATACCTTTACTTTTCAGGGAAAGAATGTCATTCTCAAACCCATGACACCTACGCAAGTAGCTGATGAGATTGAGAAGCGCAAGGTAAGTAAAGGTGAGTTAGATCAGGAGGCTCAGTCGAGCCAAGTGGATCCTCAAACTCGATCTAAGAGTGTGTTCTTGGCTTCCAAAAGCACATTCATGGACGACTTTGCAGATGGTGGAACTGTTCTTATGCGCCTTTGCAAGAGCTTGAGTATGTTAAGTGAAGAGCTTAAAGCTTCTCTTCCATTGAACATTCTCGCTCTTCTTGAGGAGTTTAAGGATGTGTTTCCCGATGACATACCACCAGGTCTACCCCCTATTCGTGGAATTGAGCATCAAATTGATCTTATTCCGGGGGCTGCATTACCTAATAGGCCTGCGTATCGTATGAATCCCACTGAGACCCAAGAGGTCCAAACCCAAGTCCAGGAACTGTTGGATAAGGGTTATATTCGAATAAGCTTAAGTCCTAGTGCTGTGCCTGTGTTATTAGTCCCTAAGAAAGATGGTTCATGGAGAATGTGCGTAGATTGTAGGGCTATTAACAACATTACTATTAAATATCGTCACCCTATTCCTAGATTAGATGATATGCTAGATGAGTTACATGGAGCTTCTATATTCTCTAAAATTGATCTTAGAAGTGGCTATCATCAAATTAGAATGAAAGAAGGTGATGAATGGAAAACAGCCTTTAAGACTAAGCTAGGCTTATATGAGTGGTTGGTTATGCCTTTTGGCTTAACTAATGCTCCTAGTACTTTTATGCGCTTAATGAATCATGTGCTTCGAGATTTCATTGGAAAATTTGTTGTTGTTTACTTTGATGATATTCTGATTTATAGCAAATCTTCTAATGAACATGAATCACATCTTAGAGAAGTGCTTAGAACGCTGAGAATTGAACGCTTGTATGCTAATTTAAAGAAGTGTGAATTATGTAATGAACAAGTGTCTTTTCTTGGATTTGTAGTGAGCTCTAATGGACTGCGTGTTGATGAATCAAAGATCAAGGCAATACAAGAATGGCCGACACCCACTAACATAGGACATGTACGCAGCTTCCAAGGACTTGCTAGCTTCTACCGACGATTTGTGCGAGATTTTAGCACAATCTCAGCCCCACTGACCGAGCTTACTAAGAAGAGAAGTGAGTTCACATGGGGAGCAGCTCAGGAGGAAGCATTCAACACACTTAAGGACAAGCTCACCCACGCACCTCTATTAGCTTTGCCGGACTTTACTCAGCCTTTTGAGGTAGAGTGTGATGCTAGCGGAGTTGGAATTGGTGGAGTCCTTATGCAGGGAGGTAAGCCTATTGCTTTCTTTTCTGAGAAGTTGAAAGGTGCTTGTCTTAATTACTCTACCTATGATAAGGAATTATACGCTTTGTTTAGAGTACTTAAGACATGGTCTCACTATCTATGGCCTAGCGAGTTTATTCTTAGAACTGATCATGAATCATTGAAACACTTTAAAAGCCAAGATAAACTTGATAGGAGACATGGTAGATGGATGGAATTCATTGAAACATTTCCTTATGTGATTAAGTATAAGAAAGGCAAAGACAATGTGGTTGCTGATGCATTATCTAGAAGACATGTTCTTTTAACCACTTTGGATTCTAGAGTCTTAGGCTTTGTTTACATAAAGGAATTGTATGAATCTGATTTGGATTTTGGAGATATATTTCGAAAATGCTTAGGAAAGGGTCCTAATGACAGCTTTTATATTCATCAAGGATTCTTATTTCGAAAAGATCAAGTGTGCATTCCTAGATGTTCTCTACGATTATTACTTGTTAGTGAAGCCCACAGTGGTGGATTAATGGGACATTTTGGTAGGGATAAGACATATAGCACACTAAAATCACATTTTTATTGGCCACATATGCTTAGGGATGTAGAACATTGCCTTAAGAGATGCATAGATTGCATTAAAGCCAAAGCTAAGCTTATGCCCCATGGCCTTTATACACCACTGCCGATACCCTCAGCCCTGTGGGAATACATTTCTATGGATTTTATAGTTGGGTTTCCTAGAACTAAGAAGGGGAGGGATTCAATCTTTGTAGTGATTGATAGATTCTCTAAAATGGCTCATTTCATTGCATGCCACAAAACTGATGATGCTACCAATGTTGCTAATTTATTCTTTAGAGAAGTAGTTAGGTTGCATGGTGTGCCTAAAACCATTGTTAGTGATAGGGATGTAAAATTCTTAAGTCATTTTTGGCGTACCTTATGGAATAAATTGGGAACTAGATTTCTATTCTCTACTTCTAGCCACCCCCAAACTGATGGCCAAACTGAGGTGACTAATAGAACCCTTGCTACTGTCCTAAGAGCCATTATTAGGAAGAATTTGAAACTTTGGGAAGAAGCCTTACCTCATGTGGAATTTGCTTATAATCGAACCATGCATTCGGCTACTAAAATCAGTCCATTTGAATGTGTGTATGGTGTTAATCCACTAACCCCTTTTGATCTTACTCCATATCCTATGAGAGACAAAGAATCATTTGAGGCAGGTAAGCATGTTGAGTTCATCAAGGAGCTGCATGAACGAACTCGAGAGAAGCTGAAGCTCAAGGCTGAATACAACGCTAACAAGGCCAACAAGGGACGTCGCTTGGTCACATTTCAGCCTGGAGATCTTGTATGGGTGCATTTGAGGAAGGAGCGGTTTCCAGAAGCCCGGAAGAATAAGCTGTCACCTCGTGGTGATGGACCATTTCGAATCAAGAAGAGAGTGGGCGACAATGCCTACCAATTGGAGCTTCTGGAGACATGGGCGTGAGCGCTACATTCAACGTCGCGGATCTAATCCCTTACTTCGCTGTGGATGAAGACTTGGATTCGTGGTCGAATCCTTTTCAAGAAGGGGAGGTTGATGCGGGACCATCTTCTACAACTCCAGACACACCCATCATACTTGGAGAAGGACCAATGACTCGAGCTAGAACTAAGAAGCTTCAGAGAGACTCATTCAACTTTGTGGGTCATGCTTTGTTCTCGAGCAAGGTTCAACTCCCCGAGCCAACATTGAAGGCATATATGTGCATTGGAGTGCATAATGAGGCCGAGCCACCTTGAATAAAGCTTGGGCCGAAATTATCTAAGTGTTAGAGCTTAATTTCAGCTTATGAACATTATTGGGCTGAATTGGGCTTTTCTAGTTATTATTTTTAAGGACCTTATTTTACTTATGTTCTTAGGTTTATTTCATTAAGCCCATATTAGTAATTAGATCTATCTATTTCTATCTACTATGGCCGGCCAAACTCAGCCTTAGGGCCTATATATTTTCGATTCTTCCATGTAAACAAATTGGAACTTTAATAATTACAATTCTCTCATAAAGAGTGTTTACACCATCGAGTGTTTGTTGATTCAATTAGAGCTGTGCTCATTGATCATCGATTGATACATATCTCAGCTTGGTTTGCTTTGCCGTTCATCAACTTCGCAAGACTTTGTGAATCTAGTATCCACAAGCCCCTCCTTGTGCCTTCAAGTTGTCCGCTTGATTGTGTAGGTTTGTAGAGGCGGGTTGTGTAGTCATTGGTATTGGTTCCTACCCTCTGAGGAGGCCTGGCGTCTTTATCTTGTTCTGCATAGATCGACTCAGTCCATATCAGGTCGTGTATTTCAATTCTTGTTTACAAATTTCGAGTCTTTATCATTCTTTATCAGTTCTTGTCGAGTTTTGTTACATTCTTGATCGATCTTGATCTATCTTGGTCGAATCTTGCATTGTTCTTGCTGCGTTCTTTAAGTCTTTCTTGTTTCTTGTTTAGTTCTTGCTTGTTGTCGAAGATCGGACCATCACACGGCTAACCCCGTATCATATAGGCCACACAGGGCTGTTGGGCTGAGTTAGAGGATAGAATAAGATAAAACTAACATCAAATGGAAATAATAAAAATAACCTTAAAGTTTCCTAAAATAACTTAAGTAAAAGAAATACTAAAAATAGGAAATAAACATAATGTTCCAAAACTTAACAAAATCCCGTCAAAACCAGCAGCAGCTCAAAGAATGTGGATTTCGGCCAAGCTATAGGACGAATCTGGAAAAACCTTCAACAGCAAAGTTGTAGATCTCTTCGTCCTCGTTCCAACAAGGTATGGCACGCCTCAATCCGATCAATATTGAATCCGTACGACCCATTTTACCGAGACGTCGAAAAGCTGTCAAGTTGCTGAACGAATGTAAAAACGCCAAGCTTCCACCTTTGTACCTTCTCCCATGGTGGAGCTTTCTTCTTCCTCTTGATAAGGACATCATCCGAAGGTGTCTTGGATGGTCACGCATCATATATGCTTTGTTTAGAGTACTTAAGACATGGTCTCACTATCTATGGCCTAGCGAGTTTATTCTTAGGACTGATCATGAATCTTTGAAACACTTTAAAAGCCAAGATAAACTTGATAGGAGGCATGGTAGATGGATGGAGTTCATTTAAACAATTCCTTATGTGATTAAGTATAAGAAAGGCAAAGACAATGTGGTTGCTGATGCATTATCTAGGAGACATGTTCTAGAAGCTGATTTCGATTCTAATGCTTTATCTAGAAGACATGTGCTTTTATCCACTTTCGATTCTAGAGTCTTAGGCTTTGTCTATATAAAGGAATTGTATGAACAAGATGCTGATTTTGGAAATACTTTTCGAAAATGCTTAGAATCTGGCCCATTTGATGGTTACTATATACATGATGGGTTTCTATTTCGAAAAGAACAAGTGTGCATTCCTAGATGTTCTATGCGATTATTACTTGTTAGTGAAGCCCATAGTGGTGGATTAATGGGACATTTTGGTAGAGATAAGACATATCATACACTGAAATCAAACTTTTATTGGCCACATATGCTTAGGGATGTAGAACATTGCCTTAAAAGATGCATAGATTGCATAAAAGCTAAAGCTAAGCTTATGCCCCATGGCCTTTATACACCACAGCCGACCCCCTCAGCCCCTTGGGAAGATATATCCATGGATTTTATTGTTGGGTTGCCTAGAACTAAGAAGGGGAGGGATTCTATATTTGTGGTAGTGGATAGGTTCTCTAAAATGGCTCATTTTCTTGCATGCCACAAGACCGATAAGGACTGAGTCGATCTATATAGAACAAGATAAAGATCTCAGGCCTATTATGAGGGTAGGAACCAATGCCAATGACTATATAAACCGCCTCTACAACCCTACACAACCAAGCGGACAACTTGGAGGCACAAGGAGGGGGCTTGTGGATACTAGGATCACCAAGTCTTGCGAAGTTGATGAACACAAAGCAAACCAAGCTAGATCAATACCAATAGTTGCAATTGAAGAGCACAACTCTATTCAATCGACAATCACTCATTGTGTTTCACATAAAAAGAGAGTTTTTCTATTCAATAAGTTCCTACTGAAATACATGAAGGGAACTCGGCATATATAGGCCATGGAAGGCTGTTGGGCCGAGTTTAATGATATAAAAAGATAAATCTAACATCTAATGGAATTAATAAAAATAACCTTAAAGTTTCCGAAAATAACTTAAGTAAGAAAGTTATTAAAAATAGGGTAAATTCGTCTAAAAACAGTGACAACTCTAAGATGGTGATTTTCGGCCAGTGTCAAGGTCGAATATGGAAAAACCTTCAACCACAAAGTTGTAGATCGCTTCGTCTTCGTTCCAACAAGGTATGGCACGCCTCAATCCAATAAATATAGAATCCGTACGACCTATTTTACTGAGGCGTCGAAAAGCTGTCAAATTGCTGCACGAATCTAAAAAACGTCAACCTTTGGATCTTCTCCCATGGTGGAGCCTTCTTCTTCCTCTTGAGAAAGATATCATCCGAATGTGTCTTGGATGGTCCCGCATCAATCTCCCTTTCTTGAAAAGGGTTCGTCCTCGAATCCAAGGTCGCATTTGATTCCGCAAAGGCATCCACAAGAGCTCCTGGATCGAATACCACATGTCCGTGGAAACCCTTCTTAAGGCTGATTGGTGTAGGGATTGACCACTCCATGTTGGTTATTGTCTCAGCTTCGTCAATTTGTAGGCCAATAGAGCTCTCTATAAAACCAAGAAAAGAAACTTTATTAGTGCATAATTCATATTTCATGTTATCTTCATGATGTTCTAACTTAATATGCACTGTAGCTTGGTCATTGATCCCTAAGTTTCCATCCAATGATAGCAAGTTTTCATCCTTTTTCAAGGCTGGATTTTCAGTTAATCCAAGGCTAGTAATAGGAGAAGAATATGCACCATCAATGATCATATTAGAAACATTGCCTTTTTCTAAGCATTTACTATGACATAAATCTTCTCTTTGATTATCATCACAAGACATAGGTTGAACACTTAAATCAATCAAAGATTCATCATGCTCATATTTAATGCAAACATTATCATCACAGGCAAGTAAATTAAGATCTTGATCATTATTAACATGCTCTTTAATTTCAGCAATAAGAGAATTATCTATGCTAGAAGAAACATTATGTGTATTAGCATTATTGGGAGGAATAGGATGAGTTTCTTCCCTTTCAATTGGTGGCACTGCAACTTGAAGTGGGACTCCTTGTCCGAACACCGTATAAGAGCCAAAACGCTGAAGCTCTAGTGCTGTCAAGCTTTTATCAAACTTAACCAATTCTTCATTGGTCTTTACCACATTCTCATTTATCTTAGCTAACATCTCCATGACGGTATTGAACCAGTCGTTGTCCTGGTTATTAGACATTGCAAATACAGACAAACAAAGAACTATGTAAGGGTTAAAAAAATATAAACAACCTCACAATTGTGTTTTGCTCACACTCCTTCTCTAATTGGTATGTCACGCTTGTTGGGGCAATCCGCTTTAGGCGAATCAACACTCAAGCAAAGAACTAAGCAATCAAAGTATATGAAAGAATGAACAAAGAACACAAGCAAGGAGTACTCGACAGGAGGTTCAAGCACTCACAAGGGCTGTAAGTACTCGACAGTAGCAAAGAGAGAACTCGACAGGGGTCAAGATCACTCGACTCAAGCAAAAGCAACTCGACAACAACAGGAGCACTCGAAGAGAAGTCTTCGCAGCACTCGACACTAACACAAGGCACTCAACGTGGGTAGAGAGTGCTCGACACAGCAACTATGAGCACTTGATCAACAAAATCAGTACTCGACAGAAACAAAAGAAGAAAGAAACACAAGTATGGAAATTTACCTCTTTTGATTGTAACCCCAAGTAAGGATGTTGTAGTTGCAAGGTAGGGTTTCAAGGTTGTGTTTAGGAACAAAAGGTGTCAATTAGGGCTGTTCTTCACCACAATTAAAATCCCTTGATATCTTTTTGCACTAGATGAACAAACAACTCAAAGATCAACAATCTTCTCCTCTTTTTTTTTTATTTTTGAATTTTCGGATCTTTTTTTTTTACAGTGCTAACAATGCACAAAAATAAACTAGAAATACAAGGGAAATTCGAAATTGATGAAATTATGATGAAGAAATAAAATTCAGCCCTAAAAGATAGAAATAGGTTAGTTTTGGGCTAATTTAGGCAAGTAGCTTTCTATCTTCTATCTTATGATCTTAGGATAGATAGAATGATTTAATTCCCTTTTTATCAAGCAAATTCAGCAAGAATAATGTGGAGGGAAATAAAATTGGTACAAGATAGATAGATCAAAAGATAGATAAAGGATAAAGATAGAACTTGGCTAATTTAGGTAAATGGATCTGATGCGGGACCATCCAAGACACCTTCGGATGATATCCTTATAAAGAGGAAGAAGAAGGCTCCACCATGGGAGAAGGTCCAAAGGTGGAAGCTTGGCGTTTTTACATTCGTTCAGCAACTTGACAGCTTTTCGACGTCTCTGTAAAATGGGTCGTACGGATTCAGTATTGATCGGATTGAGGCGTGCCATACCTTGTTGGAATGAGGACGAAGAGATCTACAACTTTGCTGTTGAAGGTCTTTCCAGATTCGTCCAATAGCTTGGCCGAAATCCACATTCTTTGAGATGCTGCTGGTTTTGACGGGATTTTGTTAAGTTTTGGAACATTATATTTATTTCCTATTTAGTATTTCTTTTACTTAAGTTATTTTAGAAAACTTTAAGGTTATTTTAATTAATTCCTATAGTTGTTAGTTTTATTAAAATCAGCCCATTCGGCCCTAGTTAGGTCTATATAAGCTGAATGCCTTCTTTGTAATCAGGCATGTTGAAGGACATGAGAAAAACTCTCTTTTTGTGTGAAACACAATGAGTGTTTGTCGATTGAATAGAGTTGTGCTCTTCAATTGCAACTATTGGTATTGAACTAGCTTGGTTTGCTTTGCCGTTCATCAACTTCGCAAGACTTGGTGAATCTAGTATCCACAAGCCCCCTCCTTGTGCCTTCAAGTTGTCCGCTTGATTGTGTAGGGTTGTAGAGGCGGGTTGTGTAGGTATTGGTTCCTACCTTCTACGGAAGCCTAGGGTCTTTATCTTGTTCTGCATAGATCGTTTCAGTCCTTATTGGTCGTGTCTTCATTATCAATTTCGAGTCTTTATTAATCTTGTCGAGTCTTTCTTTATTTCTTGCTGCGTTCTTTACTTTCTTGGTCGATCTTGGACTGTTCTTGGTCAAGATCTTGCGTTTCTTTGCTTTCTTGTTGAGTCTTGTCCAGTTCTTGCTTCCGTTCTTTAGTTTCTTGCTTGTTTGTCGAAGATCGGGCCATCACACGGCTAACCCCGTATCAAATTGGTATCAGAGCTTTGGTTTCCGACATCAAGATTGAGTCTTTTTCTTTTCCTAAACACAAAAACCACAAAAATAGAGTCTTTTCTTTGTTTGGTCTTTTATTTCTTGCATTCTTTATTGATTATTGCACTAATCTTGAGTTTGTGATTGTTTGTGGTTGCATAGCCTAAACACAAAGCCTAGCCGAGACCAGTGGAGTCGACCAAGCCGTGTACACAACCCTTGTGTTCACCCTAGAGCCGACGGCATTCTTGTCCCCATAAGTCTAGCTTGGCCGAAAATCAGCCTCCACACAAAGACAAACCCTAGTTTGTTATCCTTTCTATCCTTTGTTCTATCTTTGGGAATTTTGATATATCTTTTATCTAAATTCTATTTATCTATTGCTTTTATTATAAATCTGATTTTTGGTAGATATAATCCCTATTTATCTATCATTTATCTTTAAAGCTTTAGATAGATCCACTTACCAAAGATAACAAAAGCCTCACCTATTTATTTATCTTTAGGGCTGCATATTCTATCTTTTATCACCTTTACATCAAATTTTCGAGTCCTATACCTTATATTGAGTCTTTTCTTGCATTAGTTTCATATTTAAAAAAAAAAAAACAGAAGAGAAATCAGTCCGAAAATTACAAAAAAAAAAAAAAGAGAGAGAAAGTGTTTGTTAGTTGTTTGTTGATCTAGTGCAAGAAAGCTCCAAGGACTAACCTTTGTTGGTGATTCCCTAGCCTAAATCGACAGCCCTATTCCCAAACACATTACCTCCATAAAATTCTAAATTGAAACCCTACCTTGCAACTACAACATCATAACTTAAGGTTTTCAATCAAAGAGGTAAATTTCCAAGTTTTTTCTTTTGTTTTCTTATTTTCTCTTTGTGTCAAGCACTGATTTTCTTGTTCAAAGTGCTGCTGTGTGTGTCGAGTACTCTTTTCACCTTGATCGAGTGCTGTTGTGTGTTCATTGATACTATCGAGTGCACCATAGCTTGTGTCGAGTACTTCTCCACCTTTGTCGAGTACTCCTTGGTCTATTTTGAGTTGAATTCTTGCAAATTCCCATCTGTTTTGCTTGAATTGAGTTTATTGCTTACATCGAGTTCTCTACAGCCCTTGTTGAGTACTCTTCTGCGTTGTTTCATTCATTACATACTTTGATTGCTTAGTCTATTGTTTGGTTGTTGATTTGCCCAAAGCGGATTGCCCCAACAAGCGTGACATACTAATTAGAGAAGGAGTGTGAGCGAAACACATTGTGAGCTGTTTATATTTTACTAACCTTTAACATAGTTCTTTGTTTCCTTTCTCTTTGTTATAATGTCTAATAATCAGGATAACAATGATGGCAACAACGCCACTACCTCAAGTACTACTATAACTCCTGAGCAATTCAACACCTTGATGATCACCATGAACGCCATGAATGAGATGTTGGTAAAGTTCAATAATGAAATGGTTAAGGTGGATAAACGCTTTACGACAATAGAGCTTCAGCATTTTGGCTCTAATACGGTGTTTGTACAAGGAGTCCCACCCAGAGATGAAGTGCAACCAATTGAAAGGGAAGAAACTCATCCTATTTCTCCCCATAATGCTAATTCACATCATGTTTCTACTAGCATAGATCCTTCTTTTATTGCTGAAAATGTAGAGCATGTTGATAATAACAATGATCAAGATGTTAATTTACTTGACTATGATCATGATAATGTTTGCATTGAATATGAGAATGAAGATTCTTTGATTGTTAGTAAGGTTTTGAGTGTTCAACCTAGGCCTTGTGATGATAATCAAAGAGAAGAATTCTGTCATATTAAATGCTTGGAAAAAGACGAAATTAGTAATATGATCATTGATGGAGATAATTCTTCTACTATTGCTAGCCTTGACTTAATTGATAATCCAGCCTTTAAAAAGGATGAAAATTTGTTAGCATTAGATGGAAATTTAGGGATTATTGACCAAGCTAAAGTGCATATTACGTTAAATGATGATATAAAATATGAATTATGCACTCATAAAGTTTCTTTTCTTGATTTTGAAGACGAAGCTGAGATAATAACCATCGAGGAGTGATCAATCCCTACACCAATCAGCCTTGAGAAGGGTTTCCATGGACATGTGGTATTCGATCCAGGAGCTCGTGTGGATGCCTTTGCGGAATCAAATGCGACCTTGGATTCGAGGACGAATCCTTTTCAAGAAAGGGAGATTGATGCGGGACCATCCAAGACACCTTCGGATGATGTCCTTATCAAGAGGAAGAAGAAGGCTCCACCATGGGAGAAGGTCCAAAGGTGGAAGCTTGGCGTTTTTACATTCGTTCAGCAACTTGACAGCTTTTCGACGTCTCTGTAAAATGATCGGATTGAGGCGTGCCATACCTTGTTGGAACGAGGACGAAGAAATCTACAACTTTGCTGTTGAAGGTTTTTCCAGATTCGTCCAATAGCTTGGCCGAAATCCACATTCTTTGTGATGCTGCTGGTTTTGACGGGATTTTGTTAAGTTTTGGAACATTATATTTATTTCATATTTAGTATTTCTTTTACTTAAGTTATTTTAGAAAACTTTAAGGTTATTTTAATTAATTCCTATAGTTGTTAGTTTTATTAAAATCAGCCCATTCGGCCCTAGTTAGGTCTATATAAGCCGAATGCCTTCTTTGTAATCAAGCATGTTGAAGGATATGAGAAAAACTCTCTTTTTGTGTGAAACACAATGAGTGTTTGTCGATTGAATAGAGTTGTGCTCTTCAATTGCAACTATTGGTATTGATCTAGCTTGGTTTGCTTTGCCGTTCATCAACTTCGCAAGACTTGGTGAATCTAGTATCCACAAGCCCCCTCCTTGTGCCTTCAAGTTGTCCGCTTGATTGTGTAGGGTTGTAGAGGCGGGTTGTGTAGTCATTGGTATTGGTTCCTATCTTCTACGGAAGCCTGGGGTCTTTATTTTGTTCTGCATAGATCGTTTCAGTCCTTATCGGTCGTGTCTTCATTATCAATTTCGAGTCTTTACTAATCTTGTCGAGTCTTTCTTTGTTTCTTGCTGCGTTCTTTACTTTCTTGGTCGATCTTGGACTGTTCTTGGTCAAGATCTTACGTTTCTTTGCTTTCTTGTTGAGTCTTGTTCAGTTCTTGCTTCCGTTCTTTATTTCTTGCTTGTTTGTCGAAGATCGGGCCATCACACGGCTAACCCCGTATTAGGATCTATCTTAAGCCTTCAAGATATATGATAGATCTAATAAAATTAAATCCACCAAATAAAATCTGAATTTTAACAAGGCAATGGAAATAGATAGAGCAAATATTCCAGAGATAGAAAAGGATAGAACAAACTAGGGTTTGTCTTGTGTGGTGTGGTAGAGTCGGCCAAGCAAGAACTATGGGGACACAAGGCTGTGCCGTCGGCTGTAGTGCACACAAAGGGCTGCGTACACTTGTGGTCGACTCCACAAGTCTCGGCTAGGCTTGTGTTTAGGCTATGCAACCACAAACAATCACAAACTCAAGATTAGTGCAATAATCCATTCAAGAATGCAAGAAGTAAAAGACCAAAACAAGAAAAGGACTCTTTTTCTTTTCTGAAAAGTTAAAAGGTGCTTGTCTTAACTACTCTACCTATGATAAGGAATTATATGCTTTGTTTAGAGTACTTAAGACATGGTCTCACTATCTATGGCCTAGCGAGTTTATTCTTAGGACTGATCATGAATCTTTGAAACACTTTAAAAGACAAGATAAACTTGATAGGAGGCATGATAGATGGATGGATTTCATTGAAACATTTCCTTATGTGATTAAGTATAAGAGAGTAGACAATGTTCTAGAAGCCGATTTCGATTCTAATGCTTTAGCTAGAAGACATGTGCTTTTAACCACTTTGGATTTTAGAGTCTTAGGCTTTGTCTAGATAAAGGAATGGTATGAACAAGATGCTGATTTTGGAAATACTTTTCGAAAATGCTTAGAATCTGGCCCATTTGATGGTTACTATATACATGATGGCTTTCTATTTCGAAAAGAACAAGTGTGCATTCCTAGATGTTCTCTGCGGTTATTACTTGTTAGTAAAGCCCATAGTGGTGGATTAATGGGACATTTTGGTAGAGATAAGACATATCATACACTGAAATCACACTTTTATTGGCCACATATGCTTAGGGATGTAGAACATTGCCTTAAAAGATGCATAGATTGCATAAAAGCTAAAGCTAAGCTTATGCCCCATGACCTTTATACACCACTGCCGACCCCCTCAGCCCCTTGGGAAGATATATCCATAGATTTTATTGTTGGGTTGCCTAGAACTAAGAAGGGGAGGGATTCAATCTTTGTGGTAGTGGATAGGTTCTCTAAAATGGCTCATTTTCTTGCATGCCACAAAACTGATGATGCTACCAATGTTGCTAATCTATTCTTTAGAGAAGTAGTTAGGTTGCATGGCGTGCCTAAACCCATTGTTAGTGATAGGGATGTGAAATTTTTAAGTCATTTTTGGCGAACCTTATGGAATAAATTGGGAACTAGATTGCTATTCTCTACTTCTAGCCACCCCCAAACTGATGGCCAAACTGAGGTGACTAATAGAACCCTTGCTACTGTCCTCCTAAGAGCCATAATTAGGAAGAATTTAAAACTTTGGGAAGAAGCCTTACCTCATGTGGAATTTGCGTATAACAGAACCATGCATTCGACTACTAAACTCACTCCATTTGAATGTGTATATGGTGTTAATCCACTAACCCCTTTTGATCATACTCCATATCCTATGAGAGACAAAGAATCATTTGAGGCAGGTAAGCATGTCGTGTTCATTAAGGAGCTGCATGAACGAACTCGAGAGAAGCTTAAGCTAAAGGCTGAATACAATGCTAACAAGGCCAACAAGGGACGTCGCTTGGTCACATTTCAGCCTGGAGATCTTGTATGGGTGCACTTAAGGAAGGAGCGGTTTCCAGAAGCACAGAAGAGCAAGCTAGCACCTCATGGTGATGGTCCATTTCGAGTAAAGAGGCGAGTGGGTGACAATGCCTACCAACTAGAGCTTCCTGGGGACATGGGCGTGAGCGCTCTATTCAACGTCGCCGATCTAATCCCTTACTTCACAGTGGATGAAGACTTGGATTCGTGGTCGAATCCTTTTCAAGAAGGGGAGGTTGATGCGGGACCATCTTCTACAACTCCAGACACACCCATCATTCTTGGAGAAGGACCAATGACTCGAGCTCGTGCTAAGAAGCTTCAGAGAGACTCATTCAACTTTGTGAGTCATGCTTTGTTCTCGAGCAAGGTTCAACTCCCCGAGCCTACATTGAAGACCTATATGTGCATAGGGATTCAAGATGAAGAGCCACCTTGAGCTTAAGGGCTGCCGAATTACTTAAGAGCTTGGGGCTCCATCTTATTTCTATATTTAGTATTATTTTACTTAAAGTTATTTTAGGAAACTTTAGAGGTTACTTTATTAATTCCTTTAAAACATTATTTATCTTCTTTTATCTCTTTACTTAAGAGAATTTCGGCCCAAACAGCCTTGTAAAGGCTATATAATGCCACACCTATCATTGAACTCAGTTGGAACTTATTGAATAGAAATTAGTCTCTCAAAGTTGTGTGAAACACATTGAGTGCTTGTCGATCAATTAGAGCTGTGCTCATTGATTGTCGAATTGGTATTCTCAGCTTGGTTTGCTTTGTGTTCATCAACTTCACAAGACTTGGTGATCCTAGTATCCATAAGCCCCCTCCTTGTGCCTCCAAGTTGTCCTCTTGGTTGTGTAGGGTTTCAGAGGCGGGTTATATAGTCATTGGTCAATTCCAACCCTCTCAGGAGGCCTGGGGTCTTTATCTTGTTCTATATAGATCGACTCAGTCCATATCAGGTCGTGTCTTTTAATTCTTGCTCATAAATTTCGAGTCTTTCTTTCATCATATTGCTGCGTTGTGCCTTTCTTTATTGTCGACATCAGGTACAACCTTGTTCTTGGTGTTTCTTGGTGTGTCTTTTATTGTTCCTTGGCTGTTCTTGAACTATCTTGATCGTGTTCTTACTTTCTTGAATCGTTCTTGATGCAGTGCAATTATCGATGACTCCTGGTGACATTGAGGACAATATGAAGGTGTCGTTCGATGGTCCTGTCACTCGTGCAAGGGCCAAGAAGATTCAAGTTGCAACTAAAGCCTTTCTTGTCCATCACCATGGAACTTTAGAGCAAGGGTTCCGGCCACCCTAGATCACTTGGCTCAAGGTTACACCACCAACACAAGAAGTGAGCTTGCGTCCACACACGGAGCTCATGAAGACTCGTCAACACCCTCCTTGATCATCACACACATATGTCACTCGGCCCATACCAATGTCGAGTGGGTTGATGGGCTTGGCCGAGTTCTCTTGTCCTTGGGCCGGTTTATCTAGTTAATTTAATTATGTTATTATTTTATGCAATTTAGATAAATAAGGTGGAATTAATTATATCTCTTCTAGATATAAATCCTTGGCCACCAAGTTATTAAAACTTTATCTTTATTAGGAAATATTTATCTTAGGATTATTTTATTTATCTCTAGATATAATAGATATATCAAAACCCCTTTCCTTTGTAAGGAAGGATTTGTTAGATCTCCCATAGCTTTTCTATATATTCATGTTTATGCACTTTGAATTAATCAGATTGAATAGAATTGGAGAAACCCTTTATGGATTAAGGGTTCTTCGATTATCAATACCAAAAGCTATCCGGTTCATATGTTCTTGTTACTTCGGCACTTCACAATCATCACCATCATCCGTGTTCTTCAACAGCAAGCCCAACACCATTCTCGAACTCAAGCCGCCGCTACAAGGAACTCAGCCGCTTGGTGGCAGCGCGACCCGTCTCCAGCGCTAGGCGCTCGCGCCCTTGCGTTTATGCGCGGCGCCCCCGCCGCTTGCGCACCCTCGCTGTCTCGCTCGCGCGCGCTCCTCGCCGACGCCCTCGTTCTCGCTCGCATTCTTTCATATTACACTGTTGAGTTAGTATGATACGGGGTTAGCCGTAGGTTGGTCCGATCTTCGACAACAAGCAAGAACTAAACAAGAAACAAGAACGCAGCAATATAAGACTCAAGAAACGCCAAGAACTCGATCAAGAATTGATCAAGATCTTCAAGAAAGACACGAAACAGCAAGAACAAAAGGAAAGACTCGAAATTTAATGTAAAGAATGGAAAGACACGACCTGATAAGGACTGAGTCGATCTATATAGAACAAGATAAAGACCCCAGGCCTCCTCAGAGGGTAGGAACCAATACCAATGACTATATAACCCGCCTCTACAACCCTACACAATCAAGCGGACAACTTGAAGGCACAAGGAGGGGGCTTGTGGATGCTTGATAGCACCAATCATATGACGACAATCGACACACACCATGCATGATGGATAGCACCAATCCTATGACGAGAATCGACACACACCAAACATGTGGTAGCACCAACCCACCAAAGAGGATCAACACACACAAGACAAACCAAGCTAAAAACAACACATCGAAACCTATCCCACGCAGGGGAACTCGGTTCCTCCCTAGGAGAACTCTCCAAATCTGACTTTTTGTCAAAAATTCAATTCTAATATCTGATTTTATTGAATGAATAAAAACGTCTTAAATAGAAAACATAATCCTAGATAAAATCAAACTACTTGGTGGCCAAGGAAATATCTTAAAGATAGATTTTTCCTTTTCCACTTTATTTATCCTAGCAAATAAATATAAAAACTAATTAGATATAATATCAATTAATTGAAAATTCAACTAATAGATATTATTCTAATGTACATTATTCCTAAATAAATATAATGTTTAAGACGATAAACTAAATATGAAAAGATAAGTATTTTCGTCCAAACAGTGAACAGCTGCAAAGATGTAGAATTTCGGCCATGTTCTCGGTGGATTCTGGAAAAACCTTCAACAGCAAAGTTGTAGATCTCTTCGTCCTCGTTCCGACAAGGTATGGCACGATCCAATCCGATTAATATGGACTCTTAACGACCCATTTTACTGAGACGTCGCAAAGCTGTCAAATCTGCTGAACGAATCCAAACGTGTTGATAAGCACCACTTGTTTTCCCTTCATCATCCTTTTGTTCTTGCTGTTTCGTGTCTTTCTTGAAGATCTTGATCAATTCTTGATCGAGTTCTTGGCGTTTCTTGAGTCTTATATTGCTGCGTTCTTGTTTCTTGTTTAATTCTTGCTTGTTGTCGAAGATCGGACCAACCTACGGCTAACCCCGTATCATAGTAACTCTTCCTTGTTATTTCTTTTCTTGCTACATGTTAGATGATCTGATCGGTTATAAACAATACAAAAGAACCCTACTTTTGCGTGATTTTGTGCTGTGCCGACACAGGAGCCTTGGTCACACCCCTCTTTCTCTGAACCGTGTTGCAACCGTAAGATAATAGTTGACGGAGTGTGTGCACTTGATTGCCCTTGTGATTGCTATTTTTTATTCTTCTACATTCATATTATTCGAGCATCACATTGTAGTACTTATTCTAGACACATTAGCCGCTTGTTTATACTTGCTATCCTTGCTATCCGACTTGTGGCTGATTTAATTTGAAATTTTGATTATTACTTGATGTCTTCAATATTGCAAAATTCTGTGTCCAGAGGAATTGCTTGAATATAGTGCCTTGTTTTTCTCGCTCTTTGATTTCTAAAAACTAAATCACTCTTAGGAATCACTAGAGCTTGCATTACTTGGTTTCTGGTCTTTGCTTTGGTTACTTGTTTCTCTTCTGATATTGTAGGAACATGGCAACCGAAAGTACCCCCCCTACCGACCCTACCCCTATTTCGGATGCTACCTTAGAGCGTATTATTCAGGCTACCACTAAAGCTTCAATGGCTGAACACAAAGCACTCCTTGATGCTGCTGAGGAGCGTTGGAACAAGCGCTTCCACGATCAATTGGCTCAACAAGCAAGCCTGATTACTACTCGGGCTATTGGTGGTGTTCTGCGACATCTTGAGGAGCAGAAACAACAGGAGGCTTCTGGTTCTACACCCCCGGGTGTTATGCCGCCTCCTATAGACACTACACCTCCGATAGATACTACTCTACCTACAGGTAATACGCCACCTACAGGTAACACTTCTCATTCTGGTCAACTTCCCCCTTCTGGTCAGATGCATTTTAGGCTTAAGTCTGCTACTCCTAACCCTTTCAATGGAGAGAATGACAATGATCATCTAGCGAGCTTTAATGGCAACCAAGATCGTCGTGAGCATACCCCCCCACGGCATCAACAGCAAGGGAGTGAATCAGCGTCAACAGTAGAAGCTGCACAACCGGTCTAACTGGGATGACAGCCGCAGCAACGCTGATCTATATGAGACGCCGCATTTTGAGGATGCTTACCATGAGGTAAATCCTAACTGTGATGATTTACCCCCTCCTAATTTTGGTCGTCCTAAATTTGATAATGCTCAAGCTATACAGAGGCGTGATGTTAAGCTTAAGTTAGAAACCTTTGATGGTAACACTGATCCTGAAGCTTATCTTGTTTGGGAAATTCATACTGACTATCTGCTTGAACATTTACGCTATGAGGAAACGGAGAAGTTGGAAGTTGTTTGATGCGGGACCATCTTCTACAACTCCAGACACACCCATCATACTTGGAGAAGGACCAATGACTCGAGCTAGAGCTAAGAAGCTTCAGAGAGACTCATTCAACTTTGTGGGTCATGCTTTGTTCTCGAGCAAGGTTCAACTCCCCGAGCCAACATTGAAGGCATATATGTGCATTGGAGTGCATAATGAGGCCGAGCCACCTTGAATAAAGCTTGGGCCGAAATTATCTAAGTGTTAGAGCTTAATTTCAGCTTATGAACATTATTGGGCTGAATTGGGCTTTTCTAGTTATTATTTTTAAGGACCTTATTTTACTTATGTTCTTAGGTTTATTTCATTAAGCCCATTAGTAATTAGATCTATCTATTTCTATCTACTATGGCCGGCCAAACTCAGCCTTAGGGCCTATATATTTTCGATTCTTCCATGTAAACAAATTGGAAGTTTGATAATTACAATTCTCTCATAAAGAGTGTTTACACCATCGAGTGTTTGTTGATTCAATTAGGGCTGTGCTCATTGATCATCGATTGATACATATCTCAGCTTGGTTTGCTTTGTGTTCATCAACTTCGCAAGACTTGGTGAATCTAGTATCCACAAGCCCCCTCCTTGTGCCTTCAAGTTGTCCGCTTGATTGTGTAAGGTTGTAGAGGCGGGTTGTGTAGTCATTGGTATTGGTTCCTACCCTCTGAGGAGGCCTAGGGTCTTTATCTTGTTCTGCATAGATCGACTCAGTCCATATCAGGTCGTGTCTTTCAATTCTTGTTTACAAATTTCGAGTCTTTATCATTCTTTATCAGTTCTTGTCGAGTCTTGTTACATTCTTGATCGATCTTGATCTATCTTGGTCGAATCTTGCATTGTTCTTGCTGCGTTCTTTAAGTCTTTCTTGTTTCTTGTTTAGTTCTTGCTTGTTGTCGAAGATCGGACCATCAAACGGCTAACCCCGTATCAAATTGGCATCAGAGCTTTGGTTTCCGACATCAAGATTGAGTCTTTTCATTTTGATAAACACAAAATCCACAAAAAAGAGTCCTTTTCTTGTTTTGGTCTTTTACTTCTTGTTTCTTTATTTGATTATTGCACTAATCTTTTGTTTGTGATTGTTTGTGGTTGCATAGCCTAAACACAAGCCTACCCGAGACCGTGGAGTCGACCAGATCAGTGTGCACAACCCTTGTGTCACTCTCCTAGCCGACGGCAAGCCTCTTGTCCCCATAGTCGAGTAGCTTTGGTCAACAGCCCCATTCACACACAAAGAAACCCTAGTGTGTCTAAAACTATCTTTTCTATCTTTGGCATATTTGTTCTATCTTCTATCTAAATTCCATTTATTTATTGCCTTTACAAAAATCTGATTTTTGGTGGATATAAATCATATTTATCTATCATTTATCTTTAAGGCTTTAGATAGATCCACTTACCAAAGATAAACAAAAGCCTCACCTATAAATACATCTTTAGGGCTGAATTTCTATCATCTATCACCAACATATCATATTTTCGAGTCCTTTTCTCATTATTGTTAGTTTTCTTGCATTAGTTTCAGATTAAAAAAAAAAAAAAAACAGTAAATTAAGTTCCGAAAATTCAAAAAAAAAAAGAGAAGAAAGTGTTTGGTTGTTGTTTGTTGATCTAGTGCAAGAAAAACCTAAAGGACTCAACTTTTTGGTGATTCTCCATAGCCCTTGTCATCAGCCCTAAACCTAAACACATACACCTCCACAAAATTGAAACCCTACCTTGCAACTACAACATCATAACTTAAGGTTTTCAATCAAAAGAGGTAAATTTCCATTCTTTCTTGAGTTTTTCTATTCTTCTCTTTGTTTACAGCTTTGTCGAAGTTGTTTGCTAGCTGTTCGAGTACTCATTAGTCCATTTTCGAGTTGATTCTTGCTGATTGTTGCTTGGATCGAATTGATTATTGCTGTTATCGAGTTGTGTTTGATTGAGTCGAGTGATCTCAGCCCTTGCCGAGTTCTCTCCTGTTAGTGTCGAGTGCACCTTCGTTGTGTCGAATTGATTCCTTGCAATTGCCTTTGTTTTTGCTTGAATCAAGTGTTTACAGCTGCTGTCGAGTGCTCTTTCTCCTTTATCGAGTACTTTGCTGTTTGTTTCATTCACTACATACTTTGATTGCTTAGTTTTTGCTTGGTAGTTGATTTGCCCAAAGCGGATTGCCCTAGCAAGCGTGATATATCAATCAGAGAGGGAGTGTGAGCGAAACACAATTGTGAGCTGTTTATAAGTTTTACTAACCTTTAACTTAGTTCTTTGTTTCTTTTGTCTTTGTTATAATGTCTAACAATCAGGACAACAATGGTGGTAATAACTCCACAAACTCGAGTGCTACTGTGACACCCGAGCAATTCAATACCTTGACGGCCAACATAGCCACCTTGACGGATACATTGGCTGCGATGCAAGCCAAGATGGCGGCTTGGGAGAGCTCTAGGCCTAGTGGTTCGAACACCATAGGAGGTCAGCAAGAGCGAGTTGAGATACCTCAAGAAGAAAGAGAGGTCATTAATCCTAACCCTATTCCTAATCCTAATCCTCATGTTAATGTTAATTTACAGAATCCTTTATTCAATGAAAACAACTCTCCACGAGGTGGGAGAAATGATCGGAATAATGGGTTTTTTAATGTCCAAGGTCAAGGACAAGGAAGAGGAAGAGGACGTAGCTATCAAGAGCAATTCTACTACTCGGAGCAAGATGATGACTTCGAAGAAGAGGAGTATTGGGAGCAACGCCCGAGACGGAATCAAAGAGGAAATCAGAACCGACCACCTAGGTTCAATGACGACGACGGCATGGGTAAGGTTAAGGTAAAGATTCCTCCTTTTGATGGTAAGACTGATCCAGATGCTTATATTGATTGGGAAATTAAAATGGAGCAAATCTGGAATTGTCATAATTTCTCAGAACCTAAGAAGGTACAACTAGCATCCCTAGAATTTCAAGGATTTGCATTAATCTGGTGGGATAATCTTGTTAAAGAAAGAAGAAGATCCCTTGATGCACCTATTGCTTCTTGGGGACAATTAAAAGTGGTAATGAGAAATAGGTTTGTACCTCAACATTATGATAGAGAGTTATTGAACAGGTAGCAAAACTGTTGAGGAAACATTTAATGTTATGCAAGAAGCTATGGCTCGAGCTAATATAGTAAAAACTCATGAGAAAACCAATGTTAGATATCTTAGGATATTGCATCTCGCTTTAGCTCATGAAATTGATTACTTTCCCTATACCACTCCTACTGATTTGTTACATCTAGCTATGAAAGTAGAAAAGGGACAACGCTACAAGAGCCAAGCTAATAGGATGTCGAGTGGCCAGCAACAAGGATGGCGCCAAAACCGGCCCCAACAGCCCCAAGAGCGCTCGGAAATGGGTTCTAGAGAGCGAGCTCAGCAGCCCCAATGGAGGAGTGAGAGTCGACAGCCCCAGCAGCCCCTCGACAAAGGAAAAGGTCCATGGAATGGACGAGAATCGTCTGGGACATCTACTGGTCCCAAAGGGAGGAATCCTAACCCTTCCACCCTTAGATCTAGAGATATTGTGTGCTTTAAATGCCAAGGTAGAGGACATTATATGAAGGATTGCCCTAATAAGAAAACTCTCATGGTTAATCACTTAGGAGAATATGAATCTGAAAATTCTTGTGATGAACATGACGAGCATGCTAATGACAATGATCAGAACTTAAACCTTGTTTGTTATGAAAATGATGATGATGAGGTTGAATATGAGCATGGAGAATCTTTGATTGTTAGGAGAGTTTTAAGTGTTGTTCCTACACCATGTGATGATAATCAAAGGGAAAACTTGTTTCATACTCGTTGTCTAGTTAAAGGAAAGGTTGTAAATGTGATCATTGATGGAGGTAGTTGCTGTAATTTAGCTAGTCAAGAAATGGTTGACAAATTGCATTTACCTACTGTCCAACACCCTAGACCTTACAAATTGCATTGGATGAATGATTGTGGCTTATTGAAAGTAAATAGGCAAGTTAAAGTGCATATTAAACTAGGACATTATGAAGAAGATGTTTTATGTGATATAGTGCCTATGCAAGCTTGTCATATTCTATTAGGCCGTCCTTGGCAATCTGATCGTAAGGTTATGCATGATGGGTTTACTAATCGCTATACCTTTACTTTTCAGGGAAAGAATGTCATTCTCAAACCCATGACACCTACGCAAGTAGCTGATGAGATTGAGAAGCGCAAGGTAAGTAAAGGTGAGTTAGATCAGGAGGCTCAGTCGAGCCAAGTGGATCCTCAAACTCGATCTAAGAGTGTGTTCTTGGCTTCCAAAAGCACATTCATGGACGACTTTGCAGATGGTGGAACTGTTCTTATGCGCCTTTGCAAGAGCTTGAGTATGTTAAGTGAAGAGCTTAAAGCTTCTCTTCCATTGAACATTCTCGCTCTTCTTGAGGAGTTTAAGGATGTGTTTCCCGATGACATACCACCAGGTCTACCCCCTATTCGTGGAATTGAGCATCAAATTGATCTTATTCCGGGGGTTGCATTACCTAATAGGCCTGCGTATCGTATGAATCCCACTGAGACCCAAGAGGTCCAAACCCAAGTCCAGGAACTGTTGGATAAGGGTTATATTCGAATAAGCTTAAGTCCTAGTGTTGTGCCTGTGTTATTAGTCCCTAAGAAAGATGGTTCATGGAGAATGTGCGTAGATTGTAGGGCTATTAACAACATTACTATTAAATATCGTCACCCTATTCCTAGATTAGATGATATGCTAGATGAGTTACATGGAGCTTCTATATTCTCTAAAATTGATCTTAGAAGTGGCTATCATCAAATTAGAATGAAAGAAGGTGATGAATGGAAAACAGCCTTTAAGACTAAGCTAGGCTTATATGAGTGGTTGGTTATGCCTTTTGGCTTAACTAATGCTCCTAGTACTTTTATGCGCTTAATGAATCATGTGCTTCGAGATTTCATTGGAAAATTTGTTGTTGTTTACTTTGATGATATTCTGATTTATAGCAAATCTTCTAATGAACATGAATCACATCTTAGAGAAGTGCTTAGAACGCTGAGAATTGAACGCTTGTATGCTAATTTAAAGAAGTGTGAATTATGTAATGAACAAGTGTCTTTTCTTGGATTTGTAGTGAGCTCTAATGGACTGCGTGTTGATGAATCAAAGATCAAGGCAATACAAGAATGGCCGACACCCACTAACATAGGACATGTACGCAGCTTCCAAGGACTTGCTAGCTTCTACCGACGATTTGTGCGAGACTTTAGCACAATCTCAGCCCCACTGACCGAGCTTACTAAGAAGAGAAGTGAGTTCACATGGGGAGCAGCTCAGGAGGAAGCATTCAACACACTTAAGGACAAGCTCACCCACGCACCTCTATTAGCTTTGCCGGACTTTACTCAGCCTTTTGAGGTAGAGTGTGATGCTAGCGGAGTTGGAATTGGTGGAGTCCTTATGCAGGGAGGTAAGCCTATTGCTTTCTTTTCTGAGAAGTTGAAAGGTGCTTGTCTTAATTACTCTACCTATGATAAGGAATTATACGCTTTGTTTAGAGTACTTAAGACATGGTCTCACTATCTATGGCCTAGCGAGTTTATTCTTAGAACTGATCGTGAATCATTGAAACACTTTAAAAGCCAAGATAAACTTGATAGGAGACATGGTAGATGGATGGAATTCATTGAAACATTTCCTTATGTGATTAAGTATAAGAAAGGCAAAGACAATGTGGTTGCTGATGCATTATCTAGAAGACATGTTCTTTTAACCACTTTGGATTCTAGAGTCTTAGGCTTTGTTTACATAAAGGAATTGTATGAATCTGATTTGGATTTTGGAGATATATTTCGAAAATGCTTAGAAAAGGGTCCTAATGACAGCTTTTATATTCATCAAGGATTCTTATTTCGAAAAGATCAAGTGTGCATTCCTAGATGTTCTCTACGATTATTACTTGTTAGTGAAGCCCATAGTGGTGGATTAATGGGACATTTTGGTAGGGATAAGACATATAGCACACTAAAATCACATTTTTATTGGCCACATATGCTTAGGGATGTAGAACATTGCCTTAAGAGATGCATAGATTGCATTAAAGCCAAAGCTAAGCTTATGCCCCATGGCCTTTATACACCACTGCCGATACCCTCAGCCCCGTGGGAAGACATTTCTATGGATTTTATAGTTGGGTTGCCTAGAACTAAGAAGGGGAGGGATTCAATCTTTGTAGTGGTTGATAGATTCTCTAAAATGGCTCATTTCATTGCATGCCACAAAACTGATGATGCTACCAATGTTGCTAATTTATTCTTTAGAGAAGTAGTTAGGTTGCATGGTGTGCCTAAAACCATTGTTAGTGATAGGGATGTAAAATTCTTAAGTCATTTTTGGCGTACCTTATGGAATAAATTGGGAACTAGATTGCTATTCTCTACTTCTAGCCACCCCCAAACTGATGGCCAAACTGAGGTGACTAATAGAACCCTTGCTACTGTGAGAGACAAACTCGAGAGAAGAATCATTTGAGAGACAAAGAATCATTTGAGGCAGGTAAGCATGTCGAGTTCATCAAGGAGCTGCATGAACGAACTCGAGAGAAGCTGAAGCTCAAGGCTGAATACAACGCTAACAAGGCCAACAAGGGACGTCGCTTGGTCACATTTCAGCCTGGAGATCTTGTATGGGTGCACTTGAGGAAGGAGCGGTTTCCAGAAGCCCGGAAGAATAAGCTGTAACCTCGTGGTGATGGACCATTTCGAATCAAGAAGAGAGTGGGCGACAATGCCTACCAATTGGAGCTTCCTGGAGACATGGGCGTGAGTGCTACATTCAACGTCGCGGATCTAATCCCTTACTTCGCTGTGGATGAAGACTTGGATTCGTGGTCGAATCCTTTTCAAGAAGGGGAGGTTGATGCGGGACCATCTTCTACAACTCCAGACACACCCATCATACTTGGAGAAGGACCAATGACTCGAGCTAGAGTTAAGAAGCTTTAGAGAGACTCATTCAACTTTGTGGGTCATGCTTTGTTCTCGAGCAAGGTTCAACTCCCCGAGCCAACATTGAAGGCATATATGTGCATTGGAGTGCATAATGAGGCCGAGCCACCTTGAATAAAGCTTGGGCCGAAATTATCTAAGTGTTAGAGCTTAATTTCAGCTTATGAACATTATTGGGCTGAATTGGGCTTTTCTAGTTATTATTTTTAAGGACCTTATTTTACCTATGTTCTTAGGTTTATTTTATTAAGCCCATTAGTAATTAGATCTATCTATTTCTATCTACTATGGCCGGCCAAACTCAGCCTTAGGGCCTATATATTTTCGATTCTTCCATGTAAACAAATTGGAACTTTGATAATTACAATTCTCTCATAAAGAGTGTTTACACCATCGAGTGTTTGTTGATTCAATTAGAGCTGTGCTCATTGATCATCGATTGATACATATCTCAGCTTGGTTTGCTTTGTGTTCATCAACTTCGCAAGACTTGGTGAATCTAGTATCCACAAGCCCCCTCCTTGTGCCTTCAAGTTGTCCGCTTGATTGTGTAGGGTTGTAGAGGCTGGTTGTGTAGTCATTGGTATTGGTTCCTACCCTCTGAGGAGGCCTGGGGTCTTTATCTTGTTCTGCATAGATCGACTCAGTCCATATCAGGTCGTGTCTTTCAATTCTTGTTTACAAATTTCGAGTCTTTATCATTCTTTATCAGTTCTTGTCGAGTCTTGTTACATTCTTGATCGATCTTGATCTATCTTGGTCGAATCTTGCATTATTCTTGCTGCATTCTTTAAGTCTTTCTTGTTTCTTGTTTAGTTCTTGCTTGCTGCGGGGCGGCCAAGGAAGCCGCGGGACGGCCCGGACAATGGTGACGGTTCTGGCAGACTCAGCGACGGTTTCTCAGGATGGGTTTGTGTGTTTGTCGTGTGTTTTGTGAAGGATTGTGCTTAGATCTTTGTGATGTTGAGTAACAAGAACGTAAAGGATAGTGAAGGCTTTGGATTGGGAGAATTGTAGAAACCTTAAAATCCTATTAAGGTTCCACAATATAATTTTCCAATGTAATTAATTCAATGAAAGTATAAGAGTTTAAATAGGGAACTATACCAATTCTATCTTGTGCAAAAGATAGAGTTTTGGCTTAGATAAATAAATACTAAATCCTAATAATAATAATAAATAAATCCTAGATAAATATTCCTACTTAGTGGTCAAGGAAAATATCTAGAAGAGATAAACTTTCCTTTTCCACATTTATTCACCTAACTTAGTATTTCTAAAAATAAAGCATTCCATAAATAGCTCCAACTACATAGGAGTTACTAAATATGGAAATAACTAAAAATAATAATAATAATAATAATTAAATAATATCTTTTCCTTAATCCATGGTGGTGCCTTCTTCTTTCTCTTGAGGAAGACCTTCTTTGCCATCAATGGCCCTCGAATCGTTCTTGAGAGCTCGCCTGGATCAAGATCATTGTTTGACCCACAGAAGGCCATCTTGATCCGCATCATTCTCCCCTTCTTGGCTTCGATTCGTTCTCGAATCGAGTCGTTGATGATCAAAGGGGAAGGAGCAACCACCAAAAAGTAGCTTCCTTGACAATCAACTTGAGATGGCGCCAGCAGAACTTGAGGCAAAGGAACCTCAAAAACAACACCTGTCATAGGGAACATTGAGCAATCAAGAGGAACAATATCATTAGGCTCAATAATCCTATGAATTTCAGAAGTCTCAACATTAGGAATATTCTCAAGAGGTACAATAGCTAACTCAAGAGAAGTGCTCCCAACGTCCTCATCGTTGTCGTCAGGAGCAACTACCACATCTGGCGCAACACTGTAGTCCATTTGCAGCATAGAGTCGGAGGTCTTCCAGGAAAAGTCTAGCAGCGTGTGACCCACCGTTGGAAAGCTCGTCGAGTCAGCGTCGTAAAAAAACTGAGTTGACTCAATTCTGAAGTCGGAGTCAACGGGAATATGCGAAACAATATCGCCGCGCTGTGCTGTTTTTTGGACAGCGATTTCGACCTCCTCTTGGGCTGCGGCGTTCGTCTCAGAATCATCGACCTCCTCGTTTGCGGGAGCAATAACAACCTCAGCAGATGGTGTGGGAAGTGGAGGAAAGCCTGGACGGTGGCAAGTAAAGACGTCCGCAAACCAAGCCTTCCAATATCGGCGTTCTTCCTCCTCTAAGCGTCGCTCCTCCTCTCGGCGATGTTCCTCCTCCTCTTGTCGACGTTCTTCCTCATCCTCTCTTTGTTGGAGAAGCCGAATCTGATAGCGTTGTCGACACCTCTTATCTTCGATCTCCAATTGACGTTGTTCTTCCTCTTGACGTTGAAGCCAAAGTTGGCGTCTTTTGACTTCGCGTTGACGCTCTAGGGTTTGTTGTTGTAGCCAAGCTCTCCGACGTAACTCTTGTTGGCGTCATTGTTGTTTAGGACGTTCCAAAGCAAAAAATCCATCCAATGGATCGGGATCATCCTCCCATTCGCCCCAAACTTCCCAAGCCATATCAAATCAAATTGTGAATAACATCAAGAAAAGACAAGAACTTGCGAAACCTACAGCTTTGGTACCACTTGATACGTTTGGAATCCCCGATCCTAGTATCCATAAGGACTTGCTGGCCCGATCTTGCAATATTCTTGCTAATCTCGATGTTTACAATTAATTACAATAAGGACTTGGAACTATTGTGAAAGAAAGGAAAACAAACAAATAAAAAAAAAGGCAACAGCGAAACAGCGACAAAAGCAATGCTGCAGCGACAGCGCTGGGATGGCCGCAGGACGGCCAAGGAAGCCGCGGGGCGGCCCGGAGAGTGGCGACGGTTCTGGGCAGACTCAGCGACAACTTCTCTGATCCAGCGACGGTTTCTTAGGATGGATTTCTCCTTTGTGCGTGTGTGGTTTGGGATTGTGTTTAGATCTTGTTTGGTATCGGATGAGCAAGAACATAAATCGATTGCGAAGGCTTTTGGATTGGGAATCGAGGGAAATTTTTAATCCTTAAAAGGGTTCCTCAATTATAATTCCAATCTAATTAATTCAATGAAAGTACAAGGCTTTAAATAGGGAACTATACCAATTCTATCTTGTGCAAAAGATAGAGTTTTGGCTTAGATAAATAAATACTAAATCCTAGTAATACTAATAAATAAATCCTAGATAAATATTCCTACTTAGTGGTCAAGGAAAATATCTAGAAGAGATAAACTTTCCTTTTCCACATTTATTCACCTAACTAAGTATTTCTAAAAATAAGGCATTCCATAAATAGCTCCAACTACATAGGAGTTACTAAATATGGAAATAACTAAAAATAATAATAATAATAATTAAATAATATCTTTTCCTTAATCCATGGTGGTGCCTTCTTCTTTCTCTTGAGGAAGGCCTTCTTTGCCATCAATGGCCCTCGAATCGTTCTTGAGAGCTCACCTGGATCAAGATCATTGTTTGACCCACAGAAGGCCATCTTGATCCGCATCACTCGATGTAAGCAAACAACCCAATTCAAGCAAAACAGATGGGAATTTGCAAGAATTTTAACTCGACACAAGCTAAAGAGTACTCGACAATAAGACTGTGGTACTCGACAACTCAAAGAGAGAACTCGACAGGGGTCAAGTTTACTCGACTCAATCAAACAACTCGATGTGGACAAGAAAGCTACTCGAAAATTGAAGCAAAGTGCTCGACAATGGTAGGGCAGCACTCGACAGTACCAATGAACACACAACATTACTCGATCAAGTAGAGTAAAACAAGAACTGACTCTATTTTTGTGGTTGGAAATAAAAGAAAGCTTGGAAATTTACCTCTTTGATTGAAAACCTTTAAGTTAGGACGTTGTAGTTGCTGGGTAGGGTTTCAATTTTGTGGAGGTATGTGTTTGATAGGTATGTCGATCATAGCCTTAAAGAGATATATGATAGATTTAATGGATTTAATTCTTCCACAAATCAGTTTTTTAATAGGCAAGGAAAATAGATAGACAAATATTCCCAAAGATAGAAAAGATAGAAAAGATAGCAAACTAGAGTTTCTTGTGTGGAGGACTGAAATTTCGGCTAAGAAGAAACTATGGGGACATGTGATGCCGTCGGCTATGTGCTCACAAGGGGGCTGTGCACACGATGGTCGACTCCACGGTCTCGGCTAAGCTTTGTGTTTGGGCTAAGCAACCACAACAATCACAAACAAGAAAGGTTAGTGCAATAATCAATTCAAGAACAAGAAGTAAAAGACCAAAACAAGAACTGACTCTATTTTTGTGGTTTTTATGTTTAGGAAAAGAAAAGACTCAATCTTGATGTCGGAAACCAAAGTTCTAATGCCAATTTGATACGGGGTTAGCCGTGTGATGGTCCGATCTTCGACAACAAGCAAGAACAATAAAGAACTAATAAAGACAGCAAGATTCTCGACCAAGAAGAGGCAAGAATCGGCTAAGACTCAACAAGAATTCCAAGAAACGCAGCAAGAATGAAAGACTTGACAAAAAACGATGCAAGACTCGAAAATAACAAACAGGAATTGAAAGACATGCATCAGACTTCCGTAGAAGGTAGGAACCAATACCAATGACTACATAACCCGCCTCTGCAACCCTACACAACCAAGCGGACAACTTGGAGGCACAAGGAGGGGACTTGTGGATACTCGGATCACCAAGTCTTGCGAAGTTGATGAACGGCAAAGCAAACCAAGCTGAGATATACCAATTCGATGACCTGATGAGCACTGCTCTAATCGGCCAACAGATCTCTCAAGTGTTTCACACGTTTTTTAGAAGAATAACTTTGTTCAATAATGTTCCAATGTTCTACAAAGATTGATCGGCAATATATAGCCCTAAGAAGGCTGATGGGCCGAAATCTCTTAAGTAAAAGAGATAAAAGAAGATAAATAATGTTTTAAAGGAATTAATAAAATAACCCCTAAAGTTTCCTAAAATAGCTTTAAGTAAAACAATGCTAAAAATAGAAATCAGTAGGAGCCTCAAGCACTTAGTCAAATCGGCAGCTCCTAAGACTAAGGTGGCTCTTTGTCTTGAATCCCTATGCACATATAGGTCTTCAATGTAGGCTTGGGGAGTTGAACCTTGCTCGAGAACAAAGCATGACTCACAAAGTTGAATGAGTCTCTCTGAAGCTTCTTAGCTATAGCTCGAGTCATTGGTCCTTCTCCAAGAATGATGGGTGTGGCTGGAGCTGTAGAAGATGGTCTCGGATCAATCTATGCATTGGTTCCGCATCAATCTATGCATCTTTTAAGGCAATGTTCTACATTCCTAAGCATATGTTGATGTGATCACACTTATGATCAATCAAGAAGCAAGACCTACCGAAGCACCAAATGACACATCAAAGGAGTAGCCTCTCGGCTCCATCACTAGAGCTCGGGCAAGACGTCTTCAAGCTGACCTTCTTCAAGGACTCTTAACCATTTCCATAAAATATGAAGATCAAGGCCAAGCATTCAGAAGTTTACAACAAATGGAAGATCGCAACCCGCAGCCCAAGAAGCCCGGAAATGCCTCGGTTCCCGCTATTGATTATGGAGGCAAATCTGATCCAAATTCAAACTTCTCATACATTTAAAGGCACATTGGGAAGAGAAGACATCAAGGAATACATCCCCCATGCAGCTGCTGCTTTTGTGCAGAGAACAACTTCCAAAATTGCATTTAATGCAAGCCACCTTTTTCCCAAGCATGCACAAGTTGTCCACAAACTTGCTCTATATTATTCAGCCCTTGTAGCCATTAGGGGGAACGCCATTTTCTATCAAAAACCAGGTTTATATCCTTAGTTTGAAGCTTGAAAACTTCATCTCCTTCGTGAGTCATATCGAAGGCCAGATCTTGTATTTTCGGTGCGTAATATCCGTTTGTACTTGATCTTTGTTCAAGAACTTGTGGTGAGTCATATCCACTTGTTTTTGTTCACCTATCCTTTATAAAAAATTCAGTTTGTTTCCCCCCAAATCTGTGTTTTATCATTATCACAAAAATACCAAAAATATTCCACCGAAATCCATCTCTATCATCTATCTTCCACCGGCTGATTCGAGGCTTGTTCCGACTTACTTTGTACTGAGATTTAAGGATCCTCAAGGGGAAACTCATCAAGTGGTATCAGAGCTATCTTCAAGGTAAGTTTCTCAAGCCAAAGGGGTACGAATTACCTCTCCATTTTCGGTTTGTTTTGCTCGATTTTCAGCCATTTCTATCCATCCTTGTTTCTGATTATTCTCCAGCTTTTTTCCATCATCTTTTTTTATCCTTTATACCTTTATATGTTTGTTTAAGATCTGCAAAAAAAAAAAAAAAAAAACAGATCTATCCATTGTTATTTCGGTTTTCTATGCTTCTATCTAGTGTTCTTGTGTGTTTGCATAAACCTTCATCCTTCTTACCCAGAATCTGAACTTCACCCTCAAAAGTGTTGCACCATTATTCTCCTAATGCTTTGCATAGTATATGGTGATGATCTATTGATGGAATGTGCTTGATAAGTGTTTGGAGATTGAAGTAAGTTCTGATTTGCAAGTGTTGTTTGTGTTCTTGGATTCTGGAAAAACAGAAAAGAAAAAAAAAACAGAAAAGAAAAAAAAAGAAGTTAGAAAAGCTCCAAAAGTTGTTCTATGTGCAAGTTGTGAGTATTTGAAGTGCAAGTTGTGTTGTGTTGCTAAAGAACAAGACATTCTCATCATATCATTAGCTATTCCAAGCCTTGTTTCTTGCCTTGTCTAAACCTTGTTTACCCTTTCCCATTCGAGCATTACTTACTTGATTTTGGAATTTGGTAAATACTCGCCTTTGGGCTTGCCTTGGCTTGTGCTTTTGATACTTTGTGTGAGTTTCCAGGACAACATCACTAAGTGCATTGCCTCAGCGGAGATAGACCTTGTTCTAGCAAGGAAGAAGCATCTTCACATCGCTTGCTTGAAGAAGTACCGTTTGCATACTTGTGCGCTTACAATCTGAGTTTTGAGTGAAGTGAGATCACATTCAAAGTGAGGGAGAGTTTCACCCCCAAAAGAAAAATTCATGAGTGAAAGAATATGAGGGAGGTGAGAGAGAGATCTTTTGATTTCTAACCCTAACGTGTTTGCATGTTTTTGTGATTTTCTCGGTTCTTCTTTGTTTTTCCCTTTTGTTCATGCATTTTGTGTGTAGGAGAACATGTCTAATGCAGGATATGAAGGAAGAGCTGTCACCCTAGCTGAATTGCAAGCCGCTCTTCGACAAACGAAGGAAGAAGATGTAGCTGCGAGACAAGAAGAGTATGGGAGGAATAGGGCTGAACTATTGAGAGTCCTAGATGAAAGGATTGATGAAAGAATTAGTGGTACTAGAACCAATGGCATAAATGATGAGCCACATGACACCGGTCATGAGAGCAAGTCCAATGGGACTCCACAAGGGCGTGGTCAAACAAGAGGCCCTCACAATGAGACATGGCCCCGACGACCACATAATTACCAAACTGATTTTGATGATAACATAAGTGTTAATGATCGCAGGGAGCATCAACGAGCTCACTATACTCAAGATCCACCACACACACAACAACCTCAACCACTTAGGATGCCCCGACGCAATCCACAAGCTCAACGTGCTAGATTTGATGGCATGTTTCATAGGAGGTACCAAAATGAGGAGCGTGAGTATCGCCATGATATGGGGCGAGATCAACACCATGGCGTAAAGCTTACCATCCCTCAATTTGCCGGAACTTCTGATGTTGAGGCCTACATGGATTGGGAGTCTAAAGTTGAGTCCATTTTCGATTACTATGGTTATCATGATGCTCAAAGGGTGGCTGTTGCTACCATTCATTTTTCAGATTTTGCATACTCATGGTGGCAAGAAAAAAAGCAAGAGAGAGCCTATATGGGATACCCTCGTATCACCACTTGGGAGGATCTCAAAACAGCCCTAAGAGAAAGATTTGTGCCCGAAGATTATGTGGATCGTGTCCAAGTCAAATTGGAACGCATCAAGCAAGGCTCCCGCACTCCTGATGAGTTCTACAAGGAACTAAAGCAGCTTGTGTTTAGATCGGGAATCCGCTTTCCCGAGAGGTATGTAATCTCAAAATTTATTGGTGGGCTGAATTTAGATATTGCTTCACATGTTGAAATGCAGCGTTTTGGTGCGGGAACTCAAGTTGAGGAGGTGCTGCATTACACTAATCAAGTGTACCAAAACCTTCAAAAGAGAAAGGGAACACATGGCTCTAAACCTTGGAGCTCTAACCCTAGCGCAGCAGCTACCTCAAATCCACGTCACATTGAGCCAAGGAGTGAGCCCTCTAGGCCATCCACACGGCGAGAAGCCCAACCATCAGTCCAAGACCCAAGAAGCAACAAGCCTTATGTTTCAAATCCAAGGGGTGAATCTGAACCCCGTACTCGGGACCTCAAGTGCTTCAAGGGCTTGGGTAGGGGTCATTTCTCTAGAGCCCTACTCGAAAACAAGTGCTACTCAATGATCAAGGAGAGTATGAATCTGAGGAGGAGAGCCAAAAAGAACCAACCTTAGAAGATAAAGAAGAGGAGATTCATGCTAATGCTGTTGTTGGAGAGTGTTTTGTGGTAAAGAGATCATTGATCTCCAATGATGCTCCTTCCTTGCCCACGCAAAGAGAGACCCTCTTCCATACTCGATGCCTCATCAGCGACAAGGTATGTAGTGTGATAGTTGATGGAGGATCTTGCTGCAATCTTATTGATCAAGAAGTTGTAGATAGGTTTAACCTTAAATGCAACCCACATCCGCAACCATACACCTTGAATTGGCTGAATTCCAAGGCACCTTTAAGAGTAGACAAGCAAACAATGAGCACACATTCCAAATGGAAGGTAAGAAAATTACACTTTATCCTATGGCCTCTCATGAGATTGTTGTTGACCATGTAGCCTACTTGGAGAGAAGAAAGCAAAAGAAGAAACTAGCTATTGGTACAAATATGGCCAGTTCTCACCAGATTCTCCTAGCTAAGGCGAAAGAAGTGGAGTATGCAATTCAGGGGAGTAAAATATGTTTTCTTGTGCTTTTCATAGATAATTTGTTTGTTTCTCAAGATTTGAATGATCTACCTCCACTTATTTCTACTTTGTTGCAGGAATTTGAAGATTTGTTCCAAGAAGAAATTCCCAATGGTCTTCCACCACTAAGGGGAATAGAGCATCAAATTGACTTCATTCCTGGAGCAACACTACCTAATAGGGCTGCATACCGCACTAATCCAGCTGAGACAAAGGAGCTTCAAAAACAAGTGCAAGAACTTATGGAGAAAGGCTATGTGCATGAGAGCCTGAGTCCATGTGGAGTCCCCGTCATCCTTGTGCCTAAGAAAGATGGAACATGGCGCATGTGTGTTGATTGTCGAGCCATCAACAACATCACCATCAAGTATAGGCACCCCATTCCACGCCTAGATGATATGCTTGATGAACTTCATGGATCCAACATGTTTTCTAAGATTGATTTGAAGAGTGACTACCACCAGATCCGAATGAAGGAAGGAGACGAATGAAAAACAACTTTCAAGACAAAATATGGTTTGTATGAGTGGTTAGTAATGCCCTTTGGTTTAACTAATGCTCCTAGCACTTTTATGCGCTTAATGAACCATGTTCTTAAAGCTTTCCTAGGTAAATTTGTGGTGGTTTATTTTGATGACATTCTGATTTATAGCCGCACATTACATGAGCATGTTGAGCATCTTAGGCTGATCTTAGGAGTTTTGAGGGAACAAAAATTATATGCTAACTTCAAGAAATGTCATTTTTGCTCGGATCATGTTGTTTTCCTTGGCTTTATTGTATGCAAGGCAGGATTGAAGGTTGATGAAGAGAAGGTCAAGGCCATCCAAGAGTGGCCTACTCCCACGACCATGACTCAAGTGATGAGCTTTCTAGGGTTAGCGGGGTTCTACCGCAGATTTGTAAGGGATTTCAGCACATTGGCTTCTCCCTTGACCGAGCTCACCAAGAAGAATGTTCCATTTACATGGAATAAACCACAAGAACCCCTTTTGAAATTCTCAAGGAGAAACTAACTCATGCCCATCTATTGGTCTTACCAGATTTCTCGAAGACCTTTGAGACAGAGTGTGATGCATCCGGCATTGGCCTTGGAGGAGTGTTGATGCAAGAAGGGCGCCAATGGCCTTCTTTAGTGAAAAATTAAGTGGCGCTGAGTTGAACTACCCTACCTATGACAAATAGTTGTATGCTCTTGTTCGTGTGCTCAAAACATGGCAACACTACCTCTTGCCTAAGGAGTTTGTCATCTATTCTGATCATGAGGCACTCAAGTTCTTAAGAGGCCAAAGTAAACTAAACGAGAGGCATCCTAGGTGGGTTGAATTCATTGAAGCTTTCCCATATGTGATCAAGTACAAGAAGGGGAAAGACAATGTAGTGGTTGATGCACTCTCAAGAAGGTATTCTCTTATCTCTACCCTAGATGCTAAAATGTTGGGCTTTGCTTTCATGCGTGAATTATATGCTAATGATTCTGATTTTGGTGAAATCTATCACATTTGCATGGGTAAGGGTAGTCGTGATCAGTTTTACATGCACGATGGTTATCTCTTTAAGTGTGAAAAGCTTTTGACGCGGGACCATCCAAGACACCCAAGACACCTTCGGATGATGTCCTTCTCAAGAGGAAGAAGAAGGCTTCACCATGGGAGAAGATACTTTGTTTAAATGACGTTTTGGATTCGTTCAGAACATTGACAGCTTTTCGACGTCTCAGTAAAATGGGTCGTACGGATTCTATATTTATCGGATTGAGGCATGCCATACCTTGTTGTGGAACGAGGACGAAGAGATCTACAACTTTGCTGTTGAAGGTTTTTCCAGATTCGTCCTATAGCTTGGCCGAAATCCACATTCTTTGAGCTGCTGCTGGTTTTGACGGGATTTTAATTAAGTCTTGAACATTATGGACTAATGAGTACTCGAACAGCTAGCAAACAACTTCGACAAAGCTGTAAACAAAGAGAAGAATAGAAAAACTCAAGAAAGAATGGAAATTTACCTCTTTTGATTGAAAACCTTAAGTTATGATGTTGTAGTTGCAAGGTAGGGTTTCAATTTTGTGGAGGTGTATGTGTTTAGGTTTAGGGCTGATGACAAGGGCTATGGAGAATCATCAAAAAGTTGAGTCCTTTAGGTTTTTCTTGCACTAGATCAACAAACAACAACCAAACACTTTCTTCTCTTTTTTTTTTTTGAATTTTCAGAACTTAATTTACTGTTTTTTTTTTTTTTTTTATCTGAAACTAATGCAAGAAAACTAACAATAATGAGAAAAGGACTCGAAAATATGATATGTTGGTTATAGATGATAGAAATTCAGCCCTAAAGATGTATTGGTGAGGCTTTTGTTTATCTTTGGTAAGTGGATCTATCTAAAGCCTTAAAGATAAATGATAGATAAATATGATTTATATCCACCAAAAATCAGATTTTTGTAAAGGCAATAAATAAATGGAATTTATATAGAAGATAGAACAAATATGCCAAAGATAGACAAGATAGACACACTAGGGTTTCTTTGTGTGTGAATGGGGCGTCGACCAAAGCTACTCGACTATGGGGACAAGAGGCTTGCCGTCGGCTAGGAGAGTGACACAAGGGTTGTGCACACTGATCTGGTCGACTCCACGGTCTCGGGTAGGCTTGTGTTTAGGCTATGCAACCACAAACAATCACAAACAAAAGATTAGTGCAATAATCAAATAAAGAAACAAGAAGTAAAAGACCAAAACAAGAAAATGACTCTTTTTTGTGGATTGTGTTTATGAAAAAAAAAAGACTCAATCTTGATGTCGGAAACCAAAGCTCTGATGCCAATTTGATACGGGGTTAGCCGTGTGATGGTCCGATCTTCGACAACAAGCAAGAATAATCAAGAACTAATAAAGAAACTCAAGAACTTAATCAAGATTGATCAAGAACTATAAAGACGCAACAAGAACTAACAAGAAAGATGCAAGATTTATGCAAGACTCAACAAGAAAGCAAAGAAACGCAGCAAGACTCTCAAGAATCGATCAAGATAGGGCAAGATCGACCAAGAAACACCAAGAACAGGGGCTGTACTCAATGTCGACTCCAAGAAGATGAACAAGACTCGATAAAGACTCGAAATTGCAACAAAGAATAAAAAGACACGACCGATAAGGACTGAGTCGATCTATGCAGAACAAGATAAAGACCCCAGGCCTCCTCAGAGGGTAGGAACCAATACCAATGACTACACAACCCGCCTCTACAACCCTACACAATCAAGCGGACAACTTGAAGGCACAAGGAGGGGGCTTGTGGATACTAGATTCACCAAGTCTTGCGAAGTTGATGAACACAAAGCAAACCAAGCTAAAACAAACCAATTCGATGATCAACGAGCACAGCTCTAGTTGGATCAACAAGACACTCCATGTGTTTCACACAATTTGAGAGATCTAAATTCTATTCATCATGTTCTAATTGAATTACAATAGGAGAACTCGGAATATATAGGCCACACAGGGCTGTTGGGCCGAGTTAGATGATAGAATAAGATAAAACTAACATCTAATGGAAATAATAAAAATAACCTTAAAGTTTCCTAAAATAACTTAAGTAAAAGAAATACTAAAAATAGGAAATAAACATAATGTTCCAAAACTTAACAAAATCCCGTCAAAACCAGCAGCAGCTCAAAGAATGTGGATTTCGGCCAAGCTATAGGACGAATCTGGAAAAACCTTCAACAGCAAAGTTGTAGATCTCTTCGTCCTCGTTCCAACAAGGTATGGCACGCCTCAATCCGATCAATATTGAATCCGTACGACCCATTTTACAAAGACGTCGAAAAGCTGTCAAGTTGCTGAACGAATGTAAAAACGCCAAGCTTCCACCTTTGGACCTTCTCCCATGGTGGAGCCTTCTTCTTCCTCTTGATAAGGACATCATCCGAAGGTGTCTTGGATGGTCCCGCATCAGTTTGCTTTGCCGTTCATCAACTTCGCAAGACTTGGTGAATCTAGTATCCACAAGCCCCCTCCTTGTGCCTTCAAGTTGTCCGCTTGATTGTGTAGGGTTGTAGAGGCGGGTTGTGTAGTCATTGTTATTGGTTCCTACCCTCTAAGGAGGCCTGGGGTCTTTATCTTGTTCTGCATAGATCGTTTCAGTCCTTATCGGTCGTGTCTTTCAATTCTTGCATCTTAAATTTCGAGTCTTTATCTATCTTTATCAAGTCTTTATTGTTCTTGTTGCTGTCTTGCGTCGTTCTTGGAGTTCTTGATCAATTCTTGGTCGAGTTCTTGAAGTCTTGCTGCGTTCTTGTTGAGTCTTGCATAAATCTTGCATCTTTCTTGTTAGTTCTTGCTGCGTCTTATAGTTCTTGATCGATCTTGATTAAGTTCTTGAGTTTCTTTATTAGTTCTTGATTATTCTTGCTTGTTGTCGAAGATCGGACCATCACACGGCTAGCCCCGTATCAGTTTCATTCATTCTCTTGATTTGCATACTTCGATTGTTAAGTTCTTTGCTTGATTGTTGATTTTCCCAAAGCGGATTTCCCTAACAAGCGTGACATACCAATTAGAGAGGAAGTGTGAGCGAAACACAATTGTGAGTTGTTTATATTTTATCTAACCTTTTACATAGTTCCTTGTTTCTTGTCTTTGTTGCAATGTGTACTAACCAGGGCAACGACTGGTACAATACCGTCATAGAGAAGTTAGCTAAGATGGAAAAAAGCTTGGCGGCAATAGAACTTCAGCGTTTTGGCTCTAATACAGTGTTCGTACAAGAAGTCCCACCTCAAGTTCCAGTGACACCAATTAAAAGGGAAGAAACTTGATGCGGGACCATCTTCTACAGCTCCAGACACACCCATCATTCTTGGAGAAGGACCAATGACTCGAGCTCGTGCTAAGAAGCTTCAGAGAGACTCATTCAACTTTGTGAGTCATGCATTGTTCTCGAGCAAGGTTCAACTCCCCGAGCCTACATTAAAGACCTATATGTGCATAGGGATTCAAGATGAAGAGCCACCTTGAACATGAGGGCTGCCGAATTGCCTAAGTGTTGGGGCTCCCACTTATTTCCATTTTTAGTAACTTTCTACTTAAAGTTATTTTAGGAAACTTTAGAGGTTATTTTATTAATTCCTTTAAAATATTATTTATCTTCTTTTTATCTCTTTTACTTAGAGATTTCGGCCCATCAGCCTTCTTAGGGCTATATATTGCCGATCAGCCTGTGTAGAACATTGGAACATTGATAATAGAACTTTACTTCTCAAGACGTGTGTTGAAACACCTAGAGAGTTGTTGGCCGATTTGAGCAGTGCTCATCAGGTCATCGAATTGGTATATCTCAGCTTGGTTTGCTTTGCCGTTCATCAACTTCGCTTTGTCCTTTTTTATATTGAATTTATTTCGTCAGAAATCTGAGTTTTGGGTTCGAAATTTGCAATTTAAGTTTCTGTCTTTCTAGTCGATACAGAGGAGAGTCTCATCGAGATCAAATAGGCCTTAGTCGATCTCGAGTACGGTCTTGTCTAGGGCGAGTAGAGTTTCTGCTTTTGTTGTCGATTTTTCAGTTTCTGTCGACTTGCTGTTGTCGATCTCGAGTAGGCTTTTGTCGAGATCGAGTGCCTCTGTCTTTGCTTTGTTCTTTACTTTCTTTCGCTATTTTCTGTTCTTGCTTTTGTTTCTGTCTTTTTTGTTGCTTGTCTGTGAGACCTGTTGCTACTTGAGAACTGCTGACGTGCTTCCTCGTGGATTCGATCCTGACAACCTTCTACTACAACGGGAGGAAGTCTTGTATTTATTTGCTGAGACAGGGAAGTCAGTCTGATCTTTATTCTATATTTATTTCATACTTGACCATCCTCCTGCAACAACAGTTCTTGCGTCTTCTTGATTGTGTCATTGCTGCGTTTTGAGTTCTTGTTCAGTTCTTGCTTATTTCTTTGAGTTTCTTGCTTGTTGTCGAAGATCGGACCATTACACGGCTAACCCCGTATCAAAACTCATCCTATTTCTCCCAATAATGCTAATCCACATCATGTTTCTACTAGCACAGATGCTTATTTTATTGCTGAAAATGTAGAGCATGTTGACAACAATGATCAAGATTTTAATTTAATTGCCTATGATGATAATGTTTGCATTGAATCTGAGCATGATGATTCTTTGATTGATAGCAAGGTTTTAAGTGTTCAACCTAAGCCTTGTGATGATAATCAAAGAGAAGAATTGTATCATATTAAATGCTTAGAAAAAGGCAAAGTTTCTAATTTGATCATTGATGGTGAAAATTCTTCTACTATTGCTAGCCTTGAATTAATTGAAAATTCAGCCTTGGAAAAAGTTGAAACCTTGCTAGCATTGGATGGAAACTTAGGAATCAATGACCAAACTAAAGTGCATATTAAGTTAGCCCATAATGAAGATGTTATGAAATTTGAATTATGCACTCATAAAGTTTCTTTTCTTGATTTTGTAGATGAAGCTAAGATAAAAACCATCGATGAGTGGTCAATCCCTACAACAATCGGTCTTGAGTTGAGTTTCCATGGACATGAGGTATTCGATCCAGGAGCTAGTGTGGATGCCTTTGCGGGAATCATATGCGCCCTTGGATTCAAGGTCGAATCCTTTTCAAGAAAGGGAGAATGATGCGGGACCATCCAAGACACCTCTGGACACACCTATGATTCGAGCTCGTGAGAATGTTGTCATCCTAAAAAGGAAGAAGAAGGCTCCACCTTGGGAGAAGATCCAAAGGTGCAAATGACGTTTTAGACTCGTTCAGAATTTTGACCGGTTTTCGACGTCTCTGTAAAATGGGTCGTATGGATTCAATATTTATCGGATTGAGGCGTGCCATACCTTGTCGGAACGAGGACAAAGAGATCTACAACTTTGCTGTCGAAGGTTTTGCCATATTAGACCTATAGCTTGGCCAAAAATCAATATCTTTGCAAGTCTGTCACTGTTTTGACGATAATGGATCCTATTGGGCCGAATTGGGCTATTTTAAGTGTTATTTATAGAGACCTTATTTACTTATGATTTTAGGTGTTTTAATTAGATGTTAGATTTATCTTTTTATCATTAAACTCGGCCCATCAGCTTATCAAAGGCCTATATATTTCAATTCCTACATTGTAATTCAAGAGGAACATAATGAATAGAAAAGCTCTCTTTTTGTGTTGAAACACAGTGAGTGGTTGTCAATTGAATAGAGCTGTGCTCTTCAATTGCGAATTGGTATCCTTTCAGCTTGGTTTGCTTTGTGTTCATCAACTTCGCAAGACTTGGTGATCCTAGTATCCACAAGCCCCCTCCTTGTGCCTCCAAGTTGTCCGCTTGGTTGTGAAGGGTTGCAGAGGCGGGTCATATAGTCATTGGTATTGGTTCCTACCTTCTACGGAAGCATGGGGTCTCTATCTTGTTCTATATAGATCGACTCAGTCCATATCAGGTCGTGTCTTTCAATTCTTGTCCATTATTTTCGAGTCTTTATTGTTCTTGTTGCTGTCTTGTGTCGTTCTTGGAGTTCTTGATCAATTCTTGGTCGCGTTCTTGAAGATCTTGCTGCGTCCTTCTTGAATCTTGTCGATTCTTGACTGTTTCTTGAGTCTTTCTTTAGTTTCTTGCTTGTTGTCGAAGATCGGACCACCCTGCGGCTAACCCCGTATCAGTTCATTTTCTGTCTGCTTTGTAAGATTTTTATTCACATACATACGGTTCATATTATCAATGCCTCCATCTCCAATTTGATCGACAATATATTTAATGCCTCCCTTTGCGATTTCAGTACTTTCATGGTTTTATATTGATTGAGATAATCGGGCTATATATCATTGACTTCTTTGAAGTTCAATTTCCATCACTTGTTTGTACAATGTTAATTTATTACTTATTTCTTGGTTCGTCTTTTAGAGGAACTGCAGGTTTTCATGTAAGTACAACTACATAGTGTTGAAGAGGGACTTCATCGATAGTTGACCGCTGGGGAGCGTGGTGACGCAGGGCTGCCATGCTTCCGTCGCTGCCATTTGGTCGCAGAAGGACGTTTACCTTCCAATCTCGATTCTATGTACCAGGTTCGTGATTTCTTATCCTCTTGCGATTGCGGTTTTTCTTCGCATTTCTCGAATTCATGCTCTGATTATCCCCAAATTGTAGCTGTTATTCGCCAATTATCATGATCGTCATTTCTCCTATGTTAAAATTTTAAAAATGTCTGTTTTACACTTATCTTGAAAGACTATATTGGATTAATCTTTTAAGCTACATGCACCAACAAGCAATATTTTCCCGTGTCATTCTCCCTTGTGTTGGTGCAGTTCTTATGTGGATGTTAACAACTGCTTGTATCAAGATCGCCCCCCTTAGTTGTTGCTAGACATTGTCCATTGATTAGTTGATACGAGGATGTTCGTGGGTCTGTTTTGTTTGAAGATTGGGGATGGGAACTTTCAGGACCCGGACCCCTTTCAGCTATAATTTCGGGGTTTATAATAAATCTGTAAAGTCAATTTCGGTTGGAATAGAGAATCGTCTCAATTTGGATCTGAATGTAGGGTTTCAGGACCTTGAAGTTATAATTTTGGGGTTTGCCCTAATTTTGGGGTTTTCCTTCGAAAGAAACATAAGTGTATGAGATCTAGGGTTCTTAAAATTTATTGTTCAAATAACAGTTAGAGGTAAAGGATGGGCTGTAAAAGTAAACACTTGTTCTTGGCTAACCTTTCCACAGATTTTGGTTTTGCATTATGTATGAATTTTATAGGTGCTCAATTCTCTGATTAGGTTTCAATTTAAACCATCTAATTTCTGCGTTAGTTGATGGTTTTAAGTGTTAATAACTCTAATTGAAACCTTCAATGGCAGTTCGATAGATTCATCCCAAACAGATCCACCATGGATTTTGATTATGCACACTACATGCTCACAAAAGGGTGCAAGAAGGGGAAGGAGAATCCGAGCTCTCTGGCAAAAGAGGAGTACCACCGGCAGCTGAGAGAAGTCTTTGGCATAAACAAAACTAGAATTCTTGCATTCAAGAACAAACCACCTCTTCAGGTTCAGGCTGCAGAAACAATCGCTCATTGGGAATATTCCTCTTTCCAACAAAAGCCTCGTCAACACATTCCTCAGGTATGTCTCTATAGTTATGAATGATGAATGTAGCTAGTTAAACTGCCAAACTCCAAAAGTTGTTGTCTGTGTTTATCTGTTTCTGATCTTTACTGAATTTCGGATGTTGATATACAGACGGAGGAACTCAAGTAGGAAGCCCCTGATCTCATTGACGATTATTACTTGAATCCCCTAGATTGGGGAAGCAGCAATGTTGTTGCAATTGCTCTTTGAAGCACCGTTTACTTCTGGGATGCTTCAGATGGATCAACATCAGAGCTTGTCATAGTCGACGACAAATTGGGGCCGGTCACTAGTTTTAGTTGGGCTCCTGATGGACGATGTATCGCTGTTGGGTTGAACAACTCTGAAGTGCAGCTGTGGGACTCCACAGCAAACTAGCAGTTGAGAACTATTAAAGGCGGCCACCAAGCACGAGTTGGGTCACTTGCTTGGAACAATCACTTTCTTACTACCGGTGGAATGGATGCCCGAATAACAGTCACATTCTTATTCAGGTTATCTGATACCCTCTTGGCTTTTACCTAAGAAACCTCCAATGCTCATTGACCATTGCTAAAGAGTATCTTGAGCAAAAATTTCTTCAATTACACATTTACACGAAAAGTTGATTTCATCTTATTTAGCAGAAAGATGGATAGTATTCAACTTTTTTGCTAGTTGTGTTTGTCTTTGGTTCAATTTGCTTTGTTTTATTAACGACAAAATGATGTATGTCCCTTTGCTTTAATCAAATGTAAAGCTATGTTAGAAATCTTTTTTTTTTCTTGGCCAAAAAAAGTGATGTGATTTAAAGCCTATTAGCTCAAAATGGTAGAGCAATGTGCCACGCACAAAGATGCGGGTTCAAATCCCGCATAGGCTATCTATGTTTATCGCTTACAAGTAATTTGTTTCTCTTCATGAATAAGAGTGTAAGGTGCACTTGTGCAACTCTAAAGAGCAGTTGTGCAATTGTAAAGAGCAGTTGTGCAACTTTAAAGTGCAGTTGTGCAACCGTAAAGTGCAGTTGTGCAATTGTAAAACAAAGTTCCCAAATTAGATTTTCAGTTTAGGGAAATTATATTTTAGTTTGAATGAGCCTACAATGTTGCTCAAGCTCGGCTCGCGAGCAATAAACCAGTTGTGCAACTGTAAAGAGCTGTAAAGTGCAGTTGTGCAACTTTAAAGTGTGCAAAAGTAAGATATAATTGTGCACATTTAGAATACAATTGTGCAAAAGTAAGATACAATTGTGCAGATTTAGAATACAATTGTGCAAAAGTAAGATACAATATGTGCTAATTTAGAATACAATTGTGCACTTTTAAGCATTGCAATCTGAATTTTAAGCACTTCAACTTTTAGTTTGAATGTACACTTTTAGTTTCAAAAAGTGCAAATAGGAAAATTAAATGTGCTGATGCGGGACCATCCAAGACACCATCCACGACACCTTCGGACGCACATATCTCACATGAGGATGGACCTATGATTCAAGAAAGGGAGGATGATGTCATCTTCAAGAGGAAGAAGAAGGCTCCACCATGGAAGAAGGTCCAAAGGTGCATATTTGCTCACTGTTGGCATCGATGCTGACACCAGAGGCATCGACGCCGATACCTGAAGATGATATTTGCTTACTGTTGGTATCGACGCCGACACCAAACCCTCGGCGCCGACACCTGGGCGCATAGAAACTACATGGGCCGAAATTGGGCTTATTTTATGTGTTATTTTTGGAGACCTTATTTACTTATGTTTTTAGGTGTTTTAATTAGTTATTTATTTATTTAATATTTTTGGCTAAATCAGACCTAGTTAGGCTATATATTGCCGACACCTCCTTTGTAATCGAACACGTTGAATTATATGAGAAAAGCTCTCTTTTTGTGTGAAACACAATGAGTGTTTGTCGGCTTAATAGAGTTGTGCTCTTCAATTGCAACTATTGGTATTGATCTAGCTTGGTTTGATTTGTGTTCATCAACTTCGCAAGACTTGGTGATCCTAGTATCCACAAGCCCCCTCCTTGTGCCTCCAAGTTGTCTGCTTGGTTGTGTAGGGTTGTAGAGGCGGGTTATATAGTCATTGGTATTGGTTCCTACCCTCTTAGGAGGCCTGGGGTCTTTATCTTGTTCTATATAGATCGACTCAGTCCTTATCGGTCGTGTCTTTATTGCAATTTCGAGTCTTTCATATTATTCATCGACTCTTTATTGTTCTTGTTACTGTTTTGCGTCGTTCTTGAAGTTCTTGATCAGATCTTGGTCGAGTTCTTGAAGTCTTGCTGTGTTCTTGTTGAGTCTTGATCGATCTTGCTTGTTTCTTGATCTATTATTTAAGTTTCTTTGTTGCGTCAGTTTGAGTTCTTGTTTGTTTCTTTAAGTTTCTTGCTTGTTGTCGAAGATCGGACCATCTCACGGCTAACCCCGTATCATGTGCAATTTTAGTTTCAAAAAGTGCAAATATAAAAATTAAATGTGCAATTTTAGTTTGAAAAAGTGCAAATATAAAATGATAAAGTGCAAAAATAAGATCATAAAGTGCATGAATGAGAAACAAGATGGGCTTTTGAAATCGATGTTTTAATTTTGTTTTTTTTTTTTACTTTTGAGAGTTTGAGTTCACCTCTTGCATAATTTAGGCTGATAGATGTGAGTTTGAAATCGATTTTTTTCCATAAAACAATTTCAAATTAAAATGCACACTTAAGGTTAAAAAATGCATAAATAAGGTTATAATGTGCATGATTAACAATTTGGGATTGTTGTGTTTTTGTCTATTATGTAACCTATGTGAGATTCGAACCCACATCTTTGTGCATACGCACATTGCTCTACCAATTGAGCTAATAGGCTATTCATATATAATGTCAAATACAACATACAATATTTCAATTAAAAACCCAACCAAATTCCAAATCATCAGTGTTCACAAACTACATATCTAAGCACTTTCAAGTGTTCATAACCTGCACATAACTTTTCACAACCTGTCTACGAAAAAATCCTACCTAAATAACCATATGGTGTAACGAAAAATCTGCATACAGTATGTTTTACCCCAAAACATGCATACCATATGTTCTTAACAAAAACAAACGGACATATACCATATTAGCAACCTGCATTGTTCACCAAAAGGCCTACCACACACCACATTGACATAAGACGGAGTTCAAGAAGAGGTAACTACCACAAAGGCTGACTGTGAAGCGAGAGATCCGCTTTTGAACATCTTCAGCCTTGGCGTTTGCAATCTTGGCGTCCTCTTCTGCCTTCCTCGCTCTTTCCTCTGCCCGCTCAGCTCTCTCCTCGAGTTGTTGATGCTCTGCAGATCCCTCCATGCTAGTTCTGACCCTCTCTTCTTAGCAGGTCTTCTCACTGCATCTCCCATCCCTACTGAATTTTACTCAAAGCAAAGAGATTAAATCAGCAGAAATGAAGTAAAAAGAAGATAACAGCCTGCACTTGAACCACAAAAAAATGCAGGAACTTATTTTACCAAAAAACAAGCAAGAAACATCCAGCACTTAAATAGAAAAAACAGAGAGATGCACTTCAAATACAAAAATATAGAATATGGAAACAGCGGGAAAAAAGACAGAAAAAAGAGAGATGAGAAGCTGGAAACAGAAAGAGAAAGATAGAAACTGGAAACACAAAGATTATCATCAAATGCATTTAATACATATTTACTTAAGTACAAACATCCAACACTAAACACATACTAATTGAAGATCCAGCTTCTGTGGGCGACAAAGCAAAGAACTGCAGCATGCCGAGAAGCATAATTTATCCATCAAGCAGATAAAAAGCAGTGGCGATAAAAAATCAAGAAATTAGAGACCAATTCCAGGCTTTGAAACAGTGATCGAAAAGCATAATTGATTCATCTTCATTGAGCTCACAAATCGCCAATGCAAAATCACATGTTCACTCATTTTCGTTTCCTAACTAGGGGTCTCAGCTTATCACAGACAAGTAGAGTGCGTGAACTGATGAACATACATATAATATTTTTAGAAAAGTTTATGGAAATCAAATCCTTACTATTTTCTCCCTGAATGCAGTACACTGATAATCAGAAGAACGAATGTATTAATCTGATTATCATCAGAGGCAAAGAATCAAACACTGCATTTAGAAATTAATTGACTGATACACCCAAATGCCAAAACTATGTGCTGAAATCATCAAATAGAATAGCAGAAAAAATCGATCCCTCTTTAGTTCAGGCAAAATCAAGCAAACAAAATCGATTCCTCTTTAGTTCAGGCAAAAATCAAGCAAATAAAATCGATTCCTCTTCAATTCGGGCAAAATCAAGCAAACAAAACCAATTCCTCTTCAGTTCAGGCAAAATGAAGCAAAATCCAGATGAGAGGAAGTGAGAGAGGTGAACATACATCGAGAAATCAGTCGTTTCGGGGAGATTCATCGACAAGGTCACCAAATTTCTGCACTTCGAGTAACACGAAGATCGAATGAATTTTAACCAAAACTTTACAAACACAGCATATACGAGAACAAATTCGGACTCGGGAACCACAGGCACACTCGCAAAAACCCTATTCTGACAAAACTGGAAGGAGAGGGAAGAGGACAAATACCTGGTGGAATGCTGCTGGTCGACGAACGCGGTTGATGATTTGAGTCTGTTCCGCCGGCACCGACTCCCTCCTCGCCGCCCTCTCCACATCCGCCCCTCATCACAACCCCATCTTCATCGACCGGCACCGCGACCCCGACATCTTCTCCGTCCTACTTCTTTTGCTCCTCCATAAGGTTGCCTTCTTCGTAGTCGAATCCTCCCTTCAGTCAGCCCTCGTCCCTTCTTTTCTACTGGCGGACGGCAATCTCTCAGGGAGCTCTTGGATTTGGATGATTTGAGGACGCAGAGGGAATGAGAGAGGAACGGTTTTGGGTTTAATCCGAGAAACCGGTTCAGTTTTTTTTTTTTTAAAATACCACTCGCGTGTCCGGTTTTGCACTAAACCCAAAATTTTATACCTTAAGGATATTTTACATTATATATAGAGAGAGTATAGACCATATGTACTCAAAGCTTAATGTGTATCATGTACACAAATCCTAACCATTGATTTAGAGGAATTGGAAGGTTGAGATTATTCAATAATAATAATTAATTAAAAAAGAAAAAACACAAAACACAAGAACACTCTACATATAGCGCGTGTTACATAACCAAACCCTACCACACATTCATCCTTTTTCTGCAAAGAGGAAAGAGAAAGTGGAGGAGGTAGGCGAAGGCGAAATCGTAACCGACCGGGGCTGGGACTCCACCACTCGAGGGCAGTTTCCGACCACAACCCACCACCAGTCGTCTACACCACCAAAGCAAGCATCACCGGAGATTTGTTGTTGTTGAAGGAGCGAGAAGCCATCCCGCAAAACCAAGTTCAACCGAACGCTAGGGACTCCGCGGCGGCGGCTGGTGTTGGGAGGAATAGGGGCGGTTTCGGTGGCCACCAGTTGCGAACAATTGCAGATCCGGTGGAGATTCCGACTTCGTGGTTCACTCCGGCTGTGGTTGGGTGCCTAATTGTTGAAATGTAGAAGGCAGCAACTTCTTTGATGAGTAAGGTCCAAATTTGATGAATGTTTTTGTTTGGTTTGGAGTTTTTTGTGGCCCCTTCAGTCCGATTGTTGTGTTGAATGCACATGGAGGCACTGATTTCACTGATTTGATGTGATGCGGGACCATCCAAGACACCTTCGGATGATGTCCTTATCAAGAGGAAGAAGAAGGCTCCACCATGGGAGAAGGTCCAAAGGTGGAAGCTTGGCGTTTTTTACATTCGTTCAGCAACTTGACAGCTTTTCGACGTCTCTGTAAAATGGGTCGTACGGATTCAATATTGATTGGATTGAGGCGTGCCATACCTTGTTGGAACGAGGACGAAGAGATCTACAACTTTGCTGTTGAAGGTTTTTCCAGATTCGTCTCATAGCTTGGCCGAAATCCACATTCTTTGAGCTGCTGCTGGTTTTGACGGGATTTTGTTAAGTTTTGGAACATTATATTTATTTCCTATTTTAGTATTTATTTTACTTAAGTTATTTTAGGAAACTTTAAGGTTATTTTAATTAATTCCTATAGTTGTTAGTTTTATTAAAATCAGCCCATTCGGCCCTAGTTAGGTCTATATAAGCCAAATGCCTTCTTTGTAATCATGCACGTTGAATGATATGAGAAAAGCTCTCTTTTTGTGTGAAACACAATGAGTGTTTGTCGATTGAATAGAGCTGTGCTCTTCAATTGCAACTATTGGTATTGATCTAGCTTGGTTTGCTTTGTGTTCATCAACTTCGCAAGACTTGGTGAATCTAGTATCCACAAGCCCCCTCCTTGTGCCTTCAAGTTGTCCGCTTGATTGTGTAGGGTTGTAGAGGCGGGTTGTGTAGTCATTGGTATTGGTTCCTACCCTCTGAGGAGGCCTGGGGTCTTTATCTTGTTCTGCATAGATCGTTTCAGTCCTTATCGGTCGTGTCTTTCAATTCTTGCATCTTAAATTTCGAGTCTTTATCTATCTTTATCGAGTCTTTATTGTTCTTGTTGCTGTCTTGCGTCGTTCTTGGAGTTCGTGATCAATTCTTGGTCGAGTTCTTGAAGTCTTGCTGCGTTCTTGTTGAGTCTTGCATAAATCTTGCATCTTTCTTGTTAGTTCTTGCTGCGTCTTTATAGTTCTTGATCGATCTTGATTAAGTTCTTGAGTTTCTTTATTAGTTCTTGATTATTCTTGCTTGTTGCCGAAGATCGGACCATCTCACGGCTAACCCCGTATCAAATCGGAAACCAAAGCTCTGATACCAATTTGATACGGGGTTAGCCGTGGGTTGGTCCGATCTTCGACAACAAGCAAGAAACTAAAGAAAAACTCAAAGAAATAACAAGAATTAAACCGACGCAGCAAGGATGCTTCAAGAATCGATCAAGAAATCTGCAAGATCAATCAAGAAGTTAAAGAACGGAAGCAAGAACGAATAAAGACTCAACAAGATCAACAAGATTCGATCAAGAAGCAATCAAAGTATGTAGTGAATGAAACAAACAGCAAAGTACTCGATAAAGGAGAAAGAGCACTCGACAGCAGCTGTAAACACTTGATTCAAGCAAAAAGAAAGGCAATTGCAAGGAATCAATTCGTCACAACGAAGGTGCACTCGACAGGGGTAGCACTCGACACTAACAGGAGAGAACTCGGCAAGGGCTGAGATCACTCGACTCAATCAAACACAACTCGATAACAGCAATAATCAATTCGATCCAAGCAACAATCAGCAAGAATCAACTCGAAAATGGACTAATGAGTACTCGAACAGCTAGCAAACAACTTCGACAAAGCTGTAAACAAAGAGAAGAATAGAAAAACTCAAGAAAGAATGGAAATTTACCTCTTTTGATTGAAAACCTTAAGTTATGATGTTGTAGTTGCAAGGTAGGGTTTCAATTTTGTGGAGGTGTATGTGTTTAGGTTTAGGGCTGATGACAAGGGCTATGGAGAATCACCAAAAAGTTGAGTCCTTTAGGTTTTTCTTGCACTAGATCAACAAACAACAACCAAACACTTTCTTCTCTTTTTTTTTTTGAATTTTCGGAACTTAATTTACTGTTTCTTTTTTTTTTTTTTTTAATCTGAAACTAATGCAAGAAAACTAACAATAATGAGAAAAGGACTCGAAAATATGATATGTTGGTGATAGATGATAGAAATTCAGCCCTAAAGATGTATTTATAGGTGAGGCTTTTGTTTATCTTTGGTAAGTGGATCTATCTTAAAGCCTTAAAGATAAATGATAGATAAATATGATTTATATCCACCAAAAATCAGATTTTTGTAAAGGCAATAAATAAATGGAATTTAGATAGAAGATAGAACAAATATGCCAAAGATAGAAAAGATAGAAAAGATAGACACACTAGGGTTTCTTTGTGTGTGAATGGGGCTGTTGACCAAAGCTACTCGACTATGGGGACAAGAGGCTTGCCGTCGGCTAGGAGAGTGACACAAGGGTTGTGCACACTGATCTGGTCGACTCCACGGTCTCGGGTAGGCTTGTGTTTAGGCTATGCAACCACAAACAATCACAAACAAAAGATTAGTGCAATAATCAAATAAAGAAACAAGAAGTAAAAGACCAAAACAAGAAAAGGACTCTTTTTTGTGGATTTTGTGTTTATGAAAAAGAAAAGACTCAATCTTGATGTCGGAAACCAAAGCTCTGATGCCAATTTGTTTACATGGAAGAATCGAAAATATATAGGCCCTAAGGCTGAGTTTGGCCGGCCATAGTAGATAGAAATAGATAGATCTAATTACTAATGGGCTTAATGAAATAAACCTAAGAACATAAGTAAAATAAGGTCCTTAAAAATAATAACTAGAAAAGCCCAATTCAGCCCAATAATGTTCATAAGCTGAAATTAAGCTCTAACACTTAGATAATTTCGGCCCAAGCTTTATTCAAGGTGGCTCGGCCTCATTATGCACTCCAATGCACATATATGCCTTCAATGTTGGCTCGGGGAGTTGAACCTTGCTCGAGAACAAAGCATGACCCACAAAGTTGAATGAGTCTCTCTGAAGCTTCTTAGCTCTAGCTCGAGTCATTGGTCCTTCTCCAAGTATGATGGGTGTGTCTGGAGTTCTCTTTTGTTTGAGTCGAGTGCTTGTTTTGCTGTTCGAGTACTCATTAGTCTATTTTCGAGTTGATTCTTGCTGATTGTTGCTTGGATCGAATTGATTATTGCTGTTATCGAGTTGTGTTTGCTTGAGTCGAGTGCATTAGACCCCTGTCGAGTGCACCTTTGTTGTGTCGAGTTGATTCCTTGCAATTGCCTTTGTTTTTGCTTGAATCAAGTGTTTACAGCTGCTGTCGAGTGCTCCTTCTCCTTTATCGAGTACTTTGCTGTTTGTTTCATTCACTACATACTTTGATTGCTTAGTTTTTGCTTGGTAGTTGATTTGCCCAAAGCGGATTGCCCTAGCAAGCGTGACATATCAATCAGAGAGGGAGTGTGAGCGAAACACATTGTGAGGTTGTTTATATTTTTCTAACCTTTCACATAGTTCTTTGTTTGTCTTTATTTGCGATGTCTAATAGCCAGAGCAATGACTGGTACAATACCTTCATGGAGAACATAGCTAAGATGAATGCAAGCATAGCTAAGATGGAAAACAGCCTTGCGACAATAGAGTTTCAGCGTTGTGGCTCTAATACGGTGTTCGTACAAGGAGTCCCACCGAAAGATGAAATGCCACCAATTGAACGGGAAGAAACTCATCCCATTTCTACTCAACTTAATGTTTCTTCTAGCATAGATAATTCGTTGATTACTGATCATCTAAATCATCTTGTTAATAATGATCAAGACCTTAATTTACTTGCCTATGATCATGATGTTTGCATTACATATGAACATGATGATTCTTTGATTAATTTAAATGTTCAACCTATGTCTTGTGATGATAATCAAAGAGAGGATTTATGTCATACTAAATGCTTAGAAAAAGGCAAAGTTTCTAATATGATCATTGATGGTGCAAATTCTTCTACTATTGCTAGCCTTGAATTAATTGAAAATTTAGCCTTGAAAAAGGAAGAAAACTTGCTAGCATTGGATGTAAACTTAGGGATCATTGACCAAGCTCAAGTGCATATTAAGTTAGAACATCATGGCATTAATGAGGAATCTGAATTATGCACTCATAAAATTTCGTTTCTTGATTTTGTAGATGAAGCTGAGATAATAACCATCGAGGAGTGGTCAATCCCTACACCAATCAGCCTTGAGAAGGGTTTCCATGGACATGTGGTATTCGATCCAGGAGCTCGTGTGGATGCCTTTGCGGAATCAAATGCGACCTTGGATTCGAGGACGAATCCTTTTCAAGAAAGGGAGATTGATGCGGGACCATCCAAGACACCTTCGGATGATGTCCTTATCAAGAGGAAGAAGAAGGCTCCACCATGGGAGAAGGTCCAAAGGTGGAAGCTTGGCGTTTTTTACATTCGTTCAGCAACTTGACAGCTTTTCGACGTCTCTGTAAAATGGGTCGTACGGATTCAATATTGATTGGATTGAGGCTTGCCATACCTTGTTGGAACGAGGACGAAGAGATCTACAACTTTGCTGTTGAAGGCTTTTCCAGATTCGTCTCATAGCTTGGCCGAAATCCACATTCTTTGAGCTGCTGCTGGTTTTGACGGGATTTTGTTAAGTTTTGGAACATTATATTTATTTCCTATTTAGTATTTATTTTACTTAAGTTATTTTAGGAAACTTTAAGGTTATTTTAATTAATTCCTATAGTTGTTAGTTTTATTAAAATCAGCCCATTCGGCCCTAGTTAGGTCTATATAAGCCGAATGCCTTCTTTGTAATCATGCACGTTGAATGATATGAGAAAAGCTCTCTTTTTGTGTGAAACACAATGAGTGTTTGTCGATTGAATAGAGCTGTGCTCTTCAATTGCAACTATTGGTATTGATCTAGCTTGGTTTGCTTTGTGTTCATCAACTTCGCAAGACTTGGTGAATCTAGTATCCACAAGCCCCCTCCTTGTGCCTTCAAGTTGTCCGCTTGATTGTGTAGGGTTGTAGAGGCGGGTTGTGTAGTCATTGGTATTGGTTCCTACCCTCTGAGGAGGCCTGGGGTCTTTATCTTGTTCTGCATAGATCGTTTCAGTCCTTATCGGTCGTGTCTTTCAATTCTTGCATCTTAAATTTCGAGTCTTTATCTATCTTTATCGAGTCTTTATTGTTCTTGTTGCTGTCTTGCGTCGTTCTTGGAGTTCTTGATCAATTCTTGGTCGAGTTCTTGAAGTCTTGCTGCGTTCTTGTTGGGTCTTGCATAAATCTTGCATCTTTCTTATTAGTTCTTGCTGCGTCTTTATAGTTCTTGATCGATCTTGATTAAGTTCTTGAGTTTCTTTATTAGTTCTTGATTATTCTTGCTTGTTGTCGAAGATCGGACCATCTCACGGCTAACCCCGTATCATGATGTTCAGATCTGGGTTCCTCTCCTCAAATCCTTCCCAATCCTTTCCGATTCTTGAAGGTATGCTTTCGTGTTCTCCTCAAATCTGGTCCTCTATTCTAGATCTGGGCTTGCTGCCTCCTTGCCCCTTTGTTCCTTATTTGGGTTCCTCTCCTCAAATCCTTCCCAGTGCTTTGTAAACAGGGCATTTGGAGGGAGGCTGCCATAATTTTATTTTCAAACAAAAAGGGTCACAGTGACCCAATGGAAGCAGAAGCAATGATGATTAAACTAACAATGGGAGAGAATAAAAAAGCAACGTCATTGGATTAGCTAGCAGATGTTGAGCTTTGGAGCATTTCATTTAGATTTTAAATTATTGAATGTATATCTTCATTTACAATCATATGGCGATAATAGGTTGAAGGTTGCCTACAATTTTATTTTTGAAGGTTGAACGTTGAATGTTGAATGTTAAATGTTAAAGTTGCCTCCAATTTATATATATATATATACACACACACACACACACACACACACACACACACACACACACACACACACACACAATGTATTTGTATACTTTGCAAATTTGGCAAGAGGATAGAGTATCATACAACATCTCTCCTTGATGGTGAAAGCGAAAGGAGAGAATAACACCGCCAGAGGAATGCAAATCGACAATTTTCCGGATCCACCTCCTTTGGGAGATCCGGGGCCGAGTGTTATCAATGTCAGGGCGGCAGCTCCTCAACCCCCTAATGGGGCCCAGTCATGGAGAGACCTGGTGGTTTCCGGGAACACGGAAAAGCAGAAAGTTGTGTTGGAGGCGGAAGTTATCAGAGAGAAGATCAATGTGTCCTTCCCGGAAGGGCCGGCGGGTGACCCGGTGGTCACCATAGATCCCAAGGTGATGGAAGTCCTTGCTGGTGCGTGGAGTAATTCTCTGATCATCAGAATGCTCGGCCCGAAAATCCCATTGTATGTGATGGAGAAAAAGCTCAGAGAGCTATGGAAGGATAGTGGAAAGATGCAGGTGATTGACTTGCCGTTAGGGAATTTCCTTGTCCGCTTCGGGGAGAAGGGAGAGTGTCTGAAAGTCCTCACGGGTGGCCCTTGGTCGGTTTTCGGAAGGTGCCTTATCTTGCGAATGTGGTCTCCGGAGTTTAAGCCGCCTGACTCCATCAAATCTGTGCCAGCCAGTGTACACAAATAGGGGTAATTTTGCCCGTGTTTGTGTGGAAGTCAATTTGGAGGCTCCTCTAAAAGGATTGATCACCATTAACGGCGAGAGATTCCTGATGGAGTACGAGGGCATCCCTACTGTTTGCTTCGGTTGCGGTAGGGTGGGACATGTTAAGAATCAGTGTCATGAGAACAGCGAGAAGGGATTGGCGACCCTCGATACGCAGTTGAACAGGGTTGTGAAGGTGAATCAGGAGGCTCAGAAGGAACCGGAAAATCCGGAGGAGGGAGATAGCCACCATGGCCCGTGGATGGTGCTCACGAGACGGGGGCGGCCTGCTGCACCAAAGGGTAAGAGTTACAGTGAGTCCAAGATGCCTGGTGGCAGCCCCGCCGGACGTACTCCGACTCCGGTGCAACCCAGAACGAACAAGAGATATTCGATCGTTGCTAAAAGTGGTAGAATTAACTCCAGCGTGAAAGATAGTAATGGAGGAAGCATCTCTTTCGAGATGACGGGAGTTCCCAAAGGTCGTGGAGTTAATGGGATGGGTGATCCCAGGAAGATTTTTAATATGAATTCGGCGGATCCTAATCATTATAACAACAAGGAGGTCAAGGGGTCCTTCCCTAAGTCTATAAATGTGGATAAGTCTGAATGGCCAATTGGCCTTAATACTAGTGGGCCGGACTTGATGGATGGGGTCAATAAAGCCCAATCATCTTCTAGCCAAATGAAGGTGAACCTGATGCGGGACCATCTTCTACAACTCCAGACACACCCATCATACTTGGAGAAGGACCAATGACTCGAGCTAGAGCTAAGAAGCTTCAGAGAGACTCATTCAACTTTGTGGGTCATGCTTTGTTCTTTAGCAAGGTTCAACTCCCCGAGCCAACATTGAAGGCATATATATGTGCATTGGAGTGCATAATGAGGCCGAGCCACCTTGAATAAAGCTTGGGCCGAAATTATCTAAGTGTTAGAGCTTAATTTCAGCTTATGAACATTATTGGGCTGAATTGGGCTTTTCTAGTTATTATTTTTAAGGACCTTATTTTACTTATGTTCTTAGGTTTATTTCATTAAGCCCATTAGTAATTAGATCTATCTATTTCTATCTACTATGGCCGGCCAAACTCAGCCTTAGGGCCTATATATTTTCGATTCTTCCATGTAAACAAATTGGAACTTTGATAATTACAATTCTCTCATAAAGAGTGTTTACACCATCGAGTGTTTGTTGATTCAATTAGAGCTGTGCTCATTGATCATCGATTGATACATATCTCAGCTTGGTTTGCTTTGCTGTTCATCAACTTCGCAAGACTTGGTGAATCTAGTATCCACAAGCCCCCTCCTTGTGCCTTCAAGTTGTCCGCTTGATTGTGTAGGGTTGTAGAGGCGGGTTGTGTAGTCATTGGTATTGGTTCCTACCCTCTGAGGAGGCCTGGGGTCTTTATCTTGTTCTGCATAGATCGACTTAGTCCATATCAGGTCGTGTCTTTCAATTCTTGTTTACAAATTTCGAGTCTTTATCATTCTTTATCAGTTCTTGTCGAGTCTTGTTACATTCTTGATCGATCTTGATCTATCTTGGTCGAATCTTGCATTGTTCTTGCTGCGTTCTTTAAGTCTTTCTTGTTTCTTGTTTAGTTCTTGCTTGTTGTCGAAGATCGGACCATCAAACGGCTAACCCCGTATCAGAACCCATTGAGTGGAAAGAAGCTTAAAACAAATCACACTCCGAAGTTTATGAAAAGTCAACAAAAGATTAGGGGGTGGAAAAAGCGAGCAACACCAGTAGATCACAAAGTCTTGGCGGTTCTAAGCCACCGGTGGAGAACCAAACTCCGGGGACGACTCACTCTTCGGGTAGAGTGAGTCGTCCCCGGAGTCTCTAATATCTGGCCGCCTACGGGCCCGGAAGTTCTCTGGTCGGTCCCCCTCCACCCCGAAGAGACCTCGGAACCATTAGGAGGCAAATTTTGGGCTCCAGTGATCCCAGAAATTCAAGGGGAAGTGCCAGTGGTGCCCTCTTCGGTTGACCTCCAAATGTAGGATGGAAGAACAGAAACCCCGGCTGCTGGGAATTGAGGGATTCGCAGAAGGATCTTTTTATCCTCTTTTTTAACCTTTTCCTTCGTTAGTTCTCTTTATTTTTAATGGATACAAAACTAAATTGCTTATTTTGGAATTGTTTTAGTGCAGGAAATAAGAGGTTTGGTCGAGGTATTCGCTTCATTAGGAAGAAGTGCGCTATTGATGTCTTAGCACTTATGGAGACTCATGTGTCTGGGGATCGAGCCAATGAGATTTGCACTAAACTGAATTTTTTGAATTGTGTTCGCATTGAGGCGGAAGGATTTGTGGGTGGAGTCTGGCTCTTATGAAAAGCTGAGAAGTGCGAATTAGAGCTTCACAAAAGCATATCAGACTTCATTCATGCTTCCTGGGCGGCAGGAAGCGGCAGAGCCCACCTGATCGCTGTCTATGCTCCCCCGACGGTGGCTAGGAGGGCTCCCTTCTGGAATAACATCAATTTCTGCCTTGAGAATATAGAAGGGCCTTTGTTCATGGGGGGCGATTTCAACTGCATCATCAGTCCGGAGGAAACGTCAGGTGGTACGAGTGCTCTGCATTTTGACGCGGACGTCTTGAGAAGCATTATCAACCAGAGAGGGCTTGTGGACTTGCGCTTCTCAGGTCAGGAGTTTACTTGGAGCAGGGAATCTCTTGGGGGCAGAGTCATTTCTAAACGGCTGGACATGATTTTTTCTAATCTCGCTGGCCGCCTAAAGTGGCCGGAGGCGAGGTGTGTCACCTCCCGAGTTACTCCTCTGACTTAGCGAGGATTTATCTAAATGGAATAAGGACATCTTTGGTAGAATCCAAGCTCGGAAGGACTCTCTTCTAAAGGCCATTGACTCCATCCAACGTAATTTGGCGAGACGCCCGGACCCTGCTAGCGCTGATTGGGAGGAAAAAATTCAACGTGATCTTGACGTCACTCTCGAGGACAGGAATACCAGAAGTCTCGGGAAGGACGGTTAATGTTCGGGGATAGGAATACCAGCTATTTCCATGCTTCCACCCTTATTCGTCGTAAGAGGAACAAAATTGAGGGCCTAAGAAGGGAGGACGGCATATGGATCGAGGACAGCAAATAAGTGGAGCTGATGGCTTTGGAGTATTTTTCTAAGCTTGACACTGCTGTCCTTGACGACGAGAACAATAGGAGCATTCCAGGCTCGTTTTCGCAGTTAGAAGCTGGAGAAGGGGAAGCTATCTCAAACGTCCCTACTTGTTAGGAAATTAAACGTGCTTTCACTGTGATGGGGGCTTACAAACCCCGGGGATAGATGGATTTCAGCCCGTGTTCTTCCAACAATGTTGGGCGACGGTAGGATGTTCGGGTGTTGAGTTTGTTAAGAGCTTCTTTTCAGATTCCAAGCTACCGTTAGGAGTAAATGATACTCTTATCGTCCTTCTTCCGAAAGTGGATAAACCGGAATCCATTCAACAGTTTAGACCCATCAGTCTGTGCAATGTCCTTTATAAGGCTATTACGAAGATCCTGGCGAGTAGATTGAAACCGCTTATGAGCAAACTGGTCGGTCCCACACAGGGTAACTTTATACGGGGTCGCTTCATATCGGATAACATCATCGTCGCTCAGGAGTTCGTTCATGATACGGGGTTAGCCGTAAGTTGGTCCGATCTTCGACAACAAGCAAGAATAATCAAGAACTAATAAAGAAACTCAAGAACTTAATCAAGAACGATCAAGAACTCAAAGAACGCAGCAAGAAATAACAAGAAAGATGCAAGATTTATGCAAGACTCAACAAGAAAGCAAATAAACGCAGCAAGACTCTCAAGAATCGATCAAGATAGGACAAGATCGACCAAGAAACACCAAGAACCCGCTGTCCTCAATGTCGACTCAAAGAAGTTGAACAAGACTCGATAAAGACTCGAAATTGCAACAAAGAATGAAAAGACACGACCGATAAGGACTGAGTCGATCTATGCAGAACAAGATAAAGACCCCAGGCCTCCTCAGAGGGTAGGAACCAATACCAATGACTACACAACCCGCCTCTACAACCCTACACAATCAAGCGGACAACTTGAAGGCACAAGGAGGGGGCTTGTGGATACTAGATTCACCAAGTCTTGCGAAGTTGATGAACGGCAAAGCAAACCAAGCTGAGATTATCAATCAATTCGAGATCACGAAGAGCACAGCTCAATCCGGCCTGATCTCTCTCTCTATGTGTTTCACACGTTTGAGAAGAATACTTTCTGTATTATGAATGTTCCAATTTGTTTACAAGGAAAACTCGGCATTATAAAGGCCCTAGGGGCTGTTCTGGCCGGCCTAACTAGATATAAAGATAAAACTAATAACTAATGGGCTTAATGAAATAAACCTAAGAACATAAGTAAATAAGGTTTTAAAAAGACGAATTAAGAAAAGCCCAATTCAGCCCAATAATGTTCATAAGCTGAAATTAGACATTAACACTTAATGAAATTCGGCCCAAGCATGTTTAAGGTGGCTCGGCCTCCACTTGTGCTCCAATGCACATGTATGTCTTCAATGTTGGCTCGGGGAGTTGAACCTTGCTCGAGAACAAAGCATGACCCACAAAGTTGAATGAGTCTCTCTGAAGCTTCTTAGCTCTAGCTCGAGTCATTGGTCCTTCTCCAAGTATGATGGGTGTATCTGGAGTTGTAGAAGATGGTCCCGCATCAACTCTACTCCATACGAAAAGTTCGTTTCACTATCACTCTGAAAGACATGTCTCAATTTGATTTTGGGTCGTTCTGGTTCTTGTTATAGGTGTACAGGCTAGAACCTTAGTTCCAAGAAGAAACATGAATGGGGAAAGAGGGTTGTAATGGCCCAAATATAAATATTCGGGTTACGTTTCGAAGGTTGGATACCTTCGTTCGGATCTTCCAATCCAAGTGCAGGTCGAGGTTTCAAACCTCAAAGATTAATGTTGAAAGAGGGGATTTCAAACCCCAAAAATAGCAGAGGGCCATTGGGAACCCATAACCTATCATGTATAACTAAGTCGTTCAAATACATTTCAAAGGCAAAATTTCGTAAAACCAAAAGAGGATACAACTTACTACGGCGAAGCCTGGTCAAACCAAAACAATATTAGCAAAATATCAAGTCTCAAAAGATAAGTGGAGTCTCCCGATCAGCTAAACGTCCCAAAGAAACCCTCGTCATGGAAGCACGGAGAAAGAAATGATCAAATACCTGAAGCTAACCTTGATGTCAGGCCAAGAGACGCATGCAGGCCCTAAAGACCTCACTTAGGACATATAATATGCCTATACCTAGGATAAAGGATGATCTAATGCAATACGGAATTTAAACACGCAAGTCATGCTTATTAGGATATACTATGCGAAATAAAATAAATGGCCCAAAGAATATCAAGTGGCATATCCCCGATCTCTGAAATTCTCGTACCCACTCTAAGGTAGGGCGCTCGGTCTCAACCGAACCGTAAGAGATAATATCCCGTAGCCACTCCGAGTTAGGGCGCTCGGTCTAAGCCGAACCGTAAATATATATAAAACGAATGCCCCCATAGCCCTAGCAACGACTCTATGACTCACAAATAAAGGTCGTTCTGTTCCAAACACATAAAGAATACGGATGCTTATTGGTAAATGAAAGTCCTAAGAATGATCGATACTACATGGCATGCGATATGCAACACCTACATACTATATGACACATTAGGCATGAGGTCCTGGTTATTGAGTAAAAACGTACCTCGAGAAGCGCATAATCCAAAAGCAGCTTAACAATATCACAAGCAGACCCAATCAACTTACCTAGCAAGCATAATCTAACGTACATAAGTCTATGTTCTAATGCATACAATGGCCATGACTCTCACATAAAGATTGATATGGGGTTAGCCGTAGGATGGCCCGATCTTCGACAATCAAACAAGAACTTAAAGAACGGAAGCAAGAACTATCAAGACTAAATAAAGAAAAGCAATAATCGACCAAGAAACCAAAGAAGACGCAACAAGATTAACAAGAACATCAAGAACCTTGGGGAACTCGATGTCGACCAAAAGAAAGAACAACACTCGATTCAAGATTCAATAAAGACTCGAAATTGATAATAAAGACACGGCCGATAAGGACTGAGTCGATCTATATAAAACAAGATGAAGACCCCATGCCTCCGTATAGGGTAGGAACCAACACCAATGACTATATAACCCGCCTTTACAACCCTACAAAACCAAGCGGACAACTTGGGGGAACAAGGAGGGGGCTCGTGGATACCAGGATCACCAAGTCTTGCGAAGTTAATGAACACAAGGCAAACCAAGCTGATATCTATACCAATTTGCAATCGATGAGCTCCGCTACGAATCGATCGACTTTCTCTCAATTGTGTTTCACACAAACTGAAATTTCTCTATTGAATTAAACGTGAAGTGTTTCCATGAGAGGAATCGGCATTATATAGCCTTACAAGGTTGATGGGCCGATTTATAGATAAAACTAACAAATTAAAGAAATTAATAAAATACCCCTAAAGTTTTCTAAAATAACTTAAGTAAAGAAAGTTACTAAAAATGGAAATAACATAGGTTGTTCAACACTTAGGAAATTCGGCTATACATGTGCCTAGGGTGGATCGGCCATATGGATGCCAATGCACATGTAAGTCTTCAATGTAGGCTTCGGGAGTTGAACTGTGCTCGAGAACAAAGCATGACTCACGAACATGAAAGAGTCTCTCTGAAGCTTCTTAGCTCGGACTCAAGTCATAGGTCCTTCTCCTAGTTTGATAGGCGTGGCTGGAGGTGTAGAAGATGGTCCCGCATCAACCTCCCCTTCTTGGAAAGGATTCGACCATGAATCCAGGTCCTCATCCACAACAAAGTTGATACGGGGTTAGCCGTGAGATGGTCCGATCTTCGACAACAAGCAAGAATAATCAAGAACTAATAAAGAAACTCAAGAACTTAATCAAGAACGATCAAGAACTCAAAGAACGCAGCAAGAAATAACAAGAAAGATGCAAGATTTATGCAAGACTCAACAAGAAAGCAAAGAAACGCAGCAAGACTCTCAAGAATCGATCAAGATAGGACAAGATCGACCAAGAAACACCAAGAACAGGGGCTGTACTCAATGTCGACTCCAAGAAGATGAACAAGACTCGATAAAGACTCGAAATTGCAACAAAGAATGAAAAGACACGACCGATAAGGACTGAGTCGATCTATGCAGAACAAGATAAAGACCCCAGGCCTCCTCAGAGGGTAGGAACCAATACCAATGACTACACAACCCGCCTCTACAACCCTACACAATCAAGCGGACAACTTGAAGGCACAAGGAGGGGGCTTGTAGATACTAAATTCACCAAGTCTTGCGAAGTTGATGAACACAAAGCAAACCAAGCTAAAACAAACCAATTCGATGATCAACGAGCACAGCTCTAGTTGGATCAACAAGACACTCCATGTGTTTCACACAATTTGAGAGATCTAAATTCTATTCATCATGTTCTAATTGAATTACAATAAGAGAACTCGGAATATATAGGCCACGCAGGGCTGTTGGGCCGAGTTAGATGATAGAGTAAGATAAAACTAACATCTAATGGAAATAATAAAAATAACCTTAAAGTTTCCTAAAATAACTTAAGTAAAAGAAATACTAAAAATAGGAAATAAACATAATGTTCCAAAACTTAACAAAATCCCGTCAAAACCAGCAGCAGCTCAAAGAATGTGGATTTCGGCCAAGCTATGAGACGAATCTGGAAAAACCTTCAACAGCAAAGTTGTAGATCTCTTCGTCCTCGTTCCAACAAGGTATGACACGCCTCAATCCGATCAATATTGAATCCGTACGACCCATTTTACAGAGACGTCGAAAAGCTGTCAAATGACTATGAACGAGCTAAACGTCAAGCTTCCACCTTTGGACCTTCTCCCATGGTGGAGCCTTCTTCTTCCTCTTGATAAGGACATCATCCGAAGGTGTCTTGGATGGTCCCGCATCAAAAGTAAGGAATGAGGACCTGGATATCGACTACTCTTGGTCGATATCAACGTCGCGCATCTCATTCCTTACTTTGTTGTGGATGAGGTAAGACAGAGTAGTCGAAATCGAACAAATCCAGTCAATTTTGAGTTGCTGCAGAAGTCAGGCAAATATCGACCAGAGTGACTCGATATCGACCTGTTTGCTCAAAATCGACATGTTCTCTATAGAAACACAAATGAGCAGCGATCTTTCTGGATCGAAAATTAGAATTTGATATCGACCAAGGGTTGGTCAATATCGAGTAGGGGCAGTACGAAATAAATGACAAAGCTTGGGAGATTTTTGGAATAAACTATGTAAAAGAAAACTTCCATGATCGGGGTTTGCAACAACGATAACCAAACATGCATAAGGCAAGATAAATATAAATAATCATGCAGTCACATCAAAGATTAAGCTTTCGCCTTTTCCAACAATTAGACAACTCTTTCAAAAAACCCTAATTGTATCTACCGATTTTATGTTTATAATCCAATTTGTTAACATGGATCTCTATTAGATAGGTAATAAACATATAAAAGGCAGTGGATGATCAAAACACAATAAAAGTCGAATATTTATCTCAAACACGCTTGGCTATTGTCGGGCTCACACCGATCCTAGAAGTAGGTAGACTACCTGCTCTTCATCGCAAGGAAAGACATTAATAATAAAAGGAAACTAAATTGCATTAAAATAAAACAAAGCTTACAACCGATCGAAGCCAAATTGCTCTCGCTCTCTTGCTCCTACTCGGCCTCCACTCTCTCTCTCTCTCTCTCTCTCTCTCTCTCTCTCTCTCTCTCTCTCTCTCTCTACTCACTACTTCTCCTTCCTAAAATTGAATGAATGAAAACTAGCCCCATCGGCTTTATTTATAGGCTTTAATCCTTGCTATCCAAGAAAATAAACCTCTATCTAGTCCTAAAGATATAATTTTAATAAAAGAAACATTTATCTAAAAAGGAAAATATCTAAATCTTCATGTGGTGGATAAATCTTCTCTTCCATATATAGATCTTGATAAAATTGTGATAGATCCAGCCTTCCTTCGTGCCCAAGTCATCCACACGTTCTCGGATTGGCCCAATGGACTCGCGGCCCAAATTCAGATTGGTCGACATCGACCGGTTTGGTCGACGTCGAGGAAAGTCCTCGATCTCGGCTTCTCTTCTTGGCCCCTCGAGTTCTCTTCTCCTCGTCAGACTCGAGTAGAGTTTCTGGTTTGGTCGACATCGAGGAAGTTGGTCGACGTCGAGCAAATGTGTCAGCTCTCAGCATTCCGCTCTGTTCTTGAAACGCACTTTCCCGAGTTCTCGTTCGTCGGATTGATGCATATGAGCATACATTGAAAAGCTATTTTTGAGGGCTACAACTCTCATGAAGACATTAAAGCTTGATCCAGAATGATGGAAGTCGAAAAGTGGGATTTCCTCCAGCTGCACCATCCTTAGCTTATTCATGAGTTTCTTTTAAGCTTTAAAGTGTGTCCGATTTCTGCGAAATATAAAAAAAAAAACTAGTGTAGACTCTAAAATTTGGCAAATAAGTATAAACTACACAAATTCACTATCTTCCCAGCCCAAAATACATATGACGATAGAATAAGGAGCTGAAATAAGCATAAAAACATGGCACAAATCATGGACATCAGTGAGAGGGGCTGAGATGGTGCTGAAGTCGCGCACAAACCGCCTATAGAAGCTCGCCTATCCCTGAAAGCTCCTCACATGGCCGGTATTGGTGGGTGTCAACCATTCTTGAATAGCTTTAATGTTGGCCTCATCAACACGCAGCCCATTGGAGCTCACTACAAAACCAAGAAAGGATACTTGTTCATTACATAGCTCATATTTCTTTAAATTCGCATACAAGTGTTCTAATCTTAATGTAGTAAGTACTTCCCTAAGATTTCATTCATGTTCTTTAGGAGATTTGCTATAAATGAGTATATCGTCAAAATAAACAATAAGAAATTTTCCTATGAAATTTCTAAGCACATGATTCATTAATCGCATGAAAGTACTAGGTGCATTAGTTAAGCCAAAAGGCATAACCAACCACTCATATAAACCAAACTTAGTCTTAAATGCTGTTTTCCATTCATCGCCTTCCTTCATTCTAATTTAATGATAGCCACTCTTTAGATCTATTTCGAAAATATAAAAGCACCATGCAACTCATCTAAGCGTGGAATAGGATGACGATATTTTACAGTTATGTTGTTAATAGCCCTACAATCTACACACATTCTCCATAAACCATCTTTCTTAGGGACTAATTACACAGGCCAACACAAGGACTTAAGATTTCTCTAATATATCCCTTATCCAACAGTTCCTGGACTTGGGATTGGACCTCTTGGGTCTTAGTGGGATTCATACGATACGCAGGCCTATTAGGCAAAGAAGCCCCTGGAATGAGATCAATTTGATGCTCAATGCCACGAATAGGGGGTTGACCTAGTGTTATGTCATCGGGAAATACATCCTTATACTCTTCAAGAAGAGATAGGGTGTGAGGAGAGAGGGTAGCTCTAAGCTTCTCACTTAACATGTTCTACCCTTTGCATAGGAGCATGAGGGTTGTTTCCCCATCCAAACACTCGTCTACAAACGCGCTCTTAGAGGCTAAAAGCACGTCCCTGGGTCGAGAGCTAGATGCCACTTGGCTCGACTGAGCCTCCTTAGCTAACTCACCTTTACTTAACTTCCGCTTCTCAATCTCATCAGCCACTTGTGTAGGCGTCATAGGCTTGAGAACAACATTCTTCCCCTGAAAAGTAAAGGAGTAGCAGTTAGTAAACCCATCCCGAAGACCTTACGATCAGATTGCCAAGGACGACCTAATAAAATATGACAAGCTTGCATAAGCTCTATATCACATAAAACATCATCTTCATAATGTCCTAGTTTAAAATGCACTTTAACTTGTTTATTCACTTTCAAGTTTCCACAGTCATTCATTCAATGCAATTTATCAACCATTTCCTGACTAGCTAAATTACAACAACTTCCACCATCAATGATCACATTACAAACCTGATGCGGGACCATCCAAGACACCTTCGGATGATGTCCTTCTCAAGAGGAAGAAGAAGGCTCCACCTTGGGAGAAGATCCAAAGGTGGAAATGACGTTTTGACTCTCGTTCAGAATTTTGACAGTTTTTCGACGTTTCTGTAAAATGGGTCGTACGGATTCAATATTGATCAGATTGAGGCGTGCCATACCTTGTTGGAACGAAGACGAAGAGATCTACAACTTTTCTGTTGAAGGTTTTTCCAGATTCGTCCTATAGCTTGGCCGAAATCCACATTCTTTGAGCTGTCGCTGGTTTTGACGGGAATGGAATATGGCTAAGTGTTGGAACATCTTTAGATAACATTGGGCCGAAATTGGGCTTATTTTATTTTAGAGATCTTATTTACTTATGTTTTTAGGTATTTTAATTAGTTATTTATTTATTTAATATTTTCGGCTAAATCAGCCCTAGTTAGGCTATATATTGCCGACACCTCCTTTGTAATCAAACACGTTGAATTTTATGAGAAAAGCTCTCTTTTTGTGTGAAACACAATGAGTGTTTGTCGATTGAATAGAGCTGTGCTCTTCAATTGAAACTATTGGTCTTGATCTAGCTTGGTTTGCTTTGCCGTTCATCAACTTCGCAAGACTTGGTGAATCTAGTATCCACAAGCCCCCTCCTTGTGCCTTCAAGTTGTCCGCTTGATTGTGTAGGGTTGTAGAGGCGGGTTGTGTAGTCATTGGTATTGGTTCCTACCCTCTGAGGAAGCCTGGGGTCTTTATCTTGTTCTGCATAGATCGTTTCAGTCCTTATCAGGTCGTGTCTTTCTATCATTATCGAGTCTTTATTCATATTGTCGAGTCTACCTTGTTTCTGTCGTTTCTTTTGTTTCTTGCTGCGTTCTTGATCTTCTTGGACGAGTTCTTGGAGATCTTGTTGAGTCTTGCATAAATCTTGCATCTTTCTTGTTAGTTTTTGCTGCGTCTTTATAGTTCTTGATCGATCTTGGACTGTTCTTGGTCAAGATCTTGCGTTTCTTTGCTTTCTTGTTGAGTCTTGTTCAGTTCTTGCTTCCGTTCTTTAGTTTCTTGCTTGTTTGTCGAAGATCGGGCCATCACACGGCTAACCCCGTATCAAAACCTTTCCCTTAACTAAACAGCGAGCATGAAACAAGTTTTCACGTTGATTGTCATCACAAGGTGTAGGAACAACACTTAATACTCTCCTAACAATCAAAGATTCACCATGTTCATATTCAACACAATCATCATCATCATAAGCAAGAAGGTTAAGGTTTTGATCATTGTCATCATTAGCATGCTCATCATGTTCATCACAAGAATTTTCAAATTCATATTCTCCTAGGTGATTAATCATGAGAGTTTTCTTATTTGGGCAATCCTTCATATATAATGACCTCTACCTTGGCATTTAAAACAAACAATGTCCCTAGATCTAGTGGTAGAAGGGCTAGGATTACTCCCTTTGGTGCCAGTAGATACCCAAACGATTCCCGTCTGATTATTGGCGCTTTGCCCTTGTCGATGGGCTGCTGAGGGGCTCGGCTATCACTTCTTCCTTGTCCTTGGTTCGGCCTATCCCTTGAACCATTGTCGAACCGGGCTTGGGGCTGCTGGGGCCGAGATTGGCGCCACCCTTGTTGCCGCCCATTCGAATTTCGACTACCTTGGCTCCTATATCTCGATCCTCTTTCAACCTTTATTGCTAAATGTAAAATCTCAATAGGCGTAGAGTAAAATCTCAATAGGCGTAAAATCTCAATAGGCGTAAAATCAATTTCATGAGCTAAGGCGGGATGCAATATTCGTCAGGCTCAACTATATTTGCTACCTTGTTTTAGATTTTCTAGAAGTTGTCTAAATAGCATAGCGTTCAGGAACAAATCTTCTCCTCATTAGTGCTTTTAATTGATCCCATGAAGGGATAGGCGTATCAAGGGCTCTTCTTCTTTCTTTAACTAGGTTATCCCACCAAATTAAAGCAAAGCCTTGAAATTCTATGGAAGCTAGTTGCACCTTTTTAGTGTCGGAGAAGTAATGACAATTCCAGATTTGATCCATTTTAGTTTCCCAATCAATATAAACATCTGGATCATTTTTACCTTCAAATTGATGAACCTTTACATTTACCTTACCTATGCTGTTCTGGTAAGGATCCGTAGGCGTTCGGTATTGGTATCGTCCTCCTCTCTATCGTTCCTCCTAGGATGTTGCTCCCAATACTCCTCTTCTAGGAAGTCGTCGTTGCGCTCTGAATAGTAGTAATCCTCCTGCTGGCCTCGGCCTCTCCCTCTTCCTCTTCCTTGTCCCTGCACATTAACAAACCCATTATTTCTACCATACCTCTCCCCTCGTGGAGAGTCGTTTTCATCAAACCAGGGGTTATCGACATTGGGATTAGGATTATGGTTAGGATGAATTACTTCCCTTTCATCGCGAGGCGTACCGTCACGCCTTTGATTACCTTGCCCAGCCATGGTATTTGAACCGATTGGCTGAGCCTCAATTGCAGCAAGCCTGTTTAACACCTTCGTCAAGGTTTTGTTGAGAGCGTTGAACTGTTCAGGCGTCACGGTTGAGGTACTGTTATCGTTGTTGCCATTTTTGGCATTGTCGTCGTTGTTTCCGTGTTGAGACATAGCAAATAAAACGAACAAATAAATATGTAAAAGGTTAGAGAAAATATAAACAACTCACAAGTGTTTCGCTCACACTCCCTCTCTAATTGGTATGTCACGCTTGTTGTTTCAATCCGCCTTGGACAAATCAACACTCAAGCTAAAACCTATCAATCAAGATATGTATATGAGAGAATGAATGTAACAAGACACAAGCTGCACTCGACAAGGTGTCAAGATCAGTCGACAAAGACACTAGAGTACTTGACAAGCAATTGCAAGCACTCGACACAACAGACAGAGCACTCGACGGGGTCAAGAGCACTCGACAAATCACACAAGAGCACTCAAGAACGGTTCGCAGTACTCGACACAATACTTTGCAGCACTCGACGTGGCTTCACAGTACTACATTCGCACAAGAGAGCACTCGACAGGGGTTGGATGTACTCGACACAACAAAGAATTGAAATAAAAGCACTCGATCAAGAAGAGAAGTACTCGACAATGGAGAGAAACAAAAGAAAATAAAGGAAAATAAGAAAAAGCTTGGAAATTTACCACTTTGATTTGAAAACCTTTAGTTAGGATGTTGTAGTTGCAAGGCAGGGTTTCAAGATTGTGTTTTTGGGAGGTATGTGTTTGAGGTAGTCGACTAGGGCTTGATAAGATCACCAAATTGGTCCTTTGGAAGCTTTCTTGATGTGATCACACCTATGATCAATCAAGAAGCACGATCTGTCGAAGCTCCAAATGACACATCAAATGAGCAGCCTCTCGGATCCATAACTCGAGCTCGAGCAAGACGTCTTCAAGCCAACCTTCTTCAAGGACTCTTAACCATTTCCATAAACTATGAAGATCAAGGTCAAGCATTCACAAGTTTAAAACAAATTGAAGATCGCAACCCGCAGCCCAAGAAGCACGGAAATGCCTCGGTTCCCGCTATTGATTATGGAGGCAAATCTGATCCAAATTCAAACTTCTCATGCATTTAAAGGCACATTAGGAAGAGAAGAAATCAAGGAATACATCCCCCATGCAGCTGGTGCGTTTGTGCAGAGAATAACTTCCAAGGTTGCATTTAATGCAAGCCACCTGATGCGGGACCATCCAAGACACCTTCGGATGATGTTCTTATCAAGAGGAAGAAGAAGGCTCCACCATTGGAGAAGGTCCAAAGGTGGAACCTTGACGTTTAGCTCGTTCATAGTCATTTGACAGCTTTTCGACGTCTTTGTAAAATGGGTCGTACGGATTCAATATTTATCGGATTGAGGCGTGCCATATCTTGTTGGAACGAGGACGAAGAGATCTACAACTTTTCTGTTGAAGGTTTTTCCAGATTCAACCTCGGAATTGGCCGAAAATGCACATCTTTGCAAGCTGTCACTGTTTTGACGGGATTTTACTAAGTGTTGGAACCCCATTTCGCCTAGTGTTCCTATTGGGCCGAAATTGGGCTATTTTAAGTGTTATTTCTAGAGATCTTATTTACTTATGATTTTAGGTGTTTTAATTAGATGTTAGATATTATCTTTCTATCATTAAACTCGGCCCATCAGGCCTTAGCATAGCTTATATATTTCGATTTCATACATTGTAAACATTCAGCTTTCAATGAATAGAATTAGTTCTCTCAAACTTGTGTGAAACACATTGAGTGATGTTGATCCAACTAGAGCTGTGCTCGTTGATCACGAATTGGTATCTATCTCAGCTTGGTTTGCTTTGTGTTCATCAACTTCGCAAGACTTGGTGAATCTAGTATCCACAAGCCCCCTCCTTGTGCCTTCAAGTTGTCCGCTTGATTGTGTAGGGTTGTAGAGGCGGGTTGTGTAGTCATTGGTATTGGTTCCTACCCTCTGAGGAGGCCTGGGGTCTTTATCTTGTTCTGCATAGATCGACTCAGTCCATATCAGGTCGCGTCTTTCAATTCTTGCATCTTAAATTTCGAGTCTTTATCTATCTTTATCGAGTCTTTATTGTTCTTGTTGCTGTCTTGCATCGTTCTTGGAGTTCTTGATCAATTCTTGGTCGAGTTCTTGAAGTCTTGCTGCGTTCTTGTTGAGTCTTGCATAAATCTTGCATCTTTCTTGTTAGTTCTTGCTGCGTCTTTATAGTTCTTGATCGATCTTGATTAAGTTCTTGAGTTTCTTTATTAGTTCTTGATTATTCTTGCTTGTTGTCGAAGATCGGACCATCTCACGGCTAACCCCGTATCAAATTGGCATCAGAGCTTTGGTTTCCGACATCAAGATTGAGTCTTTTCTTTTTCATAAACACAAAATCCACAAAAAAGAGTCCTTTTCTTGTTTTGGTCTTTTACTTCTTGTTTCTTTATTTGATTATTGCACTAATCTTGAGTTTGTGATTGTTTGTGGTTGCATAGCCTAAACACAAAGCCTAGCCGAGACCGTGGAGTCGACCAAAGTGGTGCGCAATTTCCCTTGTGCAGCACCTAAGCCGGCGGCATTACCCTTGTCCCCATAGTCACAGCTTGGTCGACATCACATAAACACAAGAAACCCTAGTTTGTTCTATCCTTTTCTATCTTTGGGATATTTGCTCTATCTATTTCCATTGCCTTATTAAAATTCAGATTTTATTTGGTGGATTTAATTTTATTAGATCTATCATATATCTTGAAGGCTTAAGATAGATCCATTTACCTAAATTAACCAAGTTCTATCTTTATCCTTTACCTATCTTTTGATCTATCTTGGTTGAATCTTGCATTGTTCTTGCTGCGTTCTTTAAGTCTTTCTTGTTTCTTGTTTAGTTCTTGCTTGTTGTCGAAGATCGGATCATCAAACGGCTAACCCCGTATCACCACCTTTTCCCAAGCATGCACAAGTTGTCCACAAACTTCCTCTATATTACTCAGCCCTTATGGCCATTAGGGGGCACGAAAATTATCATCAAAAACCAGGTTTATATCCTTTGTTTGAAGCTTGAAAACTTCATCTCCTTCGTGAGTCATATCGAAGGTCCGACCGTGTATTTTCGGTGCGTAATATCCGTTTGTACTTGATCTTTGTTGAAGAACTTGTGGTGAGTCATATCCACTTGTTTTTGTTCACCTATCCTTTATAAAATTCAGTTTGTTTTCCCCCAAATCTAAGTTTTATCATTATCGCAAAAATACCAAAAATATTCCACTTAAATCCATTTCTATCATCTATCTTCCACCGGCTGGTTCAAGGCTTGTTCCGACTTACTTTGTACTGAGATTTAAGGATCCTCAAGGGGAAACTCATCAAGTGGTATCAGAGATATCTTCAAGGTAAGTTTCTCAAGCCAAAGGGTTACGAATTACCTCTCCATTTTCGGTTTGTTTTGCTCGATTTTCTGCCATTTCTATCCATCCTTGTTTATGATTATTCTCCAACCTTTTTCCATCATTTTTTTTCATCCTTTGTACCTGTATATGTGTGTTTAAGATCTGCAAAAAAAAAAAAATCAGATCTATCCATTGTTATTTCGGTTTTCAATGCTTCTATCTAGTGTTCTTGTGTGTTTGCATGAACCTTTATCCTTCTTACCCAGAATTGGAACTTCGCCCTCAAAAGTGTTGCACCATTATTCTCCTAATGCTTTGCATAGTATATGGTGATGATCTATTGATGGAATGTGTTCTTGGATTGAAAGTAAGTTCTGATTTGCAAGTGTTGTTGTGTTCTTGGATTCTGGAAATTAGAAAAGAAAAAAAAACAGAAAAAAGAAAAGAAAAGAAAAGAAAAGGAGAAGTTAGAAAAGTTCCAAAAGTTGTTCTATGTGCAAGTTGTGTTGTTGTTGTTCTCGAAAACAAGACATTCTCATCATATCACTAGCTAATCCAAGCCTTGTTCCTTGCCTTGTCTAAAACTTGTTTACCCTTTCCCATTCGAGCATTACTTACTTGATTTTCGAATTTGGTAAATACTCGCCTTTGGGCTTGCCTTGGATTGTGCTTTTGATACTTTGTGTGAGTTTCCAGGACAACATCACTAAGTGCATTTCCTCAGCGGAGATAGACCTTGTTCTAGCAAGGAAGAAGCATCCTCACATCGCTTGCTTGAAAAGTGTCGTTTGCATACTTGTGTGCTTACAATCTGAGTTTTGAGTGAAGTGAGATCACATTCAAAGTGAGGGAGAGTTTCACCCCCAAAAGAAAAATTCATGAGTGAAAAGAATATGAGGGAGGTGAGAGAGAGATCTTTTGATTTTCTAACCCTTACTTGTTTGCCTGGTCGAGAAAGCTGAGCCAGACCAACCCGACTCCCGGAACACAACTCGATCTCGACAAGACCTAGTCGAGATCGACGACACCTCAGCGCCACACCCGGAGTCGATGAGAAGAGGAGCTGATCGAGAAGCCGAGGACGAAGACGCCGAGCACATCTCTACTCGATCTCGATGAGACCTTGTCGAGATCGACGAGCCACCTAGCGCCTGTCCGAGTCCATGCCGAGGAGGAGTCCTCGACATCACCAGAGAGCCATCCTCGACCACAACCCTAGTCGATCTCGATGAGCCCTAGTCGAGATCGGCGACGCCCAGGAGCCTAGATCCGAGCTTGTCGAGCGGAGTCACCAGAGAAGATCAGTCGACGACGAATCCTAGTCGATGTCGACGAGTCCTTGTCGAAGTCGAGTAGACCAGTTTCTGGAAACGCATCGACGTGAGCAGTCCGAGTAGAGTTGGGATTCCTTGGGCACGAAGGAAGTCGAGAAGGCCGAGATTATATCCAAATCTATCATCATCTATCCGTGGAAGGAAGATCTATCATCATGAAGACATATTACCTAGTTTAGATTTATCTTTTCCTTTTAGATTTATTTCCTTTATTGCTTTTATTTATCATTAAGCCTTTTAGATATAATTTTAGATATAGATAGGAGATTCTATCCTTGATTAGCAAGGATTAGAAGGCTATAAATAAAGCCCATGGGGCTGATTTGAGATTCAATTCAATTTTCAGAAGTAGAGAAGTAGTTCACAGAGACGATTTAGGAGTTTAGAGGTTTTAGGGTTTTGGCGTTCAACGAGAGTTGGATCGCCGGGATTGTAAAGTCTTTGAATTTAGTTTAATGCAAGTTTCTTTTCATCAATCAATGTCTGAGTTTGCGATGAAGCGCGAGTAGTTCACCCACTTCTAGGGTTGGGGCGAGCCCGACGATAGCCATGCGTGTTTGAGGTAAAGATCCGACTTTTATCATGTTTTGAGCATCTACTACTTGTTTATGTGTTTATTACCCGTCTAATGGAGATCCATGCTAACAACTTGGATTATAAACATAAAATCGGTAGAGACAATTAGGGTTTCTTGAAAGAGTTGTCTAATTGTTGGAAAAGGCGAAAGCTTGTCCTTTGATGCAATTCACATGATTATTTGTTTATCTCTGCCTTATGCATGCTTGGTTATCGTTGTTGCAAACCCCAATCTTGGAAGTCCTTTTACATTAAGTTTAGTCGAAACCCCAAAGCATTTGTTCTTTATTTTCTTTCGTTTTATTTTCTGTCCTTCTACTCGATCTCGAATTGCACTACTCGATATCGAGTAAACTGATCCTCGACCAAGTCGCTGTAGCTTCTCCTGTGCAGGTGCTCGACCAAGACAAGCCGAAGTCGACAAGGGCCCTACTCGATATCGAGTAGCCCTCGTCGAGATCGACCACCGTTGCCGAGCTGCTGCTGATGTGTTCGACTGCCCGATCTTCTGTCGACTACCCTAGTCGAGATCGAGGAGCCTGTTGTCGACTTCTGACCGTGAGATTTCACCGCTGCCTAGGATCCGCTGACACGCTTCCTCGTGGATCGATCCTGACTTCCCGCTGCTGCATCAGGAGGAGGTCTTGTAATTATTTACAAGGGACGGAATCTGGTTTGCTGTGATTTATTTGCACACTCGATTTCCTCCTATCAACAAATTGGCGCCGTTGCCGGGGAGGCAATCATTCGGGCCTTAGGTAGTTAAATCTCACGTTTCTTTTGAGTTACTTCGCAGGTGTATGCGTCGTTCTGGTCTACCATCTGAGTTTGACAGCTTAGACGAACCGGAGCGTTACCTACACATCCATTCTAAACTCAAAAGGATCATGGCGGCCGTTGAAACACAAGAGCAACTGATCGAAAGGCTTACAAGGGAACTAGCCGCTAAAGATGCTGCTATCGCCACTGAGAAAGCAGCAAGGGAGCAAGCAGAAGCTGAGCTTGCCCAATATCCAACTACTGCAGAGGATTATATGCATCCAGCTCTCGTCGTGCCTGAATCGGCGATTCTAATCCCTGAAAACTCTTTTGAAATTCGCACTCAGTTTTTGATATAGCTTAAAAATAATGCTTTTTATGGCAAATTTAATGTGTCCTCTTGAACATATTACTAATTTTCATGACATGTGTCGTACTCTTGCTGAAGGTACAACTCTGCAAGATGAAATCTTTTCGCTGGTCTCTCGCTGGACCTGCACTGAAGTGGCTTGAAGGGCTGAAGCCGAGATCTCTCACCACTTGGGCCCAAGTAGAGCAAGAGTTTCTGAACAAATACTTCCCACCGGCCAAAACAGCACTTCTCCGTCAGAAAATCACCGCCTTCAAACAGAAGCAAGGGGAACCACTGGCAAAGGCATGGGAACGCTACAAAGAACTGCTGCGATCTTGCCCTACTCATAGACAGCCACCCTACGTCATTCAGGAGATCTTCTTCAACTCTCTTGATCAAATCACTAAGGACAGAATCAACCATTATACTCGCTATAAGTATCTGACGATGCCACCAAGCGACGCATGGGGTGTGCTAGAAAAGCTCACTAACTACGACAACAAATATGGGGCTCCTACAAACTATGAGGAGAACTCCTACACCAGGCCAGCACCATCAATGCCACTCTATGAGCCAGCAAAGGAGATTGACCCAGATGTCAGGGAGCAGTTCTACAGAGACCAAAATCACAAGCTCCTCAAGCAAGTCAAATATCTATCTGTCAATCAGCCTTGCATCGAATGCGGATCACAGTGGCACACCACTACTGAGTGCCCACACACTGAGCAAGTCAGGATGGCAGAAACACATGAAGAGGCAGCCTACGCTGGGGGTCCAAATCGCTACATGGGAGACCAACGGTCCTACCAACCATAGTGGAACCAAGGTCCTCCTAGGAATCCCCTACCCTACAGAGCTCCAGGACATCCAGAAAGGAATCAAAAGAAGGATGATCTGCAGCTGATCCTTGAGGAGATGTGTCGGAATCAGGGCACCATCAACAACCAATTCCAGAACATCACTACAAAATTTGGAGGATTAGACATCTGGAAAAGGGGAATAGAAACGCAGATCGGTCAAATCGCTGCACAGATCCCACGACCGTCCGGACAACCCCTTGGGCAAACAGAACCAAATCCTAAGGGGAAGACCGGACACGTCGCAGCTATCAAACTCAGGAGTGGACATCAATTACACGAGCCAGAGGTCGGAAAACAGCAAAGCAAGGCAGAGCAGCAACTCGAAACAGAGCACATCCAATTCGATCTCGAGGAGGGTGTACTCGATATCGACAAGCCGCTACTCGACACAGACCAGAAGCTGAGCTCGGACTCCGCTGTGCAGACCAGCAACTCCAGGTCGACCACCCTACTCGATGTCGAGGAGCCCGTGGTCGAGATCGAGGAGCAGCATCTGGCCGACGTCGACGACTCTGCAGCACCTCCGACAGCTGATCAGGCTCCGAAACTGAAAAAGCCACTGCCTTTCCCTTCAAAAGCACAGAAAGATCCCACTGCAGGTAGGTTTACCAGATTTGTTAATATGCTGCAAGAACTGAATGTTTCTATTCCTTTTACAGAAGCCCTACAAGAGATGCCTGGATATGTCAAATTTCTGAAGGAAATCCTAAGCAAGAAGCGATCCATCTCAGAGATCGCAGGCGAATGCAAAGTACTCCACTTCCCTGAAAAGAGACCTGACCCTGGTAAGTTTTCTGTTACTGTGGGTTTTGGACAATATAAATATGATTCTCTGTGCGATTTAAGAGCAAGTGTGAGCATCATGCCTTTATCAATCTGGCGGAAAGTAAAGATAGGATGCATAGAACCTGTGGATGCCAAGCTATACATGGCAAACAATACAGTAGTCTATTTAGCCCTATTATTCTTGGTAAATTCTTTGTTCCAGCTGATTTCCTTATCATTGATTGTGCTGAAGATCCTACTAGCCCTATTATTCTTGGTAGACCATTCTTAGCTACTGCAGATGCCAAAATAAGTGTCAAGAATAGATCGCTCACCTTCACCATAGGCGATGAGGTTTTGGATTTCTCTTTTGGCCCTGCAAAAGAGGAAATTTCATGGCTGGAGGTGAAAAGCATCAGCAACCACGGGACCAAGCAAACAGCGGAGGAAGGAGCCAACACTATACTCGAGATCGACAAGGGCTACTCGATCTCGACAAGGGACCTACTCGATCTCGATAAGACTTTGTCGATCTCGACAACCACTGCAGAGCCAGAAACTTGCCAAGAGCCTAAGTATGGGGTCCCTGTACTCGAGGTCGACCAGCTGTACTCGATCTCGACTAGCCCCAAGCCCAAAGATTCCTGTTTTGGGTCCGAAAAGGCAAGTTCAGGTATGAATCCTACTCCCCCTCAGTCCATAAAGAAAATTATCAATGATTTAAGGGGAGATAAGACACCGTGGCAAGAGAATCTACGAAAACTGAGAGCTGGAAGGAAAAAGAAGAAAGAGAAGGGAGATGATGCAAGCAACAACCTGTCAGCTGAGCTTGCATACTACCATCAGGACCTAGATGATCCAGGAGAAGGACCAAGCATGAGCGGGCCCCACAATAATGGTCCTTGAGCGCAAACGGAGAAGTCGGCCTAGTGACTCTAAAATCTAGAGCATGTATATAAAACTTTATGAATTTTGGAAATCTTGAACTTTCTTTTTTTTTTTTTTTTTTTTTGGTTTTTGGTTTTTGGTTTTATGTCTTTTAAAATACTTTATGTGGATAGTCTTGTTTTTGTGTGCAATCTAACACTTTTAGGTGGGCAAGCATAAAAGGACCGCGAAAAGTGGAATAAGAAGTCCCTGAAAAACAGCCAGAATCGACGAAGGCCAAGTCGACGGCGACAAGGAGGAGCAACCCAGACACTACTCGATCTCGAGTAGGCCAACTCAACATCGACAAGCCCAGACGCTCCTCGACTTCAGAAAACCATTGGACGCAAAGCGAAGCTCCTCGAGATCGAGTACACTCTACTCGAGATCGACAAGGAATCTACTCGACCTAGACCCAGTTGCCTCCTCGATGTGTTGTCTTGTGAGTTCCTTCCTTTACTCTTGTCTTTATTTGATTTTATACAGTGGGGACACTGTAAATTTTAAGTATGGGGTGGGGGAAGGGCTTACATTATGCATATTTACTTTATTTGACATTACGTGTGCATGTTTAAAGTTTAGTTCTTTGAATTGCTACATGGCTATTTTGGAATGCATTATTGATTTATGTGCTTATATGCATGATTTCCAAAAAGATTGAAAAATGACTGATACGGGGTTAGCCGTGTGATGGTCCGATCTTCGACAACAAGCAAGAACTAAACAAGAAACAAAAGACACGAATCAAGACTCAACAAGAACAGCAAGATTCGATCAAGAAGCAATCAAGAAGTTAAAGAACGGAAGCAGAACGAATAAAGACTCGAAATTTATGTAAAGACACGACCGATAAGGACTGAAACGATCTATGCAGAACAAGATAAAGACCCCAAGCCTCCTCAGAGGGTATGAACCAATACCAATGACTACACAACCCGCCTCTACAACCCTACACAATCAAGCGGACAACTTGAAGGCACAAGGAGGGGGCTTGTGGATACTAGATTCAACAAGTCTTGCGAAGTTGATGAACGGCAAAGCAAACCAAGCTAGATCAATACCAATAGTTGCAATTGAAGAGCACAACTCTATTCAATCGACAAACACTCATTGTGTTTCACACAAAAAGAGAGCTTTTCTCATATCATTCAACGTGCATGAAAGAAGGCATTCGGCTTATATAGACCTAACTAGGGCCGAATGGGCTGATTTTAATAAAACTAACAACTATATGAATTAATTAAAATAACCTTAAAGTTTCCTAAAATAACTTAAGTAAAAGAAATACTAAATAGGAAATAAATATAATGTTCCAAACTTAACAAAATCCCGTCAAAACCAGCAGCAACTCAAAGAATGTGGATTTCGGCCAAGCTATTGGACGAATTTGGAAAAACCTTCAACAGCAAAGTTGTAGATCTCTTCGTTCTCGTTCCAACAAGGTATGGCACGCCTCAATCCGATAAATATTGAATCCGTACGACCCATTTTACAGAGACGTAGAAAAGCTGTCAAGTTGCTGAACGAATGTAAAAACGCCAAGCTTCCACTTTTTGACCTTCTCCCATGGTGGAGCCTTCTTCTTCCACTTGATAAGGACATCATCCGAAGGCCGAGATTATATCCAAATCTATCATCATCTATCCGTGGAAGGAAGATCTATCATCATGAAGACATATTACCTAGTTTAGATTTATCTTTTCCTTTTAGATTTATTTCCTTTATTGCTTTTATTTATCATTAAGCCTTTTAGATATAATTTTAGATATAGATAGGAGATTCTATCCTTGATTAGCAAGGATTAGAAGGCTATAAATAAAGCCCATGGGGCTGATTTGAGATTCAATTCAATTTTCAGAAGTAGAGAAGTAGTTCACAGAGACGATTTAGGAGTTTAGAGGTTTTAGGGTTTTGGCGTTCAACGAGAGTTGGATCGCCGGGATTGTAAAGTCTTTGAATTTAGTTTAATGCAAGTTTCTTTTCATCAATCAATGTCTGAGTTTGCGATGAAGCGCGAGTAGTTCACCCACTTCTAGGGTTGGGGCGAACCCGACGATAGCCATGCGTGTTTGAGGTAAAGATCCGACTTTTATCATGTTTTGAGCATCTACTACTTGTTTATGTGTTTATTACCCGTCTAATGGAGATCCATGCTAACAACTTGGATTATAAACATAAAATCGGTAGAGACAATTAGGGTTTCTTGAAAGAGTTGTCTAATTGTTGGAAAAGGCGAAAGCTTGTCCTTTGATGCAATTCACATGATTATTTGTTTATCTCTGCCTTATGCATGCTTGGTTATCGTTGTTGCAAACCCCAATCTTGGAAGTCCTTTTACATTAAGTTTAGTCGAAACCCCAAAGCATTTGTTCTTTATTTTCTTTCGTTTTATTTTCTGTCCTTCTACTCGATCTCGAATTGCACTACTCGATATCGAGTAAACTGATCCTCGACCAAGTCGCTGTAGCTTCTCCTGTGCAGGTGCTCGACCAAGACAAGCCGAAGTCGACAAGGGCCCTACTCGATATCGAGTAGCCCTCGTCGAGATCGACCACCGTTGCCGAGCTGCTGCTGATGTGTTCGACTGCCCGATCTTCTGTCGACTACCCTAGTCGAGATCGAGGAGCCTGTTGTCGACTTCTGACCGTGAGATTTCACCGCTGCCTAGGATCCGCTGACACGCTTCCTCGTGGATCGATCCTGACTTCCCGCTGCTGCATCAGGAGGAGGTCTTGTAATTATTTACAAGGGACGGAATCTGGTTTGCTGTGATTTATTTGCACACTCGATTTCCTCCTATCAACAAATTGGCGCCGTTGCCGGGGAGGCAATCATTCGGGCCTTAGGTAGTTAAATCTCACGTTTCTTTTGAGTTACTTCGCAGGTGTATGCGTCGTTCTGGTCTACCATCTGAGTTTGACAGCTTAGACGAACCGGAGCGTTACCTACACATCCATTCTAAACTCAAAAGGATCATGGCGGCCGTTGAAACACAAGAGCAACTGATCGAAAGGCTTACAAGGGAACTAGCCGCTAAAGATGCTGCTATCGCCACTGAGAAAGCAGCAAGGGAGCAAGCAGAAGCTGAGCTTGCCCAATATCCAACTACTGCAGAGGATTATATGCATCCAGCTCTCGTCGTGCCTGAATCGGCGATTCTAATCCCTGAAAACTCTTTTGAAATTCGCACTCAGTTTTTGATATAGCTTAAAAATAATGCTTTTTATGGCAAATTTAATGTGTCCTCTTGAACATATTACTAATTTTCATGACATGTGTCGTACTCTTGCTGAAGGTACAACTCTGCAAGATGAAATCTTTTCGCTGGTCTCTCGCTGGACCTGCACTGAAGTGGCTTGAAGGGCTGAAGCCGAGATCTCTCACCACTTGGGCCCAAGTAGAGCAAGAGTTTCTGAACAAATACTTCCCACCGGCCAAAACAGCACTTCTCCGTCAGAAAATCACCGCCTTCAAACAGAAGCAAGGGGAACCACTGGCAAAGGCATGGGAACGCTACAAAGAACTGCTGCGATCTTGCCCTACTCATAGACAGCCACCCTACGTCATTCAGGAGATCTTCTTCAACTCTCTTGATCAAATCACTAAGGACAGAATCAACCATTATACTCGCTATAAGTATCTGACGATGCCACCAAGCGACGCATGGGGTGTGCTAGAAAAGCTCACTAACTACGACAACAAATATGGGGCTCCTACAAACTATGAGGAGAACTCCTACACCAGGCCAGCACCATCAATGCCACTCTATGAGCCAGCAAAGGAGATTGACCCAGATGTCAGGGAGCAGTTCTACAGAGACCAAAATCACAAGCTCCTCAAGCAAGTCAAATATCTATCTGTCAATCAGCCTTGCATCGAATGCGGATCACAGTGGCACACCACTACTGAGTGCCCACACACTGAGCAAGTCAGGATGGCAGAAACACATGAAGAGGCAGCCTACGCTGGGGGTCCAAATCGCTACATGGGAGACCAACGGTCCTACCAACCATAGTGGAACCAAGGTCCTCCTAGGAATCCCCTACCCTACAGAGCTCCAGGACATCCAGAAAGGAATCAAAAGAAGGATGATCTGCAGCTGATCCTTGAGGAGATGCGTCGGAATCAGGGCACCATCAACAACCAATTCCAGAACATCACTACAAAATTTGGAGGATTAGACATCTGGAAAAGGGGAATAGAAACGCAGATCGGTCAAATCGCTGCACAGATCCCACGACCGTCCGGACAACCCCTTGGGCAAACAGAACCAAATCCTAAGGGGAAGACCGGACACGTCGCAGCTATCAAACTCAGGAGTGGACATCAATTACACGAGCCAGAGGTCGGAAAACAGCAAAGCAAGGCAGAGCAGCAACTCGAAACAGAGCACATCCAATTCGATCTCGAGGAGGGTGTACTCGATATCGACAAGCCGCTACTCGACACAGACCAGAAGCTGAGCTCGGACTCCGCTGTGCAGACCAGCAACTCCAGGTCGACCACCCTACTCGATGTCGAGGAGCCCGTGGTCGAGATCGAGGAGCAGCATCTGGCCGACGTCGACGACTCTGCAGCACCTCCGACAGCTGATCAGGCTCCGAAACTGAAAAAGCCACTGCCTTTCCCTTCAAAAGCACAGAAAGATCCCACTGCAGGTAGGTTTACCAGATTTGTTAATATGCTGCAAGAACTGAATGTTTCTATTCCTTTTACAGAAGCCCTACAAGAGATGCCTGGATATGTCAAATTTCTGAAGGAAATCCTAAGCAAGAAGCGATCCATCTCAGAGATCGCAGGCGAATGCAAAGTACTCCACTTCCCTGAAAAGAGACCTGACCCTGGTAAGTTTTCTGTTACTGTGGGTTTTGGACAATATAAATATGATTCTCTGTGCGATTTAAGAGCAAGTGTGAGCATCATGCCTTTATCAATCTGGCGGAAAGTAAAGATAGGATGCATAGAACCTGTGGATGCCAAGCTATACATGGCAAACAATACAGTAGTCTATTTAGCCCTATTATTCTTGGTAAATTCTTTGTTCCAGCTGATTTCCTTATCATTGATTGTGCTGAAGATCCTACTAGCCCTATTATTCTTGGTAGACCATTCTTAGCTACTGCAGATGCCAAAATAAGTGTCAAGAATAGATCGCTCACCTTCACCATAGGCGATGAGGTTTTGGATTTCTCTTTTGGCCCTGCAAAAGAGGAAATTTCATGGCTGGAGGTGAAAAGCATCAGCAACCACGGGACCAAGCAAACAGCGGAGGAAGGAGCCAACACTATACTCGAGATCGACAAGGGCTACTCGATCTCGACAAGGGACCTACTCGATCTCGATAAGACTTTGTCGATCTCGACAACCACTGCAGAGCCAGAAACTTGCCAAGAGCCTAAGTATGGGGTCCCTGTACTCGAGGTCGACCAGCTGTACTCGATCTCGACTAGCCCCAAGCCCAAAGATTCCTGTTTTGGGTCCGAAAAGGCAAGTTCAGGTATGAATCCTACTCCCCCTCAGTCCATAAAGAAAATTATCAATGATTTAAGGGGAGATAAGACACCGTGGCAAGAGAATCTACGAAAACTGAGAGCTGGAAGGAAAAAGAAGAAAGAGAAGGGAGATGATGCAAGCAACAACCTGTCAGCTGAGCTTGCATACTACCATCAGGACCTAGATGATCCAGGAGAAGGACCAAGCATGAGCGGGCCCCACAATAATGGTCCTTGAGCGCAAACGGAGAAGTCGGCCTAGTGACTCTAAAATCTAGAGCATGTATATAAAACTTTATGAATTTTGGAAATCTTGAACTTTCTTTTTTTTTTTTTTTTTTTTTGGTTTTTGGTTTTTGGTTTTATGTCTTTTAAAATACTTTATGTGGATAGTCTTGTTTTTGTGTGCAATCTAACACTTTTAGGTGGGCAAGCATAAAAGGACCGCGAAAAGTGGAATAAGAAGTCCCTGAAAAACAGCCAGAATCGACGAAGGCCAAGTCGACGGCGACAAGGAGGAGCAACCCAGACACTACTCGATCTCGAGTAGGCCAACTCAACATCGACAAGCCCAGACGCTCCTCGACTTCAGAAAACCATTGGACGCAAAGCGAAGCTCCTCGAGATCGAGTACACTCTACTCGAGATCGACAAGGAATCTACTCGACCTAGACCCAGTTGCCTCCTCGATGTGTTGTCTTGTGAGTTCCTTCCTTTACTCTTGTCTTTATTTGATTTTATACAGTGGGGACACTGTAAATTTTAAGTATGGGGTGGGGGAAGGGCTTACATTATGCATATTTACTTTATTTGACATTACGTGTGCATGTTTAAAGTTTAGTTCTTTGAATTGCTACATGGCTATTTTGGAATGCATTATTGATTTATGTGCTTATATGCATGATTTCCAAAAAGATTGAAAAATGACTGATACGGGGTTAGCCGTGTGATGGTCCGATCTTCGACAACAAGCAAGAACTAAACAAGAAACAAAAGACACGAATCAAGACTCAACAAGAACAGCAAGATTCGATCAAGAAGCAATCAAGAAGTTAAAGAACGGAAGCAGAACGAATAAAGACTCGAAATTTATGTAAAGACACGACCGATAAGGACTGAAACGATCTATGCAGAACAAGATAAAGACCCCAAGCCTCCTCAGAGGGTATGAACCAATACCAATGACTACACAACCCGCCTCTACAACCCTACACAATCAAGCGGACAACTTGAAGGCACAAGGAGGGGGCTTGTGGATACTAGATTCAACAAGTCTTGCGAAGTTGATGAACGGCAAAGCAAACCAAGCTAGATCAATACCAATAGTTGCAATTGAAGAGCACAACTCTATTCAATCGACAAACACTCATTGTGTTTCACACAAAAAGAGAGCTTTTCTCATATCATTCAACGTGCATGAAAGAAGGCATTCGGCTTATATAGACCTAACTAGGGCCGAATGGGCTGATTTTAATAAAACTAACAACTATATGAATTAATTAAAATAACCTTAAAGTTTCCTAAAATAACTTAAGTAAAAGAAATACTAAATAGGAAATAAATATAATGTTCCAAACTTAACAAAATCCCGTCAAAACCAGCAGCAACTCAAAGAATGTGGATTTCGGCCAAGCTATTGGACGAATTTGGAAAAACCTTCAACAGCAAAGTTGTAGATCTCTTCGTTCTCGTTCCAACAAGGTATGGCACGCCTCAATCCGATAAATATTGAATCCGTACGACCCATTTTACAGAGACGTAGAAAAGCTGTCAAGTTGCTGAACGAATGTAAAAACGCCAAGCTTCCACTTTTTGACCTTCTCCCATGGTGGAGCCTTCTTCTTCCACTTGATAAGGACATCATCCGAAGGTGTCTTGGATGGTCTTGGATGGTCCCGCATCAATCTCCCTTTCTTGAAAAGGATTCGTCCTCGAATCCAAGCTCGCATAAAATTCCGCAAATGCATCAACACGGGCTCCTGGATCGAATACCACATGTCCATGGAAACCCTTCTCAAGGCTGATTGGTTTAGGGATTGACCACTCCTCGATGGTTATTATCTCAGCTTCATCTACAAAATCAAGAAAAGAAACTTTATGAGTGCATAATTCATATTTTATATCATCATTATGTTCTAACGTAATATGCACTTTAGCTTGGTCAATAATCCCTAAGTTTCCGTCCAATGCTAGCAAGTTTTCTTCCTTTTTAAAGGCTGAATTTTAAACTAATTCAAGGCTAGCAATAGTAGAAGAATTTGCCTATTTCTAAGCACAAATACTCTCTTTGATTATCCTCACAAGGATTAGGTTGAACACTTAAAACTTTGCTATCAATCAAAGAATCATCATGCTCAGATTCAATGCAAACATTATCATCATAGACAATTAAATTAAGATCTTGATCACTATTATCAACATGCTCTACATTTTCAGCAATAAGAGAATTATCTATCCTAGAAGAAATATTAAGTTGAGTAGAAATAGGATGAGTTTCTTCCCTTTCAATTGGTGGCACGTCATCTCTAGGTGAGGCTGTTTTCTCTTATTAGAGCCAAAACGCTGAAACTCTATTGTCGCAAGGCTGTTTTCCATCTTAACTATGCTGGCATTCATCTTAGCTATGTTCTCCATGAAGGTATTGTACCAGTCATTGCCCTGGCTATTAGACATCGCAAATAAAAACAAACAAAGAACAATGTGAAAGGTTAGAAAAATATAAACAACCTCACAATGTGTAGTGAATGAAACAACGCAGAAGAGTACTCATGATGCGGGACCATCCAAGACACCACCTGCGGACGCACATATCTTACATGAGGATGGACCTATGATTCAAGGAAGGGAGGACAATGTCATTCTCAAGAGGAAGAAGAAGGCTTCACCTTGGGAGAAGATCCAAAATGCAAATGACGTTTTACATTCGTTCAACAGTTTGACAGCTTTTCGACGTCTCTGTAAAATGGGTCGTACGGATTCAATATTTATCGGATTGAGGCGTGCCATACCTTGTTGGAACGAAGACGAAGAGATCTACAACTTTGCTGTTGAAGGTTTTTCCAGATTCGACATGGAGTTTGGCCGAAAATCAACATCTTTGCAAGCTGTACTGTTTGGAACGAAAATCAGCTGGTTACATTACTATTTTTAGTATTCTTTCTTACTTAATTTATTTTAGGAAACTTTAGGGGTAATTTTATTAATTCCTTTAAGTTGTTATTTTATCTTCTTTTATCTTCTTAGAACATTAGAATCGGCCCAACAGCTCTTAGAGCCTATATATGTCGATTCACCCCTTTGTAATTCAGGAGGAACATAATGAATAGAATTTAGATCTCTCAAATTGTGTGAAACACATGGAGTGTCTTGTTGATCTAACTAGAGCTGTGCTCGTTGATCACGAATTGGTATCTATCTCAGCTTGGTTTGCTTTGCCGTTCATCAACTTCGCAAGACTTGATGAATCTAGTATCCACAAGCCCCCTCCTTGTGCCTTCAGGTTGTCCGCTTGATTGTGTAGGGTTGTAGAGGCGGGTTGTGATGCGGGACCATCTTCTACAACTCCAGACACACCCATCATACTTGGAGAAGGACCAATGACTGGAGCTAGAGCTAAGAAGCTTCAGAGAGACTCATTCAACTTTGTGGGTCATGCTTTGTTCTTGAGCAAGGTTCAACTCCCCGAGCCAACATTGAAGACATACATGTGCATTGGAGCACAAGTGGAGGCCGAGCCACCTTAAACATGCTTGGGCCGAATTTCATTTAGTGTTAATGTCTAATTTCAGCTTATGAACATTATTGGGCTGAATTGGGCTTTTCTTAATTCGTCTTTTTAAAACCTTATTTACTTATGTTCTTAGGTTTATTTCATTAAGCCCATTAGTTATTAGTTTTATCTTTCTATCTAGTTAGGCCGGCCAGAACAGCCCCTAAGGCCTTTATAATGCCGAGTTTTCCTTGTAAACAAATTGGAACATTCATAATACAGAAAGTATTCTTCTCTAACGTGTGAAACACATAGAGAGAGAGATCAGGCCAGATTGAGCTGTGCTCTTCGTGATCTCGAATTGATTGATAATCTCAGCTTGGTTTGCTTTGCCGTTCATCAACTTCGCAAGACTTGGTGAATCTAGTATCCACAAGCCCCCTCCTTGTGCCTTCAAGTTGTCCGCTTGATTGTGTAGGGTTGTAGAGGCGGGTTGTGTAGTCATTGGTATTGGTTCCTACCCTCTGAGGAGGCCTGGAGTCTTTATCTTGTTCTGCATAGATCGACTCAGTCCTTATCGGTCGTGTCTTTTCATTCTTTGTTGCCATTTCGAGGCTTTATCGAGTCTTGTTCAACTTCTTTGAGTCGACATTGAGGACAGCCTCTGTTCTTTGTGTTTCTTGGTCGATCTTGTAGATCTTGATCGATTCTTGAGAGTCTTGCTGCGTTTCTTTTCTTTCTTGTTGAGTCTTGCATAAATCTTGCATCTTTCTTGTTAGTTCTTGCTGCGTCTTTATCGTTCTTGATCGATCTTGATTAAGTTCTTGCTGTCTTTATTAGTTCTTGATTATTCTTGCTTGTTGTCGAAGATCGGACCATCACACGGCTAACCCCGTATCAAATTGGTATCAGAGCTTTGGTTTCCGACATCAAGATTGAGTCTTTTCTTTTCATAAACACAAAAACCAAAAAAAAAAAAAATATAGAGTCTTTTCTTTGTTTGGTCTTTTACTTCTTGCATTCTTTATTGATTATTGCACTAATCTTGAGTTTGTGATTGTTTGTGGTTGCATAGCCTAAACACAAAGCCTAGTCGAGACCGTGGAGTCGACCAAGTGGTGAACACAGCCTTTGTGAACACCCTAGAGCCAACGGCAATTTCTGTCCCCATAGCCTTGCTTGGCCGATTCTACATACCACACAAAGCAAACCCTAGTTTGTTCTATCTTTTCTATCCTTTTGTTTATCTATTCTATCTTTGGAATTTTGATTTATCTTTTATCTAATTCCATTTATCTATTGCCTATCAAAAATCAGAAATTTTAAGTTGTTGGATATTAATTTCCATTATATCTATCAACTATCTAAAAAGGCACAAGATAGATCCTATTACCTAAATTAGCCATTCTATCTATATCTTTACATTAGGGCTGAATTTTCATCTTTTATCACCATCTATCCCAGATTTTCGAGTCCTATACATTAATTTGAGTCTTTTCTTGCATTAGTTTCACATTTAAAAAAAAAAAGTAAATTAAGGTCCGAAAATTCAAAAGAAAGAGAAAGTGTTTGTTAGTTGTTGATCTAGTGCAAGAAAGCTCCCAAGGACATCATTGGTGAACCCTCTTCTCAGCCCTAATCAACATACCTATCCCTAAACACATACACCTCCACAAAATTGAAACCCTACCTTGCAACTACAACATCATAACTTAAGGTTTTCAATCAAAAGAGGTGAATTTCCATTCTTTCTTGAGTTTTTCTATTCGTTCTCTTTGTTTACAGCTTTGTCGAAGTTGTTTGCTAGCTGTGTCGAGTACTTCTATTCTCTTGAAGTGCTATTGTGTGTGTGTGTCGAAGAGATCTCCCCCTGGTCGAGTTCTCTTTTGTTTGAGTCGAGTGCTTGTTTTGCTGTTCGAGTACTCATTAGTCTATTTCGAGTTGATTCTTGCTGATTGTTGCTTGGATCAAATTGATTATTGCTGTTATCGAGTTGTATTTGCTTGAGTCGAGTGATCTTGACCCCTGTCGAGTTTTCTTTTGAGTTTGTCGGTACTACAGCCCCTTGTTGAGTACTCTTGTGTGTTGTTTCATTCATTCTCTTGATTCATATACTTGGATTGCTTTGTTCTGTGCTTGGTAGTTGATTTGCCCAAAGCGGATTGCCCTAGCAAGCGTGATATATCAATCAGAGAGGGAGTGTGAGCGAAACACAATAGTGAGGTGTTTATAAGTTGTACTAACCTTTAACTTAGTTCCTTGTTTCTTTGGTCTTTGTTATAATGTCTACTAATCAGGGAAACAATGGTGGTAACAATGCCACTAACTCAAGTGCAACAGTGACGCCCGAGCAATTTCAGACCATGATGAACAACATGGCGACTATCATGAACAACACAACGGGTGTTCCTGAATCATTGGCTGCGCTAACAGCAAGGGTGGCTGCATTAGAGAGCTCTAGGCCTAGTGGTTCGAACACCATAGGTCAGCAAGAGCGAGTTGAGATACCTAATGATGAAAGAGAGGTCGTTAATCCTAACCCTATTCCTAATCCTAATCCTCATGTCAATGTTAATTTAGATAATCCTTTATTCAATGAAAACAACTCTCCACAAGGTGAGAGAAATGATCGGAATAATGGGTTTGTTAATGTGCATGGTCAAGGACAGGGAAGGGGAGGAGGATGTGGCTATCAAGAGCTGATACGGGGTTAGCCGTAGGTTGGTCCGATCTTCGACAACAAGCAAGAATAATCAAGAACTAATAAAGACGCAGCAAGAACTAACAAGAAAGATGCAAGATTTATGCAAGATTCAACAAGAAAGCAAAGAAACGCAGCAAGACTCTCAAGAATCGATCAAGATAGGACAAGATCGACCAAGAAACACCAAGAACAGGGGCTGTACTCAATGTCGACTCCAAGAAGATGAACAAGACTCGATAAAGACTCGAAATTGCAACAAAGAATGAAAAGACACGACCAATAAGGACTGAGTCGATCTATGCAGAACAAGATAAAGACCCCAGACCTCCTTAGAGGGTAGGAACCAATACCAATGACTACACAACCCGCCTCTACAACCCTACACAATCAAGCGGACAACTTGAAGGCACAAGGAGGGGGCTTGTGGATACTAGATTCACCAAGTCTTGCGAAGTTGATGAACGGCAAAGCAAACCAAGCTAAAACAAACCAATTCGATGATCAACGAGCACAGCTCTAGTTGGATCAACAAGACACTCCATGTGTTTCACACAATTTGAGAGATCTAAATTCTATTCATCATGTTCTAATTGAATTACAATAGGAGAACTCGGAATATATAGGCCACGCAGGGCTGTTGGGCCGAGTTAGATGATAGAATAAGATAAAACTAACATCTAATGGAAATAATAAAAATAACCTTAAAGTTTCCTAAAATAACTTAAGTAAAAGAAATACTAAAAATAGGAAATAAACATAATGTTCCAAAACTTAACAAAATCCCGTCAAAACCAGCAGCAGCTCAAAGAATGTGGATTTCGGCCAAGCTATGAGACGAATCTGGAAAAACCTTCAACAGCAAAGTTGTAGATCTCTTCGTCCTCGTTCCAACAAGGTATGGCACGCCTCAATCCGATCAATATTGAATCCGTACGACCCATTTTACAGAGACGTCGAAAAGCTGTCAAGTTGCTGAACGAATGTAAAAACGCCAAGCTTCCACCTTTGTACCTTCTCCCATGGTGGAGCTTTCTTCTTCCTCTTGATAAGGACATCATCCGAAGGTGTCTTGGATGGTCCCGCATCAATCTCCCTTTCTTGAAAAGGATTCGTCCTCGAATCCAAGGTCGCATTTGATTCCACAAAGGCATCCACACGAGCTCCTGGATCGAATACCACATGTCCATGGAAACCCTTCTCAAGGCTGATTGGTGTAGGGATTGACCACTTCTCGATGGTTATTATCTCAGCTTCATCTACAAAATCAAGAAACGAAATTTTATGAGTGCATAATTCAGATTCCACATTAATGCCATGATGTTCTAACTTAATATGCACTTGAGCTTGGTCAATGATCCCTAAGTTTACATCCAATGCTAGCAAGTTTTCTTCCTTTTTCAAGGCTGAATTTTCAATTAATTCAAGGCTAGCAATAGTAGAAGAATTTGCACCATCAATGATCATATTAGAAACTTTGCCTTTTTCTAAGCATTTAGTATGACATAAATCCTCTCTTTGATTATCATCACAAGACATAGGTTGAACATTTAAATTAATCAAAGAATCATCATGTTCATATGTAATGCAAACATCATGATCATAGGCAAGTAAATTAAGATCTTGATCATTATTAACAACATGATTTACATGATCAGTAATCAACGAATTATCTATGCTAGAAGAAACATTAAGTTGAGTAGAAATGGGATGAGTTTCTTCCCTTTCAATTGGTGGCATTTCATCTCTCGGTGGGACTCCTTGTACGAACACCGTATTAGAGCCACAACGCTGAAACTCTATTGTCGCAAGGCTGTTTTCCATCTTAGCTATGCTTGCATTCATCTTAGCTATGTTCTCCATGAAGGTATTGTACCAGTCATTGCTCTGGCTATTAGACATCGCAAATAAAGACAAACAAAGAACTATGTAAAAGTTAGAAAAATATAAACAACCTCACAAGTGTTTCACTCACACTCCCTCTCTTATTGGTATGTCACGCTTGTTGGGGCAATCCGCTTTGGGCAAATCAACAACCAAGCAAAAACTAAGCAATCAAAGTATGTAGTGAATGAAACAAACAACCAAAGTACTCGATAAAAGAGAAAGAGCACTCAACAGCAGCTGTAAACACTTGATTCAAGCAAAACAGATGGGCAATTGCAAGGAATCAACTCGACAAAACAAAGAGATCACTCGACAGGGGCTGAGATCACTCGACACTCACACAAACAACTCGATCAACACAAGAGAGAACTCGACCAGGGGGAGATCTCTTCGACACACACACAAGAGAGAACTCGGCAAGGGCTGAGATCACTCGACTCAATCAAAGCAAGCACTCGACAGTATCAATGAACACACAACAGTACTCGATCAAGGTGAAAAGAGTACTCGACACTCACAACAGCACTTTGAATAAGAAAATCGGTGCTTGACACAAAGAGAAAATAAGAAAACAAAAGAAAAACTTGGAAATTTACACCTCTTTGATTGAAAACCTTAAGTTATGATGTTGTAGTTGCAAGGTAGGGTTTCAATTTTTGTGGAGGTGTATGTGTTTAGGTTTAGGGCTGTCGACAAGGGCTATGGAGAATCACCAAAAAGTTGAGTCCTTTAGGTTTTTCTTGCACTAGATCAACAAACAACAACCAAACACTTTCTCTCTTTTTTTTTTTTTTTTTTTGTAATTTTCGGATCTGTTTTCTCTTTTTTTCTTTTTTAAAATATGAAACTAATGCAAGAAAATACTCAACTTGATATGTAGGACTCGAAAATTGGTATAGATGGTGATAAAAGATAGAAATTCAGCCCTAAAGATGTATTTATAGGTGAGGCTTTTGTTTATCTTTGGTAAGTGGATCTATCTAAGGCCTTAAAGATAAATGATAGATAAATATGATTTATATCCACCAAAAATCAGATTTTTTGTAAAGGCAATAAATAAATGGAATTTAGATAGAAGATAGAACAAATATGCCAAAGATAGAAAAGATAGAACATTAGGGTTTCTTTCTGTGTGAATGGGGCTGTCGACCAAAGCTACTCGACTATGGGGACAAGAGGCTTGCCGTCGGCTAGGAGAGTGACACAAGGGTTGTGCACACTGATCTGGTCGACTCCACGGTCTCGGGTAGGCTTGTGTTTAGGCTATGCAACCACAACAAACACAAACAAAAGATTAGTGCAATAATCAATTCAAGAATACAAGAAGTAAAAGACCAAAACAAGAAAAGGACTCTTTTTTTGTGGTTTTTGTGTTTATGAAAAGAAAAGACTCAATCTTGATGTCGGAAACCAAAGCTCTGATGCCAATTTGATACGGGGTTAGCCGTAGGTTGGTCCGATCTTCGACAACAAGCAAGAATAATCAAGAACTAATAAAGACGCAGCAAGAACTAACAAGAAAGATGCAAGATTTATGCAAGATTCAACAAGAAAGCAAAGAAACGCAGCAAGACTCTCAAGAATCGATCAAGATAGGACAAGATCGAACAAGAAACACCAAGAACAGGGGCTGTACTCAATGTCGACTCCAAGAAGATGAACAAGACTCGATAAAGACTCGAAATTGCAACAAAGAATGAAAAGACACGACCGATAAGGACTGAGTCGATCTATGCAGAACAAGATAAAGACCTCAGGCCTCCTTAGAGGGTAGGAACCAATACCAATGACTACACAACCCGCCTCTACAACCCTACACAATCAAGCGGACAACTTGAAGGCACAAGGAGGGGGCTTGTGGATACTAGATTCACCAAGTCTTGCGAAGTTGATGAACGGCAAAGCAAATAAAGCTAAAACAAACCAATTCGATGATCAACGAGCACAGCTCTAGTTGGATCAACAAGACACTCCATGTGTTTCACACAATTTGAGAGATCTAAATTCTATTCATCATGTTCTAATTGAATTACAATAGGAGAACTCGGAATATATAGGCCACGCAGGGCTGTTGGGCCGAGTTAGATGATAGAATAAGATAAAACTAACATCTAATGGAAATAATAAAAATAACCTTAAAGTTTCCTAAAATAACTTAAGTAAAAGAAATACTAAAAATAGGAAATAAACATAATGTTCCAAAACTTAACAAAATCCCGTCAAAACCAGCAGCAGCTCAAAGAATGTGGATTTCGGCCAAGCTATGAGACGAATCTGGAAAAACCTTCAACAGCAAAGTTGTAGATCTCTTCGTCCTCGTTCCAACAAGGTATGGCACGCCTCAATCCGATCAATATTGAATCCGTACGACCCATTTTACAGAGACGTCGAAAACCTGTCAAGTTGCTGAACGAATGTAAAAACGCCAAGCTTCCACCTTTGTACCTTCTCCCATGGTGGAGCTTTCTTCTTCCTCTTGATAAGGACATCATCCGAAGGTGTCTTGGATGGTCCCGCATCAAGAGCAATTCTATTACTCGGAGCAAGATGACGACTTCCAAGAAGAGGAGTATTGGGAGCGACGCCCGAGACGGAATCAAAGGGGAAATCCGAACCGACCACCTAGGTTCAATGACGACGACGGTATGGGTAAGGTTAAGGTAAAGATTCCTCCTTTTGATGGTAAAACTGATCCAGATGCTTATATTGATTGGGAAATTAAAATGGAGCAAATCTGGAATTGTCATAATTTCTCAGAACCTAAGAAAGTACAACTAGCTTCCCTACAGTTTCAAGGTTTTGCATTAATCTGGTGGGATAATCTTGTTAAGGAAAGAAGAAGATCCCTTGATGCACCTATTGCTTCTTGGGAACAATTGAAAGTGGTCATGAGAAATAGATTTGTACCTCAACATTATGATAGAGAGCTATTAAACAGATTAGAAAACCTTAAACAAGGTAGTAAAACTGTTGAGGAAACATTTAATGTTATGCAAGAAGCCATGGCTAGAGCTAATATAGTCGAAACTCATGAGAAAACTAATGTTAGATATCTTCGAATCTTACATCCTGCTTTAGCTCATGAAATTGATTATTTTCCCTATACTACTCCTACTGAACTTTTACATCTAGCTATGAAAGTAGAAAAGGGACAACGCTACAAAAGCCAAGGCAATAGGGTGTCGAGTGGCCAGCAACAAGGGTGGCGCCAATCTCGACCCCAACAGCCCCAAGGGCGCTCGGAGATGGGCTCTAGGGAGCGAGCTCAGCAGCCCCAATGGAGGAGTGAAGGTCGACAGCCCCAACAGCCCCTCGACAAGGGTAAAGGCCCATGGAATGGACGAGAATCGTCTGGGACATCTACTGGTCCCAAAGGGAGTAATCCTAACCCTTCTACCACTCGTTCTAGAGATATTGTATTCTTTAAATGCCAAGGTAGAGGACATTATATGAAGGATTGCCCTAATAAGAAAACTCTCATGGTTAATCAATTTGGAGAATATGAATCTGAAAACTCTTGTGATGAACATGATGAGAATGCTAATAATGATAATAATCAGAACCTAAACCTTGTTTGCTATGAAAATGGTGATAATGAGGTTGAATATGAACATGGAGAATCTTTGATTGTTAGAAGAGTTTTAAGTGTTGTTCCTACACCATGTGAAGATAATCAAAGAGAAAACTTATTTCATACTCGTTGTCTAGTTAAAGGAAAGGTTGTAAATGTGATCATTGATGAAGGTAGTTGCTGTAATTTAGCTAGTCAAGAAATGGTTGACAAATTGCATTTACCTACTGTCCAACACCCTAGACCTTACAAATTGCATTGGATGAATGATTGTGGCTTATTAAAAGTTCATAGACAAGTTAAAGTGCATATTAAACTAGGACATTATGAAGATGATGTTTTATGTGATATTGTGCCTATGCAAGCTTGTCATATTCTATTAGGCCGTCCTTGGCAATCTGATCGAAAGGTTATTCATGATGGGTTTACTAATCGCTATACCTTTACTTTTCAGGGATAGAATGTCATTCTCAAACCTATGACGCCTACACAAGTAGCTGATGAGATTGAGAAGCGGAAGGTAAGTAAAGGTGAGTTAGATCAGGAGGCTCAGTCGAGCCAAGTGGATCCTCAAACTCGAGCTAAGAGTGTGTTCTTGGTCTCCAAAAGCACATTCCTGGACGAATTTGCGGATGGTGGAACTATTCTTATGCGCCTTTGCAAGAGCTTTAGCATGTTGAGTGAAGAGCTTAAAGCTTCTCTTCCATCGAACATTCTCGCTCTTCTTGAGGAGTTTAAGGATGTGTTTCCCGATGAAATACCACCAGGTCTACCCCCTATTCGTGGAATCGAGCATCAAATTGATCTTATTCCAGGGGCTGCATTGCCTAATAGACCTGCGTATCGTATGAATCCCACTGAGACCCAAGAGGTCCAAACCCAAGTCCAGGAACTGTTGGATAAGGGTTACATTCGAATTAGCTTAAGTCCTAGTGCTGTGCCTGTGTTATTAGTCCCTAAGAAAGATGGATCATGGAGAATGTGTGTAGATTGAAGGGCTATTAACAACATCACTATTAAATATCGTCACCCTATTCCTAGATTAGATGATATGCTAGATGAGTTACATGGAGCCTCTATATTCTCTAAAATTGATCTTAGAAGTGGCTATCATCATATTAGAATGAAAAAGGGAGATGAATGGAAAACAGCTTTTAAGACTAAGCTAGGCTTATATGAGTGGTTAGTTATGCCTTTTGGTTTAACTAATGCTCCTAGTACTTTTATGCGCTTAATGAATCATGTGCTTCGAGATTTCATTGGAAAGTTTGTTGTTGTTTACTTTGATGATATTCTGATTTATAGAAAGTCTTCTAATGAACATGAATCACATCTTAGAGAAGTGCTTAAAACACTAAGAATTGAACGCTTGTATGCTAATCTAAAGAAGTGTGAATTATGTAATGAACAAGTGTCTTTTCTTGGATTTGTAGTGAGCTCTAAAGGACTGCGTGTTGATGAATCAAAGATTAAAGCCATCCAAGAGTGGCCGACCCCCACCAACATAGGCCATGTACGCAGCTTCCAAGGTCTTGCGAGCTTCTACCGACGCTTTGTGCGAGATTTCAGCACCATCTCAGCCCCACTAACAGAGCTTACAAAGAAAAGGAGTGAGTTCACATGGGGAGCAGCTCAGGAGGACGCATTCAACACACTTAAGGATAAGCTGACTCACGCACCTCTACTAGCTTTGCCGGACTTTACTCAGCCTTTAGAGGTCGAGTGTGATGCTAGCGGAGTAGGAATTGGTGGAGTCCTTATGCAGGGAGGTAAGCCTATTGCTTTCTTTTCTGAGAAGTTCAAAGGTGCTTGTCTTAATTACTCTCTACCTATGATAAGGAATTGTATGCTTTGTTTCGAGTACTTAAAACATGGTCTCACTATCTATGGCCTAGCGAGTTTATTCTTAGAACTGATCATGAATCATTAAAACACTTTAAAAGCCAAGATAAACTTGATAGGAGACATGGTAGATGGATGGAGTTCATAGAAACATTTCCTTATGTAATTAAGTATAAGAAAGGCAAAGACAATGTGGTTGCCGATGCATTATCTAGGAGACATGTTCTAATAGCCGATTTCGATTCTAATGCTTTAGCTAGACGACATGTGCTTTTAACCACTTTGGATTCTAGAGTCTTAGGCTTTGTTTACATAAAGGAATTATATGAATCTGATCTAGATTTTGGTAAAACTTTTCGAAAATGCTTAGAATCAGGTCCTTTCGATGGCTTCTATATACATGATGGATTCTTATTTCGAAAAGATCAAGTGTGTATTCCTCGATGTTCATTAAGATTACTACTTGTTAGTGAAGCCCATAGTGGTGGTTTAATGGGACATTTTGGACGGGATAAGACATATAATACACTGAAATCACACTTTTATTGGCCACATATGCTTAGGGATGTAAAACATTGCCTTAAGAGATGCATAGATTGCATTAAAGCCAAAGCTAAGCTTATGCCCCATGGCCTTTATACACCACTGCCGACCCCCTCAGCCCCTTGGGAAGACATTTCTATGGATTTTATTGTTGGGTTGCCTAGAACTAAGAAGGGGAGGGATTCAATCTTTGTAGTGGTCGATAGGTTCTATAAAATGGCTCATTTCATTGCATGTCATAAAACTTATGATGCTACCAACGTTGCTAATCTATTCTTTAGAGAAGTAGTTAGGTTGCATGGTGTGCCTAAAACTATTGTTAGTGATAGGGATGTGAAATTCTTAAGTCATTTTTGGCGTACTTTATGGAATAAATTGGGAACTAGATTGCTATTTTCTACTTCTAGCCATCCCCAAACTGATGGCCAAACTGAGGTGACTAATAGAAGCCTTGCTACTGTCCTAAGACCCATTATTAGGAAGAATTTGAAACTTTGGGAAGAAGCCTTAACAAGAACTAAACAAGAAACAAAAGACACGAATCAAGACTCAACAAGAACAGCAAGATTCGATCAAGAAGCAATCAAGAAGTTAAAGAACGGAAGCAGAACGAATAAAGACTCGAAATTTATGTAAAGACACGACCGATAAGGACTGAAACGATCTATGTAGAACAAGATAAAGACCCCAGGCCTCCTCAGAGGGTAGGAACCAATACCAATGACTACACAACCCGCCTCTACAACCCTACACAATCAAGCGGACAACTTGAAGGCACAAGGAGGGGGCTTGTGGATACTAGATTCACCAAGTCTTGCGAAGTTGATGAACGGCAAAGCAAACCAAGCTAGATCAATACCAATAGTTGCAATTGAAGAGCACAGCTCTATTCAATCGACAAACACTCATTGTGTTTCACACAAAAAGAGAGCTTTTCTCATATCATTCAACGTGCATGATTACAAAGAAGGCATTCGGCTTATATAGACCTAACTAGGGCCGAATGGGCTGATTTTAATAAAACGAACAACTATATGAATTAATTAAAATAACCTTAAAGTTTCCTAAAATAACTTAAGTAAAAGAAATACTAAATAGGAAATAAATATAATGTTCCAAAAAAACTTAACAAAATCTCGTCAAAACCAGCAGCAACTCAAAGAATGTGGATTTCGGCCAAGCTATTGGACGAATCTGGAAAAACCTTCAACAGCAAAGTTGTAGAATGTCGAGTGGAAAGAAATGCTAGATACAGGAGCCAAGGTGGTAGAATGTCGAGTGGACATGATGCGGGACCATCCAAGACACCTTCGGATGATGTCCTTATCAAGAGGAAGAAGAAGGCTCCACCATGGGAGAAGGTCCAAAGGTGGAAGCTTGGCGTTTTTACATTCGTTCAGCAACTTGACAGCTTTTCGACGTCTCTGTAAAATGGGTCGTACAGATTCAATATTGATCGGATTGAGGCGTGCCATACCTTGTTGGAACGAGGACGAAGAGATCTACAACTTTGCTGTTGAAGGTTTTTCCAGATTCGTCCTATAGCTTGGCCGAAATCCACATTCTTTGAGCTGCTGCTGGTTTTGACGGGATTTTGTTAAGTTTTGGAACATTATGTTTATTTCCTATTTTTAGTATTTCTTTTACTTAAGTTATTTTAGGAAACTTTAAGGTTATTTTTATTATTTCCATTAGATGTTAGTTTTATCTTATTCTATCATCTAACTCGGCCCAACAGCCCTGTGTGGCCTATATATTCCGAGTTCTCCTATTGTAATTCAATTAGAACATGATGAATAGAATTTAGATCTCTCAAATTGTGTGAAACACATGGAGTGTCTTGTTGATCCAACTAGAGCTGTGCTCGTTGATCATCGAATTGGTTTGTTTTAGCTTGGTTTGCTTTGTGTTCATCAACTTCGCAAGACTTGGTGAATCTAGTATCCACAAGCCCCCTCCTTGTGCCTTCAAGTTGTCTGCTTGATTGTGTAGGGTTGTAGAGGCGGGTTATATAGTCATTGGTATTGGTTCCTACCCTCTGAGGAGGCCTGGGGTCTTTATCTTGTTCTATATAGATCGACTCAGTCCTTATCGGTCGTGTCTTTTCATTCTTTGTTGCAATTTCGAGTCTTTATCGAGTCTTTATTCATCTTTGTCGAGTCTTGCTGCGTTTCTTGAGAATCTTGATCGATCTTGATTGCTTCTTGATCGAATCTTGCTGATCTTGTTGAGTCTTTATTCGTTCTTGCTTCCGTTCTTTAACTTCTTGATTGATCTTGCAGATTTCTTGATCGATTCTTGAAGCATCCTTGCTGCGTCGGTTTGAGTCTTGTTATTTCTTTGAGTCTTTCTTTAGTTTCTTGCTTGTTGTCGAAGATCGGACCATCACACGGCTAACCCCGTATCAAATTGGTGGTGATAGAAGATAAAAATTTCAGCCCTAATGCAAAGATATAGATAGAATGGCTAATTTAGGTAATAGGATCTATCTTGTGCCTTTTGTGATAGTTGATAGATATAATGGAAATTAATATCCAACAACTTAATAAAATCTGATTTTAGGCAATAGATAAAAGATAAATCAAAATTACCAAAGATAGAATAGATAAACAGAATGATAGAAAAGATAGAACAAACTAGGGTTTGTCCTTGTGTGGTATGTAGAATCGGCCAAGCAAGGCTATGGGGACAGAAATTGCCGTCGGCTCTAGGGTGTTCACAAAGGCTGTGTTCACCACTTGGTCGACTCCACGGTCTCGGCTAGGCTTGTGTTTAGGCTATGCAACCACAAACAATCACAAACTCAAGATTAGTGAATTAATCAAAAAGAATGCAAGATGTAAATAATCCGAACAAGAAAAGGACTCTTTTTTGTGGATTTTGTGTTTATGAAAAAGAAAAAGACTCAATCTTGATGTCGGAAACCAAAGCTCTGATACCAATTTGATACGGGGTTGGCCGTAGGTTGGTCCGATCTTCGACAACAAGCAAGAATAATCAAGAACTAATAAAGAAACTCAAGAACTTAATCAAGAATAATCAAGAACTAATAAAGACGCAGCAAGAACTAACAAGAAAGATGCAAGATTTATGCAAGATTCAACAAGAAAGCAAAGAAACGCAGCAAGACTCTCAAGAATCGATCAAGATAGGACAAGATCGACCAAGAAACACCAAGAACAGGGGCTGTACTCAATGTCGACTCCAAGAAGATGAACAAGACTCGATAAAGACTCGAAATTGCAACAAAGAATGAAAAGACACGACCAATAAGGACTGAGTCGATCTATGCAGAACAAGATAAAGACCCCAGACCTCCTTAGAGGGTAGGAACCAATACCAATGACTACACAACCCGCCTCTACAACCCTACACAATCAAGCGGACAACTTGAAGGCACAAGGAGGGGGCTTGTGGATACTAGATTCACCAAGTCTTGCGAAGTTGATGAACGGCAAAGCAAACCAAGCTAAAACAAACCAATTCGATGATCAACGAGCACAGCTCTAGTTGGATCAACAAGACACTCCATGTGTTTCACACAATTTGAGAGATCTAAATTCTATTCATCATGTTCTAATTGAATTACAATAGGAGAACTCGGAATATATAGGCCACACAGGGCTGTTGGGCCGAGTTAGATGATAGAATAAGATAAAACTAACATCTAATGGAAATAATAAAAATAACCTTAAAGTTTCCTAAAATAACTTAAGTAAAAGAAATACTAAAAATAGGAAATAAACATAATGTTCCAAAACTTAACAAAATCCCGTCAAAACCAGCAGCAGCTCAAAGAATGTGGATTTCGGCCAAGCTATAGGACGAATCTGGAAAAACCTTCAACAGCAAAGTTGTAGATCTCTTCGTCCTCGTTCCAACAAGGTATGGCACGCCTCAATCCGATCAATATTGAATCCGTACGACCCATTTTACAGAGACGTCGAAAAGCTGTCAAGTTGCTGAACGAATGTAAAAACGCAAAGCTTCCACCTTTGGACCTTCTCCCATGGTGGAGCCTTCTTCTTTCTCTTGATAAGGACATCATCCGAAGGTGTCTTGGATGGTCCCGCATCAGGACAACCCCAAAGGTGGCACCACGGCCATGTGCAGCAGCCCCAAAGGAGGTTTGATGGCAGCTCAAGGGAGAGAGCAAGCCAACCCCAAGGAAGGAGTGAAGGCCGAACACCCCAACAGCCCATCGACAATGGCAGAGTGCCTTGGAACGGACATGAATCGTCTAGGGTATCTACTGGCCCTAAAGGGAGTAATCCTAACTCTTCTACTCTTGAACCTATGTACATTCCTTGCTTTATATGTCAAGGCAGTGGACATGTTATGAAGGATTGCCCAAATAAGAAGCCTCTCATGACTAATCACCTAGACAAAAATGAATCTGAAAATTCTAGTGATAAACATGATGAGCATGTTCATAATGATCAAGATATTAGTTTACTTGCCTCTAAAGTTGATTGCCTTGAACATGAGCATGTTGATTCTTTGATTGATTTAAATGTTCAACCTATACCCTGTGCTGATAATCAAAGCAAAGATTTGTGTCAAACTACATGCTTAGAAGAAGGCATAGTTTCTAATATGATCATTGATGATGAAACTTCTTCTACTATTGCTAGCATTGAGTTAATTGAAAATTCAGCCTTGGAAAAGGATGAAAACTTGCTAGTTTTGGATGGAAACTTATGAATTAATAATGACCAAGCTCTGCATATTCAATTAGGACATCATGACATTAATATGAAATCTGAAATGTGCACTAATCAAGTTTCTTTTCTTGATTTTGTAGATGAAGCTGAGACAATAACCATCGAAGAGTGGTCAATCCCTACAACAATCGTTCTTGATATGAGTGTCCATGGGCATAAGGTTTTCGATCCAGGAGCTCGTGTGGATGTCTTTGCGGAATCATATGCGACCTTGGATTCGAGGACGAATCCTTTTCAAGAAAGGGAGATTGATGCGGAACCATCCAAGACACCTCCAGAGACACATATCATACTTGGGGATGGACCTATGATTCGAGCTCATGAAAATGAAGTCATCCTCAAGAGGAAGAAGAAGGCTCCACCATGGGAGAAGACCAAAGGTGCAAGCTTGGATTAATGACGTTTTGGTTCGTTCATAGTCATTTGACAGATTATCGACGTCTCTGTAAAATGGGTCGTACGGATTCAATATTGATCGGATTGAGGCGTTCCATACCTTGTTGGAACGAGGACGAAGAGATCTACAACTTTGCTGTTGAAGGTTTTTCCAGATTCTTTGAGCTGCTGCTGGTTTTGACGGGATTTTGTTAAGTTTTGGAACATTATATTTATTTCCTATTTAGTATTTCTTTTACTTAAGTTATTTTAGGAAACTTTAAGGTTATTTTAATTAATTCCTATAGTTGTTAGTTTTATTAAAATCAGCCCATTCGGCCCTAGTTAGGTCTATATAAGCCGAATGCCTTCTTTGTAATCATGCACGTTGAATGATATGAGAAAAGCTCTCTTTTTGTGTGAAACACAATGAGTGTTTGTCGATTGAATAGAGCTGTGCTCTTCAATTGCAACTATTGGTATTGATCTAGCTTGGTTTGCTTTGCCGTTCATCAACTTCGCAAGACTTGGTGAATCTAGTATCCACAAGCCACCTCCTTGTGCCTTCAAGTTGTCCGCTTGATTGTGTAGGGTTTGTAGAGGCGGGTTGTGTAGTCATTGGTACTGGTTCCTACCCTCTGAGGAGGCCTGGGGTCTTTATCTTGTTCTGCATAGATCGTTTCAGTCCTTATCGGTCGTGTCTTTCAATTCTTGCATCTTAAATTTCGAGTCTTTATCTATCTTTATCGAGTCTTTATTAGTTCTTGATTATTCTTGCTTGTTGTCGAAGATCGGACCATCACACGGCTAACCCCGTATCAAATGGGGTCTATATGACTAGTTCTGGATACTTGGCGATGGGTATGCAGAATGTGATGCATGATGGGGAGAGGTTGTTCTTCACGTCTATTTGGAATTTGGAGGTGTGCGAGAAGATTAGAGCCTTCGTCTGGATGGTGGCGAAAGGAGGGATCATGACTAATCAAGAGCGTCTCCGTCGTCATATCAGCACCTCGGACCTATGTAAGTGCTGGAGAACTCGTGTGAATCCCTAATTCATCTATTTAGGGATTGTGTTGTTGTGAAAAAGTTTTGGATGCAGGTAGACGAGGTGGGGCGAAGAAGCGATTTCTTTGCCCTGCCCTTTGCTGCTTCGATTCGAGAGTCGCTGAGTGCAAATGGAGATACGGGCACGAGCAAGAGGTGGCGAGAGTGTTTCGCTGTGGCGCTTTGGAAAATTTGGAATCGGCGGAATCAAGTGGTCTTCATTGGGAAGCCCCTCAAGATCTGACGCCGGTTGTCTGCTACTAACTTGTGGCAGAGTATGGCCTGACTAAGTCTAAGCTCAGGATGAAGATTATGGAGAAGAAGACAGACAGGAAACCTGTTCGATGGTGGCCGCCGGAAAAAGGTTGGGTGAAGTTGAATACGGACGGGGCTGTCAAATCCTTTGGAGCGGCGGCGACAGGAGGGGTCATCCGGAACAAAGAGGGCGAATGGATGAAGGGTTTTACTCTCAATTTAGGGAACTGCTCGGTGGTCCACGCTGAGATTTGGGGGATACTGAAGGGCCTTGAGCTGGCTTGGGCTAGCGGTTATAGAAAGGTAGTTTGCGAATCCGATTCGGAGGTTGCAATCAACATTATCACCAGTGGTGTGCCCCCGTCACATGAATGTGCTAGCCTGGTGTTGGGTTGCCATGGCTTCTTTAGTAGGGATTGGTCTGTTCAATTCCGTCATACCCGTCGCGAGGGCAATCGCCTAGCGGACTTCATTACGAATCTTGCTTTCAATTTCAATTTGGGTTGTGTGTTTTTGGACGAGTTACTGGCCGGTGCTCAGGTCCTTCTTCGGTTGGATGGATTAGGGGGTACCCTGTCTTCCGCCATGCTTCTGTAATTTCGTTTCATTAATAAAGCTCACTTGATCGAGGACCCCGATTCTCATTTGTTTACAAAAAAAAAAATGTATTTGTACACACACACACACACACACACACACACACACACACACACACACACACACACACACACACACACACACACACACACACACACACACACACACACACACACACACACACACACACACACACACACACACACACACACACACACACACACACACACACACACACACACACACACACACACACACACACACACACACACACACACACACAGTGTATATGTGTATACATAGGAAGTATATGTGAATTAGTGTATATATAAGAGTAAATTACACATAACAACCCTTAAATTAGGCTAGTTTTCACATAACCACCCAAATTTTCACATAACCACCCATAAAATTATAAATTATAGAAAACCACCCATAAATTACTTTTATTTTCAAAAGACCACCCATCCATTAAAACTCTATTTATTTTGTTTGAAAAGACTAAAATACCCCTAATTCAAACTTGTTTTTTAAAGGAAAGATTGAGGTGGCAATTGGGCGAGTCGGGTCGGATTCGGTTAGTCGGGTTCCGGGTCATTCGGGTAATATCTAATAATTTGATCATTTGGTTGAGTCGGGTTCGGGTTTTGGTTTTATCTGGTTTCAATTGTCTGGGGTTTCAGATATTTCGGGTTTGGATTGTCTCAAGTTTTCATTATTTCAATATTCATTTAAAAAATTTTACTACTAGAATCTATCTTGAAATTCGGGTTATATCGGATTTCGGTTATAACGGGTTCGAGTCTTAATGGATTTCAGTTGAATCAGGTTCAGCTCATTTGGATTTGGGTGAGTTTCGATTATCGGTTATTCGAATTTCCGATTCAGAATGGTTCTGGTTGGGTCGGTGTTCAGAAAAATCGGTTCCGGGTCGACTGGGTCGGGTTTTCGGGTTCGGGTCGGGTTTTGCCAGCTCTAGGGTTATTGTATGTATTTTGGAAACGATTGTCCTAAACACCGACCCAACCCGACCCATTTTGGATCAGAAATCTGAATAATCGATAACCGAAACTCACCCAAATCTAAATGAACCGAACCCAATTAAACTGAAACCCATTAAGACTCGAATCTGTTATAACCGAAACCCGATATAACCCGAATTTTAAGATTGATTCTAGTAATTTTTTAAAAATGAATACTGAAATAATGAAAACTTGAAAAAATCCAAACCCGAGACAATCGAAACCCGATACAACTGAAACCCAAACCTGACCCAACCAAATGATCAAATTATTAGACATTACCCGAAACCCGAATGACCCGAAACTCGACTAACCGAATCCGATCCGACTCGCCCAATAGCCACCTTAGTCTTTCCTTTAAAAAATCAGTTTGAATTAGGGGTATTTTAGTCTTTTCAAACAAAATAAATAGAGGTTTAATGGATGGGTGGTCTTGTGAAAATAAAAGTAATTTATGGGTGGTTTTCTGTAATTTATAATTTTATGGGTGGTGATGTGAAAACTAGCCTAATTTAAGGGTGGTTATGTGTAATTTACTCTATATATAAAGTATACAAATATATATACCATCTATTTATGTAGTGTATAAAAAAGTTCGGTTTAACGCAAATCGAACCGAAATTGAAAAATGGAAATTCTCGAACCGAAAGTCGAACCGAACAACTTCGGTTAGGTTCAGTTTGTGTTGGTTCGGCCAAAAAATTCGATTTGGACCGAATCATGCACACCCATAACCGTACCTGGATTTCCCAAAACAATCTGATACGGGGTTAGCCGTGTGATGGTCCGATCTTCGACAACAAGCAAGAACTAAAGAACGCAGCAAAGAAAGACTCAACAGGATTCAAAGAAACTCGACAAGAATGCCAAGATTCGACCAAGAACATGCAAGAACACCAAGAACAAGGTTGTACTTGATGTCGACAATAAAGAAATAACAAGACTCGACAAAAACAGTAATAAAGACTCGAATTTGTTATGAAGACGCGACCGATAAGGACTGAGTTGATCTATATAGAACAAGATAAAGACCCTAAGCCTCCTAAGAGGGTAGAAACCAATAACAATGACTATATAACCCGCCTCTGCAACCCTACACAACCAAGCGGACAACTTGGAGGCACAAGGAGGGGGCTTGTGGATACTAGGATCACCAATTCTTGCGAAGTTGATGAACATAAAGCAAACCAAGCTGAGACAAGATACCAATTCGTGACCAATGAGCACTGCTCCAATCGGTCAACAACTCTCAAGTGTTTCACACACGTTTTTGAGAAGTATAACTCTATTCAGAATGTTCCAATTGATTACAATGCTAGGAATCGAAATATATAGGCTATTCTAAGGCCTGATGGGCCGGTTCTCTTAATTAAATAAAATAACTAACATCTTAATGGACTTAATAAAATAACATCTAAAAACATAAGTAAATAAGGTCTTAAAAATAACAACTTAAATAAGCCCAAAATCGGCCCAATAGAGATGTTCCACACTTTGGCAATTCGGCACTAGCTAGACTAAGGTGGATCGACATCTTCTTGAATCCCTATGCACATATAGGTCTTCAATCACTACAAAAAAAAATTCAATTAGCCACACAAAGTTGCAACGGCGTGATGCTCAGTGTCGCAATTGAGGTGTTTTTTTGCAACGGCAGCAGGTAGCCATCGCTAATTGCTAATCAAACTAAAAATAAAAATAAAGATGGAAAAAAATAACACAATACGGAGTATCTTTCTAACTCCACCTAGAACCCTAACCATCTCTTTCAGCTCCTCTCCTCCTTGCACTCTCCTCTATACTCTCTTGCTGGTGGACGAAGCTCGCTCGAAAGACGCAAACTTCACAATTTCCGATCAATGGAGGCGGCGAATCGAGCGTTGGTGGGAGGTTTGAGCTCCGACAACCTCCTTTTCTTGTTGATTTGAGTCATTTCACCATCGAGGCTTCTGTTGCTGCCAACCGAGAAGCTTTTGGAACTGATTCCATGGGAGAAGAAGAGCAAAGCCATGGAGGTGCGAGGAGGCGGCGACGGCCAAGAGCGTCTTTACTAGCAGTGCGAATGCATTGGTATGTGACTATCATGTCCTCTTTCTCCTTTAATTTCTCTATCAATTTTTCGGTTTTCTTTTTGAAGTCCAACTACTCTATATGTGAATGTTTGTATATGTGATATGATTAAATATGTTGTTTCTAGGGTTTGAATTCAAGATCCAAAATCCTCTCTAGGGTTTGAAGACGCAACCGAATCGACAACCATCTGTATATGTGATGGCTACGGGTCTAGATCCGACGGATCCTTCAATAGGAAGATCGACAATACTATTCGATCCTTCCACCATGGTTATTGGTTAGTCCCCCTGTCTTACTGAATTTATATTGTTCTGGTAATCTAATCTAAAATGTACTCAACACTTGAGATTTTTTGCCTAGTTCTTGTTGGTGATTCTTATTCAAACTGCAGTGAAGTATCAAGTAGTATTGGATGATGGCACTATTGTTTCAAAAACAAGGGAGGAAGGGACTGAGTTTTATGTAAGGGATGGTAAGCTTTGTTCATGTTCCTGCTCATTCATAAATTTGTGCATTTCACCCCACCCAAAAAAAAAAAAATTGTACATTTCTCTCATAAATTGTGCATTTCTTTGCTTCCTACTGTTGTTGGACCATGAACTATATGAAGTGGGTATATACTATATATGCTTTTTAGAATTTATTCGGGGTTTAGTTTTTTTCTTCAAAAGGATGACATTTTTTCCACAAACATTTTTTTTTCATTTGAGATAGGGAAGTTGTTGCTTGTATATGGTGTTTCTACTTAAGCTTTTTTAAAGGCTGCAATGACAGCTGCAATGGGATTCTTTTTCATGGTGATTCTTTTTCTTTCGTGCAGATATTATTGAAGATTTATACAGCCCCAAGGACAGCTGCAATGGATTTCGTAAGTGAGTTAGTGAGGAAACTGGGGAAGGAAAACCTTCAAAAGTTTCTCCAGTTCATTGCAGCCAATGACAGATGCAATGGGATCATTTCTTCATTATGTCCACTGCCAAACATTCATCAATCATCTGCTCAGGTTTTGTGATTTTTCGAGCTTTTTGATTTTGTTCTTCCGCTTTCAATTACTTATTTTGGTGTTGTTTGTGGGTATGGTCGATGAATTTGAACAAGATTGAGTCTTTATTTGAGATTAATTTTGGCAATTTTTGGCAGAGATATAGTCTTCAAGAACTGTGTATTTCTCCCTGTTAGGTCAAAAGATTAATTTGATGAAATTTGAACTGTTGGAAGAATGTTGTATCTCTCTTTTTTATGTTCCTTTTTTCCCGTATATAACAATTTTTCTTTCCTTCTTAAGGTTGATGATTCTAGATTTTATTTGCTCTCTTGTACTTTGTGGAAAGTGTTTGCTGCTATGTTTTTAGTTTTGTGGAAAGTATTTGCTCTTTTTTTTTTCATTTGAGATAGTCTTCAAGGATACTCTGATGCAGTGTTGTCTGAAACTTTAGGTGATTCACATACTGATTTTCCATGTTTATTTACATTATTAAAGGATTAAAACCCTTGCCTTTTGCAGGAGGACAAGTCACACATAGCTAGCATGTTCAATTATGATAAAGAAGTATTATCTTTATTTAGCTCTTATTTAATGATGCCTTAATAGAGCTTACTAGGATATTGGATAAGAAATCATTAAAAGAGTATTCAACCTTTTCTGCTGGACTGTTCTGATCAATCATGTTTCAGCTCTACTGCCTCTACGCTATATTATATTGTATCTGTTGAATTTTAGATCTTCCAAAAAGTAGGAAGGACCTGTCCTTTTCCCTCTTTGGGTGATCAACTCTATTTTGGTGCTATTGAACGTATATCATAAATGTTCGAATGGGTGATTTACGTTGACAGGATCGGAGGCAACACATGCACCTGCAATTAAGCCATTCCAATCTTGATAGAAGTGAAAAATGGGATTGTCTGTAGGCTTGTGATGCCTGTTTAAGCCATGACTCAGTAGGTTCGCAGATCAGAATTCTTTTTTCTCCATTGTTTTAGCCTTCCTTGATTGGTTAATAAGTGTGTTTGATATCAACTTGCAGGCTACTAGACATGCTCGGCGGGCTGATGTTGGTGGTCTCTCCCCAACTGCTAATGAATAGGTATTTCTTTTATTCATCATGCAGATAAGAGATATATGGTTTAGAGCATCCAAATGGACGTTTTTCTCCTTTTTGCTTGAATCATTGTATCCGTTGCTCATAACTACTCAATCTGTGAATGTAGTTTCTTTGCCACTGGCCTTGGTTTGCATGTTTCTCATATTGAGCTGATCAACTTTTATTGTCTTAGTCTATCCCGTCTAAATATATCCAGTCAAGATTGATCTTCTCCTTACATGGTTTCAAGCCCCTGCCCCATCCCCAGTCAAGATTAACCTTTACTTATTTTATGTAAGTGCATTTACTATGATACAAATTTGATGGCTTGATTTGGTTCTTATCAGTCACTTTTTCTTATTCACTCTATTTGAAGAATCGTCACTTCTAAATCTCAACTGCTTATTAGCTTGCATTTATGTGAGGAGGGATCCATTACTACTTTTCAGGTCCTCCATCTCCATGTTTTCTTTCACTGAGTTAATTTGTAAAAGAACCATTAGTTGTATGTTTATTTGTCTTCTTAAGCTCATCTCCTTTTGGGTTCCTTCGCAAATTGGTCTTCTTGAATATGCTATAATGTCAGTATTTCAATTCATTTGCAGCTCCTGTAGTAGCAGCTTCACCGCAAAAGCACCTGCTGCACACTTGGCAAATTCTCATTCATTTACTGCTTCAAAGAAAGGATGGCATTTTAATTTGATTTTTGTTCTTAGTCTTGGTGGTTTCATTGTTACCAGTGCCATTGTAGCAGTTTTCATCATCTGTTTTTGCTCAACTCGTCCAGCAAAACCAAAATTATCTTGAGAAGAACTAGGTATGTTTCTGACACTCCTTCTACAGCTATTATCTTAGTATCAGCTTTTGGTTCTTGTATAACTTGCTAGTTTTCATAAATAAATTACTTGAGTTGCTCGCCTAGGAGAGCCAGAAGAATAAATTAGGAAAATTTCTTGTTTGACTTTTCCTTTGAAATTTGCGATGAAATTAGTATCCGGAGATTTCATGATTGTTTGTCATCCTGATCGATTTTAGATTTGTGGTTCCCTTCCTTGAGTTCTTGATAACCGGCAAAATGTAGAAATGTTGTCTACCTATATTTGTATGATTCAACCTACAAAGTGACATTCCTATTTATAGTGCTGCTTTTATATTTAATTCTCCTTATAGTTTGGTGATCTTATATTCTTATTGAAGTGTGATTGACCGTTTTCTATTGCTTATCAACTCAGCAAAAAGGGGTAACGTACTGCATATCGGTCTCTGCCTCACCCTACTACCAGTGCTCGATTTTTGCAATATGAAGAGCTCAAGCAATCTACAAACAATTATGAACCTGCAACCATACCCGGGGGAGTTGGGTTTGGGAGGGTTTATAAGGGAGTTCTACTAGCTATTTTACTTTTCAAGAGGGCTACCGAGAAAAAAAGGTTATTTTAGTACTTTCGGATAGTTTTTTTTTTTTTATTGTAATAATATGACCAATTGTTCTTGTGTGAACAAAAGTTGCTAGTGTATATTTTTTTTAAATTTTAGCTTTTCATTATTGGTCATTAGAATGGATAAAAAAAATTTGATTTTTTTTTTATAAAAACAGGGAGCTTTTAGCCCGGTCCTAAAGTATCCGGGCTAAAAAGCTTCAAATTCTTCCTAATTATGGCTCATAGGACAGTAGTAAGGGTTCTATTAGTCACCTTAGGTTGGCCATCAGTTTGAGGGTGGCTAGAAGTAGAGAATAGCAATCTAGTTCCCAATTTATTCCATAAAGTTCGCCAAAAATGACTTAAGAATTTCACATCCCTATCACTAACAATGGTTTTAGGTACGCCATGCAACCAACCTAACTACTTCTCTAAAGAATAGATTAGCAACGTTAGTAGCATTATCAGTTTTATGACATGCAATGAAATGAGCCATTTTAGAGAATCTATCAATCACTACAAATATAGAATCCCTCCCCTTCTTAGTTCTAGGCAACCCAACTATAAAGTCCATAGAAATGTCTTCCCAAGGGGTTGAGGGTGTAGGTAGTGGCGTGTACAAGCCATGGGGCCTTAGCTTAGATTTGGCCTTTTAGCAATCAATACATCTCTTTAGGCAATGTTCTACATCCCTAAGCATATGTGGCCAATAAAAGTGATTTCAATGTATGATATGTTTTATCTCTACCAAAATGTCCCATTAATCCACCACTATGGGCTTCACTAACAAGTAATAATCGCAGAGAACATCTAGGAATGCACACTTGATCTTTTCGAAATAAGAATCCATCATGTGTATAAAAGCTGTCATTTGGACCCTTTTCTAAGCATTTTCGAAAGATTTCACCAAAATCAGCATCTTGTTCATACAATTCCTTAATATAAATAAAGCCTAAGACTCTAGAATCCAAAGTGGTTAAAAGAGCATGTCTTCGAACTAAAGCATTAGAATCGAAATCAGCCTCTAGAACATGTCTCCTAGATAATGCATCAGCAACCACATTGTCTTTGCCTTTCTTATACTTAATCACATAAGGAAATGTTTCAATGAACTCCATCCATCTACCATGTCTCCTATCAAGTTTATCTTGGCTTTTAAAATGTTTCAAGGATTCATGATCAGTCCTAAGAATAAACTCGCTAGGCCATAGATAGTGAGTAGGGGTGTGCAGAAAAACCCGAAACCGAAAACACGACACGAAAACACGACAATACGACACGGAAAAACCCGAAACCGAAAAAACACGACACGATAATGACACAAACCGAGAAAACACGACTTTAAATGGTTCGTGTTCGGGTCGGGCAAATTGCCTTGTCGGGTACCCGACACGAACCATTTAATTTTTTTTATTTTTTTAGGTACGGTATTATTATAGTCATAGTACTAGTATTATATAGTGTCAAATGATACATGAATGTGAATTGGCCCATTTGGTTGGGGATGCGCATGATAACTTTGACAAACCAATAGTTAGGGGTTCAAATCTTCTTTCCATCCCTTTTTTTTTCCCAAAAGCTGCGTTTTTTTTTATTAAAAAAATCCCCCTTTTCTTTTGATATAGAAACCCTAACAGTCACAAATCACAAACACGTTCTCTCTCTAATTTTCCAGATCCAGCCTCTCTCTTTCTCTCCAAATCCATGTAGAGGCTAATCAACTCTTTTATCCTCAGATCTGCCCTCCCTCTTTCTTTCTAGATCATGGGAAAGCCTCCAGATCCGCCGCCCTCCCTCTTTCTCTCCAGATCCACTCGTCCTGGCGGCGGCCAGCGACAGGGCACTGCTCCGGCCTCGAGGATTGGCGCCGCTTCAGAGAGAGTCGAAGTGAGCTCAAGATCCCGGATCTAAGGCGCAATAGACTGTCTTCCCGGATCTGAGCAGACGAGCATCGATCGAGGTCCCGGATCCCCGGATCTAAGGCGCAATAGACTGTCTTCCCGGATCTGAGCAGACGAGCATCGATCGAGGTTTCCATCTCCTTTCACCGGGGCATATGCAAGAGGGAGAGAGAAAACATCTCAATTTGGTTTCCATCTCCTTTCTCTCTGGTTGATTGCATTTTTTGGTGGAATTTGTAGATATTAGGGTTTAATTAAATTAAAATGTTTTCAACTCAGTGTAGATTTATCATACCCAGTTATTAATTGTGTGCTATTTTCAATTTGGTTTGGATGGAATATGTATCAAATTATTATTTTGTGCTTGTAGTTTACAAATAAGTAGGTTCTGACTTTGCTATTTGATACTGAGTCAGTACAACATCTAAATTGCCGGTTCGTGGCGGGTTACACGGTATCTGACACGGAACCGTTTTGTGTTTTCGTGTCGGGTACCCGGTATTAATCGGGTCGGGTTCGGATCGGCGTTTTCAACCTTAACGGTTTCGGGTACCCGACACGATTAACCGTGTCGTGTCGGGTACCCGGTTATGCACACACCCCTAATAGTGAGACCATGTCTTAAGTACTCTAAACAAAGCATATAATTCCTTATCATAGGTAGAGTAGTTAAAACAAGCACCTTTCAACTTTTCAGAAAAGAAAGCAATAGGCTTACCTCGTTGCATAAGAACTCCACCAATTCCAACTTCGCTAGCATCACACTCTACTTCAAAGGGCTGAGAGAAGTCGGGGAGAGCTACAAGTGGTGCATGGGTTAGCTTGTCCTTAAGCGTGTTGAAAGCTTCCCCTTGAGCTGATCCCCATGTGAATTCGCTCATCTTCTTTGTAAGCTCGGTTAGTGGGGCTGAGATGGTGCTGAAGTCTCGCACAAAGCGTCGGTAGAAGCTCGCAAGGCCTTGGAAGCTGCGTACATGGCCTATGTTGGTGGGGGTCGGCCACTCTTGTATAGCTTTGATCTTTGATTCATCAACACGCAGTCCATTAGAGCTTACTACAAAACCAAGAAAAGACACTTGTTCATTACATAGCTCACATTTCTTTAAATTAGCATACAAGCGTTCAATTCTTAGCGTTTTAAGTACTTCTCTAAGATGTGATTCATGTTCATTAGAAGACTTGCTATAAACCAGAATATCATCAAAGTAAACACCAACAAATTTTCCAATGAAACCTCGAAGCACATGATTCATTAAGCGCATAAAAGTACCAACCACTCATATAGGCCTTGCTTAGTCTTAAAGGCTGTTTTCCATTCATCACCCTCTTTCATTCTAATTTGATGATAGCCATTCCTAAGATCTATTTTAGAGAATATAGAAGCTCCATGCAATTCATCTAGTATATCATCTAATCTAGGAATAGGATGACGATATTTAATAGTGATATTGTTAATAGCCCTACAATCTACACACATTCTCCATGAACCATCTTTCTTAGGGACTAGTAACACAGGTACAACACTAGGACTTAAGCTTACTCGAATATAACCCTTATCCAACAGTTCCTGGACTTGGGTTTGGACCCCTTGGGTCTCAGTGGGATTCATACGATACGCAGACCTATTAGGCAATCCAGCCCCTGGAATAAGATCAATTTGATGCTCAATTCTACGAATAGGGGGTAGACCTGGTGGTATGTCATCGGGAAACACATCTTTATATTCCTCAAGTAAAGCGAGTATGTTTGATGGAAGAGAAGCTTTAAGCTCTTCACTCAACATATTCAAGCTCTTACAAAGGCGCATAAGTATGGTTTCTCCATCCGCATAATCGTCCATGAATGTGCTTTTGGAAACCAAGAACACACTCTTAGGCCGATTCCGAGGATCCACTTGGCTCGTCTGAGCCTCCTGATCTAACTCACCTTTACTTACCTTGCGCTTCTCAATCTCATCAGCCACTTGTGTAGGTGTCATAGGCTTGAGAATGACATTCTTTCCCTGAAAAGTAAAGGTGTATCGATTGATAAACCCATCATGAATAATAACCTTACGATCAGACTGCCAAGGACGACCTAATAGAATATGACAAGCTTGCATAGGCACAATATCACATAAAACATCATCTTCATAATGTCCTAGTTTAATATGCACTTTAACTTGCCTATTTACTTTCAAGTTCCCACAATCATTCATCCAATGCAATTTGTAAGGTCTTGGGTGTTGGACAGTAGATAAGTGTAATTTCTCAACCATTTCTTGACTAGCTAAATTACAACAACTACCTCCATCAATGATCACATTTACAACCTTCCCTTTAACTAGACAACGAGTATGAAACAAGTTTTCTCTTTGATTATCATCACATGGTGTAGGAACAACACTTAAAACTCTCCTAACAATCAACGACTCTCCATGTTCATATTCGACCTCATCATCATCATTATCACAACATACAAGGTTTAGGTTCTAATCATTGTCATTAGCATGCTCGTCATGTTCATCACAAGAATTTTCAGATTCATATTCTCCTAAGTCATTAACCATGAGAGTTTTCTTATTAGGGCAATCCTTCCTATAATGACCTCTACCTTGACATTTAAAGCATACAATATCTCTAGATCGAAGGGTAGAAGAGTTAGGATTACTCCCTTTGGGACCAGTAGATGTCCCAGGCGATTCTCGTCCATTCCACGGACCCTTTCCCTTGTCGAGGGGCTGCTGGGGCTGTCAGTTATCACCTCTCCATTGGGGCTGCTGAGCTCGGTCTCTAGGACCCATGTCTGAGCGCCCTTGGGGCTGTTGAGGCCGATTAGAACGCCACCCTTGTTGCTGGTCACTCGACACTCTATTACCTTGGCTCTTGTAGCGTTGTCCCTTTTCTACTTTCATAGCTAGATGCAACAATTCAGTAGTAGTAGTATAGGGAAAATAATCAATCTCATGAGCTAGAGCGGGATGCAAGATCCTAAGGTATCTAACATTAGTTTTCTCATAAGTTTCTACTACATTAGCTCGAGCCATGGCTTCTTGCATAAGGTTAAATGTTTCCTCAACAGTTTTGTTACCTTGCTTTAGATTTTCTAATCTTTGCAGTAGCTCTCTATCATAGTGTTGAGGTACAAACCTATTTCTCATTACTACTTTTAGTTGTTCCCAAGAAGCAATAGGTGCATCAAGGGATCTTCTTCTTTCCTTAACTAGATTATCCCACCAAATCAATGCAAAACCTTGAAATTCTAGGAAAGCTAGTTGTACTTTCTAAGTATCGGAGAAGTTTTGAGAATTCCAGATTTGATCCATTTTAATTTCCCAATCAATATAAGCATCTGGATCAGGTTAACCATCAAAAGGAGGAATCTTTACCTTAACCTTACCTATGCCGTCCTCGTCATTGTACCTATGCCGTCCTCGTCAAGAACAAGGGTTGTAATTGAAATCGACAATAAAGAAATAACAAGACTCGATGCAAGAACTGATAAAGAATGATAAAGACTCGAAATTTGATAACAAGAATTGAAAGACACGACCTGATAAGGACTGAAACGATCTGTATAGAACAAGATACAGACCCCAGACTTCCGTAGAAGGTAGGAACCAATATCAATGACTACACAACCCGCCTCTGCAACCCTACCAAATCAAGCGGACAACTTGAAGGTACAAGGAGGGGGCTTGTGGATACTCGGATCACCAAGTCTTGTGAAGTTGATGAACGGCAAAGCAAACCAAGCTGAGATGATATCAATTCGAAGACCAACGAGCACTGCTCAAGTTCGACCAACAGTCTCTCTAGGTGTTTCACACACGTCTTTGAGAAATAAACTCTAGTCAATGAAATCTGAATGTTTACAATGCATGAATCGAAAATATATAGATGACTAGGCCTGATGGCCGGCTTTCCTAGATAGAATAAGATAGACTAATTGCTTAATGGACTTAATAAAATAAACCTAAATAGAATACTTAAGCTAAAAATGGGATCCAACACTTAAAAGAATTCGGCTCAAGATGTTCTAAGGTGGCTGAATTGGGCTTTTTCTAGTTATTATTTTTAGAGACCTTATTTACTTATGTCTTTAGGTTTATTTTATTAAGTCCATTAAGCAATTAGTCTATCTTATTCTATCTAGGAAAGCCGGCCATCAGGCCTAGTCATCTATATATTTTCGATTCATGCATTGTAAACATTCAGATTTCATTGACTAGAGTTTATTTCTCAAAGACGTGTGTGAAACACCTAGAGAGACTGTTGGCCGAACTTGAGCAGTGCTCGTTGGTCTTCGAATTGATATCATCTCAGCTTGGTTTGCTTTGTCGTTCATCAACTTCGCAAGACTTGGTGATCCGAGTATTCACAAACCCCCTCCTTGTGCCTTCAAGTTGTCCGCTTGATTGTGTAGGGTTGCAGAGGCGGGTTGTGTAGTCATTGATATTGGTTCCTACCTTCTACGGAAGCCTGGGGTCTCTATCTTGTTCTATACAGATCATTTCAGTCCTTATCAGGTCGTGTCTTTCAATTCTTGTTATCAAATTTCGAGTCTTTATCATTCTTTATCAGTTCTTGCATCGAGTCTTGTTATTTCTTTATTGTCGATTTCAATTACAGCCCTTGTTCTTGAAATCTTGTCGAGTCTTGTTCACTTTCTTGATCGATCTTGAAGTTCTTGGTTGAATCTTGAATTCTTCTTTGCTGCGTCAGATTTATTTCTTGAGTTTCTTTATTGTTCTTGAGTCTTTCTTTGAGTTTTTTGCTTGTTGTCGAAGATCGGACCATCACACGGCTAACCCCGTATCAAATTGGTATCAGAGCTTGGTTTCCGACATCAAGATTGAGTCTTTTACTTTTCATAAACACAAAAACCACAAAGAAAGAGTCCTTTTCTTGTTTTGGTCTTTTACTTCTTGCATTCTTGAATTGATTATTGCACTAACCTTGTTTTTTGTGATTGTTGTAGTTGATTAGCCAAACACAAAGCCTAGCCGAGACCCTTGGAGTCGACCATAGTGTGCGCACAGCCTCTTGTGAGCACCCATAGCCTACGACACTTGTGTCCCCAAAGTCACAGCTTGGCCGACCCATTCACCTAACACAAGAAACCCTAGTTTGTTTGCTTTGTTCTATCTTTGGAACTTCTATCTATCTTTTATCTATTTACATTATTTATTGCCTATTGATAATATGATTTTGCGGTGGATTTAACATTTAAATCTATCATATATCTCTAAAGGCATAAGCTAGATCCTATTACCTAAATTAGCCATTTGTTATCTATATATTTGCATTAGGGCTAAATTTTTTATCTTTTCACCTATTTCCTCATATTTTCGAGTCCTTGGCCATAGCTTTGAGTCTTTTCTTGCATTAGTCTTATAAAAAAAAAATCAGTGTCAAAAAAAAAAAAGACATACATACTTGGACCTAGGAGGATAAAATTCACTAGGGGCAAAAGTAAGTAAAAAAAAAAAGAGAAGTATTGTTGATCTAGTGCAAGAAAGCTCCCAAGGACATTCTTTTGGTGAATCTCTTCATCCCTAATCGACATACCTATCAAACACATACCTCCACAAAATTGAAACCCTACCCTGCAACTAGAACGTCCTAACTTAAAGGTTTTCAATCAAAAGAGGTAAATTTCCAAGTTTTCTTTTATTTTTCTCTCTTTTCTATTTGTGTCGAGTACTCTATTGCATTGATCGAGTACTGTTGTGTGTCCATAGCCATTGTCGAGTGTTTGAATTGCTTGTGTCGAGTGATCTCAGCCCTTGCCGAGTTCTCTCTTGTGTGTGTCGAGTGCATTAGACCCCTATCGAGTGCACCATTGCTTGTGTCGAGTACTTATCCACCATTGTCGAGTACTCCTTGGTTTATTTTGAGTTGAATTCTTGCAAATTCCCATCTGTTTTGCTTGAATTGAGTTTCTTGCTTGTTGTCGAAGATCGGACCATCACACGGCTAACCCCGTATCAAGATGGTTAACGACGTGACGAAGGGGCTGAAGAAGCCGCGGGCCGCCAAGGGGAAGAAGGTCATTGTGGGGGTTGACGTCGTGGCCTTGGGCCTGATGACCAGGGCCGACGTGGACGCCTTCTCCGTGTGGTTGATCACCGACGACGCCCAAGGGACTGACCCCGCACGTACAATGATGGGCACCCTCCTCTAGAGGGATTTCTTCGAGGACCTGAAAACGCCAAAGAAAATGGTGGGCTCAGAGGTAAATTCCGCCCACCCGTGCTCCGATAACATGACAATTTTGTTGTTGACTGGACACGTGTTCCTTGTCTGCAGCATATCGACCAAGCATGCGGCATTCTCCGAAAGGAGGTAGCCAACGAGTCGAAGTACGCAGTCGTCGCAGTCGTCGACCCCTACTTCGGGGTACTGCTGCAGAGACATACCGGCATGAACGTCGACGAGGAGTTGGAGTACTACTTCAGCGGTATGTTGCCTGAGAGGTTTCTGAAGCCTTGGGCCAGCATCGACCGCGTATTGGCCCCATGGAATCTGAAGGACAACCACTGGGTTGTGCTGGAGATCGACATGGCCGAGTGGACTGTCCGTGTGTATGATCCAGACACTCGTCTGACTCCTGAGCGACATTTGACTGGCCTTCTGAAGAAACTGCCCCAACCGTTCAAGTACAACCGTGTCCAAAATATCACCTGACAATTAAAACATGTCATGTCCAAAATATCACCTGGCAAATTAATATTACTACATGTCATGTACAAACTGAAATAGCTGCACCCAGGCCCAACAAGCCTTAATAACAAAACACGGGCGAAGTTCATACTTCAATGTAAAAGGGGGAGCGATAACATTTCTGAATAAGTGAGCCCTGATTACAAAACGTGGTAAATACCTATTGTCATGTCTTACCCATTATATGTCATGTCAAAATATGTGCCCGTCATGTAATATCCATATGATCGACCAAGTATGGCGTGGGCGGTTACTAGGTGCGGCACCGTTCTGGGAACTTCCTTTCCCACTGAGACGGGTACCTAGATGTCTTCGGCCTGCCAGGGCGTACCTTGATAAGTGGGGGGAGGCAAGTCTCATTGGCGATTGCCTCGGTTACCCTCCAAGTCTCCCGCAACGGGACTGGGTAGATCACGTCCTTGTAGCACGCACGCCACGCGTCTACCTTGTCCAAGTCGTTGACGAGCGAGTACACATCCATCCCGTGCAATTGGGATGCTGCCATTGCGTGCGCGCATGGGTACTGGTCGACGTTTAAGCGTCTGCATCAGCATAAATGTCCTGTTAGGTTTACAAGCCAGCTGGAGGTTCCCTTGCTTACCTCGAACTCATGAGGACTCAGCTGTCTGACGACCATGGAAAGGGACTGCACAAAGTTTCTTTAACTGGATTTAGTGCATTCCCTTTTATTTAACTGGATTTAGTGCATTTTATTTTCATCCAGGCTTAAGAGTTTAAAGAAACTTAATATGCTTAAGTTCTCTATCTGTATTAGCATCCAAATTGTGTTTTTATACCAAGGTTTACACTGTGGGTTGAGTTAGTTGGAAAATTGTGAAATGCTAAATAATGAGTATGAATAGTCTACAATCCGGCAGTAACCAACTATTATCCCGTCTTCCTAATTTTTTTTGTTGGATGAATAGATGGTTAAATACTTGAAAGAAAGATTAAGTTTTTTTTCCTAATATATAGGTCAAGTAATATATAGTCTAAAAGGGGGTATCTGGTGCATTTCAAGTTTGATTTGGGAGTGCCCTTGAGTATGAATAGTCTACATTATTTGGGAGGTGAACAATCCACTAGTAACCACCAGATTTCGTCTCGAATTCAAGTATTTAACCACCTATATAATCCATACTTAGCTAACAGTCCCAAATCCATTTTAACTTGGGTAAAACATTAGGACAATATTTGCTACTTGTGTTGCTGATGGGTCAACTCTGCAACCCTTGTACATACTTGGAGTAATGCAGTCCGCTCAGCCTTCCGCAGGGATTTACTACAATGGTAGCAAAGAATTTTCGGGTTCAAGGCAGAGGAGTAGGCTCGCTAACAGCGGAGCAAGAAGTACTTTGCAAGTTGTCTATAATGCTTCCAGCGTCTACTTCCTCTGAACAGAAAATGCTCGGGCCTTCGATACTGAACCACGACAGTTCAGGATTCTCCTTTGCTCTGGAACCGTCTCCCGACGCTCCCTACAGGCCCTTCATTCTCATGATGCCTTCTAAGGTAATCAACGAAATCTTCAACTGTTACGTATTTACTAAAATGTAGCACTGGTAGTAACACATGACATCTTGAATCATTGAAGGATCTATACGGTGGCTCTAAACTATCACAAATGCAGTTGGACACAGGCTGCTATGTTGACGAGTCATCATCAGGTGTGTCTTCTTAGCCATTGGAGGTCAATTTGCATTGTTAAATTAGAGCTTAAATGGAATACATCTCTAAACCATCTGACTTAATGAGATAATATACCTTCAAAGTAAAAAATAATGTACTAGCACTATCAGTAGCAAATAAACCTCAATTTCTTACTTTAAATTCCGCCATTTCCCTCCCCCAAAGGAATGAATGTTTTTTTCCCCTTCAAAATAAAAAATTGGGCAAAAATAATGTACCAATTCCTACTCTTATGGGGTTTATATAGAGTTGGGATGATCATATATTCATATTCATGGTGGATTGGTGTGGGTAGGTTGAAAGATTGACCATGGTTAATTACTGACCCCAGCCCACAGTTTACTAAATCCTTACTTTTTTTTTTTTGCATGATTTAATTTTATTTTCAGGTTATAGTTTGACATTTGATGACGTGGGTGGCTTTGATTGGTTATCGATAGTAGTGGGGTAGGAGAGGGGGCTTCAAAAGTAGTGGTAGACTGGTAGGAGAGGGGGCATCGATAGTAGTGGGTAGGAGAGGGGGCTTCGAAAGCAGTGGTAGGAGAGAGGGCATCAAGAGAGGCGTTAGGAGAGAGGGCGATGCAGTTGGTGAGGGCTGGAGGCGGCAGTCGGGTAGAGCCAGGGCGCAATTGGTTGGCGGGAAGAGGTCGAGTTGGGGGAGGCTACTCAGTCAGGACAATGGAATCGGTGACTAGAGGGGGCACTCGATTGCAATCGAAGGTGGGATGCGTCGAATTGAGGTACAAAGATCTATGTTTGCAGTTTAAATATGTTGATTTGTTGATTTTTTAGTACATAAGGTCGACTGTTAGTGAATTTGTTTTGTAGATTCTATAATATTTTCATCAGTATCTCATTCGCAAGTAGGTTCTTAAATGTAATAGTGACTAAGCATTGACATATATAAATATATAGCTAGGAGGTCCATTTCGTATGACATCTTTTGTCAATGAAGGAAAACTCCTAGAATTGAAGGATTCTTCAATTAAGTTGGGTGTGAGATTCTTGCATTTCAACTTCCTAGATCCTTCGTTTCTATCATAATCACATAGTCTCCCAATCTATAGATTAGTTACAGATTAAGCCCAAATGCACAAATGATACAACATAAAAGAAAAGAAATTGCTACAGTTAACATTAATTTTTGTCTCAGCATACATTTTATTTCATGTCAAAGCATACATCAATTTTTTATTTGTAAGAGGTTTATTTCATGTCAAAGCACACATTTTACTTGAATATAAGTATTATTTTTGAAACATTGATTTTCTTCCCTAAAATAGCGAACACTTTGAGTTGAAAGTGATATGCATCGGTGTTGGCTATTTGATCATTAAACTCGATTCATTTGCTTGACCAAAAAAATGTCTTTATGGATCAATTAGCTATATTGCTTTGAAGCTATGGTTGGAATGGAATGTAATGTGTTATATTGAAGTCTTCTGTCATACCCTTAGCAGTGTCCTTAACATTATCCTTGCCAATTTTTTTTTGTTGCAAAGTTCAGTTTATCGAGGGACAAAAGCAAGCGCTTCGTCTTACAAGGATGTCATGTCCTCTTGCAAAGCATCCGAGATGTTGAACAACTACTGAAAGGAGTTGAAGAAAAGCTGGAAATTCCTTGGGACATTTGGTATGTTCATGTACATTTGTTTCTATTTATCATCATCCTGTCCAGAATAGAAAGTGTTTTCTTGAACTGAATATCTCGAATAAAAAGTATGTGCTGTCTCTTTTGTGAGTTAACTTTGTTTCTTTTAAATGTGATAGTCAATGTTCTTTTAAATTCGTGTCGCCTCAGATTTGGATTCTTTTCTCCTTTGATTTGTTGTTTGTGTTCCTAATTACGCGTTGTAGCCTCCAAATCTGTTACGGTGTTGATCTTGTAATGATCTTAACTTTTCCAATCGCTGTCTAGAGTTCCCTGAACTCTTACTTTCCTTGTAAGATTTTGGAATTTGTAGCTTAAAGTATTTGATGAATATTTGATGAGTCTAAACTTTTTCAACCGAATAATCACATTTGGTTTTCATATCTTTGCAACTTTTTCAGCCCCTCCACAACTCTTATCCTCCCCAATAGTAGCAAAAAAACTTATTAGCCAAAATCAAAAGAAGCAAAAGTCTTATTACCCTTCCAATTGCAGAAGCCAACATACACTATTCATCCTCTCAGATTCCTGTAGTTCAAGGAGCAATCAATCAATCAACCATGTGATTATTCTATTTACCTATTTTGGGGTTTTCTGGAAGTTTAATATATGGGTTTCTACTATTGTTCTCTGAACTTTGTTGGGTTAGGATGATGAGTGACAACAAGGTGTAGATGATTAATGATGGAATGCAATAGTTGGAATATATTAGTTTTGATTTGTATAGCAAAAAAAAAAAAAAATAGGTCTTTGGGCATTCAAACACCCCAATTTGGTATGGAACTAATGACCGGTTATTTCATATTTCTTAATTTATCTCCCGGGCAGGGATTAAGGGGCGCCTGTGATTAAGGAATATTGATTTTTTATTCCTTTTTAGTCAATTGAGAATCGGGCCATGTATTATTAATCTTGCAAGTGTTGTTTTGTTTGTTTCAGAGATGTGAGAGTGTTTGTAGCTTCATAATTCACTGACTTAAGAGCTTGCTGTGGCAAGTCCCTATCAAGAGGTGTGTGGAGGATGAGGGTTGAGCTTCCAGATGCTTATCCTTATAAATCTCGGTCAATTGGATTCATTAATAAGATTTACCATCCTAATGTAGATGAAATGTGAGTCATGTTCAGAATGCATCTTTTGCCAATGGATTTTTTTTGTGAAGTCTAGCTACTTTGTATAATTGCTGGCATTATTCACCGTTTTGAAAGTTAAAAATTTTTCAGGTCAGGATCGATTTGTTTGGACGTTATTAATTAGACTTGGAGTCCCATGTTTGGTAATGCCTTTTTTCTAATCATATTATGGATTATTGCTTTTATTAAAAATCAATTGATTTTACATTCTCATTTGCACACTTATACAGATCTGGTAAATATTTTTGAGGTCTTCCTGTCGCAGCTTCTTTTGTATCCTAACCCTTCAGACCCCTCTAAATGGAGAGGTTGCAACTCTAATGATGCGTGATCGAGCTACATATGAACAGAGAGTTAATGGTGTCATGGTGGTTTTGTGGGGAATGGTGGCTCGTAATGAGCCTCTCAAGCAACAACTGTGATTCAGGTTGTAAGTCCCCCATTGCCTGTGTAAGCATTAAGCTAAATTATTTAGTTGAAATATTCTTCTTTATTCATGATTTAAATCCATGATTTCAGTATTTTAGGATTTTCCTCCATTTTTTAGACATTTTATTGTACAGGTAATTTTTTTAATTATTTATATTTATTGTATATAAATTATATAATTTTTGACATTTTATTATATATGTAAACTTTGTATAATTAATGAAATTTTATTGTATATGTAAATTTTGTGTATTATTTTATTTGTTTTAAAATATTGTTGGACTTTTTAGCCCGAGTTTGTCGTGGCAAATGTGTGGTGGCTTTTATCAGGGGTCGCTTTGTCATCGCTTAGGTGTGGCTAATTTTTTTTTGCCACGGCTAATATCCGAAGCTACTGAATTTTTCCACCATCGAATTCACCACACCCCCATTAGTTGTTGTAGAGCCGAAGCTACATGCATTTTGCAACCACAGAAAGGCCATTTGCCACGACTTTTTGCCGAACCTTTTTTTTTTTTTTCATTTTGTAGTTGTCTCAAGAAAAAAAGTAGTTTATCATGAGAATCAAAGATTTCGAATAACAACATGACAAGAAGCAAGAACAATATGTTAATAGAAAATTAATGTGTCGAATATTTTGTCTAAGATATCAAACTTGTCCGAAATTTTGTAAGTGTTATTATATTATAACAGGGGTTGTAACTAATAACATGACAACAATTCAAATGAAATGAAATATATTCATGGTATGAGGGGGAACTAAAACAGAAAATTTCAATTAAAAAAAATACTCACCCGTACAAGGTACGGGGAAAGTACTAGTTAGTATTATTTTAAAATAAATAAAATGGTCCCTAAAATGTAATCGAGCTCTTAAATTCAAATTTTAAATATATTTATAACCAAATTTGAGTTTAAAAATATTAAAATATTATATTTAATGATAAATTAATGAAAATAGATGAAGGGGTGGTGATTTGTAAATGAAAATCATTTAAAGGGTGGTTTTTTGTAATATTGAATTTAGTGGGAGGTTAAGTGAAAATCCCCTTATTTAATGGGTTGTTTTATGTAATTTTCCCAAAAAAAGTGTTGTTAGATAAACCGCAAATCCTCTCTCAAAAGTGCACGCCGGAATTAACTTGCAGACCTTTCCAATTAATTAGCACACAAAAAAATTAATTAACCCACTTTAACTTGCACGTCAATTCCAATTTCCGATGTACAAGATTTGGGGTTTATTTAGCAAGAAAAAAAACCACACTGCCTCCCGAGGAGTAGGGATGTGCATAACCGTGTATCCGATACGACACGACACGACACGACATGTCGGATACACGAAACCGATAACACGAAAATGACCGATCCGAACACGACACGATAACTACCGGATATCCGACACGAAAACACGATACGGTTTCGTCTCGGATACCCGTGTAACACGACATGATATTTGTAAAACAAATAAAAAAATTAATTGCAACTGGGCTCTACAGAGTACAAATTACAATACAGATTGAAAAACAACATCGATCAATTTTCGACTCCCACAGGCCACAATCTCTAATTCGTAACTCACGATTAAACCACTGATTGAAAATCAACAACGATCAAGCAAGAACCTAGAGCCTTGAAACAACTTACCGGATCTGACGTGAGCGTAGAGTGAGGTCGACGACAACCTGAAGCGCCAGATGTAGATATGAAGCAGAAGACTACGATAGGCTCGACAAGCGACGGCGACGACGACGATGTGGGCTGGCTGAGAGCAACCGGCGAGCCGCGGGCAGAGATTCTGAAGGTTGAGAGCAATCGGCCACCGAGAATGAAGATTGAAGAGGAAGATTGAAGAGATGATTAAAGAAGAAGAGGCAAGCGTCGGATGTAGATCTAAAGCAATAGACTACAAGAGGAGTCGACAAGCGATAGGCGACGGCGGCGACGACGACATGGGCTAGCTGAGAGCAACTAGTGAGTCGTGGGTTGGATGGCGGCGAGCTGGCGGGTCTGGAGGCTGAGAGCAACCGGCCGTCGAGAACGAAGATTGAAGAAGAAGAGTGAAATGAGACAATTGGCTAGCGGCTATTGACCAAACCCTAGACAACTCACAGTCACACTTATAGAGTTACAGAAGGAAAAAAAAAACGAAAAGGAAAAAAAATAAAACAAGGCTGGAGATCTGGAATTCAAACTTGAGACCTCACGTTTATAACCAAACGGAAGCGGCCGGGCCTAACCACATGGGCAAGCTGATTTTCATGTTCCATTATGACAGTTATAATATATCTATTATTACTAGACGTTAATATTTAAAATAAAAATAAAAATTATCGTGTCGTGTCGGATACCCGATAAGGGAAAAATGTCAATCCGAACACGACACGATTATTGTCGTGTTTTACCGTTTCGTGTCATAATCGTGTCGTATCTATATCGTTTCGTGTTTTTTCTTATCATTTTGTTGCGGTTTAGTGTTTGTCAACCGTGTCGTATTTTTCTGCACAGCGGGAGAGAGATATAAAAAGGGGACACCAATCACGAATATCACCGTCCCCTCCCTACTCACACTCGCTCTCCCTTTCTTTCAAAATTGGGGATCCTGAGATTAGGGCTCCTCCTCCAAGTAAGTCTTCCGTCTGATCTTCTCTCTGATCTTCTCTAATTCAGCTTCGATTTTGCAAATTTAACAATCGGTACCTATTTTCGGACTTCTATCTAGTTGATTTATCTATTTTGACCGTGGTTTTCAGCTCTAATTATCTTCATCCTCTCGCTTTATGACTCACGGGTAGAGCTCCTACGAGTTCGAAGCTAATTTTTGGCTGTTGAATTTCTTCTCCGTTGAATTAGGTTTGATTGTTTTGCCCTATGAGCCAAGTTATTGCCGATTTGGCTGTGTTATTAGATCTTTGATTGAAACTTGAAAGTGTCGGTGGTTCTAGTTAGCTTGGTTTTGTTAATGGTTGAGCGGATGCTGGAACTATCTTAAGTTAAATTACGTCTTCATACTCATTATTATGCATCTGTTCATTTGTGTTGACATTGGATTCTGTATTTTCTGGTTTTCTGCAATGTGTTCCTGGAAGTAAATACAGCTAACATGCCTTTCGTTTTTTTGTAATTAATGCACCTGTCACAAAGGCATTATATTCTCTTTTAATCAAAATAGGAAAGGTTATTTGTTCGCAGTTCATCCATCTATACAACTTGTTAAGGGCAATGAAATCGTCTAATTGAACTACAAGATGGAATTGAACAGCTTAGGCATTTAGGTTGGTAAGAAACTTAAAAAAATGCATAACTTGGGGATTTTCTGCATTTAACTACTTAGGCATTTAGGCAGGTAAGAAACTTAAACTTTGCTTCTATCTTGTATGCTTAGTGTCTATATTTTTCATTTTCCCCTTATGCCAATACATTGCTCTTCTCTGTCATTCTTTTAGTTATCTTATTGTGTGTGTTCACTAATGTTTCTTATTAGGTCTCCAAGATGGAAATGAACAGCTTTTGGCAACTGGGAGATGATCTTCGTGGACAAGCAAAGATGTCAGAGGATCACAAGTGGATGATGGTTGCTTCCAAACTTGCACAGCAAACCAGGCCAAAAGGGGAACGCATGAACAATCTTGAATTTTCAAAGGTTCCTGATGATTTCAGGCCAATGGATAGATTTGGATTGCAAGAAGATAACAAATTTGAAAACTTAAACTTTGGCTTGCTGAATTTGGACTCTAAAGTGCCTGAAAATATGAGTAAAAACTCCTTCAGAAACAATGTCTTCAATATCAATACCATGTACCACAAAAGCAGTGACAACAATCTGGGAAATGTGGCTATTAACAAGTCCAGTGTTAATAGCTATAACAACAACGAGCTCAATCATAATGATAATGTCAATGCTAACGAAAAAAGGTTCAAGACCTTACCTGCAGCCGAAATTCTTCCCCGTGATGAGGTGCTTGGTGGCTACATTTTTGTTTGCAACAACGACACCATGCAGGAGAACTTAAAGCGGCAGCTGTTTGGTAATTTTTATATTTTGCATGTGTTTTACCTTATTATAGCAGATAAATTTGATTTGTTAGTTAAAAAAGTTGAGTACTTTGATATGCTAATATGGTGGTTTCACTCTATGTAAAACCAACTTTTCATTGCAATCTTGCTTCTTGAATAGTTATCTTGTGCAATATTTTCACCAATTCTAGCAAAAGTTGTCTCAGAAGCATGATTGATCGAAAAAGCAGCTTTTGGTTGAGTATTGGAAGTGTTTGTCATATTCTTATAAACATGTAAAGCCAACCATCTTCTCATATTGGCGTTCCAGCCTAAGGTGTCTTTATTCTTATCTTCTGTCTCACCTCCAAAGTTTTCCTCGTATAAGACCCATAATTTAAACCCTTTGTTTAGATTATGGACCCATTTGTAAACTGTCTCTTTCCCTGTGTACATTTACACTTGCTCTCTGAAACTTAAATGGTTTGTTTGTGGACTATTTGATGGATAAACTCTTCTTTAGATCCATACATTTTGTTCAAAAGATGGGTGATTTTAGTTTATTTGTTTTTGTTGGCAATAGGAAATAAGTGTGAAACTTTTTTGCAGGTTTGCCACCAAGGTACAGAGATTCTGTTCGAGCAATAACACCAGGGTTACCTCTGTTCCTCTACAATTATACCACTCACCAACTACATGGAATCTTCGAGGTCTGTCTGTGAACTTGTTAGTTGTTACTTTGCATATTTATTTTCTTACACAATCTTCTTCGATTGTTTTTTACATGGTATTTCTAGGGGGGTAAAAATAGCACTGAGGATGGTTCATTGTAGAATTAGGCATGAGGAACAATTTTACCTTCTGTATTTATTGGCGCTAGAGGCACATCTGTTTTTCCCTATACGGCTATTATACAGATCCACTTGTCTCTCCCACAAAATCTTAAGTCTTTTTTTTGGCTGCCCTATTCCAACACCATCTGCAGATGCTTAGGGTAACTTTACTGCATGTTGAGCTTTCCCTGTGATTCTTTTGTGTCTTCTAGCTTACACTGCCTTTAGTTACTGTGCAGTGCTGGGCTCCATTGCAGTGCGAATTGGCCAGAGCCCATATGTGTTTTCCATGTCTAAAATATGGAAATAAGTTGAATAAAAGGGGAAAAAAAAGTGCCAGTATATTGGAGATATTTCTTGGAAACAGAAGCTTGCCTCTTCCTCAAACCCTCAAACTCAACCGAACTTCCCCTCAACATCAATCCACCATGATCACCAATTGATGCATCAACAACTATGATATATTAGAACTCATCAGTGATGGTGTTTTATGTTTCAATTTTTGTGTTCCCCTATCCCATCCTATACTGTAATAATCCAAGGATCCTAAACGTAGAGCTATGCTTATTGGTGCACACTTATTTCTATATTGATTCTATGTCCATAAAGGCATAAACTAAACGGGTTAGGATACCTTCCACATAACAAAGCAAGTGTAGGACTTACACTACCACAATGTTCCCATTGATTTATAGCCTATCTCACCTGCCCAGCCCCATCTTGGTAGCAATGCCATGAACCATTTACCCACTAAGTTTCCTTCTCTGATGAATCCTGATTTATATATCTTTGGAGCCTTCTTTGAATTGTTTTGTTCTGTCTCACCACTTGGTATGAGTCGTTTGACCACATGCGTTCCTCTTTCCTGTTGTGGCCATGTGGTGTGCATTTACTGTATTCTTTACTTGCCGGGTTTGGTTGTTGTAAGCAGAGCTGGCAATACCCGACCCGATCCGAGAAAACCGATCCGATTGATCCGGCCCGAACCTGTCCGACACCAGAATAATTGAAAAAAAAAAAAAGGATCTGAGACCGACCGACCCGATTCGAGTTAAGCCCGAACCCGAAAGCAATCCGAACCCGAATATATCCGAATGGCCCGACCCGAAATCAACCCAAAACCCGAAATTGCCCAACCCGAGCATATCCGAAAACTGAAATTACCCGAACCCGATTATATCCGACACCCGAAATAACCCAAACCTGATTATATCCGAAATCAACAAAAATCTTAGCATTTTCCCTAAAATACTCAAAACAACCTAAGTACTTAATTACTTAATAATTGATGGTAATATTATCATGCATATAGTATAATTAAATATAATTTTGTACTCCTCCATTAAAAAAATTAACTTTTTAGCATTTTTAAAAGACGCCCAAACTATATAAATATCACTTTTTTGTTATTTTTATAATTTCGTAGTTATGAGTAATAAATATGAAATAAATATTAAAAAAATAATATTTTATATGATTTTGACTTTTTTTAAAAATATTATAAAAAGTGGGAAGACTTACATTTTTTTAACGATTAAAAATTGATAAACATTAGCTTAATCTATATAGAAGGATAAATATCTCATAGGTAAAAAAAATTTATTTGTTTTATCCAATATGATTCTTGCGGGTTCGATTTGACTGAACTCAATTCAACCAAAACCGTTGTGACCAAAACCCAATTCACCCGAACCCGCTTAGACCGAAACCCGATTCACCCGAACTCGTATAGACAGACACCCGATTCACCCAAACTCGTTTAGACCCAAACCCGATTCCCCCGAACCGAATAGGGCCCGAAAACCCGATTGTATCCGATAAACTAATGCCTGAATAAACCCGACCCGAACCCGATCAGACCCGAATTATTATCACACCCGATATTAACTCGAGTCCGATATGACCCGAACCCGACCCGAACCGACTCGCCCGATTGCCACCTCTAGTTGTAAGAACCATCTTGTCCTCTCTCTTCATCTCAATGAATTATCTTGTTCAGAAGGTAAATAACATCAGCCCCCCACATACTAACATGACAAAAAGAAGACAATTTCAAGGGAAAAATAATTTAAATAACCCATCCTTTTTGGGTGTAAGCAGATAATATCCCAGCCTTTAAACTGGTCAACAGATTCCCCAATTGAAACCTTTTTTATACCTCATTTCTTTTTATCAAATTTTTTTGGATCCATGCAATACGTTAGAGTAGAGGAAATTACAGTGTAAACATTTGAAAAGAAATAGAAAGCAGATAATAGGGTGAGCAGTTGGTGATCCGAGGTGATGGTCTAAGCATGACGTTATTGCCTTGTTGTGGCATAAATTTAAAGCATGGTGTTATTGCGATAGAAATTGCAACTATTAGCACTCAAGCTTTGTTGTTTCTTGCTTAGTTGCTTGTGATGCATTGTAAGAATTTGATATATGGGATTATGGGCAGGCATCAACCTTTGGCGGGTCTAATATTGATCCTACTGCCTGGGAGGACAAGAAATGCAAAGGCGAATCACGGTTTCCTGCTCAGGTAAAATTTCCAGCTACGCTGCTGCTGAATACTGATAGTGGCGTATCCTTCCCCTGGTGTTGAGTCGTCTGTCTTACTATATGCTTTCTGCTTCCACTTTATGCACATTTAGGTGAGGATTCGTGTCAGGAAACTCTGCAAGGCATTGGAGGAAGACTCTTTTAGGCCGGTCTTGCACCATTATGATGGGCCCAAATTCCGGCTTGAGCTCTCAGTCTCCGAGGTATGTAACAATACCATGAACTAGTGCAAGCTCCTTCCCATATCTTGAAGTTCTTGCTAACAACTTCTTTATATCCTGAAATTGCAGACCCTAGAATTGCTGGACCTGTGTGAACAAGGTGGTGTTTAAATCTCAGCAGTCGATGTACTCTATGGCCTGAACGTAATCGTATGTAGAAATGTACCATTGAATCTAGTTGCAATGTGTGTGTCGTGGTCTAGCATCCTTGGATTTTTTCCGTCAAGAGTGCAAGCTTGGGAGGGATCTGGTGGTGTAACCTGAACCCCCAACTCTCCTAGTGTTGCGTGGACGGTACAAACACCTCCTCTGTCTATGAATGTACTTGTAAGTGTACTTGATGTTCTCCTGCAAGGTCTGCCAAGTTGCTGGGAGGTACATGTGCAAGTGGTGTTAATGCGAAATGTAACGCGAAACACTCTCATGTTCCTGTCTGTAAGCTGAAATTACCTCTGGGCTATGGGCTTTTTGGACTGTCCCCTTAACTTGGATTAAGCTGCTTTGTGTTGGATTAAGCTGCTTTGTGTTGTGTTTATGTTACAGGCTTTTTTTGGTTTGATTTGGGAAACTGTCAAGTTAGAGAGACGTGTGAATCTTGCATTTTACAAGATTTTGAACTTGCACGTAAGTTAAAGTTCGGTGACATCTTTGGCAAGAAAAAAGGCCAAATTCCTAATTTTTTTTTTTTTTAAATACATCATTTTGCACAAAATCATCCCTTAAATTGAAAATTCTAGGAAATAATCCTTAAAAAGTTGGGTGTGGCTACATATAAGATAACAAAAACTTCTATTGAAGACAAGATAATTTTACGCAAATTACACAAAGGTCCTTTGCATTTGTACATTGACTATCCTAGAGAGCTCTATGCCATCTGCCATGGCTGAGTTCAAGGTACGACACCGACCTCGTACATCCCATACTCTCCGTCATCGATAACACTAGGTGGCAGCGCCGTGCGTCACCTCCTAGTTCTCCGGCAAGGAGCAGGGTGGTGAGTACAACACCGCCAAGCCACAAATCCAAGATTGAGAATCGAAGATCAAATTAGTCGTCATGGCTGAGAGAGCTCGAGGTCCGACAACCTTTCTCCTCCCACAATCTATGTTGTCGACAACCCTAGGAGGTAGCACTGCCATTTCCTAACTCTCCGACAAGGAGCACATCGGTGAGTACGACACTGTCGACAAGCCACAAAGTCACCGTAAAGAATAGAATACCAAAACTCATCCTGACTTCGCTCAGTCTCCGATTTGCCGACGAATTTCAACCATCAACCATCTTAACTAATGTGGGATAAGGGTTGAATTCGTACCCTGCTATCAAATGCAGTTCATGAAGAACAACAAGAACGGGAATATCATAATTGCACCCCCAATTTAGAGTGAGTTACAAATACCAAATGATTAGCTTAGGTTTTCAATAGATTCTATAATAAAGTTACCAGATCTTTTATCTTTATATTTATTTGATACGGGGTTAGCCGTGTGATGGTCCGATCTTCGACAACAAGCAAGAAACTAAAGAAAGACTCAAAGAAATAACAAGACTCAAACCGACGCAGCAAGGATGCTTCAAGAATCGATCAAGAAATCTGCAAGATCAATCAAGAAGTTAAAGAACGGAAGCAAGAACGAATAAAGACTCAACAAGATCAGCAAGATTCGATCAAGAAGCAATCAAGATCGATCAAGATTCTCAAGAAACGCAGCAAGACTCGACAAAGATGAATAAAGACTCGAAATTGATGTAAAGACACGACCGATAAGGACTGAAACGATCTATGCAGAACAAGATAAAGACCCCAGGCCTCCTCAGAGGGTAGGAACCAATACCAATGACTACACAACCCGCCTCTACAACCCTACACAATCAAGCGGACAACTTGAAGGCACAAGGAGGGGGCTTGTGGATACTAGATTCACCAAGTCTTGCGAAGTTGATGAACGGCAAAGTAAACCAAGCTGAGATATGTATCAATCGATGATCAATGAGCACAGCTCTAATTGAATCAACAAACACTCGATGGTGTAAACACTCTTTATGACAGAATTGTAATTATCAAAGTTCCAATTTGTTTAAAAGAATTGAAAATATATAGGCCCTAAGGCTGAGTTTGGCCGGCCATAGTAGATAGAAATAGATAGATCTAATTACTAATGGGCTTAATGAAATAAACCTAAGAACATAAGTAAAATAAGGTCCTTAAAAATAATAACTAGAAAAGCCCAATTCAGCCCAATAATGTTCATAAGCTGAAATTAAGCTCTAACACTTAGATAATTTCGGCCCAAGCTTTATTCAAGGTGGCTCGGCCTCATTATGCACTCCAATGCACATATATGCCTTCAATGTTGGCTCGGGGAGTTGAACCTTGCTCGAGAACAAAGCATGACCCACAAAGTTGAATGAGTCTCTCTGAAGCTTCTTAGCTCTAGCTCGAGTCATTGGTCCTTCTCCAAGTATGATGGGTGTGTCTGGAGTTGTAGAAGATGGTCCCGCATCATTTATGCTCAATTCAAACGACAATAATCTCAATTTCTTGATTAGGTTTCATATTCAATCAACTTGAAAACCCCTAAAACCTCAATTCTTCTTAAGAGATGAAAAGGTCTTCTTACGCAATTGAGCAAAATACGTCTTGTCAATAGCCATTTTGAAGTCTTGTTTTTAGCTCTTATGTAAAAAGTTAGATGTTTGCAAAATACCACATATCTCGTATTTTCTGTTAAAGTTGCTATTAAATGTGTGAATTATCATTTTACTCTTGTACTTTTAATATATTTGGAGGGTAAAACGAGGATTGCTCTACAACCGCTTTCATTTTTCATTTGAGGAGAAAACCTAGAGGTGAAGAATGAAAATTTGACCCATGTGGGAGAACGTTGAACCAACTAAATTAAGGCTGAAACACTTGAGAATTGCCAAGAGATGAACTAAGAAATAGGTAGTGAAGGTAGAATGAGTGTTCTCGGCCCCGTGCTTGAGGCGGTTCAATCAGCCCATCGGAACATGCCCCGATATGTTTAAGAGTCTCATATTATTAACACATATTATTATATTATTTCTTAGTATTGTAATTAATTAAAGCATGTTCCTCAAGTTCGAGAGCGTTAATTGGTTACCTTTTTTTTTAGAAAACCTTTTCTTAATTTATACTCCGTATTTTGTTCCTCATAATGGACTATTGAATTCTTAAAATATTTTTAGTTAATGTGTTTTTTTTTATTGAAAAAAGGTTTATATTACTTTTTTTTTCTTTTTTACAGTATGCAAACAGTTGGAGTTTGCTACGAAAATCGTAACAAACAACCAGGATCATCCCTTAGGATGATGGTGTACAACTTCTTAGTAAGAGAAGATGTAGATCTAATACAATCGATACCTTTTCTAGCTATAAAGTCAGCTACTTGATTGGCTTCTCTATAACAATGTCTAAATTGTATAAACTCGAAAGCTTGAGCCATAATGATGATCTTCTCAACTTGATTAATGACTTCCCATGGAGTAATGATCTCCTTACTTATTGCCTTGATGATAGTCTGATTATCACTTTCAATAATAGCCTTCCGGATCCCTTTACTTATTGCATGTTGAATGCCTACAATGATTGCTTCTGCCTCCGTCTGTAAAATCATACCTCTTGATGTATTTTGAAAGAATACATCTAGTAAACGGCTCTCCGAGTCACGAATGACTCCTCCCACTTGGCAAGAGCCTGTGGGCTTAACCGAGCCATCTATATTAATTTTATAGATATTGCTCGGAGGTTTAGTCCACTTAATCTTATTCCTATTAATGCCTCGTGTGGTTGAGTTATTTTCCACTTCCGTTTCCGAGCTCCAACACTTTATATTTGAGATTACTTCAAAGGCTAGATTGATTGTTGAGTTCGGTTTTTTATTTTTAAATATAGCATTATTTCTGGAGTCCCAAATTGTTTGGCAAATAAAGCCTAATTCTTTTATTGTTGATTTATTATTTTTTTTAAGTGAAGGATGTCCTTAATATCTTCATTGTAATCTTCTACAAGAATTAGTTTTTTACCACATACATTCTCATAGTTTTGGATAAGTTTTCTGGCAAAGCTACAATTGATGAATAAATGTGTGGCATTCTCATCTCCACTACTACAAAGTGAGCATTGTGTTGGGACTCTATTGTAGTGTTTATTTAATCTTTGAGTGGTAGATAAACCATCAATCATTATCTTCCATATGAGATTCTTGATCCTTGGTGGTAAATCAAGTTTCCAGATCCATTTGCAATCTTCCGTGTTTATGTTATTAGTATTATGGTTGATAAGCAAAGTAGATTTGGTTGAGAATCTACCATCCTTTTCAAGTTTCCAGATTAATTTGTCACTGGTGTCCCATGTGGGTATTTTAATTTGTGTAATTTGATCAATAATATCACTTGGGAATATTCTCGGTAGCAATGTTAAATTCCATTGCTTCTGATTATTTATCAGCTGGGAAACTTTGAGGTTTGGATCTTCCAAACTTTGGTATTGATTTAGGCTGATTCCATCCAGCCATGGGTCCCTCTATACATTTATTTGTTTTCCATTGCCAATAAGCCATTTGATTCCAAGATTAATTTTTTTTCTTAAGGATAAAAGTCTCCCAAATTGCCAGGATGTGTTTTGATTATCCCTTTCATTTATATCCATTGTCTGTAAATATTTTTCCTTAATTATTTTTACCCACATACTGGACTTGTATGTATAAATTTTCCAAAGAAGTTTCATCTGCAAACCTTCGTTTAAAGATTCTGCTTTTCTGATTCCTAGTCCTCCTTCATTTTTTTGTTGACATATTGAATCCCAACTTATTAGCGGTGTATATCTTTCAGATTGTAATTTGTTCCAAAAAAAATTCTTGTTAATTTGATCTATTTGGTTAAGTATTCCTTTTGGGAGTAGGAAATTCTGCATAAGATAATTTGTCTTTGAGCTGAGATTAGATTGGATTAAAATGGTTCTTCCCGCTTGGGATATAGAGGAGGATTTCCATTTAGACAGTTGTTTCTTTAAATTTTGTAATGCGTCTTCAAAGACGCAATTTTTAACCCTGCCATTGACAAGGGGGATTCCTAGGTATTTCTCAATTGTTTTAGATTTGGGGATACCCATTTGATTTGCTAGGGATGTAGCTAAAGTTGAATTGGTATTTTTTGAAAATTGGATAAAACTTTTATTATAGTTTATGGTTAATCCAGAAATGTTAGCGAAGTTGTTTAGGGAGTTTTGAATAGTATGCAAACTCATATGAGATGCTTTTGAGAAAATTATGGTGTCATCTGCAAATGTGAGGAAAGGTATCGGTGTTCCTTGCTTAGTTAATTTGATGCCTACTAGGGCATCTTCCTTTATTGCCTCATGGTGTAATTCTCTTGCTAGATTTTCCATAACTATTACAAATATGTAAGGGGCTAAAGGATCACCTTGTCTGATTCTTCTATTTGGATTGAACTGGTTACCTGCCGAGTTGTTGACTAGTACTGAAAATGTAGTGGTAGTAATGCATTTCATTGTCCAGTTGATCCATATTGGGTGGAAACCCATCTTTTTTAGTACCGCTTCTATATATGACCAATTAATCTTATCATATGCTTTTTCCATGTCTAATTTTAATGTCATCCATCCTTGTTAACCTTTTTGTTTATTAAATGTATGAAATACTTCATGAGCAATTAATGTGTTGTCTTGTATTGATCTTCCTTCTACAAAAGCACCTTGAAAGGGGATTATTATTTTAGGAAGAATTGGTTTAATTCTATTTGCTAGAATTTTTGCTATTACTTTGTATATTGTATTACAGAGACTTATAGGTCTGTAGTTATTGATATTTTGTGGATCTTCTACTTTAGGAATTAATGTTATAAAAGTCTGATTTATTTGCTTTAGAATGCTACCAGAGTGGAAAAAGGATTTAATTGTTTTGCAGAAGGAATTACCCATAATATTCCAGTAATTTAGATAGAATTCTGGCGGAAATCCGTCAGGACCCGACGATTTATCCTCTGCCATGCTAAGTAGTGTATTTTTAATTTCTACGTTTGTCGGGTTTTTTATGAGTTCTTGATTTTCCTCTGGAGTGATTTGTGGTTGGATGTTTCTGATTGCTTATGTAGTAATTTTTCCTTGTTGTCTCCCGATAAACCTTTCAGCCATTTCCCTAGTAATTTGATTTGTTATCTCTTGTTGGTCAGTTATAATCTGACCTTGTTTGGTTGTAAGGGAGTTCATTCTTTTCTTAAAGTTTCTTATTTTTGTATTAATTTGAAAATATTTTGTGTTTTTATCTGTTAGATGTATATGTTTAATTCTTGCTCTCTGTTTCCAAAATTTATAATTAAATTCCAGCATTTTTTTCTTTTTATTTTCTAGATTAGCTAGTTTTATTTCTTGGCTTGTAGTTAGGGAACCCTAGGGGAGTAGCTTCTGTAATTGTAGAATTACGGGTTCTATGTTTTGCAGCTGTTTTTGAATATTACTGTTTTATTTTTGGACCATTTTTTGATATTTCTTTTTATTAGTTGTTGTTTTTTCATAAAGTTATAGGCTTGAGACCCATGAAATTTATTATGCCATATTCTTGTGATTATGTCTTTCATTTTTGGTTGTAGAGACCAAGCCATCTCGAATCTAAATGGTGATCCTTTTTTCTGGCCTTTTGAGCCAAGTGATAGTGTAATTGGACAGTGGTCAGAGGAGGAAAAGGAGTGGTGTTGAACTTTTAGGTTGGTGAATTTAGTGACAATCTCTTGGTGAGCTAGAGCTCTATATAATCTCTCATAAGTATTGTTTATGGTTGAATTATTCTTCCTCCAGGTGAATATGGATCCAATGGAAGGGAGAGTGTGTAGATTAAGCTCTTGTTTGATATGTAGTATCCTTCTGAATCTTGATGGAGCTGGATTGTTACCTCCAATCTTTTCTGTATCTTTCTCTATATCATTTAGGTCTCCAATGATTATAACTGGTAGTTTGTGTTTGTTTACCACTATGAAGATTTCTTGCCAAAATTCATCCTTTTCACGTTCTATTGAGGGTGCATAGATGAAGAGTAATACTAATGTGAAACTGTCAATAATTACTTGAATCATGTAATATCTGTTACCAGATTCAAGACATTGCATTTTGTTAAGTATAAGGCTGTTTTTATACAAGATCCAGATGCCACACTTGTGGCCAACTGAACTTATTGATAATGCTTGATTAAAACCTGTATTTCTTATTTGATCTTCAGTAGGTGCATCTTCTGTTTTCGTTTCAGAGATTGCTAATATATCTAGGCTATTGTTTGATCTAAGTTGATTGATCTCTTGGAGAAGGAGAGGGCGTCTAGACCCCCTTACATTCCAATATCCAATCTTAATCATAAACATAGTTGTGAATTTTGCTTGTTTGGCTGTACAAAATTGAGATTTAACCTTGGTAAAAACATCATTCTTCAGAGTTTGCTTTACACAAGATGAGATAAATCCAATCTCATTTTCTGTATGATAAATACATACTACCTTTAACTGCTTACATTGCTGAGATCTTGACCTTTTTGCTTGAACAAACTCTTCTGGTATTTGATAGTAGCTGAAAAGTTTATGATTGAAGGTTTTGATGAAGTGTTGGTGTGTAAGGTTGGGCTGGTTTGCCACCACTTTACCCTAGGGTAAAAACGTGGGGCTCAACCAAAATTTTGTTGGAGTTATAGTAGGATACATACCTTGAGTTATCATAGTCCGGTTACTTCTCCAACCTGAAGCACTACTGAAGCCATGTCCAAAGGATCCATAGGCCAAAGTTCAAGTAGTAGAAAAAGAAATCTCTAACCCAGTGGTAGCAGTAAGGGAAAAACTAAGAGCATTCATATGATTAATCATAAAGTTAAAGCTAGAGATGCTCCTGAACCTGTCCCCAATAACATTGGAAAAAAGGGGGATGCAGCTTACAGGAGAGGGCAGACCATCAAGGTTTATTATCAGAGATTTCATCAAATTGTAGATTTCATTATAAACCATAAGACCACAATTAACACTAAATCTGATATTAGCAACTATAGAAGTCAAAAGATTGATATTATTGTTCTCAAGACCTTGTAATCTAGAATGAGGATCGATCAGGCTGTAACAAATAATGTTTGTGCAATTAGAGGAAGGGTTTGTAAGGGAACAGGGGCCTCTCAAATTCAAGAAGATGAAGAGATTAAGATTATAGATCTGATAATCAATCGTATCCAACTTTCTAAAATACCCATGAATCATACATAAACTAAGAATATGAGTAAAGGTATAGCTGTTGAGATTTGAAACCAATAAAGGTTTATAAGTAGACTTATTTGTCTGCATGCCCTGAATTTTTCCATATTCGTAATGGGGTTGAGGAGTTGTATCCGTCCTCAGGGTTGAGCGCTCAGAACTGTAGCCCGCGTCAGGGGAGGATTGCAGAAGTAGTCCTAGTGTTAGGCTATTGCTGTGAGATGCCCGATTGCATGCTAGAGATTGAAGTGGAATGAGGATACACTCCTTCTTGGACAGAATCCACTCCGAAATGTTCATCTTGATAGTTGCCTGTAACGGGAAGACTAGATTTGGATTGCTGCGCTGATATTTCTGGTTGCATGCAAGAATTCCGACCTGTAAGGGGTTGAGATAAAGGGTTTGTACTGCAAGTTTGGTGTTGAGAATTTTGGTTTGAACTTGTAAATTTTTAGGATTTGAGAGAGATTAAGAGTAAAAATGTTGGTAAGGCTTCTTTCCCATCCACCCACAAGGGGAGACAATAGCCACGACATACACCGAGATTGGGCAGCCGACTCCCGCATGGAGGCCATTTGCACCGGAGGGGGAAGGGGAGCTTGTAGGGGATGAACGACGGGCTTGAGGAGCCAGCACCACCAGAGAGGACGTCGGGGGCGGAGAGGAGCAGCCGCACTGCTCAAGAGGAAGAGCCGAGGACAGCTAGAGCAAGAGAAGGGAGGAGAGCGAGGCCGGAACACCAAGATCCGTCTCCGGTGAGGGCAAACCGACCCGCAAGAACCCAGCCACCAGCACCAAGACCGCCCCAGGAGGACTGCAAACCTCCGAATTCCAAGTTTCCATCTCATCTTCCATTTTTTGGATCTCTTTCTAGCTTTTTTTTTTAATTGTTTTTGGGGAAAAGGTCAGATCTTCTTGCACTCTCTTAGGATCTGAATCTTTGCTTTTGAGATTTTTTCTAGTTTGGGGTTGAATTTGGATTTGGTTATTTGATTTTGGCTGAGAATGTTGGTGGCGGCTGGGGTGTTTAGGGTTTCTCATTAGGGCAGGCTTCTTCGACCTTTTCGGCTAACGAACCCTACGTTATACAATTTATATTACTTCTTTTTTTGTCCTAAAAGATTTAACCAAAGTTCAATTAATTTTATAATCTTTAAAAATAGATTAATTTATTTCTAATCATTTAGGATTTTCAACCTTTTCCCTTCTAACTTTAGAATTTTCACCATTTATAATCATCTTTCAACTAAAAATATACATTTATTTGTAATAAAATAAATATTATATTTCATGCAATTTGATTTTGAATTTATTTAAATAGTATAAATTATTTTATTCCCATATTTTCCATTTCTGGATTAAAAAATATCAATTGCTAACTATAAAACTTGAATTCGTAACTTGATTATCCGAACATAGATTTGTGATTAAAGATATGATAAGGTTTCAATAAATTTACTAAATAAAATATAGTTGAGTAAAATTACTCCGATTCCGTTCCTCTCCTTAGCAGATGACACTCTAATTTTTGGACGTGCTAATCAGTTAAGTCTTCATACGATTAGAAATCGGTTGAATACATTTTCCAATATGTCTGGATTAACTATCAATTACAATAAAAGTTCTTTACAAGTTTCTAAAAATATTTCTTTCAGTAAAGCTCAATCCCTTGCTCAACAGCTAAATATTCCAGTTACTAAATCGATGGAAAATACCTTGGTATACCACTTATTAGTTGTAGGGTTTGTAATGTTGTGTTTGATGAGGCAATAACTAGCCTCAAAAAGCATCTGTCAAAGTGGAAATCCAACACTCTCTCTCTCTCTCTCTCTCTCTCTCTCTCAAGCCAGTTGATCAGTTCTAATTCAGGCAAACCTAAATTCTAAAACAAATTATTTAATGCAATGTTTTCTCCTTCCAAAAGAAGTTCTACAAAAAAAATCGATCACATCAACAAAAACTTCTTTTGGAATAAGATCAACAAAAACTCCTAAAAAAGATGGTGGGTTAGGTTTTAAGTTGGTTGAGCAAATTAATATTGGGATGCAAATGAAACTTCTTTGGAGAATTATGGCTAATCCTGGTAATATTTGGTCTAAGGTAATCACGGAGAAATATCTCTCGAAAGAATTTCTTATGGAAAGAGGTAGATTCAAAACTTCTTGGCATATTGGAAGGCTTCTTAATATTAGAGATCTTTTCTCTAAATGATTGCTCTGGCTAATCGGTAATGGGAAAACCATAAACGTTTGGTCTGACATTTGGGTAAATGCGCAATCTCTACAGAGATTTCGGAATGACCGTGATCCTAATATAAAAGTTTGTGATTTATTTATAAATACCAACTCCTGGGATATTGATCAATTAAATTGTATTTTCCCCTCTCATGTTGTTCAAGCAATAACTACTATCCATGTTCATGTAACTGATATTCCAGACAAACTAATTTGGATTTATAGTAATAATGGAATTTTCTCTGTTAAATCCACATCCTCTCTTTGTAATTTGAGGAATACAAAGACAATCCTAGCAGATTGGATTTGGAAACTTAATATTCCTCCGAATATTAAAAAATTTATGTGGAAAATTATTTTAGATATTTTGCCAACTACTGTCCGGTTAAATAGATATATAAATAGAGTTCCTAGCACTTGTTCCCTTTGTAATTCTGAGATAGAAGATACAAATCATTTATTGTTTAAGTGTCAGATTACAAGATCCCTTATTCAAAATCTGAGTGTAAGTTTGGGAAAATGTTTTGCTATACCAAATTTAACAAATGATGTATTAGAAAATATTCTAAATACTAGGGCTCTTAATATAGATTTTACAAACTTGTGTCATTTATGACATTCAATTTAGGAGCTCAGAAATAGAATTATTTTTCAAAATACTACTGATTCAGGTATTATCCATGCTTTAACTCAACCTATTGATAATATCTCTTGTTGGAGTAAAGGGCAGGTAAAAACAAAATTGCCTAAACGTGTTCGGCTTCCCGATAAAATGATTTGGAAACGACCTCCAATAAATGTCATTAAGATCTATGTGGTCATGTGGATGCTTCGGTAAAAATTAATTCTCAATCACAGGTTGGTTGTATTGTTAGGAATAACAAAGGTCATGTTATTCAGATTCATAAGTGTAGGATGAGTTCTGTCATTCTTGCAGAAGCTTTTGCTGTTTATACAGGTATAAGATTAGCAACGGAGATGGGAATTCGAAAACCGATAGTTGAAAGTGATTGTGCTATCATCATTGACGTCATCAATCATGCGAACAATATTCCATGGGAGGTTGTTCAAATAGTCAAAGAGATCCAAGCATTAAGTAGAGATTTTGAGAGCGTCACTTTTCAACATTGCTATAGAGAGGCTAATGGTGCAGCTGGTTTTACTGCTAAATCTCAGTTGAGTTGTAATGTTATTTTGAGTGCTTGTTGATGTGAGTTCCAGAACATTATCTTGCGAGATGATCATAGATGTCGTTAGTGCATCCTTATTGCCTACTGTAAAAAAAAAAACACTTTAGTTAGTTTGAAGGGCGAATCTAATGCTAATTAAGTTGTAAACTTTCAATGATGTTGGGACCATAATACAGTTTGATACAGGGTTAGCTGTAGGACGGTCCGATCTTCAACAATCAACAAGAAAGACTCAAGACTCAACGAAATAAACAAGAACCGAATCAAGAACTCAAACACGCAGCAAAGAAACACAAGAATCGACCAAGATAGATCAAGATCGACCAATAATGAAACAAGAAACACCAAGAACAGCAAGAACTCGATGTCGACTAAGGAAAAGAAACAAAGACTCGATGAAACAATAATAAAGACTTGAAATTGATATAAGGACACGACCGATAAGGACTGAGTCGATCTATATAGAACAAGATGAAGACCCCAAGCCTCCGCAGAGGGTAGGAACCAACACCAATGACTATATAACCCGCCTCTACAACCCTACACAACCAAGTGGACAACTTGGAGGTACAAGGAGGAAGCTCGTGGATACCAGGATCACCAAGTCTTGCGAAGTTGATGAACTCAAGGCAAACCAAGCTGAGATCAGTACCAATTTGCAATCGATGAGCTCCGCTATGAATCGATCGACTTTCTTTCAATTGTGTTTCACACAAATTGAAACTTCTATATTCAACGAGGTGTGTATTGTTCTACATGAAGACTCGGCAATATATAACCCTACAAGGGCTGATCCATGGCCGAAAATAATAAAAATAACACTTATAAGAATTAATAAAAATAACCTCTAAAGTTTCTTAAAATAAGTTAAGTAGAAAAGTTGCTAAAATAGGAAATAATATAAGTGTCCAAGACTTAGCACAAATCAGCAATCCTAAGGCTAGGGTGGTTCGGCCTCAAGGATTCCAATACACATACTAAGTCTTCAATGTAGGCTCCGGGAGTTGAACCATGCTCGAGAACAATGCGTGACTCACAAACATGAATGAGTCTCTCTGAAGCTTCTTAGCTCGAGCTCGAGTCATAAGTCCTTCTCCAAGTATGATTGGCGTGTGATACGGGGTTAGCCGTGTGATGGTCCGATCTTCGACAACAAGCAAGAAACTAAAAAAAGACTCTAAGAAATAACAAGACTCAAACCGACGCAGCAAGGATGCTTCAAGAATCAATCAAGAAATCTGCAAGATCAATCAAGAAGTTAAAGAACGGAAGCAAGAACGAATAAAGACTCAACAAGATCAGCAAGATTCGATCAAGAAGCAATCAAGATCGATCAAGATTCTCAAGAAACGCAGCAAGACTCGACAAAGATGAATAAAGACTCGATAAAGACTCGAAATTGCAACAAAGAATGAAAAGACACGACCGATAAGGACTGAGTCGATCTATGCAGAACAAGATAAAGACCCCAGGCCTCCTCAGAGGGTAGGAACCAATACCAATGACTACACAACCCGCCTCTACAACCCTACACAATCAAGCGGACAACTTGAAGGCACAAGGAGGGGGCTTGTGGATACTAGATTCACCAAGTCTTGCGAAGTTGATGAACACAAAGCAAACCAAGCTGAGATATGTATCAATCGATGATCAATGAGCACAGCTCTAATTGAATCAACAAACACTCGATGGTGTAAACACTCTTTATGAGAGAATTGTAATTATCAAAGTTTCAATTTGTTTACATGGAAGAATCGAAAATATATAGGCCCTAAGGCTGAGTTTGGCCGGCCATAGTAGATAGAAATAGATAGATCTAATTACTAATGGGCTTAATGAAATAAACCTAAGAACATAAGTAAAATAAGGTCCTTAAAAATAATAACTAGAAAAGCCCAATTCAGCCCAATAATGTTCATAAGCTGAAATTAAGCTCTAACACTTAGATAATTTCGGCCCAAGCTTTATTCAAGGTGGCTCGGCCTCATTATGCACTCCAATGCACATATATGCCTTCAATGTTGGCTCGGGGAGTTGAACCTTGCTAAAGAACAAAGCATGACCCACAAAGTTGAATGAGTCTCTCTGAAGCTTCTTAGCTCTAGCTCGAGTCATTGGTCCTTCTCCAAGTATGATGGGTGTGTCTGGAGTTGTAGAAGATGGTCCCGCATCAACCTCCCCTTCTTGAAAAGGATTCGACCACGAATCCAAGTCTTCATCCACAGCGAAGTAAGGGATTAGATCCGCGACGTTGAATGTAGCACTCACGCCCATGTCTCCAGGAAGCTCCAATTGGTAGGCATTGTCGCCCACTCTCTTCTTGATTCGAAATGGTCCATCACCACGAGGTGACAGCTTATTCTTCCGGGCTTCCGGAAACCGCTCCTTCCTCAAGTGCACCCATACAAGATCTCCAGGCTGAAATGTGACCAAGCGACGTCCCTTGTTGGCCTTGTTAGCGTTGTATTCAGCCTTGAGCTTCAGCTTCTCTCGAGTTCGTTCATGCAGCTCCTTGATGAACTCGACATGCTTACCTGCCTCAAATGATTCTTTGTCTCTCATAGGATATGGAGTAAGATCAAAAGGGGTTAGTGGATTAACACCATACACACATTCAAATGGACTGATTTTAGTAGCCGAATGCATGGTTCGATTATAAGCAAATTCCACATGAGGTAAGGCTTCTTCCCAAAGTTTCAAATTCTTCCTAATAATGGCTCTTAGGACAGTAGCAAGGGTTCTATTAGTCACCTCAGTTTGGCCATCAGTTTGGGGGTGGCTAGAAGTAGAGAATAGCAATCTAGTTCCCAATTTATTCCATAAGGTACGCCAAAAATGACTTAAGAATTTTACATCCCTATCACTAACAATGGTTTTAGGCACACCATGCAACCTAACTACTTCTCTAAAGAATAAATTAGCAACATTGATAGCATCATCAGTTTTGTGGCATGCAATGAAATGAGCCATTTTAGAGAATCTATTAATCACTACAAAGATTGAATCCCTCCCCTTCTTAGTTCTAGGCAACCCAAATATAAAATCCATAGAAATGTATTCCCACAGGGCTGAGGGTATCGGCAGTGGTGTATAAAGGCCATGGGGCATAAGCTTAGCTTTGGCTTTAATGCAATCTATGCATCTCTTAAGGCAATGTTCTACATCCCTAAGCATATGTGGCCAATAAAAATGTGATTTTAGTGTGCTATATGTCTTATCCCTACCAAAATGTCCCATTAATCCACCACTATGGGCTTCACTAACAAGTAATAATCGTAGAGAACATCTAGGAATGCACACTTGATCTTTTCGAAATAAGAATCCGTGATGCATATAAAAGCTGTCATTAGGACCCTTTTCTAAGCATTTTCGAAATATATCTCCAAAATCCAAATCAGATTCATACAATTCCTTTATGTAAACAAAGCCTAAGACTCTAGAATCCAAAGTGGTTAAAAGAACATGTCTTCTAGATAATGCATCAGCAACCACATTGTCTTTGCCTTTCTTATACTTAATCACATAAGGAAATGTTTCAATGAATTCCATCCATCTACCATGTCTCATATCAAGTTTATCTTGGCTTTTAAAGTGTTTCAATGATTCATGATCAGTTCTAAGAATAAACTCGCTAGGCCATAGATAGTGAGACCATGTCTTAAGTACTCTAAACAAAGCGTATAATTCCTTATCATAGGTAGAGTAATTAAGACAAGCACCTTTCAACTTCTCAGAAAAGAAAGCAATAGGCTTACCTCCCTGCATAAGGACTCCACCAATTCCAACTCCGCTAGCATCACACTCTACCTCAAAAGGCTGAGTAAAGTCCGGCAAAGCCAATAGAGGTGCGTGGGTGAGCTTGTCCTCAAGTGTGTTGAATGCTTCCTCCTGAGCTGCTCCCCATGTGAACTCACTTCTCTTCTTAGTAAGCTCGGTCAGTGGGGCTGAGATTTTGCTAAAGTCTCGCACAAATCGTCGGTAGAAGCTAGCAAGTCCTTGGAAGCTGCGTACATGTCCTATGTTAGTGGGTGTCGGCCATTCTTGTATTGCCTTGATCTTTGATTCATCAACACGCAGTCCATTAGAGCTCACTACAAATCCAAGAAAAGACACTTGTTCATTACATAATTCAGCCCAATTCAGCCCAATTCAGCCCAATAATGTTCATAAGCTGAAATTAAGCTCTAACACTTAGATAATTTCGGCCCAAGCTTTATTCAAGGTGGCTCGGCCTCATTATGCACTCCAATGCACATATATGCCTTCAATGTTGGCTCGGGGAGTTGAACCTTGCTAAAGAACAAAGCATGACCCACAAAGTTGAATGAGTCTCTCTGAAGCTTCTTAGCTCTAGCTCGAGTCATTGGTCCTTCTCCAAGTATGATGGGTGTGTCTGGAGTTGTAGAAGATGGTCCCGCATCAACGTGTCTGGAGTTGTAGAAGATGGTCCTGCATCAACCTCCCCTTCTTGGAAAGGATTTGACCACGAATCCAAGTCCTCGTCCACAACAAAGTAAGGAATGAGATCCGCGACGTTGAAGGTTGCGCTCACGCCATAGTCTCCAGAAAGCTCCAATTGATAGGCATTCTCACCAACTCAGCAAAGAACTTTGAATGGTCCATCTCCTCGTGGTGCTAGCTTGCTCTTTCATGCCTTTGGAAACCTCTCCTTCCTTAGGTGCACCCATACGAGATCCCCTGGCTGAAATGTAACCAAACGCTGCCCCTTATTTGCTTTGTTGGCGTTGTATTCAGCCTTCTGCACAAGCTTTTGACGCGTCCGTTCATGCAGCTCCTTAACGAACTCGACATGCTTACCTGCTTCAAATGATTCTTTCTCTCTCATAGGATATGCAGTAAGATCAAAAGGGGTTAGTGGATTAACATCATAGACACATTCAAATGGAGTGATTTTTGTTGAGGAATGCATAGTCCTATTATAAGCAAACTCCGCATGAGGTAAGACTTCTTCCCAAAGTTTTAAATTCTTTCTTATAATGGCTCTAAGGACAGTGATTAAGGTTCTATTAGTCACCTCAGTTTGGCCATCAGTTTGGGGGTGACTAGAGGTAGAGAATAGTAATCTGGTTCCCAACTTGCTCCATAAGGTTCGCCAAAAATGACTTAAGAACTTAACATCCCTATCACTTACTATAGTTTTTGGCATACCATGTAGTCTTACTACTGATGCGGATCAAGATGGCCTTCTGTGGGTCAAACAATGATCTTGATCCAGGCGAGGTCTCAAGACCGATTCGAGGGTCATTGATGGCAAAGAATGTCGTCCTCAAGAGGAAAAAGAAGGCACCACCATGGATTAAAGAAAAGATATTATTTAATTATCATTATTATTATTTTTAGTTATTTCCATATTTAGTAACTCTTATGTTAGTTGGAGTTATTTATGGAATGTCTTATTTTTAGTAATACTTAGTGAGGTGAATAAAAGGGAAAAGGAAACTCTATCTTTTCAAAAGATAGAGTTTTGGCTTAGATAAATAAATATTAAATCCTAATAATACTAATAAATAAATCCTAGATAAATATTCCTACTTATTGGACAAGGAAAATATCTAGAAAAGATAAACTTTCCTTTTCCCTTTTATTCACCTAACTAAGTAATACTAAAAATAAGACATTTCATAAATAACTCCAACTAACATAAGTGTTACTAAATATGGAAATAACTAAAAATAATAATAATGATAATTAAATAATATCTTTTCTTTAATCCATGGTGGTGCCTTCTTCTTCCTCTTGAGGACGACATTCTTTGCCATCAATGACCCTCGAATCGGTCTTGAGACCTCGCCTGGATCAAGATCATTGTTTGACCCACAGAAGGCCATCTTGATCCGCATCAACTACCTCTCGAAAGAATAAATTAGCGACATTGGTAGCGTCATCAGTTTTGTGGCATGCAATAAAGTGAGCCATTTTAGAGAATCTATCAACCACTACAAATATAGAATCCCTCCTCTTCTTAGTTCTAGGCAAACCAACAATAAAGTCCATAGAAATATCTTCCCAAGGGGCTGAGGGCGTGGGTAGCGGTGTATACAATCCATGGGGCATAAGCTTAGATTTGTCCTTTAAACAATCAATGCATCTTTTAAGGCAATGTTCTACATACCTAAGCATATGTGGCCAATAAAAATGTGTTTTAATGTATGATATGTTTTATCCCTGCCAAAATGACCCATTAAGCCGCCGCTATGAGCTTTTCGAAATAGGAATCCATCAAATATGTAGAAATTTTCGGGTGGACCCTTATCCTTGCTTTTTCGAAAGCTTTTCCCAAAATCTAGATCATTTTCATACAATTCCTTAATATAAACAAAGCCTAAGTGACACGGGGTTAGGCGTAGGATGGCCCGATCTTCGACAATCAAACAAGAAACTCAACAACGGAAGTAAGAAACAATAAAGACTCAACAAGGCAACAAGAATCGACCAAGAACAGTTCAAGATCGACCAAGAAAACCAAAGTACGCAGCAAGAATGAACCAAGACTCGACAAGATCACCAAGATCCGAAGGATACTCGATGTCGAAAATAAAGAAAAGACAAAGACTCGATAAAGATTAATAAAGACTCGAAATTGAATGCAAGAATTGAAAGACACGACCGAGTCGATCTCTATAGAACAAGATGAAGACCCCATGCCTCCTTAGAGGGTAGGAACTAGGAACCAACACCAATGACTATATAACCCGTCTCTACAACCCTATACAACCAAGCGGACAACTTGGAGGCACAAGGAGGAAGCCCGTGGATACCAGGATCACCAAGTCTTGCGAAGTTGATGAACACAAAGCAAACCAAGCTAAAATCAATACCAATAGTTGCAATCGATGAGCCCTGTTCGAATCGATTGACTTTGCACTCATGTGTTTCACACAAAAAGAGAGACTTTCATAATTATTCAACGTGAATGTTCTACAAAGGAGGCAATCGTGTTTTATAACCTAAAGGCTGATTTTTGGATGAAAATAATAATAAAAGAAATAATTAAAATAACCCCTAAATTATTTAAAATAACTTAAGTAAATATGGTCTCTAAAAATAGCAATAAAGAAAGTGTTCCAACACTTAACAAATCCCGTCTAAACATATGACAACTTCAAAGATAGTGATTTTCGGCCAAGCTCTAGGTCGAATCTGGAAAAACCTTCAACAGAAAAGTTGAATATCTCTTCTTCCTCGTTCCGACAAGGTATGGCACGATCCAATCCGATAAATAGGGACTCCGAACGACCCTTTTTACTGAGACGTCGAAAAGCTGTCAAATGTGCTGAACGAATCTAAAACGTCATTAACCAAGCTTGCACCTTTAGACCTTCTCCCATGGTGGAGCATTCTTCTTCCTCTTGAGGATGACATCATTCTCACGAGCTCGAATCATAGGTCCATCCCCAAGTGTTATAGGTGTGTCCGTATGTGTCTTGGATGGTCCCGCATCACTAAGACTCTAGAATCCAAAGTGGTTAAAAGAACATGTCTTCTAGATAATGCATTATCAACCACATTGTCTTTGCCTTTTTTATATTTAATCACATAAGTAAATGTCTCAATAAATTCCATCCATCTACCATGTCTCCTATCAAGTTTATCTTGGCTTTTAAAATGTTTCAAGGATTAATGATCAGTCCTAAGAATAAACTCTCTAGGCCAAAGGTAATGGGACCATGTCTTAAGAACTCGATACAAAGCATACAACTCTTTATCATAGGTAGAGTAATTAAGACATGCACCTTTCAACTTCTAAAAAAAAAAGGCAATAGGCTTACCTTCCTGCATAAGGACTCCACCAATTCCAACTCCTCTAGCGTCACACTCGACCTCGAATGGCCGAGAGAAGTTCGGAAGCGCGAGCAAGAGTGATACGGGGTTAGCCGTAGGTTTGTCCGATCTTCGACAACAAGCAAGAATTAAACAAGAAACAAGAAACAAGAACGCAGCAATATAAGACTCAAGAAACGCCAAGAACTCGATCAAGAATTGATCAAGATCTTCAAGAAAGACACGAAACAACAAGAACAAAAGGAAAGACTCGAAATTTGTAAACAAGAATTGAAAGACACGACCTGATATGGACTGAGTCGATCTATGCAGAACAAGATAAAGACCCCAGGCCTTCTCAGAGGGTAGGAACCAATACCAATGACTACACAACCCGCCTCTACAACCCTACACAATCAAGCGGACAACTTGAAGGCACAAGGAGGGGGCTTGTGGATACTAGATTCACCAAGTCTTGCGAAGTTGATGAACGGCAAAGCAAACCAAGCTAAAACAAACCAATTCGATGATCAACGAGCACAGCTCTAGTTGGATCAACAAGACACTCCATGTGTTTCACACAATTTGAGAGATAAAATTCTATTCATCATGTTCTAATTGAATTACAATAGGAGAACTCGGAATATATAGGCCACACAGGGCTGTTGGGCCGAGTTAGATGATAGAATAAGATAAAACTAACATCTAATGGAAATAATAAAAATAACCTTAAAGTTTCCTAAAATAACTTAAGTAAAAGAAATACTAAAAATAGGAAATAAACATAATGTTCCAAAACTTAACAAAATCCCGTCAAAACCAGCAGCAGCTCAAAGAATGTGGATTTCGGCCAAGCTATAGGACGAATCTGGAAAAACCTTCAACAGCAAAGTTGTAGATCTCTTCGTCCTCGTTCCAACAAGGTATGGCACGCCTCAATCCGATCAATATTGAATCCGTACGACCCATTTTACAGAGACGTCGAAAAGCTGTCAAGTTGCTGAACGAATGTAAAAACGCCAAGCTTCCACCTTTGGACCTTCTCCCATGGTGGAGCCTTCTTCTTCCTCTTGATAAGGACATCATCCGAAGGTGTCTTGGATGGTCCCGCATCAATCTCCCTTTCTTGAAAAGGATTCGTCCTCGAATCCAAGGTCGCATTTGATTCCGCAAAGGCATCCACACGAGCTCCTGGATCGAATACCACATGTCCATGGAAACCCTTCTCAAGGCTGATTGGTGTAGGGGTTGACCACTCCTCGATGGTTATTATCTCGGCTTCATCTACAAAATCAAGAAAAGAAACTTTATGAGTGCATAATTCATATTTTATATCATCATTATGTTCTAACGTAATATGCACTTTAGTTTGGTCAATAATCCCTAAGTTTCCATCCAATGCTAGCAAGTTTTCTTCCTTTTTCAAGGCTGAATTTTCAACTAATTCAAGGCTAGCAATAGTAGAAGAATTTGCACCATTAATGATCATATTAGAAACTTTGCCTTTTTCTAAGCATTTAGTATGACATAAATCCTCTCTTTGATTATCATCACAAGACATAGGTTTAACATTTAAATTAATCAAAGAATCATCATGTTCATATGTAATGCAAACATCATGATCATAGGCAAGTAAATTAAGATCTTGATCATTATTAACAACATGATTTACATGATCAGTAATCAACGAATTATCTATGCTAGAAGAAACATTAAGTTGAGTAGAAATGGGATGAGTTTCTTCCCTTTCAATTGGTGGCACGTCATCTCTAGGTGAGGCTCCTTGTACAAACACCGTATTAGAGCCAAAACGCTGAAGTTCTATTGTCACAAGGCTGTTTTCCATCTTAGCTATGCTGGCTATTAGCTATGTTCTCCATGAAGGTATTGTACCAGTCATTGCCCTGGCTATTAGACATCGTAAATAAAGACAAACAAAGAACTATGTGAAAGGTTAGAAAAATATAAACAACCTCACAATGTGTTTCGCTCACACTCCCTCTCTGATTGATATGTCACGCTTGCTAGGGCAATCCGCTTTGGGCAAATCAACTAACAAGCAAAAACTAAGCAATCAAAGTATGTAGTGAATGAAACAAACAGCAAAGTACTCGATAAAGGAGAAAGAGCACTCGACAGCAGCTGTAAACACTTGATTCAAGCAAAAACAAAGGCAATTGCAAGGAATCAATTCGACACAACGAAGGTGCACTCGACAGGGGTCTAATGCACTCGACACTAACAGGAGAGAACTCGGCAAGGGCTGAGATCACTCGACTCAATCAAACACAACTCGATAACAGCAATAATGAATTCGATCCAAGCAACAATCAGCAAGAATCAACTCGAAAATAGACTAATGAGTACTCGAACAGCAAAACAAGCACTCGACTCAAACAAAAGAGAACTCGACCAGGGGGAGATCTCTTTGACACACACACAATAGCACTTCAAGAGAATAGAAGTACTCGACACAGCTAGCAAACAACTTCGACAAAGCTGTAAACAAAGAGAAGAATAGAAAAACTGAAGAAAGAATGGAAATTTACCTCTTTTGATTGAAAACCTTAAGTTATGATGTTGTAGTTGCAAGGTAGGGTTTCAATTTTGTGGAGGTGTATGTGTTTAGGTTTAGGGCTGATGACAAGGGCTATGGAGAATCACCAAAAAGTTGAGTCCTTTAGGTTTTTTCTTGCACTAGATCAACAAACAACAACCAAACACTTTCTTCTCTTTTTTTTTTTTGAATTTTCGGAACTTAATTTACTGTTTTTTTTTTTTTTTTTTTTTTTTTAGCTGTTGGGCCGAGTTAGATGATAGAATAAGATAAAACTAACATCTAATGGAAATAATAAAAATAACCTTAAAGTTTCCTAAAATAACATAAGGAAAAGAAATACTAAAAATAGTTAATAAACATAATGTTCCAAAACTTAACAAAATCCCGTCAAAACCAGCAGCAGCTCAAAGAATGTGGATTTCGGCCAAGCTATAGGACGAATCTGGAAAAACCTTCAACAGCAAAGTTGTAGATCTCTTCGTCCTCGTTCCAACAAGGTATGGCACGCCTCAATCCGATCAATATTGAATCCGTACGACCCATTTTACAGAGACGTCGAAAAGCTGTCAAGTTGCTGAACGAATGTAAAAACGCCAAGCTTCCACCTTTGGACCTTCTCCCATGGTGGAGCCTTCTTCTTCCTCTTGATAAGGACATCATCCGAAGGTGTCTTGGATGGTCCCGCATCAATCTCCCTTTCTTGAAAAGGATTCGTCCTCGAATCCAAGGTCGCATTTGATTCCGCAAAGGCATCCACACGAGCTCCTGGATCGAATACCACATGTCCATGGAAACCCTTCTCAAGGCTGATTGGTGTAGGGGTTGACCACTCATCGATTGTTACGTATCTCAGCTTGGTTTGGATAGATGATAGAAATTCAGCCCTAAAGATGTATTTATAGGTGAGGCTTTTGTTTATCTTTGGTAAGTGGATCTATCTAAAGCCTTAAAGATAAATGATAGATAAATATGATTTATATCCACCAAAAATCAGATTTTTGTAAAGGCAATAAATAAATGGAATTTAGATAGAAGATAGAACAAATATGCCAAAGATAGAAAAGATAGTTTTAGACACACTAGGGTTTCTTTGTGTGTGACCGGCTGTTGACCAAAGCTACTCGACTATGGGGACAAGAGGCTTGCCATCGGCTAGGAGAGTGTGACACAAGGGTTGTGCACACTGATCTGGTCGACTCCACGGTCTCGGGTAGGCTTGTGTTTAGGCTATGCAACCACAAACAATCACAAACAAAAGATTAGTGCAATAATCAAATAAAGAAACAAGAAGTAAAAGACCAAAACAAGAAAAGGACTCTTTTTTGTGGATTTTGTGTTTATGAAAAAGAAAAGACTCAATCTTGATTTCGGAAACCAAAGCTCTGATACCAATTTGATACGGGGTTAGCCGTTTGATGGTCCGATCTTCGACAACAAGCAAGAACTAAACAAGAAACAAGAAAGACTTAAAGAACGCAGTAAGAACAATGCAAGATTCGACCAAGATAGATCAAGATCGATCAAGAATGTAACAAGACTCGACAAGAACTGATAAAGAATGATAAAGACTCGAAATTTGTAAACAAGAATTGAAAGACACGACCTGATATGGACTGAGTCGATCTATGCAGAACAAGATAAAGACCCCAGGCCTTCTCAGAGGGTAGGAACCAATACCAATGACTACACAACCCGCCTCTACAACCCTACACAATCAAGCGGACAACTTGAAGGCACAAGGAGGGGGCTTGTGGATACTAGATTCACCAAGTCTTGCGAAGTTGATGAACGGCAAAGCAAACCAAGCTAAAACAAACCAATTCGATGATCAACGAGCACAGCTCTAGTTGGATCAACAAGACACTCCATGTGTTTCACATAATTTGAGAGATCTAAATTCTATTCATCATGTTCTAATTGAATTACAATAGGAGAACTCGGAATATATAGGCCACACAGGGCTGTTGGGCCGAGTTAGATGATAGAATAAGATAAAACTAACATCTAATGGAAATAATAAAAATAACCTTAAAGTTTCCTAAAATAACTTAAGTAAAAGAAATACTAAAAATAGGAAATAAACATAATGTTCCAAAACTTAACAAAATCCCGTCAAAACCAGCAGCAGCTCAAAGAATGTGGATTTCGGCCAAGCTATAGGACGAATCTGGAAAAACCTTCAACAGCAAAGTTGTAGATCTCTTCGTCCTCGTTCCAACAAGGTATGGCACGCCTCAATCCGATCAATATTGAATCCGTACGACCCATTTTACAGAGACGTCGAAAAGCTGTCAAGTTGCTGAACGAATGTAAAAACGCCAAGCTTCCACCTTTGGACCTTCTCCCATGGTGGAGCCTTCTTCTTCCTCTTGATAAGGACATCATCCGAAGGTGTCTTGGATGGTCCCGCATCAAATGAGCACAGCTCTAATTGAATCAACAAACACTCGATGGTGTAAACACTCTTTATGAGAGAATTGTAATTATCAAAGTTCCAATTTGTTTACATGGAAGAATCGAAAATATATAGGCCCTAAGGCTGAGTTTGGCCGGCCATAGTAGATAGAAATAGATAGATCTAATTACTAATGGGCTTAATGAAATAAACCTAAGAACATAAGTAAAATAAGGTCCTTAAAAATAATAACTAGAAAAGCCCAATTCAGCCCAATAATGTTCATAAGCTGAAATTAAGCTCTAACACTTAGATAATTTCGGCCCAAGCTTTATTCAAGGTGGCTCGGCCTCATTATGCACTCCAATGCACATATATGCCTTCAATGTTGGCTCGGGGAGTTGAACCTTGCTCGAGAACAAAGCATGACCCACAAAGTTGAATGAGTCTCTCTGAAGCTTCTTAGCTCTAGCTCGAGTCATTGGTCCTTCTCCAAGTATGATGGGTGTGTCTGGAGTTGTAGAAGATGGTCCCGCATCAATATGAATAAAGACTCGATAAAGATAGAAAGACACGACCTGATAAGGACTGAAATGATCTATGTAGAACAAGATAAAGACCCCAGGCCTCCTCAGAGGGTAGGAACCAATATACCAATGACTACACAACCCGCCTCTACAACCCTACACAATCAAGCGGACAACTTGAAGGCACAAGAAGGGGGCTTGTGGATACTAGATTCACCAAGTCTTGCGAAGTTGATGAACGACAAAGCAAACCAAGCTAGATCAATACCAATAGTTGCAATTGAAGAGCACAACTCTATTCAATCGACAAACACTCATTGTGTTTCACACAAAAAGAGAGCTTTTCTCATAAAATTCAACGTCCATGATTACAAAGAAGGCATTCGGCTTATATAGACCTAACTAGGGCCGAATGGGCTGATTTTAATAAAACTAACAACTATAGGAATTAATTAAAATAACCTTAAAGTTTCCTAAAATAACTTAAGTAAAAGAAATACTAAATAGGAAATAAATATAATGTTCCAAAACTTAACAAAATCCCGTCAAAACCAGCAGCAGCTCAAAGAATGTGGATTTCGGCCAAGCTATATGACGAATCTGGAAAAACCTTCAACAGCAAAGTTGTAGATCTCTTCGTCCTCGTTCCAACAAGGTATGGCACGTCTCAATCCGATCAATATTGAATCCGTACGACCCATTTTACAGAGACGTCGAAAAGCTGTCAAGTTGCTGAACGAATGTAAAAACGCCAAGCTTCCACCTTTGGACCTTCTCCCATGGTGGAGCCTTCTTCTTCCTCTTGATAAGGACATCATCCGAAGGTGTCTTGGATGGTCCCACATCATGTTCGAGGACCCATCATTCAAGTCATAAGAAAGAATGTTTGGGCGAATGTAATTCCGGCCGTGCAATCTGTATCCATGGCCAAGAAGGCAAGCAAGCCCAAGAGGAGAAGGGGGTGAAAATGCGGCTCTCAGCGTGGGAAAACCGAGGCCCTTCGTAGGTTAGCCCGATCTCCCGTGTTGGAGCAAGCCAACGCAACCCTATGGAAGGCCGCCAAAGACCTTTTTGAGGCAAACAAGACTATCATCGCACCTCAAACTGCGAGCTCAAGCCATATTTTCTTTGGTTCAATTCCATGGGATATGAACCTTGTAGAACAAGTCATGGTTACCTCCTATTAGGAGGGGGAGGTCGAAGAAGGATCTGTAAAAAAGAGAGATCGAAAAGCCAAAGCTTCGAAGGTTAAAGTGTTGAACCCTACGGAGCCTCAAAAGGATGTCCAAGCCTCTTTTCAAGCTCATGAAAAAGGGAAGAGCATAGTGGTGCCAAGAAAAGCTACCTCACTCCCCATTTATATGGAAGGGTATGAGGGGGCAGTGACAAGGTCAAGGTCTAAGACCACGTCATATGACGGCGCAGGTACTCGTTCCCCAAGTCCGCCAGCTATACCAAAAAAGAAACAAAGCTCTCCCTTGTATGGAGATTCGGATTTGTTGTTTCATGAGGACGAGTTTTCGATGGAAATTGTCAGCGGTATCGGATCAAATGATGGATCCGAAGAGGAAGTTGAAAGCATGCCAGTGCTAGTAACCGGTGCCTCAACCGTTGAAGAACAACTCCAAGAATTACAGAGAAAACTAGAGGAAAGGGATGCTCAAATACAACTCATCATGGATCAAATGCAACAGCAAAATACCGAAAACAGGCAAGAGCAAAGACGAGAGGAAAGTAGCTCCTCTATCTCTCCTCAAGAGATATGGGAGTTAATTGCTCAAGGGATCGGCTATAGAAAGTAGCTCCTCTATCTCCCAAAGTCCGTCAGTGATCGACTATAGAAAGCCATACCCTGCGGATTATGATGCAATTCCTTTCCCTCCGCACTATCAAAGGCCGACTTTTGATAAGTTTGACGGCATCCATGGGTCGCCTCATGAGCATCTAGCTCATTTTTACTCCGCGTGCGGAGAGACTGCTTTAAGCGATCAATTGTTGATAAAGCAGTTTGTCCAATCGTTAAGAGGATCCACGTTTACATGGTATACGCAGCCTCAGTCTGAGTCGATTCATACTTGGGATGACCTACAAAAGGAGTTTTTGGCCCAATTTGTGAGCTCAAAGGCCAAAGGTTTCCATCATGGATCTTGCAAATACTCACCAGAGGCCAAATGAGTCTACAAATGATTTCATTGCAAGATGGAGAAGCTTGAGGCTTCAATGCCCGGAAAAATTGACTGAAGAAGCATGTGTGCAAATGTGCCCTAACAACTTGATTCCCGAGCTAGCGGTGCACTTAGGCAGTGTGGAACCGAAAGCTTTCGATGCTTTAGTGTCGAAGGCCTACCATGTTGAGCCCCAATTGGCTCGGCATAAAATCGGGGCGAGTCGGCCTCAAGCTAACTAGGTAAGAAAAGATGAGGGTAGAAAACCCGCGAAAGGGGAGAATCAATGGCCACCTTCATTAAGCCCCAAGGAAAACCCTCCGGGAGTACTTCTAGGGCAAATGAGAAGGGTCAGGCCAAAGAGACTACTAAAAGGCTAACTCTCGAGGAGAAGAAGCAAAAGAAATACCCCTTTGATGATGAAGATGTAAGGGGTATATTCAGCGAGTTGATAAAGGAGAAAATGATATATCTCCCGGAGTCAAAGAGGCCAAATGAAGTCAAAAAAACGGGTGATCCGAGGTATTGCCCTTATCACCGTATTGTTAGTCATCCAATTGTAGACTGCTATGTTTTCAAAGACATTGTCGAGAGGATGATCAACAAGGGTGAGATTGAAATCGAGGGAGTAAGCTCTAAAAACCAAATCGGTTCGTCAAATCCTATATCGATAGCGGAAGAGGTAGAGAGCAACCCTTCATCGGAGGTTATCAAAGAGGATGCCATTCCTACAGTATCATTGCCTCCGAAGGCCGTCCCCGTGCAGTTTCAAATGCGCAGTGAGGTGCGTACTGTATGGGCCTATCCGGATATGCCAAGAGACGGGCCAGGTGGCATATCTTTATATGACGTATTGATGCAAACAGACGTCGAAGAATCGTTTCCGCCGGATGGTGAGGGCGAGAATGGTTCCAAGTGGCAGGTTTGTGTAAGTCGGAAAAAGTCTCCCTCAAAGACCACCCGACGAGTAGGACCTACGAGCTTTAGGATGATCGGTAGGAAGCCCGAAAAGAAAAATAAGAAGAAGAAAAACAAGAAGAAGGGAAAGAAGAATAAGATGCCCGAAAGTATATCCGACGAAGAGTATACTCAACCCGGACGTAAAATGTTCACTCTTATGGATTACATTCCAAAAGAGTTCTTGGAGGATGACTCTTCCGATGAAGAATTGATTCGGGAAGGGGAAGTTGTCGATGATTCTTCCGATGAAGAATTATTTTGGGAAGGTAAAGTCGTCCAGTGTTGCATGACCTCATGGGCCGACATGGTCCAGGAAGAAGAGGTCCATGAAATTTCTCTTCGGTTAGGAAAAAAGTTGTCTTCTTCTAAACCCAATGAAAAAGAAAATGGTAAGGAGTCATCCATTGGTGAGACCTCAAAGACGACAAATTTTGAAGGGGCAGTTGATAAAGAAGCTTCCATACCAAGCCAAAGTGACGAGGTTGGGGCATCTAATCCAAAAGATGTTGCACCACGAGTGCCGATGTCACTTCGAAAAACTTCTTATAAAGAGAAGGTGAAGTATGATGTTATTGGTCACTTAAAGCGCATTCCAGCACGTCTAAGTGTGTATGATGCTCTACAAATGTCGACCGACCTAAGGAAGGCTTTAATTCAAGCTCTCATGGATCCGGAAGATTATAAAGACCAAGCTGATCATGTAGAGGTCGACGAAGTCACACCATCCTCTCCGGTTCATTGCGCTTCTTGCATGGCGTGTATAACTTTCTCCGATGGAGATCTCCAATGAGCAACGACCATAACAGACCGTTATATGTAACGGGTATGGTCGGGGAGACAAAATTGAATAGAATCCTATTAAATTGTGGTTCCGTAGTGAACTTATTGCCTTTGCGGGCTTTGGAAGCGATGGGGTTATCCGTTGATCATCTATCGCCGACATTACTCATTATTCAGGGATTCAACCAAGTGGGGCAAAAAGCGCTAGGTGCTATCGCCTTAAAAGTGGTTCTGGATGATCTTTACAAAGATGTGCTCTTCCATATGATCGATGCCGAAACCTCTTATAATGCGTTGCTTGGAAGACCTTGGCTCCATGCTAGCAAATCAATCGCTTCTACACTTCATCAGTGCTTAAAATACACTGATGAGAATGGGAATGAGAGGACTATCCGAGGCGATAGTGATCCTTTTCAAGGTGAAAGTGTTAACTACGCGGACGCCAAATTCTACCAATCGGTGTATTGTAGTCCTAGCACTCGTTCAGAAGCGGAAAAGGACAGTAGAAGTGAAAGTCCTCAAAAAGAAGAGATTGGCCGAAAAGAGTTGTCACCACCTAAAATCTCTCTTGTTTGCAAGAAGGAGGTGCAAGTGACTCGTCCGAAGGTGTTGTTCAAATACACACCTAAAGAAAAGCGCCAACCCGGTCAAAAGTCGTTAAGTGCCACGGAGAAAGCCATGCATATTTTAATGGCAAGTTACACTTGTCCTCTCCGCAAGATTGACCAATCTGTGTCTAAGAAGAAGTTGGTCATTCATCGACATTTTGGAGAGAAAAGAAATGAAGACACGAGGGTAGTGTTCAAGGGCGAGTCGTCGAAGTTGCCCGATGAACAGGTCCCTTCAAAGCTTGATAAGAAAGTCAAAATTAAGGTGACGAAACCCTCGTGGAAATGCAAAAGCCAACAAAACCCTCCTACCAAGATCTCGATGGATGATTTAAAACTTTCGTAAGAAGGCGAATTGTTGTCGGCCAAAGTCTTAGAGCCTATGACTCTTACAAGTCATGAACAAAGTATGTTTTTGCAAGAGGCAACAAACGATCCGCAAGTCTCGGTCTTTGGAAGACTAGGAGTAAGTTCTCTAAAAGTTTCTGTGTTTCATTGACTTGGAAAAGCCAGTGTGTCCAAGAACAAGAAGGCCAATGGCAAGAAAAATAAGAAGTGGAAGCTTAAGAAAAAGAAGTCAAGAGCTCCTACTTGCAAGCCGGAGGATCCAATGGATACTCAAATGGAGGAGGTGAACATGGTGTTGGCCTCTAGTGAGAGTGAATCGGCCGAAGACTCACAGGATTTTGTTAACATAATCCAGCCGGCTCCACCGGAAATGGAGGATGGTGGTCAAGCCACGGTCGATAAAATTCAAGAGATCAATCTAGGGAGCATGGAAAATCCTAAGCCTGTTTTTGTTAGTGCTTTTTTAACAGACAAGGAAAAAGGATTATACGAAAAACTTCTCCATGAATATCGAGATGTGTTTGCTTGGGGGTACCAAGACATGCCTGGGTTGGATCCTAAGGTGGCGATGCACAAATTGTCCATCTCGGAAGAGGAAAAGCCAGTGAAGCAAGCGCAACGCCGTTTTCGGCCCGAGTTGACTGTACAAATCAAAGTTGAAGTCAATAAGCTCATCGAGGCCGGATTCATTCGGGAGGTCCAATACCCAATATGGTTGGCTAACATTGTTCCCGTGAAGAAGAAAAATGGTCAACTGCGCATCTGTGTTGATTTCAGAGACTTAAATGAAGCATGTCCCAAGGATGAGTTCCTTCTTCCCATAACAGAGCTCTTGGTTGATTCCACTACGGGGTTCCAAGCTTTGTCCTTTATGGATGGGTTTTTGGGCTACAATCAAAATGCATCCCGAAGATGAAGAACTAACGGCTTTCCGTACACCATTAGGCACGTATTGCTATACAGTGATGCCTTTTGGGTTAAAGAATGCCGGGGTAACCTATCAAAGAGCCATGACGGTCATCTTTCATGATCTTCTTCACAACACCATTGAGTGTTACGTAGATGACCTTGTGGTGAAAACGAAGAAGAGGAAGGATCATATAAATGATCTTAAAATTATCTTCGAAAGATTGCGCAAGCACCAGTTGAAAATGAATCCTCTTAAATGCGCCTTTGGTGTAACATCGGGAAAGTTTCTTGGTTTTGTGGTTCGAGGTCGAGGAATGAAAATTGATCCCGATAAAATTAAGGCGATCATGGAAATGCCAGCTCCGAGGAATCTCCGTGAACTGCGAGGCTTGCAAGGTAGGCTTGCTTACATCCGACGGTTCATTTCGAACCTAACGGGGAGATGTCAACCCTTTCTAAGATTGATGAAGAAAGATGTTCCCTTCGTCTGGGATCAAGCTTGCCAAAATACCCTCGAGAGCATCAAGAAATATTTGATCGATCCGCCAGTTCTTATGGCGCCAGTTCAAGGAAGGCCTTTGATTTTGTACATCGCAAGTCATGAGCGATCGTTAGGGGCTATGTTGGCTCAAAATAATGATGTCAGAAAGGAAAATGCCTTATACTACATCAACCGAACAATGGTGGGGACAGAACAAAATTATTCAGCTATGGAGAACATATGTCTAGCGTTGATCTTTGCTATCCAAAAGCTACGAAATTACCTTGTATCCCACCAAATCACATTAATATCCAAAGTCGATCCTCTACGGTACATCTTATCAAAAACTGTGTTGTCGGGACGTTTAGCCAAATGGGCTATGCTTCTAGCTCCTTTTGACATCAAATATGTGCCTCAAAAGGCAGTAAAGGGGCAAGTCATACCTGATTTCTTAGCAGCCCATCCTACTCTGGATAATGAGGAATTGTCGGATGATTTGCCGGATGAAGAAGTCTTCATGACGAAAGAAAAATCTTGGCAGTTATATTTCGATGGTGCTGCAACAAAAAGAGGGGTTGGTGTGGGTATTGTGTTCATTACTCCAAGTGATGGAATAGTGCCTTATTCATTTTCTCTTTTGGAGAATTGCACAAATAATGTGGCAGAATATGAGGCACTCATTATCGGCTTGGAGATAGCTCTTGAAATGCGTGTTGATCCATTGAAGGTGTTTGGTGACTCTCAATTAGTCGTTAGACAATTAAATAGGCAATACGAGGTCAAAAACGCAAACTTGATCCCTTTGCATCAAAGAGCTAAATATCTCACACATCAATTCCGCCAAGTTGAAGTGGTGCATATATCAAGGTGTGAGAATGACAAGGCAGACACTTTGGCAAAATTAGCTTCATCGTTGACATTACCAAATGAAAGGGAAATCCAGGTTACCATCGGTGAACGCCATTTGCTTATGCCATCCTCGGAGCGAGATGGGCCAAAATAAGAAGTGCAGGTCGCTTCCGTTTATGAAATTGAGGAAGAAATGGATTGGCGACAACCACTTGTTGAATATCTTCGTCATGGAGTCCTCCCTGATAATGCGAAAAGGAGGGTTGACGTTAAAAGACGAGTGTCAAGATTCTTACTTAAGAATTTGCTTATAATCGAACCACGCATTCGGCTACTAAAATCAGTCCATTTGAATGTGTGTATGGTGTTAATCCACTAACCCCTTTTGATCTTACTCCATATCCTATGAGAGACAAAGAATCATTTGAGGCAGGTAAGCATGTCGAGTTCATCAAGGAGCTGCATGAACGAACTCGAGAGAAGCTGAAGCTCAAGGCTGAATACAACGCTAACAAGGCCAACAAGGAACGTCGCTTGGTCACATTTCAGCCTGGAGATCTTGTATGGGTGCACTTGAGGAAGGAGCGGTTTCCAGAAGCCCGGAAGAACAAGCTGTCACCTCGTGGTGATGGACCATTTCGAATCAAGAAGAGAGTGGGCGACAATGCCTACCAATTGGAGCTTCCTGGAGACATGGGCGTGAGTGCTACATTCAACGTCGCGGATCTAATCCCTTACTTCGCTGTGGATGAAGACTTGGATTCGTGGTCGAATCCTTTTCAAGAAGGGGAGGTTGATGCGGGACCATCTTCTACAACTCCAGACACACCCATCATACTTGGAGAAGGACCAATGACTCGAGCTAGAGCTAAGAAGCTTCAGAGAGACTCATTCAACTTTGTGGGTCATGCTTTGTTCTCGAGCAAGGTTCAACTCCCCGAGCCAACATTGAAGGCATATATGTGCATTGGAGTGCATAATGAGGCCGAGCCACCTTGAATAAAGCTTGGGCCGAAATTATCTAAGTGTTAGAGCTTAATTTCAGCTTATGAACATTATTGGGCTGAATTGGGCTTTTCTAGCTATTATTTTTAAGGACCTTATTTTACTTATGTTCTTAGGTTTATTTCATTAAGCCCATTAGTAATTAGATCTATCTATTTCTATCTACTATGGCCGGCCAAACTCAGCCTTAGGGCCTATATATTTTCGATTCTTCCATGTAAACAAATTGGAACTTTGATAATTACAATTCTCTCATAAAGAGTGTTTACACCATCGAGCGTTTGTTGATTCAATTAGAGCTGTGCTCATTGATCATCGATTGATACATATCTCAGCTTGGTTTGCTTTGCCGTTCATCAACTTCGCAAGACTTGGTGAATCTAGTATCCACAAGCCCCCTCCTTGTGCCTTCAAGTTGTCTGCTTGATTGTGTAGGGTTGTAGAGGTGGGTTGTGTAGTCATTGGTATTGGTTCCTACCCTCTGAGGAGGCCTGGGGTCTTTATCTTGTTCTGCATAGATCGACTCAGTCCATATCAGGTCGTGTCTTTCAATTCTTGTTTACAAATTTCGAGTCTTTATCATTCTTTATCAGTTCTTGTCGAGTCTTGTTACATTCTTGATCGATCTTGATCTATCTTGGTCGAATCTTGCATTGTTCTTGCTGCGTTCTTTAAGTCTTTCTTGTTTCTTGTTTAGTTCTTGCTTGTTGTCGAAGATCGGACCATCAAACGGCTAACCCCGTATGGTTGCGGATGTGGGCTGCATTTGAGGTTAAACCTATCTACAACTTCTTGATCAATAAGATTGCAGCAAGATCCTCCATCAACTATCACACTACATACCTTGTCTTTGATGAGGCATCGAGTATGGAAGAGGGTCTCTCTTTGTGTGGGCAAAGAAGGAGCATCATTGGAGATCAATGCTCTCTTCACCACAAAACATTCTCCAACAGCCGCATTAGCGTGAATCTCCTCTTCCTCATCTCCTAAGGTTGGCTCTTCTTAACTCTCCTCCTCAGATTCATACTCTCCTTGATCATTGAGTAGCACTTACTTTCGAGTAGGGCATTCCCTAGAGAAATGACCCCTGCCCAAGCACTTGAAGCACTTGAGGTCCCTAGTACGAGATTCAGATTCACCCATTGGATTCGGAACATTAGGCTTGTGGCTTCTTGGGTCTTGGCTTGGGGGTTGAGTTTCTCGCCGTGTGAATGGCCTAGAGGGCTCACTCCTTCGTTCAATGTGACGTGGATTTGAGCCATGTGTACCCTTTCTCTTTTGAAGGTTTTGGTAAACTTGATTAGTGTAATGCAGCACCTCCTCAACTTGAGTTCCCGCGCCAAAACGCTGCATTTCAACATGTGAAGCAATATCTAAATTCAGCCCACCAATAAATTTTGAGATTACATACCTCTCGGGAAAGCGGATTCCCGATCTAAAAACAAGCTGCTTTAGTTCCTTGTAGAACTTATCGGGAGTGCGGGAGCCTTGCTTGATGCGTTCCAATTTGACTTGGACACGATCCACATAATCTTCGGGCACAAATCTTTTCTCTTAGGGCTGTTTTGAGATCCTCCCAAGTGGTGATAGGAGGGTATCCCATATATGCTCTCTCTTGCTTTTCTTCTTGCCACCATGAGTATGCAAAATCTGAAAAATGAATGGTAGCAACAGCCACCCTTTGAGCATCATGATAACCATAGTAATCGAAAATGGACTCAACTTTAGACTCCCAATCCATGTAGGCCTCAACATCAGAAGTTTCGGCAAATTGAGGGATGGTAAGCTTGACGCCATGGTGTTGATCTCGCCCCATATCTTGGCGATACTCACGCTCCTCATTTTGGTATCTCCTATGAAACATGCCATCAAATCTAGCACGTTGAGCATGTGGATTGCGTCGGGGCATCCTAAGTGGTTGAGGTTGTTGTGGGTGTGGTGGATCTTGAGTATAGTGAGCTCGTTGATTCTCCCTGCGATCATTAACACTTATGTTATCATCAAAATTAGTTTGGTAATTATGTGATCGTCGGGGCCATGTCTCATTGTGAGGGCCTCTAGTTTGACCACGCCCTTGTGGAGTCCCATTGGGCTCCCTCTCATGACCTGAGTCATGTGGCTCATCATTTCTTCCATTGGTTCTAGTACCACTAATTCTTTGATCAATCCTTTCATCTAGGACTCTCAATAGTTCAGCCCTAGTCCTCTCATACTATTCTTGTCTCACAGCTACATCTTCTTCCTTAGTTTGTCGAAGAGCGGCTTGCAAATCAGCTAGGGTGATAGCTCTTCCTTCATTTCCTGTATTAGACATGTTTTCCTACACAAAAAATGCACAAACAAAAGGAAAAACAAAGAAGAACCGAGAAAATCACAAAAACATGCAAACACATTAGGGTTAGAAATCAAAAGATCTCTCTCTCACCTCCCTCATATTCTTTTCACTCATGAATTTTTCTTTTGGGGGTGAAACTCTCCCTCACTTTGAATGTGATCTCACTTCACTCAACACTCAGATTGTAAGCACACAAGTATGCAAACGGTACTTCTTCAAGCAAGCGATGTGAGGATGCTTCTTCCTTGCTAGAACAAGGTCTATCTCCGCTGATCCAATGCAACCTAGTGATGTTGTCCTGGAAACTCACACAAAGTATCAAAAGCACAAGCCAAGGCAAGCCCAAAGGCGAGTATTTACCAAATTCCAAAATCAAGTAAGTAATGCTCGAATGGGAAAGGGTAAACAAGGTTTAGACAAGGCAAAGAACAAGGCTTGGAGTAGCTAGTGATATGATGAGAATGTCTTGTTTTCGAGAACAACAACAACACAACTTGCACTTCAAATGCTCACAACTTGCACATAGAACAACTTTTGGAACTTTTCTGATGCGGGACCATCCAAGACGCCTTCGGATGATGTCCTTATCAAGAGGAAGAAGAAGGCTCCACCATGGGAGAAGGTCCAAAGGTGGAAGCTTGGCGTTTTTACATTCGTTCAGCAACTTGACAGCTTTTCGACGTCTCTGTAAAATGGGTCGTACGGATTCAATATTGATCGGATTGAGGCGTGCCATACCTTGTTGGAACGAGGACGAAGAGATCTACAACTTTGCTGTTGAAGGTTTTTCCAGATTCGTCCTATAGCTTGGCCGAAATCCACATTCTTTGAGCTGCTGCTGGTTTTGACGGGATTTTGTTAAGTTTTGGAACATTATGTTTATTTCCTATTTTTAGTATTTCTTTTACTTAAGTTATTTTAGGAAACTTTAAGGTTATTTTTATTATTTCCATTATATGTTAGTTTTATCTTATTCTATCATCTAACTCGGCCCAACAGCCCTGCGTGGCCTATATATTCCGAGTTCTCCTATTGTAATTCAATTAGAACATAATGAATAGAATTTAGATCTCTCAACTTGTGTGAAACACATGGAGTGTCTTGTTGATCCAACTAGAGCTGTGCTCGTTGATCATCGAATTGGTTTGTTTTAGCTTGGTTTGCTTTGTGTTCATCAACTTCGCAAGACTTGGTGAATCTAGTATCCACAAGCCCCCTCCTTGTGCCTTCAAGTTGTCCGCTTGATTGTGTAGGGTTGTAGAGGCGGGTTATATAGTCATTGGTATTGGTTCCTACCCTCTGAGGAGGCCTGGGGTCTTTATCTTGTTCTATATAGATCGACTCAGTCCATATCGGTCGTGTCTTTTCAATTCTTGTTTACAAATTTCGAGTCTTTATCATTCTTTATCAGTTCTTGTCGAGTCTTGTTACATTCTTGATCGATCTTGATCTATCTTGGTCGAATCTTGCATTGTTCTTGCTTATTCTTGCTGCGTTTCTTGAGTTCTTGTTTGAATCTTGATCATCTTGATTGAGTTTCTTGAGTCTTGCTGCGTTCTTGGTAAATCTTGCATCTTTCTTGTTCAGTTCTTGAAGTTTCTTGCTTGTTGTCGAAGATCGGACCATCACACGGCTAACCCCGTATCAAATTGGCATCAGAGCTTTGGTTTCCGACATCAAGATTGAGTCTTTTTCTTTTCTAAACACAAAAACCACAAAAAAAAGAGTCCTTTTCTTGTTTGGTCTTTTACTTCTTGTTTCTTTATTTGATTATTGCACTAATCTTGAGTTTGTGATTGTTTGTGGTTGCATAGCCTAAACACAAAGCCTAGCCGAGACCGTGGAGTCGACAACCAAGTAAATTAACATCTTGATCATTGTTATTATCAACATGCTCTACGTTTTCAGCAATAAAAGAAGCATCTATGCTAGTAGAAACATTATGTGAATTAGCATTATGGGGAGAAATAGGATGAGTTTCTTCCCTTTCAATTGGTTGCACTTCATCTCTAGGTGGGACTCCTTGTACAAACACCGTATTAGAGCCAAAATACTGAAGCTCTGAGGCTCTATTGTCGTAAAGCTTTTATCTATCTTAGCCATTTCATTATTGAACTTTACCAACATCTCATTCATGGCGTTCATGGTGATCATCAAGGTTTTGAATTGCTCGGGAGTCACGGTGGTGCTGGAGTTGTTAACCTCATTAGACATAGCAAATAAAAGAAACAAAGAACTATGTAAAAGGTTAGATAAAATATAAACACCTCACAATTGTGTTTCGCTCACACTCCCTCTCTGATTGATATGTCACGCTTGCTAGGGCAATCTGCTTTGGGCAAATCAACAACCAAACAAAAGAACTAAGCAATCAAAGTATGCAATCAAGAGAATGAATGAAACAACACACAAGAGAACTCAACAAGGGCTGTAGAGAACTCGACAGAAACAAGAGAGAGCACTCGATCAACAAATCAGTACTCGACACTCACAAATAAGCACTCAACAATTGTATAAATGCTCGACACAACCAGCAACTCAATTCGACAAAGCTGGAATTTAAAGAGAAAATTAAGAAAGAATGGAAATTTACCTCTTTGATTGAAAACCTCCTCAGCCCCTCAGCCCCTTGGGAAGACATTTCTATGGATTTTATAGTTGGGTTGCCTAGAACTAAGAAGGGGAGGGATTCTATATTTGTAGTGGTTGATAGATTCTCTAAAATGGCTCATTTCATTGCATGCCACAAAACTGATGATGCTACCAATGTTGCTAATCTATTCTTTAGAGAAGTAGTTAGGTTGCATGGCGTGCCTAAAACCATTGTTAGTGATAGGGACGTGAAATTCTTAAGTCATTTTTGGCGCATTTTATGGAATAAATTGGGAACTATATTGTTATTCTATACTTCTAGCCACCCCCAAACTGATAGCCAAACTGAGGTGACTAATAGAACCCTTGCTACTGTCCTAAGAGCCATAATTAGGAAGAATTTGAAACTTTGGGAAGAAACCTTACCTCATGTGGAATTTGCTTATAATAGAACCATACATTCGGCTACTAAAATCAGTCCATTTGAATGTGTGTATGGTGTTAATCCACTAACCCATTTTGATCTTACTCTATATCCTATGAGAGACAAAGAATCATTTGAGGCAGGTAAGCATATCGAGTTCATTATGGAGCTGCATGAACGAACTCGTGAGAAGCTGAACTCCGGGGTGGTGTACGAGTCTCCAAAGCCACCATTCGAGCCGTGAGCTGGCCAATGTTGTCCGCCATGGTTTTAAGCATGTTGAACAACTCCGGGGATATTGGCTCAGACCCGCTTCCATTAGAATGGTCTGAAGGCGGAGGATCTGCGTTAGACATTCTCAAATACACTAACAAACTTGTTAGGTTAGTGAAAGCAAAAATCAGTCTCACAAGTGTTTCACTCCTCTTTGAATGTTGCAACCTAGCCTCAAATTTGCCTTGGTAGAGTCAATAATCAACCACAAGATTAGCAAACTTTAAAGAGCACAACGACAACAAGGGCTGATCTTAATATCAAACACGCAGATTCTAGGTGCGGCTAGAGACTTAATGAATTGAATTATGGCTAAACAAGCACCCGAAACCATTATGAACGATCTTCGACAACAAGCAAGAAACTAAGTATAAGTGTTTTACCAAGTTTTACAAGGTTCAACCCCTTATGATACGGGGTTAGCCATAGGTTGGTCCTATCTTCGACAACAAGCAAGAAACTAAACAAGAAATAAAGACGCAGCAATGAAAGACTCAAGAAACTCAAAGAAACTCGACAAGAATGTCAAGATTCGACCAAGACTAAGCAAGAACGCAGAAAGACTCAAACAAGAACACCAAGAACAATGTGTTACTCAATGTCGACAAAGGACAGATTGCAAGACTCGAATAAAGATGAATAAAGACTCGAAATTTAGATGCAAGAATTGAAACACACGACCTGATAAGGACTGAGTCGATCTATATAGAACAAGATAAAGACCCCAGGCCTCCTCAGAGGGTAGGAACCAATACCAATGACTATATAACCCGCCTCTACAACCCTACACAATCAAGCAGACAACTTGAAGGCACAAGGAGGGGGCTTGTGGATACTAGATTCACCAAGTCTTGCGAAGTTGATGAACGGCAAAGTAAACCAAGCTAAAACAAACCAATTCGATGATCAACGAGCACAGCTCTAGTTGGATCAATAAGACACTCCATGTGTTTCACACAATTTGAGAGATCTAAATTCTATTCATCATGTTCTAATTGAATTACAATAGGAGAACTCGGAATATATAGGCCACGCAGGGCTGTTGGGCCGAGTTAGATGATAGAATAAGATAAAACTAACATCTAATGGAAATAATAAAAATAACCTTAAAGTTTCCTAAAATAACTTAAGTAAAAGAAATACTAAAAATAGGAAATAAACATAATGTTCCAAAACTTAACAAAATCCCGTCAAAACCAGCAGCAGCTCAAAGAATGTGGATTTCGGCCAAGCTATAGGATGAATCTGGAAAAACCTTCAACAACAAAGTTGTAGATCTCTTCGTCCTCATTCCAACAAGGTATGGCACGCCTCAATCCGATCAATATTGAATCCGTACGACCCATTTTACAGAGACGTCGAAAAGCTGTCAAGTTGCTGAACGAATGTAAAAACGCCAAGCTTCCACCTTTGTACCTTCTCCCATAGTGGAGCTTTCTTCTTCCTCTTGATAAGGACATCATCCGAAGGTGTCTTGATGGTCCCGCATCAATCTCGCTTTCTTGAAAAGGATTCGTCCTCGAATCCAAGGTCGCATTTGATTCCGCAAAGGCATCCACACGAGCTCCTGGATCGAATACCACATGTCCATGGAAACCCTTCTCAAGGCTGATTGGTGTAGGGGTTGACCACTCCTCGATGGTTATTATCTCAGCTTCATCTACAAAATCAAGAAAAGAAACTTTATGAGTGCATAATTCATATTTTATATCATCATTATGTTCTAACGTAATATGCACTTTAGTTTGGTCAATAATCCCTAAGTTTCCATCCAATGCTAGCAAGTTTTCTTCCTTTTTCAAGGCTGAATTTTCAATTAATTCAAGGCTAGCAATAGTAGAAGAATTTGCACCATCAATGATCATATTAGAAACTTTGCCTTTTTCTAAGCATTTAGTATGACATAAATCCTCTCTTTGATTATCATCACAAGACATAGGTTGAACATTTAAATTAATCAAAGAATCATCATGTTCATATGTAATGCAAACATCATGATCATAGGCAAGTAAATTAAGATCTTGATCATTATTAACAACATGATTTACATGATCAGTAATCAACGAATTATCTATGCTAGAAGAAACATTAAGTTGAGTAGAAATGGGATGAGTTTCTTCCCTTTCAATTGGTGGCACGTCATCTCTAGGTGAGGCTCCTTGTACAAACACCGTATTAGAGCCAAAACGCTGAAGTTCTATCGTCACAAGGCTGTTTTCCATCTTAGCTATGCTGGCATTCATCTTAGCTATGTTCTCCATGAAGGTATTGTACCAGTCATTGCCCTGGCTATTAGACATCGTAAATAAAGACAAACAAAGAACTATGTGAAAGGTTAGAAAAATATAAACAACCTCACAATGTGTTTCGCTCACACTCCCTCTTTGATTGATATGTCACGCTTGCTAGGGCAATCCGCTTTGGGCAAATCAACTATCAAGCAAAAACTAAGCAATCAAAGTATGTAGTGAATGAAACAAACAGCAAAGTACTCGATAAAGGAGAAAGAGCACTCGACAGCAGCTGTAAACACTTGATTCAAGCAAAAACAAAGGCAATTGCAAGGAATCAATTCGACACAACGAAGGTGCACTCGACAGGGGTCTAATGCACTCGACACTAACAGGAGAGAACTCAGCAAGGGCTGAGATCACTCGACTCAATCAAACACAACTCGATAACAGCAATAATCAATTCGATCCAAGCAACAATCAGCAAGAATCAACTCGAAAATAGACTAATGAGTACTCGAACAGCAAAACAAGCACTCGACTCAAACAAAAGAGAACTCGACCAGGGGGAGATCTCTTTGACACACACACAATAGCACTTCAAGAGAATAGAAGTACTCGACACAGCTAGCAAACAACTTCGACAAAGCTGTAAACAAAGAGAAGAATAGCAAAACTCAAGAAAGAATGGAAATTTACCTCTTTTGATTGAAAACCTTAAGTTATGATGTTGTAGTTGCAAGGTAGGGTTTCAATTTTGTGGAGGTGTATGTGTTTAGGTTTAGGGCTGATGACAAGGGCTATGGAGAATCACCAAAAAGTTGAGTCCTTTAGGTTTTTCTTGCACTAGATCAACAAACAACAACCAAACACTTTCTTCTCTTTTTTTTTTTTGAATTTTCGGAACTTAATTTACTGTTTTTTTTTTTTTTATCTGAAACTAATGCAAGAAAACTAACAATAATGAGAAAAGGACTCGAAAATATGATATGTTGGTGATAGATGATAGAAATTCAGCCCTAAAGATGTATTTATAGGTGAGGCTTTTGTTTATCTTTGGTAAGTGGATCTATCTAAAGCCTTAAAGATAAATGATAGATAAATATGATTTATATCCACCAAAAATCAGATTTTTGTAAAGGCAATAAATAAATGGAATTTATATAGAAGATAGAACAAATATGCCAAAGATAGAAAAGATAGACACACTAGGGTTTCTTTGTGTGTGAATGGGGCTGTCGACCAAAGCTACTCGACTATGGGGACAAGAGGCTTGCCGTCGGCTAGGAGAGCGACACAAGGGTTGTGCACACTGATCTGGTCAACTCCACGGTCTCGAGTAGGCTTGTGTTTAGGCTATGCAACCACAAACAATCACAAACAAAAGATTAGTGCAATAATCAAATAAAGAAACAAGAAGTAAAAGACCAAAACAAGAAAATGACTCTTTTTTGTGGATTGTGTTTATGAAAAAGAAAAGACTCAATCTTGATGTCGGAAACCAAAGCTCTGATGCCAATTTGATACGGGGTTAGCCGTGTGATGGTCCGATCTTCGACAACAAGCAAGAAACTAAAGAAAGACTCAAAGAAATAACAAGACTCAAACCGACGCAGCAAGGATGCTTCAAGAATCGATCAAGAAATCTGCAAGATCAATCAAGAAGTTAAAGAACGGAAGCAAGAACGAATAAAGACTCAACAAGATCAGCAAGATTCGATCAAGAAGCAATCAAGATCGATCAAGATTCTCAAGAAACGCAGCAAGACTCGACAAAGATGAATAAAGACTCGAAATTGATGTAAAGACACGATCGATAAGGACTGAAACGATCTATGCAGAACAAGATAAAGACCCCAGGCCTCCTCAGAGGGTAGGAACCAATACCAATGACTACACAACCCGCCTCTACAACCCTACACAATCAAGCGGACAACTTGAAGGCACAAGGAGGGGGCTTGTGGATACTAGATTCACCAAGTCTTGCAAAGTTGATGAACGGCAAAGTTAACCAAGCTAAAACAAACCAATTCGATGATCAACGAGCACAGCTCTAGTTGGATCAACAAGACACTCCATGTGTTTCACACAATTTGAGAGATCTAAATTCTATTCATCATGTTCTAATTGAATTACAATAGGAGAACTCGGAATATATAGGCCACACAGGGCTGTTGGGCCGAGTTAGATGATAGAATAAGATAAAACTAACATCTAATGGAAATAATAAAAATAACCTTAAAGTTTCCTAAAATAACTTAAGTAAAAGAAATACTAAAAATAGGAAATAAACATAATGTTCCAAAACTTAACAAAATCCCGTCAAAACCAGCAGCAGCTCAAAGAATGTGGATTTCGGCCAAGCTATAGGACGAATCTGGAAAAACCTTCAACAGCAAAGTTGTAGATCTCTTCGTCCTCGTTCCAACAAGGTATGGCACGCCTCAATCCGATCAATATTGAATCCGTACGACCCATTTTACAGAGACGTCGAAAAGCTGTCAAGTTGCTGAACGAATGTAAAAATGCCAAGCTTCCACCTTTGGACCTTCTCCCATGGTGGAGCCTTCTTCTTCCTCTTGATAAGGACATCATCCGAAGGTGTCTTGGATGGTCCCGCATCACTAGCCTAAATCGACAGCCCTATTCCCAAACACATTACCTCCACAAAATTCTAAATTGATACCTTGCAACTACAACATCATAACTAAAGGTTTTCAATCAAAAAGAGGTAAATTTCCATTCTTTCTTAATTTTCTTTTATTTTTCTTTAAGTTCCAGCTTTGTCGAGTTGATTTGCTGGCTATGTCGAGCACTTATACCATTGTTGAGGGCTTATTTGTGAGTGTCGAGTACTGATCTTGTCGATCAAGTGCTCATAGCTGTTGTGTCGAGGAGATCTCAGCCCTTGCCGAGTTCTCCCTTTGATTGTGTCGAGTACATTGACCCCTGTCGAGTACTCTTTAGCTTGTGTCGAGTTGAATTCTTGAAAATACCCATCTGTTTTGCTTGAATTGAGTTGTTGCTTACATCGAGTTCTCTACAGCCTTTGTTGAGTTCTCTTGGTTGTTATTTCATTCATTCTCTTGACTGCATACTTTGATTGCTTAGTTCTTTTGCTTGGTTGTTGATTTGCCCAAAGCGGATTGCCCTAGCAAGCGTGATATATCAATCAGAGAGGGAGTGTGAGTGAAACACAAATTGTGAGCTGTTTATATTTCTCTAACCTTTACATAGTTCTTTGTTTGTTACTTTTTGATGTCTACTAACCAGGGAAATGATTGGTACAATACCTTCATGGAGAACATGGCTAAGATGAATGCAAGCATAGCTAAGATAAATGAAGGAATGAAGGCAACAGAGCTTCAGCGTCTTCGCTCTCACACGATGCCTCACAATAAAAGGGAAGTAACTAATCATAATTCCCTTCCTAATCCTCATGCAAATCAGCACCATGTTGTTAATCCTCATATAGTTAAACCTTTATTTGATAAGGACATCTCTCCACGAAGGGAGAGACATGGTAGAAATAATGTGTTTGCTACTTTGCAGGGACGAGGGAAAGGACGATGGCAACAAGAAGGAGAGTACTACTTCTCAGAGGACGACGACGACTTCCAAGAGGATGATCATTGGGAGCAACGTCCTAGGCAAAATGATCGAGGAAGTCGATACCATTATCGAGCACCTAGAGAGCCTGCACAAAATGGCATAGGTAAGGTAAAGGTAAAGATCCCTCAATTTTATGGTAACACCGATCCAGATACATATATTGATTGGGAAACTAAAATGGATCGAATATGGATTTGTCATAACTTCTCTGAACATAAAAAGGTGCAACTAGCTTCCCTAGAATTTCAAGGTTTTGCATTAATTTGGTGGGATAACCTAGTTAAGGAAAGAAGGAAATCATGCACCTATTGCTTCTTATGAGAAGTAGGTTTGCTCCTCCACATTATGCTAACGAGCTTAGACAACGTTTAGAAAATCTTAAGCAAGGTAGCAAAACTGTTGAGGAAACCTTTTATGCAATGCAAGAAACCATGCTAGAGCTAATGTAGTTGAACCCTATGAAGATACTAATGCTAGGTTTCTTAGAATATTGCACCCCGCCTTAGCTCATGAAATTAATTACTTTCCTTATTCTACGCCTACTGAACTTTTACATTTAGCTATGAAAGTAGAAAGGAATGCTAGATACAGGAGCCAAGGTGGTAGAATGTCGAGTGGGCAACCCCAAAGAAGGTACCACGGCCATGTGCTGCCCAAAGGAGGTTTGATGGCAGCTCAAGGGAGAGAGCAAGCCAACCCCAAGGAAGGAGTGAAGGCCGAACACCCCAACAGCCCATCGACAAAGGTGAAGCGTCTTGGAACAGACGTGATTCGTCTAGGGTATCTACTGGCCCTAAAGGGAGTAATCCTAACCATTCTACTCTTAAACCTATGTACATTCCTTGCTCTATATACCAAGGTAGTGAACATATTATGAAGGATTGCCCAAATAAGAAGACTTTCATGATTAACCCACCTAGGCAAAAATGAACCTGAAAATTCTAGTGGTGAAAATGTTAAGCTTGTTAATAATGATCAGGGTGTTAAGTTACTTGTCTGTGATGATAATGTTTGCATTAAATCTGAGCATGATGATTCTTTGATTGATAGTAAAGTTTTAGGTGTTCAACCTATGCCTTGTGATAATAATCAAAGAGAATATTTGTGTCATACTACATGCTTAGAAAAAGGCAAAGTTTCTAATATGATCATTGATGATGAAAATTGTTCGAATATTTCAAGCTTTGAAATGATTGATAATCCAGTCTTGAAAAAGGATGAAAACTTGCTAGCATTGGATGGAAACTTAGGGATTAATGACCAAGCTCAAGTGCATATTCAATTAGCACATCATGGCATTGATATGAAATCTGAATTGTGCACTAATCAAGTTTCTTTTCTTGATTTTGTAGATGAAGCTGAGACAATAACCATCGAGGAGTGGTCATACAACAATTGTTCTTGAGATGAGTTTACATGGGCATAAGGTTTTCGATCCAGGAGCTCGTGTGGATGTCTTTGCGGAATCATATGCGACCTTGGATTCGAGGACGAATCCTTTTCAAGAAAGAGAGATTGATGCGGGATCATCCAAGACACCACCTGCGGACGCACATATCTTACATGAGGCAATACCTATGATTCAAGGAAGGGAGGAGGACGATGTCATTCTCAAGAGGAAGAAGAAGGCTCCACCTTGGGAGAAGATCCAAAATGCAAATGACGTTTTACATTCGTTCAACGGTTTGACAGCTTTTCGACGTCTCTGTAAAATGGGTCGTACGGATTCAATATTTATCGGATTGAGGCGTGCCATACCTTATTGGAACGAGGACGAAGAGATCTACAACTTTGCTGTTGAAGGTTTTTCCAGATTCGACATGGAGCTTGGCCGAAAATCAACATCTTTGCAAGCTGTACTGTTTGGAACGAAAATCAGCTGGTTACATTACTATTTTTAGTATTCTTTCTTACTTAAGTTATTTTAGGAAACTTTAGGGGTAATTTTATTAATTCCTTTAAGTTGTTATTTTATCTTCTTTTATCTTCTTAGAACATTAGAATCGGCCCAGCAGCTCTTAGAGCCTATATATGTCGAATCACCCCTTTGTAATTCAAGAGGAACATGATGAATAGAATTTAGATCTCTCAAATTGTGTGAAACACATGGAGTGTCTTGTTGATCTAACTAGAGCTGTGCTCGTTGATCACGAATTGGTATCTATCTCAGCTTGGTTTGCTTTGCCGTTCATCAACTTCGCAAGACTTGGTGAATCTAGTATCCACAAGCCCCCTCCTTGTGCCTTCAAGTTGTCCGCTTGATTGTGTAGGGTTGTAGAGGCGGGTTGTGTAGTCATTGGTATTGGTTCCTACCCTCTGAGGAGGCCTGGAGTCTTTATCTTGTTCTGCATAGATCGACTCGGTCCTTATCGGTCGCGTCTTTTCATTCTTTGTTGCAATTTCGAGTCTTTATCGAGTCTTGTTCATCTTCTTGGAGTCGACATTGAGTACATCCCCTGTTCTTGGTGTTTCTTGGTCAATCTTGTCCTATCTTGATCGATTCTTGAGAGTCTTGCTGCGTTTTTTTGCTTTCTTGTTGAATCTTGCATAAATCTTGCATCTTTCTTGTTAGTTCTTGCTGCGTCTTTATTAGTTCTTGATTATTCTTGCTTGTTGTCGAAGATCGGACCAACCTACGGCTAACCCCGTATCAATGTTCCTATTGAATTACAAAGTAAGAACTCGGCTTAAATAGGCTTTAGGGGCTGAGTTGGGCCGAATTCTAGATAAAAGAAGATAAAAGTATTACTTGAAGTAATTAAATAAAATAACATTTAAAGTTTCCTAAAATAACTTAAGTAAAACTAATACTAAAATAGGAAATAAATATAATGTTCCAAGTCTTAATAAAATCCCGTCAAAATAGTGACAGTTTGCAAAGAATGCAATTTTCGGCCAAGCTCCATGTCGAATCTGGAAAAACCTTCAACAACAAAGTTTTAGATCTCTTCGTCCTCGTTCCAGCAAGGTATGGCATGACTCAATCTCAATCCGATCAATATTGAATCCGTACGACCCATTTTACAGAGACGTCGAAAAGCTGTCAAAATTCTGAACGAGAGTCTAAAAGTCATTTGATCAAGCTTGCACCTTTGGACCTTCTCCCATGGTGGAGCCTTCTTCTTCCTCTTGAGGATGACTTCCTTCTCACGAGCTCGAATCATAGGTCCATCTCCAACAAGTATAGGTGTGTGTCTGAAGGTGTCTTGGATGGTTCCGCATCAGAGAAGCTTTAAGCTCTTCACTCAACATGCTCAAGCTCTTGCAAAGGCGCATAAGAGCAGTTCCACCATCCACAAATTCGTCTATGAATGTGCTTTTGGAAACCAAGAACAGACTCTTAGATCGATTTTGAGGATCCACTTGGCTCGGCTGAGCCTCCTGATCTAACTCACCTTTACTTACCTTGCGCTTCTCAATCTCATCAGCCACTTGCGTGGGTGTCATGGGTTTGAGAATGACATTCTTTTCCTGAAAAGTAAAGGTATAGCGATTAATAAACCCATCATGAATAACCTTACGATCAGATTGCCAAGAACGTCCTAATAGGATATGACAAGCAAATATGCACAATATCACATAAAACATCATCTTCATAATGTCCTAGTTTAATATGCACCTTAACTGATGGAGGACCATCCCAAGAACCACCCGATGCACCTCATTTCGGAGATGGAGATGGACCTATCTGATGCGGGACCATCTTCTACAGCTCCAGACACACCCATCATTCTTGGAGAAGGACCGATGACTCGAGCTCGTGCTAAGAAGCTTCAGAGAGACTCATTCAACTTTATGAGTCATGCTTTATTCTCGAGCAAGGTTCAACTCCCCGAGCCGACATTGAAGACCTATATGTGCATAGGGATTCAAGATGAGGAGCCACCTTGAACCTCAGAGCTGCCGATTTGCCTAAGCCTTTGGGGCTCCCACTTATTTCCATTTTTAGTAACTTTCTACTTAAAGTTATTTTAGGAAACTTTAGAGTTTATTTTATTTAGAGATTTCGGCCCAGCAGCCCTAGGAACTCTATATATATTCCGTTTCCTTTCATGTAGAACAATTCAGATTTCATTGATTAAGAAAACACGTTCTAAACTTGTGTGAAAACACTTGAGAGTTGTCGATCAATTAGAGCAGCGCTCATTGATTGTCAAATTGATATCATCTCAGCTTGGTTTGCTTTGTCGTTCATCAACTTTGCAAGACTTGGTGAATCAAGTATCCACAAGCCCCTTCCTTGTGCCTTCAAGTTATCCGCTTGATTATGTAGGGTTGTAGAGGCGGGTTGTGTAGTCATTGATATTGGTCCTTATCAGGTCGTGTCTTTTCATTCTTTCATATCAATTTCGAGTCTTTTGCTACTGTTTTCGAGTCTTGTTTGAGTTCTTGATCGTTCTTGGCTATCTTGATCAGTTCTTGAATTATCTTGTTGAGTCTTGCTATTGTCGAATTCCAGCAGCCCTTGGTTCTTGGAATTTCTTGCGTTTCTTGCTTTGTTTCTTGCTGGGTTCTTGCATTCTTTATCGAGTCTTGATAGTTCTTGCTTCCGTTTCTTTAGTTTCTTGCTTGTTGTCGAAGATCGGACCAACCTACGACTAACCCCTTATCAAATTGGCATTAGAGCTTTTGTTCCCGACATCAAGATTGAGTCTTTTCTTTTCCTAAATATAAAAACCACAAAAATAGAGTCAGTTCTTGTTTTGGTCTTTTACTTCTTGTTCTTGAATTGATTATTGCAATAATCTTGTGAGTTTGTGATTGTTTGTGGTTGCATAGCCTAAACACAAAGCCTAGCCGAGACCGTGGAGTCGACCAAAGGTGCACACAACCCCTTGTGAACACCTAAAGCCGGCGGCAGAATCTGTCCCCATAGTTGGTTGCCTTGGCCGAATCCATTTATCTTTTATCTATTCTACTTGCCTTGATAAAATCTGATTTTATTTGATAGATTATTTCATATTATCTATCATTTATCTTTAAGAGGCTTAGATAGATCTTGTTACCTTATATATCCAAAGGTTGTTTATAAATATAGCTTTAGGGCTACAAATTTCATCCATTCACCTTATTTTATTTGATTTTCGACTCCTACTCTTTTGCTGTTAGTTTTCTTGCATTAGGTTTAAAATAATAAAAAAAAAGAGTCAATTTCGAAATTCATTAAAAAAAAAAAAAGACATACATACTTGGACCTAGGAGGATAAAATTCACTAGGGGCAAAAGTAAGTCAAAAAAAAAAAAAGAGTTATTGATATCTAGTGCAAGAAAACCCCAAGGACACACTTTTTGGTGAATTCTACAGCTCTATATCGACAGCCCTTTTATCAAACACATTACCTCCACAAAAACACAAAATTGAAACCCTACCCTGCAACTACAACGTCCTAACTTAAAGGTTTTCAATCAAAGAGGTAAATTTCCAAGTTTTCTTTTATTTCTCTTTCTTTTCTATTTTGTGTCGAGTAGAGCTCAGTTCTGTCGAGTTCTCTCTTGTGTGAGTCGAGTGCTTGTTCTTGTTGTTCGAGTACTCTTGTGTTCATCGAGTTGCTTTTGCTTGTTTCTGCCTGTGTCGAGTACTTTCATTCCATATTGAGTATTCTCTTGTCAAAACAGGCCCTGAGAAGTGACGTCGAGTACTGTTTGGTAGTGTCGAGTACTGATTTTGCATTAATCAAGTGCTCTCCTTGTTGTGTCGAGTTGATTCATTGCAATTTCCCATCTGTTTTGCTTGAATCAAGGTGTTTGCTTACATCGAGTTCTCTACAGCCCTTGTTGAGTACTCTTCTGCGTTGTTTCATTCATTGCATACTTTGATTGCTTAGTCTATTGCTTGGTCGTTGATTTGCCCAAAGCGGATTGCCCTAGCAAGCGTGATATATCAATCAGAGAGGGAGTGAGCGAAACACAATTGTGAGTTGTTTATAAGTTTTACTAACCTTTAACATAGTTCATTGTTTCTTTTCTTTTTGTTATAATGTCTGCTAATCAGGTTAACAATGAGAACAACCCCAACAATGGGGGTAGCTCGAGTGCAACCGTGACACCTGAGCAATTCAACAACCTTACCAACACCTTGACAGCCATTCTAGACCGGTTGACAGCCTTAGAAGCAAGACCGAGTGGCTCTACCACAGCTGCTGGTGGTCAAGGTAATCCTAGGCGCGAAGAGACGCCTCAAGATGAAAGAGAGGTCGTTAATCCTAACCCTATTCCTAATCCTAATCTGAATGTCAATAATCCTATTTTTGAAGAAAACAATTCTCCACGAGGTGGGAGAAATGATCGGAATAATGGGTTTGTTAATGTGCAAGGTCAAGGACAAGGAAGAGGAAGAGGACGTGGCTATCAAGAGCAGTTCTATTACTCGGAGCAAGATGACGACTTCCAAGAAGAGGAGTATTGGGAGCGACGCCCGAGACGGAATCAAAGGGGAAATCAGAACCGACCGCCTAGGTACAACGACGACGACGGCATGGGTAAGGTTAAGATAAAGATTCCTCCTTTTGATGGTAAGACTGATCCAGATGCTTATATTGATTGGGAGATTAAAATGGAACAAATCTGGAACTGTCATAATTTCTCAGAACCTAAGAAAGTACAACTAGCTTCCCTAGAGTTTCAAGGGTTTGCATTAATCTGGTGGGATAATCTTGTTAAGGAAAGAAGAACATCACTTGATGCACCTATTGCTTCTTGGGAACAATTAAAAGTGGTAGAGAGCTATTATGATAGAGAGCTATTAAACAGATTAGAAAACCTTAAACAAGGTAGTAAAACTGTTGAGGAAACATTTAATGTTATGCAAGAAGACATGGCTCGAGCTAATATAGTAGAAACTCATGAGAAAACTAATGTTAGATATCTTAGAATCTTGCATCCTGCTTTAGCTCATGAAATTGAATATTTTCCCTATACTACTCCTACTGAACTTTTACATCTAGCCATGAAAGTAGAAAAGGGACAACGTTACAAGAGCCAAGGTAATAGAGTGTCGAGTGGCCAGCAACAAGGGTGGCGCCAATCTCGGCCACAACAGCCCCAAGGGCGCTCGGAAATGGGTTTTAGAGATCGAGCTCAGCAGCCCCAAGGGAGGAGTGATGGTCGACAGCCCCAGCAGCCCCTCGACAAGGGTAAAAGCCCATGGAATGGACGAGAATCGTCTGGGACATCTACTGGTCCCAAAGGGAGTAATCCTAACCCTTCTACCCTTCGTTCTAGAGATATTGTGTGCTTTAAATGTCAAGGTAGAGGTCATTATATGAAGGATTGCCCTAATAAGAAGACTCTCATGGTTAATCACTTAGGAGAATATGAATCTGAAAATTCTTATGATGAACCTGACGAGCATGCTAATGACAATGATCAGAATCTAAACCTTGTTTGTTATGATAATGATGATGATGTGGTTGAATATGAGCATGGAGAATCTTTGATTGTTAGGAGAGTTTTTAAGTGTTGTTCCTACACCATGTGATGATAATCAAAGAGAAAACTTGTTTCATACTCGTTGTCTAGTTAAAGGAAAGGTTGTAAATGTGATCATTGATGGAGGTAGTTGCTGTAATTTAGCTAGTCAAGAAATGGTTGAGAAATTACATCTACCTACTGTCCAACACCCTAGACCTTACAAATTGCATTGGATGAATGATTGTGGATTATTGAAAGTAAATAGGCAAGTTAAAGTGCACATTAAACTAGGACATTATGAATATGATGTTTTATGTGATATAGTGCCTATGCAAGCTTATCATATTCTATTAGGACGTCCTTGGCAATCTGATCGTAAGGTTATTCATGATGGGTTTACTAATTGATATACCTTTACTTTTCAGGGAAAGAATGTCATTCTCAAGCCCATGACACCCACGCAAGTGGCTGATGAGATTGAGAAGCGCAAGGTAAGTAAAGGTGAGTTAGATAAGGAGGCTCAGCCGAGCCAAGTGGATCCTCAAAATCGGACTAAGAGTGTGTTTTTGGCTTCCAAAAGCACATTCATAGACGAATTTGCGGATGGTGGAACTGTTCTTATGCGCCTTTGCAAGAGCTTGAGCATCTTGAGTGAAGAGCTTAAAGCTTCTCTTCCATCAAACATACTCGCTCTTCTTGAGGAGTTTAAGGATGTGTTTCCCGATGACATACCACCAGGTCTACCCCCTATTCGTGGAATTGAGCATCAAATTGATCTTATTCCAGGGGCTGCATTGCCTAATAGACCTGCGTACCGTATGAATCCCACTGAGACCCAAGAGGTCCAAACCCAAGTCCAGGAACTGTTGGATAAGGGTTATATTCGAATTAGCTTAAGTCCTAGTGTTGTGCCTGTGTTATTAGTCCCTAAGAAAGATGGTTCATGGAGAACGTGTGTAGATTGTAGGGCTATTAAAACCATCACTATTAAATATCGTCATCCTATTCCTAGATTAGATGATATGCTAGATGAGTTACATGGAGCTTCTATATTCTCTAAAATTGATCTTAGGAGTGACTATCATCAAATTAGAATGAAAGAGGGTGATGAATGGAAAACAACCTTTAAGACTAAGCTAGGCTTATATGAGTGGTTGGTTATGCCTTTTGGTTTAACTAATAATCCTAGTACTTTTATGCGCTTAATGAATCATGTGCTTCGAGATTTCATTGGAAAATTTGTTGTAGTTTATTTTGATGATATTCTGATTTATAGCAAGTCTTCTAATGAACATGAATCACATCTTAGAGAAGTGCTTAAAACACTAAGAATTGAACGCTTGTATGCTAATTTAAAGAAATGTGAGCTATGTAATGAACAAGTGTCTTTTCTTGGATTTGTAGTGAGTTCGAATGCACTGCGTGTCGATGAGACTAAGATCAAGGCGATCCAGGAATGGCCAACACCCACCAACATCAGCCATGTGCGCAGCTTCCAAGGATTGGCGAGTTTCTATCATCGATTTGTACGAGATTTCAGCACCATCTCGGCACCTCTCCCGGAGCTCACGAAAAAGAGGAGTGAGTTCACATGGGGAGCAGCTCAGGAAGAGGCATTCAACACGCTTAAGGTCAAGCTCACTCACGCACCTCTACTAGCTTTGCCGGACTTTTCTCAGCCCTTTGAAGTAGAGTGTGATGCTAGCGGAGTTGGAATTGGTGGAGTCCTTATGCAGGGAGGTAAGCCTATTGCTTTCGTTTCTGAAAAGTTGGGTGCTTGTCTTAATTACTCTACCTATGATAAGGAATTATATGCTTTGTTTAGAGTACTTAAGACATGGTCTCACTATCTATGGCCTAGTGAGTTTATTCGTAGGACTGATCATGAGTCTTTAAAACACTTTAAAAGCCAAGATAAACTTGATAGGAGACATGGTAGATGGATGGAATTCATTGAAACATTTCCTTATGTGATTAAGTGTAAGAAAGGGAAAGACAATGTGGTTGCTGATGCATTATCTAGAAGGCATGCTTTAGGAGCTGATTTCGAGTCTAATGTGCTAGCTAGGAGACATGTTCTTTTTTTAACCACTTTGGATTCTAGAGTCTTAGGCTTTGTTTACATAAAGGAATTGTATGAATCTGATTTGGATTTTGGTGATATCTTTCGAAAATGCTTAGAAAAGGGTCCCAATAACAGCTTTTATATTCATCAAGGATTCTTATTTCGAAAAGATCAAGTGTGCATTCCTAGATGTTCTCTACGATTATTACTTGTTAGTGAAGCCCATAGTGGTGGATTAATGGGACATTTTGGTAGAGATAAGACATATAACACACTGAAGTCTCACTTTTATTGGCCACATATGCTAAGGGATGTAGAACATTGCCTTAAAAGATGCATAGATTGCATAAAAGCTAAAGCTAAAGCTAAGCTTATACACCACTGCCGACCCCCTCAGCCCCTTGGGAAGACATTTCTATGGACTTTATAGTTGGGTTGCCTAGAACTAAGAAGGGGAAGGATTCAATCTTTGTAGTGGTTGATAGGTTCTCTAAAATGGCTCATTTCATTGCATGTCACAAAACTGATGATGCTACCAATGTTGCTAATCTATTCTTTAGAGAAGTAGTTAGGTTGCATGGCGTGCCTAAAACCATTGTTAGTGATAGGGATGTGAAATTCTTAAGTCATTTTTGGCGTACTTTATAGAATAAATTGGGAACTAGGTTGCTATTCTCTACTTCTAGCCACCCCCAAACTGATGGCCAAACTGAGGTGACTAATAGAACCCTTGCTACTGTCCTAAGAGCCATTATTAGGAAGAATTTGAAACTTTGGAAAGAAGCCTTACCTCATGTGGAATTTGCTTATAATAGAACCATGCATTCGGTTACTAAAATCAGTCCATTTGAATGTGTGAATGGTGTTAATCCACTAACCCCTTTTGATCTTACTCCATATCCTATGAGAGACAAAGAACCATTTGAGCCAGGTAAGCATGTCGAGTTCATGAAGGAGCTGCATGAACGAACTCGTGAGAAGCTGAAGTTAAAGGCTGAATACAATGCTAACAAGGCCAACAAGGGACGCCGCTTGGTCACATTTCAGCCTGGAGATCTTGTATGGGTGCACTTAAGGAAGGAGCGGTTTCCAGAAGCTCGGAATAACAAGCTTTCACCTCGCAGTGATGGACTATTTCGAGTAAAGAGGAGAGTGGGCGACAATGCCTACAATTTGGAGCTTCCTGGAGACATGGGCGTGAGTGCTACATTCAACGTCGCGGATCTAATCCCTTACTTCGCAGTGGATGAAGACTTGGATTCGTGGTCGAATCCTTTTCAAGAAGGGGAGGTTGATGCGGGACCATCTTCTACAGCTCCAGACACACCCATCATTCTTGGAGAATGACCGATGACTCGAGCTTGTGCTAAGAAGCTTCAGAGAGTCTCATTCAACTTTATGAGTCATGCTTTATTCTCAAGCAAGGTTCAACTCCCCGAGCCGACATTGAAGACCTATATGTGCATGGGGATTCAAGATGAGGAGCCACCTTGAACCTCAAAGCTGCCGATTTGCCTAAGCCTTTGGGGCTCCCACTTATTTCCATTTTTAGTAACTTTCTACTTAAAGTTATTTTAGGAAACTTTAGAGTTTATTTTATTTAATTCTTTTAAATCAGTTTTTAATCTCCTTTACTTAGAGATTTCGGCCCAGCAGCCCTAGGAACTCTATATATGCCGTTTCCTTTCATGTAGAACAATTCAGATTTCATTGATTAAGAAAGCACGTTCTCAACTTGTGTGAAAACACTTGAGAGTTGTCGATCAATTAGAGCAGCGCTCATTGATTGTCGAATTGATATCATCTCAGCTTGGTTTGCTTTGCCGTTTATCAACTTCACAAGACTTCGTGAATCGAGTATCCACAAGCCCCCTCCTTGTGCCTTCAAGTTGTCCGCTTGATTGTGTAGGGTTGTAGAGGTGGGGTGTGTAGTCATTGATATTAGTTCCTACCTTCTACGGAAGCCTGAGGTCTTTATCTTGTTCTACATAGATCGTTTCAGTCCTTATCAGGTCGTGTCTTTTCATTCTTTCATATCAATTTCGAGTCTTTTGCTACTGTTTTCGAGTCTTGTTTGAGTTCTTGATCGTTCTTGGCTATCTTGATCAGTTCTTGAATTATCTTGTTAAGTCTTGCTATTGTCGAATTCCAGCAGCCCTTGGTTCTTGGAATTTCTTGCTTTGTTTCTTGCTGCGTTCTTGCATTCTTTATCGAGTCTTGATAGTTCTTGCTTCTATTTCTTTAGTTTCTTGCTTGTTGTCGAAGATCGGACCAACCTACGGCTAACCCCGTATCACTATCACAAGATCACGAGCTAAGAAGATAAGAGAGGAACTTAACAAGAAAGATGCAAGATTTATGCAAGACTCAACAAGAAAGATGAAAGACTCGACAAAGATTCCAAGAACAAAGGTTGCACTTGAAATCGACAATAACAAGAACAAGACTCGATTAAAGAAAGTTGCAAGAATCAAAAGACACGACCTTATATGGACTGAGTCGATCTGTGCAGAACAAGATAAAGACCTCAGGCCTACTCAGAGGGTAGGAACCAATACCAATGACTACACAACTCGCCTCTACAACCCTACACAATCAAGCGGACAACTTGAAGGCACAAGGAGGGGGCTTGTGGATACTAGATTCACCAAGTCTTGCGAAGTTGATGAACGGCAAAGCAAACCAAGCTAGATCAATACCAATAGTTGCAATTGAAGAGCACAACTCTATTCAATCGACAAACACTCATTGTGTTTCACACAAAAAGAGAGCCTTTATATCAAATTCAACGTGTTTGATTACAAAGGAGGTATCGGCAATATATAGCCTAACCAGGGCTGATTTAGCCGAAAATATTAAATAAATAAATAACTAATTAAAACACCTAAAAACATAAGTAAATAAGGTCTCTAAAAATAACACATAGAAAAAGCCCAATTCGGCCCAATATTAACTCTAAAGATGTTCCAACACTTAGCCATATTCCATTCCCGTCAAAACAGTGACAGACTTGCAAAGATGGTGATTTTTGGCCAATCTCAAGGTCGAATCTGGAAAAACCTTCAACATTAAAGTTGTAGATCTCTTCGTCCTCGTTCCAACAAGGTATGACACGCCTCAATCCGATAAATATTGAATCCGTACGACCCATTTTACAGAGACGTCGAAAAGCTGTCAAATGACTATGAACGAACCAAAACGTCATTTAATCCAAGCTTGCACCTTTGGACCTTCTACCATGGTGGAGCCTTCTTCTCCCTCTTGAGGATGACTTCCTTCTCATGAGCTCGAATCATAGGTTCATCCCCAAGCATAGATGTGTCCGAAGGTGTCCTGGATGGTGTCTTGGATGGTCCCGCATCAATCTCCCTTTCTTGAAAATGATTCGTCCTCGAATCCAAGGTCGCATAAGATTCCTCAAATGCATCCACACGAGCTCCTGGATCGAAAACCTCATGTCCATGGAAACTCATTTCAAGACCGATTGGTGCAGGGATTGACCACTCTTTGATGGTTATTGTCTCAACATCATCAACTTGTAGACCATTAGAGCTCTCTACAAAACCAAGAAAAGAAACTTTATGAGTGCATAATTCAGATTCCATATCAAAGTCATGATGCTCTAACTTAATGTGCACTTTAGTTTGGTCATTAATCCCTAAGTTTCCATCTAATGCTAGCAAGTTTTCATCCATTTGCAAGGCTGAATTTTCAATTAATTCTAGGCTAGCAATATTAGAACAATTTTCACCATCAATGATCATATTACTAACTATGCCTTTTGCTATGCACTTAGTATGACACAATTCTTCTCTTTGATTATCATCACAAGGCTTAGGTTGAACACTTAAAACCTTACTATCAATCAAAGAATCATCATGCTCAGATTCAATGCAATCATTATCATCAGATGCAAGTAAATTAAGATCTTGATTATTATTATCAACATGCTCTACATTTTCAGCAATAAGAGAATTATCTATGCGAGAAGAAACATTAAGTTGAGTAGAAATAGGATGAGTTTCTTCCCTTTCAATTTGGTGGCACTTCATTTCTAGGTGGGACTCCTTGTCCAAACACCGTATTAGAGCCAAAACATTGAACCTCTATTGTCGTCAAGCTTTTATCTATCTTAGCTAACTTCTCCATGACAGTATTGTACTAGTCGTTGCCCTGGTTATTAGACATTGCAACAAAGACAAGAAACAAGGAACTATGTAATGATTAAAATGTGTTTCGCTCACACTCCCTCTCTGATTGATATATCACGCTTGCTAGGGCAATCCGCTTTGGGCAAATCAACAACCAAGCAAAAGAACTAAGCAATCAAAGTATGCAGTCAAGAGAATGAATGAAACAACAACCAAGAGAACTCGACAGAGGCTGTGGAGAACTCGATGTAAGCAAACAACTCAATTCAAGCAAAACAGATGGGTATTTGCAAGAATTCAACTCGACACAAACTAAGAGTACTCGACACAAGCAAGAGAACACTCGAAATCAGAAGCAAGTGCTCGACACAAACAAGTTCAACTCGGCAATGGTAAGTAGAACTCGACAAAACAATTGCACAATGAACAAAAGCTCAACAATGGCAATTTAAGACACAATAGGGACTGATTTTATGTGGAAAGAAAAGAAAGGAACAACCTTTGATCAATTTACCTCTTTTGATTGTAACCCCAAGTAAGGATGTTGTAGTTGCAAGGGTAGGGTTTCAAGATTGTGTTTAGGAGGTAATGGGATTGGTCTAGGGCTGATTTCAACACCAATGTAGTCCCTTGATGATTCCTTGCAAAAGATGAACAAAGAGCTCCAAAGAACACAAATCAAACAACTTTCTTTCTCTCTCTTCTTTTTTTTTTCTTTTGGTATTTTTGGATCTGATTTTTCTCCTTTTTTTTTTTTTTTTTACAGCACCTCTATAATGCACGAAAATTAAATAAAATGCAAGGGAAATTCGAAATTTTGGTGAATAAAATAAAATTCAGCCCTATATTGATAGAAATAGGTGAGGTTTTTGTTATCTTTGGTAAGTGGATCTATCTTATGCCTTTAGATATAATACTTGATAGATATAATTGAATTATTCCACCAAATAAAATCTGATTTTTAATAGGCTTGATAAAAGATAAATCAAAATTCCCAAAGATAGAAAAAAAGGATAGAAAAGATAACCAACTAGGGTTTGCTCTTGTGGTAGGTGAATGTCGACCAAGCAAGATCTATGGGGACACAACTAGGGCTGTCGTCGGCTGCTAAGGCACACAACAAGGGTTGTGCACACTTGTGGTCGACTCCACTGGTCTCGGCTAGGCTTTGTGTTTAGGCTATGCAACCACAAACAATCACAAACTCAAGATTAGTGCAAGAATCAATAAAGAATGCAAGAAGTAAATAACCAAACAAAAGACTGACTCTAATTTTGTGTTTTTTGTGTTTAGAAAAAGAAAAGACTCAATCTTGATGTCGGAAACTAAAGCTCTGATGCCAATTTGATACGGGGTTAGCCTTGTGATGGTCCGATCTTCGACAACAAGCAAGAAACTTCAAGAACTGAACAAGAAACGCAAGAACTTAATCAAGATCGATCAAGAACTATAAAGACGCAGCAAGAACTAACAAGAAAGATGCAAGATTTATGCAAGACTCAACAAGAAAGATGAAAGACTCGACAAAGATTCCAAGAACAAAGGCTGCACTTGAAATCGACAATAACAAGAACAAGACTCGATTAAAGAAAGTTGCAAGAATCAAAAGACACGACCTGATATGGACTAAGTCGATCTATGCAGAATAAGATAAAGACCTCAGGCCTCCTCAGAGGGTAGGAACCAATACCAATGACTACACAACTCGCCTCTACAACCCTACACAATCAAGTGGACAACTTGAAGGCACAAGGAGGGGGCTTGTGGATACTAGATTCACCAAGTCTTGCGAAGTTGATGACACAAGAGAGAACTCGACCGGGGGAGATCTCTTCAACCACACACAAACAGTACTCGACTAATGCAATAGAGTACTCGACACAAATAGAAAAGAAAGAAAATAAAAGAAAAACTTTGGAAATTTACCTCTTTGATTGAAAACCTTTAAGTTAGGACGTTGTAGTTGCAGGGTAGGGTTTCAATTTTGTGGAGGTGTGTGTTTGGGACAAGAGTTGTCGACTAAGGGCTGTTTGAAATCACCAATTTTGGTCCTTGGAGCTTTCTTGCACTAGATAGAACAACTCTTTCTCTTTTTTTTTTTTTTACTTACTTTTGTAATTTTCGGACTGATTTCTCTTCTGTTTTTTTTTTTTTAAATATGAAACTAATGCAAGAAAAGACTCAATATAAGGTATAGGACTCAAAAATTTGATGTAAAGGTGACAAAAGATAGAATATGCAGCCCTAAAGATAAATAAATAGGTGAGGCTTTTGTTATCTTTGGTAAGTGGATCTATCTAAAGCTTTAAAGATAAATGATAGATAAATAGGGATTATATCTACCAAAAATCAGATTTATAATAAAAGCAATAGATAAATAGAATTTAGATAAAAGATATATCAAAATTCCCAAAGATAGAATAAAGGATAGAAAGGATAACAAACTAGGGTTTGTCTTTGTGTGGAGGCTGATTTTCGGCCAAGCTAGACTTATGGGGACAAGAATGCCGTCGGCTCTAGGGTGAACACAAGGGCTGTGTACACGGCTTGGTCGACTCCACTGGTCTCGGCTAGGCTTTGTGTTTAGGCTATGCAACCACAAACAATCACAAACTCAAGATTAGTGCAATAATCAAATAAAGAACAAGAAGTAAAAGACCAAACAAAAAAAGGACTCTTTTTTGTGGTTTTTGTGTTTATGGAAAGAAAAAGACTCAATCTTGATGTCGGAAACCAAAGCTCTGATACCAATTTGATACGGGGTTAGCCGTAGGTTGGTCTGATCTTCGACAACAAGCAAGAAACTAAAGAAAGATGCAAGAACTCAAACTGACGCAGCAAAGACACTTAAAGAATCGATCAAGAAACAAGCAAGATCGATCAAGAACGCAGCAAGACTCTAAAGAAATAAACAAGACTCGAAAATAATGAACAAGAATGGAAAGACACGACCTGATAAGGACTGAGTCGATCTGTATAGAACAAGATAGAGACCCCAGGCCTCCTCAGAGGGTAGGAACCAATACCAATGACTACACAACCCGCCTCTACTGATGCGGGACCATCCAAGACACCTTCGGATGATGTCCTTATCAAGAGGAAGAAGAAGGCTCCACCATGGGAGAAGGTCCAAAGGTGGAAGCTTGGCGTTTTTACATTCGTTCAGCAACTTGACAGCTTTTCGACGTCTCTGTAAAATGGGTCGTACGGATTCAATATTGATCGGATTGAGGCGTGCCATACCTTGTTGGAACGAGGACGAAGAGATCTACAACTTTGCTGTTGAAGGATTTTCCAGATTCGTCCAATAGCTTGGCCGAAATCCACATTCTTTGAGCTGCTGCTGGTTTTGACGGGATTTTGTTAAGTTTTGGAACATTATGTTTATTTCCTATTTTTAGTATTTCTTTTACTTAAGTTATTTTAGGAAACTTTAAGGTTATTGTTATTATTTCCATTAGATGTTAGTTTTATCTTATTCTATCATCTAACTCGGCCCAACAGCCCTGCGTGGCCTATATATTCCGAGTTCTCCTATTGTAATTCAATTAGAACATAATGAATAGAATTTAGATCTCTCAAATTGTGTGAAATACATGGAGTGTCTTGTTGATCCAACTAGAGCTGTGCTCGTTGATCATCGAATTGGTTTGTTTTAGCTTGGTTTGCTTTGTGTTCATCAACTTCGCAAGACTTGGTGAATCTAGTATCCACAAGCCCCCTCCTTGTGCCTTCAAGTTGTCCGCTTGATTGTGTAGGGTTGTAGAGGCGGGTTGTGTAGTCATTGGTATTGGTTCCTACCCTCTGAGGAGGCCTGGGGTCTTTATCTTCTTCTGCATAGATCGACTCAGTCCATATCAGGTCGTGTCTTTCAATTCTTGTTTACAAATTTCGAGTCTTTATCATTCTTTATCAGTTCTTGTCGAGTCTTGTTACATTCTTGATCGATCTTGATCTATCTTGGTCGAATCTTGCATTGTTCTTGCTGCGTTCTTTAAGTCTTTCTTGTTTCTTGTTTAGTTCTTGCTTGTTGTCGAAGATCGGACCATCAAACGGCTAACCCCGTATCATCTACAACCCTACACAATCAAGCGGACAACTTGAAGGCACAAGGAAGGGGCTTGTGGATACTAGATTCACCAAGTCTTGCGAAGTTGATGAACGGCAAAGCAAACCAAGCTAGATCAATACCAATAGTTTCAATTGAAGAGCACAGCTCTATTCAATCGACAAACACTCATTGTGTTTTACAAAAAAGAGAGCTTTTCTTATAAAATTCAACGTCTTCCTCTTTACAATGGAGATCAGCCGCTTAAATAGAAAACCTAGGGCTGATTTTTAGATAAAATAATAAATAAAAGATTAATGAAAATAAACTCCTAAAATTACCTAAAATATCTTAAATAAAAGAGATACTAAAAATAACAATGAAAATTAGGGTACCAAGACTTGTTAATTTCGTCCCATATAAACTCTATGCGCCCAGGTCTCGGCACCGAGGGTCTGGTGTCGGCGTCGATACCAACAGTAGGTAAAATAGGTAAAATAACATCTTCAGGTCTCGGCGTCGATGCCTCTAGTGTCGGCATCGATACCAACAGTGAGCAAATATGCACCTTTGGACCTTCTCCCATGGTGGAGCCTTCTTCTTCCTTTTGAGAATGACATCGTCCTTCCTTCCTTGAATCATAGGTCCATTCTCATGTAAGATATGTGCGTCCGCAGGTGGTGACTTGGATGGTCCCGCATCAGGAAGTTGGATGTGTTGTAAAATCCCTTTTTAGGGACTGCAAATACCTTGGTTAATCTCTGAACTTAAAGATATCAATTGTGTTAAATCCTTCTTTAGGGATTGTTCGATTGATAAGGGTTTCTAGGACTGATTGGACTAGTAAACTATATTAGGTCGGGACAAGGGCATTCATAGGAAACCTAAAAGGAAAAGAGGAAGTTACAATATCAATTCAACAAAATAAAGTGGATAGTTGTAGGTAAAGCGATCTTCTCTTAATTGTTTTGCATTATTTGTTTTTATTTTATTTTGTTTTCTTTTCAATCTCAATCAACCAAAACCCCCCTTTCTACTAATTGGTAAATACACATTGCTGAGAAACACTTGATTCTCTGTGGGATCGACCTCTTACTTACTTGCTATACTAGTTCTAGTTTGTAGGTTTGAGTTTTATTTTGATACGGTTTACGCAACTAAAAACCGTTCATCAAATTGGCGTCGTTGTCGGAGAATCAAGGTTATATCTTAGTTTTGTGTATTTATTAATTTTTGTTTATATATAGAACTTTATTGTGAACCTATCTTACGGTTCACAATACCCTTGCTACTAACTTTTTCAAGATGTTAAGATTAACGTAGTTTGAAGGTGAGAAATTTCACCAATATTTCAGTAGATTGCATGAGTATGTTGACGACCTTGGTTCATGGGGTTATTAATTCAGCATCCGAGATATGATTTTGTGCATAACTGATGGGATCTAAAATGGTAAATATATAAATGTGGTGGTTAAACCAGGGTATGTACACATAATTGATGGGATGACTGTTGAGACACAAGCGCTTGCTGAGCACCTGAGTAACGGAGGCCTAAAGCGGCTAGGAGGATTGCCGGGATTGTGGGATTTTTTCTGTTATATGGATTACAATGTTGCACAAGAAGAATTGCTCACCACGTCCCGTCCGCCAATGGAGAACTCGGTCACATACCTGGAGGATCCATTCCAAAGCCTTACACAAGTGTTGCAAGAGCAAGCTGAGAGCATTAAGAACTTGGAGAATCAGATGAACAAACTCATTCCAAATTTAAGTGCAAAAGGTGAGAAGGAAAGTGGCTTAGAAGAAGGAGTTGAAGTCGTAACGGAGGGTGAAAATTCTAAGGAGCGGCAACCGCCGCAGGAGGGCGGTGACCGCCGCATTGCTACTAATGAGCCCCCATCGACGTGTTCTTCTCTTGATTTTGAGAAACCCACCCCACCACCCCTTGAGGCATTAAAGGAATCAAGAGTGGAAGGTCTTATCGAAGTTATTACACTTAGTTCAATCCCTCCTATGCAGTATCAACATGACAATGACATGCCGAATGAGGTGGAATTGGTTGCAGACAACGATAGTTTCTTAGATGATGGAGGAGATGGTCTAGTGCTTCCTGACTTGGAATCTCATGAGTCGGCGCATGAGGTTTCATGTTCTTTGGTTCCAACTCCATCTGACACATCCATTCTTAGCTCACCCATTGATGAACCAGGTCTAGAGCCATCATCTGAGGTTCAAGAGGTAATAAAGGAAAACTTTTTCAATTTTGAAGGTAATGGTGATTATATTTATCCTTTTGATTGCTATTTTGAGAAGCCACCAACGGAACTGTGTTGGTGATATCATATTCCTTCTGCAGAGAGTCATGCTAGACTCTTTGATAGATAGAAAGGGTTCTTGTGTTCCACATTTTATGCTTTCAATTTATTGTGCTATGATGTGTCTGGTAAGATGTGTGCACCGGAATATGATAGGCTACTGAGAGCCTTGACGATGTCTGAGAGATAAGGTCTTGAGATTGAGAATAAGTCAAGCCAATGATATTAAAGAAATGCGATTATCGGGAGGCAACCTGAGAGATAAGGTCTTTTCAATAAATTAGGTTTTCCATTAGGCATTAGATAGTTGGTTTTAGTTTTGAGTATTTCATTCATCTCTTCTTCTATGTTTTTGATGCGGGACCATCTTCTATAACTCCAGACACACCCATCATTCTTGGAGAAGGACCAATGACTCGAGCTCGTGCTAAGAAGCTTCAGAGAGACTCATTCAACTTTATGAGTCATGCTTTATTCTCGAGCAAGGTTCAACTCCCCGAGCCTACATTGAAGACCTATATGTGCATAGGGATTCAAGAAGAAGAGCCACCTTGAAGCTTAAGGTTGCCGAATTGCTTAAGAGTTTGGGGCTCCATCTTATTTCCGTTTTTAGTAACTTTTATACTTAAGTTATTTTAGGAAACTTTAAAGGTTATTTTTATTATTTCTTTAAAGCCTTATTTTTATTCTTTTACTTAAGAAAACCGGCCCAGTAGCCTTGTAAGGCTATATATGCCGTATGACCTTCATTAGAATCAGGGGGAAATTATTGAATGAAATTACTTCTCACAAAAACGTGTGCTTGAACACTAGATAGAGAGTTGGCCGATTAGAACAATGCTCATCAGGTCATCGAATTGGTATATCTCAGCTTGGTTTGCTTTGCCGTTCATCAACTTCGCAAAACTTGGTGAATCTAGTATCCACAAGCCCCCTCCTTGTGCCTTCAAGTTGTCCGCTTGATTGTGTAGGGTTGCAGAGGCGGGTTGTGTAGTCATTGATATTGGTTCCTACCTTCTACGGAAGCCTGGGGTCTTTATCTTGTTCTATACAGATCGTTTCAGTCCATATCAGGTCGTGTCTTTCAATTCTTGTTATCAAATTTCGAGTCTTTATCATTCTTTATCAGTTCTTGCATCGAGTCTTGTTATTTCTTTATTGTCGATTTCAATTACAGCCCTCGTTCTTGAAATCTTGTCGAGTCTTGTTCCCTTTCTTGATCGATCTTGAAGTTCTTGGTTGAATCTTGAATTCTTCTTTGTTGCGTCAGATTTATTTCTTGAGTTTCTTTATTGTTCTTGAGTCTTTCTTTGAGTTTCTTGCTTGTTGTCGAAGATCGGACCATCACACGGCTAACCCCGTATCAAATTAGCATCAGAGCTTTGGTTTTCGACATCAAGATTGAGTCTTTTCTTTTCCTAAACATAAAAACCACAAAAATAGAGTCAGTTCTTGTTTTGGTCTTTTACTTCTTGTTCTTGAATTAATTATTGCACTAATCTTGTTTGTTTGTGATTGTTGTGGTTGCATAAGCCTAAACACAAGCCTAGCCGAGACCAGTGGAGTCGACCAAGGCGTCTGGACATCCTTTGTGTTCACCCCTAGAGCCGACGGCATATCATTGTCCCCATAAGTCCAGCTTGGCCGATTCTATCATACACCACAAGAGAAACCCTAGTTTGTTTCATCTTTTCTATCTTTGGTTTATCTATTCTATCTTGAGATATTTTGTTTATCTATTTAATTGCCTTAATTAAATCTGATTTGTGGTAGAATAAATTCCCTTTTATCTATCATATATCTCATAAAGGCTTAGATAGATATACTTACCTATTTTTATCTCTAGTGTGTCTATTTATTTATCTTAGGGCTGAATTTTATTATCCTTTCACCATTACTTTCTGAATTTCGAGTCCTTCATACAATCTTAGAGTATTTTCTTGCATTAGTTTCATAAGTTAAAAAAAAATCAGTGTCGAAAAAAATTCAAAAAAAAAAAAGAGAGAGACATACATACTTGGACCTAGGAGGATAAAATTCACTAGGGGCAAAAGTAAGTCAAAAAAAAAAAAGAGAAAGTGTTTGTTTGATCTATTGCAAGAAAGCTCCCAAGGACAAATTGGTGAACCTTTTTTTTCTCAGCCCTAGTCAATACACACTATCCTAAAAACACATACCTCCACAAAATTGAAACCCTACCCTGCAACTACAACGTCCTAACTTAAAGGTTTTCAATCAAAGAGGTAAATTTCCAAGTTTTTCTTTTATTTTTCTTATTTTCTCTTTGTGTCGAGCACTGATCTTCTTGTTCAAGTGCTGTTGTGTGTTGTCGAGTACTCTTCTCACCTTGATCGAGTACCTTGAGTATTCTTTTGCTACTGTCGAGCACTTTTCCTACCATTGTCGAGTGCCTACAGCTTGTGTCGAGTACTGATTTTGCATTAATCAAGTGCTCTCCTTGTTGTGTCGAGTTGATTCATTGCAATTACCCATCTACTTTGCTTGAATCGAGTGTTTATTGCTTACATCGAGTTCTCTACAACCTTTGTTGAGTACTCTTCTGCGTTGTTTCATTCATTACATACCTTGATTGCTTAGTCTATTGCATGGTTGTTGATTTGCCCAAAGCGGATTGCCCTAGCAAGCGTGAGATATCAATCAGAGAGGGAGTGTGAGCGAAACACAATTGTGAGCTGTTTATAAGTTTTACTAACCTTTAACTTAGTTCTTTGTTTCTTTTCTCTTTGTTATAATGTCTAATAACCAGGGAAACAATGGTGGTAACAATGCCACTAACTCGAGTGCAACTGTGACGCCAGAACAGTTCGCCACCATGATGAATAACATCACTACCATCATGAACACCATGGCTAACAAGGAGTCCGTAGCTGAACTAGCCGCCAAGGTGACAGCTTTGGAGAACTCTAGGCTGAGTGGTTCAAACACGGTAGGAGGCCAGCAAGATCAAAGGCGTGACGAGCCGCCTAATGATGAAAGAGAGGTCATTAATCCTAACCCTATTCCTAATCCTAATCTCAATAATCCTATTTTTGAAAAAAAAACAATTCTCCACGAGGTGGGAGAAATAATAGGAATAATGAGTATGTTAATGTGCAAGGTCAAGGACAGGGAAGGGGAAGAGGACGTGGCTATCAAGAGCGTTTCTATTACTCGGAGCAAGATGATGACTTCCAAGAAGAGGATTATTGGGAGCAACGCCCGAGACGGAATCAAAGGGGAAATCAGAACCGACCACCTAGGTACAATGATGACGATGGCATGGGTAAGGTTAAGGTAAAGATTCCTCCTTTTGATGGTAAGACTGATCCAGATGCTTATATTGATTGGGAAATTAAAATGGAGCAAATCTGGAACTGTTATAATTTCTCAGAACCTAAGAAAGTACAACTAGCTTCCCTAGAGTTTCAAGGTTTTGCATCAATCTGGTGGGATAATCTTGTTAGGGAAAGAAGAAGTTCCCTTAATGCACCTATTGCTTCTTGGGAACAATTAAAAGTAGTCATCAGAAATAGGTTTGTACCTCAACATTATGATAGAGAGCTATTGAATAGATTAGAAAACCTTAAACAAGGTAGTAAAACTGTTGAGGAAACATTTAATGTTATGCAAGAAGACATGGCTCGAGCTTATATAGTAGAAACTCGTGAGAAAACTAATGTTAGATATCTTAGAATCTTGCATCCCGCTTTAGCTCATGAGAAAACTACTGATTTGTTGCATCTAGCTATGAAAGTAGAAAAGGGACAACGCTACAAGAGTCAAGGCAACAAGATGTCGAGTGGTAACCAACAGCAAGGGTGGCGCCAATCTCGGCCACAACGGCCCCAAGGGTGCTCGGATGTGGGCTTTAGAGAGCGAGCTCAGCAGCCCCAAGGGAGAAGTGATAGCCGACAGCCCCAACAGCCCCTCGACAAAGGGAAAGGCCTATGGAATGGGCGAGAATCGTCTGGGACATCTACTGGTCCCAAAGGGAGTAATCCTAACCCTTCTACCCTTCGTTCTAGAGATATTGTGTGCTTTAAATGCCAAGGTAGAGGTCATTATATGAAGGATTGCCCTCATAAGAAAACACTCATGGTTAATCACTTAGGAGAATATGAATCTGAAAATTCTTGTGATGAACATGACGAGCATGCTAATGACAATGATCAGAATCTAAACCTTGTTTGTTATGATAATGATGATGATGAGGTTATGTAAAGACCGGGAAATTTTATAATATTAAATTATTAAAATAATGATTTATAAACATCTCGATTTCTAAGATTCGGGAGGTTTGGAATTTCCGTCCTCGAGCTATTGGTTTACTCTAAATCCTTCGAAACGAGTTCCGGCATTATTTAGTTAAAAATTTAAAATATGCTTCGTCCCGCTTCCATATGCGAGAATAATATTTGGATTTCTTTATTAAGTTCAGAATTTGAAAATTTAAAATCTTTTGAGTTGAGTCGGATAAGATCAGAGAGCGGGTTTCGAGATACTTTTTCGGGTATTCAAAATATCTCATTGGGACCACCTTAATTTCATTTCTTTTCTATTTTCTATTTTCTCATCTCTCTCTCGTTCGTTCATAGAACCACTGAGGAAAGATTCCTCCTCACATTACCCAGCAGAGCCCCTTGTCTTTTTCCCCTCTGTAGCAATTGCCAACCCCACTACCTTACCTCTGTTGCCCCGAATTCAGAGCACGCCTCACCCCACCCCCCATCGTCTTCCTCGCTTTCAAACACTCTACCCACAAAACTTCCCCTTTCTCCTCCTCCTTGTCTCACTGAAAACACCACTGTTGCTCCTCCTTACTCCCCCTCCGTCTCTTATGGAAAACTGGCAGCCACCATTTCCGAGCCCTTCATCCGGTTTCACACCACCGAGAGCGCCCCGCCACCACCAGCTCCTCCTCGGCTCCACTTCCCTTCGTTTCCGCCGCTATGATCACTGCCGAGCCGCCCAGGAGCCCAGTGCCGTCTCCCTTCACCGCCATTGTTTCGCCGAAAGGAAACCAAGGCTTCCTCCCCTTTTCCTCGAGCAGCAGTCGAATCCCATCACGCAAGAGCACCCAGAGGCCTCCTCCCTCTTAGTTGGAGCCGGGATCCACCCTCAGAGCCCGTTGGAGCCGCGTCGCACCTCACCGCCCCTAATTCCGCTGCGCAAGGTCGATTTTCTGTTCTCGTTTCTATTCCGACTAATTATGATGCGGGACCATCCAAGACACCTTCGGATGATGTCTTTCTCAAGAGGAAGAAGAAGGCTCCACCATGGGAGAAGGTACAAAGGTGGAAGCTTGGCGTTTTTACATTCGTTCAGCAACTTGACAGCTTTTCGACGTCTCTGTAAAATGGGTCGTACGGATTTAATATTTGATCGGATTGAGGCGTGCCATACTTTGTTGGAACGAGGACGAAGAGATCTACAACTTTGCTATTGAAGGTTTTTCCAGATTCGTCCTATAACTTGGCCGAAATCCACATTCTTTGAGCTGCTGCTGGTTTTGACGGGATTTTGTTAAGTTTTGGAACATTATATTTATTTCCTATTTAGTATTTCTTTTACTTAAGTTATTTTAGGAAACTTTAAGGTTATTTTAATTAATTCCTATAGTTGTTAGTTTTATTAAAATCAGCCCATTCGGCCCTAGTTAGGTCTATATAAGCCGAATGCCTTCTTTGTAATTAGGCACGTTGAATGATATGAGAAAAGCTCTCTTTTTGTGTGAAACACAATGAGTGTTTGTCGATTGAATAGAGCTGTGCTCTTCAATTGCAACTATTGGTATTGATCTAGCTTGGTTTGCTTTGCCGTTCATCAACTCATTGTGTGAAACACAATGAGGCCTGGGGTCTTTATCTTGTTCTGCATAGATCGACTCAGTCCTTATCGGTCGTGTCTTTTAATTCTTGCAATTCAATTTCGAGTCTTGCTGCGTTTCTTGAGAATCTTGATCGATCTTGATTGCTTCTTGATCGAATCTTGCTGATCTTGTTGAGTCTTTATTCGTTAATGCTTCCGTTCTTTAACTTCTTGATTGATCTTGCAGATTTCTTGATCGATTCTTGAAGCATCCTTGCTGCGTCGGTTTGATTCTTGTTATTTCTTTGAGTCTTTCATTAGTTTCTTGCTTGTTGTCGAAGATCGGACCAACCTAAAAGCTAACTCCGTATCAAATTGGCATCAGAGCTTTGGTTGCCGACATCAAGATTGAGTCCTTTCTTTTCATAAACACAAAAACCACAAAAAGAGTCCTTTTCTTGTTTTGGTCTTTTACTTCTTGTTCTTTATTTGATTATTGCACTAATCTTGTTTGTTTGTGATTGTTGTGGTTGCATTAGCCCAAACACAAAGTGATGCGGGACCATCTTCTACAACTCCAGACACACCCATCATACTTGGAGAAGGACCAATGACTCGAGCTAGAGCTAAGAAGCTTCAGAGAGACTCATTCAACTTTGTGGGTCATGCTTTGTTCTCGAGCAAGGTTCAACTCCCCGAGCCAACATTGAAGGCATATATGTGCATTGGAGTGCATAATGAGGCCGAGCCACCTTGAATAAATCTTGGGCCGAAATTATCTAAGTGTTAGAGCTTAATTTCAGCTTATGAACATTATTGGGCTGAATTGGGCTTTTCTAGTTATTATTTTTAAGGACCTTATTTTACTTGTGTTCTTAGGTTTATTTCATTAAGCCCATTAGTAATTAGATCTATCTATTTCTATCTACTATGGCCGGCCAAACTCAGCCTTAGGGCCTATATATTTTCGATTCTTCCATGTAAACAAATTGGAACTTTGATAATTACAATTCTCTCATAAAGAGTGTTTACACCATCGAGTGTTTGTTGATTCAATTAGAGCTGTGCTCATTGATCATCGATTGATACATATCTCAGCTTGGTTTGCTTTGCCGTTCATCAACTTCGCAAGACTTGGTGAATCTAGTATCCACAAGCCCCCTCCTTGTGCCTTCAAGTTGTCCGCTTGATTGTGTAGGGTTGTAGAGGCGGGTTGTGTAGTCATTGGTATTGGTTCCTACCCTCTGAGGAGGCCTGGGGTCTTTATCTTGTTCTGCATAGATCGACTCAGTCCATATCAGGTCGTGTCTTTCAATTCTTGTTTACAAATTTCGAGTCTTTATCATTCTTTATCAGTTCTTGTCGAGTCTTGTTACATTCTTGATCGATCTTGATCTATCTTGGTCGAATCTTGCATTGTTCTTGCTGCGTTCTTTAAGTCTTTCTTGTTTCTTATTTAGTTCTTGCTTGTTGTCGAAGATCGGACCATCACACGGCTAACCCCGTATCACAAAGCCTAGCCGAGACCGTGGAGTCGACCATCGTGTGCACAACCCTTCTGAACACACATAGCCGACGGCAATTCCTTTGTCCCCATAGTCACAGCTGGTCGACATCACCTAAACACACAAAGAAACCCTAGTTTGCTATCTTTCTATCTTTTCTATCTTTGGCATATTTGTTCTATCTTCTATCTAAATTCCATTTATTTATTGCCTTTACAAAAATCTGATTTTTGGTGGATATAAATCATATTTATCTATCATTTATCTTTAAGGCTTTAGATAGATCCACTTACCAAAGATAAACAAAAGCCTCACCTATAAATCTATCTTTAGGGCTGAATTTCTATCATTTATCACCAACACATCAGATTTTCGAGTCCTATATCTTAATTTGAGTATTTTCTTGCATTAGTTTCAGAATTAAAAAAAAAAAAACAGTAGAGAAATCAGTCCGAAATTACAAAAAAAAAAAAAAAAGAGAAAGTGTTTGTTAGTTGTTGTTGATCTAGTGCAAGAAAGCTCCCAAGGACTAATTGGTGAACCTTTTCTCAGCCCTAATCGATACCCACTATCCCTAAACACATACACCTCCACAAAAATTGAAACCCTACCTTGCAACTACAACATCATAACTTAAGGTTTTCAATCAAAAGAGGTAAATTTTCTTACTTTCCTTTGTTTCTTTTCTTTTTCAGTTTTTGTCAAGCACTACCCACTGTTGTCGAGTGCTGTACTACTGATTTTGAGTTGTTTAAGCTACTGTCGAGCACTTATATACACCATATCGAGTGCCTTGCTTGCTTGTTTGAGTTTGATTGAGTCGAGTGATCTCAGCCCTTGCCGAGTTCTCTCTTTTGTGTGTCGAGTGCATTAGACCCCTTTCGAGTGCACCATAGCTTGTGTCGAGTACTTCTCCACCTTTGTCGAGTACTCCTTGGTCTATTTTGAGTTGAATTCTTGCAAATTCCCATCTGTTTTGCTTGAATTGAGTTTATTGCTTACATCGAGTTCTCTACAGCCCTTGTTGAGTACTCTTCTGCGTTGTTTCATTCATTACATACTTTGATTGCTTAGTCTATTGCTTGGTTGTTGATTTTCCCAAAGCGGATTGCCCCAACAAGCGTGACATACCAATTAGAGAGGGAGTGTGAGCGAAACACATTGTGAGGTTGTTTATATTTTTCTAACCTTTCACGTAGTTCTTTGTTTGTCTTTATTTGCGATGTCTAATAGCCAGGGCAATGACTGGTACAATACCTTCATGGAGAACATAGCTAAGATGAATGCAAGCATAGCTAAGATGGAAAACAGCCTTGCAAGAATAATCAAGAACTAATAAAGAAACTCAAGAACTTAATGAAGAACGATCAAGAACTCAAAGAACGCAGCAAGAAATAACAAGAAAGATGCAAGATTTATGCAAGACTCAACAAGAAAGCAAAGAAACGCAGCAAGACTCTCAAGAATCGATCAAGATAGGACAAGATCGACCAAGAAACACCAAGAACAGAGGCTGTCCTCAATGTCGACTCAAAGAAGTTGAACAAGACTCGATAAAGACTCGAAATTGCAACAAAGAATGAAAAGACACGACCGATAAGGACTGAGTCGATCTATGCAGAACAAGATAAAGACCCCAGGCCTCCTCAGAGGGTAGGAACCAATACCAATGACTACACAACCCGCCTCTACAACCCTACACAATCAAGCGGACAACTTGAAGGCACAAGGAGGGGGCTTGTGGATACTAGATTCACCAAGTCTTGCGAAGTTGATGAACACAAAGCAAACCAAGCTGAGATAGATACCAATTCGTGATCAACGAGCACAGCTCTAGTTGGATCAACATCACTCAATGTGTTTCACACAAGTTTGAGAGAACTAATTCTATTCATTGAAAGCTGAATGTTTACAATGTATGAAATCGAAATATATAAGCTATGCTAAGGCCTGATGGGCCGAGTTTAATGATAGAAAGATAATATCTAACATCTAATTAAAACACCTAAAATCATAAGTAAATAAGATCTCTTGAAATAACACTTAAAATAGCCCAATTTCGGCCCAATAGGAACACTAGGCGAAATGGGGTTCCAATACTTAGTAAAATCCCGTCAAAACAGTGACAGCTTGCAAAGATGTGCATTTTCGGCCAATTCCGAGGTTGAATCTGGAAAAACCTTCAACAGAAAAGTTGTAGATCTCTTCGTCCCCATTCCAACAAGATATGGCACGCCTCAATCCGATAAATATTGAATCCGTACGACCCATTTTACAGAGACGTCGAAAAGCTGTCAAATGACTATGAACGAGCTAAACGTCAAGCTTCCACCTTTGGACCTTGTCCCATGGTGGAGCCTTCTTCTTCCTCTTGATAAGGACATCATCCGAAGGTGTCTTGGATGGTCCCGCATCACAAGTTAAAGTGCATATTAAACTAGGACATTATGAAGATAATGTTTTATGTGATATAGTGCCTATGCAAGCTTGTCATATTCTATTAGGACGTCCTTGGCAATCTGATCATAAGGTTATTCATGATGGGTTTACTAATCGCTATACCTTTACTTTTCAGGGAAAGAATGTCATTCTCAAGCCCATGACACCTACGCAAGTGGCTGATGAGATTGAGAAGCGCAAGGTAAGTAAAGGTTAGTTAGATAAGGAGGCTCAGACCAGCCAAGTGGATCCTCAAAATCGGCCTAAGAGTGTGTTCTTGGCTTCCAAAAGCACATTCATAGACGAATTTGCGGATGGTGGAACTGTTCTTATGCGCCTTTGCAAGAGTTTGAGCATGTTGAGTGAAGAGCTTAAAGTTTCTCTTCCATCAAACATTCTCGCTCTTCTTGAGGAGTTTAAGGATGTGTTTGCCGATGACATATCACCAGGTCTACCCCCTATTCGTGGAATTGAGCATCAAATTGATCTTATTCCGGGGGCTGCATTGCCTAATAGACCTGCGTACCGTATGAATCCCACTGAGACCCAAGAGGTCCAAACCCAAGTCCAGGAACTGTTGGATAAGGGTTACATTCGAATTAGCTTAAGTCCTAGTGTTGTGCCTGTGTTATTAGTCCCTAAGATAGATGGTTCATGGAGAATGTGTGTAGATTATAGGGATATTAACAACATCACTATTAAATATCGTCATCCTATTCCTAGATTAGATGATATGCTAGATGAGTTGCATGGAGCTTCTATATTCTCTAAAATTGATCTTAGGAGTGACTATCATCAAATTAGAATGAAAGAGGGTGATGAATGGAAAACAGCCTTTAAGACTAAGCTAGGCTTATATGAGTGGTTGGTTATGCCTTTTGGTTTAACTAATATGCTCCTATTACTTTTATGCGCTTAATGAATCATGTGCTTCGAGATTTCATTGGAAAATTTGTTGTTGTTTACTTTGATGACATACTGATTTATAGCAAGTCTTCTAATGAACATGAATCACATCTTAGAGAAGTGCTTAAAACGCTGAGAATTGAACGCTTGTATGCTAATTTAAAGAAATGTGAGCTATGTAATGAACAAGTGTCTTTTCTTGGATTTGTAGTGAGTTCGAATGGACTGCGTGTCGATGAGGCTAAGATCAAGGCGATCCAAGAGTGGCCAACACCCACCAACATCGGCCATGTGCGCAGCTTCCAAGGATTGGCGAGTTTCTATCGTCGATTTGTACGAGATTTCAGCACCATCTCGGCACCTCTCACAGAGCTCAAGAAAAAGAGGAGTGAGTTTACATGGGGAGCAGCTCAAGAAGAAGCATTCAACACACTTAAGGATAAGCTCACCCACGCACCCCTACTAGCTTTGCCGGACTTCTCTCAGCCCTTTGAAGTAGAGTGTGATGCCAATGGAGTTGGAATTGGTGGAGTCCTTATGCAGGGAGGTAAGCCTATTACTTTCTTTTCTGAGAAGTTGGAAAGGTGCTTGTCTTAATTACTCTACCTATGATAAGGAATTATATGCTTTGTTTAGAGTACTTAAGACATGGTCTCACTATTTATGGCCTAGCGAGTTTATTCTTAGGACTGATCATGAGTCTTTACAACACTTTAAAAGCCAAGATAAACTTGATAGGAGACATGGTAGATGGATGGAATTCATTGAAACATTTCCTTATGTGATTAAGTATAAGAAAGGCAAAGACAATGTGGTTGTTGATGCCTTATCTAGAAGACATGCTTTAGGGGCTGATTTTGAGTCTAATGTGTTAGTTAGGAAACATGTTCTTTTAACCACTTTGGATTCTAGAGTCTTAGGCTTTGTTTACATAAAGGAATTGTATGAATCTGATTTGGATTTTGGTGATATCTTTCGAAAATGCTTAGAAAAGGGTCCCAATGACAACTTTTATATTCATCAAGGATTCTTATTTCGAAAAGATCAAGTGTGCATTCCTAGATTTTCTCTGCGATTATTACTTGTTAGTGAAACCCATAGTGGTGGATTAATGGGACATTTTGGTAGAGATAAGACATATAACACACTGAAATCACACTTTTATTGGCCACATATGCTTAGGGATGTAGAACATTTTCTTAAAAGATGCATAGATTGCATAAAAGCCAAAGCTAAGCTTATGCCCCATAGCCTATATACACCACTGCCGACCCCCTCAGCCCCTTGGGAAGACATTTCTATGGATTTTATAGTTGGATTGCCTAGAACTAAGAAGGGGAGGGATTCTATATTTGTAGTGGTTGATAGATTCTCTAAAATGGCTCATTTCATTGAATGCCACAAAACTGATGATGCTACCAATGTTGCTAATCTATTCTTTAGAGAAAGTAGTTAGGTTGCATGGCGTGCCTAAAACCATTGTTAGTGATAGGAATGTGAAATTCTTAAGTCATTTTTGGCGTACATTATGGAATAAATTGGGAACTAGATTGTTATTTTCTACTTCTAGCCACCCCCAAACTGATGGCCAAAATGAGGTGACTAATAGAACCCTTGTGATACGGGGTTAGCCGTGTGATGGTCCGATCTTCAACAACAAGCAAGAATAATCAAGAACTAATAAAGAAACTCAAGAACTTAATCAAGATCGATCAAGAACTATAAGACGCAGCAAGAACTAACAAGAAAGATGCAAGATTTATGCAAGACTTAACAGGAACGCAGCAAGACTTCAAGAACTCAACCAAGAATTCATCAAGAACTCCAAGAACGACGCAAGACAGCAACAAGAACAATAAAGACTTGATAAAGATAGATAAAGACTCGAAATTTAAGATGCAAGAATTGAAAGACACGACCGATAAGAACTGAAACGATCTATGCAGAACAAGATAAAGACCTCAGGCCTCCTTAGAGGGTAGGAACCAATACCAATGACTACACAACCCGCCTCTACAACCCTACACAATCAAGTGGACAACTTGAAGGCACAAGGAGGGGGCTTGTGGATACTAGATTCACCAAGTCTTGCGAAGTTGATGAACGGCAAAGCAAACCAAGCTGAGATTATCAATCAATGACCAACGAGCACAACTCTAGTTGAATCAACAAACACTCGATGTGTTTACACTCTATGAGAGAATTGTATTCATAAAAGTTCCAATCTGATTCAATGAAGAGAATACGGCATATATAGCCTTACAAGGCTGTTATGGCCGAAAATAATAACATATTAAAATAAACTAATTAACTTATTGGGCCTAATAATAAAAATAACACATAAAGACATAAATAAATAAGGTCTCTAAAAATAATAACTAGAAAAGCCCAATTCAGCCCAATAGAACACTTAAGCTGAAAATGGGAAATAACACTTAGGCAAATTCGGCCAAGGCTTTGCTAAGGTGGCTCGGCCTCCATTTGAACTCCAATGCACATGTATGTCTTCAATGTAGGCTCGGGGAGTTGAACCTTGCTCGAGAACAAAGCATGACCCACAAAGTTGAATGAGTCTCTCTGAAGCTTCTTAGCACGAGCTCGAGTCATTGGTCCTTCTCCAAGTATGATGGGTGTGTCTGGAGCTGTAGAAGATGGTCCCGCATCACCTTGCTACTGTCCTAAGAGCCATTATTAGGAAGAATTTGAAACATTGGGAAGAAGCCTTACCTCATGTGGAATTTGCTTATAACAGAACCATGCATTCGGCTACTAAAATCTCTCTATTTGAATGTGTGTATGGTGTTAATCCACTAACCCCTTTTGATCTTACTCCATATCCTATGAGAGACAAAGAATCATTTAAGGCAGGTAAGCATGTCGAGTTCATTAAGGAGCTGCATGAACGAACTCGTGAGAAGCTGAAGCTAAAGGGTGAATACAATGCTAACAAGGCCAACAAGGGACGTCGCTTGGTCACATTTCAGCCTGGAGATCTTGTATGGGTGCACTTATGGAAGGAGCGGTTTCCTGAAGCTCGGAAGAACAAGCTCTCACCACGAGGGGATGGACCATTTCGAGTGAAGAAGAGAGTGGGCGACAATGCCTACCAATTGGAGCTTCCTGGAGACGTGGGCGTGAGCGCTACATTCAACGTCGCCGATCTAATCCCTTACTTCGCTGTGGATGAAGACTTGGATTCGTGGTCGAATCCTTTTCAGGAAGGGGAGGTTGATGCGGGACCATCTTCTACAGCTCTAGACACACCCATCATTCTTGGAGAAGGACCAATGACTCGAGCTCGTGCTAAGAAGCTTCAGAGAGACTCATTCAACTTTATGAGTCATGCTTTATTCTCGAGCAAGGTTCAACTCCCCGAGCCTACATTGAAGACCTATATGTGCATAGGGATTCAAGAAGAAGAGCCACCTTGAATCTTATGGCTGCCGAATTGCTTAAGAGTTTGGGGCTCCATCTTATTTCCGTTTTTAGTAACTTTTATACTTAAGTTATTTTAGGAAACTTTAAAGGTTATTTTTATTATTTCTTTAAAGCCTTATTTTTAAAGGTTACTTAAGAAAACCGGCCCAACAGCCTTGTAAGGCTATATATGCCATATAACCTTCATTAGAATCAGGGGGAAATTATTGAATGAAATTACTTCTCATAAAAATGTGTGCTTGAACACTAGAGAGAGAGTTGGCCGATTAGAGCAGTGCTCATCAGGTCATCGAATTGGTATATCTCAGCTTGGTTTGCTTTGCCGTTCATCAACTTCGCAAGACTTGGTGAATCTAGTATCCACAAGCCCCCTCCTTGTGCCTTCAAGTTTTCCGCTTGATTGTGTAGGGTTGCAGAGGCGGGTTGTGTAGTCATTGATATTGGTTCCTACCTTCTACGGAAGCCTGGAGTCTCTATCTTGTTCTATACAGATCGTTTCAGTCCATATCAGGTCGTGTCTTTCAATTCTTGTTATCAAATTTCGACTCTTTATCATTCTTTATCAGTTCTTGCATCGAGTCTTGTTATTTCTTTATTGTCAATTTCAATTACAGCCCTTGTTCTTGAAATCTTGTCGAGTCTTGTTCCCTTTCTTGATCGATCTTGAAGTTCTTGGTTGAATCTTGAATTCTTCTTTGCTGCGTCAGATTTGTTTCTTGAGTTTCTTTATTGTTCTTGAGTCTTTCTTTGAGTTTCTTGCTTGTTGTCGAAGATCAGACCATCACACGGCTAACCCCGTATTAGTTTTTATTTTTTGTTGTCTTTTATGTTTCATTGAGGACAATGAAAGGTTTAAGTGTGGGGGAGGGATTGCATTGCATATAGATAGAATTTGTATATAATGTTTACTTATGTTATCATGTTTATTTATGTTTTCATATTTATTTTTACTCATATATCACATTGAAAAAATTCGCAAAAATATCATGCATTGCATTTAGGTGTTACTAAAGATACCCATCTTGGTTTAGTTTGTCCTCTAATTTATTTTTATGATCTTATTGTATAAATCCCATGATTTGATTGAATTGCTTGAAAATGATTTTTGGAGCATGATTTGAGAATATAATTGAGCAAGTATAACCCTTGTGAGTTTTATTTTGGTCTTATAGGGACTTTAAATATTATTCTCTTTTGCTTTTATTGTGTGATTATACTCTTCATATGCTTGTTTTTCATGACCGTATTGCACATGTTTGTTGCTTGTGAATTTCAAATGATTGAGGCATGTTTTATTTAGCCGTATTATACCTTATATACCCTTTGCATTATCCTTTACTTGAAGCCCATCTGGGCCTTAAAGCCTATTTTTTTATAGCTCCACGAAAATATATCATAGCCAATGATACGGGGCATGTTATGGCCCGATCTTCGATAAACAAGCAAGAAACTAAAAAACGGAAGCAAGAACTGAACAAGACTCAACAAGAAAGCAAAGAAACGCAAGATCTTGACCAAGAACAATCCAAGATCGACCAAGAAAGTAAAGAATGCAGCAAGAATGATACGGGGTTAGCCGTGTGATGGTCCGATCTTCGACAACAAGCAAGAAACAAAAGAAACGAACAAGAACTGAATCAAGAACTAAGGACGCAGCAAAGATGGCTTCAAGAAACGAACAAGAAAGCAAAGATCTTGGACAAGATTGACCAAGAACGACTCAAGAACGCAGCAAGACTTCAAGAACTCGACAAGATTGATCAAGAACTCCAAGACTCTATGTTGACAGCAACAAGAAAGATAAAGACTCGACAATATAGATAATGACTCGAAATTTGATAACAAGAATTGAAAGACACGACCTGATAAGGACTGAGTCGATCTATATAGAACAAGATAAAGACCCCATGCCTCCTAAGAGGGTAGGAACCAATACCAATGACTATATAACCCGCCTCTACAACCCTACACAATCAAGCGGACAACTTGAAGGCACAAGGAGGGGGCTTGTGGATACTAGATTCACCAAGTCTTGCGAAGTTGATGAACGGCAAAGCAAACCAAGCTAGATCAATACCAATTCGATGATCAACGAGCACAGCTCTAGTTGGATCAACAAGACACTCCATGTGTTTCACACAATTTGAGAGATCTAAATTCTATTCATTATGTTCTAATTGAATTACAACAGGAGAACTCGGAATATATAGGCCACGCAGGGCTGTTGGGCCGAGTTAGATGATAGAATAAGATAAAACTAACATCTAATGGAAATAATAAAAATAACCTTAAAGTTTCCTAAAATAACTTAAGTAAAAGAAATACTAAAAATAGGAAATAAATATAATGTTCCAAAACTTAACAAAATCCCGTCAAAACCAGCAGCAACTCAATGAATGTGGATTTCGGCCAAGCTATTGGACGAATCTGGAAAAACCTTCAACAGAAAAGTTGTAGATCTCTTCGTCCTCGTTCCAACAAGGTATGGCACGCCTCAATCCGATCAATATTGAATCCGTACGACCCATTTTACAGAGACATCGAAAAGCTGTCAAGTTGCTGAACGAATGTAAAAAACGCCAAGCTTCCACCTTTGGACCTTCTTCCATGGTGGAGCCTTCTTCTTCCTCTTGATAAGGACATCATCCGAAGGTGTCTTTGATGGTCCCGCATCAATCATCCTTTCTTGAAAAGGATTCGTCCTCGAATCCAAGGTCCCATTTGATTCCGCAAAGGCATCCACACGAGCTCCTGGATCGAATACCACATGTCCATGGAAACCCTTCTCAAGACTGATGGTGTAAGGATTGACCACTCCTCGATGGTTATTATCTCAGCTTCATCTACAAAATCAAGAAAAGAAACTTTATGAGTGCATAATTCATATTTTATATCATCATTATGTTCTAACGTAATATGCACTTTAGCTTGGTCAATAATCCCTAAGTTTCCATCCAATGCTAGCAAGTTTTCTTCATTTTTCAAGGCTGAATTTTCAACTAATTCAAGGCTAGCAATAGTAGAAGAATTTTCACCATCAATGATCAAATTAGACACTTTGCCTATTTCTAAGCACAAATACTCTCTTTGATTATCCTCACAAGGATTAGGTTGAACACTTAAATCTTTACTATCAATCAAAGAATCATCATGCTCAGATTCAATGCAAACATTATCATCATAGGCAATTAAATTAAGATCTTGATCACTATTATCAACATGCTCTACATTTTCAGCAATAAGAGAATTATCTATGCTAGAAGAAACATTAAGTTGAGTAGAAATAGGATGAGTTTCTTTCCTTTCAATTGGTGGCACGTCATCTCTAGGTGAGGCTCCTTGTACAAACACCGTATTAGAGCCAAAACGCCGAAACTCTATTGTCGCAAGGCTGTTTTCCATCTTAGCTATGCTGGCATTCATCTTAGCTATGTTCTCCATGAAGGTATTGTACCAGTCATTGCCCTGGCTATTAGACATTGCAAATAAAGACAAACAAAGAACTATGTGAAAGGTTAGAAAAATATAAACAACCTCACAATGTGTTTCGCTCACACTCCCTCTCTAATTGGTATGTCACGCTTGTTGGGGCAATCCGCTTTGGGCAAATCAACAACCAAGCAATAGACTAAGCAATCAAAGTATGTAATGAATGAAACAACGCAGAAGAGTACTCAACAAGGGCTGTAGAGAACTCGATGTAAGCAATAAACTCAATTCAAGCAAAACATATGGGAATTTGCAAGAATTCAACTCAAAATAGACCAAGGAGTACTCGACAAAGGTGGAGAAGTACTCGACACAAGCTATGGTGCACTCGCCAGGGGTCTAATGCACTCGACACACACAAGAGAGAACTCACAAGGGCTGAGATCACTCAACACAAACACTTCAAGCACTCGACAGGAGCAAATAACACACAACAATACTCGATCAAGGTAGTAGAGTACTCTGTACAGAGAGAAAAATAAGAGAAATAAAAGAAAGAATGGAAATTTACCTCTTTTGATTGAAAACCTTAAGTTATGATGTTGTAGTTGCAAGGGTAGGGTTTAAAGATTGTGTTTAGGAGGTAATGAGATTGGTCTAGGGCTGATTTCAATACCAATGTAGTCCCTTGATGATTCCTTGCAAAAGATGAACAAAGAGCTCCAAAGAACACAAATCAAACAACTTTCTTTCTTTCTCTTCTTTTTTTTTCTTTTGGTATTTTCGAATCTGATTTTTCTCTTCTTTTTTTTTTTTTTTTTTTACAGCAGCTCTATAATGCACGAAAATTAAATAAAATGCAAGGGAAATTCGAAAATTTGGTGAATAAAATAAAATTCAGCCCTAGAATGATAGAAATAGGTGAGGTTTTTGTTATCTTTGGTAAGTGGATCTATCTTATGCCTTTAGATATACTTGATAGACTCTGGTTCTGCTGAAATCATCCACAGAATGTGTGAGTCGGATACAAAAAAGATCAACTTCTCTAAAATAAAAATTCTTCAAGTCCTCACTGTTTCCGATTGGAGTAGCCCTTGGGATCTTAAACCCTTTACGGTTCCTCAAGCCCTTCCTGGCTACTCTTACATAGACTACAAAAATGCTTGGTATTACACATTATTGCTAAGACCCTATAGTCATTCTTGGTTCATCTTCTTTGACAGAAGATGCAATGACAATATTCCAGTATGGTTCTATCATTGGTGGTATCACTTTGGTGCTATTGATGATATTTACCCAGATCTCGCGAGAGTTACTTATGATTATTATTGTAAGCATTCTCTAAATAAACCTTTTACCAGACCTCTTAGGTTTCACAAAGATACTGGTTTAGCATGGATTTTTTGCTGGACCTATGAGACCATCCAAGTCCTCCCAAAACCATTTCCCTTAACATTATGCAGGAAATACAAAATCAGATGGTGGGAAAAGTTTGATCTCAATGTCCTCACCATACCAAAGATACAAGAAATCCTGTCCAAGAAAAAACCAAAACCCCAAAGCCCAGTACCACAAACAAATAGCCCAATACCTCCACAACAGTCTCCAGTAAATTGCCCTGCTGATCAATTAAAGCAATGGCAAGAATTCCAAGCCTTCCAAAAATACCTAGCATCACAAAATGTACAACCAGCAGCATCCACCTCACAAAACAGTCCACCCATAAAAGATGATCCTTCACAAGATGCTCAAGACCCATATGATTTTTAAGTTTATATGTTCTTTAAATGTAAATTTTTTTAAAAAAAAATAAAAAAATAAAATAAAAAAATAAAAAAATTGATGATGATGAGTATTTGTATTTGTAAGCATTGTAAGTATTGCGTATATTTGTAAATATTGTATTATATACGCATATGGTGTAATCAGTAAATCAACTAGACCACTGAAGCCATCAAGAGAAGAAAGACGACACATGAAGGAAAGAAGAGACGACAACAGACACTATTCCCCGTCACTATTCACTGTCACTATTCACAATCACTATTCACCGTCACTATGCACTATTCAACTTTTACTATTCACTCGTATTATTAATAAAGAGCCAAAGAGACATCTCCCGCTATTTTCGCGGGAAGAAAGACTTCATCAAGAGATCCATCACATGCCTACAGTTGAACTACAACAGACGTATGCAATGACGTCAAATGCAGATCAACTCTTGCCTATATAAAGAAGGATACAGATTGAGGAGAAGGCATCGGAAAAATCAGAGAGCTCAAAACCTCTTAAATTCTCAAACTCTTGTAATCCTTTCTTTCACCCTTCAAGTTCTTAGTGTTTATTTGAAGAAAAGTTTGCATCTTTGTAAGTCTTCTTAATTTTTCTTAAAGTTTCAATAAATTGCTTGTATTTTACAGTCACGAGTTAATATAAAAGGTTTATAATTTGTGTTTATTTTCTGTTTTCTAAATTTCGTTACTATAATTATACTTAATTTTTCTTAAAGTTTCAATAAATTTGTGTTTACTCTTGTAATCCTGAAACGAAGTGTTCCTTCCAATATCCTTTGTTACAGTCTGATCTCTTGAATACATATGAAAGGAAAACGTCTTTATACCATCTATAATCACTAAGTGTTTTACACTTTAAATTAGAGAGTATCTCTCTATTAGCTTGGAGCTCTTCTTTAGGGTTTCCAATAAAGTGCATACTTATTGTGTAAATTAATTGATTCACTGGTTCTTCTTCTCCTAAATCGTTTTTGTAATTTAAGATTTCTTCTTTTTGTTGGTAAGTTAGGGCATTGTCCCACCAATTTTTTAGTTGTCCTGTGAATCCAGTAACAATCAAGGATACACAAACTTGGTCACTTTTATCTGAGCACTTATAGGCTATATTAGCCATTCCCATTTCTTGCAAAGTATTTAGGATTTCTCCTTCTGATTTCCCATCTATATTCCATTCATAAATGTTTTGTCCATTATAGTCTGTAGATCTAAATTTAGATCTTTCTTCATATTGAATATCTGGAGGAGTAGGTCTAGAATAAAAGTTCCTAGTGTCCATATTTCTATTAATTCCTCTATGTCTTTGAAAATACCTTTGAAATCCCCTTTTATTTCTTCTCATTTTATTTATCTCTAAAGAGTCGTCTTTAAAATTCGCTTCAATATTATGAATTATTTTCTCATTATCTGAATCTTCTGAATTATCAGTAGATTCTTCAGTAGTAGGATAGTTTGAGGAGGATTCACTATTTTGTTCGTTTATACATTGTATTTGTTTTTCTTTGTCTAATTTTAGGTTTATTCTGTCAATTAGAGTTAAAGGTGAACTTAATGAAACATTTTTTAAAGTGTCTTTTGGAATTCCTTGAATTTGAAAATGCGGTCTAGAAATACTTCTAGGAAACTTAGGATCTTCAATTGCTATTTTTTCGTGAACTTCTACTTGGGAGGCTATAGTATGAAGAAGTTGATTAGAATAATTATTTTGTTGATAAACCTTTTTAACGTCTTCTAATGTACAAGTTCTATTATCCGAGGTATTCATCCTATCATTTTTAAATGGTTCTCCTGTTATTTCTCCTTCTTCAGTTTTAATTTTTATTCCTTTGAGAGGAGGGTGGATGGAATGAACAATTCCATCTGGTAGAATGTTCCAAGTTTTGGTAAGTCTAGTCTGTACTTCTATAGACTTATAATTAAAAGGGTGTTCTATTCCGTTTTTCTTAAGATAATATTTGAACCAAGTGAAGAAAAGCATATTACATTGAGTTTTCTCCATTTCAGAATACCAAATTTCTCTAATTTTATTTCTATGACTTTCTTCAAAACTTAGGAACCAATTCCTTTTATCTTTGTTTTTTCTTGAATTAAAGTCAGTTCTAAGATATTTTTTATTTATCGTGAAGGTAGAGTTCGTAATAACATTTATTGAAGAATATCTATTCATTTCACTATCTGTAGGAGAGGATGGTGTTTGGTCTATAGGGTCAATAATTTGATCAGGTATAGGACTATTGAAGTCTAGGATTACTTCTGTGTCTTTTCTTCCTAAATCTATACTTTTATTTCTTCTACTGTAATTAGTATTTCTAGCGGTGTAGAAGGAGTCTGAAAAAGAAGATCTAGGAGATAAATTGTTTCTTAGTCTTGGTTGGTAAAGTTGAATAACTTCTACTGAAACCAAATTTAAGAAGTACTTTTCCATCTGGATTCTCAGTTATTTCTGAGACATCTCTTTTTTCTAAATTATCTGGGGGACAATCATGTTCAAGTTCTAAGGTAGTTGGGATTGTTATATCATCCCACTTAATAAGCTTGGGAGTGAATATTGTGGATTTTTCAGCTTCTAATTGAAGTAAAGTTGTTTCTCCTCTTGGGACAGGAGGGATTAAACATTTTGGGTCAGTTAAAGAAGTTAAAAGTCTATAATGAACTCTATAGATTATAGCAAAATTTTTTGACAATTGTTTAAAATTATCTTTTAGAATTTTTACGTCTAAGGTTAGTGTCTGGGTAACTCTTGGGTCTGTAAGATCAACATGAAAATTGGGGGAACAATTAAAATAGACTGGGCCATTGCATATGTTTGTTTGAATTATAGCTATTAAAGAGTCTTTGTAGGATTTAAGTCTATCATCTCTTAAGGCTATAAAAACAGGAGTATCAATTCCTTTTCTGGCTAACGGTTTTAAAGCAACTTGTATTAAACCTAGGTGAATATATCTATAACCTTTTGTTTGATATTTATTTAATGATAAAGAGGATAAAAGTTGTAAAGATTGTTGCTCTTTATTAAGACTAATGGTTTCTTCATGACTTCTTACACTAAAGGCTGTTTTAAAGTCTATAATTCCAATTCTGTAAATGGACTCTATATTCTGATGAGGAATGGACCAATCTACCATATTGTTTTCATCATTAGTATACAAGTTTTCATTACTATGCACAACAGGGTTACTATTAGAACTAGAACCCCTAGAAAGCATTCTTCTAAACTGTAAAGCCATATTTCTTAGAGACTGATTAACATTATAAATTCAGAGTTAACACTATAGTTGGCGTGGGATCATCTACCGGGACCACCCTATCGTGGGCTGACCAAGCGGGTTTACGATTAAACCAAGCACGCACACGTTAATAGTGTTATTTTGAATAATAAGATAATCAGTAAATAGAAATATATTTTTTGGTTTAGAGTAATACTTCTAATGGCTCTGATACCAATTTGGAACCCAGGTATAATTATAGTAACGAAATTTAGAAAAAAGAGATGTCTCAGAAATAACTGAGAATCCAGATGGAAAAGTACTTCTTAAATTTGGTTTCAGTAGAAGTTATTCAACTTTACCAAGACTAAGAAACAATTTATCTCCTAGATCTTCTTTTTCAGACTCCTTCTACACCGCTAGAAATACTAATTACAGTAGAAGAAATAAAAGTATAGATTTAGGAAGAAAAGACACAGAAGTAATCCTAGACTTCAATAGTCCTATACCTGATCAAATTATTGACCCTATAGACCAAACACCATCCTCTCCTACAGATAGTGAAATGAATAGATATTCTTCAATAAATGTTATTACGAACTCTACCTTCACGATAAATAAAAAATATCTTAGAACTGACTTTAATTCAAGAAAAAACAAAGATAAAAGGAATTGGTTCCTAAGTTTTGAAGAAAGTCATAGAAATAAAATTAGAGAAATTTGGTATTCTGAAATGGAGAAAACTCAATGTAATATTCTTTTCTTCACTCGGTTCAAATATTATCTTAAGAAAAACGGAATAGAACACCCTTTTAATTATAAGTCTATAGAAGTACAGACTAGACTTACCAAAACTTGCAACAATGGTAGTATCGTCAGTTTTGTGGCATGCAATGAAATGAGCCATTTTAGAGAATCTATCAACCACTACAAAGATTGAATCCCTCCCCTTCTTAGTTCTAGGCAACCCAACTATAAAATCCATAGAAATGTCTTCCCAAGGGGCTGAGGGGGTCGGCATAAGCTTAGCTTTGGCTTTAATGCAATCTATGCTAGATCTTAAGGCAATGTTCTACATCCCTAAGCATATGTGGCCAATAAAAGTATGATTTCAGTGTATTATATGTCTTATCCCGTCCAAAATGTCCCATTAAACCACCACTATGGGCTTCACTAACAAGTAGTAATCTTAATGAACATCGAGGAATACACACTTGATCTTTTCGAAATAAGAATCCATGAGATGGTCCGATCTTCGACAACAAGCAAGAATAATCAAGAACTAATAAAGAAACTCAAGAACTTAATCAAGATCGATCAAGAACTATAAAGACGCAGCAAGAACTAACAAGAAAGATGCAAGATTTATGCAAGACTCAACAAGAACGCAGCAAGACTTCAAGAACTCGACCAAGAATTGATCAAGAACTCCAAGAACGACGCAAGACAGCAACAAGAACAATAAAGACTCGATAAAGATAGATAAAGACTCGAAATTTAAGATGCAAGAATTGAAAGACACGACCGATAAGGACTGAAACGATCTATGCAGAACAAGATAAAGACCCCAGGCCTCCTCAGAGGGTAGGAACCAATACCAATGACTACACAACCCGCCTCTACAACCCTACACAATCAAGCGGACAGCTTGAAGGCACAAGGAGGGGGCTTGTGGATACTAGATTCACCAAGTCTTGCGAAGTTGATGAACGGCAAAGCAAACCAAGCTGAGATAGATACCAATTCGTGATCAACGAGCACATCTCTAGTTAGATCAACAAGACACTCCATGTGTTTCACACAATTTGAGAGATCTAAATTCTATTCATCATGTTCTAATTGAATTACAATAGGAGAACTCGGAATATATAGGCCACACAGGGCTGTTGGGCCGAGTTAGATGATAGAATAAGATAAAACTAACATCTAATGGAAATAATAAAAATAACCTTAAAGTTTCCTAAAATAACTTAAGTAAAAGAAATACTAAAAATAGGAAATAAACATAATGTTCCAAAACTTAACAAAATCCCGTCAAAACCAGCAGCAGCTCAAAGAATGTGGATTTCGGCCAAGCTATAGGACGAATCTGGAAAAACCTTCAACAGCAAAGTTGTAGATCTCTTCGTCCTCGTTCCAACAAGGTATGGCACGCCTCAATCCGATCAATATTGAATCCGTACGACCCATTTTACAGAGACGTCGAAAAGCTGTCAAGTTGCTGAACAAATGTAAAAACGCCAAGCTTCCACCTTTGTACCTTCTCCCATGGTGGAGCTTTCTTCTTCCTCTTGATAAGGACATCATCCGAAGGTGTCTTGGATGGTCCCGCATCAATCTCCCTTTCTTGAAAAGGATTCGTCCTCGAATCCAAGGTCGCATTTGATTCCGCAAAGGCATCCACACGAACTCCTGGATCGAATACCACATGTCCATGGAAACCCTTCTCAAGGCTGATTGGTGTAGGGATTGACCACTCCTCGATGGTTATTATCTCAGCTTCATCTACAAAATCAAGAAAAGAAATTTTATGAGTGCATAATTCAGATTCCACATTAATGCCATGATGTTCTAACTTAATATGCACTTGAGCTTGGTCAATGATCCCTAAGTTTACATCCAATGCTAGCAAGTTTTCTTCCTTTTTCAAGGCTGAATTTTCAATTAATTCAAGGCTAGCAATAGTAGAAGAATTTGCACCATCAATGATCATATTACAAATATCGCCTTTTTCCAAACATTTAGTATGACACAATTCTTCTCTTTGATTATTATCACAAGGCATAGGTTGAACACTTAAAACTTTATTAACAATCAAAGAATCATCATGCTCGTATTCAATGCAATCATTATCAACATAGGCTAGTACGTTTAGATCTTCATCATTATTAACAACATGCTCTATATTTCCAACAACAAGAGAATTATCTATGGTAGAAGAAACATTATGTTGAGTAGAAATAGGATGAGTTTCTTCCCTTTCAATTGGTGACACTTCATCTCTGGGTGAGACTCCTTGTACAAACACCGTATTAGAGCCAAAATGATGAAGTTCTATTGTCGTAAAGCTTTTATCTATCTTAGCCATGTCATTATTGAACTTTACCAACATCTCATTCATGGCGTTCATGGTGATCATCAAGGTGTTGAATTGCTCGGGAGTCACGGTGGTGCTGGAGTTATTAACCTGATTAGACATAGCAAATAAAAGAAACAAAGAACTATGTAAAAGGTTAGATAAAATATAAACAGCTCACAATTGTGTTTCGCTCACACTCCCTCTCTGATTGATATATCACGCTTGCTAGGGCAATCCGCTTTGGGCAAATCAATTACCAAGCAAAGACTAAATAAATCAAGGTATGTAATGACTGAAACGAACAACAAAGCACTCGTCAAAAGGGTAAGAGCACTCGACAGCAGTTGTAAACAATAGATTCAAGCAAAGCAGATGGGTAATTGCAATGAATCAATTCGACGCACAAAGAGATCACTCGGCAAGGGCTGAGATCACTCGACACACACAAGAGAGAACTCGGCAAGGGCTGAGAACTCTTCGACACAAACACAACAGCACTCGACAATGGGGAGAAGTGCTCGACACAGCCAAAAATTAACTCGACAAGGCTGTAACAAAAAGAAATAGAAGAAACACAAGAGAAAGTAAGGAAATTTACCTCTTTTGATTGAAAAACCTCAAGTTATGATGTTATAGTTGCAAGGTAGGGTTTCAATTATGTGGAGGTGTATGTGTTTAGGTTTAGGGCTGTCGACAAGGGCTATGGAGAATCACCAAAAAGTTGAGTCCTTTAGGTTTTTCTTGCACTAGATCAAAAAACAACAACCAAACACTTTCTCTCTTTTTTTTTTTTTTTTTTTGTAATTTTCGGATCTGTTTTCTCTTTTTTTTTAAAAAAAAATATGAAACTAATGCAAGAAAATACTCAACTTGATATGTAGGACTCGAAAATTGGTATAGATGGTGATAAAAGATAGAAATTCAGCCCTAAAGATGTATTTATAGGTGAGGCTTTTGTTTATCTTTGTTAAGTGGATCTATCTAAGGCCTTAAAGATAAATGATAGATAAATATGATTTATATCCACCAAAAATCAGATTTTTTGTAAAGGCAATAAATAAATGGAATTTAGATAGAAGATAGAACAAATATGCCAAAGATAGAAAAGATAGAAAAGATAGAACACTAGGGTTTCTTTGTGTGTGAATGGGGCTGTCGACCAAAGCTACTCGACTATGGGGACAAGAGGCTTGCCGTCGGCTAGGAGAGTGACACAAGGGTTGTTGATACGGGGTTAGCCGTGTGATGGTCCGATCTTCGACAACAAGCAAGAACTAAACAAGAAACAAGAAAGACTTAAAGAACGCAGCAAGAACAATGCAAGATTCGACCAAGATAGATCAAGATCGATCAAGAATGTAACAAGACTCGACAAGAACTGATAAAGAATGATAAAGACTCGAAATTTGTAAACAAGAATTGAAAGACACGACCTGATATGGACTGAGTCGATCTATGCAGAACAAGATAAAGACCCCAGGCCTCCTCAGAGGGTAGGAACCAATACCAATGACTATATAACCCGCCTCTACAACCCTACACAATCAAGCAGACAACTTGAAGGCACAAGGAGGGGGCTTGTGGATGCTTGATAGCACCAATCCTATGACGACAATCGACACACACCATGCATGATGGATAGCACCAATCCTATGACGAGAATCGACACACACCAAACATGTGATAGCACCAACCCACCAAAGAGGATCAACACACACAAGACAAACCAAGCTAAAAACAACACATCGAAACCTATCCCACGCAGGGGAACTCGGTTCCTCCCTAGGAGAACTCCCCAAATATGACTTTTGTCAAAAATTCAATTCTAATATCTCTCCTTTTATTGAATGAATAAAAACGTCTTAAATAGAAAACATAATCCTAGATAAAATCAAACTACTTGGTGGCCAAGGAAATATCTTAAAGATAGATTTCCCTTTTCCACTTTATTTATCCTAGAAAATAAATATAAAAACTAATTAGATATAATATCAATTGATTGAAAAGTCAACTAATAGATATTATTCTAATTTACATTATTCCTAAATGAATATAAGGATAAAGTAATAAATTAAATATGGAAAGATAAGTATTTTCGTCCAAACAGTGAACAGCTGCAAAGATGTAGAATTTCGGCCATGTTCTCGGTGGATTCTGGAAAAACCTTCAACAGTAAAGTTGTAGGTCTCTTCGTCCTCGTTCCGACAAGGTATGGCACGATCCAATCCGATTAATATGGACTCCTAACGACCCATTTTACTGAGACGTCGCAAAGCTGTCAAATCTGCTGAACGAATCCAAACGTGTTGATAAGCACCACTTGTTTTCCCTTCATCATTCTCCCTTTCTTGAAAAGGATTCGTCCTCGAATCCGGGATGTTATTTGAGCAAGGAGATGCAATTTGTGGTGGTGTAGGCGAACAGATGGTGGTGGCGGATGCAACTTGACGACGCTATGGGACTGTCTTTGGGAGAAAAAAAAAATTGTGTTTTTAGTGTGGTGGTAGAGTCGGCCAAGAGAGATCTATGGGGACAGAACTAGGCTGCCGTCGGCTGCTAAGGCACACAACAAGGGTTGTGCTAAGTCGTGGTCGACTCCACTGGTCTCGGCTAGGCTTTGTGTTTAGGTCTATTTTTGTGTTTTTGTGTTTAGGAAAAGAAAAAGACTCAATCTTGATGTCGGAAACCAAAGCTCTGATGCCAATTTGATACGGGGTTAGCCGTGTGATGGTCCGATCTTCGACAACAAGCAAGAACTAAACAAGAAACAAGAAAGACTTAAAGAGCGCAGCAAGAACAATGCAAGATTCGACCAAGATAGATCAAGATCGATCAAGAATGTAACAAGACTCGACAAGAACTGATAAAGAATGATAAAGACTCGAAATTTGTAAACAAGAATTGAAAGACACGACCTGATATGGACTGAGTCGATCTATGCAGAACAAGATAAAGACCCCAGGCCTCCTCAGAGGGTAGGAACCAATACCAATGACTATATAACCCGCCTCTACAACCCTACACAATCAAGCAGACAACTTGAAGGCACAAGGAGGGGGCTTGTGGATGCTTGATAGCACCAATCCTATGACGACAATCGACACACACCATGCATGATGGATAGCACCAATCCTATGACGAGAATCGACACACACCAAACATGTGATAGCACCAACCCACCAAAGAGGATCAACACACACAAGACAAACCAAGCTAAAAACAACACATCGAAACCTATCCCACGCAGGGGAACTCGGTTCCTCCCTAGGAGAACTCTCCAAATATGACTTTTGTCAAAAATTCAATTCTAATATCTCTCCTTTTATTGAATGAATAAAAACGTCTTAAATAGAAAACATAATCCTAGATAAAATCAAACTACTTGGTGGCCAAGGAAATATCTTAAAGATAGATTTCCCTTTTCCACTTTATTTATCCTAGAAAATAAATATAAAAACTAATTAGATATAATATCAATTGATTGAAAAGTCAACTAATAGATATTATTCTAATTTACATTATTCCTAAATGAATATAAGGATAAAGTAATAAATTAAATATGGAAAGATAAGTATTTTCGTCCAAACAGTGAACAGCTGCAAAGATGTAGAATTTCGGCCATGTTCTCGGTGGATTCTGGAAAAACCTTCAACAGCAAAGTTGTAGATCTCTTCGTCCTCGTTCCGACAAGGTATGGCACGATCCAATCCGATTAATATGGACTCCTAACGACCCATTTTACTGAGACGTCGCAAAGCTGTCAAATCTGCTGAACGAATCCAAACGTGTTGATAAGCACCACTTGTTTTCCCTTCATCAGTTGTGCACACTGATCTGGTCGACTCCACGGTCTCGGGTAGGCTTGTGTTTAGGCTATGCAACCACAACAAACACAAACAAAAGATTAGTGCAATAATCAATTCAAGAATACAAGAAGTAAAAGACCAAAACAAGAAAAGGACTCCTTTTTTGTGGTTTTTGTGTTTATGAAAAGAAAAGACTCAATCTTGATGTCGGAAACCAAAGCTCTGATGCCAATTTGATACGGGGTTAGCCGTGAGATGGTCCGATCTTCGACAACAAGCAAGAATAATCAAGAACTAATAAAGAAACTCAAGAACTTAATCAAGATCGATCAAGAACTATAAAGACGCAGAAAGAACTAACAAGAAAGATGCAAGATTTATGCAAGACTCAACAAGAACGCAGCAAGACTTCAAGAACTCGACCAAGAATTGATCAAGAACTCCAAGAACGACGCAAGACAGCAACAAGAACAATAAAGACTCGATAAAGATAGATAAAGACTCGAAATTTAAGATGCAAGAATTGAAAGACACGACCGATAAGGACTGAAACGATCTATGCAGAACAAGATAAAGACCCCAGGCCTCCTCAGAGGGTAGGAACCAATACCAATGACTACACAACCCGCCTCTACAACCCTACACAATCAAGCGGACAACTTGAAGGCATAAGGAGGGGGCTTGTGGATACTAGATTCACCAAGTCTTGCGAAGTTGATGAACGGCAAAGCAAACCAAGCTGAGATAGATACCAATTCGTGATCAACGAGCACAGCTCTAGTTAGATCAACAAGACACTCCATGTGTTTCACACAATTTGAGAGATCTAAATTCTATTCATCATGTTCTAATTGAATTACAATAGGAGAACTCGGAATATATAGGCCACACAGGGCTGTTGGGCCGAGTTAGATGATAGAATAAGATAAAACTAACATCTAATGGAAATAATAAAAATAACCTTAAAGTTTCCTAAAATAACTTAAGTAAAAGAAATACTAAAAATAGGAAATAAACATAATGTTCCAAAACTTAACAAAATCCCGTCCAAACCAGCAGCAGCTCAAAGAATGTGGATTTCGGCCAAGCTATAGGACGAATCTGGAAAAACCTTCAACAGCAAAGTTGTAGATCTCTTCGTCCTCGTTCCAACAAGGTATGGCACGCCTCAATCCGATCAATATTGAATCCGTACGACCCATTTTACAGAGACGTCGAAAAGCTGTCAAGTTGCTGAACGAATGTAAAAACGCCAAGCTTCCACCTTTGGACCTTCTCCCATGGTGGAGCTTTCTTCTTCCTCTTGATAAGGACATCATCCGAAGGTGTCTTGGATGGTCCCGCATCAATGTATATAGAAGCCATCGAAAGGACCTGATTCTAAGCATTTTCGAAAAGTGTTATGATACGGGGTTAGCCGTGTGATGGTCCGATCTTCGACAACAAGCAAGAACTAAACAAGAAACAAGAAAGACTTAAAGAACGCAGCAAGAACAATGCAAGATTCGACCAAGATAGATCAAGATCGATCAAGAATGTAACAAGACTCGACAAGAACTGATAAAGAATGATAAAGACTCGAAATTTGTAAACAAGAATTGAAAGACACGACCTGATATGGACTGAGTCGATCTATGCAGAACAAGATAAAGACCCCAGGCCTCCTCAGAGGGTAGGAACCAATACCAATGACTACACAACCCGCCTCTACAACCCTACACAATCAAGCGGACAACTTGAAGGCACAAGGAGGGGGCTTGTGGATACTAGATTCACCAAGTCTTGCGAAGTTGATGAACGGCAAAGCAAACCAAGCTAAAACAAACCAATTCGATGATCAACGAGCACAGCTCTAGTTGGATCAACAAGACACTCCATGTGTTTCACACAATTTGAGAGATCTAAATTCTATTCATCATGTTCTAATTGAATTACAATAGGAGAACTCGGAATATATAGGCCACGCAGGGCTGTTGGGCCGAGTTAGATGATAGAATAAGATAAAACTAACATCTAATGGAAATAATAAAAATAACCTTAAAGTTTCCTAAAATAACTTAAGTAAAAGAAATACTAAAAATAGGAAATAAACATAATGTTCCAAAACTTAACAAAATCCCGTCAAAACCAGCAGCAGCTCAAAGAATGTGGATTTCGGCCAAGCTATTGGATGAATCTGGAAAATCCTTCAACAGCAAAGTTGTAGATCTCTTCGTCCTCGTTCCAACAAGGTATGGCACGCCTCAATCCGATCAATATTGAATCCGTACGACCCATTTTACAGAGACGTCGAAAAGCTGTCAAGTTGCTGAACGAATGTAAAAACGCCAAGCTTCCACCTTTGGACCTTCTCCCATGGTGGAGCCTTCTTCTTCCTCTTGATAAGGACATCATCCGAAGGTGTCTTGGATGGTCCCGCATCATGTTACCAAAATCTAGATCAGATTCATATAATTCCTTTATGTAAACAAAGCCTAAGACTCTAGAATCCAAAGTGGTTAAAAGCACATGTCGTCTAGCTAAAGCATTAGAATCGAAATCGGCTATTAGAACATGTCTCCTAGATAATGCATCGGCAACCACATTGTCTTTGCCTTTCTTATACTTAATTACATAAGGAAATGTTTCTATGAACTCCATCCATCTACCATGTCTCCTATCAAGTTTATTTTAAAGTGTTTTAATGATTCATGATCAGTTCTAAGAATAAACTCGCTAGGCCATAGATAGTGAGACCATGTCATAAGTACTCGAAACAAAGCATACAATTCCTTATCATAGGTAGAGTAATTAAGACAAGCACCTTTCAACTTCTCAGAAATTCTAGCAATAGGCTTACCTCCCTGCATAAGGACTCCACCAATTCCTACTCCGCTAGCATCACACTCGACCTCAAAAGGCTGAGTAAAGTCCGGCAAAGCTAGTAGAGGTGCGTGAGTCAGCTTATCCTTAAGTGTGTTGAATGCGTCCTCCTGAGCTGCTCCCCATGTGAACTCACTCCTTTTCTTTGTAAGCTCTGTTAGTGGGGCTGAGATGGTGCTGAAATCTCGCACAAAGCGTCGGTAGAAGCTCGCAAGACCTTGGAAGCTGCGTACATGGCCTATGTTGGTGGGGGTCGGCCACTCTTGGATGGCTTTAATCTTTGATTCATCAACACGCAGTCCTTTAGAGCTCACTACAAATCCAAGAAAAGACACTTGTTCATTACATAATTCACACTTCTTTAGATTAGCATACAAGCGTTCAATTCTTAGTGTTTTAAGCACTTCTCTAAGATGTGATTCATGTTCATTAGAAGACTTGCTATAAATCAGAATATCATCAAAGTAAACAACAACAAACTTTCCAATGAAATCTCGAAGCACACGATTCATTAAGCGCATGAAAGTACCAGGAGCATTAGTTAAACCAAAAGGCATAACTAACCACTCATATAAGCCTAGCTTAGTCTTAAAAGCTGTTTTCCATTCATCTCCCTTTTTCATTCTAATATGATGATAGCCACTTCTAAGATCAATTTTAGAGAATATAGAGGCTCCATGTAACTCATCTAGCATATCATCTAATCTAGGAATAGGGTGACGATATTTAATAGTGATGTTGTTAATAGCCCTTCAATCTACACACATTCTCCATGATCCATCTTTCTTAGAGACTAATAACACAGGCACAGCACTAGGACTTAAGCTAATTCGAATGTAACCCTTATCCAACAGTTCCTGGACTTGGGTTTGGACCTCTTGGGTCTCAGTGGGATTCATACGATACGCAGGTCTATTAGGCAATGTAGCCCCTGGAATAAGATCAATTTGATGCTCGATTCCACGAATAGGGGGTAGACCTGGTGGTATTTCATCGGGAAACACATCCTTAAACTCCTCAAGAAGAGCGAGAATGTTCGATGGAAGAGAAGCTTTAAGCTCTTCACTCAACATGATCAAGCTCTTGCAAAGGCGCATAAGAATAGTTCCACCATCCGCAAATTCGTCCAGGAATGTGCTTTTGGAGACCAAGAACACACTCTTAGCTCGAGTTTGAGGATCCACTTGGCTCGACTGAGCCTCCTGATCTAACTCACCTTTACTTACCTTCCGCTTCTCAATCTCATCAGCTACTTGTATAGGCGTCATAGGTTTGAGAATGACATTCTTTCCCTGAAAAGTAAAGGTATAGCGATTAGTAAACCCATCATGAATAACCTTTCGATCAGATTGCCAAGGACGGCCTAATAGAATATGACAAGCTTGCATAGGCACAATATCACATAAAACATCATCTTCATAATGTCCTAGTTTAATATGCACTTTAACTTGTCTATGAACTTTTAATAAGACACAATCATTCATCCAATACAATTTGTAAGGTCTAGGGTGTTGGACAGTAGGTAAATGCAATTTGTCAACCATTTCTTGACTAGCTAAATTACAGCAACTACCTTCATCAATGATCACATTTACAACCTTTCCTTTAACTAGACAACGAGTATGAAATAAGTTTTCTCTTTGATTATCTTCACATGGTGTAGGAACAACACTTAAAACTCTTCTAACAATCAAAGATTCTCCATGTTCATATTCAACCTCATTATCATCATTTTCATAGCAAACAAGGTTTAGGTTCTGATCATTATCATTATTAGCATTCTCATCATGTTCATCACAAGAGTTTTCAGATTCATATTCTCCAAATTGATTAACCATGAGAGTTTTCTTATTAGGGCAATCCTTCATATAATGTCCTCTACCTTGGCATTTAAAGCATACAATATCTCTAGAACGAGTGGTAGAAGGGTTAGGATTACTCCCTTTGGGACCAGTAGATGTCCCAGACGATTCTCGTCCATTCCATGGGCCTTTACCCTTGTCGAGGGGCTGTTGGGGCTGTCGACCTTCACTCCTCCATTGGGGCTGCTGAGCTCGCTCCCTAGAGCCCATCTCCGAGCGCCCTTGGGGCTGTTGGGGCCGAGATTGGCGCCACCCTTGTTGCTGGCCACTCCTACTGAACTTTTACATCTAGCTATGAAAGTAGAAAAGGGACAACGCTGTCGCCTCGTGGTGATGGACCATTTCGGATCAAGAAGAGAGTGGGCGACAATGCCTACCAATTGGAGCTTCCTGGAGACATGGGCGTGAGCGCTACATTCAACGTCGCAGATCTAATCCCTTACTTCGCTGTGGATGAAGACTTGGATTCGTGGTCGAATCCTTTTCAAGAAGGGGAGGTTGATGCGGGACCATCTTCTACAACTCCAGACACACCCATCATACTTGGAGAAGGACCAATGACTCGAGCTAGAGCTAAGAAGCTTCAGAGAGACTCATTCAACTTTGTGGGTCATGCTTTGTTCTCGAGCAAGGTTCAACTCCCCGAGCCAACATTGAAGACATACATGTGCATTGGAGCACAAGTGGAGGCCGAGCCACCTTAAACATGCTTGGGCCGAATTTCATTAAGTGTTAATGTCTAATTTCAGCTTATGAACATTATTGGGCTGAATTGGGCTTTTCTTAATTCGTCTTTTTAAAACCTTATTTACTTATGTTCTTAGGTTTATTTCATTAAGCCCATTAGTTATTAGTTTTATCTTTCTATCTAGTTAGGCCGGCCAGAACAGCCCCTAGGGCCTTTATAATGCCGAGTTTTCCTTGTAAACAAATTGGAACATTCATAATACAGAAAGTATTCTTCTCAAATGTGTGAAACACGTAGACAGAGAGATCAGGCCGGATTGAGTTGTGCTCTTCGTGATCTTGAATTGATTGATAATCTCAGCTTGGTTTGCTTTGCCGTTCATCAACTTCGTAAGACTTGGTGAGTCTAGTATCCACAAGCCCCCTCCTTGTGCCTTCAAGTTGTCCGCTTGATTGTGTAGGGTTGTAGAGGCGGGTTGTGTAGTCATTGGTATTGGTTCCTACCCTCTGAGGAGGCCTGGGGTCTTTATTTTGTTCTGCATAGATCGACTCAGCCCTTATCGGTCGTGTCTTTTCATTCTTTGTTGCAATTTCGAGTCTTTATCGAGTCTTGTTCAACTTCTTTGAGTCGACATTGAGGACAGCCTCTGTTCTTGGTGTTTCTTGGTCGATCTTGTCCTATCTTGATCGATTCTTGAGAGTCTTGCTGCGTTTCTTTGCTTTCTTGTTGAGTCTTGCATAAATCTTGCATCTTTCTTGTTATTTCTTGCTGCGTTCTTTGAGTTCTTTATCGTTCTTGATTAAGTTCTTGAGTTTCTTTATTAGTTCTTGATTATTCTTGCTTGTTGTCGAAGATCGGACCAACCTACGGCTAACCCCGTATCAAGAGTGTTAGGAATAAAAAAATGCAAAAGAACAGACACTTATGATGTTAGAGATTCGAATCATCAGGTGTAGGTGTGGGCTTTCTTTACGTGACATAATAAGAAACAAGACTATACAGGAAAAAGTAAGGATCATCGATATTTAGGCTAAGTTACGGGAGTCGAGACTATGATGGTATGATCATGTGTAGAAGAGAGACCCAAGTGTGCGATTGCGTAGATGTGACAACCTGACTATCGAAAATTTTCGTTGTAACAGAGTTCGGCCAAAGAAAAGGTGGGAGGAGTTTGTTAGACAAGACCATAGCTGTTTTGAGACTCATTGTGATGCGGGACCATCCAAGACACCTTCGGATGATGTCCTTATCAAGAGGAAGAAGAAGGCTCCACCATGGGAGAAGGTCCAAAGGTGGAAGCTTGACGTTTAGCTCGTTCATAGTCATTTGACAGCTTTTTGACGTCTCTGTAAAATGGGTCGTACGGATTCAATATTTATCGGATTGAGGCGTGCCATATGTTGTTGGAACGAGGACGAAGAGATCTAGAACTTTTCTGTTGAAGGTTTTTCCAGATTCAACCTCGGAATTGGCCGAAAATGCACATCTTTGCAAGCTGTCACTGTTTTGACGGGATTTTACTAAGTGTTGGAACCCCATTTCGCCTAGTGTTCCTATTGGGCCGAAATTGGGCTATTTTAAGTGTTATTTCTAGAGATCTTATTTACTTATGATTTTAGGTGTTTTAATTAGATGTTAGATATTATCTTTCTATCATTAAACTCGGCCCATCCGGCCTTAGCATAGCTTATATATTTCGATTTCATACATTGTAAACATTCAGCTTTCAATGAATAGAATTAGTTCTCTCAAACTTGTGTGAAACACATTGAGTGATGTTGATCCAACTAGAGCTGTGCTCGTTGATCACGAATTGGTATCTATCTCAGCTTGGTTTGCTTTGTGTTCATCAACTTCGCAAGACTTGGTGAATCTAGTATCCACAAGCCCCCTCCTTGTGCCTTCAAGTTGTCCGCTTGATTGTGTAGGGTTGTAGAGGCGGGTTGTGTAGTCATTGGTATTGGTTCCTACCCTCTGAGGAGGCCTGGGGTCTTTATCTTGTTCTGCATAGATCGTTTCAGTCCTTATCGGTCGTGTCTTTATTATCAATTTCGAGTCTTTATTAATCTTGTCAAGTCTTTCTTTGTTTCTTGCTGCGTTCTTTACTTTCTTGGTCGATCTTGGACTGTTCTTGGTCAAGATCTTGCGTTTCTTTGCTTTCTTGTTGAGTCTTGTTCAGTTCTTGCTTCCGTTCTTTAGTTTCTTGCTTGTTGTCGAAGATCGGACCACCTCACGGCTAACCCCGTATCAAATTGGCATCAGAGCTTTGGTTTCCGACATCAAGATTGAGTCTTTTCTTTTCATAAACACAAAAACCACAAAAAAGAGTCCTTTTCTTGTTTTGGTCTTTTACTTCTTGCATTCTTGAATTGATTATTGCACTAATCTTTTGTTTGTGTTTGTTGTGGTTGCATAGCCCAAACACAAGCCTACCCGAGACCGTGGAGTCGACCAGATCAGTGTGCACAACCCTTGTGTCACTCTCCTAGCCGACGGCAAGCCTCTTGTCCCCATAGTCGAGTAGCTTTGGTCGACAGCCCCATTCACACACAAAGAAACCCTAGTGTTCTATCTTTTCTATCTTTGGCATATTTGTTCTATCTTCTCTCTAAATTCCATTTATTTATTGCCTTTACAAAAAATCTGATTTTTGGTGGATATAAATCATATTTATCTATCATTTATCTTTAAGGCCTTAGATAGATCCACTTACCAAAGATAAACAAAAGCCTCACCTATAAATACATCTTTAGGGCTGAATTTCTATCTTTTATCACCATCTATACCAATTTTCGAGTCCTACATATCAAGTTGAGTATTTTCTTGCATTAGTTTCATATTTAAAAAAAAAGAAAAAGAAAACAGATCCGAAAATTACAAAAAAAAAAAAAAAAAAAGAGGGAGAAAGTGTTTGTTAGTTGTTTGTTGATCTAGTGCAAGAAAGCTCCAAGGACTAAGCTTTTTGGTGATTTCCATAGCCCTTGTCGACATACCCTAAACCTAAACACATTACCTTACCTCCACAAAATTGAAACCCTACCTTGCAACTACAACATCATAACTTAAGGTTTTCAATCAAAAGAGGTGAATTTCCATTCTTTCTTGAGTTTTTCTATTCTTTCTCTTTGTTTACAGCTTTGTCGAAGTTGTTTGCTAGCTGTGTCGAGTACTTTTATTCTCTTGAAGTGCTATTGTGTGTGTGTGTCGAAGAGATCTCCCCCTGGTCGAGTTCTCTTTTGTTTGAGTCGAGTACTTGTTTTGCTGTTCGAGTACTCATTAGTCTATTTCGAGTTGATTCTTGCTGATTGTTGCTTGGATCAAATTGATTATTGCTGTTATCGAGTTGTATTTGCTTGAGTCGAGTGATCTTGACCCCTGTCGAGTTCTCTCTTGAGTTTGTCGAGTACTACAGCCCCTTGTTGAGTACTCTTGTGTGTTGTTTCATTCATTCTCTTAATTGCATACTTTGATTGCTTAGTTCTTTTGCTTGGTTGTTGATTTGCCCAAAGCGGATTGCCCTAGCAAGCTTGACATATCAATCAGAGAGGGAGTGTGAGCGAAACCCAATTGTGAGGTGTTTATATTTTATCTAACCTTTTACATAGTTCTTTGTTTCTTTTATTTGCTATGTCTAATCAGGTTAACAACTCCAGCACCACCGTGACTCCCGAGCAATTCAACACCTTGATGATCACCATGAACGCCATGAATGAGATGTTGGTAAAGTTCAATAATGACATGGCTAGGATAGATAAAAGCTTTACGACAATAGAGCTTCAGCATTTTGGCTCTAATACGGTGTTTGTACAAGGAGTCTCACCCAGAGATGAAGTGTCACCAATTGAAAGGGAAGAAACTCATCCTATTTCTACTCAACATAATGTTTCTTCTACCATATAGATAATTCTCTTGTTGCTGGAAATATAGAGCATGTTGTTAATAATGATCAAGATCTAAACTTACTAGCCTATGTTGATAATGATTGCATTGAATATGAGCATGATGATTCTTTGATTGTTAATAAAGTTTTAAGTGTTCAACCTATGCCTTGTGATAATAATCAAAGAGAAGAATTGTGTCATACTAAATGTTTGGAAAAAGGCGATATTTGTAATATGATCATTGATGCTGAAAATTCTTCTTCTATTGCTAGCCTTGAATTAATTGCAAATCCAACTTTGAATAAGGATGGAAAATTGCTAGCTTTGGATGGAAACTTAGGGATTCATGACCAAGTTCAAGTGCATATTAATTTAGAACATCAGGAAGATAACATGAAATACGAATTATGCCCTAATAAAGTTTCTTTTCCTGATTTTGTAGATGACACTGAGACAAAAACCATCGAGGAGTGGTCAATCCCTACACCAATCGTCCTTGAGATGGATTTCCATGGGCATATGGTGTTCGATCCAGGAGCTCGTGTGGCTGCATGTGCGGAATCATATATGACCTTGGATTCGAGGACGAATCCTTTTCAAGAAAGGGAGATTGATGCGGGACCATCCAAGACACCTTCGGATGATGTCCTTATCAAGAGGAAGAAGAATGCTCCACCATGGGAGAAGGTCCAAAGGTGGAAGCTTGACGTTTAGCTCGTTCATAGTCATTTGACAGCTTTTTGACGTCTCTGTAAAATGGGTCGTACGGATTCAATATTTATCGGATTGAGGCGTGCCATATCTTGTTGGAACGAGGACGAAGAGATCTACAAATTTTCTGTTGAAGGTTTTTCCAGATTCAACCTCGAAATTGGCCGAAAATGCACATCTTTGCAAGCTGTCACTGTTTTGACGGGATTTTACTAAGTGTTGGAACCCCATTTCGCCTAGTGTTCCTATTGGGCCGAAATTGGGCTATTTTAAGTGTTATTTCTAGAGATCTTATTTACTTATGATTTTAGGTGTTTTAATTAGATGTTAGATATTATCTTTCTATCATTAAACTCGGCCCATCAAGCCTTAGCATAGCTTATATATTTCGATTTCATACATTGTAAACATTCAGCTTTCAATGAATAGAATTAGTTCTCTCAAACTTGTGTGAAACACATTGAGTGATGTTGATCCAACTAGAGCTGTGCTCGTTGATCACGAATTGGTATCTATCTCAGCTTGGTTTGCTTTGTGTTCATCAACTTCGCAAGACTTGGTGAATCTAGTATCCACAAGCCCCCTCCTTGTGCCTTCAAGTTGTCCGCTTGATTGTGTAGGGTTGTAGAGGCGGGCCGTATCACATTGAGGAGATGGCACATGATAGGGTAGGGCAGTGGAGGAGTACGATCTAATTAGATGAGGGGTAACAGTGTGAGGCATGTCATCCATTGTTCTTCCTTGGCATGTAACTCCTTTTCTATCGCTTTTCACTTTATACTTTATCTTATCTTATCTTATCTTATCTTATCTTATCTTATCTTGTGCTTGAATTTGGGGACTTCCGACTTTGGGGGTTTGGGGACTTGCCGAGTGAATTCGCTAGATTTAGCAAAACCATTAAGTTCAAACATAACCCTTTGTTAATTGAAATTTGTAGATTGAATTTTGGGACTTGCCGTCTGATTTGGGATTTTGTTAATTGAATTCTATTATTTAAAATTTACTGGATAACTTGATTCAAGATGCAACTGGTTGAATTTTGGGAGTTTTTATTTAAATTTTAGGGATTTTTTATTCACTAATGATTTACAGTTTATTGGTTTCTAAATTCAGGACATAATGGTGCAAAACTGAAGAAGCTAACAAAAGTCAGAGTAAAAAATCTATTGGGAGGCCCCATGTTTTTGTTAGCACTGATGTCCATTAAAATAGCCATGTTTTTATGCACATTTTAGCTCCTTATTCTATATACTTTGCATATTTCGGGCTGGGAATATGTTGAATTTATGTAATATATGCTTATTTGCAAGAAATAGAGGTCTACATAAGTTTTGGTTTAATATTGCAGAATTTGGAGCCATTCCGGGACAAAACCAAGAAGAAAAGAAGGAAGCAAAGTTTTACTCGATTTCGAGGAGCATTCCTCGACATCGACAAAAATGGTGAAGCAGAGCCGGATCGAGCAACACTTGATCGAGGAAAGCAGGAGAAGAAAGGAACTCGAGTAACCTTTTCCTCGATGTCGACATAATTGCTCGATACCAACTAAACCCAGCAGCTACCCGCGTTTGAGGATCCGAAGAGATGCTACTCGAGAAAGCCAAGCAAGCCGAGATCGACAAAACTCTTCGAGATCGACCAATTTGGTCGATGTCGACAAAAAATGATCTCTGGGCCGCGACGCTGTTGGGCCTGTCCGAAGTCGAGTTGGCTTGCTTGGGCTCAAAGAAAGTCCGAATCTATCAAGTCTATCAAGGTTTATCCAAGGAGAGAAGATTATTCATTAATTTAGATATTTAGTGATACGGGGTTAGCCGTTTGATGGTCCGATCTTCGACAACAAGCAAGAACTAAACAAGAAACAAGAAAGACTTAAAGAACGCAGCAAGAACAATGCAAGATTCGACCAAGATAGATCAAGATCGATCAAGAATGTAACAAGACTCGACAAGAACTGATAAAGAATGATAAAGACTCGAAATTTGTAAACAAGAATTGAAAGACACGACCTGATATGGACTGAGTCGATCTATGCAGAACAAGATAAAGACCCCAGGCCTCCTCAGAGGGTAGGAACCAATACCAATGACTACACAACCCGCCTCTACAACCCTACACAATCAAGCGGACAACTTGAAGGCACAAGGAGGGGGCTTGTGGATACTAGATTCACCAAGTCTTGCAAAGTTGATGAACGGCAAAGCAAACCAAGCTGAGATATGTATCAATCGATGATCAATGAGCACAGCTCTAATTGAATCAACAAACACTCGATGGTGTAAACACTCTTTATGAGAGAATTGTAATTATCAAAGTTCCAATTTGTTTACATGGAAGAATCGAAAATATATAGGCCCTAAGGCTGAGTTTGGCCGGCCATAGTAGATAGAAATAGATAGATCTAATTACTAATGGGCTTAATGAAATAAACCTAAGAACATAAGTAAAATAAGGTCCTTAAAAATAATAACTAGAAAAGCCCAATTCAGCCCAATAATGTTCATAAGCTGAAATTAAGCTCTAACACTTAGATAATTTCGGCCCAAGCTTTATTCAAGGTGGCTCGGCCTCATTATGCACTCCAATGCACATATATGCCTTCATTGTTGGCTCGGGGAGTTGAACCTTGCTCGAGAACAAAGCATGACCCACAAAGTTGAATGAGTCTCTCTGAAGCTTCTTAGCTCTAGCTCGAGTCATTGGTCCTTCTCCAAGTATGATGGGTGTGTCTGGAGTTGTAGAAGATGGTCCCGCATCATTTAGATATTTCCCTTTCGATTTAATGCTTTCTTTATTTACTTTTATCTTTAGAAAGTATATAGAGATTGCTTTCCTTGATTAGGAAGGATTAAGCCCTATAAATAAAGCCCTTGGGGCTGATTTTCTAGTCATTCAATTTCAGAGAAGTAGTTCCACATAGAGTTTAGGAGTTCAAAGGTTTTAGAGTTTTGGCATTCTACGAAAGTTTGAGTGCCGGGATTGCAAAGACTTTGAATATAGTTATGCAAGTTATTTCTTTTCAATCAATGTCTGCGATTGCGATGAAGCGCGAGTAGTCCACCTACTTCTAGGGTTGGGGTGAGCCCAACTAGAGCCATGTTGGTGGATTAGTGATTGCAAAAAGGAGGTATTTTATCCTTATCTTATTCTGTTCCATGTACTTCATATTTGATTAAGAAATTGAAGAACTCATGTTGTGAAACTTGGGTAGTAATTAGGATTTCTATTCGGAAGTTTATAAATTCTAATTATGAAAAGGAATAGATGCAATTAGGGTTATTTATTGCGAGATTTATATTCCTACTTGTCGGATTGGGTGAAAGCCTTCTCGATTATCGATAAAGTCGCTGCCTTTTATGATTTATATTCCGCTTTCATGGTAATTGTTGTTGCAAACCCTAATCTTGGAACTTCTCTTTCATCCATCAGTTTAGATTCGGAATTTGCATTTATTTTACTTTATGTTCTCCTCGATTTCGACCAAACTGGTCGACGTCGACTTCTCACATTCGATCCACAAGATCGTCGTAGCTTTTGTTTCTGCAGTTCCTCGATCTCGAACAGATTTCCTCGACGTCGACAAACTTACTCGATATCGACCAAAAACAGAGACTGCCGCTTGCTCAGTTCGACTTGCCTGACCTTCTGTCGACTAACCTTAGTCGAGGTCGAGAACCCTGAAGTCGACTTCTGCCCGTGAGATTCCTCCTCTGCCTAGGATCCGCTGACCAGCTTCCTCGAGGATCGAACCTGACTTCCTTTTGCTGGATCGGGAGGGAGTCTTGAACATTATTTGCTGGGATCCAATTGGTTTGCTTTACACTATACGTATTTTAATTGCACTCTCGATTTCTTCCTACAACAAATTGGCGTCGTTGCCGGGGAAGCAATCATTCGTGCCTTAGGTAGTTAGATCTCACGTTTGCCTTTAAGTTTTGATTTTGCAAGTGTATGCGCTGTTCTGGTCAAACACCTGATTTTGACGCCATAGACGATCCAGAATGCCTTATTCATATCCATTCTAGACTGAAAAGGATCATGGCGACTGCCGAAACACAAACTGAGATGATTGAGAGGCTTAAGAGGGAACCAGCCACCAAAGATACTGCTCTCACCGCTGAGAGAGCACGCACTGCACATGAAACGGAGCGAAGGAGGCAAGTGGAAGCTGAGCATGCCCAGTACCCTACCACCACAGAGGATTACATGCACCCGACTCTCGTCGTGCCTGAATTGGCTATTCTAATCCCTGAGAATAACTTTGAAAATCGCACTCTTTTCCTGATTGAGATTAAAAATAATGCTTTTTACAGAATGTTTAATGAATGTCCTCTTCAACATATTACCAATTTGTTGACATGTGCCATACTCTTGCTGAAGGTACCACATTGGAATGTCATGATGAAGGCTTTTCGTTGGTCCCTGGCCGGTCCATCATTGAAGTGGCTTGAAGGTCTCCCTCCACGATCCCTCACATCATGGGCTGATATAAGGGAGGAATTTCTCAACAAATTCTTTCCTCCTGCCAAGACAGCGCTCCTCCACCAAAATATTACAGCTTTCAAACAGAAGGCTGGGGAGCCGCTAGCAAAAGCATGGGAAAGATATAAGGATCTACTGCGATCCTGCCCTAAACATGGCCAACCTCCCTACGTCGTTCAGGAGATCTTCTTCAATTCTCTTGACCTAGCCGCTAAAGATAGGATCAATCAGTATACTCATCATGAGTACAGTATACTCATTAAGAGTATCTGACAATGCCGCCAGCAGACGCGTGGGCTACCATGGACAAGCTTACTAACTGCGATAATAAATATAGGGCTCCGACAAACTACGACGAGCAAGTCCACGCCAGGCCAGCCCCATCTATGCCCCTCTATGAGCCTTCCAAAGAGATTGACCCAAATGTCAAGGAGCAATACTAGAGAGATAAGAATCGCAAGCTTCTCAAGCAAGTCAAGTATCTCTCTGTCAACCAGCCCTGCATCGAATGTGGTTCACAATGGCACACCACCACTGAGTGCCCACACACGGAGCAAGTCAGGATGGCAGAAACTCACGAGGAGGTAGCTTACGCAGGGGGTCCCAATCCCTATATGGGGGACCAAAGGTTCTATCAACCACAACGAAACCAAGGTGCCCCTAGGAACCCCCCGCCATACAGAGCTCCAGGACATCCGTAAAAGAACTAAAGGAAGAACGATCTACAGCTCATCCTTGACGAGATGAGAAAAATCAAGCACAACAGCAGCAATCTACAAGCGCCATCAATAATCAACTCTAGAACATCAATACAAGATTTGGAGAGCTGGATATTTGGAAGAGGAACATTGAGAACCAAATGAGTCAATTCGCGGCGCAGATTCCACGACCAACTGGGCAGATCCCAGGGCATACAGAACCAAATCCCAAGGGGCAGCACGGACATGTCGCTGCTGTACAGCTACGGAGCGGTCACAAATTGCATGAGCCAGAGAACGGAGAAGAAAAAGCCAAAACTGTCCTCGACAACAAGCAACAACAACTCAATGTCGACTAAATTTGGTCGATATCGACAAAAAGCAACTCGACGTCGAGGAGAAACCTGGACAAGAATCGTCTGCACAGCACAGCAACTCAAAGTCGACTACGGTGGACGATATCGAGGAAATTCTTGTCGATGTCGAGCAAACTCATGTCGATGTCGAGAAGTCTTCATCACCTCCGGTAGCCGTTCTAGCTCAGAAAACTAAGAAGACGCTCTCATTCCCTTCTAAGATCCAGAAAGATCCAACTTATGGTAAGTTTCAACGTTTTGTGAAATTGCTTCAGAGTCTAAATGTTACTATTCCTTTTACAGAAGCACTTCACGAGATGCCTGCCTACGTCAAGTTCCTCAAGGAGATTCTTAGCAACAAGCGATCAATGACTGAGATTGCCAAAGAATGCAAGAAGATGGATTTCCCTGAGAAGCGACCTGACCCAGGTAAGTTTGCTATCACTGTTGGACTTGGTCGACATAGATTTAAGGCACTGTGTGACTTAGGACCAAGCGTAAGCATCATGCCCCTATATATCTGGTCAAAGGTAAAGATAGGCGCCCTGGAACCTATTGATGCCAAACTCTACATGTCAAACAACACAGTGGTAATTCCTACAGGTATTGTTGATAATGTTCCTCTTAAAGTTGGTAGATTCTTTGTCCCTACGGATTTTCTTGTAGTAGAAATGGCAGAGGACCCAGCTTTCCCCATCATCCTAGGGCGGCCTTTCCTAGCAACAGCAGATGCCAACATTGGAGTAAAGAGGGGAATTCTCACAGTCACCATTGGAGATGAGATTTGAAGGTTCGATAAAGTAAAACAAGTTAATACAGAAATACTCTGGAAGGGGGGTTGAATAGAGTATACCGGTTTTTCGCAGATAATCTCAAGACTTTTGAAGATTTTACAAAACCCTTTGAGATTAATCGTAATACTTCCTTCTGGCAAACCTGAATCACAATATAGTTAAACAATTCGAACCAAGTGCGGAAATAAGGTAAAGCAATAAGTAAAGGACGCTATGAATTGTTTACAAGGTTCGACACGAACTTGGCCTACGTAAAGGACGCTATGAATTGTTTACAAGGTTCGACACGAACTTGGCCTACGTCCCCACCTAGGGTTCTTCCACAACCCTAGGATTCAACAGGCTTTTATTGATTCACAAGACTTAGGATCCTAATAGCTCACCGAGAAGCCTCTCTCCTACACAATTGCAATCTAGTCAACTCACGTTCCCTTGGAGTCCTAGACCACAATAGAAGAGCCCCACCTCTCTCAGCTATCTAGTACAATCCTCTTACACTTAGTGAATCAATCGCCCAGTGTCCACTTCCTGAGTTATAAACTCTCGAGTATAACACTCACTCGAAATATATCCTATAAGCTCACTGTGCAACTCTCAAATGCTTTGAAATGAAATAACAGACTCTTAAGAACTTTGAGAGCACACAAAGAAGACAGATTTCACTTGTAGGCTTGAGTGTGAATGAGAGCTCGTGTTCAATGAATGTGTCTGTCTTCTCTTTTTCCTTTCCTTTATAAAGAACAAATCGGCGCCACCAACAAAGAAGAATCTTCTCTTCAACGGCTAGGCAGATCATGGCTATCTTCGTGATCATCTATACTAGGAAACTTTGAAGCCATGATCTCTGATTGTGTCCTTCTCAATTTCAAGCTTTAAGGAAGGAGATAATATTTGAAAGACTTCCTGAAATGTTAGTATAAAATATCTGGAAGCATATAATAATATTCGGACATAATATAATAAAGTATAGGTTTTGTGTTTCATCAACACTACTGTAGCTTCAAGACCTTTCACACAAACAGTCTGTCAAAGCCTTTGAAACTAATTCCGATTTTCATCAAGGGAGTGGAGTTATCAATCTCCCCCTTGATGAAAGACAAAACCCGTGCATCCCTGCAACTTAGTCAAGTAATAATATCATAAGCAAAATCGGACTAAGTACCTGCATGGGTTAGACAAATGTGGGATCATAATTTTATCATGAAAAACATCCAACCAAAAACAAAACAATGTCTTCCAAGACCTTTGATTCACAGCGGTTTTAAAGTTTTAACGTCTAAACCATCAACCATCCGATCATGGGTTAGACAAATGTGGGATTCACAGCAGTTTTAAAGGGAGGAGGTAAAACAGTAACCAAAGGTTCAAATTTTAAAAAGATCCTTTCAATTCTTAAAGGCAAGAAAAGATTAATCCGATTTTAAAATAATTTCCACAAATAAACTATACTCACATAATAAAAGGATTTTTCCGAAAATAAAATAGGTAACATATAAAGAAGGTTTAAAATCCATTAAAACCATATTTGATCAAATATCTAATAAGATATCAACGAAATATCTGATCCATTATATGTACTCTACTGTTCAGTTCACAAACTTTGAAATGAGGTTCAAGGATCTTGACACACCGAGTAGAATTTATCTTTCGTAAAGGGAAAGCTCCCCCTACGAAAGTGCATCTCTGTTAAGCATTCCAATCTCACGTCTAATGAAGGTGAACTTGTCCTCTCCCAAAGGCTTAGTAAAGATGTCATCCCATTGATAATCAGTTGAGATAAAGGATATGGACACATCACCTTTTTCGACATGGTCTCTAATGAAGTGACGCCTTACATCAATATGTTTGGTCCTTGAATGCTGAACAGGATTCTTTGTGATTGATATGGCACTTTTATTGTCACACTTGATGGGAATGTCTTTGAGGTTAATGTCAAGATCTCTCATTTGTTGAGCTATCCAAAGGATTTTAGAGCAGCATGCTCCAACTGCTATGTATTCGGCTTCGGCAATGGATAGAGTAACTGAGTTTTGTTTCTTTGAGTGCCAACTGATCAAGGATGCTCCTAAGAATTGGCAACATCCTGACGTGCTCTTCCTATCCACCTTATAGCCTGCAAAATTTTTATCAGAATACCCGATTAATGTAAAATCTTTTTGCTTTGGGTACCATAAGCCAAGCTCCTTAGTGCCATTGAGATATCGAAAGATCCTCTTCACAGCCACGAGGTGAGATTCTTTAGGATCAGCTTGAAACCTAGCACACATGCAAACACTAAACATGATGTCAGGTCTACTAGCTATAAGAAGATATAGCAAAGATCCAATCATCCCTCGACACTCCTTTTGATTGACACTCTTCCCCGTCTTGTCTTGATCTAGAGATCATGTTGAGCTCATTGGTGTCTTGGCTGCTTTGGATTGATCCATCTTGAACTTTGTCAAGAGATCCTTAGTGTACTTGCTTTGGTTGACAAAGATCCCTTTCTTGGATTGATGAACTTGTAATCCCAAAAAGAAGTTGAGTTCACCCATCAAGCTCATCTCAAATTCACTGCACATGATGTCAAAAAATTCCTTACACAAAGATGTGTTAGTAGCACCAAACAATATATCATCAACATATATTTGAATAACCAAAATATCCTTTCCTTTGGTCTTGATAAAAAGAGTCTTGTCGATCAACCCCTTTTTAAAATCATTTTCTAAAAGATATTTTGACAAGCGCTCATACCAAGCTCTTGGGGCTTGTTTCAAACCATAAAGCGCTTTCTCTAGTTTATAAACATGATTAGGAAATTCCGAACTTTCAAAACCTGGGGGTTAAGCCACATAAACTTCTTCCTCTAAGAAACCATTAAGAAAAGCACAATTGACATCCATTTGATATAACTTTATGCTCATAAAAGATGCAAATGCTAATAAAATGCGAATGGCTTCAAGCCTTGCTACGGGAGCAAAAGTCTCCTCGTAGTCAATACCTTCCTCTTGATTGTAGCATTGAGCAACAAGCCTTGCTTTGTTCCTCACGATCTTACCATTCTCATCTAGCTTGTTTCGAAATACCCAACGTGTGCCAATGACTGATTGATGCTTTGACATAGGCTTAAAGGTCCAGACTTTGTTCCTTTCAAATTCGTTAAGCTCACTTTACATAGCAATGATCCAGTCTGGCTCTTGAAGGGCCTCATCTACCTTCTTTGGTTCTATAAAAGAAACAAACGCGTGAAAAGCACAAAGATCTTTAAGTTTAGAACGAGTTTGAACACTAGATGTAGGGTCATAAATGATATCCTTTAATGGGTGTGATGAGAAGTATTTGAATTTTCTTTTACTAGTCTCAGCTCCTTGATTCGTCACACCAGCAGGATTGATTTGTGACACATCTGACTCCATGAATCTGTTAGGTTCAGTTACAGCAGTTTCTGACGTTTCAACACTGTTGCATTGGACACCAAGGGCTTTGGACGAATCTTCAACACCTTGGGTCAATTCTTCAGTGTTGAGAATTTGGGTCAATTCTTCACCTTGGGTCAATTCTAATTGAATTACAATAGGAGAACTCGGAATATATAGGCCACGCAGGGCTGTTGGGCCGAGTTAGATGATAGAATAAGATAAAACTAACATCTAATGGAAATAATAAAAATAACCTTAAAGTTTCCTAAAATAACTTAAGTAAAAGAAATACTAAAAATAGGAAATAAACATAATGTTCCAAAACTTAACAAAATCCCGTCAAAACCAGCAGCAGCTCAAAGAATGTGGATTTCGGCCAAGCTATTGGACGAATCTGGAAAATCCTTCAACAGCAAAGTTGTAGATCTCTTCGTCCTCGTTCCAACAAGGTATGGCACGCCTCAATCCGATCAATATTGAATCCGTACGACCCATTTTACAGAGATGTCGAAAAGCTGTCAAGTTGCTGAACGAATGTAAAAACGCCAAGCTTCCACCTTTGGACCTTCTCCCATGGTGGAGCCTTCTTCTTCCTCTTGATAAGGACATCATCCGAAGGTGTCTTGGATGGTCACGCATCAGTTATCTTTTCCATTGTTATGAACAAAACAAGTACAACCAAAGGGTTTAAAGTAAGATATAAGTGGTTTGCGACCTTTGAAAAGTTCATAAGGAGTTTTCTTTAAGATGGAACGTATAAGATAACGATTCAAAATATAGTTAACTGTGTTAACAGCTTCAGCCTAATAGGTTTTATGTAATGCATTTTCTAAAAGCATAGTCTTGGCCATGTCCTCTAGGGTGCGGTTCTTTCGTTCCACAACCCCATTTTGTTGAGGTGTCCTAGGAGCAGAAAAATTATGGGAGATTCCATATTTAGCACAAAACAAATCAAACTGAAGTTGATCAAACTCCGTACCATGATCACTTTGAATTGACACTATGGGCTCGTTTCTTAAAGTTTGCAACTCCTTATAAAGTTTAAACTCAAATAAGGCCTCTGATTTTTCTCTAAAAAATGCAACCCAAGTATATCTAAAAAAATCATCAACAACAACAAGCATGTACTTTTTACCATTGGGAGATTTGACTCGCATAGGACCACATAAATCCATATGTAAAAGTTCAAGGGGTCTAGAAGAACTTATAACCTTTTTGGGTTTGAAAGAGCTACGTGTTTGTTTACCTCGTGTGCATGCCTTGCACGTCTCAATACCTTTGAAGTCCATCTCAGGTAGCCCTCTTACAAGCCCTTTGGATACAAGCTTCTGTAGTGTACGTGGACTCACATGACCGAGTCTCCTGGGCCAGAGCTTTGGATCGTCCGTCAAAGCCTTTAGATAGGTTAAGCTTCCTTGTGTCACTTGCTCAGCATTTACAACATATATATTGTTGTAACGATATGCAGTCAGAACAACTTCACTTGTATCTTCTCTGCATACTAGAAATCTTCTCTTGTTAAATCTGACATCATTGCCACTATCACATAAATGAGAAATACTAAGCAAATTATACTTCAAACCATTCACAAGATAAACATTTTTAATACTATGGTTGGAATCACTCCCAACACTACCAATACCAACGATGTCACACTTTCCTTTGTCACCAAGAGTGATTGTTCCAGTGGATTGCTTCTTTAGATCATGACAGAGAGAACTCTTCCTACTCATATGCCTTGAGCATCCACTATCAATAATCCATTTTTGCTCCTTCACCTTGGTGATCTCCTGCAAAACAAACATCAACCTTTGTGGCTAGACCAATAAGCAAATTTAGATCCATTATTGGGATAAACCATATTTGGTAAAATAGTGCCTGTTGGAATGTAAAATTTTACAAATTCATCATGTCCATAATTTTATAAAATTAAATTAAGCCTAAAGCCAAGAATGTTTGGCTTGATTGGAGAAATGGGCTCTTGTGTGTTAAGGTACTTGGGCCAGCTGTAGTAGTGCAAAAGTAGCCCAAACAAAACAAAACAAAAAAATTATAATTCAGATAAATCAGGAGAAAGGCTGGTTTACAGTTTTGGAAGGGCTGTAACTGACAGAAAAGTGGGGAGGTGGCCTAGAAAACCAATGCAAGGGGAGGTTACTTGGGATAACTTCCTATTGCACGTAATATAAAAGGGGAGACAGATTCAAGGGCTGCAGAAGTCTGAGAAACCCACAAGTTTACTAAAAGAAAAAGAAATCAAAGCATACAAAGAGAAAGGAAGAGAGGAAAGCTGCAGTGCAGGCACAACACGCAGAGTAATGCAAGAGCAAGACAAGAAACATCCAAGGGTTTCTTGTCTTGCCCTTTAAACTACTTTATTAACTTCCTTTCAAAACTAATTGTTTTGTTCTTGTTCAAGCAGGTTGAATGGCTGATCAGTTAAAAATACTCTCGCCTAGTGTTGCATCCCTTAAGGGTTTGAAAGATATTTGGCTTTCTTACCTGGGGTGTACCACGTAGTAGGTTGAGAGTATACTCTCCCGTAGTTGGCTCGAAAGTAAGTACTTTCGCCGCTACACTCGATCCCAATGAGGATCGGCTTCTGGGGGCGGAGCTCTGCTGGATTTTCCACTCAAAAGCATCAATAGCAGGGAGAATTGATGAAGACTGAAACCAAATGATATTCTATCAACTGCTCATATGTCATTCTTGAAGCCTAGGAAGATAAAAACAAAAATCTAATGAACAAACACAAGCAGGGGTTCTCACAAGTAATTTGAAAGCTCCATGACAAGAAACAATCGGGTTCTTAATTATGACTCTGTAACAAGAGGCCTAAGAGGCCTGTCAAGGCTGAAATTGTAGAAGAAAAAAAAGACTTTAAGTTCTTGAGAAAGTATCAAATTCAAAGAGCAGGATAATATACCATTGTTTTTGCTTTTCTACTCAAAACAAAACCAGAAGGAAAATTTGTATGCTGACTGTGATCAGTCGGAAGGACCAAAACCTACCCAAGCTTTGTCACCTATAATTAAATTGGAAGTGCCTTCTCTGGGATACTCAAGTCTAGAAGTGTCCAAATACCAGCACATACGGGTTCAAATCCAGACGAATCAAGTACAGTTTCATTCAAAATCAAATCCCAAATGGCCTTAAATTCGACCCGATTGCAAATCGAGCTACAAAATTAAGAAAAAAAATGGTAAAGCTCAGGTGCTTACCTGGAGTTCACCGAGTCGATGCTTCATCAGTTTCTCTAGATGATTAAGGCATTGGCCTCGGTTCTTTTGTTTAGCAGTGCCAATTGGGTGCAAATTTCTTCCCAATTTCCTTGATGTCCTGATCGTTTTCCCTCAAAATTTGTGATTGTCTGCCCAAAACCCAAAGGGGATTCCAATGAAAATCAAAATTGGTGGTGGATGTGGGGGGGGGGGAGATCCGAAAATTCAAACCTTCAAATATCAAAATATAACCCAAAGGAACCGATTCGGGGGTGAAATTCATCAAAAACCAAAACCCAGAAACATACCTCATTAGTGTGTCGGGCTTAAATTCGCCCAGACATGTTGGATTTTGGATCCCCGACGCCTTCTTCTCCATTCTTCCCCAACCGGCTGGTTCGACGCCCGACGCCCGTATAGCTCCGCCTGTCTCCAGTGGTGCGCGAATTTTCAGCTCGCCCATCCTCTCCTCCTTTGATTTATGTGGTCTTGTTTTTCCCATTGCTGAATCACTCACAAAGACGCCCCAATTTCGTACCCGAAAGTGTTGGCTCTCGTGTTGATTAGGTTGTCTTCACAAGCTTTGGCTATGATGCGGGACCATCCAAGACACCTTCGGATGATGTCCTTATCAAGAGGAAGAAGAAGGCTCCACCATGGGAGAAGGTCCAAAGGTGGAAGCTTGGCGTTTTTTACATTCGTTCAGCAACTTGACAGCTTTTCGACGTCTCTGTTAAATGGGTCGTACGGATTCAATATTGATCGGATTGAGGCGTGCCATACCTTGTTGGAACAAGGACGAAGAGATCTACAACTTTGCTGTTGAAGGTTTTTCCAGATTCATCTCATAGCTTGGCCGAAATCCACATTCTTTGAGCTGCGGCTGGTTTTGACGGGATTTTGTTAAGTTTTGGAACATTATATTTATTACCTATTTAGTATTTATTTTACTTAAGTTATTTTAGGAAACTTTAAGGTTATTTTAATTAATTCCTATAGTTGTTAGTTTTATTAAAATCAGCCCATTCGGCCCTAGTTAGGTCTATATAAGCCGAATGCCTTCTTTGTAATCATGCACGTTGAATGATATGAGAAAAGCTCTCTTTTTGTGTGAAACACAATGAGTGTTTGTCGATTGAATAGAGCTGTGCTCTTCAATTGCAACTATTGGTATTAATCTCAGCTTGGTTTGCTTTGCCGTTCATCAACTTCGCAAGACTTGGTGAATCTAGTATCCACAAGCCCCCTCCTTGTGCCTTCAAGTTGTCCGCTTGATTGTGTAGGGTTGTAGAGGCGGGTTGTGTAGTCATTGGTATTGGTTCCTACCCTCTGAGGAGGCCTGGGGTCTTTATCTTGTTCTGCATAGATCGACTCAGTCCATATCAGGTCGTGTATTTCAATTCTTGTTTACAAATTTCGAGTCTTTATCATTCTTTATCAGTTCTTGTCGAGTCTTGTTACATTCTTGATCGATCTTGATCTATCTTGGTCAAATCTTGCATTGTTCTTGCTGCGTTCTTTAAGTCTTTCTTGTTTCTTGTTTAGTTCTTGCTTGTTGTCGAAGATCGGACCATCACACGGCTAACCCCGTATCAAATTTAATTTGATACGGGGCAAGAAACAAAAGAAACGACGCAAGACATTAAAGTCTGTGGATTTACTGGCGATGTAACGTTCCCATGGGATTTAAAAGGTTTTTAATGTGATCATTGATGGTGGGAGTTGTTGTAATTTAGTTAGTCAAGAAGAACTCATGTTGTGAAACTTGGGTAGTAATTAGGATTTCTATTCGGAAGTTTATAAATTCTAATTATGAAAAGGAATCCAAGTCTTCATCCACAGCGAAGTAAGGGATTAGATCCGCGACGTTGAATGTAGCACTCACGCCCATGTCTCCAGGAAGCTCCAATTGGTAGGCATTGTCGCCCACTCTCTTCTTGATTCGAAATGGTCCATCACCACGAGGTGACAGCTTATTCTTCCGGGCTTCTGGAAACCGGTCCTTCCTCAAGTGCACCCATACAAGATCTCCAGGCTGAAATGTGACCAAGCGACGTCCCTTGTTGGCCTTGTTAGCGTTGTATTCAGCCTTGAGCTTCAGCTTCTCTCGAGTTCGTTCATGCAGCTCCTTGATGAACTCGACATGATTACCTGCCTCAAATGATTCTTTGTCTCTCATAGGATATGGAGTAAGATCAAAAGGGGTTAGTGGATTAACACCATACACACATTCAAATGGACTGATTTTAGTAGCCGAATGCATGGTTCGATTATAAGCAAATTCCACATGAGGTAAGGCTTCTTCCCAAAGTTTCAAATTCTTCCTAATAATGGCTCTTAGGACAGTAGCAAGGGTTCTATTAGTCACCTCAGTTTGGCCATCAGTTTGGGGGTGGCTAGAAGTAGAGAATAGCAATCTAGTTCCCAATTTATTCCATAAGGTACGCCAAAAATGACTTAAGAATTTTACATCCCTATCACTAACAATGGTTTTAGGCACACCATGCAACCTAACTACTTCTCTAAAGAATAAATTAGCAACATTGGTAGCATCATCAGTTTTGTGGCATGCAATGAAATGAGCCATTTTAGAGAATCTATCAACCACTACAAAGATTGAATCCCTCCCCTTCTTAGTTCTAGGCAACCCAACTATAAAATCCATAGAAATGTCTTCCCACGGGGCTGAGGGTATCGGCAGTGGTGTATAAAGGCCATGGGGCATAAGCTTAGCTTTGGCTTTAATGCAATCTATGCATCTCTTAAGGCAATGTTCTACATCCCTAAGCATATGTGGCCAATAAAAATGTGATTTTAGTGTGCTATATGTCTTATCCCTACCAAAATGTCCCATTAATCCACCACTATGGGCTTCACTAACAAGTAATAATCGTAGAGAACATCTAGGAATGCACACTTGATCTTTTCGAAATAAGAATCCTTGATGAATATAAAAGCTGTCATTAGGACCCTTTTCTAAGCATTTTCGAAATATATCTCCAAAATCCAAATCAGATTCATACAATTCCTTTATGTAAACAAAGCCTAAGACTCTAGAATCCAAAGTGGTTAAAAGAACATGTCTTCTAGATAATGCATCAGCAACCACATTGTCTTTGCCTTTCTTATACTTAATCACATAAGGAAATGTTTCAATGAATTCCATCCATCTACCATGTCTCCTATCAAGTTTATCTTGGCTTTTAAAGTGTTTCAATGATTCATGATCAGTTCTAAGAATAAACTCGCTAGGCCATAGATAGTGAGACCATGTCTTAAGTACTCTAAACAAAGCGTATAATTCCTTATCATAGGTAGAGTAATTAAGACAAGCACCTTTCAACTTCTCAGAAAAGAAAGCAATAGGCTTACCTCCCTGCATAAGGACTCCACCAATTCCAACTCCGCTAGCATCACACTCTACCTCAAAAGGCTGAGTAAAGTCCGACAAAGCTAATAGAGGTGCGTGGGTGAGCTTGTCCTTAAGTGTGTTGAATGCTTCCTCCTGAGCTGCTCCCCATGTGAACTCACTTCTCTTCTTTGTAAGCTCGGTCAGTGGGGCTGAGATTGTGCTAAAGTCTCGCACAAATCGTCGGTAGAAGCTAGCAAGTCCTTGGAAGCTGCGTACATGTCCTATGTTAGTGGGTGTCGGCCATTCTTGTATTGCCTTGATCTTTGATTCATCAACACGCAGTCCATTAGAGCTCACTACAAATCCAAGAAAAGACACTTGTTCATTACACATAATTCACACTTCTTTAAATTAGCATACAAGCGTTCAATTCTCAGCGTTCTAAGCACTTCTCTAAGATGTGATTCATGTTCATTAGAAGATTTGCTATAAATCAGAATATCATCAAAGTAAACAACAACAAATTTTCCAATGAAATCTCGAAGCACATGATTCATTAAGCGCATAAAAGTACTAGGAGCATTAGTTAAGCCAAAAGGCATAACCAACCACTCATATAAGCCTAGCTTAGTCTTAAAGGTTGTTTTCCATTCATCACCTTCTTTCATTCTAATTTGATGATAGCCACTTCTAAGATCAATTTTAGAGAATATAGAAGCTCCATGTAACTCATCTAGCATATCATCTAATCTAGGAATAGGGTGACGATATTTAATAGTAATGTTGTTAATAGCCCTACAATCTACGCACATTCTCCATGAACCATCTTTCTTAGGGACTAATAACACAGGCACAGCACTAGGACTTAAAGCTTATTCGAATATAACCCTTATCCAACAGTTCCTGGACTTGGGTTTGGACCTCTTGGGTCTCAGTGGGATTCATACGATACGCAGGCCTATTAGGTAATGCAACTCCCGGAATAAGATCAATTTGATGCTCAATTCCACGAATAGGGGGTAGACCTGGTGGTATGTCATCGGGAAACACATCCTTAAACTCCTCAAGAAGAGCGAGAATGTTCAATGGAAGAGAAGCTTTAAGCTCTTCACTTAACATACTCAAGCTCTTGCAAAGGGGCATAAGAACAGTTCCACCATCTGCAAAGTCGTCCATGAATGTGCTTTTGGAAGCCAAGAACACACTCTTAGATCGAGTTTGAGGATCCACTTGGCTCGACTGAGCCTCCTGATCTAACTCACCTTTACTTACCTTGCGCTTCTCAATCTCATCAGCTACTTGCGTAGATGTCATGGGTTTGAGAATGACATTCTTTCCCTGAAAAGTAAAGGTATAGCGATTATTAAACCCATCATGCATAACCTTACGATCAGATTGCCAAGGATGGCCTAATAGAATATGACAAGCTTGCTACTGTCCTAATAATGGCTCTTAGGACAGTAGCAAGGGTTCTATTAGTCACCTCAGTTTGGCCATCAGTTTGGGGTGGCTAGAAGTAGAGAATAGCAACCTAGTTCCCAATTTATTCCATAAGGTACGCCAAAAATGACATAAGAATTTCACATCCCTATCACTAACAATAGTTTTAGGCACACCATGCAACCTAACTACTTCTCTAAAGAATAGATTAGCAACATTGGTAGCATCATCAGTTTTGTGGCATGCAATGAAATGAACCATTTTAGAGAATCTATCAACCACTACAAAGATTGAATCCCTCCCCTTCTTAGTTCTAGGCAACCCAACTATAAAATCCATAGAAATGTCTTCCCAAGGGGCTGAGGGTATCGGCAGTGGTGTATAAAGGCCATGAGGCATAAGCTTAGCTTTGGCTTTAATGCAATCTATGCATCTCTTAAGGCAATGTTCTACATCCCTAAGCATATGTGGCCAATAAAAATGTGATTTCAGTGTGCTATATGTTTTATCCCTACCAAAATGTCCCATTAATCCACCACTATGGGCTTCACTAACAAGTAATAATCGTAGAGAACATCTAGGAATGCACACTTGATCTTTTCGAAATAAGAATCCTTGATGAATATAGAAGCTGTCATTAGGACCCTTTTCTAGGAATTTTCGAAATATATCTCCAAAATCCAAATCAGATTCATACAATTCCTTTATGTAAACAAAGCCTAAGACTCTAGAATCCAAAGTGGTTAAAAGGACATGTCTTCTAGATAATGCATCAGCAACCACATTGTCTTTGCCTTTCTTATACTTAATCACATAAGGAAATGTTTCAATGAATTCCATCCATCTACCATGTCTCCTATCAAGTTTATCTTGGCTTTTAAAGTGTTTTAAAGATTCATGATCAGTTCTAAGAATAAACTCGCTAGGCCATAGATAGTGAGACCATGTCTTAAGTACTCTAAACAAAGCATATAATTCCTTATCATAGGTAGAGTAATTAAGACAAGCACCTTTCAACTTCTCGGAAAAGAAAGCAATAGGCTTACCTCCCGGCATAAGGACTCCACCAATTCCAACTCCGCTAGCATCACACTCTACCTCAAAAGGCTGAGTAAAGTCCGGCAAAGCTAATAGAGGTGCGTGAGTGAGCTTGTCCTTAAGTGTGTTGAATGCTTCCTCCTGAGCTGCTCCCCATGTGAACTCCTCTGTTAGTGGGGCTGAGATGGTGCTGAAATCTCGCACAAAGCGTCGGTAGAAGCTCGCCAATCCTTGGAAACTGCGCACATGGCCGATGTTGGTGGGTGTTGGCCACTCTTGGATCGCCTTGATCTTAGCCTCATCGACACGCAGTCCATTCGAACTTACTACAAATCCAAGAAAAGACACTTGTTCATTACATAATTCGCATTTCTGTAAATTAGCATACAAGCGTTCAATTCTCAGCGTTTTAAGCACTTCTCTAAGATGTGATTCATGTTCATTAGAAGACTTGCTATAAATCAGAATATCATCAAAGTAAACAACAACAAACTTTCCAATGAAATCTCGAAGCACATGATTCATTAAGCGCATAAAAGTACTAGGAGCATTAGTTAAACCAAAAGGCATAACCAACCACTCATATAAGCCTAGCTTAGTCTTAAAGGCTGTTTTCCATTCATCACCTTCTTTCATTCTAATTTGATGATAGCCACTCCTAAGATCAATTTTAGAGAATATAGAAGCTCCATGTAACTCATCTAGCATATCATCTAATCTAGGAATAGGGTGACGATATTTAATAGTAATGTTGTTAATAGCCCTACAATCTACACACATTCTCCATGAACCATCTTTCTTAGGGATAACACAGGCACAGCACTAGGACTTAAGCTAATTCGAATATAACCCTTATCCAACAGTTCCTGGACTTGGGTTTGGACCTCTTGGATCTCAGTGGGATTCATACGATACGCAGGCCTATTAGGTAATGCAGCCCCCGGAATAAGATCAATTTGATGCTCAATTCCACGAATAGGGGGTAGACCTGGTGGTATGTCATCGGGAAACACATCCTTAAACTCCTCAAGAAGAGCGAGAATGTTCGATGGAAGAGAAGCTTTAAGCTCTTCACTTAACATACTCAAGCTCTTGCAAAGGCGCATAAGAACAGTTCCACCATCCGCAAAGTCGTCCATGAATGTGCTTTTGGAAGCCAAGAACACACTCTTAGATCGAGTTTGAGGATCCACTTGGCTCGACTGAGCCTCCTGATCTAACTCACCTTTACTTACCTTACGCTTCTCAATCTCATCAGCTACTTGCGTAGGTGTCATGGGTTTGAGAATGACATTCTTTCCCTGAAAAGTAAAGGTATAGCGATTAGTAAACCCATCATGCATAACCTTACGATCAGATTGCCAAGGACGGCCTAATAGAATATGACAAGCTTGCATAGGCACTATATCACATAAAACACCATCTTCATAATGTCCTAGTTTAATATGCACTTTAACTTGCCTATTTACTTTCAATAAGCCACAATCATTCATCCAATGCAATTTGTAAGGTCTAGGAGGGTGTTGGACAGTAGGTAAATGCAAATTGTCAACCATTTCTTGACTAGCTAAATTACAGCAACTACCTCCATCAATGATCACATTTACAACCTTTCCTTTAACTAGACAACGAGTATGAAACAAGTTTTCCCTTTGATTATCATCACATGGTGTAGGAACAACACTTAAAACTCTCCTAACAATCAAAGATTCTCCATGCTCATATTCAACCTCATCATCATCATCTTCATAACAAACAAGGTTTAAGTTCTGATCATTGTCATTAGCATGCTCTTCATGTTCATCACAAGAATTTTCAGATTCATATTCTCCTAAGTGATTAACCATGAGAGTTTTCTTATTAGGGCAATCCTTCATATAATGTCCTCTACCTTGGCATTTAAAGCACACAATATCTCTAGATCTAAGGGTAGAAGGGTTAGGATTACTCCCTTTGGGACCAGTAGATGTCCCAGATGATTCTCGTCCATTCCATGGACCTTTTCCTTTGTCGAGGGGCTGCTGGGGCTGTCGACTCTCACTCCTCCATTGGGGCTGCTGAGCTCGCTCTCTAGAACCCATTTCCGAGCGCCCTTGGGGCTGTTGGGGCCGGTTTTGGCGCCATCCTTGTTGCTGGCCACTCGACATCCTATTAGCTTGGCTCTTGTAGCGTTGTCCCTTTTCTACTTTCATAGCTAGATGTAACAAATCAGTAGGAGTAGTATAGGGAAAGTAATCAATTTCATGAGCTAAAGCGGGATGCAATATCCTAAGATATCTAACATTGGTTTTCTCATGAGTTTCTACTATATTAGCTCGAGCCATAGCTTCTTGCATAACATTAAATGTTTCCTCAACAGTTTTGCTACCTTGTTTAAGGTTTTCTAATCTGTTCAATAACTCTCTATTATAATGTTGAGGTACAAACCTATTTCTCATTACCACTTTTAATTGCTCCCAAGAAGCAATAGGTGCATCAAGGGATCTTCTTCTTTCTTTAACAAGATTATCCCACCAGACTAATGCAAATCCTTGAAATTCTAGGGATGCTAGTTGTACTTTCTTAGGTTCTGAGAAATTATGACAATTCCAGATTTGCTCCATTTTAATTTCCCAATCAATATAAGCATCTGGATCAGTCTTACCATCAAAAGGAGGAATCTTTACCTTAACCTTACCCATGCCGTCGTTGTCATTGAACCTAGGTGGTCGGTTCTAATTTCCTCTTTGATTCCGTCTCGGGCGTTGCTCCCAATACTCCTCTTCTTCGAAGTCATCATCTTGCTCCGAGTAGTAGAATTGCTCTTGATAGCCACGTCCTCTTCCTCTTCCTTGTCCTTGACCTTGCACATTAACAAACCCATTATTCCGATCATTTCTCCCACCTCGTGGAGAGTTGTTTTCATTGAATAAAGGATTCTGTAAATTAACATTAACATGAGGATTAGGATTAGGAATAGGGTTAAGATTAATGACCTCTCTTTCTTCTTGAGGTATCTCAACTCGCTCTTGCTGACCTCCTATGGTGTTCGAACCACTAGGCCTAGAGCTCTCCCAAGCCGCCATCTTGGCTTGCATCGCAGCCAATGTATCCGTCAAGGTGGCTATGTTGGCCGTCAAGGTATTGAATTGCTCGGGTGTCACAGTAGCACTCGAGTTTGTGGAGTTATTACCACCATTGTTGTCCTGATTGTTAGACATTATAACAAAGACAAAAGAAACAAAGAACTAAGTTAAAGGTTAGTAAAACTTATAAACAGCTCACAATTGTGTTTCGCTCACACTCCCTCTCTGATTGATATATCACGCTTGCTAGGGCAATCCGCTTTGGGCAAATCAACTACCAAGCAAAAACTAAGCAATCAAAGTATTTAGTGAATGAAACAAACAACAATGTACTCGATAAAGGAGAAAGAGCACTCGACAGCAGCTGTAAGCAATTGATTCAAGCAAACAGATGGGTAATTGCAAGGAATCAACTCGACACAACAAGGAGATCACTCGGCAGGGCTGAGATCACTCGACTCAATCAAAGCAAGCACACAACAGCACTCGATCAAGGTGAGAAAGAGTACTCGACACAAAGAGAAAATAAGAAAGCAAAAGAAAACTTGGAAATTTACCTCTTTTGATTGAAAACCTTAAGTTATGATGTTGTAGTTGCAAGGTAGGGTTTCAATTTTGTGGAGGTGTATGTGTTTAGGGATAGGTATGTTGATTAGGGCTGAGAAGAGGGTTCAGCAATGATGTCCTTGGGAGCTTTCTTGCACTAGATCAACAACTAACAAACACTTTCTCTTTCTTTTGAATTTTCGGACCTTAATTTACTTTTTTTTTTTTTAAAAAAAAAAATGTGAAACTAATGCAAGAAAAGACTCAAATTAATGTATAGGACTCGAAAATCTGGTATAGATGGTGATAAAAGATGAAAATTTCAGCCCTAATGATAAATATATATAGACCACCCTTTGGACAAATATGGTAACAAGATCTATCTTATGCCTTAATAGATATTTGATAGATATAATGAATTTTATCCACCAAAAATCAGAATTAAAAATAGGCAATAGATAAATGGAATTTAGATAAAAGATAGATCAAATATTCCAGAGATAGAAAGATAGAACAAAGGATAGAAAGGATAACAAACTAGGGTTTGTCTTTGTGTGGAGGTCTGAAATTTCGGCCAAGAAGAAACTATGGGGACATGTGATGCCGTCGGCTATGTGCTCACAAGGGGCTGTGCACACGATGGTCGACTCCACGGTCTCGGCTAGGCTTTGTGTTTAGGCTAAGCAACCACAACAATCACAAACAAACAAGATTAGTGCAATAATCAATTCAAGAAATAAGAAGTAAAAGACCAAAACAAGAAAAGGACTCTTTTTTGTGGTTTTTGTGTTTATGAAAAGAAAAGACTCAATCTTGATGTCGGAAACCAAAGCTCTGATGCCAATTTGGTACGGGGTTAGCCGTAGGTTGGTCCGATCTTCGACAACAAGCAAGAAACTAAAGAAAGACTCAAAGAAATAACAAGAATCAAACCGACGCAGCAAGGATGCTTCAAGAATCGATCAAGAAATCTGCAAGATCAATCAAGAAGTTAAAGAACGGAAGCAAGAACGAATAAAGACTCAACAAGATCAGCAAGATTCGATCAAGAAGCAATCAAGATCGATCAAGATTCTCAAGAAACGCAGCAAGACTCGACAAAGATGAATAAAGACTCGAAATTGAATTGCAAGAATTGAAAAGACACGACCTGATATGGACTGAGTCGATCTATGCAGAACAAGATAAAGACCCCAGGCCTCCTCAGAGGGTAGGAACCAATACCAATGACTACACAGCCCGCCTCTACAACCCTACACAATCAAGCGGACAACTTGAAGGCACAAGGAGGGGGCTTGTGGATACTAGATTCACCAAGTCTTGCGAAGTTGATGAACGGCAAAGCAAACCAAGCTGAGATTATCAATCAATGACCAACGAGCACAGCTCTAGTTGAATCAACAAACACTCGATGTGTTTACACTCTATATGAGAGAATTGTATTCATAAAAGTTCCAATCTGATTCAATGTAGAGAATACGGCATATATAGCCTTACAAGGCTGTTATGGCCGAAAATAATAACATATTAAAATAAACTAATTAACTTATTGGGCCTAATAATAAAAATAACACCTAAAGACATAAATAAATAAGGTCTCTAAAAATAATAACTAGAAAAGCCCAATTCAGCCCAATAGAACACTTAAGCTGAAAATGGGAAATAACACTTAAGCAAATTCGGCCAAGGCTTTGCTAAGGTGGCTCGGCCTCCATTTGAACTCCAATGCACATGTATGTCTTCAATGTAGGCTCGGGGAGTTGAACCTTGCTCAAGAACAAAGCATGACCCACAAAGTTGAATGAGTCTCTCTGAAGCTTCTTAGCACGAGCTCGAGTCATTGGTCCTTCTCCAACTATGATGGGTGTGTCTGGAGCTGTAGAAGATGGTCCCGCATCAAACGACGTTAATTATTTTATTATTTATATTTCTTATTTTTTATATATATTCTATTTTTTGTAACTCCTATGTTAGTTGGAGTCTAATTATAGAATTGCTTATTTTTAGTATTTCTTAGTTAGATTAAATAAGATGGTTAGGAGAGTCTATCTTTAGGGTTTCATAATTATCATATTTTATTATTTCATATATTAGGATTTTAGATTAAGTTTTATCTTCTAGGTTTATTTATCTTTAGGATTAAAATTCTATCTTTATAAACCTAAATTCTATCTTGCACGGTAGAATTGGTTCTTAGGTTTTCTATTTAAACATTGTAGTTCTCTTTGATTAAATCAGATTGAATTAGAATTGAGAAACCCCTTTATAGGATTAAAGGGTTCTCGATTATCAATCCAAACCCTACCTACACTCGGTTCGTATACTTTCTATTGTTCCGATCAAAATTAATTTCAAGTTACCAAAGTCACTTTCGTTATTATTTGATCAATTTGAATTGATCGAAATTGCAATGGTGAGCCGCCATTGTTGACCATGCTTCTTACGGTAATCCTCTAATCATCAATCTATTTGTAAGATTGCCGAAGTCCACCCAAGGCCACAGTCGACAAGCTTTGCAATTCAACCCATAATTAATTCGGCATCAGTTCCGGGAAATTAAGGAGCATAAGCAAGATCGAGTATTTCGTTTAGCAATTGGCTCGCCTAGCTAATTGCTATACATCAATTGGTATTCAGAGACAGGTTATGCTACGCTCTTTGTTTCGTTGATGTTACTGATGTTTTGATTTGATGGCTTGTGAAATCTGGGGATGCGACTGGGATGATGATCCCGATCCATGGGCTGCACAACAACGACGTCGCCGAGAGTTGCAGAGACGAGCTTTGCAACAACAAGCCGTAGATCGACAATGAGAGGATCAAAGGCACCGCCTTTGGCTTCAACATCAAGCGGAGATCGAAGATAAGAGGTGTCGACAACGCTATCAGATTCGGCTTCTCCAACACAGAGAGGTTGAGGAGGCACTTCAACGGCAAGCAGAAATCGAAAAGGAGAGGCGTCAACAACAACTTCAAGCCGAACTTAACTCCGAGATACAAGCACATTTTGCCGTCGTGGAGGCACAATTTCAAGCCGAACGAGATGCCTTTAATGCCAAATTGATGGACGACTTCAAGAAGAACTTCTCGGATGCTTTTCGTCAAGCATTGGAGTTACACTTTTCCACTACTACAGCGGTTAAAGTTGCCTCAACCGACGACGAGGTAATTGAGCCTAAGGAGTCTTCTATTGAAATCGTTGTCACGGATTCAGCACAGCGCGCCGATTTTGTTTCGCCGATTCCCGTTGACTACGACCTCGGAATTGAGTCAACTCAGTCTTGTTGCGAAGCTAACTCGAACGGTGGGTTATATACACTGCCAGAATCATCCAATAAGGTCTCCAAATCTGTTCTGCAATCAGACTGCGACAGTGTTCATGACGAGCATGTTGATTCCGTTGACAAGGATGAGGTACTTGATGACGTGTCTCAAGAGTTAGCGATTGTACCTCTTGGGCATGTTCATGAAGTTCCAGTTGCTGAGATTTGTGTGGTCATTGATCCTATTCTTATTGAAGATCTAGTCTGTTCAACGATCGCGCATGAAGGTGTTGTTTTTGGGGTTCCTATACCTTAAATTCTCCTGGCACCTATTCCACCCATTCCTCCATCATCTTCTTTGAAGGTTGCTGCTCTTTCCTCGCTAATCATCGCTGACTCGATTCGAGGACGAATCGAAGATAAGAGGGGGAGAATGATGCGGGTCAAGCTGGCTTTCTGTGGGTCAAACAACGATCTTGATCCAGGTGACGACTCGAGGACGAGTCGATTTCAAATAGAGGAGAATGATGTCATCCTCAAGCGGAAGAAGAAGGCTCCACCTTGGGAGTCGTTGAAGAAACGATGTTAATTATTTTATTATTTATATTTCTTATTTTTTATATATATTCTATTTTTAGTAACTCCTATGTTAGTTGGAGTCTAATTATAGAATTGCTTATTTTTAGTATTTCTTAGTTAGATTAAATAAGATGGTTAGGAGAGTCTATCTTTAGGGTTTCATAATTATCATATTTTATTATTTCATATATTAGGATTTTAGATTAAGTTTTATCTTTTAGGTTTATTTATCTTTAGGATTAAAATTCTATCTTTATAAACCTAAATTCTATCTTGCACGGTAGAATTGGTTCTTAGGTTTTCTATTTAAACATTGTAGTTCTCTTTGATTAAATCAGATTGAATTAGAATTGAGAAACCCCTTTATAGGATTAAAGGGTTCTCGATTATCAATCCAAACCCTACCTACACTCGGTTCGTATACTTTCTATTGTTCCGATCAAAATTAATTTCAAGTTACCAAAGTCACTTTCGTTATTATTTGATCAATTTGAATTGATCGGAATTGCCATGGTGAGCCGCCATTGTTGACCATGCTTCTTACGGTAATCCTCTAATCATCAATCTATTTGTAAGATTGCCGAAGTCCACCCAAGGCCACAGTCAACAAGCTTTGCAATTCAACCCGTAATTAATTCGGCATCAGTTCCGGGAAATTAAGGAGCATAAGCAAGATCGAGTATTTCTTTTAGCAATTGGCTCGCCTAGCTAATTGTTATACATCAAAAGCTATACAAGATTGGCAGACACCTTCTTCGATCGGACAAGTGCGCAGTTTCCAAGGCTTGGCGAGCTTCTAAAGGCGGTTCGTTCGCAACTTCGGCACCATCTTAGCCCCTCTCACGGAGCTTACAAAGAAGCGGTGCGAGTTCAAGTGGGGAGCAGCTCAGAAGGAGGTGTTCTGCACGCTCAAGGACAAGCTCACTCACACACTCTTTGATACGGGGTTAGCCGTAGGTTGGTCCGATCTTCGACAACAAGCAAGAATTAAACAAGAACGTAGCAATATAAGACTCAAGAAACGCCAAGAACTCGATCAAGAATTGATCAAGATCTTCAAGAAAGACTCGAAATTTAATGTAAAGAATGGAAAGACACGACCTGATAAGGACTGAGTCGATCTATATAGAACAAGATAAAGACCCCAGGCCTCCTCAGAGGGTAGGAACCAATACCAATGACTATACAACCCGCCTCTACAACCCTACACAATCAAGCGGACAACTTGAAGGTACAAGGAGGGGGCTTGTGGATACTAGATTCACCAAGTCTTGCGAAGTTGATGAACACAAAGCAAACCAAGCTAAAACAAACCAATTCGATGATCAACGAGCACAGCTCTAGTTGGATCAACAAGACACTCCATGTGTTTCACACAATTTGAGAGATCTAAATTCTATTCATCATGTTCTAATTGAATTACAATAGGAGAACTCGGAATATATAGGCCACACAGGGCTGTTGGGCCGAGTTAGATGATAGAATAAGATAAAACTAACATCTAATGGAAATAATAAAAATAACCTTAAAGTTTCCTAAAATAACTTAAGTAAAAGAAATACTAAAAATAGGAAATAAACATAATGTTCCAAAACTTAACAAAATCCCGTCAAAACCAGCAGCAGCTCAAAGAATGTGGATTTCGGCCAAGCTATAGGACGAATCTGGAAAAACCTTCAACAGCAAAGTTGTAGATCTCTTCGTCCTCGTTCCAACAAGGTATGGCACGCCTCAATCCGATCAATATTGAATCCGTACGACCATTTTTACAGAGACGTCGAAAAGCTGTCAAGTTGCTGAACGAATGTAAAAACGCCAAGCTTCCACCTTTGTACCTTCTCCCATGGTGGAGCTTTCTTCTTCCTCTTGATAAGGACAACATCCGAAGGTGTCAACCTACGGTGGATTCTGGACCAGCTGTTCACGGTCTCGGGTAGGCTTGTGTTTAGGCTATGCAACCACAAACAATCACAAACAAAAGATTAGTGCAATAATCAAATAAAGAAACAAGAAGTAAAAGACCAAAACAAGAAAAGGACTCTTTTTTGTGGATTTTGTGTTTATGAAAAAGAAAAGACTCAATCTTGATTTTATTGAATGAATAAAAACGTCTTAAATAGAAAACATAATCCTAGATAAAATCAAACTACTTGGTGGCCAAGGAAATATCTTAAAGATAGATTTCCCTTTTCCACTTTATTTATCCTAGAAAATAAATATAAAAACTAATTAGATATAATATCAATTAATTGAAAAGTCAACTAATAGATATTATTCTAATTTACATTATTCCTAAATAAATATAAGGATAAAATAATAAATTAAATATGGAAAGATAAGTATTTTCGTCCAAACAGTGAACAGCTGCAAAGATGTAGAATTTCGGCCATGTTCTCGGTGGATTCTGGAAAAACCTTCAACGGCAAAGTTGTAGATCTCTTCGTCCTCGTTCCGACAAGGTATGGCACGATCCAATCCGATTAATATGGACTCCTAACGACCCATTTTACTGAGACGTCGCAAAGCTGTCAAATCTGCTGAACGAATCCAAACGTGTTGATAAGCACCACTTGTTTTCCCTTCATCATCATTAGTCTATTTTCGAGTTGATTCTTGCTGATTGTTGCTTGGATCGAATTGATTATTGCTGTTATCGAGTTGTGTTTGATTGAGTCGAGTGATCTCAGCCCTTGCCGAGTTCTCTCCTGTTAGTGTCGAGTGCATTAGACCCCTGTCGAGTGCACCTTCGTTGTGACGAATTGATTCCTTGCAATTGCCTTTGTTTTTGCTTGAATCAAGTGTTTACAGCTGCTGTCGAGTGCTCTTTCTCCTTTATCGAGTACTTTGCTGTTTGTTTCATTCATACTTTGATTGCTTAGTTTTTGCTTGGTAGTTGATTTGCCCAAAGCGGATTGCCCTAGCAAGAGTGATATATCAATCAGAGAGGGAGTGTGAGCGAAACACAATTGTGAGCTGTTTATAAGTTTTACTAACCTTTAACTTAGTTCTTTGTTTCTTTTGTCTTTGTTATAATGTCTAACAATCAGGACAACAATGGTGGTAATAACTCCACAAACTCGAGTGCTACTGTGACACCCGAGCAATTCAATACCTTGACGGCCAACATAGCCACCTTGACGGATACATTGGCTGCGATGCAAGCCAAGATGGCGGCTTGGGAGAGCTCTAGGCCTAGTGGTTCGAACACCATAGGAGGTCAGCAAGAGCGAGTTGAGATACCTCAAGAAGAAAGAGAGGTCATTAATCCTAACCCTATTCCTAATCCTAATCCTCATGTTAATGTTAATTTACAGAATCCTTTATTCAATGAAAACAACTCTCCACGAGGTGGGAGAAATGATCGGAATAATGGGTTTGTTAATGTGCAAGGTCAAGGACAAGGAAGAGGAAGAGGACGTGGCTATCAAGAGCAATTCTACTACTCGGAGCAAGATGATGACTTCGAAGAAGAGGAGTATTGGGAGCAACGCCCGAGACGGAATCAAAGAGGAAATTAGAACCGACCACCTAGGTTCAATGACAACGACGGCATGGGTAAGGTTAAGGTAAAGATTCCTCCTTTTGATGGTAAGACTGATCCAGATGCTTATATTGATTGGGAAATTAAAATGGAGCAAATCTGGAATTGTCATAATTTCTCAGAACCTAAGAAAGTACAACGAGCATCCCTAGAATTTCAAGGATTTGCATTAGTCTGGTGGGATAATCTTGTTAAAGAAAGAAGAAGATCCCTTGATGCACCTATTGCTTCTTGGGAGCAATTAAAAGTGGTAATGAGAAATAGGTTTGTACCTCAACATTATAATAGAGAGTTATTGAACAGATTAGAAAACCTTAAACAAGGTAGCAAAACTGTTGAGGAAACATTTAATGTTATGCAAGAAGCTATGGCTCGAGCTAATATAGTAGAAACTCATGAGAAAACCAATGTTAGATATCTTAGGATATTGCATCCCGCTTTAGCTCATGAAATTGATTACTTTCCCTATACTACTCCTACTGATTTGTTACATCTAGCTATGAAAGTAGAAAAGGGACAACGCTACAAGAGCCAAGCTAATAGGATGTCGAGTGGCCAGCAACAAGGATGGCGCCAAAACCGGCCCCAACAGCCCCAAGGGCGCTCGGAAATGGGTTCTAGAGAGCGAGCTCAGCAGCCCCAATGGAGGAGTGAGAGTCGACAGCCCCAGCAGCCCCTCGACAAAGGAAAAGGTCCATGGAATGGACGAGAATCATCTGGGACATCTACTGGTCCCAAAGGGAGTAATCCTAACCCTTCTACCCTTAGATCTAGAGATATTGTGTGCTTTAAATGCCAAGGTAGAGGACATTATATGAAGGATTGCCCTAATAAGAAAACTCTCATGGTTAATCACTTAGGAGAATATGAATCTGAAAATTCTTGTGATGAACATGAAGAGCATGCTAATGACAATGATCAGAACTTAAACCTTGTTTGTTATGAAGATGATGATGATGAGGTTGAATATGAGCATGGAGAATCTTTGATTGTTAGGAGAGTTTTAAGTGTTGTTCCTACACCATGTGATGATAATCAAAGGGAAAACTTGTTTCATACTCGTTGTCTAGTTAAAGGAAAGGTTGTAAATGTGATCATTGATGGAGGTAGTTGCTGTAATTTAGCTAGTCAAGAAATGGTTGACAATTTGCATTTACCTACTGTCCAACACCCTCCTAGACCTTACAAATTGCATTGGATGAATGATTGTGGCTTATTGAAAGTAAATAGGCAAGTTAAAGTGCATATTAAACTAGGACATTATGAAGATGGTGTTTTATGTGATATAGTGCCTATGCAAGCTTGTCATATTCTATTAGGCCGTCCTTGGCAATCTGATCGTAAGGTTATGCATGATGGGTTTACTAATCGCTATACCTTTACTTTTCAGGGAAAGAATGTCATTCTCAAACCCATGACACCTACGCAAGTAGCTGATGAGATTGAGAAGCGCAAGGTAAGTAAAGGTGAGTTAGATCAGGAGGCTCAGTCGAGCCAAGTGGATCCTCAAACTCGATCTAAGAGTGTGTTCTTGGCTTCCAAAAGCACATTCATGGACGACTTTGCGGATGGTGGAACTGTTCTTATGCGCCTTTGCAAGAGCTTGAGTATGTTAAGTGAAGAGCTTAAAGCTTCTCTTCCATCGAACATTCTCGCTCTTCTTGAGGAGTTTAAGGATGTGTTTCCCGATGACATACCACCAGGTCTACCCCCTATTCGTGGAATTGAGCATCAAATTGATCTTATTCCGGGGGCTGCATTACCTAATAGGCCTGCGTATCGTATGAATCCCACTGAGATCCAAGAGGTCCAAACCCAAGTCCAGGAACTGTTGGATAAGGGTTATATTCGAATTAGCTTAAGTCCTAGTGCTGTGCCTGTGTTATCCCTAAGAAAGATGGTTCATGGAGAATGTGTGTAGATTGTAGGGCTATTAACAACATTACTATTAAATATCGTCACCCTATTCCTAGATTAGATGATATGCTAGATGAGTTACATGGAGCTTCTATATTCTCTAAAATTGATCTTAGGAGTGGCTATCATCAAATTAGAATGAAAGAAGGTGATGAATGGAAAACAGCCTTTAAGACTAAGCTAGGCTTATATGAGTGGTTGGTTATGCCTTTTGGTTTAACTAATGCTCCTAGTACTTTTATGCGCTTAATGAATCATGTGCTTCGAGATTTCATTGGAAAGTTTGTTGTTGTTTACTTTGATGATATTCTGATTTATAGCAAGTCTTCTAATGAACATGAATCACATCTTAGAGAAGTGCTTAAAACGCTGAGAATTGAACGCTTGTATGCTAATTTACAGAAATGCGAATTATGTAATGAACAAGTGTCTTTTCTTGGATTTGTAGTAAGTTCGAATGGACTGCGTGTCGATGAGGCTAAGATCAAGGCGATCCAAGAGTGGCCAACACCCACCAACATCGGCCATGTGCGCAGTTTCCAAGGATTGGCGAGCTTCTACCGACGCTTTGTGCGAGATTTCAGCACCATCTCAGCCCCACTAACAGAGGAGTTCACATGGGGAGCAGCTCAGGAGGAAGCATTCAACACACTTAAGGACAAGCTCACTCACGCACCTCTATTAGCTTTGCCGGACTTTACTCAGCCTTTTGAGGTAGAGTGTGATGCTAGCGGAGTTGGAATTGGTGGAGTCCTTATGCCGGGAGGTAAGCCTATTGCTTTCTTTTCCGAGAAGTTGAAAGGTGCTTGTCTTAATTACTCTACCTATGATAAGGAATTATATGCTTTGTTTAGAGTACTTAAGACATGGTCTCACTATCTATGGCCTAGCGAGTTTATTCTTAGAACTGATCATGAATCTTTAAAACACTTTAAAAGCCAAGATAAACTTGATAGGAGACATGGTAGATGGATGGAATTCATTGAAACATTTCCTTATGTGATTAAGTATAAGAAAGGCAAAGACAATGTGGTTGCTGATGCATTATCTAGAAGACATGTCCTTTTAACCACTTTGGATTCTAGAGTCTTAGGCTTTGTTTACATAAAGGAATTGTATGAATCTGATTTGGATTTTGGAGATATATTTCGAAAATTCCTAGAAAAGGGTCCTAATGACAGCTTCTATATTCATCAAGGATTCTTATTTCGAAAAGATCAAGTGTGCATTCCTAGATGTTCTCTACGATTATTACTTGTTAGTGAAGCCCATAGTGGTGGATTAATGGGACATTTTGGTAGGGATAAAACATATAGCACACTGAAATCACATTTTTATTGGCCACATATGCTTAGGGATGTAGAACATTGCCTTAAGAGATGCATAGATTGCATTAAAGCCAAAGCTAAGCTTATGCCTCATGGCCTTTATACACCACTGCCGATACCCTCAGCCCCTTGGGAAGACATTTCTATGGATTTTATAGTTGGGTTGCCTAGAACTAAGAAGGGGAGGGATTCAATCTTTGTAGTGGTTGATAGATTCTCTAAAATGGTTCATTTCATTGCATGCCACAAAACTGATGATGCTACCAATGTTGCTAATCTATTCTTTAGAGAAGTAGTTAGGTTGCATGGTGTGCCTAAAACTATTGTTAGTGATAGGGATGTGAAATTCTTATGTCATTTTTGGCGTACCTTATGGAATAAATTGGGAACTAGGTTGCTATTCTCTACTTCTAGCCACCCCAAACTGATGGCCAAACTGAGGTGACTAATAGAACCCTTGCTACTGTCCTAAGAGCCATTATTAGGACAGTAGCAAGCTTGTCATATTCTATTAGGCCATCCTTGGCAATCTGATCGTAAGGTTATGCATGATGGGTTTAATAATCGCTATACCTTTACTTTTCAGGGAAAGAATGTCATTCTCAAACCCATGACATCTACGCAAGTAGCTGATGAGATTGAGAAGCGCAAGGTAAGTAAAGGTGAGTTAGATCAGGAGGCTCAGTCGAGCCAAGTGGATCCTCAAACTCGATCTAAGAGTGTGTTCTTGGCTTCCAAAAGCACATTCATGGACGACTTTGCAGATGGTGGAACTGTTCTTATGCGCCTTTGCAAGAGCTTGAGTATGTTAAGTGAAGAGCTTAAAGCTTCTCTTCCATTGAACATTCTCACTCTTCTTGAGGAGTTTAAGGATGTGTTTCCCGATGACATACCACCAGGTCTACCCCCTATTCGTGGAATTGAGCATCAAATTGATCTTATTCCGGGGGTTGCATTACCTAATAGGCCTGCGTATCGTATGAATCCCACTGAGACCCAAGAGGTCCAAACCCAAGTCCAGGAACTGTTGGATAAGGGTTATATTCGAATAAGCTTAAGTCCTAGTGCTGTGCCTGTGTTATTAGTCCCTAAGAAAGATGGTTCATGGAGAATGTGCGTAGATTGTAGGGCTATTAACAACATTACTATTAAATATCGTCACCCTATTCCTAGATTAGATGATATGCTAGATGAGTTACATGGAGCTTCTATATTCTCTAAAATTGATCTTAGAAGTGGCTATCATCAAATTAGAATGAAAGAAGGTGATGAATGGAAAACAACCTTTAAGACTAAGCTAGGCTTATATGAGTGGTTGGTTATGCCTTTTGGCTTAACTAATGCTCCTAGTACTTTTATGCGCTTAATGAATCATGTGCTTCGAGATTTCATTGGAAAATTTGTTGTTGTTTACTTTGATGATATTCTGATTTATAGCAAATCTTCTAATGAACATGAATCACATCTTAGAGAAGTGCTTAGAACGCTGAGAATTGAACGCTTGTATGCTAATTTAAAGAAGTGTGAATTATGTGTAATGAACAAGTGTCTTTTCTTGGATTTGTAGTGAGCTCTAATGGACTGCGTGTTGATGAATCAAAGATCAAGGCAATACAAGAATGGCCGACACCCACTAACATAGGACATGTACGCAGCTTCCAAGGACTTGCTAGCTTCTACCGACGATTTGTGCGAGACTTTAGCACAATCTCAGCCCCACTGACCGAGCTTACAAAGAAGAGAAGTGAGTTCACATGGGGAGCAGCTCAGGAGGAAGCATTCAACACACTTAAGGACAAGCTCACCCACGCACCTCTATTAGCTTTGTCGGACTTTACTCAGCCTTTTGAGGTAGAGTGTGATGCTAGCGGAGTTGGAATTGGTGGAGTCCTTATGCAGGGAGGTAAGCCTATTGCTTTCTTTTCTGAGAAGTTGAAAGGTGCTTGTCTTAATTACTCTACCTATGATAAGGAATTATACGCTTTGTTTAGAGTACTTAAGACATGGTCTCACTATCTATGGCCTAGCGAGTTTATTCTTAGAACTGATCATGAATCATTGAAACACTTTAAAAGCCAAGATAAACTTGATAGGAGACATGGTAGATGGATGGAATTCATTGAAACATTTCCTTATGTGATTAAGTATAAGAAAGGCAAAGACAATGTGGTTGCTGATGCATTATCTAGAAGACATGTTCTTTTAACCACTTTGGATTCTAGAGTCTTAGGCTTTGTTTACATAAAGGAATTGTATGAATCTGATTTGGATTTTGGAGATATATTTCGAAAATGCTTAGAAAAGGGTCCTAATGACAGCTTTTATATTCATCAAGGATTCTTATTTCGAAAAGATCAAGTGTGCATTCCTAGATGTTCTCTACGATTATTACTTGTTAGTGAAGCCCATAGTGGTGGATTAATGGGACATTTTGGTAGGGATAAGACATATAGCACACTAAAATCACATTTTTATTGGCCACATATGCTTAGGGATGTAGAACATTGCCTTAAGAGATGCATAGATTGCATTAAAGCCAAAGCTAAGCTTATGCCCCATGGCCTTTATACACCACTGCCGATACCCTCAGCCCCGTGGGAAGACATTTCTATGGATTTTATAGTTGGGTTTCCTAGAACTAAGAAGGGGAGGGATTCAATCTTTGTAGTGGTTGATAGATTCTCTAAAATGGCTCATTTCATTGCATGCCACAAAACTGATGATGCTACCAATGTTGCTAATTTATTCTTTAGAGAAGTAGTTAGGTTGCATGGTGTGCCTAAAACCATTGTTAGTGATAGGGATGTAAAATTCTTAAGTCATTTTTGGCGTACCTTATGGAATAAATTGGGAACTAGATTGCTATTCTGTACTTCTAGCCACCCCCAAACTGATGGCCGAACTGAGGTGACTAATAGAACCCTTGCTACTGTCCTAAGAGCCATTATTAGGAAGAATTTGAAACTTTGGGAAGAAGCCTTACCTCATGTGGAATTTGCTTATAATCGAACCATGCATTCGGCTACTAAAATCAGTCCATTTGAATGTGTGTATGGTGTTAATCCACTAACCCCTTTTGATCTTACTCCATATCCTATGAGAGACAAAGAATCATTTGAGGCAGGTAAGCATGTCGAGTTCATCAAGGAGCTGCATGAACGAACTCGAGAGAAGCTGAAGCTCAAGGCTGAATACAACGCTAACAAGGCCAACAAGGGACGTCGCTTGGTCACATTTCAGCCTGGAGATCTTGTATGGGTGCACTTGAGGAAGGACCGGTTTCCAGAAGCCCGGAAGAATAAGCTGTCACCTCGTGGTGATGGACCATTTCGAATCAAGAAGAGAGTGGGCGACAATGCCTACCAATTGGAGCTTCCTGGAGACATGGGCGTGAGTGCATTCAACGTCGCGGATCTAATCCCTTACTTCGCTGTGGATGAAGACTTGGATTCCTTTTCATAATTAGAATTTATAAACTTCCGAATAGAAATCCTAATTACTACCCAAGTTTCACAACATGAGTTCTTCTTGACTAACTAAATTACAACAACTCCCACCATCAATGATCACATTAAAAACCTTTTAAATCCCATGGGAACGTTACATCGCCAGTAAATCCACAGACTTTAATGTCATTGGATTCACTTGAGGCTTATAGGGACATGCAACCATGCTCCCATAAACAAGACGGTACTTAAGCAGTTGAATAAATTAATGCGGAAGTAATTTAAATATCAAAGTATAAAACATCCAATCCTAACAATAGAGTTAAGGTGTCAAAATCATAAAGTAGTAATAAGCTCCAAAAATAGCTAAACCAAAGTAGTACTGCGGAAACTTTAAAGGTTAAAAAAATTGTAGTGTAAAGGTTCATAAATGATAGCCCGATCTTCAACTCTCTCCTGCTCCGATGCTTGAACTAGACCTTTGGAGTATGGTCTGGTGTTTCGTGAGTACGAAGGACACCAGTCATCCAATAAATAGGATGGTTAGTACAACTAAGACTAGCAAATGATAGAGAAAATGTTCAGACGTTAACCTTATTGTGACCATAAAATGGTATGTTATAGGTTAAGGGAAAGAGTGGAAACTGAATAAAAAGATAAAAATTCACGACATGACTCGGATGATCATAACGATCGATTATAAGATAAGAGAAGGAATGATACTCGAGACAAATAAGTATAATAACTAAAATGATCACCTATTTAACAGTCGATAATAACCATACTCACAATGATAATAATAACAATAATAATACGTGGTACCGGTCGGGCCTTTAACAAGGACCACGACCTACATTAGATTGTTGTTTTACCACCCCGCAGAGAATGCATTCCGAGATGGTGTTTCATGAAACCTTGTAAGGCGGTGGGTTAACGAACCACAACTTGCAAGTCAGTCTACTGCATAACTTGCCAAAGGCCTATGGCCACTCGCATCACGTGGTGCGCATTTTCACATATCATACCTAAGCATCACAAGGTGCATATCTTAACTTATCATACATAACCAGTTTATACTAGGTGATCATAATAACGACTTTAAATCAAAAAGGGACAAGCATGGATAATTTAAAGGATCTTACTATCACATGTCACTAGTTTGCATGAAAGAAACAAGCAGAATATCATGCAATTTAGGAAGAAGAAAATGGGCAATTTTCACTTATCTCAGGTTATAAACAAATAATCACATTTAATACGCATATCACTATAATTAATAATTGCCCATTAATTTAACTCATGCCAATTTATGAATAAAAAGATAAATTACATCAAGTAGACGGGTATGCAATTTATCGAAATTGGCAAGGAAATTGGCCACAGGGCCGCATTCGACACAGAAGAATTTAAAAGGCACATCAAAATAATTACGAAACACGCAAAAGGCGTTTGAACGAAATCACTTGCCTTAACCTTCGACGATTGGTTGACGACAACAAGACGAGCTTCTAACACCTATTGAATCCAACGGAAAAAGGAATATTTAATATTGATATTTTATATCATTAACTTTACTTAACTCAATTTGAAATTGAATTAATTCTATAAAGTTAAAAATCTATACAAATATGAATTCATCGGAGAGCGGGATCCGGCGTGGGTGCTCTAAGAATACTTGGTGTCGCTGAAATGGGCAAGAATTGAATAGTTTAGAAACATCGGCCGCCTAACTTAATAAATAATTAAATTAGGGCTAGAAATGATATTAGGATAAAAATACGGGAAATTTCTGCAATTCTTTGTAAAGAGATTAAAACCTCTGTTTGCTTTCTCTTTGAAATCACGTACAGAAGTAGAGGGACGAAGAGGCTCGATCGGCGTGGCTCTTCCTCCTCTGGCTTCGATGGGCTATCGGTGAAGGAGACGATCGGGGCGGCGGATCGGCTGGCGATGGGCGGCAGCAAGGCGGGCGATCTCCGGGAAATGACTGCAGTGGTGCGGCGGTGGTGGATCCTCGGCGGCAACAGGGGCAAAGGCTGCGGCTCTCGTCTTCGGGCAAGGGCTGCGCTGCGGTGGCTAGGCCGCGGTTGGAGGCGAGTACGGTGGTCAGGCGGTGATTCATTCATGGCTCACGTCGTCGGCGATGGCTCAGGGGAGGTCGGGGACGATCGCGGGTTGTGATGAACGGGGGATTCCACAGGAGAATCGAAAGAGGACGGTGATGGCGGTTGTGGTCGAATTGTTTTTGGGTGTGGAAAACCCTAAGATTTGACGTGTGTCTATAATGCTGAATTAGATTAGATAAAATGGATTTTTGATTCTCCGTGAGAATCAATTAAAATATGGATTAAGGGAAGATGATAGAATTTAAGAAAAATAAATAAAAGAAACGGATAAAGATGGAGATAACGGGATGAAAATTAAATTAAATAATAAGGGTATTTACAGGATTTATATAATTAAATTCATCACATATTATTTTTCTTTAGAATAATTAAATTATTCTAACTCATACCATATATCTTATGAACAAATTCACAAGATATACTATAGTTTAATATAATGTAGATCTATTTAATTAAATAAAAATAAGAAATAACCCAAAAATAATTTGGGGTATTTTAGATTGTCATCACAAGGTGTAGGAACAACACTTAAAACTCTCCTAATAATCAAAGATTCACCATGTTCATATTTAACACAATCATCATCATCACAAGCATGAAGGTTAAGGTTTTGATCATTTTCATCATTAGCATGCTCATCATGTTCATCACAAGAATTTTCAGATTCATATTCGCCTAAGATGTAATAATTAGATAGTTGTTAATTGTACTTTTTTATAAAGTAAAAAAAAGTAGGGTAATAATAATGGGTATACGTGTATTCTTATTTATTTTTTTAATAGGTATGTAAATTTCTAAAAGGGGCAATTTGCGAAATAGCCACGAAATAGGGCCTAATTTGCGAAATGTCCACGTTTTGGGATAATTTTGTGAAATGTCCTAAATATAAACCTCCTCCCTCTCTCCCACACGCGTTTCTCTCTCCTCCGGCTCTCCCTCACCGCACGCTCTCTCTTTCTCCCTCCCAAACTGCTCAACGACGATTGCAAGGATTTAGGGTCGATCATCTCTCCGATATCATCAAAACCATCGATTTCGACGTCTCTTCTACGGAATCAGGTAAGCAAAGCATTTGATTACAAGCTACTAACAAACGCTACCTTGAATTCATGGAAAATTTTGATGATTCTAAGTTGATTTTCAATTATGCTGAATAATCGCATAAAATTTGTGCCGAAGGCGCAAATTTCCTTCATTTTTTGACTTAAAGAAGACGATTAATTACTGCTTCGGATTACTGCTATGGATTACGTCAATTTTTCCTTTAATTTTTAACTTAATGAAGACGACTTGAATCGAGTGATTACAGCTTTAGATTACGGCAAAATTTGCACCTTTCGTGCTAATTTCGAATGATTTTTGAAGCATCAATTACTGATTATGCACGTTTTTTGCTATATGTTTGTGTTTTTCAAGTCGTCCATCGAATCTGTGCTTATTTATGCTTATATATGCTATATCTGTATGAAATATAATTGAACCGAATGATTACTGCTATTGAATGCATAAAAATTTGGGCCTTTGGCGAAAATTTTGATTCATTTTTTAAGCATCAAGTGATTAATGTTATGGAGTCACACATACAGTAGAATCAACTGATTAATGTTATGGAATGCGTCAAAATTTGCGACTTGGCGCAAATTTTGATTGATTTTTGGAGCATGAATTACTGGTTATGATCATTTTTTGCTATATATGTGTAATTTTCAAGTTTCCAATCGAATCTGTGTATGTTTATGCTTATTTATGCTTGTTAATATTTTACATTGCTCAAGTCATCACTATGTTTGCTTACACTGTGATTGCACTATAATTGTTCAAGTAATCACTACACTTGATTAGAAATTTTGCACCGGAAGTGCAAGTTTTATAGAATTTTTTTCATAACAGATGTATTGTATTGATCTAGTTGATTTAAAGATATGGATTCCACACTATTGCATCCAATATTGTGTTCATGTCATCAATACACTTGAATCTGGACAATATAATAAAGTATCCATTCCTTTTTAGACTTTGATTGCTCATGTCATCACTACACTTCCTTATTGCACTTTGATTGCACCATGTTAGCATTGCACTTGACTCATAGAAAATTTGCACCGGAGGTGCAAGTTTTGTTGAATTGTGTTTATAACTGTTGTATTTTGTCATTGTTGAATCAAATATTGCATTTGACAATATAATGAAGTACCCATTCCTTATTACACTTGGATTGCTCATGTCATCACTAAAGTTGAATTATAGAAAATTTGCACCGGAGGTGCAAATTTTGAAGGATTGTGTGCATAACTGGTGTATTGTATTCATCTAGTTGAGTTAATGATATGCATTCCTCACTGTTCCATCCATTATTGCATTTAACAATATAATGAAAAACACGTTTTTTATTAATATTGTAGGATTTTGTTCATAACAGGTGTATTCTATTCATTTAGTTGATTTAATGATATAAATTCCTCACTGTTGAATCCATTATTGCATCTGACAATATAATGATGTATCCATTCCTTATTACACTTTGAATGTTTCATGTCAGCACTGCATTTGAATCATAGAAAATTTGCACTGTAGGTGATACGGAGTTAGCCGTGTGATGGTCCGATCTTCGACAATCAAGCAAGAATTCAAAGAAAGACTCAAGAACTGAACAAGAAAGCAAGAACTCGATCAAGATCAATCAAGAACAGCCAAGAAACAACTAAAGACGCAACAAGAATCACCAAGAACAAGGGCTCTTGATGTCGACAATAAAGAAAGACACAACGCAGCAACAATATGAAAGAAAGACTCAAAATTTATGAGCAAGAATTGAAAGACACAACATGATATGGATTGAGTCGATCCGTATAGAACAAGATAGAGACCACAGGCTTCCGTAGAAGGTAGGAACCAATATCAATGACTATACAACCCGCCTCTACAACCCTACACAACCAAGCGGACAACTTGGAGGCACAATGAGGGGGCTTGTGGATACTCGGATCACCAAGTCTTGCGAAGTTGATGAACGGCAAAGCAGACCAAGCTGAGATGACATCAATTCGATGACCAACGAGCACTGCTCTAGTTGAATCAACAACACTCACGTTGATACGGGGTTAGCCGTGTGATGGTCTGATCTTCGACAACAAGCAAGAAACTTAAAGAAACAAACAAGACTCGATCAAGAACTCAAGAAACGCAGCAAGAAACTATAAAGAAGTCGCAAGAAATCGATCAAGATGATCAAGATCCTTCAAGAACTCAACAAGAACGCAGCAAGACTCCAAGACTCGGTAGCAACTCAATGAAAGAAACGACGCAACAACTGAAAGTAAAAGAAATACTCGAAATAGACACTTGCAAAGACCGATAAGGACTGATGCGATCTATATAGAACAAGATAGAGTAAAAGAAACTCATCTCAAGACCGATTGATGTAGGGATTGACCACTCCTCAACGGTTTTTGTCTCAGTTTCATCTACAAAATCAAGAAAAGAAACTTTATGAGTGCATAATTCAGATTTCATATCAAAGTCATGATGTTCTAACTTTAGCTTGGTCATTAATCCCTAAGTTTCCATCCAAAGCTAGCAAGTTTTCTTCCTTTATTAAGGCTGAATTTTCAATTAATTCAAGGCTAGCAATAGGAGAAGAATGTTCACCATCAATGATCAAAGAATCATCATGCTCAGATTCCATGCAAACACTATCATCATAGGCAATTAAATTAAGATCTTGATCATTATTATCAACATGCTCTACATTTTTAGCAATAAAAGAAGCATCTATGCTAGAAGGAACAATATGTTGAATAGCATTATTGAGAGTAATAGGATGAGTTTCCTCCCTTTCAATTTATGACACTTCATCTCTAGGTGGGACTTCTTGTCCAAACACCGTATTAGAACCAAAACGCTGAAGCTCTATTGCCGTTAAGCTTTTATCTATCTTAGCTAACTTCTCCATGACGGTATTGTACCAGTCGTTGCCATGGTGATTAGACATTGCAAATAAAGACAAACAAAGAACTATATTAAGATTAGTAAAAATATAAACACCTCACAATTGTGTTTCGCTCACACTCCCTCTCTGATTGATATGTCACGCTTGCTAGGGCAATCCGCTTTGGGCAAATCAAAAACCAAGCAAAAGAACTAAGCAATCAAAATATGCAATCAAGAGAATGAATGAAACAAACAACCAAGAGTCCTTAACAAGGGCTGTAGAGAACTCGATGTAAGCAAACAACTTAATTCAAGCAAAACAGATGGGTATTTGCAAGAATTCAACTCGACACAAGCTAAAGAGTACTCGACAGGGGTCAAGAGCTCTTCGACACAACAACTCAGCACTCAACAACTGAGGAGAAGTGCTCGACAGTGACTGTATACACACAAGAGTACTCGATCTCGGGAAGAAGTACTCGACACAACACAAAATAACTCGATCACAGCAGCAAAAGTACTCGATCAATAGGAGAAAAGTATCGACAGTAGCTGCAATAGAGAGAAAGAAAGAAAATTAAGAAAGAATGGAAATTTACCTCTTTTTGATTGAAAACCTTAAGTTATGATGTTGTAGTTGCAAGGTAGGGTTTCAATTTAGAATTTTGTGGAGGTAATGTGTTTAGGTTTAGGGTATGTCGACAAGGGCTCTGGAGATCACCAAACACTTTTTTTTTTTTTTTTTTGTAATTTTCGGACTGCATTTCTCTCTCTTTTTTTTTTTTTTATAACTAATGCAAGAAAGAACACTTAAACAAAGGGGGACTCGAAAATCTGAAAAGGAATGGTGAAAAGATAAAATTTATAGACTTAAAGATAGATTTATAGGGGAGGCTTTTTGTTATCTTTGGTAAGTGGATCTATCTAAAGCTTTAAGGATATATGATAGATAAATAGGGATTATATCTACCAAAAATCAGATTTATTATAAAAGCAATAGATAAATAGAATTTAGATAAAAGATATATCAAAATTTCCAAAGATAGAACAAAGGATAGAATGGATAACAAACTAGGGTTTGTCTGTGTGGAGGCTGACTTTCGGCCAAGCTAGACTTATGGGGACAAGAATGTCGTCGGCTCTAGGGTGAACACAAGGGCTGTGTACACGGCTTTGTCGACTCCACTGGTCTCGGCTAGGCTTTGTGTTTAGGCTATGCAACCACAAACAATCACAAACTCAAGATTAGTGCAAGAATCAATAAAGAATGCAAGAAGTAAACAACCAAATAAAAGACTGACTCTATTTTTGTGTTTAGGAAAAGAAAAAAGACTCAATCTTGATGTCGGAAACCAAAGCTCTGATGCCAATTTGATACGGGGTTAGCTGTGTGATGGTCTGATCTTCGACAACAAGCAAGAAACTTAAAGAAACAAACAAGACTCGATCAAGAACTCAAGAAACGCAGCAAGAAACTATAAAGAAGACGCAAGAAATCAATCAAGATGATCAAGATCCTTCAAGAACTCAACAAGAACGCAGCAAGACTCCAAGACTCGATAGCAACTCAATGAAAGAAACGACGCAGCAACTAAAAGTAAAAGAAAGACTCGAAATAGACACTTGCAAAGACCGATAAGAACTGATGCGATCTATATAGAACAAGATAGAGACCCCAGGCTTCCGTAGAAGGTAGGAACCAATATCAATGACTATATAACCCGCCTCTGCAACCCTACACAACCAAGCGGACAACTTGGAGGCACAAGGAGGGGGCTTGTGGATACTAGGATCACCAAGTCTTGCGAAGTTGATGAACGCTAAGCAAACCAAGCTAAAACAAACCAATTCGATGATCAACGAGCACAACTCTAGTTGGATCAACAAGACACTCCATGTGTTTCACACAATTTGAGAGATCTAAATTCTATTAATTGAAATCCGAGTGTTTACAATGGTAGAAATAGGCTTATATAGGCCTTAAAGGCTAATGGGCCGATTTATCTAAGTAAAGAAGATAAAAGAACAACTTAAGAATTTAGTAAAAATAACATCTAGAGTTTCCTAAAATAACTTAAGTAAGAAAGTTGCTAAAATAGGAAATAACATAATGTTCAAGACTTGACAAAATCCCGTAAAAACCAGCAACAGCTCAAAGAATGTGGATTTCGGCCAAGCTATAGGACGAATCTGGAAAAACTATCAACATCAAAGTTGTAGATCTCTTCGTCCTTGTTCCAACAAGGTATGGCACGCCTCAATCCGATCAATATTGAATCCGTACGACCTATTTTACAGAGATGTCGAAAAGCTGTCAAATTGCTGGACGAATGTAAAAAACGTCACTTGCACCTTTAGATCTTCTCCCAAGGTGGAGCCTTCTTCTTCCTCTTGAGAAGGATATCATCCGAAGGTGTCTTGGATGGTCCCGCATCACACGTGTATAAGCACTCTTGAAGAGAGAATTCTGATTATGAAAGTTCCAATTGAAAAACAATGTATGTGTTGATTTATATAGCCACGCAGGGCTGTTGAATGGGCTGACCTATGCTTCTCTAGGAGATAGAAAGATAAAACTAATAACTTAAAGTAAATAATAAAATAGGCCCAAAGTTTCCTAAAATAACTTAAGTAAAAATAATACTAATAATAGAAATATATGGAGGCCCAACACTTAGTTAAATCGGCAGCCTCATAACTAAGGTGGCTCGAGTGTTTCTTGAATCCCTATTCACATATAGGTCTTCAATGTAGGTAGAGGTGGCAATCGGGCGGGTCGGATCGGGTTCGGGTTTGGTTAGTGGGGTTTCGGGTTATTCGGGTTTCGGGTAATTCGGGTTCGGGTAATGTCTAATAATTTGGTTATTTGGTCGGGTCGGGTTCGGGTTTCGGTTGTATCGGGTTTCGGTTCATTCGGGTTTCGGTTGTCTCGGGTTTAAGTTATTTCAATATTCATTTTGAAAAATTTACTAGAATGTTTCTTAAAGTTCGGGTTATATCGGGTTTCGGTTGTAACGGGTTCGGGTCTTAATGGGTTTCGGTTGAATCGGGTTCGGTTCATTCGGATTTGGGTGAGTTTCGGTTATCGGTTATTCGGATTTCGGGTCCAAAATGGATCGGGTTGATCGGTGTTCAAAACAATCGGTTCCGGGTCGACCGGGTCGGGTTTTCGGGTCGGGTTTTGCCAGCTCTAAATGTAGGCTCGGGGAGTTGAACCTTGCTCGAGAACAAAGCATGACTCACAAAGTTGAATGAGTCTCTCTAAAGCTTCTTAGCATGAGCTCGAGTCATTGGTCCTACTCCAAGAATGATGGGTGTGTCTAGAGCGGTAGAAGATGGTCCCGCATCAACCTCCTCTTCTTGAAAAGGATTCGACCACGAATCCAAGTCTTCATCCACGGCAAAGTAAGGGATTAGATCCGCGACGTTGAATGTAGCGCTCACGCCCATGTCCCCAGGAAGCTCAAGTTGGTAGGCATTGTCGCCCACTCTCCTCTTCACTCGAAATGGTCCATCACCTCGTGGTGAGAGCTTGTTCTTCCGAGCTTCTGGAAACCGCTCCTTCCTTAAGTGCACCCATACAAGATCTCCAGGCTGAAATGTGACCAAGCGACGTCCCTTGTTGGCCTTGTTAGCATTGTATTCGGCCTTTAGCTTCAGCTTCTCCCGAGTTCGTTCATGCAGCTCCTTAATGAACTCGACATGCTTACCTTCCTCAAATGATTCTTTGTCTCTCATAGGATATGGAGTAAGATCAAAAGGGGTTAGTGGATTAACACCATACACACATTCAAATGGAGAGACTTTAGTAGCCGAATGCATGGTTATGTTATAAGCAAATTCCACATGAGGTAAGACTTATTCCCAAAGTTTTAAATTCTTCCTAATTATGGCTCTTAGGACAGTAGCAAGGGTTCTATTAGTCACCTCAGTTTGGTCATCAGTTTGGGGGTGGCTAGAAGTAGAGAATATAGCAATCTAGTTCCCAATTTACTCCATAAAGTACGCCAAAAATGACTTAAGAATTTCACATCCCTATCACTTACTATTGTTTTAGGCACACCATGTAATCTTACTACCTCTCTAAAGAATAGATTAGCAACATTGGTAGCATTATCAGTTTTGTGGCATGCAATGAAATGAGCCATTTTAGAGAATCTATCAACCACTACAAATATAGAATCTCTCCCCTTCTTAGTTCTAGGCAACCCAACTATAAAATCCATGGATATATCTTCCCAAGGGGCTGAGGGGGTCGGCAGTGGTGTATATAGGCCATGGGGCATAAGCTTAGCTTTAGCTTTTATGCAATTTATGCATGTTTTAAGGCAATGTTCTACATCCCTAATCATATGTGGCCAATAGAAATGTGATTTCAGTGTATTATATGTTTTATCTCTACCAAAATGTCCCATTAATCCACCACTATGGGCTTCACTAACAAGTAATAATCGTAGAGAACATCTAGGAATGCACACTTGATCTTTTCGAAATAAGAATCCTTCATGTATATAAAAGCTGTCATTTGGACCCTTTTCTAAGCATTTTTGAAAGACCTCTCCAAAATCCAAATCAGATTCATACAATTCCTTTATGTAAACAAAGCCTAAGACTCTAGAATCCAAAGTGGTTAAAAGAACATGTCTCCTAGCTAACACATTAGATTCGAAATCAGCTCCTAAAGCATGTCTTCTAGATAATGCATCAGCAACCACATTGTCTTTGCCTTTCTTATATTTATTCACATAAGGAAATGTTTCAATGAATTCCATCCATCTACCATGTCTCCTATCAAGTTTATCTTGGCTTTTAAAGTGTTTTAAAGACTCATGATCAGTCCTAAGAATAAACTCGCTAGGCCATAGATAGTGAGACCATGTCTTAAGTACTCTAAACAAAGCATATAATTCCTTATCATAGGTAGAGTAATTAAGACAAGCACCTTTTAACTTTTCAGAAAAGAAAGCAATAGGCTTACCTCCCTGCATAAGGACTCCACCAATTCCAACTCCGCTAGCATCACACTCTACTTAAAAGGGCTGAGAGAAGTCTGGCAAAGCTAGTAAGGGTGCGTGGGTGAGCTTGTCCTTAAGCGTGTTGAATGCTTCTTCCTGAGCTGCTCCCCATGTGAACTCACTCCTCTTTTTCGTGAGCTCAGTGAGAGGTGCCGAGATGGTGCTGAAATCTCGTACAAATCGACGATAGAAGCTCGCCAATCCTTGGAAGCTGCGCACATGGCCGATGTTGATGGGTGTTGGACATTCTTGTATGGCTTTAATCTTCGCCTCATCGACACGCAGTCCACTCGAACTTACTACAAAACCAAGAAAGGATACTTGTTCATTACATAGCTCACATTTCTTTAAATTAGCATACAAGCGTTTAATTCTCAGCGTTTTAAGTACTTCTCTAAGATGTGATTCATGTTCATTAGAAGACTTGCTATAAATCAGAATATCATCAAAGTAAACAACAACAAATTTTCCAATGAAATCTTGAAGCACGTGATTCATTAAGCGCATAAAAGTACTAGGAGCATTAGTTAAACCAAAAGGCATAACCAACCACTCATATAAGCCTAGCTTAGTCTTAAAGGCTGATTTCCATTCATCACCCTCTTTCATTCTAATTTGATGATAGCCACTCCTAAGATCTATTTTAGAGAATATAGAAGCTCCATGTAATTCATCCAGCATACCATCTAATCTAGGAATAGGATGACGATATTTAATAGTAATGTTGTTAATAGCCCTACAATCTACACACATTCTCCATGAACCATCTTTCTTAGGGACTAATAACACATGCACAACACTAGGACTTAAGCTAATTCGAATGTAACCCTTATCCAACAGTTCCTGGACTTGGGTTTGGACCTCTTGGGTCTCAGTGGGATTCATACGATACGCAGGCCTATTAGGCAATCCAACCCCTGGAATAAGATCAATTTGATGCTCAATTCCACGAATAGGGGGTAGGCCTGGTGGTATGTAATCGGGAAAAACATCCTTAAATTCCTCAAGAAGTGCGAGAATGTTTGATGGAAGAGAAGCTTTAAGTTCTTCACTCAACATGTTCAAGCTCTTGCAAAGGCGCATAAGGACAGTTCCACCATCCGCAAATTCGTCTATGAATGTGCTTTTGGAAACCAAGAACACACTCTTAGGCCGATTCTGAGGATCCACTTGGCTCGTCTGAGCCTCCTTATCTAACTCACCTTTACTTACCTTGCGCTTCTCTTTCGTCAGCCACTTGTGTAGGTGTCATGGGCTTGAGAATGACATTATTTCCCTGAAAAGTAAAGGTATATCGATTAGTAAACCCATCATGAATAACCTTACGATCAGATTGCCAAGGACGTCCTAATAGAATATGACAAGCTTGCATAGGTGCAATATCACATAAAATATCATCTTCATAATGTCCTAGTTTAATATGCACTTTAACTTGCCTATTTACTTTCAAGAGTCCACAATCATTCATCCAATGCAATTTGTAAGGTCTAGGGTGTTGGACAATAGGTAGATGTAATTTCTCAACCATTTCTTGACTAGCTAAATTACAGCAACTACCTTCATCAATGATCACATTTACAACCTTTCCTTTAACTAGACAACGAGTATGAAACAAGTTTTCTCTTTGATTATCATCACATGGTGTAGGAACAACACTTAAAACTCTCCTAACAATCAAAGACTCTCCATGTTCATATTCGACCTCATCATCATCATTATCATAACATACAAGGTTTAGATTCTGATCATTCTCATTAGCATGCTCATCATGTTCATCACAAGAATTTTCAGATTCATATTCTCCTAATTGATTAACCATGAGAGTTTTCTTATTAGGGCAATCCTTCATATAATGACCTCTACCTTGGCATTTAAAGTATACAATATCTCTAGAACGAAGGGTAGAAGGGTTAGGATTACTCCCTTTGGGACCAGTAGATGTCCCAGATGATTCTCGTCCATTCCATGGACCTTTCCCTTTGTCGAGGGCTTGTTGGGGCTGTCGACTATCACTCCTCCCTTGGGGCTGCTGAGCTCGCTCTCTAAAGCCCACATCCAAGTGCCCTTGGGGCTGTTGTGGCCGAGATTGGCGCCACCCTTGTTGTTGGTTGCCACTCGACATTTTGTTTCCTTGACTCTTGTAGCGTTGTCCCTTTTCTACTTTCATAGCTAGATGTAACAAATCAGTAGGAGTAGTATAGGGAAAATAATCAATCTCATGAGCTAAAGCGGGATGCAAGATCCTAAGATATCTAACATTAGTTTTCTCATGAGTTTCTACTATATTAGCTCGAGCCATGGCTTCTTGCATAACATTGAATGTTTCCTCAACAGTTTTGCTACCTTGTTTTAGATTTTCTAATCTGTTCAATAGCTCTCTATCATAGTGTTGAGGTACAAACCTATTTCTCATGACTACTTTTTGTTGTTCCCAAGAAGCAATAGGTGCATCAAGGGATCTTCTTCTTTCCTTAACAAGATTATCCAACAGATTAATGCAAAACCTTGAAACTCTAGGGAAGCTAGTTGTACTTTCTTAGCCTCTGAGAAATTGTGACAGTTCCAGATTTGTTCCATTTTAATTTCCCAATCAATATAAGCATCTGGATCAGTCTTACCATCAAAAGGAGGAATCTTTACCTTAACCTTACCCATGCCGTCATCATCGTTGTATCTAGGCGGTCGGTTTTGATTTCCCCTTTGATTCCGTCTCGGGTGTTGCTCCTAATACTCCTCTTCTTGGAAGTCATCATCTTGCTCCGAGTAATAGAAACGCTCCTGATAGCCACGTCATCTTCCCCTTCCTTATCCTTGACCTTGCACATTGACAAACCCATTATTCCGATCATCTCTCCCACCCCGTGGAGAGTCGTTTTCATTGAATAAAGGATTTTGCAGATTAATATTAACATTAGGATTAGGAATAGGAATAGGGTTAGGGTTAACGACCTCTCTTTCATTTTGAGGCGTCTCTTCACGCCTAGGATTACCTTGACCACCAGCTGTAGTAGAGCCACTCGGCCTTGCTTCTAAGGCTGTCAATCGGTCCAATATGGCTGTCAAGGTGTTTGTTAAGTTGTTGAACTGCTCAGGTGTCACGGTTGCACTCGAGCTACCCCATTGTTGGGGTTGTTCTCATTGTTGAGGTCCTGATTATTAGACATTATAACAAAGAGAAAATAAACAATGAACTATGTTAAAGGTTAGTAAAACTTATAAACAGCTCACAATTGTGTTTCGCTCACACTCCCTCTCTGATTGATATATCACGCTTGCTAGGGCAATCCGCTTTGGGCAAATCAAAAACCAAGCAATAAACTTAACAATCAAAGTATGCAAATAGAGAGAATGAATGAAACCACGCAGGAGAGTACTCAACAAGGGTTGTAGAGAACTCGATGTAAGCAACAACTCAATTCAAGCAAAACAGATGGGAATTTGCAAGAATATCACTCGACACAAGCTAAAGAGTACTCGACAGTAGCAAGGGAGCACTCGACGCCAACAATAAGCACTTGATCTCGGGGAGAAGGTGCTCGACACAACCAAACTAACTCGACACAGCAGCCAAAAGTACTCGATCCAAGGAGTATAGTACTCGACAGTAGCTGCACTAGAGAGAAAATAAAAGAAAGCTAAGAAAAGAATGGAAATTTACCTCTTTGATTGAAAACCTTTTAGTTAGGACGTTGTAGTTGCAGGGTAGGGTTTCAATTTGGTAAAGGTATGTGTTTGGGGATTTATGTGTGTCGACTAGGGCTGAGAGAAGGGTTCACCAATTTGTCCTTGGGAGCTTTCTTGCACTAGATCAAACACTTCTTTTTTTTTTGACTTACTTTTGCCCCTAGTGAATTTTATCCTCCTAGGTCCAAGTATGTATGTCTTTTCTTTTTTTTTTTGAATTCGAAACTGATATATATATATATATATATTTTTAAAAAAATATGAAACTAATGCAAGAAAAGACTCAAACTAAGGTATAGGACTCGAAAATCTGATGTATTGGTGATAAAGGATTAAAATTCAGCCCTAGAATAAATAAATAGGCAACTCTTTGGGTAATATTAGGTAAGTATATCTATCTTAGCCTCAAAAGATAAATGTAGATAATATGAATTAATCTATCAAATAAAATCAAATTTTATCAAGGCAAAATAGATAAAAGATAAATAAAGAGTTCCAAAGATAGAACAAAGCACAAACTAGGGTTTTCTTGTGGTAATGTGATTCGGCCAAGCTATCAACTTATGGGGACAGAATTTATGCCGTCGGCTAGAGTGATGCATAAGTGTGCTTGATGCGGGACCATCCAAGCCACCTCCGAACACACCTATTGTTCGAGCTCGTGAGAATGATGTCATCCTTAAGAGGAAGAAGAAGGCTCCACCATGGGAGAAGGCCCAAAGGTGGAAGCTTGACGTTTTTACATTCGTCCAGCAACATTGACAGCTTTTCGACGTCTCTGTAAAATGGGTCGTACGGATTCAATATTTATCGGATTGAAGCGTGCTATACCTTTTTGGAACGAGGACGAAGAGATCTACAACTTTGCTGTTGAAAGTTTTTCCAGATTCGACCTAGAGCTTGGCCGAAATCCACATTCTTTGACCTGTCGCTGGTTTTGACGGGAATAAACTTAGTCTTGGAACATTATATTTATTTCCTATTTTAGTATTTCTTTTACTTCAATTATTTTAGGAAACTTTAAGATGTTATTTTATTAATATCTCGAGTTATTAGTTTTATTAATTCCTTTAGATAAATCGGCCCATCAGCCCTTAGAGGCCTATATAATGTCGATTCCCCCTCTGTAATTCAGTTGGATTTCATGGAATAGAAAAGCTCTCTTTTTGTGTGAAACACAATGAGTGTTTGTCGATTGAATAGAGTTGTGCTCTTCAATTGCAAATATTGATATTGATCTAGCTTGGTTTCCTTTGTGTTCATCAACTTCGCAAGACTTGGTGATCCTAGTATCCACAAGCCCCCTCCTTGTGCCTCTAAGTTGTCTGCTTGGTTGTGTAGGGTTGCAGAGGCGGGTTATATAGTCATTGGTATTGGTTCCTACCATCTTCGGAAGCCTGGGGTCTCTATCTTCTTCTATATAGATCGACTCGGTCCATATCAGGTCGTGTCTTTCCATTCTTGCTCTTTAATTTTGAGTCTTGCAGTAGTTTTGTCGAGTCTTGAAGGATCTTGATCATCTTGATCGATTTCTTGCGTCTTCTTTATAGTTTCTTGTTGCGTTTCTTGAGTTCTTGATCGAGTCTTGTTTGTTTCTTTATGTTTCTTGCTTGTTGTCGAAGATCGGACCATCACACGGCTAACCTCGTATCAGTGCTTCACGGCTTGGTCGACTCCACTGGTCTTGGCTAGGCTTGTGTTTAGGCTTATGCAACCACAACAATCACAAACAAACAAGGTTAGTGCAATAATCAATTCAAGAACAAGAAGTAAAAGACCAAAACAAGAACTGACTCTATTTTTTTGGTTTTTGTGTTTAGGAAAAGAAAAGACTCAATCTTGATGTCGGAAACCAAAGCTCTGATACCAATTTGATACGGGGTTAGCCGTGTGATGGTCCGATCTTCGACAATCAAGCAAGAATTCAAAGAAAGACTCAAGAACTGAACAAGAAAGCAAGAACTCGATTCAGATCAATCAAGAATAGCCAAGAAACAACTAAAGACGCAGCAAGAATCACCAAGAACAAGTGCTCTTGATGTCGACAATAAAGAAAGACACAACGCAGCAACAATATGAAAGAAAGACTTGAAATTTATGAGCAAGAATTGAAACACACGACCTGATATGGACTGAGTCGATCTGTATAGAACAAGATAGAGACCCCAAGCTTCCGTAGAAGGTAGGAACCAATATCAATGACTATACAACCCGCCTCTGCAACCCTACACAACCAAGCGGACAACTTGGAGGCACAAGAAGGGGGCTTGTGGATACTCGGATCACCAAGTCTTGCGAAGTTGATGAACGGCAAAGCAGACCAAGCTGAGATGATATCAATTCGATGACCAACGAGCACTGCTCTAGTTGAATCAACAACACTCACGTGTATAAGCACTCTTGAAGAGAGAATTCTGATTATGAAAGTTCCAATTGAAAAACAATGTATGTGTTGAGTTATATAGCCACGCAGGGCTGTTGAATGGGCCGAACTATGCTTCTCTAGGAGATAGAAAGATAAAACTAATAACTTAAAGTAAATAATAAAATAGGCCCAAAGTTTCCTAAAATAACTTAAGTAAAAATAATACTAATAATAGAAATATATGGAGGCCTAACACATAGTTAAATCGGCAGCCTCATAACTAAGGTGGCTCGAGTGTTTCTTGAATCCCTATGCACATATAGGTCTTCAATGTAGGCTCGGGGAGTTGAACCTTGCTCGAGAACAAAGCATGACTCACAAAGTTGAATGAGTCTCTATGAAGCTTCTTAGCACGAGCTCGAGTCATTGGTCCTTCTCCAAGAATGATAGGTGTGTCTGGAGCTGTAGAAGATGGTCCCGCATCAGTAGGTGCAAATTTTGTAGGATTTTGTTCATAGCAGGTGTATTCTATTCATCTAGTTGATTTAATGATATAAATTCCTCACTGTTGCATCCATTATTGCATTTGACAATATAATAAAGTATCTATTCCTTATTATACTTTGATTGCTCATGTCATCACTACATTTCAATGATAGAAACTTTGCACCGGAGGTGCAAATTTTTTAGGATTGTGTTCATAACTGCTGTATTATATTCATATAATTGATTAGATGATATAAATTCCTCACTTTTGCATCCAATATTGCATTGGACAACATATTGAAATTCCTCATTCCTTATTGTACTTTGATTGCTCATGTCATCATTACACTTTGATTGCTCATGTCATCGTTTCAATCAGATTGTGTTTGTTACTAATGCAATGTATTTATCCTCTTAAATTCATACTCTACAGATTACAATGGCAACCCACGTTATTACAGTTGTATATGGTGGGAAATGGTTATTTGATGATTCAGGTCCAACCTTTGTTGGAGACTGATGCATATCAAGATGGCCTTTTGTGGGTCCAACAATGATCTTGATCCAGGCGAGCTCTCAAGACCGATTCGAGGGCTATTGATGGCGAAGGGTATCATCCTCAAAATGAGGAAGAAGGCTCCACCATGGAATAAGGTCCAAAGGAGCAAGGTGAGCTAATGTTCAAATTTAGGTTCGTTCTTAATGGGTTGACAGCATTTCAACGTCTCAGTAAAACGGGTCGTTCAGAGTCCATATTTATCGGATGAGGTCGTGCCATACCTTGTTGGAACGAGGACGAAAAGATCTACAACTTTTCTGTTGAAGGTTTCTCCAAAATCGACGTCGAGAATGGCCGAAATTCATCATATTTGCAGCTGTCACTGTTTGGACGAATTTCCACATATTTATTTAGTTAATTTCGAATTTAATTAATTAGATATATTTATTTTATGCAATTAGGAAATAATAAGGTGGAAGAAAAATATCTCATCTAGGTAATTCCTTTTCCACCAAGTTGTTATTTATCTATCTTTATTAGGTTTGATTTATCTTAGGAAAGAATTAGCTATCTTTAGATATTTTATTTATCTTTATCTAACCAAAGCTCTATCTTTTGCAAAGATAGAATTGGTATGTTTTTCTATTTAAACAACATTGTAAGCTTTGAATTATTCAGATTGGAAATTATATTGAGGAACCCTTTTTAGGATTAAAAAGGTTCTTCAATCTCCCAATCCAAAGCCTTTGCAATCAAGCTTATGTTTTTGGTTATTCAATTCACAAAGATCTCAAACACCTACATCATACACACGTCCAAACACAAACCCATCTTGAGAAGCCGTCGCTGAGTGTGACCAGAACCGTCGCCACTGTCCGGGACGCCCCGTAGCTCCCTTGGCTGCCCCGCGGCCATTCCAGCGCCGTCGCAGTTACTTGTCTTTTCCGTGGTTGTTTCCCTTAGTTTTTGCTTGTTTGTTTTCGTTTCTTTCGCAATAGTTCGAACCCTTTTATTGTAACTACTTGTAAACATCAAAGATATCAAGAATATTGCAAGATCGGGCCATCAACAGTTTGGGGTTCTTGATCTTGAGCCCACAGGCGAAGGATCGGGGATTCCAAACGTATCAAGTGGTACCAGAGCCGTAGGTTTCGCAAGTTCTTGTTTTTTTTTTCTTGATGTTATTTACGATTTGATTCAATGGTTGAGGTTATCTGGGGAGATTGGGATGATGATCCCGATCCATGGGCTGCACAACATCAACGTCGCCGAGAGTTGCAGAGACGAGCTTTGCAACAACAACAAGCTTTAGAGCGACAACGAGAGGCTCAAAGGCGCCACCTTTGGCTTCAACGGCAAGCGGAAATTGAAGAGGAGAGGTGTCGACAACAACAACAACTCCTTGAGAGTCAACGTCAAGCCGCAATTGAGGAGGAGAAACGACAACAACAACGTCGCCTCCGTCAGATTTGGCTTCTCCAACAACGAGAACTTGAGGAGGAACGAAAACGAAGGTTGGAGGAAGCGGCCCAACGGCAAGCTAATTGGCTTGATGACGCTTGGAGGAAGGCTTATATTCAGAAACTTCTTAATAGTCAGCCTCACGCGTCACCTACCTCTGAGATCTTGGAGATATCCTCCCCCGATGTGGACGTGATTTTTCTTGACTATACGGCCGACGGGAAGGTAAAGGAGGTTGTTTCGGATACTTTCGTTGGCCAAGAGACTGCACTGCGCGATGATTTTGTTTCGCAGATTCCCGTTGACCCCGACCTTGGAATTGAGTCAACTCAGTCTTGTTGCGAAGCTGAATCGACGAGCTTTCCAACGGTGGGTCACACGCTGCAAGATTCCTCCGGGAAGATACCCGAATCTGATCTGCAAGCTGGCTGTAATTTTCTGCAAGATGATGTGGTTGCTTCTGACGACAACGATGAGGACGTTGGGGACACTTCTCTTGAGTTATCTATTGTACCTCTTGAGAATGTTCCTAATGTTGAGACTTCTGAAGTTCATAGGGTTATTGAGTCTATTGATATTGTTCCTTTTGATTGCTCAATGTTCCCTATGTCAGGTGTTGTTTTTGAGGTTCCTTTACCTCAAATTCTGCTGGCGCCATCTCAAGTTGATTGTCAAGGAAGTTACTTTTTGATTGTTGATCCTTCCCCTCTGCTCTTCAATGTCTCGATTCGAGGACGAATCGAAGCTAAGAAGGGGAGAATGATCTTGATCCAGGCGAGCTCTCAAGACCGATTCGAGGGATATTGATGGCGAAGAGTGTCATCCTCAAAAGGAGGAAGAAGGCTCCACCATGGAACAAGTTCCAAAGGAGCAAGGTGAGCTAATGTTCAAATTTGGGTTCGTTCTTAATGGGTTGACAGCATTTCAACGTCTCAGTAAAACGGGTCGTTCGGAGTCCATATTTATCGGATGAGGTCGTGCCATACCTTGTTGGAACGAGGACGAAAAGATCTACAACTTTGCTGTTGAAGGTTTCTCCAAAATCGATGTTGAGAATGGCCGAAATTCATCATCTTTGCAGCTGTCACTGTTTGGACGAATTTCCACATATTTATTTAGTTAATTTCGAATTTAATTAATTAGATATATTTATTTTATGCAATTAGGAAATAATAAGGTGGAAGGAAAATATCTCATCTAGGTAATTCCTTTTCCACCAAGTTGTTATTTATCTATCTTTATTAGGTTTGATTTATCTTAGGAAAGAATTAGCTATCTTTAGATATTTTATTTATCCTTATCTAACCAAAACTCTATCTTTTTGCAAAGATAGAATTGGTATGTTTTTCTATTTAAACAACATTGTAAGCTTTGAATTATTCAGATTGAAAATTATATTGAGGAACCCTTTTTAGGATTAAAAAGGTTCTTCAACCTCCCAATCCAAAGCCTTTGCAATCAAGCTTATGTTTTTGGTTATTCAATTCATAAAGATCCCAAACACCTACATCATACACACGTCCAAACACAAACCCATCCTGAGAAACCGTCGCTGAACCAGAGAAGCCGTCGCTGAGTCTGGCTAGAACCGTCGCCACTGTCTGGGCCGCCCCGCGGCTCCCTTGGCCGCCCCGCGGCCATTCCAACGCCGTCGAAGTTACTTGTCTTTTCCGTGGTTGTTTCCCCTAGTTTTTGTTTGTTTGTTTTCGTTTCTTTCGCAATAGTTCGAACCCTTTTATTGTAACTACTTTTAAACATCAAGGATATCAAGAATATTGCAAGATCGGGTCATCAACAGTTTGGGGTTCTTGATCTTGAGCCCACAGGCGAAGGATCGGGGATTCCAAACGTATCAGAGACACTACTACAGGGTTTAACTGAAAAAGTGCACAACAGATTCAATGTAGACAATGCATTTGAAATAGAATTCAATCATTTACACCCTTTCATATTCTTGAGAGCTCCTCTTAATGTTGAATGTGATGCTGATTTGAAAGAGTTTTTAAAGTTGTCCAAACTACAGGATGTTAAATTTGTTGTTGAGTTGTGTGTCAGCATTAAAACAGTGATGAAGGGTTTATTTTCAAACAAATAAATTTAAAAGATCGTCCGCAGGGAGAAAGTCAGTGACTCAATTCTAGTTACCAAAGAGCAAGAAATATCAAGAGATGACAAATGTAGAGATTTTTTTTTGGGTTTTAAAGTTGCTGAATTTTTGAAAGAAAATCAATAATATGAAATATCTAGGGCATAGGGATCACCACAACGATAATCATACAAGGATTGCAATGATTCAAGTAAAAATCATGTTTTTATCTATTAAATAGGTCAACTTGCATCAACCTTAGCAAAGAAATCAATTTATTTTCACAAATTAATAAACTTTACTAACAATCTTAATTAGGTTATCAAACTTTCGTTCAAAATCCTAATTACTATCCAATTCACAATTCAAACTTTCAATTCAATTGCAAAAGGGAATTTCCCCAATTTTCATTGAGTACTTAAGCACATAAAATTGATAAAACCAATCAATTCATCAATTCATAGCAAAATTGCAAGCATAACTATCGTTGGGATCACCCCAACCCTAGAAAAGGCGACTACTCACGCATAAACATGGTAGACATTGCAAAATTCATGAAATAAATAAAAATCAGATAATTAAATCGCATAAAAACCTGAGAATAATGTCAACAAAGCGTCACAAAAGCCTCACAAAACGTTCTCCAACTTTCGCCGAAGAAATCGCTTCAAAAAGCTCTCAATTCCGCTCCCAAACGCTCTCTAAACGTGTGTTCAAAATTCTAAAAGTGCTGAAAAAATGATGGGAGGAAGAAAAAAGATCATCCAAACCCTAAAAATCCTATTTATAATTAATAGCCCATAAACTAAATTAGGAAATAACAAATATATTAATTTTATCTCAAGTCTATCTAAGGAAAATAGTAAAAATAATTAAATCCGGGTAAATTCATGAGTCACTGTTGCTTCCTCTCGCTTCGCACTTCCAGATCAGGCCTCGGTACCGACCCAGGGGGGGTCGGTATGGGGTCGGTATGACGGTGTTCCATCTCGGAAATCTCTGACGGAAGGTATCGACTTGGTACCATGATGTACCGACTCGGTATGTTCTGTTTCAGCTCGGTTTGGCTCACTAAAATGTCCGTATCTCCTTCGTTATAACTCCGATTGCTTCCGTTCTTTTTCCTATGCGCTTTAAATTCTCTTCCGCTTCTTTTCAATGTTGAAAGTTTCTTCAAAAACAGCTCCCAAAATTCTGTAAAACACACAAAAGCTAGTGAAGACATCTATTTCTCATGAAATATGAAAACACATGCAAAAGACAATAAACCCAATGCAAAATCCTATGAAAATGACTCAAATTAATGATAAAATATATGGAAAAATATGACGAAAAACATGCACATCAAACAGATAGTGAACAAGAAGATCACCAGACATTCTCAACTGACAGTTTACAGTTGGTGACATGCAATACAACTATAACCGACATTGTCTCAAGGGAAAATAGCATGACATTGATCGGTGACACCGAGATGAAGGGTGTATTGTTAGAAGATACTGGAGATGACATGTATTTTGTAAACACTGATACTGCAAGTGATGAAGATTCTGCAGCTAAAATATGGAGAACACTCTATTCTACAGCACACAGGAGAGAAACTACACTAGAAGATTGGGATGCTGATAGCTCTATTGTGCCTAGCCTGAATATGAATTCACAAAACTTGATGTGCATAGGCAAAAGCTTTGAATCAAGGAAAGCAGTTAAGAATGCTTTGGGAATCTTGTCAATAACCGAGATATTTGGTTTTCGTGTGGCAAAATCAGATACAAAGTATTATATAGGGTGCATTGTGTAGATCCTAACTGCAAATGCAAAGTGCATGTCAAAAATTTTGGTCCAACTTGGCATGAGGTTATAGTATATGTTGACATGCACACCTGCACGTGGGATATCAGAACAAAACACTGCAAACAACCTTCATCCTCTGTGGTTGCAAGCATCATCGAATCAAGGTGAGAAAATTTTGTAAGAAATAGTATTTATATTTAATCTTGCTTTTTAATATATTATTTATTCTAATTTGAATATAATTACACAGTATTGACACTGGATACAAACCAACATAGATAATGGATAAGATGAGAACAGAAAAAAAGATGACAATTACCTACTGGACAGCATGGAAATCATCAAAAATTGCACACGAAATTGTTAAGGGGACACCAGAATCAAATTATGCAGATTTGCCATCATTTTGCCATATGCTCATGGAGAGAAATGATGGGACTATAGCACTAATTTCAACAGACAAACAAGACAGGTTTCAGTACTTGTTCCTCTCCTTTGGACAGTGCATCAGAGCATTCTCCTTTGATTTTCATAAATTCAATATGATCAGTAATTTCATTTCTTTATCTATCAGGTTGTTGTTATTGATGGCACATTCTTAACTGGGCAATATAGAGGCACGTTGCTTGGAGCAGTTGCACAAGATGCAAACAGACATATTTTCCCGCTTGCCTTTGGTATTGTTGACTCCGAAAACAACAGCTCTTGGGAATGGTTTTTTTTATCGGCTGCTGAAGATTGTGCCTCCCTCAAATGACTTAGTGTTTGTCTCTGATAGACATGCTAGCATTTCAAGGGCTATATCTTTAGTTTACCCAACAGCTACACACTACATATGTATGTGGCAATTGAAACAAAACATCAAAGCGACATTCAAGAAAAAGGAATTGGGGAAAATGTTCAAAAAAGCAGCAGAGAGTTACACTATCCAAGAGTTCAACAACTACCTTGCACAAATAGAAGCAAACTGTCCAAAACTATCAGAATATCTCCTAAAATCCTTAAGGTGATAAGGAAATCACAAGAGCAAGTTGGGTTATGCAGAGTAGAAAGGATGAATGCATCACAATTTGAGATCAAAGGTCAAGGAGTTGTAGCTATAGTTGATCTATCAGCAAGGACATGTACGTGCAGGGTATTTGATGTCGAGAAAATACCGTGTGTACATGCTCTAGCAGCCATTACACACATAAAGGCAAATGTGTCTAATTTTGTTGCAAAATTTTACAGCAATGATGTTTGGCATATGGCATATGCAGAAATAATATATCCAGTGTTGAAAGAAGATGAAGGGAACATCCCTGATGTGATAAAATATATTAAATGTTACCCCCAGTAGTAAGAAAGAGAGTAGGAAGACCACCTTCAAATAGAAAGCTTTCAATGGGAGAGTTCAAGAGGAGGTTAAAGCATTCGAAATAAGGCTGTCAGCACAATTTCTGTCATTCTTATTATATAAAAGTAATGTTAGGAAATAAAACAGCTTAGACATTGTGAATGACATTTATGTTTCAAAATAAACATTAATTCAATATTATAGAATAAAATTTTAGATTTTATCATGTAATAATACAAGTTTGTATATTCTTTTCCATCTATGTCAGTGCAATTTTTCCATTGGTGCTCAAGAAATTTCAAATTTATATCATTGTTGTTCACTCAAAAAACAATACAAAGTTGACAAAGTGTTGTTGTTGTTGTGCAAATATAAACTAATGTTGAGCAAAAATAAGATGATGTTGAGCAAGTTTTCACCAACCATACGATGTTGTGCAATTTTATTCTATTGATGAGCAAAAATAAGACCATGTTGAGCAATAATCTATAGAGAAACTATGAGAACATAAATAGAGAAAATAAGATCATGTTGCCAACAAGTGTTGTTGTTGTGCAAATATAAACTATTGTTGAGCAAAAATAAGATGATGTTGAGCAAGTTTTCACCAATCATACGATGTTGTGCAATTTTATTCTATTGATGAGCAAAAATAAGACCATGTTGAGCAATAATCTATTGAGCAACTATGAAAACATAAATAGAGAAAATAAGATCATGTTGCCAACAAAGTGTTGTTGTGCAAATATAAACTATTGTTGAGCAAAAATAAGATGATGTTGAGCAAGTTTTCACCAATCATACGATGTTGTGCAATTTTATTCTATTGATGAGCAAAAATAAGACCATGTTGAGCAATAATCTATTGAGCAACTATGAAAACATAAATAGAGAAAATAAGATCATGTTGCCAACAAAGTGTTGTTGTTGTGCAAATATAAACTATTGTTGAGGAAAAATAAGATAATGTTGTGCAATTTTATTCTATTGATGAGCAAAAATAAGACGATGTTGAGCAATAATCTATTAAGCAACTATGAAAAAATAAATAAATAAAGTAAGATCATGTTGCTAACAAATTCACAAGTGTTGATTGTTGTGCAAATATAAACTATTGTTGAGCAAAAATAAAACGATGTTGAGCAAATTTTTCCCCTACTGCACTTCAATGCTGTGCAATTTTATATGATTGATGAGCAAAAATATTACGATGTTGTGCAATCATCTATTGAGAAAGTATGTAAACATAAAAAGAGAAAATAAGATCATGTTACCATTAATTTCACAAGTCTCGATTGTTGTGCAAATATAAACTATTGTTGAGCAAATATAATATGTTTTTGAACAAATATCTACCAATAAACCATGTTGTGCAATCATATTCTATTGAAAAGTAAAGAATCATATTGTGAAAAAATAAAATTAAGGTATGGAATTATAAGTTAAATAATAAGAAATAAATAAAGTATTACACAATTTCCGATTTTATATATAAAAAAAAAATAACGGTTTTCCTAAAAAAAAATATAAAAAACGACCAATGTAAATGTCTAATACGCTTTTCTCGTTCTAGAAGTTCTCCATCACCTTCGTTTTGTTTCATCCTCCAGCTAAATCTACTCTCTCTCTTTCTCTGGAGATTTCTTCACGCTTGATTATAGGCTTGTAGAGATGAAATCTATCATATACATCAACATGTCATCAGATCCGAAAGGTTTGATTTCGTCTATTCCGTATATTATAGTTTAAATTAGAACGAATTGTGTTTAGAGTTTAGTTTTCACGAAAATCAAGAAATGGCGCTTATTTAAGAGGTTTGAACGTTTATAATCAAGCAGTTATTCAGGCTTCCAAGAGCTACCATTGCTAATTCAATTACTTGCACATTATAATTTGTAGTTAATGTGATGGATTTATCATTCAATTTTGAATTTTATACGGTATAAATTGCCTTCTATTACAATGTCATTACTTCCAATATTTGTAGAAATTGATTGTAAGTGTTCATTCTATAGGTAAACGTCCCCAGACTTTAAGTGATGCACTTGTTCTACAAAGTCCAAATCGAATTTACAAGAGATCAAAAAGATCTGGAGTTAAACCTCCAGTAGTTGATTTATCTAGAGATTCACCTCCCTTCAAAGATGAACTGTTTGATGATAATGAGCCTGGTGAAGCCTATGAAGCAGGGGACGGTTGTCGGTCGCTTGAATCCAAAGATTCTCAACCACTTGTTCGAAAAAAACAGTAAGAAAGAAGTTCCCCTTGTGACTACTCTTCTTGTAAGCATTGTTGGTGTGGAAACCATTGAAATTGCAAGGTTGGATAACAATTCACCTAATGAGACAGTTGTTCAACATGTAAGCCCAACTGTGCATATCATCACATCTGATGAACAAATGGATCCCACCGACATACAACCTAATACAGAAAATAGGCAGATGATTGTGAGGAAGGAGGGGAACACAAGACAAAAAAATCTCCCGGGTTTGAAGGCACGTTCAAGCCCATGCTTGCTGGTGTCATCATTGAAAAAAATGAATGACAAGCAGAAGAAATTCATTCAAGATATTGGGTTTGGATTTTTGTTCAACTTGGATATTGTTACCCTACCACTGCATCTTTCATATTGGTTAGTGGATCAGTTTGATGCTAACAAGTGTTGCTTGGTGTTGGCTAATGGAGGAGAACTTGAAATTGCAGATATAGATGTGCATATCACAATGGGGTTCCCCATGGGAAAGATTTTAGTTGGAAGAAAAACAGCTAAAGAGAATTTCAGTCTTGTGCAAGATTGGAGAAGCACATTTGAGGTCCAGGATAATATAACAACAGCTATGGTGATCAATTCCTTGTGAACTTTATTGTTATATTAGACTCTATCTTGGTTGATACTCTAGGAAATGGGCATGGCAACCACAGTTTAATAAGAGTAGTTCCTGAATTGGGTGACATGAAAGACCTAAATTGGTGTGGTCTCGTGTTGGAAAGTTTGATTGACGCAAAGAAAAGCTGGGAAAAGAACAAGAATGGCCATTTCAGAGGGCCTCTATTATTCTTTGTTGTAAGTATTTTTTTTAAACCTTTCCTCTGATGTTAACTTAATTTCTTTACAATGTACGTACAGTATTCTTCATGTCAGCATTCCCCCGCTCCATCATTATACTGATATATGTTTATCACCTTGGTGTTGCAGTTGTTTTATATGGATAGGGTGAAACCATTCACAAGCACCGCACTTAGAAGAATGAGTCGTTGTTTCCCAGTGTTTGTTGGCATGAATTATAAAATTTTGCGCAAACGAGAAACTGATGATATTAGTACCGGAGGCTTTGGTTGTGGCTTAGTCCAGGCTCGCCAAATTGTTCCTCCCCATCAAGACATACCGTCTACATCTTGTCCACCCACTACTGCACAAAACGATGAAGGCACCAATCACCCTGCTGATCCAGAAAAACAACCACCCCCAGTAGAGGTTTATATGAATTCTTTAAACCAATTCAATCTAATATTGGTGCAATTTAGCATGTTCTGATATTTACTGGTTATTTTTTATTCTTGTTTTTTATGTGTTGTTATCTTCTAGAGTTGCATAAAGTTTTTTGCTAAAAAAACTTCTGTCCTTGCATCTGCTATATCCGATTTTGTTGAGTGGTCTACAAATGTACCGCCTGAACTACAACATGATGACAAGGTGAAAAGACTTCTACATGGGGCAAACCAGCTTCTAGGGATGAAAGATGTAACCCCTGAGCCTGCTACAGATGCTGCTGATAGGTCTTCTATGAATGACTCTCCAAACACACATTTTACCGACTCCCAAGAAAAATTCTGGTCAGACCCTGCTTTCTTAGATTGCATTACTCAAATTGAGATGGCGTATCAGAATAAGCAAAAATTGAAATCAAACATCAAAGTAGATGGGGAATTTTCCTTTGATATATTTCTAAATGATCCTGTTTTTAAGAAAGATAAAGGGACATCACAGAACACTGGAGATGCAAACAACGATACTAATGAACCAAACCAGGCTCCTCCAGACGGCCATGGTCATCCGCCAATACACCGGGATGTTCAAGCTAAAACTGCATACACATTATGCACAACTCCAAATCCACTACCCACTGAATTTCAAACTGATATTCCACTAGGGAACCATTTGGGAGGTAGAAGAAAATGTAAGTCCCCTGCTGCATTGCCAACACCGAGATCACCGCGTGTCAACACAACTAATGTGAATGCTGCAGAAAAACTGAATGACTCAAAGAGAGAATAAGCTGCAAGGAGAGCACATAAACCTTCTGCATCTTTGAGAAGCCCTTGTTATTCATGTGTTGTTGATATTAATGATCCTATCTCTGAAATTGAGCGCACTGTCTCAGCCTATTTATCAATGAAAACAACTCATAGCACGTAAGTTCATTTTAATCTTAATTTACTTAATGTATGTTCGGTTACAAGCAAAAGATTATTTTTCCTTAATCCATCTTCATAATGATTCGCTTTGTAGGGAAGTTTTATTTAAACACAAGTCTGTTGAAATTGTTAGGACAAACATGGGTACACTTGAAGATGAAACCCACTTGTCTAGTGTCATTATTGATGCATGGACAACTTTCCTCAACCACAAGGAACAGTATAAAAGTGCTCAATCACCAGCAAAACTATTTGTCAATATCAACAAATCTGTAATATTTTTACAAGTTCATCCTTCAATTACACTCCATTTTTGTCATTATTACAATAGGTCTGTTTTTTTTACTAATTTCTATTCTTGATCCAGTTTAATGTGGAGAGTGTATCATCAGGAGCTTGTGATGAACAGTTTAAGAGGTTTAACCTCCACCTTGATACTATATTGTCTTTGTCACCACACATTTCCTTGAGAGATGTAGACATGGTAGTCCATCGCAATCACCTGAATAAAGTTCTCTAAATACTGAATTTGAAATCAAAGTTAACAAGCTCAATCACTAATGTCCATCTGTTTTATATTATGTTGATTAGATTGTATTTGGGGTTCAAGAGAAGTGTTTTATGTCATGGTTGTCTTCAACTTTAAAAACAAAGTTGTCCAGATCGTTGATATCACCCCATCTTGCACTGATGCAACTTGCAGCTTTCCATCACCCTTCGAATGTTTGGTAAGTTTTATTAATGATATCTAATATGTCTTTACTTGTATTAATTTCATTTAAATATCACCTCAAATTACAATTAAAATTACATGCTTTATAATTCAATCCATGCAAGGGGATATGCTGATTGCTTATCTAATAGATAAGGGGCTTGGAGCAAAGGCAGAAATAGTGTCAACTGCACCAACATCAAATGTCTCCATCGCATGGGCTGGAGAAGAGAAAGTTCTGCATTCTGGGGTATGCATCATGCGTCACATGGAGACCTTCTTTGAGGCAGAGAGAGGGTACAAGTGTGGATTGGAAATGGGCAATTTCAAGAATATCTCAAAGCTACGGGTGAAGTACCTAACATATATTGTGTGCTCAGAGCTGAATGAAGTGAACACAGAAGTTGTGAAGGTAGCGAAATCCCATGCAAAAATGACTTCAAAGGGGATTCAAGGCCAGAAACTAAATCTTGGTTGAACAACTAAAAGCAATTTCATGTTTTTTTTTTTGCAAACTTTGGAATGTATTTGGGTGTAGACAGTTGTGTACTCTGCTTCTGAACAGTTTTCTCGTAAACATTAGGACAGCTGTTTTCCCTATGGTTTTAAGGTGGATAGTATTTGTCAAGATGTATACAACTATAACTGCTTCTGAACAGTTGTGTGTTCTTTTCTATATGTCAGCACAATTATCTCCCCTCGGTAATCAAATATGTGATTTGTGTTTATAATTGGTCTATTTTATTCATACAGTTGATTTGATGATATCCATTCGTTTGTTGTGCAAATATAAACTATTGTTTAGCAAAACTAAGATGATGTTGAACAAAATTACCAATAACATAAAACCTTAGTTAAACAGTGTCAGCACTACTTTTACCAAAACAATCCATAAACTAATCAATGTGTCCGCAGTATCACAAAAGATAGACGTAAAACTTCAATAACACTTTATAATATCAAATATGAGGTGAGAAATTACAAAATAATCATATGATTATTATGATATTAATATGTTGCATCATATCATTAGACTAGAACACATAGAAACTAAAAAAAAAAAATACATTGAACATATAAATAAGTTCCAATATTATCAATTATTAATATAGTAGAACTACAATCCTAAGAAGTCATTAATCTTCTTCCTCCTTTCCATTTCTGCATCTAAAACTTCTTTAACGCACTGCATGAGATTGTCATTTGCCTCTTCCAACATTTGTCTTTGTTTGCCCAGTTCTCCTTCCATCTACATAAAACATAAAATACAAGAGTCAATACAGTATGGAAAAAAAATTAAGGATAAAACTTCAAATATCACCTTTGATAGTGCTTCAACGTCTTCATCTTTGGATGCACTCAGAATATGATGTCCAGTTGCTATTATTGATCTTTGTAATTCCTCATATAATGTATAATTAACCACAACGGCTTCCACCAACTCAGACCTGCGAGCCTCTTTGTTAGTCTCACATGCCTCATCAACGAGAGTCATGTGATACCCCCGGTAAACAACACCATCAAGCTAGTCCATCAATTGATGGAATCTTGTGCAAAACTCAACAGTGTTTCCATAATTCATCTTTTTGGAGGGGAATGTGTTAGCAGTGTGATTAAAAGTTCTGGTATACTGATTTCTGTTAAAATCAGTTTGCAGACACCAACGGACAACAAAGAATTATTTATGGATATATAGGCAATAATTATACAATTTTCTTCCTTGTAAAATGTATTTGGGTCCCTTCATTACAGAGTAACTATAAAAAAAACTGTAAAAACTGTAAAACTATAAACTGAAAACGGATTACAGTTATTTGAGTTACAGTTATCATTGTTGGACATTAACCACCTCGTGTCAGCACTACTTTCGGCCTTATCCACCTAGTGTCACCACAAAAACTTCAATAACAGAAAACGTCACCACATACACTTCAACATCAGACAAATATAAGGATAATGTCACCAATACTTCCAACTAAATATAAGGATAGTGTCACCAATACTTCCAACTACTCTAACCAACAATGTAACAAAAGACTTTGGACCCTAGCTACCTCGTGCAACAACATACACTACAAAATAACAAAAAATACAAGGCTAGTGTCATAAGTAATTGTACCTAATATCAGTGTCAGCACTACTTTGGGACTTACCCACCTACTGTCAACACATAAGCTTCAATAACAGAAAATGTCAACCCATACACTTCAATAACAGAAAACACGAGGGGTAGTGTCGCCACTACTTGTAACTAATATGATTGTTAAACATACTTTGGGCTTTAACCACCTAGTGTCACCACCACATAAACTTCAAAATTAAAAAATACAAGGCTACTGTCACCACTACTTCAAACTACTCTAACCAACATTGTCAACAATACTTTAGGCCTTAACCACCTAGTGTCACAACAAATGTCCTACTTAAACATCAAAGATTACTATGATTGAATTGAAATCAGAAACAAATATGATCAAGAACAAACTTCATTCATAAATATACATTAGCTTACATTCAGTACCACAAAAAGTTATAAACTACACTGATATCATACAATGGAAATCAGATACAAAAAGGTATTAAATGATAAATACTTAGATTTTGCAATAGACCTACAGCTAGATTACTGATCGACAAAGAGGACAATTGCCTTGAACTCTAAGCCAAGATCGCAAACAACTTGGATGGAAGAAATGTTCGCATGGCATTTCAAGAACGGGAATTGACGCCAACATCGGCTCCAGACATATTGTACATTCGTCTTCATCAAGATCAAGGTGATATATCTCCCTTAATTCGTCAATATGCTCTGGAGGTGCTGGATGATCTGGTTGGTCAACCTCCATATGAATGTCAGGGTTTATGTTGGATTCAGAGCTTGAATCAGACGAAGAGTCAGCAAAGAAATGTACATTGACAGTGATGTTCGGGCACAGACCATACTCAACAAAATCAGGGTCGGCCGGAAACCAACTTCTAGTATTGATGCAGGACCATCCAAGACACCTTCGGATGATGTCCTTCTCAAGAGAAAGAAGAAGGCTCCACCATGGGGGAAGATCCAAAGGTGCAAGCTTGGATTAATGACGTTTTGGATTCGTTCAGAATATTTGACAGTTTTTCGACGTCTCAGTAAAATGAGTTGTACGGATTCAATATTTATCGGATTGAGGCGTGTCATACCTTGTCGGAACGAGGACGAAGAGATCTACAACTTTGTGTTGAAGGTTTTTCCAGATTCGACATGGAGCTTGGCCGAAAATTGCATTCTTTACAAACTGTCACTGTTTTGACGGGATTAAAGAACTTTCCTTATTGCTATTTTTAAAGACATTATTTACTTAAGTTATTTTAGGTAATTTTAGGAGTTTATTTTAATTAGTCTTTTATTTATTATTTTATCTAAAATCAACCCTAGGTTTTCTATATATTGACGGTTGATCATTGTAGAGAACTTACGCTTCCATTGAATAGAAATTTCCTTTGTGTGAAACACAATGAGAGAAAGTCAATTGAATAGAGTTGTGCTCTTCAATTGCAAATATTGGTATTGATTTAGCTTGGTTTGCTTTGTGTTCATCAACTTCGCAAGACTTGGTGATCCTTCTATCCACAAGCCCCCTCCTTGTGCCTCCAAGTTGTCCGTTTGGTTGTGTAGGGTTGTAGAGGCGGGTTATATAGTCATTGGTATTGGTTCCTACCCTCTTAGGAGGCCTGGGGTCTTTATCTTGTTCTACATAGATCGACTCAGTCCTTATCGGTCGTGTCTTTCAATTCTTGCATCTAAATTTCGAGTCTTTATTGTTCTTAATTTTCTAGTCTTGCATCTTTCTTTAGAGTATTTGCTGCGTTCTTTAACTTCTTGATTGATCTTTCAGATTTCTTGATCGATTCTTGAAGCATCCTTGCTGCGTCGGTTTGAGTCTTGTTGTTTCTTTGAGTCTTTCTTTAGTTTCTTGCTTGTTGTCGAAGATCGGACCATCCCACGGCTAACCCCGTATCAAATTGGCATCAGAGCTTTGGTTTCCGACATCAAGATTGAGTCTTTTCTTTTCATAAACACAAAAACACAAAAATAGAGTCAGTTCTTGTTTTGGTTATTTACTTCTTGTTCTTTATTTGATTATTGCACTAATCTTGAGTTTGTGATTGTTTGTGGTTGCATAGCCTAAACACAAAGCCTAGCCGAGACCAGTGGAGTCGACCACAAGTTACACAACCCTTGTTGTGTGCCTTAGCAGCCGGCGGCAGCCTAGTTCTGTCCCCATAGATCTCTCTTGGCCGACTCTACCACCACACAAAGACAAACCCTAGTTTGTTCTATCTTTTCTATCTTTTGTTTATTTATTCTATTTTTGGGAATTTTGATTTATCTTTTATCCATTGCCTAAAAATCAGATTTTATGAAGTTGTTAAATATTAATTTCCATTATATCTATCAATATTATTAGGAGGAAATCGAGACTTGCAATAATAAAATAGAAATAAATCACAGCAAACCAGATTCCGTCCCTTGCAAATAATTACAAGACCTCCTCCTGATGCAGCAGTGGGAAGTCAGGATCGATCCACGAGGAAGCGTGTCAGCGGATCCTAGGCAGCGAAGAAGTCTCATGAACGTCGACAAAAGTGGTACTCGACCTCGACTAAGGGTTAGTCGACAGGGGTTAGGCACAGTCGAACACAGCGCAGCAGCAGTCACAGGGGCTCGTCGATATCGACAAGGCCTACTCGATATCGAGTAGAGTCTTGGTCGACTTCGCTTCGTCTCGTCGAGTACCTGCACACAGAAGCTACAACGATGCTAGATCGAGAATCAGTACTCGATATCGACGAGTGCTATTCGATATCGAGTAGACAGAGAATAAAACGAAAGTAAAAGAAAGTAAAAACAAATGCTTTGGGATTCTTGAAATAAACTGTATGTAAAAGGCTTCCAAGATTGGGGTTTGCAACAACGATAACCAAGCATGCATAAGGCAGAGATAAAACAGATAATCATGTGAATTGCATCAAGGACAAGCTTTCGCCTTTTCCAACAATTAGACAACTCTTTCAAGAAACCCTAATTGTCTCTACCGATTTTATGTTTATAATCCAAGTTGTTAACATGGATCTCCATTAGACGGGTAATAAACACATAAACAAGTAGGAAAATGCTCAAAACATGATAAAGGTTGGATCTTTACCTCAAACACGCATGGCTATCGTTGGGCTCACCCCAACCCTAGAAGTGGGTGGACTACTCACGCCTCATCGCAAACTCATACATTGATTGATGAAAAGAAACTTGCATTAAACTAAACCAAAGAAAGTACAACCGAACAAAGCCAACTCGCTCTCGCTCCTTTGCTCCACTCGGCCTCACTTTCTCCCTCTACTTCTCCTACTTACTTTTCTCTGAAATTCAATACCTAAAACTGAGCCCCATGGGCTTTATTTATAGCCTTCTAATCCTTGCTACTCAAGGATAGAATATCTATATCTATATCTAAAACTATATCTAAAATGCTTAAGGATAAATAAAAGCAATAGGGAAATTAAATCTAAATATATCTAAATGTCTTAAAGTAGATAGATCTCTTCTTCCATGATGTGTCTTGATAGATTGGATATAGATTCTCGGCCTTCTCAACTTCCTTCGTGCCCAAGGAATCCCAACTCTACTCGGACTGCTCACGTCGATGCGTTTCCAGATACTAGTCTACTCGACATCGACAAGGGATCATCGACATCGACTAGGATTCGTCGTCGACTGGACTTCTCGGGTGACTCCTCTTGACATGGCTCGGATCTGGGCTCCTAGGCGTCGTCGATCTCGACTAAGGCTCGTCGACATCGACTAGGGTTGTGGTCGAGGATGGCTCTCTAGTGATGTCGAGGACTCTTCCTCGGCATGGACTCGGACAGGCGCTAGGTGGCTCGTCGATCTTGACTAGGTCTTGTCGAGATCGAGTAGAGATGTGCTCGGCGTCTTCGTCCTCGGCTTGTCGATCAGCTCCTCTTCTCGTCGACTCCGGGTGTGGCGCTGAGGTGTCATCGATCTCGACTAGGTCTTGTTGAGATCGAGTTGCGTTCCGGGAGTCGGGTTGGTCTGGCTCAGCTTTCTCGACCAGGCTTTGTCGACCAAGTCCGCCCGGGCTCTCTACTCGAGATCGAGTAAGGTGTACTCGACATAGAGTAGCCCTGTCTTTAGCTCGGTTTATCCTGGTTCTGTACTCTCGGATTCTGGACTTCTGTAATTGTTTTCCGAGCTTTTTTGACCTTCCTTAGAATTGCTGTAAAACTTCTCGAATTCTGCGAATTTAAACAGAAACTGGTGTAGATTCCATAATTTGGCAAATAAACATAAACTACATAGATTCTGTACTATCTAATCCAAATGTATGCAATGTATGCAGAAAACGATATTAAATTTATTGTAAAATATGACAGATTCAGCTCACAACAATCAACTACCTAAAAAGGCTAAAGATATATCCACTTTCCTATTTTATCAAAAAGGTTGTCTATTTATTTATCTTAGGGCTGAAATTTTTATCTTTTATCACCATTCATTAGATTTTCGAGTCCTCCTCATAAGTTGTGAGTCTTTTCTTGCATTAGTTTCATATTTTAAAAAAAAATCAGATTCAAAAAAAAAAAAAAGATAGAACTTGGACCTAGGAGGATAAAATTCACTAGGGGCAAAAGTAAGTCAAAAAAAAAAGAGGAAAGAGTTTGTTTGATCTAGTGCAAGAAAGCTCCAAGGACCACACTTTTTGGTGATTTCTCAGCCCTAGTCAAACACACCCATATCCCAAACACATACCTCCACAAAATTGAAACCCTACCCTGCAACTACAACATCCTAACTTAAAGGTTTTCAATCAAAAAAGGTAAATTTCCATTCTTTTGTTACAGCTGCTGTCGAGTTGAGTTGTAGCTGTGTCGAACACTTATCTTGATTGTCGAAGTACTGAATTGCTAAGTGTCGAGGAGATCTCAGCCTTGTCGAGTTCTTCCTTACTTATGTCAAGTACTCTTTAGTTTGTGTCGAGTTCTCTGCAGCCCTTTGCCGAGATCTCTTTGTGTTCTTTCTCCTTCATATTCTCTCATATATACTTTGATTGTTAGGTTTTTGCTTGAGTGTTGATTTGCCCAAATCGGATTGCCCCAACAAGTGTGACATACCAATTAGAGAGGAGTGTGAGCGAAACACATTGTAAGGTTGTTTATATTTTTCTAACTTTACATATTTCTTTGTTTGTGATGAAGGGAAAACAAGTGGTGCTTATCAACACGTTTGGATTCGTTCAGCAGATTTGACAGCTTTGCGACGTCTCAGTAAAATGGGTCGTTAAGAGTCCATATTAATCGGATTGGATCGTGCCATACCTTGTCGGAACGAGGACGAAGAGATCTACAACTTTGCTGTTGAAGGTTTTTCCAGAATCCACCGAGAACATGGCCGAAATTCTACATCTTTGCAGCTGTTCACTGTTTGGACGAAAATACTTATCTTTCCATATTTAATTTATTACTTTATCCTTATATTCATTTAGGAATAATGTAAATTAGAATAATATCTATTAGTTGACTTTTCAATCAATTGATATTATATCTAATTAGTTTTTATATTTATTTTCTAGGATAAATAAAGTGGAAAAGGGAAATCTATCTTTAAGATATTTCCTTGGCCACCAAGTAGTTTGATTTTATCTAGGATTATGTTTTCTATTTAAGACGTTTTTATTCATTCAATAAAATCAGATATTAGAATTGAATTTTTGACAAAAGTCAGATTTGGAGAGTTCTCCTAGGGAGGAACCGAGTTCCCCTGCGTGGGATAGGTTTCGATGTGTTGTTTTTAGCTTGGTTTGTCTTGTGTGTGTTGATCCTCTTTGGTGGGTTGGTGCTACCACATGTTTGGTGTGTGTCGATTCTCGTCATAGGATTGGTGCTATCCATCATGCATGGTGTGTGTCGATTGTCGTCATAGGATTGGTGCTATCAAGCATCCACAAGCCCCCTCCTTGTGCCTTCAAGTTGTCTGCTTGATTGTGTAGGGTTGTAGAGGCGGGTTATATAGTCATTGGTATTGGTTCCTACCCTCTGAGGAGGCCCGGGGTCTTTATCTTGTTCTATATAGATCGACTCAGTCCTTATCGGTCGTGTCTTTTCATTCTTTGTTGCAATTTCGAGTCTTTATCGAGTCTGGTTCAACTTCTTTGAGTCGACATTGAGGACAGCCTTTGTTCTTGGTGTTTCTTGGTCGATCTTGTCCTATCTTGATCGATTCTTGAGAGTCTTACTGCGTTTCTTTGCTTTCTTGTTGAGTCTTGCATAAATCTTGCATCTTTCTTGTTATTTCTTGCTGCGTTCTTTGAGTTCTTGATCGTTCTTGATTAAGTTCTTGAGTTTCTTTATTAGTTCTTGATTATTCTTGCTTGTTGTCGAAGATCGGACCAACCTACGGCCAACCCCGTATCAAATTGGTATCAAAGCTTTGGTTTCCGACATCAAGATTGAGTCTTTTTCTTTTCCTAAACACAAAAACACAAAAATAGACCTAGACACAAAGCCTAGCCGAGACCAGTGGAGTCGACCACGAAGTGCACAACCCTTGTTGTGTGCCTTAGCAGCCGACGACAGCCTAGTTCTGTCCCCATAGATCTCTCTTGGCCGACTCTACCACCACACAAAAAACACAATTTTTTTTTATTTGATACGGGGTTGGCCGTAGGTTGGTCCGATCTTCGACAACAAGCAAGAATAATCAAGAACTAATAAAGAAACTCAAGAACTTAATCAAAAACGATCAAGAACTCAAAGAACGCAGCAAGAAATAACAAGAAAGATGCAAGATTTATGCAAGACTCAACAAGAAAGCAAAGAAACGCAGCAAGACTCTCAAGAATCGATCAAGATAGGACAAGATCGACCAAGAAACACCAAGAACAAAGGCTGTCCTCAATGTCGACTCAAAGAAGTTGAACAAGACTCGATAAAGACTCGAAATTGCAACAAAGAATGAAAAGACACGACCGATAAGGACTGAGTCGATCTATATAGAACAAGATAAAGACCCCAGGCCTCCTCAGAGGGTAGGAACCAATACCAATGACTATATAACCCGCCTCTACAACCCTACACAATCAAGCAGACAACTTGAAGGCACAAGGAGGGGGCTTGTGGATGCTTGATAGCACCAATCCTATGACGACAATCGACACACACCATGCATGATGGATAGCACCAATCCTATGACGAGAATCGACACACACCAAACATGTGGTAGCACCAACCCACCAAAGAGGATCAACACACACAAGACAAACCAAGCTAAAAACAACACATCGAAACCTATCCCACGTAGGGGAACTCGGTTCCTCCCTAGGAGAACTCTCCAAATCTGACTTTTGTCAAAAATTCAATTCTAATATCTGATTTTATTGAATGAATAAAAACGTCTTAAATAGAAAACATAATCCTAGATAAAATCAAACTACTTGGTGGCCAAGGAAATATCTTAAAGATAGATTTCCCTTTTCCACTTTATTTATCCTAGAAAATAAATATAAAAACTAATTAGATATAATATCAATTGATTGAAAAGTCAACTAATAGATATTATTCTAATTTACATTATTCCTAAATGAATATAAGGATAAAGTAATAAATTAAATATGGAAAGATAAGTATTTTCGTCCAAACAGTGAACAGCTGCAAAGATGTAGAATTTTGGCCATGTTCTCGGTGGATTCTGGAAAAACCTTCAACAGCAAAGTTGTAGATCTCTTCGTCCTCGTTCCGACAAGGTATGGCACGATCCAATCCGATTAATATGGACTCTTAACGACCCATTTTACTGAGACGTCGCAAAGCTGTCAAATCTGCTGAACGAATCCAAACGTGTTGATAAGCACCACTTGTTTTCCCTTCATCAGTTTGTTGTTTTGTGATGGCTAATATGCAGGGACGAGGGAAAGGACGATGGCAACAAGAAGAGTACTACTTCTCAGAGGACGACGACGAATTCCAAGAGGATGATTATTGGGCGCAACGTCCTAGACGAAATGATAGAGGAGGTCGATACCACTATCGAGCACCTAGAGAGCCTGCGCAAGATGGCATAGGTAAGGTAAAGGTAAAGATACCTCAATTTTATGGTACCACCGATCCAGATGCATATATTGATTGGGAAACTAAAATGGATCGAATATGGATTTGTCATAACTTCTCTGAACATTTAAAGGTGCAACTAGCTTCCCTAGAATTTCAAAGTTTTGCTTTAATTTGGTGGGATAATCTAGTTAAAGAAAGAAGAAGAGCCCTTGATGCGCCTGTCACTTCTTGGATTCAAATAAAAGCACTTATGAGAAGTAGGTTTGCTCCTCCACATTATGCTAGCGAGCTTAGACAACGATTAGAAAATCTTAAGCAATGTAGCAAAATTGTTGAGGAAACCTTTTATGCAATGCAAGAAACCATGGCTAGAGCTAATGTAGTTGAACCCTATGAAGATACTAATGCTAGGTTTCTTAGAATATTGTACCCCACCTTAGCTCAAGAAATTGATTACTTTCCTTATTCTACGCCTACTGAACTTTTACATTTAGCTATGAAAGTGGAAAGGAATGCTAGATACAGGAGCCAAGGTGGTAGAATGTCGAGTAGGCAACCCCAAAGGTGGGACCAATTCCATGTGCAGCAGCCCCAATGATGCGGGACCATCTTCTACAACTCCAGACACACCCATCATACTTGGAGAAGGACCAATGACTCGAGCTATAGCTAAGAAGCTTCAAAGAGACTCATTCAACTTTGTGGGTCATGCATTATTTTCGAGCAAGGTTCAACTCCCCGAGCCAACATTAAAGACATACATGTGCATTGGAGCACAAATGGAGGCCGAGCCACCTTAGTTTAGCTTAGGCCGAAATATTCTAAGTGTTGGAACCCATTTTCAGCTTAAGTGTTCTATTGGGCTGAATTGGGCTTTTCTAGTTATTATTTTTAAAGACCTTATTTATTTATGTCTTTAGGTGCTATTTTTATTATTAGGCCCAATAAGTTATTAGTTAATCCATGTTATTATTTTCGGCCAAACATCAGCCCTTAAGGCTTATATATTGCCGATTCTTCCATTGTAATCAGATTGGAACTTTTATGAATACAATTCTCTCATATAGAGTGTAAACACATCGAGTGTTTGTTGATTCAACTAGAGCTGTGCTCGTTGGTCATCGATTGATAATCTCAGCTTGGTTTGCTTTGCCGTTCATCAACTTCGCAAGACTTGGTGAATCTAGTATCCACAAGCCCCCTCCTTGTGCCTTCAAGTTGTCCGCTTGATTGTGTAGGGTTGTAGAGACGGGTTGTGTAGTCATTGGTATTGGTTCCTACCCTCTGAGGAGGCCTGGGGTCTTTATCTTGTTCTGCATAGATCGTTTCAGTCCTTATCGGTCGTGTCTTTCAATTCTTGCATCTTAAATTTCGAGTCTTTATCTATCTTTATCGAGTCTTTATTGTTCTTGTTGCTGTCTTGCGTCGTTCTTGGAGTTCTTGATCAATTCTTGGTCGAGTTCTTGAAGTCTTGCTGCGTTCTTGTTGAGTCTTGCATAAATCTTGCATCTTTCTTGTTAGTTCTTGCTGCGTCTTATAGTTCTTGATCGATCTTGATTAAGTTCTTGAGTTTCTTTATTAGTTCTTGATTATTCTTGCTTGTTGTCGAAGATCGGACCATCACACGGCTAACCCCGTATCACCCAAAGGAGGTTTGATGGCGGCTCAAGGGAGAAAGTAAGACAGCCCCAAGGGAGGAGTAAAGGCCGAATGCCTCATGAGCCCATCGACAATGGCAGAGCGCCTTGGAACAGACATGAATCGTCTAGGGTATCTACTGGCCCTAAAAGGAGTAATCCTAACTCTTCTACTCTTGAACCTATGTACATTCCTTGCTTTATATGTCAAGGTAGTGGACATGTTATGAAGGATTGCCCAAATAAGAAGCCTCTCATGACTAATCACCTAGACAAAAATGAATCTGAAAATTCTAGTGATAAACATGATGAGCATGTTCATAATGATCAAGATATTAGTTTACTTGCCTCTAAAGATGATTGCCTTGAACATGAGCATGTTGATTTTTTGATTGATTTAAATGTTCAACCTATACCCTGTGCTGATAATCAAAGCAAAGATTTGTGTCAAACTACATGCTTAGAAGAAGACATAGTTTCTAATATGATCATTGATGTTGAAACTTCTTCTACTATTGCTAGCATTAAGTTAATTGAAAATTCAGCCTTGGAAAAGGATGAAAACTTGCTAGTTTTGGATGGAAACTTAGGGATTAATGATCAAACTCAAGTGCATATTAAGTTAGAACATCATGACATTCATATGGAATCTGAATTATGCACTCATAAAGTTTCTTTTCTTGGTTTTGTAGAGAGTTCTAATGGCCAACAAGTTGACGAAGCTGAGACAATACCCAACAAGGAGTGGTCATTCCCTACACCAACCGGTCTTGAGATGAATTTCCATGGACATGAGGTTTTCAATTCAGGAGCTTGTGTGGATGCATTTGTGGAATCAAATGCGACCTTGGATTCGAGGCCGAATCCTTTTCAAGAAAGGGAGATTGATGCGGGACCATCCAAGACACCTTCGGGTGATGTCCTTCTCAAGAGGAAGAAGAAGGCTCCACCATGGGGGAAGATCCAAAGGTGCAAGCTTGGATTAATGACGTTTTGGATTCGTTCGGAATATTTGATAGTTTTTCGACGTCTCAGTAAAATGAGTTGTACGGATTCAATATTTATCGGATTGAGGCGTGTCATACCTTGTCGGAACGAGGACGAAGAGATCTACAACTTTGCTGTTGAAGGTTTTTCCAGATTCGACATGGAGCTTGGCCGAAAATTGCATTCTTTGCAAACTTTCACTGTTTTGACGGGATTAAAGAACTTTCCTTATTGCTATTTTTAAAGACATTATTTACTTAAGTTATTTTAGGTAATTTTAGGAGTTTATTTTAATTAGTCTTTTATTTATTATTTTATCTAAAATCAGCCCTAGGTTTTCTATATATTGACGGCTGATCATTGTAGAGAACTTACGCTTCCATTGAATAGAAATTTCCTTTGTGTGAAACACAATGAGAGAAAGTCGATTGAATAGAGTTGTGCTCTTCAATTGCAAATATTGGTATTGATCTAGCTTGGTTTGCTTTGTGTTCATCAACTTCGCAAGACTTGGTGATCCTAGTATCTACAAGCCCCCTCTTTGTGCCTCCAAGTTGTTCGTTTGGTTGTTTAGGGTTGTAGAGGCGGGTTATATAGTCATTGGTATTGGTTCCTAACCTCTTAGGAGGCCTGGGGTCTTTATCTTATTCTACATAGATCGACTCAGTCATTATCGGTCATGTCTTTCAATTCTTGCATTTAAATTTCGAGTTTTTATTGTTCTTAATTTTCTAGTCTTGCATCTTTCTTTAGAGTCTTTGTTGCGTTCTTTAACTTCTTGATTGATCTTTCAGATTTCTTGATCGATTCTTCAAGCATCCTTGCTGCGTCGGTTTGAGTCTTGTTGTTTCTTTGAGTCTTTCTTTAGTTTCTTGCTTGTTGTCGAAGATCGGACCATCCCACGGCTAACCCCGTATCAAGTATATTCCATTAAAAGCCGATTGGCTATCTGACTTCTAACCACACTAGTGACTCCTGCATCATGATAAAATGTTAAAGGAACGCTGTCAGAATGGATGGACACGACGAGTTGACTCGGTCCATACCAATATGACTCAGTTGCTGATATTTCCACTTCATACGTACCAACACTGTAGTCATAATCTAGTTCAGTAAAAGTTAGAAATGCCATTGAAAGAGAGAAAACATACACAGACAAAATCAAGATACACTCATATATTAGACAATCACTTAAAAATAAAACATTACATGAATATTAATAGGAATTAAACATTTCAGAAACACAAAGAAACATAAAATTTCTAAAAAACTGGATCAACCATAACTGATAACTTTTATTTACAGTAAGAAACAAACAACACCCACAGAAATAATGCAATATGAACTAAGCAAAACAAACAACAATATATGGGTTTAATAGGCTGAAAGGTAATGGAAAGATAGACGAAAATCGCAAAATACAACAATAAAAAATTTGTTGAAACAGTACATCAAAATAACCGATCACCTTTTTTTTCAGAGGAAGGAAACAGAAAGGGATACATACCAGAAACGGAATCGCACCTTGAGAAGAGAAAATCTTAATGGGAAAGAGAGTGGATGAAGATGAACAACTGGAGGGAGATGAAAAGACTTGCAAATAATCTGAAATATGTTCAAACAACGTATAAATAAAAGAGAAATGGGTCGGGCCTCTCTAAACTAAGCCCAACAAATATGTTGAAGACAATTTGAAAAATCTCAATATTTGTGCAAAAATAATCTATTGTTAAGCAAAAATAAGATCATGTTTAGCAAATTTTCACCAATCGCCGGTGTTGTGAAATTTTAATCTAATGATGAGCAAAAATAATACCATGATGGGCAAACAAAATTATTGAAAAAGTATATAATTATATTGACAAAAAATCAAATCATGATGAGAATATTTCAAAAGGCTCGATTGTTGTGCAACTATAAACTACTATTGAGAAAAAATAAGGTGATGTTGAGCAAAATTACACCAATCCCCCCACATGTTGTGCAACTTTATTCTATTAATGAGAAAAATAAGATCATGTTGTGTAATACTCTATTGAGAAATTATAAAATTATATTGAGAAACAAAATAGAATCATATTGGGCAAAATTTCACAAGTCTCAAGTGTGATGCAAAAATAACCTATTGTTGAGCAAAAATAAGATGATGTTGAGCAAGTTTCAACTAAGCCCCCCATGTGCAATTTTATTATAAGAGCACAAGTTTCTCAACACTTGAGTATTGTGCAAATACAATCTATTGTTGAGCAAATATATATGTCACAACATACACTTCAAAATCAAAAAATACAAGACTGGTATCCCCAGTAGTTGTAACTAATATCAGTATCGGCAGTACTTTGGTTCTCAACCACATAGTGTCACCACATACCAACAAAATCAAAAAATATATGTCTGGTGTCAACACTGTTTGTAACTAGTATCAGTGTCAGCACTACTTTGGGTCTCAACCACCTAGTGTCCCCACGTAAACTTCAATATCAAAAAACAACCAACTGGTGACACCACTACTTCAAACTAATATAACCAACAATGTCAACAATATTATGTGCATTAAACGCCTCTTGACACCCCGTACACTTCAAAATCAAAAAATACAAGGCCTGTATCACCACTACTTGTAAATAATATCAGTGTCACCAATACTTTGCATCTCAACCACATAGTGTCACCACATACACTACAAAAATAAAAATATACAAGTCTAGTGTTACCACTATTTGTAACTAGTATCAGTGTCAGCACTATTTTGGGTCTAAACCACCTAGTGTCACCACATAAACTTCAATATCAGAAACCACCAAACTGGTGACACCACTACTTCAAACTAATATAACCAACAATGTCAACAATACTATGGGCATTAAACACCTCTTGCCACCACATACACTTCAATATCAAAAAAAAAAAAAAAAAAACAAGGCCAGTGTCACCACTAATTGTAACTGATATCACTGTCAGCACTACTTTGGACAACAACCACCTAGTGTCACCACATACACTACAAAATCAAAAAATACAAGTATGGTGTCACCATTACTTCAAACTAATCTGACCAAAAATGTCAACAATAATTTGGGCATTAAAAACCTATTCCCACCACATACACTTCAAAATAAAAAATTACTAGGCAGTGTCACCACTACTTGTAACTGATATCATTGTCAGCACTATTTTGGGATGCACAATCGTGTAGTATTTTGGGAAAAATAAGTTTTATGTTTATTTCAAATCCACAGAGGATATATGAGCAAATTCATCAAGGTTCGGATGGTCTTTTTATGTCAAATAAAACACAATATCATACTCAACCATCAAGACAAATATGATATAATGGAAATCAAAATCAAATATAATAGTACACAAATTTCATTAATAATATGCATTTACATACACCAAGTACCCCAAATAGTTACAAAATAGACTGGTATGATTTGAATGGAAATCAGATACAAATATTGTCAAACACAAAATTCCATTCATATCATACAATTCCTTAAATTAACTCACCCAAAATAGTTGCAACTACACTGTCTTTTAACAACGGGTATACATTAGACCTATGGCTAAAGAGCTGATCGACAAAGTGGACAAATGGCTTGAATTGTCATCCAATTTCGGAGACAATCTGGGTGGAAGAAATGGTCACATGGTGTGCCAAGGACAGGCATCGATGGCAACATCAAATCAAGACAATTGTGCATTTATCCCCATCCTGTTCGAGATGATATATCTCTTGTAAATTGTCATTGTGTTCTACATTTGTTGGATGAGCTGGGGGATCCACATCCATGTCAGAGTTAGAGCTCATATCAGATTCAGAGCTTGAATTAGAGCTTATCTCATATTCAAGGTCGACAATGAAATGTACATCCATAATGAGGTCTGGGCAGAGACCATATTCAATGAACTCAGCGTCACCTGCAAACCAACTGCGAGTATATTCCATTAACATCTGGTTGGCGACTTGAGTTCGAACCACACTAGTGACCCCTGCTTCACTTAACACATGATCACATTGTGTGAAAGTCATTGGCAACCCATTCTAATCAGAGAAATTATCCAGTGTCAACAGAGGGAGGCTATCAGAATGAATAGCCACGTGCAGTTTGGCTCGGTCCGTACAAAGGCGTCTCCCTTGGTGTGATAACAACTTCAAAAGAGCCTACGGTGTAATGATACCCCATTTCGGTTACAGTTGGAAGTGTCATCTAAGGATAGAAAACCTACATAAACAAAATAAACATACACTCATATAGTATCCAATGACTTAATAATCAAGGGTTATAGGAAGAGTAATGGAAAATTACAGTCACAGAGGATAGAAAAAAAATAGTGAAATAGTACAGCAACACAAACCGACCACACTTTTTCCCAGCCGAAAACAAACAACAATCAAAGAAAATAATCCAGTAGCAACAAACCAAACACAAACAACAATATATACATTTAATCGACTGAAAGATAATGAAAAAGTAATCTAAAATCGGGAAAAAAAAAACAACATAAAACTTGCTGAAAAAATGTAAAAAACCTAACCGAATATATAAAATTTACAGAGGAACGAAAGGGAGAGAGATACATAACAAAGGCGAGGTCGCACCTTGTGAAGATAAATCCGAAATGGGGAAGAGCAGTGGAAGAAGATGAAAAGACTTGGAGAGACGGTAATGGGGAAGAGAGTGGAAATAGTTGAAATGACGTTGGAGATATACTCAAGTACAACACATATATATAAAGTAACTGAAATGGGCCAACATCTATGATCGGAAAAATGGGCCAGGATTTCCTATCACGAAGTTTAAACTAAACCCAACACCAATGTTGTCCAATTTTATTGTTGTGCAAAATTTAACCTATTGTTGAGCAAAAATAAGATAATGTTGAGCAAATTTTCACCAAACGCCCATGTTGTGCAATTTAATTCTAATGATGACAAAAAATAAGACAACATCGTGAAAAAAAATTATTTAAAAACTAGAAAATTATATTGAGGAAAAATAAGATCATATTGGACACAAATTCACAAGTCTCAATTGTTGTGCAAATATAAAATATTATTGATAAAAAATAAGAACATGTTGAGCAAATTTTCACCAATCGCCCATGGTGTGCAATTTTATTCGAATGATAATCAAAAAATAATTCCATGTTGTGCAAATAATCTATTGAAAAAGTATAAAATTATATTGAGAAGAAATAAAATTATGTTGGGCACAACTTCGCAAGTCTCAATTGGTGTGCAAATGTAAACTCTTGTTGATGGAAAATAAGATCATGTTGAGCAAATTTTCACCAAACGCCCATGTTGTGCACTTTTATTCTAATGATGACAAAAAATAAAACAATGTTGTGAAATAATATATTGAGAAAGTATAAAAAATATATTGAGAACAAATAAAATGATATTGAACACAATTTCACAAGTCTCAATATTTGTGCAAAACTAATAAATTGTTGAGCAAAAAAAGGATCATGTTGAGCAAAATTTTCAAATTAATCCCCCATTTCTACAGTAATAGTCAACACACACAATTCTAGTGTCGCCAATACTTCTAACTACTATAACCACCTCGTGCCACTACATACACTTCAAAATCACCAAATACAATGAAAGTGACACCACTACTTGAAACTAATATCAGTGTCACCACTATTTTGGAACTTAGACACCTGGTGTCAGCGCATAATGTTCACTAACATAAAACGTCACCACAGACATGTCAAAAATAAAAAAAATACAAGGATATTGTCAGCACTACTTCATATCAGTGTCACCACTACTTATATATTTGAGCACTTAATTTGTCAGATTACATCCAAACTTCCCCATATACACAACAACAACCTATCTAAACACTGGTTTTAAAATTTAAAACTCTAGGTTTCCTTGATCAGATATGAGCACATTAGTTCTCTGAATCAAAAGATCTTCTCGTTGTTGAAACCTTTAACATCTCCCCCAAATACAGACGATTCAATCGCTTTTAATGTAAATACACCACATGAAGCCCTGTCAACACAAAAAAGAAACAATGTAATATCGGCAAATAAATAACAAGTATCTTAAGGTAACTAACAAACAAAACAAGATAAAAAATACATACCCGGTAGAATCATGCATTAACCCAGGAACCATGTTTAGCTGGAAAGGAGAGGAATCAAAGTTTTCATATAGCCCAACCTTTGCCAAATGAATTGGGAGCCAAAAAGCAAACGGTTGCAATTGTTCTTCAAGAACACCATCCCTATCAGCAGGGACATTGTAATCGTACACGCTGATTACCCTCTCCGCAATTTTAATCTCCAACGCCACCCGGTGCTTGTTTATCACATTGAAAATTGTGTAGATTTTCTTTACAGATGCACATGGCTTCCCATAATTAACAGGGCACATACCAATAAAATACTCATCAGTGTTGCCTTCAAGAGGTATGTCTTCCCCATAATTTGAAGCATATTCAGGCATGTACTTTAGGTAAAATAGTCAATCAAGAACAAGAACATCTCGATATTTGACAGGGTCCTCAGAAATGCGCCTCCTAATGTGAATCAAACCTGCTTCTAGATGCTGCCAAAGTAGTAAAAAAGTGAATTCAACAATCAACTAATACAATAAAATCAAATCCACTCACATATATCTACTCCAAAAAACAAGCAGTTATTACCTGACAATCAAGCCACAGATTCTTCACTAAAATGTGCCGGAAAAACTTTTTGTCCAACCTTGAAATTGAACTAGCAATAGAAAAATTCCTACCCAAAATTATACAAAATGCGTAAAAATATATATAGCATGAGATGTTGTAACTAATACAATGACAACAACATTTCATAACAAATAGTGAACATAAAAATAAACCATACCTTTGCTTCTTTAAAAGTCTATAAATAAATTCATGATCTTCCGAGCTGATCAATGACTTGTTAGGGGCATGCTTTGGCATCCTCACTTTCTTCTCCCGCTCAGTTGGGCCAAACAGGAATGTACTGGTTGATGTGATAAGATTGGAAGCCTTTAATTGTTCAACTTCAATTTTAGTTGCAGGATCCTTGGCGGCCGAATCCCAATCAAGTACACCTACACCCTTATCATCATCATTATCAGACAGAAAGATGGACTTTTCCAAAAAATTGGTCAACTCTAACTCCAGCAACTTTACCATCAGCACCTTCGCCTTCACACTTTGTAGATTGAGGGATTTCAGCAGAAGTTGATGGAATTCCAACCTCATCTCCAATCCTTTTGGCATCATCAACTTCATGCTTCATTAATGAAATATCACATTTCAAATCCTTCACACATTTCACTTCTGCACCTACAACCTTAAATTCAGTGTCAGCGAAAACAGGTGGAAACTCCTTATCCACTCCTGGAACCTCAGAACTTATTGATGGCAAAGACACGTGCACAACGTTAACAGAAGCAGGAGATGATTTCAACATTAACTCCTCGACAGGGAAAGACTGCTGAAGATCAGATACAACATCATTCACAAGTTTGTTCAGATCTTCATCATCCGAATAATGTTCATCATCAACTTTTGCAGAAGTGCCCTCGGACTTACCAGCAATGTGCTATTATCTTCAGGCTTCACAGGATTTGTCTGCAACCTCTCAACCAAAGCTTCATAATTAGCAACCCTAACCTCGAGCTCATCGTACCTCTTCGACATCTCACCAAAAACTTGAAGAATCCTAGTCAACTCCACAATCTTTGTTTCAATTGCATCAACACTCGCAGAGAACAGATCCATAGATTTAGGGACCTCTTCAAGCTTCTCAATCCTCCTAAAAATCTCCTTCACCCAATCAGGATGAGATGAGAGAGAAGAAGCAAAAGCATCAACATGTGTTTTTGGAGGCAACTCACCGGTTGAATCATTGTTGGCCTCCATTTGAGAAGATACATCTTCAGTATCTTCCACTTTCTCTATGTCGTCTGCTATTTTGCCAGCTTCAAAACTTGAAACACGAATTTCTTCATTTCCAAAAGCAGCAGATGTTTGACCAAACACAGATCCCCCATCAAAACAATCATGTGCTTCAACACTCCCCAAAGGTGACCCCTGCACAGAAGGCGTCGCAACATCACCCTCTCCCACGCCGTCACCAGAAGGTGTCTCAACTCCTTCAACGTTGTCACCACAATCAAGCACATCTGCAACATCTGCCAAAACAGAAAGCCTGGCAGTATGAGGAGCATCCAATTCGTCAGATTTAGAAGAATGGGTGGCAGCAGTAAAATCATCAACATTGTCATCACAAATACGGCCTTCATCACCAGATTTAGAAGAATGGATGTCAGTAGTAAAATCATCAACCTTGTCATCACCAACACTAACTTCACCACCAGATTTAGAGACTGCAACATGAATTTCTACGATCTCCGCTCCATGAGCACTCTGATTATCAACAACAGGGACTGAAGGAAGAACCGAAGACCTGTCAGCAGTACTATCATATAACGGCCTCCCACTACCTACACCACCTTTCTTCATCTTATACCTCCGCTGAAAGACAATATTCAGCGGCACATCATCGTCTAATAAATCACATGAATCAGTACCCAACCGACCTCTCTTGGAAGGTGAAGCAACCACATCAACCTTCTTATGCAGATCTGTGTCAGTAGTAACTCTCTTCACCTTCTTAGAAGGAATAACTCTACCACCTTTCCTCAATGCTGAAGCCTTCTGTCTAAGCTTCTTTACTTCACTCTTGCCACAACTAGCAGAACGACCCCTCCTCAAATACACCAATCCGTCAGGAGTATCGCTGGACGCCACCTTCTGTTTCTTTTTACCACCTATCCCTCCAGTCAAAGATTTCCTCTTCTTTGAGGTCTCTACAACATCTTCTTTATCCTCCTCAGGGAAAACTTCAAAAGCAGCATCAAAGGACTTCCCATCTTGTTTCTTTCTATCAGTCTTGCCTCTCTTCACAAGTGTCTTCTTCTTTGCGGTCTCTCCTTCAGCATGTTTCTGCAAGAGATTAGCTTCTTCATCATCAACCTGGACATCCCTGTTTGAAAACCTAGCTTCATATACCCTTGTACGAAGACGACGACTGTCATACAATGTCTCATCAACAGGTCCAAAAATTATTTCATCAACTGATGCATCAACTACTGCATCAGCTTTTTCATGGGCAAACCCCATTCGTTCAGTGATACGAGGTTAGCCGTGAGGTGGCCTGATCTTCGACAACAAGCAAAAAACTAAAGAAACGGAAGCAAGTCAGGCCAAGAGTCCGCCCGCGGGTCCTCTGACCACGCTGAGGACATATAATACGCCTATACCTAGAATAAAGATGCCTTCATGCAATACTGGAATATTAACCACACTATCATGTTCCTAACTCATATGTGCAGAATATTAAGTAAGGCCTTAACAAAGAATATCAAGTGGTATATCCCTCTTCTACCACCACCCCCCCTTCCAGGTAGGGTGGAGACTGGCCAGTTCGATTCGATAGCATCTCAAATCTCATCATCATATAGTATCTCATCGTCATATCATATCTCATCATCATATCGTGGATCTTGCGAAAAGAAAATAAAAATGCTGATAATAGTAAAGGTGTTCCAACGACCCGAATGATTCAGGACGAACCCGATGGAGCTGGGTTGTCCTATGACCCTATCAAGGATTCTAGGACTCACAGATAACGGCCGTTCTGTATTCAAACGCATACAGAATAAGAATGCTCATTCGTAAGTGCAATTCCTTAGCATGATACCACATGGCATGCTCTTATGCATATGAAACACCTACATACTATATGACACATCAGGCAGGAGGTACTGTTACTGAGTAAGCCCCGGAGGTACTTACCTGGCTAGCAAATCGGCAACGAAAGAATCCAGCACACAATAGTCACATTCACATAGTATCACCTAGTACATGATTGGATATACATAAGTCTACATCCAACTATTAAGCACTCAAGCACACCTCAATCAATAGAACAAGTAACACATTATGAAAGTCATTTCATCGCATCATCCGCTCCACAAGACCACATCGTTTTCCATAAATCATTCAACCGATTCCGCATGTTCATATACATCATTTCCGCATACACCTCAACAGTTCATCAAAACCATAAGACATAATTTGTGTGATATAAAATCCTACTCCTTGTCGTAATTATCCAACATTTAATCTCTTATAATAATTCACCACAAGTCATGATATTAGTCATATATATCATACTGTTAGTCAACGATCATATTATCATGCTAGTTAGTCATCGAGTAAGTCTTATTCCCAAGTTAGTTTCAGAACCGTTTCAAATCCCAGTGAAATAGTTAAATATTCCGACCCTTGAAAATACTCATCAAATTCCCTTTTAAATTTATTTATTAGATTACTTTCCAACCTTGAAATTCTTTTCCAAATTCTTTATAAATCTTGAAGTCCCAATAATATATTTTAAATTTCAAATAGTATTACATTATATTTTAAATACCATTTATTTAACACTTTTATAAATTATTTTCAAATCCCCTAAAATCCCAACCATTTTTATTTAATAAATCAACCCTTATAATTCTCCCAAAATATAATAATTTATCTTTTAAATCCTCAATTACTATTATATTATATTTTAATTACCTTTAATTAGTTAAATAATAAACGGATAACCCGAACCGAACCGAACCGAACCGAACCCGTAATATTAATTCCAACCGGTTAAATGATAGTATAAATTGGCAAGGGGTCCCACAGCCACGTCAGCGTCATCTTCCTCCTCCAGAATTCAAAGGGAGCCCGCCCGCGCTTGTTGATGGAGCTCGACCCCCGCAGGACTCACCTCTCGCGCTCCTGTCTGCTCGCTTGCTCGCCCGGAATTGCCCGGATCAGCTCTCGCACCTCCCACGCCCGGTCTAGCTCACGCTCGCAGCTCGTCTGCCTGTACCGAACAGTCTCGCATGCGCCCTCGCTCACACTCGTGAAACTGCGCCGACTTCGCCGCTCTCGAGCTCGCTAGAGCTCTCGAGCACACCCCATCATCCCGTACTCAACTCACACTCTCTTTCCGACCCATAACACTATGAAACAAAGGATCGAACGAAACAAACGAAATGAACGAAGCTCACCGAGGTAAATTCGCAGATGTCGGAGCTTCGATTGGAGTTTTGGGCGTCGTCGGAGGCTCGCGATGGCTCGTCGGTCCTGCGTGGAACATGGGTGAGGGTGAGGGTGATGGTGAAGTCCGGGGACGATTCCGATTGAAAACGGAGGAGAACGGCATACCGAAGCGGAGTTCGAGTTCGAGTAGGGGAGATGATGGACGACGGTGCTCGCTTGGTCTCCGGCTCCTTCTTCTGTCGCTGCTGCGGTTGGCTCTTGGCAGGGGGTCGAGGAGGACTCCCGTGGCTGGCTCGAGGTGGAAAGGAGGAAGCAAGGAGTGGAAGTTACTGTTGCGACGCTCTTGGAAGAACAGGGGAGAGATGGTGGCGGTGATGGCGTCGGCGGCTCGGAGAGAATTGGAACAGAATGAGGGATGGATTGGAGTTAACGAAGAAGGGAAGGGAGGATTCCAATGAGAATCGAAGGCAGATTATGGGGAGAGGGAGTTGGTGAAAGTGACGGTGAAATGATCATGGTGAGGGTGATGGTGAATGACGATGATGATGATGGTAAAAATGAGAGGGTAAGGGGTGTTAAAGGGGTACGGTGAGTGATGGGAGTAGGTGATGATTGAGTGTAGGATTGGTTAACAAATACCCGGTAATAAATCCCTAATACGTGAATTTCGAATCTCGCAATTAGTTTTTAATGTTAGTTTTTCCAACTCTCGCTCTCTCGATCAATTTGATTTTTTTTAAATTGACAAGGATATCGCCATCTGATAATTATTTTCAATTTTCGAGGTAAAGGGACGAAAATCATTCGTCAAATTTTATATTATGGTCGGAATCCTCTAAACGAGCTTTTAATTCGATTTAAATTCATTTTTAATTTCCTTTTTCCGAAAAAAAAATTAGGATTGAAAATCTGAGCCTTTACATTATCCACCTCTAAAAACAAGTCTCGTCCCCGAGACTAAAGTCATTTTAAAATAGGAGATGAAGTTTGAAATTGGTGAGTCCAAGGATCATGTCATTGATCCCATAAGTATCTCATAAGTGCCCCTATGAGATCCTCACAGTACCGTTGCCATGATCATAATATCCCCCATAGACCGTAGCAAGAATGTTATATGGGCCCCTACCACATCCTTACTCCGACTCCTCGGTCATATCATAACTCAAAACATCACAACGTCTTCTTTAAAACATCATTCAAAACTTCAAGTTCGGCATTAGTCAAAAGCATTCCTAACCTCTCCATTCATCCTACCATCCACCTCTAAAAAGGCTAATCCCATATTTCCCTCCTAGGTTCCATGTCAGAGTCAAATTTCACCAATTCGATTCTAGCATCTTAGCAATTCCAATTCAAGGCATCATATAACATAGCAGTTGCATCACGCATTCCTAACCAGGTCATACTCATTACACGGACAGTCAGATACCATAACATATCTAACATCGTATCATATATGGTAGGATTTATCACATCATCTCATGGAAGTTACACACCATATCAATCAAATAAGCAAGTTACATCAATTAGATAAGTATATCATACTCATTCTAACTATCAAACGTCATCGCATTAGAGGCAACAACTGCTTCCGTACAGTAGCATTCCATCGAGTTTAGGGATAACTATGTTAGTACTAACAGTTCCCTATTGTCAACGACAACACATCAGAGAATCAACATCGTCTATAGCATGGAATTCGCACAACATTCGGCTCCAAGTAAAGTATACACTAGATCACTACTCACCATCCCTCACACTAAGATCAACTTCATTGAGGTCTACCAACTCAATCCACTACCAGTTCTAGGCACCATTGTATCCTACTCACATACAACCCTTCTAGCCTCATAACTATTCGCAATCTAGGCCGAATACCCAAACCAACTACTAGGTATCTCAACTCCTATGCCATCAAGCCATCTACGAGCCAATCCACTTCGACATCCCGATCTCAAGTCCTACCTTCCACTCGACTGTTTAAAACTATCTCTCAGAGTTCCCAAATCACAAAATTCCCTCATTCTGACAAGTTGAACAACTCGATCTACTACCAAGACTCCACCTGAACATCATCCCCCAAAGAGACATCTCGAATCACCTTGCTAACCCAATCATACTTCCCACGCCACTAACCACTCTCACTAACCATCCACCTCTAAGGACCCAAGTCATGCTGACCATCTCACACCTGACACCCCTGACCAATTCTAACGCAGATCCCAACTAGTGGTACTCCCAACCACGAATCACCATAACCCTCAAGCCGACCCATGCATTCTAGATCCTCTTTCCAGCACACTCTACCATGACTAGTTCCTTCAACTCCGCATGTTTCTCCAAATTACCTTAGATCACGCTTCCTCAAACTTCGAAATCTCTACCGCTTAAACCTTTATGTACTGATCATCATTTTCACCGAATTCCTATGACATCCTCGTCCGAATTTTCTAAGTACCACAACTTCACCAGCCTTCTAAAATCTCTTATCCTCTAGCGTCCTCAATACCTTCTACTTTGCCTAGTTCCCAAATCCATGCTCATAATCTCCCTATCTCAACCTTAAGCGCACAGTCTTACTAGGAATCTCAACTACATCCTTGCCTAGCTACCAACCTTTCCTTAAAGATTCATCACACACCCTCAAATACTTCAATAGCCACAATAACATCCACTCATAAATCCCGAGTCATTCCCTATGCTAAAATCCTCCAACAACGCAGCTAGAAATCCTTCACTCATAAATTCCCCAACCATTACCAATCCTACCTAAATAACCCCAAATACACATCACACGAACAACCCTGATATGAACAACCTAATATCCCGATCGAAAATTTCCCATGCAACCCCATACTACTCTTCCTAGGAAATTCCTCAACCTCATCCCTTACCGAAATCGCCCCCACTCTTAGCACCCATCACCTAGTCCCAAATTCTACGATTCCTCAGACATTCCTTAATCGATCATCCTTGTCACCGCCCACGTTCCGCTCATAGACTATCTAGACACCTTCCTTAGCACACCAATCCGTCTCACAACACCTCCCCTCAAGAATCCCCCGATCAACTCCTAGCTTGCCCATCCACCTCTAGAACTATCCTAACTAACCTCTACCCACACCCAATCTCAAGATCACCCTAATAAAACTAGTCCAGACCTCAGTCAACCACTCTCTTATACTACCCGCACACACTGCCTGCCTAGACTACCACTTCTCACTAGGACATCCCCCTCAAAATCTCGCCATACTAGCCCCACTGCTCACCTAAGACCTACCTGGAAGCTCATCTATACTCACAGACCACGATCTTCGACACATCCCAACTCACTCGGCTCTACCCAAGCTAACGCATCCTTTCTGCACCCCATCTCACACGACCAAAGACCCAATCCGAATACCTTAATCCACCTGCCACTTTCCAACCCGTCTCACTGAAGAATCTCATGACTGAAGCTCAAGAAGAAAGCACTCCCATACATATAACCCATAATCTACTCACCCGCAAGTCAGTATACCAAGCACCAAGGCACATTGTCATAGAAACAAGTTAGTTAGACAATCATTGCTACCAATTCAGCACATCCGTCATCACACATTCAATTATGTCAGTTTTAGGCCTATCACTGATACGGGGCTAGCCGTGTGATGGTCCGATCTTCGACAACAAGCAAGAAACTAAAGAAAGACTCAAAGAAATAACAAGACTCAAACCGACGCAGCAAGGATGCTTCAAGAATCGATCAAGAAATCTGCAAGATCAATCAAGAAGTTAAAGAACGGAAGCAAGAACGAATAAAGACTCAACAAGATCAGCAAGATTCGATCAAGAAGCAATCAAGATCGATCAAGATTCTCAAGAAACGCAGCAAGACTCGAAATTGAATTGCAAGAATTAAAAAGACACGACCTGATATGGACTGAGTCGATCTATGCAGAACAATATAAAGACCCCAGGCCTCCTCAGAGGGTAGGAACCAATACCAATGACTACACAACCCGCCTCTACAACCCTACACAATCAAGCGGACAACTTGAAGGTACAAGGAGGGGGCTTGTGGATACTAGATTCACCAAGTCTTGCGAAGTTGATGAACGGCAAAGCAAACCAAGCTGAGATAGATACCAATTCGTGATCAACGAGCACAGCTCTAGTTAGATCAACAAGACACTCCATGTGTTTCACACAATTTGAGAGATCTAAATTCTATTCATCATGTTCTAATTGAATTACAATAGGAGAACTCGGAATATATAGGCCACGCAGGGCTGTTGGGCCGAGTTAGATGATAGAATAAGATAAAACTAACATCTAATGGAAATAATAAAAATAACCTTAAAGTTTCCTAAAATAACTTAAGTAAAAGAAATACTAAAAATAGGAAATAAACATAATGTTCAAGACTTAATTAAAATCCCGTCAAAACAGTGACAGCTTGCAAAGATGTGCATTTTCGGCCAATTTCGAGGTCGACTCTGGAAAGACCTTTAGCAGAAAAATTGTAGATCTCTTCGTCATCGTTCCAACAAGATATGGCACGCCTCAATCCGATAAATATTGAATCCGTACGACCCATTTTACAGAGACGTCGAAAAGCTGTCAAACTGTTGAACGAATGTAAAACGTCATTTGCATTTTGGATCTTCTCCCAAGGTGGAGCCTTCTTCTTCCTCTTGAGAATGACATCGTCCTCCCTTCCTTGAATCATAGGTCCATCCTCATGTAAGATATGTGCGTCCGCAGGTGGTGTCTTGGATGGTCCCGCATCAATCACAAAACAGTAAATTCTGATTAGTATAGAAGAATTCACAATTTGAATTAAGAATGCTCTTCCTCGTGTCTATTGGAATGAATCGGTTAACGATTGTCATCTTTGAAGCATATTCGTCCTTTTTGCCATCGGTGACGTTGTTCCTGGGGCGTAAGGGGTCATGGACCCATCACACTTCCGCTGCGCCGCTCCGGTGCCACTTGGTCGTCGGTCCTTTCTTGCATATCGGCGCTCATCGAAGGATCACAATGGTTAGAAGTTACGGAGATAGGGGAGAGACAAGGGCGGACAACACAATTCCTTAAGAGTTCAGACATGGACCAGGACTAGGGACGACGAGACCAAGGATAAGATCCCAAGCCGAGAGTTACAACGATGCCCTTATAATTATGGCATGTAAACACATAAAAATCAAGAGATATCATCACATTATTTCACACTAGTATGCACCTATCTCAAGGAATATCGATTTACGCATTCATAACATGTTCATATAATCATCTTTATATGTGCGCAGAACAAGCTAGTAACTTATCATTTCATTCACCAATCATGCTTGAGTGACTAGGAACATGTATGCACAGACTGACATGGGACATATATGGCATAAGTTATGCAAGACCTAGCAAACATCACAGGATATCATATGCACGACTTATCACTCAATTTAGATACACACATAAGCAAGTCATAATATTGCGAGATTGAGGCAAGCATGCTAAGATGCACCTTAAAAATCATGCTAAGGGTATGGCCAGTTCATGCAGGGTTGGTATAGCAACTATCTCATCACATACATCCATATTCACATAGTAAGACTAAGATGTCACACAATCATATGAGGGCTTATAACTGGGAGGTATATATCCTACATGATACTAGCAATACTTATTAAACATGTACACAGTCATGAGGTCCAATGAGGTTCATCTGGCATGCTAAGTCATCCAATTCACGTTTTAACATACAACGAGAGTTGAGCACACTATCATGGACCTAGTTCATAGGGAGACGGTAATCATGGGGATTCAATACATACGACACATACATCTACTCATAAGTGCAACCATGCAAGGTACCAGGCAAGTCATGCTGAATTATACCAATATACAATTTCATGAAATCACAAGGAGGCTATCATTATAACTTGACAGAATTCTCTAAGGGCAATCACCGACTCACCACCCAGTTTCCCCGTGGGATGCTAGTATGACTTGTTGGACACAAGGACATTCACGCCGTTTTCGAGAGAAGATGGTAGAATTCGTGTTTAGACTCTTTTGGCAAGGAGACACAGTTGACCATTACGAGACTCAAGAGGGATGACTCCATAAGATAACACACTCCTAACTCGGAAGAATGTCGATAATCAACCTCAGGTAACCCTCACATCATATACAATCCCCAAAAGTAGTTAGTTGACCGACCCAATTTCCCGTAGAGAATGTTGACATTAGGTATGAGACTCGATGAACATCTATGGTTGGAATACAAATAGGACTCAAGTCAAGAGGAACATACACTCTCGACCCTTACTAACACATCCAAGTGCTTTGGTGGGACAGATGACGGAATCGGGATTATCAAGGGGGTTGTACTATGGAAGAACTATTCCGACAATGTAGAAAATCTGATTACATAAGAACAAGGTTTCCTCCTGCTATCCCGTTTGCACTTACAGTCATTTACATGTTCAAGTTAAGGCATTTTGATTAGTTCGCTATCCTAAGCACAATAGCACTCAACACGGAAGCAATCAACAAGATTAATATGATCCTCTTCGAGGAGGATCACCCTCGGGCCCAATTGCATATATGTATATATAACGTAAGCATAGAGACGATCTATGCCGTCCTTCGAGGGATAGCTGATCAAAGGGGCAAGAACCTCACGGCCTCCTAACTCGACACTCCAACCTTCGTGGTGCTCCTTGGAGACTTCTAGGCCCATCTGTAAATAAAAGCTAGTATTTTGTCTACCGTTTCCCGAGTTCTACATCCATAAGGGATGTCTATCGCTTTGGTCTCTACCCACGAGATTGTTTCCCTTTTATTCATTTTAGGTTTAAGTCCAATTAAATTCATTTTGCCCTTTTAAAAATATTTTCCAAAACCATTTGAAAACTTTGGGTGATTTTCAAAACCATCTTCAACCTATTGTACTCGGATTGCAAAACCTCAGCTCTGATACCACCTTTGTAACGGCCCGGGATTATGATTCCCGAGTTATGTTTCGAGGGATGAAACCCCTCGTTGGGATCTTGCGCCCCGAGTACAGGTTGAAGGTTTAAAACCAAAGATTTGTAGTTTAAAATGGGGTTTTGCACCCAAATCCGGAAGGTCCGTTGGAGACCCCGGGGTAAACCCCTATTTCTGTCCTAAGTCTACAACGCGGGAAATCATTTATCATGCAAAGGGCATAAGTTCTGAAAATGATTCAACCAGTGCCATGGCAGAGCCGGGTCAAAACAAAGTATAAGTAGGGAGAAATCCCAAAAGCATGAATCTGGTAAAGTCAGGTTTCAACCACTCACTCTCCGCCATATGAATAGACCCCGTCATAACAGCACCAAATCAAGCAGTGTATAGGGTACCTGAAACTATACCACCAAGTCAGGCCAAGAGTCCGCCTGCGGGTCCTCTGACCACGCTGAGGACATATAATACGTCTATACCTAGAATAAAGATGCCTTCATGCAGTACTGGAATATTAACCACAATAGCATGTTCCTAACTCATATGTGCAGAATATTAAGTAAGGCCTTAACAAAGAATACCAAGTGGTATATCCCTCTTCTACCACCACCCCCCTTCCAGGTAGGGTGGAGACTGGCTAGTTCGATTCGATAGCATCTCAAATCTCATCATCATAACGTATCTCATCGTCATATCATATCTCATCATCATATCGTGGATCTTGCGAAAAGAAAATAAAAATCCTGATAATAGTAAAGGTGTTCCAACGACTCGAATGACTCAGGACGAACCCGATGGAGCTGGGCTGTCCTATGACCCTATCAAGGATTCTAGGACTCACAGATAACAGCCGTTCTATATTCAAACGCATACAAAATAAGAATGCTCATTCGTAAGTGCAATTCCTATGCATGATACTACATGGCATTGATGCGGGACCATCCAAGTCACCATCTGCGGACGCACATATCTTACATGAGAATGGACCTATGATTCAAGGAAGGGAGGATGATGTCATTCTCAAAAGGAAGAAGAAGGCTCCACCATGGGAGAAGGTCCAAAGGTGCATATTTGCTCATTGTTGGTATCGATGCCGACACCAGAGGCATCGACGCCGAGACCTGAAGATGCTATTTTACCTATTTTACCTACTATTGGTATCGACGCCGACACCAGACCCTCGGCGTCGAGACCTAGGTGCATAGAGCTTATATGGGCCGAAATTAATAAGTCTTGGAACCCTAATTTTCATTGTTATTTTTAGTATCTCTTTTATTTAAGATATTTTGGGTAATTTTAGGAGTTTATTTTCATTAATATTTTATTTATTATTTTATCTAAAAATCAGCCCTAGGTTTTCTATTTAAGCGGCTGATCTCCATTGTAAAGAGGAACACGTTGAATTTTATGAGAAAAGCTCTCTTTTTGTGTGAAACACAATGAGTGTTTGTCGATTGAATAGAGTTGTGCTCTTCAATTGCAACTATTGGTATTGATCTAGCTTGGTTTGCTTTGTGTTCATCAACTTCGCAAGACTTGGTGATCCTAGTATCCACGAGCCCCCTCCTTGTGCCTCCAAGTTGTCCGCTTGGTTGTGTAGGGTTGCAGAGGCGGGTTATATAGTCATTAGTATTGGTTCCTACCTTCTACGGAAGCCTGGGGTCTCTATCTTGTTCTATATAGATCGACTTAGTCCTTATCAGGTCGTGTCTTTCAATTCTTGTTTCAATTTCGAGTCTTTATCGAGTCTTTGCTTCTTTGTTTATTGTCGATCTCGAGTTCAGTCCTATTCTTGAAGATCTTGTCGAGTCTTGTTGGTTTCTTGATCGATCTTGGCTGTTCTTAATCGAATCTTGAGAGTCTTGAGTCTTTCTTTCACTAGTAGAAAATCCGGATTTTACCCCATAGTCTATTACCCCGGATCTGAAAATTGTGGGGTATAATAGCAAAAACTTACAAGTTATCTTTATTTTTTTAATTAAAACAAATATACCCCGGATCATATAAAAAATATCCGGGGTATATTATATTGGTATATTAATTGTATCATTTTTTATACCCCGGGCGTTTTTTTGACAAATATCCGGGGTATAAGGTTAGTTTTTTTTTTTAATAGAATCAGGCTCGCTTCTTTTTACTAAAAAAAAACCGACAGAGGAAAGCCAGGGCGTTCTCCTTCTTCTTTTGTGTGCGACGAGAGAAATCGAACAGAGGAAAGCCAGGGCGCCGCGACCTCCATCCTCCCTGTGTGCTACGACCGCCAACCTCCAGCCTCCATCCTCCCTGTGTGCTCCGACCGCCGACCTCTAGCCTCCATCATCGGCTCCCTCCGTCGCCGAGCCCCAGCGCACAGAGTGCTCAGTGCCATCCTCGTCGCATCTGGACGCCATCCTCGTCGCCGGCCTCCAGAGGACTTCCATCCTCGTCGCCGGCCTCATCTGTGTGAAGGAAAAACCCCTATTAACCGCCTCCTCTTCCTAGGTAAACAAGAGCCCTAATTTTCAGATTTTGCAAAACCCTAATTTATCCCTCTTCTTATTTTAATCCTATTTTGCATCTTTCAAAGCTTCAATGTAGGTCAGTTTGCTCAGATTGAGCACAAGGAATTTGAACGGGTTGGATTTGCAAGGAATTTGTGTCCTCGACCTTTCTCTGATCATGTCTGGCCGGCCAAGGGCTGTTCTGTCGGATTCTTTTGTGTGATTCCTCTTTAGGCGGGTTGGATTAGCAATATATTGAGCAAGAAATCCTCCTCTAAGTTCAGGTAATTTTTTTTAAAAAAATTCGGTTTGCCATTCTCTACAGTAGGTTCTCATTCACTTTTCATGATCCCCAATTTGTGATGCTATTTTCAATTAGTGCAGGGCTGTGCTCCCAATCTAATTGTCATGCTAATTGTCCAATTGAAATTCGTGAAAACTATGTTTGTTATATTATGTTGGTGCATGAGTTTTGAGTTGTTTATCCGGATTGAAAGAGGGGGTTTGATGTTTGAATCATTGTAGCGGCGGTGCCTTATTAAATTATGATGATGATTTGTCCGAATAGACTTTTCTTGTGCTTGCTAGTTAATGTCTCAGAAGCTTTCAAGGAGATTAGTTGTCCGAATGGACTTTCCTTGTGCATCCTAGTTAATTCTTATTGATTAAAAGAAAACTCATATGCCTGTTTGTCCCTCTTATATGAATGGATAAATGTGCTTGATAGTTGGATTTACTCATAAAAAACTAACAATAATCCTAGGCATATTTCATCATTGTGAATATGGACTTCTTCTTGTCTATGTTGGTTCTCTTTTGGTTTAATTGATCTTTGTTGTGGTTGTATTTGTTTTGATATTGCAATAGAAGTAACTCCTACTTCCACTCGATGATTGCAATATAAAACACTAAAATTATTCCTTTTTTTAGAGTAATATTATGGATAAGTCATGGATGATAGCAAAACGTACATCAGGTGAATATCAGAAAAGGGTAGACGACTTCATTACATTTGGTATAGATCATGGTGTTGACCCGAATAGATTTATTTTCCCTTGCAAAATCTGTAAATATTCTAGGCCATATGGCATTGATGTTGTAAAAGAACATCTCACTTGCGATGGCATTATTCCTGATTACAAAGTGTGGATTTGACACGGAGAGAAAGCCAATGTTTTTACTTCTAGATGTGACACAGCTGATCTTGAGACTGGAGACACCTTTGAAGGAGATCGGGTGGATGAAATGTTGCAAGATGTTTGACAATTTCTTATTGATTGCCCAGATATGTTTGATACTTTCATAACTGATGCTCAACGACCTTTATATGATGGATGTACAAGGTTCACGAGATTGTCTGCTATGTTGAAGTTGTACAACTTGAAAGCAAGAAATGGATGGACGGATAAGAGCTTCTCAGAGACTCTAGAGGTATTCGGAGAAATGCTTCCGAAGGACAATTGCTTGTCCGAATATCAGAAGATACATGCTTGTCCGAATGATTGTGTTTTGTACCGGAAAGAACATGAGCTGTTAGACAGTTGTCCAGTTTGTAATCATCCTCGATACAAGAGCAACGGTGCTCCTTTAAATGCGGTGTGGTATTTTCCCATTAGGCCATGTTTTCGACGTCTCTTTGGCAATTGTGAAGATGCTAAGCACTTAACATGGCATGCAAATGGAAGGGAAGCTGATGGTAAAATTCGACACCCTGCCGATGCTTCTCAATGGAAGGAAATAAATAGATTGTATCCTGAATTCGCTGAAGAAAATGGGAACCTTCGTCTTGCACTTTCTACTGATGGGATGAGCCCTTATGGAAATTTAAGTAGTTCTCATAGTACATGGCCCGTGGAATTGGTGATCTATAATCTTCCTCCTTGGTTGTGTATGAAGCGAAAATACATGATGTTAAGATAAAAGAGTGTCACGTGTCTTTATATATGAACATGGGGGTCTTACTTTGGACAAGGAGTAGATTGAGATATGGCTTCATAAAGCTAAGATAAAAGAGTGTCACGTGTCTTTATATATGAGGTAAGTACTTAATATTCATATTGAAATCAGTTATTGGTAAACTTAAAGTTCATATAAATTACTTAAATGTGTGCATATTCAATTTTTACATGTACTTAGAGCATTAATATGACACAAATGCCTACTTGTAGATATCTATTTCACACTTTTTCAGATGGTGATAAAGAGAAGTTCAAATTTTTATGCCCAACTCAAATTTCACCTCTTAATGGGACCATACACGAAATGGCTACTTATATTTGTGATGCCATGGAGGGCAACTTAGAAAACAAGTTGTTTTTAGCACCTTATCATTTTAGGTAATAACTCTTTTAGCATTGTTTTTACTTGTTATTGTTATGTATAATATTTATCCATTCTCACACTAAACACATATGTAGGCATCATTGGGTCTTAATAGTCATTAATCCTCATTTGGATCGTGCGTATTGGATTGATCCATGACACGGAGATAAAGAACATGATGATAATGAAATGGTTTCCTTGTAAGTATTGTTTTTGAGGAAAAAGTTATTTTCCTATAATTGAAATGGTTTGCGAGTGTTAGGTTGTATTAATCATATATGATTTTTATATATGTGTAACAGGAGTATCAAATTCAAGGAAGGGAGGACGATGTCTTTCCTTAGCGTGATACTACATGGCATGCTCTTATGCATATGAAATACCTACATACTATATGACACATCAGGTAGGAGGTACTGGTTACTGAGTAAGCCCCGGAGGTACTTACCTGGCTAGCAGATCGGCAACAAAAGAATCCAGCACACAGTAGTCACATTCACATAGTATCACCTAGTACATGATTGGATATACATAAGTCTACATCCAACTATTAAGCACTCAAGCACACCTCAATCAATAGAACAAGTAACACATTATGAAAGTCATTTCATCGCATCATCCGCTCCACAAGACCACATCGTTTTCCATAAATCATTCAACCGATTCCGCATGTTCATATACATCATTTCCGCATACACCTCAACAGTTCATCAAAACCATAAGACATAATTTGTGTGATATAAAATCCTACTCCTTGTCGTAATTATCCAACATTTAATCTCTTATAATAATTCACCACAAGTCATGATATTAGTCATATATATCATACTGTTAGTCAACGATCATATTATCATGCTAGTTAGTCATCGAGTAAGTCTTATTCCCAAGTTAGTTTCAGAACCGTTTCAAATCCCAGTGAAATAGTTAAATATTCCGACCCTTGAAAATACTCGTCAAATTCCCTTTTAAATTTATTTATTAGATTACTTTCCAACCTTGAAATTCTTTTCCAAATTCTTTATAAATCTTGAAGTCCCAATAATATATTTTAAATTTCAAATAGTATTACATTATATTTTAAATACCATTTATTTAACACTTTTATAAATTATTTTCAAATCCCCTAAAATCCCAACCATTTTTATTTAATAAATCAACCCTTATAATTCTCCCAAAATATAATAATTTATCTTTTAAATCCTCAATTACTATTATAATATATTTTAATTACCGTTAATTAGTTAAATAATAAACGGATAACCCGAACCGTACCGAACCGAACCGAACCCGTAATATTAATTCCAACCAGTTAAATGATAGTATAAATTGGCAAGGGGTCCCACAGCCACGTCAGCGTCATCTTCCTCCTCCAGAATTCAAAGGGAGCCCGCCCGCGCTTGTTGATGGAGCTCGACCCCCGCAGGACTCACCTCTCGCGCTCCTGTCTGCTCGCTTGCTCGCCCGGAATTGCCCGGCTCAGCTCTCGCACCTCCCACGCCCGGTCCAGCTCACGCTCGCAACTCGTCTGCCCGTACCCAACAGTCTCGTCTGCGCCCTCGCTCACACTCGCGAAACCGCGCCGACTTTGCCGCTCTCAAGCTCGCTGGAGCTCTCGAGCACACCCCATCATCCCGCACTCAGCTCACACTCTCTTTCCGACCCATAACACTATGAAACAAAGGATCGAACGAAACAAACGAAATGAACGAAGCTCACCGAGGTAAATTCGCGGATGTCGGAGCTTCGATTGGAGTTCTGGGCGTCGTCGGAGGCTCGCGATGGCTCGTCGGTCCTGCGTGGAGCATGGGTGAGGGTGATGGTGAAGTCCGGGGACGATTTCGATTGAAAACGGAGGAGAACGGCATACCGAAGCGGAGTTCAAGTTCGAGCAGGGGAGATGATGGACGACGGTGCTCGCTTGGTCTCCGGCTCCTCTTTTTGTCGCTGCTGCGGTTGGCTCTTGGCAGGGCGTCGAGGAGGACTCCCGTGGCTGGCTCGAGGTGGAAAGGAGGAAGCAAAGAGTGGAAGTTACTGTTGCGACGCTCTTGGAAGAACAGGGGAGGGACGATGGCGGTGATGGCGTCAGCGGCTTGGAGAGAATTGGAACAGAATGAGGAATGGATTGGAGTTAACGAAGAAGGGAAGGGAGGATTTGCTCATCCTTGTTCCAATGGGAATCGAAGGCAGATGATGGGGAGAGGGAGTGGGTGAAAGTGATGGTGAAATGATCATGGTGAGGGTGATGGTGAATGGAGAGGATGATGATGGTAAAAATGACAGGGTAAGGGGTGTTAAAGGGGTACGGTGAGTGATGAGAGTAGGTGATGATTGAGTGTAGGATTGGTTAACAAATACCCGGTAATAAATCCCGAATACGTGAATTTCGAATCTCGCAATTAGTTTTTAATGTTAGTTTTTCCGACTCTCGCTCTCTCGATCAATTTGATTTTTTTTAAATCGACAAGGATATCGCCATCTGATAATTATTTTCAATTTTCGAGGTAAAAGGACGAAAATCGTTCGTCAAATTTTATATTACGGTCGGAATCCTCTAAACGAGCTTTTAATTCGATTTAAATTCATTTTTAATTTCCTTTTTCCGAAAAAAAAAATAGGATTGAAAATCCGAGCCCTTACACATGCCTTCTAAGAGGGTAGGAACCAATACCAATGACTATATAACCCGCATCTGCAACCCTACACAACCAAGTGGATAACTTGGAGGCACAAGGACGAGGCTCGTGGATACTAGGATCACCAAGCTAGATCAATACCAATATTTGCAATTGAAGAGCACAACTGTATTCAATCGACAACCACTCATTGTGTTTCACACAATTTGAGAAGAACTAAATTCTATTCATTGAAATCCAACTAAATTACAAAGGAGGAATCGACTTATATAGGCCTTAAAGGCTGTTTAGGGCCGATTCTAGTAAAGCTAGAAGATAAAAAGAATACTTAAGTAATTAAATAAAATAACGTCTAAATTACCTAAAATAACTTAAGTAAGAAAGTTGCTAAAATAGGAAATACTATAATGTTTAAGAATTAATAAAATCCCGTCAAAACCAGCGACAACTCAAAGAATGTGGATTTCGGCCAAGCTATATGTCGAATCTGGAAAAACCTTCAACAGCAAAGTTGTAAATCTCTTCGTCCTCGTTCCAAAAAAAGTATGGTTCACTTCAATCCGATTAATATTGAATCCGTAAGACCCATTTTACAGAGACGCCGAAAAGCTGTCAAAATTCTGAATGAGAGTCTAAAACGTCATTTCTCAAGCTTGCACCTTTGGATATTCTCCTATGGTGGAGCCTTCTTCTTCCTCTTGAGGATGACAACATTCTCACGAGCTCGAATCATAAGTGTGTCCGGAGGTGTCTTGGATGGTCCCGCATCACATCTAGCTTGGTTTGCTTTGTGTTCATCAACTTCGCAAGACTTGGTGATCCTAGTATCCACGAGCCCCCTCCTTGTACCTCCAAGTTGTCCGCTTGGTTGTGTAGGGTTGCAGAGGCGGGTTATATAGTCATTGGTATTGGTTCCTACCCTCTTAGGAGGCCTGAGGTCTTTATCTTGTTCTATATAGATCGACTCAGTCCTTATCGGTCGTGTCTTTCAATTCTTGCATTCAATTTCGAGTCTTTATCAATCTTTATCGAGTCTTTCTTGTTCTTGTTGTTGTCAACATTGAATTCTTGCAGATCTTGATGTTTCTTGTTGAGTCTTGAACGAATCTTGAGCTTTCTTGAATCATTTCTTTCAGTTTCATTGCTGCGTCATTGAGTCTTTATTATTCTTGCTTCCGTTTCTTTAGTTTCTTCTTGCTTGTTGTCGAAGATCAGGCCACCTCATGGCTAACCCCGTATCAAATTGGCATCAGAGCTTTGGTTTCCGACATCAAGATTGAGTCTTTTTCTTTTCCTAAACACAAAAACACAAAAATAGAGTCAGCCCTTTATTTGGTTATTTACTTCTTGCATTCTTTATTGATTCTTGCACTAATCTTGAGTTTGTGATTGTTTGTGGTTGCATAGCCTAAACACAAAGCCTAGCCGAGACCAGTGGAGTCGACCACAAGTGTGCACATCCCCTGTTGTGTACTCTAACAGCCGACGGCAGCCCTAGTTGTCCCCATAAGTCCTTGCTTGACAGACTCTACCACCACACAAAGACAAACCCTAGTTTGTTTATCTTTTCTATCCTTTCTATCTTTGGGAATTTTGATTTATCTTTTATCCATTGCCTATTAAAAATCAGATTTTATCAAGTTGTTAGATTTAAATACCATTATATCTATCAACTATCAAAAAAAGGCTAAAGATACATCCACTTTCCTATTTTATCAAAAAGGGTGTCTATATATATTTATCTTAGGGATGCATTTGTTATCTTTTCACCTACTTCCATCAATTTTCGAGTCCTTTTCATTATTGTTGTGTCTTTCTTGCATTAGATAAAAAAAAATATTCAGTTTCAAAAATCTTCAAAAAAAAAAAAGACATACATACTTGGACCTAGGAGGATTAAAATTCACTAGGGGCAAAAGGAAGTCAAAAAAAAAAGATAGAGTTTGTTTGATCTAGTGCAAGAAAGCTCCAAGGACATCTTTTGGTGATTTCAACAGCCCTTAGTCGACAACCCTATCCCAAACACATACCTCCCACATATCACAAAATTGAAACCCTACCTTGCAACTACAACATCCTAACTTAAAGGTTTTCAATCAAAAGAGGTAAATTTCCATTCTCTCTTAGTTTTTCTTTTATTTTCTTTTATTACAGCTACTGTCGAGTTGTTTGTGGTTATTTGTCGAGCACATCTCCTTCTGTCAAGTGCTGTTTGTGATTGTGTCGAGAAGATCTCAGCCCTTGTCGAGCTCTCTCTTTGTTATTTCGAGTTGTTGTGTTGCTTTGTCGAGTACCTTGACCCTTATCGAGTACTCTTTGGTCTATGTAGAGTTGATTTCTGGCAAATACCCATCTGTTTTGCTTAAATCAAGTTGGTTATTGCTCTTGTTGAGTACTCAGCCTTTTTGTCGAGTACTACTTGTTGATTGTGTCATTCATTCTCTTGATTTGCATACTTTGATTGTTAAGTTCTTTGCTTGATTGTTGATTTGCCCAAAGCGGATTGCCCTAGCAAGCGTGACATATCAATCAGAGAGGGAGTGTGAGCGAAACACTTGCGAGGTTTGTTTATATTTTTCTAAACTTTCACATAGTTCTTTGTTTGTCTTTATTTGCAATGTCTAATAACCAGGGCAATGACTGGTTCAATACCGTCATGGAGAACTTAGCTAAGATAAATGCAAGCATGGCTAAGATAAATGAAGGAATGATGGCGCCAGAGCTTCAGTGTCTTCGCTCTAACACGGTGTTTGGACAAGGAGTCCCACTTCAAGTTGCAGTGCCACCAATTAAAAGGGAAGAAACTCATCCTATTCCCCCTAATAATGCTAATCCCCATAATGTTTCTTCTAGCATAGATAATTCTCTTATTGCTGAAATTAAAAATCATGTTGATAATAATGATCAAAATCTTAATTTACTTGCCTATGTTCATGAAGATGATTGCATTGAATATGAGCATGATGATTCTTTGATTGATAGTAAAGATTTAAATGTCCAACCTATGTCTTGTGATGATATTCAAAGAGAAGATTTATGTCATATTAAATGCTTAGAAAATGGCAATTTTTCTAATATGATCATTGATGAAAATTGTTCTACTATTACTAGCCTTGAATTCATTGAAAATCCAGCCTTGCAAAAGGATGAAAACTTGCTCGCATTGGATGGAAACTTAGGAATCAATGACCAAACTAAAGTGCATATTACGTTAGACCATCATGAAGATGATATGAAATATGAATTATGCACTCATAAAGTTTCTTTTCTTGGTTTTGTAGAGAGCTCTAATGGCCTACAAGTTGACGAAGTTGAGACAATAACCATCACAGAGTGGTCAATCCCTACAACAACTAGCCTTGAGAAGAGTTTCCATGGACATGAGGTATTCGATCCAGGAGCTAGTGTGGATGCCTTTGCGGAATCATATGCGCCCTTGGATTCGAGGTCGAATCCTTTTCAAGAAAGGGAGAATGATGCGGGACCATCCAAGACACCTTGGGAGAAGATCCAAAGGTGCAAATAATGACATTTTAGACTCTCGTTCAGAATTTTGACAGTTGTTCAACGTCTCTGTAAAATGGGTCGTACGGATTTAATATTAATCGGATTGAGACGTGCCATACCTTGTTGGAACGAGGACGAAGAGATCTACAACTTTGCTGTTGATGGTTTTTCCAGATTCGATATGAAGCTTGCCCGAAAATCGCATTCTTTGCAAACTGTCACTGTTTTGACGGGATTAAAGAACTTTCCTTATTGCTATTTTTAGAGACATTATTTACTTATGTTCTTTTAGGTAATTTAGGGAGTTATTTTAATTAGTCTTTTATTTATTATTTTTATCTAAAATCAGCCCTAGGTTTTCTATATATTGATGGCTGATCATTGTAGAGAACTTACGCTTCCATTGAATAGAAATTTCCTTTGTGTGAAACACAATGAGAGAAAGTCGATTGAATAGAGTTGTGCTCTTCAATTGCAAATATTGGTATTGATCTAGCTTGGTTTGCTGTGTGTTCATCAACTTCACAAGACTTGGTGATCCTAGTATCCACAAGCCCCCTCCTTGTGCCTCCAAGTTGTCCGCTTGGTTGTGTAGGGTTGTAGAGGCGGGTTATATAGTCATTGGTATTGGTTCCTACCCTCTGAGGAGGCCTGGGGTCTTTATCTTGTTCTATATAGATCGACTCAGTCCATATCAGGTCGTGTCTTTCGATTCTTGCAACTTTCTTTAATCGAGTCTTGTTCTTGTTCTTGTTCTTGCCGATTTCGAGTTCAGCTTTGATCTTGGAATCTTTGTCGAGTCTTGCATTGCTCTTGTTGAGTCTTGCTGCGTTTTTTTGAGTTCTTGATCTTTCTTGCTTCCGTTCTTTAATTTCTTGCTTGTTTGTCGAAGATCGGGCCACCCTGCGGCTAACCCCGTATCATTCGGTGCGTGCAAACTCCCCATAAATAGGGAACAACGGAGTCTGGACAAAATGCATGTATCATAATAAAAACACAAAGATGCATCAAATAAAAATGTTCATAAAGATGAAAAATATAAAATTATTTCCAAATCGCCATGAAAGAACTTCTCAGCCTCAACGTACACATGGCTATAATCACATTCCCAGTGCAATGAGTATGGATCTCTATCAGGCATCTTAAAATTACAGTCAAACTTAGCAAAGAGAGATGGGAAAGCGTCTAATATCCAAGCCTGTTACAAAAGAAAACTCGTTATGACACTACAAAACAATATTAAAAAAATGCTCATATAAACAATAAAGTTGTGCTGACACAGACAAAAAATGCTGACATAAGACATGCAAACACTAAAGCACAATACCTGGAATGCAAGGCAATACCCATATATTTGATAAGAACCCTTAACCCTATTCCGGTCTGCAACAGAAGAACTCTTCAATGACTTCAACAAACGGATGTATGACTCTCTATCCCAAGGATATAGTTCAAACTCCTTCTCATTGCATGTAAGAGCTAAGAAGTGTGCACTTACAACTTCTGATCTCCTATAAACAATTAACCTCTCAATCAGCAACAACTTTGCCATAATCAACTTCTTCTTAGACTTCTTTTTCTCATATATGAAACAAGCAACTAACTCATCATGAATCATTTTCTTCTGCCCAAAAAATTCAGATATTGACACTTTCTTTGGGATTTTACAAACACGGTGTTGTAGGAGGAAATCGAGTTCAAATTATAATAAAATAAATCAAACCGGATTATGCCCATGCAAATGATTACAAGACCTCCTCCTGATGTAGCAGTGGGAAGTCAGGATCGATCCTTGAGGAAGCTGGTCAGCGGATCCTAGGCAGCGGCAGAATCTCACGGGCAGAAATCGACTTCAGGGTGCTCGACCTCGAATAGGGTTAGTCGACAGGGGCCAGACAAGTCGAATCCGAGCAAGCAGCAACCACTGGTGTTGGTCGATCTCGAGCAGTCAACTCGACGTCGAGGAGATTTTGGTCGTAGTCGAGTAAAAACTGGTCGACTTCGAGTAACCTGCAGAGACAGAAGCAACAACGATCTGCTTGATCGAGAATTAGTAATCGACGTCGACCAAGGGGTGGTCGAAGTCGAGCAGAAACAGAAAAATAAAATAAAGAACAAAGCTTTCAGATTTGGAATAAACTATGTGAAAGACTTCCAAGATCGGGGTTTGCGACAACTATAACCAAACATGCATAAGGCAAGATATATAACGATAATCATGCAAATTGCATCGAAGGATCAAACTTTCGCCTTTTCCAATAATTAAGCAACTCTTTCAAGAAACCCTAATTGTATCTACCGATTTTATGTTTACAATCCAAGTTGTTAGCATTGATCTCCATTGAATGGGTAATAAACACATAACAGGTAGCAGATGCTCAAAACATGATAAAGGTTGTATCTACCGATTTTATGTTTACAATCCAAGTTGTTAGCATTGATCTCCATTGAATGGGTAATAAACACATAACATGTAGCAGATGCTCAAAACATGATAAAGGTCAGATCTTTACCTCAAACACGTGTGGCTATCAATGGGCTCGCCCCAACCCTAGAAGTAGGTGAACTACTCGCTCTTCATTGCAATCGCAGACATCATTGATGTAAAAGAAACAACTTGCATTAAATTAAACCAAACAGAGCCTACAACCAAAGGAAGCCAATTCCGCTCTCGCTTCACCAAACTCCTCTTGACCTCCACTCTCTCTCTCTCTCTCTCTCTCTCTCTCTCTCTCTCTCTCTCTCTCTCTCTTCTCTCCTACTTCTTCTCCTTCTAGCTTGGAATTGAATTTGAATGAATAAAAACCAGCCCTATAGGCTTTATTTATATAGTCTTTCAATCCTTGCTAATCAAGGAAGGAAATTATATCTAATATCTAAAGATAAAACTTTAAATAAAAGGAACATTTAACTTAAAAAGGAAAATAACTAAAATATCTAAATATCTTCTTGTGGTTGATAAATCCTTCTCTTCATAGATAGATATTGATAGAATAGGATGAAATTGATCTTCCTTCATGCCCAAGTCTTCAACTCGACCTCGGATTGGCCCAACAAACTCGCGGCCCAGATTCGGTTTTGGTCGACTTCGACCAGTTTGGTCGACGTCGAGTTAATTCTCGTCGATCTCGGATGGTCTTTGCAATTCTCGAGTTCTCCTCTCCTCGTCGAGTTCGGGCAGAATTCTTGGTTTGGTCGACTTCGACCAGTTTGGTCGACGTTGAGTAAACGTGTTAGCTCTCAACATTCTGCTCTGTTATTTAAACGCACTTTCCCGAGTCCTCGTTTGTCGGATTGACGCATATGAGCATGCGTTGGAAAGCTATTTTCGAGGGCTACAACTCTCATGAAGACATCAAACCTTGATTCAGAATGATGGATGTCGAAATATAGCTTTTTCTCTAGCTGTACCATTCTTAGCTTCTCCATGAGTTTCCTTTAAGCTCCAAAGTGCGTCCGATTTCTGTGAAATTAAACATAAACTAATGTAGACTCCATAATTTGACAAATAAGCATAAACTACATAGATTATGTACTAATCTACCCCAAATGTATGAGATGCATGCAGAAATCGATATTAAAGTAAGTATAAAACATGGCACAAAACATGGACATCACACGGTCTTCACAAGGAAGGCCGGTAATAACATGGAACTCAACAATTGAAAAACGTGCAAGATATCCACCAAATCTAAACCAGAACTCATTCTCTTTTTGTGTTTGTACTTGACGCATCGCCATTTGATGCATAAGCTGAAAATTGGTAACCATTTTGGTGCCTTGCGTCAGCACCCATCCAACGCAACTTTTTTTCAGAATATTGTAGTGAGAATGAGACAAATGCTCCTTAATCATATCGCAAACAGAAGGATATGAATATATGTTGGATCTAGAATGAAATCGCTCAGAAACAGGAATGCAATATTCCAAACCCTGATCAATCACAGACAATTATCCAAAAAACAAACATCAGATTAAGAAAAAATTACAACTTGCTCATCAACAAAAGAAATCCAAATGGAAAACTAAAATAACTTACATCAGAACCAGTATAAGAGGTGGATGAATCAGAAGATTGATCTCCTACAAGAAATAAAATATACAGAACAATGTAAATATACAATAACAAAATATGTGATGAAGCAAAAAACCATAAACAATAACAATAAAATGTCACCAAGACATAGTAAAAGAACATAAACATCACAAAGACAATACAGAATACCAAATCCAAGTACACACATTGTTGAAACTACCATAAACTAACACAATCATATATAAAAACAGACAGTGTCAGCCACCATACACATGAACATAACAGCAAATAACTACACTATGATCAACACAAACAATCTAAGCATGGAAAACAGATTGACCTACACGAATAACACTAAAAAAGCACATACAAAGTGCCGCATCACAAAATTGAAGAAAAGAAACAGTTAAAATCAACGCATTTACACATGCAACTTACATAACCTACCGACAATACTAAAAATCTCACATAGTTATGCATATCAAGCATGGATTTAACCATAGATGGTCAAAATTATAAGAAAAAAAAAATCAACGTAAATAAACTTAATCCAAAACCCTAGCACGATACAGTTCGCAAAAAAAAAGTGAAACTGATACCTGAACTGCTAGATGACGACATTGAAGCAACCGACGAAAACTCCCTACTTTAGCACAGCAATGAAGAACAATCGAATGAAAACTCTCTACTTTAGTAAAGATTGAAGGAAGCAGGACGAACCAAGCGGAAAAAAGCAGACGAAGAACCGACGAAGAACGAATCGCGCAAAGAGAGAGTTCCGAAGAAGAGAGAGTTCGGATTTTCGGGAAACAGAAAAAGTGTCCGTACAATGAGTAAATAAGTATATATAGTGGACATCTTGCTAATTTGTCCAAAAACGTGGACATTTTGCAAATTTATCCAAAAAAGTGCCTATTTTGCAAAAAATTTCTTTCTAAAATGACAAGTTTTAATTAAAGGATTGAATAATATTTGATACTTCCTCCATTTCAAAATAAAAGTCGCTTGACTTTTTGCACGTGTTTTAAGAAGGTAAAAACTATATAAAATACTAGTATTCGGTACCCACCCGTTGTGCGGTTTCTTAATAAAAAAAATATTTAATTGCTTCACCAAATTTAATGACGTATTTATATTTAAATATATAATATTCAATTTGATCTAAAAGGTAAAATAATTGACTAAAATTTCACGGCATGGTATATTTTATATAGAATTATATACAGATTTATCTTCTCAAATTTTATCATCAAATTAAGATGGTGCATATTTATATTTAAATATATTAGATTCAATTTGATGTAAAATGTAGAATAATATATTGACCAAAATTTGATATTAAAAGGTAAAATAATTGAACAAAATTTTACGACATGGTAGATATTTTTTATATAGCATTAGTGTTGTTATAATTCGTATTAATTTAAATAATAAAAAAAATAGATTAAAGAAGAGAATATACAACATCTTGATGCTTCAGTAAAGCTATATCGTCGTTTCAAACTTATTTTTAATTTGTATATTCGTATTAATTTGTATTATTATATTATAATCTAAACTCTGAAAAATATTTAAAAACATATAACAATACCATTTTATGAATCATAACTTAAATAAATAATAAGTATAATCTTTTTTGGTAAAATTTTATCCCATAAGCTATGCCTTTTTAATTAAGAATCATGTCAATTAGTGAATATAATACGAAATAAGTTTTATGAAACCTCCGCACAAGATTTTCAATCACATGTTAATTCTTTAATTGAAAAAGTATTTATCATTAGTTAAAAATAATTAATATGGAATATAAAATTTAGTTGTTTTATTGAGTTTTATAAAAATGTATTTTTACTTAAACCAAATCTTTCAAATTTGCCCTTGGTGTACATCTATTTTAAGCCACGCTCCAAGGGCAAGGTAAAAAAATTTGCAAAGTTCCAGGATTTTTTTTCCAAAATATTCATAAAAAAATAAATAATTACACAATTATTCGCTACTTGAAACTATTTACGAAAATATTCATTTTTTGCAGACATAACAGAAAAACGCGGTCTAAGACCGCGTTTTATTAACAAAGTGAAAATTGTAAACCCGCGTTTCTTTGTTTATTTATTTCGAAATGAATTATAATTATTATCTTTTACAAAGACGCGGCCTCAGGCCGCGTCTCTCTCTGTTTTTTTTTTTTGAAGGAAAATGAAGAGGGAGGCCGGCCTGGCCGGGGGTCGCTGTTGGGAAAGAGGAACGAGGCCGGTGTCCAGAGTTCGATCAGGGACGAAGCCGGAGACGGGATGCCGGAGGCCGGAGAGAGGGTCTTCTCCCGTCACGGCAGTTCGACACCTGCAACTTCATCTTCCTCCCCCTGCCCCGCCTTCCTCCCGCCTACAACTCCACCACCATCGGCCCGACGCCCCGCCTACAACTCCACTGCCATCGCCCCGGCTCCCTGGCCCTCCTGCCCGACCTCCTCCCTGATCGAAATCGAACCTCCGGCCTTCTTCCAAAGCAATCGATTGCCCGAATCTTCTCCGATGGCTGCCCCAAATCGGGACTCCGGCCTCCTCTCTCCTTCTTCCACCAGTGACCTCCGTCCTTCTCTCTGGTCTTCGCCTCGTCCCTGCCCGAAATCGGGATTCCGACCTCCTCCCTCCTTCCCACCAGCGAACTCCGATCTCCCTTTTCATTTTTTTGCCTTTTGCAATTTCTGGGAAATGGGGAATTGGGAAAGTTTTCGATTTTGCAATTGCAGGGAATTGGGAAGGGGGAGGTCGAGCTCGTCGGCAACCTCAGAGACCCAGAGCATGGCGGAGCGGAGGCCGAGCTCTTCGGCGAGATCGGATGTCGGAGGAGAGAGGAGGCCGGAGGTCGGATACCCAAAGCATGGGCGAAGGAGAGGCCGACTGAACCCAACCATGGCGGAGGGGAGGCCGAGCTCGTCGACGGAGTCGTAGGTCAGAGGAGAGAGGAGGCCTGAGGTCGGCGGAGAGTGGAGGCCGGAGGTCCGAGCTCGGTTTGGCGGAGGGGAGGTTGAAGGAGGAAGATGAACAGTAAACCCTCCCCTTTGCCATTCCCCTGTAAAAAAAATAAAGGAAAGGAGAAAGACGCGGTTTTAGCCCGCGGTTTTGCCACTTTTTTTTTTAATTTTAAATATTTCATCTTAAGAGTAAAACGCGGTCTTAGACCGCGTTTTTCTGACAAACCTGCAAAAAATGAATATTTTCGTAAATAGTTTCAAGTAGTGAATAATTGTGTAATTATTTATTTTTTAATGAATATTTCGAAAAAAAATTCAAGTTCCAGTCCAATCCCTTGGTGTACAAAATCAGGCAATTAAGGATACAATATTAGGCATGGTTTAAACTAAAAAAAAAAAAAACTCTAAGAGCATCTCTAAAGCCCCGCTCACTCTCGATTACACGGATTAAGCATGGTAAAAAAAAATCCGGACATGGATAATATTATGTTTTTTACTTAATTAAGATATAATGTTGGTGTATACATTTTCTGGATTAAAATCTATATAATGATTGTTTATTATATACTACGGTGTATTATGTTTTTTAGTATAATTTGACGTCATGGATATTGATCAAAATTTGACGGAATTCATAATATTGGATAAAAGATTATTTCATCTAAAAAGTTAAGTTTTCTACCCGATTAAGATATAAGGTTAGATATTTATGAAAATACCTAATTAAGATATAAGGTTATATTAGATAGATTAAGTATTTAAAAAGATAAGTTTTTTTACCTAACTATATTGACTTAATAATTAACATGACCCAAAAATATAATGTCACTTTAATCCAGAAAATAACACGCAAGCGAAATTAATCCCGTTTAATCCAGAAAATTCCGTGGTTGCGAGGTCGCTCCAGCGGCTTCTGTTTTAGTATTTTATATAGATAGATAGATATAGATAGATAGAATATAGATATATAGATATAGATAGATAGATATAGATATAGATATAGATAGACGTGGCCACGGGTCATCGACCCGCCGGGTCAAGGGTCAGGGAAGGGCGACCCGAACCCTAACCCGGGAATTCCACGGGTTGGCGGGTTCGGGTCGACCCATTGACCCGACAGATTCCTAAATTAAAAAAAAAATTATTTTTTTATAATATTTTTGACTAATAAAAATTAAAAAAAAATGATATGTAAAGAATTTTTCTACATATCACTTTTTATATCCATTTCATTTTAATATGAAGTGGAAAAAACATGAGAAATTTTATATCTCTATAAAACTTCCTTCATCCACTACAATATAAATGTAGGGATATAAAACTTCTCAAACTTTACTTCATTTCAATATAAGAAATAAAGCTTAAAGTGAAGAGTGAGGGTTAAGGGAGGATGGGGTACACATATATATACCTCCATCCCTTCTCATTCTAACTCTCAACTTTCAATGTGGGACAAGAGTCTTGTCCCACATTGAAAGTTAAGAATAGGGGAAGTCTTCCACAGCTATAAAAAGGGAAGGATGATAGTGTTTTTGACCCACATTGCACATTGCAAACTACTTTATGTTTATATATTATGAATTATTTTAAGAATAATATACATAATAATTATTATAAACATAAAAAAATATTTTTTTTAAAAAAAAAATTTGGGATGGCGGGTTGATCCGCCGGGTCGACCCGTTGGATCATGACCCACCAGGTCATCGGGTTCAAAACCCCTGACCCTAACCCGCAACCCGCCCCCACCCGTTGACCCGGACCTGTCGGGTCAATGACCCGGATTGACCCGTATGACCCGTCGGATCACGGGTCAACCCGTAACCCATGGCCACTATATCTGATATAGATTATTTTTATTCTAACCGATAGACATTCCATAGTTTATTCTAATCATCGATAATACATTCACCCGCCACTGGTTTGGCTGCCACTTGCCAGCCACTGGTTTGATTGCCATCTCTTTCTATTACCTCTTTTTTTTTGGTTCGAAACCTCTCCATTCTCCAATACGAGCCCCCTCTCTCTCTCTCTGGTTGCTCGAACATGCCAGGGCTGTTAGCACCCTCCGATTATTCCAAGGAGCCTCCTCGGCATCCCTCCCTTCAGATCAATTCCAAGGCATCTTCTTTTATTCCCGCCTTTTCCCTTCGCTTTACACTCTCTTGAGCTCACTTTCCGGTCTCTGGATTGGATCCGATGACGGATGAATCCATCGATTCGGGAAATCTAATAATTGGAACTTTTCACAAATGGTTCTTGAAGAGAGAGAGACAGAGAATGATCTGAAAGTTAGGGTTTAATTTTGACTTTATCATATGTATGCTTCTCTGTAGGAGCCATTCAATGCGGAGCCAACTCGATCAGCTCTGATTCACTCCTATGTTACTCCTGTGGATTTGTTTTACAAGAGAAACCATGGACCGATTCCCATTGTCGACGACATTGAAAGGTAGGTTTTTTTTATCCGGACTTATTTACCAAGTTGTATAAATTAGATGCATGTATACTTGAGTGACTGAACTTGTTTGGAGGAACAGATACCGTGTTTCAATCACTGGTTTGATTCAAAATTCGATGGAACTCTCTATGAATGATATATGGTAAGCGAAAAGTGCAGCTATACTTTATTTTTGTAGTTTCGATTGCGAATTTGTGTTGAACTGGGAGTTACTTTTCTGTGGTTTTAAATTATAACAGGAGTCTTCCAAAGTACACTGTCACTGCTACTTTACAGGTTTGTTTCATATTCAGATGCTTCCTTTTACAATGATATTTCACTGTATTTCTTGCTACTTGTGTTTGACAAGACTCATTAGTTGGACCTTAACCTGCGCAGTGTGCTGGTAATCGACGGACTGCTATGAGCAACACAAGAAAAGTCAGGGGAGTTGGTTGGGATGTTGGTGCCATAGGAAATGGTTTGTTTGGTTTATTGCTATTGTATTCTAGTGTTAAGTTTTGCTTTGAGTGATGTACTTTAAGGTATTCCTCAATCATGTTTCATCTAATTAGATTAATAAAAGAAGATGCTAGGATTGATCTGAACTCTATTTAGGCTTATGTTAATTTTAGATTTCTCAGACCAAATGTTAAATAAGATGCTCCAGGGAGCATCAGTCTTAGTACTCAATACTCGTACATTTATACTCCCATGCCCCCGTAAGGAAGTTCACCTTTTCTTCTATTACCTTTTGGAGTTTTGGATGCTTGCTGACTAATTTATTGTGTATTATTAACTTGATGGAGAAATGTTATTGACCTAGGAGTTTTTGTGAACGAACAAAGAAATTTTTGGGTACTTATTAATTGATACGCATGTCTTTCTTCCATTGATATGTATAAATAATTTTCTTTTCTGCGAGCCTTGTTCAGCTGTTTGGGGTGGAGCTAAATTAGCTGATGTTCTTGAACTTGTCGGAGTTCCTAAGCTATCCAGTACAACAATATCTGGTGGAAGGCATGTTGAGTTTGTTAGTGTTGATAGGTGTAAGGTATTTGCACTATTATTTGACTTTTATGCCCTAAAATATTTCTCACCTGCATACAATTGATTGAAAAGCTCTAATGAACCCTGCAATTGTTTTTAGTATATTGTTAAAGGATTGCTGACTTAGCATTTTCTTGCAGGAGGAAAATGGGGGGGCTTATAAGGGGTCTATTCCATTGAGCCAAGCAACCAACCCCGAAGCTGATGTTTTGCTTGCCTATGAGATGAATGGCGAGGTAATAAACTTAAACTTAGTTTTATTTCATGTTGACTGGGTGGCTTTATACGGAGTATTTACAATGAGCCTCAAAGAAACCAACACACAAACTCTCCTGTTGTAGCATAAATTGGGAGCTTTTGAATGGTTTAAATTAGTAAACTTAAAATGAGTTAGACGGCACAATAATTCGAATTAAAAAAATTCACACTTGGAATCCACTGAACCAAATCATTGAAATGGGACTGAACTTTGTCATGGTTTTTACACTTGACTCCCTGGATGAGCTCAATTTGTAGAATTGATGTAGTGTTCTTTTGAAATTGCATTGTTTTACACATAGAAGCAGGGATACGGTACGGTAGTGCAAATCTCGAATCGGATACTTCGTGTCCGATTCGAGAGGATACTCGTATCGATTCGTTCATGGCAACGAATCCCATATCGAACTCGATTTTGAGGGAGGACTAGAGGAGAGATGAGGGAGCGGCGGAGCGGCCTCTATAGAGAGAGAAAGGAGAGAGCAGGGAGCGGCCTCTATAGAGAGAGAGGAAATAGCAGGGAGCGGCGTGCACACAGAGAGAGAGAGAGGGGAGGCTGTGCGTAAATGAGGGAGGAGTGTGGCTGACCTACTTTATTCAATTGAGACTGTGGATTCATCTGTTTTTTCCCATTCAATTTCACCTTTTTTTTATGTCATTTTTTTATTTTCAAAATTACCTTAAATGCATTCAATTTCACTCTTTTTTATGTGTGCATTCAACTTGATATTAATATTTTCACCATGATTTGTTATACTTTTATTTAAAAAACATAAAAGCAAAAATATCCCATCGTATCCGATTCGGTAGGAGTAACGAATCCCGTATCCGTATTCGTACTCCGTTTCGAATCGAATCTCGTATCGTGTAACTATGGTTTTACACTTGACTCCTTGTGTGATTATTTGATTAAGTTTTCTGTAAAATCACCGTTGATTCTTGGTTTGGCAAAGTATTTTTAATTCCCTTTATTTCTTACTTCCAATTTACCTCTGTTTAAAAAGAATGCTAAGATGGGGCAAAATACAAAAAGACAAGTTGAAATAAAGGAACTAAAACAATGAAGCCCTAACATAACTAGATGATGGTTACTGGTTAGACAAAGTATGATATGGGCTGGCCTTGCTGCAAGCAGAGCGCTCATGCCCGGAGGATTCTATATGTATGGACATGTCATATGGATGTGTTATTCACAAAATAGGCCCTTTCAGCTCTTTGTAGTGCACGTTTGCTCAGGTGATATTTCCTTCCTTTTGGGACTTGCTTAACTTGATCAAGATCATGTTTGAACTTCTTTTCAAGGTCGGTACTATTTGAGCTCATTGTATCCTCCTTGGATTCCTTGAACCAGTTCTTGCTCCTTCACCCTTTACCTCAAAAGTGAGCCAACCCCCCTTTCTTTTTAGAACACTTATCCTTCCCTTTTCTATCTGTATAATCATTGTCTGATATTGGAAAAATTCAAAGATTGACAGCAGTTTTAATATTTTGCCATCATCTATAGTGTGTTCTCTTCTCTATCAAAGATTGTCATGAAGTAACATATGGCACTTTATTAGATACAATCCTTCAACAATGTAACACAATTGGGAAGACTAAGGAGAAACAAATACTTACCCCCTGATTTACTTATTGGTAACTGTTCTTGTCTGCTGAGAACAAGAGTGGCATTTTTCCCCCGTTTAATTTAAATATTTTTGGCTCCTGCACTTATAGTATCCATTGGCAGATCAATGACGAGGGACATGCAAGACTAGCTCATCGATACTAGTTTGATTGATCCTTATGCTTCTTATCAAAGTTGTTATCTAGTGGAAACTGCTCTTGGTATTAGATCTACACTGGGATGAGCTGCTCTTGGTATTTGACCTATATTAGTATTTTGGTTAGCATCCAGTTGTCCATGCAAAAAGTTGACTCTTATGTCATTCGAAGGAGATTTTAGCTGCACGTGTTCCTTTAGATTGTGGATCAATGTTCAACATTGTAGCGATTGATGCCTGTACCTATCTTTCCTTTTCCGGCAGCCATTTTTAAGAAGCTGCTTTATTTTTAATTGAAAAAAGAAATCGGCTTTCAAGTGCAATTTTTACGTTCACCGATCTAATTCAAATCTCTTCATTTTTTTTCTTTTATCCAGCCTCTCAATAGAGATCATGGTTATCCGCTGAGAGTGGTTGTCCCAGGTGTTATAGGAGCACGTTCTGTTAAATGGCTTGATTCAGTGAATGTAATTGCTGAGGAATGCCAGGTTGTTGAATATCAATTTCTTTAAATTAATCAGCATTGACATTATGCTTGCATTTATTTTAATCTTAATATCAAAATATATATTATGCTTGTACATACAGGGTTTTTTCATGCAAAAGGATTACAAGATGTTTCCTCCTCCTGTTGATTGGGATAACATTAATTGGTCCACCAGGAGGCCTCTAATGGATTTTCCTGTGCAGGTAGTAGCGTTTTTTCTTTGCTTAAAGCTATATGCTCATTATATATTTATATCTATTGCAATGTTGGAGCTATGTTGTTCCTCTTAAATGCTTTTGTGTTAATCCTCTTTGGTTCTCTTTGCATCTCTTTCGCTCATTCAATTGGGACTAATTGTGTGGATGCTCCAGGAAGTGTTCTTGATTGTGTGGATGCGTTCCCCTATTTGAGCGCATTCCAATCTAATGCTGTTATGTTTTCTTATAACAGTGTGTTATCTGTTCATTAGAAGAAGAAAATGTGTTAAAGGATGGAAAGGTGAGTTTTCTCTAAAATAGATCATTGCATTCACTTGAATACGTTTTCTAATTTTTATATGAACTTTTCAACCTTCTCCTGTAAACTACCTTGTATCTGTTCTTTCACTTTATACCCGTCTTTGCTGAGTGTGATTGTTCTCTTAGAAAAGTGCCTTATATACGAGCTTGTTCTCTCGTTCTCTTTCGTTGTCATCATTTTTGTATCTTGAACAGAACAGAAAATAAAAAAGAAGAGTAAGCAGCAGAATAATTCTTTAACTGCAGCGAAATAGTAAATAATGTTAACATCTCACATTTTAATCCACTATCCTTGAACCGTCACACTAAATAATTAAGGATTTAATTTTGGCATCTTGAGTTTGTAAACGGAAAGTAAAGAACTCAATTTCCTGTGATGGAGGCAAACTCTTAATTCTGGTCAGACAAGCCAAACAGATAAAATAGTTGAAACTCAATTTGGTTATCTTGTCTTTGTTCATTGATGTTTTAGGTTTTTTCTTCTTTTGCTTGGGAATGGGAGTGGTTGATTCTTTTTAGGTTGTATTTGGTTGAATGGAATGGGGAATCAAGAATCTGGTTGGAGAATTGTTGATTAGTTGATGTTTTTAGTTTGCAAGCTGGTTTTTTAAAACTTGGTAGGTATCAGGTTCCCATACCCGATTTCCCATCTTGGTTTGACTCATCCCATGCTCTGTCCTCGCCTTGTTAGACTCTGCCACTTCCATCACCCCTCCCTGAATTCATCTTTAAGCATAGTAACTGCTCACTGGGGCTTGCCCTGGCCATGGATGGAGATGGTTGAAAGGGTTGGAGATGCTCCCCCAACCGAAAACCAATGGAAATATTTTGGTTTTTCTCCTTTCCTTTCTCCTTCACCAAGGCTCTTTCACAAATATCATGGTGGAAACTGTGCATCGTTCTAATTCCATTCCTAAAATCTAGCAACTGTAATCAAGCATCGAGTTTTTTCCTGATCTCAACACATGCCCATATTTTAACCAAACACAACCTTAATGACTAATGTGATCCCAGTTTTCCATGGATTCAAGACAACAATGAGTTTAGTATTCTTTCTCAGTTTTCTCTTTTTTGAGATGAGATGTTGATGGCTTGAAATTTCTGTAATTTATACTCCATTTGTTAATAAAAACTAGTTCAGTACCCGCACCGTGTGTGGTGTTTTTAATTTAAATAAATTTGATATTAATACCCGTTTAATCAGCTAATTAATTTTCTTTAATACTTCTTATTTTAACATGTACATATATATTCTTTAATTTTTTTTTTGAATTAAAAAATTATTATTAATACCCATTCTTCTAATTCTATATACGATTCTAAAATAAACCAAAAGTTAAATCTTAGATAATAAAATTGATTATTTAATTTTTATAGGTATAAACGAACGGATTATTTAATAAAATTGATCAAGTGGAGACATGTCCCATAGCTTAAAGAATCGAAGCCAAATGTTTGTTTGATTTAGTAGTTTTGTAATTATACTGTTAAATCTTGTAAAAATATATTTATATCCAACTAAATTGGATAATGTGTTATCTTAAACACATATTACTATATTGATCTTTAATATCTTTTAAAAAATATAGGGTAAACGGCAGAAAACCACCCCTTAAATAGGGCATATTGCTCAAAACCACCTAAATTCAATATTGCAGAAAACCACCCTTTATAGAACTTTTGTTTGCCAAAGACCACCCCACCTCAGGGTTTCGTTAAACGTCTTTGAAAAAAACAAAATTATTCCTATACACATCATTTTCTTGTCACCACTCATTCTCCGCCTATCTTTCTATAGATATGTACAACTCCACACACACTTTTTTTATTGAAATTATTTAACAACTCTTACAGTCCTATAATAGGCTCCCTTTAATCCATGCCTAAATCTCTCCACAACTCCTATGCGAGATCTCCTTCAATATTGCCTCTCCATATGATAAGGGTATTTTGGTAATTTATCGATTTTTCCTCTAAAACTGAACGAAATCCAACATAGGTTGGTCTTGGTAAGCAAAAGGTATATAAAGGGTGGTTTTGTGCAATATTGAATTAAAGGGGTGGTTTTGAGCAATATGCCCTATTTAAGGGGTGGTTTTCTACGATTTACCCAAAAAATATATCCATATCTAATGAAATTGAGTCAGATTTTATCTTATGCCTATATAGATATATTGATTAAATAGAGTTAGAATAAAATTTTATCTTATGCATATGTTTGTTATTTGAAAATTTTGTGATTGATTCATACGACTAATATTCATATCTAATGAAATTGTGTTAAATTTTATCTTATGCATATATAGATATATTGATTAAATAGAGTTAGAATAAAAATTTATCTTATGCATATATTGATTATTTCAAAAAATTGTTGTTGGTTTATACGACTACAATTAAGGAGAAAGCGTCATGTGTCTTAGCCAACTTCTCCTTTATTATATATAATAGATAGATAGATATGTTGTTTTAGGTTGTCTAGGCAAATAGTTATGAGGTTTGTTATTGAAATTTGCACACATTGAGACGTTTTTTTTGTGTGTAAATTTTCTCATTTCATTGGCTCACATGAGATTTGCAATTAAATTTAGGAATATTTTATGATTATGTTCTTTGAATTAACGACTTTCTTAAGAAGTGTGTCAATGGCTAAAATGACATAATTTTTTATTAACAAGGGAGCAGTATTTATGTTATGTTTAAATTAACATAATCAAAGATTCCATATCTTCATTTTAGATGATAAAGTTAAATGCATTGCATTGTCAAACTGGGGCCTTATTGTCCTGGGAAGTTTTCCCATTCCATTTCTCTCTACTGTGTGGTATGGACATAATTCACAAGTTCCCGATATTTTGTGTTTACTCACTGATGTTTCCCTCAAATTTGACCCAGTAGCTCAATTTCAAAATATATGCTACATATGATAATTGACATGAACTTTCCCTTTTATGTGTTTGGTCGTCCAGATAACAGTGAAGGGGTATGCAGTATCAGGAGGTGGACGTGGAATTGAGAGAGTAGATGTATCTATAGATGGTGGTAAATCCTGGTTGGAAGCCCTGAGATTTCAGAGAGTAGGCTTGCCATATGTTGCAGATGATTGTTCTAGTGACAAATGGGCATGGGTATTTTTTGAAGCCAATGTTGAGGTCCTACAGAGTGCTGAGATAGCTGCTAAAGCGGTAAGAAGTTCTCATCTTATAATTTGTCTCTACTACTTCATATTCTATGGCGAGTTTGCATTCTATCATGAAACTCAAATCCCTTCCGGTCTTGCTTATTTTGGTTGGCTGTGCCAGGTTTGATCTCAACCTTTTTAGTACTATTTGTGTTTAACAAGATAAAAATTGATCTTGTCTCCTAGCACTCAAAACCCAAAGAACCTAATAATAAACATGTCACGTTAAAGATACATTTGGCTATAAAGATTAAAGTTGGCCTGATTTGTTGTATTTCATTGCAAGAATAACTAAATCAAGGGAATATAAAAGCCTCGAAACTCTATATGCATCTCTTAAAAAGCTGATACATTTTCTGTTGTGCTGCACCTGAACTAGGATGCTTACTTTCTCTGACCTGTAGATCTTGTCAAGTCTCGGAGTCTTCCTGACTTTTTTTATGGGTGTTTGGCTGGGTATAAATGAAGCTTAAAAGTAGATAAAATTCTGTTGATGGAGATGATTTGAGAAGCCAAACCTTCCATTGTTCAGCTTTGCATTTCAGCATTTGGGGATGGGGTTTGACAACAAAAATGATCCTGAAAGTTGAAGCAATTTGCGTTTAATGGCCAGTTGAATGCTGTCTTTTCTTTTCATAACACACAACTACCACGACCTCCTCCTTCAACATCCATTTCAGCGTACAAGTGGTGGCTAAGAGGGCCCTCAAAGCTGTGTTCTGCAGCCCCACCTTTATCGATCACGTAAGCCTAGTGGGCTACTCCTCTCCTTGCCAATTGGTTTTGAGACGGAACCTCGTTGGTTTTGAGACGGAACCTTTCTCCAGCTTGTCTTGGCCCCACCAGGCCCAGCCGATTTTGTCTCTTGTCCTTTTATGTTCTACCTAGACTGGCTTCATTAGATCAGACTTTCATGTTTTTATTAACTCTCTTTTGAAGCTTCAAATCTACTAAATGCAGATTCAAGGTTTCAAAGGGAATAAAATGACTCTTAACATGCTGAAGTTGCATTGTCATCTTTTTTATGCTTAACGTGATCACTGCAGTGCAAGTGGAGGAAGATATCTTACACTCTTACCTACTGGAACGTGTGTTATTTTTGTGTCAGTTTTCAATTATTTAGAAAATGAAAATGGGAATACTGTTCACAAGTGTGTTAACAGGAGCAGCTCCTCTTTTTTCGTGATCCTAATCTTTGCCTTGCCTCCCCATTGTTGCTTTTCTAATTGTGGATTATGTGCTTGTTAGAATTGTTTTCTGATATATGATTGAACTATTTATTACGTGTATTTTCTGTCCATGTGGTGGCAGGTTGACGTAGCTGCAAATGTGCAACCTGAAAACGTCAAGGATATATGGAACCTGCGAGGAGTTCTGAACACTTCATGGCATAGGGTTCATGTTCGAATTGGACATTCGAACATGTGAAAGTCTTGTGGATGCAACTTTGTACTGTGACTAGTGATGCTTGTTTCATGTTTGACAAGGTACAGGTTTATTATGGCTCCCTTACTGCATCTTGATGTTCATGCAGAATAAAAAAGGCAAATATTTTACCGTGGATGTTGTCTTATGGTTCATGTTCGAATCGGTCCTTCTAGTGTAACCCTTATGGATGCAAAAGAACTGAACACTGATCCTTCGTACATGTTTAAGAAAATGCAGCCGTTTTATTGCTCCCCTTCTAAATCTTGGCTCTTTAGGTCATACAAACTTGTACCTTGTTTGTACTTAACTCATTTTTTTCATGTCATATCAGTATAATTAACCTTTTTAACTTTTTATCAATTTCACCCACATCCCTACACTCCACTATAACGTGTCCAGGCATTTTCATCATTTAATAATTGTCTTTTATCTGACAATATACATTTATTTATTTATTAAATTTGTCTAGTGAAATAATATTATAGTTTAATAATAATATTATAATAATATACTTTAAAGATTAAATTTTATAAAAGACATTGATATTATTAAAATAAGATACTAAAAGAAACAAAATGCATATCAATTTGCAATGATTCAAATACAAGATCTAAAATGATAAACGGTAAAATAATGCATATAACTTCAAAGGAAGGAATCACACTAATACACGGAATCTAGTGTCATGTCTTGAAGGTCCTACATCGACTTCTTCACGGTGTTGCTATGAAATTTGCCATTTTTGTCCATTCTTTAGAATACACTATACGTGTTCATTATTGAATGATGCATGTCTTTTGTGGTTTGTGCTATATATGATTTTGGCATTGTTCATAACATCATCAGCCGATTGCCCACTTGCCCTTGCTCTCAACGCTTGGCTGAAATAACAAGTGAATTTGCTAACATCATGGCTAACTCGACCAAAGCATGCTTTACTACAATTAAGGAGAGAGTAGGGTTTGATTATTCAATACTTGGATAATCTCAATTACAACTCGTAATGGTTATTTATACTACTAGTCTAATACTCATACCTAATATTATTTTCCCCTTATAAAGCTTTATCCTCAAAGCTTATTACATAATCAAGTGGAAATGAAATTTACAAGCTTCAAAAAAAATACTACTAATTAATACATGACAAACCCAAAATGTCCCTGCACTTCAGAGGCTAGTTCTTGTCAATTGACATCTCCCATGTCATGTGTAGCAACTACCTCCTTGCTTCCATGTTCCTACTTACCAAATCCCCATTGTTGATTATTTGATGCCCTCACCAGCTCACCTATACCAACTTGAAAATTACACGAACAGTTGAACATTCAAGCAATTTGAACACATAAGATTTGTGGGCTATTATCACCATTCCGAGGCTGCACAATGAGGACCACCTGTTATCTTGGTGACTTGGTGTATGCCCGGATAAAAAACCGAAATCTTCTTCAACCACCTATGAGCTCCAACCTGCGGCAACATGTGCACCCCCTCGATCAAAAACAGCAATTGGAATGCCCATATCTCCCTGCAAGTCAGTTTTCACATAAATCTTTTTGTTATCACAAGGCATTGCAATTCTACTTCCCAGTCGATGAACAATTATGTGATTAATTTCCTTACAAACTGTCGCAATAACATGCGATGATTCAACCCCCAAACAATTTCAACCATTATCACCAAGATCAATGACAAATTTCCTGGCTTTATGCCAACAACTTCTAAATATTATGAATTTCAAATATTTGATGATCAAATGACTTCTACTATGGGAGTGATATGTATATTACCACTAAACAACTTCGAAAAATCATCACCCTAATTCAGAATACTTTGTGCCAACAACCACCACCTTAATATAACAGCAACACAAATTCAAAAAATTGAGAGGCCAAGCAAACCATGGATGCAAGTGATAATGTGCAGAGAGAGTTTGAGGATGATCAATTCCATCTAATAACAGATGCAATTGCTAATATCAAATCAAACCTTCGTTGAGAGATTTATCGAGGTTGCGACGTAGGGCACCAAATTAGGCAACTAGAAGAGGGCAACGATGGCGTAGGTTGAGGGAGGCGATGAAATTGAATCGACACAAGATGGGAGGGTGAAGGCAATGGCGATGGCGCAGGATATTGAGAGCGACAAACCGGAGAAGGTGGGCGAGGGCGATCGTCGACCAGCCAATACGATTAGACACAACGCCAAAAAGTTAGGTCGATTTCGCCGGAGGGTGACTGCGATGACCCTGGAGTCTGTAGGTGACAAGCCGATGGTGAGGGCGGCGAGTCAGAGCCAGAGGGTGAGGCGGCCTAGGGCTCAATGGAGGAAGGGTGGGTGTCGCTCGTGTTAGGGCTTAGGGTTGTTATGATTTTGTTTAGCACGCGTTTTACATTTTTATTCTTTTTTGTTTATTTTTATTATTTAATTATTTAATATAATTTAAATATAATAGAAAAAAATGAATACCAAAAAATATTTTAACTTTTTTTATTTTCGGATTTTTTTAGGTGGTTGGGTAGTTTTGCTAATTAAATATGGTATTTTTGCAAATTTTGATAAATGGGTGCAATTGTTTTCAAAAGTGAGTATTTTTGCAACTCAAATATCAGAGTGAGGTATTTACTAATAATTCCCCTTTATTTTATTGTCATAGTAAAAGTACAAGGGTGTGGGTGCTCTTTAAATTTGAAGCCTAGTGTGCTTTTAGAGGCCAACTTTTCAAATTACCTTTAAATTTGGGGAAATCATTCTTTTATGGCAAAATGGTCATAGATAGATCAATTTTTTTTGCCGAACTTGCAAAAATAGCACAAGGGTGGGAAAATTTGCAAAAATAAACCATTTTTCATTTTTTTGCACAAAAGTGGCCGTCACCACACCTCTTGTAGCCGATTTTGGACGGGAAAAGAAAAAAAGGAAAAGAAAAAAAATGTGTGAGTTGACAAGGGCATTTAATGCTGTCGGGCGTTCATCATCACCACACCCTCTCTCTCTCTCCCCAAACCGGCACTCCAACTCTCCATTTAAAAAAAAACGTTCGAAAGGGGAGGAAGAAGAGACCCCGGCCAACACACCTTACCACTGCTACGATCGCCGACCGGGAACTGTCGGAGAAGAGAAGAACGCCGGGAGGAAACTGTAAAGGTACGCCCCCTTTCCATTTCACTTATGTTGTCCGTTTTCTTCGAATCTGGGGTGTGGGGTGGGTGGTTGAAGGAACCTACTATGGTGGTAAGGGATTGAATGTCAAAGGTGGTTGATTGATGAGTTGTGGAGGGGTGACAATGGTGGTTGCGATTGAAGGAAGAGGAGGGCGATTTTGGGGTATGGATAGGGCAAACCGGCGGTTAGGGTTTAGGAAGGCCGAAGAGGATGGAAATGGGGGGAGTCGAAATTGAGAATGAGGAAGATTAGGGGGCTGATTGAAGAAGAAGGATTGGGGTTTTAGATGTGTTTAATTTCGAAATATGGTGTGGGAAAGAGAAAGGGGGTGACATGGGTGTGGAATTTGGGTGACAAGGGCTTAGAATCTGAAACTGGAATTGGGTGACATTGGGTATGGAATTTGATTGGTATTAGGTATGGTAAACGCATTTCTATTAGTTTGAAATTGAGATTTCGGGAGTTGATGTGGAATGTATGGCGTCGACATTGGGTATGGTAAACGCATTTTCATCTGCATAGGGTTGTCTGACATTGGTGACATGGGTTTAGAAACTGTGTGACATGGAATATCAAATATCTGGAAAACTGATTGTTGCTCTTAAACTACAGGAAACAAATGGTTCGGTCTAAAAATGCAAAGAGTGCCAAACAGCGGCAACCCCGTTATAGTGTCCCGGAAGAAAAACACTTCCGGCACGAGTAAACCAAGGGTCGAGGTTGTCGATGTTTGCCAACATCGACAACTACGCCGACCCCTACGATTGGGATAAGCTGCTAAACATCCAGTTTTGCGGGATCATCAATCTAGCAACCCTGTGTCAATTCTCGACCCAACTAGTGCATTACGCACTACAAGTCTACAACGTCAAGTGGTGACCAAGAAGAAGTGGGAGACGTGGTATATGATTCAGGGGAAGCTGCGACATTTCTCGATTAAGGAGTTCGCCATTGTCACGGGGCTCCAGTGTGGCCGAGTGAAGGAGATGGGGATGGAGGAGGACAACAAAGTTGTGAAGGACTTCTTCGAAACGGACAGCATGAAGGCGGGCGAGCTTGAGTATGCCTTGAAGAGCTGTCTGCTGAAGGAGCCGAGCGCAAGGAAGAGATTCAAGATCGTTCTCCTCTTCATCGTCGAGGCAGTGCTGTTGGGGGGGGGGGGGGGAGAGGAAGGCTTTGCGGGGGTGGATTGTCAGGCTTGTGGAGAATGTCGAACCACCACACACAATTCGCTCTCCAGTGCCATTGAGCGCCGGTTGGCTGACTTGAAGCCCGATCCTAAGAGCAACGATCGCCCTGGATACGGGCTGATGGGCTATCCGATGGCCTTCCAGTCGTTCTAGGTAACCTTATCTACCACCCTCATGCTACTTTACTACATTATGCGGTGTAGGTTTCTAATAGGATTGCGGATGGCTTGCAGATTTGGCTATACGAATCCATTCCGGACTTCGGCGCCGTGTTTGCGAACAGGCTATCCCAAAAGTCGTTGCCTCGGTGCATGAGTTGGCACTCCAACGAAGACAACCTTTTGTATGACAGCATTGTCAAACGCATGGACCCGGAGGGGGAGCAAGTCATGGTAGTTAGTGAGAACCCACTGCTACTGCCAGAGAAGGGCGAGCTATCCTTCTTGGGTGGGTGCAACTATCGGGATGAGGAGCCTGACCCCCTTTTTGACGACATTGTGCGGCCGTTGGCGCACCATTACGATGCTCCCGTTGACACCCCCCACCAAGAACCAGTGCACGAGTTGAGGAGACGGACGGTATGGGGGATAACGTGGTGAAGACACTCGAGAAGATGATGGATACCTTGTCAAGCATGTCAACGTGGATGGCGAAGATGGATGAGAAGGTACTTCATTCTTTCGCATTATTTTCTGCATAATCTGAATAACTTCAGTGACAGGGGTAAATAGACTAATGACATGGGACATACATTAGGTGATAGGGGAAATATATACATTCTGAATAACTAATGGTGTTTTTGTAATTGGGTTTGTTCAACTTAGTAAGTAGGATTGATTGTAAAAACTTATGGCCGATTTTCAGAAATACACCAAATTGGTGTTCGGTTTGCAAAAGTATACCTGTTTTCTGATAATAGCAAAAATAGGATAGGTGGGTCATTTGTGCTAAAAAATAGGTCATTTGTGCTAAAAAATAATGAATTAAAAGAAAAGTAAAAAATATATAAAATAATGAAATATATATTAAAATAATGTTGTAAAATTATTTTCTTAGAAATTTAAAAATAATTAAACTAGCCGGATGAAAATCGTTGTCCTAGTAAGAGAATTAATAGTGACAGGAATCAAATTTTTTATTGACAGGATATAAGTTATTTATGACAAAGCTAATAATTAATAATGGCAGGATGAAGTCCATAATAGGGAAGAGAATAAAGACACGATTTTATCCATATCCTAACTAGAAATTAAAGGTCTGTCCAAGATGACAAAGTTATTTGTTCACAGGGAAATGAGTAATATTCATAGTGACAAGCTATAGGTTTACTTTGACAGGACTGAAGCTATAATCGGGGAGAGAATCGCTGAAGATACGGTAAATCATATCTTCAGGATTATTAACCATATTTATAAAAGGATTGTCAATATATATCTTGAAACTATAATATTATCACATTGACAGGATGAATATTGTCATTGACAATCCAAATATGAACATTGACAAGATATTTGATAAAAATTCGGCTGGAGATTAAGTAAAGAGATAGGGCTAAGGTCGGAGGGTTGGTGGGGCTGCTCTTGGGGTCAAGCACGGGTTAAGACAGTAGAGGCCGATGATGGAGCCGGAGCCAGAGAATGACTGCGTCGGAGAGTGAGCGATGCGACGAAGGGTGAGGACAGCGACGGAGCCGGAGAATTAGTGCAGGCTAAGGTCAGAGCGCCTGAGACTTAGGGTTGGTCAGGCGGCTCTTGTGTGTTGGGGTTAGGGATTGAGATTGGGTCGGCGGGGGCTAATTGTTAGGTATTAGGATTGGAATTTTTTTTTAATTCCAGATTTTGTTTATTTAATTATTTAAAAATATAAGAAAAATTATAAATACCAAAAATATTTAACTTTTTTTTTCCTGATTTTTTGGGGTGGTGGGTAGTTTTGATAATTAAATAAGGTATTTTTGCAAATTTTCATATATTGATGCAATTGTTTTCAAACCTAGGTATTTTTGCAAACCAAATATCAAAGTGGGGTATTTATTAGTAATTCCCCAAAACTTATTTTGTGCAGATAAAAGTGTTGGAGGAGACGGTCCATGAACTGCGGGATGGTAAATGGATGGGAAGAGGCAAGGAAGAAAGAGTAAGGGATGGTGACAACGAGGTTGGAGATGTTGAGGAGTATGCGGAGGACATCGTTGGTGAGAAAGTCGGAAAAAGCGATGCTGAGGACAAAGTATTGGGGGCACGAAAGGAGAAAGAGGTAAGTTTATTTTTAGATGACATGTTGTGATCTGTTGTGTGACACGGGATTCAGGGGGTTCACTTGCAAGAATATTTTTGTTTTCCATGACGTTCAGGTGCATGACGTTACACAGACTGAAACAGAAACTGGTGGGAAGGTTGAACAGGAAGAAGTTGCTAAGGTCAGGTCCAGTGGCCCGCGTCACTTCATAGCAACAATCTAGTCATAATGGATTCCATTTAACTTGTGGATCTATTTTGCAGGATGTTGATGTAGCAATGGGGACTGGTACTGAGCTCCTGAAATAGCCGAGCCAGCAAGAAAGTGATAAGGTAAGATCTTATTTTATGTTGATGTGGGCGTTGACAATTCCGCTATGAATTGATCATGACATGGATAATTATGTGGAGAGATATGGTGTTTTGTGTTGTGCGACAAGATATATCTGCATTCACTGAGAGGGTTGATTTTTTTTTTTGTCAGGCCGAACATCTCCATGGGGTTACAGAGAGTTCACAAGCAGCCGGTGGGGAGCCTGAACAAGCAGACGGTGATAAGGTTAGCAATTATGACATTGAAATTTTCTTCTGCACTTGTAACCAGTTGATTGAACTTAATTGAAAACACTACTTGAATTTTTTTTCCAGGTGGACGCTGGTGACGTCGTTACGGGGACACGACCGAAAGCCATGGAGAAGCCTCTTGAAGGAGAAGATACCAAGGTACACTCCCTGTGGTCCGTGTCATTCGTCCTTTATCTTTTCATTTGTGGCATGGCCATGTTATCTAGGTGACAGGGGTTGTTCTGTTAGATGACATGGGATATAAATCTGGGAATTCAATGGCTGATCTCTTTAACCCATTCTTTTGCATTGTTGACGTCATTTTTTTCCAGGTGGACGCTGGTGATGTCTTTACGGGGACACGTCCTGAAGCCGTGGAGAAGCCCGACCCTTGCAGGAGAAGATACCAAGGTACACTCCCTGTGACCCATGCCATTGTTGCTCCTTTATCTTTTCATTTGTTGCATGGCCATGTTATCTAGGTGACATGGGTTGTTCTGTTAGGTGACATGGGATATAAATATGGGAATTCAGTGGTTGATCTCTTGAACCAATTCTTTCGCATTGTTGACGTCATTTTTTTTCCAGGCGGACGTTGGTGATGTTGTTACGGGGACACGTCCTAAAGTCATGGAGAAGCCCCCTTAAGGAGAAGCTACCAAGGTACACTCCCTGTGGCCCGTGTCATTCATCCTTTATCTTTTCATTTGTGGCATGGCCATGTTAACTAGGTGATAGGGGTTGTTCTGGTGGGTGACATGGGATATAAATCTGGGAATTAAGTGGTTGATCTCTTACACCGTTGGCCAGGTATTTGAGAGAAAGGGGACCAAGAAGACAAAGAACGTTGATACAGTGGATGTGGGATCACTGGCCAAGAAACCGCGGGCCTCTAAAAGGAAGGACGTCATCGTTCCCATTGACGCTGTAGCCATAGGACTAGTTTCTGCGGCCGACTACGAGGGCCTACAGGGGTGGCTCGCAAGGTAACCCATCGTCCCATTTCAGTCTTCATTATACGCCAATGTTACCCATTGTTTAATTCCACTCCATTGTACGGTCTAGTGCGGACGATGAGAAGCGGTCAACAGGCTGCGGTAGAGACCTGTCAAAGGAGTTCTTTACCTCCCTCCAGACGACCCGATTTTGGATTAACTCAGAGGTACAAAGCTGGTATCTTGTAGTTTCTGCATTTGATTATGATTCACCTTGCATACGTATTTGGGTTTCATCTGGACTATGTAGTGGGTTGTAATGGGGGTTAACTTATCGCAGCACTTCGACCAGTCATGCTTCCTATTGCGTAAAGTAGCCGTGGAGAGGGGTGACGACGTTGGCCCTTGAGTCATAATCCTGGACTCGTACTTCTCCACCTATCTGGAGAGGGAGTGGAAGCAGTACAACTCAAACGTTGCGGCGGGTATGAGGCGAGTGGCAGAGTCCTCTCATACTTCGAGGTCCGATCCCCGACACCCATGGGGCGTCCGTGGGCAGAGGTGGACCTCATCCTCCTACCTTTCAACCTAAGGAACAAACATTGGGTTGCCCTGACCCTAGATCTGCAGGAATGACAGGTGAAGGTGTATGACTGCGATGTGCACTGTGTGACAGACCGCCAGCTCCCACCCCTATTGATGCCTGTTACCCACCTCGTCCCCATCATCATGGATGCACATCCTGAGTTGAAGACGATGTATGCGTCGAAGGTGTCAATGTCGTTTGGCGTACAACGCGACAAGCGCCTTCTGCAGAACAAGCTCGGGTATGTTGGGTGCGATGCTTGTATGTCATTTCACTGGATGAGAACTCCTCCTCTTACTTACGACAAAATCTTCGTCATTGTAGTGGCGACTGTGGGCCTTACACGATCAGATTCATGCAGCTCCTCATGGAGACCGATCCCACCTTCGATGGCCTGGACAACACGTTTATTGGAGTGTACAGACAGATGCTAGAGGCTGCCATCTTCCATGGTCGACTTGGTGGACGCATAATCTGATTGTCGTTAGGGTGTACTTCTGGAAGTGAATTTTTGTCATTTTTTGTGAACAACGTTGCTCTTAAACTTGTCTTTCGGTTGTTTCAATACAATTATTTTGAATAGTTGAACTAGGGGCTGACAACTATTTTATGGTTGGACATGAATGCTGGAAGTAGGACTTCGTACATATTGGACTTGGTTGATTATTACAGTTTATGTATGACCTTTTTGGGTGTGTAATTGAGTCGATGCATATACAGAAAGCAACAAGTTAGATAATTCAGGTGAAAACCAACAACTGAGCTGACACGAGGATTGAAACAGCTAACAAGGGGTAGATAATTAATTCGGTTGAATGGAATGAGCAGTCACGTGGAGCTTTCAACTGAGAAGGTGCGTAGACCACCATGACACGTGGATGTAATTAATAGGAAGTAACCTGCAAAGTTAGTTTGACTATGTGGATAGAGAAAGGAAAAAAGGAAAAAAAAAAAAGGTAATTGCATAATGGAAGTTACTTTCACCAACTTCCATTTATTGCAGTTGGGGTAAAAAAGGGAATCTCACAAAAGATAGAGGATTAGTTTAGGCAGGGTTTTTTTTTACCTAGAAGGAAGATAGAAGGGAAAGGGGAAGATACAAAGGAGGTTGAGCGGTGGGAGGCCGCCGATTGTAACACAGTCCACGCCGGAGAGGACATCGCCGGATTGGAGGTAAGTCGCACACCGTTTTCTTCAAATCTCTCTTCTTTCTTTGCAACTCTGAATCTTCTATCCCACTTGTCACCCTCCCTTGTTTACAAATCCGAAAAATGTCTCCTTTTCCCAATGTTTGTTGGGATGATGGATGGGTGCAATTGCCGAATTCGGAGGGTGGGTTTGGGGTATCCAACATGCAACGATGAAACTGGGTTTAGGGATTTGTTGGATGTGATTGTGGGAGGGGAAATTAGGAGATGGGGATGTACTGGTTTCAGATTAACAATATGAACTTGGGAGTTTGGGGATGCGATGCGCTTAAAGAAGATCGAGTGAAGTGGCATGGGTTATGTAGTAGGGTGACATGAGGAATATAATGTGACATGGGTTTTTTAGTTTGTTGACATGGGTACTTTAGAAGGGTGACATGCGGGTGATGAACTTGTGTGTGTATCTGATTCCGTTCAGGTTGAGGTACTGGCAGAAAAGATATGGTTCGGTCACAAAGTTTAAGGAGGAAGGGAATCCGGCCACCCAAAAAGGCGAAGCCACGGTTCGCAGACCCAAAGGAGAAGCATTTCCGGGGACGGATGAACCTAAGTTCGAAAGTGTCGCTGCTCGTGCACTTGGACGATTGGATCGACCCGGTTGACTGGGAGAAGTTACAAAGAGGCCAACTTCGGGGAATTGTTGCATTGGCAAACCGAGTACAATTCTCACCACAACTTGTGCATTACGTCTTGCAGTGGCAGCTCGTAACGGAGAAGAAGTGGGAGACGTGGTACATGCTGCAAGGGAAGCTTCAGCGCTTCTCGATCAAGGACTTTGCGCTCGTGACTAGGCTGCGTTGTGGTCGACTGCGGGGAGAAGACATGGAGGAAGACACGAAGGCTGTGAAGGACTACTTCTCAATGGAAAAGATGACGGTAGGTGAATTAGAGTACGCATTCAAGACATTTATCTTCAGGGAGGCCAGTGCGAGAAAGAGGTTCAAGATAGCTCTCCTACTCATCGTCAAGGGAGTTTTGTTTGGCCGGGAAAGCAGGAACGCGGTGCGGGGATGGATTGTCTGGCTGCTGGAGAATGTGGATCGGTTCTTGGCATTCCCCTGGGACAGGGTTGTTTACAAGGCAACAAATGCGTCCTTGTTGGGTGTCATAGAACGACAGATCGCTGATATGAAGCCGAATGTTGACCGGCATGGCTATGGACTCACCGGTTATCCATTGGCGTTCTAGGTAACCTTCTCCACCGTAGTTATATGTTATTTGTTCAAAGGAATTTATGACGTCTAGTGACATACTATTGTTAGTTAGGTGACACGGGATTGAGTGTTCGACCTTCCTCACCATTTTGACAGCTCTCTCAGGTTGCAAAAGTGGGGGGCGTTGAAGGCAAGAATACAAAGATGGATCCGAGAGCTTCTGGAGAAGCAAAGTCCCCCCTGCAAAGAAACTGCGGGGCCGAAAAGGGAAGGAAGTAGTCTGAACCGCGGACGCGATTGAGCTGGGACTTGTATCTGTGTCCGACAACGATGCCTTCGGCCGGTGGATGGCAAGGTACCCCAAATCTGTCTTTGTATCGAAAATATGCTTGGAACGACGTCACTGACATAACATTGTCGTTGTGGTCATGTAGCGAGGATGGGGAGAAGTGGAAGAGTGGATACGACACGGAGCTTACAAGGGGGTTCTTTACATCCTTACAAACGCCCACATTTTGGGTAAATAATGAGGTACAAATGTCGGCTAAGCATTGTCCTTTGTTTATTGAATGAGACGGTATGTAGTGTCAAAGTTAATTCGCTAGCAGTGGCTTGTCCTGATGTTTGTCATTGATGCGACACATGGAGCAAGCATGTTTTCTTCTACGTAAAGGGATAACGGAGAGGGCAAGTGAAGCTGACATTCGATTTGTGCTTGTGGACTACTAGACTCTTATTTCGGGCGGCTTCTTCAGACCGAGTGGGAAAAATATAGCAGCAATGCAGACACCTACGAAGCGGATCAGAAGCTTCTTAGCTTCTTCAACGGCCGGTCCCCGACGACCGTGGGCATGTCCTGGGCAGGAGTGGAACTAATCCTTCTGCCATTGAACCTCATGTATGTGCATTGGGTCGTCGTAGCGATTGATCTGAACGACTGGTGGGTGAGGGTTTATGATCAAGATGTTCACATTGTGATAGATCGCCATCTTTCAGCAGAGTTAAGATGTGTCACACACCTTATCCTCGTACTGATAAATGCCCACCCCGAGTTGAATGCCACCTACGTGGACAAGTTGCCGAACGAGTTCGCCCTACAACACGACAAACGGATGTCACAGAATAAGCAGAGGTACTTCTTGGTCGACCCCTAAATTCAATATCGTCATGCGGTACGACGTTAGCCGGACCCTTTGAATATGACCATTCGCATCCCTATTGCAGCGGAGACTGCAGACCATACACCATCAGGTTCATGCAACTCCTCACCAAAGACGCCCCCACATTCGAGGGACTGGATGGCGCATTCAACGGGGCGTACATGCACATGCTCGCTGTGGCCATCTTCCATGACAGACTGTTATAAACCACTTTCCAATTTATATGAATCCGTGGTTTTCGTTGCACTAGGTCATTACTTGATCTTTGTTGTTATGTCGTTGCTAAAAACTTTTAGGATGTTATCATATCTGTTGGTTTGTTGTTTTACTCATTCAAGACATTGATTGTTCAGTAGATGTAAGACTTTTATGAACACCAACTGTACTTGGGGTTTTCTCTACCCACGTACTTGCTTTGATATTGTTTGTGTAAAAAATACTTATGACACGTGAAATATTTCAAGTGACACGGGCATACAAACACGTGACAAGAGTTACGGGTATTCAAAACATGACACGTGAATTATAACAGGTGACGCGTAAAATGTAACAGGAGACATGTGAAATTCATACTGATGCCATATAGGATTTACAGACTAATTGTGCATCCACAAAAAATGTCCACGGCGAATTACAACGCCCAATACCTGGAGTTTGTGAAATGTGCATGGACCCAAAATTACACCAACCTACGGTACCCCATTCCCCAACCTAGTTACCCAAAATTACACCAACCTAATTACAGCAACCTACCTACTTACCACAAAAGTATTACGAAGTTCTTAACCACATACCTATCAAAATGGTCCAACCCCTGACCCCAAAAACTGATAATGCAAAATAAAACCCAGCTTATGATGTAAGTCGTTAGACCACCAGCAGAGTAACACAACTACAAATTACGATGCTTCTCGCGGGGAAACTCTCCCCGGGATGGGTACCTGGATGTCTTGGGCCGACCAGGCCTCCGCTTCAGAGGCGGAGGAAGGCACGCCATGCTAGACATGCCTGGGAGAATCCTCCATTCTGATCTTGGAGGGAGTGGGTATAGCATATCCGCGTAACACGCCTTCCATGCTACGACTTTGTAGAAGTCATTGACGAGAGTGTAGAAATTGATACCTCGGAACTTGGCAGCGGCCATGGCATGTGTGCATGGAAACTGGTCGATGTCGAAGCGCTTGCATGTGCAGGTACGTGCACTCAAGTTGACAACCCAGGAGAAGAAACCTTTGCGGACAGTGTACTCGTGTGGGCTGAGCGCTGTGACAACCAAGCAAATTGACATCGCGTAGTTCTTCTTCAGAGCATCATCAACAAATTTGCTAACGAACGTACCCTTTTTGCTGCTTTCTTCTCGTCGATATAAAACCACGTGGAGGTGGTTTCAATGATGGAATCAATCAGCGCAGTGATTGGTAGGTCGCGTGGCTCATTGAAGACAGAGTTAAGACACTCGGCGTTGTTCATTGTCAATATGTTGTAGCGAGCCCCCACGAAGAACGCTCGGGCCCAATTCTGGAAACCAACCTCTTTCACGTATTGTCCCGCGGGGGCTGACTGTGCGCAGAAATCAAAGAACAACTTGTCGAATTCCGCCCTCGTGTACGCCTTTGCCATCGAGAAGAACAAATCCAGCAACCCCGTCACACCCTTGTACTTGCACCTATCATTCTGAAATAGATGCCAAACGCAGAACCTTTGCTTCGCAAACGCATAGTGGTCCCTAATACCTTGGACGATGCTCAGATGATGATCAGATACAAACATGAGGTCCAGTGTGTCCTCCACAACATGTAGCATGTTCGTGAATAAGAAGCCCCATGACTCGTGATTCTCCTCATCGACAATCACAAATGCGACCGGGTACACTTTGTGGTCTGCATCTTGGGCTGTGGAAAACAGAAGTGTACCCCTGAACTTACCTTTGAGGAAACTCTAGTCCACTGAAATCACTTGCACATGCACATCGATAAATGTTGGATTTGTGACATGGTCTATCCTTGTGGTTGACATGTACAAATAGACAGGTGACACGGGGATTACCTTTCGAAGGTAGGGGATCGCCTTGCGCCATACCCCGAAGCTAACAAAGGCGTACTTGAATCTTTGGGAGGAGTCCATCTCTACCCTAGTGTATGTCTCGAGGTTAGTCTGATCCAGAACGTGCAAGTATGGAATAATATTGACGGAGGGAATGTCGTTGATTTCCCTCGCCAAAAATTATTCCCAAACAAACAAACTAGTATAGTATGCAAGTAAGGGGTCGAACCCTAGAGAATCAAGTATTTCTAAATATTGTGTATTTATCAATATAAAAGAAACGATTTTTATGAATGAAAATAAAAGAAAATAATATTGTCAAAAGCAAATAAAGGATAGAAGAAAAGCGTTTCTACCTACAAGTTCTCGACTTTGGTTGGTTTTATTGATCATCGAATCCTTTTCAAGTTATTATCTTTTCCTACGAATTCCTCCCGTCTTGGTTTATATAGATTAAAAGTCCTACGAGTCCAATTAATCCCTTACACCTCAATGCAACCTTAACACGGTCAAGATTTAACAAAGAGATAGCAAATAGTCCCAAGAACTTGAGCATATAAATAACACCAATTAAACACGGTAAATCAATGTTTAAGATATATGTCAACTCCCTACATAGTCATGCTTCAAACACGGAATCCACAATCTTATGCGTGCTACTACGGAAATAACACAAATACAAAAGTATTAAATCCTAGCATGAAATCAATATTATCAAGGTCGCGAATCAAGATAACATCAATAACATAATCAATATCGCACAAAGAAGTTGAAAGAATTATAGAGGAAAAATAACTTAAATTAGAAACTCACAAAACCACCAACCAAATCTCGAAAGTGTAGGCGGAAACTAGAAAATTAGCCAAACATGGCTTACCTAAGCTTTCTTCTCTTTAATGGTGATTTCTTTACTTGAAAACTTAATTGAAACTTAACTCTAGAACATCCTATTTATAAGCCTAATGTCTTCCATAAAAGGTAGATAAAAGATAGAAACTTCCTAAACAAACTAGATCAAAGATAGAACTTTCCTAATTTAATTCAGCGTCGGATTCCGCTGGCAGCGAGAAATTTCGCTAGTAGCGAAAAGCCTTGATTGAGCCACTGTTGGATTTTCGCTACCATCTCACTGGCAAACTCGCTGGCAGCGACTTTTCCATGCCTTAGAATTTTTCCATCCTCTCCGAGTCCTTCCTTTCCGCTGGAGCGAGCTGCTGAACCCGCTGCCGCGAGCTTCCCAATCCACTGCTGCGAGCCCGGGAAGTCTTCCCGCTGGGGCGAGTTGTCGTCGTGGTGCTTCTCGCTGGCAGCAACCTTTTCCGCGGCAGCGAGCGTCTCGCTGCAGCGAGAGCAGTCGCTAGCAGCGAACGGTGTTGGCTTGCTCGCTTGCTGGGCAGCTTCCTCTCTCGCTGGCTCTCTCTTCTCGCTGGCTTCCTCGCTGGCTTGCCTTTGTCGCTTGCTGGGCTCCAGGCTTTTGGTTCCACTCGCTGGCAGTGACGGGAGCATTCGCTGACAGCGACTAGTGCCCAGAAGCTTGATTATTCAATGTTCTTCCCTCGTTCTTTCTTTCTCTTCTTAGCTTGATTTCTTGACTTTACTTGGACATGTTTAACATCTTTCCCCTGCTTTCCACCATGTCGGATCTACGATTCTGCATAATTTAAACGAAATGGCGTAGATTCCGAACTTTTCCACAAAAAGAGTTTAATCTAAATTAACACTAAAACATGCATATTCTACAATGCAAATGCAACTAAACTATCATATAATGCCCATTAGAAATGTGCATTATCAAACTCCCCCACACTTAACCTTTTGCTTGTCCTCAAGCAATGCAAAATAAAGAAGAACAAAACCATCACCCCACACATATAATCTTCAAGCACTAACCTTGTCAAAAGCAACATCAAAATGGAGGAGCCATGAACATGAAAGCTAACATCCTAGCAAGTATATGAACGATTCAAAATAAGGCACATTTCATCCAACCTCACCGGGATTATGTGTTTGCTCTCACTCTCATTGTGTTTAGGCTTAACAATATATCGCTCAACTCAATCCAATATGCAAAAAGCTACATAGACCTTGACACATATATCACATATTCTCCACCGCGGATGCCATCACTCACAAGCAACATCAAGAGGTCTTTTATCAAGGTTGTAATGGGGCTTGGTAAGGAATTAAGGGCAAGGAGAATTTATGGTCATGTGGTGCTCAAAATCCGGGAATCAAGATCCTAGACAATCAAACATCAACCATCAACTCTCTCAAAAACATCATCTTAAACTCAAACTCTCAACAACTTTACAAAAGACATTCATCTCTCAACCAAAAATTATTTCCAACTCTCACATTCATAATAAAGATAAAAGGCTCAAACTCATGCTTTTTTTTTCTTTTTATTAATTTTTTTTTTCTTTATTTTCATTCACTTTTTTTTCTTTCTTTAGAGCCAAAACAATAATGCGAATAAAACTAAAATTACAACTCATCCAAACTTGTAACTTTCTCAACAATAATCTCTTTTCCACTCAAACAAATCAACCATTCACCAATTCTAATCCTAATTCCCGGATAGGGTAAGGCTCATCATTGGCTAGGATAAATTTTTGTGGAGCTTCAAAGAAAAGGTTAAGGCTCAAATTTGGCTACAAGCAAAGGACACATATGTAGGGTGGATATGGATAATAATATGGCTAAGAAAATCATGCCTCTATCATTTGAAACTCATAAGCAATAGACATATAAATTCGGCCTCAAATATAGATAACAATGTCAATCTCAAGAGGTAAGTGCATGTGGAGAGTATAATGTCACACAAGAAAGCAAAAGGGAATAAATATGATGAAAATCCCTTATAAGGCCAAAATTTCTCACTAGGACAAGTTTTGTTGGATTTCAATAATGCCTATAAGAATCATACTTGCTCAATTAAACTTACAAGTCATGCTCCAATGAAAATCAACACAAGTATGTGACAAGATTAGCCAATTCAAACATATCATGGGATTTATAGGTTAAGCTCAAAAACTCAAATAAAATAGAGGAAAATTAAGGCAAGATGGGTATTTGAATAATACATGAATGCAATGCATGATATTTTTGGATTTTTGATTTTTTTGATTTTTTTTTTCTTTTTTCTAATGCAATATAAATGCTAGAAAATAAACATGATATGCATGCGAAAATTTTAAATATGACCTAACTAATGCAATATGTACACTAAACCCCTCCCCCACACTTGAATATTTCATTGTCCCTAATGAAATAAAGACAACAAAAATTAAACAATTGAAATAGGCGAGGGAGAAGGAAACTCACGAGCTCAATGTGGCAGTGGAAATTGGGTTTGCCACCCAAAGGGCGCCCAAGCGGTGAATTGGGACATGATCTCCTCATGATTCTTTCTTTGTTGCTCCATGAGAATGGCATGGTTCTCCGCAATTTGTCGGTCCGTGGCATCTTGACGCTCGGTGATTTGACGGAAAGCACTCTCAAAATAGCCATGAGAGGGAAATCCATCATAAGACTCGCCATGGTATCCTCCATGTGAAGAACTTGCTCTCCCGCCATAAGACTCTCGTGGATGGAAAGTCTCCACTTGCATTGTCGGCTCATACTCCATCTCCGTGGGTTCCTCATAAGCGTCCCCTTCGTTGGCTACCGGAGGTGGCCCCAAAGGTAAGGCGTCGGGTGGAATATATAAATCGGCGGGGGAGGGACCGGTGGGTAGTGGGCAAGGGAGTATCAAAGTGTGGGACCTATTGACCCCGGCATACCAAATGTAGCTCCGCCCATCATCATTCTCCCTCACTATGCTAGCTTTCTTTAGAGAAACCAAATTAAGCCTATAGTTGTCCGCGCAAAGGACATAGGCATTCAAATCAATGTCGAGCTCCAATGCAATCAAAGTAATTAATCCTCCAAAGCCAATCTTCACCTCTTCCTTCCTTGAATGCTTATTAATAGCCTCGCCACAAGCGGCAAAGAAAAGCTCGACCCAATCCGGAGTTTCTCGTGTCGTTGGCAATAAGCAAGTCATCCATGCCCAACTCCCTTTTGAAACCTTGTTTATCTCGGTGATAGGATAAAACCTACACCCACAAGTGTATGGGATTCAGTTGTAGTAATCAAGTGTCGTATCCACAAGGACCGGAGGAATATCGATTATCAATTTCAAACTAGTTCAACTAAGCCCAAAAGTAACGAACAATTTGAGGGGAAATGTGTGTGTAAAAATAGAAAACACCGGTAAAAATGATAAGAAATATATGTAGGGAAGATATTCTAGGGCTAGGGATTCACCAACGATGCATCCTCAATAGACCAAAATATATTCTCGCTTGAACGATTTCTAACTCAAAAGTGAAGGTAGACTGTCTAAGGTAATCGCAAAGCTCCTTTCGAAATCGAAGCGAATGTGTCTAAATTGGTTAACGATCTCCTTTCGGTTTCAAGCAACCAATTTAGAACCCTTAAGTGCTTAGAATTCTAAATGAAAATCACATCAATTTCGCCTTTCAGTCTCAATTGATATAACGATCATCTAGAATATCTCTAACAATCTATAAATCCTCAAGAAGTTCAATTTCACTTTCGATCCACTAAACTTCGAGTTTAATCCTATGGTTCCAATGGATCAAATAGCCTTTCGGCCTAAACTCACCATCTAAATTCCAATTTAGGGTTTTAGACTTTCGATTTCAAACCCAAAATCAGTTCTAACCAATTATCATCGATTAGGGCTGGCGCAATAGGATTAAATCACCAAACAACATCAGAAATCAATCAAACGATACTAAGAACGAGTCTATTTCCTCATCGTCGGGATCACCCCGACCCTAGAACAAGAGATCTAGCCACTCATGGAAAAGTACATGCTTGATTCAATCAAATTCGGCAAGACAAACATAGAACAATAGAGATGAAAACGGAATTTACCGGAATTTGATTAATAGGACAAGTCTTCTTCTCCAAAATCCTAGTCTCCAAAAACTCACCAAAAGCTTGACTCCAATGTCCCAACTTCGGCCTGAGCTTTCTCCCAAAACAAACGTAACTCCCCCCTAGAACATAGAAATTACAAAGGTTTTTAATTCGTCCAAATAAACACGAAAATGTGAAAGGTTGGGCTGATCTGGCACTGTCACGACTCGTGAAGAGTCTGTCACGGGTCGTGACAGCCTGCAGACGCCTCAAAGGGATGAGTTTATCTGTCACGACTCGTGAAGGCCTCCCACGAGTCGTGACAGCATGCAGAAGCTGAAAATTGCACAAATTCCCTTGTGAAGGCCATCACGCAAGTCGTGCTACATCGTCTGAGCTCATATGAGTGATTCACTTGATATGCTTGCATCTTGTCTCATATTTTTGCTAATCTCTCGACCCCTTTAGCCCGTCTTTGATTACTTATTTCCACATGGAAGCGCCTCTAATCACCTCCTTATCCTTTAGCTCTTGAATCGGCTCCAAAACTGCTCAAAAGTACCTGAAATCACAACAAACTAGCGGTAGACACCGATTCCTCCAAATGGGACACAAAGGGCTAAGAAATAGGTAGAATACTCTAGTAAAATGCCCTAAACTCTACCCAAGAGTACTCAAAGACAATGCTAGAATAGACGCTATCAAAATACCCCATACTTACCCTTGCTTGTCCCCAAGCAAGACTAAGATAATAAACCACAAGGTAGCGTATGCTAAATAGAAATATCGAACGAATGCCGTCCTAGCAAATCATTGTCAACAATCAAGCTTGACTAGCACATCATAACACGAAAATCCTCTAATGCACTTCACTTACATCTCGACCTCAATACTCATCATCCACAAAGCTTGAACAATCTCGATAATCTCCACCGCTTGAAAATATGCACACAACAAAATCATGAGGGCTTTATAGGGTTATGATGAGGTTAAGGCGGAAACAGTTGGGTATGGAAAATTTCAGGCCATGTGGTGCTAAAATCCGGGAAAAATGATCATTCGAGAACAATCGGAAAAAACACACTTTCAAAGAATCAAACTCATACCAATCCACCAAACAAACTCCATCATAACAACTTTTTCATGTTCACTTTTGTCAACCACATCAAAAAATCTCTTTTTTTTTTCTTTTCCTTTTTCACTCTTTTTCTTACCTCTGTAGCCTCGAGACCGTTTTATACGAATACAAACATTTGTGATGAATGCACCCGGTTACTAAGTGTCTCGGCATCCTCGCTTTGCACTTCTTCCTACTTGTTTGAATTTTATTCTCCACAAGCAGAATCAGTTACTAACCGTATTTTTTCTTTTTCTTGACTTTTGCACAAGAGTGAATTTTATTCTCCTCTTATCCCAAGATTTTTTTTTATCACAATCAAGAAAAATCACCCCACACTTGAAGCACATCCACACAACAAAATACAACACCACGACCCAAAATTCTGGATTGGGTAAAGGCAAATAGCGGGCTATGAAAGTCTTGTGGAGCTACCAAAGAAACAAGCTTCTAAGGCTCAGAAGGCTTCAAGGAGATTATCAAATGCAAGGTTAGGTAAGGAGGAATGGGCTAACAAAACTTCCTCAATCATATTTCAATTGTGCACATAAACCAAATAATGCGGTCTCAACCATAAAATCAAGCTCGAGTATCCAAGTATGAGGCAAGATACACATAAGATCAAGCAAGAGAGTATACAATCTAGCTAGTCAAATAAGGAAATGACTCAATGCTCAAGCAGTCATAAAATATTCCAATAAGCGCGGGCCAAATAGATACAAAAACTGCAAAAATTGTGAAGTATTCACCCCCACCCCATACTTAGACAAAGCATTGTCCTCAATGTGCAAAATAATCAAGTAAGAGATGTGAATACTCACAATTTCAACTGATAGATCGGGTGTCTTGAAGGTAGCCAAGTTAGAGCCATCCGCGTCCAAACCTAGGCAAGACAACCAACACAAACAAGCAACAAACTCGGCAAGATGGGGGTTAGTAGATAGGTGTCAAACACCTTCAATTCAGCTCAAAACACAAACAATATTCTCAATATAGCGCACTCTCCACCCCATACTTGCACTTTTGCAAATCAACCTAAAAAAAACAAAAGAAAAAAAAACTGAAAACTAAAAATAAAGAAAACATACCTCGGGTTGCCACCCGAAAAGCGCTAGTTTAAGGTCTGAAGCCGACCCTTATTACCTTCAAGAAGCTTAAATCGACCCGAATGAACATTCCATCGCTCGTCCCATCCTTCCAACAGAGTCTTCTTGGAGCGACATGATTTAGATCGCTTTTTGCTCAAGCTCCACAGGCGTGTGCTCCTCCTCTCCTCATCCCATTGGCCCTTTGTGCCTTCATTTTCACCACCGTCTTCAAATAATAAGATCACCTCTTGGGACTTGATGGGAGGCGGTATGTCGACAGGAACTTTATTTGATATCTCCTCCTTGTGCCATTTTGCAAGCATTCCAGCAAATGCCCCAAATTGTTGATCAACATTTTCTTGAACCATCCCTTCATAAAACAGTGATGGCACCATGTATGCTTGGTGAACAACAAATTGGGGCTCTTCTTTGGGTTCATCCTCCTCAAAATCAATCTCTGGCTCCATCAACTGCACATGCTCTTCCAAAATTTCCTCAATCTCAAAAGAAACACCAGTGCAATTTTCATTGTCACTGACATCTGTTTGGATTGGGAGACTCTCCGGAATAGCTAGAGCATTCAATGTGTGTTGCGCTAATTCAGCTTTCAGCTCTGCTATCCTAGCGACTAGCTCATCAATGGATGAATGTGAATAAGGCTCTGGATCAGGAGAAGGTTGCGAAGTTTGGCACTCAAGCTCGACTGATTCTCTTTCATAAGTGTGCTCCCACTCATAATGCCCATCAGGATTGCAAATGCGGTACATGAAATCTGCATCATGAGAGGTGGGAGCTAGCAAAACCGGGCATTCAGTAATTGTGTGTCCAAAACCACCACAAAACTCGCAATAGGCATATGTCCCATAAACAGAGAACTGATGATCACGAGTGGCATGACCAAAAGATGCACAAACATCACAGAAGGGAACATGACTCATCTTCAAAAGAGCATATCTGAAACCAAAAACAAAAAGAAAGAAAATCAAAGCAACAAAAAGAACTTAGTGAACTAGTTGTCAAAAAAACGATCGATACTAGCACCAGTCCTCGGCAACGGCGCCAAAAACTTGATAGGCTAAAAGCCTACACCCACAAGTGTATGGGATTCAGTTGTAGTAATCAAGTGTCGTATCCACAAGGACCGGAGGAATATCGATTTTCAATTTCAAACTAGTTCGACTAAGCCCAAAAGTAACGAACAATTTGAGGGGAAATGTGTGTGTAAAAATAGAAAACACCGGTAAAAATGATGAGAAATATATGTAGGGAAGATATTCTAGGGCTAGGGATTCACTAACGATGCATCCTCAATAGACCAAAATATATTCTTACTTGAACGATTTCTAACTCAAAAGTGAAGGTAGACTGTCTAAGGTAATCGCAAAGCTCCTTTCGGAATCTAAGCGAATGTGTCTAAATTGGTTAACGATCTCCTTTCGGTTTCAAGCAACCAATTTAGAACCCTTAAGTGCTTAGAATTCTAAATGAAAATCACATCAATTTCGCCTTTCAGTCTCAATTGATATAATGATCATCTAGAATATCTCTAACAATCTATAAATCCTCAAGAAGTTCAATTTCACTTTCGATCCACTAAACTTCGAGTTTAATCCTATGGTTCCAATGGATCAAATAGCCTTTCGTCCTAAACTCACCATCTAAATTTCAATTTAGGGTTTTAGTCTTTCGATTTCAAACCCAAAATCAGTTCTAACCAATTATCATCGATTAGGGCTGGCGCAATAGGATTAAATCACCAAACAACATCAGAAATCAATCAAACGATACTAAGAACGAGTCTATTTCCTCATCGTCAGGATCACCCCGACCCTAGAACAAGAGATCTAGCCACTCATGGAAAAGTACATCCTTGATTCAATCAAATTCGGCAAGACAAACATAGAACAATAGAGATGAAAACGGAATTTACCGGAATTTGATTAATAGAACAAGTCTTCTTCTCCAAAATCCTAGTCTCCAAAAACTCACCAAAAGCTCGACTCCAATGTCCCAACTTCGGCCTGAGCTTTCTCCCAAAACAAACGTAACTCCCCCCTAGAACATAGAAATTACAAAGGTTTTTAATTCGTCCAAATAAACACGAAAATGTGAAAGGTTGGGCTGATCTGGCACTGTCACGACTCGTGAAGAGTCTGTCACGGGTCGTGACAGCCTGTAGACGCCTCAAAGGGATGAGTTTATCTGTCACGACTCGTGAAGGCCTCCCACGAGTCGTGACAGCATGCAGAAGCTGAAAATTGCACAAATTCCCTTGTGAAGGCCATCACGCAAGTCGTGCTACATCGTCTGAGCTCATATGAGTGATTCACTTGATATGCTTGCATCTTGTCTCATATTTTTGCTAATCTCTCGACCCCTTTAGCCCGTCTTTGATTACTTATTTCCACATGGAAGCGCCTCTAATCACCTCCTTATCCTTTAGCTCTTGAATCGGCTCCAAAACTGCTCAAAAGTACCTGAAATCACAACAAACTAGCGGTAGACACCGATTCCTCCAAATGGGACACAAAGGGCTAAGAAATAGGTAGAATACTCTAGTAAAATGCCCTAAACTCTACCCAAGAGTGCTCAAAGACAATGCTAGAATAGACGCTATCACTCGGCATGCCCAAAAAAGGTGTTGTTCAAGACCTTATGGCAAAGTCTAAGGGATGGGTGGACAATGCTAGAGTTGTAGTCATTGCCGGAAGTCATGACCTTTTGTGTGACTTGCAACCATCGTTGTTGAGGGATGGAGCTACGAGGCAATTCAGACCAATGGGCGGTGGGATTGCCCGTGATCTCTAACACATTTTTCAAATCTTCAAAGGTCATAGCTCTATTCGCCCCACCCAATCGAAAGGTAAAGCTATCCTCACTAGCCATTGTATAAGTCGCCAAAAATTCCCTAACCAAATCCGGATAAGTGTGGACACACTTGTCTACCAAACCGTCAATGTCTCCAATACCCATAAAGGTCCGTACCTCGGGTTGCCTCCCGAGAAGCGCCCTTGTTTATCGTCATAGGCTCGACGGTTTATTTGTTTGCGAATTCAAGACTCACTCGGACATCGCCAACGCCCTCTTTAGCAAATCAAACTCCGGTGCACACCATTTAGGTAGGTGAACACCACATATGAAGAAGCCGAAGTCAAAAGATGTGATGTTGAAGAAGGTCTCCAACTCTTCATATGCTCGAGCGTGACTTCCCGACGAGGGTATGTAGTACCACCAACACAGTTCCGATGGTGGCTTGTTGAAGTAATGCTCCCAAGGATCTACATATTCACCAAAATCCACAAAAGTGTAAGAAATATCATTACCTTGCTCGAGAGCCACAGAAATTGGCTCCGGACTTGGTTCCGTAATGGATGCATTGGGGATGATTTCTATAGGTAGAGTAGGTTCCAAGATACATGGTTCCTCATGCGTGCACTGATGAGACTCCATGTCAAGGGACATCGGGCTCCCTTCTCCATCTTTGATTGAACCATTGATGCTTGCGTCCTCATGTATCTCGCCCGCCATTGGTTTGAAAGGTAAGGGTGTGGATGCCAACATGTAGTCTTCTTCCACCTTTGCCATGTCACCCACACAAAGGAAAATATCCCACAATTCCGGCCAATCCAAATCATAAAAGCCTTCGTTTTGCAAAGATTGGGCGAATTCTCGTATCTCGGGAAGCATGCCATCTTGAACGCAAAGTACTTGTTCTTTCAAATCATCTTGGATACCCCGTGAAGCACGGTCGTCCACTAAATCTTGCACTCTTGCGAGGTAATGGTGAAAGTATTCTCCTTGGTATTGCCATAACTCCAACTCCATTGCAAACAATTAGTAACGAGGTGTCGCGAACCGTAAGATAGGTCCACGACGGGGATAGATATATATACAAATATTAATAACTACACAAAAAAAAAAGAAATAAACTTGATTCCCCGGCAACGGCGCCAATTTGACGGAGGGAATGTCGTTGATTTCCCTCGCCAAAAATTATTCCCAAACAAACAAACTAGTATAGTATGCAAGTAAGGGGTCGAACCCTAGAGAATCAAGTATTTCTAAATATTGTGTATTTATCAATATAAAAGAAACGATTTTTATGAATGAAAATAAAAGAAAATAATATTGCCAAAAGCAAATAAAGGATAGAAGAAAAGCGTTTCTACCTACAAGTTCTCGACTTTGGTTGATTTTATTGATCATCGAATCCTTTTCAAGTTATTATCTTTTCCTACGAATTCCTCCCGTCTTGGTTTATATAGATTAAAAGTCCTACGAGTCCAATTAATCCCTTACACCTCAATGCAACCTTAACACGGTCAAGATTTAACAAAGAGATAGCAAATAGTCCCAAGAACTTGAGCATATAAATAACACCAATTAAACACAGTAAATCAATGTTTAAGATATATGTCAACTCCCTACATAGTCATGCTTCAAACACGGAATCCACAATCTTATGCGTGCTACTACGGAAATAACACAAATACGAAAGTATTAAATCCTAGCATGAAATCAATATTATCAAGGTCGCGAATCAAGATAACATCAATAACATAATCAATATCGCACAAAGAAGTTGAAAGAATTATAGAGGAAAAATAACTTAAATTAGAAACTCACAAAACCACCAACCAAGTCTCGAAAGTGTAGGCGGAAACTAGAAAATTAGCCAAACATGGCTTACCTAAGCTTTCTTCTCTTTAATGGTGATTTCTCTACTTGAAAACTTAATTGAAACTTAACTCTAGAACATCCTATTTATAAGCCTAATGTCTTCCATAAAAGGTAGATAAAAGATAGAAACTTCCTAAACAAACTAGATCAAAGATAGAACTTTCCTAATTTAATTCAGCGTCGGATTTCGCTGGCAGCGAGAAATTTCGCTAGCAGCGAAAAGCCTTGATTGAGCCACTGTTGGATTTTCGCTACCATCTCGCTGGCACACTCGCTGGCAGCGACTTTTCCATGCCTTAGAATTTTTCCATCCTCTCCGAGTCCTTCCTTTCCGCTGGAGTGAGCTGCTGAACCCGCTGCCGCGAGCTTCCCAATCCGCTGCTGCGAGCCCGTCTTTCCGCTGGGGCGAGTTGTCGTCGTGGTGCTTCTCGCTGGCAGCGACCTTTTCCACGGCAAGGAGCGTCTCGCTGCAGCGAGAGCAGTCGCTAGCAGCGAACGGTGTTGGCTTGCTCGCTTGCTGGGCAGCTTCCTCTCTCGCTGGCTCTCTCTTCTCGCTGGCTTCCTCGCTGGCTTGCCTTTGTCACTTGCTGGGCTCTAGGCTTTTGGTTCCACTCGCTGGCAGCGACTGGAGCATTCGCTGACAGCGACTAGTGCCCAGAAGCTTGATTCTTCATTGTTCTTCCCTCGTTCTTTCTTTCTCTTCTTAGCTTGATTTCTTGACTTTAATTGGACATGTTTAACATCTTTCCCTTGCTTTCCACCATGTCGGATCTACGATTCTGCATAATTTAAACGAAATGGCGTAGATTCCGAACTTTTCCACAAAAAGAGTTTAATCTAAATTAACACTAAAACATGCATATTCTACAATGCAAATGCAACTAAACTATCCTATAATGCCCATTAGAAATGTGCATTATCAAATATCTTGGTAACTGTCTTCATTGGTCCCATGCTTGACATCCTTCGTCGCCAATCGTGCCCTTCGGGCCTTCCAGTAGCTGCACGTGACGTTGTAGTCAAACTTCGTCAGTGCCTGCATTGGTCGGGAACAAGGTTCTTCCGAGTGCCGGTGAACCTACAAGTTATAGGTTGAGTTACTTTCCCCCGCACAACAACGTAAGGTGACAAGTGAAATATTAATATGTGACAAGGAAAACAGTATTCACAACTATCATCCAACTTACTTGGACACGAGGTTCCGGCCAATCATATCAGACGTAGCATGTCGGTTATGGTTGTGGTTCACATTGATCCCAATTGTGTGCTTGATAGCATGCATTTAGGTAGACATAATAAGTTGCATTTAACTTAGTTATGATGCATATCATGCACGGTTTAAGTACAAGGTGTCTTTGTTTTGTGATAGTTTGCTTGAGGACAAGAAAAAGTCTAAGCATTGGGTAGTTTGATCGAGTCTATTTTAGTCATATTTTAAGTATAGATTTGCATATTAGTTTAGAGCATTTTTACATATTTTATAGCTTAATTTATATTATTTGGTTTTCGGAGTCTACACCAATGTTTTTATATATTTCAGGTATTTTGGGACTAGATCGTATGAATTCGGAGATTGATGATAATTTATGGGATGATTTTATAAATTGGAGGACAATGCGAACCGGTTCGGATCGATGAACGCGCTTGACTGCTAAGTCGAACTTTCAAGCCGATGCAATTTCGGACGTACGTGTTGGGCTGACCCATGACGTGATTGCTGCTTCGTACTACTGTTACTGGGTTTAATATAATTATTTTAGTTAGATAGAATAGGAGATTATATTATATATTATATAGATTAGGCTTAGTTTTCGACGGAGTATATACTATATATACAATTCATTCTTACGGCAAAAGAGAAGGAGGAACATACGTGAGACTGGCCGACTTTGGTTCCACCTAAAACCTAATTGTCTTTTGTTTTATTTTTATGGAGACATAAACTCTCCCGTTTCGTCTAAGACTTGAAGCTTTATTTGGATCGATTGTGAGTTTCTGAATCTTGTTCCTTATTTCCTATATTGAATGTTTCGACTTCTTTGTGCTTGAATGTTTGATTGTTTTATTTTAGCTTGTCTGATCAACTTGGTAGAATTAATTCAATTACTAGGGTTTTGTAGATTCCTGATTGCGAACCTTAACCCAAGTGGCAAACTTATCCCTTTAGAGCCGATTGAACTAACTGGATGGGTATGAAGTTGGATGTTGTTGTAGGAGGAAATCGAGTATGCAAAATAGAATGTAAATAAACTAAGGCAAACCAGATTCCGTCCCTTACAAATAATTACAAGACCTCCTGCTGATGTAGCAGCGGGAAGTCAGGATCGATCCATGAGGAAGCGTGTCAGCGTATCCTAGGCAGTGGTGAAATCTCACGGACAGAAGTCGACAACAGTAGTCCTAGATCTCGAGTACAGCAACTCGATAGAAGATCGGACAGTCGAACACAGCGCAACGGCTCTCAGCAAAGGCTACTCGATCTCGACAAAGGGCTACTCGAGATCGAGTAAAGTCTTCGTCGACGTCGGCTTGGTTTGGTCGAGTACCTGCACACAGAAGCTACAGCGACATGGGTCGAAGATCAGTAGTCGAGATCGAGGAGTGCTATTCGATCTCGAGGAAGACAGAGAATAAAAACGAAAGAAAGTAAATGCAAAGGCTTTGGGATTTTGAACTAAACTGTATAAAAAGGACTTCCAAGATTGGGGTTTGCAACAACGATAACCAAGCATGCATAAGGCAGAAAATAAAACAGATAATCATGTGGATCGCATCAAAGGACAAGCTTTCTCCTTTTCCAACAATTAGACAACTCTTTCAAGAAACCCTAATTGTCTCTACTGATTTTATGTTTACAATCCAAGTTGTTAGCATGGACCTCTATTGAATGGGTAATAAACACATAACAAGTAGTAGATGCTCAAAACATGATAAAAGTCGGATCTTTACCTCAAACACGCAGGGCTATCGTCGGGCTCACCCCAACCCTAGAAGTGGGTGGACTACTCGCGCTCCATCGCCATCTCAGACATTGATTGATGAAAAGAAATAACTACTTGCATTAAATCAAACTCAAGAAAGTACAACCGAACAAAGCCAACTCGCTCTCGCTCCTTTGCTCCACTCGGCCTCACTTTCTCTCTCTACTACTACTTCTCCTACTGAAATTGAATGATTAGAAATTAGCCCCATGGGCTTTATTTATAGGCTTCTAAACCTTGCTACTCAAGGATAGAAACATTTATATATATCTAAAACTATATCTAAAAGGCTTAATGATAAATAAAAGCAAATAACATAATTAAATCTAAATAAGGGAAATTATATCTAAAAAGTCTTTAAGTGGATAGATCTCTCTTCATGATGTAACTTGATAGAATCGGATAGAGTTCGGCAATCTTCGGCCCCAAGGAATCCCAATCCGAGTAGGATAGATCAAAACGCGTTACGCGGCTTCTGGAGGCTTCCTCGATCTCGAGTAAGTCTACTCGATCTCGAGTAGAAGTAACGTCGACTTGGCTAGCTCGGTGTCTCGGGTTGCTGGTCCTCGACAGGCTCGGACTTGGCCTCACAAGTGTACTCGATCTCGAGGACCTCTCTTCGATCTCGAGTTGGGAGGTTCGTCGTCTTGGCCTCCTGGTGTTGTCGAGCAGCTTCCCTCGACATGCTCGGACATGGTTCCTGGGCGTCGTCGATCTCGGGTACCCTTACTCGATATCGAGTTGGGTGGCTCATCGACTTGGCCGGCTTGGTGTATCGGGTAGCCTCTTGTCGACATGCTCGGACACAGGCTAACAGGGTTCGTCGACATTGAGTACGGTCCTCGATCTCGAGGAAGATGTTCGGGCATGGTCGGGTAGTTTCTCCTCGACTCCGGGTAATTTCTCCTTAGATCCGGATAATCCCTTCTTGGCTCCGGGTTGGCTCGTCTTTCGCTCCTCGACATGTGCTCTTCGACTAAGGTGTGTCTAGGCGTGATTCATCGAGATCGACTAAGGCTTGTCGATGTCGAGTGACTTTGAGCTCCGGTTCTCGCTTCTTGATTTTCTCCCGAAATGGTTCCATATTCTGCAATATTATACAGAAACTTATGTAGATCTCCATTTCTGACAAATAAGTATATACTACATAAATTCAACATATTCCCAACCCAAAATATGCAAAATGTAAAGAATATGGAACTAAAATATGTGTAAAGACATGGCTACTTTGGAGACATCAGATGTGTTGTTAAATCCCTTTTTAGGGACTGCAAATACCTTGGATAATCTCTGAACTTAAAGCTATCGATTGGGTTAAATCCTTCTTCAGGGAGTCTTCGATTGATAAGGGTTTCTAGGACTAATTGGACTAGTAACTATATTAGGTCGGGACAAGGGCATTCATATGAAGACTAAAAGGGCAAGAGGAAAGTTACAATATCAATTTAACCAACTAAAGTGGATATTGTAGATGAAACTATTTTATTAATCGTTATCTGTATCAATTTGTTTATAGTTTATTTTATTTCCTTTCTTATTTTCACCACTAAAAAACCCTTCGTTTTATACTAATTGGTAAATAAACTTAACTTAGGAATAACTTGATTCTCTGTGGAATCGACTCGTGCTTACCGCACTACATTAGTTAGGTAGGTTCGAATTTATTTTGATACGGTTTACGCGACTAAAAACCGTTCATCAAATTGGCGCCGTTGCCGGGGAATCAAAGTTTATTTCTTTGTTTTGTGTGTTTGCCAAATATTGTATATAACTTAACTTTGTCGTGAACCTATCTTACGGTTCACGACACCCTTATTACTAACATTTTAAGATGAGATTAATGCAGTGTCAAGGAGAAAATTTTCACCATTATTTTACAAGAGTGCATAATTTATTTGACGCCTGTTATGTAAGGGGTTACCAAGATAGTTTGTAAGATATGGTTGTTTGTGTACTTGAGGGCATGACTCCTGAGACCAAAGAACTTGCTGAGTCTATGAGTAACGGAGGCTTTGCGAGTTTTAATTTATCAGAGATGTAGAAGTTTTTCTGTTACATGGGTCACCAGGTGGAGCAAAAAGAAGCTATCACACGCCAGGTTATGTTGGAGCAAGTGCTTAAAAGGATGAAGCGAATTGAGGAACAATTGAACCAGCGTAATCAACCAGTGAGTGAGTTGGTAGTAGAGCAATGCTTTATTCCTCAAGTTGATGAAAGCCAAGACACAAACAATGATGGTTTGATCGATGAGAGCCCGATGCTCCCTGACATGGAGTCTCATGAGTGCACGCATGAGGATCCATGTGTTTTGGCTCCTATTTCATCTGAAGAAATCATCCCTGACTTTCCTATCAAGGAATCATGTACCGAGCCGATTTCTGTGGTTCCCGAAGAAGGTATTGATATTTCTTACACTTTTGTGAATTTTAGTGAATATACAGACTCTTGGGAGCATTACTTTGAGACATCACCAGCGGAACTGTGTTGGTGGTATCACATTCCCTCGGTGGAGAGTAATGATAAATTGAAAAGGATTTTAACTTATATAGTATATAATTTCAGTTTATCATTATATTATATATGCTTAATTGATGTGTGTGCACAAGAATTTGATAAATTACTGAGGGCGTTAACAATGTCTAATCTTATAGAGGTCGGGAAGAAACCAAGGCATGTTTTTTCTTTATTACTTTTATTTTAAGTTAGGATTAATTTTTATATACATATTTTTTTTATTTCGTTAAAAAAAAAACCTCGTTCTTTCCTTTCTCTCTATCGATCTCAAAATCCGCTTGAAGCACCGCCCTCCGTCCTTCTTCACCGCCTTTCCTCTCACCGCCCCTCTTCACCTCTGGGTCCTCCTCTGACCGTCGGGCGCCCGCCGCCGATGCCAGGGCACCCCTTTCCGAACCCGGATCCCGTTCGCTTTCTCTCTCTCTCTCTCCGCCCTTCTTCCTCGCCCGATCCCTCTACCACCTCACCACCGGCGACTTCCCAGAATCGCTGGAATTCCCCCACCCAAAACCTACCTCCCCACCGACGACAGCCCAGCAGCAGCCACCGCACCTCCACCCGACGCTCCAGTACTCAGCTATCGCCTCCCGACTTCAATCTCCGCCCGCCCGTCTTCGGCCATCTGAAGCCGCCGGTCGTCAGTCCACCGTCTTCTTCCCCATCGCTGATGTTGCTCCGTGTGGCGGTGATTCCTCTCGACCTGATTGTGACTCGACTGCGGCGTGGACGTCAGTATCGGCAGGTAAGTGCGGGTATGTTTAGATCCCCTACCTAGTTGTGCTTCTATGAAATTATTGGGAAAAACATGCTTTGCCTATCTAGTTTTTTTGTAGAATTAAGTCAATTTCTTGGTGGGATTTAGTCATTGTTGTCCTGTTTGTCTCGGTTTGTTTGCTGATTTTGGCCTTGTGATGTCATAAAAGTGATATTGGGTTAGAGGCGAAATCGATAGTTGGTCATTACCTGTCATGTTTTGCTGCATTATTGCGTCTCTATTTTGAATTTTGATGCAGTTGAATTGGATTTGATTTTTATAGAATTTGTTGATGTTTGCTACTGATTGCTAAGTAGATGTTTAAATTTCATAGGCTTAGGTTGGTCTTGCTAATCTTATCAATTATCTGCTACCGAGCTCTACATGGCTGAATTTGTGCTTGAGGAACTAGGTGGATTGATTTTGGATTATATTTGAGGATGATTGTAGTTGTGCTAAAATTTAAAACTTGATATCACTTTCTCTGTTGAAGTTCAGCCCCTATTAATGGCTAGGGTTGATCGTGAGATGTGCTTGGATCCATGTTTCTTCCGTTATTGTGGTCTTATGCTCCTTTTGTCCATTTCAATTTTCATGACTTCACTTTGTAAATTTTGGATGGGCATGAGTCCTAGGACCTTTTGCAAAGGAGATGATGCCTATGTTTTCCCAAATCCAAGAAGGTTCACGAGTGCCAATTACATTCAAGAATTGCTGAAAGTTTCTGCTGAACACGCAGGGCTGTGATTTCTACTCTGTTATCATATTTTAAGGGGGTTAGTACTAAGGAATAGTAATTTAGCTTGCTAAATTTAACTTAAGTTTTGCTTGTTTTTGCTGCTGTGAGCTGCTAGCCTCATTCCTACGAGTTACTGCTGCATTTTTCTAGTGGGATTGGTTGTTGAATTTTCCCGAGGATATCACCTATTTTCTTCCTTCCTCCAGATTTGAACCGAATGATTTGTCTTGAATGCCTTATCACTTTGTAAGTTTCCTCTACCTTTCTTTCTTTCTTTTTATTTACTTTGAGGACAAAGTAAGATTTTAAGCATGGGGTGGGAAATTCAAGTGTAGCTCCGTCTTTATATAATATATGTTAGTTTTTTTTTTTTTCAATTTTTGTTATGCATTTCATTGCATTTAGGTGTTATTAACGATACCCATCTTGGTTTAGTTTGTCCTCTAATTTATTTTTATGATCTAATTGCATAAATCCCATGATTTGATTGAATTGCTTGGAAATGATTTTGGAGCATGATTTGTGAATATAATTGAGCAAGTATGGTTCATAGTAGAGGTTAAATTGAAATCTAGAAAAAACATAACCCTTAGTGAGAATTTGGCCTTATAGGGACTATTCATAATTATTTCCCTTTTGCTTTTATTGTGTGACTATACTCTCCATATGCTTCTTATTTCAATACCGTATTCAGGGGCGGATCTACGGGGGGGCTCGGGGTGGCTGAAGCCCCCCCCCCCCCCCCCCAAACCCTAAAAAAGAAGTATATATGTTTGTTATACATCTGTTATTTTTGGAACATATAAAAATGAAGTAGAATTGAATCTGAAAGATGAGTTGGTCTGGTGGTAAGGACACGGAAGGATTTTAATCCGGAACAAATAAGCCCAGCTTCGATTCTCCTTAATCCCAATTTTTTTGTATCTGTTTTTTTTTTTCAAAAACCATCAGAGGGCTTGTTTTTTTTTTTTTTCAAAAAACATCAGAGGGCGCATTTTTTTTTTAAACACAAACACGAAACAGTTCATAATAATAAAAAGGACACGACACAGAAGCTCAATTTGATTGTTCTTAGTTAGTTTTCTTCCCTTTTTTTCTTAATTTGAATGTTTTTAAGTTCAATTGGTTGAAGCTCAATTTGATTGTTTTTATTTAGTTTTCTTCCTTTTTTAAAAAAATTTGAATGTTTTTAAGTTCAATTGGTTGATATGAGAATCAATTTAGATTAGAATTTGTGGATTTCATAATCAATTTAGGGGAAATTTCAATTAGGGTTTGAATTTGTGCTTTGAAATTTTGGTTTGTGGTTGTGGTGGGAAATAAATTTGTGAATTTGTTATTTGTGATTGTGGTTGTGAAAAACTAATTTGTGAATTTATGGTTTATGGATTTGTTATATATATATATATATATATATATATATATATATATATATATATATATATATATATATATATATATATATATATATATATATATATATATATATATATATATATATAGGACTATAGGAGTATAAAATATGGACAAGGATTACTTTAAGTTGAATTTTAGTTAGATTATTTTTAAGTTCAATTCGTTGAGATGAGAATGAATTTAGATTAGAATTTGTAGATTTGATAATCAATTTGGGTAAATTTCGATTAGGGTTTGTGATTTTGCTAATAAATTTGTGGATTTAACTAGCAATTTAGGGTAAATTTGTTGATTTGAGAATTAATTTTTTTTACTTGGGAGTAGGGAGTTTTAAGTCGAATTTTATATACATATTGATAGAGTTTGGTTTGAATAAATTGTTGGATTTGGGAAATAACATTAGTTATAATGACTTATTTGGTTCATAGGGACAAAAATTCCATTTAATGAGAAGTGTCGATCCTCCTTTGTAGTTTTTCAGCCCCCCTCTGATAAAAATCCTAGATTCGCCACTAACCGTATTGCACATGTTTGTTGCTTGTGAATTTCAAATTATTGAGGCATGTTTTCTTTAGCCATATTATACATTATCTACCATTTGCATTATCCTTTGCTTGAAGTCCATCTGAGCCATAAGGCCTATTCTTTTTTATAGCTCCACAAAAATATATCATAGCCAATGATTAGCCTGACCCCATCCGGGAATTAGGAGGAGAATTGGTGAAAAATCTATATATTGGAGTTGCTTTAAGTGGAGATGATGTATGTATGGTTTTGCATTGCGAGAGGCATAGCCGAAATAAGGTAATGCATAATAGAGATGACTTATTACTAGGGGCCTAAGGAGGATAAAATTCACTTAGGAGTAAAAGTCTAGTAAGCTTGGACCTAGGGAGGATAAAATTCACCTAGGGGCAAAAGTAAGCATAAAAGAAAAGAAAATAAGTCATTATCCCCAGATGAAAAAATTGCATGAGTTGTATGGTTATTGAAATCGAAAAGTGCTTATTGATGTGTATTGAAGTTTATGTTATTGGAATGGTTTGCGAAGTATAGAAGTTTTGGTGTTGTTCTGGTTGGTTGTTGTTCTTTTTTCCCGGATTTTTAGCACCACAAGCCTAAATATTTCACATGTCTTATGTTCCTACCAAAGCCCCATTACAACCCCATAAAAGTCCTCATGATGTTATTTGCAAGTAATGACTTTCACGGTGTATAGAGCATTTTTGGATTGAGTTGAGAGTTGGATTTTAAAGCCTAAACACATGAGAGCTTAAGTGAAACACATTATCCCAGTGAGGTTGGATTAAATTTGCCTTTACTATTGGATCACTCATATACTTGTTAGGATGTTTATTCTCTTATTCATGGCTCCTACTACGTGATGTTGCTCTTCTAAATTATAGCATGAAAATCTTATTTGTGGGATGATCAATTCTATATGTGTTTTTCATTGTTTGAGGACAAACAAAAGCTTAAGTGTGGGGGAGTTTGATAGCATGCATTTAGGTAGGCATAATAAGTTTCATTTAACTTAGTTATGATGCATATCATGCACGGTTTAAGTACAAGGTGTCTTTGTTTTGTGATAGTTTGTTTGAGGACAAGCAAAAGTCTAAGCATTAGGTAGTTTGACCGAGTCTATTTTAGTCATGTTTTAAGTATAGATTTGCATATTAGTTTAGAGCATTTTTACATATTTTATAGCTTAATTTATATTATTTGGTATTCGGAGTCTACACTAGTGTTTTTATATATTTCAGGTATTTTCGGACTGGATCGTATGAATTCGGAGATTGATGATAATTTATGGGATGATTTTATAAATTGGAGGACAATGCGAACTGGTTCGGATCGATGAACGCGCTTGACTGCTAAGTCAAACTTTCAAGCCGGTGCAATTTCGGACGTACGTGTTGGGCTGACCCATGACGTGATTGCTGTTTCGTACTACTGTTACTGGGTTTAATATAATTAGTTTACTTAGATAGAATAGGAGATTATATTATATATTATATAGATGAGATAGATTAGGCTTAGTTTTCTATGGAGTATATACTTATATGTACAATTCATTCTTACGGCAAAGGAGGAGGAGGAACGTACGTGAGACCGGCCGACTTTGGTTCCACCTAAAACCTAATTGTCTTTTGTTTTATTTTTATGGAGACATAAACTCTCCCGTTTCGTCTACGACTTGAAGCTTTATTTGGATCGATTGTGAGTTTCTGAATCTTGTTCCTTATTTCCTATATTGAATGTTTCGACTTCTTTGTGCTTGAAAGTTTGATTGTTTTATTCTAGCTTGTCTGATCAACTTGGTAGAATTAATTCAATTACTAGGGTTTTGTAGATTCCTGATTGCGAACCTTAACCCAAGTGGCAAACTTATCCCTTTAGGGCTGATTGAACTAACTGGATGGGTATAAAGTTAGATGTGTTGTTAAATCCCTCTTTAGGGACTACAAATACATTGGATAATCTCTGAACTTAAAGCTATCAATTGGGTTAAATCCTTCTTTAGGGACTGTTCGATTGATAAGGGTTTCTAGGACTGATTGGACTAGTAACTATATTAGGTCGGGACAAGGACATTCATAGGAAGACTAAAAGGGCAAGAGGAAGTTACAATATCAATTTAACCAACTAAAGTGGATATTTATAGATGAAACTATTTTATTAATCGTTATCTACATCAATTTGTTTATAGTTTATTTTATTTTCTTTCTTATTTTCACCACTCAAAAACCCTCCGTTTCATACTAATTGGTAAATAAACTTAACTTAGGAATAACTTGATTCTCTGTGGAATCGACTCGTGCTTACCGCACTACATTAGTTAGGTAGGTTTGAATTTATTTTGATACGGTTTACGCGACTAAAAACCGTTCATCAGTGCTCCTGGACATACTTGTGGATGCTCCACATAGTGGTGCGGCGGTAAGGCAAGGCCCTACACATCCACGTGCAGTTTGGGTCTACACATTGAACGACTAGCACCTTTGTTGTAGACCTCTTCGCAATAAACTCGAAGCAATTCTCCACCGCATTCCAGCGAAGGCAAGTCCGCACATCAGCCTTCGATGCAAATAATTGTCCCTCCGAAAGTTGAGTAATGTTGCGTCGTGGGTCCTGTGTACGAGTCGTTGCTTTATCCATCATAGCGTCGATGTTCTGAATCGTAGGTGGGGATACGCTAGTCCCGAGCTTAAAATGTTCAAGTTCCCTCATCACCTCTTCCTCAACTTCCTCCTCCACTAACTCCTTCATACTCGTGTCCTCCTCCACAACGTTGGAGTCCAAGTCATCCCAATCTTCTTCAAGCTTCACTTCATAACCTTCGGCCTCGAACGATCTCCAAAACTTGTTCGTGGGAGTTAGCCCATCATCATCCTCCTCTTCGCTACTAAGTCATATCACATCCAAACCAGGTCCCATGTCACTTGAAGAGGTATCTGTGTTACCCAACTCTATCACCTCCAGACCCTGTTTCCTGTCATCTAAACACATTCCCTTGTCACCTGACGTATTACCCTTGTCATGAATGTCCATCGCAGCCAGACCCTGTACCCTGTCACCTGAACACATTCCCTTGTCACCTGATGTATTATCCTTATCAGGAATGTCCATTGCAGCCAGCTCCTTACTCTTCCCTATGACCTCAATCACCTCTCCCACAACATGTAACACACCATCTACACACAAGGGGGTTTGATGTGCCTTGCCGGATGCCTCATCATTAACAATCTCAGCCAAATTGTCCACTTTTTGTGAGGAGAGTGGCCCACTGAGGCGTTCTTCCCCGGTAGGTTGCTTTACTTCAAAGCTCTCCGTCTCCAATGACCCGACATATATCGCCAGGGGCCATGGGTCTTCTCCGCACTTCAAGTTCAGAAATTTAAATGCCTCGAGGTCGTCATCATCAACAATAATGATCGGTTGACCCCCTTCTTTCGACTTCGGCACGTACGACAACGCCCACTCTGCATATGAGGCACCATCGCCACCCTTCAGCATGATTATGTTTTTCAAAGAGTTGAAGTCGATGTCTTGTTTTATCATGATATTCTTGAGCGCCTTCGCACCCACATACACTCATGTACCTTTCTCGACCACTCAAGAACTATGGAGGATGAGAGTGACGCATACCAAGGTGTTTCCACCTGAAAAATAAAACCAAAATTCAGAAGAGAGATTGATGGGTATCTAACGCCATAGATGAAGATTACTTCGCATAAAACACTTACCCCTTTCATCTGCCAACAAAGGTTTTCGGGGCATCACATTGACACGGAGATTTTGATCACTGACAAGGGCACAACTTGAAGCCGACAAGTGCTCTGCAACTGGAACAACAAGTCGGGAGCTTGTCTTCCATGGTGGAACATTCTCCTTCTCTCCCATCTCTCTCTCCATGAGTTTCTACTTCAGAAATTGTGGGAGAAGAAGAAAATGAAAAGCTTGGGCTTTATACCATACAAAATGGAAAAGGAAACCACAACATCACATCACCCTCTCTCTTAATTTTTTGGCGCCAAACCCATCCTCACTTTACCTCCTCCTCCCTCTCACGTGTTCCCTCCATCTTGCACAACCTGCTACCGGCCCTTTGGGTGACAATTTGTATTTGCACAAATAACACCCTAGACCACTTTTTCATTTGTGCAAAACACAGTCTATTTAAGCAAACCAATTTTGAAAATAGTCTATCTATGCAAATAGCCCTTCTTTTCTTCCCTCCCCACCACCCACATTTTGTACCTTTACCCTACTAGTTGGTACTACAAAGTTGATGAGATAGATGTGGTATGTGATAGTTGAAGTTGATACATTATGTGATGAGAGAGATAATAGATTGATTAATATAAATTGAAATGGTCTCCCTAATTCCACCCAAAAAAAAAATCAAATTGGGCACAAAAAAAAGATGATTTGTAGGCCCATGGCCCGACATTAATATTTTTTTAAAAAATATTTTTTGATTATGTAAAAAAATGAATGCAATTTTTTTTAAAAAAAATATAGGTCCGAAAGGTCTAGAAAAAAAAAAGTATGCCTCGGGAATGTAATTGGATCCCATGAATTTGGCCATCAAATTCATGGGATAAAGAAAGAGACAAGAGTATCGTTGATCGATTGCCGAGATGAAAATATCGATCGATTAGGTGCCAGCCCACCTTCTCCTTGTGACTGATCCAAATAAGGTCCATAAATTCCATTAGACCCCAACTTGTCCCCCAACGACACTTCATATCTTCATAACGTTGGTCGAATGTTTTCAGTGACTTTGATTTGAACAACGCATAGCAATCTCGGGAAAACTCTTTCTGGATGACCTCATATCTCGATTTCCTATATGCATTTTCCTCTGTGTCGCGATGCATATGAACCTCGCACAACATATGTCGTGCTTCTGGAAATACAATTAGGACCACGTTGATGAGAGCACCATCTTTGTAGGTCACTATAACCCTCGGACGAATCGAATACCATCATTCCACCTGTCGTAGTACCTAAATGTATGTGTCAATCGTTTCGTACGTCACTCATAAATGCAAAGCCTAGGCTGAACGCTTTATTTGTGCTTGTCTCGAATAAGGGCAAACCGAACCTATAGGATAATCAATTTTAATATTATATGAATATAAACTTGTAACACGGAAAATAAATAAAATGTTTGTATATAAGAAGATTAATTTTACATGTTTGTCTTGTAGGTTGCGTCCATTATCATGGCGTAAGAGAATATCTTCCACAGTTTTAGCGAATCCTCATGGACGAATGCTAGACCTTGCAAAGATCCATCAAGATGAAGTCTATAACTGAAAGTGAATTTCCAATATGCAAGCATATTAAGGAAATGTTGCATGTACGTCATTTCTAACATCTCATCTTTCTTGATTTTCGCTCTAGCATTGTAAATTCGTTGCCTCGAGGTGAGATTCTCCTTAATTATATGTAAATTTCAGCCCTGCAAGAAGGGGAATGAGCTTCACCCCGCCAATGTCAAATCTCTAATGAGCTTAAACTCTTTATCATTCAACCATGACACCATCTAATGACCTTATAAACTAGGAGGCATGTTGTGGTTATGCACACTCCACTCCACGTTCAACCTCCATATGTTCCTTTCCACCTCCCAACCATAAAACGAAAATGGATAAACTTTCCTTCTTGGACCTTCCATCATGTGAGATTATTACTAGCACTTCAACTCCCACATTTTTTTTTCTTTCGACTTCTATTCTTCCTATAGTTTTTCACAACCGAAAAACACAGATCCACATCGGGATGCATAACTACTGTGTGATCTTATAATTGTAAGGACAAAGTTGTGAGATAAAGCAATCTTACGAACCCAATCTAGTATATTCTTTCTGTCCATCCAATAAAATTCGGGAAAACTAATTAAAATACCCTCACCTTTGAGGGTATGGTAAAAATATATCATCAACTTTGAAATGTAATAAAAATATCCCAACCTTTGAGGGTAGTGGTAATATATTACCACGGATTTTCTCACGAGTAAAAAATGTTGACAAGCTAGGCAGCCTACATGGATTTTTTTTTTTCGACAAGGTTTTCTTGAACGGTTTCCTTAGGAAAAAAATAAAGAGTTGGAATGAGTTCATAACCAATGCATTTTCCTCTCCCCTATCTTCTTTTCTGGTCGCCTTTTGAACCGTCTTCTAGGTCTTCCAGGCAGCTCATCGTTCCTCTTCAATGACAGTCTTTCTCTCTCGTGATCGCCTATTTTGAGTTGTCTCTCTCACATCTATGTCCTCTTTGATTTGTTAACGAACTTGGCTGAGTAAGTTTTATTTCCCCCCTCTTCGTTGTTACAATTTTTTTTTACAGTAGGCAAACATTGGGAGCTGCTACTAATATAGTAGCCTAACTCCTGGATCATCTTGAAGGATGATGTTACAAAGGTCCCTATGGTAGGGGATGGATTGTAAATTTAGTTGATTGGTTGAATCAATTTCGTTTTTCGGGTTTAATTTTGTTGTCGTTTTTTTTCCTAAGGAAACCATTCAAGAAAACCTAAATTTAGTGCTAATTTGTAAAAAAACTTCCATGCAGACTACCTTGTCAAAAAAAAAATCAACATAGACGACATTGTCAACATTTTTTACCCATGAGAAAACTCATGGTAATATATTACCACTACCCTTAAAGGTCATGATATTTTAATTACATATGAAAGTTGAGGATATATTTTTACCATACCTCCAAATATGAGGGTATTTTAATTAGTTTCTCCATAATTATTCTTAAAATAAATCGAATAATCAAGATGACCCAACTAGATAAAACCTAGTATGGATATAATAATCAAAATACTCATTTGATTTCAACTACTTCTAATAAAAATCAATTCACGAAACCTTAGTTATTCGACTTGGTCACAACACCCCACTTTAAATTAATGCTAACACTAAATCATTGTTAATCATATTTTTTAAAAAAATGATAACTAACCGATCATCACTATCGAACCTCGTTGATGTTGTATTCATCAGAGAATCCTTCAACATCACTCATCCAATCATCACTATCGAACCTATCATCACTATCGAACCCATCTTATAGGTCTTCATTTGATAACATTTTAAGAAATAAACTTGATTTTTTAAGTGATCGGATTATGTTGTGAGTGAATACATCCCCTATATCACCTCTTTATTTAGGAGAAATTTACAACGATCAAAAATTCGATCGTTGCCTTGTTAATGCTGTCGGGCCATAGACCCGACATTATAGGTTAATATTATCGCACCATAAACCCGACAATATATTTTCAAAAAAATAATTTAACATTGTCAGGCCATTGGCCCGACAGTATATTTTTCTTTCGAAAATTTTGCATCCCCTTGCGACATTCTGCAACTTTTACACCATTTTTTTTTTGAAAATTTTGCATGTCAGATCCGAGCTAAATAGACGAAAAAAATTGGGAGCCTGTTTTTTTTTTTTTTTTTTTTTTTGCGATTAACAAGAGCCAACCGAAAAACTCCAAAAAACTTGAGATATGTAGCTCATTAAAGTTTAATTTTTTGCTTTAGTTCCTGTAAAACATCTATACAGTATCTTAATTTGTTCTTAAACAACCATCACATGAAATAGGTGAAGGTACTATTGAACAAGGTACTAAAAAATTGAATGATCAAGAGAATATTGAGAATATCACCCTGGGTACTGACGTTCGTGGTGATTTATCCAAGACTAACTCTAATGATATGGTGCAAATGATTAAATATGCACATTTTGATACAAATTGTATTCCAATGGTTACTTTTGAGTGTTCAAAATGTGTACATTTGCACATAAAGTGCTCAAATATAAACACATCACCTCCCTTATGTGTAATAACTTTTATTGCTTTTTAATAAAGTATGAGTCATTTCTATTGGTTGTTTTTAAAATTTTCTTTTTCCTTTTTAATTTAATTAGATTTATTTAGAGATGGGTATATATGTCATGTATAGGTTATATCGATATTACCGTATTAGTACAAGTCATGTATGGGATATTTGGGGATTAGTATAAATACTTACATGTTGTAATTGGAGAGATTTATCACATCAATAATCAAAATACAAACCTTACTCTTCTCTTCCTCTACCTCCTTTCTCCTTCTCTAAAACCTCTCTTTCTCTTTTCCTTCTTCTATCTCTCTCAGTTCTCTATCACCATGGAAGCATAGCTTCCCACTATCAAGCTCGGGTCATGACAATTGGTATTAGAGCTCAGATCCCAGCCATGGCGGACGACACAAGTTCGGCGATGGAAAAGAGCACTAGATTGGCGACGATGGAAGAACATTCGCGCACAATGGATGACCAGGTACAAGATCTTCAACACAGTTCGTTGTATGGACTCAACAAGCCCTTCAAGATTCAGTCAAGCGCCAAGTAGATTCAGTCGAGCGCCAAGAGGGGATTAATCGCAAGCTGGACGCGTTGATTGGATGGGTCAAGAACAAGAAATGGTTCCGGTTTTGTATTTGATCCGGGTATACTTTACACTAGTGGCCTATGAAGTACCTGCAACTGGAACGAAATCTGCACAAATGATCAATTGCAATGCCAATTCAGTGTTAGTCTAGCAATTTGTGTTCTCCATCAGAGTCTAGATGTGAGACATGCTCCGTGGGACACGAAAAAAGTGGGTAAGTGCTTGAGTGTAGGCCTTGTATTGTGTTGCGTGTCTAAAATAAGCGGGGGAAGCTTCAAAATTGGTGTTGCTGCAATCCAAAATTGTGCATAGTTGCAAGCATTGCAATTTTTTTTAATGGGAAAGAAAGGACATGGTATATTTTTTGTACTGTCATAGCTCAAAGAGGGGATTAAAAAAAAATTGGGCGTGGACCAACACTAATTATCCCTGCCAAAGATGATTAAAAAATAATTAATTAAAAATTCTACCACGTCTAATTGAACGCGGTGTACCTTGCATTGAACGTGGCTTTATGAGAGAGGATTTGCGGTGTATCTAACAACACCCTTTTGTAAATTACAATTATTGTATTGACCATTTTTTGAAAAAAAAAATTGTAAGATATTTATAGAATTGCAAGTGTGTCTAGGTTGTAACTAAAACATGTCATTTCTTAAAAACGCTCTCTTCCAAAACACTCTCTTCCAAAAAACTCGTAACTCAACCCTAGAAATTAAACCCTCTTCAACACAAAGCAGTCGCCGCCAGTGCAACCTCGATTCTGTCCTCCTTCGGCCGTCAGTGGCTTCTACTGCGTGCCTCCCATCTTCACCAGCCTCCTTCTATGGCGTCTTCCGGCGAACCTGCTCGTCTGGCTCATTGCTTTAAGCTAGTTTTTTTCCCTTCTTTTGACGGCGACCCTCTAGATAGGGTTTATCAAGCCATCTTTTGATGACTTCAAGATTGCTGTATTGATCTACTTCTTCTCTACTGTAAATAAAAATAAAATAAAATAAAATAAAACATATCATTTCTTATGACGAGTTTGACCTTTGATTGTTGAAAAATGTTATATTGTTACTTTAAACACATTAACATTTTTATAAGTTTATATATAAAGTAATATTTTAAAAGTGTCATATTTTTAAATGTATAATTATTTTATATTATGTAAGTACCTTTTTTTATATATAAATCGAGAGGCTGAAATGAAAAAAAAACGGCTAACGGGCAATTGATAAGAAACAACCAAGGAATAAACCACGACCTTGCATACAACAAGAAGGATTCCAAACCGCTCACAAGGCACCAAGCATACGACTCACGCGGAAGCATGGGACAATGAAAGGGCAGAAAGTGAATACAGAGAATACGGGCGTCAGAGCATCCGCACCCGAGCGGCAAGTCCGGCTCTTTGAGTAGAGCTGGCATATAAAAATTATAAAATATTTGTGTTTCTTATAGAGCTGCGGAGAAGTGAGCTTAAAGAAGCGGCACATCTTGCAAATGAAGTGGCACCTAGGTATAGGGTGTGTATGGTAGAGCATATAAGCTGTTAAAAAATAAACATTTGTGGGTGTTTATTTTTCAAACAATATTTTTGGTTATTTGGATGATCAAAATAAACTAAAACGTGTTAGAAAGTTGTGTTGAAAAAAAGTTAGAAAAGGGAGGTTATTTTGGTGTTTATTTTGCGAAAGTACTGTTTTACCCCTTCCTTTTTATCTTATTTGGTTTGAAAGTACCACAATACCCCTAATAACAACCAAATAAACTCCACTTTTTACAAATAAATTATTTTCTCCCCATACGGAAATTATCTTGTTGTTTAAATTTTTAACTATTTTTACAAACAATTTATAATTTTCACTCTATTTATAATTTTAGTCAGTTTATTAACCACGTCTCATACGAAGCCATAGTCTTGCAAATGAAATGGTAGACAGGGGGAGAGTTGAATATTGCTTGGCTACTTGTCCTACATAATTAAAATTTTGTAATGTGATTTTATAATTGTTTAACATTTGTTTTTAAAAAATCAAATATATATTTGAATAAAGTTAAATTTTATCTATCCAAACACTCATTTCAAATACATTTGAGTAAAAAAAAAAGATAAAATTATGCTTAGATAACCAAACGAGATTATGCGTTTTTTAATATGGGTTTTTATTTTATCAATTAAAATAATTTTTAAAAATTTTATTTTGTCAATAATATTTAAATAATAATAAAAATATCATACTCCAGAATAATTATTAATAAGAAATAAATAAATAAATAAATAAATAATTTTGATTAATAAAATAAAAAGAAAATGATTAACATGTAGACGAAGGGCTGATGAGTTGAGTGTACAGATGTGGGTGAAATTGATAAAAAGTTTAAGGATTTTCTTATGCTGATGTGACAAATAAAAAGTAAGTTAAGGACCGAAGTGTTCACGGGTGTACATGACCTCGGTACCCTTATATATTCTTATACACTAGGAACGCCGCGAAACATACCCTTAATAATATAATATCAAAATCCATAATTTGAGCATTTCTTATCAAAAAGACCTTTTTGGCCGCTCAATCCCGGGGCGCCAACCAGAATTCCCGCCATACACTCCATTTAAACAAATCAAATGATTCCAAAAGTTTTGAACTTTTTTACACCAAAAATTCGAAACTTTCAAAAAATAAATCTTCCCCAACATGCTTCGCACCAAAATTTCGCTAAAACCTCTAAACACCCAAAACTACCCCTCACAAACAACGCATTCACACAGACCAACGCAGGGCTAAAAAGGTAACCTGACAATATTTCCCCCGCAAGCTTTACATCCACTAAAAATTCGAAATTCAATCCGCCCCTTCTCCAAACCCGTTTCCGAATCCCCTATAAAACCAAACCCCCCTTCCCCGTGAAACCCCAAATCCAAATTACAAAGAAATCCCCAAATCCGACATTGAAGCTCTCAAACAATGCCTTCAATCCCCGAAGAGCCGCTCCTCGCCCCCAATCCAGACCGGTTCTGTATGTTCCCGATCCAGTACCCTCGCATCTGGGAGATGTACAAGAAGGCCGAGGCCTCTTTCTGGACGGCCGAGGAGGTTGACCTCTCGCAGGACCTCCGCCACTGGGACGAAACCCTAACTTCAGACGAGAAGCACTTCGTCTCTCATGTCCTCGCCTTCTTCGCCGCCTCCGATGGAATCGTCCTCGAGAACCTCGCCGGGAGGTTCATGAAGGAGATCCAGGTGTCTGAGGCCCGCGCGTTCTACGGGTTCCAGATCGCGATTGAGAATATCCACTCCGAGATGTACAGCCTCCTCATCGAGACGCTGATTCGTGCCTCCGACGAGAAGCACCACCTCTTCCATGCCGTCGACACCATCCCCGCCGTGGCCAAAAAGGCCGACTGGGCCCTGAGGTGGATCGACTCCGCGGACTCCTTCGCCGAGCGCATCGTCGCCTTCGCTTGCGTCGAAGGCATCTTCTTCTCCGGGAGCTTCTGCGCCATCTTCTGGCTGAAGAAGCGGGGGCTGATGCCCGGCCTCACCTTCTCAAACGAGCTGATCTCGAGAGACGAGGGGCTGCACTGCGACTTCGCATGCCTTATCTACGAGCTGCTGAGGAACAAGCTCCCGGAGGAGCGGGTGAAGGGCATAGTGAGAGAGGCGGTGGAGATAGAGAGGGAGTTCGTGTGCGACGCGCTGCCGTGCGCGTTGATCGGGATGAACGGAGATCTGATGAGTCAATACATTGAATTTGTGGCTGATAGGTTGCTAGGGTCGCTTGGGTACGGGAAGGTGTACGGTGTGCCCAACCCCTTTGATTGGATGGAGCTCATCTCGCTGCAGGGGAAGGCCAATTTCTTCGAGAAGAGGGTTGGGGATTACCAGAAAGCTTCGGTTATGAATGGATTGAATGGGAACAGTGGGATTCATGAGTTCAAGATGGATGCTGACTTTTAGTTCATTTCAGTACTGGTTCCTGGTTGGTGCTTGATGTTCTTTCCTACAGTACTAATTAATAATTTCTTTCGAGTTTTACTGATGTATTTTTTTTATCTAAATGTTTGTGGTTAGATTAGATGTTAGGGCTATAAATCTCTTCTCTCTCTCTCTCTCTCCCCTCTTCCTTTTTCTTTGCCTTGTTGTATGTTTACCTACAAATGAGAAATATTAAATGGTTCTGTTTTACTGTTGAAAGTGTATTGAATTGATTGAAGGAGAATATCTAGTGTTCCAATTGGATTAGCAAATCTTGAATTGGATTCCAGGAGAGCTTATCTATTTGGCAATGCACTGAGTAGGAATTCATCTGATGAAAGATTCTGGCTTTTGTGCCTCAATGGAAAGGGGAGATTGGGTATCAAATTTTAATATTGGACTCTGATTATAAATGGACGGAGGGGAGATGAGATAGGTTGGGTACTTGGTTGATCCTCCAGGTTGGGTCTTGGGTGATTGTTGAATAGGTTGTAGTTTGCTTGAAAGTTATATACAAAGAGCTGCTAATTAAGTCTAGTTCTCAGTTGTGTAAAACCTAGAGATTGGTCAATGACGGAATGGTCAGCATACTCGCAAGTTCACAAGAAAAGCAGTTATGTTACCTGACACCATTGATCTATTTTCTTGAAAGAAAACTCGAGTTAATAGATATGTAACAGATATTTTGTACAAATTGATTGCATTTGTCGTTGCAGATGCAGTTGGAGCTGCAGCTGCGGGTGTGGTTGCGTTACAATAGATAACACATTGGTCAGTCATTCATTTTCTATAGGAAGGCCACATTTCTTCTTCTGTCCCACTTCCAGAAGCAATTCAACAAGAGCCTCACACACTTCTGAAGCATTTGGTTCGGAAGGGTCATCGCTCAGTGGTGAGTACACCATCCATGCATGGTCCATGTTACGTGTTGGTCGCACAACAATGGATCCGGGGACCTCTGCGTCCCGGCGTGTAACAAGGCCATCACTCTTCTCCCCATACCTCGTCATAAGTAGCTGAGCACAAGCGCCCATGACAGCTCCAAGGGGCACCACAACTGGAACTTTAGTTGCTTGGCCAAGTTCGGCATGTGCTACATGAGATAATGTTGCCAGAACAGCGGGGGTAATCTTAGCTGCAGTGTGGAAAGAAACAACCGGGAGTTCCTCCGGAAGTTTGTGATGCTTCAAGAATTCCCTCCTTTTCTCGTAAGTCAAGTCTTCTAGAGCTTGTATGTCACCCTTTAAATGAAACATATAACATAAAAGAAATTGATCAGTCAATGTTACAAACTACATCAAATGCTTGACGCTTCTAATATAATCAACCATAAACTCAATCATCTCGTCTCTTTGATTTCTGTTGAAATCTGTAAATAAGAGCAGCTAGCTCTGATTTTCTCTTTGACCAAAAAAACAAAAAAACTCCAATTTTCTCTCTTCTATTTCACTTGCCCATTATACAAGTCAATCACCAATCTTGAACTCATTGGTAAAGATGCCTTCTAGTTATATTATCTTGCCACAAAATAAATAAAATGTACATTGCCATCTTGCCTATGAAGTGAACTATCTTCATATTAATATTTATGATGAATGATGTCCAAATAACAATAATGTGTATTTCAAGGCACCAAGCAGGGACGGAACCAAGAATAAAAGTCGGGGTGTGCTAGATTTCCTTATGACATAAAGGAAAATTATTGTTGAAAAAATTGAATGAAAATAGAGAAATACAGTAATGAAATTGATATAATTAGATTTACTATCTCGTATATAATTTATTGGGTACATAGTAAAAAAATTATTGTGAAAAATTTTGAACGAAAATAGAGATATATAGTCATAAAATATATAGAATTAGATGTAGATATTATTGATAAAAGAAAAAAAGCAATTGATTGTGTGGTTGTCAAAGGCAGGATTTGAACCTATGATTTGGGAGTTAAAGTGCTAGGCATGTACCACTAGGCCAATCTTATCTTGTGATCCCTATTTCACCCATACAATACATATTCTGTCAAAAAATGGGGTGGGCTGTTCCTTCCGTGCCTGGCACCAAGTGTCATCATCCATTTACCCCTAATCATCTCCTAGCACCTACTCTAATTTAAAAATGTTTTAATTGCTCCAACAAATGAATCGTACAAACGAATCTCAAATGATATAGCATCCATGACATGCCTAAAATTATGGATGTTCAGCAGAAAGAGGCACACTTCACAGAAAACAACAACAAAAAAAAAATACCTTGATAACCTTACAGATCAGGATCTCCATCAGTTTACGGACATTAACATAATCCCCAAGTTGTCCTGGCCGAAGAATATCAGAAGCTATTGGGCTACCTCCATATGGACTTTGAGCTAAAACCAAGCCAGCAACCATATCCTTCAAATCAGGCCAGTACATGGACAAAGCAGCAGCAGTATCAATACCTCCTTTGCTGTGACCAAGCAGCATGACAGGCTTCTTTGCACCCCAATATATCTCCTCTATATAATCTTTTAATTCTCTTGCATTTTTCTCTACAGAAGCCTAATAAATCAATCTTAGAAACAAGTCAAAGAACGCCATGTTATGCTGTAGTAGGCATCATGCAACTATAAGAACTACCTCACTATGGATCTTAGCAATATGACATGCTAGACCCATCTTTGAAAAGTAGGTCTTTGCACTGGAAAAATAGAGCGGTCCATGGTTGCTGAAAAGTCCTGCCATTACACAATTCTCTAGTAAAGATGGTAGAAAGGCATCTGAACTGTAAAAATCAATAGAAAGAAATCGAGACTCTAAGCAAATTGTTTCCTTATTAGAAAATTGAGAAGCCACTAAATCATGATATCTAAACTCCTTTTCTGCAGCACTTTCCATTACAGCCACAAAATCTAACAGCACATACTTTCCCCCCCTCTAATAATTCTAAAAGTAGGCCATATTGTGGAAAAGAGTAAGAAAGTCTCTTCACCACCTATATTCAGTTCTTTTTAGAGCATAACTTATGTTAAACCCATTAAAATCTGGTAAAATATGCATATTAGAGGTGAGAGAAATGAATAGTTGAAAACACAGAGAGGAGTTTGCTTGTTCCTTCTCAGAACCTTCCACAGAATGATCAAAAGTTTCTATTTCTGCATCACTTATTTTCAGGTCTTGTTGTAGGCTTGGAGCTATATACACACAAGGGCAAGAGTTCGACAATGTGCATGATATTCCCTTGCAATATTTAGATATGTAGTATGTACACAAGAGGATTCAATTTGCACACACGTCTCTGCCCTTTGTTTCTTTGTTCTTCTTCAAATTTTCAGAATTCATCAAATATGAGATAAAAGATGACAAAACAGGGCTTGCATTGTGCATGTCTTTTTTTATCATCTATAGATTTTTAGATTTTGATCAGAAAGAAAAGATGACAAAACAGAAAAATCATTAATATCCCTCACCCCCTCTTTCACCCTCTTTCTTCAATATTTTTTTAAGACTACTTGCTGCTTAATAAAATAAATTAATAAAAGAAACTAAGCTTTAACCAATTTTTTGCCTGCAAAATACATAAATGAATCAGATGAGAATTTATTTTTATTTTAGGGGGTCTGGAAGCAGGATATAGCAAAAATGCAGAATGTGCACAGGCATTGCTGTAACAGATTAGAAAGCAGAATATGGATGCACCAGAACTGTCACATCTATTTTCAAAAGGAATTTAATAATACCTGGAATCAGCAAATAAACCATTGTGTTCGGCAACCTGTGGACTCCATGCCTGAGAAATGAGAAATGAAAGATAAGATGATACATGATAACCTTTTTAGGTATACAGTTATGTCACTGTCAGCAGCACCAAACCTTTCTGTACCTGATGCTGTCCAGTATTTCCATAAACCTTTCTGTACCATCTTCAACAGGAGGCACTTCAGGATCGTTCTGAAGCCAACCAATATCATCTGCTGACCCACGAACAGTTCTCCTTGCCCGTTCCACTAGGCTAAGATATCAAGGCTGGTTTTAGTTTAACACATCTTAGGTGGAATCAAATGAAGTATAACGGGCAAGGAGGAAAATACAGGGTAAATGCAGCTTATGAACACTTCAGAAGAAAGGCTCAAAGACCCCCGTGGAGCTCAGTGGTGCGGGACAATGCAATACTCCCTAAACACGCTTTCATCTTGTGGCTTGCAGCTAAAAGGAGGCTAGCCACAAGTGATCTCATCAGGACTAGGGAAGTTGATCTAAACTGTCACTTCTGTAACCAAGCAACTGAATCTCATGAACACCTATTTTTTGCCTGTAACTTTTCCTCAAATGTCTGGTCTCAGGTTAAGAGTTGGGTTGGCATTTGGAGAAGGATGAACTCCCTGAGCAGTGGCCTAAAGTGGATGAAGAAAGAAGCTCGAGGTAGAGGTTGGCAATCCAAAGCTAAAAGGATCTCTCTAGCAGCAACAATATATTACTTATGGAAATCACGCAATGAGAAGGTGTTTGAAGGCATTGCTAAAAGCCCCGAAGAGGTCACCAAATTGATCAAAATTCATGTATACAAAGTGCTTAGCCACAACCACTCCCTGCACTTCAATGCTGCTGATACTTTACAACAAGGACTAATACCAAGTCTTGGTGAACCATCTACAAACTCAAGTGAGCAATGACAAGATTGAGCATAACACCCAAATCACAAAAGCCTGAAGATTGAAGACCTCCAATGATATATGCAGGCTGTTTTTTTTGCTTATAGGCCCGGATAGAATATGGTTACCCAATTTTTTGTAAACCAAACCATCGCTTTATTGGGTTTATTTAATGGTTCTAGGTGTGCTAAGGTTGTGCTAGGATAAGACCCTTGATGGACGAGCCGAAGGGGGTCTAAGTGTTTCACAACCTTAGGGTGCGGGTCCGACTTCTGATAGCCGTGGCTTGAAGAGACAGGAGTCGCACCGAACCTAGTGTTCAACACACCTTATTGATTGGGATCCCTTACAAACGGATCTCATGATTTTGATGCTCCTTACTAGCGGCTCTAGTCCACCACTAGACCACTGGGAACCCACATGTAAATATTCTTTTAAAGTTTAATATATTAACCCTTAAAAAAAAAGAAAAAAAAAAGAAGTATAATGAGTAATTGCAAGGAATGTGTAATGCTTGTATTTTTTAATTTTGAGTCTATTAAGTGCAGAACAATCAACAATTTTCAAAGCCATGTGAAATGAAAAGGTTCAATTCATGCATAAAAGTCATGTTACTTGGTCAAAAGTCAAAACACAGAACTAAAGCATTGAACTCCAGTGGACGACATTAAGTTATACTGTTACACCCATATTTATGTTCAACAATAGACACAGGTCCATGAATCCAAGATGCTTTAATGTATCTTAAAAACAAATGCTGTTGGTGTAAGATAAATATGGGTGTAATACTAACACCTGCGGGCTAGTCCCCTATTTATATTTTATACTACTACTATTTTGCTCAAGTCAAACCCCTCATCACTGTCAGTCACCCTAACATTCTCTCTGCCACAGGCTCACAGCTTAACCGTTTATCATAGTATCATACTAACATATGACCCTTTCCTTCTAGAATAATACATTCCCTACATTTTTCTATGGCACACTTTTCTTCATAAGAGAGTGGTGCAATATCAATCATCCAAGCCTGTTCGTGCTGACAAAAATGTCAAAAGTTTGTATTAAGAGATTCGAGCGACTTGCAACTTGAAAACATGTATTGCATTCTCTCTAACCAACCCTTTCGTATGCCACTTTTATTTTATTTTTATAAAAATGACAGGTTTGTATAGAATCAAAGAACTAGCTATAAAACTTTACAATCTCTTTGTCAATTTGCACATATGCAAATTGAAAAAGAGGAAAAAGAGTTGTAAAAAGTATGTGACAAGATTCGATTAACAAATTATATTACAGATGTGTATCCTATAAGATTCTGTAAAGTGAAATGCTTTATTGTGTTTGGGGCTATCCAATTATTATATTATTCATTGTTTTGCAATCAGGTGTCATGTGGGTATCCTATAAGTAGGGGTGTTATTCGAGCCGAACGAGAGGAGCTTGGCGTGTTCAAGGTTGTTCGTTTTCTAAACGAGCTCGAGCCGAGCCGAGCCTAATTTTTAAACGAGTTTTTTATTTTGTTCAAGCTCGGCTTGTTTAGAAAATGAACGAGCTCGAGCCGAGCTTTTTTCGAGCTTTAAGTAGTTCTACTTGTTTTAACATGTTAACTTACAGGAAATTTTAGAGAATTCCATAGAATTCGAGCTATTCGAGCTTTATTCGAACGAGTCGAGCTTTCAACCGAACTTAAAATTTTGTTCAAGCTCGGCTTGTTTAAATAAGTGAACGAGCTCGAGTCGAGCTTTTCGAGCCGATCCCGAGCCGAGCTGTTCAGTTCATATAACAGCCCTACCTATAAGATTCGATTTACTGATGGAGCTGTAAAAAGCATGCTATAATACCTTTTCAAGAGTGGAATACGAGTAATACCAGAAGTAGAAGCCACTGACATACCACTATTCTGCGATGAATCTTCAACTGAAGCCCTGACACTTTCATTCATTTGAGAAGAACCAGTAGCTGCACCGCTAGATGTCGCAAGTTCGTATCTACTTCCATTCGCCCAACTTGAAGAAGGTTGGTTTTCTGGGAGTGATACTCTCCCTCCCTCAGAGGAAAAAGTCACTAATTCTTTCCCATTTGTAGAAGAACCCCTTGCTGTAAATGATTCAGAAGATACAGCTTGTTGATATAACTTATAAGGTCATCCAAGTTTCCAATCAAGAGAAAAAAAAGAAGAAAGTAAAGAACGCCCTGAGCATTAAGAATATTGTAACTGTCAACTTCGTTAACCTATTCAAATTTAAAACTTTATCAAAAGCTCTATGAAATCAACTATTGAATCCAAGAGAAGGCATCCCCCAATTTGTGTTATTTAAAGAACTATAAAGCTATATGGTTATGATGCAAATAAATCAAAGAGTGACCTTAATGCCCCAAGTGCATACTCCACAGAGATGACAGATGAACCACTTTATCTAAGAGCAACTGCAAAGATAGACCCATATCAGAAAAGCTACTTATATTCCTCTAAAACCAAACACTAAATGACAAACGAATCACTTTATCTTAGAGGAGCTAGAGCAACTGCAATGATAGGCCCATATCTGAAAAGCTCCGTATATTCCTTCAAAACCAGACACTCCAGAAAATAGCAAAGAAACCATTTATCTACAGCAACCTCCTCTTATGTCAAAGGCAGCATAAGCCAATTGATAATGTGCGGCCAAAATAGCTGGATTCTCCTATTTCTTTACAATGGGAAAAAACAATCTATTGCACGAAATCAAGCAGTGATTATAAATAGAAAGAAATAACCCAAAGTTTCATTGTATCTGATATCAGATCATGCAGATATAGCTATTTGGAGCAAGTGAGTACATGCGATAAATGCATCGACCAAATTCAGCATATTCTTGCATTTTTTGGAGGCGGGGATTTAATTGACAATGTTTTAATAACAGCACAAAATATATTCAGTTAAACGCAAGGAAGAGTTGATATTACTCATTTCCTGTTCCATAAATCAGTTAGCACTTGGCAACAAGTCAACAGATACAATAGAAAGTTCAAATCCTCTATGGAGCTTGCTAATAATATTTTAGAACTATTGTACATACTACAGTCTACATATATAGAAAAAAATTGCTAATTGCAAATGCATCTATAGACTTAATAGATACTTGTGTACTTAAACCAATACCAATGACATAATAGTCAAATAATGATTAATTATACTAAAAGTTTACATAATGATCATGCTCCTTTTATTATCACAGAGCTGTTAGAGCCCTCACCCTCCTGAACCTCATTAACTTTCTTAGCAAAAGGTATAAAAAGCCTATCAACTAATTTCTCAAGGGAAGTAATGTAACATCAATCTAGAAGCAACATGCATTGCAGACCTGGTCATTTCAACCAAGTTTTTGGGCTACTGATTTCACTTCCTGCCAATTTAACACAACTTCATGCCTTTTCCAAATTTCCAATGTTTTATTCTTCGTCTTCTCTCCTGCTAACAATCCCCTCTGTCAAAGTCCAAACCCAATTTTCTCTCTATATATGAATCTTTGATTGATAACAGCACAGTTTAGAATTATCTTTAGCAAATATAAAAATATTATATTATCCCTTCACAAATTTTGATGATGATCAGAGTGATTATGGATCCTAATACAAAAAGTAAAAAGGGGCGCATCAGAACAAGGTAACCTTTGGAGATTAAAAATCACTTAAAATGTCATGGCCGTAGTTCACCAAATTCGATGAGTTTTCTGACAGTGTTAATACAGCCATATCAAAACATAAAAATAAGTATAGAATGCAAACATACGGGAGAAGTTTGGCAAGCAGCTGGCCAGGTATGTTGTTGTTTCCGCAAGATAAGAAGCAGCACCATCAAGAGCTGGTGAAGAAGCAAACTGTCTGGGAACTAGCTGTCCATTTGTCCTATTATCATTACGTACCTGTAAAACGAAAAACCATGTAAACTTCAGCACAATCAAAGATAATCATTATAGATATATAGCATAAATTACCTTGCGTGCATGGGAAGATTGATGAATACAACTGGAGGAAGAAAAATGATATACAAAAGTGAACACCTAATTGACCATGTACATAACCAGTGAATTTGTAATTTCAAAGAGGAGTATGTATGTGATCTCTCAACAAGAAAGCACAATAATTTGAAATTAATCGATTAAAAAATCAAGTGATCAAGAGTAATAAGCAAGCATAGAGCACAGACAATATATGAAGAACTAACTTAATTGACTCCCACTTCCTCCTCCAACCTCAAAGTCAAATCTGTTTATTATGTTCTTTGATCCACTCTTCAAACACAAATAAGTGTACATATACAATTAACAATTATACACATAAACTCAACTACATAAAATGTCTATACACATAAACTATCAAAGCAAAGATGAAACAGAGTTTACCGTCATTGGTTGGGTTCCTTCACCACTTCTAGGAGTTTCAGCATCCATGAATCACATAGTTCCTGCAAAGTGAAGGATGCCATCATGTTCATCCATAGATAAAGGGAAAAAGTATCCATTGCGATATCTGGATCATCATTTTACCATAGGGGGTTAATTCTACTTCAGAGTGTAATTGTGCAACATAACGGAAAAGTAAGACCCCTAGCTTATTAGCCTCTGCTTATATCTCCATCTACCAAGCTATAAATCATACTTGGCCCCACCTTATCCCTATCCTATTACCAAAAAAACCACATCTCCCTCTCTTCACTTTGGGCGATTTGCAAAATTAACTCACGTGCTAGAGCGATGTGCAAAAAAAAAAACCCACTAGAACATGCGACTTGCTGTATTGACATCTATGGCAAGCTTATTTTATTTTATGAAAAGGCTAATTTTGCAAATTGCCTCCCTAAGTGGGTTTACATGGCAAATCCTACACTGATGTATCTCAAACACACCCTCATAACTCCTTTGATCCCTCTTCTCTTCTTTGTCCCTTCATCCTAACGCAAAAAAAAGAATAGGAAATACCTGCTCACCCCTTATTCATGCCTCTTTCTAGGACTTCAAATGTTTCTTCAATTTATTTTATTTCCTAGATTTTAACGTGAGGTTCGGTTTGGTAAAATTGTTGTTGTCTAGTAATGTCTAGTAAGGGGGAAATATGGTATAAATTTATAGCTAGGTGGCAAAGGAAATTAATCTTAGTCACTTTATTAAGTAGATGGACTTGAAAATAAAACTCTTCACAATGAACATTTCTGAACTTAGCATTATGAAGTCTAAAATTCTAAATAGAAGACACTAAGATGAAGAAGTTCATAAAAAAGGCATACAACATTAAACATAAACATCTCTTCTTTTTCTCCAACAGCACTTTATATGCATCATCTCCTCCATGGTGATTAAGGAAAGCACCATTCCTAAACCTTAAGCATAATTGCATAAGCTCACATTATAAATAGATATTCTAAACACGTCTTAACTCTTAAGGATCATCCACCAATACCCCCATTCAAAGCCAGCAGCTCAATCCACAAATCCAAAGCACATTTCAAATTAAAAGCCTCGGTCTACACAAAATCGTCTTAGCACGTCATTTAACCTAATTCCCCCCTCCATTAATCATCATAAACCAGATCATTCCCCGCAATCAATACCGAAACCAATCCTTTTCTTTCTTATGATTTCTACTTTGGGGGAGCGAAATTAAAACAATTGAAGCTGGCCTTATAATCACCCCAGCAGATTAATAAAATATTCACAATTTGATCCCGGAATGGGAGTAAAAACGCGAGGGAGGGCGATTAGCGGGAAGGTTGTGGCGCACTCACCGGCGATTGCCTCCGATCAATCAACAGCGGCAAAAGATGAGAGTAGACAAGGAGGGATTGTTTGATTGGAGAGAGACCGCCGGAGAGATGGCGCCATGCAGGAATTTCCAACTGTCAAGCCTCCTCCGACGATAACAAGGAATGGAAGGGAGAGGACAAGAAAAGCCTTATTTCTCTCTCTATCGGTTCGGTAAACTGCCCAAAACCACCATTTATTTTTAGGCGAAATCGGGTGGAAGCTTGAATAATTGGTCCAGTGTTATTTACCAACTAAGATAAGTAAACTCATTGATTTATTACTCTTTTTAACTCTTTTAACATTTAAATTATCAAAAAATATAAATGTTTTCCTCCGACCTTGGGAGCTCGAGTCACCTAGGAGTGTGCAGAAAAACCCGACATGACTGGCTCAACAAAAAAACACGACACGAAAAAATACGAAATCGAAAAGACACGATACGAACCGAGAAAACACGATTGTAAACGGTTCGTGTTCGGATCGGACATTTTACCTTGTCGGATACCCGACACGAATCGATTATTTTATTTTTTTTAAATTTTCAAATAAATTAGTATAGTACTAGTACAAATAGATTCCTATATAAAACAATAAAATTTGCTAGCTTAGTTGGTTTAAGGTAAGTGTAAGCGCTGATCTAAACAACCAGATCTGTGTTTGAATCTTCTTCTTACGTAGCTTTTTTTTAAGCCCAATTGCCCAAATCCAAATTGAGAACCCTAATGTTCGAGCAACCATTTCAATTAGCAAATGAGCTCACACATCTTTGATCTCTCGTTCTCTTTAGTCTCTGTCAAACCAAGTCCTTCCCGGTGAATCTTCTCCAGATCGCCCAATTGCCCAAATCCAAATTGGGAACCCTAATGTTCGAGCAACCATTTCAATTAGCAACTGAGCTCACACATCTCTGATCTCTCGTTCTCTTTAGTCTCTCTCAAACCAAGTCCTTCCCGGTGAATCTTCTCCAGATCCGGCAAACTCTATAACTCCAACTACATCTCCTCGATTGTTCTCTCCGACTACGAGTCTGGTTCTCTCCACTTCTCCGGCGATATCTGGTAAGTTTTCAAAGATGATTTTTAGCAATTACTTTGACATCTCAACTCGGATCTCAGTTAAAGCTCTAAAATATTGGAATTTATTAGTGGGTTTGTGGAAATTTCACCAAAAATTGCGTCTTTTTTGGTTTCCGCATTCATCAGATCTACAACTCCGGTGACATTTTCTTGGTTGTTCTCCATCTCAGGCGCCGAATCTCTTTGCTCTCTCTCCAGATCCAACAGTTTTCAAGGGCTCTTTCACACCATAATTTGGATCTCTGTTAACTAAATCTGTACAATAGCCACACACGGAAGACGAAAACAAATTCAAGGAAGACGGAAACAAAAAAAAAAAGGAAAAAAAGGCATATGGTTCGTGTCGGATTACCCGGCTATCCGACATGGATCCGAATAACTTAACTGTGTCGGGCATCCGGTATAAGATGGTTCGCATACGGTTCAGACGTTTTGGGCTAAATGGTTTCGGGTACTTGACACGATTATCCGGTTCGTGTCGGGTACTCGGATATGCGCATCCCTAGAGTCACCTCATGCCCCCCTCCCTCCGCCCGTGTATATCAATAACGAGCGGGTGTATTGTCTTTTATAGGTAAGAGTAGCTTAATATGATTAAAATTAATTGAAGGCCGTAATGAAGGTAATACAAAGAAGTTGTAATAGGTACAATAAAAATGTACAGAATGAAGGTGAATAATTCGTCAATATCACAATACCATCTAAATTGTTTATAAATCCATCAAAATTTTTAAAAATTGTTATTCGTAATATATTTACGGTTTTGCTATTAGGACGGTTTGTTATCGCCATACACACGGTGCGGGTCCTGATATCCGGATTCGGTATCTCGGTTGCCGACATGGAAGCTGGAGCCGGAAAAATGGTTGCCGACACCGAAAGCTGGAGCCAACAATAAAATATCTTGTTTTGGGCAATCGAAATCTCCTATAAATAGGTGGTAGTAGCAACGTTGAAATCACACTTCTTCATCCATTTATAACTACCATCCCTCGAAAACTCCTCTAATACACAATGTCGTACTATTACGATACATAAACGGTGACAGTATTATGTCGTCATTCGAAGTTGGGGATCAAGTTAAGCAACCATTCGACATTTACAGTTATAGTGATCCGGAAGAGCTGGCGACGAATCTCGAAGTAAGTTGTTCATACAACATTGTAGTTTTCAATAATATCTAATATAGCTTGCTTGTTGGAATGATTGTGGTAGAATGTGTACCTTAACAGAATTATAATCGCATATATATATATATATATATATATATATATATATATATATATATATATATATATATATATATATATATATATATATATATATATATATATATAGGGTCGCGCTCCGGTGAAAACCAATATTGTGGTAGAAACCGTGAGGAGCGTTTTGATTGGTTGACACTATGGGGCTCACGGGTGGGGTAATTCTGATAGTAATTTGCAACTTTACCCAAGCTTTATAGAAATTACAAATTTGTTCAAACTTTTTATAATTTTATCAAAGTGAAATAATGAAGATTTATAAATGACTTTTAGTGGTACTAACTACCATAATCTACTAGCTATATTATGAATAATAAGTTTTCTGTGGTTTTAAGCCCACCACGCTCTGCAACTAAAACTTTCAAGCTAAAGAGGTTTGACTCATACCTGAACGTAGTTACTCTGGACCACCGGCGTTTCTTAGCTTCCGGCTTTCTAGAGGTGGCTAACCTTCAACCAGGCCTCCCTTAGTCCAGATTGAGCATAGGTCTGTTTCGTTTCCTACCTCAGACCGTAGTCTATAGCTTTTGGTTTTGATTTTGAGAGGGTGAAGGGATTTGAATCAAGAAAACAAAGTATTCAGAACATAGTGTTCAATTAAGTAGCTTTCCCTTTCTTAAAAACAAACTTTATTAAATCTGGGAAATATTACAACACACAAGCACTCTTAACTTAGAACTTAAGCACACTTAACACTCATATCAGAAGATCCATTGAAAGGTTTTGAACTTTAGAGTGATGGAAACACCAATCTACTCAAATTCAAAACGTTTATACTTCTCTTTCTGATTTACAAACTCTCTTCTCTCTTCTCCTATGGTTTCTCTCTCTCTGGAATTGTGTGTTGAGAAGTTTGAGGAGAGCCCTTTATATAGAGCTACTTGAAGGGCATTGGATGCCTCTCCATCGACTAAATTGATTGGCCTACAGGTTGGCCTGACAAAGCACACAGTACAATAATTTTACAGGTTCACGTGATAAAAGCAAAAACAGTAAAAGCAGAAAGTACAATAATTGTGCTTGGTGGATGAAGATGACTTTCAGTCTTCCAAGTTCTGGACCCCTTCGTCTCCCATGTTGGCTTCCAGGTCATCATCATTGTAGTCTTGAACTAGATCTAGAGTATTATCAAACTCTAGATCTTGATCATTGTCTAGATCGAGATCAAGCATTAATCCTTCAGTGTATTCTCGATCCCATGCAATCAGTAAATCGATCATCCTCTCGTGTCCCCTTTTATCTAGAAAGTGACCGGCCTCTATCTCTGCTAAGTAAAGATTGATGGATTCAGTCCTGTTTATGGCTTGCTGCATTAGTGGATTGAGTTGTGGGGTTACGATGAAGGTTGTATTTCCGACTTTGAATATCCCACAATCTGTCTGTCTGAACTTGGTGATGTAGTAGTAGATGTAAAAGAATCCTTTGGCTCTTGCCTCCCAAGTATGTCTTACTACGTCGATTCTTCCTTCCACTACTGGATCTGTCACGTACCAATAGTCTTCCCTCATTAGTAGGAAGATTAGGTAATGCGGTAGCCGGGTTTTTCCCTGGCTAACATCTATGCAGGCACTGATAACACGACAACAACTTATGTCTTGTATTTTTTCGAATGTTGCTGCTCTGAGGAAGACCTCCTTCTGGAACTTAGTGAAATACTTGTACAAGATGCTTTCTTCTTCTTTCTTTGGCCATGGTCTCCTGTTATTGTGGTGGATTCCATTGCACATTCCATATCTCCACGAATTTAAAAAGTCTGCATCTTCACTTGGCATGATGGGTAAGGATAATCCTCCCAATCCGGCGCCAATGGTTACACAAAAATGGTTACACCATTCTCTTATCGTTGCTGGAGTATCGTGATCTCTTAAAGTTACCATCCAGTAGAAGTTGTCGAAATCTCTCATTTTCCATCTTCTACAGATGCCTTCCTGGAGTTCAGTAGGTAGCTGGAGAACTTTTATAATTATCTCTAGAGTTAACATTCTTATAACCGCTCTGTGTCTCGTTTGTAGGAGTCCACGACGGAATCTATTCTCAGTAAATCTTCCAAAATCAACAGAAATATGAAAACTTGGAGGGGAAACCCATCCTTGGTATCCTCTTATTTCTCCTAAGAGATTAATGTCCCATGGGTGGAACACCCATTGCGGATTTTCCCACCGCGTTTGATTTCTCTGATCCATCAGCTAACTCTCTTGTTAAGCTGTCAGCAAGAGAATTTTTAGATCCATGCACATGTTCAATGGTAAAAGTGAATTGATTAAGGGCTAATTGCCAACGCAGGAGTCTCCCATGCGCTTTCATATTATCAAGATTGTTATTTATGAAACCCAATATTCCTTTACAATCTGTTCTGACTGTAAAAGGTTTAGGAGCTAGGAAGATTATAAATTTCTGGATTCCCCGATAAATTGCAAGAATCTCCTTCTCCATGACAGTATAATTATACTCAGATTTGTTGAAGCTGCCACTGCTATACCTGCAAAGCTTGTTATCTTTCTTTATTTTTAAAACAGCTCCCCAATGATAATCACTAGCATCTGTTTTAAAAACTAACTCATCATCTTCATTAGGTAAAGTTAATATTGGAAGTTTTTCACATCTTCTTTTAAGCTCTTTGATTACTTTAGTATCTGATTGAGTCCAACTCCAAACTTGATCTTTCTTTAATTTTATCTGAAGAGGTTTTCTCAATTTGGCTAGATCTTTTATAAAATCAGAAGCATAAGTAAGACAACCTAGAAATCTTTCTAGTTGTTTTCTATCTTTGATTTCATCAGGAAATTTTTCTACCTTTTCTAGAATATGTTCTTGCAAAATAATTTGACCAGCTTTAATCTTTAATCCTAGGAACTCAATTTCAGGTTCAGCATAAATGCATTTTTTCTGTCCTAAAATGATTCCATGGTCAATACATTTTTGAGTTATAGCTTTCAACTCATGCTTATGTTGTTCTATAGTTTTAGAGAAGATTAAGATATCATCAATGTAAACAAGACAGCAATGTTTAAACTCTTTAAAGACATTGTCCATTCTTCTCTGAAATATTTGTGGTGCATTTTTCAAACCAAAGGGCATGACTACCCATTCATAGTGTCCTTGAGGAGCACTAAATGCAGTAAGTGGAATACTTTTTTCATCCATTCTTACCTGCCAATAACCACTTTTACAATCCATTTTAGAGAACCAAGTGGCTCCCTGTATTCTATTAAATAAAATTGTTTTTGCATTCATTAGCATAATGACCCGATTATCCGCATGCCCAACACTTGCAGTTTTTCTTTTTTCTCAGGACAGAACCAGGCTTTCTGGAAAAACCTTCTATTTTTAGAGAATGGTCTTTTATAATACTTCTTATAATATTTTTCACCTCTTTATTTATTGAAACTTTTTCTTTTATAGTTTCGTTTTCCTTGGTAATCCCTATTATTACATCCCCATTCTGTTGGCGTCTCCCAACAAGTTAAGAATTATTTTTTCATTCTTTGGGTGCTTCTTACGTCTCGACATTTTTTCTCGACCCATTTCTTAACATAGGAAATCCTGTTACCAAGAGTATCTTTATCTCCATTTTTAATTAATTCTCTATACTCTTCACTTATTTGTTCATTAATTGGGGCAGGAAGTTTGTCAAAGAACATTTGTAGATTAGTGCTGTTTTCCCCTATCTTATAGTAATACTTCTCGAATTCTGTTATATAATTATCGACATATTTCATGTTACAGATTTCAAGATTGTTTAAGGTTCTTTGCCATTTTAAAGCTTCCTTATCTTCATCTTCCTTTTCTCCAATGAATTCGTCTTCTATTAATTCACATATTAAGGTGAACATCGTCACTGGGCTTGCTAAATTCTTAAGCTCTTGTTTTGGTTCATCACCAATAGCTCCATACCAGTCGGCAATACATCCATAGAAACTATGTTCTATGTAATTAAGGAATTGAGAAGAGTTCCATCCTACGTTCATGTTTAATACACTCATCATACTTTTCTTCCAGAACTCTATGATTTCACGCCTATTCCTTATACCATCTAGGTTTAATTTATAACATGTTCCACTTATGGGTTCTAGATTAATTTCTCTTTGATTTGGTCTATGGTTTGGCATAATGCTTACTCCAAATCTTTCCTTCTTATCCAGAAATTCTCTAGGTTTTAACCTAGGTCTGTAATTACTAGTTAAACCATGTTCATTTCTTTTGTAATGTCTTCTAGCTTCATTTTGTTCTACAGGTTCATTCTCCTTCAGCCTTCTTTGTCTTAAAATTTCATTTAACCTTCTTTGGACTTTAGATATGGGAATGTTTTCCATATCTTTTAGGTTAATTAATCCCATTTGTTGATACACAGCTTCTTCATCCGAATTCTTTTTAGACTCGTCTTCGCTCATGACCTCTTGGTTCATAAAGTTGGTTTCAATGGCTTTTTGTCTCTGTAATTTCATCTTCCATTCTGGGTCATCCAACTTAGTGCTGAATCTCCTTGTTTGTCTAAGTGGATGGTGATTCATTTTTAAGATTTTCGTCTTGGTTTTCTTCTACTGTTTCCTTATTCTTTATATTATCTAATTTAGTAGAAAACTTCTTTTTGGATTTTTTAAATGGATAACTGTATTTAAAAGGATCTCCTTTCTTAATCTCACCACCTGATGTTAGGCTTATCTGATGGCTAATTTCGTTAATGGCTTTTAGATTTGTTGAGTGATGTACTTCGCCTGTCTCTTCGCCTGTCTCTTTTACAGTCTTAAATATTTTACTGCTAATCTCAATATATAATTGTTCTATTTTTTTAACTTTGAGTTTTAGATCTATTAGTTGGTCTGAAATGGCATTTAAAATTGCTCCAAAATGCTTATCGTTTACATCTAAATGTAAGGCATGAGGATAAGTCTTATGGGGGCAATTAGTAGACACCTCCAGATTGTCTTATAGATAAATACAGATTGTTTTTAATTAACTTGGCTCTGATACCAAATTGCAGGATCACTCTTAATATAATATAAATGCGGAATATTAAAGATAACTTAAAATAATACACAAATTAAAATTCTAAAACTAATGGTTATTTTCTTTAATTTTTGGTTTTTGGTTGGATTTTAGTGGAAAAGTGGAGGGGTCCACTGTTAAAAAGCAGTCAATAGGATTAGTCCTTTCGGTTTTCACTATAATAAATAGTCCTCACCCGAGTCAATCCCTATATATATATATATAGGGATTACTTCAAATGTAAAAACTCCTTAATGTGTAAAATTTGCTTATCGCGTAAAATTAGCTAATGGGCCTAATTTAATTAGTAGAATGTCTGCCCCCCTTGCCCATGCGTGTGCCTCCCCTTCTCGGACCAGATTTTTTTTTTTTTAAAATTTTTTTTTTTTTTAAAATTTTTTTTTTGTCCCAGAATTTTTTTTTAGTGTTAACACTTTCTGCTGTGCAAGTATAACTTGCTTTTGTGCACATATAACATCTTATTGTGCAAATATAAGTTTATTTTGTGCAGACAAATAATTCATTATGGGGTAAATGTGCCTATTTCAATTATAAAAATTTATAATTGAAATATGTTTAATTTATGGGTAAATTGGTAAATATGTCTAATTTTATGGGTAAATGCACTTTTTCCCGTTTTTGATACCTTTTGTGCAACTGTGAAGTGCATTTGTGGAACTGTGAAGTGCATTTGTGGAACTGTGAAGTGCATTTGTGCAACTGTGAAGTGCATTTGTGCAATTGTAAAGTGGATTTGTGCAACTTTAAAGTGCAAATATAAGAACATAAAGTGTGAAAATAAAATTGTAATGTGCAAATTTAGAATACAAGTGTGCAAAAGTAGGATACAATTGTGCAAATTTAAACTACAAATGTGCAAAAGTAAGATACAATTGTGCAGATTTAGAATACAATTGTGCAAATGTAAGATCATAATGTGCAGTAATAAGACAAAAGATGTGCTTTTGAAATTGATGTTTTAATTTTGTTTTTTTTTACTTTTGAGAGTTTGGGTTCACCTCTCGGATAATTTAGGTTGATAGATGTACGTTTGAAATCGATTTTTTTACGTATAATCTTTTAAAATTAAAGTGCATAAATAAGATTAAAATGTGCATAATTAAGGTTAAAAAGTGCATAACTTAGATTATAATGTGCATGAGTAACAATTTGAGATTGTTGCGCTCTTGTCTATTATGTAACCTATGTGGGATTTGAACCCACATCTTTTGTGCAAACGCACATTGCTCTACCAATTGAGCTAATATGCTAAATTATGATTGTTATGCTAAAATAGAAGAACCTAATCGACCTAAAGCATATTGCAATAAAATTCTAAAATGCAATTAACTCATGATTCACAAACAATTTGACAACGCTATAAACATGAAATTAGCTCCAAATCAACCCAACAACACAACCATATTATCAATTTCAGTCAATTTGGCCGTTGGCAAAAAACCCCAAATTCTAAAGCATATCGCAATATAAAATTTCAAAATTCAATTAGATCATGATCCATAAACAATTTGACAATGCTATGAACATGAAATTAGCTTCAAATCAACCCAACAACACAACCATATCATCAATTTAAGTCAATTTTGCTTTTGGCAAAAAGCCCCAAATTCTAAAACATATCGCAATCTAAAATTCTAAAATTCAATTAGCTCATGATCCATAAACAATTTGACAATGATATGAACATGAAATTAGCTCAAAATCAACCCAAAAACACAACCATATCATCAATTTCAATCAATTTGGCTTTTGGCAAAAAACCCCAAATTCTAAAACATATCGCAATCTAAAATTCTAAAATTCAATTAGCTCATGATCCATAAACAATTTGACAATGATATGAACATGAAATTAGCTCAAAATCAACCCAAAAACACAAACATATCATCAATTTCAATCAATTTGGCTTTTGGCAAAAAGCCCCAATTTCCGCTCCTAAATCAAACCCTAGGTTTTCAATCTCAACCTAAATCATTCAAACAATCTAAATAGATGTAATAAACAAGTTTAGGGTTAGAAATCATACCAAATTCGAGTTGAAACAAGGAGCAAAATCGGGATTTCGAAGGTATTCCGAGCCAAAAGCACCGATTAGCGCTGTTGGGAGAGATGTGCTCGGTGTGGGCTTGGCTGGGCTCGAACCATGGGGGTGCCAGGCTCGGGGGGTGCGCCTGAGGGAGGGGGTTCGAGCTGGTGGGGGCTGGTGGCCGGAGGTGGCTCGTGGGTGGCGTGGGAGGCCGACGAGCGAAGATACGAAGGGAGCCTTCGACTGGGCAATGTGGGCGCGTCTGGGCTCGAACCAAGCCAAGTCAGGGCTCGGGGGTGCGCCCAAGGGTTGGCTCGAGCACGGCTAGGCGGTGGTGGCCGGAGGTGGCTCGACGTGGGGCTGGAGGTGGCTCGACAGGGTGGGTGCGGGGCAGCGGGAGGCCGAGAGAGAAGCCACTGTTGAGCGCGCGTGTTGTAATTCATTAAAAAAATAAATTTTACACGTTAAGCGGATTTTACACGTTAAGGAGTTTTTACATTTTAAAGCTTACCTATATATATATATATATATATTCACATATGCGATTATAATTCTGTTAAGGTACACATTCTACCACAATCATTCCTTAGGGTGATTCAAGTGTGCACACCTCTTAGGGTGTACCTTGTGCACAAATCAGGACCGTTGATATGGATGAAATTTAGGGCCATGATTATTCCACGTAAATGGGTGAAGTTTTTTTATAAAAGGAAAATACAATCCCCACTCCCTGGAAGAACAACGTGTATCACTCATTCTTCAAAACCCTTATCATCCACATCCTCCAACCGTCGTCATCCACATCCTCTAAATTCGAGAACCTTCGCCGGAAATCAAATCTTCCATTGTAAGAGCACGACACAACACGGAGAGGAACAGTTGACGATGGGCTTCCTATGGAGTAGATCGGCGGAGCCGATGGGCGATTTGGGCTTACCGCAGCACCCTAGGATCCCAGAACCAATAGCGACGACTCTCTCCCTGAGCCACACTCGCCCAATTGCACGTCGACCGGGTCACGGGCTTCCTGCGGAGTAGATCGGCGGAGCCGATGGGTGATTTGGGCTTTCGGCAACACCCCAGGATCCCAGAACTAGGAGCAGCGACCCTCTCCCGAAGCCATCCTCGAACAGTCACATGTCGACCCTCTCCCGAAGCCCTCGCATGCTGCTGCTCCTGCTCGGGTTCTCAGTTCGTCACTCAATTCCTTTATTATTATTAATTAAATTGGAATTTATAATTGGAACACTGCTCTCATAGTGTTCGTCACTTTAGAAATTTATAATTGGAATTTGAAAATGGATCGATGATTATTAATTAAATTTTGAATCATTATTCAAGGAAATAAGTGTATTTTGTAATTGAAATTCGATGTTTAGGAAATTTTGAATAATATTTTTAGTTCTGAATAATTATTCAATGGAATGTATGTATTTTGTGATTTAGATATGAGACTGTTGATATTATTCATTGAATTCTGAATGACTATTCAATAAAATGTTTGTATTTTGTAATTCGAAATAAACGTGTGATTGAGATCTGAGATATGAGATTGTCGATATTATTCATTTAATTCTGAATAATTATTCAATGAAGTGTGTGTCTTTTTGTAATTGGAATTTGATGTTTAGGAAATTTTGAATAATTTGTTGAATTATGAATAATTATTCAATAGAATGTATGTATTTTATGATTTAGATATGAGACTGTCGATATTATTCATTAAATTCTTAATGATTATTCAATGGAATGTTATGACTGGGAGGGGTCGTTGCTTCGGGCCTGACACTGTTCATGTTGCCGTGGGCCGGGCGGTGCTGCAGGCCGAGTGGTCACGCCTCCTAGGCGGGTTGATGTTGGTTCCGTTCAGATCCGGTTCATCTAGATCTGGGCGTGTGGGGTCGCCTCTCGCTGCTCAACGGCGGTTGTGGTCTTCCTATGATGTTGGCAGTTTGGTGGAGCGCAGACGTCGTTGGAATGGTGTTGGCGGACTGGAGGGGCTCCGTCACCAGAGGTCGGTGGCGTGAATGTAGTTTGTGGTTGGGTGCTATCAGTTTGCACCCCTAGGTTCCTAGGCTTCCGGTGAGTTCTCTTTGGTCTCTTCTTCTTCTTTTTCCGGCGGTGGTGTACCTGTGGCTCTGTTTGTTGCCGGTTTGGTGGTGTGTGTATGTTCTGCGGTTTGGCTTGGCTCGTTCGGTTCCTTGTGTTGCTGTCGGTGGCGCGGTGCCATGCTTGCCTTTCCTTCTCTTCCCTAGATCTGCAATTTTAGAGTTGGGCTGAACGATGTGCCGATTTGGGTGAAGTTATGGGTGGGTCGCTGGTGTGGTTGTTGAACAAAAATGCGCAAATAATTGTACAACACATTTTATTTGATTTTTTAATATATGAGTTCGACCCCTTTTGGTTGTCCTCTTGATTCGAAGTCATATCGATACCAGGATTTGAGTGTTTTGGTATTTGGATTACACCCGAAATTTAACGGGTTGCCTACGTATCTCTTGGAAGAGAATCAAGCCTCACGTAGTTCATAGTGTTTTAGTTTGTGTGTTTTACCACTTTAAATGTTTTCATCCATCATCGGATCGTATTAGGACCCACCTTCTCGGAAGGGTAGCCCTAACATAAATCACACTATCATATGCATGGGATTTTCTCGTGTATCATCCGAATAAATCGAGCACACCTTCTTGGAAGGGTTTCTCAACTTAACGTCTATCACTTACACGAAAAATCATGTATATTTAATTTAAATTTGATTTTAACCTCATTTTTCTTTTAAAAGTGGATTTAGAGGTTGACAACTGCACCCGACATATTTTTGATATTTAATATCGGGTTACCTACGTAGCTGTTTTTACGACATCAAGTCTTTACGTAGTTCTGTATGGTAAACCAATTTGATTTTTTTGATCGGCGATTGTACACGATAAGCTCTTAAGTTTTATGTCGAGCTACCTACGTACCCGTTTGAACGGGATCAAATCACCCGTAGTTCTTTAGAGAATCATTTTTGATAGTTTGAGGACCGTGCAATTGAACCTGATGAGTTATAGCTTTGTATCGGATTTCCTACGTATCTCTTGGAAGAGAATCAAATCACTCGTAGTTCCTTAACAAACAATGAATTTTGTATTTGGATTTGACCATGAGATCATTTGAGGGCGGTGATCGAACTCGACGAGCAGGAGCTTTGTATCGAGTCGAAATGGACAACTTAATTTGTTTTTTTTGGGTTTGATCGTGAGATCATTTGAGAGTGATGACTGAAATCGACGAGAAGAAGCTTTGTATCGAGTCAGAATTGACAATTTGAATTTGTTTTTTGGTGATTGAACTCGACGAGCATTGGCTTTATATCGAGTGTCCTACGTATCTCTGAGAAGAGAATCAAATCACCCGTAGTTATAAGACGAACCAATTTAATTTGTTTGGTTTTGACCTCATATTCATTTAAAGGAAATTTAAAGGCGGGCGACTGTACCCGATATATTTTTATGATTCAATATCGGGTTACCTACGTAGCCGTTTTTACGGCGTCAAGTCTTTACGTAGTTCTACCGGAACCACTTTAATTGTTTTTGGTTTGACGATTGAACCCAACTACCTTTTAGCTTTATGTCGAGCTTCCTACGTACCCGTTTGGAAGGGATCAAATCACCCATAGTTCTTTTTGGAAGAAGCAATTTGATTTTGTGGATTGATGATTGAACCTGACGACCTTTAACTTTATATCGGGTTTCCTACATATCCCGCAAAGCGGAATCAAATCTTATGTAGTTCTTTATGAACCAATTTGAATTTGGAAAAATTCGGTTTAAGATTTTGACTCCGCTTTTGTTTTAGGAGCCGATTTGAGATTGACCCACTAGAATTAATTGGCAAAGAAGATTTGACGAGTTTAATTTTATGTTTGATCAAACTCGAATTCTTAATTTGTACCAATTAAAATTCTTATATTTTAGTGGGTAAATTGGGCAATTAAACACACACATTTTTTTAATCAAGCCAACGCTCATGCCATATGCATATACATATGTGTTATGTCATACATATTCATATCATTTGGGAACATGTTATTGCAGATTCAAATTATATGTTTTATGGGCTTAAGCCCAACTCACAAATCATGAGCTTAATAGCTTAATCAAGCCAAGCCCATATTTTTTTAATCCAACTCATATGTGCTCGGGAAGCCTAATCCTAATTTCAATTCATATACGCTATTTTTTGGTCTGTAAGTTAATTTTACGGGTAATTTGCACAACTATACACTTTTTTTTTTACTTTGCAAAAATGTCACTTTTTTGTGGGATTTGCAAAACTAGGATGTATGCTATTTGTCCAAATAAAAATGGGGAAGGGGAAAGCCGGTTTCAGGTCATCACAAGGGAGAGAGATGAGTGACTAGGAGAGAGAGAGGAATGATCAGGAGAGAGAGAGGGGATGTTTTGGTGGGAAAAATTGGCGCCAAAATTTGAAGAGAGAGGAGTGTAATGATGACCTATGGGAAAAGGTGATGGGAAATGGGCTTTCCCTCCATTTGTAAAGTATAAAAAGAGAGGAGGAGAAAGGACACTCGGTTTCTTCCTCCCATGGACAAAAGTGCTGGAGAAGAAGGCCACCATTGAAGAAAATCCGTCGACCTCAAGGTCCAGTTGCAGAACACTTGTCGGCCTCATTCCTTGTTCGTGTCAGTGTTTAGAAACTTTCGTGTCACTTTGGTTTATGAGAAACCCTAATTCTCAGTTGCAATGGGTAAGCGTCTCTCTTGTTTCTCCTCATGTTTTGCGAAAAGTAGAAACCTATGAACCATAGTGTTGATCACACTTTTCATTTTCAAGGGAAAACGCCAAAGTATGCGTCACTCTCGTCTTCAACAGTCGTTGGAACTGGTGACATGCATATGTATGTAGGTGACAAGGGTAAGGGTTCGGAAGTAATCCACTTGAGTGAGGTGATGGAGGCCATAGGGAAGAGTAAAGAGTTGGGTGCAGTAGACATTACTGACAGAGGTTTTGAAACTGGTGACAAGCATATGTATAAAGGGGACAAGTGTAAGGGTCTGGATGTGATCCAATTGGGTAGGGTTGCTCAAAATGTGGCCCGGGCCGAAAACCGACCCATAACCGAACCAAAATTCATGGTTTCGGGCCGGACCGGTACATATCGGTTCGGGCCTCGGTTCCTAAAATTCCGAAATTCGGTTTCGGGCCAATAACCGGATTTGAACCAAAAATTTCGGTTATGGCCCGAAAAACCCATTTTTTATATATATATAAAAAAAAAAGAAACCCTGGTTTCCTTTCCTTCCTTTGCTTGCCCGTGTCCAGTCTGTCTCGTGTCTTTTTCATTTTCAAAAATCTCTCGCAGCCTCCAGAGCCAGAGCTCCCTCTCTCGTATTGCATTATCGCAGAGACGCAAACGCCAAGAGGCTCCTTGGCGCTTATCTCTTGCATGCAGCCTCCAGAGTCCAGCAGTCCAGCCTCCTCTCTCGACTAGTCGACTCTCGCAGCCTCCTAGTCCTAGTCCGGCACGGCAGCCCCCTTTCCCGCAGCCGCCTCTTCTTCTCACTGTCACACAGGAAGCCGAAGAAAGAAGGTTTGGGCAAAATTTCACATTTTATTTGTGTTAATCTACTTGTATTATCAATAGTTTGTTCTATTATTGTTGTAATTTCAGATTTGCAAATCAATTTGTGATTGTTGTGAGGCTTTTAGAAATCTAGGGTTTATGAGAAATTTAGGCTTTTATAAATCTATTTCAATTTGTAAGCTATGAGAAATTTAGGGTTTATATTTGTAGTCTTTTAGAGAATCATCAAACAAGATTAAATTGAGATTTTTGAAATTGAAGAGATTTATGGTTTTGTCACTTTTGTGTTGTACTTGAGAAAATGTGGTTGCAGGAATTTTAAGGTAATGTATACTCAAAGGTTTGACTTATAACTTTTGAGTATATAAGGATAAGCTAAAGTGCTAAACTACTATTGTCGGAACTCGAAACATGGAATTGGAATGACGTATTGACGTTTAAGGACATGTTTGATGGTTTTGCTAACAGAATTATGAGTAATTCCATATCCATGGAAATTTCTTCCAAACATTCTTGCAACGTAAGTTGGGAAAGGGTTATTTTTCCATTCTATGATTGAATAATTTGTGTTATATTTTTTTGTAATCCAATGATTTTTGTTAAATACCTAAAGTTACCTTGATTTATGTTATGTATAGATGAGTACGGAGAGAGCGGAGATATCCGATGATAGTCATGAGGATACGGAAACTCAAACGGAGGAACAAACGAATGTGAGCCAAGCGACCTTGTCATCCAAAGGGGGGAGAAAGCAAAAAGACTATTGGGATCATTTCACCCAATACCTAGACGAGGAGGGGAAGAAGAGAGCTAGATGTAACTATTGCCCGAAAATCTCATATGCATGTGATTCGGTGAAGAATGGAACACGGAATGTAAAAAAACATGGAGAAACATGTCCGAACAACCCGCAACACAAAAGCAAAGGTACTCAATCTAAACTCAGTTTACGAAATTTGGGTGATGGTGGTGGTGTAAAGATGAAGAATTGGACTTTTGATGCAAAATATGTTTGAGAGTATGTTGCTAGAATGGTGGTTAGAGATGAGTTGGCCTTTAGATGTGTGGAGAAAGATGGTATGAGAGATGCATTTTATGCCGCTCAACCGCTTTTTAACATGCCTTCACGGAGTACAGCGCAACGTGATGCTTCTGCTATTTATGTGAGAGAAAAGGAGAAGTTGAAGCAAATGTTGAAAACTTCTTGCCAAAGTGTGTGTGTAACTATAGACACATGGACATAAGTTGCAACGGAGTACTACACGTGTGTAACTGCGCATTGGATAGATGATGATTGGAAGTTGCAAAAGAGGATTCTGAATTTCATATTTACTACTTGTCATAAAGGGGAGACCATAGCAAGAACACTTGAGGATTGCTTGCGTTATTGGGGTTTATCGACTAAGTTGTTGACCCTCTACAATGCCTCACAATATCTCGAACCTAAGTTCTTGACCGCATCGACGAACGATGTAGCATGCAATTGTTTGAAAGACATATGCAAGGAGAATGGTTGTGTTGGGAAGGGCCACTTTGTGCATGTTAGATGTCTTGCACAAATCATTAATTTGATTGTCCAAGATGGTCTTAAAGGTGGTAGTGAGGTTCTCCAGAAGGTTCGAGCTATTGTGAGGCATTGTAGAGGGTCTCCTGCACGGTTAGTTGCATTTCGAAAACATGCGGAGCGACTTAATATTGAGTGCAATACTAAGCTAGTGAATGATTTGCCCACCCGATGGAATTCCACTTATCTTATGTTGAGTGCCGTGTTGAAGTACAAATCTGTAATTGCAAGAATGGGTATTACTGCTGATGATGGGTTAGGTCCTATGACTTCTTCCGATTGGAGTAAAGTGGAAAACCTTTGAACCTTCTTGAAGGAGTTTTATGAGTTGACCAATCGAATTTCGGGATCCTCTTATGTGACTAACAATTGGTTGATTCTTCATATTGCAAAAGTGGGGAAGTTGGTCAATGGATTGCTTGCTAGTGTTTCTACTGATGAAGATATGAAGCGCATGGCCCAGCAGATGAAGATCAATTTTGACAAGTATTTTGGTTCTTTTGAGAAGATGAACTTGTTATTGTTTGTGCCAGCCATTCTTGATCCTCAGCGCAAACTTCAGGGTGTGACTCCTGTTTTGAGAAGTTTGTTTCCTACTGCTAATATTAATGATTTAGTGAAGAGAGCTAGTGAAGGATGTTGCTTATGACTTGTTTGACGAGTTCCAGTGTCTTCATTCTCCACCAGATGAAGGTGGGTCACGGGCACGTCAGTCTGTTGCTTCATGTGATGTTGATGAAGGAAGCTGGATGGATGAGTTTGTAGAGGAAGAGACTGGTTGTATTGATACAAACTTGAGGTCTGAGTTTGATCAATATCTGGTTGAAACTAAAAGGGCAGACGCAGGACGGAAGAAGACTGTTCTTGAGTGGTGGAGTGATACCAGGAACAGATACCCTGTGCTTGCATGAATGTCACGAGCTGTACTGGCCATTCCTATATCTACCGTCCCTTCTGAATCTGCATTTAGCACTGGTGGGCGTACAATTACAGATTACAGAAACAAATTGAGGCATGAAGTACGTATTTATTTCTTATCTTTGATTTAATATTTATAATGATTTTTGTTTGATGTTTATCTTATCATATTATACTTACTTTGTCACTTGAATGTTATCAGATGATACAAGTACTTATTTGTACTTAAGATTGGCTACGAGGTATAAGTTTGAAGAATGACAAAGGACGTGAGGAGGAATCTAATGATGAGGAAGTGACCGTAGAAGGTAGTTTTATGTGTTATACTTGTTTGCGATTTAAATTGAATATTGCATCAATATTACAACGTCTAACTGCAATCCTTTTTATTTACTTGAATTAGAATTGGCCAAGAAGGGGATAGATATCTCTGAAGGGACCTTTTACATGTGCGACTGATGAGAACTTGACAAGGTATATAACTTACAATTTCAAGTTTGAAGTAAAATATATGACAAGCTTGGAACCTTGCAATTGTTATTATTATTAATTATTGATTTTATCCATTTAGGTGGTTTGGGAGCTCACTATTCTCGGCTTGGAAGTTGGAACTATCAACCTTTTGCATAAGAAGAGAAGCGTGATGATTGACTTTTGATTTCAAGTTTGAACTTTGTTGGGTCGTTGGAAGACTTATTAGTTTATCAATTCTACTTGAAGACATTTTGGTATTTGAATATTTGATTGAATGTATGAACTTTGTTGGGTTGTTGGAAGACTTTTTAGCTTAATGTCATTAGTTTGAAACACTTTACAGGTCGTTTTTGGGACAATTTTTAAGTTTATAGCTATGCAGGGGTTTTTTTCGGACATATAAACAATTTAGGGAGTTTCTGTTTTTTCGGGCCAAAAACCGAAATAACCGTATCCGATTTTTCGATTTTCGGTTCGGGCCTCGTGCCGCCCCTCCCAAAAAATCAGGCCGTCGGTTTTGGCCTGACCCGTTTGTCTCGGTTCGGTTTTGGCCCGATCCGACCCGTTGAGCTACCCTACAATTGGGTGACACATACTATTCCTCCGATGACACGGTAAACTGCCAAGGTGACATGTATCAGGGGTTGGAGGTCATATCCACAAGCAATCAGGAAGAGGATGAGGACGAAGACGTCGGAGTGAAGTGGGAAGTCTGGGATAATTTTGAGTGGCAAGGTGTCGAGGATGACCCGGGTATGAGGGTGTCGATGGAGAGGGACGAAGTTGAGGATGAGTTGATGAGGGAACTTGAAGATTGGATTCCGAGGTTCAGCATATCCCCAACTACGATGGAGAACGTTCAAGCTATGGTGGAGAGAGCAACGACTCGCACCCAGGATCCATGACGCAACATGACAGAACTTTCGGAGGGACAATTATTTGCATCGAAGGCTGATGTGCAGACTCGTCTGAGTGTTTGTGCTAGTCGCATAAGGAAATCACCCTTAGCACTTGTGTGAATTTGATGATTACATTTATGAGCGTTTCTCCTACTTCGATAAGGAAATCACCATTGTCACCTGTTTAGAATCCCGTGTCCCCTGAATTATTTATCGTGTCACTTATTTGAATATGATGGTACGTCGATAACCAAAGTTTCTAGCAAAACAACATAGTCATCTACCGACCAACAAATATCATAAAAATATCATAACATTCTACAACTTATGACCAACGAACATTATATAGAAAGCAACAAAGTTCATAGCAACGTACTACAATAAGAACCTAGTCAACTACCGTCGACAACTTTATGTTTGGAGCAACAACGTTCATAACAACCTACGACAATAACAACGAAGTTCATAACAACCTACTACAATAACAACAAAGTTCATAACAATGTCCATCCAACGGAGGAAGCCATCGTTGTCGGACACGGATACAAGTCTCAGCTCAATCGCGTCCGCGCCTTCGGCAACGTCCTTCCCTTTTTGGCTCCGCAGTTTCTTCAGAGGGGGGGATTTTACTTCTCCATCACCTCCTGGACCTCTCTTACTCTTCTTGCCTCAAACGGGGTCCATTTTTACAGCCTCTAAGATCTGGCAATTAGTTAGGATATTTCTACTGTCATTCCGATAAATTTTGTAATCCTGTGTCACCCAACTAAATAAATCGTGTCGCTTGACGTAAATAACCTTGTCAGTTGACTACTACAGATTCAAATATGACAATCCCAGTTTGTATTAACCCGTGACCCTTAAGTGAAAATACCATGGGAGCAAGAAGATGAAAAACCTCGCTCAGGCTGCACCAGTAGCTTTTATAGGATGAACTTGGGGAAGTTACCCGAAGAAAACCACCCTTAATCCCACGTACTGGCAGTTCTTTTTTTTCTTTTGTTAACTGCAGTGTAAAAGAGTTACAACTGCTAGCTAGTGGGCTGATTGGGCCTTTCACATATTTTTTTTAGCTTGTGAGCCATTCAAAAGGTCTCATTTTGGCTTTTATTAAATTTAGTAAAATAATCACATTTCTCAATATATAAAGAATATGTCGACTTTACTTTTGAATTTATGAATCCATTTAATTCACAAAAAATTACCCTCCAACAATGGTTTCCCTCGCTGCTGTGGCGGTTCCGTTGCTATCGTGGTGCCTTCCTTGGTTTCATATTTTCAGGATTCGTGCTCAACGTCGGGTGTGTCAAGGGTGGTGTCTGTGGTGGTGTGGGTGGGTGTGGTTGTTCGTGGTGGCTCGTGGCTTGGTTACAAGTGGTCCGGGTTTTCCCTCCTTATCGTGGGTCATGCCCCCCGTTTGTCTTGTCGGTGTGGCTCGTGCGTCTGTTAGGGAGAGATGCTGAATGTGTCACGAGTTCTCGACGACGGTTTGTGGGGGCGCGTGAGCTGCGGGTCTTCGGCGTGGGATTACTTTCCGTGTGGGGCCCTTGTTGTGTGTCCCGGTGGATCTCCCGTTTGAACTTGCCTGATGCTTTTATAAAGCTGCAAAGTTTTTGTCTCCTTTACTTTTGCTTTTTGGCTTGTTTGACTTGTGGGTAGGCCTGTCCATGGGTCGGATCCGTCGGGTCATGGATCGGGAAAGGCATGACCCGCACCCAAACCTAGGGAATAGCCGAGTTGGCGGGTCACGGGTCAACCCGCCGGGTTAACGGGTCGAGATATAACTTAATTTTTTTTAAAAAAAAAAAGTGTTGAAAAATTGTATTTTCGGTTGAAAAAAAAAGGAAGAAGGGCTTGCACCATTTCCAGTTGCCTCTGTATCCTTTCAGGGAAAAGAAATCAAAGCCCAGGTAGTTCTTTTACCTGTTTTAATCCCCGCTTACCTTCCGACGCCATCACCGTCTGAACTCCCGATGGATGTCTCGTCTTCTACTCCTTCATCCGGGTCTGATTCGGTTGAGAGGTGGTTCCTTTGGCTTCTTTCATCTGCCCGCTTCCAATCGCTTAGTAGGACTTGCATCTCAAGGTTCTTCGGTAGCATAGTCAATCTTTGGGCCGTTAAGATCTGCCCGCTCCGACTAAATAGTTGCTCAACCGCAACCGTCGAGCACGGTGCTCCTAGAATCTGACGAGCAATTACCTGTAGAGTCGGATATCGTAATCTCTCTGGCCTACTCCACCAAGCTAGGACGTCGAAGTCATCTGATTCAATATCAACAAAATCAAAGTTAGTAGACAAATACTCATCGATCTCCGAATGGGAGGTCGACGAGGTCCTCGATCTCTTTGTGCCAAAAATATCTCTAGCAATAGCCTTCGTTCGCGCAGTAATGCTAGTGCGTGACGAGGTTGAGGACGAAGGGGGCGGTTGAGAGGACTGAGTACCGCTAGTAGAATAAATATCATATAAGCTTTGAAGTAATGTTCTAACCTTAGTAATTGTAACAAGCACATTTGGCGGTTCTTCAACCTGTAACATAGAATAATAGTTTTCCAAAAACCTTTGAAGACCAGTGAGCTTAATTCAAGGGTCGAAAACCGTTGCTACGAGGAAAATATCAGGAATGTTTGTTTAATACTTTAACCATTTAGCCCTCATTTCCATCACGGCTTGGCAGATTGACGATATCTGCAACCCGTCGTTTAGAGCAATTGCAATGTTCATTGCGGTAAAACAAAATAAATGAGAGGTAGGGGTGTAAACTTAACTAAAAGTTCTGGTGGCATCGTAAAAAACTTTAAAAACTTCCATTATGTCTCTCGCCGCTACCCAAATATCACTAATAACATCGGATGCTTCGATGTATTGGGCAGCGAAAGTGGAAAGGAGCTCTTTGTAAGCATATGATTCGTGAATCATTAAATATGTGGAGTTCCACCGAGTAGAAACATCCCTAGGAAATTTCTTCGGTCTCACCTTGTTTTGCTTACAAAAGACCTTTCACTGATCACAGAGCGTTTTGCTCTTCCAGAGGTTCTTCAAAACAAAACGAATAGGTGCGACCACAGTTTGTAAATATGATAAGGAGTTTTGAACACATAAGTTTAAAATATGTGGTGCGCACCGGATGTGGAAATATGTACCTCCACACTAGGGGCTACAATATTGAATTAATTCTTCAATATAAGCCGTGTGTTGCAGAGGCGTTGTCAAAAACGATTGAAAAAATTCTTTGGGTCAATTGGTATTCTTGTAAAACAGTTATAATGACCTTGGCTATGTTACGTACTGAGTGTGACTCATAAAAAAGGCGGAAGGCCAAAACTCTCTTGTGTAAAAAATATTCGTTGTTGACCCAATGGCAAGTGATACCCATGTAAGAGTGCTCAAGCCAATGATCGGTCCAAATATCGCTACAAATTGAAACCTTCAAATCAGAGTGTTTTTTAAAATACTCAATAATTTGTTGTTTTCGACAAGCAAAACGTTTTTCAATTTTCCTCGTAACAGCTTGGCGGGGAAATGGGGCGGTAGGCGGGGTTAATCGTCCTACTCACCCAGTTGTTAAAATGTAAATGATGTGCAAAGTTGTAAGCTAAACCTTCAGTGGCTACCATTTTTGCAAATTCGTTACTACTATATGTATAATCATAACTAAATAAGCCATTAAATTCGTTACTACTATATAAATCATGACTAAATAAGCCAGGAGGTTGGGAGGAAGAAGTTGTGTACCCGGTTAATTGCGTCTGGCCGGAGGACATCCCGTACTTGTTGAGGTGCTTGTTCTTGACATGCCTCCTTAACTTATCGTAGCCGCCTCCTTTGGGATGCTTGTATGACTGAGTGCAAAAGTTGCACTGAGCCCTATAACTTTAATCATGTTGGATCAGATCTTTCATGAACCAATCTTTGAAGACCGCCGCCCGGAGCTCTTCTTGCTTGGTGGCATCGTCCTCATCAGCTTCTGAGGCGACATCTTCCGCCGCTGGCACCGGTGCATCATCTTGACCGGCTTGATGACCTCGCCGAGCCTTAGCTACTCTGGATTCGGCTGTCGGATGTGTAGAAGGAGTAGGCTGAGTAGTCGGCGTAGCCTGATCGTTGCCGACTCCACTGGGGGTGACGGGAAGATGATCCGAGATGGTGATCTCGTCATCATCCTTCTTCTCCTCGATTCGGGGCCTCCGAGACCCGCTTGGAACACCAACGCTCCACCGTGGTGGTTGGGCCTTGGATGCCATGGCCCCGCTCCGGCTCGAATCGTTCACACTCTTTTGGCCACTAGTCACCCTTCAAAACATCGACATGATGAAATTGGAGAATGTAGGATGAGAGATTGAGAGATGGTTGGAGAGATTAGCGAGAGATTAGAGAATGGATGATGAGATTGAGAGATGAGAAGAGTTGGTTGGTGTGGGGTCAAGTAGTGGGGTGTGTGGGGTATTTATAGGTGAAATGGAGGGGCCAAGCCGGGTAATTTTCATGTGTAACGGCTAGTTCGGGCTCTCGCAACAGTAAAAAAAATGTGACCATTGCCGACCCGGCAGGTCGAAATCTGGGTCGTTGGATCGCCAGGTGGACGTCTCACAACGGTCGGATTTTCGACCGTTGGACCCGGCCGGTTCCGACCCGACGGGTCCAACGGCTAGTTCGGTTTTTTTTTAATACTTTCCTAACCTATTTTAAAACCTTTTCTACCTTATTTTGAAATCAATGGGTTTGTTACAAACTTCATTTATATTTTTAATTTACAATTATAATTTATAAAGTTTTTTTTTTCAAAATTAAATAACATAAAAAATATATGTGCTAGTTTTATTTTACTAAAATTCAAAATCGGTTTTCTACAAAATCAAGTTAGTGATTACGAAATTAAATTATTAATCGTCACAAGAACTTAAAATTTAACAACGATTAAACGAACACAAACACATGGGTCTTTTATTATTAATCGTCACAAAAACTTAAAACTTTCAAACAACTCTTAACTACACATTACACACATAGATGGTAGATAACCATTAGACGATAACAATTAAGACCCAACTACGAACGCTTACGCTTATCCACTACAAAGCTTCAAGCGCGGCTTGATTCGGCATCTCCTTTCTTGAACTTATCTGGATGCTTGTTTTCAATGTGCCTCTTGAGATTGTCATATCCTAAATTGTTACTAATCTTGTAGGCATGTGAACAATAACGACAAACCATCATATAATAATTATTACCATGGAGTTTATCTTCACGGCGGAAATGCGTGTTGTAGTTGAAATCACGAACGTTCGTTGTCATTGACCTTAAACACTACTAATGTTTGTTTGGGAAAGTTGGAAGAGATGTGTGATTGAACGAGTGATTATTTAGGTCTTCATATAGAGTTAATTAGGGACCACAACGTTCGAATTCACAACGATCACATTTAAAACTAGCCGTTTTTTTTAAATGTTGCCGACCTGCCGAGTCAAATTTCTGGCCGTTGGATCGTCAGATCAACGACTAGATTTGAATTTTTTAGCCGTTGGACCTGGCCGGGTCCTGCACATACCCAAACTGGCGCAGAACTCGGTCTGGCATGTAGGGTTCCTTGATTGTGGAAAATTGGATTAGTCCTCTGTACCGAGAAACTTGGTAAAACCCATCGAAATCTAGAAGACCGTAGGCCATGAACTTAACGTCCTCGGCACGCATTGTTTCAAGTTGTTTTATCAACTTAAGAGTCCTCGCCATGGTCACATTTGGTGTGGGTGGAGAAGCATATCGCTTTCCCAGGGCGGGTCTCCATGGTCTGTCGGGTCCTCAGATACGCCGGGTGCGAACATTGGGAAGTGAGCAAAGATCCAATACTGAAAGACCGTAACACATGTAAGGCATTGACTAATATAAAATAATAAAACACATCACCTATAGGGGATGGATTCATACCTGCAGCATAGCAGTACACCCACCAATGGTAGACATCCCGGACCTCGACGAGATCCCCAGCTGCCGATACAGATATGCTAGGACACCCGCTCCCCAAGCGTACTTTGGGGTGCATGTATGGTCGGTCACGAAGTCCAACGCAGCTATTGGTATGGAGGTGGTGGTTCTGTCGTTCAACACTACGCAACCAAGAACCTATAAAAAATATCCTATTGTGATTACCCGATGGGGTGTCTCTGGGTTGAGCAATAGCTCCGAAAGGTGCAAATCCAGATTGTTATGGAAAAATGAATTCCCACTTGGTACGAAGTCATGCACTGCTGTCGATTGGCAGACCAAACAACTTGTGCACATTGTGCACCGTTTGAATGGGTAGGATTCAGTGCGACACCGTCGATTGGCAGACCAAACAACTTGTGCACATCGTGCAAAGTAATTGTCATCTCCCCCCATGGGAGATGGAAGCTTTTGGTCTCCGGATGCCACCGATAGAGAAAGGCTTGGATGAGACAGTGATCTACTGTCCCAAAACTTATGTCATCCAAAACATGCAACCCATTGTGCCTGGCCAAATACCACCAATTCCACTGGTTTGCTTCACGCGACCATCTGCGCACTGCTTGAAACCGTTCTGAACGCCTTACGCTCTTTACATGCATCTCCACCGCCTACAAACCATATAATGAGATATTCAGCGTAATAGTTGTACACACAATAATCGCAAATGTTTACAAATCTTTCATAGAAGTACACCCACCTCATTTATCCACAGGTTGCGAAACATGTGAGTCCTTTAGTGTCGAAGTGGCTCAACAAACTTGGGGCATCCGTCGTCCACATCCCGAACATTCATCTCGTCCAGATAACCTGGGCGGGCATTGGGGTTATGCAAGGGGTCTGAACTAGATACACCCCCTAGTTCGTCACCTGCCCCGTAAGTGTCAAACGCTGGTGTCGAGGGCCCGACCGAGGGTTGGTAAGATGTTCCAGCAAATGAGTTGGAAGAGGACGCACCCACCTCTGGTATCCTCACGCCCCGGATAGGCTGAGAGGCCATTCCCGGCCACATCCGCCACTGTTCAGGGCCCATCACGGGTGTAGACTCGGGGCTCTGGTGCCATGTGTCTCCCCACGAAGTCGTATGATAGTTGACGCCGGGGCTATGCTGGGTCTCGGGCACCTGTGAGGTATCGACCTCGTCGACGTTATAATCAGCGAGGAAATCCTTGTCGTTGCAGCCTAGGAACGATGTGCCAGCCCACGTGGGCGCCTGCAACGGTGGTTCAAATTTTGGCTGTCTTATGGCGGACGTGCTCACACGAGCCGACTCTAACGGCCTATCACCTCGCCTTAACGACGCGGAAGCTTTAGCTCTTAAATTAGGGAATCAACAGGTGCGACAACTACATATAGGAAAGATCCAGATTGAACGCGACAGTAAGATTATCATCGACCACTTAAATAGGAAATCAAAATGCCACTGGGAGATCGAACTAATATTGTCGGATGTTCAAGTCCTGCTATCGACTTTGGAAGAAGTAGTTTTCTTCCATGTTCCTCGCATGGGCAATAGAGTGGCGGATAAGGTTGCACACCTTAGCCACTCTGCCCGAGGAGTCGATATTAAAAACGATCCAGGTCTCCTTGACCTCATCCGCAAGGATGATGCCGGGTAGGGTCAGCCCACCCGAATTCTTTCCTTATATAAAAAAAAAATCAAATGCAAAATTATTTATAATTTTCACATAGTTGGACCACATTTTATCAACTTTCATACTAAATTATCCATTATTTTTTTCTTTCATACTAAATTATCCATTATTTGAACATAAAATAATAATTATCCATAAACTATGTGAAAAATAATTATCCATTATTTGAACATAAAATAATAAACACTTTTTTTTGTATTTTGCACATAACATACTACTAGACCTGTCAAAACACAACCCGACCCAGTGACCCGACCCGAAAAATTTCCGACCTGAACCCGAAAATTTTGACCCGAAAATTTTTTTCGACCCGAACCCGAAAAACCCGAAATTTTCCAGGTAATCTGGGTTTCGACCCGGTGACCCGATTGACCCGGTAATTTTTACCCGATTGACCCGGTTGATTTATAATTATATATAATTAAAATTTATCACAAAATTATCAAATAATGATTTTTTAATTTAAAAAAGAAAAAATTGACAAACCCGAAATCGACCCGAACCCGACCCGAAACCCGATCAAACCCGAGTTCGAGTCAACCAAAAAAACCCGGAACCCGTTTTACCCGAGACCCGTTTTACCCGAAACCCGAAGTGACTCGACCCGAACCCGACCCGAATGACCCGTTTGACAGGTCTACATACTACATAACCTTCATTTCAAATATCCATTATTTTTTTTATATTTTGCACATAAAATAATAATTATCCATAAACTATGTGAAAAATAATTATCCATTATTTGAACATAAAATCATAAACACATTTCTAAATTTGAACATAAAATACGGAGTTCCATTTCTAAATAATTATCCATTTCTAAATAATTTGATGGTTTTCCAACTGGTTTCTTCAAAAAGTACTGGCATATTGTGGAACCATCAGTCATCAAAGCAGTTAAAAGTTTCTTTCTAAGCGGTAGGATCCTGAAACAAACAAACCATAAGTTCATAGCATTAATTCCAAAGATAGACAACCCAACCACAACATCTCACTATAGGCCTATTAGTCTCTGCTCAACAACATATAAAATTATATCCAAAATTCTAGCTTCAAGGCTCAAAAGGGTAATCCCTAAAGTAACTAATCCACTACAAAGCGCCTTTTCTTCAGGCAGATCAATACAAGATAACATCTTAATTGCAAACGAAATCTTCCACTCTTTCTCAAAGAAAAATGGAAAATCAGGTTGGATGGCTGTAAAACTTGATATGGAAAAAGCATTCGATATGGTCGACTGGAATTTCTTACTCTCCATTATGTCAAAATTTGGGTTCTCACCCAAATTCACTCTTTGGATCAAAGAATGCATAACCACAGTCACTTACTCGGTGCTAGTAAACAATGAACCCACTGAAATCTTTTTTCCCGAGAGGGGAATACGCCAAGGATGCCCGCTTTCACCATATCTATTCTTAATAATATCAGAAATTCTGGCCCGTGGGTTACAACATGAATCGGAAAAACCACAAAGCCATCTAGGAATCAAACTGACGCGAGGGGGAACAAAAATTCCTTTCTTAGCCTTCGCGGATGATATCGTCATCTTTGCATCAGCAACCAAAACCGGCTGCGACCAAATTAACAAAATTCTGACTGAATACTCAGCCATTTCAGGACAAAAGGTAAATAGGCACAAATCCCAATTCCAAACATCCAAAAACGTCACAACCACCCAGAAAAATCTAATAAAAAACGAGCTAGAAATAGCACACACCCCAAAAATGGGTACCTATTTGGGCTGCCCCCTAATAGAAGGAAGAATGACAAAGGAAGAATTCACAGAGCTACTAACAAACACTAAATCACAACTTCACAGATGGAAGGCTAATCGCCTCTCACAAGCAGGACGTTGCACTTTAATCAAAACAACGCTCGCAGCCAAGCTCTTACACATAATGCAATGCTTTATGCTACCAAAATCAATCCATACGGAACTAGACAAGATCAACCGAAACTTTCTCTGGAACAAGGGACCCAACCATAAACCCCTCATCGGTTGGTATGAGGTTTGCAAAACCAAGGAAAATGGAGGACTGGGGCTTCGCAGCTCGGAGGATATGAATACAGCTCTTCAAATGAAGTTGCTCTGGAAGATTTTAGCGGAACCAACTAGCCCATGGGTCAAACTAATTAAAGAAAAATATCTTAAAAACCAAAACATTCTCACATATCAAAAGCGAGGTACTTCTTCCTGGCAATGGACCCAGTTAATAAAACTACTCCCGATGTTTAAACAAGGCCTTAATTGGTCTATATGAGACTGCGCCTCTATCAAGTTTTGGCAAGACCAGTGGTTAGGCTATACTCCCATAATTTCATCTATCCTAGGAACCCAACAGATAGACGATACAATCAACATAAAACATTTTCTCAATGACAACAAAACATGGAATCAAGATAAATTACACGCAGAGTTACAAAACATAATTCCTAACAACCTAATTGAAACTATCAAGACAATACCAATACCACAACACATTCAAGTTGACAGACTCTATTGGAAATGGAGCAAAAATGGTTGGTTCAGCACTAAGTCTGCTATTGATATGATATATAACCACAAGAAACATGAAACATCAGACGCAAATTGGGTCTGGGGACTTGATATCCCCCCGAAAATAAAATCTTTCTTATGGAAAATCCTTAAAAACGGAGTTCCAACTTCTGTCAGACTAGCTTCTCGGCACCTGGGGATTCTGACAAACTGCCCCCACTACGACTCTTGCTATAAAGACCTATACCATTTATTATGGAACTGTCCTATTACGAGGGAGACTCTAATTGCAAATAACCCGGGCACATTTCGGAAAATGAATGGCTGTTTCAGCAAAGGCGAGCACTTGAACAACATACTATGGGAAATCAAAAATACAATTGGAAAAAAATGCTTTGAAGATCTCACCTTTGCTTGGTGGGGCATCTGGTACTTCAGAAACAAAACAGTTTTCGAAAACATAAACCCGGACATAAGACGCATGTTATCCTTTATAAGGGAACAAATATATGTTTGGAAGACATCAAATTTAAACAACCCAAACTACTGTAAAAACAGCAAAAAACCATCCACAAATGAGGACAAACAAAAATCTATATCAAAGAGAAAAAGAACCAAATGGGAACCTCCACCAATCGGAACACATAAGTTAAATTTTGATGGTTCGTTCTCTGCGGATGGTTTGGACTCTTATGGATTCATTATTCGTGATCCTGTAGGAACCCCAATTTTCTCCGGTAATGGACCATCTCCAATCAGTTCTGTCTGTGGCTGTGAAAGTTTAGGTCTCTGGAAGGGACTTAGGGCGGCGACAGAACTGAAAATAACAAATCTTATCATTGAAGGAGACAACTTAACAATAATAAAAAGTATGAAAGGTATGGGGAAGCCTACTGGGGACTCTGAAATGATTGTCTCGGACAGTCTAGTCTCCCTGGGCTTTTTTGGTTCTGTTGAGATTCGTCATGTCTTCCGTGAGGCAAATTCGGTAGCTGATCGCTTATCCCGTATCACTACCGCCTATTACGGTATTTGGACTCCAGATGACTCTCTGTTGCATAGTCTCATCCGTAAGGATGCTCTTGGCTGATAGAGCTTAGCTCTATGGTCAAATTTTTTCCGTTTCAAAAAAAAATAAAAAAAAATTGAACATTTCTAAATTTGAACATAAAATAATTATCCATTATTTGAACATAAAATAATTATCCATATGTAATTGGTACGAGGTTTCATTTCTAAATTTCACATTACTAAACCTACATTTCATAACATTTTTCTCTAAACCTATACTCTATATCTAAATTTCACATAACTAAACTCACATTTTATCTTGATTCCATTTATAATTACATTCAAAATTCCATCTCTAAATTTTACATAACTAAACCTCCATTTTATCTTGATTCCATTTATAATTGCATTCAAAATTCCATATCTAAATTTAACATAACTAAACCTACATTTCATCACATTTTTATCTATACTTACATTCCATATCTAAATTTCTAACAACTCACATTTAATCTTGATTTCATAACATTATAATCTATACCTATAATAACATAAATTTAACATTAAAATCTCGACATACCGCCTCTGCGGCTTGAGCTCGAGGATCCTCCAGCGGGGGTTGAGGTGGAGGCTCCTGCCACTCTTCGCGGTCCCTCGATCCACCAAGCAACTGGAATGGACGAGGAACCCACCATATATTTCACCATGTCTCATTCGAATCTCTCTTGACGACAATTACACCCGGGCTCCCAACGACGCTCTTGCAACTCGCTTTTGAAGGTAAATAGTGTGTGAGTGGTGTGTGTAGTGTAAGGGTGGGTGTGGCTATTTATATCTGATCGGCAACCCCTATGCCGACTTGGGCATTCGGTGTCGGCTCAGACGACGGGATGTAAAGCTGACAGGGATTCCCTGCAAGATTCCTGACGGTTCAGACAATAGGACGTGCCGACCTGGGCATTCGGCATCGGCTCAGACGACGGGACATTCCACAGTGGATGGGACGTGTGTCAGGTTGACCGTCCAATCTCGCTTAGACGATGGCAGTCTGTGTCTGCCGACCTGGGCATTCGGCATCTGCACCATTGTTGTCGGTCTGTGAGTTCGGCATCGGCAATATTCGTCCCGTTTTTTAGCATTCGACGTCGGTACCGTGCCGATAGCGAGATTTTCGCCGTGTCAATATATATATATATATATATATATATATATATATATATATAAATCAATTGTGTGCCTTCCTTTTATTGTAATATAGATTGGATATTTATAGACATTTATATATGTGATTTTTGATATTAGTAATCAATTGATTATCCACTTTCCTTTTATTGTAATATATTTGATATATTGGATGGATATCTTGAAATTAGAATTGGAAACAATCTTCTCCTACACACAATTATCAACCTTTAGGAGGAAGTGCCTCCTTTTACACCTATTGGATTGATATTTTGGAGATATTGAATTGGAGTATTACTTAGCCTTCTACACACACATATATATCCACCCGTGTGGATCATATCATCACCATACCGAGTCAATCTACTCTCACCTTCACAATGTCAGAACAATACACCATGTTCGATGTGATTTCTGTCTCCTCCATCATCAAAGTACGGATTATTCGAATGTATGCAAGGACATCTTCGAATATCCCCTACACGAAATTACCACTAGAATTGGTTCTCATCGATAAGAATGTATTTTACAATCTCTCCCCATCTTCATTCATTTACATTTCTTCAAATTATTTTCATTTATCTCTAACAATAATTTTTTTTACAGGGAACTCGGATTGAAGCCATTGTTCAAGGAAACTTGCGTTGGAGGTTTGTCGGTCGATTACATGAGTTTTCTACTGTTATCATCTCCAACTTTGGATGTGTGGATCATAAGGGATCATTTAAGCTCAGCGAGCATGAAAAAAGATTTTTTTTTCTCCCGAGAAACCACAATTGTCAAACCGTGTGATGCTTTACCAGGATCACCACATGATTTTTACTTTGTTGAATTCTCTATTGTTTTCTATCTACTATTATCGGGTTATATATGTATAAATATGTTTTTTTCTAAAAAGGGTCATGGTGCGGGCATGAGACTAGTTAGGTTTATGTGTTTAACCTGTAATGTACCATGTACCGTGTACCCGCATTTTTTTTTGCACTTATTTTAATTTAACTTGCTCCTGTACAACTGTGCAATGTGCTTTAGTTCACACAAATTGTGATTTGTGTGTGGTTTTTTTTTTCCAAAATTAGCTCAAAATCAAATTGATAAAATAAAATCGGTTCACTTGGGTTTAGAACCGAACCGAACCGGCTAAAAACCGAACCAAACCTATTTGTTTCGGTTCAGTTTACTTATTTTGGGATTTCGATTTTCGGTTCGGTTTGGTTTGACCAGGTTCGGCTCGGTTTTGGGCCGATGAAGTGATGAACAACCCTAGTACTGAAGATCTTCTACACCCCATGGTGAACCCTAATTATATATATATATATATAAAACAATGTTTAAAAATTTTTCTAAAAATTATATTTAACTTAGATACACCCATGTTCATATGTTTATAAAATTTTATCATAAAAAATATGTTTAAAAAATTATAGATAATGAAAATTTGAGTTATTTTAGAAAATATTTTTTCTATAATATTTTTGTATGATAAAATTTATAAACATATGAATATGTATATAAGTTAAATATAATTTTTAGAATTTTTTTAACATTGTTTTATAACAAAAATAATTTAGGGTGCACAAGAAAATCTTCACTCCTATTTGTGAGATGCTCCAAGTCTCCAACTAGCAGACTGAAACACATCATTCCAGAAAGAAAGCATGGAAACCATCAGTGCCAAAAGAGTCTCCTCCTTGAGAAACCAATTTTGAGAAATCTCTATCGCCTCCTATCTCTATCAACTGAGAAATTTTTTTGGGCAATCCTTTTTTTTTTGGCAAATCCCCCGTCCCCAATTCCTCTTTTGATCCATAATATTTGTGCACAATCCTTCGATTCTCTCCACCTCTGTGCCCAAATCGATCTGTTCATCCCGGTTTCGGGTTGGTCTGGTTCGATTTCTGCGGGTTGGTCGTCGGAGTTGGTGCCCTCTCCCCGACTTCTGTTTCGTCTCCGATCTGGGTACTCCAGAGCGCCTCTCTCCCCGGATCTCCAACTGGTGCGCGCAACCTTGGTGGGGCTAGTGGTGCTGCGATGGTGGCGCCCCTTGTCTCTCTTCCCCATCGGACTACTCCCAGCCTCGTCTAACCTTTGCCTGCCGATACTTCTTCCTCTCGCCGGCGTCATCCCCTCCTTTGGTTTGGCTTCGGCGGTCGACGTCGTCACCTGCGGCTAAGGCTTCTCCTTGAGTCCTTCGGGCCCAAGCTTCGGGTCCTACGGGCCCAAGGTTGAGTTTTTGTCAATTTTAATAAAATAGAATCTTTTTTTTAAAGAAATTTGCAATTATGTCTAAACCCACCCAAAAGGGTAGACAAAATCCCGAAAGGGTCTTGAAAAAATCCCGCAAGGGCTTGTCGATATTTTTGTAGGTGAAAGCTTGTTGGTGATATGTTTCGAGCAGTTTGCGGCTCTACTTCTGATGTTTCTAGGAGATCTTTTGCTTGGTTGAGGGGGGCGTGGAGTCTGTAGTCGGGTCTGGCTGGGGTCGAGGTGGTGCGCTCAGGGCGACTCCGTATCCGGGATAGAGTTTCCTTGGAGTTCGTCTGCATTACCCACAAGAGAGAGTGTCCTGCTGTACTACTGACCCGCGGTGCTTGGCTGCGTTCTTCGGCGGCTTCCTCAGCTTTTTGGGTGTTTGATCTTCTTGGAACGTTTTGTTGTAGAGTTTATTCCTGTTTGGTTCATGTCGCTTGTTATTTGTATTTCAGTTTTAGTTTTTTCTGATTAGACGGTTCGCCGTGTGCCGACTTTGTCGACCTTTCGATGAGTCAGGTCCGTCTGACCTTCGAATTTTTACCTAATAAAAAAAAAAAAAAAAAAAACTAGCAGACTGGAAGTGTGAACTGTGAAGCTCCAAAACAGGTCGTCTTGGTCTTCTACGCTCTGATTGTCCCTGCAAAATGCTCAAATTCGTCAATTCCGGCTTTCGATATCTCACCGGACCCCTCAGGCTCAGGATCAACACTGTCCCCTTCAAGGCCCTCCCGTTTATCACCCTCTTCTCTCAGCTTCACAGCCTCCCTGAGAGCTCCAAGCTCGCCTCCTTGCTCAGCGGGCTCGAGCTTCACCAACAAGGAGAAGAAGAAGACAACAAACAGGAACTACGGGCTTCATCGACGACGTCGTTTCATGTCCAAGAGACCACCCCCCAGTTGCCCGCCGAGCATGAACGAGGCGTTTTGGGGTCTTCTTGTCAAGAAAGTGTGCTTCAGATTTCCCATCCGTGGCCTGAGTGGGTGAATTTGATGGATTTGTTGGTGAAAAGAGGGTATTTTGATGAAATTGGAAGCCCTTTTAGAAAGGGCGAGATAGGTTCAGAAGCTAAGTATTCGAATTTGGTTCGCACTGCTTGCTTGAATTTTGGGCGGGATAGGGTTGATCTTCTCAGGTAACTTCATTGGTATTGATTATTGATACGAATTTACAATATCGATTCCATTGTATGTGTTGTTGAGTAATGCATACAACCTGTTCGATAAAATTACCAACCGAAGGATGTGTGTGTCTCATGATAACATATGCTAGACATGATTGATTGAGTGGAACTTTTGAGTTAGATCGCGCTACTTTAAAATTGGATGGTGAGATAACTGATTTACCGTGGCGTGGTAAAACTCTGTGTTATGATTTCGTGCAGCTTCAACTATCTTCTTGATAAAGGAAATCGAAGGATTTACAATTATCTATACTATAAATGTGTTCCTGTTATAACAAAAATGAGGACATGCCTGCCTCTTCCACAAATTCCTGTGCAGTGCCTTCGGAAAAACAAATGTTCTGTTTCTTTAATTGATGAATTTGGTACAGGCACATCTCGAGGAAGGATATACGGGTTATAGTGGGATTCCAGTGCCAAAGCCTTGACAGGAAAGTGGTTAACTCGGGGAAGCGTCTGAGGGCATATGTTGGCATTGATGAAGGAAAAGTAGGTGATTTGTTTCTCTTCTGTTTTTTTTGCACCCCTATTTTTTTCCTTTTCCCTGCTGTCATGGAGATTAGAAAGAATCATGGAAGTGTTGAGCAAATAATAGTTTTCTTCCAGATCATTCATTCCATAAGCAAAGACTTAAAAAAAGAAGAAGAGATCAACCATCGTAATGGAAATGGAGAAATTATACTTGAATAATTGCACCTTGTAAAGCTAAACTTAATGTAAATAAATCCGTCTAGGTCTGCAGCTCATGCAGTTTGCGAGGAAACTGTGATAGGGCATATGTAACAGTGTGTGAAGATGAAGCTGCAAGGACTGTGGATGTTATGCGGATCTTGCTAACCTATAGTCTTGATCATACTACTGGTTCAGTGGAGAAAGGTGAATGCCAGAACGACACTGTTGAGGAATCAGTGAGAAGCATACTCCGAGAAATAGTTGGGTTCTCTCCGGAGGAACTTGACTCTACTGTTAGCACAGAAGCAGATATAGGTGGCCGAAAATCTTTGAGAACGCAAGGGGATGGTCGCAACAGATTACCAATGAAACAAGGCGATTGGATTTGCCCCAAGTAGTAATGCAGAGCTCCTTTCCTGCCATCAATTTTGCTTTTCTTTTAATGTTCCAACAAGTACCTCATCTGATACGTGCATTGAATAATCAATAATGTGTCCTAGGTGCAATTTCCTGAACTTTGCTAGGAACATAAAGTGCTTGCGTTGTCATGAGTTATTTGAAGATCGAGTAAGACAAATTATTGAGGATCAGGATCAGGATCAGCTTCCTCTGAAAAAGGGAGATTGGATATGTGAAAAGTAAACATTTCTTGCACTTTTTCTTCTGGATCATTACTATTGTGATTTGTACGCTGTCATTGAATAATTTAATCTGGTGTTTTTACTTCTACAGGTGCCGCTTCTTGAACTTTGCGAAGAATTCAAAATGCAAGTTGTGTCAAGAGAAACCTCCAAAGCGGAAACTGGATCTTGGCGAGTGGGAATGCGACTCGTTAGTATCCCATCCCTGCTATCTGATTTTGATACATAACTAATTGGAATCTTGCAGAAGCTATTTTCTTTCTTGTACTCTATGTTAACTCATTGACACATTGGTTTTACCTTAGGTGCCACTACATTAATTTCAGAAAGAACACACTGTGCTTGAGATGCGACCACAAGCGACCAAAAGCATCAGCCTCATCAAATTCTTCAGATAACCACAATACCAACAGTCATGTAGATGGACGGAAATCTCTTGCTGAAAGTGACAGCAAGTCCCTGATGAGAGAAGGGGGGAGAATGCCGCAAAAGTCATGGCAGTTCGTGGATGAAAAGGACGAAGATGGATGTGATTCGAGTCAAAAGAGCAGTCTCAAGTTCATGGACTTCCCTATACTAGGAGGTGCAAGTACCTTATCTCAAAGTAAAGAGGAGAGAGAGAAATGGAAATCGAGAATGAGGGCGAGGAGCAAGCGTATGGCTAATGCAGAGGAGAAGAGCAATGGTTTGGGTTTTGCAGATGCAGAGAGGCCCGAATTTCTCGAGCTGACCGACGATGAAGAGATGGAGGGATGGTTTGGGCTAGATAAGGACTGAGTAGGCAGCCACGCAGTGAGCACAAAGCGAACTATTCTTTCGCCTTTTACTAGAGATAAGGACTGAGTTGTTGAAAAGCGGGCTTTGATCCAAGTAACATCGTTATGCTCCGGTTAGCTATCTCCATCCCCAGCAGCCAGCCATCAACTCAAGGGCTCTATTGGGAATCAATTTCAAGACGAGGCCTTGATCGTTGCATCCAACCCCGGTTGTAACTTGTAAGGTGATTGCGTCTTGTTGGTATTTGAAGCATATCATAAAACACACAATGCATTGAATTACCGAGTTTGTTGCTTGAGAAAAAGTAAAGTTTTCTCGGAGGCCTATCAAGTTATTGACGTTTGTGTAAATTTTAAGGCTATGTAGTTCGGGCAGTTCAACTGCTATCTCCATGTCAACTTGAACACAGCCAAAGATAATCATTATATATACAACATAAAATACTTTAGCGTGCTTTGGAAGATTGATTAATACAAACGGGCGTGAGAAAAATGATCTAAAAGGTAGTAAGTTATGCTGTATTATACACAAATTCAACTACATAAAATGTCTTGAAAAAATTATGCTCAATTTTATTAGAAACTATCAAAGCCAAACAGCAAACAGAGTCTACCATCGCTGGTCGGGTTGATTCACCACTTCTAGGAGTTTCAGCATCCATGAATCACACAGTTCCTGAAGGGTGAAGGATGGCATCTACGCATCATGTTCACCGAAAGTTCTTTTGTTTGGTCGGCAGCTGATGTTCCTGGAGTTTAGCTTCCTTGCAATAAAAACACACACTTCAAAGCTATATTTTGTGCCCTCTTCTTTGAGCTTGTCATTTACAAATTCCTTTGGTATGTCAGTACTGCAGAGTCTCCGAATCTTCTCAAGTGCTATTGGGTTTTTATAAGCTCATACCTGCAGTGCAGAAGGTGCATTCAAGTTACAAAAACCTATAGACATGGGAAGAAAATTTGGATAGTTAGGAACTTACAAGTTCGTATCAACCGATTCAAATGAAATTCACAAATGCCAGCTGAAATGAAATGCAATAAAGATATGTTTCAGCAGAACACTTGGAAATCCCTCTCCGAATTTTTACTTTTGTTGTACTGAAACTAAAGTGTTTTTTTTTAATAGGAAGCAACCAAAGTTGAAAATAGTATACAGTTAATGATGAGATTTGGTAACTTACAATTCCACATCAGGCCTTATGGCGCATAGAAAGGTTTGCATTGCCAGCATTTCCACTTCTGTTTATGGACGTTAACATGCCAGAAAATACCCTCTTGTCTCATTCCCTATATTTGGGAAATCCCTGCCTCACTGACATCCTTAAAGGATGGGGAGCGACCTCCCCATCCCATTCCCCATAAGGGTTGAGAAATGTTTTGTCCCACTGCAAATGCTTACTTCTGCTGCAAAGCATCTTGTATATTAGAAGACATCTTGTGAACACCAATTGTCTTGTAATCCCACACAATCTCAGACACTTCATCCTCAGGAAAATACAAGCCTTGATTTTTCACTGATTTACGCAGCTCGCAAAAGAACTTCGGGTCCTGTAGTTTGATGTATTCACGCAAAAGTTGCTCGTGATCAGGCACCCAATTCCGAGGGAATGGTGTGTAATCACAAGATGGGATCAGAGACATGTGAGAAAACTGAACACCTTCAATGGAATCAACAAGCCCCAGCCTCAAGAGGTCAGAATATTCGGGCGCTGAATTGTTGGTACTCTCTATCAAAGGATGGCTAAGGTTTCGTGATGCGATTGAATACACCTTTGCACGAGATTTAAGCCTGTACCTTGCTGCATATAACTTGGCCAGAGAGCTGCGGATCACATACGCACAGAACCCAACAACTTTCTTACGGTTGTCTGCGTACCTGTACCACTCAGCCATGGTCTCAAGGAGCTTATTCATCTGAGAATTCGTGTGCGCTTGACTCGAATATAGCATAGGAGTGCAAGGCAATGGTTCTGGATCCTTGTCACCCTTCAGCAACTCTAGGCGCCTGAACTGGCGAATACACCGTTGTAAGCTAGCTGAAACCGAAAGCAGCGTTCCTACACCCTTTTCGCTTACGATTTTACCACCTGTTGCAGTATAGTGCAGAGTTGGGTATATTATTCGCCGACATATGATGTGGTCCAGAAATTCAACTCCTCTACTTATATGTTGGATCTCCACCTTCGAGTTGTCGAAATTCAAACTGAATTTGTTCCTACAGAAATCAATCAACGCCCTCCTAGTTTCAACCGCAGCCTCCCTAGATCCTCGGATGCCAATCAAAAGATGGCCACCATAACGCACATAATCCATTTTCCGCGTCTTCTCCTTGCCGCTGGAAGGAACAAACTCGGGCCATGAAGGGTTGTGACAACTGTCATCAATTGAACTTCTCCATATCGAATCATGATCAGAGGGTCTGAAAAACCCGACTATCCTCCTTTCTAACATCTCATCTAGTTCATTCAGACAAACATTAGCCAGCAAAGGGCTAAGAATTCCACAATGCCCATAGTTGGGCACCTCAGCAGCTTCTTGAGGAGCAAAATCAAAGAATATCCTCAACCAATATGGATCAGGCTTTGGCTCATCCTCATTCAAAACCTTCTTCCTACTACCCTTGGGTTTCTTCTTCTTCTTCTTCCTATTGAACTCACTTCTCTTCTCACTCTCCGAGTCATTGTCGGCCTTTATGGGTGTCTTAAGTGCTGATTTGATGATTCCCAATACCTTCCTATCACTCACACCCTTCTCCAAGCATCCCATAACCAAATTCACATCAAGATTTTCAAAGATTTCAGTCAAATCAACCTTCAACAGCCAAAGATAACCAGCAAAGTTGCTTCTAATAGTCCTGATGACAGTATGAGGGTTCCTTCCAGGCCTAAAAGCATGAGATTTCGATGAGAGCCGGGGCTCGAAAATCGGTTCAAGAATCAACAACAATACCTCCTGAACGACGCGGTCCTGGAACGGGGATTCATTGGACTCCATCAGCTTCTGAAGCTTCCGTTTTGAGATCATGCTGAGAGGCTTATCAGAGGGACTTTGGAGGTAGAAATGAGTCTTAAGCATCCCCCACTTGAACTGGCCGGCGAGCACGGCGTTGCGGAGGGAGAGAAGATCGCGGAGGACATGAGAATGGATGGCGTTGCGGGGAGGGAAGGCGCCGGCGACATGAGCGACGGAGCGCTGGTAGGCCAGTATCCAGAGGTCGAATTTGGAGAGGAAGCCGGTGAGGTTGGAGAAGGACTTGGAAGTTGTAGGCGTTGCGAAGGACTTCACCCAGAGGTCTGAGCAGATTTGAATCGGATCCTCTGTCATCAGGGAGTAAGGATCTTGTTGCAGCTGTTGATTCTGCCATGGATGGGGTTGATATGGACGTTGTTTGTGCTTCTGATACAAGGAGCGGAAGGGGGTGAAGCGAGGAGAAAAACAGGTGCGCGGAAGGTGTTTGATGAAATGCCTAAATGACATGTTAGCGGAAATCAGGATTTGCTTCGTCAAAGAGACAAAGTGGCTTAATATAATAAAATATAAAAAAATATATACAACAAAGTAGCTTAATTTAAAGTTAAAATTATAAAATGAGGAAAAAATGTTAGTTACAAAATATATTTTGGTTTCAAAAGATAAAAAGCTACATTTACCACCTTAAACATTGTCACATTGATTAAAAGACTCGAAAACAATTGTCTTTAGGTCATTTTTCGCGTTTTATACATGAATGTATACATTTAAACTCTCTAAAATCAACCAAGGAAACAAAACAAATATTTGAAAAATACATATTGTTAATAAAAATAGGATCTTTAAAATCAAGTAGGATCGTAAGATCCTATCGATCCATTAAGATTCTAAAGATCCTATAGTAGATCATACACAAAAAAGATTCTATGCATAGATACGGATCGGGCTCCTGAGTAGGGTCGTAGGATCTTAGGATTCTAAAGATCCAGATCGGGATTCTAATAACAATGGTCACACCCTTCACCGCAATTTTATTTAATTATTTAACATGAAATTTTTTGGGAAAAAGTTTTTTTTTTTTAAATCTAAAAGCGTTGTATATATTTATATAGGCAATGCGGTTCGTATGTGTTCGTGTGGAACATGCGGAATGCCTTACTCTTTTGATGGAACTCCGTGAAGCGACTATTATGGGATTATCTTGCCTCGAGGTGGAGGGTGACGGCCTTTTGCTGATTAACGTCATGAATAGAACATGTCGGTGTCCTTTCAACAACATTAACGTCATGAGTAGATCATGCTTCTGCTGAGTTGGGAGCCACCGTTCGTCAGGACGTGCTTGGGCGGCCCCAAATCCTTGCCTTGTTTAAAAAAAAAAACAGGCCAAAAACCTTTTATTAGTACATGAGAATGCATCGGGGCAGGGCAACCCCTTGCATATTGATGTCTACTAAAATAGCCATGTTGAAATACACATTTTAGCTTCTTATTCTATACACTTTGCATATTTCGGGATGAGAATATGTCAAATTTATGTAATATGTGCTTATTTGCAAGAAATAGAGGTCTACATAAGTTTTTGTTTAATATTACAAAATTTGGAGCCATTCCGGGACAAAAACCAAGAAGCAAAGACGGAAGCTAAAGTCTTACTCGATATCGAGTACCTTTCCTCGATATCGACCAAAGAGTCCGGGCACAGCATGATCGAGGACAAGCCAGATCGAGGAACTAAAGACGAAGTCAACCCGACTCCAGGACCCTACTCGATATCGAGGAGTTTACTCGATATCGACAAAACTTGAAGTCATACCCGGAGTCGAGGAGAGCACCTGATCGAGAAGCCGAAGACCTAGACATACCGAGCAGCCCTTCCTCGATATCGAGTAGTTTACTCGATATCGACAACCCAACACCACATGTCCGAGCCATGTCGAGAACCAGTTACTCGAGAAGCCAGAAGCCCAAGTCGATGTCCACCTTTCCTCGATATCGAGGAAATTACTCGATATCGAGTAACACCTTTCTGGGCCGCGACACTGTTGGGCCTGTCCGATCATGAGTTGGGTTGCGAGATGTCCGAGTTCTATCAAGTTCTATCCGAGTCTATCAAGGTCTATCCATGAAAAGAAGATTTATCCACACATGAAGATATTTAGATAGTTTAGATATAATTCCTTTCAAGATAAATATTCATTTTAATTAAGTTTTATCTTTAGAAATAGATATAGATATTGCTTTCCTTGAATAGCAAGGATTAAGCCCTATAAATAAAGCCTAGGGGGCTGAGATTTTATTCATTCAATTTCAGAGATACAATTCCACATAGAGTTTTAGGAGTTCAAAGGTTTTAGGGTTTTGGCGTTCAACGAAAGTTGGAGTGCCGCGATTGTAAAGACTTTGAATATAGTCAATGCAATTTATTTCTTTTAAATCAATGTCTGCGATTGCGATGAGGCGCGAGTAGTCCACCCACTTCTAGGGTTGGGGCGAGCCCGACGATAGCCTTTCGTGTTTGAGGTAAATATCCGACCTTTATCATGTTTCAAGCATCTACTACCTTTTATGTGTTTATTACCCATTCAATGGAGATCCATGCTAACAAATTGGATTATAAACATAAAATCGGTAGATACAATTAGGGTGTCTTGAAAGAGTTGTCTAATTGTTGGAAAAGGCGAAAGCTTGGTCCTTCGATGCAAATCGCATGATTATCTATTTTATTCTTGCCTTATGCATACTTGGTTATTGTTGTTGCAAACCCCGATCTTGGAAGTTATATTCCACACATAGTTTATTTCGAAATCCCTCAAGCTTTGTTCTTTATTTATTTCTCTTTTAAGTTTCTGTCTCTTCGATATCGACTAACTTTGGTCGATATCGAGTACTGATATTCGATCGACGAAGATCGCTGTAGCTTCTGGTGTGCAGGTACCCGAGATCGACGAGAGCCTTCCTCGATATCGAGGAGTTTTACTCGATATCGAGTAACCACCGAGAGCTGCTACTGCTTTGTTCGACTTGCCTGGTCTTCTGTCGACTAACCCTAGTCAAAATCGGGTATTCTACTATCGATTACTTGTGAGATTCTTCGCTGCCTAGGATCCGCTGACACGCTTCCACGTGGATCGATCCTGACTTCCCACTGTTACATCGGGAGGAAGTCTTGTAATCATTTGCAAGGGACGGAATCTGGTTTGCCTTTATTTATATTTTATTGCAATTCTCGATTTTCTCCTACAACAAATTGGTGTCGTTGCCGGGGAAGCAATCATTCGCGCCTTAGGTAGTTAAATCTCACGTTTGCTTTGGGTTACTTCACAAGTGTATGCGCCGTTCTGGTCAACCACCTGAGTTTGACGGCTTAGACAAACCGAAACGCCTTCTACACATCCACGCTAAGCTAAAAAGAGCCATGGCGGCCGCAGAAACACAAGAACAGCTGATTGAGAGGCTTAGGAGAGAACTAGCCGCCAAAGATACCGCTCTCGCCACTGAGAGAGCAGGAAGGGAACAGGAAGCTGAGCGTGCGAGACAAGCAGAAGCTGAGCTTGCCCAATTCCTAACTAATGCAGAGGATTATATGCACCCGACTCTCGTCGTGCCTGAATCGGCCATTCTAATCCCTCAAAATAACTATGAAATTCGCACTCACTTCCTTATTGAACTTAAAAATAATGCTTTTCATGGAAGATTTAATGAATGCTCTCTTGAACATATTACCAATTTTACTGACATGTGTCGTACTCTTACTGAAGGTACTACTTTGGAATATGTCAAGATAAAGGCTTTCCACTGGTCTTTCGCTGGTCCTGCATTGAAGTGGCTAGAAGGACTAAAACCACGATCCCTCACAACATGGGCTCAAGTAGAGCAGGAGTTTCTCAACAAATTCTCCCCTCCTGCCAAGACAGCACTCATCCACCAGAAGATTACATCTTTCAAACAGAAGCCTGGGGAGCCGCTGGCAAAAGCATGGGAACGATACAAGGAGCTACTGTGATCTTGCCCTACTCATGGACAGCCACCCTATGTCATTCAAGAGATCTTCTTCATTTCTCTTGACCAAGTCCCTAAGGACATGATCAATCAGTATACTCGATATGAGTATCTGACGATACCACCAGCTGACGCATGGGGTGTACTCGACAAGCTCACCAACTACGATAACAAGTATGGGGCTACTGCAAACTATGATGAGAACTCCTATGCCAGGCCAGCTCCATCCACGCCTCTCTACGAGCCTTCGAAAGAGATTGACCCAGATGTCAGGGATCAGTACTACAGAGACCAGAATCGCAAGCTCCTCAAGCAAGTCAAGTATCTCTCTGTCAACCAGCCTTGCATCGAATGCGGATCACAGCAGCACACCACTACTGAGTGCCCACACACAGAGCAAGTCAGGATGGCAGAGACCCAGGAAGAGGTAGCTTATGCAGGGGGTCCCAATCGCAATATGGAGGATCAAAGGTTTTATCAACCACAATGGAACCAAGGTCCTCCTAGGAACCCCCCGCCATACAGAGCTCCAGGACATCCAGAAAGGGACCAAAAGAAGGATGATTTACAGCTCATCCTTGATGAGATGCGCCGGAATCAAGGCACTATCAACAATCAGTTCCAGAACATCAATACAAAATTTGGAGAGCTGGATATCTGGAAGAAGAGCATAGAGACCCAGATGGGTCAATTCGCGGCGCAGATTCCACGACCGACCAGGCAACTCCTTGGGCAAACAGAACCAAATCTTATGGGGAAAACCGGGCACGTCGCAACTATCAAACTCAGGAGCGGGCACCAATTACACGAGCCAGAGGTCGGAAAGCACCAAGACAAAGAAAAGTAGCAACTCGACACCGAGCAGCAGCAACTCGATGTCGACCAAACCTTGGTCGATACCGACAAGAACCAACTCGACACAGAAGGGAAGCCAAACCCAGACTCATCTGCGCAGCCCAGTAACTCGAGATCGACAACCGTTGTCGATATCGAGCAGCCCCTTGTCGATATCGAGTAGCCTCTTGTCGATATCGAGGAGAATTTGGCCGATGTCGAGGACTCTGCAACACCGCCGACAACTATTCTGGCTCCGAAGCAGAAAAAGACACTGCCTTTTCCTTCCAAAGCACTAAAGGATCTAACTGCAGGTAAGTTTAAACGTTTTGTTAATATGCTTCGAGAACTGAATGTCTCTATTCCTTTTACAGAAGCTCTGCAAGAGATGCCTTCTTATGTCAAATTCCTAAAGAAGATCCTGAGCAACAAGCGATCACTTTTAGAAATCGCTGGCGAATGCAAAATGCTCCACTTCCCTGAAAAGAGGCCCGATCCTGGTAAGTTTTCTATTACTGTAGGACTTGGACAATATAAATATGAGTCCTTGTGTGATTTAGGAGCAAGCGTGAGCATCATGCCCTTATCAATCTGGCGAAAGGTGACGATAGGATCTATAGAGCCTGTGGATGCCAAGCTTTTCATGGCAAACAATACAGTAGTCATCCCTACAGGTATGGTTGAGAATGTCCCTGTCCAGGTTGGTAAATTCTTTATTCCCGCTGATTTTCTTATTATAGACTGTGCTGAAGATCCTACTAATCCTATTATTCTTGGTAGATCATTCTTAGCTACTGCAGATGCCAAGATTCGTGTCAAACAACGATTGCTCACCTTCACCATAGGCGACGAGGTCTTAGATTTCTCCTTTGGCCCTGCAAAGGAGGAAATTTCATGGCTGGAGGTGAAAAGCATCAGCAACCACGGGACCAAGCAAACAACGGAGGAAGGCACCAAACCTCTACTCGACATCGACAACACTTCCTCGATATCAACCAAAGTGCTCCTCAATATCGACCAAGCTTCATCGACATCGACTTCCGCTGCTGCACACCAGACTTTCCAAGAGCCTAAGTATGGGGTCACTGTACTCGATATCGACCAGTCTTACTCGACATCGACCAAACCCAGCCCGAAGATTTTTCTGGGCCCGAAAAAGGTAAGTTTAGGTATGATTTCTACTCCTCCTCAGTCCATTAAGAAATTTATAAATAATTTAAGGGGAGGTAAGACCCCGTGGTGAGAGAATCTGCGGAGAATGAGAGCTGGAAAGAAGAAAAAGGAAAGAAAGAGGGATTATGCTAGCAACCACCTATCAGCTGAGCTTGCATACTACAATCAGGACCTAGATGATCCAGGAGAAGGGCCAAGCACCAGCGAGCCCCACATTGATGGTCCTTAAGCACCAACGGAGAAGTCGGCCTAGCGATTCTAAAATCTAGGGCATGTATATAAAACTTTTGAATTTTGGGACTTTGGAACTTTTGATTTTGGTTTTGGTTGTTGGTTTTTTAGTTTAGAATACTTCATGTGGAAAGTCTTGTCTTTGTGTGCAATCTAACACTTTTTAGGCCGGCAAGCATAAAAGGATCGCGAAAGGTGGAATAAGAAGTCCTTGAAAAACAGTCGAAATCGACTAGGCCAGTCGAGAACGACCAAGAGGAGCAGCCCACAGTTACTCGATATCGAGTAGGCCAACTCGATATCGACCAAGTCAGAAGGCTCCTCGACTTCAGCATTCCACTGGACGATGACAGCTTACTCGATATCGAGTGCGGTACTCGATATCGACCAATCCAGTTCCTCGACATGCCCTGTATTTGCTTTCCTCGACGCGTTATTTGGTGAGTTCCTTCCTTTACCTTTGTTTTTTTATTGATTTTATACAGTGGGGACACTGTATATTTTAAGTATGGGGTGGGGGAAGAACTCATTATCATTATTATATGTTTTATTCTTGCTTTTGGTTTTACATGGCGAATTTTGAGTAAATTTTAAAAATTTTGTGCATAAGGCTAAACTCAAAATTTTATGAGATATCTCCCATTGCTGGTAAATTGCCTAAAGAAATAGTATGAAATTGCCTAGTAAAGGGAAGTCACAATGAAGTGCATATTTTATTGAAAACCATAGAAGGAGGTAAATTTGAAATTGCTTTTGACATGTTGCATAATAAGAGGATGGAGGACTTTATATTTCCATATAATGCTCATATTGTTTATATTCCTAGCCTTACCTATGCTTATGCATCACAAAAGCCATATTATGCCTTATTTCAATTATTGCTCCACATGTTCCAAATATTTGTCATTCTTTACCTTATTTCCTATCCGGGGATTATGTTGAGAATAATGTTACATTATGGAGATGTTATCTGGTGTTTGTGTTGGAGTTTTGGCGGAATTGTTTGAAATATATGGAAAATTTAATGAGTGAAAGAAAATCCGATCAAAGATCGACCCTGCTCGCTGAGATAATAGTTTGGCGAGATGGGACACCAGGTGAGAAGTCCAAAGCACTAAGTATCCGGGGCCATTCATGACACCCATGTTTGCGACTCGCGAGAAGGCAGTGCTGAGGTTAGAGAGGTAAAAACATTATTATTGATAAAAGCAATATAAAAGGTGATGAATCTTATGAAGAAGGAATGTGGAAATTCAGGTTGAAAATACTCCATTTCCCCGGATCATTAAGCACCACATTGCCAAAAATTGCCCACCTTTAGCCTTTTACCAAATCTACTCCTTATTTGAGCTTAAATTAAAGTCCTCTTGATTACTGTTGCTTTGTCACATAAATTGTTTTTGCATAACCCTCCTTTTGTGAGTAGATGTTGCTTTTTGATTGCACATGCATGAATTTGTGACACTAGTACCTTTTCGAGGATGGTAATTGATTGCAGGGTCATATGTCAATGAATCTAAGATGTTGAGAGTTTTGAATTCTTCCCCTGAATGACCATCCAAGTTATTGCTTGGGGACAAGCAAGCTTAAATATGGGGTGATTTGATGTCTACTAAAATAGCCATGTTGAAATACACATTTTAGCTCCTTATTCTATACACTTTGCATATTTCGGGATGGGAATATGTCAAATTTATGTAATATATACTTATTTGCAAGAAATAGAGGTCTACATAAGTTTTTGTTTAATATTACAGAATTTGGAGCCATTCCGGGACAAAAACCAAGAAGCAAAGACGGAAGCTAAAGTTTTACTCGATATCGAGTACCTTTCCTCGATATCGACCAAAGAGTCTGGGCACAACATGATCGAGGACAAGCCATATCAAGGAACTGAAGATGAAGTCAACCCGACTCCAGGACCCTACTCGATATCGAGGAGTTTACTCGAAATCGACAAAACTTGAAGTCATACCCGGAGACGAGGAGAGTACCTGATCGAGAAGCCGAAGACCTAGACATACCGAGCAGCCATTCCTCGATATCGAGTACTTTACTCGAAATCGACAACCCCATCACCACATGTCCGAGCCATGTCGAGAACCAGTTACCCGAGAAGCCAGAAGCCCAAGTCGATGTCCACCTTTCCTCGATATCGAGGAAATTACTCGATATCGAGTAACACCTTTCTGGGCCGCGACGCTGTTGGGCCTGTCCGATCATGAGTTGGGCTGTTGGGTTGCGAGATGTCCGAGTTCTATCATGTTCTATCCGAGTCTATCAAGGTCTATCCATGGAAAGAAGATTTATCTACACATGAAGATATTTAGATAGTTTAGATATAATTCCTTTTAAGATAAATATTCCTTTTAATTAAGTTTTATCTTTAGAAATAGATATAGATATTGCTTTCCTTGAATAGCAAGGATTAAGCCCTATAAATAAAGCCTAGGGGGCTGAGATTTTATTCATTCAATTTCAGAGATACAATTCCACATAGAGTTTTAGGAGTTCAAAGGTTTTAGGGTTTTGGCGTTCAAAGAAAGTTAGAGTGCCGGGATCGTAAAAACTTTGAATATAGTCAATGCAATTTATTTCTTTTAAATCAATGTCTGCGATTGCGATGAGGCGCGATTAGTCCACCCACTTCTAGGGTTGGGAAGAGCCCGACGATAGCCTTGCGTGTTTGAGGTAAAGATCCAACCATTATTATGTTTCAAGCATCTACTACCTTTTATGTGTTTATTACCCATTCAATGGAGATCCATGCTAACAACTTGGATTGTAAACATAAAATCGGTAGATATAATTAGGGTTTCTTGAAAGAGTTGTCTAATTGTTGGAAAAGGCGAAAGCTTGGTCCTTCGATGCAAATCGCATGATTATCTATTTTATTCTTGCCTTATGCATACTTGGTTATTGTTGTTGCAAACCCCGATCTTGGAAGTTATTTTCCACACATAGTTTATTTCGAAATCCCTCAAGCTTTGTTCTTTATTTATTTCACTTTTAAGTTTCTGTCTCTTCGATATCGACTAACTTTGGTCGATATCGAGTACTGATATTCGATCAACGAAGATCGTTGTAGCTTCTGGTGTGCAGGTACCCGAGATCGACGAGAGCCTTCCTCGGTATCAAAGAGTTTTACTCGATATCGAGTAACCATCGAGAGCTGCTGCTGCTTTGTTCGACTTGCCTGGTCTTCTGTCGACCAACCCTAGTCGAGATCGGGTATTCTGCTGTCGATTACTTGTGAGATTCTTTGCTGCCTAGGATTCGCTGACACGCTTCCACGTGGATCGATCCTGACTTCCCACTGCTACATCGAGAGGAAGTCTCGTAATCATTTGCAAGGGACGGAATCTGGTTTGCCTTACTTTATTTATATTTTATTGCAATTCTCGATTTCCTCCTACAACACATATCGTCAAAAAGTATAGAGGAACATACTACAGGTGGGGAAACAAAATGTTGTAGCCCTAATGGAAGAGTAAGTTCGTAGTTTGCCAGCCAATCTGATGTTCGATTTGCTTCTTGGTACACATGTCGAAACTGGATATACCAGTTTTTGCGCAACACGTCTTGACAAGAAGAAACCAGGCTATGCAAAGGGTGAGTGGATAGGAGATCCTTATGAAGGAGCGAAATAATAGTATTCAAATCAACCTCTGCTTCAATCATCATATAACCCCGCTGCCATGCAAGTTCAAGTCCATGAAAGACCCCCAAAGTTCAGCTGCAGGAACCGAACAAGATCCCAAATTACATGCAAATCCGAATGTTATTCCCCATCAGAATTACGCAAGAGCCCTTCTATTGCTGCCAGATGGGAGTGTTCATGCATTAGACAATCGGTATTGATTTTTATCCAGACAACACGAGGGGTTTCCCAAGCAATAAGCGCTTCATGCTTACCTTTGTGGGGAAATGAAGAGAAATGGTTAGTTGTTGCAATCTTGAAGCTTTGGATCTGAGCAAGGACAAAGTTCCACTTATCCGATGGTGCTTTTCCATCGCTGAACACCCTAGCATTTCGCCCCTTCCAAAGCCACCAAATTAGGGTGACAAACAACATATGCCAGTCTTCACCCAGAAAAAAAGTGGCTTGCATACTTAGATTGATCGAGATCCATTCATCAATTTGAACTTCAAAAAACAATAAAATTGACATGGAACAAACTTGTGGTGGGAGCAAAATGTTCCATACCTACGATGCATGCACGCAGTCCCTCAGGACATGTGCCATAGATTCATTTGTCATTCTGCAAGAATGACAAATGTCAAGGCAATATAACATTTTTAAATGATAACATTTTTAAATGATATAACATTTTTAAATGATATTTGAGACAAGAGTGCTATTTAGCTCAAGTGGTAAAGGAATGAATGAGAATTAAAAGGTCTTGGGTTCAAATCCCAACTCCTTTACTTTTTAGGAGGAGTTTGCAAAATGTCCAAACAAGTTGTCTCAGATGGTGAAATATCCACACTTTGGGACAAATTGGCGGATTGTTCATCTTGCCAATAGCAGTTTTATCATCTTGCACCCACTCTTTTTTTCTTTTTCTTTTTCTCTTTCTTTCTTTCTTTTTTACATTTTGTCGTGCAAAAATAAGAGTATGTTCTGCATGTGCAAATATAAACGTATGTTGTGCAAATATGACCCAAGTCTAATTTATTTATTTATTATATTTATTTATTTTTTTAAACATTTTGTCGTGCAAATATAAGAGTACGTTGTGCAAATTTAACCGTAAGTTTTGCAAATGTGACCCAAGTCTAGTGTTTTTTATATTTTTTTAACATTTTGTCGTGCAAATATAAGAGTACGTTGTGCAAATATAACCGTAAGTTGTGAAAATATGACCCAAGTCTAGTTTTTATTTTTTATTTTTTATTTTTAACATTTTGTCGTGCAAATATAACCGTAAGTTGTGCAAATATGACCCAAGTCTAGTTTTTTTTTTCCATTTTGTCGTGCAAATATAAGAGTACGATGTGCAAATATAATCGTATGTTGTGCAAATATAACATTTTGTTGTGCAAAATATAATATATTTTGTTGTGCAAAATATAATATATTTTGTTGTGCAAAATATAATATATTTTGTTGTGCAAAATATAGTATAACACATCCCTCGCTCCGACCGCTCCTCGATCCCTCGCTCCGGCCGGTCGACCTCGCTCGCTCGCTCGCTCGCTCCGGTGGAACAGACGGAGATCTGAGAACACAAGAACGATCAGGAAATCAACAGGAAGGGATAGATTCTTAGCTAGGAGTTCACGATGAACCCGAATCTGAGCTTACCAGTGCATATGAATCAACTTGGGAACCAAGAAAAGTCGATCCGAAGGGAAATTGATGAAATTGGGATTTCAGACTTTAAGAGGATTTGAGGTTTTTATTTGTATTCTGGATAAACTGAAAATGGCCATGGAGGCGATTGCATAAAGGAGACAGGTTCGAGGAAGCTAATTTCCTGAATTGGCTATTTTGCAACCAAAATGTGGGATGCATCCCAATACTGAAAATGGATCACGGACCATACAAAAGCCCAAGAGTTCTTTATTTGAAATATAAACTTAAAAACAGGCTAACCCTGTTACAATACTTCCCCCTTCAGAAGATCCTTTCCCCCAAGGATAACATCTGTAGGCTTTCATTCTTCGAATTCTGGGTACTTGGCGATGAAATCGTGGTAAAACTCCCACGTAGCTTGCTCAGATGGAAGGCCTTGCCATTTGATGAGGACCATAGTAACTGCTGCATTGCCCCGCCGAGCCATACGACGCTCTAGCACAACCTCTGGCACTTTGTCTTGTCCCAAATCAAGCACAAATTGAGGTAAGAGAGGGCTCAGGGGGGAGGGTGGGTTGGGGCAAAGCTTGAGCTGGCTAACATGGAATGTATGATGTATGGTTGTTGAGCTTGAGAGCTTCAGTTTGTATGCAACCTTCCCGATCTTGTCCTCAATCTGAAATGAGCCATAGAACCTCGGGGCAAGCTTATGAGGAACTCTAGTTTTCACCGAATGTTGCCTATAGGGTTGTAATTTCAAGTACACAAAGTCACCAATGTTAAACTGTCGGTGGCTTCGATGATCATCAACATATTGTTTCATTCGGTTTTGAGCCCTTAGGAGGTGAAACTTCATCAGATTGATAACCTCATCACGCTTCTGCAGGCTGCGATCAACAATTGTAGAGGAGCTTTCACCCGGAAGGTACGGCAGGTGGAGAGGAGGTACCTGACCATACACAATTTCCAAAGGGGTGGTATTGATTGAGGTATGATACGAGGTGTTGTACCACCACTCAGCCAGAGGAAGCCATTTTGACCAGCTATGTGGAGTGTCTGCCATCATACATCGAAGATATGTCTCAAGAGTTTTGTTGGTGACCTCTGTCCGGTCATCAGACTGTGGGTGATACATTCTGGAGTAGTTCAAATCAGTTCCATGAACTCGAAACAACTCTTTCCAGATCTCTCTCAAGAATATTGGGTCACGATCGCTAATAATGGACTGAGGAACCCCATGTAGTTTGAACACATTATCCAAATACACTTGAGCCTTATCAAGTGTTGTATAAGGATGAGAGAGGGCGAGGAAATGGGCGTACTTGCTTAGCCGATCGACCACCACCATAATTGTATGCTTGCCAAGGGAATGCGGTAATCCTTCTATGAAATCCATACTGACCTCAAGCCAAACTCCCCGTGGAATAGCCGTTGGCTGAAGAAGACCCGGGCTCGTAGCTTGATCATATTTATTCCTCTGGCAAATTAAACACTGTCGAACATATTGCTGAACATCTTTTGTCATGCCCCTCTAGAAGAACAGAGAACAAACCCTTTGTAAGGTTGCATCTCGGCCTAAATGACCACCTACTGGTGAGTCATGTAACCACTTCAGAATATGAGATTTAACCTCATTATTATTACAAATTACTAACTTTCCTTTCCTTCGCAGCTCACCATTAACAAAAGTGAACTGAGGATGGGATTGTTTATCCACCTGGAGATCAGCAATTAACTGCTTTAATGTGGAATTGGACTCCCATTGACGCTTGATAGCCTCATAGAACCCTTGATGGGGTTGAGTAAGAGTAAGATGTAAGAGTTGAGTGCCACATTTGCTGGAATGGTGTTGACACCCTTTATTCAAGCAAGTACTTTAACCCTTGATGGGCTTGAGTATTTTCAACCCCTTTCTTGTATTGAATTTCGTAGTTAAACCCCATTAGTTTGGAAAGCCACATTTGCTGGAATGGTGTTGACACCCTTTGTTCAAGCAAGTACTTTAAGCTTTTCTGATCCGTCTTTATAATGAAAGGCCTATGGGAAAGATAAGCACTCCAAGTTTGCACAGCATGAACAACCGCAAACAATTCCTTCTCGTACACCAAGAGAGATTGCTGTTTTGGACCCAGAGCACGGCTAATGAAGCATATGGGGTGATGATCCTGCATCAGGAAATCATCAATACCAAGTTTCGAAGCATCAGTTTCAACCACAAACGTTTTGTCAAAATCAAGGAGAGCCAAAACAGGGGCTGAAGACGTAGCCTCTTTCAACTAATCGAAAGCCTGAGCTGCATCCTGTGTCCATACAAAACCATCTTTCTTTAACAGCGAGGTTAGTGGCAGGGAAATCACACTGTATGCCTTCACAAATCGTATGTAGTAATTTGCTATGCCAAGGAAACTTCTCAACTGTTTTTGTGAAGTCGGCACTGGCCACCCTTTGATGGCATCAATCTTGCTAGGATCCGTGCTCACACCCTGGGCTGATATAAAATGCCCTAAGTACTCAACTTTAGTAGCACCAAACGTACACTTAGATGATTTCAAATACGGCTGTTGGGATCTCAGGATATCAAAAACTGCATGCAGATGATGAATATGGTCATCCCACTTCTTGCTGTACACTAGAATATCGTCGAAGAAGATGAGAATAAACCTCCGTGCTACCTCTCTGAATACATGATTCATCAAGGATTGGAAGGTGCAGGGTTCATTCGTTAGACCAAATGGCATGACTAGATACTCGTAATGTCCATCGTGTGTCTTAAAAGCGGTCTTGTAAACATCATTTTCCTCCATTCTCATAAACATCATTTTCCTCCATTCTCAACTGATGGAATCCTGAGCGGAGGTCCAACTTCGAGAAATATTCAGCCCCTCCTAACTCATCAAGGAGGTCCTCCAAAAGAGGTATTGGATACTTATCTTTAACCGTTTTTTGGTTCAAGCCGTGATAATCCACACACATACGCCACAAATCGTCTTTCTTTTTAACCAACACCACCGGGGAGGCATACGGACAGGTGCTAGATTGGATCATACCTTGACTAAGTATACCTTCACAAGCCTTTCAATCTCATCCTTTTGCAGAGCTGAATATCTATAGGGATGTTTTCTTACTGGAGACGCACCCGGAACCAAAGGAATTTGATGATTGAACCCCTCACGAAATGGAGGTAATGCCTCAAGTTCTACAAACAAATAAGAATACTCATCCAGTAATGACTGCAGCCGGCTATCACTGACAGTATCCTCCCTTTTAATGTTAATATGGCTCAACTGTAAGTCATCCCCTGTACTATCATTACAGACCTGTATCAAGGATAATTGTGGTCCTTCTCTAAAAATCCTGTTGAGGTTGCTCCCTTTTACTAGCTTGCATTTGAAGTTGCTCCCCCCACGAATGACATGTTTCTTTCCCTCCTATGTGAACTCCATTCTCGTCGTAGTAAAGTCCCACAGAATGGGACCCATAGTGGTGAGCCATTGGATCCCCAAAATCACATCGCAACAACCCAAGGAAAGGATCATAGCATATGCTCTCATCTCATAGCCTTGCAATATCCATTTGAAGTTCTCACATTTGAACTCTACAACCATTTTACACCCACCAGCCACACTCACAGTTGAAGTATCAATCTTCACTAATGGGCATCTGAGTTCCTTGGCCCAAATCGATGAGGATGTGCAACTTCCATTTGCTAAGTTGACCCACTACACGCATATAATGATAACTATCTGTACCCTTCAAAGCATTGAGGGATACCCGGGCTGCTGCTGCTATCTCATCCTCTACCTTAGACTCCTTGATCATTGCTTCCGACTCCTCAATCTCTACAGAGCACTCATCGTCGTCATCTATCACAAAAATTTGCTTTCGATGCTTCAAATGGTGGCCTGTTGTGTATGGTACATCACAAAACATACACAATCCCTTGCCATGCCTTTCTTGCATCTCCTCTTGCGAGAACTTCTTGGCTGGCTTGGCTGGAGTCTCAAGGATAGGTTTTGATGGATTAAATGGAGCTCTATGGTAGGGAGCTTTACTAGGTTCGTGGGTAGTAGTGTTTGGCTTGTGGAATGAGGTAGATTTGGTGGGATAGGCCTTTTGTGGTGTTGGTTGGATGGTGGATTCATATAGCTAGGCTAATCGTGCAGCTTCACCCAACGAAGTGGGATTGAACTGTCGGGCATGTGTTTGGAGGTGTGGGTAGAGATTGGTGAGGAATATACCGAGCTCGTGTTCTTTAGAGAGATTCACCCTGTTCAGAGCACAATCAAACTTGCCTAAGAATGCAAATACAGATTCGGCTTGTTTCAGATTCACCAACTCAACAAGAGGATCATAAAAAAGCCTCCCAAATCTAGCAGAAACCTCTGACACATATTCATTCCAAGGGGGATAACGATCATACCTTCCACGGATGAAATTATGGTGCCACTGCAAGGCTTGGCCCTCCATGTGAAAAGATGACAATCGCACCTTCATTTCTTGTGCTATGTTATCGAGATAAAAGAACTTCTCACATTTGGACACCCATTCTCGCACCATTTCACCAGTGAACTTAGGGAATTCAGCCTTAGAGAGCCTAATGGCTAAACTGCCTAGATGAGTCTGATGACCCGAACCCAATTCGGTCAGATTGCGATTTGGGGTGGATGAGCCCGAATTTCGTGGATCCGACGGATTTGGTATTGGCACCACCGCATACGAGCTTCCTTCCGCCGAACTGCCTTCTACCACCTTAGATCCATGTGAGGTACACTTCGGTGGTTTCCTATTGTTTAGTGCCATCAGCAAAACCTCGATGCGATTCAATCGTTCATCGTTTAGCTTTTTTCGCTCATCACCTCTCCGGCAAAGCTCGTCGTTACCTGTTTTCATGGATTCGACGCTCGTTGCTAATCCTTCCATCTGAATAGCCAGATCGTTGAGTGATTGTTGCCGCGTTTCATTCACCATCTCTACACAGGATCGACCGGTCACTCTAATACCAATGGAACAGACAGAGATCTGAGAACACAAGAACGATAAGGAAATCAACAGGAAGGGATAGATTCTCAGCTAGGAGTTCACGGTGAACCCGAATCTGAGCTTACCAGTGCCTAGGAATCAACTTGGGAACCAAGAAAAGTTGATCAGAAGGGAAACTAATGAAATTGGGATTTCAGACTTTAAGAGGATTTGAGGTTTTGATTTGTATTCTGGATAAATGATAATGCATATTTTATATGGTCATTTATAGAGGGTCTTAGGTATATTAAGTATTCATATTGCATTCTTAATAGGCTTATTCATATTCTTGATCATTTGGTATTTAAAGTTCGGAATCTACGGTTTTTAGTGTTTATTTGTAGGTCTTATGATTCGGACTCGAAAGGTGGAGAAAGAATGGAGCAAAGTGAACAAAGAAGAGCTAAGAAACAAGAGCGAAAATGGAGAACATGGAGAAATCCCATTTTTAAGGTTCTGAGAAGTTGGAATTAGCTTCTGAGGTCATCATGAGAATCGTAGTGCTTGAAAAGAGTTTTCCAACGCATATTCATATGCATCAATCGGACAAAGGATGTCTCCAAAAAGTGTGTTACAAGTCCAGTCTGCCGAAGCTGTCAGCACTGTACGGACGGCGCCCGCTGCCCTTTCCACGGCGCCCACCGCCTCGTCAGATCCGGACTTGCGATACGCGTCCCAATCTACCTTTATGGGAACTTTTAGCTATCTTTCCTAGGGTGTTTTGGCCGACACCTTTGGCCTATATTAGGTTATTTTCAGTAGTTTTCATTCATTCAACTATTACTAACTAAGAGAGATGAGAGGATTGATATTGAGAGATCCAAGGTAAGTCATGAATACCTAGGCTTCTCGTGGTTTTGTCTTCGATTCAAGACTTGGTTGGTTCGTGAGACTCAATTTCTATATTATTCCCCATGTTTATTTCATTGTCCTTGCGCTGATTTATATTGTTAATTTTACTTTAATTTGCATCTTTGTAGAATTGCATCACCCTAGGGTTTTAATTGATTTGCGACAATAATTAGAACTATTTGTAGCAAGCATAATTGGGAGATTCCACGAGGATGATCTGGATTGTGTAGGGCAATGACAGTTTGGGTGACCTTTCTGCCGATAATTAAGGATTGTCATCTCCGCGAGGAATGTCAATCCTTATACACCAAAATCGGAATAAAGATTGAATAATCAGGAATTGAGTCAAGGAACGAATAAAATCAACCATTGTTGCGAATTGTAGATGAAACAACACTCTTCTTTTATCTTTTATTCGTTCTTACTAACATTCATCATACTTCATCTATTTCTCTTCTTGCCTATTTACGTTCAAACTTTCTCTTTACTTTCAAATTGATAAATACACGTACATTGCATTGGAATACTTGGTTCTCCGTGGGTTCGACCTCTTACTTATCCGCTATACTAGTTTACTAGTTGTTTTATTAGTTTGGGTTATTATCTTTGGCGAGGTGAAACACACGATTTACGTTCAAACTTTCTCTTTACTTTCAAATTGATAAATACACGTACATTGCATTGGAATACTTGGTTCTCCGTGGGTTCGACCTCTTACTTATCCGCTATACTAGTTTACTAGTTGTTTTTATTAGTTTGGGTTATTATCTTTGGCGAGGTGAAACACACGACATTTCCTCCCACCAAATTTTGGCGCTGTTGCCGGGGAAATCAAGTTTATTTCTTTGTTTTGTGTATTTGTTGTTTTTTGTTTATATATCTAACCCTGTTGTGAACCTATCTTACGGTTCACAATACCCCGCTACTAATTTTCTTCAAGATGTTGATCTTATATCAAGACCAAAGAGAATATTTTCACCATTACTTCAGAAGAGTGCAAGAATTAGTGAGCGAGCGTAAATCACGGGGTATCCATGATGATGAGAGAGATATGGTTCTTTGCGTTTATACAGGCGTAAGGCCCGAAATGCGAGAACTTATCGATGACATGGGTGACGATGGTTTGTGCAACCCAGGACTGTGGGATCTTTTCCACGACCTGGCTGACGAAGCATTGGAGGAAGAACGGAAGGAAGTGGCCGAGAAAAATAAGAAGGATGGTTGTTCTGCAGAAGCGGTGCTCGCTGCCCCACAACCGCCGCCCACTGTGATTTCTGTTGATGACCCAGATGGAAGTGGAATTGAAGAAGGAAACCCGACGACCATTGAAATTGAATCGCATGAGTCCACGCATGAGATTTCATCTATTTTGCCCTCTCCTTCATCATCCCTTACACTGTCTTCTTCATCGTCTTTTATGCCTACCTCCCCATCATCCATTGTGCCTTCTTCTCCATCATCTGTCGTACCTTCTGTGCTCATCTCGATCGCGTCAATCACAGAACCAATTCCAGAGCCGATTTTTGTGGCTCCTGAGCAAGGTAATGAAATTTCTAACATTTTTGTGATTTATGATGAATATTTTGACCCCTGCGAGCATTACTTTTACAAGACGCCAACGGAAATGTGTTGGTGGCTGAATATCAATTTCACATAGAAATTGTGTAATTACACAATTTCTAACTAATCGTATCAATTAAATTTACAATTTTGGAATTTACATTATCTTCAATTGAATCACTCTACTTAATCAGATCAATTTCATTCTACCTAATCAATATACTCGAGAGATCATCAAGTATATATTTTACATTACCTTCAATTGAATCAATTACTGGAATCAAATTTGGAAGGTTAGAATTGCGGAAGGCAGCAAAGCGACGTCAACGGGGAGCCGAGGAGTCTAGTCATCTAGTGAGCATAGATCTCTCGAGTACCGACGACGACTAGAGGAGGGGGGGGGGAGAAGTGGTGAATTGGTATGGAGAATATTATGTCATTTATTCTCCATGTTATATTTAGTTTCCTTCATATGTCATTTTCCCTTACATTGTGCTTGTTTTGTAATAAAGGGACAAGTTTTCCATGTGACTAGCACATGACTTGCCACCTATATAAACCTTTCCTTAAGTAGGGTTTTGGGATTGGTGAAATGAATACAGTGGCGGCTATGATGGCCTTCTTTTACATATTCTGATTTGCTCATGAAATTTGATCAAGAAAAGTGATTGTTCTTGTTGCCTTTGTTGTTGTGCTACTTATTTTGCTGATAAATTAGCTCCTATTGCATTGTTTTTCATGGTATCAGAGCTTGCAGGTCGATCTTGAGGTAGACGTCTTGCTCAGCTTGTCTTAACGGCTGTATGTTTAGCATTGGAAACAATACAGAATTGGAAGGAAGATCAACTAAAGACATGGCTACACAAGGTAACCTAGGTGATCCTCTATTCTTATCAAACTCAGATCACCCTGGGGCACAACTTGTTGATGTCCCTTTTGATTGGTCTAACTACATGACATGGAGCCGTGGAGTCATGATGGCTCTTGGGGCCAAATGTAAACTCGGTTTCGTTAATGGTTCATGTGTTAAACCAGTAGCAGGCTCTTTTACATATTCTGATTTGCTCATGAAATTTGATCAAGAAAAGTGATTGCTCTTGTTGCCTTTGTTGTTTTGCTACTTATTTTGCTGATAAATTAGCTTCTATTGCATTGTTTTTCATGGTATCAGAGCTTGCAGGTCGATCTTGAGGTAGACGTCTTGCTCATCTTGTCTTAACGACTGTATGTTTAACACTGGAAACAATACAGAATTGGAAGAAAGATCAACAAAAGACATGGCTACACAAGGTAACCTAGGTGATCCTCTATTCTTATCAAACTCAGATCACCCTGGGGCACAACTTGTTGATGTCCCTTTTGATGGGTCTAACTACATGAGATGGAGTCGTGGAGTCATGATCGCTCTTGGGGCCAAATGTAAACTCGGTTTCGTTAATGGTTCATGTGTTAAGCCAGTAGCAGGCTCTGTTGATTTGGAAAGGTGGATCAGAGCCGATTTCATGGTCAGATGTTGGCTCTTAAACTATATGAGTAAGAATATTGCAGAGGGCTTTATGTTTGTTGATTCATCTAAAAGCTTATGGTATGAGATTCTGGAACGTTTTGGACAATTTAATGCTCCCCTTATATTCCAGATTAAGAAAAGGTTTGCTAATGTTGTTCAAAGCTCTATGAATTTAGCTGATATGTATAATGTATTTAAGAGAGGATGGAAAGTGCTAGAAAGTGTACCAGAGTGCAGTTGTGGAGTCTTGAGTGCTTGCACATGTGATCTTAAGAAGAATTTGACAGAAATAGAATCTAGAAATAGAGTTATGCAGTTTCTTGTGAGTTTGAATGACAATTTTGATGCAGATATAAATCAAATCTTAGCCACTGATCCCTTTCCCTCTATAGGGAAAGCCTATTACATTTTACAGCAAGTGAAAAGGGGTAATGAGGCTTCTAATGGGACATCTGGATCCTTTGCCCTCTATAGGGAAAGCCCATGGTATGTTAAACAAGAGGAGAATGGATAAGCATGTGCACATAGGCCTACCTGATGGCTTAATCAAAATTGTGACAGAGATTGGTAGCTTATAGTTGACAGATTCTGTTACTCTTAATGATGTTTTAACAGAGATTGGGAAGTTGCTTGATGACACTGATCTTGTTGCTTTATTCACGAGAACACATTGTGTTCTCAAAGAGGCCTAAATCCAGTGAAGAAGTTAAAAGTTATTTTAAGAGTTGTAATAAAGTTAGCTTGAGTGTAGATGTTGTTCATTCTAGGCTTGGACATAGCTCAGTGTCAAAACTGAAGCATTTGAGTATGTTTAACTCTTCTATTCTTGAGGATTTCCACTGTGAATCTTGCTCTTTATCTAAACATCATAGGCTTTCTTTTCAAAGGAGTCTTAATATGGCCAGTAGGCCTTCTGATTTAATACACATGGATTTGTGGGGACCTTATAAGTATGTCACTTATAATGGTTGTTCTTATTTTCTCATTGTGCTTCTGTTGAGAAGCAAACTGCATGTGTTTAAAGCTATTGGTGATTTTTTTGCTTATGTGAAGAATCAGTTTGAATGCTCAGTTAGGCATGTCAAAACAGATAATAGGACAAAATTTGTTCAAAGGCAATGCTTGGAGTTATTTGCATCTGAAGGCATAGTTCGTCAAAAATATGTTCCTTACACTCCCCAACAGAATGGGAGAGTAGAAAGAAAACATAGACACATTGTTGAGACAGCTAGGTGTTTGAGAATACATGGTGGTTTGCCTATCATGTTTTGGGGAGAATGTTTGTTAGCAGCAACTCATTTGATCAACAAACTCCCTACTGAAATGTTGCACTGGTCTACTCCCTTTGAGAAATTATTCAACAAACCTACAGAATATGATGAATTGCGTGTGATTGGATCCTTATGTTATGCTCCAGTTGCTCAGAGAACCAGATACAAAATGGGTCTAAAGGCAAAGAAATGTGTGATGATGGGATATCTCTTTGGGAAAAAAGGATACAAATTTTGGGACTTGACAAACAAGAGAATGTTTGTGAGCAGAGATGTAATTTGCAAGGAAAATATATTTCCTTTTAAGACAACTTTAGATGCTATAAGTATGAACACGCTGATGAGATCATAAGCAGCTTGCTTTTAGTAAATCCAGCTAGTGAGGATGACCCATTTCCACAACAACAACAACCATTACAAGGGTCTCTTATTCTAGCACCTGAACATGGTACATCACAGAGTGGAGGTAGTTCAAGTAGGCAGTCACAGGTGTCAGATTCCTTGCTCTTAAATGGTCATAACAGTCCCATGACAGCTGAAACTTTACAAGATCTCAATGAGTTTCCTCCTCTAGAGATCTGTTAGAGAACATGTTAGGCCTAGAAGATTGCAAGATTATGTATGTCATTGTCAAGGCAACAAGCACAGAGAATCTCTTTCTCGGTCATTCTTGGCAGAATGTATTAGTAATGAAGGCATAGTTGATACATAAGTGGTCAATTCTTTTGCTCTTATGGTGAGTGAACCAGAGCCTTACAATTACAAGCAAGCTGCTCAAAATCCTTGTTGGATTGAAGCAACGAGTCTAGAGTTGGAGGCTCTTAGAAGAAACAATACATGAGAGCTTGTTGATGTTCCTCTTCGTGTTCTATTGGGAGTAAATGGGTTTACAAAATTAATTATAGACCTGATGGGTCCATTGAAAGATATAAATCAAGATTAGTGGTAAAGGGGTATAACCAAATCAAAGGGAAGGATTACAAGCGCACATTCGCACCAGTGGCAAAATTTGCTACTGTTCGAATTTTGATTGTTGTTGCAACTGTCAAGGAGTGGCCCCAATATCAGTTAGATGTCAACAATGCTTTTTTGCATGGAACTCTAGAAGAAGAAGTTTATATGCATGCTCCTTAAGGATTTGTTACAGTTAAGCCATGGTAGGTTTGTAAGTTAAAGAAATCAATCTATGGATTGAAACAAGCTTCGAGGCAGTGGAATGTTGAACTATGCAAATTCTTGATTAGTCTTGGATATATGCAATATGCTCAGGATTACTCCTTATTCACAAAGATGGTTGATAAAGGGATGGTTGTAACCTTAGTCTATGTAGATGATCTTTTACGTATTGGTGATGATGATGATGAGATTAAATCTACTAAGGCTGCATTGCATAGAGCCTTTACCATCAAAGATATAGGTGAGGCTAGGTACTTTCTAGGACTTGAAATTATCCATGATAAAAATGGAACATCCTTGCATCGGAGAAAGTATGTTTTAGACATTTTAGAAGATTGCAAAATGATTGATTGCAAAGTAGCTCCATTTCCTTTTCCAAGAGGATTAAAGCGATCCACTGATATTGGAGATATTCTTGAGGAACCTGAAACATACAGACATCTGGCTGGCAGGATATTATTCCTCAATCTCTCAAGGCATGACATTTCATATGTTGTACAACACTTAAGTCAGTTTATGGTTGAGCCAAGGCAACACATTTTGATGCCACTTTGCATGTTGTGAGGTATCTCAAAGGTACTATCTCAGTTGGCTTGCATTATTCCAAACATTCTCCTGTTAATGTCAATGCATTTTGTGATGCAGATTGGGCATCCTGTTAATTTAGTGCTAGATCTCTCACTGGATACTGTGCATTTTTTGGAAGAATTTGGTATCTTGGAAAACAAAGAAGCAAGTCATAGTTTCTAAGTTATCTGCTGAGGCAGAGTACAGAAGTATGTCAATGAAAACCAGTGAGTTAGTTTGGGTTGAAGGTGTGTTACACACTCTACAAGTACATGTTCCTCTGCCTATCCCTTTATTTGTGACAACAAGCCTGCAATCCATATATAGCTGAAAATCCGGTATTTCATGTAAGAACAAAGCATTTGAAGATAGATTGCCACTTTGTTACAGAGAAGCTGCATGAGGGCTTCATTATGTCTCAACATGTGAGGACTCGTGTACAACTTGCTGATGTGCTCACCAAGCCTCTTGGTGAGAAGAAACATGTCTATCTTTCGTCCAAGTTGGGACTTGTTGGTCTTCACCCAAATCCAACTTGAGGGGGGGAGGGGTATGGAGAATATCATGTCATTTATGTCATTTATTTTCCATGTTATATTTAGATTCCTTCATATGTCATTTTCCCTTACATTGTGCTTGTTTTGTAATAAAGGGATCAGTTTCCCATGTGACTAACACATGACCTGCCACCTATATAAACCTTGATGGAACCTTTCCTTAAGTAGGGTTTTGGGATTGGTGAAATGAATGCAGTGGCGGCTATGATGGCTTTCTTTTACACATTCTGATTTGCTCATGAAATTTGATCAAGAACAGTGATTGTTCTTATTGCCTTTTCTGTTGTTCTACTTATTTTGCAGATAAATCAGCTTCTATTGCATTGTTTTTCAATTGTAAATTTGGGGTGCTACATCGCTACAACTACTATGAATCGAGGGGAAAAGGGGCATCGATTCGTAACTTATGGACATAAGTCATGGATAATCGCTTCAAGGTGGATGTCTTGGAGAGTGGAAGAATTGAGAAGGGGAGAATAAGGCATCGACATTGGCGAGATGTTGGCACCAATGTAGAGGAGTGAGTAATTAATTAAGAGGCTAGATTGAAATGTAGAGGTGGCATGCCTATTTGTTTCTACTGTAATTGAGGAAGACGAGGAGTTAGAGAAGAAAAAGTAAACGAGGGGGTCAGGTCTTCATAAAGTCATTAATTCTACAAACTTTCTTTCGTGATTTTTTTCGTGCCCTCCCCCCAATACATTTTGAATTTGGGAGGCATGCTTTGAGGATATCTAGCGCATGTGCTGATAAACCGACCCTTTGTGGGAGCATGAACACTTGAGTGAGATTGGATGCGTGGCATCTTTGTGCACCTCGGATTCCTTACTTTAGACCACCTCATATTGGGTAGAATCAATAAGGGGTTAAAGTCTACCCTCGTAAGAAAGTAATACTCCCTCCAGTTGGAAATAAAGGATGTTTGACTTTTGTGCACGTAGTTATAGGGGTTAAAAACTATATAAAATCTTATTTATTTTAATTATTTTTTTCACAATTTAATACTTATTAGTAATAAGTGTTATATTGTGAAAATACGTGCACAAAAGTTAAACATCCTTTATATTGTGAAAATACGTGCACAAAAGTTAAATAATTAAAATAAATAAGATTTTATATAGTTTTTAGCTCATAAAAATACGTGCACAAAAGTTAAACATCGTTTATTTCCGACATAAGAGAGTATGTTCTTAGAATTTGAACTTTGAATCTCTTTTTTTTTTTTGCTAAAAGAGGGTGAAGCTCTATATTATTATTGAACAGCCTAGTTCGAGTTCCCGATAGTCGGGGACTCTGGTTATATATTTCTTTTAATATTTTTCATAAGATTATTCATTATGTTTCACATATATTTTAAAAAATTCTTCTAATTTTTACTTCTATGAATTTTTTTTACCATCAATATCATATTTAAACCACAATCTATGAGGTTTTTTTGTCATACTTTTCAATTCTATCATTTCTTTCCATTTACAATGACAAATTCTTTAAAAAATTTATAATTTTCTTTCAATATTTTTAAAAAAATCTTAATCATGCTACACACACAAATTATTAAATTATTGTATGAATTTTTATAATAAAATATCATATTTGTACCACAATTTATGGTTTTGTTTCAATATATTTTTTAAAATTTCTTTATTATATATATCAAGAAAAAAAATTTCTCGACCAAATATTTCGCCCCCCTAACAATTCCTGCGACCGCCACTGATTCCGCTACCAGTTTGTGATTCCCATATCTCTTCCCACCTTCAATCCATGCAGAACCACCCATGCCTTAGCCAATTGTTCAACAAGCAGTGCCCGTATTTGAAAGCGAACACTTTCCTAAATGATCCCATATGATCTCGTAATATGCCTCCTCTCCTCGCCAGGCTTGGATTGACTCTTGAAGCGCCATTTGTATTAAGCTTAATCTAGCCAGGTTTAGGAGGCGTCCACTCAACAAAAATCTCTGTCCTGTGACAACAAAGCGGCTATCTGCAACCCTTTGTCCCTAACATATATACGATGAGACATGCCACCAAACTCTATTAGCAATCCATTGCGCTCAGTCATTCCCTTTGAACGCTAACTTATTTCGTGTCTTCCATGTAATCCATATCATTATAGCAAATATTGCACTCCATCTATCCATATTGTCAACCTTTCGAAAATACCCACTCCTGCTTGTCGGATATCAAGAAGAAGTTCAGATGCAAGTTATGATCTCCCATTAGATCCAAGATTTCTAAATTACTACCCAATCTCTAAGCACATGCAATCTCATTTCCTCTAGCCTACATCAAGAGTAACCTGAAAAAATTAGAGAGGTGGTGGCTTACCCAATTCGCTTGCATAGCATAGCGTTGTGGATAACTAGGTACGCGAAGGTACGTACCCGCTGTTGTGCCGACACTCCCCAAATATGCTTCCACTCAGGCGAGGACGCTCCTTAAAAGTACAAATAAGATTTTTCTAATGTGTTCATAAGCACACAATAAACAACCCAAAAAATGAAAGATTGATCTTAAAAAAATGCATTATTTTTAGATTTGAGAAATTAGTTGTTATGATAATCTGGGTATTTTTTAATTTTTGGCCATCTAATGTTTGTCTACTATAGACATTAGAAAAACCAAAACAAATATTAGGAGAGGATCTCAATTGCACAAATATGTACTCCCTCCTATCTATATACATATACTAAAATCGATGCATTGGTGCCTGCCTGGCGGCATGTGAGTGAATCTGCCTACGTGGCGGCGCGAGAGTGCGTCTTGCAAAACTTTCTCCCGTCAAAAAGGAAATTTAATAAAAATAAAAATAAAAATGATTAAATAATTATTTCATTTAATCATTAACTATTATAATTGGACAGATGGAATATCTTATAAAAGACTAAATATTATATAAGGAAAAAACTATATCAATATAACACAATTATCTTATTAATATAATTAATATAATTAAAAGTAGTAGTAGTAATAATAATAATACTATTATTATTATTATTATATTCATGTCCTTACTTTCATTGTTTCTTTATCACCCACTATAAAAATGGCCTACAAAGATTACTATATACGGAGTATATATTTTGGTCATATGAATATTATATATTATTTACATGATTAGATAAAATATTAGATATTATTTATGCGGTGATGGCTATATACAATATCACATATGAATATTATTAAAATATATATGATTTATATTGTGGGTTCGTATGGGATGGGATTAATAAACTGATTAAAATTATAAACAGGGTAAAACTGTTTAACACATTTTTCTAGCTTATTTTTTAACACATTTTTTTTAACACGTTTATATTTATTTTGGTCATCCAAACAACCAAAAAAACTGTTTAAAAAATAAACACCCACGAATAATTAATTTTTAACTGTTTTTTTTTTTGTGAATGTTTTTTTTGGTGAAGATTTTTAACTGTTTATTTGTTTAACCATACACACCCATAATCTTCCACTATATCTAATCATAAATGGAAGGACATGTCCTTACTTCGTGGCCTACGTAGATATTATTTATACGGTCGATATCTCGACATTTACACTGTGCGCGACCGCGCATTTTTTTTTAAAAATCCGCGCATGCGCAGTACGCAAACGCAATTTTTTTTTTAAATCCGCGTATGCGTGATGCGCGGACGCCGATATAATTATTTTTACCGAAAATAAATAAGATATATACGAATCGAAATAGGATAGATAATATGTACACGGAATAAAATAAGACAGATAATCGAATATCCTATATATTTAGATATAGATATATTTGGAGATAATGTCAATAGATATATTTTTTTCCAATAATAAAAGATGATGATCTATATATATACAATGCATGTTTAGGTCACAAATATGAAAATTTTGACACCTCTAATAAAGCTAATATTTCGAAGATCCTAAATTTCTCCATAGGTCGTCGCCAGTTGAAGATGATCTACCATTCAACCCATACGATTACAGCAATCCGCAAGAACTTCTAACTCATGTCGATGTAAGTCTAAATACGATTGTACTAAAATCTCATGTATATATCTTCCATGTTTCCAATATTTTTGAATATATAGTTGTATATGTCAATATTAGAGAGATTTATTTAACATCTACTCTATCGATTTCACAATACTTGGGTATTTTAGATGGTAATTTTTGCTTCAAATTAGATGATGTTAGATATTTTATAGGTAGGTGATTGTAATAATTTGTATTGTTTTGTGTATTGTTTACTTTTGAAAATATTATAATTGGTTAAAATGTGTAGTGGGTATATAAAAATAATAATATTTGTGAAAAAGTTAGTAGAATAATGATGTATTTTTTTTAAAAAAAAGTGAGGTGACAATGTATTATGAAACGGATGGATTTTATGTTTTGAATGTTTTTGTTTCCAATGTGTGTGTATTATATCATCAATATGTTTCGAATTGTAGGATCTCGCCGACTTTTCTCTAGAAGAGGGTACCGATTATTCAGATATGTTTCGGATAGATGGATATTTCTTTGACTCCAGGAATGCAAAGGAGTGGGCTCGTTTTATGGGTAGAATTAGAAATATGGTGTTAATAACTCATAGGTCTTGGAAGAACAAGCGAAACGGGTTAGGTGTCTTTCGTTTGGTTTGCGAGTACTATGGCTATCCTAGAGATGCGGCCGATGTGGATAAGGATTTTCCACCATCATCACACCGAGAGAAACCATCGAAGAAAATTGGATGTCCATTTGAGCTCGAGGGTCGTGAGTACAAGACAGGTAAATGGAGAATGTTTGTTATATGTGGTTCTCACAACCATAATCTTCCGGACAACTTGTATGGACATACCTTTGCCGGAAGGTTGACTGATAAACAGCATCATAAGGTACGACGCGGTGCAATGATTGGGTTAAAACCTCGACAGTTGTTGAGTATCCTTGAAGATGAAGATTCCCAATGTGTGACGAGTATCCGTCAAGTGTACAACTCTGTTCAGAAGATGAAGAGGGTAGAGGCGGAGGGTCGTGGAGATATACAACAAGCATTGCATTCACTCGAAGGAAAGCAGTACGATTTCTTCGTACGTAGAGTGCACGGGTCTAATCAGCTGAGTGATTTAATGTTTTCTCACCCAGACTCACAACGTTTATGGAGGTTATTTCCCTACGTCATCATGATGGATGCAACATACAAGACAAATGAGTACGTGTATCCTTTTTTTTTATTTATGGTACAAATAGATTTAAATTTTGTCTAATTAGTTGCTCATGATTTATTGACTATCTCCCTTTCATGTAGGTATAAGATGCCATTGCTGCAAATAGTTGGGTTCATTAGCACAAAAAGACATTTGCGATAGCATTTGCATTCATGACGAAGGAGACCACAGATCACTACAGCTGGGCGAGCCAATGACACTTGACCCCACGCCATTTTTGTCCGTCCATGTGGACTGGTTTGTCCCACGCTATGTTGATCGCGTTCAAAATGTGAGTTCAGATGGGCACTGTGGGTATCGAACGCTTGCAGTGTTGCTTGGATATGGGGAGAACCAGTATATGAGGGTCCGACAAGAGATGGCAAATGAGCTGCGTAAGAACAAGGATTTGTATCAAGCAGCATCGCTGTTGAACGATATTGAAGGGCTTATCGGTAATGTTGACATCAAGGATCCCGGTGAATGTAGTCCGACGAGGTGGATGGAGGCGCCGTTGGTTCCTTTGGCAGCTGCGACACGATATCAAGTTATTGTGGCCGTCCTTAGCGAGGGTGGTCCGCATACATGTATCCCGCCGACAGATATTATTGCAATGGCGTTGATTGGCGGAGTGCACTGGGTACCGGTTAGTGAACTTCCACCCTTACTATTACTATTCCTACACATTGTATGAATTGTTAATTATTGTATTTCATAACAAATTAAATAGGTATGGCTTCGATCAGACTCACCGATTCCTCCAAAAACTCCAGAATGGGATCATTTCCACCACCAGAGCGTAAACGGTTGGGATGGACCATTTAATACAAGGATGGAAGAGTACCTCAACCTTCGACGTGCTGATCCTGATCGTTCAGGAGACCAAGACGGCGATAGAGTATATCATAATATATCAGATTGAGAAGTTTATGCTAAACTATTTCAGATTTCTTGTTATCAAATAGATATATGTATTTTGCTTTCAAACTTGAGTAGAGCATAAAATTAAGTAATAAACATTTTCTTAACTACAGTGCATGACATCAAACATATCTGAAATACATAAACTCCCTAACATTGAACACCAAAGTATATCACAGTTGCCGTTGTGATGCCTGAACTTGAGTGGGGGCGCGTGGGATTGGGTTTGCCATTGCCTCGAAGTAGTAACTGAGAATCTCTTGATGGCTGTAAAACTCCTCACGGCGGTCTAGCATTTTCAGGATGTTCTCCCCTAACACGTACAATCGCTATCATTTGCAAAAAAAAACACATTATGACGATCACAAATGCAATATAGGTAATGAAATATTTAAGGCACAATTCATACCCGAGCTTGTATTGTGGATATCGGTGTCGGTTCCTCCTCTATAGGTTGGGCCTCAACTGTACTCTGTAGAACATAGGGATGGCCATGACGACTGAACCACTCCATATAGTCGGGCGTAACCGGATACCCCTCATATGCAAGAGGCAGGTTGTGAAGGTTCACCAAATTAGTGGGGCTGTGTCGCTGATCCCATACATTGAACATATCCGAAAAGGTCAACTTCAAGTGGGATGTACCAGTAGGCCGAGTCTCAATAGTGGGTGGGATACGGTCCATGGGTATGCTTTGCACACGTCCGAACTGTCTTAATACACGGTCCGGCATGTATGGTTCTTGGATATCTGAAATGGACAAAACCCCTCTATATCGAGAAACTTGAAAGTCAGCGTCGAAGTTAATGAACCTATCCTCGTACGGCATGAACCTTACGTCCTCGGCTCTCATCGTGTCCAGCTGAGTGGTAATGTTGTGTACCCTCTCCAGAGTACGCGGTGGTGTCGCTCTATACGTCCACCGACAAGCCCACCTACGATCAATTTGGCGGGTCCGCTCCTCAGCCATTGCAGGGGCAAATGCCGGAAAATGTGCCCAAATCCAAAACTTTATACATATAAAAGAAAAACAAATTAGTCTAATTGACTGAAAGCACGAATTTTGTATGTAAACGTTATAAGAATACCTGAACCAATGCAGCGCACCCACCCATGGTTCCCACCCCTTCCCTGCTCGCGATGCCCAGGGCTCGATACAAGAGGGCAAGCATGGCAACACCCCATGAGTACTGCCCCGTCATAGCATGATTGTAGACTAAGTCAACTGCCCACAAGGGTATGTGTGTAGTCGACTTATCATTGATAAAGATCGCCCCAAGTACTATCAATATAGATACCCGGTCGCAACAGATTGGGCATAAGCATCGCCATTAGGAATCATCGCCTTCATCATCTCCTCTAACTTTGCCTGACGGAAGCGCGCCCCTCGACTGCTCATGTCTGCAGTGGATATGCCAAGTCTGGTGGTGAGGAAAGACCGGCGTTGCGCATCGGTCATAAGTGTACGTGGGGCAACTCCGTCAATCTGTAGGCCAAGTATGATGGCTACATCATGGAGGGTGATAGTCATCTCACCCCAGGGAAAGTGGAACGTGTTCGTCTCGGGGTGCCATTGGCAGATAAATGCTTGGATCAAAGAATGATCCACCGTGCCAAACTCGACGTCCTCCAGATCTGTAAGGCCACTTAGTCTTGCAAGCCCGAACCAACTCATAGGGGTAACAACACGAGGCAAGCTTCTAAGGAACTGAATGTGGGTGTTGCGTCGAATGCATCGAATTAGATTGTCCTCCTACAGGGGAAAAACATATAATTTTTTAGGTAATAATTAAATATTTAATTTAAGTAAGAACTTTCACAAGAAAATATAAATGAATACATACCTCACCTATCCAAATAAGTCTACATCTGTGCGTCCTATACCACGTCAATGGTTGATTCTCTAGTGGTCGGCCGTCATTGGTAACTGGTGGTTGTAGTTGTTCCTCATCTATGTGTTGTGCCCCTTGTTGTGGTGGGTCCTGATGGACCGACTGCTGATGTGGATGCTCTTGTTGCTCATAATAGTGCTCGTAGTCATAACCAGCATCCGTCGCCACATTGTGGTAGTCATACGCTTTGGGACCGAATGCCTCCTGATTATCGCCATCATCTGTGTTGGCGTCCTCAAATTCCTCTTCATCGGACGCATCTGACCTAGCTGCGTCGTCCGACTGAATATCATCGAGCCCTAATGTCCCGCTCGGGAAAGGAGACGGTGTACGCTCTGAGGAGGAGCGTCTCAGAGTAGGTCGACTCGGCCCAGGCGACCGTGTCCTATCCCTTATAATTGATGTACTCGCCCGAGCGGGTACAATAGTGGCGGTAGCTGGAGCCTTCTCTTGCGCCTCCTCAACCCTTTCATGTTCACCTCGACGGGCCGAAGCCGTGGGCCGTCGCCGATCCAATGCCGTAGAAATTTGCTATCATATTGCATAACAAATAAACAATGTTACAATTTGTTATGAGTACAAATATCCAAAAATTTGTCCGTACATATCAATTATGTTTATCTATTCCTATAAGGTTATAATTGATAAATACGAATTACTTTTTTCCATTTATCTAATTTCAGTGACCTATTTTAAAGGGTATTTTGTTTACCTATTTTCATTGGTATTTCATTTACTTATTTTTGAGTTTAGGGTGAAATCTTACATTTTTTTTTAGCATTTTCATTTCTTTCATAAACATTTAATATGACGCTAACTATACTGTTGCTTATATATTTCGAAATTAATTTTTCCTATCTTTGTAACTCCTAAAAACCTTTATTTCGCTGACCTATTGTCAATGTAATTTTATCTAACTCATGACACAATGAATTTCGATCATATATTTTCGGTTGCTTATTTCAACATAAATGATACATACAAATTCGTATAAAACAATTCTTTCAACTAAAATGAACTTACTAAACATTATTACAATTTCTAATATTTCATGGAACTTTTTTCATCGTCATTACATCTTACAATTTCTAATATTTCATGGAACTTTTTTATTTTCTCACTAAACATTATAAATATCATAAAATTTATCAAAACTAAAATGAACTTACTCCTCTCGCTCTCCGACGCTCATCCTTATCTTGCGAAGATCGATCCCCTCGAAGCCAACTCATGGCACTACTTGCAACTTTCTTCATTTTGGATTTCATGATTCCCGATTATCTATACATAAATTTAATTAATGTAAGCTATAAACAAAACATAATAATGCATAAAGAAGAAAATTAATCTTACCTTTTCAACAAAATGGAGATGCGATGAACGAACAGCTTGATGCTAAACACAATGAAAAAAATTTCAGATTCAAAGTTAATGAAAAAGGAAGAAAACATTTCAGATCCAAAAAAATTTCAGAACCACAATGATGGAGCAAAAGAGCTTCAATGGCGTTAAATTTCAGAAGCACAATGATCCAAAAAAATTTCAGATCCAAAATGAAGATAATGAACAAGGAAGAAAATCTCTTACCTCTTAAACCGAATGAAAGAGCAAAGAGCTTTCAATGACGTTAAATAGGCAAAAATTTCACACAATGATGGAGCCTCAATGCCTTGCAGAGATTCACAAGCACAATGATGGATCCAAAATATCACAGTACTACTGCCGAAAGAACCGAACAACAAAGATGGCGTCAGTTTTATAGCCTTGCAGAGATTCCCCTGCAGATTCCCTCCAGCTGCAGCGTCAAATCCGGGCGTTCAGAGATTCTCGCGTGCCACAGTGTCGTCACATCCGCGCACTCGCCGTGCGCAAACGTGGATCTGCGCACTCGCCGTGCGCAAACGCCGATCTCCGCTTTCGTAGTGCGCGGCTGCAGATCCATAAATTCCTCAGCGCTCTCGTTGTGCGCAATCGCAAAGGTCGACCGTGTAACTGGCGATAATTTGATCGTGTATATAGCAAATCTGTTTATATATAATCTTCCATTGTATCTAATAATAAATTGAAGGACGTCTGAAAAGACCCGATTTCTCAAGGCCTCCGTTTTTAGTGGGACTTGGGAATTTACCCCATGGGACCAGTGATATTCCTAACGGACTTACCTGACCCGCGTCGAAATAATCGACGCGGCCCAACCTGTGCCGCGGGAATAATTTCTCCAAGAATATGAATATGACATTCCCTTATCGAGTTTTTCCTAAACAATTCGGGGATTAGTTTGTTTACTTGTCGTCGTTGATTATCTTGAGGACCAACAACAATAGACTTCTCAATTTAAGTGTAAAGTTTTTCTAAGGGAGAGAAAGGTCTATGTCCGCGAAGCAATCTAGTGGAAAGGCTTCGATCTTCTCGAAGAAGAGATTTTTAGTGACGCGTTCGACTTCTTTCTTCTATCCTCTCTATTCCGTTCCTCCTCCTCGGACTCCCTTCACTACGATCCGCTCCTTTTCCTTCCTTCGCTTTCCTTCTCTTCCTCCCCGAAAAGTCCCTCTCTTAGTGAGATTTCTCGCTTTTATAGGTCCTAGGCGGTCTCTGAACGACATGCCACGTGGTGTTCGCCACTCGACACGTGTTCTACTCGTGGGGGGTGGGCATGTCCGCCACGTGCCCCCCCCCCCCTTCCATCCGCGGATGACCTTGCTTGAGTGTGCTTTGTAGTTCTTTCTATTTGATGTCTGTCCGCGGATGGCCTTTACGATGTATTTTATCTCCTTTTGCCAATTGGTTGTGTTTTTACTTTATTTTTATACTTTTACAGATGTTTTCAATGATGGTTTAGTCACAGCTCCTCGGATCGGGTTGATTCCAATTAGGGATTGACGCGGATCGATAAAGATTTTTAAGAAATCATCTGTAGTCCTGCTGTCGCTACAGCTCCGGTTTAGAGATGATGGGCCTTTTCTTATCGCGCTTTGGCCCAATAAGGGCCCATTAGGCCCATTAACGTTTGGAAGTCTAAACGACGGTAATTCCCTATAAGTTACCCCGTTCCGTTTTCTTTTTACTTCACGCTTGTCTTCTTCTGCTCTCCCAAAGAATTCTGTTTCTATCCATCTCTTGGTTTTCCGGCGGCGGTCTTTTAGGTTTTCGGCTGCTCGCTCGAGGTTTCCGACAAATTTCTTCAAATCTTCAAGGTATTTTTCTTGTTCTAAGTTGTTCTTGATTTTTCTTTGTTATTTCTTCAGTTTTTTTATGGATAGATGGTAAACTGGGGTGTGAGTTTGTCTCTGAATGTGTTTTTTGATGAGGTTTTGCTTTGTGTAAGTAAATCTTCATACGATTTTCTTCTAGCTCTTTTAGAAATGGCTAGTCTCAGCGGGGAGCGGGATCCGTTAGAAGATTTCGAGAGAGGTGAAGGGTGGAGAAGCGATGTCGCTTCATCTTCTCGAGCGTGCCCAACTCCAGAGATCCTTTCTTCCTCTTCTGAGAGTTCTTCTTCTAGCTCTGGTTGTTCCTCATCAGAGTCGTCTTCTTCTACATCCGCGTCGACTCCAAATCGAGTTTGCCCCACGGGTAATCCTATTAAGGTGAGAAGGCGCCGGAAGCGTTCTGACCCTGGTTACTATTCTTCTCCTTACACTATTCTTCTTCGAAGGGATGCGCGGGAGATGAGAACTTGAGGAATGTGGATGAGTCAGGTGCTAGTTCCTCGGTGGACGCGGGTCCTTCTTTCGTTTCTCATTCTGCGGATCAAGAGGCAGAGGATGTCTGGATTCCTTATGAGGCTCCCCCAATTGGCTTAGCGAAAAATCCGAAGAAGATCCACTCTAAAGAGAATTTGACCGATTTAGACACTCTAGTGTATAACTTGGGGGATCTAGACACTTGCCTTTTCCTGGGGGATTTTAAACCTCTTCCGCCTCCATTCGACCGTCCGACTGTTGTGACCGATAGGATTCACCCGTGGAGGTCTCCCGTGGGTGAGTTGAGGGGTTGCACTACTTTGTTGAATTTGGAAGATCTTGATGCCCTTTCACAAATCTTCCCATGGCCCGCGGGTGTAGAGTTCTGTCTTCCTGAGGCAGGGGGAGGTTGCTTGGACGCTTATGAAGATTGTTTGGTTGTGTACGCGGCTAGCTTGTCTCAAGGCTTCCGACTTCCCTTGCATCCTTTTTTCTCAGGGTTTTTGGATGAGTACAATTTAAGCCCTGCCCAGATCGTCCCCAATGGCTGGATGTTCTTTGCCAGTTTCATTATGAGGTGTAAGGAGATTGGTGTTGCTTCTTCTTTGAAGCTAATGCTTAGTATTTTTTCCTTAAAAAATAGGGACCCAGGATTCAAGGTTTTATCAGTGCAATTCGAGTTTTGGGTACATGGATAGGTTGTCTAGCAAACCGAATTGGAAGTATAAGTGGTTTCTAGTTCGCGACAGGTCAGGACAAGGCTTTAATTGCCGAACTGTTCCAAGGCGTTTATGCCCTGTGAAAAAACCAAAAGTTTCCAATCTTTCTGAATTCAGACAATCGTTTTCTCACATACCTAGATTTCCATGGGATAAAATGCTATCCGCGTTTCGTCTTGAGATGACTGGTTTGAGTTTACCTCATCCGTGACTAGGTGGCTCTTCTTGTTTTAAAGTTTCTTTTGGTGTATGAATTTGTGTTTCCATGTTTCGTCTTGTTTTGATAGTTGACTCATCATGGAATGTTTTTGTGTTCAGATAAAATGGATTTGGACTCACTTTTGAAGCGACACAAAGCCAGATCCGAAAAGAAGAAAAAGACAAGCTTGGCGGTCAATGATCCTCCTGCTCCTCCTCCGGCTCCGGAAGTGGCACCGATTGTTGACGTGAGTGTCGCGGAGGAGACCGGTGCTTTGGTAGGGTCTTCTTCACTGGTTCCTGTGTCTCGGGAAAAACGCGTTCATTCACACACCCCTAAAACTTCTAAATCGAAGAAAAGGAAAGTCTGTATCGCTGTTTGGCCTTCAAACGCGGATGAAAGGGGGCTCTTCTTGGAGGGTGAGGCGACTCCCCACGAATTTCCCATTCCAGGCTTCAACTTGATCGATCTGCAAGGCCTCGCCTTTCCGGCTAAAAAACGTTGTCTTCCGGAGTAGGGGTATATCAGTCGATTGGATTTCTTGCCCTCGTTGCGCGAGGTTTTCTTGCCCTCGTTTTTATCGCTTTTTATCGAAAAGTAATTTTAGTTTTTTCCCCTTTTCTGATTTACTTTTATTGGTTTGAGAAAAGACTCTTCCTTGATTAATTCTGTATTTAGGGAACAGAAGACGCGTGCCCTTGGTAGCTGTGTCACCTGTTGCATGTAATTCTACTTTCTTTGTTTTGACTGTTCCCTCGTGAATGATGTTACAAAAAAGAGAAATCCTACTGTTTCCCTCTCAATTTTCATCGAGATGCGGGGATCCATTATAGTTCCTCCCTTATCATTTAGGGCGGACCGGGGTTTTGGGCCAGAACCACGATGGGCTTTTTTCCAAGCGATTGATTATCCTGAACAGTTTTTTCGATTGGTGAGATCTTCGTATTTAATTTCTATTTTCCTTAAGAACTCCCTTTTTGCTTATACTCCTCTTCCACTTTTTAGTTGCTACCACTTAGGTTTGAGGAGGTGTACGCGGATGTTGTACCTAGCCGGGTTTTACTATCCTCCCAACTGTTGCGCAACTTCCCGGTTTGCATAGAGCGACACAACGACGGTCTCCTCTACCTCGGCCGCGGATGGAAAGATTTTGTGGAATCGCATGGTTTTGAGAGGGGGGTCTCTATGAATTTCACCCACATGAGTGAGGCCTGTTTCGAGGTTCGGGTGGTGGATTCACGTGGGGATGAGAGTGTGGTTCATCATGATGATTCTTCTCCCTATGACGCAGCTTCAAATGGTTCTTAAGCCGGGTTTTTTTAATCGTGTACTGAAATAAAGATTTTAAACTTGTTCTTTAGCTCTATTGAGCCTGTGGATGTGTTTTAAAATTCTTGTGTGACACACTTTTTATCTTTTGCCTTGACCTATCATTGGACGCGAGCAGCCTTCTTCCAGGTGGATGTAATTGAAAGATTCGGCTAAAATTTTTGTTAATTGCGAAGTCTTTGATTTATTGTTCTCAGGAATTTTTAAGGTAATGCATGCCTAACTGTGTGACCGGTTTTAGTTTTTCGATGTTTCTTCGTCGTGATGTGTCGTTCACGGGACCTCTGAGTTGCTTGGCAATAGTGATTACTATTTGTTTCATGCATGGGGCGCCTGTGGTTTAGGCTCAATGATTTGACCTTTCGAACTTATTGGTCTCGCATTTCTGACATGTGTCTCGCTTTGTTCATGCGCTTTATAAAAGAGATTATGGGGGAAGGGGTACTAAGACTTGTGATCCCGTTTTCAACATGCCTTCCCCTGTTAGTCCGCCCTGGTCTTTTTTTGAGAGAATCGGTTTTCCTGAGCAACTCCTCCGTTTGGTTAGTTCTTTATTTGCTAAGTTTTTTCTTTTAATCAGGTTTGTTTTCCCTTTAACGTTCTTCTAATTTTGTCTTTTGCTAGTCTCTGCCACTATGTTTCGAGGATAATCTTGGGCCAAATCTTCCTAGGAACATCCTTTTGTCAACTAGGATTCTTCGTGAGTTCCCGGTGGAAGTCATGTGCGGAGATTACAGGGTTCATTTTTTAAGAGGTGGTTGGAATGATTTTTCCGAGTCGCATAGTATCAATATTGGTTCTTCATTGACCTTCATTCATAAAGGAGGGAATCGCTTTGATGTTCAGATTTTAGATGCAGTGGGGGATGAGGTAGATGCTGAGTGGGCCTCCCCGGAGCCAGGAGGTCCTCCCTCTATTGGATTCCGCCTGAGTCAAGGTAGAACTCGTCTTATCCCGGCGAGGGCTCGGCGAGCATGAGCCGATGGAGGCATGTTTTTCATTTTAAGCGGACAACTCTTTGAATGTGCTAGCGTACTTTGTCTCGGGTTGTTTTTGTTTTATGTTTGATCATGGACTTATGGCCGTAATTTCTTTTGAAAACCGAAAAACTTTGGGTGCTCTAGAAAGGTTTATGAAAATTACATCTTTCTTTTCTAGACTGACTTGAGCAGAGATTTGACGCGGAGCTCAGATTCTGGGTTTTTAGATTTTACTTCTGAGAACACAGCTCCGATTGAAACCCTAACGCGGAGCTAAGCTCCGGCGTTTTTGGGATCTGAGTGAAACTTCAACTCCGAGAATATTGCCTCGATCGGGGGCCTGACGCGGAGTCATGCTTCAGTGTGTTACAAGATACTATCTCTGAGAATGCAGATTCGATTGGAGGTCCGACGCGGAGCCAAGCTCCAACGTCCCAGGGACTTGTATAAGAACTTTATCTCCGAGAATGCAGATTCGATCGAAGGCTCGACAAACTTTATCTCCGAGAATACAGATTTGATCGGAGGCTTGACACGGATTCAAGCACCAACATCCTATAAAATATTATCTCTGAGAATGCAGATTCGATCGGAGGCCCGACGCGGAGTCAAGCTCCAGCGTCCTATAAAATATTATCTCCGAGAATGCAGATTCGATCGGAGGCTTGACGCGGAGTCAAGCTCCAGCGTCCTATAAAATATTATCTCCGAAAATGCAGATTCGATCGGAGGCCCGACGCGGAGTCAAGCTCCAGCGTCCTATAAAATATTATCTCTGAGAATGCAGATTCGATCGGAGGCCCGACGCGGAGTCAATCTCCAGCGTCCTCTAACCGCTTTATTTAATTTTCGCGGGGGCGACTAAGCTTTCTGTTACATACAAGAACTGTCAATTATACATAGTACTTCTTTAGATTATCAGCGTTCCAGGTCTTGTTTAAAGCGATGCCTTCGGGGGTGCTGAGTTTGTATGCTTCTTCTTGAACCTCTTTCACGATTACATAAGGTCCCTCCCAATTTGGGTCCAGTTTTCCTCCAACGGAAGCTTGGCGGAGCACCAAATCTCCTTCTCTGAGATGCCGCGGGCGAACTCGTATATCCCGGTATTTAGATAGCTGTCTTTTGTACTCTTGCTCTTTTATGGTTGCCGTCATCCTACGCTCCTCTATGAGATTGAGTTCGAGTTCCAATTCTTCATCATTGGTTTCTTGGTTGTATGTCATTTTTCGTGCTGAAGGAACCAACCTCTCTACTGGGATGACTGCGTCCATACCAAAGACCAGAGAAAACGGGGTTTCTCCGGTTAGATTTTTTGCTGATGTGCGGTAGGACCAGAGAACTAAAGGTAAAAGTTCAGCCCATCGCCCCTTCGCTGTACTCCCGAGCTTCTTTTGTATCCCATGCAGTAATTGTCGATTGGTTGTTTCCGCCTGTCTGTTAGTCCGCGGATGGGCCACAGACGAGATTTTGAGGTTTATGCCTAAACCTGTGCAGAAATCTCTGATTGTTTCACAATCAAACTGAGGTCCATGATCTGTGATTATGGAGTTGGGTACCCCAAAGCGGCAGACGATGTTCTTCCATAAGAATCTTCTCACCTTTTCCGCGGTGATTAGTCCCATTGCTTCGGCCTCCACCCATTTTGTGAAACAATCAACCAAGACAAGCACATATTTCAACTGTCCTGGGGCAGTGGGAAATGGACCAAGGATATCCATTCCCCAGACAGAAAAAGGGCAAGCTCTAGCCTCCAGTTATACTTTTTAGTGCTTCAGAGGGGCGGTGTATCAAATTTCCGAATCTCTGACATGCGTCACATTTCTGGATATAATTTTGAACATCTTGCTTCATGGTTGGCCAGTAATATCCTAGTCTGGTTGCTTTAGCCACCACGGCCCTCCACCCTTGGTGGTGTGCACAAACCCCAACATGTAGTTCCTCCACAACGAGATTTCCTTCCTCTGACGATATGCACAGCAAATCTGGGAGACAGTAGCCTTTTTTGTACAACCTTCCTTCTCTGATGATGAACCGAGAAGATTTTGTGATCACTCTCCTAGCTTCGTCTCTTTCTTCGGGTAGGATGCCCTTCCCTAGATAATCCGCGAGTGATGTTCTCCAATCTCCCTTTTCAATCCCTTGGACCTGGCAGACTTCTTGGACGAGCCTTCGACTGTTCATCCTTTCAAGGATCACTTCTTTCCCTACTTCCTCAGGCATGACTGCTCCTAAACGAGCCAACACATCCGCTTGCTGATTATCACTTCTTGGAACAACCGTTAGGCAAAAACTTAAGAAAGCTTTTGACAAAGCTCGTGCCTTTCTCTGATAGTCTGGCATTAAATCGGTTCTGGCCTCATATTCTTCTGTTATCTGCCGCGTCACTACTTTTGAATCGGTGTAGACAGACACTTGTCTGGCGCCTTTGACCAAAGCTACTTCCAGTCCCGTGAGAAGGGCCTCGTACTCAGCTTCATTGTTCGTAGCTTGGAAGTCCAGTTTATAAGCGTAATTGTATTGTTGTTCGTCAGGTGCAGTGAGAGTAACCCCAGCCCCGCACCCATCTTATTGGCCGCACCATCCACTCTGAGCGTCCACTCGCTCTTTTCTGTTTGAGCATTTAGTTCAAAACTTGTTTCGCCAATAAAATCGGCCAAAACCTGAGCCAGAGCTGCCTTGCGTGGAGTATATTCTATTTCGAATTCCGTCAACTCTACTGCCCGTTTCATCATCCTTTCTGACAAGCACGAGGAGTGAAGGATTTGGCGCGTCGGTAGGTCGGTCATTACTCTCATAATGTGGTCCTGGAAGTATGGCCTCAATCTTCTTGCTGTGAATACCAGACATAGAATCATTTTTTCCGCTGGTTCATACCGCGTCTCAGCATCCTGTAGCACACGACTTACATAATACATTGGGTATTTTTCTTGTCGCGTCAATACTGCACTGATGGTAACACTCTTTACCGACAAGTATAGATGCAGAATCTCTTGCTTCTCGGGTTGGTGCAGAGTGGGGAGTGTTGATAGGAAAATTTTCAAACTCTCAAATGCTTCCTGTAACTCGGGTGTCCACTGTATTGGTCCCTTTTTCTTGAGCAAAGCAAAGAAGGGTAAAGACCTATCCGCTAGGCAAGAGCAAAAGCGGCTTAGGTAGTTTACCGCTCCATTTAAAGACTGCAATTCCTTGATCGTCCGCGGTGGTTGAAGATTTTGGATTGCCTCTACTTTTTCAGGATTCACATCAATTCCTCGATGGCTAACCATGAAGCCGAGGAATTTTCCGGAATCAACCCCAAAGACACACTTCTCCGCGTTCAAGTTCAAACCTCCCCTTCGTAGGGAATCAAAAGTTTCTTGTAGAACTGCCGCATGATCCTCTGCTTTCTCGCTCTTGACTACAATATCATCCACATAAATTGACACATTCTTGCCAATCTGTTCACGAAAGATCCGATCAACAGTTCATTGAAACGTAGTTGCTTTCTTGTCTAGATGGTCCAAACTTATCTGATTGCATCCAGAGTAAGCATCTAGAAAACTGAGGACCTCATTACCCGCGGTCCCATCGACAAGTTCGTCTATGGATGGCAACGGGTAACTATCTTTGGGGCAGGATTTGTTAAGATCGGTGAAATCGATGCACATCCTCCATTTCCCATTAGATTTTTTCACCAAAACTACGTTCGAGAGCCAATCTGAGTCTTCCACCTCCTCTATGAACCCTGCTTCTAAAAGTTTGTCAGTTTCTTCTTTTGTCGCGGCAGCTTTCTCAGGAGTCATCTTTCTCTTCTTTTGTACTATGGGTTTTGTTCCTGGACGAATTCTTAAGGTATGCAAAGCAGTTGTGGCTGGGACTCCCAGCAAATCTCGTGGAGTCCATGAAAAAACGTCTCTTGACCTCGCTGTGATCTCTATAACCCGATCTCTTTCTGCTGGTTCTAGTGCTTGCCCCAAATAGACTTTCTCCTCTGGGTTTGGGAAAGGTGTGTAGGCAACTCTTTCATCTGCGGTGGGTGCTTTAGCTTCTATCGGTCTTACTTCTAGTTCAACCTCTGAGAGTTCTGACAGGTCGTTATCCCCTACTACAGATCCACATATTTCACTAATACACATTACTTCTCTTCTTTTCTTGATAGAAGTTAAATAGCAGCTCCTGCTTTCTGGCTGTTGGCCGCGAACCTCTCCGATCCCCCCCCCCCCCCGGTAAAGGAAACTTCCCAACAAAGTGATAGATTGAAACTATCATTTGGAATTTATAGAGCGAGACGCGTCCCAGTAAAGCATTGTACACAGTAGGAATCTTTACTACCGTGAATACAATGTTCTCCATGCGCCTTTTTGGGGCCGTTCCCAAGACTACTTTAAGCTCGATCGTACCAGCCACTTGAACCTCTCCCCCCGAGAATGTGATCAAAGTTCCTGAATACGGTTCCAATGATGTTGCGGATATCCCCATTTGAGAGAAAGCCTCCCATGACAAGATATCGACTGATGAACCGGTGTCGATAAATACTCTTTTGACCGTCTTCGCGGCTATTTGAGCATGGATGACTAAAGGATCTGAGTGCGGCATCCTTACTTCCTCAGCGTCTTTCGGGGAAAAGGATATGTCTTCATGCTGTGAAAGAGAAATTCTTCTGCTTGACGCAGATGGAGGCTGTCTTCCCTCTCTTTCGTAATTTCTCTTTTCTTGTCTACCGGATCCGGCCATAGAAAATCCTCCTGCAAGGGTATTTATGTAACCCTCAGGTTCTGGTATACGGCCTGCTTCCGGATCTCCGGACTGCAGGAGTATAGTTTTGCCTACCTCCGCGTCCTCTTCTTCCCCTTCCCCTTCCTCGGTTATGAAAAGGGGGATCTCTACGCTGATCTTGTTGCCTTAAATAACGGTCCTGCCTTTCACGAGAGTCGTCGAGCCTGTGGTTCCGGCCTCCCCAATCCGGCCTCCAGCCAGGTTGATCTTCCCTTCTTGGTGGAAATCTTATCTCTTGATTTCCATAGTGGTTTTCCCTCGGATGATAAGAACGCGGATGATCTTCTCTCCGACGAGACCCCTGTCCTTTCTCTGAATTCATGTGTACTTCGTCGCGGTGGGGACGGAGATCTGCAGCTTCTGAATGATGTCTGGGTGGCTTGGCTTTCTCCTTCCTGAATTTTCCAGCAAGCTTCCCAAAGAGACCTTGATTTCCTATGTTTGCTTTTGAACTGGACGCGGCTGCTTTTTCTGCCTCGATCTGCCTAGATACCCGTTCCCTCAAATCGTCGTAGCTAGTTGGTTTCTTCCGAAACAGGTAAGTCTTGAAGTCTCCCTCTGCCAAATTCCCCATGAGTATGATGATCGCAGATTCATGATGAAAGTTGGGGATTTGCACTACCATACTGGTAAAACGGGTGAAGAAATGCCCCAAAGATTCTCCAGCTCCCTGCCTAATGGAATTCAGGTCGAGCATGGTCTTCTTTCTCGATCGTGCGCTTCCAAAATGGGATGTGAAGACGTGGGATAACTGGATAAAACTGGTTATGGATCCTTTAGGAAGGTTTTTGAACCAGGTGAGTGCGATCTTTGTCAAAGTCGAGGGGAAAGTTCTACATAGCATAGCATCGTTGTACTCGTTTATTCCCATCGCGGTTGTAAAATGGCAAAGATGATCTTCAGGATCAGTCGTCCCATCATATTTCATAAGGTTCCCGTCCCTCCACTGTTTTGGCACCGTCGCGTAACAAATCTCCTTGGTAAACACTGATGGGAAAACTGCTGGCGTGCTTTCGGTTCTTTTCTCCACTGAGTCGGACCTCGTAGAGGTGGAAACGTCTGTGGATTTATCTCCGCGTCGGTGTTTGTTCTCACGCTACTATTGATCATTCTGCCATGTCTGACGCGACATTTCCTGGTTCTGAAAACCGTAATTCAAGTTGGTGGGTTTGTCATACGCAATGTTATATCTATCAAAATTTCCATGTTGCTCTTCATGTCGATAATTTCCCTATTGACGCGGATTCTGTCCCCAATGATCATAATAAAAGTACTGAGACTGTTTTTGCTGAAAGGGGTTAGGCTGTTCGCGACGTGTTTCATAGTACTAGAAGTTCTGTGGTACGTATTCTCCTCCTAGTCCATGCTGAGCGTAATGGTGATGCGGAGGGGTGCTAAGGTGCTGGTCTCTCATTTCGCCATCTGGATTTGGTTGTGGCGTTAATGGGACATACATACTTGAGGCCTCCCGATCCTGGTGGATCCCTTGGCTCATATTCTGCGTCGGATTGTCTTGGCTATCACTCATCTGCTCAGTGTCGCGTATCTGTCGACAGTGAAAGACTTAATTTCTTATAAATTCGTTCTTCTAGATTCAGACGCGGACCCTAGCTTTCTTCAAAATTCTGAGGGTCTTTGTCTGATTCCACCAAACATAAATAACTTTTTTTTAAAAGGAACCCCTTAGCGTGAGGGGGTTCCCGCAGACGGCGCCAGTGAAAAGACTCGATTTCTCAAGGCCTCCATTTTTAGTGGGACCCGGGAATTTACCCCATGGGACCAGTGATATTCCCAACAGACTTACCTGACCCGCGTCGAAATAATCAACGCGGCCCAACCTGTGCCACGGGAATAATTTCTCCAAGAATACGAATATGACATTCCCTTATCGAGTTTTTCCTGGACAATTCGGGGATTAGTTTGTTTACCTGTCGTCGTTGATTATCTTGAGGACCAACAACAACAGACTTCTCAATTTAAGTGGAAAGTTTTTCTAAGGGAGAGAAAGGTCTATGTCCACGGAGCAATCTAGTGGAAAGGCTTCGATCTTCCCGAAGAAGAGATTTTTAGTGACACGTTCGACTTCTTCCTTCTATCCTCTCTATTCCGTTCCTCCTCCTCGGACTCCCTTCACTACAATCCGCTCCTTTTCCTTCCATCGCTTTCCTTCTCTTCCTCCCCGAAAAGTCCCTCTCTTAGTGAGATTTCTCGCTTTTATAGGTCCTAGGCGGTCTCTGAACGACATGCCACGTGGTGTTCGCCACTCGACACGTGTTCTACTCGTGGGGGGTGGGCATGTCCGCCACGTGCCCCCCTTCCATCCACGGATGACCTTGCTTGAGTGTGCTTTGTAGTTCTTTCTGTTTCATGTCTGTCCGCGGATGGCCTTTACGATGTATTTTATCTCCTTTTGCCAATTGGTTGTGTTTTTACTTTATTTTTATACTTTTACAGATGTTTTCAATGATGGTTTAGTCAATGTCCTTACTTCGTGGCCTACGAAGATTATTATATATATATATATATATATATATATATTTGGATTATATGTTTTATTTACACAGCGATAGACTGGAGTTGTAATAGAATATATTCATGTCCTTAATTCTATTCCTTTCAATTTAATTTTTTTTGGTGGGATACTTCCAATCTAATCATATGGATAGATAGATTTTCCTAATTAACAACTTTGGAGTTGCTATACAAATAATACATATGACTACTAGATAAACTACTAGCTCTTCCAATGAATTCTTTTGTTCGTCGTGCGTGCCTAGGCTTTGGAGGAAAGATTTTAGTTTTTGTATTGTTCGGTTCAGTAGGCTATGTAGTTTATACTAAATTTTATTTTTATAGTTGTTGTCCTCTCTCTAACGCTTTGTTGTTTGTCCAATGAAAATCAATTCAGCCTTTTATTTTGGACCCGACTTGCGACTGTGTTTCCACCATTCTTGCTCTCCAACAACAGGTTAGATTAATTTGTACCCTTAATTTATTTATAAATATTAAATATATAGTATTAATCGTTCTTGACTTCATATTAAATTTAAAATTAATTAATAAAACCAACGACAAAGAAGTATATGATGACAGAAGTATATTAAATATATACAATAGACAAATTTCTTTATTTACTATTCTAATACGTATTGTTGTCAATTAAAATAGGTATATGGTCAAATTTCGAGTTGTTGATGATACCGACAGTGCTGCTTTAGTATTGTTTGATCGCGAAGCTTTGCACCTATTCAAAATAACAGCTTCAGATTTACAGTAAAAATTTTTGGAAGAGGTTATTCTTTCAATTTTGCAATTAATAAAAAAATGTACTTATATAAGGTATTCAATATACATTATTTTAATTTGATTTAGATTTATTAATTTTACAGGGTGGTGAAAGTAGTGGATGCCCCAAAGAGATGAAGATGATAGTTAATAAGAAGTATTTGTTTAGAATCGAAATCGGAAAATTTAACATAGAGAAAAAAAGAAGTATAAAGTCTATAAAATGCTAAATATGACGGATGACGATCCCTTGATAAATCAATTCTTAAAGAGTCCAAATATTATACAAGTATATTTTCGATAAGCTTCTAAACTTATTACATTACTCCTAAAATATATAATGTTAGGCTCCTATCTAAAGATACTCACAATATAATTTTTTTTTTAGGATTCAAACTCATATAACAATGGTGATCAAAAGGGATAAGACATTACTTCATAAACTATTGTTCCCTTACAAAAACGAGCACGTAACTTTGGTTTTGAGTTCCGATTCATAAGAAGAAGATGAAAATGCCGATCAACGGTCTTCAACAAAAAAACAAGAATGTCCGACTTTGATGATACCTCATTCTAATTATCATGCTTTAAAATTTCCCTTCTATTGTTTAATATTATTTCACTTTAGACACCATTGCGTTGTTTATGGAAAACATATATACTTAATTTTGTTTACGTTTTAGTAACTATATTAAATTTATTTGAGATTTTAGATATCATGTTTTAACATATTGTGTTAATATAATTTTTAATATTTTCCAATATCCCTTTGCAAAGTTTGTTAACAAAATTATATTGGTAAAAATCAAAATCAGCTTGTACGTTTTAGTAACTATGTATTTTTCCAATCTACATACATATATTGGATACATCCAATCTAATCATATAGATAGATAGATTTATAAGGAAATTTATTTTGCCATAATTAAATAAAAATATTATAAATCATATATATCTAATTACATTACAGTCAGAGTATAATACGAACAAAAACAACATACCGTAATCCCCGTGCTTGGGACGGGTCTTACACTAGTTGTAAATATAAGGCGACTTTTGTGCATGTATTTCAAGGAGTTAAAAACTATATAAAATATTTTTTTTTTTTATTAATTTTACATTATAATACTTTTTAATTAAAAACAACAATGAAGTAGTCATTGTTCATTGAATTAAGGAATGATTTTGGGATTGTGGATAGAGTTTTACATTGAAAAATAAGATAAAAATCAAATAAAAATATAAAGGGATTGGTAAATTTCTTGTACAATGGTTTAAAGTTTTGTTCTTGTTTAATGTTTTGTGCTAGAAGAGTGGATCTCAACCTTGTTTAAAACTTTTGTATCAAAATGGTAAATTTCAACCTCATAACTAAAAACAAAATAAACTCCGATACAACACCCTTTTGGAATTTCAGCGGAGGCATTTCAGTTGAGTTTCCCGACTTTGATTTATAAGTGTCTGCTTTCGGGTTTTGACTCTTTGCTTCGTCCAATCATGCTTTGCTTGTATTCCTATTGGTTTTCTCTCCTTCTAGGTTCATCTCATCACCCTTAGCGCCTCTTTTTCTTCACCCAATCCCTTGATAGATCCGTAGGGGATGGAGTCATCGAAAAACCAGATGTTTGCCATTCCACTCCACCGGCACCAAATGCATACGCTAATGCCCCTTGCCTTGTAGAGTTGAATTGAATTGAGTTGATAGATATCAATTTTTTCTCCTCCTCTCATCTGCTGGTTGTGTTAGTCCTAGTAGTAGTGCTGGGGGCGGAAACGTGTTTCCATCCTTCAGTTCACCTACCTCCTCCTGAATTCCTAATTACTCCACCATTACCCACTTTGTCTTTTTCCTCCCCTCCCTCTCATCACTCATCAGATAGACAGATATTGTTTTCAGATTGCCCCTGATTTGGAAGTTACTTGCAGTTTTCCTCAGACGCCCGGATTTTCATTTACTTCCCTGCTTCTTTTATCTAGTTTCTCTTCAGTTTTCTTCACGATGATGAAATAGGTGTCTGTGCATCCCTCCCCCACCTCACCCCCTTGTAATTGACTAACTACATTTTGGGGGTTTGAATTATGGTTGTACGAACCAACACAACTGTTTGGGGATCTGGCCTTCCATTTCCCAATGCTCAATTTTGTAAGAATGTATCATCGTTTTCTTCTCTTTCTGGATTGAATTGGAGGAGGGATCTGAATTTGGATGATGGATGCACCAAATTGGTATGCTATTGCCACAGCCCATCTATCGCGGTTGAGGATCCCAAGCCTTTCACACCTCCTGCTACTGACCCTCTCGTTGGAATTACCAAGGTTATGGAGGATCAGCCCATTCGTTTCCACAAGGACCTCAGCTCCCTCCCCAGTATGTGACTCTCATTTGAGATCTCAATGTCTTTTTTGAGGATTCTTTTACCTTTATCTTCACTTTTGATAGTTTCTGGAGTTTAAATTTGAGATTTATAACTGCAATGCTATGAGCTTCTGATTTATGATTTTAGGGCGTTGTCTAGTGTTTAATCCTCAATTTTGGGTTTTCCCATTGTTGCTAAATGAATGTTGGGTTTTTATCATGGACAATTAATTACTTTGTGTAAGAGGATTATGGGGTTATGATCTGGTGTCGAACTCACCGACATTACCAGTTTGTTGCAGGAGCTTCATCTGTTATTAACCTTTCCTAATGAGTGTAAAAGCGATAAGGAAAGAATATATATATATCAGTTTGTCTACTGCATTGCTAGGTTTCCATTGTAAAGGTTGCCTTATACATATGTATTGAAATTTGTGGCTGTAAAATTGAACCTTTAGGTTTTTTTTGGTCGTTAGTCCATATTATTTGGAGAGATGGGAGGTGAAATTGAACAACCATTCATAAAACTCGAGTAGTTTTAGTAAAATTAAGCCATAGATCATGCTTGCTATATTTGCGAATCCGCAATATCTTTTGTAGTGGATAAGGATGTCAAGACTCTCTCTTTCTTCATGATCACTGATTGCATGAATTAATGTTGAAGTACTTGTTAGCAACTTTCCCTGAATTTATCAAGTCCAAACATTTGAATGTTCACTGCTGAATGCATTAAAGTGCCTTTATCTAGTTACAAGTGCATCTAACCGTCTAATGTATTTGCATGGGCATGAGCAATTATTCTCTGTTTCTGTACCTTGAGTTCCATTATCTGGTGGCTTATGTTTATCCTGCGACATATATGGCAAAATGCAGAGCCTTTGTCTTCAGCTGATCACTCTTACGGTGTTGGTAATAGTTCAAAAGTCCGGGTGGCTTATCAGGTATGCACTTCTTCTCTTTATTCACTTCTGCATATGATCCAGCATATGCTGACCCCTTCCGATATGGCCTAGATTCATAAATGTAGGGTGTGCCAGGAGCATACAGTGAGGATGCTGCCTTGAAAGCATATCCCAAGTGTGAGACAGTTCCATGTGATGACTTTGAGGCCGTTTTCCAGGTTTGTTTTTATTCTTCGTATAGACAACCACTTCTATGTTTCTGTTCTGGAAGTTACACATTTCCCCCTTTCCACATGCAGTTGAACTGTGGTTAGTGGACAAAGCAGTTTTACCTATCGAGAATACCTTAGGTGGAAGCATCCACCAAAACTATGACTTACTCCTTCGCCATAGGCTGCATATAGTAGGGGAAGTTCAGCTTGTTGTAAACCACTGCCTTCTGGCTTTACCCGGGGTCAAAATGGAGGAGTTGAAGCGTGTAGTCAGCCACTCTCAGGTTGGATAATCTTCTGTCATGGCTTCATAGTGTTTCTGATTGCAAAGTTTCCAAAAAAAACTTCTTGCTGTCCAGAAATCATGATGTATCCTTACCTGCAGGCACTTGATCAGTGTGAAATGAAACTAAACAACTTAGGTCTTGTCAGAATCAGCGCACCGGATACTGCTGGTGCTGCCTATGTAAGATCAGCTTTTTATACGTCTCTGGTTTAATCATGATTGGTGCATTACTTATCCATGGAAGTTGTTTTGTGTGTCCTGGGTTAGACTGTAATCAGTGAAGGTGTAAGAGATAAAGGAGCTATTGAAAGTGCTCGAGCTGCTGGGATATATGGTCTTAATGTCCTTCAAGAAAAGATGCAGGTTAGACTTCCCCTCCATAAATATTAATAACATGTCATATTCTAGTGATCTTGAGAATTTACTCTTTGAAAAACTTGTAAATGAGCTTGCATTAATGAACTTCTAATTTGACTGGACTTTTAATTGGAATAATTGAGAGCAAGAATGTATGGAAAAAAATATCAAAAAAGAAGATATTGAGGTTTGAATTCAAGAATTTTTACTTCTCTTTCTCACACTCTACCAACTAAGGTAAGGAAGTCCTTTGTTCTAAACTTCATTTAAAGCTCTTAATCCTCTTATATAATATTATTATATCTCACAATCCTAAATATATGTGAATTTTTATTTTTTTCAAACCTTTTTTTCCCGAGCCGGGGGGGGGGGGGGTTGAAGCACTCCGAACACCCCACAGCTCCTCCCCAATTGGAACTACACTACTTTTCTAGAGCACTACAAAGTTCAATGTAGGTTAGAATCAGATATTTTGGAGTTTTTGACTGAAACTTAGCTAAAATGATCATCTCATACCTGAGATGATCATTTTATGTCACGTGTAAACCTATTTTTGTCTAATACATGGGTTCTGGTATTCCCATCCTCCTGTTATGTCACGTGTAAACCTATTTTGTCTAATACATGGGTTCTGGTATTCCCATCCTCCTGTTATGTCACGTGTAAACCTATTTTTTGGTTGTTTCATGCTGCAAATATATGCAGGATGAAAGTGAGAGCATTACTCGTTATATGATACTTGGAAGAGAACCTATTATTCCTGGAATCAACAGGACTTACAAGGTAATTCATCATTCTTGCTTCTACCCACAAGAGAAACCAATTCTAGTCTATTGCATCAATAGTTTATTAGATACAATCTGAACCTTTATATGCTCTATTCTAGACAAGCATCGTCTTCAGCTTAGAAGAAGGTCCTGGAGTACTCTTCAAAGCACTAGCTGTGTTTGCTATACGTGACATCAACTTGACAAAGGTAGCTTAACTAAAGATACTGCTTTTGATCTATTACTATATTAGTTTGAACGAATGTTGTCTAATCTTCTATCTGTCTACTATAGATTGAGAGTCGGCCGCAGAGGAATCTCCCTCTAAGGGTTGTTGATGACTCAAATAAAGGAACCTCCAGGTGAGTAGTGTTGTTAATTGGAGCTCTTTGAGCAAAGTTATCTTTTGGTGACTCAAAGCACTAATTGATAATATCAGTACACACTAGTTAAGGTTCTACCGTGGGCTGAATGACTGGTTTCTAACAGATATTTTGACTACCTATTCTACATTGACTTTGAAGCATCAATGGCCGAGCCTCATGCACAGTTTGCTTTGGGTCATTTGCAGGTTAGTCTTCTATACATGCCAGCCACTTTGGTGGCCTTGTAATCTCCCATGTCCCACCTTTTTTTCAAGAAAAAAAATTTCATAATTGCTTGATCTCATTGTGGAGTTGCAAATTATGACGTTGATACGTAGAAGGGAATGGAGGAAATGTATCGAAATATGCAAATTTGATGTTGTAATCACAAACAGCGGATCCTCTTTTTTACAGGAATTTTCTAGATTTCTCCGTGTCCTTGGTAGCTATCCAGTACATATAGCAGGATAGTAATCACTCAGGACTGGAGGGTGATTAACGGACGTTCAAGGATGCTAGTGAAGCGCGTGCATTTCATTTGGCTGTTGAACATGGCTGTAAATATCATTAGGGGTTGTCATGACTGTGAGCAGCTTCAACTCGGGATCTGGCTGTCACAAGGCACGTAGATTCATGTAGCAAGGTAGGTTTGAGTAAGCCTCTTGGAATTGGAATTGGAATTGGTGGTTTTCTTTTCTGATGTTGTTTTTTTCATCTCTATTAAGGCTAAGGGTTTGTTGAGTGTTGTAGCCTATGAATCATGACAACAAGACATGGCATCATTACAAGACCTCATTCATTCCAATCTGTAAATTTGGAATAAGATAAATTCTATTCTTAACTAGCTCTGGTTGCTTACCACTGCATAAAACGCCGACAGACAGGTACAAACTATTACATCCCTATAGCAATGTTGAGAACAACTGCACATGGTTGCATTAGTAGATTTTGGTTGTGAGGCAGACCATCAGATAGAACCAAGCTGCATCATCTCTGTTAGTGTGTGTGAATGAATACAAGCAAATGAGAATTATTGTCTCGCCCACCAGACCGGATCTTTGACAGTACAAGGCTATAAATACTACGGAATATTTATATTTATAATTGCATTATAAACATAATCAATTGAAATCAAACACACCCAACCCTTTACCCTTTGAAAAGACAATCTTTGGCTTTTTTTTTTTTATTACAAGGCGAGATTTTGAGAGGTACCAATAGACCATCATCCAATGGTGTCCTTTGTCCTTACGGACAAGAGCCAAAAGCTCTTTATCAGAGCTCCAAGAAGAACTATCGGAGCCGAGGCCAAGATGCGCCATCTAATCTGCCGTACGGTTGCCTTCCCTGAAAATGTGAGAGAAGGAAATTACCTACAAGGATCGAAGAAGAAAGAGCGCGTCCGAAATCAATTTACTTTCCAAATCCATTTGAAAAGGTCTAGATTAAGTCGTTAAACCATCCATAATCAATTTCCAGAGGAAATTCATCAGTTTCGGCAGACAATTTACTTTCCAAATCCATTTGAAAAGGTCTACTTTTCATCTCCATTTGTCTTTTTAATGTATTCCAACGCACTTGAAGTTGTAAACCACCAATTTCTATTTGGTTTCCAGTACAGTCTATCTTGGAGATCCAGCCTCCAAGGTATGAAAGGGAATACTGCAAATTTTTTCTACTATATCCATGGACAGTATCTGTTTTAGTTGATCCACGTTCCATGTCTTGTCTGGCTTTCATATAGTTCAGTACTTTTTGCTCATTAATTTGGGTGTGTAAGCTATAGTTAACAAGGTTTCGTTAATTGTTTACCCATTTGTCCTTCCAAAATCTTATTGTTTTCTCATTTTTGATTTGACATATGAGGCCGGTGCAGAAATCTTCTTTCAAATCAATAGTCACATATGAGAATGAATTTATAATGTAAATGAAGTTCAAGAATTAAAATAGTTTTTATCTTTCAACTTTAAAAGTTTAAAAGTGATCGTGAATGTATTTTTTATCAAAAATATACTCCCTCCGTTTCATAATAAGTGTTGTTTGTCTTTTAGTGCACCCATTTTAAGGACGTAAAAACTCTATAAAATATTATTTTTTAATCAATTTTTTAAATAAATTCATACTAATATATATGAATTTATTAAAAAAAATTGATTTAAAAAATAATATTTTATAGAGTTTTTATATCATTAAAATGCGTGTAGAATAGTAAAAAGGCATTTATTTTGAAACGGAGGGAGTAAATAAAACTCGAAATAATTTGGGGTTTAGATATCTCAGAGCCAATTAATACCTCTGAATTGGCATAAGTCGACTCCAATTATGATTTAGTAGTCATGAATTAGCCAACGGATATGGCTCCAAGTGGCAAAATTTGTGCGATGGTTGAAAAGATAAAGTGGGAGCTAAGCTGGGGCCTCCTGTGAAAGTGGATTTCAATCAATTCATCTCTGGTTTTCGCCTTACAAGATATTTATATCTAACCCGGCAGGGAGCTTTGATATTTCTTCAACACTTGACGTGGAAACAGAAGCCCTTGTTTTTGTTCTTCCATATCCCCAAATTAGCACTTACTCCTCCGCAAGTTTGCTTAGATAGTCAACAAGAAAGAAGCTACCACAGTGCTTTCCACTCCGCCACAATCCGATCATTCGGTGGCTCCCTCCCGCCCGGTTAGAATTCTTCTTTGTTCAGGTTGGTGTGTTCTTGATGTTTTCTCACAATAGAAACCTCCCTTCGGATGTGCACACAATCGGCTTCAACACCCCGTTTCGAATAACCACCATCTCCGTTACTCCCGGTGTCGCCGGTCGGTCCAATCCCACTATTCTGCACCTCCCTCGGTCGATCCTCGCCCGCGCCAAAAACCCCTATTTTTGGACGGTGCCTCTCCAATCCGGCCTCTGTGGCGGTCTTGGTTTCGCCCCCTCACCGGTTTTGCAGTCTCACCGGTTCGCCCTCGGCTGTGCTCGCTCGGCGCCGCCCTAATCGCGGTGTCCTCATGGGTTCGTCGTTGGGAGTTCTTGATCTGGGTAGCCCTTTTCGCCGTCTCCCTCCTCCCGGTTGATTCACGGGGTTTTATCCCTATCCACCCTTCCCTTCTCTCCCCTTCCGGTCGCCATCTCGGTGACGGTCGGACAACAGCTCGTGCTCGGGTCCGTTCATATGTGGTGGCCTATAAACACCCCTGAACGGAAGACTCCTTTGCGGTCCCGTCTTCGTAAGCCACTTGCTTCATGCTTAGGCCCCCCCCATCCCGCTCCGGTTGTCCGCTCGGTGGTGTTCTGGGCCGTTCTGGTGGTGTGTTCCTCCGAGGGTCTCTTCGGTTCTGGCTCCGGGTGCCGCCGTGTTCTTCGCCTGAGTTAATCACTTCCGTTGACAGCGTTCTTAGTGGTTTCTCTTGGCCCCTTGGTGGATCTCAGGTGGAGGTTGGGCCCAGTCTTGTGCTTTGGGCCCAAGCAGGCTTGGGCCCAAAGATGGCCCGAACTTCTAAATAATAATTATAAGATGATAAATAAATAAAACTTGATTCATCTGTTTTATTTTATAACATCTTGCTTGCAAGTTTCGGTATCCCTGTTTTACGAGTAGTGAAATCCGTGTTTTTGTTGACCGGTTTTCGGGCGTCCTCTTCCAGTAGCATGTGGCGTTGTCTTTGGGGTTTCTGGGCAGTCTACAACTTGGTTGGGTTTGTGGCGTCCGGTGTCGAAACAGGTTGGGGTCATGGTAGTGTGCGATGGGCGACTCCGTATTCGGGAGAGTGGTCCTTGGAGTTTTGTCTTCACTGCCCACATGAGATAGTGTCCTGATGTACCACTGTCCTGCTGTAACGGCCCGGAATTATGATTCCCGGGTTACGTTTTGAAGGATGAAACCCCTCGTTAGGACCTTGCGCTCCGAGTACAGGTTGAAGGTTTGAAATTCTAAACTGACGTTTTCAAGGGGGATTTCATACCCAAGTTCGAAGGGATCATTGGAATCCCCGTGGAAGTCCCCTGTACCTGTCGTAAGTCTAAGCGTGGAAAACCAAAGGTCACACAAATAGCGGAAGTAAAGCATAATACATAGAGGGTGTCGCGGCAGAGCCGGGTCAAAACATGATATGCCATTCAAATCCAAACTGTAATTAAAGTGGTGAAGTCAAAATCTCAACTCTCTCTCCCCGCCATATTAGACCCCGCGATCATGGAGCCAAATCAGCATCAATAGTAGTAAGCATAACGGATACCTAAAAAAATTGATAGTGGGCGGGATCAGATCGAAGCCCACTTTGGCTCTGCATCCCGGCCCTAAGCACACATATACGCTATACCTAATAAAGATGCTTCTAGATGCAAGGCGAAATATTAACACACTAACATGCTCCTAAGATCAAGTGCATAATAATAATAATAATAATAATAATAATAATAATAATAATAATAATAATAATAATAATAATAATAATAATAATAATAATAATAATAATAATAATAATAATAATAATAATAATAATAATAAGGCCTTATCACAAAATACCAAGTGGTATATCCCTCTCCTACCTCCACCCCCTTCCGATAGGGCGGAGACTGGCCAGCTCGTGAATGCATTCCATAATAATCGGGCGGCACACATCCCCAACCCGTATCCACAATAAAATAAACCCCGCAGGCAGGAAGTTACATGACTCGATTGACTCAGGACTGGACCCGATGGGACTGGGCCATCCTATAATCTTAGCAAAGACTCTAGTACTTCAAAGATAACGACCGTTCTATTTACATACGCATAAAGAAATAGAATGCTCAACGGTCAATGCAACCTAGCATGGTACTACATGACATGCTGATCATGAATGCAAACACCTAATATATCATGCACCTAAAGCAGGGAATATCTCTATTTCAATCCGAGTAAGCTTCGAAGAGACTTACCTGGCTATGCAGAACAACAAAAGCACGATCTTGGCAAGTAGCACGAACAATCAGATAATGCCACCTAATTCATTTCAGAATATCCATATAAGTCTACATCTAGCCACTCAATCACATAAACACACATCATTCACAATAAGTATAACCATATCATAATCATCATCTCATCAAGTTCAACAACTCATCGTGTTAACACATTCCATAAGACCTCATCATTCTCATCATTCTGTTCAACCACATTCATATATTCGCAATAATACTCATACATCCGCATCATATTATTCATAGCTCATAAGATATAAGTCGAACGATACGAAATTCTAACATCTCATCATGCCATTAGTCATTCATTCACACCATTAATCCACACGAATCATGCTATTAGTCAATCAATCATATCAACATGCTAGATAGTCATCGATCACATAATTCTCAAGTTAGTCCCGAAAACCGTTTCGAAAGCTGAGTTAACTAGTTATAATTTCCGATCTTGATAAATGTTCGTCAAATTCCTTTTTCGATTTAAATTCCGATAATGCCCTTTTAAATCTCCAAGTCTCATAATATTTTTTTTGTCTTAAATCACTATGATATTATATCCTTAAATCTTAACAATAATATTTTATACTTTAACTCAAATAATATTATCTAATATTTTAAATACCATTTACCTTTAAGCATTTTCATAAAATAATACTAAATCCTTTAAAATCCCAACCATTTTATTTTATATAAATCAGCCTTTTTACGGAATTAACAATTGCTCTTATGCACCCCTTATACTTATTATTTTAGAAGCAGCCTCTTTGTAAAAGAATGAGCCACGTGTCCTCTTTGAGCAAAATTAAAAACAAAAACTTTCAACCTTCTCTCCCCCACGTTCTCCCTGCAAGAACTGCTCCCATCTCCCATCTCTCATCTCCTCCTCGCACCGACGATACTTCCTCTCTTCCCAAACAAAAAATTTCAACCCCCACCTGATGGTTTATAATTAATCTTCCTCTTTAACTCATTGAGTATTTTGGATTTTTGGGGCTTGAATTAGGTTTTGGATTGTTGGGGCTTGAATTGGAAATTGATATGGTCAATTACGCTACGAGGAAGAGAAGCTGCAAGAGAAGCCACGAGGAAGTGAAGTTGTACTTCAGGGTGTTGATCGGTCGACGTCGGGGCAGATGACGGTGGCGATGGCGGGAGGCGGCTCAGTCGCCTGGCGACTAGGCAACTTGGTACTATCCTTCTTTCCTCTTTCTTCCTTATGGCTTCAATTGATTGAGTACACAATTGATTGATTCTTCCTTATGCCTTCAATTTGTGCTCCTTTTGACTGATTTCATTCCTATTAGGGCTTATACATATCTCAAGCTACATGGTCTTTGTTATTGATGAGTGCCATTTATTACCTTCTAAGACATGGGCAGCGCTTCAATTTGTGCTCCTTCTAAGACATGGGCAGCGCTTCAACAGATGTTCAGATTGAGTACACAATTGATTGATTCTTCCTTATGGCTTCAATTTGTGCTCCTTTTGACTGATTTGATTCCTTACAAATTAGGGCTTATACATATCTCAAGCTACATGGTCTTTGTTATTGATGAGTGACATTTATTACCTTCTAAGACATGGGCAACGCTTCTTAAGTTTCTTGAAAAGCCACTTCCCCCAAGTTGTCTTCATATTCATTACCACAGACCTTGAAAATGTGTCACGTTCCATCTTATCAAGGCGTCAGAAAAACCAGTTGAATAAAATCAAAGATGTTGAAATTGTAAGTAGATTGCATCGGATAGCAGCCCAAGAGAACTTGGATGTTGAACCTGATGCACTGGAGTTGTTTACTATGAATGCTGATGGTTCACTTCGAGATGCAGAAACTATGCTAGAGCAGTTGAGTTTGTTGGGGAAAGGGATCATCACTGCTACTCTTGTGAATGAACTTATGAGTTGTGGTTCCTATAAGCTTTCTTTATCCTTCAATTTATAACTGTTGAATATTACCTAGATTAATCGAAGTATAACGTACTTGCTACTGATTTTGATTGCTGAGAAACAAAACAAATAACCTAATCTTATTGTTTTGGAAGGCAAAAAAAGGTTGGAAATTTAGTAAATCATGTTGTTGTATACATAATTTGCATTCATTGTCTTTTTCTTTCATTCTGTAGATTGATTGAAGATGATTTTTCCCTTAGTGTCTCACTATCAGGTATGTTCTCATATGTTGCTGATTTTTTTGCCATCTCCTTATTTCCTCCCTGTTTTTTTGTTGCTGTTTTGTAACTTATGTTGCTGGCCAATTGTTTTTTTTTTAGATTGTTTGGAATTTTTACTTGCTTCTTTTTTATATAGTTGCTGCTTTCTTATAGGCTATTTGATGAAATGTTCTCTTTGTGAAAAAGCTAGCATGTGAATCTTTTTTCAGGAAGTTGTGGGTTTTCAATTTATTTTTGCCCTTCTCTTATGCTAGAGGAAGGAGTTGTGTTGGTTGATTGCTGTTCTTATAACCATACTTATTTCATGGCGTAGCTGTTAGATCTGTTTAACACATGCCATTGTTGTTGTTATGGCCATATTTTATTTCATGCCCGTGTTGTGAAATGTGCTGAGTAAAAGTCTTTAGTTTGTTGTGAAGGACGAAATTGTTATGGATCATGTGTATTTGTAATTCAATGTAGCTTGCATCTTAATTAACATAGTTTCATATAGTTTGGGAGTTTGATATAGTTTGGGTCGAGTTGTTATTTTTCATTACTGTTGTTATGACCATACTTTGTTTCACGGCGTTGCTGTTAAATCTATTGAACACATGCATTTATTATTTTCCAACAGTGATTGTGTGTTTTGTGGTACATATTTAGATATTGTTTTAGTCCACTGAATTTAGAAGTTAATATTTCGTTTTTGTTATATACTATGCAGTAATTTATACAATAGAGTTCCAGAAATGTGGCTTACCACATGCTCATATTGTATTGTTTCTCCACCCTGACGATAAGTTATCAACGGCTGACGATATCGATCGCATTATTACTGCTGAGTTACCTGATCCTTCGGCTGAGCCGGAGTTGTTTGCAATTGTTCGGGATCGAATGATGCATGGCCCTTGTGGTACGGCTAAACCGAATTCGCCTTGCATGAAAACTGGAAAATGTGGTAAATTCTTTCCTAAGAAGTATGTCTCATCTACACATTTTGACTCGGATGGATTCCCGCATTATAGAAGGCGAGATGATGGCATTGCTGTGGAGAAAAATGGAGTCTTTCTTGATAATAGATATGTTGTGCCTTATAACCGAGATCTTTTGATACGATATAGGGCCCACATTAATGTTGAAGCATGCAATCAGACAGGATCGATTAAATATTTGTTCAAATATATCAACAAAGGGCCTGATAGGATCACTGCAGGATTTTGTCGACCGCGTAATAGAGATAAAAATGTGGATGAGATCAAAAAGTTTTATGATTATAGGTATGTTTCTCCATGTGAGGCGGTCTGGCAGCTCTTTAGGTTTGATATTCATTACCGAACAACATCGGTTGAGAGGTTAACGTTTCACTTGCCTGGTGAACATAGTGTTGTATTTAAGGATCATGATTCTTTGGATACCGTCATTAACCATGAAAGGGATCAGGATTCGATGTTTCTAGAGTGGATGAAATCGAATTCTATTCATCCCGTGGGAAAGAATTTGACTTATTGTCAATATCCTTCTACTTTTGTTTGGAATACTCAGCAAAGGAAGTGGTCATTGCGGAAGCAGGGGTTTTCTCTTGGTCGAATTTTCAATGTCAGTCCGGGTAATGGTGAGTTATATTATCTTCGACTTATGTTGAATGAAGTTAAAGGGGCAACGTCATTTGCAGACCTTAGAACTGTGAATGGTGTAACATATGCCACCTATAAAGAGTCATGTTACTCTTTGGGATTGTTGGATGATGAGCGAGAGTATATTGATGGTATCATTGAATGTAGTCGATGGGGTTCAGCTCATTATTTAAGGAGTTTATTTGCAATGTTGTTATTGATGGGTACATTGAATCAGCCAGAAGTTGTTTGGAGTCAAACTTGGCATCTTCTCGCTGATGATATTTTGTATATGCAACGACGACGACTCCAATTCCATGGTATGTTCAATAAACCAAATATATGATAGTGTGTTATGCTGTTATACCTATATTTGTTGTTATATTTTGTTCTCATTTAAGGATAACTTACCATGCGTATGTGTATATATAGATTTGCAGCTTACGGAAGAGGAATTGAAAATTATGCATTAGTAGCGGTGCAGATAATATTGGAACGAAATGGAAGTAGCCTTCGTCGATTTTCTTCGTTGCCTTTTCCTAAGGAGTCTATGGTTGGTGAGTGCAACAACAAATTGATACAAGAGGAACTGATGAAGGGAAAACAAGTGGTGCTTATCAACACGTTTGGATTCGTTCAGCAGATTTGACAGCTTTGCGACGTCTCAGTAAAATGGGTCGTTAGGAGTCCATATTAATCGGATTGGATCGTGCCATACCTTGTCGGAACGAGGACGAAGAGATCTACAACTTTACTGTTGAAGGTTTTTCCAGAATCCACCGAGAACATGGCCGAAATTCTACATCTTTGCAGCTGTTCACTGTTTGGACGAAAATACTTATCTTTCCATATTTAATTTATTACTTTATCCTTATATTTATTTAGGAATAATGTAAATTAGAATAATATATATTAGTTGACTTTTCAATTAATTGATATTATATCTAATTAGTTTTTATATTTATTTTCTAGGATAAATAAAGTGGAAAAGGGAAATCTATCTTTAAGATATTTCCTTGGCCACCAAGTAGTTTGATTTTATCTAGGATTACGTTTTCTATTTAAGACGTTTTTATTCATTCAATAAAATCAGATATTAGAATTGAATTTTTGACAAAAGTCAGATTTGGAGAGTTCTCCTAGGGAGAAACCGAGTTCCCCTGCGTGGGATAGGTTTCGATGTGTTGTTTTTAGCTTGGTTTGTCTTGTGTGTGTTGATCTTCTTTGGTGGGTTGGTGCTACCACATGTTTGGTGTGTGTCGATTCTCGTCATAGGATTGGTGCTATCCATCATGCATGGTGTGTGTCGATTGTCGTCATAGGATTGGTGCTATCAAGCATCCACAAGCCCCCTCCTTGTGCCTTCAAGTTGTCCGCTTAATTGTGTAGGGTTGTAGAGGCGGGTTGTGTAGTCATTGGTATTGGTTCCTACCCTCTGAGGAGGTCTGGGGTCTTTATCTTGTTCTGCATAGATCGACTCAGTCCTTATCAGTCGTGTCTTTTCATTCTTTGTTGCAATTTCGAGTCTTTATCGAGTCTTGTTCAACTTCTTTGAGTCGACATTAAGGACAACCTCTGTTCTTGGTGTTTCTTGGTCGATCTTGTCCTATCTTGATCGATTCTTGAGAGTCTTGCTGCGTTTCTTTGCTTTCTTGTTGAGTCTTGCATAAATCTTGCATCTTTCTTGTTATTTCTTGCTGCGTTCTTTGAGTTCTTGATCGTTCTTGATTAAGTTCTTGAGTTTCTTTATTAGTTCTTGATTATTCTTGCTTTTTGTCGAAGATCGGACCAACCTACGACTAACCTCGTATCAGGAACGTAATTACGATCGAGTGCGGTTGGCTGCAGATCACTCTCAGCTTGTATCCACAATGACGGTGGAGCAACGAATTGTATATGACAAGATCTTATCCGCTGTGCAGAACAACACCGGTGGTGTTTTCTTTTTTATATGGATACGGTGGCATGGGAAAGACGTTTGTATGGAGAGCATTGTGTTCCGCGTTGCGTTCCCAAGGTGAAATCGTTATTGTTGTTGCATCAAGTGACATTGCTTCATTATTAATACCTGGTGGTCGTACTGCACATTCACGATTTGCTATTCCGTTGAATATTACCGAGGATTCGACATGTGGAATTAAAGCCGGTAGTCAATTGGCTGAATTATTGCAAGTCGCGAAGCTCATTATTTGGGATGAAGCGCCTATGACAAAGAAATACTGTTTTGAAGCCGTTGATCGTTCATTGTGTGATGTGCTTCAATCGTCTAATCCGCTTAGTATGGAGCGCCCGTTTGGAGGCAAAGTGATTGTGTTTGGTGGTGATTTTAGGCAGATATTGCCTGTTGTTTCTCGGGGAACAAGGCACGATATTGTTGGTGCCACAATAAACTCTTCATACCTATGAGAGCATTGTCAGGTTAGTACGTCTTTATTCTTTTAGAGTTGAATTATTTTATAGTGAGTTATCATATTTAGCAGTATCTGACTAAAGTTCATTATTTAAATATACTCCGTAAAATATATTATTATGGGCATATTTTCTTTCATGGCATGCCAGTGAAGTGTGCTGGAAAAACTTGGTATTTCTTTTATTTATGATGTTTTTCACTTGTGTATGTCTAATTTAGCTTTTCTCTCCGTATTTTATAATATGTATTAATATATGTAATATATGGTACAAACTGTGGTTTCCTATCTTTCACACATATAAGTGTTGCTATTTTTATGATTATGTGGCTGGAAAATGATCAATTTGTTACTGTTAGTTTAAGTGATTTGGTGTAATTGGTGCCCTTTCATCATTATATTTCAATTTATAATTATATTTCAATATGCAATATGACTTGGGCCTGATTAACATAACGTTATAGGTGCTCACATTATCGAGGAATATGAGACTGGCAAATAGTTGTTCAACAATGAGGATCGTCTAGTCCGCTATTATAGTCCATATCGTAGTCCAAATTATCTCATTGGCTAAGTTGAAATTTCTAATGATTTTCTTATTTAAGTGTTTGTACCTTATAATTTATTTAAATGCTTATCGGCCAATGAAATTTAAGGGACCATAAAAATGGACTACGGTGTGTTGGACTAGACGATTTTCACCGGTTGTTCAAGTGCTGATGATAGTGAACTCAAAAAGTTTGCAGACTGGATTCTAGATATTGGGGATGGTAATATAGGTGACAATGATGAAGGAGATGCAACAATACAAATTCCTCCTTATTTGTTGTTGAATGTCATCAATGATCCTATTTCTACTATTGTTCATGCAACATATCATCAACTTCTTCAGAATTTGAACAATCCGCCATATTTTAAGGAGAGAGCCATTCTAGCACCAACGCATGTGATCGTTGATGATGTTAATGAGTATATGCTTCATTTGATGCCTAGGGAGGAGAAAATTTATTTGAGTGCTGATGGCATATGTAAATCTGATGCACGTGTAGGATTTAATGCCTCCGTATATTCATCTGACTATTTGCATAGCATTCGCTCTTCCGGACTTCCTAATCATGTATTGAAGCTGAAGGTTGGTGTACTGGTAATGTTGCTTCGCAATATAGACCAATCTTCCGGTTTGTGTAATGGAACCAGATTGATGATCACGCGTTTGGGAACGAGAATAATAGAAGCACAGATCATTAGTGGTGAAATAGTGGGGAGAAAGTTGCCATTCCCCGGATGGTGCTCAGCCCTTCCGATTCAACACTTCCTTTCAAGTTTCAGCGTAGACAGTTTCCAATTATCCTTTCATTTGGGATGACTATAAATAAAAGTCAAGGTCAATCCCTATCGAATGTGGGGTTGTATCTTCCGAAGTCCGTATTCACTCATGGTCAACTGTATGTTGCCTTATCTAGAGTCACAAGCATTCAAGGGTTAAAAGTCTTACTTCTAGACAAATATGGGAAGAGTGTGACGGAAACAAAGAATGTTGTCTACAAAGAAGTTCTACAAAACATATGATCCTTCCTTACTTATATGGTAAGTGTTTATATAAAAGTGTTTATTTCATATTTTTCTTCCTTCTTGTGTGTGCATATATAGAATGTGCAGTATATATTAGCATTTGAATACGCTTTGTGTTTGGCAGGACTTTTCGACTTCACTTGTGTGGGATATTGTTTTTGCAGTCATACTTAGTGCAGAATGGTGCATCTGGGTATGTAAAATGTCATTGTGATTTGTTACCGTAACACCATGTTTGTAACTTAACATATATACTATGAGACTTTTGTTTATATATATGTGCATTACGTGTTATGAGATATTGGGTGTAATAAACCCATCGTTCTGTACGTTTAATGATATAATTTTCATTTGTCCTCTTATCAATTATGAGACTTTTATTTGTGATTGTAAATGTTATTGTATTATAGCAGGGGTTGTAATTGATAGCAGGACAACAATTCAAATCAAATGAAATATATTCATGGTATGTGGGAATACTAAAGCGGTAAATTTCAATACAAATACTCACCCGTAAAAGGTTGGAAAAGTACTAGTTTTATACAAATTATAACCCGACCCCTTTTACTTTGATAAAACCCAGAACCGACCTCACTTGTCTTCTACTCTCCAAAACCGAATACATTTTTATAAAATCAGCCCAAACCGAAATACATTTGGTCAAATAGGCCCACAGTTCATTTGTTTTGTTGAAATAAATTAGGCCCAAAACTCAACCAGTTAACTCTCCATTTCACTGATGACCGAATGCAGAGAAGAAAAGAAGGAAGGGGGACCCAGCTGACGTGGCGCCAAGGTGGAGGTGGGGCCCACGCCACTGTTCATCTTCTTCTTCAGCGTCATCAGCTTCCTCTGTTCAGCTCGCCGGAGGCCGCGTCTCCTTCCTCCTTCTTTTCTCGCCGGCCCCGTCCTACCTTTCTCCTTCGATCTGGCTCGACAATGGCTTCCCCAGCCCCAAGTTCGCTCGCACTCACGCTCTCTCGCTCGAGCTCTCTCTCTCTCTCTCCGACCCGCTCTCACACTCTCTTCTCGATCAGTTAGCACAAGGAGCACGAATTCGAAGACTAGGATTGAAAAAGGGGTTTGGGAAGCTCACCGAAGGGTGTCGACTCGCCGGAGCTTGAATCGCATCGACAGAGTGGATTTAGGATCGTCGGCGATGGATCGATCTTACCGGGTGGCATAGGACGAAGGAGGGAGTCATAAAAGAGGGCCTTTACACAAGTGTGAAATGAAAGGAAGGCAAGAGAGGCACCCTTACCAATCTCGGATACAAGAAACAGGGGTGTCAGACGTGGCTCAGGCAGCTGCTGCTGGGGGACGCGCTCGGCTGCGTCCAGGGACACTCGGTGGCTGCTGGTGTCGCCTGCTGCTGCTACTTGCTCGGACGCGAAGGGGAGAGGAGGAGCTGCTCGGCTGTGGCTCCGAAAGAACGGGCCTGCTGCTTGAAGCTCGGCTTCAATGGCGGAGGGGAGGAAGAGGGTGGTGCTATTGTTGGGGGGTGAAGGCGAGAAGGTGGTGGCGGTGAGGTGAAGAAGAGGAGGTGGTGACGGTATGGTGCCCAGCAACCAAGGCAATGGAGGAGGTGGGATGTTGGAGGCTCACGGCAAAACCAAAAGGAGAGAAGGGTCAGGGTAGGGTGCGTTTGGTTTGAGAGTATTTGTGGGTTGAACCTCTATTCGAAATGAAAAGGATAAGAGCATTTTTAACCATTTATCAATTCTTTCTCATCCACTTCATTTTAATATTTGATACTCCACAACTATGGTACTTTACTTGACATGAGTAGCTTATTTCAACTTTTCCATCAAAATTATCTTTTTTACATTTTTTTTTTGGTAAGTAAAAATCAAATAGGACCTACTATTAATGTTTGATTGGGTAATATTCTATTGTATTGTGTCATATTGAGTACCATATGTATGATACTTGAGCTCACTTTTTCTTTTGGGTTCTTTCAAAAATATGACTTTTTCTTACATTTCATTTTATTTTTATTGTTATGGTACTTGAAGTACCACCATTAAAGATGCTCTAAGGATGGCTGAGGCCTGAAATCAGGTACTCAAAAGAGGCTCTGAGAGGTTTGTCTTTTACCAGAAATTGGGGAACATATTGGGGAACATGAAGGTGAAGGAGGGAGGAATTTTTTTTCATAATGGCCAAAAAGAGAAAAAATTTGGTGTTTGAAACAGCGACTTACCCCTCTTTTGGCTAAATCGCAAAATAGTTTAGATTTTTGGCTAGTTCCCAAATTTTTTTCTCTTTTTTGGCCATTATGAAAAAAAATTCAGGAGGGAGAGGGGGATGTAGGTGTCTAGCTAGAAATAGGGGATCACATGGGAGATTTAGGGAAAAAAGCTACTTTATGAATTAGTCAAACATGGGGAGAAAGGCTGAGTTTTTGAATCAACATGTGAGGAAGGAGACAAGGAGTGTGTGGTCCTGAATCGGAATTTGAATTTCCGACGATAGGTCTTCGAATTCCACTCTCTCGATCACTTATATTTTTAGAATCCGAATGGAATATCGTCATCCAAAAGAATTTTTAGAATCTCAAGGTGAAAGTCATAATCGGTGTTTAAAAGTTCAAAAATTGGGTCAGAATTCGCTCTAAGAATTTCAAGTTCGATTTGTTAAATTTAGGACGAGTTTTCCTTGAAATATCCAACTTAAATCCGTTTTAAATTCATTTTTAATTCCCTTTTTCTAAAAATTAATATTTGAAAATCTGAGCCTTTACACTGCGGTGCCTCCTTTTGGTGGTGCTTGGCCTCGTTCTTCGTTCGTGCTCTCAACGCTTCGGTTCTAATTCTGCTTAATTTCATTCATTTTAGTGCGCATGGTACTTGGTGATTGCGCCTTTTTTTGTTTTCATGTATTTTCTGCTTTATTGTATGTTTCGACGGTTGACCCGTCTGCCGACTTGTCAGCCTCTCGAGTTTCAGATATATCTGAGCTTGAATTTTTACTTAATAAAAAAAAATACCTAATGACACCAAAAACTGCATCCTTGCTTCAAAGGTAAGAGCATCCACATAGGGGGATTTTAAAGGGTTTTTAAGGGGACAAAATATGAAAAAGTAGAAGAGAGGTGAGAGATACACTAAAAACCCATGAGAGAGTTTTCATCTTCCAAACTCTCTTAAAACCCCAATCAATGGGCCCCATCCCCACATATTGCATTCTTTTACATGTTTGGTAGTGGGAGTTCAATTTTTTATATTCAAATTCTTGTATATTTTTTATTCAAATTCATTATAGCTAGTTTTTATTCAATTTTTTTTATTCAAATTCTTTTTATTCAAATTCTTGTATACTTTTTTTTCAAATTCATTAAATTCTTGTATACTTTTATATTCATTATAGCTAGTTTTTAGTAATTAAATGGAAGAAATAAAAAATAATCTTTTTATGTTGAACAAAATATAATACATACATAAATAGATAATAGTTGGTGAAAAGTAAATTAAGAAACTCTAGAAACTTATATTGATGTGGACGAAAAAGTAAGTTGGGATTTTTAAGGAGAGAGAAGGTGATAAAGTGATATTAAGAAACTCTAGAAACCCACATGGATGCGGATGGTCTAAGGATTCATTACAGTATTTAGCACTTTAGCAGTACCAGGAATCCCTGATGCACAGGTGTAAACCCGATTCCCAGAGTTCTCTAGTACACTAACAATTCCCAGAGGTCTCTAATATTGGCAAGAGTGGTTTCATGATTCCGTGATGGTTTCTGTTGAAGGATATGGAGAAGCATCCCCAGAAGCAAAAGCAGCTAGCCACCTCCACAACTTCTTCACCTATATTGCTGTAAAGATAGTCACTGCACAACTCCAGGTGAGTTACCTTGAATTCCTTTTCATCATCAGACCACAGAATACATGAATAGATAAAGCACTATAATTTTTGAAGTGATGGAATACATTTTTGGATAATATTATTGACAACTACAAATTGCTAGAGCAGAGCTATAACCAAGAGGCATATGCCGAGTTAATGGAATTTCTAAATAGGCACTCATTGGAGGATGGAGATGAGTTCTGTGCAAGTCTGATGAGGGAATCATCAAGTCACAAAACCTTGGGTATGTTTGCTAACCCATACTTCTTTCTTCTGAAACTCATTGATCATGCACGAATATGGAAAATCACAAATTTTTGCCAAAGCATGAATCTTGATCCTGCATATGCATCACTCTTCAGCTTCACATAATAATGTATATAACTCACTAATGCCAAAGTTCATGGTGTGCTGCATGCTCAATGAACTGCACATCAAACTATGGCAATGTATGGACAGCCCTGCGTATTCTGGAGGTCAGTAAAAAAGTCATGTTCATTATTCTTCCTTTCAATCACAACATTAATTTTGTATACTTGTATCCTACACTTCTTGATCCAGGTGAGATCTGCATATTGCAAAGGTGACTTTGAATGGGATAACTTGCAGCGACTGGCCATCAAGGTTAGCAAAAAGTTGTCATTTTACTCTATCCTTGTGTTTGTTCTTGTTTATGTAGTTTAATTCTACAACACACTCATTTATTCTTGCAGGGTGTCCATGAATCAAATAAATGCCTTATGAGGAATTATGTCCTGGAAACAAGCCTTGTGGAAGGTAAAAAATGAGTTATGATTAAGGAAACCTTTCATCACCATGTGGCTACACAATGGTATAGATAAATGCACAAATTCAGATAATGCTTGGAATGTACAGACATGCAGTTATACAGAAATCAACATCTTATTGAACCATGTACTGGTGTATACAAAACATATGGGAAATATTTTGCGACCTGTTGATGACACCATCTGACCCGGTGGCCATACCAACATCATATGATGATCAGACAATATGAATATGACAGATACAAATTTATTTTTTCTGAACCTAATTCAATACTATTTGAAGGATCTTCGGATTGGACCAGTTTTATTCATCACAAATCCATTCTAGTGCAACCAGTAAATTTGAGACACACTGCATTAATCTTTGTTTAGTTATGGGTTTGAATCCCTCGCCTCTCAACCTTTTTTTATCTGCTGCCTGGACTCCACCCTGCTAGATTCGTTCCACGTAAGAGCACTTGCGGGAGGAACTTGGTGACGTTTTTTTTTCTGTTGGGAGCAATTTATATATATGGATTTGCAATTTGCTCAAGATTGGATTTTTATGATTAGAAGACTTCTAAATGGATTTTTTTTTTTTTGTATAATGTAAAACATTATACATTCAAAATGCAAGAATAATGAATATTGGTAATGCAGTACTTGGACTACTCCAAGTTATTGACCCCCAAACATCAAAACAATCCAAAGTTCACAACAGAGAAGTCATCACAACGGTCAATAAGCTCACATTTTTAAAACTAATTTTACATATTTGTGGTTTTTGAATGACCAAAGTTCATAAAAATAAAAAATTTAAAAGCACAACCAAAGTTATCTCTTTTATTTTGGTTGTGGTTTTCTCCCTCATGAGCCAATAGCAGATGAAATTTTGTACATATCAAAACGAAGCTATCTTTGTGTAGAACATATATACTGGACTCATCGGATTAAAAAGGAAGGGTGACTGCTATCGCCCCCCCCCCCCCCCCCCCCCGCGGCTGCACTCTGCCTATGCTCATAGTTTATGCGAAGTCCTAGTAATCAGCATCCAACTTTAATAGAACCAAATACAAGTACTCTAGTAAATACTAATATGAATTTTGTTTTCGTGAAGGAACTAGTGTATATTGTGTATATGTAAACAGACTTACTTGCACATCCTTTGATGGCGGATGTCTATCGTGTCATCATTTCTGCAGAGAGAACAAGGATTAGGAACATCAACCAAATATAGCTATGATATATAATTGACATATTTGAGATGTATAACACTATGTGCACATAAGCAATGAGAAAGACATCAAATTCACCTTTATTAAGTGCTGGATATCAATTGATGTGTTGATATGCCCTGAGCTGAAATTTGACTTGGCATTTTCCTCTATGCTATCCAACCTGCTACAAATCACAGAAGTGAACCCTAAGGTGAACTCAAATTCATAGGTCAACAAAAAAAGCTGGTGCACACATAACCATAATACCTTACCAAACTGAGGCAACAAGATTATAACCACATGGGAATTCGGTACAATGAAATTTTTGTTAGGGTAATTACATAAATATTTAAAATTTGTCCAAAAGTTCAATTGAGACTTGAGTGTATTTCCAAATTCATAATAGAAGTGTTCTCTCTCTCTCTCTCTCTCTCTCTCTCTCTCTCCCCCTCTCCCCGTGCCTCTGATTCTTGTTTAAATAGATGAGTTTTCAATCTCCAGCTAGCTTTCAAATGGTCCTAACAAAAGCTAATTGCACCAAAACTTCAATTTGCTAAAAAAAAAGAGTAACCTCATATCCCTCTCATTTTGTATGGTTAAAACTGGAGTTCAGATGATGGGTGGAGCTAAGGGGTGCTCACAAGTGCTTGAGCACCACTGGGAGGAAATTTTTTTTTTAAAATTCCATATATTTAGTATTTTGGGGTAATGATGTAATATTACTGTGAATGAACTTTATAACAAAGAATTTTCTTAGCTTAGTTGGTGAAGGAAAGAAGAAGCAAAAGTTCTTGGTTTCACAGCTCAATATCTTCATTTTTTTCTATTTTTCCTATCATGTCAATTATTTCAATTAAAAATTACATATTTCAATTACAAATTTAACATTTTCTTTTAATATTAGTCTTTTTTAATCTTCAATTTTTTTTCTATATAGTTTTTTTTCTCTCAATTATTTCAATCAAAAATTACATATTTAAATCACAGTTTTAGTGGATTTTCAATATTGTAATAAAAATAATCATTTTATATATCCCCAATTTTTTTTAGCACCGCCATAACCAGAATGCTCCTGGCTCTGCTACTATTTAGATGGTCTTTCAAATGTGTGACTTTTAATTCTCTCTTGCTGGGAAAAATAATTTGAATATTACAGCCTCTTGGGATTGGTGTGTCCAGTGACGCAACCTTCATAAAATATGTTCACATGCTATCATGAGATCCCTGAGATGGTGAGAGAAGGTGCACCTTCTTTTATTAAAGGCGGGATAGCATGTAAGGCCATTTTTATCAAGGGATACTAGGAGTACTAGGAATACTACTATTTTATTATTCTCTTTTCGCCACATCATCCTAATATCTCTCATTCTCACTTTTCTCACTTTATCAATAACATCCATAGTATCCCAAAATCTATCTTTTTCTACCAATTCAATTTACAATTATACCCCTCTGCTATAATTATTTTCATCATTTCCCACCAAATCAATTTACAATTATACCCCTCTCCTAATTGACTACGACATTGTATCCAAATTATTATTATTGAAAAAATTACAAATATTGTTTTGGGTATTACTGTATTACATATAAATGTATTCAAACAAATTTTTTTTAAAAATTTGGTCAAATATATTCAAAATTGATGTCTATGTGTAGGGAAAAAGGAATCTAGTATTTTGGTAGTTTTTTAAATTTTTTAGTTTTACATTTTCATTGTCGAAAATTGAATATTGTAGTTATAAAAAAACAGCTCGCATATTCAATCTGAGCCGGCCATTGTAACACATCATAGCCGTCCGTTGTGCACCCTCTTTCGAGCTGACACGTGCTCTCTGTTGAATTCAGAATGTTGACTAGGGATGGCAACAGGGCGGGTTCGGGGTAGGGAGTACCCTCCCCGTCCCCGTCCCCGTTTGCAAAATGTCTCCCCGTCCCCGTCCCCGTTCGGGGGTAAAAAATACCCCCCGTCCCTATCCCCGTCGGGTCCCCGTCCCCATCGGGGAATCCCTGTCCCCGCTTAATTTTCCCCGTTTGCATTCCCCGCGGGTTTCCCCGTCGGGTTCCCCGTTTAAAACCCATGGTTTCCCCCCCATTTAATAGAAAACTATAAGATATTATTAAAGTTATGTAAAAAATATAATATAAATATTACATATAATATCTCATAAATGTAAATTATAAGGTAAAAGTTTAAAAATAAAAGAAAAACTATTTAAACTTAGGTGAGATATAAACAACATTGGGGATTTCATACTCCCTATCGGGGATCCCCAACGGGGACGGGGCGGAGCGGGGATCGGGATGGGGACTACTATCCCCATCCCCATTCCCGTTTAAAATCCCCATCCCCGTCTCCGTCGCGGGGATTCCCCGTGGGGAACGGGGAGTCCCCGCCCCATTGTCATCCCTAATGTTGACGCCATCATCCCACTAAAACGCAACACTAATTACATATTTGCAAGCAAACTACGTCGTTTTGATACAAGCTTTTTGGAAAAAAAAAATTACACCTGACACAACAATTATTACACCCGATACTTGAGAGGATACTAGCTCTAGTATCGTTTTCTTCTGATACTCAACACTGTTTTAATTTTTTTTATATTTTTGGTCAAGTACCGATACTCCATTTCAACCGTTAAACTTGCCCTAAGCATATTTTATCGACAACAAGAGAAGGGAAAACAATAGACAATGCAATATTGTTCGATAGCTTTCACCTGTATATGTAATTTACCATAATGCCTCCGCTTTGAGTGAGACCCTTTTCTGAGGGATCAGCCATCTAATTTAACCTTTCAAACATCTATGCAAATAAAGAACTTGTCATCATAGAATATTGATTACCTTTCCAATCAAGTATCTACCAACTAAGAAAGAAAGGGTGAAAAATGTATTGAAGGCTAGAAGATGAACCTACTATACTATCTACCATATTGTTGATCTTCAAAGATTCTAGTTAGAAAAAAAAAACCCTGGAAAGTGCAGTTTCTCAACTAGGTGGCATTTTAAGAATTCGTAGTACAAAAATATACTAATATCAAAACAAGAAATTATCATTTGTCAAATTAAAATATTATAATGGAAACAATAAAGGAGAGGAGATGACCATAAACCCCCCAGCATGACTTTTTATTAGGAAAGGCATTTAAGTCAACCCCAAAAAAATTCTCTACAAGTGTCATTAAATGTCAAACTTGGGCAATTTTCTTGTATCAAGTACTGCTTGTCAGGAATTATCACATTTATGTCAAATTTAAATAAATATTCAGCACGGAAATCAAACACACCATTCTCAGTAAAGATAGACCAGCAAAAATAACTAACGCTGTAAAGCTTCAAGACTATGGGTGTGTATGGGGGCTTTTAAAGTGAAATTTCAACCATTTTAAAATTTAAAAGGTGTATGGGGGATAGATTTTAAGTAGATTGTGGTTTAAATGGGAGTTTATATAAAAAGCCTTTTTAGTAGATTATTGGGAGATTGTGAATTATTTTGGTTTGAAAGTACCACGATACCCCTAATAACAACTAAATAAACTCCACTTTTTACAAATAAACTGTTTTTCGTCTCATACGGAGTTTATGTATGTAGTTACATACTGCTCCATTCTGCAGGTGAAAGTTTGCCACAAAATCCAAGGCTTTTCCTCTCTTTTTCACTTCAAGAATATACCTGATCATGGGCAGAACTAAGAAACAAATTATCATATCCATCAGATGTTCCCAAGATAACATTTATATAAGAAGTCAGACAAGCACACATTCTTATATTTTCATTTAGGTGGGTTTTTTCTTTTAAAAACCACCTTACATAAAAGAGTTCTTTTTCAAAAACCACCTTTTAAAATATTTTTTTTTCAACAAAAACACCTTATATAATATACATAATATATTAAAAGGAACCACCAATCTCCAACTTCTAGTGATATTATGTATTAGTTGACCGAAATGTCATTGTATAATTTATTTAATTTTTCTTAATAATTAATTCTAAAAATTATTCATTAGTTCTTTGTACATCAACAAATTTTTATAGTGTATTTGTAATGGAATAAAATTGTTTTTTTTTTCTATAAACTCACTTTAAAAAATAAATGAGTAAATAAAGTAAGCAAGGCATTCCGGTGAACTAATAAATATTAAATATCATCACCAGAAATTTGAGATTGGTGGTTTTTTTTAATGGATTATATTATATAAGGTATTCTCTTTATAAAAAAAATAAAAGGTGCTTTCTTTTAAAAAATCTCTATTACATACAATGACTTTTGAAATATTTATTTATTTATTATGATATATTCTCCAGATTAGCATTGAATTCCTTCAGTTTCACATAATATCCTCATAACATTAAGGTACTTCTGTCCAATAAATTGTCCAAATATATGACTATTTTTCTACAAACAATCAAGAGCTAGATGATTCATCATCTCAACATACCTGGCACAAAGTCGCATCGAAGCTGGCTTCAATGCTGAACTTAGCTTCTCTGATTTGGTCCATTCATAATCTTTAGATCTGAGTAAATTCCACATCACTTCCATTCCATCTTTCCTAGTAGCAGATGTTCTACAATGAAAATATGGACAAAACTGAATCAAATAGAAAACAAGGCAAGCTTACCCTTACACAGATGGATCATTCATAACGTAATAAGTATAATTGCAATGTAAATGGGCGGATAGAACCAAATGTTGTTAATAGCCATGGGGGATGTATGCTAAAGTCACCATATGTGCCATAAGAGTTGAAATTTACTATAAACAAGGGCATTAGGTCTATAGCTAGGCATTATGTTATGTTCCAAGTATTTCATAAGGTTTTGACATAGGCCAGGAAGTTTATCTTCTCCAGTGGACTCAAAAGTTTGTCTAGAGGAATTCTTTGATTCCCCTTTATGTGTGAGAAATTATGAGAGTCCATCACACTCACACTCAATAACTCACACTCAATAGAATATGATTGATCCCTTTTATATAGCCTAAAGATGGAGAGAGCAACAAGCAGATTTCTCTGCATCCGAAAGACCCAAGAGAATAATTTGCTTTAACTCATGATACAGAACAGGCATACACGCTCAGTGCTGGCCTAAGACTCTAATTTCCTATCATCTCCTGAATCTTCAAGACGCCGCACAAGAATTAATGATGTTGTGATTACTTCATTAAAAAAGATGTTGTAAAGAACTGAACAGTTCTTTGCAACATCTTTTAGACATAATTGTTGTCACTCCATAAGAAAGCTCTCATTTAGACATAATTGTTTCCATAGCTAGAGAGAATTTCTGAATGGTGTCACTCCAGAAGAAAGAAGAAAATTTTGTTGACAAATAAATTCTCTCATTTAGACATAATTGTTGCTCAGTAGTTATCATGTCATATTTAATGAAGTTCTGAAGGACTACACTGAAACAAAAAGAGAACCCAACCTCCCTTCTCTGTTATTTAACATGAGAAGAAACCTCTCCTTGGTGTTAATATTAAAGATTACTGTATAAATGTAAACCCAACTACTTTGTTATTCAAACCAATGAATAAGCGAATAAAGGATGAAACTCAAAATATTAAGATGAATCAAGAATTTCCCTTTCTCATTAACCAAATCTGTATGATATCGTAGGAGAAGCTCACCTAGATACTTCTAGAAGCTGCCTTTCTTCCTCTGGTAAGAAAATGTTCTCACTGAAAGCAGATCCATCACTTTGTATTGATGAACCTACCACGTCAATTGTGGCTTCTAGAGCAAGCTTTGATTGAGATGCCAAATTAGATTTGGGCTAAAGCCCCGCCCGTGCGGTCGTGCCCGCAACACGGGGATAAAATTTGGGCTAAAGCCCGTCCCGCGCCCGCGTTTGCCCGACTCTACTTTAAGGGAAAGGTTCTGTATGCCTCGACCCCCTTCGGATACATTGGACTTGTTGTTGCTACTCTTGTATTGTCATTACTCCAAGTGATACATCAGGTATTTTATCTCTGAAAGCCTTTCTTCAGAGTCAGTTTCTAAAGATGTGTAGATGTTAAAATACATCTTGGGCAATGAGGTAACAAGTAGGAAGAGAGGAATTTTCTTATCTCATAAAAAATATGTGCTTGATTTGTTAACTGGAGTGGGAAATTTTGGGGCTAAACCATGTATCTATCTAGTGATTCCTAATCACCAGGCTAAAAAAGAGGGTAAGGTGTTCAACGATATTGAGAGATACAGAAGACTGTTGGGAAAATTGAATCAGTGATACGACCCAATATTGCATGTATAGTTAGTGTACTTAGTTAATATTTGTCCTCCCCAACAGTTGATCATTGGGTAGCTATCGAACTGATTGTGTTACTTAAAATAAGCTTCTGGACTTGGCACTCTGTATAAGAATCACGGTCAATGTGTTTTTGTTGGTGGAAGTCTAGTTTCATGGAAGAGTAGGAAGTAGAGTGTTGTGGCATAGGTTGTATGTGAGAATAAGTGGATAAATCAACTATAGACTGAATTAGGTCTTAAGACAAATTTAGCCCTTCATATCGCATCCAATGTTGTATTTCAAAAAAAAAAGATAGATTGTCATTTCGTTTGTGAAAAAGTACATGAATGCCAGATAAATCAATGTATGTGAAGAATGGAGAACAATTGGGAGATCTATTCACAAAATCTCTAAACGGAACTACATCTGATTATCTTTGTAACAAGTTGGGCATGATTAACATCTAGGCTCCATCATTTGGTGGAGTGTTCTAGAATAATGTTGGATAATGTTGGATAATGTTATTATTTGAAGTATTAGTAATCAGTCTTGTAAGTTGTGTAGGCTGCGTAATTATTGTTTATTTTCTTCCCTAGGCGCAGATGTGTAGCTATATTATATCCTTCTCTCTCCTTCTCTAGGTTCATCTCTCTCTACAATTAAGACCCTTGTATTTATACCTCTTATTCTCTTCCATCCATGTTTTACCAGGATAAAGTCACAAAGATCTTTATCCAACAAAGTGAACCCTAGAAAGAATAACAGAGAGTCGGAGACTCGACAAATCATCACTTTAGAAATAAATCATACCTGTGTTGAAGATATTGAGTAAAATAGCGCACATGTTGCCTCAGATTCTGGAATAGGAGTGTTCTGTAGGACTTCCTATATAAAGTAAAATAAGTATGAAGAAAACAAGGAATAAGAAATACAGTAAAATAATAACCATTGTTTTTTCCGATATTATAAGAAAACATGTATACTCTGAGCAATGTTCTTCAGAAGAGCAACCTCAATGAATATAAGTGGTTCACCTGACAAATAATAGGTAGGCAGACTATAATTAAAATTTAAGACTCAATATACAGCAACTCTTGAATGGATCATGGATGTGTTATAGCTTCAGAATTTATGACAGCCTTACAATAACATATTAAAACAAAGTATACCTTACATGCTGATAAAATTAACACAGAGAAAGGTGCAAAATACAAAAATAGATTAAAAAGTATTCAGAAATGCAACAATCTTATTGCATGATGTCATTGCATGGAATAAAATGTATCTATGTAATGCAATGGCTATCTAGGCAACTTTTAAGAAGAAATAATTAACGGATAAAATATGCAACCAGTTGCTGGTTTATCAGCATTTGGTTCCTTCCCCAACCTCATACCCAGGAGAAAAAAAAAGGGGGGGGGGGGGGGGGGGGGGCCTTGCAGAATCAGCATATAAATCATTATGCCATGAGCCCTATGATTGGTCTATAGTGAAAAGTGAACCCTTTTAATTGAAATATTGACAAAAAAAAAGTAAATTTATGCAAGCATGATGGACTTACCATCATCTCAAATGATCAGAACCCATCAAGAATTGCATAGAGAGGGTCAAATTTTCAAAAAAGAACATGTAAAAGCTGGACATATAAAATAAGAAATGACAGTGGCTAACCAGGGATTGCAGGATGTAAATATCCAAAACAGCGACGCCCTAGTCCCAACCTTCTCTTAAGATCTAGAAGGCTGCTGATTGGATGCACAACCTTGAAAGCAAACCAATGTCAGGCTCTTATAGCGATAGTTATAATCTTTACATATAGGGATGAGAAACAACCACATAAGCTACAATCTTCTCCAACAAAGATGCATGATCATCCCATGTAATAAGACGAAGCTCTAGAGCTGCTGGACTAAGAAATGTGATAAGTTTCTCCTTCAAGTAAGAATCCAGTGCTCGTAAAGATGCAGTGTTTTCGATCTTACCAACAAGTTAACATATTTCATCAGATGCATGACCTGATCATTGTAGGCTCTTCTAATACTACATACATTCTATGCAGTCAAACAAAAACACGCCTTTTTCATGCACTGATATTTTAATGTGCACAACGATAGCCCCCATGTTAAGCGGCCTGCTGTGCGTGCAAAAATGTTATGTGGAAACGATGCATTAAATTCAAGTGTATTTTCATCCAAAGGTGCCTTGCAAATTGATCCACACCAAAGTAGCGAGCACCATGGTGGGGTTAAAGACTAGTAGGTGTGAATAACATCCCCAACTAAAACAATCTAATGCCATATGGATCATTAACATTACTTGATAATTGACAGAATATCAGCCCAAAGAATAGTAAAAAATTTCAATCCTCCAGGATGTGTGTTCAATCGTTGGAAGAGTACTTCATATTTCGGCTTGAGAGCTTGTCTCAGATTTCTTTCCATCCTATAAAGAGTTGAGAGAATTCCCTCCTCCTCAACAAGTCCTCGACCTTCATCACTTAAACAAAGAACTAACGTAAGCACACACAAACACTCTATCCGGAAAAAAGTTACACAAGTAGTCCATCTTTTACAAATGCAGCACAAAAAGGTTTTGGTCTAAGTCGCACCACTATGTACCCGAAGGCCGAGATACTGTTTCATCAACTCACAAACCTGAGCCCTCTCAATATCATAATCGGAGGCAAGCACTAGAAGTAGTTTTTGACGATTTTCAACCGAAAGACTGTGATAACCCTAAAATTTAGCAAGCAAAATTCGATAACTCAAACAATAGTATTTGCGAACGGAAAACTTTAGCAATTCCCTTAGAAAAAGAAAGATATATCTGCAACCAAAATCAAACCGATGGGTATATTACACTAGAGAAGTTGTTGAGTACAACATCCAAGTTGTTCGTTTCCTTGATCGAAATCGCGATGCTTATCAAATCCCTCATTTGCTCCAGTTCCTTGAAATTAAGAAAATCTCTACGATAGTCTTCATCTGACTCTTTATCCTTCGGACTGCTAGGCGCCGTCGTCGTCTCCTCCTGCAGACACATGGAATCAAGTTCCCGATTTGGTTAATCTGATTTGGGTAACAAATTTCAGAACATGAAAAAATATTGAAATAATTGAAGAACGCTCTAAATGATTACAATTGGAGGAATAATAGATTGAGAAATTCTAGTGAGATCAGAAGAGGAAGGTCTCATTCTGGTTCGCATCAAAATTTTATTTTCCGTTTCGTTTCTCTCTCCCTCTTCCTTATTGAAGATAGAGTAATTAATGTGCCCGCATGGGTTTAGCTCAACTGGTCACAGGGGTGACATTTGGAACAACAATAGAGTAATTGATGTGAATTGCGTCTACGGTTTCCAATCCCTTCAATGGGTTTTAAAGATACATCAGCACAACCTTCTGAGAGACGTGAGTGTACATTAAGGAAAGTGGAGAAGATTATGGAGAGAGATAATCTCTAACCAAATATTAACTAATTAACATAATAAAATCTAAATGGAAAATTAAAAATCCTTAACAATAGGATATTATTGTTTAACATTCCCCTGCAAGTTGGACGCCATTGTAAGACCAAACTTGGAAGACAAAATCTGGAACCGTTGCCTATAGGAAGGCTTGGTTAGAACATCGGCAAGTTGATCTTCGGTCGGGACGTAGGCGACTCTTAAGGCGTTGGCCTGTACTTGTTCCCTAACAAAGTGAAAAGCTAAGGCGACATGCTTCATCCTCGAGTGGAACACCGGGTTTGAACTAAGGCTTTTAGCACCGAGATTGTCACAATATATGACCGACTGAGTGCAGGATTGAACGCTCAATTCAGAAAGAAGCAGTTGAATCCAAACCAATTCAGAGCAAGAATCAGCAAGAGCGTAATATTCGGATTCAGTTGAAGACCGAGCAACAGTCTTCTGTTTGCGAGAACTCCAGGAAATCGGAGTTCTACCAAGAAAGAACACATAACTTGTGGTCGATGTTGTGGATACCCATGAAGAGCGGAAATCCGGACCAATCAGCATCCGAAAACCCATGAAGAGCGGAGGAGCCGACGTTGTGGATGACTATACCTAGATCCATCATACCTTGAAGGTACCGAATGACCCTTTTTACTGCATTCCAATGATCAGTGGTGGGAGCCTGCATGAATTGGGAAAGCTTGTTCACTGTGAAGCTCACATCAAGCCTGTTAAGAGATAGGTACTTGAGACTTCCAACGATCATCCTATACTCCGAATCATTCTCTAGTGCGGTACCTGATTGGCGAGTGAGAGATGAGGAGGGTTCCATGGGCGTGGATACAGGACGACATTCAAGCATGTTGGTTTTACCAAGGAGATAAAATATATACTTACGTTGGTTGAGGAACAAGCCGGTGTGGTGATGATGAACCTCAACACCCAAGAAGTAGAAAATGGAGCCCAAGTCTTTCAATGAGAACCGAGTTGAGAGGGAGGGATGAATGCCACGAGGGATGACGTATGACTCCCGGTGATGATGATGATATCATCAACATAAACAAGAAGGTAGATGACTGCAGTGGATGATCAAAGGGTGAAGAGAGAGGCATCCAGGGTGGAGTTGACAAACCCAGTTGAGAGAAGGAAAGTTCAGAGCTTAGTATACCAGGCCCTCGATGCTTGTTTGAGGCCATAGATAGCCTTCTTGAGTTTACACACATGGTCGGGATATGCTTTCTCAATAAACCCATTTGGCCGATCCATGAAGACATCCTCTAAAAGAGTGTCTTGTGGAAAGGCATTGTTGACGTCGACCTGTCGGATTGGCCAACCGGAACGAACAGCTAGTGCAAGGACCGTGCGCACCGTGACTGGTTTCACTACTGGGCTAATGGTCTCCGTGAAGTCACACCCCGAACGTTGGTGAAAGCCCTTGGCAACCAACCAAGCCTTATATAGCAATCCAATGTTCCATCGAGATGGTGTTTGACTTGAAATACCCATTTGCAACCAACTATTTTGTGATGAGATGCCTTGGGAACCAGCTCTCACGTATTATTGGAGCAAAAGGCATTATATTCCGTCTCTATTGCATCACGCCAATTTGGGTCCTTGAGGGCTTGAGTAATATTTTTAGGTTCTGTGTGGGGTGGAAGGGACACATGAAGGCAAAAGCTGCTAAAGCAAGAGCAAAAGTCACTAAGGCAAAGATAACAATTGCAGAAGTGAAGAAGATGAAAGCATGAACAATGAGGATTCATTCACAAAAGAGAGATAGAAAGCTATCCATTTTCTAATATCTAATGGCTCGAGCAGGATCATTGAACAACGATGAACAATCTCTAATGAAACAACTACTTTTGCAAGAGTCGTTCCACAAGTAGAGAGATATGTTTTAAGTTTTATTTAAGTGCTTGCTTATGTTGTGTATGTTAAGTTTGTAGCAAAAGTGTTAGTGACTTGGCATAACTTGAACTGCATTCTTCGGTCGTCTTTTCTTAACAGTTTGGTGTAATATATGGATATATTAAATTCTACCTCTTTAATTTGTAGTCAATTAAAAAACTTTCTCCTATAGATATATTGATGCATTAAATATTCTATCATAATGAAATAGATAAATTTAATAGTTTACTATTCATCCTTTAATTAATACGTAGTATATAGACAAGGATTAAAACTTGATCAAAGCTAAGAGTTTAATAATAATTTTATTTTAATAATTGATTAAAAATATATTGAATATTTTGAGGCAATCAGGTAATAAATTTACTTTATTAGATTTATAAATAAAAATAATTAGTTTATTTTAGTTTAGTTTTAAAAGATAATAGATTTTGGAATTTATAATATATTACTGAATTAATGCAACTATATTAAAGGAGAATCATTTTTTTTTTTGACAGTAGGGAAGAAGTTCATATATCATTTTAATGTTCAAACTGGTATTGCACATTGATTTAAATGAACAAATTGATGTGTATAATTATACTGGCATCAGTTTCCATAGACTGATATGATGTTAAAGGCATGAATGCACTTCTATTTTCATATATAATCCGATGTTTTTAAATATGGATACACAACACGCTTTTTTCGATAGAACATCGCATTTTAGCTGTTCTTCAAAATAATAGGACATTTAATGAAAACATTTACATATAAAAAAGGATCATACAGTAACATTTACAAAATATGATGCCGCCATTCATAGCCACAACAGAGTTGCCAAGATAATCGAAACCGTGACTTTTGATTCCCCAAAAATCTTTATGCAATACCGCCATACATTGGCAGATCCATATTTACGGAGGCACTCGTCATAGAAACCGTAGACCTGTTAAGCAAGAGAACATTAGGAACATAGGACGAAGTGCTGCTGAAAACAATTGAGTAATGATGCATCAGAAAAATGCTAACCTGGGTGATTTGACGGCTCTCATGGTTCGCTCTGATTAGTATTATTCGATCTGGATATCTAACCTAGATTTTTACTCCACGTTAGTCAGAATACTAATCAACCATTGGAGAGAGAAAAAAAAATACCTTTTGCCTAAAGTATACAAAATAATTTTGTCACAAACCAATAATAAGATTAGAAGAGCAATAGAAAAAAATAACTTTTGTCTAAAGTATACAGAATAATTTTGTCACAACCAATAATAAGATTATAAGCTCCATTTGAAACCCAATGACTGCTCCATGAAATAGGGAAATCACCACTATACTTTTTTAAAAAAGCTTCCCAACAACTGAAGTAGCATGTTAGAAGCCTAGAAAAAATGAGTGTTGAAAATTGCATTAAGAACAAGTATCTGACTGAAACCATAAACTCACTATTTTTGGTGGAAAAAATGAAAGAAGATTGACTTTAAAACACCTCCACTGCGGAGTTTTATAATGTTTCTCAACGCACCATAGAAAATCACAATTATACTAACATAAGTAGCTTCCAACAAGAAATTCCTACCAAACCATACACTGACAAAGTTATTTAGGTTTTCAATGCCCTGCCTAACACAAACTTGATTAAGAATAATTAAAACTAATAAAAATAGAAGCATTAGTGGTAAAAAGTAAAAGAATACCTTAAGCGCAAGCAGAAGCAAGAAAGTCTCAACAGAATAAAATCCTCTATCCATAAAATCTCCAAGAAAAAAAAGTAGTTTGTCTTTGGACAGTCACCTTAAATAACTCTTTCATATCATAAAACTGCCCATGAATGTCACCACAAATCTGCGGGGAAAAAAGGGACCAAAATATAACAATGCAAAGACAAAACCCTTCAACAAGACTATGATTTAATAAATGAAAAATTAAATTCTTAAAACAAAGATACAGATCCATCAATTACTTCATAGCTTTCTAGTAATAAATTGAATAGAAAATACATCTTGAATAGCATGGCTAACAGACCTGTTATTAACTTAGCTTATTCGTAGATTTGCATGATATAGCCTGAGCCTTCCCACATTGAATGAACTAAAGTAGTGGTATCACATCAAAACTTTCACAAGCTACATTCCAGAATGGTGTACACATTTGGACAAGTTCAGCGCATGGTCATTCATCATATATCTTGGAGCTTTGCATTTAAGCAATGCATGTTTCAAGTAACAGTCGACAGATGTACTTCGTAATTACAAATCATAGAAAGGTAGGACAAGGAGTGCAAAGTTTTGAGTGTGCATCACATTTGACACCAAAAAAAATGTATAACTTGTTTCCTTTTATTCTAAATACCATTGCCCTGCATAAACTGGTCTTTTGGATAAAATATCCTAATTATCCATCCCATTTTCTCAATCAACTTAACCGATCAAGTAGTTAACTTTTCCTGGTTTTAAATGGGTAGAGATTATAGTGCACCATTGACACAAACCAGTAGCTCGTAACAGTTGCATAGAACTAACCATGAGATCATCATTACTAAGAAATTTTTCCATATCTTCTGAACAAGTCAAATAGCTGACTGAAATCATAATACATTGTTCAAATATGGCTCTTTAACAAGATTCTCTGGTCAGTTTTATCATTCCAACGCAACATCAAAAGATTATCATTTCCCCCTCACTTGGAATAACAAGAAGTTTGTTTAGAAATAAATATATACAAAACTCCTTTCTAAACTAAATTTTTCAAAGGTTTTTCACAAGTTCACTACCCCATAATGGAAGGCAAGAAAAAGAAACAAGGGGCAGTTTATAAAACTCAAAGACCCGGGGCTGGATATTATCGAATTCCTAGTGGTTTTTCATGCTAAAGCATATGTATTCATAGTCTATGAGAAAAATATGGCCAAGTATACAAGAAGAAACAAACACAGTGTTTGAGTTACTAAAGTAGTAGCAGTAGTACCTTTAACCTGTTGGTGTACTTGAAGCTCCTGTCTTTTATTTAATACATTTTAGGTAAAGGGAGATTTTGGGATAATGCGCGCAATTTAGATCCGTAGATGAAGTTCTGGGAATCAAAAGTCACAATAAGGCAAAGGAAAGGTGACCCATCCACTCAATTATTTTCCCGTAAGAACCCAACAAGGGATGTGATTAACACAAAAGAAATAAAGGAAAAAGCAAATGAAAAAGAATAAGATTTAGATCAGAACAATATAGGATATATATGGAATCAGAAAAGAGGAACCTCAAAAAGAAAAGAAGGCACCACTCACCACCACTCCTGCCAAGACATGAAGAGAATATAACATTCACAACCTTAAAGTGTGTATCGTCTATGAAAACAACCACAAGCGATTAGTAAGAATGATGCTAGGACGATGTCATCTGTCCCACCAAATTATTGGCTACCAGTTGCATTAGCGTCATACTTAATGGAAGAAAACGAGAAAGAACTAAGATTCTTCCATCATATTTCAAGTGACAGGTTAATGTTTTCGTTTTAATTGGATGTAAATGTAGATAGTGATCTTAAAAGGCAAAGAATAACCGGGTGCATATCAAATAGATCAAGAAAGCAAGAAATCAGATTGTCTTCTCTAATCAAACACTTAAAAGAAACATAAGAGGAAAGCTAATTCAACAACAAGACACTTATGTGGCTTAACTTATAAGATTCTTTTATCATAAATTGACACACTACCATACAACCATTTTTCAGCCATTAGACAGATCACTACAAGCATCGAGTGTGAAACTTGAGATTAAAGTTCAGATAAAGTGGTACAAGAAGATTCAAAGAACTAGAAAAGAAAATATTTGATGCTTATCCTTTTCAAAGTAACTTATAGGTTGATTCATCAAGCAAATGTCTATACACTATTTAGCTCAGAAAAAAGAGACAACAAAGGCATTAAAGTTACTAATGATGAGCACTTTTTTACCTCTGATATTGCTTGTCTGGACACATGAATGAGTTGGAACACATCTACTTCTTTAGTTGGATGTCTGCTACAGTATGTTGAATAAAGCATGAAGGGTAAGTGTTGTGTCCAGGAGCTGGATCCTAAACTACCATTAAAGTGAAGCCTACACAACCCAACAAAAAACCATAAGGGGGCCAATTTCAGCACCAGAGAGAATAAACATAACACAATCCACTAAAACATGAAATTCAAACCTTTCATGTAGAAAAAGAAAGAAAAAACAAAGCCTTTTTATCGACCATGATATCAAGTCAACTACGAGAAGTATCATACGATGAATATATTCACAGACACGATCATTATCAAAAGCCTAACCTAATTCACGTTTTAGAAAGTTATCTACTAGAAAAGCAATTTGGAAAGTTATTAAATCAATTATGATAGAAGCACTGACCAATGCAGCAAGTTTTCTAGAATAGAAGCAATTTGGAAAATCCAAAAGAACTAACCATTACCAATTCATCCAACTAACAAATAACAAATATAAAAGTTCTCAAAATTAATCATAAGAAATATTTGCAGTCAGATTACAAAAGTTCAAGACAAAAAAAATTCTTAGAATGAAAAATAATTCAGAGCTGGTGAAACTGAAAGGTTTCCCCAAATCAAATCGCCAATCAGTAGTTCTTCAGAGGCGAGAGAACTTAAGTTCAACTCATCTAATTCAGAGATTGTGCAGGGAACAAATGTCAAACACCAAAGCTTCAGCACAGATATAAACACAGAACGAAATCCATGAAATTTGGGCAAAATAAACAAAAAAAAAAGAAATTGCACTGCTCGATACGACGAAAACAACCACCGAACCTGGCTAGGGTTTCGATTAGGGACAAGAACAACAAATCCATGGCCAACAACCTTAAGCGAATGAAGCACACAACAACAAGCACAACAATCAAATTCACTCAAAAATTTGGCCGCCACATGAAACCCTAACCTTAGGTTTCGACACTTCAAAATCTCGGCTCTAGGAGCCATTGGAACACCAAAGAATTTCAATACAAACTTGGAAGATAGAGCGGAGAAGTAAGAAGAGAGGGATTTAACCTGATGCGCTGAATAGAAGAACTTCCGTGGAGAATCGCTTCCTTGAGCTAAAAAATTGCTTGAAGAAGAGAGAGTGGAATGCTGCAGGAGTCGTGAGGAGGCAAGGGCACGAGATGAAAATCATCCCGTTGAAGAAGAAAGAGAAGGAGAAAACAGGCTGGCTGGAGAAGGCGGCCATGGAAGCAGGCCGGATGGACCACGGCCAGAAGAGCCAAGATTGGGAGCGAGACGCCGAGGAAGCAAGCCGAACAAACCACGGCCAGAGGCAGGAGCTTTAATCGAAAGCCACGGAAGCGCCGAACCCCGAAAAATAAAGTCGAAGCCGATGAGACGAAAGCCAGGGATCCACTGGTGGCCATGGAAGCAAGCCAATTGGGGAAGGAGGATCGAATCGGGAACGAAGGTGCGAGGCTAGGGTTCGACCATTGAAGAGGAAGGGAAGAACGATCAATCTCAAAAATTGAAAAACTTGAATTTGAGAAGATGTTAACATTGAACAACAAAGTGGTACTTACCCGTAAAAAAAAAATTAAATACAACGGTGACTCGGCTCTGAGCTGAAGAAAAACGGAGAGGAAGAACAAGAAGATTGAAGGTAGGCGCGAGATTAAACGGCGAGGAGGTGGAGATCTCAGATCTGGAGGGAGGGAGACGGCGGCGAGGAGGAGGTGAGGAGATTGTGCGGGTGGCTGACGAACAGAAGGATATCATAGATCTGGAGGGAGGAAGACGGCAGCAAAGAGGAGCACTGAACCCAGGAGGACCGTCGCCGTAGAGAAAGCTCGGATCTGGAGAGAGAGGATCAAACATGGAGGATCTAGAGAGATGATCGAAGAAGGAGTTGGGGATTTGGGGGCTCGGGTCTGGAGTTAGTAGAACGTAGTTAGAAGGAATGAGGAGAGAGAGAAGGCTCCAATTTGTTTTAACTTTCAAGTGTACCTCAAAATTTGGAAGCCCGGGCTACAAAAAATTTCTAAGTCTTTTAATCCCGCCCTTTCCCGCTTTTTTGCCTTTTTTCGAATTAGCGATTTCACATCTGTCTATAAATTCGACCATTGTATAAACAGTTTTTAACATCACAAAAAAAATTATTGATGTCATAAGTTAATTTAACATCGGTTGATTTTATGACAGACTTAAATCATATGATGTCTAATTGCAGTATTCTAGTAGTGGTTGTTTAGGAGCATGTTAGGATGTATTGTGATATGATATATGAGACAATGATGTGTTATTATGTGAGAGCATGATGTTACGTTATGTGGTGATAAGCATGATATTATGTTATATGATCGTTAAGCATGATTATGGATATGTTAAATGATGAATATGATTTGTATATATGAGATAATGATACCAAGTTTCTAGATGATCGTTATATGGCATTGTGATGAGTTAAGATGATGTTTGGTGATTATGCTGACATTCGATGAATGATATACTGCTTGACCTCCCCTTTTGCAGAATCTTAATAGCATGACTTGTTGTGTTGATGGGTTGACAATGAGTTTTGATTCGTTGACTCCATGATGAGTTGGTACCTTTTATGACTTTGGTGTGATATGGAGATGTGTGTTATTATTTTGGCATAGATGCATATTATGACCATTAGTATGATGTGGAGATGTTGATGTGACCTTGTGGCACTGTGTTGGCATATGTTTGAGACTTGTCGTATGATGTACTCGTCGAGGATCGGTTGGTTATGTGTTTATGCATTGCTTATGGCTTGTGAATCTTGCTTGAATTGAGACTGATATATTGATTTGATTATGGAAACTAGGAAGATAATATGGGATTAGCCCTTAGAGGTGGATGAGTCCACCTCTGAGCTTCTGAATTTGATTGATGGTTATGCGAGAAACTGATTTGGTTGTTGGGACATTTTGACGAAATCTTGATTTGAAAGAATTTGACTTGTTTTGGTGTAAAGTTTCTTGATTAAACATTGGATCTGAAGATTTGAACAGTTTTGAAAAGGGTTAACTTTGATTTGTAAGGAATAAACGTTACCGAGAATTTCAACGATTTTGAGGCTAATCTTTTTCAATTGTGGAATCCCTTTTGAAACTTTTCAACCCGGACTTATATTATAACGCCCCACGAAGTGGATACAAGCATTTTATAGGGGCGCATATAGAATGCTTGCTAAGACCTAGTAGGGGCGCTACAGTTGCTTTCGAGTTATGATATGACCAAAAGGTTGGGGTAAGGGTGTGATAGGGGCCCATATCGCATACTTGCTACGACCAATTGGGAATATTATGATCACGTCGAGGGTACTGTGAGGATCTCATACGGGCCCATATGAGGTGCTTACGGGATCAATGGCACGATCCTTGGACTCACCAATTTCAAACTCCATCCACTTGATTTCGAATGATTTTAGTCTCGGGGACAAGACTTGTTTTTAGAGGTGAATGAATGTAAAGACCGGGAAATTTTATAATATTAAATAATTAAAATAATGATTTATAATCGTCTTGATTTCTAAGATTCGGAAGGTTTGGAAATTCCATCCTCAAACTATTGGTTTATTCTAAATATCTCAAAATAAGTTCCGGCAATATTTTAGTTGGAAATTTGTAAATCGTTTTAACTTGAACTGGATAAGGTCGAGAGAGCGGGTTTCGAGATATTTGTTCGGGTATTCAAATATCTATTGGGACCACTTGTTGCTTTGCCTCTTCTTGTATCCAAAAGCTGTCCAGCTTGTCCTCTTTCACCAATTCTCAAGCTCCTCTCACACTCTATCTGTCACGCTATTGCAACTTGTTTTTTTTTCCATTCATAGACAAACACTCACCCTCTCTCTCTTCCCCTTTACCACATCTTTTTGCCTCCTTTGGCTTTGTCTCCCACGCCAATTCTGAAACCCACCTCCTCCTATCTGATCTACTGAAGCAGCAGAGCAACTCAGCCACGTCAAATTTACTTCCTTGCTCTATTTCGAATCAAACTTGCAGGAACCATTTGATATGGAATCAAGAGACCCTCCCACCCTTTCTTTTGTTTGCACAAATTCGAGACCATCTCCTTTCACCACACAACACCTCCAACCTCAAGCTCCTCTCTCTTGAAAAACTCCAAGCTTCTGCGAGCAGCCAAACCTCTCCTCCTTCCCCTCCCTTTCGCCCGGGTTCCACAGCTCCGACAGTAACTCTCCTTCACCTTCCCTCCCTTCGTTTCGAGCACCGCCAAGGCCGCAAGCACCGCTACCTCCCTGTTTCGTGAGCCCACAAAGGAGCAGCCACAGGTCCTCCTTCCTCTTTTCTATTCCCGTTCACAGCACCTTCTACATCCTTCCCGACAACCACGAATGCCGAGAAACTTCCCAGGTGAGCCGGAGCCGTCGAGCAGCTCCCACGCCGTCGTCGTTTCCCTATTTTTATCCAAACCCAGCGGTAAGGGCCTCACTTCCTTCCTTTCGCTCAGACCTGCCTTAAAGGTCCGCCTTTATGACCCTTTTCTTCTTCCTAGGTCGTGAACGAAGTTTCTCACGAGCTCTCTGAAAGATTACATAGGTCTTAATATTGTATAGTGGGCTAAAAGCCCATTAAGGCCCAATACCTTTGTAACCTATATATATGTTATATCAATGAATGGAAACCCGAATAAGGACTTTACATCAATTCTATAATCCTACATGGTATCAAAGCCTTTTCTTCCTCACGGAACCCTAGTTTGATCCTCCCGCCCCACGCCTCCTATTACCGTCGCCGGCGTCGTCTCCTCGCCGCCTCTCTCTCTCCCCTCGCCTCACGGCTTCTCCTCGCCGCCGTCCTACCTCCCCCCCTCGCTCTCGAGCCCGGCTCTCTCCCTCTCGCCGCCTCTCGCTCTCGCTTCCTTTCGGAAAAAAAAAAAAAAATGTCCGACCTTTTCTGCTGCGCCCGCGGCCGCGCCCGCGGCATCCACATCCGCAGCGGCCACCGCGTCACTCGCGGCCCTCCTCCTTTGACCGCCGCCCCTCGATGGTCCCCGGTGCCTGGCTTCAACCCTCATTGACTACACTCCGGCTCTCCTGCCCCGCGACCTCGGGCCTATCTGACATCGTCTGATCATCGGGTTGTTCCGCCGGATGGGCATCACGCCTACTCCTCCCACGTGACGACACCTTCAGAGTCTTCTTGGTACATGGACACTGGTGCCACCTCCCGCATGATGAATTCCTCAGGTAACCTCTCATCTCTTTCTTTTAAGGGTCCTGCACACTCTATTATCGTCGGAAATGGTGGTCGTCTTGCTACTTCGGGGATTGGTCACGCCACATTACAGACCCCAACCCACCCACTACACCTTAACGATGTCCTCATTGCCCCAAAGATTGTCAAAAACCTTATCTCTATCCGTCGGTTCACTACTGACAACAACGTTTCCCTTACGTTTGATCCCTATGGTTTCTCTGTGAACGATCTTACTACGGGGGTTACTCGAATGAGATGTAACAGCACCGGGGAGCTCTACCTTGTCATACACCTCCCGCGTCCAGTCAGTCATGTCCGGTCGCCCTCTCGGCATCATCATCCAGCCTTTGGCATGCACGCCTTGGTCATCCCAGTCCTGCAGTTTTAGATTTACTTCGTTCTAAGAGTCTTGTCCAATGTCATAAAGAGCATCACTCTAGTTTATGTTCTTCTTGTCAGTTAGGCAAGCATGCCAGACTTCCTTTTCAGTGTTCTTTAAACACTACTTTTGCACCTTTTGATATTATTCATAGTGATATTTGGACATCTCCTGTGCCTAGCAAAGAGGGTCATAAGTATTACCTGTTGTTTCTGGATGATTATACACATTTCTTATGGGTTTTCCCTTTGCACTTTAAATCTCAAGTGTTTCCTATCTTTGCCAAATTCCACGCTTACATCAAAACACAGTTTCACACCTCTATCAAGTGCTTTCAATGTGACAATGGCCGCGAATTTGACAACAAAGATTTTCACACTTTCTTCAATACCAATGGGATCTCCTATCACTTGTCCTGCCCTTACACCTCCCAACAAAATGGAAAGGCCGAACGAATCATCCGAACCATTACCAATATGATGCGCACTCTCCTCTTCCACGCATCCATTCCCCCTCACTTTTGGCCTTATGCCTTAGCCACCACGTGCTACCTCCTAAACATCCTACCTTCCACCACCCTCCACCATCGCTCACCATTTCAGGCACTGTATTTCACTTTACCAAGATATGATCACCTTCGTACCTTTGGATGCTTGTGTTTTCCAAATCAATCATCCACCGCCCCTCACAAGCTTCACCCACGCTCCACCCCTTGTGTCTTTCTTGGCTACCCGTCTGATCATCGCGGTTACATCTGCCTCGATATCAAGACCCACAAGATCATTCTCTCTCGCCATGTCACCTTTGATGAGTCGCGATTCCCCTTTGCGTCTCCCACACCCACCGTGTCTCCGTCAGAGTCTGAGTCACCATTCCCGCATTTTCTTCTTCCCAGAGCTCTCTCGGCGCTCCTGCCTCTCCCCCTCCCCCCCACCACCACCACCCCCCACCAGACCACACACCCGCAGCATCTCTGGTGTCTTCCGACCCCATCAAATCATCTCGATGACCACCACACATCACCCCGCCGCTCAACACCATGCCTACATCCCTTCGTCGGATCACCATATTGTAATGCTGCGCCCACCGCAAAATGCGGCGCCCGCAGCCAATCAACTAAACCATCTTTACCCTCTGTCCCACACACTAAGGGCGCCCGCAGCACCCCTTGCGGCGCCCGCCGCCAATCAACTAAACCATCCCTACCCTCCGTCTCACACACTGGCGGCGCCCGCAGCACCCCTTGCGGCGCCCGCCGCAAATCAACCCCGCTCCGCCCCTCTTGCCCCCGTCCCTCCCGACTCCCACTCAACCCCTTCCTCTACCTCGACCTCCCTGTCCCCCATCCCCACCTCCCACAAAACAGCCCTCCTCGACCCGAATTGGCAGGCGGCTATGCTCGACGAATACAGGGCCCTTACAAAGAATGGTACTTGGGTTCTTGTCCCTCGCCCTCCAACGGCGAACGTCGTTCGCTGTATGTGGCTCTTCCGTCACAAGTTCCGCTCTGATGGGACGTTGGAGCGCTATAAAGCACGTCTTGTCGTCAACGGTCGATCTCAGCATGTAGGTATTGATTGTGATGAGACCTTCAGCCCCGTGGTCAAGCCTGCCACTATCCGAGTGGTATTGAGCTTAGCTTTGTCGCGCAAATGGGCCATTCATCAGCTGGATGTCAAGAACGCTTTTCTGCATGGTCACCTGAATGAGACAGTCTACATGTTTCAGCCGCCAGGATTTACTGATGCTGATCATCCCAAGCACGTCTGTCTCCTGAAGCGCTCTCTGTATGGTCTGAAACAGGCTCCGCGAGCTTGGTTCCAGCGCTTTGCTTCTCATCTGCTCCGCTTGGGTTTCATTGGCAGCCGCTCGGATTCGTCCCTGTTCATCTATCGCAGAGGCTCCGACATGGCATTTCTGTTACTGTATGTTGACGACATCATTCTCACCGCCTCTTCTGATGCTCTTCGGACGTCGATTATTTCACAGCTGAGTGCTGAATTCGCTATGTCAGATTTGGGTCAGTTGTCTTACTTTTTGGGAGTTGCTGTTCAGCGGCATGCGTTTGGGCTATTCCTCTCACAGAGTAAGTATGCTGCTGAGATTGTTGCTCGGGCTAAGATGAGTAACTGCAATCCTATCGCCACCCCTGTCGATACATCCAACAAGCTCAGCGCTCACTCTGGTCCTTTGGTTGATGATCCGACATTGTACAGGAGCCTTGCTGGTGCTCTTCAGTATCTCACCTTCACCAGACCTGATATCAGTTACGCCGTTCAGCAGATCTGTTTGTTCATGCATGCACCCAGGGAACCCCACTTTCATGCCTTAAAGCGGATCATTCGGTACATCAGCGGCACACTCGAGCTCGGCACCACGATCACTCCTTTCTCTACGCTTGACCTTGTTGCTTACACTGATGCGGATTGGGGTGGTTGTCCTGACACACGTCGCTCCACGTCTGGTTACTGTGTCTTCCTCAACGACACCCTTGTGTCGTGGTCGGCCAAGCGTCAGTCTGTCGTGTCTCGCTCCAGCGCTGAGGCCGAATACAGGGGCGTTGCCAACGTTGTCTCCGAATGCTCTTGGCTCCGCAATCTCCTGCTTGAGCTCCGTTGCCCTCTTATGAAGGCCACTCTGGTCTACACTGATATCATCTCTGCCGTCTATCTGGCTAGCAACCCGGTCCAGCATCAACGCACGAAGCACATTGAGCTTGATCTCCACTTCGTCAGGGACAAGGTTGCCATAGGACATGTCCGCGTTCTACATGTCCCATCCTCGTATCAGTACGCTGATATATTCACCAAGGGTTTACCTAGACAGTTGTTCATTGATTTTCGCTCCAGTCTCACTGTACGACCCCCTCCAGTTTCGACTGCGGGGGTTTGATAGATTACATAGGTCTTAATATTGTATAGTGGGCTAAAAGCTCATTAAGGCCCAATACCTTTGTAACCTATATATATGTTATATCAATGAATGGAAATCCAAAGGAGGACTTTACATCAATTCTATAATCCTACACTCTCGCAGACGGACGACCGCCATTGACGTCGGAGTTCATCTTGTCGATCGGTAACTTCTCTCTCCTCTCTTTCTGCATTTGCCTTTCCTTGTATATGTGTGATCGGGATCTTGTGTCGAACCTCTGGGTGAAGTTGCATCGGGAACGAGCCGCCGGCAGGGACCTGGGTTTCTTCTCCTCTTCGTTCCTTTTCCCATCGCCGTTTCCCTGTCGTTCCAAAGTTGAAAAGGGGTTCAAATTGTGTGAGATTTGTGTAGTGGGCCTAATTATCCGGGTTGGGCTTATTCTTTCGGATCCTTCTTTCCTCAGCTTCCGGGTTTAGGAGACGGGTAATGGGATCCGGTTTCCTTCTATCTGTTCTGAATTGGGCGGGTCCGGGTAATCCTTCTGGGTTGAGCTGAGTACTGGGCTTGGGATTGGGTTCTTTGCTTTGGGCCTTGCTGGGTTGTAAGTGTTGTTAGATTAATATGTTAAAAAGTATTTTATTATGATAGTATGTAAGTTTTACGCTAAGTTTCCTTTTTATATACTAAATGTTATATATTTTTTCTGATTTGTGGAAAAATATATATCCTGGAATTTCATGTATTAATATTTGAAAAATAACATTATTTGTAATGTGTATTTTATGAGGATTAAAAATGCGATATTATGAATTTTGAAGTAATTGTTGATCTTGGTCTAAATAGGGGGTTTTAAGAATGGATTTAATTGAGGTTATTTCTGATAAATATTATTTGAATTATTTAAAAGGGTTTTTAAGTTTCTGAAAATGTTCTTAAAGGGTTTGTAGCTTTGAAACCGGGATGCCGGAATTATCATTATAATATGAATTTGAGAAATTGGTTTTAAGGTTTAAATGTTTAATGTCGGGATTCTTTGTCTTGGTTGATGATGTTGGTTTTGAGAAGGAAGTTTGGAAATATGGTTGGTACGATTTTATCAATGGGTTTGATTGGAAGTAAATGATTTTGGTTGATGTTGATCGTATCGGAAAGGTTTTGGAAATGGTTTTACCATTGATTGGTTTTGAGGATGTTGAGACCTTGGGTTTCGTGTGTATGAATGTTAGTCCGGTAGCTTATGGAAATGGCTTGATGATAGGTGTATATTGCGGTTGGATGGCTTTTGGACTTGCATTTGGGCCCTTGCTTGTATTATCCTGCTGTTCTGCATCTTCAGGTAAGTTCCCTAGGGGGCTTACTCAGGTTGGACACTCATGCCTGTTGTTGCATTTTATGTTAGGTGTTGCATATGCATAAGAGCATGCCATGTAGTATTATGCTAGGATTGCATTGAACTGAGCATGTGGTTACTATGTGTGTTTGAAACAGAACGGCCGTTATTTGTGATAGTCCTAAAGTCTTTGCTAGGGTCATAGGGTAGCCCAGCCTCATTGGGTGCCCTGAGTCAATCGAGTCAATATGAGCATGTTACTATAGCCCAGCACCATCGGGAAAACTTGGTTACTTTATATTGATGTTTATTCCATGGTCCGTGCATCACCACGAGGAATTGCTATGCTATAGCACCGACTGGCAAGGCTCTGCACTAACGGGAAGAGGTGCAGAGGTAGGAGAGGGATATGCCACTTGGCATTGTCTTGGGCCCTTTACAGTATTTCTGCTTATTATTATAACTAGGAGCATGCTAGTGTGCTTAACTTTCATACTGCATTATAGCATCTTTATTAGGTATAGCACATACTATGTGGTCTCAGCAAGGACTGCCGGTCCCGCATGCGTGGCTCGATCTGACTCATTTCCCCATTCTTCTTTAAAGGTATTTTCTGCAAATCTTGTTTGCTTCATGCTTCTGTGACGGGAAACCCTTTGGCGAATTGAAGAACCTGGCTAATATTCTAACTTGGTAAAATGGTAATCACTCACTTATGATTTGGTTTTGACCCGGCTCTGTCGTGGCACCTTGTATCTTAATTTTGCTTCCGCTTTATTTTCGTTTGAATTGGATTTTGCGACATAGTCTTAGGACATGTTAAGGGTACCTAACGACCCTACGATACTTTTAGGGTTCGAAATCCCTCTTTATTATTGACCTTAAAAATTAGTTTGAAACCTCGACCCGTACCTGGATTGCAAGATCCGAACAAGGGGTTTCATCCCTTGAAACATAACCCAGAAATCAAAATTCTAGGCCGTTACAATCAATATATATATATATATATATATATAGGGGAGGGTTCAAGTGAGAAGAATCCGGTCTGGTGAGAAGGAAAGAAGTAATCTGATTGGTTAATTAAAAAAAACCTCACGCGCTTCTTTTTTTATTGTTGAAATCACGCGCTTCCTTCCCATCTCTCTCTTCTTCCTCAACGTGCCCCCTTCGACCGCGCTGAAGTCAGATGAACGGATCGAGTCGAGGTCTACTGAGTGTCCCCCGCCCTCTCCATCTTCTCCCTCCTCTCGGCTCTCCTTTTCAAAACCCTCTCCCGTAACAGATCTACTCTCAACAGACTAGTTCTTTCCACTCTCAACTGCCTGGAGATTAGCTTCAGTCGCCTTCTAATAGTCTCAAATTCCACGGCCTCACCCACTTTTCGTCCGATTCCAAATCCGGCCAAGCGGTCCCTCAATTCTGGCCTTGCTAGTTGATTTGTGTGCTGTACATGTACTCCGTAATTTTTTTCTGAATAATTTGTACTTTGTATATTTGAATTATATATGTTTTAGTGTTTGTTATTATTATATATGATAATGGAGTGACGAAAGAGAGGGAAGGAATTGATTAATTGAATGGATTGGTACACTGCTCTCCATTACTTTTTTTTTATGTAATGGGTTCATGTCATTCCTCTACATTGGATTGTTAAAGATTAAATTAAATAAAAGTAGTTTATGAAATACATAAAATGGTTCATGAATTTTTATAATCACTGGTTCAACACATATAAATAGAGAGGTTCAATAGCTAAATATATAGTGGTTCATGAATTAAATAGAAATGGTTCATGAGTTAAATAGAAGTGGTTCAGGGGTTTTATACTAAATGGTTCAGAGTTTTTATATCAAGTGGTTCAGAGGTTCAATACCAAGTGGTTCAGGATTTTAATAACAAGTGGTTCATGGATTTTTATAATCATTGGTTCAGCACATATAAATAGAGAGGTTGAATAGCTAAATATATAGTGGTTCATGAATTAAATAGAAATGGTTCATGAGTTAAATAGAGTGATTCATGAGTTTTATACCAAGTGGTTTAGGGATTTTAAACCAAGTGGTTCAGAGTTTTTATACCAAGTGGTTCAGAGGTTCAATACTAAATGGTTCAGAGTTTTTATACCAAGTGGTTCAGAGGTTCAATACCAAGTGGTTCAGGATTTTAATACCAAGTGATTCATGGATTTTACAGTAACTGGTTCAAGATTTTAAATCAAGTGGTCCAGGGGTTCAATACCAAGTGGTTCAGGGGTTTAATATCAAGTGGTTCAGAGTTTTAATACCAAGTGGTTCAGGGTTTTTATATCAAGTGGTTCAGGGTTTTTATATCAAGTGGTTCATGAATTTTACGGTAAAATAAGAATCAAAATTTTATAATTATTAAACACTAGTGGTTCATAAAATAAATAGTATTGGTTTATGAACCCTTTTATTTAAAATAAATAAATAAATAAATAAATAATAAACATTAAAAGAAAATAAAAGAAGAATGAAAATTTTACAATTATTAAATTGTAGTTGTTAATTAAATAAATTATAGTTGTTCTTGAAATATGGAGTAGTGGTTCATGAAATAAAGAGTAGTGGTTCATCAAATAAATAGTATTGGTTCATTAAATAAATATTATTAATTCATTAAATAAATAGTATTGGTTCATGAACCATTTTATTTTAAAATCAAAAAAATAAATAATTAAAAATAAACATTAAAATAAAATAAAAGAGTAGTGGTTCATGAAATAAAGAGTATTTGTTTATGAACTAATATTATTTAACGTTGATTTTAATATATTCTTTATTTTTTTAAAAGATAATTTGAAATTATAAAAATATATAATTTTTTTTACAATGAAATATATATATTTTTTCTAATGTATAATTAAGAAAATTATATGATGTTTTAATTAAATTTCAAAAACGTTGATTTAATTTTGAGAAGAAAACTGTTCAAGGGTTAAAGGTTATTAAATTGTTTACTGAACATGAAACGCTTCTTGGTCCAGTGGTTGCCCCCATTAATTTGTTGCATGCGTTTCCGGGTTCGATTTTCTGTATTGTGAAGGAGGGGGAAGGCAAGCGTTTTTTTTAAAAATATGTGCAGGCGCGTGGATGGCACGATAGGAGTGGAGCAAGGCGCGTGGGGTGGCTGCCGTGGCTCAAACGCGCGGGCTAATGGTAGCGAACGGACCACTGAGGCCGCTTCTTTCCTTCTCATTATTTTTACAGATGAATAATTATGTGAAAACAGACGAATAATCATGAACAAATAGATGAATAATTACTGAGTACATGATACACGTTAAGGGTTGAGTACATCGGAACCAACCCCTATATATATATATGTTCATGATTATTCATCTGTTTTCACATAATTATTCATCTGTAAAAATAATGAAAAAAATGTAAATTTTATTCTACCGAATAATCGCCCAATACCACCGAATAATTTCATTCCACTGAATAATCAGAAATTACTTTTAATCTCATCTGTTGATCTTCTTAATTCAATTGCCCAGATTTGTTCACATGATACACGTTAAGGGCTGAGTACATATGATCTATTCTCTATATATAGTGATGCGCACCGGTGAAAACCAAAATTGCGGTAGAAAACCTATGAGGACCGACTTTTTATCACGGTTCACTTGCTTTATAGCCCGGCTCTGAATAGAAACGACCTATAAAGTCACAAATTTTAGTCCGGTTCTGAATAAATTCGAGCTATAAAGTCACTATGCAATTTTAACACATTAGCTTTTTAGCACGATTTTTCGGTTTGACCGAACTATAAAGTCATGTGTTATTTTAAAACTGGAGTTTTTAGAACGGTTTTTACGTTGAACCGAGTTGTAAAGTCACCGTGTGATTGAGGAAAATGGAAATGCACAAGAATCATATATATTAAAGGAAAATGGAAATGCACAAGAATCATATATATTAAAGGAAAATGGAAATGCACAAGAATCATATAGATAATTCATGGATGGGAGAACATGCTAGGCTGCTACAGTCTACAGAGAAACCCAATGGGTTACAGATTTGACACAATAAAATTTATCAAAAGCCTTGAATTTTTTTTTGGGCGAAATCATCAAAAGCCTTCTGATTGAAGCCCCCTTTGAATTCATCAATGGCTTCATTCGCAATGAAATCATCAACAACCTTCTGATTGTTATTTTTTGGGGAAATCATCAAAAGCCCTTGAATTGGGTCTCAAATACAATGGCTTCATTCATAATTCCATCCCTTTTTGAATCAGCATACAATTAGACTTCCGATTGAAGCCGAATCGGGAGATATTCGCAATGAATCGAAGAGTGGAGGTCAAGACTCAAGAGCTCAGACCAAATATAAAACATCGAAATGAATCGAAGAGCCCAGGCTCGACGTCCGATCGAATGAAAAACTAAAGCGTAGCAACAGACCACCCAACAGCTCAAAACAAACTAGGCTATAAGGCAAAGAAGAATAAACTTGCAGCAGCACCTCAACAATTGAAAAGAATGAAAATTAGGGAGGTGACGGAGGTGGAGCAGCCTCCAAACGTCAAGCGCGGGTCCACGGTGTCAGCGGCTCCCCTGTAGGTGGTGCTCTCCTCCTCCTCGCCTAGAACCGCATCTCATCTCATCGGTAATAGTTAATGGCAGATGGGGATTGGAACGGGAGATCTGACATGAAGAAGAAGGGGAGTTGGGGTAAAATTATAATAGGGGTAAATTTGGTATTATGAAAATATTTTGGACATTTAGAAAAAGAGAGATTATGGTAGACATTTAGCAAAATAGGGATATGAAAATGGAAATTTAGCTAAATTATTTCATTAAACAATTAGTACGTACTAATTAATGGAAATAATTTTTTTTTTAAAATAAACGGACGGACCCACCTGCAAATACATGTTGGTAATTTGGTGGGATTTGTGTTTCACCAATTTTATCCCTCTTCCACTCGCGCTTTACGGGAGAGTTGAGCATGGATAGATGGTGGGGCCCATCCTTTTTTACATTAAAATAAAAAAAAAACATTTTAATCATGGTCATCCATCTCCTCCCACCCAATCAATGGTCCGAATTTGTGTACAATGTACACTCTAAGGGGTGTGCACTCTTGAACCAAACCCTAAATATATACTACCTCTATTAAAAAATATAAGTCATTTTAGACATTTGCACACAAATTAAAAAAATCATAAACTTATTCTATTTATATATCTAATTAATTATCTACAACCCTCATCAACTAATAAAATTTGAGCAAAAAGTCAAAAAGTAACAATTCTCATGTCCCTATACCTAAAAAACCTAAAAGGACTTATATTTTCAAATAAAAATCTAAGCCTAAAAGGACTTATATTTTTAACGGAGGGAGTATATAAATTTGGGTTTTGTCCCAGAAATTGCACCTATTAAATGAAAAATATTCAAATTTACAAATTGGGTAGTGTAATGAAAAATTTAAATTAGATGAGTCATTTTTAAAGATTTAATTTGGATAGGTTAATAAAAAAACATAAAATATAGTGATTTTGAAAAAATATTCAAAGTTATATTTTTGAAAAGGCACATAAAAGGACATGGAAAGAAAAAATTTAATATTTTAAATTCAAACTTTTGAGGGTAAAAAAGGCATTTGATAAAAAAAGATTGAAATTATCAAAACATACTTTGCATATGTATTGAAGATCACTCAGAGCATTTGCATTGGGGTGTTTAAACTCAAAATATAAGGAATCAATTAATATAATAAGGAAGAGAGAGAATTTTTTTTTAAAAAACGATGTGATGTGTTCTTTAGCAAGGAACTTCTAAAAACGGAGAGAGAAGATGAAAATGGGGGACCCATACCCGTGAAATTGGGCTTTATATTTAAAATAATTATAAATGAAAATTTACGAAACTCTTATGGGTTCGATGGATGTGGGTTAAAAATTACGATGAGTTTCTTAGACCACCCACATTAGGGGTTTCTTAAGGGGTTTTAAGACAAAAATAATAATTAAATAAAGGAAGGAGGGATGAATAGTTTAAGAAATGATGTTGATAGTTTCTTACCTAGCAACTCAACAACAAACTCAAGAAACCCAAAAAGAGGTGATGGTGGACAGTGAGAAGAGGGGAGAGGAAAAAATAGTGGGGTTATTCAATTAATTTGATTGTTAAATTAAATAGGTATAGTATTAAAATGAGTTGTATGAATATGAGTTGAAAATAGAGTTGGGTTTTTTAAGGAGAGAGAAAATGATAAAGGATAGTTAAGAAACCATAGAAATCGAAACCAATGCGAATGCTTAAAGAGAGAAGAATAAAAAGGGGAGTTAATGAATCGAATTGAGTTCAATGAAGGCGGATCCTCTTAATAAACAAAATTAACAAGGGTAAAATGGGAATTTTGACCAAAAAACAATTAAAAAAACCATGGTGAAACTACTGTTCATTCAATCATTCATGCTTTTATAAATGTAAGGAGAGATTCCATTATTCTATATTATAATCCCTCCTTTAACAAAAACATTCCGTTTTAGAAGTAAAATCTTGTTAAAAAAACATGTCATTTTAGATATTTTGGTGTTCGCTTTCCAAAATTACACTTCTAATGATTATGTATTTGTTAGTTGTAGTTTTTAGAAAAGTAAAAAAGTAAAGTAATAATTAGGGGTATACGTATATTTTTGTTTGCTTTTATTTCCTTTCTTAAAAAATGTGCAAATCTCTAAAACGACATGTTTTAATTAACGGATGGAGTATGATTTTTTTTTAAAATATGATTTTGTTGTTTTAAAATTCTGGCAATTCCGTCGAATAGTGTTTCACATTCTACTGTATAATGTTATGTTTTCTTTCTCCATCCAATTCAGATCAGAATTTACCATTTCCACGGAATAGTTTGTTACATTCTACTGAATAATTTTTTTATCCATTAATGTCAGATAAAAGAAATGTCAAATCCCTAAACAATAGCTACGATTTATAAGAATAATGTTTCATATTTCACCGAATAATGTTTTGCATTTCACATTTTATCAAATTAGCGAGGATAATTGTTACCATCACATATTCCCATCCAAATTTTCATAAATTCTACCGACTAATGCATTGAGTTAGTTGACTAATCATGAAATTTGCCCTAAACCTCTCATAGGTGATGTGTTGAGATTCAACAAATAATGTTTGTATTCCACTTAGTAATGTTTCATGAATAATAGTAACCATATCAGATTTCCACTCCACAATTTGTTATATTCTACAGAAAATAAAACAGATTTAACAACCAATAACCATGAGATTCCTAGGAGCACATTTGAAAAGTGCAAAAAATTTTGGAAAAATATCTCGTGTAAAATATAATTGTATATGTTTCTATGGTAATACACACAAAAATCAGGAGTAGCAGATACAATTCAAACAACCATGAAGATCCAAAATAGCAGATCTCTATACAGGACTAGTTTGCACATTTTTGTGTTGTATCTCAAAGTTCTAAACCTAACCCAAAGAAGGGTAAAATATGAACTAACCAAAAGGGGGGAAAGCAAGTTAAAACTACATGACCTAAGAGCTTAAATCCTGTTGTAACCTACTGACTTGCTAAATAGCCGGTGGATGATTAGTACTTGAACTCCACTTGCCGCAACCAGTAACAGGTACTCCAACACCGTGTAGGCGACCACCCTCTTTCTCGTGCTCTCGCTAGCTGCATTGAGTTGCACAAGATTCATTATCTTGTTAACGAAAATGATCAATGAACAAACAAAAGCTCAATCAGAGCAACCCTTTTGTACTGTTAAGTCAAGTGATCCAAAGTCAGCTATGGCTTTTCGTATTCTAGACCACATTGACTATTGAACAATATCCATGTTGGAAAGTAGGAGCTTACTATGTCGATGTCGTACATCACGTGCCTTCAAATATTTCTGCTCTGAAGCTACATCCTCCAGTGCTTCTCTAAGCTCTGCAATCTTAACATTGATTGGGTCCAAATGTTCTGTAGATTCGAAGCAGCATAACAGATTTAGGGTTATGTGTATCCAACACCATGTGCTCATAGATATCACTACATATCAGCTTCATTTAAGAATGTCATACCAAACTCTGCATGATATAGAAAAAGCACAAGATTGCAGCAAATATGAACTAACCATCTTTAGCAACATCATTCCCATTCGGAATATGGCCAACGTGAATGTGGAAGGAGACGGTCTCTGGAGCAGAAGACGGGTTATGGAAGCAGAATTTGTACATCCCACTCACTGGGGCCCTAAATTCAAACTTATCCCCAGAACTGTCCTTCAAAGTATGGATAACATGATTGCGTGGGCCTGTTATCTGCAAATGCATCCAACAATAATATGCAAAATGCACCATAAGATGACAGCTAAAACGAATGAGACTTGTAGGATGAATTTGAACAATCTGAGAAATTTTGTTACATGTCAGAATCTCCAAAATCAGTGTGTCACAATTGGCCTTTCTAATGTGAGATTTGATTTAGGACATGTCGTCATCAAGTTAGTAAGTACTGTAATTGCTAAATTTTTGAATGAGGAACCTAACCTAACTCTCAAAATTGGTATCTTTCTTTACCGTGGTTTTTATCGAAACAAAAAACTTCTCTCGTACATTAGGTTTCTGCTGGAATTGCTGAATTCACAATTAATCTCCCTAGTTCTCAATTCACTTCCACAATCATAGCTGCAATAGTTCAATTCCTCGGAAACCACACAAATCAACGAAGAAGTCGAAATTGAAGGGGGGGGGGGGGGGAGGGGGAGAGAGAGAGAGAGAGAGAGAGAGAGAGAGAGAGATTACTGTAAAATTGATGCCAGTATAATCGGAGCCCCAAAAGAGGCCATTATCAAGGACAACGAAGTTACCAGAGACAGTATCCGCCTCGTAGAGCACGAACTGGGTGACGCATTCCTCGTCGTTGACGGTTAAAGAGAGAGCCAAGCTCTGGCGAACCAAAGAGCAGATCAAGAGCGGACACAGAAGCAAGTAGATCTGCCTCCATGAAATTCTCTCGGATCTTATCATCTCCATCTTATCAATCTTTCTCTCTCAAACCACCGATTCACCGATCGCTTTCCAGGGGACAAACACGATTCACGACTGCAAAGACGGGAGGAGGGAAGGTTTTCAGTTTTCACGGTTTTCGCTTTTTTTTTTTTCTTTTTTTTTTAAAATATTTCAAAAGTAAGTCAGAGTTGGGAAGCTACGACGTCGTTTGGGCGTTTTTTTATTTTGGTACGTGTAGGAATTTTTATTGGTCACTACACGTCGTAGCCGTTGTTGAGGAATTTGCTTCAGAAGAAACTACTTATTAGGGAAATTAAGTTGAAATGTAATTGAATTCAAAGGTGGAGTTTGGAGATTTAAATAGTAGTTTGGGAGGTGTGATTAAATTAGTAAGGAGGGGGGAATTACCAGTGATTGTGAGGTGAATTTTTATCGACTAATTTGGGTAACATTTGGTGGGTATTGCGTAACTACACATTTTGAAATAGCTGATTATCACACAAATAGCAAATAAATAACTTTAAATGGTAAGGTTAAAAAAAAACATTGGATTTGGATCCCAAGGGTAAAGTTAAAAAGGTAAGGTTAAAAAAACATTGGATTTGAACCCCAACGGTAAAGTTACAAATTCAAGTTAAGATGCTTATTGATTGAAACTAAAATAAGTCAACCTCTTGTCGATGCAGGAACGGAACTGGGGGGCTAGTATATGCTACACTCCACTTAGGGATGACAATGGGTCGGGTGATGGGTGGATGATCTATTTCTGTCGCCCAATCCACCACCCAAAACCCTTCACCCTACCCGACTTATCATCCACCAAATATTTCACTCGTCCCGTCCATCCATCACCCACCAGGTGATTAGGTGAATCGGGTGATAATTCGGGTAAAATACAAGACATCAAATTCATTAAATTTTTTTTATTGAAAAACATACGTCGAACACATCGACGAATAAACATTAATTAGGAGTACATTGCATTCACGTTTCCATTTTAATTAGGAGCCAATTGCATTGCATATCTTCAAATAAAAATTGCATAAATTATTTTATGACAAGATATTTCCCTTTTAATCGTTTTATAGGTATCTTGAATTAGAGTTTAGGGGTATATTGTTAATTTTACATATAAAATATAATTATAAAATATAAGTCGGGTGACGGGTGGGAAATGTCTTCACCCGAATTCGACCCGACCCATCACTCGTTCACCCATCGGCCATCACCCATTAAATATCCACTTTATTTAGGATTTTCACCCACTTTTTCGGGTCGGGTGAGACGGATATCCGTCGGGTGAGGGTGAAATTGTCATCCCTAAGTCCACCCCATTTTACTAATAATATATATAATATAGGTATGTCTATATCACATTGTTTCAGTGGCCTATTTGGTTGAGAGTCAAACGTGGGAGCATTTAGCCTCAGGTGGTTCGAATCGAATCCCCATTTATCAGATCAATTGTATATCCATGGGACACCTGTCAAAGAAACGACCATCAATTTTTTGTCACTAATTTATTTAATTAAATTAGTTATTTTTATCACTAATTTATTTAAATTAGTGATAAGAGATAAAAAAAAACATGGAAGAATTTCATTTGATGGGTATTTGATATATAAAAAACTTAAAGAATATTTGATAAGTAATTAACTCTATTATTGCTAATTTAATTATACATAAAAAATATCTCTAATACTTTTGAAAAAAAAAATTAATAGATATAGTGATAGGTAGGGAAAAAAATTAAAATTACATGCAATTCCAGTCTACCCAAAACTATAATTCTAGTTCAGTGGATGTGTCGATGCATTTGGAAAAAATGGGTAAATTAGATTTAACCCCCCAACCTTTTCATGGTTGTTCTATGATAGTCCTTAAGTGTTCTAAATAAGTCCCCAATCTTTTTAAAGTGTTTATAATATGGTCCTTCTGTCACTGAAGCATTTAATCTCCGTTAGTTTAGTGATAAACAAATTAAAAAGAAACATTAATTCCTCCTCTCTTGAGGGAACATTGCTTTTCGCTATCCATTTCTCTCCTCCAATAAAGCCTTTAGGGCATACCTTAGTAAAGTAGCTAGTGACCCAAAAATCAACTCATCATTCATCTCCACCTGATCTAGTACTTAGTGAATCATGTTGTTCATCAATGTTGTTGCCATGGTTAGATGCAAGAGTAGGATGGTGTGACACAAAAATGCCTAAAAGACCACAATCATCCCCAAATTTGAAAAAAAAAGGTAAGTTGGATGATGTTGTAGCACAATCATCCTTTATCATATTCTCTTTGAAAGGAAACACATTCTCCTTAAACACCACACGTCTACTAATGATTATCTTGTGATCAGAAGATAAATCAGTTATAGGTAACCAACAAACACGCATATCATAAGTGTAAAATCTAATTTTCTTTATAGAGATGTAGGCAACATGGCATAAAAAGACACCCTATAACTCTCAAATCTTCGTAAGATGATTGTTTGAAAAACAAAACCTCATAAGGAGTCTTCCAGCAATTGAACCACTTTTGTGAAGCAAACCAGATGTAAGCAAAAACCTTCCAAAGGTATGTTTGCACTTTGCACCCGGTAGAACTCGTTTTTTAAAATGATTCATGAATCTTATTTATGTAGAGAACATCTTTCTGCTTTCGCTATCCAATACTTCGAATACTCAAACATTTTTGGTGATGTTTAGGTGGCCACTCGAGATGTAATTGAAGTTTTCAAAGTTTTCTACGACACTACTGATACATTTAGTCATGCTTACATTCTTACTACAAACTCATTTTGTTTTGTCACTATGAACATAACGTAAGCGATTAACGACGGATTGAAGGTACCGACATTTGCCTCGTAAATGGTTGCAATATTACAAAGTTATTCCTGACATTTTCTTCGTAGCCTATTGGTTCGACCCTAGATTAAAATTAGTTGGTGTTTAAAATTTTTTAGAAAACTACTTTTCTATGTTGGGGATTGAAGATGATCCCGCCTACAATGTTTGTCTATAATTATTAGAGAAAGAATTAAATGAGCATTATGGTAGATATGTTTGACCATCTCAACCTCATCCTGCTCCTTCTAATTTACATGGTTTGGGCACTAGTATTACCACTCGAACTAAGGCCCTTGCTAGATATATATTTGGCACGAAGAGATTGAGGTCCTCGGCGGGCCCCATCTTGGAGATCAACGAATATTTGTCTACTAACTTTGTGTTTCGTGATGATAAGGACGAAGATTTTGACATTTTAGAATGGTGGGCCATGTGGAGAGGCAACAATGTCCAGCTTTACAAGTGATCGCTCGTCTGCTACTAGAAGCCCCTTATTCTACTATTGCAATATAGTAAATATTTATCCGAGGTGGACAAATTATAATGAAAAAGCGATCATAGTTGCTACCCAAGAACATCAAAGCCCAAGTTTTCCACACTGATTGGAAAAAAGCAGAGATGAAAATCAGAAGAACATTTTGTCTATCGAGTTGGAGTCGGACGATGGATTCGAGCCAATGGCTACATCGATGAGGAGCTAAGTGAACGAGGAAGAGATTGGAGTCTCATATGACAAATTAGATGGTTAGCGCCCCAAACCTAGAGTAAGCTAGATTCAAATCAAAGGTAAAAGAACTATATGAGATTTTCCAAGACGATGGAAAATCGATTTAAACCCTTCATCCTTTTTTCCCCAACCAATAATTCAACATACTTTACAATAATTTTCATATAACAAATAAATTATTTAAATTTTTGTCAAGTTCTTTTAAAATAAAATGACACATTGTGTTAATATACATAACCTACCAGTCAACTCACCAATCTATGAGCCCGACGGTCCATACCTCTCCGGGTCAAGGTTGGGGATTTTCGACCTCTGACCAGCCATGTCGAACTTATCGACCCAACAAGTGAGACCCGTGGCCACGTCTAATTGTCATGCTCCTATGCTCTGGAAACTTTGTTTTAATATTGATATAAACCCACATTGAAAACCCACCTTTTCTCTCTTTGTTACTTCTGAGCTTCTTAACCTTGTGCTTGCTTTTAATTGTTCGACAAATTTCTTATGTTTGAGATCCTTTATTGGGGTCGTAATTTATTTTGATACGAATTTTCCGCTGCTATGACCTGCACACCTTGTCAGGTGCCCTGACACACCGTTATGCTTTACTACATTTCATTTGCATCAATGGTGGCAAAAGGGTGAGTGCAATGGCCTCTATGTACACTCCAGAACCTTGCCACCACGAAAACAAGTCCCTTAAATTACACTCATAGCTTCATCAATCACACACACAAATTTAAAAATTGGTACTCATCCATAACCATTGATAACAGGACCTTCACGAGCTCCATGCGTGCATCAGGATCCAATCAAATGCATGTAGAATTTCATTTGGGATGCTGGACATGGCACGACGAAAAACCATGGATGAATCATGGCCTGATGATTCACAGTATCCACTACGGATAGCCGGATAGGTCTGATAAGCGTTACAGGAAACAACCAGAGTGTTGTGCATTGACCTTCATCAAACCTGACCAGCATGACCAACTAAGATGCAGAATCAAGATTCGGCATGAAATCCACACTGATATTACTAAGAGCAAGAAATATTTATCAGATAAGGTCAAAGCACATTGCAAAGATTGATACTTTAAACATGCACAAAAAATGTCAAATATATCAAATATGCACAAAGTAAGCCCTTCCCCCACCCCATACTTAAACATTACATTGTCCTCACTGTATAAAAAATAAGGGTAAAGAAAGAAACTCACAAGACAGATGTGCAGGGCTTCAAAATCGAGTGCAAATGTTGCTGAACCCAGTCGATATCGAGTAATCATGGTCGATATCGACTCCTTGTTTTCTTCCTTGTTCCTGAAAACATTAGAAGAGATATACCCACAATAGAAAATAATGTCCAAAACCAAAAACAAAAGCAACAATGTCCAAAAATCCCAAAAAACTTAAATGTCTATTTACAAGCTCTAGATTTTACAGTCGCTAGGCCGACTTTCTCCTTTTAAGCTCAAGGTGGCATTTACAGGGCCCATGTAGCTTGGGCTTCAAACATGACTCCATTTTTGTCCATCAGCTGCAGTCCTCCTGAATGGATCTTGTTCACCGTGAAAGGGCCCATCTTCTTCTTTTTGAACTTGTTAGGGAACCAATGATCATTTGATTTGGAAACATAGACATTGTCTCCAACTTCATATTCCTTGGGCTCATCATTGGAAACCCTGTATAAGCGCACATACCAAGGCAAACCTCTCCCATGTATAGATAAATCATTGATTGAAATAGAAGAAGAAAGATCCATACTTTGGCTTACCTTCGCAGAATCGGATTTCGGGACCTCGGAGTCTGGTCGATATCGAGTAGGGTCACTCGATATCGAGTTCTGCTGCTCGAAATCGCCTAGCTTTGTCTCTGGGGAAGAAATCGAGTCGACTTCAGTTGGTCGATATCGACTAAGATTTGTCGGTATCGAGTTGTCCTTGTCGATTTCCTTCGGCTCGATTTCTGGTGGAGATGACTTGACTTGGGGAGGTCGATATCGAGTAGGGTGGGTCGATATCGACTGCTTCTGTGACTCGGTCGATTTTTCCTGGTCGATTTCGACCCCATACTTAAAACCTGGCAAAGCATCCGAAAAATAGTTAGTCCAAATCGACTTACCTTGGTCTATTTCGAGTGGATTCTCTGTAACGGCCCGGGATTATGATTCCCGGGTTACGTTTCGAGGGATGAAACCCCTCGTTAGGATCTTGCGCCCCGAGTACAGGTTGAAGGTTTGAAATTCTACTCTAACATTTTCAAGTGGGATTTCATACCCAAAATTCGAAGGGATCGTTGGAATCCCCGGGGAAGTCCCCTGTACCTGTCATAAGTCTAAGCGTGGAAAACCGACAGTCATGCAAATAATATAATCAAGGTGTAATACAAGAGGGTGCCACGGCAGAGCCGGGTCAAAACCAAAACAAATAAGCGAATTTATCAAAATGTAAGATTAGACAATTTCTTTGCAATCGTCCGAGAGAGTTCACACGACACGAAAGCAAGGAATAATCAAGCTGCAAAGCAAACCTAAAAAAAATGTATGCGGGGCGGTGTCAGATCGAAGCCCTACGCAAAATAATCCCAAACAAGCAGACACATACACATGCTAATCCTAATAAAGATGCTTCTAGATGCAAGGCGGAATATTTACACACTAACATGCTCCTAAGACCAAGTGCATAAATATAATAAGGCCTTAGCACCGAATACCAAGTGGTATATCCATCTCCTACCTCCACCCCCTTCCGATAGGGCGGAGACTGGCCAGCTCGTGAATGCATTTCATCATAATCGGGTGGCACGCATGCCCAACCCGTATCCACAATAAAGCCTGCAGGCATCTCATAATATAAGGAAGTTCATAACTCGATTGACTCAGGACGGGACCCGATGAGACTAGGTCGTCCTATAACCCTAGCAATGACTCTAGTTACTTCACAGATAACGGCCGTTCTGTTTACAAAAGCAATGAGTAAACGAATGCTCAATCATGAGTGCAATCCTAACAGGATACTACATGACATGCTTTATTATAAATGCAAGCACCTAGTATGCACATGGCTACAAGCAGGGAAATCTCTTTTCGAATCTGAGTGAGCTCATATAGGAACTCACCTGGAAGTGCAGAACAGCAAGATATACCAAAGAGCAGAGTCCAAACAATCGACAAACACCTATTATAATTGTAAAGAATGCGGTAAGCTACAATGCTACTAATCACACACATAGAGACCATGTGCCCAACCCATTTTCCGATACGAGAAATATCTGAAAGCCAAGTTATTCGAGATTTCCAAATCTCCATCAAGTTTCCATAACTCGTCTTTGCTCATGTCAAATCCCTTTTTAAATCCGATAATACCCTTTTTAAATCTCCAAGTCTCATAATATTGTACTTGCTTTTAATCACCGTAATATTAACCTTAAATCTCAAAATAATGTTTATATTTTAAATCTCATATACTATTATATAATGTTTCAAATACCCTTTTCTTTTAAACATTTTCATAAAACCCTTTTTATTTTATAAAACCCAAAACCGACCCTCCTTTATCGTATTAAATACCAAAATCGACCTCACTTTTAAATTACCAAAACAACCCTTATTTATCAAATACCCAAAATCTAACCCTTCTTGTAAAACTCCCAAGAATCGGATCCATTGGAAAACAGGCCCAAAAATACATATCCTTTCTAGAACCCAAAATCTGGCCCAGCAAAATAGGCCCACTTTCCCCCTTTCTTTAAAATCTGATTTTGAAAGAGAAATGGGCCAAATATCATTTTGTTTTTGAAACAGAATTTCAGCCCCAAAGATAGGCCCAATAACAACCAATCCCAATCTCATTCATCTCTTTCATTTCACAATCCGAAGTTTTAAAGAAAAGTGGGCCCTGGGGGGATGACTTGGCAAGGGATGTGGACATGGGGCTCGCCAACTAAAGAAATGGGGGAAGTAGGAGATGAACACTATTCATCATCCCTCTCCATTCCCTTTGCTCGAAAATCAATGGGAGCAAGAGGAAGTTTGACCGGCGACGACGCAAGACTCCGACAACCTAAATTGACTACCGACACACACATAAACGGACAGGGAAGGAAAAAGGAGTAAGTAAGAAGCTCACCGATGGGTTTGTCTCGCCGGAACGGAGCTCCGAGAGGCGGCGTCCGGGAGCCTTGAGGCCGGTTCTTCGATCGGGAGTGCCTGAGAAAGGTGCGGGAGATTAAAGGAGGGAGCTTTAGGTTGATAAGGGGTGAAGAAGAGATGTCGAGAGGAGTCGAGACATTACCGCGACGAAACCGAAAACGGGGTAACGAGGAGGTGGTCGTGGCGGTGATGACTCCGGCTACTCCTGGGTGCTGGGAAGGGCGCTAGGCTTCTACTCGATAGGAAGAGAGGAAGAAGGAACAAGGCTCGGTGCTTGGAGCTCGATGGCGCTCGGGAGCTGCTCGGCTGGGCTCGGATGCGCTACTAAAACAGGGGAGGGAGGTTGTCGTGGCTTCAGCTGAGAAGGGTGGGGGCGGCGGTGATGGTGAGGCTGGAAATAATGGAGGAGAGCTTCTTGGCTCACAACAAAACCCAAGGGAAAGAGAGGGTGTTGTAGCTTTTGAAACCGAAAATGTGAAAAGTGAAGAAAGGAGGCTGCTCTTCTGATTTATTGAAGAGGAAACGTGAGCAGGATGGTCTTCCACAATTCAAAGAGGTAGGTGTGCAGGCTATGTTTGTTCTCTAAAAGAGGTGCAAGGAAGATGACAAGGTAATGTGGTCCTACAATTGAAATTCAATACCCGATAAATAAATCTTGAAACCTGCTTTCTCAATCTAATCCCGACTCGTTCACAAATAAATTTTAAAATTCTCAATCCGAATTTAATAATGATATTCTTGAAAAGCGGAATAAAATCTAGGAGTATAAATTGAAAATTTGGGCCGGAATTCACTCTAAGAATTTCAATTTCGATTTAGTAGATTAATGATGAGTTTTCCTTTAAACATCCAAATTAAATCCATTTTATTTTATTTATTTTTAAATTATTATTTTAAAAATCCGGGCCTTTACATCATCCACCTCTAAAATTAAGTCTCGTCCCCGAGACTAAAACCAAAATAAAGTAGGGGGTGAAGTTTTAAATTGATGAGTCCCAGGGCCATGTCCAAGGATCTTGTAATCCTCTCGGTTGCGTCTTCCGAGATTCTCACAACATCCTAGTCACGGTCGTGACATCTCCAATTGGCCTTGACAAGTATGCGATAAACGCCCCTATCGCATCCTCGCTTTGACTTTTCGGAAGTACCGCAACTCTCTACAATATCATCACTAGGTCTTAGCAAGCACCCTACAAGCGCCCTCATAAAATGCTTGTATCCACTTCGGAAAGTATCATAGAGTTACCCGGGTTTGAAAAGTTTCAAAGAGGATTTCACAGTTGAAAAAGATTGGCCTCAAAATCAATGAAATTTTCGTTCGCGTTCGGTTTCTCAAAATCCAAGTTAGTCTTTTTCAAAATCATTCAAAACTCTTTAAATCAAGCAAACCTCTCAACTTCAAAACCATTCCAAAGCTTTTCAAAATCTGAGTTAGTCGTTTCTAATCTCCTTCAAAATTCTTTAAATCCCAAGTGGGTCAGGCAAATTCAGAATTCAAGAGGTAGAATCATCCACCTCTAAAGGCTAATCCCATATTCTCTTCCTAGGTTCCAATCTACGAATCTCTAGCCATTATCAGAAATCGACATAACCAAGACATGCCACCTCATAAACAACCAACCATCGAGATTGACCATACCAAAACCATAACATGAATAGCCATTATCAACATTGTCTCACACCAATATATTGGAACATCAACACTCAACATTAGCAATTCAGGTTCTAGGTGTCAACAAATAAAAATGCACCAAGCAGGACTGTCATTGTTGAAAGGGGAACACGCAAACACATCAAGTCTCAACCTTAGTAAAAGTCCATCTCAACAATAGGGGTGTTAATCTAATAGAACGGCAGCAAATCAACACAACAAAATCCATCTTAACAAGATTTATCAAGCCAAGGTATTCACAATTTTCATAGCCAGTGATGTAGATGAAAGTCACTTTTTTTTTTGAATTATCAATGTACAGAGATTTCAACACAATCACATTTCAGCAATTTATGTTCAAGTGTCAACATAGAATCGGTCACGCTCTCATGGTTTAGCAATAGCAAAGTCTAGAAACATAGCAGCACAAGATATTATTGTCACATCAACATTTAACTTAACAGGATATCGCATACCAATATATCAAGATAACATGCACCCTTATACTATGGAGCCTTCATTCTACTACCATTTAGTTCCCAAGTATTTCATATCAGCATATAACATGATTTCACACTAGGTTTATACATCATTATCTCTCATTGCCTCAAACAGTCACATGTCATAAATCCTAAGATATTATCATGCTTAGCAAGTATTGTAGAATATCAGGTATCGTCACAGCAAGACAATTTACCACATAACCTCATGCTAATAATAATTCGAGCAAAGCTAATATCAGGCCAGAATCACAATAACATACTGTCACATATTAACGGGGCACATAATATCATGATTACTAATCACAAGGTCAGGATCTCAGCAGGTATAGTTCACGTTCCACGAGTAAAAGAAACAAGCAAGGCTTACCAACACAGAACACCAATCATATCACAAGGTCAGTCACATAGGAACACCAAAACACAAAAATTCATAATCATAAGTAGAAGTCAACCAAGTAACGTCCACCGCCAGTTCATCATTCCAAGAATTAATATGTCAGTTCTGGGACCTGGGGTCTGGGCCCACCGTGCTTCCACTGCGCCGCTCCCGTGCTATTTGGCTAAACGTGCTCTTTTCTATGCCATCGTTCGTTAAAGTATTGTAAGAACATTTTTAGTTAGTGGAGATAGGGGAGAGACAAGGAGGACAACCCGGACTGCCGTAGAACCAAACACAGACCAACTGATGATGACATGATGAAAAACAAGATCCCGACCCAAGAAAGAGTATGGTGCCCTTATGGAACTCTACGAGGTCACAGGTTCAGCAAGCAAGACACATATCAATCATGGAGTAAACTAGTCACATCACTAAACACTAACATGTACCTACCTTAATGAAATATGTTAACAATTAGGGGCAACCAAAAACATGATCGGGTTCTGCATGGGGCATAAGAGACTAGCTAGCAAATTTTCATTTCATATATTAGACAAGCTTGATATGTATAAGAAACATGTATATACGAATGCAATAATAGAATGGTGCGGCACATAGCTTATGTGAAATCTAGTAAACATTACAGAGCATTATAGGTAGGGTAAATTACTCGTAACAAGTACACATGGGCAGGTCATATAAAAGCGGTACAGTAATCACATCTTATAGCAATGACTTCTCATAATGATAGGGTAAGCGTGGGATGTCATCACACAAGGAGCTATGGGAAAAGTAAGTCCTTCATGACACTAGTAAGATATATAAAAGAAAAAGCGCAATCAAAGGTAGTCATTGAGGAACAATTTGCCACTAAAATCACAGTTCATGTATACATGCATCTATCATGTTGTAGGGTATAACCCGCAACGAGACACTCAATTGCTAATTAACACATATCCCACCAAAATATGAATTTATCCAATTAAGCATCGAAAAGGCATCATGTGATAAAGAAAACAATTCAGATGAGAACACTCATAAGCATGCCACTAATCATACTTAGCATGAGACAACTCTGTGGAGGCATAGCATTCTAACTGGACTAACAATATCTAATATGCTTAGATAGTCACAAGATCATATAGAGAGGGTATAGCAAGGCTATCAAAACCTATGACAAGAGCAGTTGCATAAGATGCAATTTGAGCATGCGAACATACAAACCATATCTTTAAGGGCATAGATTTTACAAGGTACTACAGGACATTCAAAGATGTATAAGAATAAGATGCATCAAGCAACTCCACATAAGAGTAGGACGTGTCATAAAAGTTTAAGCAGGACCACTATTGCACCCAATCATTAGCACATATAAACGAAATATAAGCAGTTGTGATGAAAGAGTCATGCGCATATCATATTGTGAAACAAGACAATGCTCCTAGGGTATCATGTTTCAAGGGAACGGTAAGCTATCGTGATGTGTGGGTGGACATGCGAGGTGCCAGATTATTCATTTACGGAAGCCTTAAAAGGTCAGGGGCATGCAGAAATAACATCGAGTGATGAGATGATGGGCACACATTGATAATCACCTAATGCTTAACATGCGTCGAAAATAGGCACTAACTCTACAACTGGGTCTATGATTTCCTAAACAGTTCAAAAGATCACACATCAAACATGTTGGGACGAATACAAGACTTCGCAGAGTCTATTATACAGAAGAGCATGTCATAAAGCAGGTAGAGCATGAATATACATAAGTCATAATTCATGGGTCCTATAACATATAGTTTAACATGATAAGAGGTGCATCTATGCAGCATATGTTACATGTTCATTTAAGAACTAGCACGAATGCATTTAAGGAATCAACCAATCGTAACGTGACCATATGAGGACAAGGGGGGATATGGCGGAAACGGCAACATGAGCTAAAGGCAAGCACGACTTCACATGAATATAAAGCATGCAAGTACAAAGGTATAAATTGACAGTATACAACCAAGGCATGTATTTAACACATGAATATACCAAGTCACATCGTGATCCTACATGATGCTAGCAATACATGATAAGACATGGATATCTTTTACAGAGTGAACAAGAGAATATCACGGACGATAGATTATAATCATGTTAGGAATGAACCATCATAAAAGTGTATGAAATGGTACAACAACTATCACATCATAGGACAATCATATTCATGTGATGAACCAAGCATGACAATTTATCACTCAGCGAGTCATATTGGAATTCATAAGTCTTATAGGATACTACCAGCACATATCGAATATGAGTGCAATCAAGGTACTTTGGCTAGACTCACCCTAGCATTCATGTGTCATTTATATGCAAAAACATAATACTAACTCATGATTCGTACGTACGTTCATTCGATTAGCACAATAGTTTGCAAATAGCCCAATAAGCTACACCGTAATGACCTAGAAGCATGATGGACATATAGCAAAGTATAACATGGGCTGAAAGCAAGATAGCTAGACATAGGTATGATGGTAGACAATTACAGGTCCATGCGAATATCTAAACGGTGCATGCTCAAAATATCAGGTCATATATTCAGGGAAACACGAGAGGATACCACAAGGTAGAAGAAAATATCATGGGAATAAAAAGGTGAGCATGCTATGGTTTAGTGGTCATAAAGTCATGATGAGGGGCGAGAGTAAGACTGACATGCTAAGGGCCACACTATTATGAACCTAATCCAAGAGAGAGAGAGAGAGAGAGAGAGAGAGAGAGTAAACATTATGCGAGTTCGTAACTTGCGACATATGTGTTTAATCAATCATTAATATGACGATGCAGGGAACCAATGAAATCAAGAGGTAACACGCATTCAACAAGTAAAGACTCACTAACATGATATCAAAATGGAACGATCACACTATCATGAGCCTATTTACATAGAATTAGGTAGCTCCCTAACAAATGACACATACATTCAAGCATTAGTATAACAATGCACATACTAAGTAGATCAAGCTGGGATGATATAGGGGCATAACAGATTTAACACGGACCCAAACAAGTGCTAAACATGGACATCAAGGCATGTAGGCATAAATTCACACTAACAATCAATCTGCAGGTCTAGGAGATAATACATATAAAATCATGCAATCATGGACAGAGCAATTAAGATAATCCGACAGAGATCTACAAGGGTGACTTTGACTCACTCCCAGAATCTCCATGACTTGTTTCCCGTGACATATTCGTGTGAGTAGGGTAGAAAAGGGCTCAAGTAAACAGCGCACTCCAATACAACCTCAAACGTGGTTACCAATGGCCATATATCACACCGAAATTACAAGAAGAGCTCGATAAAGACGTTTAGTAGGGTCAGGAAAAGAAGACCGAAGAAGGAGGTAGTCAAACTAAAGAGGTCAAAGGCAATCCCACGAGGACTGGAATCCCGACTCTATAAGGGTAGAAGGTCTCTCCCGCTATTCCATTCACATAAGCATTTAACACATGATTCATAGTCAAGAATATCAACCAGGTCTCCAATTTAAGCATACAACACTCAACACATAACAATCGACAATCAAGCTATCCTAAGGCCGCCCTTCAAGGGGCGACTGACCGGAGGGGCAAAACCTCATGGTCTCTACCTAACTCGCCACTCCAGCCACTACGGCGCAATCTCGTGGAGTCTTGTAAGCTCATCTATAAAGAACAAGCTATATTTCGCCTACCCGTTCCCAGCTACATCCAATAGGGATGGTCTAACGCCTTCACTAGCCCTTCGTTTCCCTTTGTTTGATTACCGATTTATTAAGTCATGTTCATATTTAGTCCATTTGAGTTAGCCATATTAAATTCATTTTGCCCTTTCTAAAACATTTTGAAAAACCATTTGAAAACCTTGGGCCATTTTCAAAACCACTTCAACCTATCATACTCGGTTTGCATAACCTGAGCTCTGATACCATCTTTGTAACGGCCCAGGATTATGATTCCCGGGTTACGTTTCGAGGGATGAAACCCCTCGTTAGGATCTTGTGCCCCGAGTACAGGTTGAAGGTTTGAAATTCTACTCTAACATTTTCAAGTGGGATTTCATACCCAAAATTCGAAGGGATCGTTGGAATCCCCGGGGAAGTCCCCTGTACCTGTCATAAGTCTAAGCGTGGAAAACCGACAGTCATGCAAATAATATAATCAAGGTGTAATACAAGAGGGTGCCACGGCAGAGCCGGGTCAAAACCAAAACAAATAAGCGAATTTATCAAAATGTAAGATTAGACAATTTCTTTGCAATCGCCCGAGAGAGTTCCCACGACACGAAAACAAGGAATAATCAAGCTGCAAAGCAAACCTAAAAAAAATGTATGCGGGGCGGTGTCAGATCGAAGCCCTACGCAATATAATCCCAAACAAGCAGACACATACACACGCTAGTCCTAATAAAGATGCTTCTAGATGCAAGGCGGAATATTTACACACTAACATGCTCATAAGACCAAGTGCATAAATATAATAAGGCCTTAGCACTGAATACCAAGTGGTATATCCCTCTCCTACCTCCACCCCCTTCCGATAGGGCGGAGACTGGCCAGCTCGTGAATGCATTCCATCATAATCGGGTGGCACGCATGCCCAACCCGTATCCACAATAAATCCCGCAGGCATCTCATAATATAAGGAAGTTCATGACTCGATTGACTCAGGACGGGACCCGATGAGACTAGGTCGTCCTATAACCCTAGCAATGACTCTAGTTACTTCACAGATAACGGCCGTTCTGTTTACAAAAGCAATGAGTAAACGAATGCTCAATCATGAGTGCAATCCTAGTGCAATCCTAACAAGATACTACATGGCATGCTTTATTATGAATGAATGCACCTAGTATGCACATGGCTACAAGCAGGGAAATCTCTTTTCGAATCTGAGTGAGCTCATATAGGAACTCACCTGGAAGTGCAGAACAGCAAGATATACCAAAGAGCATAGTCCAAACAATCGACAAACACCTATTATAATTGTAAGGAATGCGGTAAGCTACAATGCTACTAATCACACACATAGAGACCATGTGCCCAACCCATTTTCCGATACGAGAAATATCTGAAAGCCAAGTTATTCGAGATTTCCAAATCTCCATCAAGTTTCCATAACTCGTCTTTGCTCATGTCAAATCCCTTTTTAAATCCGATAATACCCTTTTTAAATCTCCAAGTCTCATAATATTATACTTGCTTTTAATCACCGTAATATTAACCTTAAATCTCAAAATAATGTTTATATTTTAAATCTCACATACTATTATATAATATTTCAAATACCCTTTTCTTTTAAACATTTTCATAAAATATTTTCCAAATCCTTAAAAATCCCAACCATTCTCATTTAATAAAATCATCCCTTTTTCAATTACCAAACCAACCCTTTTTATTTTATAAAACCCAAAACCGACCCTCCTTTATCGTATTAAATACCAAAATCGATCTCACTTTTAAATTACCAAAACAACCCTTATTTATCAAAACCCCAAAATCTAACCCTTCTTGTAAAACTCCCAAGAATCGGATCCATTGGAAAACAGGCCCAAAAATGCATATCCTTTCTAGAACCCAAAATCTGGCCCAGCAAAATAGGCCCACTTCCCCCCTTTCTTTAAAATTTGATTTTGAAAGAGAAATGGGCCAAATATCATTTTGTTTTTGAAACACAATTTCAGCCCCAAAGATAGGCCCAATAACAACCAATCCCAATCTCATTCATCTCTTTCATTTCACAATCCGAAGTTTTAAAGAAAAGTGGGCCCTAGGGGGATGACTTGGCAAGGGATGTGGACATGGGGCTCGCCAACTAAAGAAATGGGGGAAGTAGGAGATGAACACTTTTCATCATCCCTCTCCATTCCCTTTGCTCGAAAATCAACGGGAGCAAGAGGAAGTTTGACCGGCGACGACGCAAGACTCCGACAACCTAAATCGACTACCGACACACATAAACGTACAGGGAAGGAAAAAGGAGTAAGTAAAAAGCTCACCGATGGGTTTGTCTCGCCGGAACGGAGCGCCGAGAGGCGGCGTCCAGGCGCCTTGAGGCCGGTTCTTCGATCGGGAGTGACTGGGAAAGGTGTGGGAGATTAAAGGAGGGAGCTTTAGGTTGATAAGGGGTGAAGAAGAGATGTCGAGAGGAGTTGAGACATTACCGCGACGAAACCGAAAACGGGGTAACGAGGAGGTGGTCGTGGCGGTGACGACTCCGGCTACTTCTGGGTACTGGGAAGGGCGCTAGGCTTCTACTCGATAGGAAGAGAGGAAGAAGGAACAAGGCTCGGTGCTTGGAGCTCGATGGCGCTCGGGAGCTGCTCGGCTGGGCTCGGATGCGCTACTAAAACAGGGGAGGGAGGTTGTCGTGGCTTCAGCTGAGAAGGGTGGGGGCAGCGGTGATGGTGAGGCTGGAAATAATGGAGGAGAGCTTCTTGGCTCACAACAAAACCCAAGGGAAAGAGAGGGTGTTGTAGCTTTTGAGACCGAAAATGTGAAAAGTGAAGAAAGGGGGCTGCTCTTCTGATTTGTTGAAGAGGAAACGTGAGCAGGATGGTCTTCCACAATTCAAATAGGTAGGTGTGCATGCTATGTTTGTTCTCTAAAAGAGGTGCAAGGAAGATGACAAGGTAATGTGGTCCTACAATTGAAATTCAATACCCGATAAATAAATCTTGAAAACCTGCTTTCTCAATCTTATCCCGACTCGTTCACAAATAAATTTTAAAATTCTCAATCCGAATTTAATAATGAAATTCTTGAAAAGCGGAATAAAATCTATTAGTATAAATTGAAAATTTGGGCCGGAATTCACTCTAAGAATTTCAATTTCGATTTAGTAGATTAATGATGAGTTTTCCTTTAAACATCCAAATTAAATCCATTTTATTTTATTTATTTTTAAATTATTATTTTAAAAATCCGGGCCTTTACATTCTCTGCTTCTTCGTTCAGGATGGTCATGATCTCCTCAACCCGGGCCTCCATATCCCTCTTTTCTAGCTCTTTTGGGGTCATATTTCTTACCTTAGGCTCCCCGCAAGTGATGTACCCGGCTGATATGGATTTTACCTCTTCCATGGGACCTGTATGCCTTTCAGTTTTATTGAAAGAATACTCAATTACCTCATCGCTGATGTTGAAAGTGAGCACTCCCTTCCGTACGCTTATGTTGGCATCCATCGTCGCCAAGAAAGACCTTCCTAGAATGATTGGACAAGTAGGGTCCTCCGCCATATCAATAACTAAGAAATCAGCAGGGACGAAGAACTTACCTACTTGTACTGGCACATTGTCCACCATGCCTGTTGGGATGACCACCGTGTTGTTTGCCATGTATAGTTTTGCATCCACAGGCTCTAGGGCACCTATCTTAATCTTGGACCAGATTGATAAGGGCATTATACTCACACTGGCTCCCAAGTCACAGAAAACATTAAATTTGTATTGACCAAATCCAATGGTTATAGCAAACTTACCTTGATCAGGCCTTTTCTCAAGTACGTCCATTTGGCTGCACTCCTCTACAATCTCAACCATTGACCGCTTTTTGCTCAGAATCTCCTTTAGGAACTAGACATATGATGGCATCTCATTAAGAGCTTCTGTGAAGGGTATTGTGACGTTGAGCCTTTGAAGCATATTGATGAAACGCTGGAATTTCTTCTCTGCTGGGTTCTTTGGAGATTTTGTCGAGAAAGGCAGCTTTTTCTTCGCCGGAGGTGCAGAAGTCGAGTGGGGATGGTTGAAATCGACTGGTGCTTGGTCAATATCGACCTGTGTTTGGTCGATATCGAGTTGATCTGCTGGCCTTGGAATTTGTGGAGGATTCGGGTCAATTTCGACCAGTGGTGGGTCGATATCGACTGGGTTGGTCGATATCGACTGGTCTCTAGTGCCCTTTTCCTCCGTCGTTTGCTCTGGCGTTTGCATCTGTCGCCCACTCCTTAGGTTCATGGCAGCCACTTGTCTAGTAGATTTGCCTTTAGGGTTAGGTTCAGAAGTTCCAGGGAGCGTACCTGAGTCTCCATTGATTTCCGCCATATATCAATTTCCCCAAGCCTAGAGTTGACACCATGCAGCTGAGTGTGGATGGAATTGATAGATTGCTTGGTGTCTGAATGGTTCCTTCACATCTCCTCAAGAATGGTCTACAGGTCATCTTTCTTTCCTTCTCTATCAGGGTGACCAAGGGCTTTGTAGGTAGGGGGTTCTGATCCTGGGACTGGCGATAGTAGCTCCGGTTCTGGTTCTGATGTGGCCCTGATTAGTGTCCCCCTGCATACCTTACCTCTTCGTGGATCTCTCCTTGATGTACTTGATCGACGTGTGGGCACGCAGTAGTGTTGTGCCTCACAGACCCACATTCCAAACAAGGTTTATCTTTAGAGAGGAATTTAACTTGTTTGGTAAGGCGACGTACCTGATCATTGTGGAATTGGTCCCTGGCATCTGGATCAAACTCCTTAGGTGGCACATACAACGACATAGATGGGGCAGGCCTTTCATACCTTTCATCAGAAGCGGCCGCAGAAGTCCCATATGTGTTGTCGTAGTTGGCCAGTGTCTCAAATACCTCACATGCTCGGCATGGAGTGTATCCAAGATACTCATTGTTGGTGTAGTTGTTGATCCGGTCCTTAGTAGGTGCATCCAGGAAATTGAAGATGATCTCCTGGATGATGTAGGGTGGCTGTCCATGCGTAGGACAGGATTTCAGAAGCCTCTTGTAGCGCTCCCAGACTTTTGCTAATGGTTCCACTGGCTTTTGTCTGAAAGCCGTGATTTATTGTCTGAGGGCAGCTGTCTTTGCAGGAGGAAAGAACTTGTTGAGGAACAGGTCATGTAGTTCGTTCCAAGTGCAAATTTATTGCGCAGGCAATCCTTCCAGCCATTGTTGGGTTATTCCTGCAAGGGACCAATGAAAAGCCTTTAGTTTTAAGTATTCCAAATTAGCACCATCAGCTATAGCTTCGCATAAGTCTTTAAAAGCGGTGACATGCTCTAAAGGACATTCATTAATTCTTCCCCTAAATTGACTCCTTCTAATTTCAGTAATAAAAGAAGGACAAATTTCAAAATTAATAGCAGGAAGAACGATCGCTAATTCTGGAACTTCCAGAGTAGGATGCAGATATTCCTTTGCGTTGGCTGGGACATGCCCTATCCGCTCCTCAAGTTCCCTTCTCGCGTTGACCTCGCGATCTACCCTTACCTCCCACCGCTGCTGGTTCTGTGCATATTCCGCATGTCGTCGGGCGTGTTCAGCTTCTCTGGTGGTGAGTGCCTCAATTTGTTGGCGGAGTTGCTCAAGCTTCTGTGCAGGTGTGAGCGGGACCGCATTCTCATCGTTGATTTGCGACATCCTCCTGAACCTCTGTCGAAGGTGGAAGTATCGCTCTGGTTCTAGAAGCGGATCGATATGCGTGTGATCAGTTCTTCGCATGCACTTGAAAAGCAAAGACAAAAAGAAAAAGCAAGTAAAAAGGAACTAAAAATAAAAACAAATATAAAGAAAAGAAATAGAACTAAAAAGGGAGCGATTGATGGCTTCCCCGGCAATGGCGTCAAATTTGTTGTTGCAGGAGGATGGTCAAGTATGAAAATAAATATAAATATCAAATCAAACTGACTCCCTGTTCTCAACAAATAAATACAAGACTTCCTCTCGTTGTAGTAGAAGGTAGTCAGAATCAATCCACGAGGAAGCGTGTCAGCGCCTACCTTTTCAGTTCCAAATCTCAGAGAAACAGTAAAAACAGAAGAAAGCATAAACAAAACAAAAAGCAGAAACTTGGTTGATATCGACCCCAGCAACTCGATATCGACTTGTGAAATCGACCAACATAACTCAATATCGAGTGAAAACAGAAAATTAAACCTTGAAATTTGTAAAATAAATCACAAATTATTTTTAAAAAAATCAGAAAAATCCCTTATAATCTACACCCTTGATTTATTCGAATTTAACGGTTCAGATCTGTGCGCAAGATACCCCCTAAGGGGTGTGCATAAATGATCTCTTCCTATATATAGGGTTGGATTCAGGTACAAAGGTCACCAATAGTGAGAGGAAAATAAGCAATTTCATTGGTCAATTTATAATAAATTAATTCCAAAAATTTAGTCCAAGCGCGCTAACCCCATTCCCCAAAAGCAGCCCATCTCAAATGCTCCCCAGTCTCCCCCAGTCGCATGCATACACGCGCCTCATTGTTAAATGTACTACACCAAAATGGCACGCGCCTCATTTAACAACAGCAAAAATATGGGGGTGGGTTTGGGAATTAAACCCCAGACCTCTTTTTTTTTTTTTTTTTTGAAACGGAAAAAATTTGACCATAGAGCTGAGCTCTATCAGCCAAGAGCATCCTTGTGGATGAGATTACGCAATAGAGAGTCATCAGGAGTCCAGATTCCGTAGAAGAATGGAGTGATACGGGACAAGCGATCAGCTACATAACTAACTTTTTTGATTTTAATTAAACCCCAGACCTCCAACTTCCCATGAAACACTCCAAACACTTTAACAAATTAACTTTTTTGATTTTATAGCATTTTTTATTTTACTTTACTCTAGTTATTAAAGGGTTTTACATAACTAAAATTGAATTACCGAATTTAATTTATACTTTTCCTAGTTATAAATAAAATAGTTTCATCTAATTTATATTTCACCTTAAAAATTGCCAATTTTATAATTAAAATTTATATTTTAAAAAAAGAAGAGTAAATATATCAAATCAAATATTTTACTTAAAATGGAATTATATTATGTATATATTTGATACTAATATTTATTTCTTGAAACACTACTATTTAATAATTGTAAAATTTCCTTTCTTCTTTTATTTTATTTTAATGTTTATTTTTAAATTATTTATTTATTTTTTAAAAAGAAAATGGTTCATGAACCAATACTATTTATTTCATGAATCACTACTCTTTATTTCATGAACCACTAAAATTTATTATGAACCACTATTAATAATTGTAAAATTTTTATTTTTCTTTTAATTTTATTTATTTATTTATTTATTTTTTTTAAATAAAATGATTCATGAACCAATACTATTTATTTCATGAACCAATACTATTTATTTGATGAACCACTATTCTTTATTTCATAAACCACTACTCTTTTGTGAACCACTACTCTTTTACTTTCGTTTAATGATTATTTTTTACTAATTTATTTATTTGTTTTTAAACTAAAATAGCTCATGAACCAATACTATATTTCACAAACCACTAGAAATTATTTCATGAACCACTTCTATTTATATGAAATGAACTACTTGGTTTAAAACTCTCAACCCCTTAGTATTAAAACCCTGAACCACCTGGGATTAAAACCCTGAAACACTTGTTATTAAAACTCCTGAACCACTTCGTATAAAAATCATGAACCACTTCGTATAAAAACCCTGAACCACTTGGTATTAAAACCCCTGAACCATTTCGTATAAAAACCCTAAACCACTTCATATAAAAATCGTGAACCACTTCGTATAAAAACCCTAAACCACTTGGTATTAAAACCTCCGAACCACTTGGTTTAAAAACGCTGAACCAGTTCTTATAAAAACCCTGAACCACTTTGTATAAAAGCCATGAACCACTTGGTATTAAAAACGCTGAACCACTTCGTATAAAACCCCTAAACCACTTGGTATAAAAAACCCTGAACCACTTGGTATAAAATCCTGAACCACTTGTTTTAAAAAATATATATATGAAATTAAACAAACGTGTTTTTTTTTTTGCCATTAATTTGTGTCCTGGTCTTTGTAAATTAGATCAAACAAGATGTTAATACCATTTTGAAGTTCTTAATGATGAAAAATTGTTTTACAAATCTTCATTTGCATACCCAGTCAACATATTCTGCATAATTTCCATTCAACAGCAAGACTTCTTTCATCTTTCAATTCACCCACCTTCATCTCCATCGTGATAGCCTGATCAATGCCCGGGCTCCACTCCTCCAAATGCAGCTTCTAGGCGAGATTACACAAATCGCACAGCAAAAGAACATGTAATTTGGGTGCCTTGCATGAGCCCCTAACAATCTAGCTATTCCGGGATGATCCAACTTGCTTCATGACCAATATACGAATCGCACAGGAAAAGAAAATAAGAATCCAATCAATTGCAACCATTAATTACAAAATCCACAATCTAAGCTTCTAGGGTTTAAAAGGGCAAAAAGAGAGATTCTAGAATTTCACCACAGGAGCTGCAATTCCTTTTGGAACTTGTCAATATCATGAGAAGTATATATAATAGGTTTCTTAATTGCAACTCTTTTGCCACCAATAGTACCTTCGTACACTGCACTCTCGGATCTGGGAGAAGCTGTAGATATGAGTGAGCGTTCTCGGGGAGGGACTCACAGAGGCTGGAGAGGGACTTGGGGATGGGACCGATGCCGATTGGTAAAGATCATTTTTTTACAGCGGGGAGTAGATGACACCGATCTATGGAGATATCTTCAATGTAAAATGTCAGCAAATCCTAGCCTTTGATTAACAGAGAATGGATGGATGAAATTAATTTAAAATTTACACTAGTACATAAATGGCATATTAGCACGCTATATTAGAGCTGGCAAAATCTGACCCGATCCGAAAACCCGACCCGACTCACCCGAACCCGAACCCGACCGGAACCTAAAAATCAGGAGTCATTCATAACCCAAACCAGAGACCGAACCCGACCCGAACCTGACCCAACCCGAAACAAACCTGAACACAGATAAACCCGACCCGACCCAACTCTTAACCCGACCCGACTTTGAACCCGACCCGACTCTCAACCCGACCTGACCCAACCCGACCCGAATTGAAATGGTTATTTAACATCAACATTTTAATACTTCAATGTTAAATGTTTTTTTTTTATTTTAACACAAGTTTATGATTATACTTTAACATATAAAACACCAATTATTTTTGTTAATTGTTATCATATGAATAAGAACCCAAGTAAAATCAATAGATAAGCAGATAAGTCAATGAGTCAAGTAAGTCAACCACCATACATCAAATCAAAACATCGATACATATTATACTCTAAAGTCTAAATTGTAATAATAGAAATAGCTCATTTAGACATGGAAAATAAGTAGATAATAATTTAATAAGTGTATAAGACTATAAGTGTATGCATTTGTATAAGTTAATATTTAATAAGACTATAAATAAATGAATATTCAATCGAATAATTTAAATCTCAAACCCCAATGTTAATCTCAAATCATGATCTTAATCTCGATTTCAAATCTCAATATTTGTCTTAATCTGAAATCTAAATCTGAAATCATTATCTCAATAACAATCTCAAGTTCTCAACCTTTAACTCAATCTCAAATCTCAATCTTAATCTTAATCTTAATATCAATATTAAATATCGATCTTGAACTCAATATCAAACCTCAGTCTTAACTTGATCTCAAATCTCAAATCGCAAATCTTTATATATCTTAACCTCAAATCTCAAATATCAAATGTTCATATTTGTCCCAATCTTAAATCTCAATTTTGATCTAAATCTCAATCTCGATCTAAATCTCAAATCTCAATCTCAAATTTCAAATCTCAAGACTTTAAATACATCGAATATTCGAATCCATCGAAGATGAAGTATTTATAAGTTTTATTTATAATTTTGGTTTTTTTAAATGTGTTTCTTTTTATAGGTATAACTTATAAGTTATAAGTATAAATATAATACTTCTATTGGTTTTCATAACTAAGTGTTAATAATTCTATTAATTTTCATAAAGCTAACTCTTAAGGGGTTTTTTCACCTAAAAAATTATATTAGGCTATTAGTGTTAATAATTCTATTAATTCTAGTAGTTTTCGGTTTTTATAAATGGACTTCTTTTTATAAATATAAGTATAATAATTCTATTAAATTTCATAATTATGGTTATGAATAATTCTTTTTATAAATATAAGTATAATAATTCTATTTTTTTGCGGAAAGAATTATTTATATCCAAATCAATAATTTTGTAGTTGTTGTTTTATTTTTATCTATATTATTATATTTTGATAAAATTAATTATTTATATCTAGATTTGTTAAAAACTAATAATAATAATGAAAAAAAACTAATGGGTCAAAAGCTAAAAATGAAATGGGCATTGAAAATGATATGGGCCAAGGATATAGTCAAACAACAAATAAGTCCATTTGCAACTTGCTAGTTAAAATAAGGTTAAAACCAAAATGTACAATTAATTTGATTTAAATATAGCACCGATCAATTGGTTTAAATGTTTAAAAAAGGACAATGTTGACGAATATCGAATTTCCGATTAGGACTTTTTTGAAAATCGGTCGACAACCGATAAGTCAATAACAATGAGTGTATTCAACCGAATCAAAATTATATATTCAAGTATTCAACCGAGTCAAAATCATTTATTTTAAGTAAATTACATATTTAAGTATTCAACCGAGTTAAAATCATTTATTTTAAGTAAATTACATATTTAAGTATTCAACCGAGTCAAAATCAACCTAATTATCCAAGTTCCAAACGGGTCGAATATGATTCGCCCGAAAACTCAAACCAACTATACAGCTATACCCACTTTGATTCGAAACTCAAATGAGACCGACCCGCCTCTTGACCCGAAACCCGAACGAGACCGACCCGCTTTGACCCGAACCCGAATGGGCATGACCCGACTTAACCTGAAACCTGTCCAATCTAAAATTCATTATGACCGAACCCGACCGGACCAATGTCTGACCCGACCAATACCCGACCATAAATTTTACCCGAATTGACCCGACCCGAGCAAGCCTGACCCGAACCCGACCCGAACTACCGACTTGCCAGCTCTTGGCTATATAATAGCCCGAATTATAATTATCCGTGATAAAATACAAGTAAAACGCTCAAAATTATGTTTTCCTTTTTTGTTAAGGCAATAAATAAACAAATATCCCGGATCATAATGACACGTCTGGGTTATTTGGTCTAATAAAAATTTACCCTATACATGATATTATCTCGGACATTTAAAATTCGGGATATTTGCATATGCAATATCCCATATTTTATTTATGTGGTAAACGCCCGGGTTATTTACCGATCTCAAAAATCCCGATATTTGCAGATCTTCTCTTTCTTCCCATCTCAAAGACTCAAACCAGTAGAACTCTGAAGCAGAGAGATGAGAGAAGGAATAGCCATAGATTGAGACGGAGAGAGGCGAAAGAGGGGACAACAATCGTAGATCGAGTGAAAGGTCTTCTTTCAAGACCAAACCTCCAGTGCTCTCCTTTGCTCTGGGGGCTCGTTGTTGCCCGTTGCCCCTTTGTGCTCTCAAACCCTAGATTCAAAGTTATGGAAGTGGGAAACCACCTTTCTCATCCCTAAATATCATCTGAAATCTCCAAATCCCGTCATCCCGTTTTTCATACTTGGAATCTAGAGACCTTCATTACTCACAAGAGGCGGATCTGAGGTTGAAGAACTCGGATTGAAAGAAGCGGAATGAACTCAGATTGAAAGTGGCAGAAGGAACTCGGATCGAAAGAGGCAAATATGAGGTTGAAGAATGGTACAGGCAGATTCCAATCATCACAAATCTTCTCTCAACACCGGCACGCCGCTATAATCACCACCGTCAGCCGCCCTCTCGATGTATCCTCTATTCCTCTCTCTCCTTCTATCTACTTATCTCCTTTTTTCGATTTACTTCATTTCCATTCTACAATCACCAACATAACTTCCACGTTTCTTACATATTGAAGCTTTGGAAGAGTTTCGGAGTTTAGCAAATGCGGCAAATCAATGAAATACATTGATTTTCTTTATTTTTGCTGATGGATGATTGAATTTTTTTTTCTTTGTTTTGTGAGCGTTTTTGTTTTGTTTGGATCTGTGGTCATTTTTTTTATTCTTATCCTAAGGTTTTTCACAAGCGTCTACCAACATAGGCAATTGATTTTACCTCTAGGTTTCTTCAGTATTCGCCAAGTATTCGTTGTATTGTTGTAAGTGTAGTTTTTCTGTCACTCATAATGCATGTTGGTTATTTTTGTAAGCCAATTTAGCGGCTGGTTTGAAGGATATTATCTCTTTCCTTGTATTTTCATCGATGGTAGTGGTCTGTCAAGGAATTTTGATTTTAGGTTTGTATTGTTTCTTTTCAAGGATAAAATTAGGTTTCCTTTTCCTTTGTAATTAAGTGTCGGCATTGTTTTTTAAAATTAAAGGTAGAAGCATTTACGCATTTTTTCGTTGATGAGCTCTGAGAACCAAATGCTTGATTACCAAATGGTCGGCCTTTACCTCCTCTCTTCAATTTCAAGCAGGAAGTAAGTTTTATGGTTTCCAATTGAGTTGCTAGTGTTTGATGCAAAAAGTACCAAAGCAGGAAGTAAGTTTTATACTTAGGGTTCGTTTGGTTAAATGTAGGAATTCTAATTCCGGGAACTTAATTCCTGAGAAATACAATTCCCATAAATTCTACTTCTCGGGAAGTATTAAAATGTGTTTGTTTGCAAATAAATTCCCAGGAACTCAATTGCTGCATTTTGTTTGGTTGAACACAGATATTTGATAGCAATTGGTTTTAAATTACCTTTATAACCTTTATATATAAATAAATTCATTTCAATATGTGGATAAATTAGATATTTTCTTTATAAAAAATAATAAATAATAAAAGATTGGGGGGGGGGGGGGAGAAAAGGGGGAAGTAGATCTTACCGACCCCCCTCATGGTAAGTTGATTTCCCCCCTTTTATGGGAATTCCAATTCCTGTAAACTCTAATTCCTACGTTTTTTAGTTTTCAAAATTGATACCAAACACATATATTGTAAACCAATTCTTGGGAATTTATACTTCCCGGGAAGTTAAAGTGTAACCAAACAAAGCCTTAATGCTATTATTGTTTAAATCCTATTGTAGATAGCAAGTGCTAGTCTAGAGCTGATTAATAGGTCGCTTTTGGAGCATGTGAGATGGCAATATGGTCCAAGTTTGATGATCCCATAGGTAATTAATGTACATGGCAGTTCCTTATGATCTATGAATGAGCTATTTGGGGTGTGCTTCTTAGTTGTCCACTTGACATTTTCATATTGCAACATAATCTTTGAATCTTTATTGTAAATTAATATCCATTCTCAAGAGCTTTTCTCACTGTGTTTTGTTCTTCTTTTTATGCATAAACTATCCCCTTCCATTAGGAATGTGGTCACTTTTTTGTGACAAGATATATATGTACATTGAGGAAAGTAAATTTTCTATGGATACTGCTTAGAAACAATTCATAAAATATTCTGATATTCTCTTTTTATTACTGGAAAGAAGGTATGTACCATTGTTAACAAAGAATTTCCTAGTTTAATTCATGTAGAAATGTAGAGAATCACATGTGAGAGTAAATTTAGATCTATGATGAGTTGTGAAGAGGGCTTAGGCATGCATCCCTTATTTTTTTGATCATATTATTATAATTAATAGTATTTTCAATTTAGAGGACTGCCTTCACAATATCGACTTTATGAATTGATATGGTTGGGGACTACTTATTATAAATTGGTGATTTTACTGATCGATGCCTCTTTCTTGTTGTGTGTCTCTCTGTATCATTTCACCAGAAAATGAGTTGCAGCAAAGCCAGCACAAGTGGTGATCTTTTTTCTTTTCTCAAAGTCTGGAAGCTCCCAGTTTTTTTCCTTGATGGTGTGGACACCATTGTTTGCGATCCTTTCTATGAGGGGCATTCATGCTTTCTTCATGTACGTTCCTACGTACTCTTCCTCTCTTTAATTTTGTATCTGGTATGCTGGATTTGGCATGATTGCAATCAGATTAGAATTTTGGATTTCAATGACTTATGAATGAAATGTTGGCTTGATTGAGAGTCTGTTGAGTAATTTCATTTTGTACCTAACTAATAAACGTTTGATTTGTTGTCACATAATGTCTTTGGAGTTGATCGAATGTAAGCATAAAATTGCCTGGCATGAGATTTAGAAGGGGTTGATTGATGAGGTATTATATCCCTATGGGAAAATTTCCACACCAAATTTTGGTACAAAATTTTTGAGTTTGAGTTGTTATTCATCAGTCCTGGATATGTAAATGTTTGATTTCAGATCTTTTATAATGTTAGTTGGAGCATGTAATCACTTCTTAGCCTACACTTTGAGCTTGTTTGTTTGATAAAAACTACTGGATCCTTGAATACATGGTGTGTGTTTTTCGAAATCGAAGACACATTTTTGCCTTAGTTTTGTAAATTAGTGTCTGTCTCTCAACATGTATTTTGAGTATTTGATGGACGGTTTTTAGTCGCGTAAACCGTATCAAAATAAAACTCAAACCTACAAACTAGTATAGCAAGCAAGTAAGAGGTCGATCCCACAAAGAATCAAGTATTTCTCAGCAATGTGTATTTACCAACTAGTAGAAAGGGGAGTTTTGATTGATTGAAATAAAAAGAAAATAAAATAAACTATAAACAGATTGATGCAAAACAATTTAGAGAAGATCGCTCTACCTACAACTATCCACCTTATTTGGTTGAATTGATATTGTAACTTCCTCTTGTCCTTTTAGGTTTCCAATGAATGCCCTTGTCCCAACCTAATATAGTTACTAGTCCAACCAGTTCTAGAAACCCTTATCAATCAAACAGTTCCTAAAGAAGGATATAACCCAATTGATAGCTTTAAGTTCAGAGATTAACCAAGGTATTTGCAGTTCCTAAAGAGGGATTTAACAACACATCCAACTTCATACTCAATCAATTAGTTCAACCAGCCCTAAAGGAACAAGTTTGCTACTTAGGTTAAGGTTCACAATCAAGAATCTACAAAACCTTAGCAATTGAATTGATTCTAACTAGTTGCGCGTGCTAGATAGAATAAAACAATCAAACATGCAAGTACAAAGAAGTTGAAACATTCAATATAGGAAATAAGGAACAAGATTAAGAAACTCACAAGCAATTCAAATAAAGCTTCAAATTGCAAGTAGAACGAAGAGAGTTTAGTCACCCATGTAGAACATCACTCTCTCTCTCTAATTGTCTGATAGAATGTGGAATAAAATAGAAGTTCTAGAAAAATAACTAAAATTGGCCTTATAAAAGATCCAAGTCGGCCACAAGAGCAAACAACATAAACTAGGGTTTTTAAAGTCAAAAGGGCGTCGCTGACAACCCGTGCTGCAGCTGTAGCATCTTCCGAACCCGCTGCATCCTCACTGGCGGCGGCCGCGACATATTTGTTGCGGCCATCGCATTGGTCTTTCACGGAAAATCAGTCTTGAACTTGCTCTTGTTGTCAACAGAAAAGTTGTAGCTCTCTGAAATAGCTTTCCAACGCAATGTCATAATAGTCAATCGGACAATCGAGGCCTCCAGAAAGTGCAAAACAAGTTCAGCATGTCTGGCGACAACTTCTGTAGACTTGTTCTTCGTTTAGGCTCGCTTCTTCTTCTCAGGACCTCTTTAGATCTTCATTTAAGCTTCTTCGATCAACTAGACTTCCTCATCTTAATGCATCATCAACCCATTTCTCCTTCTCGGATCCACAGTTACCTGAAATACTCAATAAAATCGTGTAGATTCCGACTCCACCAACATAGAGAGAAAATATGCAAATTCTACTTAAATCATGCATGATATGCATCTTAACCAAGCTCAATGCAACCTATTATGCCTACATAAATGCATGCTATCAAACTCCCCCACACTTAAGCTTTTGCTTGTCCTCAAGCAATGAAAAACAAATATAGAATTAATCATCCCACAAATAAGATCTTCATGCTATAGTTTTAGAAAAGCAACATCAAGAAATAGGAGCCATGAATGAGAGAACAAATATCCTAGCAAATATATGAGCGATCCATTTAGTAAAGGAAAATTTAATCAAACCTCACCGGGATAATGTGTTTCACTCAAGTTCTCATGTGTTTAGGCTTTAAATCCAACTCTCAACTCAATCCAAAATGCTCTATACACCGTGAAAGTCATCACTTGCAAACAACATCATGAGGTCTTTTATAGGGTTGTAATGGGGCTTTGGTAGGAACATAAGGCATGAGAAATATTTAGGCTTGTGGTGCTAAAAATCCGGGAAAAAGGAACAACAACCAACCAGAACAACACCAAAACTTCCATAATTCACAAACCATTCCAATAACATAAACCCCAACACACATCAATAAGCACTCTTCGATTTCAATAGCCATACAACTCATGCATTTTTTCTATTTGGATGATGACTTCTTTTCTTTTCTTTTATGCTTACTTTTGCCCCTAGGTGAATTTTATCCTCCCTAGGCCCAAGCTTACTAGACTTTTACTCCTAAGTGAATTTTATCCTCCTTAGGCCCCTAGTAATAAGTCATATCTATTATGCAACAAGGGTTACCTTATTTCGACTATGCCACTCACAATGCACAACCATACATACATCATCTCCACTCAAAGCAACTCCAACATATAGATTTTTCACCAATTCTCCTCCTAATTCCCGGATGGGGTCAGGCTAATCATTGGCTATGATATATTTTTGTGAAGCTATAAAAAAAAGGCTTTCAGGCTCAGATGGGCTTCAAGCAAAGGATAATGCAAAGGGTAGATAAGGTATAATACGGCTAAAGAAAACATGCCTCAATCATTTGAAATTCACAAGAAACAAACATGTGCAATACAGTCATGAAAAACAAGCATATGAAGAGTATAATCTCACAATAAAAGCAAAAGGGAATAATATGTAAAGTTCCTATAAGGCCAAAACAAACTCACAAGGGTTATGCTTTTTTTAGATTTCAATTAAACCTCAACTATGAATCATACTTGCTCAATTATATTCTCAAATCATGCTCCAAAATCATTTTCAAGCAGTTCAATCAAATCATGGGATTTATGCAATGAGATTATAAAAATAAATTAGAGGACAAACTAAACCAAGAAGGGTATCTTTAATAACACCTAAATGCAATGCATGATATTTTTGTGATTTTTTTAATGTGATATATGAGTAAAAATAAATATGAAAACATAAATAAACATGATATACAAAATCTATCTATATGCAATGCAATCCCTCCCCCACACTTAAACCTTTCATTGTCCTCAATGAAACATAAAAGACAACAAAAAAATAAAAAAATAGAGGAAGAGATGAATGAAATACTCACAATGTGGTGGATGGGTCTCTATAGGTCGGATCTGAGGATTTCGGTGGCCTTTCCTGAAAGCTTAGTCTATCCCAAACCAAAAACAACTATCTAATGCCTAATGGGAAACCCAATTTATTGAAAAGAAAACTAGCTAACTGGGAATTGAAATAACTAAATTAGAAATCTTACCTCGGGTTGCCTCCCGAGAAGCGCCTTTCTTTAATGTCATTGGCTTGACTTATTCTCAATCTCAAGACCTTATCTCTCAGACATCGTCAAGGCCCTCAGTAGCCTATCATATTCCTGTGCACACATCTTACAAGGCACATCATAGCACAATAAATTGAAAGCATAAAATGTGGAACTCAAGAACCCTTTCAATATATCAAAGAGTCTAGCATGACTCTCTACAGAAGGAATATGATACCACCAACACAGTTCCGCTGGTGGCTTCTCAAAATAGCAATCAAAAGGATAAACATAATCACCATTAACTTTAAAATTGCAAAAGTTTATATTTATTACCTTTTGAGCCTCTGCTGATGGCTCTAGACCTGATTCATCAATGGGCGAGCTCAAAATGGATATGTCAGATGGAGTTGGAACCAAAACACATGAAATCTCATGTGTCGACTCATGAGATTCTAAGTCAGGAAGCATTAGACCATCTCTATTGTCGAAGACACTATCGTTGTCTGCAACCAATTCCTCCTCCTCTTCTTCGAAAATCCTTTCTTTCTCACCTTTTGCACTTAAAATTTGAATGAGTTGGCTCATGTGATTCTCCAATTTTCCAAGTCGACTCAATTTTTCTTCTTCCAACTGATGCAACACTTGTGTGAGAGTTTGGATTGATACTTCCCGCTCAACCTGTCGACTCATGTTGCAGAAAAAATCCCAAATCTCAAAGAGTTCCATATCCAATACGCCTCCATTAATCATGGATTCAGCAAGACTCTGTGTTTCAACATTCATCCCATCAAATATGCAAAAACACATCTCTCGCACACCATATTGATAACCCCATGAACCAAGGTCGTTAACATACTCATGCAATCTAGCTAGTGAAATATTGGTGAAAGTTCTCACCTTCAAACTGCAACAATCTCAACATCTTAAAAAGTTAGTAGCAAGGGTGTCGTGAACCGTAAGATAGGCTCACATCGGGTTAGATATATGCACAAAAAGCAATAGATACACAAAACAAAGAAATAAACTTGATTCCCCGGCAACGGCGCCAATTTGATGGACGGTTTTTAGTCGCGTAAACCATATCAAAATAAAACTCAAACCTACAAACTAGTATAGCAAGCAAGTAAGAGGTCGATCCCACAGAGAATCATGTATTTCTCAGCAATGTGTATTTACCAACTAGTAGAAAGGGGGATTTTGATTGATTGAAATAAAAAGAAAATAAAATAAACTATAAACAGATTGATGCAAAATAATTTAGAGAAGATCGCTCTACCTACAACTATCCACCTTATTTGGTTGAATTGATATTGTAACTTCCTCTTGTCCTTTTAGGTTTCCTATGAATGCCCTTGTCCCAACCTAATATAATTACTAGTCCAACCAGTCCTAGAAACCCTTATCAATCAAACTGTCCCTAAAGAATGATTTAACCCAATTGAGAGCTTTAAGTTCAGAGATTAACCAAGGTATTTGCAGTCCCTAAAGAGGTATTTAACAACACATCCAACTTCCTACTCATTCAATTAGTTCAACCAGCCCTAAAGGAACAAGTTTGCTACTTAGGTTAAGGTTCACAACCAGTAATCTACAAAATCTTAGGAATTGAATTGATTCTAACTAGTTGTGCGGGCTAGATAGAATAAAACAATCAAACATGCAAGCACAAAGAAGTTGAAACATTCAATATAGGAAATAAGGAACAAGATTCAGAAACTCACAATCAATTAGACCCGGGCAAACGCGGGCCGGGCTTGGGACGGGCTTTAGCTAAGATTTTGCCCCGTTGTTGCGGGCACGGGCCGGACTAATTAAGCCCGCTTAACGGGTTGGAAGTCGTGTCCAAGCCCGTCCATGAATGCGGGCGCAGGTAGCCCGCGGGTACCCGCAAACCCAATTAAATTTTCGTATTAAACCTATTTTAAGCCTATTGTAATCAATTTTAATATATATATATACACTTACTGTTTTTTATATGTTTTTAAAATGAATACATTCATATATATATAGTTGCTGTATATGTAATCAATTTTAATTTATATAGTTACTGTTTTTATTTGTTATTAAAAAGGAATACATACATATATATAGTTACTATATATTACATATATATAGTACATTACGTATATATATAGATTAGTTACTGTTTTGTTAAAGAATAATTAATATTATATATTACATATATATTCATATATATTAATTTTTTTTTTAAAAAAAGGCGGGTACCCATTACGGGCCTAGCGGGCCGCAACGGGTTGATTGATATGTCCAATCCCGTACCCGTTGCGGGCGCGGGCCGGGCCTAGCAGCCCGCGTGGGCTTTTCCCCATGCCCAAGCCTGCCCGCTAATGCAGGCGGGCGGGACGGGCTGGGCGGGCCGGCCCGCGTTTGCCCAGGTCTACAATCAATCCAAATAAAGCTTCAAATTGCAAGTAGAACGAAGAGAGTTTAGTCGCCCATGCCGAACATCGCTTTCTCTCTAATTGTCTGATAGAATGTGGAATAGAATAGAAGTTCTAGAAAAATAACTAAAATTGGCCTTATAAAAGATCCAAGTCGGCCACAAGAGCAAACAACATAAACTAGGGTTTTTAAAGTCAAAAAGGCGTCGCTGACAACCCGTGCTGCTTCCTTCATACCCGCTGCATCCTCACTGGCGGCGGCCGCGGCATATATGCTGCGGCCGCTGCATTGGTCTTTCACGGAAAATCAGTCTTGAATTTGCTGTTGTCAACAGGAAAGTTGTAGCTATCTGAAAGAGCTTTCCAACGCATGGTCATAATAGTCAATCGGACAACCGAGGCCTCCAGAAAGTGCAAAACAAGTTCAGCATGTCTGGCGACAACTTCTGTAGACTTGTTCTTCGTTTAGGCTCGCTTCTTCTTCTCAGGACCTCTTTAGATCTTCATTTAAGCTTCTTAGATCAACTAGACTTCCTCATCTTAATGCATCATCAACCCATTTCTCCTTCTCGAATCCACAGTTACCTGAAATAATCAATAAAAATGTGTAGATTCCAACTCCACCAACATAGAGACCAAATATGCAAATTCTACTTAAATCATGCATGATATGCATCTTAACTAAGCTAAATGCAACCTATTATGCCTACCTAAATGCATGCTATCAGTATTTCACATTCTCTTTGACCCATTTTTGTATTGCAAAGGTACTGAAATGAAAAATTCTAATTAATTGAACCGAGGAAAATTGAAATGTAAAGCTAATGAGCACAGGTGCAATGCATGTGGGTGTTTTTTTTTTAATTAAAAAGGTGATTTTTTCAGCCCGGGCCTAAAATCCTCCAGACTATGAAGCCTCTTTTTTTTTTAAACCAATAACGCACTAAATAGCCCGAGCTCGTCCCATATCCGGGCTATAAAGTCATTTTTTTCCTGAAAAGTCACGACTTTTAACCCGGGCGCTAGTTTCCATATCCGGGCTATTAACCTAATATCACAAGGACCTGATGCCCGTATGGGTTTTTGGAAATATCCGGGCTATTTGACAATAAACGCCCGGGCTAAAAGCCCTTTTTCTACTAGTGTTAAATCAAATTTAAATTAATTATAATGGGACCCACATCAAGTTCTAGTTCACCCCCTCATAAAGAGAGTGACTTTTACTCTCCACGACATTATTCATAGGCATCCGCAACATTATTCGTATGTAAAAAAATATTCGTATATAACCCGACAATTATTCATAGACAATTCCAAGATAATTCGTACAAAATATGATATTTATTCAAATTTATTACTAACAATTTGTCACTATTGAGACGAATAATATCACATGTACTTATGAATAAAATCAGTCATACACCGAATAAATCAAAATTACAAACGAATAATCTTCATTTATTCACCCATACATAAACAACCCCATAAACAGCACTCGAAAAACCTCATGTACATACGAATACTATCACATATACATATGAATAATCTATAAATTAACAAAAAAAAAAAAAATTGCAAACTCCATTGTCAACAACTCATAAGAACTTAAGCAAGATCATGCGGTTGATTTATATATTGAATGTCGGTGAAACCTGCAATTCCAACATCAATACATATATAACATATAACACACAATAGACAAATAATAGCACTATAGCAGATCTTGATCAATTGAGATTTAAAATCATTTAGTAATTCCTTATGAAACTACTCCTAATTGAGAGTTCAAATCAGTTGAGATAAGATATCCTCTTAATTAATAATCAAGCATCAATATATCCCTAAAATTCAGATTTTGCTCAATGTATCCCATAATCCCGTTTCTGATTAAAATTAGAAAAAAAAAACCAAATCAACTCATCTAGATTAGTTTTTACAAACCCAAAAACCTTAAATAATCATAATTTGAAAAAATAAATTCATACCCATCAATATCAAAACCCATGAACCCTTAAAGCATCAACTATTCATGAAGAGGATACGTCGGATTATGGAGCCCGAAAAAACGCAATGCGATGGACGACTTTAGTGGCAACCATTGAGGCATCAATCAGAGATGGCGGGGTGTGAGCATCGATTCTAGTGGAGACGGAGATGGAGACAACAATCAAAAGAAACTACTACCGCATCTTCAAAATTAATTAGAATCAGAGTGCTCAGAGACAGCACGCCACTCATTCTGAATGATTGGCGTCGACGACCATAGAACCTTTGCCATGGGAAGAGGTTGTGTGGGGGTGTGACGAAAAGTTATTTGGAGCCTTCGAGGTCTGACTGGATTGATCAATGACGATGTTGGAGGAGTAAGAGTAGAGGCCGAGGGCGATGGATTCTCTACAAGGCTCAAAATCTAGGCTGAGAGAATAAGAGTAGATATGGAAGAGAGCCGATGAAGAAGAAGGGATGTGATTGATGACATTATATTTTGATCTGGCTAGGGTTTGTAATGGTGTGCGTGATACACTTCCCATCTAGGATGGGTGTGATCACTACTAAAAACGCAGGAAATAGCTACGGAAAATAGCCACGGCATTGGCAACGAATGCCCGTGGCTAACCGGTTTAGCCACGGAAATAGCCACGGGTGGGCCGTCCGTAGCCATATGCCTCGTGACTAATAGCGACGGCTGTTTAGCAATGGATTTAGCAACGAATTATCAGGTCGTGGCTAATACCGTGGTTGGTGATGGACATTTGAATCTCGTGGCTGAGGCAACGAAATCAGCTTCGAAATTAGGTCATTGCTGATTTCGTTGCTGATTTCGTTGCTGATTTCGTTGCTGCAAATAAGGCATGGGTGTAGCTTAAATCGTGGCTAAGATCGTGTCATTGCTATTTTTGAGGCTAAAGTCGTGGCTAATGCCGATTTTCGTTTGTTTCATGATTTTATAGCAAATTTAGTATCCTCGTATTTTGGAAACATTATATATATATATACACATATGATATGAAAAATCTATATAAATACATAAATGAATTTCATACAATATAACTAGGTCAAAAAAATATTAATGGAAAGGGGAAATAAACTAAACTCATTGAGTACTGAGACCTTGCAAAAAAAATTCCAATAATCTAATTGGGAGCTGATTTTGTCTAAGTGAAATCCTCAAACTCATAAAGAGCTTTACTCTTGAACAAGTCCTGCATATCAAATTCAACAAACCAAATGAATACATCAAAAAATCGGAAAAGCCCCAAACTCATAAAGAGCTTTCAAAGCCCCAAAAAATCATACCTCCAAGGGCTCAAAGACATCGAACCAGAGGACGAACACAAGAGGAATTTGTGCTGGTAAACACAGAGAAAGAAACAAATTTCAAAATACATAGAGAAAAATCGCTAAACTTTATAAACCCTAGAAATTGGTCGGCAGGGAGAAAAGAATGTAGCAAGGAGAAATTTCGAGGAGCACCGTTGACTAGCAAGGGTCCATGGCGAAGGCCTTTGGGATCCCTTATACGGGATGTGATCTACGCAACAATCAAAGAAGAAGAAGAGTTTGAATAAATGGCAGATTCGAATTTCTGAAAACGGGAATGGAAATACCTCGCGGCGTTGGTGGTTGAGGAAGGGAAACCGCCGGATCTGAAGGTTGGAGGAAGGGAAACCGCCGGATCTGAAGCTTAAAGGAAGGGAAACTGTCGGATCTAAAGCTTTGAGGAAGGGAAACCGTCGGATCTGAAAACGGCGTCACCATGGGAGGCCGAAACCGCCGGATCTGAAGCTTTGAGAAAGGGGAACCGCCAGATCTGAAAACGTCGTCACCATGGGAGTCCGAAACCGCCGGATCTGAAGCTTTGAGGAAGGGAAGAGTGTCCGACCAGGAAGCGCCACCATGGGAGGCTGAATAGGCCGAGAATCTGAGCAAGAAACCACTAGATCTGCGTGCGGTGAAGCAACGGCCGACGCCGAGGTTGGGGGATTGTTGGTGGTGAGCAATGGTCGACGATGGGCAGTGTGGACTATGGAGATCAACAAGTTGGTGATGGATCTCAGACAAATAGGAATGGCGGAGAGGGAGATGGAAGACAAAAAGAGGAATGATGGTGATGGCGCCTCTGGTTTGTGAAGCGGCGTGGGGACTGGGGATAGAAAATGAAAAAATAGGGTTGGAGGAGGCGCTTTAAATTTTGGCCAAAATTTTGGGTGGGAAATTTACCGCTCAAACATACATTGGGCGGTAAATTAATTTCGATGGTGTGATTTTTTTTTTTATCACAATTTATATCTAGAAAACAAAACTATCAATACAACAATATATTATAAAATATATATTTCAAAAAATAACATTTATAAAATTTAATTAGATATCTATATATTTTTATAAGATTTTACCCAACATCATTAAACTGGTTCAGTACCCGTATCTTATGCGAAATTTTCAAATATCAATTTTAATATTTATAGGTTTGGTATAAAAAATTCATTAGCTACTTATATGAGTTTTACTCAAAACATACTCTTAGAATATTCTAATAATAAATTATTAGTTAATATAAGGTTTTATTAGCTACTTATATGAGTTTTACTCAAAACATACTCTTAGAGTATTCTAATAAGAATTTATTGGTTAATATAAGGTTTTATTAGCTACTTATATGAGTTTTACTCAAAACATACCCTTATAGTATTATAATAAGAATTTATTGCTTAATATAAGGTTTTATTAGCTACTTATATGAGTTTTACACAAAACATACTCTTAGAGTATTTGAATAAGAATTTATTAGTTAATATAAGGTTTTATTAGCTACTTATATGAGTTTTACACAAAACATACTCTTAGAGTATTCGAATAAGAATTTATTAGTTAATATAAGGTTTTATTAGTTACTTATATGAGTTTTACTCAAAACATACTCTTAGAGTATTCTAATACGAATTTATTAGTTAAAATAAGGTTTTATTAATTACTTATAAGAGTTTTACTCAAAACGTACTCTTAGAGTATTCTAATACGAATTTATTAGTTAAAATAAGGTTTTATTAGTTACTTATATGAGTTTTACTCAAAACATACCCTTATAGTGTTATAATAAGAATTTATTAGTCAATATAAGGTTTTATTAGCTACTTATATGAGTTTTACTCAAAACATACTCTTAGAGTATTCTAATAAGAATTTATTAGTTAATATAAGGTTTTGTTAGTTACTTATAAGAGTTTTACTCAAAACATACTCTTAGAGTATTATAATAATAATTTATTACTTAATATAAGGTTTTATTAGCTACTTATATGAGTTTTACACAAAACATACCCTTATAGTATTATAATAAGAATTTATTGCTTAATATAAGGTTTTATTAGCTACATATATGAGTTTTACACAAAACATACTCTTAGAGTATTCGAATAAGAATTTATTAGTTAATATAAGGTTTTTATTAGCTACTTATATGAGTTTTACACAAAACATACTCTTAGAGTATTCGAATAAGAATTTATTAGTTAATATAAGGTTTTATTAGTTACTTATATGAGTTTTACTCAAAACATACTCTTAGAGTATTCTAATACGAATTTCTTAGTTAAAATAAGGTTTTATTAGTTACTTATAAGAGTTTTACTCAAAACGTACTCTTAGAGTATTCTAATACGAATTTATTAGTTAAAATAAGGTTTTACTAGTTACTTATATGAGTTTTACTCAAAACATACCCTAATAGTGTTATAATAAGACATTATTAGTCAATATAAGGTTTTATTAGCTACTTATATGAGTTTTACTCAAAACATACTCTTAGAGTATTCTAATAAGAATTTATTAGTTAATATAAGGTTTTATTAGCTACTTATATGAGTTTTACACAAAACATACTCTTAGAGTATTCTAATAAGAATTTATTAGTTAATATAAGGTTTTGTTAGTTACTTATAAGAGTTTTACTCAAAACATACTCTTAGAGTATTATAATAATAATTTATTACTTAATATAAGGTTTTATTAGCTACTTATATGAGTTTTACACAAAACATACCCTTATAGTATTATAATAAGAATTTATTGCTTAATATAAGGTTTTATTAGCTACTTATATGAGCTTTACCCAAAACATACTCTTATTCTAATAAGAATTTATTAGTTAATTTAAGGTTTTATTAGTTACTTATATGAGTTTTCCTCATAACATACCCTTATAATATTCTAATAAGAATTTATTGGTTAATATAAGATCTTATTAAACTTTTACTAGTTACTTATATGAGTTTTCCTCAAAATATTACTTATATGAGTTTTCCTCTAAACATACCTTTATAGTATTCTGATAAGAATTTATTACTTACTATAATGTTTTATTAAACATTTATTAGACACTTACATGAGTTTTCCTCAAAACACCCTTATAATTTTCTAATAAGATTTTATTAGTCAATATAAGGTTTTATTAAACATTTACTAGTAACTTATATCAATTTTCCTCAAAACATACTCTTATAGTATTCTAATAAGAATTTATTACTTAATATAAGGTTTTATTAAACATTTATTAGTCACTTATATGAGTTTTCTTCAAAACATACCCTAATAATATTCTCATAAGAATTTATTAATTAGTTAATATTTTTTTTTTCAAAAATTGTTAATTTATATAAAAAAATTTCATAGGCATATTTGGGCCCGTCAATGGCCCAATCGGGGAAATCATAGTCATATTTGGGCTGATTTAGCCACGAATTCAATCGTTGCTAAATCACCACTTCATTCAATGGGCTGAGATAAGATAATTGGGCTTTCACTAGCGTCTAATGGGCCGAGCCCAGAAATTTTGGGAGAGTTTGTACCCGGATTTAGCCACGGATTGAGTGTTATCGGATAGCCCATTCATGATATATATCCGGCCCACCTACAATTTATGACCCAAGGCCCACTCACCACATATCTTCATTTGATTTCCGATTATCAATAGCCACGGATTTAGCGACAGATATTGTGTTGTTGCCATATCAGCATCGAAAACAGCCACGACAATCCTATTCGTGGCTACATTCGCGGCTATTTACTGACACTGACACATATCGAGCCACGAAATCAGCTACGGACATCTGGGTCGTTGCTAATAGCCACGAATGTTTTGGCATGTCATACCAGGATGAGTATTAGCCACGAATATAACCACGGCCAGGAACAGTCGTGGCCAATGTCATAGCTAATGGCCACGAATATATGGTCGCCTATTATTCGTGGCTAAGCATCTGTAGCTATTTCCTGTTTTTTTAGTAGTGGATTAAATTTTATGTGGGCTCCATCCATTTTCATCACGTTGATGGTCAAAATTTGCTCACATTTTACATAATAAGCATTACTCACATAGGATCTATCCTCTCTCTATATATGGTCGGGTTTAGGTACACACAAACCCAAAAGTGAGAAGGAAAGAAGTGACCTCATTGGTCTACGTGTCCAAAAGTGAATTAAAAATAAGAGACACGAGGATTCTCACAATTAATTAGCGACACCCACCCAAATTAATTAGTAACACCCCCATTTTTAAAATCATTTTTTAGCATTTTCGCTTGTTAAAAAAATATATATTTGGGTGTAATTTAATTTTATGTACACATAGACACCCACTTTGTATATGTTTTGTTGAAAAAACGATTGACAAGAAGTGGTTCACCAATTTTATTCACAGTGGTTCAGCAATTTTATTCGCATTGGTTCGGGAACTTTATTCACAGTGGTTCAACAATTTTATTCACAAAGATTCAACAATTTTATTCACAGTGATTCATCAATTTTTTTCACAGTGGTTCAACCATTTTATTTGTAGTGATTCACAGGGTTCACAAGTTATAAAGAAGTGGTTCATGAACCTATAAAGAAGTAGTTAATGAACATATAAAGAAGTGTTTCATGAACCTATAAAGAAGTTATACATGAAGCTATAGAGAAGTGATTCATGAAGCTATAAAGAAGTGGTTCATGAAGCTTAAAGAAGTGGTTAATAAAGCTATCGAGAAGTGGTTCATTAAGTTATCAAGAATTGATTAATGAAGTTATCAAGAAGCGGTTCATTAAGTTATAAAGAAATGGTTCATGAAGTTTTCATTCTTATTTTATTTTCTCTTAATGCTTAATTTTTAATTATTTATTTGTTTATTTTTTTTAAATAAAATTGTTCATGAACCAATACTATTTACTTCGTTAACCACTTGGTATTAAACTCCTGAACCACTTGATTTGAACCCCTGAACCACTTGGTATCAAACCTTGAACCACTTGGTATTAAAACGATGAACCACTTGGTATTAAATCCACGAACCACTTGATTTGAACCCCTGAACCACTTGGTATTAAAACCATGAATCATATGGTATTAAAACCCTGACCACTTGGTAAATCAAACAAAAAGGGTAAAAAAAAAAACTATATTTGCCTCTAAGCACCAACTGAAACCAAGTGTGAAAGTGGCACATTTGAAATCCATACATCAATTGCAATCCCTCATTTGAAGCGTAAGATTTCTGGACAAAACTGGATTTAAAATCTCCAGAGATTTGCTTCCGGTGGATTGATTCCAAAGAGAGAGACTAGCCCTAGCTCCGAGACGGCGGCGAGGATCATCGGGGACGGCGGCAGCAGAGATTTGCTTCCCGATAGATTGATTCCAAAGAGAGAAGCCCTAGCTTCGAGACGGCGGCGAGGATCCTCGGGGACGGTGGCGGCAGTGGAATCGCCATCTCAATTCGATCACCATGGTGTTGATTTCCGCAATATCGACTATCACCATCATTCTTCGCCCGGGGCGTTTGCCTCAAAGCAACCTAACACTGACAGATCGATCGATCGAGGGAGTTGAAAGCCAACACTATGGGAGAGATCGCAACTTCAAGGCGTGAGAGAGACATGTCGAATTGTTCCGTGAAGTAACCAACGCCATGGAAGTGGAGTGAGATCGACATCGACCTAGAAGTGGCGATTCGCCAAGTATGAGCAAGAATCGATTAATCGAAAACCAAAACTCATCGGAGACTGGAGCGGCCCTAGAAGCCATGGATGATGGAATAGGTGACTATGTGAGAGAGGCGGCGTAGAGGGAGAGGGACGGGTCGAAAGGAAGGGTTGACACTTGAGAGAAAGGTGTAACGACCCAAAAGTATGGATATCCGAATATGCCTCAATAAATCCACTTAGAGGATTTATAAGGTTCGGATAATCCGGTTATTCGGGGAACATTATAAAAGAGTTTTGAATTCTTCCGTGAGCCTTAGATCTTACGACCGAGTATGAGTTATTTAGCTAAGTTATTTGTTTTTAGCGGAAGCAATGGTTTTCGAATGTGGGGATTTCGAACCCCTAGAAATGTGCGCGCCTGTTGGAGGCGTTCACCTGTCCTAGGTACTATCGTGTAAATGATTTTCAAGTCGGAAATATAAAGTGCGGAAATAACGTACATCAAAGTCGCCGCGACATAGCCGGGTCAAAACCAAATCAAAGTAAACGAGAAAGTAAAGAGTGCGTAAGTCATGCCTCACTCGCTCTAATCGTCCCAAAAGGTCTGTTCCGACAACTATCCACATAAGTAAGTCATATCGGGTAAGGGGTACCTGAATCTAAAAACAAGAAATAAATCGGGTCAATCATCGGAAATATACACACTCAATGCCATATAAAGAGGCATACTTAAACTACATGAATGTTAAAATGTAACACATAAGCAAGTATATAGATATATATAAATGCGAAATAAACACACAAGGGCCCGTATCATCATCATAATCATCATCATCATCACCGTCATATCATAATATCTTCTCAAACGTACTCATCCTTCTCAAAAGTACTCATCCTTCTCAAACATACTCATTCTTTCTCATCATAAGTCTTTCATTATTTCATTCGTGTTCCATCTAGTATAAGTCATTTATTCAGATTTTGACGGCCGTCCTACCATAGACACATTACCGGTTTATATTCCTAAACATGTTACTAGGTCGTGTGATGCATGAAGACTCTCGATAAGATAAAGAGTATCATATAAATCCATCATGAGTAAGTCCAGGGGACTTACCTGGAGTCCGGAGAATAAGCAAGCAATAAAGTGCACAACCAAGGATCCAATCAACAAGAGCCTATTAATTTCATTAATCTTTCATTAGGTGGTATTCTAATGCATGGTACCCAACCTAATAATCAACATACATCCACATGAGGTTCACGATTCTATAGATTACACAATTTGATTAAGTGATCCGGACTTAACCAGTTATAATCTATATCGTATTATCACATAATCGATTTTCTTCTTATCGGATCATAAGCCAAGTTATGGGTATACTTCATTTCTATATTTTATATGCTCTAAGTTTCGGTTATGCCATCATATATTTAACCATATTCTTAGCATTCCATTAACCAAGTTTTTTTAATCGAGCCATTATAAACACTGGCTACTAAAATTATAATAAATCTTGATCCAACCGTTGGATTGCCGTAAATTTTGAAGGGAAGTTAGATACCATTTCCATGAATATCATATTAAGATTTCAGCCGAATCAGACCATTGGATTGGAAATAAAATTCAAATTATAGAGGCACATATATCCATTTTGTTTCTTGACGTTCGCTACAAAACGCAACCAAAAACACATAGAGGCTCCACTTCCTAAGCCCTTTCCAAGCACACAAGATCTATTCCTAGAGAGGGGGAGGCGGATGAGGGGTTACCTTTGAAGAATCCCACACAAACGACTCAAGAACACCCTCGGGAGTCCTTTGGAACACCTTTCAAACACCTTGCCATTTTGTCACCAAAAATCCCAAAACATGATTTAGATTCTTACTCAAAGTTGAATAAAAGGAGTTATAACACATGTTGGAACTCAGTTTTGGAAGAAAGGAAGGGTTCTTACCAAGAAATCAAGTCAAACTCTCAAGACCCTTCAAATACAGTTTTCTGCAGCTCCAAAGATGGACGATTTTGGCTGGGCAAATGACCTTTTATTTTTGTGTTTGAGATATGTATAGAAAGCTGGATTCAAGACTGATCCATGGCCACCGAGTTTTCTCAATTTGGATGAGTATGGAGGGAGTTAAGCTATTTCTTGTGAAGGCTGTCCAAAATGGACCTAAAATGGAGCAAGGCTCTCCTTCTCTCTCTCTCTCCTCTCAAGTGACTGTAAAGGCTCGGATTTTCGAATATTAATTTTTGGGAAAAGTAAATTAAAAATGAATTTAAAGTGAATTCCGACCCGAATTTTTTATTTTAACGATTGAATCCGACTTTCATCACGGGATTCGAAAATTCCTTCCGTCGGCGATATCCTATTCAATTTTAAATATCTAATCGATCGAGAGAGCGGAATTCGGAAGACCAATCTTCGGAAATTTAAATTTCCGACTCCAGGCCACAATTCCGTTCCCTTTCTCCCATCCTTATCCAAATTCAACCTTGGTTCCCACAATTTGAGATTTGATTTGGAAATTTCCTATCTCTCTCCCTCTTTCCCTAACTAGCCCAACACACACATACACCTTTTTCTTCCTCTTGCTTTGACTTACCAAGAATGAAAATGAGGAAACCCAAAATTTGTTCCATAAAATGAGATCTTTGACCACACATTTCACCCACACAAACACAAAGCCAAACACAACTTTACCTTTTCTCATTTTGTCGTGAGCAGTAGCTCCAGCCTCCAAGGCTTCTCCTTGTCCAGCACTCCAGCCCCATTACCACCACTCCACCTCCTGTTCTGCCAGCAGCCACCAGGACTCACCACCATCACTCCCGGCTCCGTTGTCGCCCTTTCCCGGAGCCAAAACCGAGCACCATCCACCCCCAATCCTTCTCCTTCTTCTATGAGACACCAGCAACATGCTTTCCACGCCTCCCCGGAGCCACCAGAAGCAGCAAGGACAACAGGCCGACTTCCCTGGAGACCGAGCGCCGCCTCGAAACTCTCCTTCCCCTGTCTCGGGTTTCAAAGGGTAATGGGTTATTCTTCCTCCTTTTCTCTTCCTTTTCACCTCTAAAATCAATAAAAATAGGAGCTTTAACCCCCTTTCACTCGCCCTAGGTCGTCCCCGATGAAGACCCATCTCCGGCGAGGTCCAATCGCGCACTGACGAAGTTCCGGCGAGTCGACGCCCCTCGGTGAGAACCTCTCCTTCGTCCCTTCCTTTGTCCAATATCTGCTCCTTGGTGTCGGGTAGGGCGGTCAGGATACGGTTGTCGCCGGCGAGAGCCACTGCTTCCTTTTCCCCCGTTTTGATTTCGAACGCAGAGGTTAGGGGAAGGGGATGAACAATGTCAACTGGTCCGGTTTCTTATTTCTTATTTTGAGGGTTCGGTTCAGCTAATTGTTTAACCAAAACCGGTTCAGTTCATTTAAATGAGAATGGGCCTGTTTCCTTTTGGGCCGAAATGGTTGTCTCTTGAAATGAATTTTGGGCTTGTCTTTTGAAATGAATCCAGAATTGGGATTTTTAACTGAAAGGCTGAATTTGGAGTTTTGGAAAATAAGTGTCATTTTGGTAATTTAATAAGGGGCGAATTTTATAACAAAAACGGTCTTTAAAATATTAAATAAAATTAAATGGAGATTTAAAAGTGTAATATTATTATTATTGTGATTTAAAATATAATTACGAGACTTGGACTTTTTAAAGGAGGATTTTGGAAATATACTAACCTTGTCGGATTTGTCTTGAAATAATAATAAAATAAGATGATGAAAGGGTAATGTTTTATAAATTGATTTTCTGGATGATTTGAGAAAGCGTTGTGAATGGTGATTTGATCTAACTTGAAGTTTTAAAAGAGTTTTGGGAAATCTTGGGAAAATGACTTACCTTACCTAACTTGGTGAATAAACTTGATGACTTGTGTGCGATATTATATGCTTTAAGTAACATTAGAAGTAGACTTATTTATATTACTTATATATGTGTTAGGGGATCATCTGTGACATGTTGGCTTTCTGTATGCCTAGTTGTTGCCTTTTGCTGTTCTGCACTTCCAGGTGAGTTCCTATATAAGCTCACTCAGATTCGAAAAGAGGGATCTCCCTGCTTGTAGCCATGTGCATACTAGGTGCTTGCATTCATAATAAAGGATGCCATGTAGTATCCTGTTAGGATTGCACTCATGATTGAGCATTCGTTTACTCATTACTTTTGTAAACAGAACGGCCGTTATCTGTGAAGTAACTAGAGTCATTGCTAGGGTTATAGGACGACCTAGCCTCATCGGGTCCCGTCCTGAGTCAATCGAGTCATGAACTTCCTTATATTATGAGATGCCTGCGGGCTTTATTGTGGAGTGGGTTGGGCATGCGTGCCGCCCGATTATGATGGAATGCATTCCCGAGCTGGCCAGTCTCTGCCCTATCGGAAGGGGGTGGAGGTAGGAGAGGGATATACCACTTGGTATTCGGTGTTAAGGCCTTATTATATTTATGCACTTGAAGAAGGAGCATGTTAGTGTGTTAATATTCCTGAATAGGTAAATATATAGATGTGGTGAGTTACCAAATTACAAAAGATATAAGACCAAACAACGGGTCTCATATAAAGTAAAGGAATCATAAAACAAAAGGATTCCTCTTAGCCCTCCAAAACATCCTTAACGATCCCATATAGCACTCCTACCATATCTACATACATCCACTAATCCAATCAAAAGGGATATGTGTTACCCAACTAAGTTTCCCAACTAAGCTTCCGACCCAACTTTTTAACAAGTGACTTGCACTTCCACTTTGCTAAAAAGCGGGATCGACATCTATTGAGAATATGCGTAGCACACATTTTGGGGTTAAATTGTTCCCCATTAAATACAACCTTGTTTCTATACCACCATGTGAAGTAAATTACCGCCTGAAACACTAACAATTTAGCCTGAAAGAGCGGTGATTTTTGGATTTTCAATGGCTCATTAGCAAACCACTTGAGCCAATCTACTATATTCATATGCCGACATGATATCCCAATCCAGCCAAGGACTAAGGTCAATACCTCTTGAGTTCCAGAACAACCGAACCATAGATGGTCTTCATCCTCTTCCGCTGCTCTACAAATCACACATTTAGCAGCCTCCAACCCCTTCCAATGCTTTACCTTCCTTCCAGTACTAAGTCGCTTGTTTGAAGCAAGCCAAACGATGAAAGACCACTTACGGCTTTGTAGTCTTCCCCAAATCATCCTCCCCCAGCTGATTTCCTCATTTCTTTCTCGAATCAAGTGGTACAGCTTGGAGCTGGACCCTCCCCCATTCGGCCCCAGAATAGAGTGAAGAGGTGGCGTTGCCTGAATCTCAGCTTGCAATACCTCCTTAACCGTATCCCTGGTCTCAAGCAAACATTTCCAAAGCCAGCAGTCGTTAATTTTTTTCTGTACCTCCCAGACAACAGCACCATGCAAGTGATTGTGATTGCACCAACTAGTCCATATACACGGTTTGTTCAAGGCCAGATCCCCTATCAATTTCACTTGGATGCTTTTATTCCACGAGAGGAGTTCTCAGATCTCTATAACCCTCCCTCATTGAATGGTTTCGAGACATCTTTCCAAGTCACCAAACCTTTCCTCCCCTCTGTGTTTCCATTTCATAGAAACCTTTTGCACATGCTCTCAATACGATGCATTACCCCCTTAGGCAGTACCACTACTTGGCTCCAAAACGAGGTGATCCCCCCACAAACGGCCTTCAACAGTTGGAGTCGCCCAGCATATGAGAGTCTCCTAGATGACCAAGAGTGCAATAGGGAGCCAATTCTATCATAAAACTCTCCATACTCAGCAATTGCAATGGTTTTAGAGTGTAAGGGCATGCCGAGATACCTCACGGGCAAGCAACCAGAAGTGAAGTCCAGCTGCCGCATGATCTGATCCCCCAGTTCTGTACTCACACCCGACAGGTAAACCGTGCTCTTGTCCTTGTTAGCACACAGTCCCGATACAGCAAGAAAAGAATCCAAACATTCCTTCACAATTTTGACAGAATCAACATCTCCATGGCAAAAAATAAGGAGGTCATCCGCAAATGCTAGGTGAATGAGCTTTAGCCTTTTGCACCTCGGATGGAATTTGAACAACGAGTTCTCAGTGGCTTTCAGAAGCATTCGACTTAGGACTTCCATGCAAAGGACGAAAAGGTAAGGTGATAATGGATCACCTTGCCTAAGCCCTCTCTTTCCTGGGAAGAACCCTTCTGGTGCACCATTAATCAACACTGAGAAGGATGTCTCAGAAACACAATCCATAATCAGCTCTATCAAACTACTACGGAAATTGAAGTGCACCAAAGTACTCTTTATAAAATCCCAACTTAGGTAGTCATAGGCTTTTTTCAAATCTACCTTTATGGTGCATCTTGGAGACACCTTTTTTGTACCATATCCATTAACAACCTCTAAAGCAACAGCATAATTATGCGTAATTGAGCGACCAGGGATGAAGGCTCCTTGACATTCTGAAATCAGTCCACTCAAATCCCCTTTAATTCGCTTAGCAATCAGCTTTGTTACCACCTTCATGACTGTGTTGCAGCAGGAGATCGGTCTCAGATCTTTCACATAGGTTGGGTTGGAGACCTTAGGAATCAAGGAAATGAAGGTGCTGTTCAGTTGCTTTAGTACCTTTCCATGCCTGAAGATTTCACGAACAGCTTCACAGGTGTCTCTCCCAACTCTACTCCAAGCATTCCTAAAGAACTTACTTCCAAACCCATCTGGTCCTGGGGACTTGTTAACTCCAATACTCCATAAGCATCTCCTTATGTCATCATAGCTCGGAATCTGCATCAGTTCATTCCCCCTCTCGTCTGTCATAACAGCACCCTGCAAACCCTCAGGAAACGTCTGAACTGGAGCATCAGTCGAGAGGAGATCAGTAAAGAAGTTCATAATGAGCCTTCTAATGTCCTCCTCATCATCAATCAGAATATCTTCAGCATTCCTCATGACCAAAATGGCATTCCTGGCTTGTCTCTCTTTTACACTACGGTAGAATATCTTCAGTGGAGTTTTGCTTTTTGAGAGGTTAGACTAATAAGCCGAGCCACACTACTCCTCAACTCCTTCTCAGCATTAGCAATCTGCTCGTCCAGCCTTACATTTCCTTTCTCAGTTCTGCTCTTGACCTGCAGCTCATGAAGTATCCCTTCATTCAGTTTGATCTGGTTTTGCAGTTCAGGGAACCTCGCCTTATCCCATGGCTTCAATGCTTCTTTTACACTTTTTAATTTCTTCACGAGCTTGAATTGCTTTGAACCAACTTCCGAGTGAGTCCATGCAGCCTTAACAATAGATTCAAATTCCTCTTCCTTGCCCCAAAAATTCTTATATTTGAACGGGTAATGCCTTCTAGATAGATCATTATGAATAACAGCGACTCCTGGACAGTGATCAGAAAAACTGGGAGTACCGAACACAACTTTCGTATTCTCAAAGCTATCCATCCAGCATTCATTCACAAGAACCCTGTCAAGCTTCCTTTCAATTTTACTATCACTTTTCCGTTTATTTGTCCATGTTAGTTGTGCTCCCGAATAAGGAAGATCAGCCAGTCCACTTTTCCGTTTATTTTACTATCACTTGCATTATTTTGGGGCCATTTCTCCTCCATACTTAGGATACAATTCATGTCTCCCAATGCAATCCACGGAAAATCAGATTGTGCAGAAATCTGTTGCAGTTCTTCCCATAGTTCTACCCTTTCAGACTTGGTGTTCTGAGCATAAATAAAGGTAGCTGCAAATCTAAACTTTTTATCCCTTGTCTCCACCAGACAATGTATCAACTGCTCTTTAATCCTCAACACAATCACATCAAATATATCAGGATTCCAAGTCACCCATATTCTCCCCTTAATTGCAATATCACCATTCATACAACAAGCCCATCCTTTCATCAGCCTGCTCTTAATATCTTCAATATTTCTGTACAAAACTCTAGTCTCCAACAAACCGATCATACCAATATCATTATCAAAGAAAAAGGAATTAATAATATTACTTTTAATCGGGTCCTTTAAACCCGCTATATTCCATGCTGCGATTTTGATTTTATTCATTAGGACCGACATTGTGAGTGCTACACTCACCTATCACACTGTGTTGATGGCGATGCTCCAAATCCGACATGATTTCCTCTTCCGAATTTTCCTCTAGTGCCAAAAACCTTGAGCCTACACTGCTAGATCCAATCCCCTGATTAACCTTGACAACATACTCAACATGTTTAGCACTCTTCTTCCTCTTTTGGACTGTCCATCCTTCCTTTTCTACCCATGCTTTCCCTTTTCTGTCAACCTGTTTGGTCCCATGAGCCTTGGCCTGCACATAACCTCCCTGATTTTGCCTCACATCATCATTAGAGGTCAGATGTTTGGTGGTATGTGCTCCCATAGAGCACACAGCAGATCCAATACGGGTACCTGGTGCCCTCCCCGTTGCCTTCGGATGCTTCCAGTGAGAAGCCTGAGCAGATTTGATAACATCAACGAACAAACCCTTACCTTTAGCTTCAGCATTCGGTTGACTGGCAATCCCGTGAGGATTTTCAAGCAACTGCACTGGCATGCTCATCGATCTGTTCTCCCTACGCTTCCAACAACGTTCATCCGAATGACCAAAACAATCACACCCATTGCACTTAGCAGGCATCCATTCAAAGATAACTTGTTGATTGTACTTCGTACCATCCAGGTTCTCGATTTCAATAGAGCTTATGGCAGATTCTTGGACATTAACTTCAACAAGCAACCTCGCAAAGGAGATCCTCTCACCTTTAGCAGTTAGCTCGTCAAGACAAATTGGAGTACCTATTGAACTGCCCAGCCTAGAAGCATCTTTATTAGGACTAGGGTGTGTATGTGTCTGCTTGTTTGGGATTATATTGCGTAGGGCTTCGATCTGACACCGCCCCGCATACATTTTTTTTAGGTTTGTTTTGCAGCATGATTGTTCCTTGCTTCTGTAACGTGGGAACACTCTTGGGCAATTGCAAAGATATTGTCTAACCTTATATTTCGATAAATACGCTTATTGATTTGGTTTTGACCCGGCTCTGCCGTGGAACTCTCATGTATTACACCTTGATTCTACTATTTGCATGACTGTTGGTTTTCCACGCTTAGACTTATGACATGTACAGGGGACTTCCCCGGGGATTCCAACGATCCCTTTGATTTTTGGGTATGAAATCCCACTTGAAAACGTTAGAGTAGAATTTCAAACCTTCAACCTGTACTCGGGGCGCAAGATCCTAACGAGGGGTTTTATCCCTCGAAACGTAACTCAGGAATCATAATCCCGGGCCGTTACAAAGATGGTATCAGAGCTCAGGTTATGCAAACCGAGTATGATAGGTTGAAGTGGTTTTGAAAATGGCCCAAGGTTTTCAAATTGTTTTTCAAAATGTTTTAGAAAGGGCAAAATGTATTTAATATGGCTAACTCAAATTAACTAAGTATGAAATTGACTCAATAAATTCGTTAATCAAACAAATGGAAACGAATGGGTCGTAAAAGCGCTAGACCATCCCTATTGGATGTAGTTGGGAAACGGGTAGGCAAAATATAGCTTGTTCTTTACAGATGGGCCTACAAGACTCCAAGTGATTGCGCCGTAGTGGCTGGAGTGGCGAGTTAGGTAGAGGCCGTGAGGTTTTGCCCCTTCGGTCAGTCGCCCCTCGAAGGGCGGCCTTAGGATAACTTGATTGTTGATTGTTCTGTGCTGAGTGCTGTTTGCTTAAATTGGAGACCTGGTTGATATTCTGACTGCGAATCATGTGTTAAATGCCTATGTGAATGGAATAGGGGGGGGGAGACCTTCTGCCATTATAGAGTCGGGATCCCAGTCCTTGTGGTATTGCCTTTGACCTCTTAAGCCTGACTATTTCCTTCTTCGGTCTTCTTTTTCTGACCTCACTAAACGTCTTTATTGAGCTTTTCTTGCGATGTTGGTGTGATATACGGGAATTGGGATGAATAACCACATTTGAGGTTGTATTGGAGTACGTGGTTTACTTGATCCATTTGCTACCCTACTTGAGAGTCACATTAATATTCTACGGGAAACAAGTTGTGGGGATTCTGGGAGTGAGTCAGAGTCGCCCTTGTAGATCTATGTTGGGTTATCTTAATTGTTATGTCCATGATTGCATGATTCTATATGTACTACCCCCTAGACTTACAGATTGATTGTTAGTGTGAATTTATGCCTACATGCCTAGATGTCCATGTTTAGCCATTGCTTAGGTTCATGTTACCTTTCATTGCCCATATCATCCCAACATGATCTACTTAGTATATGCATTCTTATACTAATGCTTGAATGAATGTGTCATATGTTAGGAAACCGCATGATTGATGCCCTCTCTGTAAATAGGTTCATGATAGTGTGCTCGATCTATTATGATATCCTGATAGAGTGAGTTATTTACTTGATGGGTGTGTGTTACAACTTAATGTTCAACCTGATTCATATGACACCTAGTTTTCAACATGTTTATCCAACTGTCATGCAATGATGACCTCCATGCTTCTCACATACTTTCATGAATATATGAACTAATACGCCACACGAGCACACACCACTATAATTCCTGGTTTTGTATATGCATGACTCGACTTGATGTGTTATTCCCAACATATGTTGTGATGATGATCCTTAATGTGGATTTGTGGTTGTATGCCATTATGTATCCATGCTTGGCCACCTTGTTTAGGTCTTATGTCATGCTTTGTTGTATACCTGTCATATCCCCATATCATGCTTACCTTCCTGATTTCCGTGATGTTTTCTCCTGCTCAGTGGTATCCTTTTGTATTTCCCTGAGCGCGTTACTTGATATTCTGTGCATGTGCCACGTAGATATTTACATGGACTCGTAATTGTCTGTTATCTTACCCATGCCTAGCTATCTTGCTTTAGACCCATGTTATACTCTGCTATATGCCTGTCATGCTTCTAGATCAATACGGTGTGGCTTATTTGACTCTTTGCAACCTGATGTGCTAATCAAATGAACATGTGTACGAATCATGAGTTAGTATCACGTTTTCGCATATACATGACACCTGAATGCTAGGGTGAGTCTAGTCGAAGTAACTTGATTGTACTCATGTTCGATATGTGTTGGTAGTATCCTAAAGGGCTTATGAATTCCAATATGACTCGCTGAGTGATAACTTGTCATGCTTGCTTCAGAACGTGAATATGATTGTCCTATGATGTGATAGTTCCTATACCATTTCATGCACTTTTATGACGGTTCATTCCTAACATGATTATAATCTATCGTCCGCGATGTTCTCTTGTTCACTCTGTAAAGATATCCATGTCTTATCATGTAGTGCAAGCATCATGTAGGATCACGATGTGACTTGATATATCCTTATGTTAAATACATGCCCTGGTTGTATGCTATCAATCTATACCTGTGTACTTGCATGCTTTATATTCAAGTGAAGTTGTATTATCTTAAGCTCGTATTGTCGTTCCGTCATACTCCCCCCTTGTCCCCATATGGTCATGTTACGATTGGTTGACTCCTTAAATGCATTCGTGCTAGTTGTTAAATTAACATGTAACCTATGCTGCATAGTCATGCATCTTATCGTGTTAGAATATATCTTATAAAACCCATGAATTATGGCTTGTGTGTATTCATGCCCTACTTGCATTATGAATTATGTGCGATCTTTTTAACTGGTTGGGAATTGATAGACCCAATTATAGAGTTAGTGCCTATTTTCAACGCATGTTAAGCATTAGGTGATTATCAATGTCTGTCTATCATTTCATCACTCGATGTTGTTTCTGCATGTCCTCTGCATTCTTAATGCTTCTGCAAACGAATAATCTGGCACCTCGCATGTCCACACACACATCACGATAGCTATAAGGCACTTGCATGATTACCTTTGCATACATAGTGTAGCTTGTCGTCCCCTTGAAACATGATACCTTAGAAGCATTGTCCTGTTTTGCACTCTGATATGTGCATGACTCCTTCATCACAACTGCTTAATTATATTCCTTTATATGTGCTAATGATTGGGTGCAATAATGATCCTTCTTAAAACTCCTATGACACGTCCCACTATTATGTGGAGTTGCTTGACGCATCTTGTTCATATACATATGTGACTATCATTTAGTACCTCGTAAAATCTATGCCTACGGAGATATGACTTGTACAATCGCATATTCAACTCGCATCTCTTGCAACCACTCTTGTCATAGGTTGTGATAGCCTTGCTATACCCTCTTTGCATGATCTTATGATTGTTCAAGCATCTTAGATGTTGTTAGTCCAGTTAGAATGCTATGTCTCCACATGGTTGTCTCTTTCTAAGTATGATTAGTAGCATGCTTATGAGTGTTCTCATCTGAATCGTTGTCTTTATCACATGATGCCCTTTCGATGCTTAATTGGATAAATTCATATTTTGCTGGGATATGTGTTAATTAACATTTGAGTGTCTCGTTGCGTGTTATACCCTACAACATGGTAGATGCTTTTATACATGAACTGTGATTTTGGTGACAAATTGTTCCTCAATGACTACCTTTGATTGTGCTTTTTCCTTAAATATATATTACTAGTATCATGAAGGACTTACTTTCCCCATAGCTCCTTGTGTGATGACATCCCACGCTTACCTTATCATTGTGAGAAGTCATTGCTATAAGATGTGACTACCGTACCGCTTTTATATAACCTTCCCATGTGTACTTGTTACGAGTAAATTACCCTATCTATAATGTTTACTAGATTCTGCATAAGCTATGTGCTGCACCAGTCTATTATTGCATTCATATATACATGTTTCTTATGCATATAAAGCTTGATTGATATATGAAATGAAAAGTTGCTAGCTAGTCTCTTATGCCCCATGCGGAACTCGATCATGTTTTGGTTACCCCTATTTGTTAACACCTTTCATTAAGGTAGGTACATGTTAGTGTCCAGTGATGCAACTAGTTTACTCCATGATTGGTATGTGTTTTGCTTGCTGCACTTGTAACCTCGTAGAGTTCCATAAGGGCACCTTACTCCTTCTTGGGTTGGGATCTTATTTTTTCGTCGTGTCATCATTAGTTGGTTTTTGTTCGGTTCCGTGGGGAGTCCGGGTTGTCCTCTTTGTCTCTCCCCTATCTCCTCTAACTTAAAAGCTGCTTGCGATACTTTGACGAACGATGGCGTAGAAAAGAGCACGTTTAGCCAAATAGCACGGGAGCGGCACGACGGAAGCACTGTGGGCCCATAAACCCAAGGTCCCAGAACTAACATATTGATTCTTTGAATGATGAACTAGCGGTGGACGTTACTTGGCTGACTTCTACTTATGATTATGAATTTTAGTGCTTGGTGTTCCTATGTGACTGACCTTGTGATATGATTGGTGTTTTGTGTCGGTAGGCCTTGCATAAATTCTTTTACTCGTGGAATGTGAATTATACCTGCTGAAATCCTGACTTGTGTTGGTAATAATTATATTACGTGCCCCGATAATACGTGACAATATGATATTGCGATGTTGGCATGATATTACCTTTGCTCGAATTATTATTAGCACGAGGTTATGTGGTAACTTGTCTTGTTATCTCGATACCTGATATTCTACAATACTTACTGAGCATGATAGTATCTTAGGATTTATGACATGTGACCGTTTGGAACAATGAGAGTAATGATGTATAAACTTAGTGTGAAATCATGTTATATTATACTGACGTGAAATACTTGAAGGCTAAGTCATAGTAGCATGTAGGGTCCATAGTGTAAGGTGCATGTTATCCTAATATAACGATATGCAATGTCTTGTTAAGTTAAATGTTGTCGTGATGCTATTTTGTGTTGCTATGTTGTTAGACCTTGCTTTTGCAAAACCATGAGAGCATGACCGATTCTATGTTGACAATTGAATTTGAATTGCTGAAATGTGATTGCGTTGATACCTCTATGCATTGATAATTCAAAAATTGATTTTCATCTAGATCCTTGGCTATGAAATTGGTGAATATCTCGGCTTGCTGAATCTTGTTGAAATGGATTTTGTTGTGCTGACTTATTGCCTTTCTATTAGACTGACACCCTTATTATGACAAAATTTTGTTGTGTTGGTAGTGGTAAGTAGGAAACCATGCTGATGTGATCTACTCTAAGGTTGAGACTTGATGTGTTTGTGTGTTGCCCTTTCGAAAATGACATTTCTGCTTGATGCATTCTTATTTGTTGATACTTAGAACATGAAATGCTAATGCTGAGTGATGATGCTTCAATATACTGGTGTGTGACAATGTTGACAATGTCTATTCATGTTACGGTTTTGGCGTGGCCAATTTCGGTGGTTGGTTGGTTATGATGTGGCATGTCTTGGTTATATCGATTATGATAATGGCTAGTGATTCGTAGATTGGAATTGCTTTTGAGATTGGAATCTAGGAAGAGAATATGAGATTAGCCCTTAGAGGTGGATGATTCCACCTCTAGAGTTCTGAAATTGCTTAACCAACTTGGAATTTAAAGGGGTTTTGAAAGAGTTTGGAAACGACTAACTTGGATTTTGAAAAACTTTGGATGGTTTGGAAGTCGAGAGGTTTTGCTTGTTTTTGAAAGGTTTAGAACGGTTTTGAAAATGACTAACTTGGATTTGGGAAGACCGAACACCATCGAGAATTTCAACGATTTTGAGGCCAATCTTTTTCAATTGCGGGATCCCCTTTGAAACTTTTCAAACCCGGGCAACTCTATGATACTTAACGAAGTGGATACAAGCATTTTATGGGGGCGCTTGTAGGGTGCTTGCTAAGACCTAGTGATGATATTGCGGAAGTTTTAGAGTTGTGGTACTTCCGAAAAGTCGAAACGAGGATGTGATAGGGGCGCTTAATGCATACTTGTCAAGGCCAATTGGAGATGTCACGACCGTGACTATGATGTTGTGAGAATCCCGGAAGACGCAACCGAGATGATTACAAGATCAATGGACATGGTCCTTGGACTCATCAATTTGAAACGTCCTCCTCCTACTTTGAAGTAGTTTTAGTCTCGGGGACGAGACTTGTTTTTAGAGGTGGATGATGTAAAGGCTCGGATTTTCGAATATTAATTTTTGGGAAAAGTAAATTAAAAATGAATTTAAAGTGAATTCCGACCCGATTTTTTTATTTTAACGATTGAATCCGACTTTCATCACGGGATTCGAAAATTCCTTCCGTCGGCGATATCCTATTCAATTTTAAATATCTAATCGATCGAGAGAGCGGAATTCGGAAGACCAATCTTCGGAAATTCAAATTTCTGACTCCAGGCCACAATTCCGTTCCCTTTCTCCCATCCTTATCCAAATTCAACCTTGGTTCCCACAATTTGAGATTTGATTTGGAAATTTCCTATCTCTTTCCCTAACTAGCCCAACACACACATACACCTTTTTCTTCCTCTTGCTTTGACTTACCAAGAATGAAAATGAGGAAACCTAAAATTTGTTCCATAAAATGAGATCTTTGACCACACATTTCACCCACACAAACACAAAGCCAAACACAGCTTTACCTTTCCTCATTTTGTCGTGAGCAGTAGCTCCAGCCTCCAAGGCTTCTCCTTGTCCAGCACTCCAGCCCCATTACCACCACTCCACCTCCTGTTCTGCCAGCAGCCACCAGGACTCACCACCATCACTCCCGGCTCCGTCGTCGCCCTTTCCCGGAGCCAAAACCGAGCCCACCTCCCTTGTTTCGCAGCGCCAGAACCGAGCACCATCCACCCCCAATCCTTCTCCTTCTTCTACGAGACACCAGCAGCATGCTTTCCACGCCTCCCCGGAGCCACTTGAAGCAGCAAGGACAACGGGCCGACTTCCCTGGAGACCGAGCGCCGCCTCGAAACTCTCCTTCCCCTGTCTCGGGTTTCAAACGGTAATGGGTTATTCTTCCTCCTTTTCTCTTCCTTTTCACCTCTAAAATCAATAAAAATAGGAGCTTTAACCCCCTTTCACTCGCCCTAGGTCGTCCCCGACGAAGACCCATCTCCGGCGAGGTCCAATCGCGCACCGACGAAGTTCCGGCGAGTCGACGCCCCTCGGTGAGAACCTCTCCTTCATCCCTTCCTTTGTCCAATATCCGCTCCTTGGTGTCGGGTAGGGCGGTCAGGATACGGTTGTCGCCGGCGAGAGCCACTGCTTCCTTTTCCCCCGTTTTGATTTCGAACGCAGAGGTTAGGGGAAGGGGATGAACAATGTCAACTGGTCCGGTTTCTTATTTCTTATTTTGAGGGTTCAGTTCAGCTAATTGTTTAACCAAAACCGGTTCGGTTCATTTAAATGAGAATGGGCCTGTTTCCTTTTGGGCCGAAATGGTTGTCTCTTGAAATGAATTTTGGGCTTGTCTTTTGAAATGAATCCAGAATTGGGATTTTTAACTAAAAGGCTGAATTTGGAGATTTGGAAAATAAGTGTCATTTTGGTAATTTAATAAGGGGCGAATTTTATAACAAAAACGGTCTTTAAAATATTAAATAAAATTAAATGGAGATTTAAAAGTGTAATATTATTATTATTGTGATTTAAAATATAATTATGAGACTTGGACTTTTTAAAGGAGGATTTTGGAAATATACTAACCTTGTCGGATTTGTCTTGAAATAATAATAAAATAAGATGATGAAAGGGTAATGTTTTATAAATTGATTTTCTGGATGATTTGAGAAAGCGTTGTGAATGGTGATTTGATCTAACTTGAAGTTTTAAAAGAGTTTTGGAAAATCTTGGGAAAATGACTTACCTTACCTAACTTGGTGAATAAACTTGATGACTTGTGTGCGATATTATATGCTTTAAGTAACATTAGAAGTAGACTTATTTATATTACTTATATATGTGTTAGGGGATCATCTGTGACATGTTGGCTTTCTATATGCCTAGTTGTTGCCTTTTGCTATTCTGCACTTCCAGGTGAGTTCCTATATGAGCTCACTCAGATTCTAAAAGAGGGATCTCCCTGCTTGTAGCCATGTGCATACTAGGTGCTTGCATTCATAATAAAGGATGTCATGTAGTATCCTGTTAGGATTGCACTCATGATTGAGCATTCATTTACTCATTGCTTTTGTAAACAGAACGGCCGTTATCTGTGAAGTAACTAGAGTCATTGCTAGGGTTATAGGACGACCTAGCCTCCTCGGGTCCCGTCTTGAGTCAATCGAGTCATGAACTTCCTTATATTATGAGATGCCTGCGGGCTTTATTGTGGAGCGGGTTGGGCATGCGTGTCGCCCGATTATGTTGATTCGCATTCACGAGCTGGCCAGTCTTCGCCCTATCGGAAGGGAGTGGAGGTAGGAGAGGGATATACCACTTGGTATTCGGTATTAAGGCCTTATTATATTTATGCACTTGATCTTAGGAGCATGTCAGTGTGTTACTATTCCGCCTTGCACCTAGAAGCATCTTTATTAGGACTAACGTATGTATATGTTTGCTTGTTTGGGATTATATTGCGTAGGGGTTCGATTTGACACCGCCCCGCATACATTTTTTTTTAGGTTTGTTTTGCAGCATGATTGTTCCTTGCTTCTGTAATGTGGGAACTCTCTTGGGCGATTGCAAAGAAATTGTCTAATCTTATATTTCGATAAATATGCTTATTGATTTGGTTTTGACCCGGCTCTGCCGTGGCACTCTCTTGTATTACACCTTGATTCTACTATTTGCATGACTGTTGGTTTTCCACGCTTAGACTTATGACAGGTACAGGGGACTTCCCCGGGGATTCCAACGATCCCTTTGAATTTTGGGTATGAAATCCCACTTGAAAACGTTAGAGTAGAATTTCAAACCTTCAACCTGTACTCGGGGCACAAGATCCTAACGAGGGGTTTTATCCCTCGAAACGTAACTCGGGAATCATAATCCCGGGCCGTTACAGTGACGGTGGGGCTTCTTTGGATGAGCTCCTCATGAGTCTTGGGGTAAGGCTTATAGAGAGGAGGTGTGGTTGGCTTCATGATTCAAAGCATGGGTGTGATGAGAAGGAAGTGATGGGAGTGGTTGACTGTCTACATTCACAAGTAAGCCACAAGTCAAGGGTTTGGTGGCTCAAGGGTTTGATTCTACTATTTGCGTAACTCGGGAATCATAATCCCAATTTTGGATTCTCTTTAACATAATGTAAAACCCGAGCTCGCGAAGCGTTAAAATCCATTACGTTTATAAGATACGAGAAAAGTGGCTTGGGTATATTGTTCCCATCATTGAATCCATGTAAAGCTAGGCATAAAAATTTTAAAATTTTCGGGTTTTCATAATTATAAGGGAGGATAATATTCGGATTATCCTACGGATATTTTATAAATATTAATTAAATTACTGTCTTTACAATCATCCACCTCTAAAAACAAGTCTCATCCCTGAGACAAAAGGTTTAAACCAGTGGAGAAGGTTTTAAAACTTGAGTCCTTGAATCGTAACAAAAGGCACACGATCATCCTGGATGCGTCGTCCAAGAATCTCACGCCATCTTTGTCACGATCGTAATAATCTCGAAGGTTTCATCAAGCATGTGATGGGCGCCCCCATCACATCTCGCCTCAACCCTGAAAGTATCACAACTCGAGAGGATAATCACACTACCGCTCGGTCTTAGCGAAAATTCCATGAGTGCCCCCATGGAAAGCTCGTATCCACTTCGCGAAGTATAATAGCTTTACCGGGACATTGGGACCTAAAATTGCTCATTTTCGAACTAAATCTCAAAATCAAGGTGTTTGACGTCCCGACTCGACATTAGACCTAGACCCTTCTAGTCTCGGCGCATCTCCCTCTCGGGAGGTGGTCATCCACCTCTAAGGATCAAACACACGATCTCACTATGATCTATTCCTCAAACAAGAGGGTGGACTAACATCCACCTCTAAGGCTAAGCCTTATTCCTTTTCCTGGGTTCAACATTCCGACATACCATCATTTATCAACCATACTCACAACAATCACATAATCATAACGATATCATATCAGTCATATATCATAAAGTATCACACATCAATGATAATCACATCATGTAGAACCGCTCATGGGCCCCACCACGCATATCAATCACAGAAAATACGCACTCAATCACAGAGGTAAACACCCAATCACACATAGTAAGGCTAAGGGTCCCCCTCCAAGGAACTCACCTGCCACTCACGCAGTCGAAACTATATCTGCCCGTGGCTGTACATACGACGCTAGCAACTCATCTAATACATCTCCACAGCTCGCCCGTATACTCTCCTCTGTCTCCCAAGTAGCCTCCTCGGGGCTCCTCCTAGCCCATTGTATAAGTACCAACGGTACCTCTCTGCGCCTCAGCTTCTTGACCCGGTGGTCAAGAACAATAATCGGATGCTCCACGAAGGTATGGTCAGGCGCTATCTCTAATCCGGAGTAGTCCAATATGTGACTCGGATCTGGCTCGTACTTCCTCAGCTGTGACACGTGGAGGACATCGTGTATACCAGCCAGACGGGGCGGTAAAGCAACTCTGTAAGCAACCTCTCCTACTCGCTCGAGGATCTCAAAGGGGCCCACATATCTAGGGCTCAGTTTGCCCTTCATCCCGAATCGTCGGATCCCTCTCGTTGGTGATACTCGCAACCAGACATGATCTCCAACCTCAAAGGCCAACTCAGTCTTGCGCCTATCAGCATACTTCTTCTGTCGGTCGTGTGCAACCCTCAGATGCTCTCGGATCCGTCTGACCTGATCTGTCGCCTCCTGCACGTACTGTGGTAGTGTCCCCACTCGGTCTGCAGGCTCATCCCAACAGATAGGCGACTTGCATCGCCTCCCGTACAACGCCTCAAAAGGAGCCATCTTAATCGATGAATGATAGCTGTTGTTGTACGAGAACTCTACTAGGGGAAGATGCCGAACCCACAGGTTCCCCTACTCCAAAACACAAGCCCTCAGCATATCCTCTAGCGTCTGAATCGTCCTCTCGCTCTGCCCGTCCGTCTGCGGGTGATAGGCCGTGCTGAAATGCAACTTGCTCCCCAGAGCCTCGTGCACCTGCCTCTAGAATCTCGAAGTGAAGCGGCCATCTCTATCATATACTATCCTCTCGGGAACCCCATGCAACCTCACTATATGCTGTATAAAAGCTCGGACTAAATCAGACACGGGCCATGTCTCCTGAATCAGAATGAAATGGGCGGTCTTGGTCAACCTGTCGACTACCACCCAAATACCATCAAAGCCTCGTACATCTCTCCTCAATACTGTTAAAAAGTCAATCGTGATATCCGTCCACTTCCACACAGGGTCGGGAAGTGATCGTGTCATCCTTACGGGCTTTTGGTGCTCTATCCGCACCTGCTGGCAGACCTGGCATCGCGCTACAATCAAAGCTACGTCAGTCTTCATCCTGCGCCACCGGAACATCCTCCTCAAGTCTTGATACATCTTATTCGATCCCAGATGGACCGAATAAGGAGTGGAATGTGCCTCTATCATGATCTTCTGCTTCAGGTTGTGCACATCAGGCACAACAACTCGTCCCTGCAACATCAACATCCCATCATCTCGGACGGTAAAAGACCTACAGTGGCCCTGGGCCATGCGCTGTCGGATATCGGCAATCCGCGGACACTCTGCCTGCGCTCGTCGAATCTCATCCATCAACTCTGACTGAACCTCCAGGAAACTCAGCTGCCCACTCTCTCGCTGTGACCAGACCTCTATCCCACAACTGATCAGATCCCGCTGCAACTCAGGTCAAGCCGTCAATCTGGACAAAAAAATCTCCTCACGAGTGTTCCGACTCAAGGCGTCGGCCACCACATTGGCCTTCCTCGGGTGATACTCAATCTCCAACTCGTAGTCCTTGATCAACTCCAGCCACCTCCTCTGTCGCATATTCAGCTTCTTCTGCGTGAAAATGTACTTCAGATTTTTGTGATCGGTCATGATCCTTACTGACGTGCCATACAGATAGTGCCTCCGGATCTTGAGCGCATGTACCACTGCGGCTAGCTCAAGATCGTGCATGGGGTATGACTCCTCCCCTGGCTTCAGCTGGCGTGAAGCGTAAGCGATAACCCGATCCCTCTGCTGTAGCACACAACCTAAACCTGAACTCGAAGCATCCGTGTAGACCATGAAGCCCTCCGTCCCCTCTGGTAGTGCTAACACTGGCGCGGATGTCAACTTCTGGTTCAGCAGATCAAAACTGGCCTGGCACGCCGGACTCCACTCGAAGGGTACTCCCTTCTTCGTCAGCTGCGTCATCGGCCTAACTATGCTGGAGAAGCCCTCGACGAACCGTCGGTAATAGCTAGCCAAACCTAGAAAAGACCTGATGTCTCTAACGTTCTTAGGGACCTCCCAAGAAACGATAGCATCAACCTTCGATGCGTCTACTGATATCCCTGCTGCGGATATAACATGACCAAGAAACATCACCTCGGAGAGCCAGAACTCACACTTGCTAAACTTCCCGAACAGTTTATGCTTCTGTAGAATCCTCAGCATAATCCTCAGGTGCTCAGCATGCTCCTCTCTTCTCGTCGAGTAGATCAAGATGTCATCGATAAATACCACCATGAATCTGTCAAAAAACTCGATGAACACCCTGTTCATCAACTCCATGAAGGCGGCTGGCGCATTGGTTAGCCCGAACGGCATAACCACAAACTCGTAGTGTCCGTATCTCGTCTTGAACGCCGTCTTTGGGATGTCCTCTGCCTTCACCCTCAGCTGGTGATAACCCAAACGCAAATCTATATTCGAGAAGACGATATCTCCCTGTAGTTGATCCATCAAGTCGTCTATTCTCGGCAACGGGTAACGGTTCTTCTCCGTAGCCCGGTTCAACTCTCTGTAATCTATGCATAGCCTCAACGACCCATCCTTCTTCTTCACGAACAACACTGGTGCTCCCCACGACGAAGCACTCAGCCTGATGTAGCCCTTCCCGGCTAGCTCCTCCAACTATGCCTTCAGCTCGGCCATCTCTGTCGGCGCCATCCTGTACGGGACTCTCAAAATCGGCCTGGTGCCCGGCTTCAAATGTATAGCGAAATCAACATCTCGCTGTGGCGGAAGTCCTGGTAGCTCGTCTGGGAAAACGTCAGCAAACTCGCTAACAACGGGGACATCTGTCAGGCTGGGTCACTCGCGATCCACCTCTAAAGCGTAACACCAGTAGCTCGTACATCCTTGGTCTAGAAGTCTCGTTGCTCGAACGGTGCTGATCTGGGCTCCGCGGGCCATGGCCTCTTTTCGCCAGATGGAGTGCGGAAAGCTGAAGACGTGGCAGCTGTCAGACGTAGCTACTGATCATAGCGGAGGATCATCTCTAGAAATCCGTCATATGTCATTTCCTCCATGCTGGTAGAGATCAGAAGAACGTCTGGAAGAAGCCTCATAGAAAGCATGCAGATGCGCATCTCGTCGGTGTTACAGAACTTTCCACAATAGACGAGCTCCTTCTTGAACTGGCAGACGATCTCGGAGATAGATAGCCGTGGGTCATAGCGTGTGCTGAAGAACGCAACCTCGCGTGCTGCTTGTGTCCCAGATGGACAGTACTCTCTCAGCATCAACTTCCTGAACTCCTCGTAGGTTCATGCAGTACGATCATCACGATAGACAAGCCATCTATCAAAAGCATCTCCTCGAAGCTGCCCAGCCGCAAGCCTCTGTCTCTCCGCATCAGGTACTCCAATCAAGCTGAAAACTCCCTCGAGTCCTCTGAAGAACTGCTTGATATCCTCTCCGGGTCCGGCCTCGAAGATAGGCGGGCTACTCTGTGATAGTCTTTTCACCCAGTGGGTGACGCCAGCTGATCTCTCTCGCTCTAGCAACGCGAGTAATGCCCTCTCTATCGCTGATCCCTGCTGTTGCCTATCAGCCTCTCCCTCGTGATGTTCGGGGATCTCAACCTCAGCATCGGTCTCAGTCTCTGTCTCGTGAATACGGCCACGACCTCGACCACGTGGTCTCCCGCGTCCTCTACTAATCGGGGTGTCGACCATGCTGACAAATGAACATTTAAGTGTACTCAATATACAACTAAATAAAATGTCTTCTTCAAGGAAGACGGCCCTCAGGCACATTCATTTCACATAATTACATCCCTTCAAGGAGATGGTCCGCATGCACAAATTTATAACGCACGGAAGCTAACTAGATAGCTATCCTTCGATGGATAGCTTGGCAAGCCCGCCTCTAAATCCTATCCTACTCCAACCACCATGGTTGCTCCCTTGGAGTCTTCCAGGCCCGTTTGTAAGGAAAAGCTAGGCAAACCACCCGAACCCCTCCACATCTCTAAGGAGGCCTATCGGCTTGTCTCTACCCGTCGATCCTATCTCTCGTCTATAAAGATCCTAACCATTTCCATTTTCCAAAGGGTTTTCATCTTTGCCCTTTAAACACTTCGAAATCCTTGAAAATTTCCAAAACGGTGGGCAGGTTTTGAAAATTAATTTTTAACTCGTGCGTACTTAGGTCGAACAACCTTGGCTCTGATACAAACTTTGTAACGACCCAAAAGTATGGATATCCGAATATGCCTCCATAAATCCACTTAGAGGATTTATAAGGTTCGGATGATCCGGTTATTCGGGGAACGTTATAGAAGAGTTTTGAATTCTTCCGTGAGCTTTAGATCTTACGACCGAGTACGAGTTATTTAGCTAAGTTATTTTTTTTTAAGGGAAGCAATGGTTTTCGAAAGTGGGGATTTCAAACCACTAGAAATGTGCGCGCCTGTTGGAGGCGTTCACCTGTCTTAGGTACTATCGTGTAAATGATTTTCAAGTCGGAAATATAAAGTGCGGAAATAATGTACATCAAAGTCGTCGCGGCATAGCCGGGTCAAAACCAAATCAAAGTAAGCGAGAAAGTAAAGAGTGCGTAAGTCATGCCTCACTCGCTCTAATCGTCCCAAAAGGTCTGTCCCGACAACCATCCACATAAGTAAGTCATATCGGGTAAGGGGTACCTGAATCTAAAAACAAGAAATAAATCGGGGTCAATCATCGGAAATATACACACTCAATGCCATATAAAGAGGCATACTTAAACTACATGAATGTTAAAATGTAACACATAAGCAAGTATATAGATATATATAAATGTGAAATAAACACACAAGGGCCCGTATCATCATCATAATCATCATCATCATCACCGCCATATCATAATATCTTCTCAAATGTACTCATCCTTCTCAAACGTACTCATCCTTCTCAAACATACTCATTCTTTCTCATCATAAGTCTTTCATCATTTCATTCGTGTTCCATCTAGTATAAGTCATTTATTCAGATTTTGACGGCCGTCCTACCATAGACACATAGCATACATATGAAGTGTTGGATTTACTAAGTTCATCCTACGTCATATTACCGGTTTATATTCCTAAACATGTTACTAGGTCGCGTGATGCATGCAGACTCTCGATAAGACTAAGAGTATCACATAAATCCATCATGAGTAAGTCCAGGGGACTTACCTGGAGTCCGAAGAATAAGCAAGCAATAAAGTGCACAACCAAGGATCCAATCAACAAGAGCCTATTAATTTCATTAAGCTTTCATTAGGTGGTATTCTAATGCATGGTACCCAACCTAATAATCAACATACATCCACATGAGGTTCACGATTCTATAGATTACACACTTTGGTTAAGTGATCCGGACTTAACCAATTATAATCTATATCGTATTATCACATAATCGATTTTCTTCTTATCGGATCATAAGCCAAGTTATGGGTATACTTCATTTCTGTATTTTATATGCTCTAAGTTTCGGTTATGCCATCATATATTTAACCATATTCTTAGCATTCCATTAACCAAGTTTTTTTAATCGAGCCATTATAAACACTGGTTACTAAAATTATAATAAATCTTGATCCAATCGTTGGATTGCCGTAATTTTTTAGGGAAGTTAGATAACATTGCCATGAACATCATATTAAGATTTCAGCCGAATCAGACCGTTGGATTGGAAATTAAGTCCAAATTACAAAGGCACATATATCCATTTTGTTTCTTGACGTTTGCTACAAAACGCAACCAAAAACACATAAAGGCTCCACTTCCTAAGCCCTTTCCAAGCACACAAGATCTATTCCTAGAGAGGGGGGAGGCGGATGAGGGATTACCTTTGAAGAATCCCACACAAACGACTCAAGAACACCCTCGGGAGTCCTTCGGAACACCTTTCAAACACCTTGCCATTTTGTCACCAAAAATCCCAAAATATGATTTAGATTCTTACTCAAAGTTGAATAAAAGGAGTTATAACACATGTTGGAACTCAGTTTTGGAAGAAAGGAAGGGTTCTTACCAAGAAATCAAGTCAAACTCTCAAGACCCTTCAAATACAGTTTTGTGCAGCTCCAAAGATGGATGATTTTGGCTGGGCAAACGACCTTGGATTCAAGACGGATCCATGGACACCAAGTTTTCTCAATTTGGATGAGTATGGAGGGAATTATCCTATTTCTTGTGAAGACTGTCCAAAATGGACCTAAAATGGAGCAAGGCTCTCCTTCTCTCTCTCTCCTCTCAAGTGACGGTGGGGCTTCTTTGGATGAGCTCCTCATGAGTCTTGGGGTAAGGCTTATAGAGAAGAGAGGTGCTTGGCTTCATGATTCAAAGCATGGGTGTGATGGGAAGGAAGTGATGGGATCGGTTGAATGTCTACATTCACAAGTAAGCCAAAAGTCAAGGGTTTGGTGGCCCAATGTTGGGCAATTTGGGTGGATGACCTCTTTAACATAATGTAAAACCCGAGCTCGCGAAGCGTTAAAATCCGTTACCTTTATAAGATACGAGAAAAGTGGCTTGGGTATATTGTTCCCATCATTGAATCCATGTAAAGCTAGGCATAAAAATTTTAAAATTTTCAGGTTTTCATAATTATAAGCACTGTTCTAAAAATCGCGCCTAGGGGCCGCCTGGGCACCGCCTAGGCGCTAGGTGACCTCCCTCCGCCTAGAGCTAAATGGCCGCCTAAGCACGCTTAGGCGTCCGCCTAGGCGCTAGGCGGTCCCTCATTGCCTAAGATCCGCCTAGCGCTTTTTAGAACACTGATTATAAGGGAGGATAATATTCGGATTATCCTACGGATATTTTATAAATATTAATTAAATTCCGGTCTTTACAAAAGGGAGGCGCGTGACCGAAATTTTATTTTTATTTTGTGATTTTTCTCCCTATTAAAACATAACCAATCATATTGCTTCTTTCCTTCTTATCGGAACAATTTCTTCTCACTTGAACCCTCCCCTATATATATATATATATATAGGGGAGGGTTCAAGTGAGAAGAAATTAGTCCGGTAAGAAGAAAAATAGCAATTTGATTGGTGGAAACTGATATAGATTTTAAAGAGATAAAAAACGCTCACGCGCTTCTCTAATTTCTTCAATCAAACAGCGCTTCTTCCTCCTGTCCTCAAGCACATCGCATCGACGCATCCTGACTTACACTCGCTTTGTCTTTTGATCTCGCTCAGTGAAGACGGAGGACGACGCCGGGCTTGAAGTCCCCCAAGTTTGATGTCGATGAGAGCGGTGTTAGTGGAGATCTTGATGGTGGTGGCGCGGGGGATCGGGCCGACGCCGGTGATCGTCGGCGTCGGGGACGTGGATAGCTTGTTGCTGAAGGCGTACGAGCACGAAGTGGCCGGTAAGGATTGAACGGATGTTGGCGGAGATTATCGAGTGGTTCAGGATGCAAACCTCTATGTGGCCATGGTTGGTGGCAGCATTATCGTCAAGACTGGGTTGAGATTCGAAGTTCCTGCTAACCTCATTCCGGCCAATTTCAAGATCCCCGTCTCCGAAAACGACTACACTGCGTCTGGGAGAAGAGCTCTTAACTTAATTCCTCGTTACCAATCAGCAATTCAACCTTAATGATTAATTATATATGTGCTCAGTAGATTGACCAAAAAAAAAGTGCTCAGTAGAGAGATGATCATGGCCGATTCAAGGAAATGCATGTATGATTGCTTCTCTATGAATAAACTTATTATACTATAACTTTTATCCGTATTTAATTCTGGTCAATTGTTTTAATACTAAGTGGTTCAGGGATTTTATACGAAAAGGTTCAGGGTTTTTATATCAAGTGGTTCAGAATTTTAAACTAAGTAGTTCGGGGTTTTAATACCAAGTGGTTCAGGGTTTTTATACCAAGTGATTCAGGGTTTTTAATACCAAGTGGTTAACGAAGTAAATAGTATTGGTTCGTGAATCATTTTCCTTAAAAAAATAAACAAATAAATAATTAAAAATTAAGTATTAAGAGAAAATAAAAGAAGAATGAAAAATTCATGAACCACTTCTTTATAACATAATGAACCACTTCTTGATAACTTGTGAACCCTGTAAATCACTACAAATAAAATGGCTGAACCATTGTGAAAAAAATTGCTGAACCACTGTGAATAAAATGTAACGGCCCGGGATTATGATTCCCGAGTTACGTTTCGAGGGATGAAACCCCTCGTTGGGATCTTGCGCCCCGAGTACAGGTTGAAGGTTTGAAATCAAAGATGCGCAGTTTAAAGTGGGATTTTGCACCCGAACCCGGAAGGTCCGTTGGAGACCCCGGGGTAAACCCCTGTACCTGTCCTAAGTCTACAACGCGCGAAAACCTTTATCATGCAAAGGAAAAAAATTCTGAAAACGATACAACTAGTGCCACGACAGAGCCGGGTCAAAACGGAGTATAATAGGAAGAAATCCGAAAAGCATGAGTTTGGTGAAGTCAGGGTTCATACACTCACTCTCCGCCATATGAATGGACCCCGTCATATCAGCACAAAATCAAGTAGTAGATCGGGTACCTGAAACTATACCACCAAGTCAGGCCAAGAGTCCGCCCGCGGGTCCTCTGACCGCGCTGAGGACATATAATACGCCTATACCTAGAATAAAGGATGCCTTCATGCAGTGCTGAAATAAAACCACACTATCATGCTCCTAATTCATATGTGCAGAATATTGAGGAAGGCCTTAACAAAGAATATCAAGCGGTATATCCCTCTTTTACCACCACCCCTCATCCAGACAAGGTGGAGACTGGCCAATTCGATGCTATAATCATATCAAATCTCATCATCATATCATATCTCATCATCATATCATATCTCATGATATATATATATATATATATATATATATATAAATGACTCGAGGAGGACAACGCCCGATGAAGCTGGGCTGTCCTATGACCCTAGCAAGGACTCTAGAACTCACAGATAACAGTCGTTCTGTATTCAAACGCATACAGAATAAGGATGCTCATTCGTAAATGCAATTCCTAAGCATGATACTACATGACATGCTCTTATGCATATGCAACACCTACATACTATATGACACATCAGGCAGGAGGTACTGGTTACTGAGTAAGCCCCGGAGGTACTTACCTGGAGAGAAGATCAGCAAAAGAATAATCCAGCACACAGTAGTCACGATCACAGAATATCACCTAATTACATAACGAGAATGTACTAAGTATACTTCTATAGCTTTTCTGATCACATATATTACACACTCATACAAGCAAATAAATAAGCAAGATCACACCAACCATACTTCCAGTTCATCATGATCAACCATCTCTTATAACTTAAGATAACCTCCATATCATACTTAGTCATATTTGCATATTACTATTTCATACTCATACTCTTCATAAGTATATATATCATTATCATCATCGGTAACAAATATTTATCCCCTTATAATAAATCACCACAAGTCATGCCATTAGTCACACATATCATGCCGTTAGTCAAACGATCATACTATTATGCTAGTTAGTCAGCGAATAACTCTTATTGTCAGTTTAGTTCAAAATCGTTTCAAGTCCGAATTAAACAGTTAAGAATTCCGACCCTTAAAATACTCGCCGAATTCCCTTTTTAATTTATTTATTAGATTAATTTCGAACCTTGAAATTCTTTTCCAAATTCTTTATAAATCTTGAAGTCCAAATAATGTTATATTTTAACCCCCAGTAATATTATATTTTACTTTAAATACCATTAATTAATTAATTAATTACGGATAAATCCGAACCGAACCGAACCGAACCGAACACATTTAAATCCAACCGAAACAAACCGGATCGAAACAAACCAAACCGAACCCAACCGAACCAACCCCAAACCGGTTAAGTTAGTAAAACACATTTTGTAAATGCAAGGGCCCAACATGAGCCACGACATCGTCTTCCTCCCGATTCAAAACAGCCTGGCGCCATGGCTCTGCTCGCGCCTCGCTCTCGCCGGCGATCGGGGCTCTCGAGCTCAGCTCCTCCGCCTAACCCGCTAGCTGCCCAGTAATCGGACTCACGACCTCCTCCTCGCTCACATTCCCACGCCCAGCTGCTCCTACCACTGCTCGGCCTCGCTGCCCTCGCCTCTGCTCTCGTCTCGCACCCTCGGCCTCACTCTCGAGCTGTCGGAGCTCTCGACCTCGCCCAACCATCCCGCACTCAACCCTCTCTCACTCCTGACTAGTCTAGACATCAAAAAGACTAAAAAAAACGAATCAAAACGAGGATAGATTCGAAGCTCACCGAGATGGATTTTTCGCGACTTCGAAGCTCTCGATCGGAGTTCTGGGCTTCGTCGGTGGCTCGCGATGGCTTGTCGGACCTGCGTGGGATAGAGGTGAGCGTGGTGGTGAAGTCCGAGGGCAATTCCGATGGAAAACGAGTGAGAACGGCTTACCGAAAAATTGATTCGCGATCAAACGGGGGACATGAAGCTCCGGTGGCTCGCGACGGCGATGGAGTGCTCCTTGGGCGGCGTTGGGGCTTCTGGGAGGCTCGAGGGTGAGGTTAAGGCTGTTGTTGCTGCTGGCTCGGAGAAGAACATGTGGTGATGATGGAGATAGGATGGAGCGGAGGTGGTGACGTGAAATGGTGAAGGAGATCGAAGACGGTGAGGAGGTGATGGTGACGAACTGACGATGAGTGATGGTGGTAATTTACAGGGAGAGGGAGTGGAGTGGTGATGGTGAAAATGACGGGGTAAGGGGGGTCTGAGAAGGGTATGGTGAGTGATGGGAGTATGTGGGGATTGGGTAGAGTGTAAAATTGGTTAAAGTCAAATATCCGGAATAAATCTCGAATACGTGAATTTCGAAAACCGAAATTAGTTCTCCCGAATCCCACTTTCTCGATCAATTAGATTTTTTTTTTAAACTTAAAAGGATATCGTCATCCGATAATTATTTTGAATTTTCGAGGTAAAAGGACGGAAATCGTTCATCAAATTTTATATCCTGGTCGGAATCCGCTAAACGAGTTTTAAATTCGACTTAAATTCATTTTTAATCATATTTTTTTCCGAAAAATTAGGATTAGAAAATCCGAGCCTTTACATCATCCACCTCTAAAAACAAGTCTCGTCCTCGAGACTAAAATCATTTTTAAAACAGGGGATGAAGTTTGAAATCGGTGAGTCCATGAATCACGCCATTGATCCCGCAAACATCTCATAAGTGCCCCTATGAGGTCCTCACAATACCGTTGCCGTGATCATAATATCCCCAAATAGGCCGTAGTAAGGATGTAATATGGGCCCCTACCACATCCTTACTCCGACTCCTTGGCCATATCATAACTCAAATACTTATCCACTTCGTGGGGCGTTATAATGAGGTCTAGTGTTGTATTATTATTATTTTTATTATTATCCAAGTTAGTCTCTTTTGAAACACGATTCAAAATTTCATGTTCGACGTTAGTCAAGTTCATTTCCACCTTCTCAGTTCATCTTACCATCCACCTCTAAGGGCTAATCCCACATTCTCTTCCTAGGTTCCATGTTATGATCAAATTCCAATACTTCAACTTCCATCATTTCTATCATCAAGCCTCATATATATATAGAGTGACACTCATATCACATATTAATAGCATGACCTAAACACGTCAAGTATAGTCGCATACCATAAAATATCTAGCACGTCATCACATCATCACAGCTCATCATATCATATCACCAAGGATCTACACACAACTACCAATCATAAGTACACAAGCAAAGAGATACTACCAACCAACCCCAATCCAACTAGACAACTCACCGCACTCGCGAGGTCAGGGAAATATCTACGCTCGGCTCGACATAGGATGCGAGCAACTCGTCTAGGACATCCCCATAACTAGCCCGAATACTCTCCTCAGTCTCCCACGTGGCCTCCTCAGGGCTCCTCCTAGACCACTGAACTAGAAGCAAAGGAACCTCCCTGTTCCTAAGCATCTTGACTCGACGGTCAAGAACTCTCACAGGACGCTCTACAAAGGTATGGTCAGGCTCAACCTGAAGGTCTGAATAGTCTAGGATATGGCTAAGGTCAGGGATATACTGGCGAAGCTGTGAGACGTGAAAGACGTCATGAACACCGGCCAAGGATGGGGGCAATGCTAAGCGATAGGCCACCTCGCCAACTCTATCCAAAATCTCAAACGAGCCAATATACCTCGGACTCAACTTTCCTTTGATCCCAAACCGTCGGACTCCTCTGGTAGGCGAAACTCGAAGCCATACATGCGAACCTACCTCGAACTCAATCTCTGTCCTCCGCCTGTTTGCATACTTCTTCTGGCGATCCTGAGCGACTCTCATGTGCTCACGGATGCGTCCCACCTTATCAATGGTCTCTCTAACTAGGTCCGGTAAAGATGAAATCGTGTCCGCAGGCTCATCCCAACAAACTGGCGACTTGCATCGCCTCCCATACAGAGCCTCATATGGAGCCATCTCGATCGACGCATGGTAGCTGTTGTTGTATGAAAACTCCACCAATGGTAGGTGTCTAACCCAATGGTCTCCCCACTCCAAAACACATGATCGCAGCATATCCTCCAAGGTCTGAATCGTCCTCTCACTCTGGCCATCTGTCTGAGGATGAAAAGCTGTACTGAAATGTATTCTAGTACCTAGGCTCTCCTGAACCTGGTGCCAAAACCTCGAGGTAAAACGTCCATCTCTGTCAGATACGATCCTCTCAGGTACTCCATGAAGTCTCACGATCAGGCAAATGAACTCCTCAGCTAACCGCGATGCTGGTCATGTCTCCTGAATCGGAATGAAGTGAGCTGACTTGGTCAACCTATCGACCACGACCCAAATGGCGTCGAATCCTCTGACATCCCGCCTCAGCCCGGAGACGAAGTCCATCGAGATATCTGTCCACTTCCACGCAAGAACTGGAAGCGACCTGACAAGTCCTCTCGGTCTCTGGTGCTCAATCCGAACCTGCTGGCAAACCTGACATCTGGCTACAAAGTCTGTGATGTCTGCTCGCATCCTCTGCCACCAATAATATCTCCTCAAATCCTGATACATCTTATTCGTCCCTGGATGGACAGAATAAGGAGTGGAGTGAGCCTCCTGCATGATCCTCTGCCTCAGACCTGACGTCGATGGAACTACAACTCTGCCCTGAAAGGTCAGCATCCCATCTCCTCTCTCTACAAGCTCTCTAAATCGACCCTGGGCCATCCGATCCCTCAGAACCGCAATCTCTGGACAGTCTGCCTGACCTCGCCGAATCTCCTCGGTCAACTCAGCCTGAACCTCCAAGAATGATAACTGTCCATTCTCCCGCTGAACCCACACCTCGAAGCAACACCTCATCAAATCTGTCTGCAAATCCCTCTGAGCTGTAAGCCTCGCAACTGATGCCTCCTGGTGAGTCTTCCTACTGAGCGCATCTGCCACCACATTGGCCTTTCCTGGGTAATAAACTATGTCCAAGTCATAGTCCTTTAGAAGCTCTAGCCACCGTCTCTGTCGCATGTTGAGCTCCTTCTGAGTGAAAATATACTTCAAGCTCTTGTGATCCGTCATCACCTTGCATGAAGTGCCGTACAGGTAATGCCTCCAAATCTTCAAGGCATGAACTACAGCTGCCAACTCCAAGTCATGAACGGGATAAGACACCTCTGCAGGCTTCAACTGGCGCGAAGCATAAGCGATGACCCGATCTCTCTGATGCAAAACACATCCCAAGCCGAAACGCGAAGCGTCTGTGTAGACGACGAAGTCCTCTGTCCCTTCTGGCAACGCTAGTACTGGGGCGGTCGTCAGCTTCTCCTTCAGAAGCTCAAAGCTGGCCTGACACTCCACAATCCACTCAAAAGGAACATCCTTCTTCAGCAGCTGCGTCATCGGCCTAGCAATGCTCGAGAAACCCTGAACGAATCTCCTGTAGTAACTGGCCAATCCTAGAAACGAGCGGATGTCCTTGACGTTCTTGGGCACCTTCCAAGCAACGATAGCATCAATCTTCGCCGGATCCACGACGACTCCCTCAGCTGAAATCACATGGCCTAAGAAAGCCACCTCTCTGAGCCAGAACTCGCACTTGCTGTATTTCCCATACAACTGATGTTTCCTCAGCCTCTCGAGCACGATCCTTAAATGCTCCTCATGCTCCTCTCTACTCCTCGAGTAGACTAAAATGTCATCTATGAAGACAACGACGAATCTGTCGAGGTAGTCAATGAACACGCGGTTCATGAGTTCCATGAAAGCAACTGGTGCATTGGTCAGCCCAAACCGCATGACCACGAACTCGTAGTGACCATAGCGGGTCCTAAAAGCGGTCTTCTGGATATCCTCTGGCTTCACTCTCAGCTGGTGATAACCCGACCTCAAATCAATCTTCGAGAAAACAACGACGCCCTGCAGCTGATCCAACAGGTCGTCAATCCTGGGAAGGGGATAACGGTTCTTCACCGTCGCACGGTTCAGCTCCCTATAATCGATGCATAGCCTCAATGACCCGTCCTTCTTCTTGACGAACAACACTGTTGCTCCCCAAGGTGATGCACTAGGCCTGATGTAACCCTTCTCGGCTAGCTCCTCCAACTGAGTCTTCAGCTCCGCCATCTCCGTCGGTGCCATGCGGTAAGGGACTCGTGAAATAGGTCTGGTGCCTGGGTCTAGCTCGATCCCAAAGTCAACCTCTCTCGGTGGGGGAAGTCCCGGTAGCTCATCTGGAAACACATCTGCGAAGTCTCTCACAACAGGGACATCTACCAAGCTGGGATGTGTGCGATCCACCTCTAAAACGTAACACCAATACCCTATGCATCCCTGGTCTAGAAGTCTGGCGACTCTGACTGCGCTAATGAGCGCTCCGTTCCTCTTGGGGTCGCTCCCCCAAACCTGGTGCTCAGTCCCGTCATCCGCCAAGATAGACACCGTCCTCGTCCTCAGATTGATGATCGCTCCATAGTGGTCCATGAAATCCATACCCAGAATGAGATCATCCATCCTCAATGGCATGACAATAAGGTCGGTTGGTCACTCACGCTCACCTATATGGATGGGGCAACCTAAAATCTCCCGACTCGTCCTAACCTTTGCCCCGTTCGCTAGACCAATAGTAAGGGGTAAACCACTCGTGCAGCTCAGGCTCAGCCTAGCAACGCACGCCTCTGCTATGAAGCAGTGAGTAGCACCAGTGTCAAACAATATAGACAGGCACGCATCATGGAAATGTATAGTACCTGCGGAAGTAGGGGCAGTACGGTCATCAGCTCTCATCTGGAACACGCGGGGCGGTGGCGGTAATGCTGGTCCTCGGCCTCCGGAACTCTGGCCACGATCATACCCGGACCCAGATGGTCCTGCAGATGTCGAACCTCTACCCTGACCTAGCCCTGATGACCCTCTGCCTCCACGATCGTAACCTCTACCTCCTCTACCTCTACCAGAAGCATCTCCTCTCCCCTGACCCTGGGGATAAGTCAGGAGTGGCGGCTGTGGAGCCGCAGGAAGTCTCGGTGGCTGTGCAGTCGGCGGGGCTCTACCGTCCTGGGGACAACGGGCAGCTCTGTGCCCCATGGTGCCGCAAGTGAAGCAGACAATCGAACGATCTGGGCAGGAAGCGACATAATGACCTCTCTCGAAGCATCCATGGCAAGTGACACTCCTCACTCATGCATCTCCTCCATAAACAGCTGGACCGAGCGGCTGGGGTGCCCTCGGTGTAACTCCGTGATATCCCCCTCTAAATCCTCCTCCATAGCCTCCTCTCTTGGATCTGTCGTCTCCGCGACCATCCGCTGGTCTCGCTCTCTTCCCCTCAGGGCGAGAAGTGGTGTATGCAGTCTCGGACAAGATCCGCTGCTGGTCGTACAGGAGGATGACCTCCAAGAATCGATCAAAGTTGACAGCTCCCAAGCTAGAGGCATGCAGAAGTACTGGAGGCGGCAGTCTCATCGATAATATGCGAATCCGGCTCTCATCGGAAGGGCACAAGTGAACACAATAGACCAGTTCCTTCTTGAACTGGCGAACGATGGTAGAGACAGAAGCTGATCGGTCGTAGTAGCCTTGCATAAAGGATACCTGTCGGGCTATCTCAATCCCAGGAGGGCGGTACTCTCTCAGCATCAGATCCCTAAACTCCTCGTAGGTCCACTCAGCCCGATCTATCTTAAATAAAGACCAGCGGTCAAAAGTGTCTCCCTGTAGACGGCCTGCGGCAAGTCTCTGTCTCTCGGAAGCGGGGACAGCAACATGGTCGAACAACCCATCCATCTCACGGAACCATCTCTCAATATCCCCCCCAACCTCTCCAGTAAAAGCCGGAGGACAGCACTGAGCTAATGTCTTGACCCAGTCGACGCGCTTCTCAGGGCGTGCATCGGCTACGGGCTCAGCTGGCTGAACAGGAACCTCGGGCGTCGGTGCTGTAGATCGGGCTCCTCCCCGTAACTCGCTCAGAATGTCGTGAAGTGCCGCCTCTAGCTGTCCAAGTCTAGTCTCTGTGGGAATCGGAATCTGGTCGTCAGCCGGCGGAGGTGAAGCTCGCTCCTCAACGTGATCGTCAGCAGCGCGCTCCTCAACGCTCTCAACAACAATTCGACGGGGGCGTCCCCGACCACGATGTGCTCTACCCCCACGCCCAACAAAACCGCGGCTAGTATCGACCATGAGTACTACATGAACGGTTAATTTAAACACTCAGCACAGAAGCACTCGACGATTAATATGATCCCCTTCAAGGAGGATCGCCCTCATGCATAATTGCATATATGTATAAATTAAGCATAGAGACGATCTATGCCGTCCTTCGAGGGACGGCTGACCGGAGGGGCAAAACCTCACGGTCACCTAACTCGACACTCCAACCTCCATGGTGTTCCTTGGAGTTATCTAGGCCCATCTGTAAATCAAAGCTACTATTTTGCCTACCGTTCCACGAGTTCTACATCCATAAGGGAGGTCTATCGCTTTGGTCTCTACCCACGAGATTGTTTCCCCTTTATTCATTTTACGTTTTATTTCCAATTAAATTCATTTTGCCCTTTTGAAAGCATTTCTCAAACCCATTTGAAAACATTGGGCGATTTTCAAAACCATCTTCAACCTATTGTACTCGGATTGCACAACCTCGGCTCTGATACCACCTTTGTAACGGCCTGGGATTATGATTCCCGAGTTACGTTTCGAGGGATGAAACCCCTCGTTGGGATCTTGCGCCCCGAGTACAGGTTGAAGGTTTGAAATCAAAGATGCACAGTTTAAAGTGGGATTTTGCACCCAAACCCGGAAGGTCCGTTGGAGACCCCGGGGTAAACCCCTGTACCTGTCCTAAGTCTACAACGCGCGAAAACCTTTATCATGCAAAGGAAAAAAATTCTGAAAACGATACAACTAGTGCCACGGCAGAGCCGGGTCAAAACGGAGTACAATAGGAAGAAATCCAAAAAGCATGAGTTTGGTGAAGTCAGGGATCATACACTCACTCTCCGCCATATGAATGGACCCCGTCATATCAGCACAAAATCAAGTAGTAGATCGGGTACCTGAAACTATACCACCAAGTCAGGCCAAGAGTCCGCCCGCGGGTCCTCTGACCGCGCTGAGGACATATAATACGCCTATACCTAGAATAAAGGATGCCTTCATGCAGTGCTGAAATAAAACCACACTATCATGCTCCTAATTCATATGTGCAGAATATTGAGGAAGGCCTTAACAAAGAATACCAAGCGGTATATCCCTCTTTTACCATCACCCCTCTTCCAGACAAGGTGGAGACTGGCCAATTCGATGCTATAATCATATCAAATCTCATCATCATATCATATCTCATCATCATATCATATCTCATGATATATATATATATATATATATATATATATATATATATATATATATATATATATATATATATATATATAAAATGACTCGAGGAGGACAACGCCCGATGAAGCTGGGCTGTCCTATGACCCTAGCAAGGACTCTAGAACTCACAGATAACGGTCGTTCTGTATTCAAACGCATACAGAATAAGGATGCTCATTCGTAAATGCAATTCCTAAGCATGATACTACATGACATGCTCTTATGCATATGCAACACCTACATACTATATGACACATCAGGCAGGAGGTACTGGTTACTGAGTAAGCCCCGGAGGTACTTACCTGGAGAGAAGATCAGCAAAAGAATAATCCAGCACACAGTAGTCACGATCACAGAATATCACCTAATTACATAACGAGAATGTACTAAGTATACTTCTATAGCTTTTCTGATCACATATATTACACACTCATACAAGCAAATAAATAAGCAAGATCACACCAACCATACTTCCAGTTCATCATGATCAACCATCTCTTATAACTTAAGATAACCTCCATATCATACTTAGTCATATTTGCATATTACTATTTCATACTCATACTCTTCATAAGTATATATATCATTATCATCATCGGTAACAAATATTTATCCCCTTATAATAAATCACCACAAGTCATGCCATTAGTCACACATATCATGCCGTTAGTCAAACGATCATACTATTATGCTAGTTAGTCAGCGAATAACTCTTATTGTCAGTTTAGTTCAAAATCGTTTCAAGTCCGAATTAAACAGTTAAGAATTCCGACCCTTAAAATACTCGTCGAATTCCCTTTTTAATTTATTTATTAGATTAATTTCGAACCTTGAAATTCTTTTCCAAATTCTTTATAAATCTTGAAGTCCAAATAATGTTATATTTTAACCCCCAGTAATATTATATTTTACTTTAAATACCATTAATTAATTAATTAATTACGGATAAATCCGAACCGAACCGAACCGAACCGAACACATTTAAATCCAACCGAAACAAACCGGATCGAAACAAACCAAACCGAACCCAACCGAACCAACCCCAAACCGGTTAAGTTAGTAAAACACATTTTGTAAATGCAAGGGCCCCACATGAGCCACGACATCGTCTTCCTCCCGATTCAAAACAGCCTGGCGCCATGGCTCTGCTCGCGCCTCGCTCTCGCCGGCGATCGGGGCTCTCGAGCTCAGCTCCTCCGCCTAACCCGCTAGCTGCCCAGTAATCGGACTCACGACCTCCTCCTCGCTCACATTCCCACGCCCAGCTGCTCCTACCACTGCTCGGCCTCGCTGCCCTCGCCTCTGCTCTCGTCTCGCACCCTCGGCCTCACTCTCGAGCTGTCGGAGCTCTCGACCTCGCCCAACCATCCCGCACTCAACCCTCTCTCACTCCTGACTAGTCTAGACATCAAAAAGACTAAAAAAACGAATCAAAACGAGGATAGATTCGAAGCTCACCGAGATGGATTTTTCGCGACTTCGAAGCTCTCGATCGGAGTTCTGGGCTTCGTCGGTGGCTCGCGATGGCTTGTCGGACCTGCGTGGGATAGAGGTGAGCGTGGTGGTGAAGTCCGAGGGCAATTCCGATGGAAAACGAGTGAGAACGGCTTACCGAAAAATTGATTCGCGATCAAACGGGGGACATGAAGCTCCGGTGGCTCGCGACGGCGATGGAGTGCTCCTTGGGCGGCGTTGGGGCTTCTGGGAGGCTCGAGGGTGAGGTTAAGGCTGTTGTTGCTGCTGGCTCGGAGAAGAACATGTGGTGATGATGGAGATAGGATGGAGCGGAGGTGGTGACGTGAAATGGTGAAGGAGATCGAAGACGGTGAGGAGGTGATGGTGACGAACTGACGATGAGTGATGGTGGTAATTTACAGGGAGAGGGAGTGGAGTGGTGATGGTGAAAATGACGGGGTAAGGGGGGTCTGAGAAGGGTATGGTGAGTGACGGGAGTGGGTGGGGATTGGGTAGAGTGTAAAATTGGTTAAAGTCAAATATCCGGAATAAATCTCGAATACGTGAATTTCGAAAACCGAAATTAGTTCTCCCGAATCCCACTTTCTCGATCAATTAGATTTTTTTTTAAACTTAAAAGGATATCGTCATCCGATAATTATTTTGAATTTTCGAGGTAAAAGGACGGAAATCGTTCATCAAATTTTATATCCTGGTCGGAATCCGCTAAACGAGTTTTAAATTCGACTTAAATTCATTTTTAATCATATTTTTTTCCGAGAAATTAGGATTAGAAAATCCGAGCCTTTACATAAAATGGTTCAAGGTTTTAATACTAGGTGGTTCAGAGGTTTATACCAAGTGGTTCAAGGTTTTAATATCAAACGGTTCAACATATATAAATAGAAGTGGTTCACGAAGTAAATAGAAGTGGTTCATGAAATAAATTCTAGTGGTTCATGAATTATAGAGTAGTGATTCATCAAATAAAGAATAGTAGTTCATCAAATGAAAAGTATTGGTTCATGAACTATTTTATTTTAAAAACAAACAAACAAACAAATAAATAAATGAATGAATAAACATTAAAAAGAATGAAGGATGAAAATTTTACAATTATTAAATAGTGATGATTCATGAAATAAATAATATTGGTTAATCAACCATTTTATTTTAAAAACAAATAAATAATTAATTAAAAAAATAAAAAATAAAAGAAAATAAAAGAAGAATGAAATAAATAAATAGTAGCTATTCATGGAATAAATAGTAGAGACTTGAAATGAAAGTGTAATACCAATTGGTTCATTGTCTTAAAACCAAGTGGTTCGGGGTTTTTATTACCAAGTGGTTCAAAGGTTTTAATACAAAGTGGTTCAGAGTTTTAATACCAAGTGGTTCAGGTTTTATATACCAAGGTTCAGAGTTTATATACTAAGGTTCAAGGGTTTTATACGAAGTGGTTCAGGGTTTTTATACCAAGTGGTTCATCAAATAAATAAAGAGTAGTGGTTCATCAAATAAATAGTATTGGTTCATCAAATAAATAGTATTGGTTCATGAAATATTTTCTTTTAAAATAATTAATTAATAAATTAAAAATAAACATTAAAAGAAAATAAAAGAAGAATCAAAATTTTACAATTATTAAATAGTAGTGGTTCATGAAATAAAGAATGGTGATTCGTCAAATAAAGAGTAGTGGTTCATCAAGTAAATATTATTGGTTTATGAAATATATAATATTGGTCCATGAACCATTTTATTTTAAAAATAAATAAATAATTGAAAATAAGAATTAAAACAAAATAAGAGAAGAATGAAAATTTTACAATTATTAAATATTAGTGATTCATGAAATAAAGAGTAGTGATTCATGGAATATATAGTATTGGTTCATGAATCATTTTATGTTAAAAACAAAGAAATAAATAATTACAAAATAAACATTAAAAGAAAATAAAAGAAGAATGAATTTTTTTATTATTATGAAATATATATTAATATGTATCTTAATGTATAGTTAATAAATTTATGTGAAAATATTTTAATTATAATTAGAAAAATATATATATTAAAAGTTGTAAAATCGGTTTTGAGGCATTTCACTAACTAATAAATGTTAATAGATGCAAATAATAACAAGAGACAATAATTTGCAAAATGGTTGAGGTGCTGTGTAGTTATACCAAGTTCCAAGGTTCAATCCCCAGCACGGGCGATTTGGCGTATTTGTTTTAATTATTTGGCTGGCGCGGGGCATGCAGGTGGGCGAGTAGTGGATTGCGCTTTTATGTTGTGTTGTAGCTTTAGGCACGCGCGCTCCGACCTATTTTTTTCAATTAATTTAGGGCTTGTTTGTTTGGACGAAGGGAAAGGAAAGTAAAGGAATCATTTTAAGAGAAAGGAAAGGGAAGGGAAACGGTTAAACTCCAATTTTGTTTGGTTGATTTAAAAGATGAATCATTACTTTCTTCATTACCTTTTCAAGTGTTTGTTTGATTTAAGGAAAGGAAAGAAAAGAAGACAATCAATAAGACCTTTGTATTTTATTTTATTTTTTTATCGTTTCATAAAACTATTACAAAATGATATAAGAAAGATGGACAAATATAGGAAGAAGATCATATGAAATCATCTATATTGTTCAATTTAAACGATAAGTTTTACACTTGAAGTAGACATCGATTCACTCGTCAACCCACAGATATGAAATCCAACCGTTTAGAAACACACGGTCACTAGTACAAACCCACATATATGAAATCCGCCAGCTAATATTCATCTAGCAATATCGCTATCCCTACTTTTCCCGGAGTTGTATCCATCTGAATCCTCTCCACCATTTTTGTTGTATGAGCCGCTTGCGCGCCCACGCCTGCGTCCTCCGTAGGGTCTTAGTGAGCCATCATCACGCCCACCACGTCTTGTGGAATGCATCAAGCTCTCCGATTTCCATCAAATTCATAATGGAAACACCAATACAAAGTAATTGTGGCGCTTGATGAAAGATTGAAAAAAGAAAGAAGCCCAGATTCATTCTTGAAAACATGCCAATATGGTGTAGCCATTACTCATTCCCGGACAAAATATTATGAAATCTTTTTAAAAAAAACCACTTGCGAGAGAGAGAGACATAACAAAAATTCACACAGAATAGAAAAAAAATCCACAAGACAAAAGGTATACTAAGGGACTCGCTAGTCATAAGCCTAAGGCAAAGCCTCTAACCCTTATTCAAACTCAAGTCCATGATGTGTGAACAAGTGTCTTTTTAACCTCACTCTGAGTCACATAAAACCTAACATAACAGATTCCGGATGATTCTCATGATTTGCTACGAAATCAAGATATCAATACATGTTAGAAGCAAAAATTAAACGAAAGCATCAGTGCCAGTGACAAGGCAGCACATAAAAAATGCAAATACGACTCCAAATGAGAATCACATCATAAATTTAATATTTATTTGTCAACTATCGTAAGAAGTTGAAGGTCAATCAAGTATGCCCCACAGATGCCATGCCTTGCTCCATTAACATGCTCACTTTATTTATCTTCAATGCATCTAGGACTATAGGCACTACACTATGCAATACACAATTCACCGGGTCGTGTACAAAGGCGCACTTGACCAGAACAGGAATCCCAAGTTAAAAGTATTTCAACTTAGCTTTTGCATCCTAACTATTCCACATCTTATGCTATATGCCCACCATCACCAATTTTAAAACCAGCAGAACAGCTGTCCAAACCCCAAATGCAATTCATCTATAATAAGACTTTGAGTTACATTTCAACATTGAAAGGAAGACCATGTATTGTAGGACCATGAATACTTTTTTAAGTGCTTCAAGTTGCAAATACTCTAATCTTTCTTACCAAAGTAAAGTAATAAAACAAGAAATCTCTCTAGATCCTTCTCAATTAGTTCACAACCTTCTGATAACACCCACACACTTGGGCCTTGAAATCAGCCTTCCATTTTTTTTCCTCAGATATGTAAAAAATTGCCTTAAAGCAGTCCATGAATAAAGTGGATTTCAATTCGCTTGAACCATAATCTGGTAGAATCAAGCGTATAAAGTGTGAGATATGGTAAGAGTTATATGGGATTTTATTCATAAAGTTTTCTTCTTCATTCTATTTTTTTTCTCTAAATATCATGGCTTACCTTATTAAATTTCATGTCTTCACCTTTTTTTTATTACTATTGTGGCAAGAAACTTGAATATCTAGACAGATAAATGGCGCCTATAATTGTTTTAGCAGTTACTTCTCCATGTTTATATGATATAACCTTTCTTCATTGTTTCTGTGGCCAGAAACTTGGAAATCTAAACAAAGAACAATGCTTACATTTGTTTGAAGATTTGAACAACTACAGGTATGCACTACAGCACATAGAAACTTGTACACAACAGTTCCTTATTTTTCTCAGAAAGAAAAAATATACCTTGATCACATATTCACATGGATATGAGACCATATTAGTGACAACTAACAAAAGAAAAAATACAGAGCCCAATTAATTATTAGGCAATCAAGATATAATTAATGACAGTAATGTTTTATTGGTATTTCACAATGCAAATTTGACAAATACATCTATGTTGTCAGCAAGCAGCTACTTATAAAATCACCAGAAATGCACAAAGCACCACTTTCGTGCAACAAACTGCCAGCAAACACAGAGAGAGAGAGAGAGGACAACAGAGAAATGACAAAAAAAAACAGTTGTTACAATATCTATACGCATATGAGATCCCCAATTGATCCTTATTTGCAATTCATCAGACGCGCGCACGAATAGCAGATAGAGGACTTACTGGGACGGAACAGCTTGCGATGTGGAGCCGAAACAATTTCTTCTATACTTGTAGATATCAACTTCCCAAGAGAGAAGTGCATAAACCTGCAGCAGGCAACTCGAGAAGTTAATAATCTATCATGAATTAGGGTTTCATTCGAAACAATCGAGCAAATCGAGAGATGGAGTAGAAGAAGAATAACGTACTTGTCACCGCTTCAAATTCGCCATGAAGCATTTGAGAGATCGGGAGGGGGAAGGAGCTTCTGTGTCACCATGTCAGGAGAGAGGAGATCGGGAGCTCTGGGTTGCTGTGGTGGGAGAGAGAAAGAGTCGGGGAGAGAGAATGAGTCGGGTAAACGTAAACCGTAAACCCCTAATTTCTCAGGGGTAATAGATTGGGTGAAGTGATTGGGCTCCGAAAAGTAATCATTCTTTTATTAATGTTAAACAAACAAGCCCAAATAGAAACGAGCTCTATCATACCTTTCTTGGCCCGTTTTTTATGAAAACAAACACGCCCTTAATCTATTTGAACTAATAAGATTGCTTCTTTCCTTCTCACTTTTGGTGATCTTTGCACATGAATCCAATCCTATATATATATAGGGATGCGCTCCGGTGAAAACCAAAATTACGGTAGAAATCGTAAAGACCAATTTAATTGGTCCACGTAAGTGATGCGCTGGCCTAAAAAAAAAAACCGAACGCGCGTCATGGGGCATAGGAAGAATTAAAAAACGAACCAATACTGCACTCGAACATGGAACCTGTTGCCGGACACACTCCCACCAACTGGGCTAAGAGCCAAATTTGATTTGTAATGCATCTGTTAAGTATTTACTCACATCAACCAACTAGGTAAAAAAATTAATATATCTATTGGTATCCATTTTTATCTATCTTAATTTTCTATTAGTACGCTTTAATATTTCTCAAATTCAATCTACTTTTTACATAAATTTTTTAATTAAGCATATTAGATCTGGATTGATTTTTATTTATAATGGTGGTTCAAGATTTTTTTATAAAAATACGGAACTAGCATTATAAAAAAATATCTTAAACCTATTTAATAAAATTTTGAACATATTATTTTATAATTATGGGTTCAAGATTTTAAAATCTTGAACCTCCTTATAATATCAAAATATTTCCAAAACGTTTATTATATTATTTTACCTATCAAATTGTTAGTTGGGAAATATGAATATAAGTCTATTATAATATCCAAAACGTTTATTATAATTGTGGGTTCAAGAATATTTTTTTTTTAACTATATATGGTTCAAGATTTTCTTATATTATTTTCCCTATCAAATTGTTAGTTGGGAAATATGAATATAAGTCTATTATAATATCAAAATATTTACAAATTATTTATTATAATATCAAAATATTTATTATAATGGTAGGTTTAATATTGTATAACTATAAGTTTAGGATTTGTTAATGGTAGGTTCAAGATTTTTGTAATGGTAATTTATGATTTTATAACCATGTGTTCAAGATTTTACAAATATTGGTTCAAGATTTTAAAACCTGAAGCTACTCAATAAAATTTTGAACCTATTCTTTTTTTATATAATTACAGGTTCAAGATTTTAAAATCTTTAACCTACTTAACAAAATATATAATTATAAGATCTTAAATCGATAGTTGTAAAAATATTAAATATATTGGAAAAAAATTTTGAACTAGCGTTATAAAAAAAATCTTCAACCTACTTAATTAACTTTTGAACATATTGTTTTATAATTATGAGCTCAAGTTTTTAAAATCTTGAACATGCTTATAATATAAAAATATTTATCATAATTGTGGGTTCAAGATTTTTTTTATATAACTACGATTCAGGATTTTTTATATTATCTTATCTATCAAACTGTTACTTGTGAAATATGTCAATATAAGTTCATTATAATATCAAAATATTTACAAAATGTTTATCATAATATGTTGTATTATAAAATGTCTAGTATTTATAAAATGTTTTTATTATGATGTATTGCCTCCATATCGAGTAGGTTCAAGATTTTTAAATATTGAACCCATAGTTATTGTAGCCCTAAAGTGACGTCTTTATGTCTTACATTTTATGTTGATTTATTAAGCACGTTCAAGTTTTCATCATGGTGTATTGCCTCCATATAAACTAGGTTCAAGATTTTTAAATCTTGAACTCATAGTTATATATAGCCCTAAAGTGACATCTTGTTGCTTTGCATTTCATGTTGGTTTATCAAGTTAAGTTCAAGTTTTTTTCATGGTGTATTGACTTCATTTAACGTAGGTTCAAGATTTTAAAATCTTGAACCCATAGTTATGTATAGCGTTAAAGTGACATCTTTCTATCTTACATTTCATGTCGGTTTATTAAGTAGGTTCAAATTTTTATTATGATGTATTGCATCCATTTAAAGCATGTTCAAGATTTTTAGGTAGGTTCAAGTTTTTTTCATGGTGTATTGCCTTCATTTAAAGTAGGTTCAAGATTTTAAAATCTTGAACTCATAGTTATATATAGCTCTAGAGTGACATCTTGTTGTCTTACATTTCATGTCGGTTTATTAGGTAGGTTCAAGGTTTTTTTTATGATACAATGCCTCTATTTAAAGTAGGTTCAAGATTTTTAAATCTTGAACCAATAGTTATATCTATCGTAAATTCAAGTCTTTTAATGTTACTCATATCTCAATTTTTTTTCGTGATGTATTGCCTATATTTCTTGATTTATTGCCTCTATTTAAAGTGTTTGATAAACCTTGTTGCCTTCAATTCCATGTTGCATAGATTTAAGTAGGTTCAAGATAACCCATAGTTATATCTACCCCTAAATTCCTATCTTGTTGGCTTACATTTCATGTTTGTTTATGAAGTAGGTTCAATTTTTTTTTTCATGATATATTGCCTCCATTTAAAGTAGGTTCAAGATAATAAAAATCTTTAACCCATAGTTATATTTAGTCTTAAATTGACAACTTGAATGTTAATATTATCTTCGATTTTTTTAATGATTTAATGCCTCCATTTAAAGTGGTTGATAATCCTTGTTGCCTTACATTTCATGTTAATTTATTAAAGTGAATCTTGAACCCATGTTTATATGTTTGCTCTTAATATCAACAATACATCATAAAAAAAAATGAAGATAATATTTAGATATAGAAAAAGTGAATTAAAGAGAAAAAATCATGTAACATAAACTACATCCCAGATAGATAGCAATCAAAATATTACACGCATTTTAAAGGTTCTTCAATCATGTAACATAAACTATATTGACATCGGTATCTAGTATCTCCTCAAATGGCACCATCTAAATGCTCATAGTATGACATATAAGACCAGCATACAAGCTCACTGAAGCCCTTGAGAAATTGGCTACAAACTAAAACGATGAGAATCCAGTCCTAACCTAAGCCCTATCTCGAGTAGCTTCTTGTGCTCTATCATTGCAGGTCTAGTGCTATACCTTTTCAGATTGTCTCATTCTCAGTAAGTCCACTATGTTCTTCCTGCCAACAAAATCCTCAGCTGAATTCCCTGCTTTCCATCAAAGGTTGGCTTCAATAGGATAAGCCCTCTACTGTCATCTTCCTGACCTTTCGAGTGTGAGAGTATTCCAGCCTATCTCTTTCACTAGACTTCCAAAAATAAGTATATCATGAAAAGCTTTCTTGAAAATAGATTAGTGCAAAAGCCACGCCACACAAGTTCCTCTCTTAAGCCTACAAATAAGAAAGAACAAAAATGCACTATTCTGAATCCAACACAACCATACATCAGCTCATAACCATAAGAATTGCATTTAGGTTATCAAACATTTGAGAATATAAATGTTTTATAAGAAAATTTACCTTTGGCCTTTTGAGATCAAGGTAGATCCCTTTTCCAGCAACAATTATCCCTACAAATATTAAAATTTGGACTGTAGGTTAGTTTGAGAGATCACTACAGTATCTTTTAACCACATCACATCAAATATTCTAAATAAGAGTAGACAATATAACTGGAACTTACCATGTGCCCAAGTGATCGATCAAAAGAATAGTCTATAAGGCAAGATCAACTGCAGTCTACATACATATTTAATGAAATTTTTCTCTGATGAGTTTCTCTGATGGCCTTGTGCAGTCCTTTGCAGAGAACTTGATAGAGGTATAAAAAAAAGAAATTTCAAAAAAAGGTTGAGCCCAAAGGTGTTGGTGAATCCAAGAAAGGTTTTGGGATTCATGATAATAAAAACTAACAACAGAAGATTATGTTGATAAAATGATAGATGTCCATTTTCCAAAGCCATGGTAACCTGTAATAAAGTGACATTTTGCTACCTTACATTTCATGCTAGTTTAATAGGTAGGTTCAAGTTTTTTTCATGGTGTATTGTCTTCATTTAAAGTAGGTTCAAGATTTTTAAATCTTGAACCCATTGTTATATATAGTTCTAAAGTGACATCTTATTGTCTTATATTTCATGTTGGTTTATTAAGTAGGTTCAAATTTTTATTATGATATATTGTCTCCATTTAAAGTAGGTTCAAGATTTTTAAATCTTGAACCCATAGTTATATTTAGACATAAAGTGACATCTTGCTACCTTACACGACACGACACGATTTGTACAAAAACCATCTGTTTTTGTTTTCCTAATGTAGTCGTACGGGGCTCTATGTTACTGTAATTTAAGCTGTAAATTACTGTTTTTAAAAAAATATATATATGCCGTACAGATTAAAGACTACAATAGTTCAAACATAGTTAACATATTCCAAAGTCCAAACCTGCAAAAATAGTAGTTCAAACACAACCAAACCAGCAAAAAAATAAAAACACCCACAAAAGAAGTTCAACCCTAGTTCACTAGTTCATACATCCTCCATTCAACTAGAGAAGCTTAAAAAACAGTAGATATAAGATAAGTAGCAACAAAGGTACTCCGTCTCCAAGACTTCGAGTAGACAACATCGCATATGCACTTGCTCCATTGCCTACAAGTTTGATATGTATCACACAAAATAAATAGTAATCTTATTGAAATCGAAGAGGAAACATAAGTATATAAAATGACAAGTAGCACAAATTACCTTCCTTCATTTCATTTTTCACCGGATGCTAATACTCAAAAACCTCATCAAGCATGAATTGTGGTTGCTCAATACTTAACTCCTTCATCCCTAATGAAGCCGAAAATATAAAATGTGCACAAAAGATATTAGATAAATAATATGAAGTTAAAGAGAAAATATGAACAAAAGATATTAAATAACGAATAGAATATTACCTTCTTCTATTTCTTCCAATGCTAATAAGTTTTCCTCAATTACTACCGAAGAATTAGTGCGGCGTTGCCAATCTTGAGTGCAAATAAGGGCTTCCACCATTCTTGGGGTTAAGGAAGTACGAAATGAATCAAGAATACGTCCCCCGGTACTAAAAGCCGATTCGGAAGCAACGGTGGTAACCGGTATAGCAAGCACATCACGAGCCATCTTCAAAAGAATAGGATATCTTTTTTGATTATCCCTCCACCAATGTAAAACATCAAACTTCAATGACCTTGCTTCCGGTGCCTCCTCTAAATACTTCTCCAACTCGGACTTCAAACTCAAATTGGATTGCCCCATTTCACTTTGAAAGTTTGAAGTGAACAACTCCGTGAAATCCATAACTCTCCCTTTCTGACTCTCTTCGGAACCCATGGTAGTATTGCTAGGAGTTGAAGACGACGAGGACCCTTTCTTCCTTGCTTTAGGCATCGAAGACTCATAATGTGTAAACATTTCACTAGCTAGAAATTTCACACAATTACTCAAGATTGTGGCTTTTGTCCCATCATAGCAGTTCGTAATAAGCCACTCAACTACTTGCATCTTATGCCTCGGGTCAAGAAGTACGGCGATGAACAACAAGTGATTGATATTGTTAATATCACCCCAATACTTATCATACTTCAACTTCATTTGCTTTGCCATACGCCTAATGCCTTCATCTTCATGGTTGCACAAATTTGTGATGGAAAATCCAATAGCAAACATATGTTCCACACAAACATTGCAAGTCACATAGCGAGAGCCACTTAATGTGATCGTTCCATCATAAAACACCTTCAAAATAGGCAAAAAACTAGACACTTTCTTCCAATCCTCATCCGTAGCAACTCCAACACCACCCTTCTTCATCATCTCCTTGAAACAAGCATGATCTTTCAATAACAAGTTGTCAAACACTTTCTTAAACTTCAAAGCTGATTCAAGCATCAAATAAGTTGAATTCCATATAGTGTCAACATCCAAACAAACAAGACTTTTACTTTATATTTTCTCCTCTCTCACACAAGCTTTGAACCTTTCTAGTTGTGCAGGGGAAGATCTAACATACTTAACTAGACCACAAATCTTCACAATTGCAGGATCTAAATCACTCAACCCATCTCTGACAACCAAATTCATAATGTGTGCAGCACACCTCATATGCACATAATTACCTCCTAGCACACTACATTCCCAATGAACAAATCTCCTTTTCAAATAATCAATAACACCATCATTCGAACTAGCATTATCCATCGTCACCGTCATCACATTCTTGATATTCCAATCAAGTAAACATTTTTCAACAGCCATACCAATAAGTTGACCAGAATGACCCGCAAGAGGACAAAAGTTTAGAATCCTTTTATGCAGAACCCAATCATCATCAATGAAATGCACAGTCAAGCACATATAACTCAAATTCTGACCAGAAGTCCAAGCATCAGTCGTGAGACTCATTCGAGAAGACAACTTGTTCAACAAAAGTTTAAAGCTCTTTTTTTCCTCAATAAAGAAAGTATAATAATCTCTTGTTATAGTAGTATGTGAAGGCACCAAAAAAGCGGGATTCAGTTTATTGCAAAATCTACGAAAGCCCTCTTTCTCAACAAATGCAAAAGGCAACTCATCCACAATAATCATTCTAGCTAGTTCCTTTCTACAACCATCTTGATCAAATATCCACAAAGATGGAACACCGGTAGAGGAAACTACACCATCATCACCAACATAAGTTTGCACCTCAAGTTCTATCTTTTTCTGTTTCATATCAACATTTGCCGGAGCTTTCTTGCATCTTTTAGTGTGATTATGTAAAGCCCCAGTTCCTTTCCGAGGATCACAACCAATCTTACTACCACAATAGTTGCAACATGCATATAATGTATTAGGAATCTCAGTAAAATGCATCCAACACTTTTATGTTTTCTTTCTCTTAACTGGACAAGAAGACACTCAATTTTAGGCTTCTTACCTTTCATATCTTTTTTCGATTTGGCCGTTGAATGCTCCATTTGACTTTCACCTTCCCCAAATTCTGGATCGGTCATAGTGTCACCACTAGGACACTCTCCAGTTGAGACATCAACATTCTCCATATCAGCGGATTGAGCAACACGACAAGATAATCAACAACAACAAGTAAGATATCGAACCACCAAATGAAAACAAACAATTTTAGGTCATTTTGTAAAAAATTTGGTCATACTATAAAATCCACCAAATGAAAACAAATTGAAACCCTCGGTCATGCTGTAAAATCCGCCTAGAAAATACTTACCAGTGGCCGGATTTGAAGTGAGCTTTGAGTGAGGTCGAGAACGAAGCCAGATCTGAACGAGACCGACTAAGAGAGACTCCATAGGGCGAGGCTGACGAGTGACGACTGACGACGATGAGCGAGGAGAGGAACCGAGACTCGAGAGGGTGAGGAGAGGAGAGGCGTGGTGAGCCGTGGGCTGGCTAGGGCCAGCCAGCGACGGCGGCGAGGCAGGCGGCGACTGCTATTCTTTTGTGAGATCGGAACTATGAGAATGAAGAAAAGAGAGGCAATGGTGAGTCGTGGGCTGGCTAGGGCTAGCCGGCGACAACGAGCAAGCGGCGAGAGAGAGGGTGAGAAGAGAGGCGGCGACTGTAAGTCTGTGAGGGTGAGAAATGAGAATGAAGAAAGAAGGCTTGGCGAGTTGCGTAACCTAGACAACATTCAGCGTGCGTCTGTAGAAAAGAAAAAACAAATTGAAAACGAATGTAAAAATGCCAGGGACTGGGATTCATACCCGGGTCCTCAGGTTTCCCAAGAAACGGAAGTAGGAGCGCTACCAACTGGCAACTGGTGCTTTGTGATACCTCAGGGCAATTGTAATATTTGTATTATAACCATATATTAATATTTTTTTAAAAAAATTTCTTATCGTGTTGTGTCGGATACCCGATAAGGGGAAAATGCCGATCCGAACATGACACGATTATAGTTGTGTTTTACCGTTTCGTGTCATAATCGTGTCGTATCATTATCGTTTCGTGTTTTTTCGTATCGTTTTGTTGCGGTTTCGTATCGTGTCAACCGTGTCGTATATTTCTGCTTAGCCCTACATATATCAAAGCAATGTCATTGAAAACTAGATAAGTACATTAAAGGATAGGATGTATACCTGCAAAATTGATATGCTAGAAACAACAGAATTGCAACTGACTGATATGCTCATTGCTCACAACAATTGCTTGAACTGGTTCTGCTCACAACTGCTTTTCTTAACAAATCACATAAAGTGGGTCAGTTCCATCAAGAAGTAGAAGACCAATAAGACAAGAACTTCTTTTATCACACCAGAAGCATATGTAGTCTCTTCCCCATGACAACAAATCATAAATTTTAGAACAAGGGGAAAATGAAGAATTCAATTGTGTTTCTTAACATATCACATAAAGCGAGTCAGTTCCATCAAGAAGAAGATCAACAAGGCAATAACTTCTTTCATCACACCAGAAGCATATGAAGGAGACAAGAAGTCAAGCAGCAACTTGAATCAGCAACTTCCTTCAATAAATTGCTTGAATCAGCAACTTGAATCAATAAATTGCTCGATGAGCAGATGAATCAGTCCAACTTGCTAAATTTCATTAATCTTGAATCACTTCAACTTAATCAAATAATTTCAATAACCGGCTGAATTAGACAGTAACTTGAATAAAATAACATGAAACTAGCAGTCTAATTAAAATCAGTCCAACTATCTATGAATACATTGTTAATCTGAAATCAAGAACTAGTAAGGAGGATCGTCTAGAGAAGAATGCCTGAAAGTGGGCTGAAGGCAACGTGCAAGAGCGACGAGCACTAGAGGCTATGAGCGAGCGAAGGCGACTGCGATAAGAGGATGACGAGGACTAGAGGCAGTGAGCGAGGGCGAGTTCAGAGACAGCCATCGATGGCGTGATCCACCAAATCTGAAATTAGATTGAGGGGCGAGCGAGGGCAACGAGGAATAGCGATGAGGGCTGGAGGTCGGCAGCAAGCGAGTGAGGGTGTCTGCGATGGCAGGATCGGATGATGAGAGGCGGAAGAGGAAGCCAGAAGGAGATGAGGCCGGGAGGGAGAGGCGGATGGAGGGGAAGAAGAGGAGACCAGACACGCGCGAGAGGGTATGTATAATTTATCGTCCAATCAAAACGCTCTTCACGGTTTTCACCCTAATTTTAGGTTTTCACCAGAGTCGATCCGCACACACACACACACACACACACACACACACACACACACACACACACACACACACACCTCTTAGGGTGTACTTTGTGCACGATTTTCGACCATTGATCGGGTGTGAATGAATGGTTGTGATTAAAAGGTTTTTTTCCAGTTTTTTTAATTTAAAAATGGTGGGGCCCGTACACTATGAACCAAAATCGGACTTACTCTCTGATGCTTGGCGCATGTGAAAGAGACCCAATGGAGTTGTTGTGATTTTTTTTATTATGGTGGGGCACATCCATTAAGTTGATAAAAAATTTCTATTTAGTTCAAATAAAATCCCGTTCTTTTTTTTTTAATTTGGTAGTGGGATAAATTAATTTGTGGTGATACTGGGGACGGTTTTGTGGTGATGGTATGGAACCCTCTCAAATTTGAAAATAGAATAAATTAGTGGTCATTAAGAATCTTTCAAATTGGATTTTTTTTTTTGAAAAATTAATTTATCCATTTTTTTTATAAAGATTTAGATTTAGTTTGGCAAAAAAAAAAGAGTAAAGATTTAGATTTAAATAAAAAAAACTATTAAATTTGATAAGTTAGTTTATACGGGTGTGAAGTACCTTTTTTTTGTTTTTTTTAAAGGTTGTGGATAAAAAAAATCAATAACGGTACATATCGTTGAATAATTGTAAATCAATTTTTTGTTATACAGATTTGACAATTCCAAATAATGTTATAAAGATTTGGCAATTTTTTGTTATAAAAATCAAGAATTGTACCTACCTAAATCAATTTTAAAAATTTTGTAATTCCACCGAATAATGTTGTGTTATTTTTTTTCATCCCGTTCAGATCAAAATTTACCAATTCTAATGAATAACTTGTCATATGCTACCGAATAATGTTTTTTTTTCCCATCAATTTCAGTTTAAAAAAAAACCCAAAATCCATAAATAATCCTTACGATTTATACGAATAATACTTGTATTTCAACGAATAATGGTCCACATTTTATCGAAACATTGTGTAATTATACTAGTGCAATGAGTGTTTTTTATATTCCCTCAAACCAAATACTTCATACCCGAACGAATAATGAATCAAATTTCACCGAATAATTGCCCAACTTAATACCACTAGTAACAAAAAATTTGATACATACACATGAATAATTGACAAATAATGAATCAAATTACACATCTAATCATCAAAAAAAAATTCATACACTAAATCAACACATACGTTCGAATAATTCTTCGTTTTCCCCGAATAATGTGACAATTGTTAACGATACCCTCGCACACCCACCCACCCCCACCCCCCCACCCTACCCCCGACAACACCAAACCTCGATCGCCGCCGCTGGACCAGTACACCCACCCACCCCCCACCCACCACCCTACCCCCGAGAACACCAAACCTCGATCGTCGCCGCTAGACCAGTACTCCCACCCATCCCCCACCCCCACCCCAACCCCACCCTACTCCCGACTTCAACACCAAACCTTGATTTGTAATTGATTTTGAATTACGGATCGCCGCCGCTGGACCAGTACGGCTATCGGCGCGGCAGAGAAGGAGGACACGACGACGGCGACGCCGAGCACGGAGTTGAGGAGGAGGAGGAGGGGACGTCGACGACGGGAGGTCGCTAGCACAGGCGGCGCTAAACCAACCCTTGTGTGATTAATCCAATTTGCTGCGACCACCGCTTGAACTGGCCACGCAGTCGAAATAACTCACCGGAGATGACGATTCTTTGCTTTGTGTCTCCGCGCTCGACGTCGATGCTCCTCTTTTACCCTGGCCACCGGAATCGGTGGGCACAAGCTCTTCGCCGCCAGTGATGCTTCGATGAAGGGGTTCCATGGTGATTTGAAATGGCGATGGAGTGAGATGCTCCTTAATTTTTGTTTTCCAAGCTTTGAACGGGAGGAAGAAGATTAGGGTTTTAATTTACCCCACCCACACGCGCCCACTCTCCCAGATTTATGTTGAATGATGATTTTTGGTTTTTTTTTTTAATTACCCGGACACATGGCGAAATCTAGGCCATCCGACCCACTAGAATCAATGGGTATTATTTGTACACTAGATACACCTTAAGGGGTGTGCACAAGAGAACCACTCCCTATATATATATATATATAGTTAGATATTTTTCAGCCCACAATGGGCTCTCAACACGGACTAGATCTAGGCAACCATTCTTTCTCTTTTTTTTTCCCATCTCTCTCATAATCTTATAATATGTTTCGTATTGCATTTCATTAACCTCCTCCACAAGCTGTGCAGGTTATGGGGCTCCCAATGATGCTTGAAAGAGACTTCCAAGAGCCGCTGGAGGGGTTATCCATTTATGCAGTTTCTAAACTATTCTTATTATGATCTTATAATATTACCATATGATCCGACCACTTGATTTAACCTGCCATAGAATAACACCTTTAGCCATCTGCTATGGTCTTGCTAACCCTATGGAATTCCAGCATTAGGTGTGGCCATCCCTCACAAAACCACATCGATATGAGTCACAAGCATAGAGAAGTGCATGGAGCCACTGGATATTCCTGCACTTGGAAAGAGAGTCTGCCAAGCAAAATTGTTAAAATCGCTTTCGTCTACCTATAGGTAGGAAATACACTTAACACTTTATATGAGACGACAAATTCTCTAGGTAACGCTTGACCATTCGTTTCGCTTCGTAGATCGACAAGATCCTACATGGAGGACTACCGCTTTGAATCGTTGTGTTATACCCATCACCATAGTTCTGCAGCCATGTGTGTAGAGAGAAGACCGGTCAATTGTAGAGCTTTGCTACAAGCCACCAGGAGGTGCACCACTGATAAAATAGAGATGAGTTGGTCACAACTCGTAAAGTTTGTATATCAATTATTGTAATATTAATTGTTTACACTAGATATGCTCAACTCTATCTCAAACATTACTCCTTAAGCGTGCAATCAACATATCTAATCTAAGCAAGTAACATTACATTATCATTGCATGCTTACAGAGTAACGAACATATTTAATCTAAGCAACTAATTATTGGAATGTATTAATCTAACAATTTTGTCAAAAAAATCAAACTAACATTCCCAAACCCAAAATTACCACATTGGAGTTTTGAGAGATAAGGGGAATTTCATGCTATAAGATCACATTCAGAGAGAGTGGAAATTTTCGAGCACATGCATATTCCTTTTCTTCTATCTACTTTGATTTACAAACACCTATTAAGCTTAAATTCAACTAATAACTAAACCCTAAACCCTAAACACTATAGTTGATTGAATTAGATAATAACTTGTATTTGAATAGATAGATTAGGTATTTGGTTAATGTTATTCAAATTTTAGGTTTTGGATGGATGCAATAATTGAGGCTATTTGATTGATACGTATATTTGATGGATCAAATATTTGATTGAGGATTTGGATAAATGAGAAATTAGATATTTAGTTTCTGTTGTTGGTTGAATTTATGCTTGATATATAGGTGTTTGTAAATCAGAGTAGATAGAAGGAAATGAATTTATGCTCAAAAATTTCCACTATTGAATGTGATCTTATTGCATGAAATTCTCTATATCTCTCAAAACTCCAATGTGGTAATTTTGGGTTTGTGAATGTTAAATTGAGTTTTTTTTTATAAAACTGTTTGATTAATGTATTCCAATAATTAGTTGCTTAGTGTGGATATGCTCTGAAGGTTCGATAATGTATAACAAAGTAATATAAAGATACTCTAGAAGGGGGCTGAATAGAGTATGCCAACTTTTCGCTGATAATCTCAAGACTTTTGAAATGCTTGCAAAGCCCTTTGAGATTAGACTTAATTCTTTCCTCTGGAAAACCTGAATCACAAAAGAGTTATACAATTCAAAACAAGTGCGGAAATATGGTAAAGCAATAAGTATAGAACGCAACGAATTGTTAACGAGGTTCGGCTCCTTAAAGGCTTAGTCCCCGCCTAGGCTTCTTCCACAACTCTAGGATTCAACCGACTTTATTGATTCACAAGGCTTAGGATCCTAATAGCTCACCGAGAAGCCTATCTCCTATACAATTGCAATCTAGTCAACTCACGTTCCCTTGGAGTCCTAGACCAATCTATAAGAGCCCCACCTCTTTCAGCTATCTAGTACAATCCTCTTACACTTCGTGAATCAATCGCCTAGTGTCCACTTCCTGAGTTACAAACTCTCGAGTACAACACTGTCTCGAAATATATCATATAAGCTCGCTGTGTAACTCTCAAATGCTTTGAAACAAAAGATATGACTCTTAACAACTAGCAGAGAGCACACGAAGAAGACAGATTGACTTGAAGGCTTGAGTGCGAGTGAATGCTTGTGTTCATCAACTGTGTCTGTCTTCTCTTCTTCATCTCCTTTTTATGTTTGAACAAATCGGTGCCTAAGGATCTTCTTCAACGGCTAGAACAGATCATAGCTTTAGAGGGAATCTTCACAATCTTCTATTCTGGGAAACTTTGAAGCCACAATCTCCGATATGATTCTTCACGTCTTAAGCTTAAGGTAGGAGATTTTCTTTCGAAATACTTGCTGCGTTGTTAGTACATATAATAATAGTATCTGGATAATAATAACATATAAAGTAAAGGCTCAGATTTTTAAATCCTAATTCCTCGGAAAAAGAAAATCAAAATGAATTTTAAAGCGGAATTTAGCGGGAAAAAAAAAATTTCTCTAGCTCGAACTTTGATTTCGTAAAATGGATTTCCGACATAATTTCAATTTTAAGAACTAACATGACAACCTCGATGTTCGGATTTCATGATTAAATTGGGATTGAAAAATTTAGAATTTAGTCTGAACGAGTCGGGATAAGATCGAGAGAGCGGGTTCCAGAATTTGATTCCGGTATTTTGAATTGTGATTCGTGGGACCACTTGAGACATTTGTCTCTTTCCTACCTTAGCCGAATAGCAGCACTATTCTCCCTCACTCCATTTCATATTTGTACACTCCCTCGCTCTTTCTTTATTCCCTTTAAAGCAAAACCAATTCTCCCTTTCTCCTCCTTCATGTACTGTGTGCCATCTTTGGCAAAGAAGTCAAAGAATCCCTCTCCCCTTTGCTTGTAGCCACGCCAACCCTCCTCACGGGTTCTGTTCGATTCCAATTCCAGCAGTTGTTAACCCCTCTTTTGATTTGCCTTCAAAACCCCCAATTTCCCCACACTAACACATACACTTTCATCCTTATCTCCCTCTCTTTAAATCAGCACATTTCACCACTCAATCCTTCATCCTTGGCCTCTACCTTCGTCTGCAGCACGCCGAGCATTACCCGAGCCAAGCTGGGCAGCCCAGAGTCATCGACGCCGTCCTCCTTTCCCCTGTTTCAATTCTAAGCATCCGGTAAGCCTTTCTCTTCCTCTTTTCGATCAGAAACTCAGAAAGCCCCGCCTATATGACCCCAACCTTCAACTCAGGTCCGAGAGAAGCTTCCTCGAGTCACCGGCGAGCCCAATCAAACTCCGACGAAGCGCATCGAATCTCCGACCAGCCTCGAGCCTTCGGTGAGCTTCGAACCCTCGTTCTTACCTTGTTGCATTTCTTGTGTGCTTCTGTGTTCCTCTTGCCTTGCCTGGTCGGAGAGAGAATGAGTGAGGGCGGGTCAAGGGCGTGAGCGAGCTTGAAGATCTCCAGCGAGACCGAGTGCGAGTGAGCGCGAGCGAGCGGGAGAGCGAGGTGAGGACGAGGGTAGCGTGAGTGCGAGGTGTGCGAGGCGAGCAAAGAAAGGTGAGGGCGAGGAGAACATAAGCGAGTGAGGGAGCGAGAGCCCGAGCTCCGTCAGAATTCTGGGCGGAACAACCCAAACCAGGAGAACAGGGGAAGGCTGAGGAAGAAGGCGACGTGGGTCCCCCGTGTCCACCTTAATCGCCACATCAGCATGGGGCCCAGCTTCTTTCTTCACTCTTCTGTTGGGATTTAATTTGAAGGGAGAAATGAAATGAGAGGCTGGGCTGGGCTTCTGGGACCGGATCCGGTTCTCTCAAATGAACTTGGGCCTTTATCTTCCTTGGGCCTAATTTTGTTGGGGGTTATGATATAAAATGTGTATTAATACAAGATTTATTTTAGGCTTTTCGGACTTAATATTTAATTATTAAATAATTGGAGTATATATATTATAAAATTATGGATCTTAAAATATGATGGGATTTAAAATATATTATTTGAATTTGAAAATGAATTTAGAAAGGTTTTAAGGATTTGGAATTGATTGATGAATGAAGAATTGATTTATTAAAACTAAAAAGTGGATTTTGAGAAATATCCTAACTTGTCGGATTTGTTGTGAAATAATAATGAGATAAGTTGATTTGAAGAGTAATGATTGTGAATGGATTTTTGGATTATTTGAGAAAGCGTTTTAAATGGTGGTTGACCTAACATGGTGAATAAATTTGATGACCTGTGTGTGATATTATATGCTTTAAGTAACATTAGGAGTAGACTTATTTATATTACTTATATATGTGTTAGGTGATCATATGTGACATGTTGACTTCCTGTATACCTAGTTGTTGCCTTTTGCTGTTCTGCACTTCCAGGTGAGTTCCTATATGAGCTCACTCAGATTCGAAAAGAGATATCCCTGCTTGTAGCCATGTGCATACTAGGTGCTTGCATTCATAATAAAGCATGCCATGTAGTATCCTGCTAGGATTGCAGTCATGATTGAGCATTCATTTACTCATTGCTTTTATAAACAGAACGGCCGTTATCTGTGAAGTAACTAGAGTCATTGCTAGGGTTATAGGACGACCTAGTCTCATCGGGTCCCATCCTGAGTCAATCGAGTCATGAACTTCCTTATATTATGAGATGCCTGTGGGCTTTATTGTGGATACGGGTTGGGCATGCGTTCCACCCGATTATATGGAATGCATTCACGAGCTGGCCAGTCTCCGCCTTATCGGAAGGAGGTGGAGGTAGGAGAGGGATATACCACTTGGTATTCGGTGCTAAGGCCTTTTAATATTTATGCACTTGATCTTAGGACCATGCTAGTGTGTTAATATTCCACCTTGCATCTAGAAGCATCTTTATTAGAACTAGCGTGTGTATGTGTCTGCTTGTTTGAGATTATATTGCATAGGGCTTCGATCTGACACCGCCCCGCATATATTTTTTTTAGGTTTGTTTGCAGCATGATTGTTCCTTGCTTCTGTAACATGGGAACTCTCTTGGGCGATTGCAAAGAAATGGTCTAACCTTAGATTTCGATAAATACGCTTATTGATTTGGTTTTGACCTGGCTCTGTCGTGGCACCTTCTTGTATTACACCTTGATTCTACTAATTGCATGACGGTTGGTTTTCCACGCTTAGACTTATGACAGGTACAGGGGACTTTCCGGGGATTCAACGATCCCTTCGAATTTTGGGTATGAAATCCCACTTTAAAATGTTAGGATAGAATTTCAAACCTTCAACCTGTACTCTGGGCGCAAGATCCTAACAAGGGGTTTCATGCCTCGAAACGTAACCCGGGAATCATAATCCCGGGCCGTTACAAAGATGGTATCAGAGCTCAGGTTATGCAAACCGAGTATGATAGGTTGAAGTGGTTTTGAAAATGGTCCAAGGTTTTCAAATGGTTTTTCAAAATGTTTTAGAAAGGGCAAAATGAATTTAATTTGGCTAAGGCAAATGGACTAAATATGAACTTGACTCAATAAATCTAGTAATCAAACAAAGGGAAACGAAGGGGTAGTGAAGGCGCTAGACCATCCCTATTGGATGTAGTTGGAAACGGGTAGGCAAAATATAGCTTGTTCTTTACAGATGGGCCTACAAGACTCCAAGGCTTTGCGTCGTAGTGGCTGGAGTGACGAGTTAGGTAGAGACCGTGAGGTTTTGCCCCTCCGATTAGTCGCCCCTCGAAGGGCGGCTCATAGGATAACTTGATTGTTGATTGTTCTATGCTGAGTGTTGTTTGCTTAAATTGGAGACCTCTTTGATATTTTGACTATGAAACATGTGTTAAATGCCTATGTGAATGGAATAGCGGGGGAGATCTTCTGCCATTATAGAGTTGGGATCCCAAACCTTGTGGGATTGCCTTTGATCTTTTAAGCCTGACTATTTCCTTCTTTGGTCTTCTTTTCTCGACCCCACTAAACGTCTTTATTGAGTTTTTTTTTTTTTGCGATGTTGGTATGATCTACTGGAAATTGGGAGGAATAACCGCATTTGAGGTTGTATTGGATTACGATGTTTACTTGATCCATTTGCTACCCTACTCAAGAGTCACATGAATAATCCACGGGAAACAAGTTGTGGGGATTCTAGAAGTGAGTCAGAGTCGCCCTTGTAGGTCTCTATCGGGTTATCTTAGTTGCTTCGTCTATATGTACTCTCCCCTAGACATGCAGATTCATTGTTAGTGTGAATTTATGCCTACATGCCTGGATGTCCATGTTTAGAGCCATTGCTTAGGTTCGTGTTACCTTTCATTGCCCATATCATCCCAGCATAATCTACTTAGTATATCGTATTGTCAAACTAGTGCATAAATGTATGTGTCATATTTAGGAAACTGCATGATTGATGTTCCCTCTTCACATAGGCCCATGGTAGTGTGATCATTCCATTTTGATATCTTGATAGAATGAATTCTTTACTTGATGGGTGTGTGTAACAACTTCATGCTCAACCTGATTTATACGATGCCTAATTTCCAATATGCTTACCTAACTGTCATGCCATGATGACCTCCATACTTCTCAAATGTTTTCATGAATATATGACCTGACACGCCGCATGAGCACACACCACGATAATTCCTGGTTTTGTATATGCATGACTCGACATGATGTGTTATTCCCAACATATATTATGAGGATGATCCTTAATGTGAATTTGTGGTTGTATGCCATTATGTATCCCTGCTTGGCCACCTTGTTTAGGTCTTAGGTCATACTTCGTTGTATTCACGTCATACCCCCTATGCATGCACAACCTGATTTCATTGGTTCCTTGCATCATCATATTAATGATTGATTAAACACATATGTCGCAAGTTACGAACTCGCATAATGTTTACTCTCTCTCTTGGATTAGGTTCATGATAGTGTGACCCTTAGCATGTCAGTCTTACTCTCACCTCTCATCATGACTTTATGACCACTAAACCATAGCATGCTCACCTTTTTATTCCCATGATATTTTCTTCTTCTTTGTGGTATCCTCTCGTGTTTCCCTGAATATATGACCTGATATTTTGAGCATGTACCGTTTAGATATTCACATGGACCTGTAATTGTCTACCATCATATCTATGCCTAGCTATCTTGCTTTAGGCCCATGTTATACTCTGTTATATGTCTATCATGCTTCTAGTTCGTTACGGTGTAGCTTATTTGGCTCTTTGCAAACTGTTGTACTAATCGAATGAATGTATATACGAATGAGTTAGTATCACGTTTCCGCATATACAAGACACTTGAATGCTAGGGTGAGTTTAGTCAAAGTAACTTGATTGTAATCATGTTCACTATGTGCTGGTAGTACCCTATAGGGCTTATGAATTCCAATATAACTCGCTGAGTGGAAATTTGTCATGCTTAAGTGAATATGTTTGTTCCATGATGTGATAGTACTGTACCATTCCATTGACTCCTATGACGGTTCATTAATTCCTAGCATGATTATAATATATCGCCCGTGATGTTATCTTGTTCACTCTGTAAAGATACCCATGTCTTACCATGTATCGCTAGCACCATGTAGGATCACAATGTGACTTGATATATCCTTGTGTAAAATACGTTCCCTCGTTGTGAAGTCATGTACTTGCATGCTTTATATCTATGTGAAGTCGTGCCGCCTTAAGCTCATGTTGCCATTTCTTCCATATTCCCCCCCTTGTTCTCATATGGTCACGTTACGATTGGTTGACCCCTTAAATGCATCTGTGCTAGTTTCCAAATGAACATGTAACCTATGCTACATAGCCGTGCATCTTATCGTGTTAAGATATATCTTACAGGACTCATGAATTATGACTTGTGTGTATTCATGCTCTATCTGCTTTAAGACCTGTTCTCACATAGGATAGACTCCGCGAGGTCTTGTATTCTTCCCAACATCTCTGATATGCGATTCTTTAACTGTTTAGGAATTGATAGACCCAGTTATAGAGTGAATGCCTATTTTTGATGCATGTTAAGCATTAGGTGATTATCAATGTGTGCCAATCATCTCATCACTCAATGTTGTTTCTGCATGCCCCTGACCTTTTAAGGCTTTCGTAAATGAATAATCTGGCACCTCGCATGATTATCTTTGCATACATTATGCAGCTTACCGTCCCTTTGAAACATGATACCTTAGGAGCATTCTCTTGTTTCTCACTATGATATGTGCATGACTCCTTCATCAAAACTGCTTATATTCCTTTTATATGTGTTAATGATTGGGTGCAATAGTGGTCCTGCTTAAACTTCTATGACTCGTCCCACTATTATGTGGAGTTGCTCGATGCATCTTATTCATATACATCTGTGATTGTCCTGTAGTATCTTGTAAAATCTATGCATGTAGAGATATGACTTGTACAATCGCCTGCTCAACTTGCACCTCATGTAGCCACTCTTGTCATTGGTTGTGATAGCCTTGCTATACTCTCTCTACATGATCTTTTGACTGTCAAAACATGTTAGATATTGTTAGTCCAGTTAGAATGATATGCCTCCACAGAGTTGTCTCATGCTAAGTATGATTAGTGGCATGCTTATGAGTGTTCTCATTTGAATTGTTGTCTTTATCACATGATGCCCTTTCGATGCTTAATTGGATAAATTCATATTTTGGTGGGATATGTGTTAATTAGCAATTGAGTATCTAGTTGCGTGTTATACCCTACGACATGGTAGATGCATATATACGTGAAATGTGATTTTGGTGTTAAATTATTCCTCAACGATTATCCTTGATTGCGCTTTTTCCTTAAATATATATTACTAGTATCATGAAGGACTTACTTTCCCCATAGCTCCTTGTGTAATGATATCCCACGCTTACCCTATCATTATGAGAAGTCATTGCTATAAGATGTGATTACTGTACCACTTTTATATGACTTGCCCATGTGTACTTATTACGAGTAATTTACCCTACGTGTAATGCTCTGTGCTGGTTGCTAGATTTTGCATGAGCTTTATGTCACACAAATATACAGTGCATCCGTGTATACATGTTTCTTATACATATCAAGCTTGTCTAATATATGAAATGAAAAGGTGTTATCTAGTCTCTTATGCCCCATGCAGAACCCGGTCATGTTCTTGGTTGCCCCTATTTGTTAACATCTTTCATCAAGGTAGGTGCATGTTAGTGTTCAGTGATGTGACTAATTTACTCCACGATTGGTATGTGTCTTGCTTGCTGCACTGGTGACCTCGTAGAGTTCCATAAGGGCACCTTACTCCTTCTGGGGTTGGGATCTTGTTTCTTTTTCGTTGTGTCATCATCAGTTGGTCTGTGTTCGGTTCCGTGGGGAGTCCGGGTTGTTCTCCTTGTCTCTCCCCTATCTCCACTAACTTAAAAGTTGCTTGCAATACTTTGACAAATGATGGCGTAGAAAAGAGCACGTTTATCCAAATAGCACGGGAGCGGCGCAGTGGAAGCACGGCGGGCCCATAAACCCCAGGTCCTAGAACTAACATATTGATTCTTGGATTGACGAACTGGTAGTGGACGTTACGTGGTTAACTTCTACTTATGATGATGAATTTTAGTGCTTTGGTGTTCCTATGTGACTAACCTTGTGATATGATTGGTGTTCTGTGTTGGTAAGCCTTGCCTGTTTCTTTTACTCGTGGAATGTGAACTATACCTTCTGAGATCCTAACTTGTGTTGGTAATAATGATATTATGTGCCCGATAATATGTGACAATATGATATTGCGATGTTGGCATGATATTACCTTTGCTCGAATTATTATTAGCATGATGTAATGTGATGACTTGATGTGTCAATACTTGATATTCTGCAATACTTCCTAAGCATGATAGTATCTTAGGATTTATGACATGTGACCGTTTGGAACAATGAGAGATAATGATGTATAAACTTAGTGTGAAATCATGTTATATTATACTGACGTGAAATACTTGAGGGCTAAGTGATAGTAGCATGTAGGGTCCATAGTGTAAGGTGCATGTTATCCTGATATAATGATATGCAATGTCCTGGTAAGTTAAATGTTGTTGTGATGCTATTTTGTGCTGCTATATTGCTACACTTTGCTATTGTAGAACCATGAGAGCATGACCGATTCCGTGTTGACAGTTGAACTTGAATTGTTGAAATGTGATTGTGTTGATACCTCTATGCATTGATATTTCAAAATTTGATTTTCATCTAGATCCTTGGCTATGAAAATGGTGAATATCTTGGCTTGTTGAATCTTGTTGAAATGGATTTTGTCATGCTGACTTGTTGCCTTTCTATTAGACTGACACCCCTATTATGATAAATTCTGCTGTGTTGGTAGTGGTAAGTAGGAAACCATGCTGTTGTGATATACTAAGGTTGAAACTTGATGTGTTTGTGTTTCCCTTTAAAAAATGACATTTCTGCTTGATGCGTTCTTATTTGGTGACACTTGGAACATGAAATGCTAATGTTGTGTGGTAATGTTCCAATATACTGGTTTGCGACAATGTTGGTAATGGCTATTCATGTTACGGTTTTGGCGTGGCCAATTTCGATGGTTGGTTGGTTATGATGTGACATGTCTTGGTTATATCTATTCTGATAATGGCTAAAGATTCGTAGATTGGAATTACTTTTGAGATTGGAACCTAGGAAGATAACATGGGATTAGCCCTTAGAGGTGGATGATTCCACCTCTTAAGTTCTTAATTTGCTTGACCAACTTGGGATTTAAAGAGTTTGGAAACGACTAACTCGGATTTTCAAAAGCTTTAGAATGGTTTTGAAGTTGAGAGAGGTTTGCTTGATTTGAATGGTTTTGAACGATTTTGAAAAAGACTAACTTGGATTTTGAGAGACCGAACGCGATCGAAATTTCAATGATTTTGAGGCCAATCTTTTCAATTGTGGAATCCCCTTTGAAACTTTTCAAACCCGGGCAACTCTATAATACTTCACGAAGTGGATACAAGCATTTTATGAGGGCGCTTGTAGGATGATTGCTAAGACCAAATGATGATATTGTAGAACTTTTAGAGTTGTGATACTTCTGAAAAGTCGAAGCGAGGATGTGATAAGGGCTCTTATTACATACTTGTCAAGGCCAATTGGAGATGTCGCGACCGTGACTAGGATGTTGTGAGAATCCCGGAAGACGCAACCGAGATGATTACAAGATCCTTGGACATGGTCCTTGGACTCATCAATCTCAAACTTCATCCCCTACTTTGTTTTGGTTTTAGTCTCGATGATGAGAATTGTTTTTAGAGGTGGATGATGTAAAGGCTCGAATTTTTAAATCCTAATTCCTCGGAAAAAGAAAATCAAAATAAATTTTAAAGCGGAATTTAGCGGGGAAAAAAAAAAATTTCTCTAGCTCGAACTTTGATTTCGTAAAATGGATTTCCGACATGATTTAAATTTTAAGAACTAACATGACAACCTCGATGTTTGGATTTCATGATTAAATTGGGATTGAAAAATTTAGAATTTAGTCTGAACGAGTCGGGATAAGATCGAGAGAGCGGGTTCCAGAATTTGATTCCGGTATTTTGAATTGTGATTCGTGGGACCACTTGAGACATTTGTCTCTTTCCAACCTTAGCCGAATAGCAACACTATTCTCCCTCACTCCATTTCATATTTGTACACTCCTTCACTCTTTCTTTATTCCCTTTAAAGCAAAACCAATTCTCCTTGTCTCCTCCTTCATGTACTGTGTGCCATCTTTGGCAAAGAAGTCAAAGAATCCCTCTCCCCTATGCTTGTAGCCACGCCAACCCTCCTCACGGGTTTTGTTCGATTCCAATTCCAACAGTTGTTAACCCCTCTTTTGATTTGCCTTCAAAACCCCCAATTTCCCCACACTAACACATACACTTTCATCCTTATCTCCCTCTCTTTAAATCAGCACATTTCACCACTCCATCCTTCATCCTTGGCCTCTACCTTCGTCTGCAGCACGCCGAGCATCACCCGAGCCAAGCTGGGCAGCCCAGAGTCATCGACGCCGTCCTCCTTTCCCCTGTTTCCATTCCAAGCATCCGGTAAGCCTTTCTCTTCCTCTTTTCGATCAGAAACTCATAAAGCCCCGCCTATATGACCCCCACCTTCAACTCAAGTCCGAGAGGAGCTTCCTCGAGTCACCGGCGAGCCCAATCGAACTCCGACGAAGCGCATCGAATCTCCGGCGAGCCTCGAGCCCTTGGTGAGCTTCGAATCCTCGTTCTTACCTTGTTGCATTTCTTGTGTGCTTCTGTGTTCCTCTTGCCTTGCCTGGTCGGAGAGAGAATGAGTGAGGGCGGGTCGAGGGCGTGAGCGAGCATGAATATCTCCGGCGAGACCGAGTGCGAGCGAGCGCGAGCGAGCGGCAGAGCGAGGTAAGGACGAGGGTAGCGTGAGTGCGAGGTGTGCGAGGCGAGCAGAGAAAGGTGAGGGCGAGGAGAACATAAGCGAGTGAGGGAGCGAGAGCCCGAGCTCCGTCAGAATTCTGGGCGGAACAACCCAAACCAGGAGAACAGGGGAAGGCTGAGGAAGAAGGCGACGTGGGTCCCCCGCGTCCACCTCAATCGCCACATCAGCATGGGGCCCAGCTTCTTTCTTCACTCTTCTGTTGGGATTTAATTTGAAGGGAGAAATGAAATGAGAGGCTGGGCTGGGCTTCTGGGACCGGATCCGGTTCTCTCAAATGAACTTGGGCCTTTATCTTCCTTGGGCCTAATTTTGTTGGGGGTTATGATATAAAATGTGTATTAATACAAGATTTATTTTAGGCTTTTCGGACTTAATATTTAATTATTAAATAATTGGAGTATATATATTATAAAATTATGGATCTTAAAATATGATGGGATTTAAAATATATTATTTGAATTTGAAAATGAATTTAGAAAGGTTTTAAGGATTTGGAATTGATTGATGAATGAAGAATTGATTTATTAAAATTAAAAAGTGGATTTTGAGAAATATCCTAACTTTTCGGATTTGTTGTGAAATAATAATGAGATAAGTTGATTTAAAGAGTAATGGTTGTGAATGGATTTTTGGATTATTTGAGAAAGCGTTTTAAATGGTGGTTGACCTAACATGGTGAATAAATTTGATGACCTGTGTGTGATATTATATGCTTTAAGTAACATTAGGAGTAGACTTATTTATATTACTTATATATGTGTTAGGTGATCATATGTGACATGTTGGCTTCTTGTATACCTAGTTGTTGCCTTTTTCTGTTCTGCACTTCCAGGTGAGTTCCTATATGAGCTCACTCAGATTCGAAAAGAGATCTCCCTGCTTGTAGCCATGTGCATACTAGGTGCTTGCATTCATAATAAAGCATGCCGTGTAGTATCCTGCTAGGATTGCACTCATGATTGAGCATTCGTTTACTCATTGCTTTTGTAAACATTGCGAGTTTGCGGATTTCCGCAAACTACCAATTCGCAGTTGTGATTGATTTTTTTTTAAATCAGATTATATCTTACGTTAGCATAAAAATTAGCCAACAGATATCTAAACGCAAGTAGCCCAGCTTGGTGGTAGTCGAAATTTCGTAATTGAATCAATCAAGTAAGCAAAAGAGTTTGAAAACAGAGTTCTCAAGTTCGTCAAGCATGAACTTATTAATTATACGGAATCAATCACGCAAAAGAACATGATTGTAAAGGCTCGGATTTTTAAATCCTAATTTTTTTAGAAAAAAAAAAGAGAAAATCAAAATGAATTTAAAAGCAGAATTTAATGGAAAACTCGCTAACTCGGATTTTAGAACTCATGGATCGTATTTCCGACCTAAAACAAAATTCTAGAAACTAACTCAACATGACAACATCATAATCGAAATTTCGAAAATATAATTGACCGAGAAAGCTGGACTCGAAAGACCAATCGTCAAAAATTCAAATTTCTGACTCGGAACCACAAATTCCGTCATCTTTCACCAATTATTATCTAATTTCAATCTCCATCTCACTCTATTCAATTTGGGTAAAATCTTATCCCCTCATCCGGAAGTTTCAAAAGCCAGCTTGATTTCCCTTTGTTTTGGGACTAGCAACAATCCACACCTTTCCCTTCCCTACATACTACAGCTGTTGTTTCCCCCAATTTTGGCAATCCACAACCCTCACGCCAACCCTCCCCTCCTTGATAGTTGATTCAAATGGTTTCAAGCACACAAACCCTTTTTTTAATCTTTCCTGTTCTCACCAAACCAAACACCTTTCATTTTCTGAATCGGTCAAACACTCTGCCTACCTGCTTCATCTCTTCAAAGAAAAAGGCAGAACTTTGCTCATTCTCCCCATATTTCATTTTCAACCCAAAAACCAAACTCCCCCCCCCCCCCCCCCCTTCTCCCCCCTTTTGAGTTACTGAGGAACAAATCAACCCATCCCCCTCCTCCTTGTTGATTGCCGACATCCCCCACAGTCACCAGTACCACCACTTCACCACCAGTGGTCACCACCGCCACCACCACACCGTCACCTCCACAGCAGCACCACCCTTGTTCATCCTTTCTCTGTCCGTCCACAACAGCAGTAGCGACTCCCACCACTTCTTCGACGCCTCCCGGAGCAGCCAGAAGCCACCGAGAGCAGCCGACGCCGCCACCGCCTCCCTCCCTCCTCTGTTTTCCCGAGTCTTAGCGGTAAGGATCCTTTCCCATTTCTTTCGGTTCATTTGGTCCTTAAACAACATAAAGGTGGAACTCTAATACTCCCTCACCCTTCCTAGCCCACTTTCGGCATGAGTCCGTCTCCGGCAGTCTAGATCGTGCTCCGACGTAGCACCCCGGCGAAATGCCGAGATCCCTCGGTGAGCCTTCTTCCTTCCTCCTCCTTCCCTTCCTTCTTGTCATATGTGTGTACTTCGCGGTCGGAGTCGGAGTTGGGCACCATCGCCGACGAGCTTCCAAGCCCTCTCCCCCGTCGTTTTCTTTCCGAGCGAGGAAGCTCCTCTCCTTCTACTGTTCTGTCGAACAGAATGGGGAAGAAGAAGCCTGCGGGCCCCGCTGATCCACCTCAGCCAGCTAGGCGTGGGCCCCCTCTCCTTTTCTTTAAACGTTGCCCTTCAGAATGAATGGAAGAATGTTTGTGGGCCTATTCTCTAATGGGCCGAATTGGGTGGTTTAAAACAAAAGTGAATTTGGGCCTAATAAATTTCTGGAAAATCAAATGGGTTTGGGTGGATTCAGTTGGGACTTTTCCTAAAGATGAGCTCGGTTTTGGTACTTGGTAAAATAAAAGGGGTTGACTTGTAATTTTTATAAAAGGAGGGCAGTTTGTAATTTCCATTAAGGCCGATTTTCTCAAATAAAAAATGGTTGAAGTTTTTAAGGGATTTAGAGGTATTTTATGAAAGTGGTTAAAAGAAAATGGTATTTAAAATATTATGGTGATTTAAATATGATATTATGGGACTTGGACTTTAGAAAAAGGGATTTGACGAATATTTTCCAAAGTCGGAATTTCTAACTATTTAACTCGGTTCTCGAAACGGTTTTCAGGAATAACTCGGGAAATTATGTGATCGATGACTAACTAGCATGATGATATGGATGATTGACTAATAGCATGATCTGTGTGGACTAATGGCATGGTGAGATGTTAGAATTATGTATCATTTGACTTATACCTCATGAACTATGATGAAAATGATGACTTTTGATATATATATATATATATATATATATATATATATATATATATATATATATATATATATATATATATATATATATATATATATATATATATATATATATATAAATGACTATGCGGATATATGATTATGAGCATACGAATGTGGCTAAATGGAACGACGATAATGATGTGGTCTTACGAAATGTGGCGATATGATGGACGATTGAACTTAATGGGATGATGATTTTGATGTGTTATGATGCAATTGAATGATGTAGTATCCTGCTAGGATACTACATCATTCATAATTGAACGACGATAATGATGTAGTATCCTGCTAGGTGCTTACATTCATAATAAAGCATGCCATGTAGTATCCTGCTAGGATTGCACTCATGATTGAGCATTCGTTTACTCATTGCTTTTGTAAACAGAACGACCGTTATCTGTGAAGTAACTAGAGTCATTGCTAGGGTTATAGGACGACCTAGTCTCATCGGGTCCCGTCCTGAGTCAATCGAGTCATGAACTTCCTTATATTATGAGATGCATGCGGGCTTTATTATGGAGCGGGTCAGGCATGCGTGCCGCCCGATTATGAATGAATGCATTCACGAGCTGGCTAGTCTCCGCCCTATCGGAAGGGGGTGGAGGTAGGAGAGGGATATACCACTTGGTATTCGGTGCTAAGGCCTTATTATATTTATGCACTTGATCTTAGGACCATGCTAGTGTGTTAATATTCCGCCCTGCATCTAGAAGCATCTTTATTAGGACTAGCGTGTGTATGTGTCTGCTTGTTTGGGATTATATTGCGTAGGGCTTCGATCTGACACCGCCCCGCATACATTTTTTTTTAGGTTTGTTTTACAACATGATTATTCCTTGCTTCTGTAACGTGGGAACTCTCTTGGGCGATTGCAAAGAAATGGTCTAACCTTAGATTTCGATAAATACGGTTATTGATTTGGTTTTGACCCGGCTCTGTCGTGGCACCCTCTTGTATTACACCTTGATTCTACTATTTGCATGACTGTTGGTTTTCCACGCTTAGACTTATGACAGGTACAGGGGACTTCCCCGGGGATTCCAACGATCCCTTCGAATTTTGGGTATGAAATCGCACTTGAAAACGCTAGAGTAAAATTTCAAACCTTCAACCTGTACTCGGGGCGCAAGATCCTAACGAGGGATTTCATCCCTCGAAACGTAACTCGGGAATCATAATCCCGGGCCGTTACAAAGTTGGTATCAGAGCTCAGGTTATGCAAACCGAGTATGATAGGTTGAAGGGGTTTTGAAAATGGCCCAAGGTTTTCAAATGGTTTTTCAAAATGTTTTATAAAGGGCAAAATGAATTTAATATGGCTAACTCAAATGGACTAAATATGAACATGACTCAATAAATCCAGTAATCAAAGAAAGGGAAGCGAATGGGTAATAAAGGCGCTAGAACATCCCTATTGGGTGTAGTTGGGAACGGGTAGGCAAAATATAGCTTGTTATTTTATAGGTGGACTTGAAGACTCCAAGGAACCCGAAGGTTGGAGTGGCATGGGTTAGGAGGCCGTGAGGTATTTGCTCCTCCGGTCGGCCGTCCCTCGAGGGACGGCATAGATCGTCTTTGTGATTGTGTCCATTATATCCAATTGGGCCCGAGGGCGATCATCCTCGAAGGGGGTCATATTAATCCCGTTGATTGCTTCCATGCTGAGTGCTGTTGTGTTTAAGATAGAGAACTAATTAGTATGCTTTAACTTGAATGTGTGAGTGGGATAGCGGGAGGAAACATTGTCCTTATGTCGTCGGAATTCCCGTCTTGTCAGGATAGCCCTTCCCTAATTCAAGCCCCTTGATGATTCTGACTTTGTCATGCGTCCTACCAAAACATCTAAGCATGTTAGCAAGGGTCGAGAAGCGTCCGCTATCCCCGTTTTGAGTCCTACTTGATATCCCACTATCTGTGCTTCTATCGAGTCTCGTATTTGAGGTTTGTGTCTCCCACGGGAAAATTTGGGTTGGTCAACTAAATACTTTTGGGAATCGTGTCGGGGTGAGGGTTACTTGAGTATGCTAGTGGGGGTGATGATTGAAATAGTTCGAGTTAGAAGTGAGTTGTCTTACGAGTCTTCCCTCTCGATCCTCGTGTTAGTTGACTATGCCTTCTTGCCACAAGAGTCTAAGCACGAGTTTTGCCCTCACCTCTCGGAAATAATGTGAATGTCTTTGTGTCCTACCAAGCGAATCATGCTAGCGTCCCATGGGAAATGGGGTAACGAGTCGGTGAATGCCCTTAGAGAATTTTGTCCGGTTATGATAGTAGCCCATCTTGTGATTGCATGACATAATGCATTAATATATTTCAGCATGATTTGTCTGATATCTTGCATGATTGCAATTGTGAATGAGTATATGTGTCGCGTGTATGAATTTCCATGATTATTGTCTTACCATGAATTACGTTCATGATAGTGTGGTCAACCCTCGTTGTACGATCAATATATGAGATGAATTCCTTAGCATGTTAAGTTGATCAGATTGAACCTCGTTGACTATATACTTGCTTAATGAGTGTCGGTAGTATCATGTAGGATATATATCTCCTAATTATATAGACCATTATGCAATTATGTGCCATACTTGTCATACTACATGTACATGGTTGTATTTGATGTGATAGTTGCTATGCCCAAATAACTTCACCCTATCCCTTGACATGATCAAGTATTAAAGTGCGTCTTATCATGCTTACCTTGAACCCACATTGTTTTGAGCTGCTTATGTGTGCACCTAAAATGAGTAATGAATCATACATGTAGGATATCCTATAATGCTCGCTATGTCATATATAACTGATGCTGCATATGTCTATTGTCGGTACGTGCATACATGATCTTAATATGTCAACCATGATTAGTGCATGAGATGATAAGTTTTAGCATGTTCTGCGTGCATGTAAAGTTGATTATGTGAGCACGTTATGGATGCATATGACGCAATTCCTTTTAATAGGTACATGTTAGTGTGCAATGCCATGATTGAGACATTTCGTGATTGCCATGTGTTTGCTTGTCATAGCTATAACCTCATATTACACCCTAAGGGCGTTGTTGTAACTCTCGGTCCGCGTCTTCTTTTAAGTCTCGTCACCTCTAGTCCTGGTCTGTGTCTGAATCCTTAAGGAAGTCGTGTTGTCCTCCCTTGCCCTCCCCTATCTCCGTGACTTCTAACCCCTCGCGATCCCCTTAATGGACGTTGACATAGAAGAGAAAACGAGCGATCGAATGGCACCAGAGTGGCGCAGCGGAAGCGTGGTGGGCACATGACCCATGGACCCTAGGATCGATGTCACCTAAGGAAGGACGCCTTTCAAAGATGGCGGTTGCAGACGTAATCATCCTAGATGACTCAAGGAATGACGTTCTTCATTCGAATTGTGATCTCTCCTATGCGAATTGGAATCGGTGTCGTGCGATAGGCTTGGAACTAACTAAATGGATGTGTGATGACTGATATGCTGAACTAGTAGTGACTGATTGCCTGACTAATTTGTGTCTGTGATGATGTGCCTATATGCTTAAGTGTACTGACCTGCAAGTAAATAAGTTATGGGTTATATAGGTGGTGGTGTTTTCCTCTTGAGCTTGAGTCATGAGATTCTTCGGTGAGATAGGTCGGAAAGTAGAAAGTAGATTGAGGTCTTCGGATTGGGTCAGTGGTTGTGTGAGGTGGGGTGCAGGAAAGATGTGTCAGCAAGAGTAGAGTCGAGTGAGTTGGGATTTGTCTAGAATAGTAGTAAGCGAGTATAGTTGAGCTTCCAGGTAGGTCTTAGGTGAGGAGTGGAGTTAGTATGGGAGATTCCGAGGGAGAGGTCTTCGTTAGAGGTAGAGTAAGGTGATAGCGTGTACGGTAGTGTAGTTCTAGAGGTGGATAGGTGAGCTAGTAGTTGATCGGGGGATTCTTGAGGGAAGGTGTGGTGTCCAGGTAGTCTAGGAGCGGATCACGGGCGGTTTTGAGGATGATTAGTTAAGGGATGTCTAAGGAATCGTAGGAATTGGGACTAGGTTGTATGTGCAGTGATTGGGAGTGGTCTTGGTAAGGGATTGAGGTTGAGGAATCGCTAAGGAAGTGTAGTATGAGGTTCCTTGGGAAATTATCAATCTTGGATATCAGGTTGTTCATGTCAAGACTACGTGTGATGAGTATTTGGGGGATTGTTTGGATAGAATTGGTAGTGGTTCGAGAATTCGTGAGTGAAAGATTTCTAGATGCGTTGTTGGAAGATTTTAGCATAGGGAAGAAATCGAAACTAATGCGTGGAAATTGCTATCAAGGTATTTGAGGAGGTAGAGGGAATCTTCGAGGAAAGGCTGGTAGCTAGGCGAGAATATCGTTGAGGTTGGTAGTAAGACTGCGGGCTTGAGGTTGAGATAGGGAGATTCCGAGCATGGATTTGGGAACTAGGCAAAGCGGAAGGTATTGGGAATGTTAGAGGATGAAAGATTTTAGGAGGTTGGCAAAATGGCGATACTTGAGAAACTCGAAGGAGGATTGTTTAGGGAGTTACGGAAATAATGATCGGTAAAAGAGGCCTTTTGACGGTAATGTGTCATGGTTAAGGTTTAGTAAGATTTGGAATTAGGAAATTTGGGAATATGCTGAGACGGGGATCCAAAATAGGTCAGTCGAGGAATCGTGGATGTTCAGGTTTCGTGAGAATTGAAATGGGACAAGTAGGTAGAATTTGTGGTTAGTCTTTGAGGATAGGCGCTGATGATGAGGGTCTTGGTGATTCGTGGCTGGAAGTAGCACTAGATATGTTTCGGGGTTAGAGTTGATCGGGAGCGACAGGTGTGAGATGGTCAGTATGAGTTGGGTTCTTAGAGGTGGATAGTGAGAGTGATTAGTTGTGTGGGGAGTATGATCAAGTTAGCAAGATGAACTGAGATGTCTATTTGGGAGTTGATGGCCAGGCGGAGTCTTGAGAGCCTAGGAAGAGTCAGCGAGATTGTTGGGAAGCGTATATCGATCGTGAGAGCGGTTCGGTTGAGGACTTGAGACTTCCCTTAGAAGGTAAAGATGGGACTGGTAGCGGACCTCTAGGACGAGGGTGTGCTTTATAGAGAATCTTGGTAGCCAGTCGAGTTGTTAAGCTTGTCGGAATAAGGGAATTGTGCGATTGGGAACTCTGAGATATGGTTTTAGGTGGGCGAGTAGGATTTGAGGTCAGGATGGCGAATTAGGTTGGTTCTTAGATGGCTTGATGGCATAAGAGTTGGGATGCTTAGTAGTCGCCTTGGGAATTTGGTTTGATTGTCGATAGATGTGAGGCTAGAGAGTTGTATGTGGACCAGATGCAATGGTGTATAGAATTAGTATTGGATCGGGCTGGTAGACTTAAGTGAAGTTGATCTTGATGCGAGAGATGATGAGTAGTGGTCGTGACTTGTCATGATTGGTAGTTATGGGCAATGTTGATTCTCCGATGTATGGCCTTAGACAATAGTGAGATATTAGTACTAACATAGTTAGTCTTGAGCTAATGAAATGTTGGTGTGCGGAGATACTTGATGCCTCTGATGAGATGATGCTTGGTAGTTAGTATAAGTACGAAGTGACTATCTGATTTATATGATGTGCAACCTCTGTGATATGACGTGATGAATCTTAGTATATATGATACTATGCTAGGTATGTTATGATATGTGACTATCAGTGACATGAGTATGACCTGTTTATGAATGTGTGATATGATTGATATGTTACAAGATGCCTTGAACTCGAATTGTAGAATGATAAGACTGAATTGATGAAGTTCGATTATGACTTGGAACCTAGGGAGGAAATATGGGATTAGCCCTTAGAGGTGGATGATTCCACCTCCTGAAATTTGAAGCTTCATTGGTTAACGTTGGGTTAGGGAAATTTGAATGGTGTTTAAAAATGACTAACTTGGATTTTGAGAAATCGAACGCGATTGATAACTTCGATGATTTTGAGACTAATCCTTTTTAAACTAAGGAACCCCTTTTGAAATTTTCTGACCGAGCTTGCATTATGACGCCCCACGAAGTGGATACATGCATTTTATAGGGGCCCTTATAGACTGCTTGCTAAGACCTAGTGGAGATGTTGTAATGCTTTTCGAGTTATGATATAACCGAGAAGTCGGGGTAAGGATGTGGTAAGGGCCCATATCACACTCTCGCTACGACCTATTGGGAATATTATGATCATGACAACGATACCGTGAGAATATCATAGGGGCACTTATGAGGCACTTCTGGAATCGATGGTATGGTCTTTGGACTCACCTACTTCCAACTTCATCCCCTACCTTGCTTCGGTTTTAGTCTCATGGACGAGACTTGTTTTTAGAGGTGGATGATGTAAAGGCTCGAATTTTTAAATCCTAATTTTTTTAGAAAAAAAAAGAGAAAATCATAATGAATTTAAAAGCGGAATTTAATGGAAAACTCGCTAACTCGGATTTTAGAACTCATGGAACGTATTTCCGACCTAAAACAAAATTCTAGAAACTAACTCAACATGACAACATCATAATCGAAATTTCGAAAATATAATTGACCGAGAGAGCTGGACTCGAAAGACCAATCGTCAAAAATTCAAATTTCTAACTCGGAACCACAAATTCCATCATCTTTCACCAATTATTATCTAATTTCAATCTCCATCTCACTCTATTCAATTTGGGTAAAATCTTATCCCCTCATCCGGAAGTTTCAAAAGCCAGCTTGATTTCCCTTTGTTTTGGGACTAGCAGCATTCCACACCTTTCCCTTCCCTACATACTACAGTTGTTGTTTCCCCCAATTTTGGCAATCCACAACCCTCACGCCAACCCTCCCCTCCTTGATAGTTAATTCAAATGGTTTCAAGCACACAAACCCTTTTTTTTAATCTTTCCTGTTCTCACCAAACCAAACAACACCTTTCATTTTCTGAATCGATCAAACACTCTGCCTACCAGCTTCATCTCTTCAAAGAAAAAGGCAGAACTTTGCTCATTCTCCCCACATTTCATTTTCAACCCAAAAACCAAACTCCCCCCCTTCTCCCCCCTTTTGAGTTACTGAGGAACAAATCAACCCATCCCCCTCCTCCTTGTTGATTGCCGACAGCCCCCACAGTCACCAGTACCACCACTTCACCACCAGTGGTCGCCACCGCCACCACCACACCGTCACCTCCACAACAGCACCACCCTTGTTCCTCCTTTCTCTGTCCGTCCACAACAGCAGTAGCAACTCCCACCACTCCTTCGACGCCTCCTGGAGCAGCCAGAAGCCACCGAGAGCAGCCGACGCCGCCACCGCCTCCCTCCCTCCTCTGTTTTCCCGAGTCTGAGCGGTAAGGATCCTTTCCCATTTCTTTCGGTTCACTTGGTCCTTAAACAACATAAAGGTGGAACTCTAATACTCCCTCACCCTTCCTAGCCCACCTTCGGCATGAGTCCGTCTCCGGCAGTCCAGATCGTGCTCCGACGTAGCACCCCAGCGAAATGCCGAGATCCCTCGGTGAGCCTTCTTCCTTCCTCCTCCTTCCCTTCCTTCTTGTCATATGTGTGTGCTTCGCGGCCGGAGTCGGAGTTGGGCACCGTCGCCGATGAGCTTCCAAGCCCTCTCCTCCGTCGTTTTCTTTCCGAGCGAGGAAGCTCCTCTCCTTCTACTGTTCTGTCGAACAGAATGGGGAAGAAGAAGCCTGCGGGCCCCGCTGATCCACCTCAGCCAGCTAGACGTGGGCCCCCTCTCCTTTTCTTTAAACGTTGCCCTTCAGAATGAATGGAAGAATGTTTGTGGGCCTATTCTCTAATGGGCCGAATTGGGTGGTTTAAAACAAAAGTGAATTTGGGCCTAATAAATTTCTGGAAAATCAAATGGGTTTGGGTGGATTCGGTTGGGACTTTTCCTAAAGATGAGCTCGGTTTTGGTACTTGGTAAAATAAAAGGGGTTGACTTGTAATTTTTATAAAAGGAAGGCAGTTTGTAATTTCCATTAAGGCTGATTTTCTCAAATAAAAAATGGTTGGAGTTTTTAAGGGATTTAGAGGTATTTTATGAAAGTGGTTAAAAGAAAATGGTATTTAAAATATTATGGTGATTTAAATATGATATTATGGGACTTGGACTTTAGAAAAAGGGATTTGACGAATATTTTCCAAAGTCGGAATTTCTAACTATTTAACTCGGTTCTCGAAACGGTTTTCAGGAATAACTCGGAAAATTATCTGATCGATGACTAACTAGCATGATGATATGGATGATTGACTAATAGCATGATTTGTGTGGACTAATGACATGGTGAGATGTTAGAATTATGTATCATTTGACTTATACCTCTTGAACTATGATGAAAATGATGACTTTTGATATATATATATATATATATATATATATATATATATATATATATATATATATATATATATATATATATATATATATATATATATATATGACTATGCGGATATATGATTATGAGCATACGAATGTGGCTGAATGGAACGACGATAATGATGTGGTCTTACGGAATGTGGCGATATAATGGACGATTGAACTTAATGGGATGATGATTTTGATGTGTTATGATGCTATTGAATGATGTGTGCTTTTAATGATTGAGTGGTTAGCTATAGACTTATATATGTGTTCCGATATGTATCTAGGTGATACTTGGTGATTATGATTGATGTGTGATGGACCTTTTATGATGCTGTTCTGCAAAGCCAGGTGAGTTCATATATGAGCTCACTCAGATTTGAAAAGAGATCTCCCTGCTTGTAGCCATGTGCATACTAGGTGCTTGCATTCATAATAAAGCATGCCATGTAGTATCCTGCTAGGATTGCACTCATGATTGAGCATTCGTTTACTCATTGCTTTTGTAAACAGAACGGCCGTTATTTGTGAAGTAACTAGAGTCATTGCTAGGGTTATAGGACGACCTAGTCTCATCGGGTCCCGTCCTGAGTCAATCGAGTCATGAACTTCCTTATATTATGAGATGCCTGCGGGCTTTATTATGGAGCGGGTCGGGCATGCGTGCCGCCCGATTATGAATGAATGCATTCACGAGCTGGCCAGTCTCCGCCCTATCGGAAGGGGGTGGAGGTAGGAGAGGGATATACCACTTGGTATTCGGTGCTAAGGCCTTATTATATTTATGCACTTGATCTTAGGACCATGCTAGTGTGTTAATATTCCGCCCTGCATCTAGAAGCATCTTTATTAGGACTAGCGTGTGTATGTGTCTGCTTGTTTGGGATTATATTGCGCAGGGCTTTGATCTGACACCGCCCCGCATACATTTTTTTTTAGGTTTGTTTTACAACATGATTGTTCCTTGCTTCTGTAACGTGGGAACTCTCTTGGGCGATTGCAAAGAAATGGTCTAACCTTAGATTTCGATAAATACGGTTATTGATTTGGTTTTGACCCGGCTCTGTCGTGGCACCCTCTTGTATTACACCTTGATTCTACTATTTGCATGACTGTTGGTTTTCCACGCTTAGACTTATGACAGGTACAGGGGACTTCCCCGGGGATTCCAACGATCCCTTCGAATTTTGGGTATGAAATCGCACTTGAAAACGCTAGAGTAGAATTTCAAACCTTCAACCTGTACTCGGGGCGCAAGATCCTAACGAGGGGTTTCATCCCTCGAAACGTAACCCGGGAATCATAATCCCGGGCCGTTACAATGATGAAGAGAATTACAGTTTAATAAAAAAAGAGAAAAGAAAATTACAGTAATTAACTTGCCTTGAACAATTACGGTGAACAGAGAGTTCACAAATTGGTAAAGGGGGTAAGAGGAAGAAAGAAGGAAGTTTGTAGAAGAACATACCTATTCGCTGGGCAGCAAGGCCAAGTGCGCAAGGAGAAGTCGAGGGATTCTTCCTTTATAGCCCAGAAAGAAGATCCGGTGACCGAGATTCCCGCGTGAAAGGAGATCAGTGTGTGCAGAGTATGTTTAAGGGAGATTGGCGCGTGAACGAGACGTCCTATCTGTGCAGGCCGGGGCGTCCCATTCGCGGATCCAGCATGCGCGATTGCAGTCCCTACTCGCTCATCCAGCGTCCGCGGTTGCATATTTTCTTTTTCGATCGCGAAGTCGTAGTATGCGATTGCAAATGCTCAACATTGCATCCGGCGAGATATTGATCGTGCATATAGAAAAACCGTAAAATAATTGCCCCATATTTTTTTGGAGAAAAATCATTTTGCATGTATATAAGAAAATTACTTTTTTTGTTTAAATATATTAGGGAAAAACTTAAATTTGTTATTTAAATATTTATTTTTAGCATAAAAATAAGAAAAACATAAATTATAAAAAAATCAGAATTTTTTAATTTATATATATTAAAAAAATAATTTTGTTTAAATACATTGGAGCCTTAAATTTGTTATTTAATTAAGTAATTTCAGTAGAAAAAAATTAGGAGAAACAAAAATTGTAAAAAAATGAGGTAAGAGGGGTTTAATTGAACCAATGACCTCAACTTAATAAATATTCCTCCTTACCAACTAATTAAGTTAAATTGTCTTTATTACTCTTTACTTATTTTTTAAAGGGTCAATTTGAAAAATATCCAAAAAAGTTGCTCTAAGTAGGTGAGTGTCCAAAAATTTGTAAAAAATGGTGGAGTGTCCATCCCCTTTGCCCCCCAAGCTCCCCATCCTCAGTGCCCCCCAGGCCCCCCTTGTGTTTCCAGGTTTTTTTTAAATTTTTTTTACGCGTCAGCACTTTCTGTTGTGTAAATATAACCCGATGTACACATATAATATTATGTTTTGCAAATATAACTTTATGTTGTGAAAGCTTAAACAATCTTATGGAAAGGACATCGCTCTACCATTGACCTAAGAGGCTTTTAAAGCTCATATATTACTAGACCATTGCCAACGAAACTGACCTTCTTGACGCTGATGACACTGAGATTCCTGACACTGCTCACACTGTCACTACTAAAATTGTGAACACCACTGACATTTTTCGTGTTAGCGCTAACGCTGATGTCGGTTAACGCCGACATCGAAGATGTTATTTTTTTCGTGTGAGCACTGATGCTAATGTCGGTTGACGCTAACATTTAAGATGTTGACACTGACGTTCATGTTGTTGACGCCAACATCGGAAATTCTGACGCTGTAGACACCGACGTCGGGGATGCTTTTTCCATGTGAGCACTGACACTGACGTTGCTGACGCCGACATCGGAGATGCTAATGCCGATGTTGTAAGCTGAATCTGCCATGTTTTACATTTACTTTCATATCGTTTTCTGCATACATTTCATGCATTTGGGCTAGTTTAGTACAGAGTCTATGTAGTTTATGTTTATTTGCCAAATTATGGAATCTACACCAGTTTCTATTTAAATTCGCAGAATTCGAGGCAATTTACAGCAGTTCTAAGAAAGGTTGGAAAATCTCGGAAATCAGCTACAGAAGTCCAACGTCAAAGAACGACAGAACCAGGACGAATTAAGCTGGAGCCTAGAAATTACTCGATATGGATGAAAACTAGTCAATATCGACAAAGGATGTCCGAGCACAGGCTGATCGACTAGGAGCTGATCGGGGAAGTTGAAGCCGAAGCAACCCGACTCCGGAGCCTTTACTCGATATCGAGTAAAACTACTCGATATCGATAACGCCTTGATGCCATGCCCGGAGTCGAGGAGTTGTGCCAAGTCGAGGAGACGAGGACTGGACAAGTTGAGTACCACGTTACTCGATATGGAGGAACCTTCTCGATATCGACAAGATCAGCCGCGCTCGTCCGAGCTTGATCGAGCACCAGCCACCCTACATGCCGAGGCCAGCCAAAGTCGACACAACATCTACTCGATATCGAGTAGATTACTCGATATCGACAAAGACATTAGGAGCCTGCCCGAGCCAAATCGACTACAGCTACTTGACAATGCCCAGCAACTGAAGTCGACGACACCAGCTTACTCGATATCGAGTACATTACTCGATATCGAGGAAATCTTCCGAAGCCGCGTAATACGTTGAAGCTGTCCGTGTTGAGCTGGCTTTCCTTGGGGTCGAAGAAGTTCGAGTTTTGCCGAGATCTATCCACATCTATCAAGGCATATCAAGATCTGTCAACACATGGAAGATTTACCTATTTTAGATATAATTTCCCTTTTGGTTTTAATTCCTTTATTGCATTTATTTATCTTAAAGCCTTTAGATAATTAGATTTAGATATAGATAGACTTTCTTACCTAGAATAGCTAGGGAATGAAGGCTATAAATAAAGCCTTAGGGGTTGGTTTTTATTCATTAAATTTCAGAGATAATTAGTCACATAGAGAGAGAAGGAGAAGAGGTTGTAAGTTTGAGTTTATTAATGCAAGTTAGTTCTTTTTCATCAAAGATGTCTTCTATTGCGATGAAGAGCGAGTAGTCCACCCACTTCTAGGGCTGGGGTGAGCCCGACGATGGCCATGTAAGGTAATGCGGTAAAGGTACAATCTTTTTATGCAATTCATCTTCTATCCCTATGAGCATGATTCTTTTGCGAGAGTTGAAGGTGATCCTTGTTTGTGTTATTGAAGCGAAAGTGATCTTAATGCAACTTGGGTTAATTATGTGAAAAGGGTTAGTAACAATTAGGGTTTATGCGAAAGCCTCTATATGCCTATTTGTTAATAACGAAAGTTATTTGATGGAAAGCATGATCTTTTATGCCTTTATGTGTTATCTTTCATGGTTATCGTTGTGGTGTTGATACCCTGGCTTTGGAAGTCTTTTAGTTTATTGAGTTTATTCAACGAAATCTGAGTTCTGTGTTCGAAGTTTGCATTTTTACAGTTTCTGTCTTTGTCGATCTCGGGAAAGTTCTTGTCGATATCGAGTTGGCTTTACTCGATATCGAGGATGGATTTACTCGATACTTGTCTTTTCTGAGTTTCTGTTGTTGTTGGTCGATTTCTATTTCTGTTGATCGACATAGCTTTAGTCGATATCGACTTGTTGTCGTCGATATCGAGTTGATTCTGTTACTTGCTTTATTTTCTGCTTTTGCTTTGTTATTTCTGTCTTTCATTCTGTCTTTCTGCTTTTCTGTCTATGAGATTTATAGCTACTTGAGATCCGCTGACACGCTTCCTCGTGGATCGATCCTGACTTCCCACTGCTGCATAGGGAGGGAATCTTGTAATTATTTGCGTGGGCACGGATCTGGTTTGATTTATATTTCTATATTGGGGGATTACTAGTAAATACCCCACTTTGATATTTGGTTTGCAAAAATACCTAGGTTTGAAAACAATTGTATCAATATATGGAAATTTGCAAAAATACTTTATTTAATTATCAAAACTACCCACCACCCCAAAAAATCAGAAAAAAAAAGTTAAATATTTTTTGTATTTATAATTTTTCTTATATTTTTAAATTATTTTTAAATTATATTAAATAATTAAATAAAAAAAGTTGGAATTAAAAAAAAATTCAAATTCCAATCCCTAACAGTTAGCCCCCGACCGACCCAATCTCAATCCCTAACCCGAACACACAAGAGCAGCCTGACCAACCCTAAGTCTCAGGCGCTCTGACCTTAGCCCGCACTAATTCTCCGGCTTCGTCGTTGTTCTCACCCTTCGTCGCATCGCTCACTCTCTGACGCAGTCATTCTCTGGCTCCGACTCAATCGTCGGCCTCTACTGTCTTAATCCGTGCTTGACCCCAAGAGCAGCCCGACCAACCCTCCGACCTTAGCCCTATCTCTTTACTCAATCTCCCGCCGATTTCTTTATCATATCCTGTCAATGTTCATATTTGGATTGTCAATGACAATATTCATCCTGTCAATGTGATAATATTATGGTTTCAAGATATATATTGACAATCCTTTTATAAATATGGTTAATAATCCTGAAGATATGATTACCGTATCTTCAGCGATTCTCTTCCCGATTATAGCTTCAATCCTGTCAAAGTAAACCTACAGCTTTGTCACTATGAACATTACTCCTGTCGTTGTGAACAAATAACTTTATCATCTTGGACAGACCTTTAATTTCTAGTTATGATATGGATAAAATCGTGTCTTCATTCTCTTCCCTATTATAGACTTCATCCTGTCAATAATAAATTTTATTCCTGTCACTATTAATTCTCTTACTAGGACAGCGATTTTCATCCGGCTAGTTTAATTATTTTTAAATTTCTGAGAAAAAAATATTAAAACATTATTTTAATATATATTTCATTATTTTATATATTTTTTTACTTTTCTTTTAATTCATTATTTTTTAGCACAAATGACCTATTTTTTAGCACAAATGACTCACCTATCCTATTTTTGCTATTCTTATAAAACGGGTATACTTTTGCAAACCGAACACCAATTTGGTGTATTTCTGCAAATCGGCCTTCTATATTTTGAACTTGATTTCCTCCTACAACAAATTGGCGCCGTTGCCGGGGAAGCTATCATTCGCGCCTTAGGTAGTTAAAATCTCACTTTCTGCTTTGAGGTACTTTGCAGGTATATGCGTCGTTCTGGTCAAATACCTGAGTTTGACGCCTTAGACGAACCGGAACGTCTGATACACATCCAAGCTAAACTCAAAAGAGCCATGGCAGCTGCAGAGACACAAGAACAGCTGATTGAGAGGCTTACAAGGGAACTAGACGCCAGGGATGCTGCTCTCGCCATTGAGAGAGCAGGAAGGGAACAAGAAGCCGAGTGTGCGAGGCATTTACAAGATGAGCTTGCCCAATATCCTACCACTGCAGAGGATTACGTGCACCCGACACTCGTCGTGCATGAATCGGCTATTCTTATCCCTCAAAATAACTATGAAATTCGCACTCCTTTCTTAATAGAAATTAAACATAATGCATTTCATGGTAGATTTAATGAATGCCCGCTTCAGCATATTACAAACTTTACTGACATATGTCGTACTCTTACTGAAGGTACCACCCTAGAGTACATCCTGATGAAGGCTTTCCGTTGCTCTCTCGCTGGTCCCGCACTGAAGTGGTTGGAAGGACTGAAACCTTGATCTCTCACGACATGGGCTCAAGTAAAGCAAGAATTTCTCAATAAATTCTTTCCTCCTACCAAGACAGCCCTCCTTCGCCAAAAGATTACATCTTTCAAACAGCAGCCTGGAGAGCCGCTAGCAAAGGCATGGGAACGCTATAAGGATCTGTTGCGATCCTGCCCTACTCATGGACAGCAACCCTGCATCGTTTAGGAGATCTTCTTCAACTCTCTTGATCTGGCTGCTAAGGATAGGATCAATACATATACTCACTATGAGTATCTGACAATGCCGCCAGCTGACGCATGGGCTGATCTCGACAAGCTGACCAACTATGACAACATTAGATTCAACTCTGTTGATCTGGAAGCTTTATATTGAACTCGACGATGCAAAATTAGATTCATTAGAGATATAGCATGAAATTGCCTAGTAAAGGGAAGTCACAATGAAGCGCATTATTTCTTGAAAATCATGAAAGGAGGTAAAATTTGATGTTGCTTTTGACATGTTGCATGATAAAAGGATGGAGGACTTTACATTTCCATAGAATGCTCATTGTTATAATCCTAAGCCTTACCTATGCTTATATGCATTACACAAAAGCCATATTATGCCTTATTTTCATATTGCTCCACATGTTCTAAAATATTGTCATTCTTTACCTTATCCGAGGATTATGTTGAGAATGATGTTACATTATGGAGATATTATATGGTGTTTGTGTTGTTATATATCATATATGGAGTTTGGTAGGAAAATGTTTGAAATATATGGAAAATTTAACGAGTGAGAAAAAATCCAATCACCTCAGGAGATAAAGGTAGATTGACCCTGCTTACTGGGATAATAGTTCAGTGAGATGGGACACACAGGTGAGGAGTCCAAGTGATACGTTTGGGATACCCGATCCTTCACCTGTGGGCTTCAGATCAAGAACCACGCCGTATATTTGCTTCGATCTTGCAATGCTCTTTGATATCTCCTGATTTGGAACAATTCAAACAAGTGATTAAAATTCTGATTTAGCGACAGAATTAAACTTAGAAAATTCAGCAACTGAAAACAGAGAAATAGCGACAGAATAACAAGCGAAGAACAGCGAGGGCGAGTAGCGAGGACTGATCGCGCGGACTCGGGCACACAGGCGTCGGCCTCAGGGTGTGCGAGCAGGTAGGAGCGCGCGGGATCTCTCGCTGGGAGCGAGAGGGCTGGCGGATGGGAACGCGGGTAAGCGCACGAGAGCGCGGGAGTGAAGCGCTCGGGATCAGGCGCTGGAGAACGCGGAAGCTGGGGCGAGGCGACGCGCCTGGCTCCACGCTCGCTGGAAGCGGGGTACTCGCGAGCGATGCCAACGACTGGGGTTCTCGGATGCGCTGCGAGGGTCTAGTAGAGATGCCGATGTTCTTCCTCGATGTCGACAAGAACAAGGTGAGGGTTTGGTGTTTTGTGAAGGCCGAAAATTATTAAGAACAAGAGCAAGATAACTTTTGGGATTGATAATCGAAGAACCCTAGATCCGTTAAGGGTTTCTTCAATTCTAATTCAATCTGATTAATTTCAAAGGTGTAACATGAATTTATAGTAAACTAATGAGAAATCTAATCAATCCTTCCTTGTAAAGGAAAGGGGTTTGGATAGATTAATTCTATCCTAAAATAGCATAAGATAAATAAATCCTAATGAGATAGAAATTTAATAACTTGGTGGTCAAGTATTATATCTAGAAGAGATATAATTAAATTCCACCTTATTTATCTAATTGCATGAAATAACAAATTAATTAAATCCGGCCCAACACAAGTGTGACTCGGCCCATGCTCTTCGACAAGACCAATGGCCCACTCGGCCGAGTGGCTTCTTGGTGATGCCGAGTTCAGGTGAATCATGGCGGGTGCAGACGAGTCTTCATGAGCTCCGTGTGTGGACGTAGGCTCACTTCTTGTGCTGGTGGTGTAACCTTGAACCAAGTGATCCAGGGTGGCCTGAACCCTTGCTCTAAAGTTCCATGGTGACGGACAAGAAAGGCTTTAGTTGCATTTCGAATCTTCTTGGCCCTTGCACGAGTGACAGGGCCATCAAATGGAACCTTCATGTTGTCCTCAATGTCACTAGGAGTCATCGATAATTGAGCGGCATCATTCTCCTCCACTTGACTTCGATTTGTCCTCAAATCGTCGTCAGAGTCATCGTCGGGCACGAACAAGGATAGATCGGCGACGTTGAATGTAGAATGGACGCTGTACTTATCGGCAGGGAGATCCAGCTTGTAGGCATTAGGACCCATCTTCTGAACCACTCTGAATGGTCCATCTCCCCTGGGGTCCAGTTTAGATTTCCGTTGTTGCGGAAACCTTTCCTTACTGAGATGCAGCCAGACCAGATCACCAACGTTGAACTGCACATCCTTGCGATGCTTGTCCTTCGCGGCCTTGTATTGCGCATTCTTCCTCTCCAGTTGCGCCTTGGTACGCTCATGCAAGCTTCTGATGAAGTCCACTTGCTTAGCTGCATCCACGGTCTCCTTGTCCTTATATGGCCGAGGCATCATGTCCACTGGAGTTAATGGATTTCGGCCATATACTACCTCGAAGGGGGTCATCTTTGTTGCAGAGTGCCTAGACCTGTTATATGCAAACTCTACAAATGGTAGACAGTCTTCCCATCTCCGGAGGTTAGTTCGCAGCATGACTCTAAGGAGAGCCCCAAGAGTTCTATTTGTGACCTCAGTTTGGCCATCAGTTTGTGGGTGACAAGAAGTAGAAAATAGCAATTTTGTACCCAATTTAGACCATAAAGTTTTCCAAAAAGAGCTTAAGAATTTAGGATCACGGTCAGAAGCTATAGACAATGGCAATCCATGTAAGCGAACAACATCTTTGAAGAATAAATGAGCAACATGAATAGCATCATCAGTTTTATGACAAGGTATAAAGTGAGCCATTTTGGAAAATTTGTCTACAACAACAAATATGGAATCATGACCCTTAGAAGTTCTAGGCAAACCAACAATAAAATCCATAGAAACATCTTCCCAGGGTGCATTAGCAATTGGCAAAGGTTGGTATAGACCATTAGCATTGGATTTCGATTTAGCTTTAGCACATGTAACACAACTTTTGACAAATCTCAGCACATAATTAGACATTTTAGGCCAAAAGTAATGTTCTTTTAGTCCAGTTAGTGTTTTTTCGAAACCCCCATGTCCCCTAGATTCATGTATTTCTTGGGTTAACAATCGGCGAATAGAAGAAGATGGAATACAAAGCTTGCCCATCTTGAACAAATACCCATTATCAACAAAAAATGAATCTACTTCACCTTTGGACACACATTGAGCATATATAGTTTTAAAGAAACTATCAGAAGCATATAGTTCCTTTATTAATGCAAAACCTAAAACATGTGCATCCATATGGTTTAAGAGGACATAACTTCGTGATAGCGCGTCAGCTACCACATTATCCTTTCCCTTCTTGTGGTGAACCACATAGGAAAAGGTCTCTATAAACTCCACCCATCGAGCAAGTCGCCTGCTGAGCACTGCTTGTCCTTTGAGGTACTTTAGAGCTTCATGATCCGAATGAATCACAAACTCCTTAGGCCAGAGATAATGTTGCCAAGTCTGTAAGCAGCGAACCAGTGCAAATAGCTCCTTGTCGTAGGTAGAATAGTTGAGCTCAGCGGTGCCCAACTTTTCGCTAAAGTAGGCGATGGGACGCTTGTTCTGCAGCAGGACCCCTCCAATGCCAGTGCCAGAAGCGTCACACTCGAGCTCAAAAGGTTGAGTAAAGTCAGGTAACTGCAGCACTGGGGCGTGTGTCAGGCTGTCCTTCAGGGCGTCGAAAGCCTTTTGATGTGAGTCAGACCAGCGAAATGTCACATCTTTCTTTGTCAGCTCATGTAGGGGGGCGGCAATCAGGCTGAAATCCTTGACAAAACGTCGATAGAAGCCAGTAAGGCCCAAAAATGAGCGGACATGGGTGGGTGTAGTCGGCCTAGCCCACTCCTGAATAGCACGAATCTTCTCCTCATCCACCTTTAATCCAGATGCAGTCACTACAAAACCAAGAAAAATGGTAGACTCGGATGCAAAAGAACACTTCTTTAAATTGGCATATAATTTCTCTTTCCTAAGACAATCAAAGACCAATTTTAAGTGACTTAAATGATCATGCATATTCTTGCTATAGATTAAAATATCGTCAAAATAGACAACGACAAATTTTCCTAAGTGTCTTCTAAGCACATGGTTCATAAGCCTCATAAATGTAGAAGGTGCATTTGTCAAACCAAAAGGCATTACTAACCATTCATATAAGCCATACTTAGTTTTAAAAGCCGTTTTCCATTCATCACCCTGTTTCATCCTAATTTAATGATATCCACTTCTAAGGTCAATTTTAGAAAAAATAGCAGCACCATGAAGTTCATCAAGCATATCATCTAAACGAGGAATAGGGTGGCGATACTTAACCGTTATTTGGTTGATTGCGCAGCAATCAACACACATGCGCCAGGAGCCATCCTTCTTTGGAACCAAAATGACAGGAACGGCACAGGGAGAGAGGCTTTCTCGCACAAAGCCCTTGTCCATCAATTCTGTGACTTGTCGTTGCAGCTCCTTTGTTTCCTCAGGGCTAGCTCTATAAGCGGCGCGATTAGGCAAGGCTGCTCCAGGCACAAAGTCAATCTGATGCTCAATACCTCTAATAGGAGGCAAGCCTTGGGGTAGTTCAGCTGGAAGCACATCCAAATAGTCCTGCAGAAGAGCAGCAATAGGTGCAGGAATATGACTTAATTCAACATTAAGTAATACCTGTTTCATGACCAGAAGAATATGAGGTCGATGAGCGTTCCAGGTGATGGTCCCTTGCTGAGGGTGAGAGACCAAAGATCGACGTTCCACAGAGCCTTTAAGTGATGCAGAAGAGGGCTTAGGTGGCGTCGAAAGGGGAGGAGAAGGCGGCAAGGGGGCTGCCGTTGGGGCCGCGGGCGCGGCGTGCTGGGCCGCGGGGGCGGCTTGCTCAGCCAAGCTCCCTTTGAGCTTCTCCAATCGTTCAGCTTCTCTGTCGGCGTTCCTTTGTTGCTGCTTGCGAACCTGGTCCTTCAGAATAATTTGTGGCGAAAGGGGTAGGAGAGTAACTCTCCTCCCGTCATAGGTGAAAGCATATGTATTTGCACGACCATCATGAAGGACATTACGATCATATAACCAAGGACGCCCTAATAATATATGACTACAATCCATGCGAGCAACATCACATAATATCTTATCATGATATGTTCCAATAGAAATAGAGACTAAACATTGTTTGGTGACTAATATATCAGAACCATCATCAGTAATGCCATTTAAACCATAGTGAGTAGCTCTAGGAGTAGTAGGTAAATGGAGGAAATTTACTACCTTTTCACTGATGAGATTGCAGCAACTCCCACCGTCGATGATAAGGGTTAAGGTAGCTTCGCGAACCAAGCATCGGGTGTGGAATAAGTTCTCCCTTTGATCCGCCACGGGAGATTCCTGAATGTGTAGGACCCGTCGATTGACAATGCAAAGCACGTTGTCGTACTGGGAAGTATCGATCTCCTCAATAGGCTCAGTCGACTGGTCCTCCTCCACTTCACTCAAAACTACCAGGTCCTCAGCAGTCTCCTCCTCATAGTAATGGTCTCCCAAATCGTTGAGAAGAACCTTCCGTTTCTGGGGGCAATTGCGAGAGACATGCCCAGAACCTCCGCAAGTGAAGCAGCGGATATCTTTGTTGCGATCTGTAGAAGGGGCAGCAACTCTTCTAGTTTCAACCTGATAACCCTGTTGAGGTGAGTTGGAAACTCCCTTTTGCTGCATAGAAGGGTTAGAAGCAGAAGGTTTAGCTTGACCAGAAGGGTTAACGGGAACAAACCTGCGGCCTTGGGAGGTCTGATCGAATCTGCTCCGTTGTAGACGAAGTTGCTGCTGTTGTTGCTCATACAGAAGCTGTGCTTTATGAGTCAAAGTGTTAATATCTCTAATGGAATGGATAGCTAAAGGATTTTTAATAGAAATATTAAGACCAGCAAGAAATTGAGTACACAAAGCACGTTCAGTAAGATAGACATTAGCCTGATGGGAAAGTCGTTCAAGTTCATCCCTAAAGTCATTCAGAGAGCGAGTTCCTTGTCGGCAGGAAGCGAGTTGCATCCTCATGGACTCCGTGTATTCCTCAGGCACATGTCTCTTCTTTAGGAGATAGCGAAGTTGTGGCCAAGTTTCAACAGGTTGCTTGTCCTGACGGCGGCGCATCTCACGAGTGCGGAACCACCAGTTGCGAGCTTTACCTACTAAATGCAATATAACAACTTCCAATTTCTCCGTTTCCTCATAGCGCAAATGTTCAAGCAGATAGTCAGTATGATTTTCCCAGACAAGATAAGCTTCAGGATCAGTATTACCATCAAAAGTTTCTAATTTAAGCTTAACATCTCGTCTCTGAATAGCTTGACCATTATCAAATCTAGGACGACCAAAATTAGGAGGGGGTAAATCATCAAAGTTAGGATTTACCTCATGGTAAGCATCCTCCAAATGTGGTGTCTCATTCAGATCAACATTGCTACGGCTATCATCCCAGTTAGCACGAGTATAGAACGGCTGCTGTGGACGCTGATGGGGTCGGCCCTGCTGCTGCCGTGGGTGCTAGGTCTCAGGGCGATCCTGGTGGCCATTGAAGCCCGCTAAAGGATCGTCGTCATGCTCTCCAGGGAAAGGATTAGTAGTAGCAGATCTTAGCTGATAATGTAATTGACCAGAAGGAGGAGGGTGACCCGAATAATAGGTGTTACCTGCAGGTTGCTGATTACCTGTAGGGGGCACAGTACCCGAAGGTGGTGTAGTATCCGGGGGTGGTGGAGGCGGCTTTCCTCCAGAAGGAGGGGTAGATCCAGAAGCCTCCGCCTGTTTGGACTCCTCCCATTGCCGAGCAACTGCCTGTCTGACGACGTCAGATAACCGTAGGAGGTCCTCTTTGCGTCCGATAGCTCGACGATTTTCAGCCTCTGCTATCTCCTGTCATGTCACCAGAGTAGACTTTTGGACAACAGAGTCAATAATAAACTGCATAGCTTCAGCAGTAATGCCAGCAGGTGGGGTAGGGGAAGGGTTGGGGTCGCTATCGTTTGCCATGTTCCTACAATATCAGAAGAGCAACAAGTAAACGAAGCAAAGACCAGAAACCAAGTAATGCAAGCTCTAGTGATTCCTAAGAGTGATTCAAGTTTTAGAAATCAAAGAGCGAGAAAACAAGGCACAATATTCAAGCAATTCCCCTGGACACAGAATTTTGCAATATTGAAGACAGCAAGTAATAATCAAATTGCAAATTAAATCAGCCACAAAGTCGGATATCAAGGATAGCAAGTATAAACAAGCGGCTGACTGTGTATAGAAAAAGAGCTACAATGTGATGCTTGAATAATATGAATGTGTAAGTATCGAAAATAGCAATCACAAGGGCAATCAAGTGCACACACTCCGTCAACTATTATCTGACGGTTGCAACACGGTTCAGAGAAAGAGGGGTGTGACCAAGGCTCCAGTGTCGGCACAGCACAAAATCACACAAGTGGGGTTCTTTTGTAATGCTTAAAACCGATTAGATCATCTAACATGTAGCAAGAAAAGAATTAACAATAGAAGAGTTACTAACTCAACAAGGTAATGTATGCTAAACTTTTCTTTCTTTCTCCTCTATATATATATATATATATATATATATATATATATATATATATATATATATATATATATATATATATATATATATATATATATATATATATATATATATATATATTTTTGTTTTTTTTTTAACTTGTGCTCTCGGCTTTTTTTTTTTTTTTTTTTGGCTATGGAATAGCTGCTGTAAAGAGCTGTAGTAACCGAAATAAGGGAGAAAAAATAAAAATAAAATAAAATAACAAGCTACGATGATCTAAAAGTAAGCAAAAATAAAGAAAATAGGCAAATTAGGCTAGAAACTGAAAAAAAATTAGGGTTCTTTAGTGGTGCAAGTTCATATAATGCTTTTAATTCAAGAATCACAGTCATAGGCATGATATGTAGCAACTAGGAATAAAAGATCACAACTTGCAATCAAGAACTCCATATCTTCCAAATTATAGATCCAAACAAAGAATAACAAAAAATAAAGTGCCAATTTTTATGGGTAAATAAGAAAGATTCAATTTTTATGCAGCGGCTAAGGTGATAAAATAAGGCACAAAAAATAAATCACTCAAAGAGAAATCAAGAGAGTAAAGAACTTGCATTAACCTGAAATCCGATACCACTTGATACGTTTGGGATACCCGATCCTTCGCCTGTGGGCTTCAGATCAAGAACCACGCCGTATATTTGCTTCGATCTTGCAATGCTCTTTGATATCTCCTGATTTGGAACAATTCAAACAAGTGATTAAAATTCTGATTTAGCGACAGAATTAAACTTAGAAAATTCAGCAACTGAAAACAGAGAAATAGCGACAGAATAACAAGCGAAGAACAGCGAGGGCGAGTAGCAAGGACTGATCGCGCGGACTCGGGCACACAGGCGTCGGCCTTAGGGTGTGCGAGCAGGTAGGAGCGCGCGGGATCTCTCGCTGGGAGCGAGAGGGCTGGCGGATGGGAACGCGGGTGAGCGCACGAGAGCGCGGGAGTGAAGCGCTCGGGATCAGGCGCTGGAGAACGCGGAAGCTGGGGCGAGGTGACGCGCCTGGCTCCACGCTCGCTGGAAGCGGGGTACTCGCGAGCGATGCCAACGGCTGGGGTTCTCGGATGCGCTGCGAGGGTCTAGTAGAGATGCCGATGTTCTTCCTCGATGTCGACAAGAACAAGGTGAGGGTTTGGTGTTTTGTGAAGGCCGAAAATTATTAAGAACAAGAGCAAGATAACTTTTGGGATTGATAATCGAAGAACCCTAGATCCGTTAAGGGTTTCTTCAATTCTAATTCAATCTGATTAATTTCAAAGGTGTAACATGAATTTATAGTAAACTAATGAGAAATCTAACCAATCCTTCCTTGTAAAGGAAAGGGGTTTGGATAGATTAATTCTATCCTAAAATAGCATAAGATAAATAAATCCTAATGAGATAGAAATTTAATAACTTGGTGGTCAAGTATTATATCTAGAAGAGATATAATTAAATTCCACCTTATTTATCTAATTGCATGAAATAACAAATTAATTAAATCCGGCCCAACACAAGTGTGACTCGGCCCATGCTCTTCGACAAGACCAATGGCCCACTCGGCCGAGTGGCTTCTTGGTGATGCCGAGTTCAAGTGAATCATGGCGGGTGCAGACGAGTCTTCATGAGCTCCGTGTGTGGACGTAGGCTCACTTCTTGTGCTGGTGGTGTAACCTTGAGCCAAGTGATCCAGGGTGGCCTGAACCCTTGCTCTAAAGTTCCATGGTGACTGACAAGAAAGGCTTTAGCTGCATTTCGAATCTTCTTGGCCCTTGCACGAGTGACAGGGCCATCAAATGGAACCTTCATGTTGTCCTCAATGTCACTAGGAGTCATCGATAATTGAGCGGCATCACCAAGGCACTAAGTATCGGGGGCCATTCATGACACCCATGTTTGCGACTTGCGAGAAGGCAGTGCTAAGGTTAGAGAGGTAAAAGCATTATTATGGATAAAAACAATATGAAAGGTGATGAATCAAAGGAAGAAGGAATGTGGAAATTCAGTTTGGAAATACTCCATTTCCCCGGATCATTAGCACCACATTGCCAGAAATTGCCCACCTTTAGCCTTTTACCAATCTACTTCCTTATTGAGCTTAAATTAAAGTCCTCTTGATTATTAATGCTTTGTCACGAATGAATGTTTTTGCATAACCCTCCTTTTGTGAGTAGGTGTTGTTTTTTAATTGAAAATGCATGGATTTGTGACACTAGTACCTTTTCGATGAGGGTAATTGACTGCAGGGATATATAAGAATGTATTTAAGATGTTGAGAGTTTTGATTCCTTCCCCTGAATGACAAATAAAAGTATTGCTTGAGGACAAGCAAGCTTAAGTATGGGGTGTTTGTTGTAAGCTGAATCTGCCATGTTTTACAGTTACTTTCATATCGTTTTCTGCATACATTTCATGCATTTGGGCTAGAATAGTACAGAATCTATGTAGTTTATGTTTATTTGCCAAATTATGGAATCTACACCAGTTTCTGTTTAAATTCGCAGAATTCGAGGCAATTTACAACAGTTCTAAGAAAGGTTGGAAAAGCTTGGAAATCAGCTACAGAAGTCCAAGGTCAAAGAACGATAGAACCAGGACGAATCAAGCTGGAGCCTAGAAGTTACTCGATATCGATGAAAACTAGTCGATATCGACAAAGAATGTCCGAGCACAGGCTGATCGACTAGGAGCTGATCGAGGAAGCTGAAGCCGAAGCAACCCGACTCTGGAGCCTTTACTCGATATCGAGTAAAGTCACTTGCCTTGGTTATAAACCCAAAGTTTGTGGATAATAAAGATTATGATCAACCAAGAGATGTAATTTCCTCTGAAGATGTAGAATCCCGATTAACGTTACCAACTATATATCCAAGCACATCCAGTCACGTCGTACATAGCAGACAAATAATAATTTAATTAGCTTATATCCAATAATTTTACCCTTAAACTTTGTCAGAGTGTCATTTAAAAATAATCCTTAATTAACCCGATAAAACTTATATCATTTAATTACTTGTCCAACCCTATTTAAAATACACATACAGTATTAGGACGTGCAAACTTAATTTATGATTTCGTTTCCTAAATAATAAACAATTTCACCCGGGATCGAGGGGGCTACCTCGTAATACTGACGACGGTATGGGCAATTGCCGATTGGGCAAATAGCTTTCATTCCTAGCTAGTTGTACGTATAAAATTTGCCCAACCTCCTCTTTTATAGCAATCTTCAGTTCTTCACCCACTAAAATGTTTCTACGTGTAGGTACACACGTCTTCATCATCCTTCTCTACCATTTCATATATATCAAGAGGGAAACGTGGCAATTAATTTGGTTTTAGCATACTTTATTTGATAATCACGAGAAATAGCCCAACGTTTTAAAATTTACATATTTTATCCTTCTTATATATATTCCAATAATCTTTCCCTTTACCACTTTGAAATATTTTACCAACTTATTCTTAAGCATGTCTTAAATATCCAATAAATTTATAGTCTCTTTACTTAATCCTTGACATGCTAGCGGATCTTCCCTATATCTCAATATATTCCAAATTTGATAAAACTTCATAAAATTTTACCTTTAAACTTCATTTCTGACGTCATAATTCCTTATAAAGTGACGCCGTATAAGGAAAATACAATCGGGGGTATTTCAGAGGGAGGGAGGGAGGAGGTTTAATAAAATTAGGGTTATAATAGGATGGAGACTCCACTATTTTTTATAAAACCTAGGACACTCCTCCAATTAGAGCGAAAATTTGTGCATTCAGCACAATTTTTTTTAAAAACTATTTTCTCCCTAAAATTAGTAAAGAGAAAATTATAGGCAATATACCAAATGTTTGGGCCCTTTGCAAAAATGACATTCTCCTTCAAAATTTGCAAAAGTAACAAATAAGCCCAAATTTTGACAAAAATAACCGGTTTTCATGACTCCCTTTCACAAGTCACCATTCCTATTGAACCAAGCCCTCACCACCCCGCCCCCTTCTTCTCTCCGGCCGTTTCCCGCCCTCCGACCGTACTCATGGCCATTCGGAAAGGTCATGATTCGTGAATTCTCGACAGGTGGAAGTGAAACACAAAAAGGAAGAGTCTTGAAGTTATGATATCAGAGATAGAGATTGGAGAGATTTCCCCTTTCAATTTGGCTGATGCCTGAGTTTCACTGCGCACAAGAAAATAAAAAATGGGCGATGGTTTGTCGACGCAGCAAACCCCCGACGAACAAAGAGAAATTCAATCACAAGCAGCTTCCACGGGCTCTCTCCCGCTACTTCAAAAGACCTTCTCTTCACTCTCCGATCCCCAATCCAATACCATCCCCCGTACTGCCCTTCAGGTACTACTTCCCACAATTTGGGATCTTTTATCGAAAATTCGTCTTCATGTAGCTTTGCCATCAAATCCTAAAGTTTAGTAGAATTGGGCATTTCGTGATCGATGATGATTTTTGAAGTTTGATTTCTGTTTCAGCAATGCTTCAGTCGCAACTATAGAAATATAAGATGCGAAGGGGGAATTTGCCTACCTAATGGATTCCCAGAATTACTGGGTAAATTGGGTGCCAACATTTGTGAATTTTTATTCTTACATGAAAAAGAACAAGTTAGTTGGGTTGAATTTGTTAGAGGATATGTCAAGTGTTGTGAGAGGATGTCTGGATCTTCCTTGTTGAACACATTGTTCAGGGCGATTGCCTTATCAGTTGAGAAAGTTGGGATTCCTTTGAAGCTGCAGTTTGATTCCGATGATGCTGAGTGCAAACCGAGTGGATCGTTTTCTCCCAAGGAGTTGGGAATGATTTTCTGGGTTTGTTTGGTTATGACATTGAGCTGAAGAGGTTGGAGCCAGAGTCAGGAACAGGAGGAGCCAATCCTTCCTGATGTCAGTCATCTGGCGACGTTGGTTGTTATTTCTAGTGTTGAGACTAGTGAAGAGTTTGATGCTTGAGATTGTGATTTGTGGAACTTGACAGTTAAACTTAGTGCCGGGAAGATTCACATCTGGGCTTTGCAGGATGGCAAAGGGGTTTCAACTTCTTCAGGTAGTCACTCGTCAACTTTGTCGGCGAGAAGACATGATCAGTTTTCATAGGCCAATTTGATATGATTTAAGTCAAATGGTCCATCTGTTAGTTCTAGCTAAACCAAGTCAGTATTATTTCTATCTCACTTGATCTCTTGATTTCATTTCTTACATTTTCATGAAGCTTGGACTTGTGTTGTTCTTTAATGGTTTGATTTGAATTTTTCTCAAGAGGCATCCTTGAATCAGAGTTATATTGTTTTATTATATTTACAGAGTATGATGATGATGATAATGATGATGATGATGATTGTTAATCATGCATTTATATGATTCTAAAGAGTGACTCCTTTTGATAGAGTGTACATTTTTGCTCAACCATATTTACTATGGATAAATAACTCTGTCATGAGACTACATTTCAGCAATTAATCCACGAGGAGATTGGATTTTGTAAACAAAGAAGTTTTGGACCTTTATTTGATCATGGATGTTCTTTTCTGCAATATTTTTTCTTCCACCAGCTGCCATAGACATTGAGAAATATCTTCTGTTTGTGGGTATAACTGTAAATCTAGCTCGTTAGGATGCCTAATCCATCCTTTTATGCCACCCTTTCTTATTTGGTAGAAAATGAATTCAGACATTGAAAAAGTACACGAAAAACATTACTGGAATGAAAGTTCCTGAGATAGACGAGATCCGGAAGGGGTTAATTCTACATTGGCTAAGACATCGTTGTCACTGGCTAGATAATAGTATTTACTGTCTAGTAAGCATACATCGCAATGGGTTATACTTGTACATCGTTGTAAAATTGTTTCTATGTGTTGAAGTATGTTGTGATTGAAACCATTAATGTTACACTGGATGATGTCATTTGAGAGTAATACGAGTTTGTTTCTAGGGTTGTCATATGTGTATTACATAAGTGTTTGGTTTACTTGTTAATAAACAGTTGAACTTTAACCAACCCCTTTTTTCGATTAGACGTGGCGGCTCATCAACTGCTCATCCAGAGATTGACAGGAGGAAAACTGCTTTTATCTTACAAGAAGAAAGAAGGGGCATCGAGAGAATAGTATTTGCTGGCTAGTAAGCATAGATCGCAAATATTCGGGATTCGCATCCGACAGGATTGTATTGGTTAAGAACTTTAGTACTTCTTAGTGTTTGGTTTAGGTCTTAATTGTTTAATCGTTTCCACCTTTTAGAGGACTTGTGTTTGATTTTATCATCTTGAGAGATCCAGCAGGGGTTACTTCTACATTGGCTAAGACATCATTGTCACTGGCTAGATAATAGTATTTACTGGCTAGTAAGCATACATCGCAATGGGTTATACTTATACATCGTTGTAAATTTCTTTCTATGTGTTGAAGTTATATGTTGTGATTAAAACCATTAATGTTACATTGGACGATGTCATTTGAGAGTAATGTAGGTTTGTTTCTAGGAACAGTTATGTACATTCAAAACCACCAAAACCCCAAAGTGTCAGTAAGTTAGAAGCAAACTAACAAAATACTACATTCGACTACGCAAAAGAAGATTTATCCCACTAGACATCGATTTCTTCACCTTACCATCACACGCTTGCTTATGTCCTCCGAGTCTTCGACGCTTCCAACGAAGGAACTATCCTCGAGATGGGTACATGCTTGTCTCCATTATCTTGCTCCTGACGGACCCAAACGACATGCTCTCCTCTATGAGCATTGCCCCCTCCTCCATGTCCACGTCGACAGCTTTACCTTTCATCTCCGGAGCAACGATTGTCGGTTCTGCCCAGGTTTTCTGGTTTATCTTGCCAGTTGTGTGAATTTCCGTGCCAGCTAAATTGTTATTTTTGCCATCCAAATGGTTATCCATGACATACTCCAAATTGAGATCAAGATACGATGTACACCCAACTTTAGTTTGAAATAATTTTTTTCATAAACATATATAAAGTGGGTGTTTATAGATAGATAAAATTAAATTAAGTTCAAAAATAAATTTATTTTTTTATTTTAAAAAATAAAAATGGCTGAAAATTAGTTTAAAACAATTAAAACTTAAGTTTTGCCACTTGTCACCATCCCATTTGCCCTCTCTCCCCACAAATCTTTTTGTTTTTTTTTTTTTGCCAAGTGACCTGCTACTAGGTGAGGAAAATTTGCAAAACTAACATTTTGACACTCCCTTGCAATTTATACACCCCATTGACATTTTTGCAAAGTTGGTATTTTTTTGGTATATTAGTGCAAATCATCCCACTATATAAAAAAAAAAGCACATAAATTTTTTCTCTTGGTTTTTCTTTCAAGTTGAGGAAATAAGCTTATCCTGAACCCCCAAAATTCGGTAATGTTTCAAGGTAATGTTGGAACTCGTATCCTACACACCCCATAGGAATGAAAGCGGAACCATTCCCAATGGTTTCCATGATTTTTGTAGTCTTTTCCAATTGTTCTCTGTAACACCCCCTTTTATGATCCAAAGGAATGCCACAGCGCCAGTGATTACGCGGACTTTAATGTCTTTGTAACCACCTTAGGCTTATAGGGACATGCAACCATGCTCCCATAAACAAGATGATAATAAAAGATTTGCAACGGAAGACTTATATTTAATAACTAAATAAATAAATAATTACATAAAATAAAACCAAATAAAACAACACTCGCAAATGATCCTTTAAAGAATATTCAAGAATGGTCAACACCTTTATCAACCGACCTCAACAGGGTACTCAAAACACTTTAAAGATGATTCCGACTTTGGTTCCAACCTTCGACCTCGTAGCACCTAACCTGCGAAAATAGGTCTGGCGTCCGAATGTGATGAAGGACACCAGCCATCCAAACAAAGGACGGTTAGTTCGCGAGAACTAGCAAATGACGGCTCGAAAACTGGGACTTCTCTGGACTCCAACTCAGTGACCATAATACGGTATGAATCTAAACCCATATGTGATTATTGAGAATATTTATGCGAAGGCTAAACATTTTAAGATGACTCCTGAGACACGGATAATCCAGAAGGATTGAGTAACAAAAGATGCGAGTGACGAACACTCTTAGGAACCATACTCCGAGTACGAATGGAATATGAGACAAAGCTAATTGTAATCACCGTGAAAACACTTTTCAAAACATTACTTACCACATTACTATACTAGTCAAACAAGGGAGATACTTTATTATATTAAATTAAATGTTTTATCATAACCTTACAAGACACTTCTAGTAAACAATGGCACACTCCTCCATGGAAGTGTAAGGGACACTTCTAGTAAACCAACAATGGCACACTCCTCCATGGAAGTGTAAGGGTTTCATGAAACTTTAAAACCGAGAGCGCTATGTCTCGTATCACTTACATAAGACGCTAGATCTTGATGAGAACGCAATGTCTCATATCACTTACATAAGACGTTATGTCTTGATGAAAGCGCCATGTCTCATATCACCACCTATCTTACTTAACATGGGCTCAAACAAAACTTGGTATCCTACTACTAGGTTCACATGACTTTGCATTGATTGATACGTTTTACTTTGATTGATCTTGATTTAATTTAGTTCCAATCGTCACACACAATCTTCACATTGTTAACTATTTTATTAAGACACCCTAGGTGATCACACAACACAAAATAACCCATATATAGGTAACATGGATGCCAAATGAAATGAAAGCAAATAAAATAAAGGATGGAAACATCAAAGAAAAGGCATGTTCCATACTTAACCAATTAGCATGAAAGAACAATAATAAATCATGCTTTAAATAAATGGTGGGTAACTATATTATTATCTTATTGTAAGGTCACCCAATTATACTTGCCAAATTCAAACGGCAGGTTAAATAAATCACACAAGCAGATGAATTGCAATTTATTTGTAATTAATTTGGCAAGCATTTCAAAGAAAGAAAAAAACTAGACACGAAAGCACCGAAATGAGCGGAAAGGCTCGGAAAGCCACTTGCCTTGGTCCGAAGTTGCAAGCTTTGACTTAAGTGGTTGGTTGGACTCGAATTCCCTCGTCTGAGCGTGAGGGTTGACGGTTCTTTGCGATCTAACGGAATTGAAAGCGATTTATGCCCAAATAAAAGTATGGGTTAGAATCTGAAATTTTGAAAACCGAAAAAGGGCATATTTTAACGAAATAAAAACTTATGGGGGTTTGGTGTAAATAGTTCACCTCCTTCCTCCTCCCGTCACTGCTACTACGTTCACACAGCAGCTCCTCAACTGGCTATGGTGGCTCGGCGGCGGTGGCTTGGCACGGTACGGAAACTTCGACAGAGGCGATGGTGGCTCCGGCTGAGGAGGGTGGTGGTTCCGGCAGCGGCGACGAGCTCTCCAGGCGGCTCCGGCGACGGAGAGGTTCAAAGTGGATTTGGGGTTTTCGAATTTGGGATACTTTTATGAATGTTTTGTGAGGGGAAACGTTCCTGGAAGGGTTTAGAACACAATGGGATAGGCTAGAAGCTCTGATTTCTTCTCTACGAGATGAATTTCGGAGAACACCGAACCCTATATTTATAGTCGATGTCATACGAAGCCGAATTGGATCGAATCGAATCTCAGAAACTAACCCTAAATCTATATAAAAGCTATCTAGTTGATCAATTGAATAAAATCTATCATATTTTGGCCGATTTAGATAAAACTTCGATTTTGGGGATAAGTCCGTTTGACTTCGTTTGGATTCGAAATCACAAATTGGTTGAAAGATTTAGATATAATAAAACCTGGGTAACATTCTAGAAGCAAAAACGTTAAGATTCGTGCGAGATTTGAGGGAGTGAAATTCTATGAGGTTCAACAGTAGGTCGAGAGGCGCAAAGGAAGAAGAAGGGTTCAGCCATCCGGTTCATGCCATTTGTTTTAATGGGTCCGGTTCACTTGGACCGAATGTAAATAGAAAACCCTTTGATGCAAATCCTTTTCCCTCTTTATAAATACATCTATAAATTTATTTACTAAAATTTTACACAAAGTAAATAATAAGAATAATAACACATTTAATTTAACCATATTTTTCTAAAATCTTATATTACTTTACGTAAGAAGTTATAATTCTAAATCCTTCTCTTTATTTTAAAGAAAAAAATATACTACTTCGTCTTGAAATAATATAACTTAAAAACTAACTTATTTATGAGGAAGTAAACTAAAATGTCAAAAAAAAAAACTTTATATACATTTCATTCAAAGACTTTTTTTTTTCTAAATTGAAAATACGAGAACTTTTATAGAAAAAAAATATTTACTTAAATCGAAATTCCCAAAAATACTTTGGGGTATTTCATTCTCCGGCTCACTTCGGTCATTGATATAAGACCAATTTGCACCAATATACCAAAAAATAAGTGAAGTTTGCAAAAATAAACACAGGAGAATAATTTGCATGAGAATGACAAATATGTCATTTTTGCAAAAAAATTGGGCACTTTCATAACCGGTTGGAGGTAACCTAGGGGGAAAGAGAGAAGGAGAGAGAGAGACCCACTTTAATGTTTTTAAACTATTTTTTAGCCATTTTTATTTGTTAAAATTAAAAAATAAATTTATTTTTGAACTTTATTTCATTTTATCTATCTATAAACACCCACTTTATACATGTTTATGAAAAAAAAATTGAAGTAAACTTTGGTCTGCATTGTATCTTGATATCAATTTGGAGTATGGCATGGATAACCATTTAGATGGAAAAAACAATAATTCAGTTGACACATAAATTCACACAACTGGCAAGATAAACAAGAAAACCTGGGCAGAACCGACAGTCGTTACTCCGGAGATGAAATTAGGTAAAGTTGTCGACGTGGACATGGAGGAGGGGCCAATGCTCATAGAGGAGATCGAGCATACTGTTTGGGTCCGTCAGGAGCAAGATAATGGAGACAAGCAGGTACCCGTCTCAGGGAGAGTTTCTTCACCTGAAGCGTCGGAGGACATAAGCATGCGTGGCGTGGCAAGGTGAAGAAGTCCCCAAAGCTTGTTACAAAGTAAAAAGAAATACTAACTATGTGTTGAAACACAAAAAAATTCCATAAAACCCTATACATGGTTTTTTTTATGACGAGGAACCCACCTTCGGTAGCACACCGCGAGCACGTGACCAGCCTACAAAAGCCGCGTACCAGGTAAACCGGCTTGCGCCAACCGGCTTGACTTAGTGGTAGAGAGCAAGGTAAACCTTGGGTTTTTTCACCTAAGGAAAGAGGCGGAGATAGGGATCGAACCCGGGACCTCCTTACTCCTCCCCTTTCTCCATACCACTAGGCCACCCCGACTGGGGCCCTCTACATGGTTTCGCTTGGCCTAAAAAAAAGTTGGGATTTACGCTTATTAGCTAGTAACTACGTACTATTGCCTAGCAAGTGACCACGATCTTTTAGCCAATATAAGAATAACCCCTTCCGGATCTTGTCTACCTCAGAAACTTCCCTCCTCAAGGATAACTAGGATAGACGACATTCTTTGAGTTGTCGAAGGTTGGGTTTTTGTTATTTTGCATATATGTACGTAAGTTATAGTATGTGATTCTATTTTGGTTGCCTGAGATGCGAACCCTAAATATATGCGATTTACGCTTACTAGCCAGTAACTCTTGTTGTCTAGCCAATAAAACCGATGTCTCAGCCAATGGAAGACTAAGCCCTGTCAAATATTATTAATGTCCGAAACTTCCCACAACATTTATATAAACAAAGAAATGAGTAAGTGAAATACCCCAAAGTACTTTTGGGTATTTCTGTAAATATAAAAATAATAATAAATGTGAAAATTTTTGAAAGAAAAGAATTTGTAAAATTCTTTATGAAATATATACCTTATTATTTGGTTCTTAGTAATTAGAACATAAAATTTGGTTGACATTATTATTTTAACTAAAATAAACATTATTATTGTCATTGTTATTAGTAGTTTAATTACTTTTCTAAATAATGATGGGAGTTCATTATTTTTAAAAGGTGTTTTATGTAAATTATTTCAATACTCAATGTTATATCATTTTTGCACAAAATAAGTATGATTTATGTCCTAACTTATTCTATATATTTAACATATCTTATAACTAAAATGTTATAATGAATTGATGATCTTAATAATATTAGTTATAGATTTTAAAAGTTGTCTCTAGTAAACAATTACGTTATGAAATCTAATTTGAAATAATTATTTTAAAGACACTCATCATAAGTCATTTATTTATTTGATTATTTATTTATTTATTTGTAAAGGATATATATGTGTTTGTCGGATTTTATCTTTTATAATATTTATTTATTTTTCAAAATTAAATAAACAGCCTTATATACAAATCAAAGCAAACCAAATTTTTGTTGAACCGGTTTAGCCAAACCGAATAACAACAAAAAAGGGATCTGGTTCAATTGAACCGCTTCTTCCTCTTTCATGTTGTTTCTTTCCCGTTAGACGCATGAGATGGGAGCTCCAATGGTAATTTTAATGTTTGGGTGTTTCACCTTCTAAACGTCTTCATTAAATTATAATCAATACCACCTTATCTAAAACGTGGATTAAACTTTAATCAATGGTTGAATCCATCCCCAATTCCGTCCATATTCACATACCCTTATTCTGAAAGCTCATCCAATTGACGTGGTAGATAAGCTTGAAAGACCAAATTGATTATAAAAATTGAATCCCGTCATCAATAGGAATTCAATGACACCTTTAATTCTCGATTACGTTCACATTTCAAGCTCGGACTATAAAAATCCTCTTTGACGTTTGGACTCAATCCGCCATTGTTAGTGGAAATCCAAGCTTCTAACCTACTGTCTTACGCTCTAAACACATCTAGCAACAATTCCTTTCACAGAATTTTCTCAAAATCACCCCGATTTCGAAACCCCCAATTTTGGAATTTCGTCACACCACCTACCTGCTCCGCCACCGTTCGCCACAAGCAACCGCAGACAGCCTCACCTCGCCACCCTCTCCGGAACCACCCCAGTCGCCGTGCCACCATCTGTTACACCCCCTCCTGTAAACGAGGGAATGTTCCAGCGCCAATGGTTACTCGGACTTTAAGGCCTTTGTAACCACCTTAGGCTTATAGGGACATGTCACTATGCTCCAATAAACAAGATGATAACTAAATAAAATACAAACAGCGGAAGACTTAAAATATAATAAATCTTTTTATTAAACTTAGGATTCAAATTACAATATTTGATACATCAAAATATTACAGCGAAAGACTTAAAAAAAAACATTTACCAGTTATACAATATTTTCTTCAAATCTTGAAAACTTAAAATGTCGTCTCAAACTTCTTCAACTTCTCTTCAAAGACTCGATCTAAACCTGCGATCCGGAGGCTGATGTATTGTTTGGAGACAATTAACCCCTAGCCGTCCAAACAAAGGATGGTTAGTTCGTGAGAACTAGCAAGTGACAGCTCGAAAACTAGGACTACTTTGGACTCAAACTCAGTGACCATAATAAGGTATGAATTGAATCCAAATGAGATTATTGCTGATGAGAATATTTTATGTAGGTTGTATATTTGTTGACTCAACTTCTGTGACACAGATAACCCCGAAGGGCTTAATAAGAAAGTGATGTAGGTGACAAGAACCTAAGGAACCATACCTCGATTACGGATGGGATATGATATAGCATTAGAAATGCGTTTGTGATCACCATGAAAATATTTTTCTTATTAAGTTCGGACTCTATATCGGATTATGAGGTACTCCACGTGGCCTAAATCGGACCCGCTAGTAGTTACCCAGACGTTAGGGAGAGCCTACTATTAGGAGTGGGAAGAGAGTTGACTTCGTGTCCCCCGATATCAAGACTAAACAAAAAAAATATGGCCAAACGAATAATATTATTCACTCACTATCTCATATTTCATAATTTATATATAAATATATTTTAACACATCACACAGATATTATATATGACCTGCTCACTTTTATTTTAACATTAACTATATTATACCGGTCGAGTCTGGATAGGACGTCCGACCTACCTACGATTTCGTAGTCAGATTTCATCTCAAATGTTGTATCTCAAGAATGTTAGTTTCATGAAACTGTTTCGGTTTAAGACACAACATGGTCTTAACCCATTCAATCCAAACTCAACTCAGTAGTTAACCCAAAGTTGAGACACCGCCCAATTCCCATTCGGTTGGTCCCTGTATCTTCATTTATCTTAATTCAATTGAGTTTCACATCTCACAAAAAGATAATATGCTCCATACCTACTTATTTTGCATGAAAGGATGAAGTATAAATCATGCATTTTATAAAGTGGGTATCTACGCTATTATTTTACGACAAGGTCAAATAATAACATTACCCAATTACATGCCAAGTCCAAAATAATGGGTGAATAAATTACACAAAGCAAGTGATTTGTAATTTATTTTAATCGATTTGGCATGCATGTCAAGACAAGAAAACAACAAGATGTGAAGGCACGCAGATGAGCATAAAAGGCTTGGAATGTCACTTGCCTTTTTCGCCTTGTTGGATTTCGATACCAATTATGGACTTCAAAGACTTAATGACGGAATTGAATAAATTAGCAGCGGACCTACATGCATAAATTAGGAGGATGAAAAAGAATTTACTAATTGGTATATTGACTTATTAATTCGGAATAAAAATCGAATTAATTATCAAGTTTGGGATTATACCAATTTGATCTTCTTAGAGACCTTCGTGCAATGGGTGTGTCGGAACTTGAGATTACCGCTGCGAGTTTTTAAGAATGAACGTGGTTAAAATACGTTCTAAAACCCTAGGATAATTTTTATAATTTTAGAAACTGAAATATGGCATAATTTGCAAGGATAGAAAATATAGGAAGTTTTATGTGATTTCGTCTTCTTCCTCCTTGTTCCCGTTGCTACCGCCTGTACACGCTACACAAACACAATATAGACACCCTCCTCACCTACGACGATGGTGGCACGACGGCGGTGGCTTGACACGACTCTTGGGTGGAACCGGAGAGGGTAGCAAGGCGAGGCCGTCTGCGGTTGCTGGTGGCGAACGGCGGCGGAGGTGGTAGTTGGTGCGACGAAATTCCAAAATTGGGGGTTTCGAAATCGGGGTGATTTCGAGAAAATTCTATGAAAGGAAATGTTGCTAGATGTGTTTAGAGCGTATGACTCAATGATAGGCTTAAATGAGTTTGTTATGATATGAAATTATCTTATTGAGATTTGTATTTGTCTTTAACTTACAGCCCAAGATCATAGGGCTATATATTTCAATATGTATGTTGTATATCGTTAACAGAAAGTAAAATCAGTTTTGAAATCTTATATGGGATCAGAGCGGTTAGCCTAACGGTTCGTGTCGATCCTGGTCTGGGTTACCCAGTTGTCCAAGTCTCAACTAGATGGTCATTTCTAGTTGGACTTGCGGGGGCGTGTTAGAGATGTGAATGTGATCAAAAAGTATCCCACATCGAAAAGTTGAAAATATCAAACCCTAGTATATGAGTCGGTGGGCTACTCCTTCTACTCCCAATTGGTTTTAGAATGGAACCTTACTCGACTTGTGTGCTAGGCTACTAGCGTATGTGCGCTCGTGCACACAACCCCCAGTTATCTGTCCGAGTCGGACTTTGATGTGGTTCCAGATGATGAGCCATTAATGAAGGTGTGGTCGTGCGGTTCGAAAGGTAGACCGCGGTATGAAAGGCGTTTTCCCAAAACTGGAAGGGGAGAGATGCATGAGATAAGGGACCCTTCACTTTGGCTTACAACTCTGCAAGTCTCCCAATCATGAGCTAATCGCCTATTCGGATGTTGGTTGGATGTCAGATCCCTCGGACCTACACTCCCAGCATGGCTTCGCCATATTCTATGGTGGTAATCTTATTAGTTGGGCCTCCAAGAAACAACGTGTCGTCGTGCGATATAGCGCCGAATCTGAATATCGTGACATTGCATTTGCTACCACCGAGCTCATTTGGCTTCAACAATTACTGACTGGAATTCGAGCTCCTCTCCAATCCCCGCCGAATTCATGACAACTTATCTGCAACGCTCTTTGGTACCAATCTAGTGGTTACTGTTCGCACCAAACACATTCAAATGGACTATTTCTTCGTAAGAGAGAAAGTCGAGGTTGGGGAACTCCTAGTGTGCCATGTTCGAGCTAGGCAGCAGTGTGCAGACATCTTCACAAAACCTTTAACCGGCCATGTATTTGTCAAAATGCGCTCTAATCTTCACGTCTTTGCCCTACCTTTAGATTGCCGGGGGGTATTGGATAGGATTAAATGAGTTTGTTATGATATGAAATTATATTATTGAGATTTGTATTTATCTTTAACTTACAACACAAGATCATAGGGCTATATATTTCAATCTGTAAGTTATATATCATTAATAGAAAGTAAAATCAGTTTTGAAATCTTATAAAGACAGTAGGTTAGAAGCTTGGATTTCCACAAACAATGGCGGATTGATTCCAAATGTCGAAGAGGGTTTTTATAGTCCGGGCTTGTAATGTGAACGTAATCGAGAATTAATTCTCGATTACGTTCACACGTGCCCTCTGTAGAAGTCCTTCTTGTTCCTACGGAAGGGGTGATCAATCTCTAAAAACTTCCAATGACAATCGAACCAACAAGCCTTCCTACCATTTTGAAGGCGAAAAGCATAAGACCCTGATTCCATACAAATCAACCAAGCCAAATGTCCTGCAGTGCTCCATCCAGACAACATAGCATATGCAGGGAAATCACTGATAGTCCAAAGTAAAGCTGCACGCACAAGAAAGTTTTCCCTCCTCGGGGCATCGTAGGTGATGACACCGACATCCCACAACTGCATCAACTCGTCAATAAGAGGTTGGAGGCAAATATCAATCAACTTCTTTGGGTTTCGAGGACCTGGCACTATCAACGACATGAACATGTGCTCGTTTCTCATACACAAATGTGGTGGAAGATTGTAAGGAGTGACAATCACTGGCCAACATGAATAATTCTGACCGAATTTGTTGAAAGTAGCAAAACCATCCGTGCATAAACCCAAACGAACATTGCGAGGCTCACAAGCAAAATCAGGATACTTCGTGTCCAACCTCCTCCATGCATCTCCATCTGAAGGATGGCACATCATTCCCTCATTTGTTACATGTTCTGCATGCCAAGTCATGTTGCTGGGCAGAAGCATATAGTCTCTCTAGCCTCGGAATTAGAGGCAAGTGGAATAAAACTTTATGTGGCTTGCGCTTCCCTAAAGCACCCACGACATATCTTGCATGACCACAGAACTTACATGAATCTTCATTGACATCATTCTTCCAATACAACATACAACCGTTGGGACACATGGCTATTCTTTCTACCAGTAGACCCAAATTTCGGACTATCTTCTCAGTTTCATAGTAACTGGTGGGAATCTTGTGGGCATCAGGCAACACTTCATCATACAATTGCACGAACCCATTGAAGAGGCTTTGAGGAACATTATATTCACACTTCAAGCTCATAAGTCGGCTCACAAAGGACAACTGTGTATGTGTAGTACACCCAGGAAACACAGGTTCATCAGCTGCTCTTAGCACATCTTCAAACCGCGTGGACAAGAGATTAATATCCTCCTCGACTGCTACCGGATCTTCGCTCATTCCATCGACCTCATTAACTTCAGCTGGTTGGAATTCAACATCAACTCCATTATTCGGAACACCATCGACATTATAAGGGCTAAACCATGTAGGAGGAACAAAGTTTGGCCCAGCAACATCGAACACCATCCTCTGTTTTGCAGTTAACTGATCATACATAGTCCACTGGTTGCCCCTTACCATTTGCTCATGGTTTGGATGTGCAATAGATTCGCCATGTGCCGTGCAACGATAATAACCATACATAAACCCAAGGCGGTATAAATGCTCCTTCACATCATCTACTTTCTCGAAATAACAATTCTCACATCTCCGACATGGACATTTTACCTTACCTTCATCAACATAATAAGTTTGAGCACAAGCAAAATTTATAAACTTATCCACCCCTTGAAAGTATTCGGGCTTTAATCCTCTACGATTCTCCAAGTACATATCATACATCCATGTAAGATCGTCCATATTTTATCAAATTCGATCAATCTGTATAGTAGATATATAATAGCGCACATTACGTACTATTTAAATAAATTGAATATTCCTAAATATAATTCTTAATTAATAAAAATCCCATTACTAAATTTCTAAATAATTACAAATATTATTGAATAAAATTTAAATACTTGAGCATATAGTGTGATACGGGGTTAGCCGTAGATGGTCCCGCATCATAGTGTCAACTTACAACCAATTTTTAAAACTACATCACATATATTTGTACATATAAACATTGTCAAACACATATTCTTCCAAAACCCCCAAAATGTTTTTCAAAAAAAAAAATACCAACCATTACCGAAACATATAATTATAATATAACCATTTCTACTCTTCTACCTCTATATATAATCTTATATACATACTACTTTCCTTTTTCTAATTAAAATAAATAGGAATAATAAAAATATATATGTAAATATATGTAAAACAAATGAAAACTTACCTCTGTGTCCGTACACAAGGCAATTAGGAGTGGTCTGATCGATGAGAGCTTCTCAAATGGCCAACATGTCCAAGCTAGAAGACAACACAGGTGGGCCGACCCCATTTAATGCATCCAACCATAAAGCAGGTGAAGTACAAAATCACTTTAATGACCTCATCCATAATAGCAACGGAATTTAACCAAGGATTCAATCGTCGCTAAATAACCACTTCATTCTATGGGCTAATAAGCTAATATATTGGGCTTTCATGTACTAGCTTCTAATGGGCCGAGCCCAGAAATTCAATTGGGAGACCCGGATTCAGCCACGGATCGGGATTATGTCATATCGGATCATAGCCCAAGCATGATAATATCCGGCCCGCCTACAACTACTGAGCCAAGGCCCACTCACCCATGTTCAACTCATTTGATTTCCGATGACGAATAGTCACGGATTTAGCCACGACTATGGGTTGTGGCCAGATCAGCGTCGAAAACAGCCACGATAATTCTATTCGTGGCTGTGGTCGTGGCTATTTACTAACACTGACACAAATCGAGCCACGAAATCAGCTACGGATATCTGGTTCGTTGCTATTAGCCATGAATGTTCTGACATGTCATACCTGGATGAGTATCAGCCACGAATATAGCCACGGTCAGGAATAGCCATGGCCAATTTCATCGCTAGTTGACACGAAGATAGGGTCGCCTATAATCCGTGGCTAACCATCTGTAGCTATTTCCTGTTTTTTGTAAGCTTATCTACCACGTCAATTGGATGAGGTGGTATTGATTAGAATTTAATGGAGACGTTTTGAAGGTGAAACGCCTAAACATTAAAATTACCATTGGAGCTCCCATCTCCTGCGTCTAATGGGAAAGAAACAACGTGAAAGAAGAAGAAGCGGTTCAATTGAACCGGATCCCTTTTTTTGTTGTTATTCGGTTCGGCTAAACCGGTTCAACAAAAAGTTGGTTTGCTTAGATTTGTATATAACTATATAAGGATATTTATTTAATTTTGAAAAATAAATAAATACTATAAAAGATAAAATCCGACAAACAAATATATATCCTTTACAAATAAATAAATAAATGACTTATGAGTGTCTTTAAAATAATTATTTCAAATTAGATTTCATAATGTAATTGTTTACTAGAGACAACTTTCAAAATCTATAATTAATGTTATTAAGATCATCAATTCATTATAATATTTTAGTTATAAGATGTGTTAAATATATAGAATAAGTTAGGACATAAATCCTACTTATTTTGTGCAAAAATGATATTGCATTGAGTATTGAAATAATTTAAGTAAAACACCTTTTAAAAATAATGAACTCCCATCACTATTTATAAAAGTAATTATACTACTAATAACAATGACAATAATAATATTTATTTTAGTTAAAATAATAATGTCAACCAAATTTTATGTTCTAATTACTAAGAACAAAATAATAAGGTATATATTTCATAAAGCATTTTACAAATTCTTTTATTTCAAAAATTTTCACATTTATTATTACTTTTATATTTACAGAAGTACCCAAAAATACTTTGGGGTATTTCATATCCCCACCGTTAAAAATAAGTTTTGACCCAAAACTTGAATAAGGAGAAGAATGTACCGAGGTTAGGATGTTTTCCTCGGATCGAAAGAAGAGATTGACTTTATATATGAGTAGGAATGAATCTCTTTGGGTAATACATGGAAGAATCAACAAGGAGCATACTTTGATCTACTTACGATTCGAATTAAATGAGACGACAAGCTACATCCACAATAACTAGTCGCCTTCCGAACTCATCAGTGATAAAAAATTTTAGGTACCACATTTATTTTGAAGATCATTTTTCCTTTAACATATATAACATAGCAACCATTATTTAGAGAGCATTTAATGTTAGCATGATTTGATCGAGGTTAGTCATTCATGTCACCCGATGAGCGTGGGTACCTAGTTTGTCATTGGCTTTTGTCTCAGCCCCATTCGATTCCCTTTTCCAGGTTATCAAATGGCTCGGGTGGCTTTGAAGGCAACCACTTTGATAGACTGGCAAACCCTATTCGGATGTGATGAATGATGGATCTTGCCTTCTGGTTCATCAACTTGAGCATTGTCTGGTTCTCGAGCATTTTCATTCTTATATTTTTATTAGAATTTTTGTAAGAAATTATGGTTGAAAATATACCCCTTAAGTGTTTGCCTCACCGAGAGTTCGGTTCCACGATCATAGAAAATCTATAGGATATGCAAGTAAGTTGTACATGATCGCGTCGGCTTCACTGCGGACCAGGTCTTAAGCCATCTTCATTCCCTGTGTACTGGGATACAAGAACTCTCTTCTTTTCTCTATCCTGAGAGCTGGCACAAAGTAATGATTGGTAATAGTCTCCTTAAAGGTGTCCCATGTAGGGTTTGAATTCCAGGCAAGCCTGGCAGCTTCCCACCACTGTCCAACTTCTCCTTTCAAGTAAAGAGTGGTTATGTGCACTTTGTTTTCGTCCGTACATATAACACCTCTGAATACCTTCTCCAGGTGAGTAAGCCACTGCACCACTCGATAGGTTTAAAGACCGAAAAATTTCAAACTATTATTTTACTTAAATAATTATTATATTTGATTCGATACGAGAAGTTTCGAAAATAGCTGTCCTCGAGCAATTTACTTTATTTAAAATCATTCAAAGTAAATTCCGGCATAATTCTAAATTAGATCTTCTGACGAATTTTATTCCACTTTTATGCTCTGAGGTTGGGGAAAAATTACTTATTAAAAGTTTATTAATTTATTTCGGTATCGAGAATTCGATTTAAAATTTAAATGAGTCGGAATTGGGTCGAGTGAGCGAGTTGAGAGGTTTAGACTCCGGGTATTTTGAATTTTGACTTTGGGACCACAATTTGTTTTTTTTTTCTCTCCTTGTTTTTCTGGTCCACATGTCTTTATCACCTTTCCCTCTGGTTCTTTTAGGAGCAAGCAGCTCTAATTTCTACTCTTCTTCATTGTCGATCAGACCAGCCCAATTCAGCATCCTTGTGCCTCTACAAATGGAAAACAAACAAATCTCCTCTGCCCTCTTGCTGCAACCGATCAAACCCCTACCACCCATCTTTCATCATTGTAGCTCTGAAGATCCAATCCTACGGGTAACACTCCCTCCTTCCCCTCTTTTTCCTCTCTAATGTTGTCGATGGACCAGCACCTCCAATCCCTCCCAGTTCTCCAGAGCACCACCATCACAAGCCACGACCCCCCCCCCTCTCTTCATCTCCAGTCCTTCATTCCGCCGCCAAGCACCACAACCCCATCGCCGCCCTATTTTTTTGACAAAACTGAGGCCAAGCTTCATGAGCCGAGCAACCACCTCAGAACGCGTCTGAGCACCACTGAGCACCGGCTGATCCCCGTCGAGCGCCATTGAGCCCCAGCACCACCTCCCACTCCCAGCCGACGGCATTACTCCCCCCCCCCCCCCCCCCACCCCTGATTTTCGGATTTAATCATGTTAAGCCCTTGATTCTCCGTTTTCCAACTCCAAATCGCGTAAAAGTGGACCTTTAACCTTCCTTTCATCGTCCCAGGCCAAGAAAAACTTGAATCCACCTCCGACGGGGCCGAATCGTACCCTTTTCCGGCGAAGCCCTTCAAATCTCAGTGAGATTATTTCGCTTTCTTTATAGGTCGGTTTGGGTTCAGGGGTGAGCGAGGGTGGTCAGGGGCAAGCGCGGGCGGCCGTATATGGTGAGGCCGCCACCGGCGAGGCCTTTCTTCTTCCTCATTTCTTCAATTGACCAGGGAACCTGGCAGGGGGAAGAAGAAGTTGTTGAACCGGGTCTTCCCTTTTGTTTTCTATATTTTTTTGGTTCGGTTCTCCTTTTTTTTTTTCGGTTTGGGTCGGTTCAGGGAGCAGGGTTTGGTTTTGGAGTCGGGTCTATGAGTCGGGTTGGGTCTCCTTTGGGTTTCGGCCAGATTTGGATCCGGGTTTGGGGGTTATAGTCTGGGCCTGTTGGGTTGGTTACAATTGTCAAAGTTATATATTGATTTATGTTAAGTATGTTGTTGTTATGATAATATGTAAGTTTTATGCTAAGTTGCGCTTTATATACTTAATGTTATATATTATTTCTGATTTGCGAAAAAATATATAATCCTGGAATTACATATATTCGTATGGAAAATAACATTATTTGGAAATTGTGTTTTGTGAGGTTTTAAATTGTGATTTTTGGAAATTTGAAATGTATTATGGGCTTTGATTTATAAATATGGTTGTGAAAATAATTGTTTTGAAAGTAATAGAATTGTTTCGGTGATTTAATATCAGAATTTATTTATGTAAAGGTTTTGAAATAAAATGCCGGAATTATTCTATAATTGGATTTTGAGAGATTTATTATAAGGTTTAAATGTTTAATGTCGTAATTTGGCCAAGTATGATTTGAGAAATTATTTTGAATATGAGTTGACTTAACTTGAGATTTAAGAGTTTGGAAAACTTTGAGAAAATGATTTACTTGTTTCAACTCGGTGAATTTATTGTTAAATCCTGCTTGAGAATTTTGTGAATTTTAAATAAGATACGAAATGAGGTATGATGAGGAAAGATGAGATGATGGATGAGATATTGAGATGATATGAACATGGAATGATCGAAAATGAGATATGTGAAGTTATGTGTGATAGTTAGGGGCGCCTTGTGTGATTCAAATAGGCTTATGCATATATGTATATTTGTTAGGTGATTCTTGCTTGTTGGACTCCGCTTCCGTTATCTTTTGTTGTTCGGCATTTCAGGTAAGTTCCCTAGGGGGCTTACTCGGGTTGGACATTCATGCCTGTTGTTGCATTTTATGTTAGGTGTTGCATATGCATAAAAGCATGAACATGTAGTATCGTTTTTAGGTTGCACTAATTGAATGAGCATCTGCTTACTTTATGCGTTTGAAAAGAGAACGGTCGTTATCTGTGAAGTCCTAGAGTCTTTGCTAGGGTCATGGGGTAGCCTAGTCCCATCGGGTTTGCCCTGAGTCAATCGAGTCGATATGAGCATGATATGATAGCCCAGCACCATCGGGCAATCGATGAGATAATATGATATGATGATATCGTGGTTTGTGCACCACCACGAGGAAATTGCTATGCTGCCCGAACTGGCCAGTCTCTCCACTAACGGGAACGGGTGCAGAGTGTAACGGCCCAGGATTATGATTCCCGAGTTACGTTTCGAGGGATAAAACCCCTCGTTAGGATCTTGCGCTCCGAGTACAGGTTAAAGGTTTGAAACCGAAGATTTGTAGTTTAAAGCGGGATTTCGCACCCAAATCCTGGAAGTCCGTTGGAGACCCTAGGGTAAACCCCTGTACCTGTCCTAAGTCTACAACGCGAAAAACATTTTATCATGCAAAGGACATAAGTCCTGAAACGATACAACCAGTTCCGCGGCAAGGTCGGGTCAAACAGAGTATAAGTAGGAAGAAATCCCAAAAAGTGTAAATCTGGTAAAGTCAAAGTTTCAAGCACTCACTCTCCACCATACGAATGGACCCCGCCATAACAGCACGAATTCAACAATGAAACGGGTACCTGAATCTAAAAAAAAAAGGGGGATCTGGGTCAATCATCAGGCCACTCATGCGCGTGTGTAAACACACTCTGAGAGGCATATAATAAGCATCCTATCCCTAAGATGAAATGTGTAATGCAGTACGGAAATTAAATCACACACACACACACCCCCACACCCACCCACCCCCCCCCCCCCCCACACCCACACCCACACCCACCCACCCACCCACCCACACCCACACCCACCCACCCACACCCACCCCCACCCCCACCCACACACACCCACACCCACCCACCCCCACACCCCCACCCACCCACCCACCCACCCACCCACACACACACACACACACACACACACACATTGACAGTTTAATATAATGCAGGAAGCGATAAATGGATCCACACCGAATGCCAAGTAGCATGTCCCTCTCCTACCTCCACCCCCTTCTAATAGGGCGGAAACTGGCCAGCTCGTGAATGCATTCCATAATAATCGGGCGGCACGCATGCCCAACCCGCCCCATAAGAAATAATAAATCCCGCATGCAGCTTTCGCAATCATGCTCATAATATAAGTAAAGGAACTTCAATGACTCGATTGACTCAGGACGGGGCCCGATAGGACTGGGTCGTCCTATGACCCTAGCAAAAACTCTAGTTACTTCACAGATAACGGTCGTTCTCTTGCAAGGACATATAGCAATCATATGATTTTCATTTTAGCTCCTAAGCGTGATTCTAGGTCGTATGGTGCATGGACACTAGCCTACTATATAACACCCAGTGCATAGAGCGCCCATCATGAGTAAGTTCAAAGAACTTACCTGGAGAAGCGCAGAATCCAAATAATGATCATCACTGGCAAGCAATCCAACATATCAGAGATCACCTAGTAATCCCATAAATAACATAATAAGTCTAGTCTAATTTACACAAAGCACACAAGTCACATATGAAACATATAAGATACACACACATATGATAACTCAACCATCTTGTCATTATTAACATTATCATCTCATCTTCAATTCTCATCTTGTCTCATCATATCTCATAAATTAACATCTTTCTCAATTCGATCATAACATCATCCTCATCAGCTCATGACAACCTCCATATCATACTTAGCCAATTTCACATATTACCGTTTCATACTCACACTTGGCACACAGATATATATATCATCAACATCATGATATCTAACATTTAATCTCATATAGTAAATCACCGTAAGTAATGCTATTAGTCACACATATCATGTCGTTAGTCAAACACTCATATTATCATGCTAGTTAATCATCGAATAAGTCTTATTCCCAAGTTAGTTCCAAAACCATTTCAAATCCGAATTAAACAGTTAAGAGTTCCGACCCTTGAAAATACTCGCTAAATCCCCTTTTCAATTTATTTGTTAAATCACTTTTCAACCTTTTATAAAATCTCCAAAAATCATATTTTGTCTTTTAAATCCTCAAATAATATTATATTTTGTTTTAAATACCATTTATTAACTACTTTCACAAACCATTTCCCAATCCTTACAAAAAACCCCAACTATTTTTATTTAAAAAAAATCAGCCCCATATAATTATCAAAATCGCCCTCTATTTAAAACAACTTCAAAACCGGCCCTCAAAACCCAAAACCCAATTCCTTTTAAAAGTGAACCAAATCGGTTTATTAATTAAATCACTGAACCGGACCCATTTTAAAACAAAACTAAAACCGAACCGTTTTTACTGTTCATCATCTCTTCATACGCCGCACTGCTCGAAGGAAGGAAAAGAGAGTGAGGGAAGAAGAGCTTTCCGCCGGCGAGGGCTGGGCTCCGGCCACCTTCCCGGCACAAACGCACACAGTAAGCAAGGAAACGCGAAAGGGAAGGGAGAAAGAAGAAGGCTCACCGAGGGCTTTAAGGGCGGCTTTCGGGCTCGGTACGGCGGCGTCGGGGCGGCTTCTCGTCGGGGTTCGCCTGGACAGAGAGAGGGGGAGTCAACGGAGGGGTTTAAGCTCGGTAATGGAGGAGAACGAAGGAAGGGCGGCTTATCGAGCTGAAATCGCGAAAAACAGAGGAAAGAAAAGACGGAACTCACCGATGGTTTTCGCGACTTCGGAGCTCTCGATTGGAGTCTCGGGCATCTTCGGAGGCTCTCGATGGCTAGTCGGACCTGCATCGGACATGTGTGAGCGTGATGGTGAAGTTCGAGGGTGGTTTCGATCGAAGATGGAAGAGAAACGCGTACCGGAACGCGGCTCGCGCTCAAACAGGGGATAGAAGGGAATGGGCTGCGGTGGCTCTCGTGGTGGCTTCGGTGGTGGCTCAGCTACTGCAGGTGGCTCTGAGGGATGCTGCGTCTGCTGCTGGTGGCTCCGAGGAGGTGTCGAAGGTGCTGTCGTGGCTGTTGCGCTCTCGAGGAAGAAGGAGGACGGGTGGCGATGGAGCTCGGTGGTTGAGATGGTACGAAGGAGTGATTGTGTAACTTGTGGTGATGGTGTGGGATGGCTTGAAGCCGAGACGGTGATGGGGATGGTGAATAACGGGGAGATGGGTGAGGGATGGGTTGCATTTAAAGGGTAAGGTGAGTGATGGTAGTGGTTGATGAATTGTGTGTTGAATTGGGTAACCAATACCCGAAAATAAATCCCGAATACGTGAATTTTGAATCCCACAATTAGTTTTCAAGTTGTTAGTTTTCCTGACTCTTGTTCTCTCGATCAATTAGATTTTTAAAATCGTTAAGGGTATCACAATCCGATAATTATTTTAAATTTTCGAGGTTAAAGGACGGAAATTATTCGTCAAATTTTATATTCCGGTCGGAATCCGCTAAATGAGTTTTAAAACCGATTAAATTTTATTTTTAGTTCTCTTTTTCCGAAAATTAAGATTTGAAAATCCGAGCCTTTACACAGAGGTAGGAGAGGGACATGCAGTTGGCATTCTGTGGGCGCCTTTAATTGTCTTTTCGTGTGTATATATATATATATATATATATATATATATATATATATATATATATATATATATATATATATATATGAACTAGGAGCATGCTAGTGTGTTTAACTTTTGTACTACATTAGAGCATCTTTATTAGGCATAGCACATACTATTTGGCCTCAGCGATTACTGTCGATCCCGCATGTGTGGCTCGATCGGACTCCTTTCTCCGTTCTTCTTTTAAAGGTATTTTCTGCAGATTTTGACTGCTCGGTGTCTATATGACGGGATTCCCTTTTGGCGATTATTGGACCGAAAGACTGACTTCTAAACTTAAACTTGGGTAATTTGGATACTCGTATTTACCATGTTTTTGGTTTTGACCTGGCTTCACCGTGGCAAGCTGTACCTTCTTTTCGTTTTCGCAGTTACTCTTAAATGAACTTCCACGACTTAGTCTATAGGACATGCTAAGGGTACCCAACGGCCCTACGATGCTTTTAGGGTTTGAAATCCCCCTTTATTATTGACCTTAAAATTGAATTTGAAACCTCGACCCGTACCTAGATTGCAAGATCTGAACAAGGGGTTTCATCTCTTGAAACATAACCCGGAAATCATAATTCCGGGCTGTTACAATAGGGCTCACTAGTACCAATAAAAGAATCTGGTTTGCATGAGTTGATTACCTTCAAAGCACGACCATATGTATTTCCTTGTTCTACCGCTCTCACATGAGTTATCATCGAAGTTTCTTGTGCTTGGGCCGTTGTTGGCTGTGTCACATATGCAGCATCCCCATTCGGTCTAGTAAATGACGGCGGCATATTTTTAGCTAATGCTTGAGCTACAACATTTGACACTAATTGATTCAGTGCTTGCATGATTTCGACATCTAGGATATCTGTGGTGTTTATGGGGCTGTCCTCCTCGATTCTTATGACGATCAAGTAGTGTTTTCTTGCCACAAAGAGTAGTACTATAGTCACACGGGAAATTAGGGTGATGAGTTCGTTGGGAAGAGTCAATGATTTCCCTGAGGATCTATGCCCGGTTGTAATGGTGGCTCTCTCTAAATTGCATGACATAATATGATTCTGTGATCTTCGGAACGTACCTTGCGAATGACCATTAGTGAATAATAGATCCTCATGTTATCACATCTATGATTATTTATATTGCTTAGTGTTGTAGGAGGAAATCGAGAATGCAAATTAAAATATAAATAAATCACAGCAAACCAGATTCTGTCCCTTGCAAATAATTACAAGACTAGAAATTAAAGACATCAATAATAAAAGGATATAAACTTTCATTAATAAAATAAAATAGAGCTTACAACCAAAGGAAGCCAATTCTGCTCTCGCTTCACCAACTCCTCTTGGCCACTCACTCTCTCTTTCTCTCTACTACTCCTACTAATTGTTGTGTGATTGAATGACTAGAAATCAGCCCCATGGGCTTTATTTATAGGCTTCTAAACCTTGCTACTCAAGGATAGAAATCTTTATCTATATCTAAAACTATATCTAAAAGGCTTAATGATAAATAAAAGCAACAACATAATTAAATCTAAATAAGGAAATTATATCTAAAAGGTCTTCAAGTGGATAGATCTCTCTTCATGATGTAACTTGATAGAATCGGATAGAGTTCGACAATTTTCGGCCCCAAGGAATCCCAATCCGAGTAGGATAGATCAAAACGCGTTACGCGGCTTCTGGAGGCTTCCTCGATCTCGAGTAAACCTACTCGATCTCGAGTAGAAATGTCATCGACTTGGCTGCTCAGCGTCTCGGCTAGCTGGTGCTCGACAGGCTCGGACATGGCTCCAGGGTGTCCTCGATCTCGAGTTGGGTGGTTCGTCGTCTTGGCCTCCTGGTGTTGTCGAGCAGCTCCCCTCGACATGCTCGGACATGGTGGACTCTCGGCCTTGTCGACATCGAGTACGGTCCTCGACATCGAGTTGCTGTGTCTGGGCGCCAGGTCGGGTAGTCTCTCCTCGACTCCGAGTAATTTTTCCTTGGCTCTGGGTTGGCTCGTCTTCCGCTCCTCGACACGTGCTCTTCGACTAGGGTGTGTCCAGGCGTGATTCGTCGAGATCGACTAAGGCTTGTCGATGTCGAGTAACTTTGAGCTCCGGTTCTCGCTTCTTGATTTTCTCCCGAAATGGTTCCATATTCCGCAATATTTAACAAAAACTTATGTAGATCTCCATTTCTGACAAATAAGCATATACTACATAAATCCGATTTATTCCCAATCCGAAATATGCAAAATGTAAAGAATATGGAACTAAAATATGCATAAAGACATGGTTACTTTGGAGAATAGGCATAGGCAATATAAATCCAACCTCACAGGGATAATGTGTTTACACTCAATTCTCAATGTGTTTAGGCTATGAAGATCAACTCTCAACTCAATTCCATATACAATCTCATAAACACTGCAATTTAAATATAATTCCACTTCGCAACCAATTATGAAAATGCAACAAGAATTATCAAGAGGACTTCGCTCAATAGAAGTCTTCAAAGAAGATTCCATTCGGCGGGGTTGTAATGGGGCTTGGTAGGAAACAATAAGGTATGGAATTATTTGGCCATGTGGTGCTTAATAAAATTCGGGAATCAAGACTCCTAAATCTCCAACACAACCAAACCATAACTCTCAATCATATGCATCAACCAAACTCTCCAATTTATGTCAATGAAGTATGTAACCTTTCAACCTTTCTCAACCTCTCCAAAGTATGTATCTTGCGAAATAATGAAAGAAATAAGGTAAAATTGGCTCATGCACTTTATTCATAAACATATATACTTTTTTTTCTTCCCTTTTTTTTCGATTTTTTTTGACGAAAATAACATAAGACTAATGCTAGTGCATTTATAAGGTGAGCCAAAAATCCTTTTACATAATGTGCGTAGCAAGATAAAAATGTAAAACCAACCCATATCTCAATAAATTTCAAAAATCCCTCTTACTTGGGAAGTGACATAAGCTCATTCTTTCCACAAACCATTATTTCAACCAACTCTAAGTCTTAATTCCAAAATGGGGGTCAGGCTCAATTTGACTAAGGCTAATTTTGTGGAGTTCATAATAAAAGTCTCTGGCTAATGTTCTGGCTTCAAGTAGGGATAATGCAGGGTAGGTAAAGAGAGGATAAAATTTGCTTAAAAGGTGCCTCTATCATTTAATTCTCATCAACATAAACATATAAATGCATTGGCTTTGAATAACTATCACAATATTTAGAGATGCATAGGAAGAGTAAATTCACTCAAGAAAGCAGAGGGATTTTTAATGTTCTCCCTATAAGGCCAAAATTCTCACTAGGACAATTTTTGTTGGATTTTAGCCTTTAGCTTAGGATCATATGTGCTCAATTTCATCACAAGTTCACAATCCACATAAAAACAATTTCGAGGACTTAGGCTAAACCTTCCAAACATGCCATAGGATTTATATGATCAAGTCAGTCATTATTTATCATCATAGGACATCTAAGTTAAGGTATTAAAAACTAAAACAATGCAAAAATTTAAACATGCATTTTTTTTTTCTTTTTTTTCGACATTTTCTATTTTTTTTTTCTTATGCAAAAAACAAGACTAAAATATGACAAAAGACTAAAATGCATAAAATTTAAACATGAATGCATAACATAAAAATTAAAATTTCACCATGTAAAACCAAAAGCATGACTAAAACATATAGTAATGATAATGAGCCCTTCCCCTACCCCATACTTAAAATATACAGTGTCCCCACTGTATAAAAATAAAAACAAAAGTAAAGGAAGGAACTCACAGGACAACATATCAAGGAGGGCTAATCAGTGCAGGTCGAGGAAGTATGCTTGTCGATCTCGAGTACAAGGTACTCGATCTCGAGGAGCTTCGTCTGCGTCCAGTGGTTTCTGAAGTCGAGGAGCTTCTGGTGGCTTAGTCGATATCGAGTTGGCCTACTCGACATCGACGAGTTTCTGGGCTGCTTCTCCTTGTCGTCGTCGACTTGGCCTTCGTCGATTTTGACTGTTTTTCAGGGACTTCTCTATTTCACTTTTCGCGATCTTTATATGCTTGCCGACCTAAAAATGTTAGATTGCACACAAAAACAAGACTATCCACATGAAGTATTCTAAAAGACATAAAACCAAAACAAAAAACCAAAAATCAAAACCAAAAAGTTCAAAAGTCCCAAAATTCATAAAGTTTATATACATGCTCTAGATTTTAGAGTCGCTAGGCCGACTTTTCCGTTTGCGCTCAAGGACCATTAGTGTGGGGCCCACTCTTGCTTGGCCCTTCTCCTAGATTATCTAGGTCCTGATTGTAGTATGCAAGCTCAACTGACAGAGGGTTGCTTGCATCATCTCCTTTCTCTTTCTTCTTCTTCCTTCCAGCTCTTAGTTTTCGCAGATTCTCTCGCCACGCGGCCTTACCTCCCCTTAAATTATTGATAAATTTCTTAATGAACTGAGGGGGAGTAGAATTCATACCTGAACTTACCTTTTTGGACCCAAAACAGAAATCTTTGGGCTTGGGGTTAGTCGATGTCGAGTACAGCTGGTCGACATCGAGTACATGGACACCATACTTAGGCTCTGGGCAAGTCTGTGGCTCAGCAGAGGAATTCAACATCGACGAATCTTGGTCGAGATCGAGGAACTCTCTTGTCGATCTCGAGTTGTTCTTGTCGATCTCGAGTACAGTGCCTTCCTCCGTTGATTGCTTGGTCCCGTGTTTGCTGATGCTTTTGACCTCTAGCCATGAAATTTCCTCCTTTGTAGGGTCAAAAGAGAAATCTAAGATCTTGTCGCCTATGGTGAATGTGAGCGACCGATTCTTGACACTAATTCTGGCATCTGCAGTAGCTAAGAATGGTCTACCAAGAATAATAGGGCTAGTAGGATCTTCAGCACAATCTATGATAAGGAATTCTGCTGGAACAAAGAATTTACCAACCTGGATAGGGACATTCTCAACTATACCTGTAGGGATGACCACTGTATTGTTCGCCATGTATAGCTTGGCATCCACATGCTCTATGCATCCCCCTATTTTTACTTTCCGCCAGATTGATAAAGGCATGATGCTCACACTTGCTCCTAAATCACACAGAGACTCATATTTATATTGTCCAAAACCCACAGTAACAGAAAACTTACCAGGGTCAGGTCTCTTTTCAGGGAAGTGGAGTACTTTGCATTCGCCTGCAATCTCTGAGATGGATCGCTTCTTGCTCAGGATTTCCTTTAGAAATTTGACATATCCAGGCATCTCTTGCAGGGCTTCTGTAAAAGGAATAGAGACGTTCAGTTCTTGCAGCATATTAACAAATCTGGTAAACCTACATGCAGTGGGATCTTTCTGTGCTTTGGAAGGGAAAGGCAGTGGCTTTTTCTGCTTTGGAGCCAGATCAGACGTCATAGGTGTTGCAGAGTCGTCGACGCCGGCTTGCTGTTCCTCGATCTCCACCAGAGGCTCCTCAACATCGGGTTGGGTGGTCGACCTGGAGTTGCTGGGCTGCGCAGTGGAGTCCGAGCTCAGCTTCTGGTCTGTGTCGAGTAGCTTTTTGTCAAGGTCGAGTAGAGTCTCCTCGAGATCGAGTTGTGTCTGCTCTATGTCGAGTTACTGCTCTGCCTTATCTTGATGTTTCCCGACCTCTGCCTCGTGTAATTGATGCCCACTTCTGAGTTCAATAGTTGCGACGTGGGATCTGTGCAGCGATTTGACCCATCTGCGTCTCTATTCCCCTTTTCCAGATGTCCATTTCTCCAAATTTTGTAGTGATGTTCTGGAACTGGTTGTTGATGGTGCCCTGATTTCGACGCATCTCCTCAAGGATCAGCTGCAGATCATCCTTCTTTTGATCCCTTTCTGTATGCCCTGGAGCTCTGTAGGGTGGGGGGTTACTAGGAGGACCTTGGTTCCACTGTGGTTGATAGAACCTTTGATCTCCCATGTAGCGATTGGGACCCCCAGCGTAGGCTGCTTCCTCACGTGTCTCTGCCATTCTGACTTGCTCAGTGTGTGGGCACTCAGTAGTGGCGTGCCTCTGTGATCCGCATTCGATGCAAGGCTGGTTAACAGATAAGTATTTGACTTGCTTGAGGAGCTTGCGATTCTGGTCTTTGTAGAACTGCTCCCTGACATCTGGGTCAATCTCCTTTGCTGGCTCATAGAGTGGCATAGATGGTGCTGGCCTGGCATAGGAGCTTTCCTCATAGTTTGCAGTAGACCCATATTTGTTGTCATAACTAGTGAGCTTGTCTAGCACACCCCATGCGTCAAATGGCGGCATCGTCAGATACTCATAGCGAGTATACTGGTTGATTTTGTCCTTGGTGACTTGATCAAGAGAGTTGAAGAAGATCTCCTGAATGACGTAGGGTGGCTGTCCATGAGTAGGGCAAGATCGCAACAGTTCTTTGTAGCGTTCCCATGCCTTTGCTAGCGGCTCCCCAGGCTTCTGTTTGAAGGCGGTGATTTTCTGACGGAGGAGTGCTCTCTTGGCAGGTGGGAAGAATTTATTCAGAAACTCTTGCTCTACTTGGGCCTATGTTGTGAGTGATCTTGGCATCAGCCCTTCAAGCCACTTCAGTGCAGGCCCAGCGAGAGACCAGCGGAAAGCCTTCATCTTGATATATTCCAAAGTTGTACCTTCAGCAAGAGTACGGCACATGTCAGAAAAATTGGTAATATGCTCAAGAGGACACTCATTAAATCTTTATCTATATCTAAAACTATATCTAAAAGGCTTTATCTATATCTAGAAATCTTTATCTATATCTAAAACTATATCTAAAAGGCTTAATGATAAATAAAAGCAACAACATAATTAAATCTAAAAAAGGGAATTATATCTAAAAGGTCTTCAAGTGGATAGATCTCTCTTCATGATGTAACTTGATAGAATCGGATAGAGTTCGGCAATCTTCGGCCCCAAGGAATCCCAATCCGAGTAGGATAGATCAAAACGCGTTACGCGGATTCTGGAGGCTTCCTCGATCTTGAGTAAACCTACTCGATCTCGAGTAGAAATGTCATCGACTTGGCTGCTCAGCGTCTCGGCTAGCTGGTGCTCGACAGGCTCGGACATGGCTCCAGGGTGTTCTCGATCTCGAGGAGACAACTCGATCTCGAGTTGGGTGGTTCGTCGTCTTGGCCTCCTGGTGTTGTCGAGCAGCTCCCCTCGTCATGCTCGGACATGGTGGACTCTCGGGCTTGTCGACATTGATTACGGTCCTCGACATCGAGTTGCTGTGTCTGGGCGCCAGGTCGGGTAGTCTCTCCTCGACTCCGGATAATTTCTCCTTGGTTCTGGGTTGGCTCGTCTTCCGCTCCTCGACACGTGCTCTTCGACTAGGGTGTGTCCAGGCGTGATTCGTCGAGATCGACTAAGGCTTGTCGATGTCGAGTAACTTTGAGCTCCGGTTCTCGCTTCTTGATTTTCTCCCGAAATAGTTCCATATTTTGCAATATTGAACAAAAACTTATGTAGATCTCCATTTCTGACAAATAAGCATATACTACATAAATCCGACATATTCTCAACCCGAAATATGCAAAATGTAAAGAATATGGAACTAAAATATGCGTAAAGACATGGTTACTTTGGAGACATCACTTAGGTCTTGTGTTATGCCTTACTTTCAATCATGATTACATGTTGTCATAACATGTCTACTTGGCCTATTGTGTTGACTTGATTAATAATTGAATTGAACTGTGAGCTGCATGAAGTGAATCTGCATGATTTTGCTCTACTAGGTTCATGATAGTGTGATCATCTTTCCTCGGATGAATGGCCGTAAATGATCTCATTAGCATGCTAACTGATAAGGCATTGATGATTATCATACCTTTTGTGACAAGAATTTATAGCATGCCCATCTATTTGTATTAATTAGGTAGACTATTGTTGAGTATTCTACAACAAATGGTGTTGTGTGTTACTTGCGTTGAGTGGAGAATAGGTTGGTATAATTGAGTCTTGATAAATGCATGTTTTATCTCAGTATGTGTTGGTTTGAACTCATGTTCACGTGTTCCAGCTATATTGCCCCGTTGCTTAGACTCGTGTTATACATTGTTACATTTCCCCATGCTTCTATATCATTGGAATATGATGGAACTGATTTCTTGCATATCGTCGTGATTAGGTGCATGCATGTATCGTATGTTAGGTTGAACCAAGCATCCTGTAGGACCCTTGGTTATGACTTGTGCGACTTTATACCTTGCCTGCATTATTGTCGAACCTCTCTTGAGCTAGGCTCCTGATAGTGTGGTCTCTCCCCCTTTCTACCACCTTAACATGTCTCACTCATGCAAATTAGATTGATGTTGAACTCGATGATCAATTTGCTTTCTGTGATGGTCTATCCTAATATGCTTACACGTTATCGCTCGGTAGTGTTTCTCCATTACTCTATGATATCCTCTTGTACTTGCATAGATGTATGACTTGGCACCTCGCATGATCACACACCACACTATATCATGATTTCGCATACGCATGATTCATGAGTGCTAGAATGAATTTAGTCGAGTTACCTTGACTGTGTTCATGTTCGATATGTGCTAGTAGTGTCTTGTAGGGCTTCATGCTTCCCAATATGACTCGCTAAATGATTACATGTCGTACTTGTTCTATAATATGATAGTTATTGGACCATTTATGTGCTCTATGATGGTTCATTCCTAGCATGATTATAATCTATCGCTCGTGACGTTATCTTGTTTACTCTGTGGTAATTCTTTTGCTTTCATGTACATCATATTGAACTCATTTAATCACTCTTGGCTATGCCCATGCCTATCATGTATCGCTAGCATCATATAGGACCTATGTTTCTTAAGTGTATCACATCGTATGATTACATGCCATTCTTAACCTATTATATGGTCCTTGTTGTTAGATGTGATGATTATTATGCCGCCCTTATGTATTCTCGTATGATGCTTAGTTTGATTGTTATGATGTACCTCGCCATGCTATATTTGATCTTATTTGTTGATGTGTACACCATGCTCGTTCATTGTTCATATACAATGTACTTGCCATCCTCGTTAAACCCCACTTGACCATTACTGGCTCCGCATAATTTGCTTGAAATTACTAGGCATATCTGTTTTGTGGAATGATAGACCACTAGCTTGTCTCCCATGCATCAGTGTAGGACTCGATTATGTCTTTTGGTGAATACATATGTCATGCCCCTTGAGATAGGTACATGCTAGTATGGATTAATGTGCTTGATATGCCCAATGATAAATTCTTGTTTGCTTGTCACGATTGTAACCTAATAGACTTCCATAAGGGCATCGTTGCTATTCTTGGGTCAGAATCTTGTCTCCAGTCTTGTCGTCCTTTAGCCTTGGTTTGTATTTGTTTCCAAAGTGAACATTGGGTTGCCCGTCCTTGTCACTCCCCTATCTCTACTAACTTAGACTCCTCTGCGATACTTGGACGAGCGACCGCATAGGAAAGAGAACGGAAGGTGGGATAACGATAGAGCAACGCAGTAGAAGCGTAGGCCCATAACTCACGGGCCTCAAGATCAATGGTGCCGGCAGGACAAGCACGTATCAAAGATTTCGGTTACTGAGTACTATATGACTTGCAAGCGAGAGTGTCCTCCGTTCGAATTGCTAATCCTTCTAAAATTATTGATGATGATATTGCACTGACCTAACGATGTGATTCACGTGTTGATGTGCTGACTTGGTGATGACTGTTGCCTGGTTGTCTGTTGTCTCTGATGATATGATTCGATGCCTTATAGTTTTATGGTGCCTTGATTCGTTGACACTCTGAATTGCTAAGCATGATTTAAATTCCTGTGCCTATAAAAAAATATGAACTGCGAATGTTGAGAAACCTGAATTGTTATTTGATAATGTTATGATGAAACTTGCTAGCTTGAATTGACTATGTTCATATATGATGATCTGCAATAACTAATGAGCATGATAGGAAATTGAGATTTATTAATGCAGTTGCAATGTTTAATAATGAACTAATGATGCTATTGATATAAATGCTAGTTGATATGATGTAGCCTTTATGTGTAGTGATGTCCATGATTGCTTCTTCTTGAACGTGTGGGTGATGATTGTCGTGATTATGTGGCTATTTAAAATATACTGGCATGATATTAGATAGCAACCATGATGAACCTGATATGGACTGATATTACATGTTGTTATGCAATACTGAAATCTAATTGGTAGTGACTAGTGTTATCATGATATATTGAAGCATTACTATCCTGCTATGCGTTTTAAAAGCATGTTACGATGTGTTATATGAATCATGAGATGACATGTTGCTATGTGAAAACATGAGATTATATTATGGGGTGATGATGCATGATGTTATGTTATATGATCGTCAAGTATGATTATAGATATGTTAAGTGATGAAAATGACTTGAAGTGTGAACACGACTTGTATATATGAGATAATGATGCATGATTGCTAAACGATCATTATGTGGCATTATAATGAGTTGAAATAACGTCTTGTGTGCCTATTAACAGTTTGACGATTGATATATGGTTAGATCTTTCCTTTTGCTGAAGCTTAAATGGCATGATCTTGTGTGTTAACATGTCGACAATTAGTATTATTCTGTTGACCTTATGATGAGATTCTACTACGACTACCTTTACCATGCTAATGTTTGAATTGACCTGCTAAATCTGTTATGGCGATGGGGAATAGAATTCAGATAGGTTGATAAGATGATTAGGTGAGTTATTTGTTCATTAAGTGAAAACCCCCTGTTATGACTGGTTCTACTTGTATTGCGATGTTGATATACGATCGTGAGATTTGATGTTTACTGACGTGCTAACTCCATGATGCCTAACCCATTGATCTCTCGACATGTATGCTTACGTGATAAGTTATGAGAATTCGATTATGTACTTGTGATGCTTTCAGTATGATATAGATATACTCAATGACTCGTGATTTGATTTTGTTATTGCATGTGACGTGTTTCGAGAGGATGGTATGAATATGGGAAAAACATGTTATGCGGTTGAGATGTCGATTGGTTGAGTTATCATGATTGATGTTGAATTTGCCATATGAGAGGTGGCTAATGTTGTTATGAGTTGATTTATTTTTGTTCATGTTGAGTTGAGAATGGTGATTGAATGATTCTGGAAACTAGGAAGAGAATATGGGATTAGCCCTTAGAGGTGGATGATTCCACCTCCGAATTTCTGAATTCGATTGATGGTTATGCGAGAAACTAATTTGGTTGTTGGAAGATTTTGACGAAATCTTGATTTGAAAGAATTTGACTTGTTTTGGTGTAAAGTTGCTTGATTAAACTTTGGATTTGAATATTTGAACGGATTTGAAAAGGATTAGCTTAGATTTGTAAGGAATAAACGTTACCGAGAATTTCAACGATTTTGAGGCTAATTTTTTTCAATTGCAGAATCCCTTTTTACACTTTTAAACCTGGGCTTATGTTATAACGCCTCACGAAGTGGATACAAGTATTTTATAGGGGCCCGTATAGAATGCTTGCTAAGACATAGTAGGGGCGCTATAGTTGCTTTACAGTTGTGATATAACTGAAAGGTCAAGGTAAGGGTGTGGTAGGGGCCCATATCGCATACTTGCTACGACCAATTGTGAATATTATGATCACGTCGAGGGTACTGTGAGGACCTTATACGGGCCCTTATGAGGCGCTTACAGAATCAGCGGCATGATCCTCGGACTCACCAATTTCAAACATCAACTCCTCACTTTATAATGATTTTAGTCTCGGGGACGAGACTTGTTCTTAGAGGTGGATGAATGTTAAGACCGAAAATTTTCAAACTATTATTTTACTTAAATAATTATTATATTTGATTCGATACGGGAAGTTTCGAAAATAGATGTCCTCGAGCAATTTACTTTATTTAAAATCATTCGAAGTAAATTCCGGCATAATTCTAAATTAGATCTTCTGACGAATTTTATTCCGCTTTTATGTTCTGAGGTTGGGGAAAAATTACTTATTAAAAGTTTATTAATTTATTTCGGTATCGAGAATTCGATTTAAAATTTAAATGAGTCGAAATTGGGTCGAGTGAGCGAGTTGAGAGGTTTAGACTCCGGGTATTTTGAATTTTGACTTTGGGACCATAATTTTTTTTTTCTCTCCTTGTTTTTCTGGTCCACATGTCTTTATCACCTTTCCCTCTGGTTCTTTTAGGAGCAAGCAGCCCCAATTTCCACTCTTCTTCATTGTTGATCAGACCATCCCAATGTAGCATCCTTGTGCCTCTAAAAATGGAAAATAAATAAATCTCCTTTGCCCTATTGCTGCAACCGATCATACCCCTACAACCCATCTTTCATCTTTGTAGATCTGAAGATGCATCACCAAACAAACCCAATCCTAAGGGTAACACTCCCTCCTTCCCCTCTTTTTCCTCTCTAATGTTGTCGATGGACCAGCACCTCCAATCCCTCCTCTGTTCTCCATAGCACCACCATCACAGGCCACGACCCCTCCCCCCTATCTCCATCTCCAGTCCTTCATTCCGCCGCCAAGCATCACAACCCCATCGCCGCCCTATTTTCTTGAGAAAACCGAGGCCAAGCTCCAAGAGCTGAGCAGCCACCTTAGAACGCGTCCAACTACCACTGAGCACCGGCTGATCCCCGTTGAGCGCCATTGAGCCCCAGCACCACCTCCCACGCCCAACCGACAGCATTACTTCCCCCCACCCCTGATTTTCGGATTTAATCATGGTAAGCCCTTGATCCTCCGTTTTCCAACTTCAAATCGCGTAAAGGTGGACCTTTAATCTTCCTTTCATTGTCCCGAGCCAAGAACAACTTGAATCCACCTTCGACGGGGCTGAATCGTACCCTTTTCCGCCGAAGCCCTTCAAATCTCAGTGAGATTCTTTCGCTTTCTTTATAGGTTGGTTTGGGTTCAGGGGTGAGCGAGGGTGGTCAGGGGCAAGAGTGTGGCCAGATATGGTGAGGCCGCCACCGACGAGGCCTTTCATCTTCCTCCTTTCTTCAATCGAACAGGGAACCTGGCGGGGAGAAGAAGAAGTTGTTGAACTGGGTCTTCCCTTTTGTTTTCTATCTTTTTTTGGTTCGGTTCTCCTTTCTTTTTCCGGCTTGGGTCGGTTCAGGGAGCAGGGTTTGGTTTTGGAGTCGGGTCTGTGAGCCGGGTTGGGTCTCTTTTGGGTTTGGGCCAGATTTGGATCTGGGTTTGTGTTGTAAGGAGGAAATCGAGTTTGCAAATTAAAATATAAATAAATCATAACAAACCAGATTCCGTCCCTTGCAAATAATTACAAGACTTCCTCCCGATGCAGCAGTGGGAAGTCAGGATCGATCCACGAGGAAGCGTGTCAGCGGATCCTAGGCAGCGGTGAAATCTCACGGAGAGAAGTCGACCACAGGTTGTCGATCTCGACTAGGGTTAGTCGACAGAAGATCGGACAAGTCGAGCAGCGCAGCAGCAGTGACAGGGTTTAGTCGATCTCGACTAGGGCTTACTCGAGATCGAGTAGAGTCGTCTACATCGAGTTGGCTCGGTCGAGTTCCTGCACACAGAAGTTACGACGATTTTGGAATCGAAGATCAGTAACTCGAGATCGACCAAGGTTGGTCGAGATCGAGTAAGACAAAAACTAAAACGAAACAAATTAAAGGCAAAGGCTTTGGGACTCTCGAAAATAAACTGTATGTAAAAAGACTTCCAAGATTGGGGTTTGCAACAATGATAACCAAGCACGCGTAAGGCAGAAATAAACAGATAATCATGTAACTTGCATCAAAGGACTAAGCTTTTGCCTTTTCCAACAATTAGACAACTCTTTCAAGAAACCCTAATTGTCTCTACCAATTTTATGTTTATAATCCAAGTTGTTAGCATGGACCTCCATTAGATGGGTAATAAACACATAACAAGTAGTAGATGCTCAAAACATGATAAAAGTCGAATCTTTACCTCAAACACGCATGGCTATCGTCGGGCTCGCCCCAACCCTAGAAGTGGGTGGACTACTCGTGCTTCATAGCAACCTCGGACATTGATTTATGAAAAGAAACTTGCATTAAACTAAATTCAAAGCCTTTACAATCCCAGCAATCCAACTCTGGTTGAATGCCAAAACTCTAAAACCTTCGAACTCCTAAAACTTCTCTGTGAACTACTTCTCTAGCTTGTGAATTGAATGATCCTAAAATCAGCCCCATGGGCTTTATTTATAGCCTCCTACTCTTTGCTATTCAAGGATAGAATATCTCTATCTTTATCTAAATCTATATCTAAAAGCTTAATGATAAATAAATGCAATAACATAATTAAATCTAAAAAGGAAATTAGATCTAAAAGTCTTCAAGTGGATAAATCTTCTCTTCCATGATGGATCTTGATAGAATCGGATAGACTCGGCAATCTTCGGCTCCAAGGAATCCCAATCCGAGTAGGAAAGCTCAAAACGTGTTACGCGGCTTCTAGAAGGTTTCATCGATCTCGAGGAGTTTCCTCGATCTCGAGTAAAATGGTGTCGTCGACTTCAGTGGCTCGGCATGTCGTGTAGCTGGTCCTCGATCTGCTCGGACATTGGCTCTTAGGTGTCCTCGATCTCGGGTAATTTACTCGATCTCGAGTAGTGGTGTAGATCATGGCTTGGCCTGGTGATGTGGAGCAGCTTGTCTTCGACATGGCTCGGGGAGTGTGTGTCTGGGCTTGTCGATATCGAAGACTTTCCTCGATATCGAGTAAGTGTTGCTCAAGCTCCGGGTTGTCTGGTCAGGTCGGGTAACTCTCCTCGGCATCCTCGATCAGGCTCTCCTCGACTTCGGGCATGTTCATCACTTCTTGTCGATCTCGAGTAGAGTACTCGATCTCGAGGAACTTTCTGGAGTTGGGTTGGCTCGTCTTCAGCTTCCCGACATGGTGCTCCTCGATCAGGGTGTGTCCGGGCTCTTTTGTTGATATCGAGGAAATTAAGTCGATATCGAGTAAAGTGTGGCCTCCGTCTTTGCTTCTCGGTTTTCTCCCGAAATGGCTCCATATTCTGCAATATTAAACAGAAACTTATGTAGATCTCCATTTCTTGTAAATAAGCATATACTACATAAATTCGGCATATTCCCAACCAGAAATATGCAAAGTGTATAGAATATGGAACTAAAATATGCATAAAAACATGGCTACTTTAGAGGCATCAGTTTGGGGGTTATAGTCTAGGCATGTTGGGTTGGTTACAATTGTCAAAGTTATATATTGATTTATGTTAAGTATGTTGTTGTTATGATAATATGTAAGTTTTATGCTAAGTTGCGCTTTATATACTTGATGTTATAAATTATTTCTGATTTGCGAAGAAATATATAATCCTGGAATTTCATATATTCGTATGGAAAATAACATTATTTGGAAATTGTGTTTTGTGAGGTTTTAAATTGTGATTTTTGGAAATTTGAAATGAATTATGGGCTTTGATTTATAAATATGGTTGTGAAAATAATTGTTTTGAAAGTAATAGAATTGTTTTGGCGATTTAATATCAGAATTTATTTATATAAAGGTTTTGAAATAAAATTTCGGAATTATTCTATAATTGGATTTTGAGAGATTTATTATAAGGTTTAAATGTTTAATGTCGTAATTTGGCCAAGTATGATTTGAGAAATTATTTTGAATATGAGTTTACTTAACTTAAAATTTAAGAGTTTGGAAAACTTTGAGAAAATGATTTTCTTGTTTCAACTCGGTGAATTTATTGTTGAATCCTGCTTGAGAATTTTGTGGATTCTAAATAAGATACGAAATGAGGTATGATGATGAGATTATGGATGAGATATTGAGATGATATGAACATGGAATGATCGAAAATGAGATATGTGAAGTTATCTGTGATAGTTAGGGGCGCCTTGTGTGATTTAGATAGACTTATGCATATCTGTATATTTGTAAGGTGATTGTTGCTTGTTGGACTCCGCTTGCGTTATCTTTTTCTGTTCGGCGTTTGAGGTAAGTTCCCTAGGGGGCTTACTCAGGTTGGACATTCATGCCTGTTGTTGCATTTTATGTTAGGTTTTGCATATGCATAAACCATAAACATGTAGTATCCTGTTTAGGTTGCACTAATTGAATGAGCATCTGCTTACTTTTTGTGTTTGAAAAGAGAACGGCTGTTATCTGTGAAGTCCTAGAGTCTTTGCTAGGGTCATGGGGTAGCCCAGTCCAATCGGGTTTGCCCTGAGTCAATCGAGTTGATATGAGCATGATATAATAGCCCAACACCATCGGGTAATCGATGAGATGATATGATATGATGATGTCGTGGTTTGTGCACCACCACGAGAAAATTGCTATGCTATAGCTCAAACTGGCGAGCCTCTGCACTAACGGGAAGGGGTGCAGAGGTAGGAGAGGGACATGCCAGTTGGCATTTTGTGGGCGCCTTTAATTGTCTTTCCGTATATATATATATGAACTAGGAGCATGCTAGTGTGTTTAACTTCCGTACTGCATTAGAGCATCTTTTTTAGGTATAGCACATACTATGTGGCCTCAGCGAGGATTGTCGGTCCCGCATATGTGGCTCGATCTGACTCCTTTCCCCGTTCTTCTTTTAAAGGTATTTTCTACAGATTTTGACTGCTCGGTGTCTATATGACGGGGTTCCCTTTTGGCGATTATTGGACCGAAAGACTGACTTCTAAACTTAAACTTGGGTAATTTGGATACTCGTATTTACCATGTTTTTGGTTTTGATCCGGCTTCACCGTGGCAAGTTGTACCTTCTTTTCGTTTTAGCATTTACTCTTAAATGAACTTCCACGGCTTAGTCTATACGACAAGCTAAGGGTACCCAACGTCCCTACGATGCTTTTAGGGTTTGAAATCCCCCTTTATTATTGACCTTAAAATTGAAGTTGAAACCTCGACCCATACCTAGATTGTAAGATCCGAACAAGGGATTTCATCCCTTGAAACATAACCCGGAAATCATAATTCCGGGCCGTTACAATATGGTTCACCAGTACCATCAAAAGGATCTGGTTTGCATGAGTTGATCGCCTTCAAAGCACGACCATATGTATTTCCTTGTTCTACCGCTCTCACGGGAGTTATCATCAGAGTTTCTTGTGCTTGGGTCGTTGTTGGCTGTGTCACAGGTGCAGCATCCCCATTCGGTCTAGTAAATGACGGCGGCGTATTTCCAGCTAATGCTTGAGCTACAACATTTGACACTAATTGATTTAGTGCTTGCATGATTTCGGCATCTAGGATATCTGCGAGAACGTGAGATAATTCCCTAGGTTGACTTTCAGCTCGATGATGCACATTGTCTCCACCAGTCATTGAATTCTCAAATGCTTCTTCACAGATGTTGGGAAGTTTCCTTCTCTTGATAAGATGATACTCCCTCTTAGCCACTGGGGTGGATATGGCAGGTCAATCACCTTGGCGTCCTCCGTTTTTCATGATCTGTGCATGAAGGAATGAAACGTCATCGATACCTCTTCTGCATTGTGAGGCACTTTGCCTCTTTGATTTTCAACAACAGTTTATATCTGAAACACCAAGACTTGACGTTCAAGCATATGATCTACCATTGGATTAACCCGAGTCCACTGAACTATACACTAAGCGAGTCAATTTTTCTAATTGACTTTACAAAGTGCAAAGGGAGGACAAGGTAGTTGGATTCCTAACCAAGCTCTAGGAAGTTTATGATCGACTCGATAAGTTGAAGGTAACAATGTCTTACTTGAATGAATTCTTTGAATACTTGGAAATATTTTGAATACTAAAACTTACTAGAAAAATATTTAATATTTGTGAATACTATTTATCTTAAAACAACCAAAAAACATTGAAGCAATTTTTCGCGAGAAACTCAAGAGGATTTTAATTAGAATATTTTGAGAGTGTATACAAAGATTATTGAAAATCCAAGGACGAGAAATTTTGTTTACAAACAAAAAAAAACTCGCTGTATAAAAAGATTCATCAAACCATGATTTATTACATCGAAATATTAAACCAAGTCTTAACAAATAAAAAGTTCATAAAGCAAACAAGCGGAATTCATATCTTTTATATTATTAAAACATCCTATACAAACGACTAAGAATGTAAAGTCATAAAAGAAGATGATTCCGGATCCAAGTGCCCAACCTTCGATGACAATGCGCTTACCCTAGACCTGCGGGTCATGGCCTGGTATTTGAGAGATACCAGCCATCTAAAATAAAGGACGGTTAGTTCGCGAGAACTAGCAAGTAACGACTCAAAACTGGGACTTCTTCGAATTTAAACTCATTGACCTTTAATTGTGTGAATTTAAATTCAAATGCGATTATTGGAGTATTTTACTGAGTTAGTGAATTAATGACACGACTTCTAGGACACGGATAACCCCGAAGGGTTGAATGAGAAAGTGAAGTTGGTGATGAGCACCTTAGGAACCATATCCCAATTATGGATATGATATGATATGCTTTAGAAATGCGTTTTATGATCACCATGAAAATATTTTTCTTATTAAGTTCGAACTCAATATCAGATTATGAGGTACTCCGTGTGGCCCGAATTCGTCCCTCTAGTAGTTACCCAGACGTTAGGGAGAGCCTACTATTAGGAGTGGGAAGAGGGTTGACTTCGTGTCCCCCGATATCAAGTCTAAACAAAAACTTTGGCCAAATGAATAAATATTATTCACTCACTATCTCACATTGCATAGCTTAACGTTATTTATTTATGAAGAAACACATTTTGAATAATGATATCGGCCCCACTTACTAAAGTGGACACGACCTAAAACCTTTTTATTTGGTAGTGTAATATTCCGATTAAATAATATATATGTGTGCGCATTCGGAATGTGTGAGTTTCATGAAACTTTTAGACCGGGGAATAACGGCTCCGACTTCGCATATACTACATAGCTTTTATTTGCTTTTACTCTTGATGCAGTTGAGTTCCACATACTACTATTCCAACACATTGTTAACTAGTGATTAAGGCCAACTTAGGTGATCACGCATGAAAATTAATCCATTTTAATAAAAGTAAAATGGATGTCAAGACCATAAATAGAATGCATGGAACATAAATAAAGGCATATTACATACCTAATAAATTGCATGAAAGGATAAAGAATAAATCATGCATTTTTATAAAGCGGGTATCTACGTTATTATTTTATAATAAGGTCGAATAATAACATTACCCGATTACATGCCAATTCCAAAAGAACAGATAAATAAATTACACAAAGCAAGTGATTGTAATTTATTTTTAGTTGATTTGGCATGCATGTCAAGGCAAGAAAACAACAAGACACGAAGGTACCAAGTGAGCGTAAATGCTCGGATTGTCACTTGTCTTCTTGTTGTTCTTGAATCGTGGAAACTATACGGTTGAATTGGGTGACTTCGAACGGATATACACCCAAAATCACATCACACAACGAAAGATATTTGTTATGTGGTATTTTGGTCAAATACGACTTTTATTCAATTTAAAACATAAATCGAATGAGACAAAGTCGGTAAATAAGACCACTACTCACCTCTTGAAAGACTTGCATTGGAGTGTGCGCGTGAGGAGTTTGGTGAAAGGCTGCGGTTCAAAAGAATAAGGATATTCATCAATGATTTACCCAAAATAAAAATTACAGACACAATCTTTAATTTTTATAACTTAGAAAAGGGCAATTATTGTAAGAACAGAAAGTATGAGGTTGATTGAGCAATTTACCCTTCTTCTTCACAAATCTGGGATGCAACACACACATACACAGTGAGGACGTCACAGCTACTGGAATGTGACAGTGAGGGCTCAACGCGAATGGCTCGACGTGGCTCGGTGGCTCCGACTTCCGTGGGTGGTGGCTCTGATGGTCCGACGACGGCGAAAAGAGCTGAGCAAATTTGGGGGTTTGGGATTTTGTATGTAATTGAACCAATTTTTGGAATAGAATTTCTTCTGGAGGTGCAAAGAACACGATGGAATAGGAGAAGAGCTCAGATTGTGAGAGGTACGGACGAATTGCACTCGAAAAGGGGAGAGTGACTCCCCTTTTATAATGAGCTAACTCGGAGCGGATAACCACCAATTGACGACGCAATTATGTCCGAATTAACTACCCAAATCAATTCCATTCATCATTGTGGTGTAATTCGTCCATTAACTCGACTGTTACGACCGAAGTTTTGACCACGCAATTATGTCTGAATAAACTACCCAAATCAATTCCATTCATCATTGCGGTGTAATTCGTCCATTAACTCGACTGTTACGATCGAGAACTTTGCGAAACGGGAGGGAGGGGGGGTTGATGTTAATGATTCAACTGTGACATCAATGGGATTCTATCGATTGGAGCTTCCAGCAAAACGTCCTTATTTATAGCATTCAGTGGGTATTGATTTCCCCAATTATTGGGACGAAACCGTCGATTAATTGCAAGTTGAATTTCAGCCTTCCAAAGCATGAAGACGGAGTTGACTCGACCGAGTCAACTCGAATGGCTCTCACTCAGCTCAATGCCTTGCTCGAGTGGGCTTGGCTGTGAAGGGGATTGGGCTTCAGCCCATACTTGGCTTTATTTAAATTGTATATATGTACAATTTATATACATCACTTCCGTAATGGTATTATAATATGGATCAGTATATATATATTATACTATATATACATATAAGCAACCCATCTGATTCTTCTACAAAAGAAAATAACGTAGTGTATATCTCTCCTACCCTAAAGGCGTGAAGTGGGAATTTACTGTTCATAAAATATTTGCTAAATTAGCCGTCGATTGTGTGATATCAACAAACCTGATTTAATTATGTCAATTCCCTTATTTGTCCATCATAGTATCAATTTGAAATTATTTGTTTTTTCATTTGACTGCCCTTTTCCGTCTTTCTGCCTCTTTTTCTTTGTCATCGTTCGTTCCCTCGGCACCACCTGCTTCGGTGCCTCCTTTACTGGTATGTCTCCTCTGCTCTTTACTTTGCTTGCCTTTCACCGCCTTTCTGTTGTGCTTGTCTCTCGTCCGTTGTTATTCCGCCTGCCTTCAATGTTTTCTTCTTCTTTCATTCCGGTGCTGCCTTCGCCGCCCGTGTCTTTGCATTCTTCACCCTTTCGTTTGTCGCCGCTTTCGTCTCCCACACCTGTGCTTTCTTCAACTCTTATCGATTTCACTAATTTCTGGTAGAGTTCCTTTCTGTATTGTAGTTGAATTGAATTTCTATGTATTTTTTGTTGTTTCTTTTATTGCAGTAAATCACTCTACTTCTCCGAGACAGTTGCAAACCGTCGGAACACCAGATCCTTTTCTCTCCGTTTAGCTTAAAGGTCTTTGACTTTTTCTAAATTTCAATTCTCCTATACTTGTCAGTTCTTGCTAATGTTGCGGTAAGTCCTTCGGATAACCTCTTAGCCCCAATTAGACCTGTGGCCTGTGGGCGCTCATCATCTATCTTGAAAGAGAATTAGCATGTTAGTTATCTAAAACCCTAATTTGGGATGTGTTGAGTTGATGGAATTTTTTCATGCATTTTTCAGTTCTTCATATGATTTTCAAGGGTTTGAGTTTTTGTGATTTTGAAATGCTTGTTTACTTTAGTAGATGGTGCTAAGACTCTTATGTTTTTGTCTTGAAGTTGTAGTGGTTGTTTGCCTGAAATCCATAACCATGAAGGCATGAACCTATTTACAATCTCTCTCAGTTTGTTCTTGTAGTTTTGAATCACCTTCCAGGATTTCCCAGGTAAATTTGTGATTTCAAAGGGGTGGTTATTGCTGAAGGACAAACACAAACGAAACACTCCAAATTGTCTCTTTGTTGTTCTACTACTGTTTTCCAGCCCACACTTTTGTTATTGTTTTTATTTTATTTGTAATTCAAATCTCTCTCTAATTTCCAACGCCATTGTCGTTTCTTGCCCACCTTTACAACTTACTGAACTTAGAAAACAACACGTCTAATCTTGACTCCCTCTTTTAAAAATTTCTTCGATCCATTTCCTGGTATCTACTTGTTCCCTTTTGACTCAAAGGTGCTCATTTGGGAGTGGCTTTGCTTAGCTGGAGAGCTGTAATCCTGAATCAATCCCCACCACCATTTTTTATCGGCGGTGGGGAAAAAAGAGAGTGAGTGTGTCGGTGCACAATAGTTGCTTTCTTTGTGGGCATTGTCTCTTTGTACCCAAAGCCAAAATTAAAAAAATAAAAGAGGGGGAGAGGGGACACAATTTTTTTTCTCCCCCTTTGCTCTCTAAATTCTTTGCAATTTAAGGTACAATTTTGATTCCCAACTTTGATTTTGGTTGGAGATTTGCTACATTGTTTAAACTCCTCTCAATTGAAGTTGATTCTTTTGTGGGTCTTACTATCTAATCCTCTCTTGCCCTCCTTTCCATTTTGTGCGTTGCTTATATTTTTTTTGGTTTCAGGTGTTTGGTTGATCGGAGCTGATTTTTTCTTTTGGTGGGTGTTCATATTAAGGTCTTCTCTTCTTGCACCTGTTCTGGGATCTGTATAGGTTAGTATTACCTCTGTATTTGAAGTCTGAATTTGGGCATTTGTGCTGCATTTGATGATTAGTTTTAGCCCTTTTGTTGATTCTGGTGTGGGATTGATTTGGATTGTTCTTGATCCTTGAGATTGTGTGATGCTTTTGGGTTATTTTTTGGAACTGCATTGTTTAGTTAATGATTCCATTCTTTTCACTGTATTTGGTTGCCTCCTGGTTTGGAAGCTGCAATTTCTTAGTTTTCATTTTCACATTTTAGTACAGGAATTATAATTTCAGATTTGTCTTCACTATATGGTTTGAATTTATTGAATGGTATCATCTGCCTTTGTTGTCGCCTAATCGGAGGTATGTTTTTTGCTCTTCAATTCCATTCAATTTCTCCCTTTTTTTACTAGAACTTTTTTGACGGATGATTGTTTGCTATAAAGCTTTTCTTGCTTGCCTCGCAGGGGTTGGTTTATGGTGCGAGTGACATCTTCTTTTCTCTCCTCGCCGCCTCTTCTTGTCCACACTCTGATTTGCCCCTTCCAGGGCCTCCGCCGCATCTCCACCAAGAGTAATCTCTCTTTTTCTTTTTCTTTTTCTTTTTCTCCATCTTCATGTTTGACAAGTACTTTCTTCTTGAATGAAGCCCTAATTTCTCCCATTTATGGTTTGGCTTCTAATTTGTCTTCTAATGTTATAATTAATGTGTTTTTATCCCGATTTGGGGTTGAGATTTACTTGGGTTCGAATTCAACTGATTTTTTGTGGGTTTCGATTGAGCCTGAGAATTTCTGTTTTATTTATTTATTTAAGATGACTTGTAGGTTGAGGTGATTTTCCAACCTTGTTAGCTTCAAGGTTAGGATGTTTTATGCTTGAGAGTTGCCTCTCCACCTCCTGATTTCTAAAGCCCTCTGTCTAAATACAATCAATTTATTCGCAACTGTATTGGCAACTGCTCATTTCTCCTTCTATCTATGGCATCCTTTATCTTTTACCTGTTATTGTAGAATTGGTTGAAGTTGATAATTCATTTGTGCACTTTGACATCCTTTATCTATGGCTTTGATATTGCTACATGTATTGGCAACTGCGTGTAATTTTTTCTTCCAGGTAACTTGTAACCTTAGCTTACCTTTAGGTTTGATACTGCTACCTGTATTGGCAAATGCGTGTAATTTTTTCTTCCAAGCAACTTGTAACCTTAGCTCACCTTTAGGTTGTCTGTAATGAATCTCCTATATATGGGCCCTAAAGGCTAAAACTATTATTAGTCACTCAAGGTACACTGATAGAAGGTATTCAAACTCCTATATGTGTGCCCTAAACTATTTTTATTATGCCAGGTACACTGATAGAAGAAAGTGCGATTTTCATCACTCCAAGCAGGCTTTGATATTGGATCCATTATTTTGGGCTACTTATGATGAGCTATGTGTTTTAGGTATGCCTGCTTTATCTAATCAACTATCATTTGAAACTATTTCTATTGTAAACAGTTAGTTCTTTAAAAAGTTTATTTTTACACGGGATTGCATCCATGCCTATAGCAAATAGCACACTTATATAAGGTAATGTACTCATCTCGAGTAAGATATCTGGTAGTATGGTTTCTCTTTTTTTTTGGAGGGCTCCTCACATCTTCATGTTTTATTCTAAATATCTATTTTGTGCCACTCAACTGCTGGGTGAAATGAATACATTTCCTTAAATCTCAAATAACCAGATGCTTGGGTTAATTTTTGTAGGTTGTACCGAAGAAGCTGCTACAGTTTATAGTGAATCAGCTGCTATTTCTGTGCAGATGCAGCAGCTTCAGCAACTCACTTCCGAAAACCTTCTGACAGTTATTGATGATTGGCTGTCTCTGCCCAGGTGGGTTATCCTTCATAAAGAAACTTTGTGTAACATATGTGTTTTGAAAACTCTATTTGCAGTTCCACTTAATAATATTGTTAGATACTGGAATTCATTTCCGCTGATCTCATCAAGATACATATCCCCATGTCATGGTTTTTAGTACCTTTTTTTTTACATCTTAATACATGCTCCGTATTTACCTTTGGATTAAAAAAAATTTGATCTTGTGCTTGAGTTATGACAGGGGCCTTACTCAATCAACTTTCATCTTGCAGGTGGAGTCGAAACTTACTGAACTTAAGAACAGCTTGAAAAATTACAGGTTGAAGCTTTGATAATGCCTGGAAGAGTGGAAGGTATAGACCAAATTCTATACACAAATAGTTTTTGCAAAACTGATCAACATAGGAAGTGTTAAAGCTTCTCTTTCGATTAATGGTTATCCGATCTTGTTTTGCAGGTTCTTGAGAGGTTTCTTAGCGAAAGCAAGGACACTGAAAAGCTAAAAGATTTGGTGGAGAACTTGAGATGTGGCAATGGATAAATTCATCCTTCTCAAAGGTAACAAACTGAGCTCAAGGGTTATTTGGATTTCCTATTGGACAAATAGCTAATAATGGAATGTAATGAACGAACTGCCGACCTTTCACAGGCAACCTGACATGTACGATTCGGCAAGCAGTTCAGAGTACTGTAATGGATCCACTAACGCAAGTGAGCAGATGGAACAAACTCAACCAGAGGTGCACACATTACATGACAATGCTGAAGGAGGGTTGCAAGCAATTGAGGCAAACGATGAAAATACGCACCACTGTACTTCAGAGAGCAAGATTCTTGCCAGGGAAACCACCAATCGAGGTTTTAAACTTCATCTTATTGAATCTGTTGAGTGATGACCTTTCTCATTCGCAAAATTGCTTTTATAATTTCTGAAAGTGATGATTTGTATTGAGGATTATAATTAACAAGATGCATAAAAACAGTTGGTAAGCTTTTGATGATTAACAAAGCCTAATATTAACTCAATGCAGTGGTTCTCATTATAACACTTGATAACCATTCATTGTAATATGCCCACTTAAACGTAGGGGAATCCCACCCTTTTTTATTTCCCTTTGAAAAGCCATGATTGCCACATCTCCCTCCCAGCCAAAAGGCATTTTACACCCCCCTCTATTCCTTTCTCCCTTTCACCGAAAAGCAGCTACAGAAAAGCTTTAATTCCCCCCTTGACTTTTACACACTAAGTACATACCAGGTCATAATTAACAACACTAAACAAAACGCTAAATTATTTACTCCGATCCATTTCAAACAAAAGAAAAAAGTCTTGCCTGGATGGATTGTTCTTTTATGTTTGCATGAGCTGATGTGACTTCCCTTAGAGAAGGCCCTTTAAGTTTAAGTTGAGCCTCTCACAACATAGGAGGGCATAAAAAGGCAAAATGGATACCTGGTTCTTAATTGTGGAATGTTTGTATTGTATCATCAACTTTATGGTTTGATACTTTTAATGAGCTTTTCCTACAGGAAACTTTGCTCGTGATACTGAAATCCAAGGGGCAAAACCATTTCTCCCCCACCCTCTATATTTCTCTGCCTGATGTTCTTTTGGTATGGTATCCATATTCCGGTTGGAGAGAATATATGTTCTCTAGGAGTCCACATTCATCATCAGGTTGGTTAATTTTGTCGAATGAGTTATTTAACATCGAAAATGGGTAATTTTCAATCTAGATAAAAGAATATGATGATTAGGAGTTCCCTTTGTTGGTGGCACCACTTTCATTTCTAGCTTCTGATATCGAACTCAATGTTTTTATTCTTCGTTTGTAATGGCCATGTTTATCCAATTATCCATATTCTACATGATAAAAGTTATAATATTTTGCTTTCTATTATGTCGACTGGATGTGCTTACCTATATTTTAAAATGAACATGTGACAGTCCCATTATGTATGTGGCTGTAACAGAAGAACTATTATGACGGTGAAATGGCTTTCAAGTAGGTTAGTTGGTTTAGCTTTGATCCTGAACTCCACATTGAAAGGGAACAAATGTGTTGCTATTTGACTCGTACCACAAAGAGTACTCATGAAATGATTAGAAAATTTGCATGAAACTCCAACTTATGGAGGATGGGTGGAGGCCAAGGGTCCCGGATATTGCCCTTCTATTGAAGATATGGTATATTTATCAATTAACATAGTAACTACTGCTACTGTCTTTAAAAGAGCTTCATCTGAAACTGAACTGATTTCACTTCTCAATTTGTCATTGAGTGGATTCTTTTGATCTCTGAAATATGTGAAATAGACTTTCATGTTTGATTTCGAATAAGGTAGCTTGCTCGTATAAAAAAAAAATTTGATCTTGTGCTTGAGTTATGACAGGGGCCTTAATGAACTTTCATCTTGCAGGTGGAGTCGAAACTTACTGAACTTAAGAACAGCTAGAAAAATTACACGTTGAAGCTTGGATAATGCCTGGAAGAGTGGAAGGTATAGATCAGATTCTATACACAAATAGTTTTCGCAGTTCAGACCATGAGGCAATAATGAATTTAAAGACTGGATTCATGGCACTCTGGGATGGTTTCACAACCGATTGTAAGTTTTTCTTTGTTTCCTGGTGTCTCTTATTTGCCTATATTGGAGTTGTGGCTGTGAGGTTGTGATCCGTTTTACCTCTTTTATGTACAAGTAGGCTTCTTTCTTTGATGGTCCTTGGACAATAAATGCTTCAGTCTAATTTTTTCCTCTTGAACTAAGCACTTTGACGTGTATTACATGTGTTCATATAAACATCATAAAGCTTCAGCCTAATTTTTTATGTCAGGAAAGAAGTTTGGGGTAGCTAAGTTTGTGAATTCAACCACCTACATGTTTGAGCGAGGTCTGAAAACTTGTTTTACTTGTTTTCAAATGATATAATTGCAGAAAGATGAAACAACCAAAACCAGTACGTTTTAAGTTCAACATATTGCCTTGTTTGGACAATAACGATATTTACATTGAGCAGGTGATCAACATATGGCGGTGCTAATTATTGTTGCGAGAGTGCATTGGAATGGGATCATTAGTTGAATAGGCCTATTCTTGTTGTAGAAAGGTAGTGTAACCGACTCCGATTTAATCTCGTACAATAGCAATGAAATTGCAAAACACTCTGTTTCAATTTTGAGCCTGAATTGTAGGGATGGGGAAGACAACAGTGCTAGGGGTGGACAAGCCATGTGCTCAGCTCACGCTTAGCTCCTTCGATGTTCTACACAATGGGAAAAGCCTTAAATGTTCGTTGTTTGGAGGTCTGAAGCCGAAATCTGATGTTCATGTGCTCGTTAAGCGTTACATGGATAAGGTATATATAACTCTGGATTTCGGTTCAATTGAAAAGGGTGTACTTTGAATTAGCACCTGAACTTGTCCATGAAACCGCATAGGCTTGGGATGCAATGTAACACATATTTTTATAACTTTCTGAAACTTTTTTGGATTATGGAAGCTATCTTCAAGCTTTCAAAAGCAATCTTTGATCACAAGGAGCATCAATACAGTGTGTAAGATCATTTACCAAGCATTTATGAATCTGAGCCAAAAATAAACCCAAAGTCAAAAGGAGAAGTCGTGAAATCGAACACAAGGCGGCGCGCAACGCGGGCCCCACCTACCTAGTATCATATATGTATACACACATAGCATACGTATATTTTGTACGTATATATACTATGTATATAATATATAATATAACACACATACGTATACATTCGTATATATAATATATACTATATGTACGGGCTTCCGTTATAGTATATATATATTTATATATCTAAACTTACAGGTTATATTTTATACCCTTAAATAATATTATAAAATTAAATAACTATTTATTTAACTTTATAAAAATATCATAAGGTAAAATAAAATATATCCTTTGAGTTCAAGATTCCCAAAATGTCAAAGAGACACTTTTATTTAAATTTAAATGTTCAAGATAGAGAATAAATGATTTCCTATACTCATACAACTCCAAATTATTACAATATACTTTTATTTAAATTTATCTAATTTAAATAACATGAAATACTATGGGGTATTTCATACCTCCACCCTTAAAATAAATTTCGACCCGAAACTTAGGACAAAAACAATTGAGGGAAACGTTTCTGCATATCTGCTTCAGTCTCCCAGGTCATTTCTTTTGTCCCGTGCTTTGACCAGAGCACTCTGACGAGAGGAACCCCTTTAGTCCGAAGCTGCTTGTCTCGACGCTCCAAGATGCGGACTGGTTCTTCCTCGTATGTTCTCGTGGGTCGTACCTCCATGTCCTCATAACTAAGGATATGAGTCGGGTCAGGCACATACTTTCGAAGCAAGGAGATATGAAAAACATCATGAACTGGATGAGATGTCGGTGGCAAAGCTAACCGATGGGCTATAGTTCCGACTCGCTGCAGGATCTCAAAGGGTCCAACATATCGAGGATTTAGCTTTCCTCGCTTCCCAAAACGAAAGACTCCTTTGGTAGGAGATACCTTTACGAACACCTTATCTCCCACCTGAAACTCCAAATCTCGCCTCTTTCCATCAGCATACGATTTCTGCCTATTTTGTGCGGTCAGCATCCGTTGTCGGATCATAGCTACTTCCTCTGCATTCCTCTCTAGCAGCTCGGGCCCCAAAATAAGAGTATCTATCGGATCATCCCAAACAACCGGTGAACGACACATGCGACCATACAAAGCTTCAAACGGAGCCATCTTGATAGAGGCATGCCAACTGTTATTGTAGGTGAACTGGATCAGACATAAACTGGTTTCCCAATCTGTCGGTCGGTCCATCACACAAGCTCGTAGCATATCCTTGAGAGTTTGAATTGTGCGCTCAGATTGCCCATCAGTTTGCGGATGAAAAGACGTGCTAAAGTCCCATAAGGTCCCCAAGCCACCATGTAGTTTCCTCCAAAAATCCGATATAAAACGACCATTCCTATATGAGACAATGGAGGTCGGTATTCCATGGAGACGGACTATATGTTTCATGTACAGCTCTGCCATCTTTTGTGGCTTCCAGTCGGATTGGATGGCTATAAAATGCGCACATTTGGTGATCGAGTCGATCTACTATCACCCAAATGGCGTCCTTTTGCCCTTGAACTTTAGGCAACCCCATCACGAAGTCCATGGAGATTTGCTCCCATTTTCAGATCGGTACCGGAAGTGGTTGTAGTGTACCCGCTGGTCGTCGATACTCAATCTTAACTTGTTGGCACACTAAACAACGAGCAACATAATTTTCCACTTCCGTCTTCATGCCCGTCCACCAGTAATTTCTCCTGATGTATTTGTACATCTTACTAGCGCCCGGATGTACTGAGTACGCAAAAGAATGGAATTCTTACAGCAATGTTTGACGAAGTTATGGAACATGCGGAACACAAATGCGGTCCCCAAACCATAAGGACTCATCACCCCTCATGAAAAATCCTGGGGCCTTACCCTAATAAAAATCTGCACAGAGTTTGATCAACATCTCATCGTCACTCTATCTATTCTTAATCTGAGTTAGCAAATCAGACTGAATATCCATCCTGTTCAAGTGGCCCCGATGCCGCTCAAACCATACTTCCACGTCCAACCTCAACAACTCTTGACGCAATGCTGGTTGCGCGTCAAACACTGAATGATAGCCTCTTGTGGAGACTTCCGACATAAAGCATCAAGCACCACGTTTGCCTTCCTAGGGTGATATAGGAGTTCGATATCATAATCCTTGATGAGCTCCAACCACCATCTCTGACGCATATTCAACTCCTTCTGAGTGAACACATACTTAAGGCTTTTGTGATCGATGAAGATTTGGCGACGAACTCCGTAGAGATAATGTCACCAGATCTTTAGTGCGAATACTACAGCAGCCAATTCCAAGTCGTGTGCAGGATAGTTCTGCTCATACGCTTTCAGTTGGCGAGATGCATAGGCTATGACTTTGCCTTCTTGCATGAGCACACAACCTAGGCCTTGCTTTGAAGCATCACTATAGACCACATAATCTTGGGAATCCTTTGGAAGGGCTAGCACTAGCGCTGTAGTAAGCCATTTCTTCAGTTCTTGAAAACTTTCCTCACACTTTTCATCCCATACAAATTTCTGACTCTTGCGGATGAGTGAAGTTAAAGGCTGAGCTAACTTGGAAAACCATTCTACAAACCTCCGGTAATACCCCGCCAATCCAAGAAAGCTCCTTATCTCCTTCACATTCTGTGGTTGAGTCCACCGCTGCACTGCGGAAACCTTTTGGGGGTCAACCATGACTCCCTTCTCGGAAATGATGTGACCTAAGAAAGCAACATGTTTTAACTAGAAGTCACATTTTGACAACTTTGCGAACAACTGATGTTCCTGCAGTGTTGTCAAGGCAATTCTCAGATGCTCCGCATGTGCCTCCTCGCTTGGTGAATAGATCAGGATATCATCGATAAATACCACAATGGACTTGTCTAAGTACTGATAGAAATAACGGTTCATCAACTCCATGAAAACCGTCGGTGCATTAGTTAGCCTGAAAGGCATCACAACAAACTCATAATGCCCATAGCGCGTCTTGAATGCCGTTTTAGCAATATATTCCTCCCACGCTCGCAGTTCATGATATCCCGACCTCAAATCCACTTTGGAGAATACTCTTGCTCCTTGTAGTTGATCCAATAGGTCATCAATCCTCGGAAGAGGATACTTGTTCTTGATTGTGAGCTTGTTCAACTCTATGTAGTCAGTGCACAGTCTGAAGGATCCATCCTTCTTCTTCACAAATAGGACTGGAGCCCCCCATGGGGATACACTAGGCCGAATGTATCCCTTTTCTAACAATTCCTCCAACTGTTTCTTCAACTCTTGCATCTCTAAGGGAGCCATGCGATACGGTGCCTTTGATATTGGTGCAGTCTCAGGCTCCAAGTCTATTGTGAACTCAACAAAGCGTTGTGGCAGTAGTCCAGGAATTTCATCAGGGAAAACATTAGGGAATTCCCGTACTATCGGTATGTCAGTGACTTGGACTGGGCCTTTTGGGAGTTTCTCCAAGTAGCATAGGAAACCGGCACACCCTTGCCGTAACAGTTTCGCTGCTTGCATCATGTTAATCACTCGATCGTCTTCATTAGGGATATGGCCACGGAACTTACACACACATTTCTCGTCAAATGCCACGGTCACAGTCCCTCGTCGAAATTCAATCACCGCGCCATGTTGGAATAACCAATCTTGCCCAAGTATGATGCCATGCGGAATAAGTGGAATCACCACTAACTCGGCGTCGAGGGTACAACCGTCGATTTTGATAGGAAACTTATGCAACACCTTGTTTCCTATGAATTTCTCCCCGTTAGGGACTCTAATGATAAACGACTCCTCTAAACTCTCACATTCCAGTTTTAACTTATTTACCGTACTTTCAGCAATAAACGAATGTGTCGCACCAGAATCAAATAAGATATCAATAGGTTCTGAATAGTGGTAAATAATACCTTGGGTCATAGAGGCAGTCACATCATCCGCTTGCCTCATCTCATACAGTCGCGGTCCCTGCTTTGAGGTACCCGCAATACCTTTGCCTTTATCAATAGTAGGTTGCGATCCCACGGGACCCTGGTTCCTCGGCTAATACTGTTGTTGCGACCTCTGTTGCGGCGGAAAACCGCCCTGTCTTGGTTGAGATATAGCAAGCACCAGTGGTTACTTTGGGGTATTTCATCATGGTTTGATGAATATTTTGAGATTTTATATAAAAAGATTATTGAAAATCCAAGGACGAGAAATTTTTTTTACAAACAAAAAAAAAAGTTTTCACTTTATCATACTTAAATTTTATTTTATATAAAAACCTCGCTTAGGCTCTGATACCATCTTCTGTAACACCCCCTACTGTAAACGAGGGAATGTTGCAGCGCTAGTGATTATTCGGACTTTAAGGTCTTCGTAACCACCTTAGGCTTATTGGGACATGCTACCATGCTTCCATAAACAAGATGATAACAATATAAAATACAAATAGCGGAAGACTTGATGTATAATAAATCTTTTGTTTTTAAACTCATGATTCAAATTACAATATCTAATACATCAAAACATTACAAATGAAGACTTTGTAAAAATAAACACTTAAATATCTATACAATATTTTCTAATGAACTTTTAATAATAAAACCTTGAAAATACAATGTCTTCTTAATTTTCCTCAACTTCTCTTTGCAGACTCGACCTCAACCTACGAACTGGAAACTAGAAAATTGTACGAAGACAAAGAACCCCTAGCCGTCCAAACAAAGGACGGTTAATTCACGATAACTAGCAAGTGACGACTCGAAAACTAGAACTACTTTAGATTTATACTCATTGACCTTTAATGGTATGAATTTAAACCCGAATGCGATTATTAGAGTATTTTAGATGGGCTAAAAATTTGATGACACAACTGTTATGATACGGATAATTTCGAAGGATTGAATAACATAAGAAGTGGGCGACAATCACCCTTAGGAACCATATCCCGAGTACGGATGAGATATGATATAGCTTGAATTAATTATGATCACTATGAAACCAAATGTCTATCACACACTTCACTCACTTTCCTCACATTGAATAGCTTGAACACAACTTTACACGACGTTACACATTTTATCACTTTGATATAGTTTACACGCTTCAAATTAAAACACACACTTTGATAGGCTACACATTTCATTCGCAACACACCTCTTAATTAATAATTAATAATTAATCATACGATATCGATCCCGCTCTCAATAGCAGATAACGACCTACTACCTTTTTATTTGGCAGTGCAACATTCCATTAGATAATATGTGCACGTTCGAAATGTGTGAGTTTCATGAAACTTTAAGACCGGGGAATAACGGCATCGACCTGACTTTACCACGTCACTTTCACTTAACTTTACACTTTATGTATCACTTTGATTTACATTGATTGGTACACTTTACTTGAATTGATCTTGATTCAAATGAGTTCCAATCGTAACATGCAATCCTCACATCTTTCACTATTGATTAATGTCATCTTAGGTGATCACAGAATTGAAAAGTAACCCATGTTATTTAAAGGTAGCATGGATGCCAAAATAAATTGAAATCAAGTACAAGATGGATACATCAACGAAATAACATGTTCCATACCTAACCATTTTAGCATGAAAGAACAATAATAAATCATTCTTTAAAAAAATTGTGGGTAAACTATGTTATTATTTTATATTAAGGTCAAATAATAACTTTACCCAATTATACTTGTCAAATCCAAACTGACGGTTAAATAAATTACACAAAACGGGTGAATTATAATTTATTTTATTTAACTTGGTAAGCAACCAAATGAACGAAAACAACTAGACACGAAAGCACCGAAATGAGCAGAAAGGCTCGGAAAGTCACTTGCCTTTTTCGCCTTGTTGGATTTTGATACCAACTATGGACTTCAAAGACTTGGTGACAGATTTGAATAAATTGGCAGCGGATCTACATACATGATTTACGAGACGCAAATAATAAATTAATTAATTGGTATTTTAATAATTGACTTATTTAATTCGAAGAAATGTCGAATTAATTAAAAGTCGGAAAATAATACCAATATGATCCTCTTTAGGACCTCCTTGAAATCTGGGTGTTGGATTTTGAGATACCGCTACGAATTTTAAGATTTAACGCGAGTTAGATACATTCTAAAAACTGTGGGTTAATCTTTATAATTTTCGAAATAAACTAGGGACATATTTTACCAAAACTGAGAGTTTGGGAGGTTTTTTTGTGAATGACCTCCTTCAACCTACAGCCCGACGCAGCAACTTCACAGGAATTTCACGGCGCGAATTCTTTGAGACTTCGGCGAGGCGTAGCGGCTTCGATATTTCACGGAATGAGACACGATCGGTGAATATGGATTCATGGAGGTGAGGACCTACCTCCGGACTCTAGTGGATCTGGTACCACCTTCTATAACACCCCCTCCTGTAAACAAGGAAATGATCCAGCGCCAGTGGTTACTCAGACTTTAAGGTATTTGTAACCACCTTATGCTTATAGGGACATGTCACCATGCTCTCATAAACAAGATGATAACTAAATAAAATACAAACAGAGAAAGACTAAAATATAATAAATCTTTTTTTATCAAACTCAGAATTCAAATTACAATATTTGATACATCAAAATATTACAACGGAAGACTTAAAAAAAATAAACATTTACCCGTTATACAATATTTTCTGCAAATCTTGAAAACTTAAAATGTCGTCTTGAACTTCTTCAACTTCTCTTCAAAGACTCGATCTAAACCTGCGAACTGGAGGCTAAGGTATTGTCCGGAGACAATGAACCCCTAGCCGTCCAAACAAAGGACGGTTAGTTCGCGAGACCTAGCAAATGATGGCTCGAAAACTGGTACTACTTTGGACTCAAACTCAGTGACCATAATAAGGTATGAATTGAATCCAAATGAGATTATTACTAATGAGAATATTTTATGTAGGCTACATATTTGATGACTCAACTTCTGTGACATGGATAACCCTAAAGGGCTGAATAAGAAAGTGATGTAGGTGACAAGCACCTTAGGAACCATATCCCGATTACGGATGGGATATGATATAGCATTAGAAATGCGTTTGTAATCACCATGAAAATATTTTTCTTATTAAGTTCGGACTCTATATTGGATTATGAGGTACACCATGTGGCACAAATCCGTCCCGCTAGTAGTTACCCAGACGTTAGGGACAGCCTACTATTAGAAGTAGAAAGAGAGATGACTTCGTGTCCCCCGGTATCAAGTCTAAACAAAAAAACTTTGACCAAATGAATAATATTATTCACTCACTATCTCACATTTCATAAATTATATATAGATATATTTTAGCACATCACACAGATATCATATATGACCTGCTCACTTTTATTTTAACATTAACTATATTATACCGGTCGAGTCTGGATAGGACGTCCGACCTACCTGCGATTTCGTAGTCAGATTTCATCTCGAATATTGTATCTCGAGAATGTTAGTTTCATGAAACTGTTTCGGTTTAAGACGCAACATGGTCTTAACCCATTCAATCCAAACTCAACTCAGTAGTTAACCCAAAGTTGAGACACCATCCAATTCCCATTGGGTTGGACTCCGTATCTTCATTGATACGAACACTATATTTTACTTTATCTTGATTCAATTGAGTTTCACATATCACACACATCATCACATATTAACCAGTAATTAATATCAAACTTGGTGATCGTATAAAATAAAATAATACATCTTAATAGAAATAAAATGAATGCCAATACCATATAATATGCATGGATGCATCAAAAGGATAATATGTTTCATACCTACTTATTTTGCATGAAAGGATGAAGGATTAATCATGCATTTATAAAGTGGGTATCTACACTATTATTTTACAACAAGGTCAAATAATAACATTACCCAATTACTTGCCAAGTCCAAAATAACGGGTGAATAAATTACACAAAGCAAGTGATTTGTAATTTATTTTAATCGATTTGGCATGCATGTCAAGACAAGAAAACAACAAGACACGAAGGCATACAGATGAGCATAAAAGGCCCAGAATGTCACTTGTCTTTTTCGCCTTCTTGGATTTCGATGCCAACTATGGACTTCAAAGACTTAATGACGGAATTGAATAAATTAGCAGCGGACCTACATGCATAAATTAGGAGGACTAAAAAGAATTTACTAATTGGTATATTGACTTCTTAATTCGGAATAAAAATCGAATTAATTATCAAGTTGGGGATTATACCAATTTGATCTTCTTAGAGACCTCCGCGCAATGGGTGTGTCGGAACTTGAGATTACCGTTGCGAATTTTTAAGAATGAACGTGGTTAAAATGCGTTCTAAAACCCTGTGATAACTTTTATAATTTTAGAAACTGAAATAGAGCATAATTTGTAGGGATAGAAAATATAGGAAGTTTTATGTGATTTGGTCTTCGTCCTCCCTGCTCCGGTTGCTACTGCGGTACTGCCTGTACACGCTACACAGACACAGTATACACACCATCCTCACCTGCGACGATGGTGGCACAGCGGCGGTGGCACGACAGGACTCTGGGGTGGTTCCGGAGAGGGTAGCGAGGTGAGGCCGTCTGCGGTTGCTGGCGGCGAATGGCGGCGGAGGTGGTAGGTGGTGGGACAAAATTCCAAAATTGGGGGTTTCGAAATCGGGGTGATTTCGAGAAAATTATGTGAAAGGAAATGTTGCTAGATGTATTTAGAGCGTAAGACAGTAGGCTAGAAGCTTGGATTTCCACTAACAATAGTGGATTGAGTCCAAACGTTGAAGAGAGTTTTTATAGTCCGACCTTGAAATGTGAACGTAATCGAGAATTAAAGGTGTCATTGAATTCCTATTGATGACGGGATTCAATTTTTATAATCAATTTGGTCTTTCAAGCTTATCTACCACATCAATTGGATGAGCTTTCAGAATTAGGGTATGTGAATATGGACGGAATTGGGGATGGATTCAACCATTGATTAAAGATTAATCCACGTTTTAGATAAGGTGGTATTGATTAGAATTTAATGGAGACATTTTGAAGGTGAAACGCTCAAACATCAAAATTACCATTGGATCTCCCATCTCCTGCGTCTAACGGGAAAGAAACAACGTGAAAGAAGAAGATGTGGTTCAATTGAACCGGATCCCTTTTTTGTTGTTATTCGGTTCGGCTAAACCGGTTCAACAAAAAGTTGGTTTGCTTAGATTTGTATATAAAGTCGTTTATTTAATTTAAAAAAATAAATAAATACTATAAAAGATAAAATCCGACAAACACATGTATATCCTTTACAAATAAATAAATAAATAATCAAATAAATAAATGACTTATGATGAGCGTCTTTAAAATAATTATTTCATATTAGATTTCATAACATAATTGTTTATTAGAGACAACTTTTAAAATCTATAATTAATATTATTAAGATCATTTATTCATTATAACATTTTAGTTATAAGATATGTTAAATATATAGAATAAGTTAGGACATAAATCATACTTATTTTGCGCAAAAATGATATTGCATCGAGTATTGAAATAATTTACGTAAAACACCTTTTAAAAAGAATGAACTCCCCTCACGATTTATGAAAGTAATTAAACTACTAATAACAATGACAATAATAATGTTTATTTTAGTTAAAATAATAATGTCAACAAAATTTTATGTTCTAATTACTAAGAACCAAATAATAAGGTATATATTTCATAAACAATTTTACAAATTCTTTTATTTCGAAAATTTTCACATTTATTATTATTTTTATATTTACAGAAATACCCAAAAATACTTTGGGGTATTTCATATCCCCATCGTTAAAAATAAGTTTCGACCCGAAACTTGAATAAGGAGAAGAATGTACTGAGGTTAGGATGTGTCCTCGGATCGATAGAAGAGATTGACTTTATATATGAGTAGGAATGAATCTCTTTGGGTAATACATGGAAGAATCAACAAGGAGCATACTTTGCTCTACTTACGTTTCGAATTAAATGAGACGACAAGCTACATCCACAGTAACTAGTCGCCTTCCAAACTCATCAGTGATAAAAAATTTAGGTACCACGTTTATTTTGAAGATCATTTTTCCTTTAACATATTTAACATCGCAACCATTATTTAGAGAGCATTTAATGTTAGCATGATTTGATCGAGGTTAGTCATTCATGTCACCCGACGAGCGTGGGTACCTAGTTTGTCATTGGCTTTCGTCTCAGCCCCATTCGATTCCCTTTTCCAGGTTATCAAATGGCACGGGTGGCTTTGAAGGCAACCACTGTGATAGACTGGCAAACCGTATTCGGATGTGATGAATGATGGATCTTGCCTTCTCGTTCATCAACTTGAGCACTGTCTAGTTCTCGAGCATTTGCATTCTTATATTTTTATTAGAATTTTTGTAAGAAATTATGGTTGAAAATCTACCCCTTAAGTGTTTGCCTCACTGAGAGTTCGGTTACAGGATCACAGAAAATCGATAGGATATAACCTGTGATCGGTCATAGGTAACGAAGAATAATGCAACTACAACTTGAGCCCCTAGCTTGTAGTGGATCCTACCTATGAACCTTTAATGGATTATATAGCACGGTTTTCATATCTCTATACTACCACACAAATTGTTGCAAAAGTCAGATAAAAGGTTATCGTAGAGTCTATAGGAACACTTCTCGACTCTCCCTTGATATATTAACATTTCGAACACATAGCTGATCCTACAACATATGACATAGCCTTAACTTATATAATTTGAACCTAAAGAATGTAGCACATAGAGTGGGTATTCTCTAACTCACAACATGATTGTAAATATCTTGTTGTCTTCTCATAGCGTTACGCATCCCCACTTGACTTAGCATTTCAATGATAGATTGAATTAAATACTTTATTTTATTTAATAACAAAATAATATAAAAGTACTGAATTACAAGACATAGGTTAATTGGGCATACTCGCCCTAAATTGACAAGACGTAGGTTCATTGGGCATACTCACCATGAATTGACTTTATTGGAATTCTTGAAATGAACGACTAAACGGAAAAACGAGATGCTCAACCAACTATCATCATCCTTTTTCCTTACTTCTGTCCACCAAACTCATCAACGACATCCAAGGTGTAGAGTTTAGGACCTTGGTTAGATGTTCCCACCATTAGGGTCTTGCCCTGGTTTTGTACTGTGGGTTCCGATGCAGCTTGAGCCTTATGCCCACGTGATTGATGCGGGTTTGTGGCTGCTTTTGGAACTCTCGAATCGACTGTGTAAGCTTGTTGTGACTGGGGTTCGTTATTGACAATGTTCCTACAAAATCTCACCATGTGCCCAGATGTTCCACATCCTCTACAAAAACGGGCATCTTCCTCACACACGGGTTTCACTTGACCCGGCTTACCACAATTGTGACGGATAATAGGACGACCATCTCGAGTGAAGGTATGGTTGGTAATCTGTGCCGATGATGCCCTGCTAACATTCGTCCTCTCAGTTGAGGAAAATGGCGTGGTCTCTTAGTTCCAGAATACTGTTGGTTGCCTTTCTTCATCCTAGACAACTCAAAGTTCTTCTTTCCCTCCTCCAATGTAGCCACAACTCGATAAGTTGCAATAATACACTCGTCTAAGGTTTGGTAATCACGTTGTAGCATTTGCATCTTTAGCTCATAGCACACCGACTCGTGAAAGTACATGATCGCGTCGGCTCTCCAATTGAGCCATCTTCATTCCCTGTGTCCCATGAGCCATCTTCATTTGAGCCATCTTCATTCCCATGAGCCATCTTCATTCCCTGTACACCGACTTGAGCATATGGAAGTAAGTTGTAGAATCTGCTCCCCAATTGAGCCATCTTCATTCCCTGTGTACTGGGATACAAGAACTCTCTTCTTTTCTCTATCCTGAGAGTTGGCACAAAGTAATGATTGGTAATAGTCTCCTTAAAGGTGTCCCATGTAGGGTTTCAATTCCAGGCAAGCTTGGAAGCTTCCCACCAATGTCCAGCTTCTAGTTTCAAGTAAAGAGCGGTTATGTGCACTTTGTCTTCGTCTGTGCAGATAACACCCCTGAATACCTTCTTCATCTGAGTAAGCCACTGCACCACTCGATAGGGCTCACCAGTACCATCAAAAGGATCTGGTTTGCATGAGTTGATTGCCTTCAAAGCACGACCATATGTATTTCCTTGTTCTACCGCTCTCACATGCATTATCATCGGAGTTTCTTGTGCTTGGGTCGTTGTTGGTTGTGTCACAGGTGCAGCATCCCCATTCGGTCTAGTAAACGACAACGTCGTATTTCCAGCTAATGCTTGAGCTACAACATTTGCCACTAATTGATTCAGTGCTTGCATGATTTTGGCATCTAGGATATCTACGAGGACGTGAGATAATTCCCTAGGTTGACTTTCAGCTTGATGATGCGCATTATCTCCACCAGTCACTGAATTCTCAAATGCTTCTTCACAGATGTTGGGAAGGTTCCTTCTCTTGATAAGATGATACTCCCTCTTAGCCACTGGGGTGGATATGGCAGGTCGATCACCTTGGCGTCCTCCGTTTTTCATGATCTGTGCATGCAGGATTGAAACGTCATCGATACCTCTTCTGCATTGTGAGGCACTTTGCCTCTTTGATTTTCAACAACGGTTTATATCTGAAACACCAACACTTGAAGTTCAATCACATGATCTACCATTGGATTAACCCGAGTCAGCTGAACTATACACTAAGCGAGTCAATATTTCTAATTGACTTTACAAAGTGCGAAGGGAGGACAAGGTAGTTGGATTACTAACCAAGCACTAGGAAATCTATGATCGACTCGAGAAGTTGAAGGTAACAATGTTTTACTTGAATGAATTCTTTCAATACTTGGAAACATTTTGAACACTAAAACTTACTAGAAAAATATTTAATATTTGTGAATACTATTTATCTTAAAACAACTAAAAAACATTGAAGCAATTTTTCGCGAGAAACTCGAAAGGATTTTAATTAGAATATTTTGGGTTAACTACTGAGTTCAGTTTGTATTGAATGGGTTAAAACCATGTTGCGTCTTAAACCGAAACAGTTTCATGACACTAACATTATCGAGATACAATATTCGAGATGAAATCTTACTAAGAAATCGTAGGTAGGTCGGACGTCCTATCCAGACTCGACCGGTATAATATAGTTAATGTTAAAATAAAAGTGAGCAGGTCATATATGATATATGTGTGATGTGTTAAAATATATCTATATATAGGTTATGAAATGTGAGATAGTTAGTGAATAATATAATTCATTTGGCCAATTTTTTTTTTTTTGTATAGACTTGATATCGGGGGACACGAAGTCAACTCTCTTCCCACTCTTAATAGTAGGCTCTCCCTAACGTCTGGGTAACTACTAGCGGGACGGATTTCGGCCACATGGAGTACCTCATAATCCGATATAGAGTCCGAAATTAATAAGAAAAATATTTTCATGGTGATCACAAACGCATTTCTAATGATATATCATATCCCCATCCGTAATCTGTAAAGGCTCGGATTTTCATATCCTAATTTTTCAGAAAAAGGAAATTAAAATTGAATTTAAATCGAATTAAAAGCTCGTTTAGCGGATTCCGACCGTAATATAAAATTTGACGAACGATTTCCGTCCTTTTACCTCGAAAATTGAAAATAATTATCAGATGACGATATCCTTTTTGATTTTATAAATCTAATTGATTGAGAAAAAAGAGAGTCGAGAAAACTAACATTTGAGAACTAATTTTGAGATTCGAAATTTATTTACGGGTATTGATTACCCAATTCAACGCACAATTTATCACCCACTCCCTCACCTCACCATACTCCTTCAAATCCATATCCACTCCATCTCCCTGTCATTCGTCATTCACATCGACGTCCTCACCGCCATTCTTCATCATCACCATCACCAACTCCCATCCTTCACAGTATTAATCACACTCACTTCCGCTCTCTTCATTCAACATCTCCATCACTACTTGTCTCTCTTTTGCTCACCAACTCCATCACCTAGCTACTTCGCCATTCAACGTCACCACCATCATCATCCTTACCGCTCTCTCCTTCACCATTATACGCCACCACCACGTACTCCTACTGCATCACCGCCATCTTCCTCCCTCCCTTCCGTCGAACCACTAGCGGGATCCCTCCACGACGCCATTCCAGGAGCCACGGAAGCAAGAGGAGCCGAAGATCGAGCACGAGCACTATCATCCATCACTTCCCCCGTTTGAGCATGAACGATGCTTCGGTAAGCCGATCTCCTCCGTTTTCTATCAGAATCGTCCCTGAGCTTCACCATCACACTCACCCATTTCCGACGCAGGTCCGATGAGCAATCGCGATCCTCCAATGACGCCCAGAACTCCAATCGAAGCTCCGACGTCCGCGAAATTACCTCGGTGAGCTTCATTCGTTTCGTTCCTTGCCTTCGATCCTTTGTTTCACATTATTATGGGTTGGGTAGAGAGCGTGAGCTGAGTGCGGGTCGATCGGGCATGCTCGAGAGCTCCGGTGAGCTCGAGAGCGGCGAAGTCGGCGCAATTCGTGAGTGTGAGCGAGGGCGCAGGCGGGGGCTGTTTGGTACGGAATGACGAGCAGCGAGCGTTAGCTGGGCCGGGCATGGGAGATTGGGAGGTACGAGAGCTGAGCTGGACGAGTCTGGGCGAGCAGGCGAGCAGACGAGAGCTCGAGAGGCGAGTCCGGCGTCGAGCAAGCCATGGCGCCGGCGCGATTTCTTCATTTTGAATTTGGGGAAGGTGATGCCAACGTGGCTCATGTGGGCCCTTGCCTTTACAGATTTTGTTTTAATAACTTAACGGGTTGGGATTAATTAGCGGGTTTGGTTCGGTTCGGTTCGGGTTATCCGTTTATTATTTAACTAATTAACGGTAATTAAAATATATTATAATAGTATTTGAGGATTTAAAAGATAAATTATTATATTTTGGGAGAATTATAAGGGTTGATTTATTAAATAAAAATGATCGGGATTTGGAAATAATTTATAAAAGTGTTAAGTAAATGGTATTTAAAATATCATGTAATACTATTTGAGATTTAAAATATATTATTGGGACTTAAAGATTTATAAAGAATTTGAAAAATAATTTCAAGGTTGGAAGTTAATCTAATAAATAAATTTAAAAGGGAATTTAGCGAGTATTTTCAAGGGTCGGAATATATAACTATTTAACTGGGATTTGAAACGGTTTTGAAACTAACTTGGGAATAAGACTTATTTGATGACTAACTAGCATGATATTATGATCGTTTGACTAATAGCATGACTTGTGATGAATTATTATATGAGATTAAATGTTGGATAATTATGACGATCTAGTAGGATTTTATATCACACAAATTATGTCTTATGATTTTGATGAACCGTTGAGGTATATGCGGAATTGATGTATATGAACATGCGGAATTGGTTGAATGATTTATGGAGAACGATGTGGTCTTGGGGAGCGGATGATGCGATAAAAGGACTTTCATAATATGTTACTTGTTCTATTGATTGAGGTGTGCTTGAGTGCTTAATAGTTGGATGTAGACTTATGTATATTCCATTACGTACTAGGTGATACTCTGTGATTGTGACTACTGTGTGCTGGATTCTTCTATTGCCGATCTGCTAGCCAGGTAAGTACCTCCGGGGCTTACTCAGTAACCAGTACCTCCTGTCTGATGTGTCATATAGTATGTAGGTGTTGCATATGCATAAGAGCATGTCAAGTAGTATCATGCTTAGGAATTGCATTTACGAATGAGCATCCTTATTCTGTATGCGTATGAATACAGAACGGCCGTTATCTGTGAGTCCTAGAGTCCTTGCTATGGTCATAGGGCAGCCCAGTTTCATCGGGTGTTGTCCTCCTCGAGTCATTTATATACATCACGAGCTACGAGATGGGCATGAGATATGATATGATGATGAGATATAATATGATGATGAGATTTGATATGATTATATCATCGAGCTGGCCAGCCTCCACCTTGTCTGGATGAGGGGTGGTGGTAAAAGAGGGATATACCGCTTGGTATTCTTTGTTAAGGCCTTCCTCAATATTCTGCACATATGTATTAGGAGCATGATAGTGTGGTTATATTTCAGTACTGCATGAAGGCATCCTTTATTCTAGGCATAGGCGTATTATATGTCCTCAGCGCGGTCAGAGGACCCGCAGGCGGACTCTTGGCCTGACTTAGTGGTATAGTTTCATGTACCCGATACACTGCTTGATTTTGTGCTGTTATGACGGGGTCTATTCATATGGCGGAGAGTGAGTGGTTGAAACCTAACTTCACCAGATTCATGCTTTTGAGATTTCTCCCTAATTGTACTCTATTTTGACCCGGCTCTGCCGTGGCACTAGTTGTATCATTTTCAGAACTTATGCCCTTTGCATGATAAATGATTTTCCGCGTTGTAGACTTAGGACAGGTACAAGGGTTTACCCCGGGGTCTCCAACGGACCTTTCGGATTTGGGTGCGAAATCCTACTTAAAACTGCACATCTTCGATTTCAAACCTTCAACCTGTACTCGGGGCGTTAGATCCTAACGAGGGGTTTCATCCCTCGAAACGTAACTCGGGAATCATAATCCCGGGCCGTTACATAATCGGGGTATGGTTCCTAAGGTGCTTGTTACCTACATCACTTTCTTATTCAGCCCTTCGGGGTTATCCATGTCACAGAAGTTGAGTCATCAAATATAAAGCCTACATAAAACATTCTCATCAGCAATAATCTCATTTGGATTCAATTCATACCTTATTATGGTCACTTAGTTTGAGTCCAAAGTAGTCCCAGTTTTCGAGCCACGGCTAGTTCTCGCGAACTAACCGTCCTTTGTTTGGACGGCTAGGGGTTCATTGTCTCCGGACAATACCTCAGCCTCCAGTTCACAGGTTTAGATCAAGTCTTTGAAGAGAAGTTGAAGAATTTCAAGACGACATTTTAAGTTTTCAAGATTTGAAGAAAATATTGTATAACCGGTAAAAAAAATTTAAGTCTTCCGCTGTAATATTTTGATGTATCAAATATTGCAATTTGAATCTTGAGTTTAATAAAAAGATTTCTTATATTTTAAGTCTTCTGTTGTTTGTATTTTATTTAGTTATCATCTTGTTTATGGGAGCATGGAGACATGTCCCTATAAGCCTAAGGTGGTTACAAAGACCTTAAATTCCGAGTAACCACTAGCGCTGGAACATTCCCTCGTTTACAGGAGGGGGTGTTACAGTAAGTGTGCAAACAAAAATACAATTAGAAGAAGATGAAAGAATGCACATTCACATAACAAGCTACCTAAATACTCAAACACGGCATCCTCTCTCTCCTTCGCAGAATTCCTCCTCTCTCGATGCCTCTCTCACTAAAATCCTTCTTTTCTTTATTTTCCTGGGTTCCTTAAGTTGCAAATTTAGCTTTTTACAGATCTTGGGCTGAATTCGAAAGGGGTTTGATTCCTACTTGCCTTCTTGCATCAGATATCGTATCGATTGCATTCGTTGCGGTCGTTTATGATGGACCGATCTGATTTTGATTTTGGGGATTTAGTGTCCTTGTTCTTCGTGAACGAATTAACCTAGATCTGAGACGTTCGCCCCTGAATCCGCATTCGTTGTAGTGGTGGGTTGAGCAGTGACCAGACGGGGGAGAAGAGATGCTCGTGCCGCCGGTGAGGGTTGTCCCTCCTTTTCCTTCGAGTTTGACTGGAGATGGAAGCTGAAGGTAGAGTTCGCCTCTCAATCGCCACCTCCAGTACTCTTTCTCTCACCGAAATTCGCCGCCGTCGTCTCGCCTCCTCCACTTCTCTCCTCCTCCTTCGCGACTCCTCTCTCTCTCTCTCTCTCTCTCTCTCTCTCTCTCTCTCTCTCTCTCTCTCTCTCTCTCTCTCTCTCTCTCTCTCCGTCTACAGATTTGATTATGTAAAGAATGAACTCTCTCTCTCTCTCTCCTTTCCTAATTATTTCCAAAATTTCAAAAGTCCACCCAAATTTTTTTAACACGTAATAAAAGGTCACATTTGAGTTGTTAGTTTTGCAAAAAAAAAAATCAACTTTTGACATTTATCACATTTTAGATGGGGGGTGACATTTTTGCAAAGGATGAGATTTTTTGGTATATTGGGTATCAGTTTCTCTTGATATAAATCCTTTAACTTCTTCTCTAAGCTTGTATATATATATTGCTTTACCTTCGATCAATATATTTTAAGTTTAAAATAAAAAATAAAGGGAAAACTAATTAAAATACCCCCACCTTTGGGGGTATGATAAAAATATATCCTCAACTTTCAAATGTAATTAAAATATCCCGACCTTTGCGGGTAGTGGTAATATATTACCACAAGTTTTTTCACGAGTCAAAAATGCTGACAAGACAGTCTATGCGGATTTTTTACATGGGTTTTCTTGAATAGTGTCCTTAGGAAAAAATTAAAGAGTTGGATCGGGTTCATGCCCAACGCGGCAACACCTTTTCCTCCATCATATCTTCTTCCGTCGACCGTGGTCGCCTCTTGAATTGTCTTCCATGTCTTCCAGGTAGCTCATGGTTCCTCTTCAATATCAGTCTTTCTCCCTCGTGGTCCAATATCTTGAGCTGTCTCTCTCACATCTTCTTCCCCTTTGATTCGTTCACGGATTTGGGTGGGTAAGTTTTTTTCCCCTCTTCGTTGTTGTTGTTGTTGGTTTAGTTTTGTTGTCGATTTGGTGTTAGGAATAGTCGTGTTGTGTTAATTTGAGGCAATTTTGACCAGATTAGTTGCTTGGTTGAATCAATTTCGTTTTTCAGGTTTAATTTGTTACTCCCTCCGTTTGAAAATATTTGTCGTTTGTCTTGTAGTGCACGCTTTTTAAGGAGATAAAAACTATATAAAATATTTTTTTTAATTAATTTTTTTATATAATTTCATATATATAAGTAGTAAGTATAAGATTATGAAAAAAATTTAATTAAAAAAATTATATTTTATAGAGTTTTTAGCTCCTTAAAAAATGTGCCGAAAAGTCAAACTACAAATATTTTCAAACGGAGGGAGTATCATTTTATTTTTTTCCCTAAGGAAACCGATCAAGAAAACCCAATTTAGTGCTAATTTGTAAAAAAAAAAAAATTCCACGTATGTTGTCTTGTAAAAAAAATCCACGTAGGCTGTTTTGTCAACATTTTTGATCCGTGAGAAAACACAGTGTAATATATTACCACCACCCTCAAAGGTCGGGATATATATTTTTATTACATTTGAAAGTTGAGGATATATTTTTAACATACCCCAAAGGTGGGGTATTTTAATTAGTTTTCCCAAAAATAAAAGGCCCCAACTCATCTTTGACGAATTAGGTTAGATAATATTTTTATGGTATTTTTTCGCTCAACTAACTAATTAATTCAAGACTCACCACTTGAATATTTTGGATAATTATATTTTATATAAATGCATGGGTGGCTTTTCATTAAAAAAATGAATTCCGTACGTACTTTTCCATGTCCAACAAATGGTTGGTAATTAACAAGAAAATTAAGTCCTTAATTGGATGTACATCACCAAAGACCAAAGTTAACCTTAATTAATTAAGCACAGAAAATTTGGGTGAGGTATGAAAGAAACCAGTCAACGCGGTTTGTAAAGACTTTGTAATGAAAGTTGCAACTCTATTATATATTTATACGGAGCATAACTGCATATCTACAGACTACAAGTAATATATGTAAGTTACATAGCTTCTCCAAAAAAAAAAAAAAAAAAAAGTTACGTAACTGCATATGAAATGATCAGCTAGTTATTCCTATAAATTTTGTCTTGGGTACGTAAATTAATAAAAAATAGAAAAGGAATTAAAAAAAAAAAAAAGGGTTAACCTAGGACTGTATACTTAATTAAAGAGCGGATTAACAGGCCAGGAAAAGGATGCATAAAATTAAAAATGCGAATCATAATAAGGGTGAAGCAGTCATCATCTTGACGAATTCGTCGTAGTTGACAAGTCCGTCGCCGTCCAAGTCAGCCTCTCTCATCATCTGTTCCAACTCTTCATCCGTCAGCTTCTCCCCTAGATTTATCATCACATGTCGAAGCTGCAAATTTTTATTTTTTGCTGTTAAAATTCATCATTTATTTATAATTATCCATTTTAATTTACTCTCTTATAAATTAAATAAACATATAAAATGTATACCTCACTGGGCGAAATGAAGCCATTTTGGTCCCTATCAAACACTTTGAACGCTTCTTTTAACTCCTCTTCGGTGTCTGCCTCCTGTAAAACGACATGCGCCTTTATTAGGGATCGAGGACCATATATATATATATATATATATAAGGTAATAAAAATATATTTATTAGGGATCGAGGACCATATATATATATATATATACTTATATTTAAACTAGTTTAATTGTTAATTAGAACGTAGTTTGCACCATAAATAAATTATGAATCAGATTATTAGTACCTTGAACTAATTAAGTTTTCATAAAGTACACATTTTAATTTATGTTTATCCCTTGTTGAAATGCGATCCACAAACTAGATATATAATATTTCATTTTGAAGGATGTAAAACTCGAAAATAATAATTACAGTAATTTTTTTGGTTCTAAAATTAATTAGTACTATATTAAGCTTAAATTATAGAACCATAGCTCAGCCGAAGAATTTTCAACCATAGGTTATATACCTTCCCAATTTTTTAATCATTTCCTATAAAACTCAAACCTTTGTCATTTTGTCAAATTTCATATCCTTAGAAGGTGGATGGATGTGGACGTGGTTGGATGAACCTCTCGTCCATATATAACAAACTATAGATTTTTCATTTTAGAGTTTTTGAAAGAAATTTAGAATTTTTTAGTTAAACAGATTTTCTTTAATAGCACTAATTTGAAGCTTATATATATATATATATAATTAGATTCTTATGTCCTAGAGTATAGGATACAAATATCAATTTTTTAAAATATGATATGAAAACAACGTAAAAAAAAAAGTATTCCTTAAATTCGGAGTATTCTCCAAAATTAAATAGTTTTTCAAATATTTAAAATAATAAAGTTTTTCGAGTTGAAATAAAAACAATTTTAAAAATATGTGGTCTAACATTTTGCAATATTTTTATTTAAAAAAAAACATTATTTGGTGGGCTAAACAGAAAAAACGCGTTACAATTGAAGACGGGGATAGCAAATTAATTACCTTCATCTTCTTAGTCACAATGGTCAACAACTCCTGAATCTCAACGGCGTCGTTTCCATTTGCTTCAAGTTGGTTCACTATGGCTCGGAAATCATCGGCGGCGGTCCGATCCTGATTCAGATTCCGTATCATCGTTGCTAGCTCCTCTGCAGTCATGCTTCCTGCAGATCCAATTTAACGCACAAAATAAAAAACAATGAATTCATTGATGTATGAAGAAAATATAAAAAATAAAATAAAATTGAAGAATTAAAGATATAAAATAATTAACAAACCGTTTCCAATATTGTTGTGGAAAAAGCCAAAAGCTTCTTGTAAATCAGCCACCATCAGTTGCTGTGAGATTGCTTCAGCTGCCATTCCCACGGAGATGGAAACTCGATTAGATCTCGGAGAGTGAGAGAAGCACAGAGATTGAATTCAGAGAGTGTGTGAGATGTGAAAGGTATATTTATGACTCAAAACTCAGATGGCGACTACTTTGTGTAGCTGTGTTTATTTATAGTAGTTGGACGGACAGTAGCTTGCTGGAGGGGTTGCAGTTGCACCGCGTAGACCTCTTTTATTTCCTATGTAAGACTGTAGAAACTTATTTTGCAAGGAAAAATACTACTACTGCACTTTTTAATGGGTCAAATCAGTGTTGTGTATTCCTCAATATATATTAAGTTAGGTGTTAAAAGGAAATAATGAAAATAATGAATATAACTATATAAGCTTTTTCTCGGTTTCTATATGCACCAAGATCAGGCTTTATGTACTTAGACAGAACGGATCCTAGATCCGTTTGTTAATTTGACACGTGTTCAATAATCCTTACAAAATTTTTTATAAAAATAACACAAACGGATCATAGATCCAATTGATTTTGAAAAATAACACAAATGGATCATTGTTTTATAATTTTAAAACTAAAAGTTTGAAACTTAAAAAAAAAAAAAAACAAACGGATCTTTGATACATGTATATATATGTTTTTCAAATTTGTTTTTAATAAGAACTCATCTAAGATCCGTTCCTTCATTTTTTTTTTCGAATTGGCCGAATGGGTCCTAGATTTACTTGTTACTTTTTTCACTCTGAGTGCAAAGATATGGACACGTGTCAAATTAAGGATGAAACGAATCTATAATCCGCTAGATTAAGTGTATTTAGAACTTGTCGTGGATACATATAAGCTTCCGTTTTTTTATCAGTCGAATGAATGTTCAATTGGTTTATGTTGAATAGGTTCTACTCGAAAAACATGATGATTAATCGAGTGACTCAATAGCGGTTTTCTGTGGACTGTTGTTTGTACAGGTTATCGTCCCAAAGAATGTATTTGGGTGGTGGCTGACTGGCTGGTCTGGTCTACCTTTGTTAAAATTTTTAAAAAAAAGTTTTCTACTGACATTTTATTATTCCTATTTTTCAGGTTTTGAATTTTCTATTGAAATAGTTAGTTACATATCCTCTTACGTAAATGAGCAATGTGTACCAAACCAAATGAATAAAATAAAAAAGAATGCCATACCAAGAATTTTCTAAATTCCATCGTGTGAATTTTGAAACTTATCAACCAAGCAGAAAATCAAATCAGAACCCCATATGAGCTTCAGAAGTACTCCTACTAAGTACACATATAGAGCTTAATCACTTGCAGTTGCAGAAGAGCTAAACATGGAGTTTTAGAAAAGCTGAGAACACAGGCATTATCAGGGATACATATGTCAAAACCATTTCCAGAAGCTTTTTATTGGAGTTCCAAGTACATCAGGAATGATTATTTCTTCCCACAGTCCTAAGAATCTGCCTAGGATTACTTCTATCCACAAATGTTATGATGCTTAACATTGAAAACCAGCATCACCAGGTGACCTGTACCCTGTTGATGTGCGCATTGATCTGATCCCCATTTGAACATGACAGCCCGCGTGTAATTCCGAAAATCAGATAACAAAACTCACCTAAGATTAACATGAATGCACTTTGCATATATGACAAGCTCAATTGCACTAGTCTTCCAACTTGCAGCTTCACTTGGCTCTGCTCAGTAGACAGCCTGTGTCAAATGTTTAGCCAGTACAGCAAAGACAAATGAGAGTGCGTTGAGCTCGTCTCATCAGTCTAGCAATGCAGCACAAGATAAACTGTCCTGAAAGTGAAAGTCCTATAGAAGAATAAGATCTCTTTTGCCTAGTTCAAGATTAGAAGCAAGCCGAGGACTCGAGGAGGCAGGTGCCTTCGCTCTACTGACCATCTGAGTTTTATAAATCAATTTATCACATACCTTTGGACTGGGGAATTCTAGGAATTTTACTAGCTGTAGGCAAAGACGGAAAGAAATTGAAGAACAAGACTTACAAGGTTATTCCAACTCAGATGGTCTCTTGACATCCCTCAACTGGACAGTGTTATCCAAGCAGTGCATAAAGCCATAGTGTGGGTATTTCTCATACCACGTCTCTTCACAGACATGGTTGTCCCAGTGCTCGCCGCAACTGCTCTTTCCATACTTGTGCACCCATCCAGAGCCATTATGCTCCTCACCCCATGTCCAGTTCCACTCATCTCCATACTTCCCTTTCCACCATGTCTCGCCTTGCTTAATGCCATGAGAATTCAGATCAAAGTGTTCATCCCATTTGTCTCCCCACTTTTCCCAGCCATCCCCTTCAAAGCGCTCAGCCCACTTGTCTGTATACTTCTCGCTAGCTCCAGAACCATCATATTTCTCGCCCCACCTGCAAAAAAATAAAAGCAGTTGTGAGCCCATTTATCAATCTAATCTTCCGGATAGACAAAAAAACAAGCAGAAAGAAGCTTATGGCTGTATACCTTTCATGCCACACATGAGCATGACCATGTTCAACTTCTGTATTGGGATCGAGGCTGCACCACTTGTGAGCCCATTTATCAGTCTTCCCAGAGGCGTCGTAGTGTTCCCACCATTTCTCTTGCCATTCAACAGCCTCCCCTTTCTTTCCCCATTTATTAGCAGTTTTCTCCATATGCATAAGGCCACCTTCCTGCAAGTGTCAGCTCAAAAGAAAGAGCTTATTAATAAAGCTACATATATATAGAGAGCAATGCTTGACTTCCAGAAGGTAACACCGTATATAAAGAAGCAAGCTCTCATTGAAGCTATGGACATTACCTGCCACATCGACTCTCTCCAGTACTCATGCCAAACACTACCACTGGCATCGCGCCCGGACTTTTCTGAACCAAGCTCCTTATAACCATGTTCATCAGAAGCCTCCCAGTACTTGTCTTCCCACTCAACAGCCTCATCAGCAGTCACACCTCTAGTGATGGTCCACCTACAAACAACACCATCAGGACGTGTTTCCACCCCTGTGATCTTCCACCACCTTGATCCATCAGGACTTATCCCCTGAGAAGGCGTTTCATCAACTGCATCCAAAGCACGAGCTGCTTCTGCTGCGTTTTCTGAAGATTGAACCTCATGCTCCTCACTTGTAGTAGTGTTCTCTAAGATGACATTAGAGCTTTCCGTTGTTTCACTTTCCAACAAAGACTCCACTGGTGGAAGAGAAGACATCATCTTACTCTGCTGGAGTTTGCTCTCAAATGGTAAACTGAGGCTATCTTCAGATCGATCTCTCTCCAACACCGGTCTCATTGTATTTGCATTTGCAGAGGGTTTTTTAGCCCATAGAGGGTTATCGCCACCGGCCATAGTTGAATCATCCTCAGCTGGCGGTATCCATGACCAAAAATCCGGACCAGGGGTTCCAGTTTGAGAAGTTATAACTTGACGATCATATGAACCCCCACCCAATTTGCCTGGAAAAATATGGTGGCAATTAGTGATTTTGTTCATTTCTCAGTTATTATTCAAAGTGACAGAAACAAGATATCGTTATAAAACCAGACTATCATGTTAACAGAGCTCTTTCTTATCCTGAGTCCTGACTCCAAATTCAAAACCAGAATGCAACACTCCAAATTCAGAAACTGTATTTACAATAATTCATCACAGTTCTAAGTGCAAGATGCAATCGTGCAAATTCATTTCATGGAATCTATATCTATATAAACTCTTAATCTAGAAGAGTTTGGGATGATGTGTCAATCATAGAGGCATTTTAGGAGGTATTAACAAATCATATTTTTTTTTCCATTTTTTATTTTCTTTAATTCTTTTTTTTTTCTTCTTTTTCTTTTAATTCTCTTTTTTCTTTAATTCTACTAACCATCTATATAAACTCTTAATTTAGAAGAGTTTGGAATGATGTGTCCATCATAGAGGCATTTTAGGAGTATTAACAAATCATATATTTTTTTCCATTTTTTATTTTCTTTAATTCTCTGTTTTTTCTTCTTTTTCTTTTAATTCTCTTTTTTCTTTAATTCTACTGACCATTGGGATTAATTCAAAACATTGAATTCAATCTAATATAACTATTGGACTTAACTCAAATTTATTTACTAACTATTAGACTTAATTCAAAACATTGAACATAACTATTGATTATGACACATCACATTTAAACAATTTTATAATGGTATTGATATTATTATTACTGAGTAATTTAAAATATCTATATTTATGTATTATACTTTACATAATATTTTAAAAAAATAATTTTCTGAGATAATTATAAGATACATTTGTTATAAAGTTTTTTTATGATTTTTATTAATATTTCCTTACCAAAAAATATATATTTTAGTTTTAGAAAAACGTGCCATGGCGCGGGGATCGTACTAGTTAATCAATTAAAACACAAAATTGCTGACAAATCAAGTGGTCAAGTACTCTATTTTCTCACAAGTGTAAGGCAAATCCGCATGGAAAGAAAACCAATCAGGACTATAATATATATTGGCAAACCCTAAGAGCACCAGGGGAGAAAAGGAAACAAAAATTACCTTGGATTAGCGGCTCAATTTCGGAATCGCTATCGGATCCTACCTCAGAGTAACTCAAATCAACCTCCTTAACCGGAGGCGGTGGCTGAGAGGCAGGGTTTTGAGCGAGAATCGCCCGTGCAGCGGCGATCGCCGCCGCAGCGCGGTCGATGACCTGCATCCGCTGAGCCTTATCCCTCTTATCGGTAGGAACTTCTAGAATCTTGTTGAACTCTATTGTCTTCCTCTCCGTCTCCTCCGGAGTCTCCACTGGATCCTCGAAAGGGGCGCCGTTATTGGCCCAAGCCTCGGTGCCGGCGTTGAAACCGTTGGTCGGGGAGTTTTCGAGGACTCTCCGGAACCGCTTCTCCACTTGCTCCCGCTCGACCGCCCTCTTCCACATGTCGAGGTAAGTGTCTCCGGCGCCGGAGCTGGCTAATCCTTCGCCGGAAGCGCGAATCGGGCGGGATCTGAAGCGGATTCTCTGGGAATTAGGGTTTCGATGGAAGGACATACGAGGAGGTTGTGTTGTTGTGAAGGTTCTGCGGGGATAGAGGGAGGGTGTGGCGGTGGCGCCATGGTAGGCGAGATGAAGCTGGAGCGCCATTACCGAGTGGGGGAGAGTGAGAGTGGGAGGTGGTTGAATATAAAGGGAGAGAGAGAATAGGGATTTGGGGGGATATCAGTTGGAGCCGGAGGATGCGGGGGCGAGGCGGCAGATTTGGCGGGAGTGCCAAAGTTAGTTAATGCTAATTGCCTTTATTTGTGTTTTACTTGACCAAAAGAGAGGAATCACTAAATTAGGGATGCTTAATTGGTGTTATTTAATACCTTACTAGCATAGTTCCCACGCCATGGCGCGATTTTTAAAAAATATAAATTGCTATTATATCATTTAATAAAATATTATTTAAATATTTTGAACTAAACATATAAAAACAAACTCATAAAAATAAGATGTAATAAGCTCAATCAAGATGGACTCAATTATGATAGTATCGAATATTTACAAATAGACATAGATTTATATTAATTTAATAGTTTGAATTAAACCCATTGATTATTTTAAAGATGAAAATCAATTGGAAAAATTAAAAAAGGGGGGAAATGATTAGTTAAAAATAAGAGATTTAAAGTAAAAAGAGAATTGAAGTAAAAAGAAGAAAAAAGGATAATTAGATTAAATGAAAATTAAAATTAAAGAGAAAAATAGGATTGGGCAAAACTCCTAAATTCCCTCTAAGTGTGACACGTTAGCCTAAACTCTTCTAAATTAAGAGTTTTTATAAATATAGATTGATTATTTTAAAGATGAAAATCAATTGGAAAAATTAAAAAAGGGGGGAAAATGATTAGTTAAAAATAAGAGATTTGAAGTAAAAAGAGAATTGAAGTAAAAAGAAGAATTGGATTGGGCAAAACTCCTAAATTCCCTCTAAGTGTGACACATTAGCCTAAACTCTTCTAAATTAAGAGTTTATATAGATAGAGAAAAATAAGATTGGGCAAAACTCCTAAATTCCCTCTAAGTGTGACACGTTAGCCTAAACTCTTCTAAATTAAGAGTTTATATAGATATAGATTGATTATTTTAAAGATGAAAGTCAATTGGAAAAATTAAAAAAGGGGGAAAAATAATTAGTTAAAAATAAGAGATTTAAAGTAAAAAAGGATTTGAAGTAAAAAGAAGAATTGGATTGGGCAAACCCGCAAAACTCCTAAATTCCCTCTAAGTATGACACGTTAGCCTAAACTCTTCTAAATTAAGAGTTTATATAGATATAGATTCCTCACTTTGATCTCATTAGGAATAGCAATGGGCGGAGACTGTCCGATCATCTCGGAGAATTTTCATCGTGGGGAATCTCAATTGCGAAAATGAGAATGGAGAAATTAAATGGGAATGAAAACGGGAATTGAGGTCATTGTGATTTCCCTTGTGAGGATGGGGATAATAATCTTCATCCCTATCCTCGCTCTGCCCCTACCCTCACCCCGGTTGGGGAACCCTACAGCCACGGGGATCCCCCATAGAGAGCACGAAATCCCATTTTCTTTAGATCTTACAAACAATTTTATATCTTCTTACTTTCAGTTTTAAATTTATACCATTATATATAATATTTATATTATATATTTGATTTAACTTGAATAATATCATATAATTTTCTATTAAATGAGGAAAACTATGAGTTTTAAACGGGGAACTCGCGGGAAACATAAACGAGAAAATTTAATAAGGGACAAGGATTTCCGGATGGGGATAGGGACATGGCAGGGATGGGGATCAGGGGAAGGGGGCCATTTTTTTTTTATCCCCGAACGGGGATGGGAACGGAGATGGAGAGAGTTTTGGTAAACGGGGATTGGGACGATTGCCATCCTTTAATCCCAATCCTACAAAGTTAGGCATAAGTAAACACTCAAAATGATAAGTTGGTTATGGTGGAAACACTATTGTGTAAAAACCATCACCTATCTTGCCTTTGGGGGGATTTTCCATATGTATATTTCTTTTCTTGATGAAAACTTAAGGGGGTTGATAAATACACCGGTAATTTTGGATACATTGCTAATCTACGCAATCTCTTGTAGATCGAGTTACACTACGAGTTGCGAAGTACCTTGGGCACCGTGCCAGACAGACTTCGGTCTAACACTCCTTGTGGACTAAATTGGAGATTTAAAAAAAATACACAAAATATTTATTAAAAAAAAAACAAGTCCGCACCTTCATGCGAACTTGAACCAAAATAATGAATTTACAAATACAGAATGAACTTTGCCTCCAATGAATAGAGCAACCAATCTTGTAATTAGTCTACAAACGCGGACCTCTTTCCACAACGTTTTGTGGACGTTTTATCGAGGGCTATTTAGGGCGTGTTTGGCACGATGCCCAGGGAGGTCTGCAACTCGTAGCACAGCTCGATCCGCGTAGGGTTGCGTAGATTAGTAGTGTGTTCAATAAAAAATACCGGTGTATTTAGCTTTCCCGAAACTTAAACACACTAATACAATATGTAGTACTAGTTGTTGACGTTTAACATTGACCAAAGTTGCAAGTATACCTATCACACATGATGGCAGTAACAACTTTCCTAGGCCGAGTATATAAACCTCAATATAATCGCCTAGAATCTAAACACAAAAGGAAACAAGATATCTTCTCTTAGATAAAATATGCATGCATATATTTTATCCAAGACAACTCTAAGATGTTCCACAAGATTTTTTTCTATGGTGCCAAGATCTTCTCCATTCAATCTTTCAAGATCGATCTTCCTTGCATGCATAATCATATCTATTCGCAAATCCTCTTTCCTTCATATCTAGGGTCACGTGACCCTTAATATTAGGAGGGTCCTATGAGTCTATGACCATCTAACTTTCGTCCAGAACAATGATCTATAAAGGTCCTGCACAAGTACTTCACAAAACAAATTAAGCACAACTATAAGCTTATATTATTTAACATAACTAACATATTTGTTCTTTTCTACATTTAGGGCTCGTTTGGTTGTACGTAGGGAATGGAAAAGTAATCAATTCCTTAAAATGAAAGGAAAGGAAACGGAAAGAATTACCCACTAGTTTTGTTTGGAAGATTTTATGAAAGGAATTATTTCTCTTTTATAAATATTTTTTCTGTAAATTTGTTCTCTGTCAAATTATACGTCAAAATGTAGAACATCAACTAGAAATCCCAAAATATCAAATCTCACTCCCAGATGCAAAATTTGAAAAAATTAGCTTGAACTCAATTGATTGAAACAATGTTAAACGAAATCAAAATCTAATTTAACAATGAGATCGAAATGAAATCCTTCATTCAATAAGCAAGAGTTAATCAAAACCACTCTCCATCTAGATGGTTGCAGAGGGATGGACCAGATCTGAGTGGCAGGGTCATCGATGGAGGTTAGTTGCATAGGAGGTCGGTGAATCAAAATGCGGAGGTGATCTGCGAATCGACAGTGAATATCGGATCGATGAAGGTGGAGAGGTGGAGGTTGTCGATGAAAGGGCGAGCAACTCCATCCCTTTGAAGATAGACGACGGTGGTCGGCGAATCGATAGCGGATGAGGGAAGATGGTGGAGTGGAGGAGGTTGGCGGTGTGGTGATGAAGGTGGTTGGCGAATCGACAGTGAAAGAGGGAAGAAGGTGGTCCCGTGGACTGGCGGAGGTTGGCGACGTGGATGGTGGTCGGCGAATTCAGTTGGAGTCAGTGGAGCGTATACGATTTGGAGAGGGAGAGTAATCAAAGGGTTGAAGCATTTGAGGTGGAGAGATTAGGGCCAATTTTAGAGGGTTAATTGTTTAACTCCTAGAACAGAATTAATCCTTTGAGGAAACAAACCAAACATAATTATACGGACCAACGAGTAACATTCCTTTGTTGGGACTGTTTTTTCAATAAACAAACACGCCCTTAGTTTCTTCATTATCTAATTGTTCTGGTTCAAGAAGATCTAAACAAATATAAGCTTGTATTATTTAATTCCATGTCTTTTTAAAATTTCTTTTATTAATGTTTTGCATATATTGATATAGTGTAAGCAATTTGACTATTTTCAACGACTTTATTAGCATTTAGTGTATTAATGCATGATTAACCATATTGTATTTCCCAATTTGTTAAAAGATTAGTAACAATAATAATTTTCATGCAAAGAAATGTTGGAATGTGGTTGTCTCACATTGGTAATATAGAAAATACATGAACAACATATAAGGTTGAAGGGCTACTCCTCTCATTGTCAATTGGTTTTGAGATGGAACCCCGTTCGGGTTTATGTGTTGTTCGAGTCTCCCATATGTGGGCCCGCACACACGACCTCCCTCCAGCTTGTCATAGCCCCACCGGGCCCAGCCGACTTTAACATGGTATCAGAGCTGGTTCAGCTAGTTGCGGTTTTGACATGTCGCGGGCATTCGTTCCCATTTAAGCGCGTGTGGCAAGTGCAACTTGTTGGCTAAAAATGTCGTTGCTCTTGAGGGGGTGTGTTGGAATGTGGTTGTCCCACATCGGTAATATAGAGAATGCTTAAACAACATATAAGGTTGAAGGGCTACTCCTCTCATTGCCAATTGGTTTTGAGATGGAACTCCGTTCGGGTTTATGTATTGTTCGAGTCTCTCGTATATGGGCATGCACACACGACCTCCCTCCAGCTTGTCATAGCCCCACCGGGCTCAGCCGACTTTAACAAGAAATTAAAGAAATGACACTTGAGTCTGTTTTCTAAGGACATAGTTTTTCTATATATTTTTTTTACTATGAGTTTAGTAATCGATCATCTAGTATGATATTAAACTTTTAATACTAATTTTGTAAGTTAAGGATAGTGATATAATATAGGAATAAGTCTTTTATTCATTTAGCAAGATTCATACGTTGACATTGTTTATAAAATTATCGATTATGAATTATTTTTAAGTATGTCTTATTATTCATTTCGTTTTAGTTTCTTCCACCCGATTAGTCACCCGACCCACCCGTTTCACCCGACGGATCGGGTGATGGGTGAAACATTAGACGGGTGGGTGATAGGTCGGGTGAATTTTTTTTTTATGGCTCAGGTGAAAAAATGGGTCCACCCATCCATCACCCGACCCATTTCCACCCCTAATCCGAAGGGGGATTATCTATGTTAGACATGCTCAAAATAAGATATTCGCTACTCTTATGTTGTGATTATGGTTCTCCTAGTAACATTGGAGTGAGATTGAGATCATAGAGTCATGAGTCCTTCCAAATATTAATAGATTTACCATTACCAACTATCCATATATAAGACCTTTTTGGAATTGATCCCTTAAATCTTAACAAGAAAAAATGCTATCATCTCATCTCTTCAATTAATAAAAAAAAAATGTGTCTTACACGCTCGAAAGGGCTTGGCCAAAATCTGTGTCCATTTTGGTTGGGACTTGGTGCGTTTTATTCGGACGATGTATGACATTGCGTTTGGTGTGTCTAGGTGATCTTCTTTTTCATTGAGGTTCTAGCGTTCGGAATCAGGACACGCTAGAGTCGATGTGGTGTGTACGGGGCGACTCCATGTTAAGGAAGGAGCTTCCTTGGAGGTTCACTTCACTGCCCACATGTGATTCCTGATATATCGCTGGTCAGCGGTGCTACTTCATGGTAGTGCTTGGCTTCGCTCAACGTCTCCAACTTGTTAGTTTTACGTTTGCCTAGATTCGTCTTTTCTAGAGTGAGCGTTGCCTATTGTAGTGCACCTTTTTATGTGTTCTATTGTATGTTCAACGATTTTCCGTCTATTGACTTGTCAGCCTATCGAATTTCAGACCTGTTTAATCTCCAAGTCTTACTTTATCCATAAAATAAAAAGAAAACTGCCGTTTGATAACCTATCTAAATGTCCAATTAGTATTTGTTTGTTCTATTGTAAAATTGAAATGCTTATAACTTCTTCTTGTGTATTTTATTAAGCTACCATAATATTTAATTGGCCTGATTGCAAAGTTTAGCTTTTACAAACGACTGTAAGTTTTCACAAAGCCAAGGATTCAACTTTTACAAACTGTTGTAAAAAAAATTCAACTTGTGTAGAATTTGGCATGCCCAGAATTCAACTGCAAAACATAAATTGCTCTAAAAAAATTTAATTTAGCTTGTCAAGAATTCAGCATTCAAATCCGCTAAAAAAAAATAGCTCTGAAAAATTCAGCTTGTCAAGAATTCAGCTTGACATTCAAATTAGTTGTAAAAAAACAGTTGCTCTAAAAAATTCAGCTTGTCAAGAATTCAACCATTCAAATCAGCTGTTAAAAAATTGCTCTAAAAAATCCAGTTTCTTGTATCAATTTCTAGTTGTGCTCATCTGTAGAAAAAATTCAGCTTCTCAAAAATTCAACTTCCATACTAACGGATCATCAAACCCTCCTAAGTCCTGTCCATGAATGTGAAGACCGATATCAGTTTGGGTGTCCATGGCTTTCCATCTCGTACAGATGATGACATCGAAGAGAGAAACTTGCCTTCGCAGTTCGCAGCAGCACGTACAACAATTTTCGCTGATGCCAAGTTAGTTAATCTCACCAGAGTTTCTTTCTATGTAAAAAAAAATGTTATTGGAAGTCATAATTGACATCTTCTAAAATCTTAGTATCTTACCTTATGAATTTCACCTTCAGCAACTAACTATTCATTAACCATCTCTTCCTCCTTGGCTTCAGGACTCTCACATCTGCAAATAACTTCTGCATCCTATAAAAAGGAAACCGTAATCAACTAACCAGACTGACCAGTGCACAAAAAAAGGGCAATGAACTCAGTAAACTTACCGGTTTCGGGAGGCTTGACAGGTGCTGGACTAGACTATCCCACGCGGTGAACGAGCTTCCACCTTCACCTACAGCTTCAGCGGCCTTCTTCTTCAGCTCCAACTCCTTTAACTTCTGGTCCTTGTAGGATCCGTTCAAGGACCCATCTAGTACCCGAGCCAGCTCATCTGGGTCAGGGAGTGACCTAGCGCCCAGGGCCACCCTGACCCCGACCTTGAGCCAATCCACTAGCAATGTGGTGTTGCAGAACTGGTCGGCACCCTGTGGCCATGCCAACATCACGGTTCCGGAACTCAAACTCTCTAGCACCGAGTTCCAACCACAGTGTGTCAAGAACGCCCCCACTGCTGGGTGTTGCAAGATTGATACCTATCCGCATACCAATTATCAACTTTCATTATCCATTTCAAGCTCAACAATTTCGCAAGGTCCGCAAGGATAAAAGGCAAAATGTACACCAAAATACAATATATACATGTATATTTTGAAGAGAAAATTACTACTAAATCTTTAACTTATAAAAGCTGCTAGCTGTTTGCTGAAGATGTATAAATCAAGTCACGGTAGCCTTGATAAATTCGCGGTTCTTCAAAACCAGATCGATGGGGGTCTTTACTAAGAAAGCATTGAAGGCTTCAAAGTTCAAACATGGAAGAGACGTTATTTCTTCTTTGTCAAAGATGAGACATTCCTTGTCAAAATTCCTTGGTTGTGAATTGATTCAACACCACAATGACAATTGACTTTCTAAGTCAAGTATAGGGATACATATATCAAAATTCTTAGACGTCATATGCAGGTATTAATCTCGTGAACAACACGTATATAAAAAGTTGAATGGAGAAGGTTTGTAGAATTTTGATAGGGAAAAGCTTGTGTTTTCTTATTGATTGAACTTGTTTAAATAGATACATGTGGGAGAGAAATTCTATCCTAATTAGATAAGATATGATAAAGATATAAGGAAAGATATATCTAACAAATATCCTAATATATCTCAATACTCCCCCTCAAGTTGGAGCATGGTGAAGATGAATGTCCAACTTGGACAATAGAAGACGAAATTGTTGTTCTCCCAATGCTTTGGTGAAGATGTCTGCCAGCTGAAGAGAAGAAGGAACATGAGATAGGGCGATGTTGCCTGACTGAACCTGATTTCGCACAATATGAAGGGCTGACTGATTGTCACACCATAAGCGCATAGGACTTTGATGATCAAATCCAAGAGATCGGAGAAGAGACTTGAGCCAAATCAACTCACAAGTAGTCGTAGCCATGGCTCTGTACTCGGCTTCAGCAGAAGAGCGAGAAACCGTAGACTGCTTCTTGGTTTTCCAGGACACTGGTGACTCGCCGATCTTGACAATGTAGCCGGTGAGAGATCGACGGGTAGGGCTGTTATATGAGCCGAACAGCTCGAGCTCGGCTCGGGCTCGGCTCGAAAAAGCTCGAGCTCGGCTCGTTCGAATTCGTAAAACAAGCCGAGCTTGAACAGTATTTTAAGCTCGAACCGAGCCCGAGCCGAGCTCGAGCCGAGCCCGAGCCGAGCCCAGAAGCTCGATATGAGAATTTACAATACTGCCCCTCCTAGGGTTATGAAGCGGATGAAGCGCTTCATTAAGTGGATTACTTCAATCTTCAACAGTTCAGCCGCCGCCTCTCTTCTCTTTCCTAATCTCTCTTCAGGCTTTAGCAATTCACTCCTTCCTTCCATCAATGGCCACACTTTCAATCGCCGCCAGCCCCGTCGAAGTGCCGAACTTCTCTTCCGTCTTCACTCGTTCAATCTTCCTTCCCTCAGGGCGGCGCCGACGTAGCAACGGCACCAGATTCGTTCCTCCTAGATGTTCGTGTGGTTCCTCCTCCGTCGATGTTCGTGGTTCCTTGCTCCCTCCCTTTTCATCTTCCTTGCTCCTCCACTAGTCCTTTAGTTCAGCGGCGCCGGCGAACTCGATCAGTAGCCAACTAGCCATTACTCCCTCATCGGCTCCTCGGTGGTTTGTCACTTCCTCCTTCATCCTTCTGTTAGTCGCTCGTGATTGATACAAAATGTTGCTTGCTTGTTGCGGGATTAGATCTATGTAGAAGTAGAAATTGAAATTTTTAGAGGTTCCTGTTGTTCATCTTGAAACCGAGTACTCAGTAGTCAGTACCCATTCTGTGGGATTATAAATTTGCTCAATGTTCATCCTCCCAGGGAAATGGGAAATTTGTGTAAATTAATAAATACGGTGATTAGAAATCTGTAGAAATTGAAATTGATGAATTTTTGCTTGCTTCATCTTCCTGTGTAATGTGGTTTGCATTCAACTTTTATATACGAACCGAGCCGAACGAGCTCAAACGAGCCCAACTGACGAGCTCAGGCTCGTTCGTTGAGCTTGTTCGAGCTTAAACAAGCCGAGCTCGAGTTTCACCTTGGGCTCGCGAGCCGAGCTTGAGCGCAAAAAAAAGCTCGAATAGTTTTTAGGCTCGAGCTCGGCTCGGCTCGTTTCCCGTTTGAGCCAAGCTTGAACACGTCAAGCTCGGCTCGTTCGGCTCGAATACCACCCCTATCGACGGGTCAACGGACACGTGGCATAGTCAGAGTCACAATATGCAATTAGTCGAAGATCACTGTGACGAGAGAGGAATACACCTTGATCTAGCCGGCCCTTAAGGTACCGAAGGACACGCAATGCAGCCGTCCAGTGCCCCTGGCATGGTTGCTGCATGAATTGAGCCAGAGTGTGCACGGAGTAAGACAGATCAGGGCGAGTGATGGTGAGGTAGATGAGTCGACCAACAACCCGACGATACTGTTCTGGCTTTGGAAGAAGGGGGCTAGCGTCGAGTGCAAGGGTGTGGTGTTGCTCCATTGGAAAAGCTGCCGGTTTAGAGCCTAGGAGACCCAGCTCACCCAAAATGTCAAGAGTGTACTTGCGCTGAGACAGAATGATGCCAGAGGTGGTCCGAGAAACCTCAATGCCAAGAAAATACTTGAGTGGACCAAGATCCTTCATATGAAAGCAGGAGTGGAGATAGGCCTTGAACCGAGTGATAGATGCAGAGTTGTTGCCGGTAATAATCAAATCATCGACATAAATGAGCACATGCAGAATAACACCCGACCGAGCATAGGAGAAAAGAGAGTAGTCAGCATAAGACTGAGAGAATCCGACCTGTCGAAGAGCAGACGCCAGCTTAGAGAACCAATTGCGAGGTGCCTGGCGAAGCCCGTAGAGTGATTTGCAAAGTCGGCATACCTGTGAAGAGCCATTACCAGAGAACCCAGGAGGTAGAGACATGTAAACTTCTTCATCAAGATCACCATGAAGAAAGGCGTTGTGAACGTCCATCTGATGGAGTTCCATGTTCTGAATAGAGGCGACAGCAAGAAATACTTTCACAGAAACCAATTTAGCAACAGGAGCGAAACTTTCAGAGAAGTCCGTGCCCTCAATTTGCCGATTGCCTAGAACCACAAGACGAGCTTTGTACCGCTCAATGCTGCCATCTGAATTATATTTGATACGGAAGACCCACTTACAGCCGATAGCCTTCTTATGAGAAGGTAAGTTTGTGACCTCCCAAGTGCCATTGCGATGAAGAGCATCAATCTCAGAACGCATAGCATCCCGCCAATGCTGATGACGGAATGCTTCTTGGAACAAAGACGGCTCTGGAGTAGCGGCAATAGCAGCCAAGAATTGGCTGTGCATAGGAGTAACTGAAGACAAATCGACATAGTTTACTAAAGGGTAAGGGGTACCTGATGACGTGGCAGAAGCTGATGAGGCCGAGATAGGATCTACCTTGCGAAGAGTGTGGCAGACGTAGTCTCTTAGCAGCACTGACGGAGTGTGGGGGCGAGCCGACCGACGAGGAGGAGGGGGTTGAGGGGCTGCTGGAGGGGTGTCGGCGGGCTACTGAGCATCGTCATGGGTGGCAGGGGAAGGGTAGTTAGGGGGTTCAAGGGCAGGGGATTAAGAAAGAGCATAAGGAAAGATGTCCTCATGAAAAGACACATCACGAGAGACAAAGGTTTGACGGGTAGCGAGGTCATATAGGCGCCACCCATTCTGTCCAAAAGGATACCCAATGAATATACACTTGCGACTGCGAGGTGAGAATTTGTTTGAGGAGCGAGGGATGGCAGAAGCATAACAGAGACATCCAAAGACCCTGAGATGTGTGTAGTCTGGGGGCTTTTGGAATAGACATTCATAGGGAGATTTGTCGTCGAGGACAGGTGATGGGGTGCGATTGATGAGAAAGCAGGCAGTGAGGGTGCATTCACCCCAGAACTGTACAGGTAGATTGGCTTGAAACGTGAGGGATCGAGCCACATTAAGGATATGACGGTGTTTACGCTCGACACGGCCGTTTTGCTGAGGAGTGGCGACACAAGAGGACTCAAAAAGGATGCCCAGATCGGCAAAATAGGGAAGAAGGGCAAGAAATTCAGAGCCGTTGTCGCTGCGAACACGTTTGATTGTTTTGTGGAATTGGGTAACTGTGAAGGTGCAAAATTGTTTCAACAAATGGGAGACTTCCGATTTGTGAGCCATAAGGTAGACCCAAGTGGCCCGAGAGAAGTCATCAACAATTGTGAGAAAATATGAGGCACCAGAAGAAGATGGAACACGGTAAGGACCCCAAATATCACAATGAATTAAATCAAAAGATGCAGAAGCATTTGATAAACTAGTAGGAAATGAATGACAAGTTTGTTTGGCTTTGTAACAAACGTCACAAGGTAAAACTTTATTTGAGAGACTATGACTAGAAATGTTTGGTAATGAGGAAAGCAAAGAAAAAGATGGATGCCCAAGTCGTTGATGCCATAGGGAAGGGGATTCGGTCTTGGTTAGGTGACAGGCAGAGCTGTTGACGCCAAGAGACTTGAATGAAGACGCCCAGCAGAGCCAATAGATCCTATTCCGAACCTCACCCGCTCCAATCAGCGTCTTCAAAGTGCGGTCATGGAATAAAGCTTATCAGTGAGGGTGACAACACATCTTAAATCGGCAGTTAAACACCCAAGAGAGATTAATTGACAAGTGAGGCCAGGAACGTATAAAGCAGTAATATCAAAAGAGCCACAGAGAGTGATTAATCCAGCCTGATTAGCGGAGACTGTGGTGCCATCTGGATACTTGATAAGCCATTCATCAACAGTATGAATATTCCGGAGCAACCGACGATCACCCGTCATATGAATCGAGGTGCCACTGTCAAGAATCCAAGGGGAAGAGGCAATACCTGCTAAGGTGTCAGAACCGGGTTTATTGTTGAATTTCTGAAACATGTTCAACATTCAGTCCCACTGCTCATTGGAGAGGGTGATCCCTGCTCGATCAGAAGGATTGATGCTGTGGGAGCCGGATGCGGAAGTTGATGGCGTGAGGACAGAATTGACGCTGGCAGTAGTGGTCCGCCCACGCCCTCGGCCAGCACCCGAATCAGGAGTAGCGCCACTGGCAGGGGCAGGGGACTTCGACTTCGGCGGTGGGGCACCAGTGACGGGATCAGCGACGTCGCGGCCGTGGTTCCACCAGTCCGGGTAGCCAACAATTTTGAAGCAGGAGAGGCTGTCATGATCAGCTTTGTTGTAGTGGACGCAAAACATCGACTTTTTGTCTATAGGAGCAGAGGAGGGGCGAGACGAGCGCTGTTGAGCAGCAAAAGCGAGAGCATCGCCGATAGGTTGTCCTGAGCGAATTTGTTGCAGTGGACGCAAAACAACATCCGTTCCTCCTGAACCGCGAGCGAGTGAGTCTTGTTGAGACTAGGGAGCGTGTCCTGAGCGACGGTCGTGGAACGAAGGGTCCCATAACTGAGATCATCCAGGCCCATAAGAAACTGATGGGTGCGCTTCTCCTCACGTTCCTTGGCGTAGTTGCCGCAGGTACATGTACGAGAGGCGAGGTTGGTGTCGAGTTCATTCCAAAGCTTGGTCAGACGGCCAAAGTATGAGGCGATGGACTGACCGTCTTGACGACAACGAGCAAGTTCAGAGCGTAGTTGAAGCCTCCTAGGGCCGTTGCCGATGGAGAATCGCTGGGATAGGTCGTCCCAGAGTTCCTTGACGGTGGAGAAGTAGGTGATTGTCGAGCGTAAGGAGGGATCGATAGATTGTGTGATCCATCTGATGAGCATAGCGTTAACAGGACGCCAATACTGAAGATCGAAAGAGGTAGCAGCAGGTTGAGTGATTGAACCATCGATGAAACCATCTTTACGCTTAGCAGAGAAGGCGTTCTTCATAGCGATGGTCCATTCTTGGTAGTTGTCTCCTTTGAGAATCACCGGACAAATAGAGAGACCCGGGTGATCGGAAGGATGAAGGTAGTAGGGAGAAGCGGGCGTTAGGGCCGCTGGTGGTTGAGCCATGAGAAAGGCGGTGGTGATGGCGGAATATGGTGGCGGCGGCGGTGTTTAGGGCCGACGGTGGGTTAGGGTTTAGAGGATCATAGTTAAGCCTGATACCATGTAGAATTTTGATAGGGAAAAGCTTGTGTTTTCTCATTGATTGAACTTGTTTAAATAGATACATGTGGGAGAGAAATTCTATCCTAATTAGATAAGATATGATAAAGATATAAGAAAAGATATATCTAACAAATATCCTAATATATCTCAATAAGGTTGCATCATCAAGTTCAAAGGGCATGATCCATATAGAGATCTATGTGGGACTGAGAGTGTATTGATAATCCAATTCCAACTTACCTGTTTGTTTTTGGATAGAAAAAAGGTAATTGTTATCTATTTCATATTTAAATTAAGATTTAGTGATCACTATTTTAACCAATATATCCCCATCCCATTTTTCATATTATTGAGGGATGTAGTTTAGTTAGAAGTGTGGTGTAAGTATGGTTAGATCAGCTCCTTAGCTCGGTAGTGGGTTGTTAGAACCTTAGTTAGTTGGCTTCCTTCATATAAATTGCTTAGTTATTGACACATTAAGAAATGCAACAGAACATTCCCCAAAACTGATTTCCGATTACAGCTAGAGCAAGGTGAGATTGAGCACCTTTGTGCTTGATCTTCGATTGTAAAATCTCCAGATCAAGGAGATTTTATATGGTATCAGAGCGATCCTCGCTCAAATTCTGTAACCGGAGAGCTTGATCATGGCAGACGGCCAGGAAGAAACAAGCGCTGGAAATGGAAGTGCAAGAGGTCGGAATTTTGGCGCCAATCAACCCGTTGTTCCTACCGAACTCAGACCATCCTGGTATGCAGCTTGTCTCTGCACAATTCACTAGACGGAACTTTCATAGTTGGAAGAGAGGAATTAGGATGGCGTTAGGTGCAAAGATGAAACTAGGATTTATCAATGGACAGTGTGTGAAACCGCTTGAGATTGAAGATGATTATGATCGCTGGCTGCGATGTGATTACATGGTGATGAGCTGGATTATCAACTCTATGAAACCTGAGTTGGCCGAGCATTTCCTTTATGTGAACTCTTCTCGTGAGTTGTGGGACAAAATCCAGGAGCGATTCGCTGAGTCGAATGCGCCTCTGATCTATCAGCTGAAGAAGGAGATAAGTGAGATAAAACAGGAGAATCTAAGTGTAGCCGATTACTTCGGAAAGAGGAAGAGAGCCTGGGACGAGCTTCAAGAGATCGAGTCCTTTTCGATCTGCAGGTGTGGAGGTTTCAAAAACTGCTCGTGCGCTATCATGAAGAAACTCCTCGACAGAGAAGCGACGACCAAGCTAATGTAGTTCTTAATGGGGCTTTCTAATGTCTATGAAGATGTTAGGAGCCACATATTGTCCATGGATCCATTACCTTCAATGAATCGAGCTTTCCACATGCTGACACAGATCGAAAGGCAGAAAGGGATTACATGAGGGTTGCAGGCTAGTCATGAGGTCCTTGCTACCAAGAGCTTTGGAGCGAGGCCATCATCAGTGAAAGGTAATTCCAGATTTTCTATTACTGCTAGTGGATCTGGATCTGGGAAGCAAAATGATCCCAAGAAGGATCTCAGAAAAGAGGAACTCAGGAAGGCAAAGATGGAAATGATATGCAATTACTGCAAGGAGTGAGGCCACCTCAAGGAAACTTGCTTTCAGTTTGTTGGTTTCCCTGACTGGTAGACTGGTCCTAAGCTGAAGCAAGGCAGCCGAGTGGTTGCTAGTATACAGGACATGATGCAGGTAGATACTCCGTTGACCATTGATACTCATTTTGAAAGCATTGAGGGACTTGGTGGTGACAAACCTGCAGACATCAAGCTCATCAATGCAGTTGTGGCATAAGTGATGCGTGCAATAAAGAGAAAGGCTCCCATGGACACTGATCCAGGTGTTGGGACTGTCAACTTTGCAGGTATGATTTCTTTATCCGCGAGTTGTGGTAACACACTTGATAGTTGCAGAGCTACCAACTGGATTGTGGACTTCGGAGCTTCAAATCATATAGGTTGTGACAAAGAGTGGTTTGTGGACACTCGTCGTTTGTCTAAGCCTATCATGATTGGATTTCGTAATGGGGTTACACAGTTGGTATCTCACTATGGGACGGTCAAGCTAAATGAGCAGATCACATTACAAGGCGTATTGTACATGCCGAGTTTCAAGTACAATCTCTTGTCAGTGTCGAAATTGCTTACATTTCATTCCCTAATTTTAGAGAGATAACTATTTCTCTAGTATGCTCTAATTATTTCCTTCTCATTTTTTCGAGGCTCAAAATAAATGATCGTATAAAATTTCTATGTAATATTTAATTTCTTTTTTTTTTTCAGCCCCTTAAATTGATTTCAACCAATTCAATCCGGCTATAAATTGGATTATAAATCTCTCTCTCTCTTTGATGTTGTCATTCTATCCGAGTACCGACAAAATTGGATTATAAATCTCTCTCTCTCTCTTTGATGTTGCTTTGGAGTAGAAGGTATGCCAATTTAGTGCTATAAGAACAAGGAAAGCAGGAGCAATTGCAGAGGAGGCTTAGCTACTTTTCAAAAAAAAAAAAACCAGATATAAGGTTATGAATCCCATCATCTAAAAGGTTAGTGTAATCCTTAACTGCTTGATGTGTTATGTTTTAATATATGAAAGTTGTATGCTTAATGCATATTTGGCCTCGTATTTTGACTTTTGAAATGATAATAAATAATATTTTTATTTCAAAGACTTTTTTATGGAACTCAAGTGAGTGAGGTATGGTGACTCAAGTGAGTTGACCAATTAACTCATGTGTGAGTTGACCAATTAACTCATAATTGTTACTTTCTACTTTATATTTACTTGTGAGTGTCCGTTTGATGTATCTTGATAGTTTGGTTCATAGCTTGAGTTGTAACAATAATTTTTTAGAGTTATATAATTAGCTAATTCATATAAGAATACAATATCAAAATATGAGAGCTGGATTCTTAAACTCTTGAGAAATATGTTTGTTTTAGTGAGATATTTTGTGTAGTATAGTCTAGATACAGAAAGAGTGGTTGATCCCAACTTGTTTTTGTTCATAACTTGATGATGCTTTGTTGTTTTGGAATGTTTGAATCGTCATCTTGGTGATACCTTTTACAAGCTCTGTAACCATATATCATATGCTTGATTTTTAGGACGAGTTCTATGGGACAAACCTAAGTTGCAATTTGAGTATTTATCATATTTTTGTGATTTGATTGTGCTGATTATATGACTTTGAATGTGTGATGTGAGTTGTGGTCTGTATTAGTCTTGGCCTATAATTATGAGTTGTGATTTATGAGTTGTGATTTTATGAGATGTCATTGGAGAGAGAGTGAGTTTAAAATTCTTTGTATTTGTAGGACAATTCACAAACGTTGTTATGAATTACGAGGATTTTGGTATAAGATTGTGGATTTCCTTTATATTGTCTTCTGTAATGGTTACAATCTTACATATTCTGCTATCTACCCTTCACTGTCGGGTGGAGGTGTTAGAAGCTTGGATCTTATCATATATTACACAAGTTATTTAATACTTTGATCCATATGCCTAGATTTCCTGCACAAGTTATGTAATATCTTAAGAAAATTATGAATGTGCATCATTTGGGTAAATGTGCCTCAATTACGATTGACGTGAATAGTTCTGGAATTCTTCTGTGCATATTTATGTACTTGATTTTATGTCAGGATAAATGTGCCTCAACTACATGACTAATAAACGGCTTCTAGGAACTGTGCTACATTTTTATGCCAAAAGATGTGATTCTATTTGATACCAACCATCACTTCTGGTTCCTTTAGTCCTCATTAGGATGTCTTCCAACTTCACATGAGGAAATACTAGCTTTAATTTTATCCAAGTACATGGTATGAAGTCGTAATGGAAGATTTTAGACCCTAAAAGTTGAACGATCGTGAGCTTGCATGCACATAGTTGGAGATTTAAACATTTTAATTTATGTATTCCTAGGTTGAAGGACTCATCATGGATATTTCGGTAGCTGAAGAAGAGATTACAAGATGGAAAGTGGCAGCAGAACAAAAAGCTGCAGCTGATGAAGCTATTGAACATGACTATTTAGCTCAGGTTTGTTCTGGCCATTCATTGCAATTAGCTTGAGGTCACTATGTCCACCATGTGTTTGGTTTCATATTTCTGATAACAAAATAATCCCTCGGAATTGACTCTAATGCTTTGTGTTTTAACTAATACATTGAAAATATAAAGGCAAGTTTAGCCATCTCTAAAATCTAAAATTCCTAGCCATCTCTAAAATCTGAAAATATAAAGGCAAGTTAGATTTCTTCAAAATCTAAAAGTCCTAGCTACTTTAAAATATGAAGGAAAGTTATCCATCTTTGAAATCTAAAATATGAAAATCTTAGTTATGTTTGAAATATGAAAGCAAGTTAGCCATTCATGAAATCTAAATATGAAATTCCTAGCTATCTTTGAATTTCTGAAATAGGATTTTTTGAATTTATGATATATATTTTTTTCTAAAGATTAGAGTGAGTACATACCTGCTAATTTCAGAAAATCAGATTTAAGAAGGAGATTGGTATCGATTTACCATAGACAAGTTGCTAGAAACAAATGTTTGAGGGGATTTTTCATAAGGTAGTATCATGAATTTCGTTAATTTATTTTTTTCTTAAATCAATATTTATTTAGGACTCAAGGAAAAACTAACTAGAATACTTGCTTATAGTACACAGCCTCATCACACCACCATTCTCAACCATCTAATCCCCCCCCCCTTAAAATCTGTTATACCTTTTATGCACTTTCGGAATATGATAAATGATTTTCATATATTTACAGGATGATGAGCAAGTGAAATCTGAAAAATGAAGACTCTCTAGTTGATGGCGGTGAATCTTTATCATCCTTGAAGTGTTATTTTTTTTTTGTAAGGCTTGTGTATTTTATAGATTTCATGTGGCTTTTGGCAAAACAATCATATGGCGCCTTTTTGCTCATCCTTACTTTAGACTGCATGTAACTTTGCACAAGGAATATACTATATCTTTGGATTTTTGTTCAATGAAAGTTTTATTTTGGATAATTTGTGTTTTTATTACTTTTAAATATCTTATAATATAAAATATATAACAGGTTCATAAATATCTATTGTAACAAATTTTATTCAAATGTAATACTTGAAAGTAAAAGTAACATTGTTTTTCAAATGTAACATTGTTATTCGGATGTAACATATTTGGTTAAAGGTAACAAATCTTATTAAGGTAACAATTATTCTAAAAGGTAACATTTAATGCAAATGTAATAGTTTTGGTATAAAATGTAACACTTAGTATCACTAATGAAACAATGTTACTTTAGCAAATAAAAAGTGTTACATTAGGGCAAATGCAACGGCCACAAATGTAATCCCTAAAAAGTGTTACCTTTTCCCCTAATGTAACATATTTTAGTGATAATGTAATGTATTTGGGTGTTACATTAGAGGCTTATATGTAGTAGTGTTTACACATTATTATAACTATGAGCATACTAGTGTGTTTGACTTTCGTACTGCATTAGAGCATCTTTATTAGGTATAGCACATACTATGTGGCCTCAGCGAGGACTGCCGGTCCCGCATGAGTGGCTCGATCTGACTCCTTTCCCCGTTCTTTTTTTTAAGGTATTTTCCACAGATTTTGAGTGCTCGATGTCTATATGACGGGGTTATCTTTTGGCAAAACGAAGAATCTGGCTAATATCCTAACTTAGTAAAATGGTAATTACCCACTCATGATTTGGTTTTGACCCGGCTCTGCCGTGGCACTTGTATCTTTACTGTGCTTAAGCTTTACTTCCGTTTGAAATAGATTCCGCGACATAGTCTTAGGATAGGTTAAGGGTACCCAACGACCCTTCGAGCTTTTTAGGGTTTGAAATCCCTCTTTCCACTAATCTTAAAATGAGTTTGAAACCTCAACCCGTACCTGGATTGCAAGATCCGAACAAGGATTTCATCCCTTGAAACGTAACCCGGAAATCATAATTCTGAACCGTTACAAAGATGGTATCAGAGCATGAAGCTCGGTGGTGGAGCAGCTCGTACGGACGGGGGAGGAGGAAGGAGTTAACCTGATGGTGTTTGGTGGCGAAACGGTGTGGAGATGGTGATGCTCAGGGGGCTACGAGGACCCAGAAGAGAAAAGAAAGGGTTATTTTGGGTTTGAATCTCATTCAAGGAGGAGGAGAGATCAAGAGGGTTGTATTTGTGTCTTTGGAAGTCAGATGAGAGGGGAGTATTCTTTGGAATCCAATGACAGACAAGGTTTCCTGAAATTGGCTTTTGAATGTGGTGAAGATGCAGGTTGGCGTGGGCAGCAGGCAAAGGCTGGGGTTGGCATGCCGGGTAATCAGAGGCACCGGCAAGAAGGCAAGAGGGAGAGAACAAAAAGAGATGCTGCATCCTTGAAGTCCGAGGGAAGAAAGATGGGGAACAAATGGGTCCCAAATTTGACTTTCAAAGTACCCGAAAGATATGACCCCGAAACCCGCTCGTTCGATCCAGTCCCGACTAAATTAAAATTTAAACCGGACCCTCGAAACTGAGTAAGAAATAAAGTCCAAATTATATTTCTAAATTCGAATTAAATAATGAAATCCAAACATATTTTTTTTTTTCAATTCTAGGTATATGAAAACGGAATAAAACATATTTAGATCCTTAATTAAATAATGCCGGAACTTGCTTCGAAAGATTTAGAATAAGCCAATAGTTCGAGGACGGAATTTCCAAACCTTCTGAATTTTAGAAGTCGAAATAATTATAAATCACTATTTTAATAATTTAATATTCTAAAATTTCCCAGTCTTTACAGCATATCTACAAATAAATTTGTGAACATACCCACCAAGATTTAATGAACATGTTTCAAAACTAATATGGATGTGTGTGTGCATGTGTTCAAATTAAACACAAATTTAGGTGGTAAATCAAAATTTAAATTATAACTTAATTTTTTTTATAAAGAAATGATTAAATTATATATAAAGAATTATATTTTAAATATAATGAATAAAATTAATAACACCAAATATATCAGAGTATCAACTAACCAAATAAAGAAGTTTATGAAATCTTTTGATTTTCTCCTTTTTGTTAAATTTATTTATTTTTAAATAATTGTAAATTAGTCTATTGATTATTAATTATAAGAGTATAAATTAAATATCACTCGAAAACTTTAACTAAAACACAAAATGTATAGATAAATTAAATACAATAATAAAATTTTCACGTATTGTTATTTTATTAATATAATATCATTCCAACTTATGTTAATTAGTTTTAATTTTTAAATATCCGAGTATCATGAAATCCTCAAATATCTTAACCAAAAGAAATAAAAAACAAATTCTTTAAATTTTATAAATTTATTAATTCAAACAAATCTCGTTGTTATGTGTTTTCAAATCATTGGTTAAAAAGTATTGGATAAATTAATTTAAATTTTTTAATAATATATTGATTTATTATTTTCTGGCTTCAAAAAATCTTGGATAAAAAATAATCTGCAAATTTGGAGAAGTTGTTATGATTTTGTTAACAAATTCAGTATTTTAATTAATAAAAAATGATTTTAAGTATATTTATTTTAAATATATATGGGGTATGTGAAGTGAATGACTGCCACGTGTCACTTTCAATGTGAGGCTGTCACGTGTATCCTTCGCATCTGTTTTAGTATTATACTAGTACGATCCCAGCGCCATGGCGCGATTTTTTATAAATAAAATCTTACTAATATATTAAATTAATATTATAACATAATTGTAAAAGTTCAGATAATTAAATATTTTGAATTAAACTCATGGGTTGAAAATGATTAAAGTAGTATATATATATATATATATATATATATATATATATATATATATATATATATATATATATATATATATATATATATATATATATATATATATATATATATATATATATATATATATATATATATATATAGATGTAGATTACTAATATTAATTTTATATTTTCTTATTATGTTTTGAATTAATCCCATTGTTTTTTAGAGGAAAAAAACTACTAAAATTATAATTTAGGTTAATATCAATGTTTTGAATCAAGCTCAATAGTTAGTAAAATTAAAGAAAAAAGAGAATTAAAGGAAAAAGAAGAAAAAAATTAGAATTAAAGAAAATCAAAGAAAAATGGAAAAAATAATGATTGGTCGAGACTCTTAAAATTCCTCTAAGCTAGCTTGACACATCATCCTAAACTCTTCTAAATTAAGAGTTTATATAGATAGTTAGTAAAATTAAAGAAAAAAGAGAATTAAAGGAAAAAGAAGAAAAAAAATTAGAATTGAAGAAAATCAAAGAAAAATGGAAAAAATAATGATTGGTCGAGACTCTTAAAATTCCTCTAAGATTGACACATCATCCTAAACTCTTCTAAATTAAGAGTTTATATAGATGGGTTGAGAAAATGATTAAAGTAGTGTATATATATATATATATATATATATATATATATATATATATATATATATATATATATATATATATATATATATATATATATATAGATAGATGTAGATTACTAATATTAATTTTATATTTTCTTATTATTAATTTTATGTTTTGAATTAATTCCATTGTTTTTTAGAGGAAAAAAACTACTAAAATTATAATTTAGGCTAATATCAATGTTTTTAATTAAGCTCAATAGTTAGTAAAATTAAAGAAAAAAGAGAATTAAAGGAAAAAGAAGAAAAAAATTAGAATTAAAGAAAATCAAAGAAAAATGGAAAAAATAATAATTGATCGAGACTCTTAAAATTCCTCTAAGCTAGCTTGACACATCATCCTAAACTCTTGAGTTTATATAGATAGTTAGTAAAATTAAAGAAAAAAGAGAATTAAAGAAAAAAGAAGAAAAAAAATTCGAATTAAAGAAAATCAAAGAAAAATGGAAAAAATAATGATTGGTCGAGACTCTTAAAATTCCTCTAAGCTTGACACATCATCCTAAACTCTTCTAAATTAAGAGTTTATATAGATAGATAATATGAAGTTTAGCAAAATATAGGCAATTTTGGTTTAATAAATTATACTACCCCCGTTAAAAAATATAAGTCTTTTTCTTTTTAGACATTTGCACACAAATTAAGATAATCATAAGCTTATTACATTTATACCCCTCCTTGATTATCTACAACACTTATCAACCATTAAAATTTGAGAAAAAAGTCAAAAAGTAACAATTCTCTAATCCCAATACCTCGAAAACTTAGGCTTCGTTTGGTTACACTTTAACTTCCCGGGAAGTATAAATTCTCAGGAATTGGTTTACAATATATGTGTTTGGAATTCAACTTACCACGAGGGGTGTGTAAGATCTATTTCCCCTTTTCTTCCCCAATCTTTTTTTTTTTTTTATAAAGAAAATATATAATTTATTCCCATAATGAAATGAATTGATTTATATATAAAGGTTATAATGGTAATTTAAAACCAATTGCTATCAAATATCTGTGTTCAACCAAACAAAATGCAGCAATTGAGTTCTTGGGAATTTATTTGCAGCCAAACACATTTTCATACTTCCCGGGAAGTAGAATTTATGGGAATTGTATTTCCTAGGAATTAAGTTCCCGGGAATTGGAATTCCTACCTTTAACCAAACGAATTCTTAAAAGAACTTATATTTTCAAACAAAAATCTAAACCTAAAAAGACTTATATATTTTTTAACGGAGGGAGTATTTGAAATGTTTTGTGTATTTAATCTTTAGAGTTTAGACATTCATAATTTTATGATCACCATGTAACCGGGTTGGCCTCAAACCCGGTTCACGGCCAAGCCGGTTCGTAAATTGTAACCATATAGATGATAGACTAGTTTAGTACCCGCTCTTTTGTGCGGTTATTTTTTTAAAGTTAATACATTTAATATTAAAAAAATGTATAAATTTTTTTATGAATTGGTTTTAGTTCTTATCAATTAATAACTAACAAAATCTTATCAATTAATAACAAACAAATTATATATTAATCTAATCTAATTAACAAATCCTATATTTCACCAAAAAAATTAATAAATCCTATAGTAATTAAAAAAAAACAAATTCTTATCAATTAATAACAAATAAATAAATTTGAAAGTAGATGAATCATTTCCGAAGAGAAGCTCAGACTGCACATTGCCATATGGCCCGACTTGCATGAGAAGATCATTGTAGAACTGCATGCCCTATAGCTTTGTTGTGTCATCTGTCAACAAACAAATAAATTTGTATTGCTTAGACAAACAGGCTTCAACGGATACAAAGTGTTGATATAATAAGAACTTACTTATAGTTCCATATGGCATTAATGGCTTATAGTTGAAGCTGAAAATCTGGGTCAGGTTATCAAAGTTGGGATGTTGCACAATCAAGTACGTTCCACTGCGAATAGTTCATCCTGTAGTTGAAATTCATAATCGTGACCTTCACCCGCCAGTATTGCTTGGAGTTGAGCTTGCGATGCCAATGCACCTGGATTGGGCACATATGATTAGTGCATCAGACCAAAGGCGAATAGCAAACAAATAAACTAAATAAAAAACGTGATTAATGAATTCAATCAAAACGAAACTAAAATCCAAAATGAACTCCATAACGAATCCGATGCTAATTTGCACAAACAAATAAACTAAATAAAAAAAGTTAATAATGAATCACAAAACGAAGATAAATAAAATAATATTTAACGTACCTTTTTTCGAAGCTTCCTATTATATATTATTCTCTATGGGCACCTTACCTTTATTATTTGACATTGTGGACAATCTTAATCTAGCTCGGTTGAAAAAACTTTTCATACGACATACCATGAATCACTAACTAATATATAGAGGCGAAACCATGGGATCACCGCCGGATAAGATCGTTTAGCTTAACAAAAAAATCATAACTACCAGATACGCATTTTAAACTAATCGGCATATCATTTTAAAACACCGGCATATCTTTCATCAATTAAACTAATTGACATATAAAATCGTAACAACCGGATACACGTTTAAAAACAATTAGTTAATTATTGTTAATTGAAATTGAAATTAATTAATTAACAAATCATTAAAAAAATCATAACAACCGGATATACATTTAAAAAAAGTAATTGATAATTGATTATTATTAATATAATTAATTAAATTGCAATTAATTAATTAACAAACCATAAATAAAATAATAATTAAAATAACCTATAAAATCATAACAACCGGATACACGTTTAAAAATAATTAATTGATAATTGATTATTATTATTAATTTAAATTGAAATTAATTAATTAACAAATCTTAAAAAATTAATTGATTATTGATAATTATTATTATTTGTATAATTAATATAAGTAATTTAAATTACAATTAATTAATTAACAAACCATAACTAAAAATAAATAAAAATAACCTACTTTAAAGGAGAAGTCGCACATGGCGTAAATGACTTCTCCTTTAGTATTATAATATAGATTAGATATTAGATATAAGTGATAATTGATATAAAAGTTGATTTTAAAATGAAAGATCAAGTGTTTATATTTATAAAATGTAATAAATTAGAATTTCCATAAAAACAAATCATATATAATTATAAATCAATCAGGTCAAAATTACCGGGTCAATTGGGTCATCGGATCTAAACCCAAATGACCCGGAAAATTACCAGGTTTTCGAGTTCGGGTCGGAAAAAAAAATTCCAGATTAAAATTTTCAAATCTTGACTCATAATTTTTTAAGCGTTCAGATCGGGTCAAGAGGGTCGGGTTATGTTTTGACATATCTAAATTTAATCTGCTGGATTATTGATGTTCGAACATCTCTCTTGCCTCTTGGACAAGTTGGAATACTACTGCATCTAAAAATATTTCTAACTAGTGTAGGTCCTGTCCCGTGTACAGAAAATACATTAATACGATATTATAAATAATTTACATACATTTCAATAAATATAAAATAATAATATAAATATAATTAATTTTTCCACCAAAATATAATATAGATATAAATAAAATTAGTTCGATGATTATAAAAAAAATCTAAATAAAAGATGTTTAGATTTTTTTTCTAATCTACCGCAATTGAATCTCATATAATTTAGAAGTAATTTGGTCCAAACCACTAGTGTTGTTTTAGAAGTAATTTGGTCTAAATCCCACCAGTGTTGGTTTAGACACCATTTTTTTCCCTAAGGTTGGGAACTGTGATGTTAATCTTTTTAAAACCGGTGATGCCATTCCTGACGAATTCTTCCATTACTTCCTTGGTCTTTATGCCGGCAATTATGGGAAGACTTGGGAAGGTGCTAAGAAGGTTTACGCTCCTTTCAATCTTGACAACATGAACTGGGTAGCCGTTGAAATTGTGTTGGACGACAAGATGATTCTTGTTTATGATTCCCAGCGTAATTTCATTAAAAATGAAGACCTGCTTTCGAAGTTTGCTAAAACGTGTGAAGTGCTTGCTGTTATGTTGAGTAAGACTGGTCTTTTTCCTAAGATGGATGACACTCCCTTTAAAATGGACCGAGTAGATGACTTGCCTCAAAATGAAGACGGGTAACTTCTTCTGTTTTCCATCTTGTTGTATTTTGTTTTGTGACATTTTATCTGTCCACCTTTTGTCTCTTATTGTTTATTTTTTGCTTCTTATGTAGAGGTAGATGTGGTGTCTACGTCATCAAGCACATTGAGTCTCTGGTTTTTGGTGGTGATATTAAGCTTGTGAATGATGAGTATGTTAATGCATATCGTGAGAAGATTGCATATGATCTCATGAAGAAGCAGTGGACATTTGTTTAGTTATGAAATTTAGGTTTGTGTTAGTTGAACTATGTGGTGACAGTGTATTTGCTGATAGTTTAGACTATATTTTGTTGTTGTAGCAGTCGTGGTGATAGCCCATGGTGATACTTGAATTGGTGACAGGTTATTGTGTATTGTGTTGCTGTAAAACTCGTGGTGACAGCCATTGGTGACACTTAGATTATGTATTTGTAGGCTACTGCTCTAGTAATTTATATGTTTCTTTGAATCTTTTACTGTTTTATCCCTATTATATGTTACAACAGTCTATAATTCCACTTCAAAGGCAAGGTTTTATTATTTTTGTTGTCGTCCTCAAAGTTTTCACGTTTGGTTACAGTGTCCATGGGCATGTTTTCATAGTGGTGACAGTGCATATGTCATTGTTTATGTCTCTATTTTAATAGTTTTCAAAACATCTATAAGTTTTACCTGTGATTACAGTGTCTATTCCCCTTGGTTCATAGTGGTGACAGTGCCTATGTCCCTGTTTTACCTGTGGTTACAACGTCTATGTTTGTTTTAACCATTCATATGATGAAGGAGAACATTCCATCACATGTCTTTTGGCTTCTCATTAGCCCCTTTAGGGTTTTTGTTGGCCTTGACCTAGGGTTTTCCATTTGATTACAACAATCATCTCTTAACGATGTACTGTACTTGACATTTTAGGGTTTAGGGTTTAGGATTTAGGGTTTAGGGCCTTGGCCCTAAACCCTAAAGACTTAACCCTAAACCCTAAACCATACTGTACATGACATGTTCGTTTGGCTTCTCATTAGCCCCTTTGGGGTTTATTCTTCCATACTCATAGGGTCTTCCTTTTGGTTACAGTGTCCATGGGCATGTTTTCATAGTGGTGACAGTGCATATGTCATTGTTTATGTCTCTATTTTAATAGTTTTCAAAACATCTATAAGTTTTACCTGTGATTACAGTGTCTATTCCCCTTGGTTCATAGTGGTGACAGTGTCTATGTCCCTTTTTTAACTGTGGTTACAGCGTCTATGTCTGTTTGAACCATTCATATGATGAAGGAGAACAATTCATCACATGTCTTTTGGCTTCTCATTAGCCCCTTTAGGGTTTTTGTTGGCCTTGTCCTAGGGTTTTCCATTTGATTACAGTAATCATCTCTTAACGATGTACTGTACTTAACATTTTAGGATTTAGGGTTTAGGGTCTTGGCCCTAAACCCTAAAGACTTAACCCTAAACCCTAAACCATACTGTACATGACATGTTCGTTTGGCTTCTCATTAGCCCCTTTGGGGTTTATTCTTCCATACTCATAGGGTCTTCCTTTTGGTTACAGTGTCCATGGGCATGTTTTCATAGTGGTGACAATGCATATGTCATTGTTCATGTCTCTATTTTAATAGTTTTGAAAACATCTATGAGTTTTACCTGTGATTACAGTGTCTATGTCCCTTTTTTAACTGTGGTTACAGTGTCTATGTCCCTGTTTTAACTGTGGTTACAACGTTTATGTCTGTTTTAACCATTCATATGATGAAGGAGAACTGAAATATTTTCAAAATTGTATTGATAGAAGAAGAAAAAACTGAAATATGCTCACTGTTTATATTCTTTCTAGTGTAATGATCTGTTTATAGTGACAAATTTATTCAATATAAGAAAACGATAAAGTAAATCGTATTGTCTTCCTTAATGCTTTGCTTCTGATTTGCCTCTGATCTCTAGCTCTTGACAGTCTTCTTTGATGCTTTCCCACTGAATTCTCCAGTTGAAAGCTTTCTATTCTTTTCAGGTCGACCACATCTTCTACGTACCATTGGTGGGTGACATTGCTGGCTTTTGATGTCCTCTGGTACAACCCACTGGTCTACATTTAGAGTAGGATATACTGTCTCATGATAAGCCAATTTCCAAGCTTCAGTTTTGTAGTAGCTGCTAATATAACTCAGAACACTCGGGTTTTTTTCCTTGATTATAGCCAGAGCATGTACACAAGGTATCTTTTCATAATCAAATACCTTGCAAGTACAAGAGTTCTTCTTTAAATCAACCATAACCCTATTCATTCCACCGATAATCTCAAACTGGAATTGATTGAGGTGCTTGACAGTATACATTCCAGCCTCACTGCATCTTATGTACACTATATCACTTATATGAGTTGGAAGCTCAAAGCTGTTGTTTTCGTATTCATTTCTACGATCATTGAACCATTTTGTTATCTTCTTCTCTCTGATTGCATTCAGTAACCCTATAATTGGGAAAGCTCTTTCCAAACCAAAGGCACTATTTAATGATTCTGCGTTGTTTGAAGTCATCATATTTTACCTGTCACCTTTTGAATAAGCTCTTGCCCATTTCTCAAACTGTAATTCTTCAAGGTATTTCCACATCTTGCAGTTTGTAGTACTGATGGAAGCAAAGTAGTTGTTGAAATCTTCTTCTGTGTAACTGTTTGCTGCACTTTCAAACCACTGACAGAGTGCTTTCTTCTTGAATTTTGACATTATATTTTGCTTTAAGTGCCATCTGCAGTGATAATGCTTTGCATTTGTGTAAATCAACTCTATAGCTCTTGCAATGCTTTGATGACGATCAGAAACAAAAACCAGCTCTTCACTTGATGGGATGACTGTTGCTAGCTTATTGAAGAACCACTCCCAAGAGTCGTTGTTTTCTAAGCCAACCACTGCAAATGCAATAGGGTATATTTGATGATTTGCATCTTGTGCAGAAGTTGTGAGAAGAGTCCCTTTGTATTTTCCTTTTAGAAATGTACCATCTACCACAAGAACCTATACAATTGAATTCTATTCAGTAATTATTTGGTTACAGTGTAATTTTTCCTTATGAAATGAATCTGTACCTTTCGTAGGATTGGAAATGCTCGGATACATGGTCCAAAGGCAATGAACACATACTTGAACTTTGAGTTTCTCTCAAGTTCAATGAAGGTGACAGTTCCAGGATTTGCTTGCTTCAGGACCCAACAATATGATGGCACTAATTCGTAGTTGTCTTATGTAGTCCCCATTGTCATCTCTATTGCTAAATCACGAGCCTTCCAAGATTTCCAGTAGCTAACATTCTCTTTGAAATCATTCCTTGTCGTGTTTCTAATTTATCTTGGAGTTGGGCCTTGTTTCTTATCTTCAAAACTGTATATATTATGTACAACAGTGAATTAAATATGAAATGAAGCATGATTACAGTGAATAAAATATGTAATGAAGAACTGATTGTAGTCTATGTCACCTGTGTTTTATCCTTTCGGCTATGACTCTGTATTTTAGAGGGCGTTGCTTTCCTATTCGTACTTCCATGTTGCAGGTGTGTTCCTTAAAGTATTTCTTAATTATAAATACAGTTGAACCACCAATTATGGCGCCATGTATTTTCCAGGTGCAGCTGCTATCCATACACGTTGTTCTGTAATAACATGGTGTTGTCTTCTTCACTTTGTAAGCAAACACCTCTTGTGCAGCCAACAGTTCAATAGTCTATTTGAGATCTTCCTTTGTTCGGAACAGTTGTCCCAAAAATATAAGAATTTCTCCCTTTCATTCACTTATAGGTTGTGCTGTATATTTTGTGGACATTGTACTGCCTGCACTTATGCGACTTTCAATCCCTGTGTCATCTTCATTACTATTCATATCACATCCATCGTTTATGGATTCTGCATTTCCAGCCTGCACATCAAAGTCCTCTTCCATAGCATTTGTACCCTTGGCAGAACTGTAAGCATGTAAAGCCAATTGATTTTCATCATGTATAGATTATGTAACCTGTTCTTCAATGATTTCCTTCACAGCTGTAACATATAAAGGCAACGTCCAATTCACATTCTTCAATTCATTAATTTGCAAAAAACTTCTGAAATCAGTCTCATTCTCTATTGAAAATGGCACAGTAGTTTCCTTGAATGGATGCAAGTGGCTGAATTGAAGAGTAGGAGACAAATTGTCACTCGTGCTGAATCTGTTCAGTATCTCAGACTTCATCTCATGCATGGTTACAACCTGATTGATGACAATAACCTTTGATGACACATCCCCAGCAAAAACTAAATCACCATTTTCCAACTTCCATTTTCCTCCAAATTTTACTGTTAACATATTGGCCTCCATTGTACCTGATCATTGGTGACACGTATTAAATTTCATTAATACAGTGATTACAGTCTATAGGTTACAGTGTAATTTTGGTTACAACTACACAAAAGCACTCAAACTCAGATACCCACATACAGGTTACAGTGTAATTTTGGTTACAGCTACACAGATGCACTCAAACTCAGATACCTACATATAGGTTACAGTGTAATTTTGGTTACAGCTACACAGATGCAGTCACACTCAGATATCCACATACAGGTTACAGTGGAATTTTGGTTACAGCAGCACAAATGCATTCAAACTCAGATATCCACATAAAGGTTACAGTGTAATTTTGGTTACAGCAGCACAGATGCACTCAAACTCAGATATCCACATATAGTGTAACGGCCCAGAATTATGATTTCCGGGTTACGTTTCAAGGGATAAAACCCCTTGTTCGGATCTTGCAATCCAGGTACGGGTCGAGGTTTCAAACTCATTTCATGATTAGTAGAAAGAGGGATTTCAAACCCTAACAGTCACGAAGGGTCGTTGGGTACCCTTAACCTGTCTTAGGACTATGTCGCGAAATTTAATTCAAATATTAGTAAAGCGAAAGCAAAGTTAAGATACAAAGTGTATCGGCAGAACCGGGTCAAAACCAAAACATAAGCGAATTATTACCATTTACACCAAGTTAGAGAATTAGCCAGGTTCTTCGATTCGCAAAAAAGGGAACCCCGTCATATAGACATCGAGCAATCAAATCTGCAGAAAATACCTTAAAAAAAAGAACGGGGAAAGGAGTCAGATTGAGCCACTCATGCGGGACCGGCAGTCCTCGCTGAGGCCACATAGTATGTGCTATACCTAATAAAGATGCTCTAATGCAGTACGAAAGTCAAACACACTAGCTTGTTCCTAGTTATAATAATGTGTAAAAATATTGTAAAGGGCCCAAGACAATGCCAAGTGGCATATCCCTCTCCTACCTCCACCCCCTTCCGATAGGGCGGAGACTGGCCAGCTCGTGAATGCATTCCATCATAATCGGGCGGCACGCATGCCTAACCCGCTCCACAATAAAGCCCACAGGCATCTCATAATATAAGAAAGTTCATGACTCGATTGACTCAGGGTACCCGATGAGGCTGGGCTACCCTATGACCCTAGCAAAGACTCTAGGACTATCACAGATAACGGCCGTTCTGTTTCAAACGCATAAAGTAAGCAGATGCTCATTCAATTAGTGCAACCTAAACAGGATACTACATGGCATGCTTTTATGCATATGCAACACCTAACATAAAATGCAACAACAGGCATGAATGTCCAACCTGAGTAAGCCCCCTAGGGAACTTACCCGAAGATGCAGAACAGCAGGATAATACAAGCAAGGGCCCAAATGCAAGTCCAGAGTAATCCACTAGCAATACACACCTATCATCAAGTCATTGTCATAAGACGATGGACCAACATTCATACTCGCACAAAACCCAAGTTCTCAATATGTTCAAAACCAACCGATAGTAAAACCATTTCTAAAACCCTTCCGATACGATCGACATCAACCAAAACCATCGATAAATCTCGCCAACAATATTTCCAAACTCATTTCCCAAAGTTTTCCAACTCTTAAATCTCAAATTAAGTCAACTCATTTTTAAAACAATTTCTCAATCATATTTGGCTCAAAAATCCATTTATAAAACATCGTCCCTCAAATCAATTTATTATTATTATTTTATCAAAACAAATTCGACAAGGTTAGATCATTTCTAAAAATCCTCCTTTTACATTTATTAAATCAATTCTAATCCTTGAAAACATTTTCCAATTTCTTTCTTTTTAAAATCAAAGTCCAATTATATTTTAACTCACAACAATAATATTATAAAATATATTATATTCTATTTATTATTAGTTACCCAAGTATGTAAGTCTTAAGACCTTTTTAAATAATCTATCATTAATAAATACAAATCTCATGAACATCAACTATTTTTATTACATATTTCTAACATTTAATCAATAAATAAAGGTATGATTAATACATAACAATTAAATCAGAATAATTAAATAAATAATAATTGGATAACCAAGAAATCATAAAACAATTATCCCAACAAAACAAACCCCAAAATTCTAAAAGAAGAAAAGGCCCAAACCAAAATTTTAAAACCGAATCCCCAAACCCAGAACCCGGACCAACAGAAAGGAGAGGGAAGACCCGGCCCAAACTCATACCCGGATCCAAAAGAAAAGGGAAATATCCAACCCGGCCCAGAAAAGAAAAGAAAGAGGGGAACCCGGATCCGGAAACAGAATAGGCCCAAGCCCGCTTCCACAAACTTGTCTTCAACCTCTCTCAGAAGAGCAGTGTGAGGACGCCTCCAACGGAAAGCGACGACGGATGGAAGGGAAATCAAGGGATTCCAGCGATCTTTCCTCCCCAAATTCTACCCAGAAGATTGACAAGGATTTCCGACCAAAGCCCACAGAAAACAACTCAAACGCAAAAAGGAAGAAGATAGAATAGGAGCTCACCGATAGGTTTCGCCGGAATGCTCGATCCGTGGGATTCGGCGGCGTCATCAAGGGGATCTTCATCGGAGAGGAAGGGAGCTCCGAGGGGCCTGGGGTGGACAGAATATGTCATAAAAGAGGACCTTTACGTGGTTTCTAAATCGGAAATGAAACGGAACGAAAACCGACCTTGGGATGAAACATGAGAGGCGAGGGGTGAATGCGGCGTCGACGGGGGATCTTGGCGACTGGAATCCGTCTGTGGCCGTCCATGGGAGGGTGTGGGAGTTCTCGGATGGTTGGTGGGCTGCTGTTGCTCACCGGAAGCGAGAGAGAGAATGAATAAGGGCTCGGCGCCGGCGGCTTGGGCTCATACTCGGCTCTGCCTCCTCGGACCTCGGAGACGCAGGTTGCTGCTGCTCGGAACCGGAAATGAAGCAGAGGGGGGGCGAAGGGCAGCAAGGTGAGGCGGTGGTGATTGGTTCGGTGGCGATTTCAGATTCAAACAAGGCTCCGAAGGGTGGCGTTTGTAGCTCGGGGATTCCGGGCCAATGGTGGCTGTTTTGATGCTGGGCTCCTGAAATAGAAGAGATGAGGTGATGGGAGGCTTAGTGGATTTGGGGATAAGGTCTAGGGTTCCCAGTTTCCTTAGGAGAAGGTAGAGACAAAACACAAATGTATGAGGGTGTTGTGTGTGAGGAGATTGTTGATGGTGAGGACAATGAACAGCTGTAATCTGATAAAATTGGAACTTGCAGGCTTTCGGAAATCAGAGGGAAGAGAGAGAGAAAAATAAAGAAAAAGGAAAACAATTATAATTTGAAAAGAAAAGGATAAGCAAGAGGTCCCAAAATACATTTTCAATTACTCCAAAATAAAGAAATAAATAAATCCAAAAACTTGCTTACTCGATCTGATTACGACGCGATTAAAATTAACGCTTAACTTTCCAATTCCGAATTTAATAATAAAATTCAAATATTATTTTCCAATTTTTGGTATATAAAAGCAGAGTATATCATATTTTAAATTTCTAATTAAATCATGTCGGAACTCGTTTTGAAATATTTAGAATAAAACCAATAGCTCAAGGACGAAAATTCCAAACCTTCCAAATCTTACAAATCAAAATGATTATAAATTACTATTTTAATAATTTAATATTCTAAAATTTCCCGGTCTTTACATCATCCACCTCTAAAAACAAGTCTCGTCCCCGAGACTAAAATAACTCTAAAACAAAGGGGTGATGTTTTAAATTGGTGAGTCCAAGGATCACATCATTGATTCTGTAAGCATCTCATAGGGCCCGTATGAGATCCTCACAGCACCCTTGACGTGATCATAACATTCCCAATTGGTCGTAGCAAGTATGTGATATGGGCCCTTATCACATTCTTACTCCGACTTTTCGGTTATATCATAACTCGAAAAGCAATCATAACGTGTCTACTAGGTCTTAACAAACATTCTATATGCGCCCCTATAAAATGCTTGTATCTACTTCGTGAGTCGTTATAATTTAAAACCGGGTTTGAAAATTCCCAAGAAAAACGGATTCCGCCATTGAAAAAGATTGGCCTCAAAATCGTTGAAATTCTCGGTAACATTTATTCTTTAAAATTTTCAAGTCATTCCTTTTCAAACCGCTCAAAATCTTCAAATAAGACGCTTAACCAAGCAACTTTACACCAAAACAAGTAAAATCTTTTCTATCAAAATTTCGTCAAAATCTTCCAAAACTAAATCAGTTTCCCGCATAACAATCAATCAATTTTAGAAGCTCAGAGGTGGAATCATCCACCTCTAAGGGCTAATCCCATATTCTCTTCCTAGTTTCCAGAATCAAAACAAGCTATCAGTCTCAATTCAAGCAAGCTTCACAAGCCATAAGAAATGCATAACCAAATAACCAACCAATCTCCAATCAGTACATCATATGACAAGTCTCAAACATATGCATGCCAACACAGTGTCACAAGGTCACATCAAAATCTCTACAGCCTACTATGGGTCATAATATGCATCTCAACCACATAACAAAATCATAATAAATGTCTCGACATCACATCAGAAGTCATAAAAGTATCACCTCATCATAGAGTCAACGAACCAAAACTCATTGTCAACACATCAACACAACAAAATCATGCCATTAAGATTCAGCAAAAGGGGAGGTCAAGCAACATATCAATCATCGAATGTCAGCATACTCACCAGACATCATCTTAACTCATCACAACGCCATGTAGCGATCATTTAGTAATCAGACATCATTATCTCATATATATAAATCATATTCATTTTGAAAGCCATATTCGTGATGCAACATATCCATAAGCATGCTTGCTAAACATATAATACAACATCATGTTTACTACCACATAATATAACATCATGCTTTCACCCCATAACATAGCATCACACTTTCACATAATAACACATCATTATCTCGTATATCGGATCACAACACATCCTAACATGCTCCTAAAACAACATAGCAGAGCAGCAATATATCATGATAACATTTGTCACTACCAACTAGATTTCAATATTGCATAACAACATGTAATATCATTCTGTATCAGATTCATCATAGTTGCAATCTAACATCATGCCAGCAAATATAAATAAATCACATAATCAAGAAAATTCTCACGTCATACCAGTCAAAATAAAATACAATCCCCACTCGCCCATCTCCACTCTTAAGCCAAGACTGATCCTCTTCTAGACTCGCCAACGTCAACTCGGACAAAAATTCTCCAAACAAATCCCAATTCATCTCGATGCTCAAATCTCGCCCCTCCTTCCGCCAAGCACTACCACACCATCCACCTCTAAGGACCCAACTCCTATCTCTGACTTCACACCCGAGAACCCTCTCATACCATATCCTCAATACTCTCAAAAGTCATTCTCCACACTTCATATACTACTCAAGACATCATGAGCATCATATCCTGCTAACCACATGGATCCCTCTCTCGCGTCTTACCTCGTAATACCATCTATCATCCTAACCGCCTAGAATTCTTTTACCACTCATCAACCACTCCACAAGATAACCCTTACCCACAAGTTCAAAGAATAAGCAATCATGGACATTATTACACATAAGGACCACATCATATCAACTAGCATTTATATCAATAGCATCATTAGTTCAGCATTAAACATTGCAACTGCGTCGATAAATCTCAATTTACCGTCATGCTCAGTCATTATTACAAATCATCATATATGCACATAATCAAGTCAAGCTAGCAAGTTTCATCATAACCTTATCTAATAGACAGTTCAGGTTCCTCGGCATTTGCAGTTCACATTTTATAGGTAACGAATTTAGATCATGCTTAGAAACTCAATCATCAACGCATCAAGTCATCATGTACATTAGAACTGTAAGGCACCGAATCATATCATCGTAACAACAGACAATCAAACAACAATTATTACCAAGTTAGCACATGAACACATAAATGTCACCATCAAAGCAGTGCAACATAGTTATCAACATTATTCAGAAAGGTTAGCAATTCAAACGGAGGACACTCCCGCCTGCAAGTCATATCGTACTCGATAGCCGCAATCCTCGAAACATACCTGTCCCACCAACACCGTCGATCATGAGGCTTGTGGGTTATGGGCCCACGCTTCCGCCACACTGCTCTATCGCTATGCAACTTCCTTTCTCTTTCAAGCAGTCACTCACCCAATATATCGCGCATGACTCCAAGTTAGCAAAGATAGGGGAGTGACAAGAGCGGACAACCCAATGTTCCTTTCGGAACCAAACATGGACCAAGGCTAAGAACGACAAGACTAAAGACAAGACTTCGACCCGTGAATAGCAACGATGCCCTTATGAAAGTCTATTAGGTTATAATCGCGACAAGTAACACGAATTCATCATGGAACGTATCAATTGCACTAATCCACACTAACATGTACCTATCTCAAGGGGAACAACGTTCGTATTCATTTTCAAAGGCACAATCGAGTACTACAACATGCATGTGAGACAAGCTAGTAGCATATTATCCCACGAAACGGTTAGACTTAGCAACTTCAAACAAGTTATGCGAAGCTAGTAATGATCATACAGGGTCCGAGTTCAAGTGGAATTTAATGAGAATGACAAGTGTTATATATATAAACAAATGCACAAGCATGGTATACATATCAACATGTGAGGTCAAGCATGGTAAGGTATATCATAATAGTGAGACTAAATGTCATAGAGGAACACATAAGAGGGGCATAGTAATTATCACATCTCACACAATGATCATATAATAGGTTAAGAATGGCACGTAATCGTATGTCGAGATACATTTAAAAGCGTAAGTAATACATGGTACTAGCGATACATGATAAGGCATGATCATAGTCAAGAGTCATTTAAAGAAGTTCATCATAATGTCCATGAAAATAAGGGGGATCGCCACAGAGTAAAAAAATAGAACATCGCGGCGATAGGTCATAGTCATGCTACGAATGAACTGTCGTAGGGCACATAAAAGGGTACAATAACTATCACATCATAGAACAAGTATGACATGTAATCATTTAGCAGGTCATATTAGAAAACATAAGCCCTACAGGATACTACTAGCACATATAAAAGCATGAATACAATCAAGGCAATTCGACCAAATTCATTCTAACATTTAGGTGTCATGCGTATGCGAAATCATGATATAGTGTGGTGTGTGATCATGCGAGGTGCCAAGTCATACATCTATGCAAGCACGAGAGGATGTCATAGAGCAATAAGGTAACACTACAGAGCGATAACATGTACGCATGCTAGGATTACCCATTACGGAAAACAGGTCAATCATTGAACTCAACATTAATCTAATCAGGATGAGTAAAACAACCTAAGATGATAGGAAAAGAGAAGGATCACACTATCAGGGACCTAACTAAGAGAAAATCAACAGTAATGTAGGCAATATATAAATTCGCACAAGTTACAATCAATGGTCCTACATGACACTAATGGCTCAACACAACATGCGATACATACATGCATTTAATTGATCAACCCAACGATATGTAAAGAAAAATCAATTTAATCACATTCCAACGATATAGAAGTATGAGGAAAGCTTAACAATGTATAATACAAGTCTAAGTAATGGGCAATATGATTAGAATGCGGGGCATGAGCTCAAATAAACACATACTAAGATAAAAGCATGCATTCATCAACACTCAATTATGCCACATAGTCCCCCATCCAACGCAAGTTATCACACAACAATGTTAAGTACAAATAATCAACAGTAGTTAATCTGACGAATACATAATAGATGGGCATGCTATAGATTCTTTTCACAAAAGGAATAATAAGCATCAACGCGTCATCATCTAGCATGTACTGGGAATTACATATTGCATAAGGCATGTTGGCATCCAATTGTAACACGTATCCATACAATGGTCATCATGAACATCAAACATGTAAGCACAATTTCACATTAAAGATTAATCCGTAGGTCAAAGAGTAGTACATGTAGAATCATACGATCAGTAAGCCAAGTAAATATGCTGTAACAATAAACACGTAATCATACAACATGATATAAGGCAAGACACAACACGAGACGTGAGCAAGGTAATTAACCACAACATGAGCTTAAACAATAAAACCATGACAGAAGGCAAGGCATAACATAAGCAGCTTCTTACTAATGACCATTTGCAAGGTACATGCGGTAGATTACAAAATCATATCATGCAATTCAGAGAGTCACCATTACAACCGGACAGAGATCCCTAAGGGCAACCATTGACTTTTCCCGACTGACTTATCACCCCTCTTTCCCGTGGTACTCCGGTACGACTCTTTAAGGCAAGATGACACTGGTTAATCATCATAAGAATAAGGAAACACATCCACAAAAACACCTTACTTCTGACTCAAAGTGACATCAAAACTTCCAACACTCACTCAGACAACTTAATATCCAACCATGATCCCCGACACAATGTGTTTATCAACCCGATTTCCCATGAAAGATAATAACATACGGGAAAAGATTCGATAGAACCGAAAAAGTAGTTAACATAGCGGAAGGGGTCGTTCCACACAAGCTGCGTTTGACCACACAGAAACAAGGGTACTCCCACTATCCCATTCGCATAGATCAATCAATACACATTTCATTGTTAGGCATACCAATCAGACTTTAGCATATCAAGCACTTAGCATAGAATCAGTTAATGACACTCATAACGATCTCCTTGAAAACTTCCAGACCCATCTGTAAAGAGCAAGCTAATATTTTGCCTACCGTTCCCAACTACACCCAATAGGGGTGGTCTAGCGCCTTTACTACCCACTCGTGTCCCCGTTTGGTTGGTTTTCCTCTTTTATTACAAGTTGAGTTCATTACTTAGTCCAATTTCGGTTAGGCATCTTAAGTTCATTTTGCCCTTTTAAAACACTTTCAAATCCTTTGAATTTCTTGGGCGATTTTCCAAAACATACACTCGACCCTTGTGTACCCGAATTGCACAACCTCAGCTCTGATACCATCTTTGTAACGGCCCAGAATTATGATTTCCGGGTTACGTTTCAAGGGATAAAACCCCTTGTTCGGATCTTGCAATCCAGGTACGGGTCGAGGTTTCAAACTCATTTCATGATTAGTAGAAAGAGGGATTTCAAACCCTAAAAGTCACGAAGGGTCGTTGGGTACCCTTAACCTGTCTTAGGACTATGTCGCGAAATTTAATTCAAATGAAAGTAAAGCGGAAGCAAAGTTAAGATACAAAGTGTATCAGTAGAGCCGGGTCAAAACCAAAACATAAGCGAATTATTACCATTTACACCAAGTTAGAGAATTAGCCAGGTTCTTCGATTCGCAAAAAAGGGAACCCCGTCATATAGACATCGAGCAATCAAATCTGCAGAAAATACCTTAAAAAAAAGAACGGGGAAAGGAGTCAGATCGAGCCACTCATGCGGGACCGGCAGTCCTCGCAGAGGCCACATAGTATGTGTTATACCTAATAAAGATGCTCTAATGCAGTACGAAAGTCAAACACACTAGCATGTTCCTAGTTATAATAATGTGTAAAAACATTGTAAAGGGCCCAAGACAATGCCAAGTGGCATATCCCTCTCCTACCTCCACCCCCTTCCGATAGGGCGGAGACTGGCCAGCTCGTGAATGCATTCCATCATAATCGGGCGGCACGCATGCCTAACCCGCTCCACAATAAAGCCCGCAGGCATCTCATAATATAAGGAAGTTCATGACTCGATTGACTCAGGGTACCCGATGAGGTTGGGCTACCCTATGACCCTAGCAAAGACTCTAGGACTATCACAGATAACGGTCATTTTGTTTCAAACGCATAAAGTAAGCAGATGCTCATTCAATTAGTGCAACCTAAACAGGATACTACATGGCATGCTTTTATGCATATGCAACACCTAACATAAAATGCAACAACATGCATGAATGTCCAACCTGAGTAAGCCCCCTAGGGAACTTACCTGAAGATGCAGAACAACAGGATAATACAAGTAAGGGCCCAAATGCAAGTCCAGAGTAATCCACTAGCAATACACACCTATTATCAAGTCATTGTCATAAGACGATGGACCAACATTCATACTCGCATAAAACCCAAGTTCTCAATATGTTCAAAACCAACCGATAGTAAAACCATTTCTAAAACCCTTCTGATACGATCGACATCAACCAAAACCATTTAATCAAAACCATCGATAAATCTCGCCAACAATATTTCCAAACTCATTTCCCAAAGTTTTCCAACTCTTAAATCTCAAATTAAGTCAACTCATTTTTAAAACAATTTCTCAATCATATTTGGCTCAAAAATCCATTTATAAAACATCGTCCCTCAAATCAATTTATTATTATTATTTTATCAAAACAAATTCGACAAGGTTAGATCATTTCTAAAAATCCTCCTTTTACATTTATTAAATCAATTCTAATCCTTGAAAACATTTTCCAATTTCTTTCTTTTTAAAATCCAAGTCCAATTATATTTTAACTCACAACAATAATATTATAAAATATATTGTATTATATTTATTATTAGTTACCCAAGTATGTAAGTCTTAAGACCTTTTTAAATAATCTATCATTAATAAATACAAATCTCATGAACATCAACTATTTTTATTACATATTTCTAACATTTAATCAATAAATAAAGGTATGATTATTACATAACAATTAAATCAGAATAATTAAATAAATAATAATTGGATAACCAAGAAACCATAAAACAATTATCCCAACAAAACAAACCCTAAAATTCTGAAAGAAGAAAAGGCCCAAACCAAAATTTTAAAACCGGATCCCCAAACCCAGAACCCGGACCAACAGAAAGTAGAGGGAAGACCCGGCCCAAACTCATACCCGGATCCAAAAGAAAAGGGAAATATCCAACCCGGCCCAGAAAAGAAAAGAAAGAGGGGAACCCGGATCCGGAAACAAAAAAGGCCCAAGCCCGCTTCCACAAACTTGTCTTCAACCTCTCTCAGAAGAGCAGTGCGAGGACGCCTCCAACGGAAAGCGACGACGGAAGGAAGGGAAATCAAGGGACTCCAGCGATCTTTCCTCCCCAAATTCTACCCAGAAGATTGACAAGGATTTCCGACCAAAGCCCACAGAAAACAACTCAAACGCAAAAAGGAAGAAGATAGAATAGGAGCTCACCGATAGGTTTCGCCGGAATGCTCGATCCGTGGGATTCGGCGGCGTCGTCAAGGGGATCTTCGTTGGAGAGGAAGGGAGCTCCGAGGGGCCTGGGGTGGACATAATAGGTCATAAAAGAGGACCTTTATGCGGTTTCTAAGTCGGAAATGAAACGGAACGAAAACCGACCTTGGGATGAAACATGAGAGGCGAGGGGTGAATGCGGCTTCGACGGGGGATCTTGGCGACTGGAATCCGTCTGTGGCCGTCGATGGGAGGGTGTGGGAGTTCTCAGATGGTTGATGGGCTGATGTTGCTCACCGGAAGCGAGAGAGAGAGAATGAATAAGGGCTCGGCGCCGGCGGCTTGGGCTCATACTCGGCTCTGCCTCCTCGGACCTCGGAGACGCAGGTTGCTGCTGCTCGGAACCGGAAATGAAGCAGAGGGGGGGGGGGGGGGAAGGGTAGCAAGGTGAGGCGGTGGTGATTGGTTCAGTGGCGATTTCATATTCGAACAAGGCTCCGATGGGTGGCGTTTGTAGCTCGGGGATTCCGGGCCAATGGTGGCTGTTTTGGAGCTGGGCTCCTGAAATAGAAGAGATGAGGTGATGGGAGGCTTGGTGGATTTGGGGATAAGGTCTAGGGTTCCCAGTTTCCTTAGGAGAAGGTAGAGACAAAACACAAATGTATGAGGGTCTTGTGTGTGAGGAGATTGTTGATGGTGAGGACAATGAACAGCTGTAATCTGATAAAATTAGAACTTGCAGGCTTTCGGAAATCAGAGGGAAGAGAGAGAGGAAAATAAAGAAAAAGGAAAACAATTATAATTTGAAAAGAAAAGGATAAGCAAGAGGTCCCAAAATACATTTTCAATTACTCCAAAATAAAGAAATAAATAAATCCAAAAACTTGCTTACTCGATCTGATTACGACGCGATTAAAATTAACGCTTAACTTTCCAATTCCGAATTTAATAATAAAATTCAAATATTATTTTCCAATTTTCGATATATAAAAGCAGAGTATATCATATTTTAAATTTCTAATTAAATCATGTCGGAACTCGTTTTGAAATATTTAGAATAAAACCAATAGCTCAAGGACGGAAATTCCAAACCTTCCAAATCTTACAAATCGAAATGATTATAAATCACTATTTTAATAATTTAATATTCTAAAATTTCCCGGTCTTTACATATAGGTTACAGTCTAATTTTGGTTACAAAAGTATAATCAAAACACAAGCATCTTAAATCAGCAACTACATCAACAATACAATCTAGATTGCAGTTCTATAATCACAACAGCAGTCACTTATATCAAAATCGACATCTGATGTCAAAATCGCAAAGCATCCATGTTGAATCACAACTACAGTTCTATAATCACAACTACATCAACAATACAGTACTATATTCAAAGCACATTACAGATAATGCTGTTTTCGAATTTTGGCTTCCCTGTTGAAACTCGAATTTTGGCTTACAGTGCTATTTCCGACCAGATCTCGCTTTAGATCTGAATGAAGAGCTCGAAATCGTCGAAAATTGGGGCTGAAATCAACTGCGTTGCTGGAGAAATTGAAGCCAGATCGAAATCCCCCTTCTTCGTCGCTCCGAGCTGTTGCCTGCGTTTCTGTCCTTTCGTGAAAATGAAGAAACGAACGGGATTAGTATGGCAGGGGCAAAATTGGAAATTATGGACTTTTACCTAATATTGCCACCCTTGTGTCCTATGTCTTAAAAATTGGACCCAAAATGGCCACTTAGCAAAACAACCCCTATAATTTAATCGATAACTATTTTTTAAAAATATTTTAATATTTTTGTTTTATTAAATATATAGTATATATATATTTATTACGTTAGTTTACTAAAATATCTATCCACGGATGGATTGTGGCTACATAATATTTTGATAAATTATTTTGATCTAAAAAACTAATATAGATATAAATAAAAATAACAATTATTAAATAATTAATTTTGATATAAATAATATTTTAAACCAAAAAATAATTTAAATATAAATAAAATAAAACTTATCAAATACTACATATTTATCTATTAATATTTCTGGTAAGTATGACTTTAAAACATTTTTAATTTATATTTTTTCCAATTAACTAATATATATTGTAAAGACCGGGAAATTTTAGAATATTAAATTATTAAAATAGTAATTTATAATCATTCCGATTTCTAAGATTTGGGAGGTTTGGGATTTCCCTCCTTGAGCTATTGGCTTTATTCTAAATATTTCAAAACGAGTTCCGGCATTATTTAGTTGAAAATATAAATTATGTTTTATCATGCTTCCATATGCGAAAAATTAAAATAATGTTCGGATTTCATTTATTAAATTCGGATTTGAAAAATTGAAGAGTGTTTTTAAACGCGTCGGATAAGGTCGAATGAGCGACTTCCAGGTTATTTTCCGGGTATTTGAAATTTGGGGTTTTGGGACAATCCTAATTTGTATTCTTTTCCCCTAGCCCCCTTCAATTTCTACAATAAGTAACATTATCCCTTGCCTGCAACTCTCAAGCAAAGTAGCACCCCCTCCTGATTTCATTTGTTTGTCTTGATGCTAAAAACTCAATTGTGAGAACCCACGCCAACCAACATTTCAGAGTAGTAGCAGCATCCCTTTATTTTGTTTCTTAAATCAGTTCAACCCCATCCTCCTTTTCCATGACAAACACAAGCCTCACCTTTCTATGTGAAACCCAGTAACCCATCAGCAATCCCTCTTGATATGAACAAACACCAGCACCAACACTCAGCGCCTCCACCTCCCTCCATTTTGATTTTGAGAGCTCCGCCGAGCCACCACCATCGACCATCGTTCTCCTTCTCTGCGACATTCCAGGCAAACCAAGCCTTCCCGGAGCTTCCAGTCGACGACGCCCAACCGAGCACCACCGAAGCTGCTCTTCCTCTCCTCCTTCCTCCTTCTGTCCGAGCAGCAGCAGCTGTCCCCTAACGGCTGAGCACGAGTCGGAGCCACCCAGAAACCCCCCCCCCCCCAGAGCTGCCAACGCCGCCACCAACCCTCTCGCGCTCACCAGAGCTCTCGAGGGTCGATTTCGTTTTCTTATTCGATTCCGGTTCTAATCTCGTCAAAATCTGTTTTTGCTCATCCCTTGCTTCTCCTAGGACTCCATCGACGCTCCTTTCCCGTCAATCGCAACCGGATCCGCCCTCGGAGCCCCAGGAGTCGGACTTTTTGAACCTCGGTAAATCTCTCCTCCTCCCCTTCCCTTTTGCTCTCGTTTCTTTCTTTCTGCGATGAGTGCAGTCGGTTTTGCATTTTGAATCTCTGGTCGGATTCTCGAGCCGAACGGACCACCATGGCCGGAGGCTTCCCTCCTTCTTCTCCGTCGCCTTTCCATTCCAGATCTGTTCTTCGAAGGAGGGAGATGAGCCCCGTCTTCTTTTCTTTTATTTGGGTTGGGCTGGGTTATGATCTCGGGCCGGGTTATAATGTCCGGGTTTCAATTCGGGTTCACATGTTAGGGATTGGGAGATGGACTGAGCCGGACTCCTCTCCTCCCTTTCTTTTGTTTGGTCCGGTCCATTCTTTCTTTTTCTTTAGCCGGTTCGGTTCTACCAGATTGATCTTGGGCTGGGCGGGTCGGATCTTTTTTTAAGAGAGATGTGGGTTGGGCTGATGTTTTGGGTTGTTATTGTTATTTGTTATGTTTAAATGAGTGGTTACTTATAGTTATATATGTTATGATGTTACTTAATTAGTGTTAGTTTATTATCATTATTATATTATTCTGTTTTGGAAAAATATATTTTCTGAAATTACGATTATCCGTTTAAAAGGATATTAAGATAATATTATTAAGATATGAATTTTGTGATGTTAAATATGCACTTTTAGGGAATCTAAAATGATTTATTGGTTCGGATTATAATTATGATTTGTGAAGATGGTTTAATTTTAATATTTTATTTAGTTAAGCATTGTTTGATAAACTATTTAAAAAGGGACCTTAAGTTCGGAAATATCTTTTAAGGATTTGTTGTTTAGAGAATCAAAATGTCGGAATTATTTCTATAACATGATTTTGAGGTATTGGTTTTAAGGTTTAAATGTTTAATGTCGGGATTCTTTATCTTGGTTTGATGATGTTGGTTTTGAGAAGGAAGTTTGGAATTATTGTAGTATCATTTTATAAATGGGTTTGATTGGAAGAATGATTTTGGTTGATGTTGATCATAACGAAAAGGTTTTGGAAAATGGTTTTATCGTCGATTGGTTTTAAGGATGTTGAGAACTTGGGATTCGTGTGTGTGAATGTTGGTCTAGTAGCTTACTGAAGTGGCTTGATGATAGGTGTGCATCGCTTTTAGATTGCTTTGGATTTGCATTTGGGCCCTTGCTTGTGTTATATTGCTGTTCTGCATCTTCAGGTAAGTTCCCTAGGGGGCTTACTCAGGTTGGACATTCGTGCATTTTGTTGCATTTTATGTTAGGTGTTGCATACGCATAAAAGCATACCATGTAGTATCCTGTTTAGGTGGCACTAATTGAATGAGCATCTGCTTACTTTATGCATTTGAAACAGAACGGCCGTTATCTGTGATAGTCCTAGAGTCTTTACTAGGGTCATAGGGTAGCCCAGTCTCATCGGGCGCCCTGAGTCAATCGAGTCGATATGAGCATGATATGATAGCCCAGCACCATCGTGCAATCGATGAGATGATATGATGATGTCGTAGATTGTGCACCACCATGAGGAAATTGCTATGCTATAGCCCGAACTGGCCAGTCTCTGCACTAACGGGAAGGGGTGCAGAGGTAGGAGAGGGATATACCATTTGACATTGTCTTGGGCCCTTAACAGTATTTCTGCACATTATCATGAACTAGGAGCATGTTAGTGTGTTTGACTTCGTACTGCATTAGAGCATCTTTATTAGGTATAGCACATATTATGTGGCCTCAGCGAGGACTGCCGGTCCCGCATGAGTGGCTCGATCTGACTTCTTTCCCCGTTCTTTTTTTTAAGGTATTTTCTACAGATTTTGAGCGCTCGATGTCTATATGACGGGGTTACCTTTTGCCGAAATGAAGAATCTGGCTAATATTCTAACTTAGTAAAATGGTAATTACCCACTCATGATTTGGTTTTGACCCGGCTCGGCCGTGGCATTTGTATATTTACTTTGTTTCCGCTTTACTTTCATTTGAACTGAATTTCGCGACATAGTCTTAGGACAGGTTAAGGGTACCCAATGGCCCTTCGAGGTTTTTATGGTTTGAAATCCCTCTTTCTACTAATCTTAAATGAGTTTGAAACCTCGACCCGTACCTGGATTGCAAGATCCAAACAAGGGTTTTCATCCCTTGAAACGTAACCCGGAAATCATAATTCTGGGCCGTTACAAAGATGGTATCAGAGCTGAGGTTGTGCAATTCGGGTACACAAGGGTCGAGTGTATGTTTTGGAAAACCGCCCATGAATTTCAAATGATTTGAAAGTGTTTTAAAGGGGCAAAATAAAGTTAAGATGTCTAACCGAAATTGGACTAAGTAATGAACTCGACTTGTAATAAAAGAGGAAAACCGACTAAACGGGGACACGAGTGGGTAGTAAAGGCGCTAGATCACCCCTATTGGGTGTAGTTGGGAACGGTAGGAAAAATATTAGTTTGTTCTTTACAGATGGGTTGGGAGACTCCAAGGAGATCATTATGAATGTTATTAACTGATTCTATGCTGAGTGCTTGATATGCTAAAGTCTGATTGGTATGCCTAACAATTATATGTGTATTGACTGATCTGTGCAAACGGGATAGTGGGAGTACCCTTGTTTCTGTGTGGTCAAACCCAGCTTGTGTGGAACAACCCCTTCCACTATGTTAACCCCTTGACGGCTCTATCTAGCCTTTTCCTGGATGTCAGTGTCTTCCACGGGAAATTGGGTTGGTAAACACATTGTGTCGTGAATCATGGTGGGATGTTAAGTTTGCCTGAGTGAGTATTGGAAGTTCTAGATGTCACTTTGAGTCAGAAGTAAGTTGTTTCTGGGATGTCCTTCCTTATTCTTATGATGATCAACCAATGTCTCTTTGCCATGAAGAGTAGTATCGGAGTCCCACGGGAAAAAGGGGTGATGAGTCGTTTGGGAAAAGTCAATGATTGCCCTTAGGGATCTCTGTCCGATTGTAATTGTGACTCTCTCTGAATTGCATGACATAATTCTGTAATCTTTGGCATGTACTCTGCGAATGACCATTGGTAAAAAGCTACTCATGTTGCTGCGTCTATGATTGGTTACATTGCTTAGGTCGTGTGTTATGTTTTGGCCTATTGATCGTAGGATTGAATGGAAGTGTGAGCTGCATGAAATGAATCTGCATGATTTTACTCTACTAGGTTTATGATAGTGTGATCAACTTTCTTCGGATGAATTCCCCTAAATGATCTCATTAGCATGTTAACTGATAAGGCCTTGATGATTATCATACCTTTTGTGACAAGAATCTATAGCATGTCCATTGGTTATGTATTCGTCAGATTAATTAACGTTGGTTGTTTTGCAAATTGTATTGTTGTGTGATTACTTGCTTTGGATGGAGAATATGTGGTATAATTGAGTCTCGATGAATGCATGTTTTATCCTAGTATATGTTGATTCGAGCCCATGTCCTTGAATTATAGTCGTCTTGCCATTACTTAGACTCGTAGTGTACATCATTAAACTTCCATCATGCTTCTATGTCTTTAGAACGTGATTGAATTAATTTCTGACGTATCGTCATGATTAGTTGCATGCGTGTATCATATGTTAAGTTGAGCCTTTAGCATCATGTAGGGTCCTTGGTTGTGACTTGTGGGAATTTATAGCTCGCCTATCGTATTGCTGATCTCCTCTTGAGCTAGGTCCCTGATAGTGTGGTTCTTCCCCTTCCTATCATCTTAAATTGTTGTACTTACCCTGATTAGTTACTGTTGAATTCGATGATTGACTTGCTTTCCGTAATGGGTAATCCTAGCATGCTTACATGTTATCGCTCGGTAGTGTTACCCTATTGCTCTATGACATCCTCTCGTGCTTGCATAGATGTATGACTTGACACCTCGCATGATCACACACCACGCTATATCATGATTCCGCATACGCATGACACCTGAATGTTAGAATGAATCTGGTCGAGTTATCTTGATTGTGTGCATGCTTGATATGTGCCAATAGTGTCTTGTAGGGCTTATGATTCCCAACACGACTCGCCAAATGATCACGTGTTGTACTTGTTCTATGATGTGATGACTATTGTACCATATATGTGTTCTATGATGGTTCGTTCTTAGCATGATTATAATCTATCGTCCATGATATCCTTCTTGTTACTTTCGATGATGCCTCATGTTTCGTTAATATTATGTTGAATTCCTCTTAATGACTCTTGACTATGCTTGTATCACATCATGCATCGCTAGTATCATGAATGACCCATGCTTTCTAAATGTATCCCGTCATATGATTACGTGTCATGCTTGACCTATTATATGATCATTGTACCAGATGAGGTAGTTATTATGTTGCTCCTATATATCCTCGTGTGATGCATACACTAAACTCGTGCATTGTTCATATATGTGATAATTGTGATGCTCATTAAATCCCGCATATCTTGCTTAAGTTGCTAGGCATTTCTACTTTCATGGATAATGGACTACTATCTTGTCTCGTATGCATCCGTATAGCACTCGAATATCTTTTTGGAATGAATACGTATGTCGTGCTTCTCGAGATAGGTACATGTTAGTGTGGATTAAAATGATTGATATACCGGATGATGAATTTGTGTCTACTTGTCATAATTGCAACCTAATAGACCTCCATAAGGGCATTGTTGCTATTCTTGGGTCGGAGTCTTGTCTCTAGTCTTGTCGCCTTTAGCATTTGTCCGTGCTTGTCTCCAAGAGGAAAATTCAGTTGTCCATCCCTATCACTCCCCTATCTCTACTAATTTGAGCCCATACGCGATACATTGGACGAGCGACCACATGGAAGAAGGAGTAGAAAGTTAGATAGTGATAGAGCAGCGCAACGGAAGCGTGGGCCCATAACCCACGGGCCTCAGGATCAATGATGTCGGCAGAACGGGCACGCATCGAGAAATACGGTTACTGAGTACGATATGACTTGCAGGCGGTAGTGTCCTCCGTTTGAATTGCTAACCTTTCTGAATATGTTGATAACTATGTTGCACTGCTTTGATGGTGACATTTATGTGTTGATGTGCTGACTTGGTAATAATTGTTGTCTGATTGTTTGTTGTTTATGATGATATGATTCGATGCCTTACAGTTCTAATGTACATGATGTCTTGATGCGTTGATGCTTGAGTTGCTAAGCATGATCTAAATTCGTTACCTATAAAATGTGAACTACAAATGCTGAGAAACCTAAACTGTCTATTAGATATGATTATGATGAAACTTGCTAGCTTGACTTGATTATGTGCATATATGATGATTTGTAATAATGATTGAGCATGACGGTAAATTGAGATTTATCGACGCAGTTGCAATGTTTAATGTTGAATTATTGATGCTATTGATATAAATGCTAGTTGATATGACGTAGTTCTTATGTGTAATAATGTCCATGATTGCTTCTTATTTGAACTTGTGGGTGAGGGTTCTTTTGTGGAGTGGTTGATGAATGGTAAAAGAATTCTAGGCGGTTAGGATAATTGATAGTATTACGAGGTAAGACGCGAGAGAGGGATCCATGTGGTTAGCAGGGTATGATGCTTTTGATGTCTTGAGTAGTATATGAAGTGTGGGAAATGACTTTGAGAGTATTGAGGATATAGTATGAGAGGGTTCTCGGGTGTGAAGTTAGAGATAGGAGTTGGGTTCTTAGAGGTGGATGGTGTGTGGGAGTGCTTGATGGAATGAGGGGTGAGATTGGAGTATCGAAATGAATTGGGATTTCTTCAGGGGATTTTGTCGAAGTTAGTGTTGTTGAGTCTAGAAGATGATTAATCTTGGCTTGAGAATGGAGATGGGTGAGTGGGGATTGTGTTTTATTTTGACTGGTATGATGTGAGGAATTTTCTTGATTTTGTGATTTATTTATATCTGCTGGCATGATGTTAGATAACGACCATGATGAACCTGATATGGAATTACATGTTGATATGCAATATTAAAATCTAGCTGGTAGTGATAAGTGTTACCATGATATATCAATACCTTGATATCTTGTTATATTGGTTTTGAAGCATGTTAGGACGTGCTGTGATATGATATATGAAGTAATGATGAGTATGAACTATGGGATAATGATGTGCTATTATGTGGAAGCATGATGTTTTATTATGTGGTAGTAGGCATGATGTGTACTATATGGTTGACAAGCATGATTATTGGTTATGTAAATGATGAATATGACTTGAAGTATGATCATGATTAGTATATATGAGATAATGGTGCATGATTTCTAAATGATTGTCATTCGATATTGTGATGAGTTAAGGTGATGTCTTTCAGAGCATGCTGACATTTTGGTGATTTATATACTGCTTGATCTTCCTTTTTCTGAATCTTAATAGCATGACTTTGTTGTGTTGATATGTTAACGTGATAAATATGTTCTACTTGTGTTGCAATATCGATATGCGATAGTGAGATTTGATGTGTACTGACGTACTAACCCCATAACATCTAACCCGTTGATTTCTGGCCATGTGTGCTTACATGATGAGTGATGAACAGTCAATTTTGCATTTGTGATGCCTTCAGTACGATATAGATATATCTTATGATTCGTAGTATGTTGAGGCTTGTTGTTTATTTGTTACTTGAGACTTGCTGGCATGTTTATGTTTATGTTAAACGGTTATGTGATGGTTTGTGACTATGATATGATGTGGGACTTGTCATGTGTGAGATGGCTTATGATATTATGCTTATATAAGAGTTGATGAGACCTTTGGTTATGGTACTTGTTGAGTTGTGAATGATGTTGCATGATCTGGAAACTAGGAAGAGAATATGGGATTAGCCCTTAGAGGTGGATGATTCCACCTCCGAGCTTCTGAATTTGATTGATTGTTATGCGGGAAACTGATTTGGTTTTGGAGGATTTTGATGAAATTTTGATCGAAACGATTTTACTTATTTTGGTGTAAAGTTGCTTGGTTAAACGTCTTATTTGAAGATTTTGAGCGGTTTGAAAAGGAATTACTTGAAATTTTAAAGAATAAACGTTACAGAGAATTTCAACGATTTGAGCCCAATCTTTTTCAACTGCGGAACCCCTTTTGGAACTTTTCAGACCCGGTTTTATATTATAACGCCTCACGAAGTGAATACAAGCATTTTATAGGGGCGCATATAAAATGCTTGCTAAGACCTAGTAGAGACGCTATGATTGCTTTTTGAGTTATGATATAACCGAAAAGTCGGAGTAAGAATGTGATAGGGGCTCATATCGCATACTTGCTACGACCAATTGGGAATATTGTGATCACGTTGAGGGTACTATGAGGATCTCATACAGGCCCTATGAGATGCTTACAGAATCAATGACATGATCCTTGGACTCACCAATTTAAAACTTCATCCACTTGTTTTAGAATGATTTTAGTCTCGGGGACGAGACTTGTTTTTAGAGGTGGATGATGTAAAGACCGGGAAATTTTAGAATATTAAATTATTAAAATAGTGATTTATCATCATTCCGATTTCTAAGATTTGGGAGGTTTGAGATTTCCGTCCTTGAGCTATTGGCTTTATTCTAAATATTTCAAAACGAGTTCCGGCATTATTTAGTTGAAAATATAAATTATGTTTTATCCTGCTTCCATATGCGAAAAATTAAAATAATGTTCGGATTTCATTTATTACATTCGGATTTGAAAAATTGAAGAGTGTTTTTAAACGCGTCGGATAAGATCGAGTGAGCGACTTCCAGGTTATATTCCGGATATTTGAAATTTGGGGTTTTGGGACAATCCTAATTTGTATTCTTTTTCCCTAGCCCCCTTCAATTTCTACAATAAGTAACACTGTTCCCTTGCCTGCAACTCTCAGGCAAAGTAGCACCCCCTCCTGATTTCATTTGTTTGTCTTGATGCTAAAAACTCAACTGTGAGAACCCACGCCAACCAACATTTCAGAGTAGTAGCAGCATCCCTTTATTTTGTTTCTTAAATCAGTTCAACCCCATCCTCCTTTTCCATTACAAACACAAGCCTCACCTTTCTATGTGAAACCCAGTAACCCATCAGCAATCCCTCTTGATATGAACAAACACCAGCACCAACACTCAGCGCCTCCACCTCCCTCCGTTTTGATTTTGAGAGCTCCGTCGAGCCACCACCATCGACCATCGTTCCCCTTCTCTGCGACATTCCAGGCAAACCAAGCCTTCCAGGAGCTTCCAGTCGACGACGCCCAGCCGAGCACCACCGAAGCTGCTCTTCCTCTCCTCCTTCCTCCTTCTGTCCGAGCAGCAGCAGCTGTCCCCTGACGACCGATCACGAGTCGGAGCCACCCAGAAACCCCCCCGGAGCCGCCAACGCCGCCACCAACCCTCTCGCGCTCACCGGAGCTTTCGAAGGTCGATTTCGTTTTCTTATTCGATTCCGGTTCTAATCTCGTCAAAATCTATTTTTGCTCATCCCTTGCTTCTCCTAGGACTCCATCGATGCTCCTTTCCCGTCAATCGCAACCGGATCCGCCCTCGGAGCCCCCAGAGTCGGACTTTTTGAACCTCGGTAAATATCTTCTCCTCCCCTTCCCTTTTGCTCTCGTTTCTTTCTTTCTACGATGAGTGTAGTCGGTTTTGCATTTTGAATCTCTGGTCGAATTCTCGAGCCGAACGGACCACCATGGCCGGAGGCTTCCCTCCTTCTTCTCTGTCGCCTTTCCATTCCAGATCTGTTCTTCGAAGGAGGAAGAGATAAGCCCTGTCTTCTTTTCTTTTATTTGGGCTGGGCTGTGCTGGGTTATTATCTCGGGCCGGGTTATAATGTCCGGGTTTCAATTCGGTTTCACATGTCAGGGATTGGGAGATGGACTGGGTCGGACTCCTCTCCTCCCTTTCTTTTGTTTGGTCCGGTCCATTCTTTCTTTTTCTTTAGCCGGTTCGGTTCTACCAGTTTGATCTTGGGCTGGGCGAGTCGGATCTGTTCTTAAGAGAGATGTGGGTTGGGCTGATGTTTTGGGTTGTTGGTGTTATTTGTAATGTTTAAATGAGTGGTTACTTATAGTTATATATGTTATGATTTTACTTAATTAGTGTTAGTTTATTATCATTATTATATTATTCTATTTTGGAAAAATATATTTTCTGAAATTACGATTATCCGTTTAAAAGGATATTAAGATAATATTATTAAGATATGAATTTTGTGATGTTAAATATGCACTTTTAGGGAATCTAAAATGATTTATTGGTTCAGATTATAATTATGATTTGTGAAGATGGTTTAATTTTAATATTTTATTTAGTTAAGCATTGTTTGATAAACTATTTAAAAAGGGACCTTAAGTTTTGAAATATCTTTTAAGGATTTGTTGTTTAGAGAATCAAAATCTTAGAATTATTTCTATAACAGGATTTTGAGGTATTGGTTTTAAGGTTTAAATATTTAATGTCGGGATTATTTATCTTGGTTTGATGATGTTGGTTTTGAGAAGGAAGTTTGGAATGATTGTAGTATGATTTTATCAATGGGTTTGATTGGAAGCATGATTTTGGTTGATGTTGATCATATCGAAAAGGTTTTGGAAAATGGTTTTACCGTCGATTGGATTTAAGGATGTTGAGAACTTGGGTTTCGTGTGTGTGAATGTTGGTCTAGTAGCTTACTGAAGTGGTTTGATGATAGGTGTGCATCGCTTTTGGATTGCTTTGGATTTGCATTTGGGCCCTTGCTTGTGTTATATTAATGTTCTGCATCTTCAGGTAAGTTCCCTAGGGGGCTTACTCAGGTAGGACATTCGTGCCTGTTGCATTTTATGTTAGGTGTTGCATACGCATAAAAGCATGCCATGTAGTATCCTGTTTATGTTGCACTAATTGAATGAGCATCTGCTTACTTTATGCGTTTGAAATAGAACGGCCGTTATCTGTGATAGTCCTAAAGTCTTTACTAGGGTCATAGGGTAGCCCAGTCTCATCGGGCGCCCCAAGTCAATCGAGTCGATATGAGCATGATATGATAGCCCAGCACCATCGGGCAATCGATGAGATGATATGATGATGTCGTGGTTTGTGCACCACCACGAGGAAATTGCTATGCTATAGCCCGAACTGGCGAGTCTCTGCACTAACGGGAAGGGGTGCAGAGGTAGGAGAGGGATATGCTATTTGGCATTGTCTTGTGCCCTTAACAGTATTTCTGCACATTATCATGAACTATGAGCATGTTAGTGTGTTTGACTTCGTACTGCATTAAAGCATCTTTATTAGGTATAGCACATACTATGTGGCCTCAGTGAGGACTGCCGGTCCCGCATGAGTGGCTCGATCTGACTTCTTTCCCCGTTCTTTTTTTTAAGGTATTTTCTACAGATGTTGAGCGCTCGACGTCTATATGACGGGGTTACCTTTTGGTGAAATGAAGAATCTGGCTAATATTCTAACTTAGTAAAATGGTAATTACCCACTCATGATTTGGTTTTGACCCGGCTCGGTCGTGGCATTTGTATCTTTACTTTGTTTCCGCTTTACTTTCATTTGAACTGAATTTCGCGACATAGTCTTAGGACAGGTTAAGGGTACCCAATGGCCCTTCGAGGTTTTTATGGTTTGAAATCCCTCTTTCTACTAATCTTAAATGAGTTTGAAACCTCGACCCGTACCTGGATTGCAAAATCCGAACAAGGGTTTTCATCCCTTGAAACGTAACCCGGAAATCATAATTCTGGGCCGTTACATATATAGATAGAATGTGGCTTATATAACTTTCTATAAACTATGATAACATATTATTTTGTTAATTTTCCCCCTAAAATCAATCACAATGCGCCACATATGATTTTTTTCCCCCTAGAATTAACTACAATGCGCCACATAGGACGATATGCATCGGTTTTTGTATAGGTCTCGTCCCGTGTATGGAAAATACATTAATAAAATATTATAGATAATTTAGATAGATTCCAATAAATAAAAAAATTATCTAAATATAAATCATTTTTCCACCAAAAAATACTATATATATATAATTAGTTCAACGGATTAAAAAAAATCTAAACATCTTCTATTTAGATCCTCCCAAAATATAAATAAAATTCACATTTATAAGACAGTTTTTTTTTAATCTAGCATTAATTGAATCTCATATAATTTAATAGATAACTATTTTTTTTAAATATTTTAATATTTTTTTAATATCGTATATATTTATTACGTTACTTTATTAAAATATTTAATCCATGGATGGACTGTGACAACTGACAACATAATATTATGATAAATTATTTTGGTCTCCAAAAATAATATAATGCACAAAGTAACCCAAAAAACCATAAGTATTGCAAGGTTAACCCAATCCGGTTTTTAATTGGGTGAAACCGGATAATTGGGCAACCCTTTGAGCCGGTAGCAAGTAAGGGAGGGGGGGGTGCAACCTTCCAATGTGTGACACCTCAGAGGAGAGAGGCAGAGAGGGCGAAAAAAATAAGGGGAGAGAGTGAGGGAGAGAGGGGGGGGGGAAACAAGTCCCATCTGTAAAGGAGAGAGGCAGAGAGACAGAAAAAGCAATTGAGAGAGAGAGAGAGAGGAGTGAAAAAAGAAAAGAAAAGTTGCAAAGGAGAGAGAGATTAGTGAGGATAGGACAGAGAGAGATGGAAGAGTCCTCTCTCCTCTGCAACTTTATTTTTGCTGTTTCACTTCGAAGAAGAAGCAATTGGGAGAGGACTTATTTGCAGGTTGACGTGTAAGCAACTACTTTTAACTGGATACCCAAAGCAAAACGACATGACACATATTGGAATCGAATGGACAAGATTTGTTGGAGAAACAGATTCTCCATCGACTTCGGATAGAAAATGGGCAAGTTTGCTTTCGATAAAGGTTATGCGAGATGTGTCTCCCTCAAATCTGAAGCAAATTTACCCATTTTCTATCTGAAGTTGATGGTGAATCTGTTTCTCAAATAACTCATGTCCAGTCGATTTCAATATGTGTCATGTCGTTTTTTTTTTGGTGTCCAGTTAAAACTAACTGCTTATATGTCAACCTGCAAATAAACCCCCACCCAATTGCTTCTTCTTCGAAGTGAAACATGAATAGTAAAGTTGCAGAGGAGAGAGGACTCTTCCATCTATTCTCACTGATTTCTCTCTCTCTCTCTCTCTCTCTCTCTCTCTCTCTCTCTCTCTTTCCTCTGCAACTTTACTTTTCTTTTTCACACACACACTCTCTCTCTCCTTTGCAGGTTTTCTCTCTCCATTGCAGACTTTCTTTTACTTTTTTCTCTCTCTGTCCTATCCTCACTAATCTCTCTCTCTCTCTCTCCCCTCTGCAACTTTTCTTTTCTTTTTCACTCCCCTCTCTCTCTCTCTCTCTCCTCTCTCTCTCTCTCTCTCTCTGATTTTTTTTATCGAAAGCAAACTTACCCATCTTCTATCTGAAGTCGATGGTGAATCTGTTTCTCCGATAACTCTTGTCTAGTCGGTTCCAATAGGTGGCATGTCGTTTTGCTTTTGGTGTCCAGTTGAAACTAACTGCTTACACGTCAAACTGCAAATAAACCCCAGCTCATTTGCTTCTCCTTCGATGGTTTTTCTCTGAAACTTAAGATTTAATTCAAATTATATTAATTCCCCCTTGCGACTTCACAGGATTCCAACCACTCCGTATATCCAATTGCATTCGCAATGGTTGACGGGGAGAATGATGGATCGTGGGGGTTCTTCTTTAGGCAGATGTTGCATGTTGTTGAAGACACGACTGATCTGATATGGGTATCTGACCGCCATATTAGCATCGAGAAGGGAATACAGGACAGCTACGTCTTTGCCAAACACAGCATATGCACATGACACTTATTTCAGAACGTCCGGTTCCGGTACAAAATCAGCGCGACGCGGGACCAATTCTTCTCGATGGTCAAAGCATACACATACGACGAGTTCCAATCCTTATATAAGAGGCGGGACCAATTCTTCTCGTGGCGTGCTTGCTACTAGGATGTTGTGTACCCAGTCCCGTCTCGAGACACATGGCGGGTGCCCCCGAAAATCGCTAACTAGACATGCCTCCCTCCCCCCATGTGAAGGCCCGTCCGGGTAGAGCCAAGACTAGACGGTACCCCTCGCAGTGGGAAAGGAGATTCAAGAGGCGGCCCAACTAGACGATGAACAGGACATGGCATGACAGTCACATGGGATTTACTTGATGGAGAACGGTCATGTCATGACAGATGGTAAGTGTGTCAGCGACAAATCAACTGTGGATTTTGTGGTTAAGTAAGCTGGACTTGTCGTTGTTCAGGGGGTTCTTTTGCGTTTATGTATTGAAGTATGTTGTTATATGTGTCGTTGTTGCATTTTGGTAGTTACCGTGATGTCTACGTTTTCAAACTCCTTCTCCGTATAGGACAGTCATTCATGTTCACTTGACGGGTAATGGTTATGACATGACAATATGTATCTGTGTGGAGCTTGTTTGTAGTTAACGTTATGTTACAACACCCAGGCGGCAAAACATCTGTCACGCGATGTGGCAACACATATTCTGTCCTTAAACCCAACGAAATGTAACATAAAAAGTGCAACAACGTAGAGTACATCCCAACTTGTCCTTAAAACGAAATGAAAACAGTGCTAAAGTAGGTAGAAATGTCAACCAACAGTGCAACAACGTAGAGTACACCCTTGTTGAAGAACATGTCGGTCTTCTCTCTAGGGTAGACAGCGCCCCGGTTCAACGGGCTTTCCATCAAACGCTTCCAATCCCCCTCGCTCAAGTAATTGTCCATGTTTGCAAGTATTGACAGTCGTCCGTACTGGTTGACACGGCCCTTGTAATTCTGGTCCTCGAGGACAGCATAGATGGCCTGCAAAATTACGGTAAAATAGTAGTCGCACATCGACAATACTATATTCCGTTGATCAATACTACACACACCATACCTCGCCTGTTGTCTGTGAATGGGGAACCCTTTTTAAAGAGAGGCTAGTCGACATGTTCTCCTGTGCTTGATATCCTGCAAAATTGGGAAGCAAAAACTTAGGACCATCAACACACATGACAATAAAAGTTATAAACATGACATCTGACTACTACAAACATGACAGAAATTAAAGTGTCGGCAACTCGGTCCAAGGTTCGAAGGTATCTCAACATTAAACATTTCCAACTCGCCCTACTCCTGGTATTTCGTAATCCACATTACTCGTTCCCCAATTTTCCCAATTCCCCCAAAATCCCCAACTCTTCCAATTTCGCCACTTCCCCCAATTCCCCCAATTTTCCCAATTTCTCCATCTAACTACAACTAGTATATCCATTTTCCTCCATTTCACCTCAACCATCCCCGATTTCACCCAATGTTCAAGACCAATTGTTATTTTCCCCCAACTTCTCTTCTATCCCCCTCGTCAAAACCCTCGTTCGGAAACTTTCCATCCTTTGATTTTTACATGCCGATGGTTGCTACTTACATGACAAAGGGAACCTGGGATAGAAATTTCTTTCTTCACCCCATTTCAAACAATGACAAACACATTTGGTTCTTTCATTCGAGTCCTTGCCCTATTATTTTGTGCAATCGGTAAATATTCAGGGGCTTTAGGCTTTAGGCTTTACTTACTTGATATCGTCACTTGTATGTAGGGGCGTTAGAGTTTGATGTCCGCTTCTTCTTATACTCTGCAGACTTACTCTTGTTCTTCTTCGATGTAACGGCCCGGGATTATAATTCCCGGGTTACGTTTCGAGGGATGAAACCCCTCGTTAGGATCTTGCGCCCCGAGTACAGGTTGAAGGTTTGAAATTCTATTCTAACATTTTAAAGTGGGATTTCATACCCAAAATTCGAAGGGATCGTTGGAATCCCCGGGGAAGTCCCCTGTACCTGTCATAAGTTTAAGCGTGGAAAACCAACAGTCATGAAAATAGTAGAATCAAGGTGTAATACAAGAGGGTTACACGGTAGAGCCGAGTCAAAACCAAATCAATAAGCGTATTTATTGAAATTTAATATACAATGTTAGTGGAGTTAAACCATTTCTTTGAGATCGCCCAAGAGAGTTCACACGTCACGGAAACAAGGAATAATCATGTTGCAAAACAAACCTAAAAAAATGTATGCGGGGCGGTGTCAGATCGAAGCCCTACGCAATATTATCCCAAACAAGCAGACATATACACACGCTAGTCCTAATAAAGATGCTTCTAGTTGCAAGGCGGAATATTAACACACTAGCATGGTCCTAAGATCAAGTGCATAAATATAATAAGGCCTTAGCACCGAATATCAAGTGGTATATCTCTCTCCTACCTCCACACCCTTCCGATAGGGCGGAGACTGGGCAGCTCGTGAATGCATTCCATATAATCGGGTGGCACGCATGCCCAACCCGTATCCACAATAAAGCCCGCAGGCATCTCATAATATAAGGAAGTTCATGACTCGATTGACTCAGGACGGAACCCGTTGAAACTAGGTCGTCCTATAACCCTAGCAATGACTCTAGTTACTTCACAGATAACGGTCGTTCTGTTTACAAAAGCAATGACTAAACGAATGCTCAATCATGAGTGCAATCCTAGCAGGATACTACATGGCATGTTTTATTATGAATGCAAGCACCTAGTATGCACATGGCTACAAGCAGGGAGATCTCTTTTCGAATCTGAGTGAGCTCATATAGGAACTCACCTGGATGTGCAGAACAGCAAAAGGCAACAACTAGGTACACATTAAGCCAACATGTCACAGATGATCACCTAACACATATATAAGTAATATAAATAAGTCTACTCCTAATGTTACTTAAAGCATATAATATCATACACAAGCCATCAAATTTATTCACCAAGTTAGGCAGGGTAAGCCATTATCCTAAGATTTCCAAAAACTCTTTTAAAACCTCAAGTTAGATCAAATCACCATTCAAAACGCTTTCTCAAATCATCCAGAAAATCCATTTATAAAACATTACCTTTTCATCAACTTATTTTATTATTATTATTTCAAGACAAACCGACAAGGTTAGTATATTTCCAAAATCTTCTTTTTAGTTTTATTAAATCAATTCTCCATTCATCAAAACAATTCTCAACCTTAGCACCCCTTTTTCTAAATTTATCTCCTATTAAAATTCAAGTCCAATAAGATTATATTTTTAAATCTCAATAATAATATAATATAGTGCATTATCCCATTTATTTAATATTTTCATAAAATACTTATATATATAAGTAAGTCTTAAAACATGACATTCATTTTATTACATTTTAACACATTTTAATCAAAATTAGGCCCCAAAGAAATAGGCCCAATCGGATTACTTGGCCCGAACACACCCCTTTCTTTTGTTTTAAACCCAAAATCTCAGCCCAACAAAATTAGGCCCAAGAGGTTAAACCCAAACCCGGATCCAAAACCCATGTAAAAGAAGCCCGGCCCACACCACTCCTCCATTTCTCTCCCAGGCTTTCGGATCTTCAAAGGAGAAACAAAATAACAAAGAGGGCCCACTGCTTTCCCCGTCAGCTTCTTCTCCTTCCCAATCCCCGTCCCCTGCTCGCCCTGGTTTGCTCCCGCCGCCCTCACAGCTCTCGTTCTCGCTCTCCCGACGTCGTTCTCGCTTCCTCGACTCCGACTTCCTCTCTCTCGCACCTCGCCGCTCTCGCTCTCCTCTCTCTCGCTACCACTCACTCTCACCATCTCTTCTCTCGACCTCGCCGGATCCGCTCACCCGCTCTCACTCCCGCCGGTGCTCCCGAGCTCACCGCTCTCGCCCGCCATTGACTACCCCAAAACTCCTCCATTCTCGCCCCGACCTCCCAGGAACAGAAATACATTACAACCAACACACAAGGAAGGAAAAAGAGGAGGTCGAGGCTCACCGAGGGGCGTCGACTCGCCGGAACTTCGTCGGAGATCGATTCGGCCTCGCCGGAGATGGGTCTTCGTTGGGGACCTCCTAGGGAGAGAGGTAATAGCTTAAAGGCGCGACCTTTATGGAGTTTCAGACCAAAAGGAGGAGGAAGGAGGGCTTACCGGCCTCGGATCGGAAACAGGGGCGGGAGGCTCGGCGACTCGGCTTCACTTCGGAGGAAGGGAAGGTGGTGCGGTTGTCACCTGCTGCTGCTGGTTTCGACGGAGAGGAGAGGGAGGAGGAGCTGGGTTGCTCGGCTCCTCGACACTGCGAAACAGGGCGCGGGGGTTATCGGAACGGAGATGCTTCAACAACGAAGAGGGATGTGTTTCCGGTGGCCGACGAAGGTGGTGGAGGGTGGTGCAGTGGTGACGGAAGGGTGGTGGTGCGTTGGCAGCGAGAGGAGGGGCTGGTGTTGAGTTGAAAGAAGATAAGGGGGAAGGAGCTTACTGTGTGAATTTTGAAGCACAAATGGGGGTACAGGTCTTTTGAAATCAAATGGAAGAAGGGGAGATGGGATTTGAGATTGGCATGGGTTGTGTTGAAATGAGTCAAAGGAATCTGATTTGATGGATCAAAATGGAGGATTTGGAGGTGTTGCTTTCGGATATGTCAAGGAGTAAGTTTTGTCTCTTGCCACAAAAAGAAAGTAAGGTGAGGAGATAAGGTATGAAGTCTGAATCAACAGGGGAGCTTTGACTGGAAATTGGAGGGGAAGACAAAAATGAGAAGGGACAAAGGTAATAAGTGGTTCCAAAATCTAATTTCAAAATAACCGGAAATAAATCTCAAAATATGTTCTCTCGACTTTATCTCAACTCGATTAAAATAAATTATTAAAATTTTCAATCTGAATTAAATAATAAAATCCGAACATCATTTTTCATTTTTAATTTCCTTTTTCCGAAAATTAAGATTTAGAAATCTGAGCCTTTACATTCGAAATCCTTCCTCTTCTTCCTTCCGTTTTCAAATTTATGAGAGAGAGATGGAGCAACTATCGGACTCCCCCTTCCCCTTAGGCAGTTGAGATGACAGGTTTTATAAAAAACTATCAACTCTCTCCCCATCCACACGTCTCACTCTCTCTCCTCCATAAACGCAGCCGATCTCTCCTTCTATTGTAACCGGCTTGGGTGCAATTTTTTAAGGGGTTAGGGGTTAGTTTTTGCAATTAATAGTGGATAGGGGATAGGTGGTGCAACCCAACCGGGTTTTTGGGTTAGTTTTGCAAAACCCCCCAAATAAAATAAAAATTATTAAATAATTAATTTTGATATAAATAATTTTTTACAAAAAAATAATCTAGATATAAATAAAATAGCACTTATCAAATACTACATATTTATCTATTAATATTTTTGGTAACTATGAGTATGAAATATCTTTTATTCATTTTTGTCAATTAATTAAAATATATGTATAGATAGAATGTGGCTTATATAACTTTTTATAAACTATGATAACATATTATTTTATTAATTTTTTTTTTCCTAAAATTAACCACAACGCGCCACATATAATTTTTTTTCCTAAAATCAACTAAAACGCGCCACATATATATCAATAATGAATAATTACTGGATTGATAGATATTTCTCTATTTTTTATTTCATATATCATTAATTTACACAACTTCCTAATTCACATGACGTTGTAGAATATGTACTGCAACAAGTTAAACATCTTAAATTCTAAAATAGTGGAATGACATTAGGAAATAATTAAACAAAATCATAAAAACTATACGTACTCGTTATAAAAAATAAATATCTATGAAAACAATGTAGAATTTTTTTCCTAAATATTCATAGAAAATAAAAAAATTACAATAATATTCAAGCTTTGAAACATATTACAAGAATATTCATTTTTTGCAGGGAAATCAGAAAAACGTGGTTTAATACCGCGTTTTATGTATAAGATCCAAAATGGATTTGGCGCCCGGGAGGGGAAATTTGAATTGCGCTAGAAACGCGGTTTCAAACCGCGTTTCTGTATCCAACTTTCCACCTGGCATGGCATCACATTGGGGGAGCTTACCTGGCAAGAGAAACGCGGTCTCTGGTTAATTTTCAGGGAAAAAAAGTCAAAAGATTCTTATTCTCTGGCGAAGGGGTGACAGATTGATGATACAAATAAAACGCGGCTTGAAGCCGCGTTTTATGACCAAATGACGTTACCCAGATATTCCCCTAGGGGAATCTCTGTAACCCTAAGTAAAAACGCGGGCCTAAACAACGTTTTTATGTCTATCAATATGAAGTTCAAGTGCTTCTTCTCCGTCTTGTTCCGGTGCTTCTTTACCACGAAAAAATACTTCAGCTCAAGCGAAAAACAACCTGCAACACATACTCCCCCAATATATACATTATCTCATCCCTACTTAAGGTTAGTTATTGTTCTTATTTTTAATATCTCGCTTTTATTTCGATGATATATGTATTTGCTATCGGTAATGGAGAAGTTGGAGGATGAGTAGTTTTGTTATTGTTGATGACATATGATGAATGAGGAATACGTAGTTCTTAGCATGAGTGGGTTTTTGTAAATATAGTTGGCAATTGTTGATGGAATATATTGATGGAATGTATTGATATATGAGTGAGTTTATAAATTAGAAATGATGTTGATAATTGTTTATAGTTGATATAATTATTGATGAAATTTTTGTCAATATAGTTGATAATTGCTGAAGAAATTTATTATTGAGAAAAAAGGTATATTTGATATGATGTTGAGAAGATATATTATTGAGAACAGTTACCATATCGAATAAATTGACTTATTGTCATTGTTAACGTAGAATGGATAGACAAAACAACATATCTGAGCAGACTGAGATAAACGTTGACGCTCTTGGGGTTGATCACGAAGACGACTTGGATGTTTACTAGGAGGACGATGATGCTACTAGGAAGGTTGTGATGGGGTCGATTGAGGATGAGGCCCTTAATCCCAATTGGAATATCGTGGAAGCTGATCCGATGAGAATAACTGCTTGGCAAGAATTTAATTCGCACATGCAAGAAGATGGAAGGCAGTTTTATCGTGGGCAACTATTCAAGACACACAAAGAGTTGAAATGTGATTTGACAGAGTACTTTGTTAAACTAAGGAAGCCATATCGTACAGTGAAGGCGAGTCCAGATTGGTACACAGTCATTTGTGATAAGAAGGACAATTGTGGGTGCCCGTGGCGATTGTCTGCTTGTCGTGTGGACCGAACTGTTGAAATGTGGACAGTTGTCAATTACAGTGGGCCTCATGCGAGTAACTGTGCATCAGACATTTTACAGTTAGATAATTGAAATGTCACCTCAAATTTCATTAGGGGTGAGATTCTTGGGTTTCTCCGCAAAAGATCAAGACACGAAGCCAAGCACCACACTCGAACATCTGCAAAAAAAGGTATGGGATTTGTGTGTCCTACATGAAAGCCTGGAGAGCAAAACAGAAAGCGATAACATATATTTATGGTGATTGGGAGGAGTCGTACACGGAGTTGTCTAGGTTCATGGTTGCACTCCAAGCGACAAACCCGAGAACAACGGTCGAGTGGTGTCATATGGATTCTGCGAATCCCAAGGAGAAGATTTTCAGTCGTGTATTTTGGGCTTTCACACCCTCTATTGCTGGGTTTGCACATTGTCGTCCATTGATATCTATCGATGGCACCCATCTGTATGGAAAGTACAAGCATGTTGTGCTAATGGCAATGGGATTCGAACCAAACGATTAGATTTTCCCTCTTGCTTTCACTGTTGTCGAGAGTGAAAATGGATATAGTCGGCCCTGGTTCATGGATTGTATAGGGCGACATGTCACTGATAGAGTTGGAATATGTGTTATTTCAGACAAACATGCAGGCATCTTGAAGACCATGGAGGAGTTGCCTAGATGGAGTGCACCAAACGCACATCACAGGATATGCATTCGGCAATTGAAATCAAACGTGAATTCCATGTTCCATGATCATAAGGTTAAAGACATGGTAGGCTGGACTGCATACTAGCTGACAACGAGTGGATTCCAGAAGGGGTATCGGGCCTTACAGAAGATGAATAGCGAGGCATGGGATTACCTCGCTGCGATAGACCCGGAGAAGTGGTCCTTGGCTAACGATGGGGGGATGAGGTACGGCGTCATGACGACGAACTTATCTGAGGCATTCAACGGCGTACTAAAGGATGCAAGGGGCCTTCCGTTGACAGTGCTTGTCCGTCAGACTTTCTATAAAGTGAACAGTTACTTCGTCAGAAGGCGAGTTGAAGCGACACAACGCATCTCCCTAGGTTTCCCACTGACAGAAACCACCGATGACAAGATTGGGTGATGCGGGACCATCCAAGACACCTTCGGATGATGTCCTTATCAAGAGGAAGAAGAAGACTCCACCATGGGAGAAGGTCCAAAGGTGGAAGCTTGGCGTTTTTACATTCGTTCAGCAACTTGACAACTTTTCGACGTCTCTGTAAAATGGGTCGTACGGATTCAATATTGATCGGATTGAGGCGTGTCATACCTTGTTGGAACGAGGACGAAGAGATCTACAACTTTGCTGTTGAAGGATTTTCCAGATTCGTCCAATAGCTTGGCCGAAATCCACATTCTTTGAGCTGCTGCTGGTTTTGACGGGATTTTGTTAAGTTTTGGAACATTATATTTATTTCCTATTTAGTATTTCTTTTACTTAAGTTATTTTAGGAAACTTTAAGGTTATTTTAATTAATTCCTATAGTTGTTAGTTTTATTAAAATCAGCCCATTCGGCCCTAGTTAGGTCTATATAAGCCGAATGCCTTCTTTGTAATCATGGACGTTGAATGATATGAGAAAAGCTCTCTTTTTGTGTGAAACACAATGAGTGTTTGTCGATTGAATAGAGCTGTGCTCTTCAATTGCAACTATTGGTATTAATCTCAGCTTGGTTTGCTTTGCTGTTCATCAACTTCGCAAGACTTGGTGAATCTAGTATCCACAAGCCCCCTCCTTGTGCCTTCAAGTTGTCCGCTTGATTGTGTAGGGTTGTAGAGGCGGGTTGTGTAGTCATTGGTATTGGTTCCTACCCTCTGAGGAGGCCTGGGGTCTTTATCTTGTTCTGCATAGATCGACTCAGTCCATATCAGGTCGTGTCTTTCAATTCTTGTTTACAAATTTCGAGTCTTTATCATTCTTTATCAGTTCTTGTCGAGTCTTGTTACATTCTTGATCGATCTTGATCTATCTTGGTCGAATCTTGCATTGTTCTTGCTGCGTTCTTTAAGTCTTTCTTGTTTCTTGTTTAGTTCTTGCTTGTTGTCGAAGATCGGACCATCACACGGCTAACCCCGTATCAAATTGGCATCAGAGCTTTGGTTTCCGACATCAAGATTGAGTCTTTTCTTTTTCTAAACACAAAAACCACAAAAATAGAGTCTTTTCTTGTTTTGGTCTTTTACTTCTTGTTTCTTGAATTGATTATTGCATTAATCTTGTTTGTTTGTGATTGTTGTGGTTGCTTAGCCTAAACACAAAGCCTAGCCGAGACCGTGGAGTCGACCATCGTGTGCACAACCCTTTGTGAGCACATAGCCGACGGCATCACATGTCCCCATAGTTTCTTCTTGGCCGAAATTTCAGTCCTCCACACAAAGACAAACCCTAGTTTGTTCTATCCTTTTCTATCTTTGGGATATTTGCTCTATCTATTTCCATTGCCTTATTAAAATTCAGATTTTATTTGGTGGATTTAATTTTATTAGATCTATCATATATCTTGAAGGCTTAAGATAGATCCATTTACCTAAATTAACCAAGTTCTATCTTTATCCTTTATCTATCTTTTGATCTATCTATCTTGGACCAATTTTATTTCCCTCCACAATATTCTTGCTGAATTTGCTTGAAAAAAAAAAGGAATTAAATCATTCTATCTATCCTAAGATCATAAGATAGAAGATAGAAAGCTACTTGCCTAAATTAGCCCAAAACCTAACCTATTTCTATCTTTTAGGGCTGAATTTTATTTCTTCATCATAATTTCATCAATTTCGAATTTTCCCTTGTATTTCTAGTTTATTTTCGTGCATAGTTAGCACTGTATAAAAAAAAAAAAACAGATCCGAAAATTCAAAAAAAAAAAAAAAAGAAAAGAGAGAAGAAGATTGTTGATCTTTGAGTTGTTTGTTCATCTAGTGCAAAAAGATATCAAGGGATTTTAATTGTGGTGAAGAACAGCCCTAATTGACACCTTTTGTTCCTAAAAACAACCTTGAAACCCTACCTTGCAACTACAACATCCTTACTTGGGGTTACAATCAAAAGAGGTAAATTGATCAAAGGTTGTTCCTTTCTTTTCTTTCCACATAAAATCAGTCCTTATTGTGTCTTAAATTGCCATTGTTGAGCTTTTGTTCATTGTGCAATTGATTTGTCGAGTTCTACTTACCATTGCCGAGTTGAACTTGTTTGTGTCGAGCACTTGCTTCTGTTTTCGAGTGTTCTCTTGCTTGTGTCGAGTACTCAACCCCTTTGTCGAGTACTTATTGTTTGTGGTTTCATTCATTCTCTTGAATTACATACTTTGATTGCTTAGTCTATTGCTTGGTTGTTGATTTTCCCAAAGCGGATTGCCCCAACAAGCGTGACATACCAATTAGAGAGGGAGTGTGAGCGAAACACATTGTGAGGTTGTTTATATTTTTCTAACCTTTCACATAGTTCTTTGTTTGTCTTTATTTGCGATGTCTAATAGCCAGGGCAATGACTGGTACAATACCTTCATGGAGAACATAGCTAAGATGAATGCCAGCATAGCTAAGATGGAAAACAGCCTTGCGACAATAGAGTTTCAGCGTTTTGGCTCTAATACGGTGTTTGTACAAGGAGCCTCACCTAGAGATGACGTGCCACCAATTGAAAGGGAAGAAACTCATCCTATTTCTACTCAACTTAATGTTTCTTCTAGCATAGATAATTCTCTTATTGCTGAAAATGTAGAGCATGTTGATAATAGTGATCAAGATCTTAATTTAATTGTCTATGATGATAATGTTTGCATTGAATCTGAGCATGATGATTCTTTAATTGATAGTAAAGTTTTAAGTGTTCGACCTAGTCCTTGTGAGGATAATCAAAGAGAGTATTTGTGCTTAGAAATAGGCAAAGTGTCTAATATGATCATTGATGGTGCAAATTCTTCTACTATTGCTAGCCTTGAATTAATTGAAAATTCAGCCTTGAAAAAGGAAGAAAACTTGCTAGCATTGGATGGAAACTTAGGGATTATTGACCAAGCTAAAGTGCATATTACGTTAGAACATAATGATGATATAAAATATGAATTATGCACTCATAAAGTTTCTTTTCTTGATTTTGTAGATGAAGCTGAGATAATAACCATCGAGGAGTGGTCAATCCCTACACCAATCAGCCTTGAGAAGGGTTTCAATGGACATGTGGTATTCGATCCAGGAGCTCGTGTGGATGCTTTTGCGGAATCAAATGCGACCTTGGATTCGAGGACGAATCATTTTCAAGAAAGGGAGATTGATGCGGGACCATCCAAGACACCTTCGGATGATGTCCTTATCAAGAGGAAGAAGAAGGCTCCACCATGGGAGAAGGTCCAAAGGTGGAAGCTTGGCGTTTTTACATTCGTTCAGCAACTTGACAGCTTTTCGACGTCTCTGTAAAATGGGTCGTACGGATTCAATATTGATCGGATTGAGGCGTGCCATACCTTGTTGGAACGAGGACGAAGAGATCTACAACTTTGCTGTTGAAGGATATTCCAGCTTCGTCCAATAGCTTGGCCGAAATCCACATTCTTTGAGCTGCTGCTGGTTTTGACGGGATTTTGTTAAGTTTTGGAACATTATATTTATTTCCTATTTAGTATTTCTCTTACTTAAGTTATTTTAGGAAACTTTAAGGTTATTTTAATTAATTCCTATAGTTGTTAGTTTTATTAAAATCAGCCCATTCGGCCCTAGTTAGGTCTATATAAGCCGAATGCCTTCTTTGTAATCATGGACGTTGAATGATATGAGAAAAGCTCTCTTTTTGTGTGAAACACAATGAGTGTTTGTCGATTGAATAGAGTTGCGCTCTTCAATTGCAACTATTGGTATTAATCTCAGCTTGGTTTGCTTTGCTGTTCATCAACTTCGCAAGACTTGGTGAATCTAGTATCCACAATCCCCCTCCTTGTGCCTTCAAGTTGTCCGTTTGATTGTGTAGGGTTGTAGAGGCGGGTTGTGTAGTCATTGGTATTGGTTCCTACCCTCTGAGGAGGCCTGGGGTCTTTATCTTGTTCTGCATAGATCGACTCAGTCCATATCAGGTCGTGTCTTTCAATTCTTGTTTACAAATTTCGAGTCTTTATCATTCTTTATCAGTTCTTGTCGAGTCTTGTTACATTCTTGATCGATCTTGATCTATCTTGGTCGAATCTTGCATTGTTCTTGCTGCGTTCTTTAAGTCTTTCTTGTTTCTTGTTTAGTTCTTGCTTGTTGTCGAAGATCGGACCATCACACGGCTAACCCCGTATCATTGGGTTACTTCTTACTGCAGCGGAAAATGCACACGCCATCTCGTTTGATTTGCAGAACGGAATCTTTGAGGTGATATTGAACCCAAGGGGGTCACAAGGACGACACAGTGGGCGTTCATACACTGTGAACTTGCATCGGAGAACATATACATGTGCCAGTTGGAAGTTGTTAAGGATTTCTTGCACTCATGTGTTGGCTGTTTGCAGAGATCAGAGCCCCTCCTACGTGCTACTTGTGGACCAGTTCTACACAACACAATCATACTGGTTAGCATACCAATCGACTTTTCTACCAGTTGGTGAGCCTTTCAATTGGCCAGAAGTGGGTGGCCCTCGCCTGGTTGCCGACCAGACTCGTTTGCGAGATATTGGGCGAACCCCGTCCCGCAGAATTAGGAATGAGATGGACTTCAGGGTCCTAGGGCAAGTGCAATGTGGCAACTGTCGGGGTTATGGGCACAATAGACGAGCTTGCCCGAGTCGTACTGGTCCATCAGGCTCCTGAGACTTCTAGGCAACATGAAGGGGTTTGAATATCTCCTTATGTAATTTATGTATTATGTGTTGTGGTTTAATGAACTCCTCATGTGTTGTGGTTTGAATATCTCATGAGACGTCTAGGCAACATAGTCCTAATAGCATGTGTGTTGTGGTTTGATGAACTCCTTCTGTGTTTTATGTAATGTGTCTAATGTGTTTTGGTTTGAATATCTCCTTATGTAATTTATGTGTTGTGGTTTGAATATCTCCTTATGTAATTTATGTATTGTGGTTTGAATATCTCCTTATGTATTTTATGTATTGTGATAATATAGTCACTGCGTCATTAGTTGGTGAATTCACAAATTGGTTGCTAAAGGTAATTATAGATCAATATCCACGCAATATGTAAAATGCAATAACAACTTCCATCATGTCTACCACGAGATGGGTAATGCAGTACTAGGTATGTCCGAATACAGTGAAAGAGTCAACACAATAAAAGGAGTATCAAACAACATAAAACTTATACGTGCAAGCTCAAGAAATTGAGTCCACACGAATCCTACTCTACCTCTTGATCTTCATCAGCCTCTGCCTGTGAAAACAAAGCTGAGTTGGGCGCGGGGCGAGGTGGACGTGTGGCACCGTAGAGGTTGCATATGGTTCGTTGTACACAATCCTCCCTTGATGGCATGGAGGTGTCGTCAAGTAAGTAGGAGCAGGACCAAACATCTGGCTAGATGAGCCTGACGTAACAAAAGTGGATTGAGGGAACATGAAGTGTGGCTGGCCATATGGGTCCATCACCATCTGAGGCATGCCACCTGGAGTACCGTACGCCGGGTATGACGGGAACACCATAGATGATGGAGTCTGCGTCTCTGGCTGGGAAGGCTCACCAAATCCTGACTGAGGCGTCTGTGACTGAGTTGCGTGTGATTGTGGAGGATCAGGTGGAATGTGCATGTGTGTGGGATTGTATGACACCTGCCTTAGTAGTTGCGACCCTTGGGCTGTCATATAACTGCAGTAGCTGTCCACCGCCCCCATCATCGAGTTGTACTGGTCCTGACCGTAGAAACCACGAGATTCATCTGCCGTCTGGGTTGCCCGAGAACTAGCATCCATGACAAAGTTCCCCTACAATGCACCATTTAATCAAACTACAAAAAACGTATGACCTAAAGAAATAATCATTTCAGAATGGAACAGATTAGAAACTTACCAGAAGATGATAATCTGGAGCTACTGGTTGATAACCCCCTAGTGGAGCACTCGTGGGAGGACTAATGAGGCGTCGTGTGATTCTTGCATACCACGCCATGTACTTTGACGTCGCCTCACCCTCGTCGGCCACTGCTGGGGCTGAGTGAACCGAGTTCTCTCGCTCATTCCACTGCTTGATCCATTCTGCATGAATCTCAACCCAGTTGTGTTGATTCTTTCCCCTACGGTCCATCTTGTGCAATAACTCGTCAAATGCACATGTTGGGGGGAACCACTTGCACAATCCCAAACTGACGGGAAACTCGCTCTGGGTGATGCAACTCCACTATGTCGAAGCAAATCAAAGGTGTAGTAGATCGCCATATGTTCCCATCTTGTTGGCAGATGGGAGCAAGGCGAGCTAAGACATCACTAGTGTAGGGCTCCCACACGAACTACATTGAAATGAAATGAAGGGAACTGAAATTGTGCAACACTGTATTATATACACGGTTGAGGAAGTGCTAGAGGGAAGACAAACATGATCTGGGGTTTGACAATCAAATACGTCTCAGCAGTAGATCAATGTCTTCGGGGAACTTCCGTACGAGATTTTACAGGTCAACCATCTCATGGAAAGTGAATCCTCCTCATCTCGAAAGCGCTCGGTGAATGGTGGAGGTTGTGATCCATAACCGCTCTTCTTCCGGGCCTCCTACCGACGAGCCCTCCTAATTGCATTCTGATCATCAGCATTGCCCTCCAAGGTAAAGCACCTCGGCCTTCTAATGGAGATTCGCTCTCATGCCCACAACTAGTATTTGATTTTACGAGTTATAAGTTGATAAGGTAATTGGATTAATGGGAGAAAAGGGCACCTTATTTGTCGTACCTGTAACAGTATGACGGGTCCAACAATCTCAGATTTCTCACGCTCCGTGGCTCTGCATAGCTTGCGGTAGAGAAAGGCTAGGGTAGCACTACCCCAACTGTACTGTCCATCAGCATCCAAATCAGCAAGCAGTGGAAGGTATAGTAATTTGACCTATCCTCCATTACTATCAGCAAACAGGACCCCAACCATTATCATCAGAATGTATGCCCTAGCCTAACACTGAACGGCATGATCCTCAGCATCTTCTGGTAAGGGCTAAAGCAGTTTTCATAGCCATGCGACTTTCACTGATGAAGCCCTAATCTGGTCCGCCAGGGGTCTTTGCCCGAGCAATGTCTCTGCAACAGTTGGTCAATCGTACCATGCAGATCTAGTAACTACAAGCCCGTTGACACGCAAATCCAATAACACTTAGACATCCTGTAGGGTGATTGTCGCCTCCCCAACGGTGAAGTGAAAGAAGTGGGTCTCCGGTCTCCATCTCTCTATCAGACTCGTCGTTAATTCATTCTCAATCTCAAACGTTGACTCGAGCTTGTATACACAGTGAAATCCTACCAACTGTATATATTGTAGCACTCGAGGGTCTAAAGGTAGATCTCTCCCAAACTTTCTCAAGTGCATCCTATGTTGGATCACACCATTCGTCTGCAAACATTACATGTACAAATATTAGGTGTTCGATCTATTTGATCGATTCAATTTACTTTTCAGAGTTAGTGCAAACAATATGTACTTACGTATTCCTCGCGATTCCAGACATTAGTTGGCCTATGCAGATGTTGTCTGTGGAGGACGTCATTCACCAATGGACCAGGATTCAATTGCATAGCCATTTTAAACATCCTAAGACAAATAAATTAAATTTTACAAACCGATAAAACAATGTTCTGCGTATAAATTACCTTATTGTATTCATAATTGATTCTCATAAGATCCCTTAAATTCTGTTTAAATTCTATTTCAAATTTAATCTATCACATTCATTTCATATATCATAATCACATTTATCCATCACATATTTACACAAATTTACAAAAACTCTCCAATCTCAACAACAACAACAATACCTAATCATTTCTACAACAACAACAACACCGAAATCAAGTTTCGTAACCTATTCATTTTAATACTTGCAAATTCTACCATATTACAACACACAACACAACCACAATTTTACATCTAAATTTCTAGAAAAATATAATCGAATATATAGTTTACATCTATCTAACTACACAAATAACAAAACCATAAACTATAAATCTGGAAAAAAAAATAGTTTACATCTATATTTTTGAAAAAATATATTTCGAAATAACTATATTTTTGAAAATATATATTTATGCAAATACTATATTTATGAAAAAATATATCTGAAAATACTATATTTCTAAATAAATATTTCTAAATTAATTTTTCCAAATAACTATAATGGTTTTATCAAAACTATATTCCTAAAAAAATAAAAAAAAAATCGAAACTACAATACAACACAACACCCAACCACAATTTTAGATCTATATTACTCATCCATCACAAACCACAATCAAATTTTCCTAAACTACTTCATTTTCTGAAAAAAAAAAAAATAATTCGAAAGTAAATTAAAACACAACAAGCTAACCTCTATATTATCGGTTTTACAGAGGAAGGACGGATGGAAGACGAGATCAGGCAACTGGATATTGGATGGAAGAGGAAGAAGGAGATTGGAAGAGGAAGAAGGAGGCCGCTTCGTTCGTTCGCAACGAAGGGCGGAGGTTGAAGACGAAGGCGGTGGAGATGTAGTAAATGGGGTAGGGGCCGTTTCGTGGTTAAATTAGGGTTAATGAATAAAATGCGGTTTGGGTCTGCGTTTCATTAAATGCAACAAATAAAATGCGTTCCCAAACCGCGTTTCACCTGCGGATTCCTTTGACTTTTTTTCTTAAAATTAACCAGAGAAACGTGGTCTGAGACCGCGTTTCTCTTGCCAGGTAAGCTCCCCCAATGTGATGACATGCCAGGTGGAAAGTTGGAAACAGAAACGCGGTTTCAAACCGCGTTTCTAGTGCAATTCAAATTTCCCCTCCCGGGCGCCAAATCCGTTTTGGATCTTACACATAAAACGCGGTCTTAAACCGCATTTTTCTTATTTCCCTGCAAAAAATGAATATTCTTGTAATATGTTTCAAAGCTTGAATATTATTGTGATTTTTTTATTTTCTATGAATATTTAGAAAAAAATTCAACAATGAATTTTTTTTCTAAAGTCATTTGAATTAGTAAATCACAAATAAAAAAGTGTAGGTCCATGAAAGGGTTTATATCATCATTTCTTCAAGTAAACCGTCCGACTAAATCAACTACCATAGGATATTTACGGTCTTGCTGTTTGCACGGTGAAATTTAGAAATCCGCACGGTGCCGATCTCGAAGTCCGGTAAGAGTGGTCTGCCTACCTGGAAAGTCGGCATTGGCAAAGGAGCCGACTTGATCCAACGGTGATCTCCCACTCAGTGAACGGTTGTCGACCACTGCAAGGTTGCCGACTTGGGAACTCGGCATCGGCACCGTGCGAATAGCAAAAAAATGTCCGTGTGAATTGCTAACCCTTTTGAATATGTTGATAATTATGTTGCACTGCTTTGATGGTGACATTTATGTGTTGATGTGCTGACTTGGTAATAATTGTTGTCTGATTGCTTGTTGTTTACGATGATATGATTCAGTGCCTTACAGTTCTAATGTACATGATGTCTTGATACGTTGATGCTTGAGTTGCTAAGCATGATCTAAATTCATTACCTATAAAATGCGAACTGCAAATGTTGAGAAACCTGAACTGTCTATTAGATAAGGTTATGATGAAATTTGCTAGCTTGACTTGATTATGTGCATATATGATGATTTGTAATAATGAACGAGCATGACGATAAATTGGGATTTATCGACGCAGTTGCAATGTTTAATGCTGAACTAATGATGCTATTGATATAAATGCTAGTTGATATGATGTGGTCCTTATGTGTGATAATGTCCATGATTGCTTCTTCTTTGAACTTGTGGGTGAGGGTTCTCTTGTGGAGTGGTTGATGAGTGGTAAAAGAATTCTAGGCGGTTAGGATGATCGATGGTACTACGAGGTAAGACGCGAGAGAGGGATGCTATGATTGGCAGGGTATGATGCTTGTGATGTCTTGGGTAGTATATGAAGTGTGAGGAATGACTTTTGAGAGTATTGAGGATATAGTATGAGAGGTTCTCGGGTGTGAAGTTAGAGATAGGAGTTGGATTCTTAGGGGTGGATGGTGTGTGGGAGTGCTTGATGGAATGAGGGGTGAGAGTGGAGTATCGAAATGAATTGGGATTTCTTCAGGGGATTTTGTCGGAGTTCGTGTTGTTGAGTCTAGAAGAGGATTAATCTTGGCTTGAGAGTGGGGATTGTGTTTTATTTTGACTGGTATGATGTGAGGAGTTATCTTGATTTTTATTTATTTATTTATATCTGCTGGCATGATGATAGATAACGAACATGATGAACCTGATATGGAATTACATGTTGATAGGCAATATTAAAATCTATTTGGTAGTGACAAGTGTTACCATGATATATTAATACTTTGATATCCTGTTATATTGATTTAGAAGCATGTTAGGACGTGCTGTGATATGACATATGAAGTAATGATGCGTATGAGCTATGAGATAATGATGTGCTATTATGTGGAAGCATGATGTTTTATATGTGGTAGTAAGCATGATGTGTACTATACGGTTGACAAGCATGAGTATTGGTTATGTAAATGATGAATATGACTTGAAGTATGATCATGATTAGTATATATGAGATAATGGTGCATGATTTCTAAATGATTGTCATTCGATATTGTGATGAGTTAAGGTGATGTCTTTAGAGCATGCTGACATTTTGGTGATTTATATACTGCTTGATCTTCCTTTTTCTGAATCTTAATAGCATGACCAGGTTGTGTTGATATATTAACGTGATGAATATGTTCTAGTTGTGTTGCGATATCGATATGCGATTGTGAGATTTGATGCGTACTGACGTACTAACCCCATAACATCTAACCCGTTGATTTCTGGACATGTGTGCTTGCGTGATAAGTTATGAGACTTCGATTATGCACTCGTGATGCCTTCAATATGATATAGATATACTCTACTACTTGTGATGTGATGTTGATGTTTTGTTGTTGGTTTTGGCGTGTCTTGAAAGGATTGTATGATTTATGTTATGAGAAAACATGTTATGTTATTAAGATGTCAATTGGTTGAGATTATCATGGTTGATGTTGATTTTTGCCATGTGAAAGATGGCTAATGGTGTTATGAGTTGATGAGTTGATTGGCTTATGTTTCATATTGAGTTAAGAATGAGGATTGAATGATTTTGGAAACTAGGAAGAGAATATGGGATTAGCCCTTAGAGGTGGATGATTCCACCTCCTGATTTCTGAATTTGATTGATTGATATGCGGAAAACTGATTTGGTTTTAGGAGATTTTTGATGAAATCTTGAGTTAAAGGGATTTGACTTGTTTTGGTGCAAAGTTCTTGGTTAAACGTCGGATATGAAGATTTTGAACGATATAGAAAGGAAATAACTGGTTTTGAAAGAATAAACGTTACCGAGAATTTCGAAGATTTTGAGGCCAATCTGTTTCAACTGCGGAATTCCATTAGAAACTTTTCAAACCCGGACAACTCTATGATACTTCACGAAGTGGATACAAGCATTTTATGAGGGCGCTTGTAGGGTGCTTGCTAAGACCTAGTGATGATATTGTAGAGAGTTGTGGTACTTCCGAAAAGTCGAAGCGAGGATGTGATAGGGGCGCTTATCGCATACTTGTCAAGGCCAATTGGAGATGTCACGACCATGACTAGGATGTTGTGGGAATCCCGGAAGACGCAACCGAGATGATTACAAGATTCTTGGACATGGTCCTTGGACTCATCAATTTCAAACTTCATCCCCTACTTTATTTTGCTTTTAGTCTCGGGGACGAGACTTGTTTTTAGAGGTGGATGATGTAAAGGCCCGGATTTTTAAATAATAAATTTCAATAAATGGATTTAAGTCAAAAAAAAAAGAGAGAAAAATCGGATATTTTAAGGAAAACTCGTCTTTAAATTACTAAATCGAAATTGAAACTTTTAAAGCGAATTCCGGCCCAATTTTTAACTTTAACGATTGAATATGTCTTTCTCCTCGGGATCACAATTCCGTCATTTTTTCTCATTAATTCTTATCAATTCCATGTCATCTCTCTCATTTGGGTAAAATTATACCTCTCCTTTCACTCCCTCATTCCCTTCTTTGACCCCCTCCTATGGAAAACAAACAACAAATTCCCCTTTTCAAAAATCAGATTTGTTTGACCATTTCAACACCCACACAAACAAGGAATCCAAACACCTCTTATCCTCTCCTCTTTCCCATTCTTGTTCTTCTTCGTTCAGGGAAACCATAAAACACTGCCCTTCCTCCCTTGTGTCGGCAGCCCAAAAGCAACCCCAAACAACCCACTTTTCCCTTCCTTTTCGCCGCTTCACCGAGCCACCACCACCAATTCAGGCGCTAGTCGCAACCACCGGAGCTTCCTCGAGCCACCACCACCAATTCAGGCGCCAGTCGCAACCGCCGGAACTTCCTCGAGCCGCCGTGTCCCAAGCTTTCCCTGTTCCGGTCAGAAATGCCGGTAAGACCTTCCACTCTCCTCCTTCGTGTCCGAGCAACAACAGAAGCTCCTTGACGACCGAGGACGAGCCGAGTCCGCCCAAGAGCTGCCGGAGAGGCCGCCGGCGCCGTACGCGAACCTCCTTTCCCCTTCTTTTCCGTTCGAGGTTCGATCTCACCTTTTATGTCGTTTCGATCCAAATCTCCTTCAATCAAGCTCGTATTCATCCCTTATGCTCTCTTAGGCATCGGACGAAGCTTCCTTCCCCGTCGATTTGTAGTCGGAAACCGCTAGCGGAGCCGGAGAACTCGCCCTCGGAGTCGCTCGGTAATCCCTCTAACTCTCTCTCTCCTTCACTCGCGTTTAGCCCTCTTTGCCTAGGTTGGGGTCGGAGTTTGATGTCGATCAGATTGGGTGAGTTTGGGTCAGAGAAGAGCTGCCGGTGGAACCTATCCCTCTCTTTCCTTCGTACGTTTTCCGGCAGTGCAGAGCTCCGTCTTCGCCTGGGAAGGAGACGGTCTCCAGATCCTCATGTTCTCTCCTTGTTGGGCTTGGGCCTATTTTTCCGGGTTATGAGATCGGGTCGGGTTAACTTATCCGGGTCCTCTTTCTTTCGGTGTTCATGGGAATCGGTTTGGGTTCCGGGTTGGGCTGGATTCGGATCCGGGTCACGGACTGATGTCTTGGGCCCTCTTTCTTTTCCTTTGGTTAAGGGTGTTGTGTTGGGCCTTTTTCATGGGTTATTGTTGTTAATTGTTAGTTTTGTTAAGTGTTATGTTATATGGAGTATATATTATTATGACTTGTGATTTTATATTTCTGAAAATTATTATACGCTATGAAAGGGATATTATTTATGTTATGTATTATGAGATATTTTAAATAGCTAATTTTAGGAATTCTAAAATGAATTATTGGCTTTGTTTTACTAATAGGAATTGAAAAGAGGGTTTAGCTATGGTATTGCATTTTGGTTAAGTATTACATGGAAAATTATTTAAAAAGGGTTATCACGTAACCCGGAATTATCTCTTAAAGGATTGATTGTCTTGAAAACCAAAATGCCGGAATATTTTGATGAACAAGATTTTGGGTTGACTTAGAAAATTTGTTACTTCCTCTTGAATTTGGCCAAGTATGATTTGAGAAATTGTTTTAAAAATGAGTTGACTTAACTTGAGATTTAAGAGTTTGGAAAACTTCGGGAAATGAGTTTGGAAATATTTTTGGTAGGATCTATCGATGGGTTTGATTGGAAATGAAATGATTTTGGTTGATGTTGATCATATTGAAAATGTTTTGGAAAACGGTTTTACTATCGGTTGGTTTTGAGTATGTTGAGAACTTGGTGTTTGTATGTATGAATGATGAACCGGTAGCTTATGGAAATGGCTTGATGATAGGTGTGTATTGCTTTTGGATTGCTTTGGACTTACACTAAGGCCCTTGCTTGTATTATCTTGTTGTTCTGCATCTTCAGGTAAGTTCCCTAGGGGGCTTACTCAGGTTGGACATTCATGCCTGTTGTTGCATTTTATGTTAGGTGTTGCATATGCATAAAAGCATGCCATGTAGTATCCTGTTTAGGTTGCACTAATTGAATGAGCATCTGCTTACTTATTGCGTTTGAAACAGAACGGCCGTTATCTGTGATAGTCCCAGAGTCTTTGCTAGGGTCATAGGGTAGCCCAGCCTCATCGGGTACCCTAAGTCAATCGAGTCATGAACTTCCTTATATTATGAGATGCCTGCGGGCTTTATTGTGGAGCGGGTTAGGCATGCGTGCCGCCCGATTATGATGGAATGCATTCACGAGCTGGCCAGTCTCCGCCCTATCGGAAGGGGGTGGAGGTAGGAGAGGGATATGCCATTTGGCATTGTCTTGGGCCCATTACAGTATTTTTACACATTATTATGACTAGGAGCATGCTAGTGTGTTTGACTTTCGTACTGCATTAGAGCATCTTTATTAGGTATAGCACATACTATGTGGCCTCAGCGAGGACTGCCGGTCCCGCATGAGTGGCTCGATCTGACTCCTCTCCCCGTTCTTTTTTTTAAGGTATCTCTGCAGATTTTGAGTGCTCGATGTCTATATGACGGGGTTCCCTTTTGGCGAATCGAAGAATCTGGCTAATATCCTAACTTAGTAAAATGGTAATTACCCACCCATGATTTGGTTTTGACCGGCTCTGTCGTGACACTTGTATCTTTACTTTGCTTCCGCTTTACTTTCGTTTGAAATGGATTCCGCGACATAGTCTTAGGACAGGTTAAGGGTACCCAACGACCCTTCGTGACTTTTAGGGTTTGAAATCCCTCTTTTTACTAATAATAAAATGAGTTTGAAACCTCGACCCGTACCTGGATTGCAAGATCCGAACAAGGGGTTTTATCCCTTGAAACGTAACCCGGAAATCATAATTCTGGGCCGTTACAAAGATGGTATCAGAGCTGAGGTTGTGCAATTCGGGTACACAAGGGTCGAGTGTATGTTTTGGAAAACCGCCCATGAATTTCAAAGGATTTGAAACTGTTTTAAAGGGGCAAAATGAACTTAAGATGCCTAATATAAATTGGACTAAGTAATGAACTCGACTTGTAATAAAAGAGAAAAACCGACCAAACAGTGACACGAGTGGGTAGTAAAGGCGATAGACCACCCCTATTGGGTGTAGTTGGGAACGGTAGGCGAAATATCAGCTTGTTCTTTACAGATGGATTGGGAGAATCAAATGAGATCATTATGAGTGTTATTAACTGATTCTGTGCTGAGTGCTTGCTATGCTAGAGATCTGATTTGGTATGCCTAACAATGAGTGAGCCGAAAAGGGGTATATATAGGGGAAGGATTAGGAGACGAATTGGATGAAGATAAATCCGTAAACGATTAGATAATCAATTCTAAAGCTATCCCAATCCTCAATTTGATAAGATTCGTCCCGAACTAGGCGGATTTGGATGAACTTTGAATTTGAAAAAAACTTTATTCGGGTATGTTTTAATCCAACTATTCAAAATTTGTTCAATAAAACTAATTAGAGACTGCTAAGGAACGTTCTAGAATAATTTGTTTGAGATTTGGGCGAGATTTAAGGGAGGCCAAATCCATCCTTGTTCAACAGTAGATCGACAGGCTCACAGACGGGAGGAAGGAGGAGGGTTCACTAAACTGGTTCACTCTTTTTCCGGGATGGTACGGTTCGGTTGAACCAAGAAAAATTGGTTTACGAATAACTTTTTATTAAAACCCATACAATTTAAATAATAAAACTAACAAAATATTTTATTAAATACATTTTATTTTATGTAACGACATTTTTCTAAAACCTTATATTAAATACTTTACATATATTAAAATAAGTTATAATTATAAATCCTTCTATATTTGGGAGAAAAATATACAATTTTATCTTAAAATAATACAACTAAAAAATAATTTATTTATTATAAGTGCACATAAATGAAATATCTCAAAAATAGTTATAAAACTCTATGTTTATTTAATTTTAAAATAATAGAACTTTTATTAAAAATATATTTACTTAAAACAATTTACCCAAAAATAATTTGGGGTATTTCAAATATATCGACAATATCCAAACAATATATGTACGCCATATCTTTTTTTAGCAAATATAGGACATATCCAAACAATAATTTTCTAACTTAAAAATACTACTTTTTAATACTTTAAATATTTTAAATTAATTTTCTAATTAAAATCCCTACTTTAAAGGAGAAGCCGCCACATGTCTTAGGCGACTTCTCCTTTAGTATTATAACTAGCGTAGTACCCGTGCGTAACACACGGGATTTGTAAATTATAATATATTTTATAGAATATATTACCATAATTTATTTACATTATATATTAGAATATATTACCATAATTTATAATAATATTAAAATGATATAACAAAATAATATAATTTTGGATAAAAAATAATGTCTGAGGCAGGATATAAAAATGTGGCCCTCTACTATTATTTTTTGTTGTGTTAATGAATTGGAAGGTAAGATCAAATAATTTGGTAGTTCGACTACATATTACACAAACTCTATTAGGTGAACAGAGTTTTAAGCACTTTTTGATGGAGAACACATAAAAATGAGAGAAGAAATATTCTTGTAATAAACTTAAAAGTAAAAAAAAATGCTTCATCCGTCTCAAAATATAGATCGTTTTGTTTTTTTGCATGTTTTTTAAGAAGCTAAAAACTTTGTAAAATATTATATTTTTATTGGTTTTTAAAAATAATATTACGCTTATTAATAATAAGTATATTATTATTTTTAAAAACTAATAAAGAAAATTCAATATTTTATAAAGTTTTTAGCTCCTTACAAAACGTGCTAAAAAGTAAAACGACCGATATTTTGAGACAAAGGTAGTACAAAGTTTAGAGTCACCACTACTGTTTGAGAATGAGTTTTTTTTAGCCTTTTAAGTTTTTAGTAAGCAGATTGATTACTTTGAGTATTAAACACACATTTGCTGTGGTAATGGGTTGGAAGGTAGAACCCAATAATTTGGAAGTTGGACTACACATTCCACAAATACAAACGATCGTGAATGGAATTTTTAGAACTTTGGGATGAAGAGCACATAAAAAAAGATATATTATATTAATAAACTTAAAGGTAAAAAAAATCATTTCATCTCAAAATGTAGGCAATTTTATTTTTCTGATATGTTTTTTAAGAAGCTAAAAACTCTATCAAATATATTATCTTTATATTAGTTTTATTTGAGCAATTATATGATTTGCAATGTCTAAATAGAAGCGTTATTATTATATATTAGGCCAAAACATGGATAGTTAGCTCAGTGTCATAAAACATATGACAAATATAAAAAATGAATGAAAATATTTTGGATCTCATGTTTGAATTTTTACATTCAATAACTGATTGAGTTATAAAATTATATTTTAGATACTCCGTATTAGTTTAAGGTGTTTATAATTTTAGATAGATAAAATAAGTGAATTATATTGTTCATATGAGGAAATATTTTACTAAATCACACACACACAAAAAATTTTTATGGTAAAATGCGGTAACTAACAAAGATATTAAGTTTTAACTCAAAACAAATGAGAAAAAAAAAATTGTTAAATTATCATTAGTTTTAATTCAAACAGTCAAAAAACATTTGGGATAAATTAATATTAATATTCTTGTAATTTTATTAAATTATCATTAGATTTATTTTAATGAATAATTAATCTTGCAAGGGAAGATTAATAATTAAAAAAAATTGGTGGTTAAAGATTTCAAATCTCATCGTATTTCATGATTTCAAATTAATATAAAAAATACTAATAATAATTTTAGAAATAAATTATTATTAAATTTGTTAGAAAATGAATCATATCAGTAACTAAAAATAAATTTACAAAAAAGTAAGTAATTAAAATCAATGATTTTTCACAAACTAAAAGATTTTGTCCCGTGTATTTGAATTAGGGAATTTACCTTGTATGGTTTTTAAAATGAGGTAATTATTGATGAAGAAATTCACTAAATGGGATAATTAGTAACGAAGATTTAGTTCAAACTATGAAAGTTTATCAAGAGGCAAATATAAATGAATTGGGAACGAATTAATAAGCTAAAAATTTGGCTAGATATTTCAGTTATTGAATAGATAATGAAATATTATATTACGTATAACTTAAATTAATGAAATCAATTGGGAACGAATTAATAAGCTAAATTGATTAATTATTTGAAATCAAATATAAATGACTATTAAATCAAAACAATTGTAAAAGATAAATTTTAATTAATGATTTAAGGTAGAGTCAAATAAAATAATTAATTAATTTAAAATGAGGTTATTATCTTCAACCAATAAAATTGAAAAATTAATTAAGTGGGCCCATGATTGATGTTAAGTTGCCACATAAGCCAATTCTTAAGGAAAAATTGCCATGTGGCATGAGAAGCAATTGTTTTAGTATTATACTAGTGTAGTACCCGTGCGTAACGCACGAGATTTGTAAAATATATTATATTTTATAGAAGATAAACCCATAATTTATTTACATTATATATTAGATGTATTATGCTATTATAATAATATAAACAATATAACAAAATAATCTAAATTTGGATAAAAAAAAATAATGCTTATATTATATTAATATATAATATATGTGGAAAAACGTCAATTTCTCACCTTCCTAGCAGGGTTTGGTTTGAGATTTGAAATGTTTGAGGTAGGATATAAAAATGGTGCCCTCTACTATTATTTTTTGTTGTGTTAATGGATTGGAAGGTAAGACCAAATAATTTGGTAGTTCGATTATATATTACACAAACTCTAGGTGAATGGAGTTTTAAAAACTTTTGGATGGAGAGCACATAAAAATATGAGAAGAAATATTTTTGGTATAAACTTAAAAGTAAAAAAAAAAAAAGGCTTCATCCGTCTCAAAATATAGGTCGTTTAATATTTTTGGCATGTTTTTTAAGAAGCTAAAAACTCTGTAAAATATTATATTTTTATTGGTTTTTAAAAATAATATTATGCTTATTAATAATAAGTATATATTTTTAAAAAAAACTAATAAAAAAAAGTTAATATTTTATAAAGTTTAGGGTTTAGGGCTTGTAAGGTATTGTTAATAAAAAAAGTCTGATATAATGATATGAAAATTTTAGAATTAAAAGGTTATGATTGGAAAAGAAAAAAAAATATCGTAATTAAAATATACTCCCTAGCAAAGTACCAGCACCACTACAAAGTACGGCACCTCACCCTCCTCCTTTCTCCCAGCGCCAGTTCACACAGTCAGCTTCTTCCCTCCCATGTCAATTATAAAAATCCCAGAGTATCTTGTATTGTTCTCATCCAGTATGTCAATCGAGATTCCACCTTATTTACCCAGCCCCAATTTATTCATCCTCCTCTTATCGGAAACCTAAAAGCAATTTCAATGGTATGTTCCCCTAAATCTTTCATAAAATCCAAAGATTCGACATTATTATTGCAATTAACCTTTTTCAATTTCGATTTGAAAAAAGTCTTTCCCCAATTTCGAAGTGAAAAATCAAAGAGGACGAAAGCTCGTTGCGACCTAAAGAACCACCAGGTTTGCCCTCTTTCTTATCCGTTACATTTTCCTTAATATTGGGTTGATTTGGACGAATTGGGAATCAAAAATTTAACCAAGACGGGTGATTTGTAATTTCGGATTTCAACTTCACTTGTGCAATCTGTGCTGATGGGTTCGATATAAAAGTTGGGTGATAATTAAGGTGTTTTCGACAATTGGGAAAGGAGGCTTAGAAGAGGCCGAAAGAAGGCCTGAGAAGGACTTGAAGATGGGGAATCAATAGCTTCAGTAACTTGGAGAATAGTCTGGTTTGCCCCTTCTTTTCCCTCAAATTTGTCCGGAAAACCCATGGCTGATCTATTTGTTAGGACTGCTTCGTTTAGGTCAAACATTGCCCTCTTCAAATTGATACCGCTGCTGATGTCTGAATGTTTTTTCTTTATGTCTAGCTTAAACGCCAGATTGTTAGGTTTAATTCATAATTTTTGTTGTAAAGAACCAATCTGGTTGAATTTTTCTAGAGGGTTTGATCAACTTGGTGATGCTGGTTTCGCTTCTTGCTAAGTTATTCGCTAGTTACGTTTAGCTAAGAATGATGAACATGAGTTCAAGCCTATTAGCTCAAAATTGGAAGAGCGTTGTGATTAACCACAAAGACGCGGGTTCAAATCCCGCATAGGCTCTATACATGTGTCCTTTAAATGGGGCAATTACATTATGTTTTTTCAGATCCTAAGTGCAAACGGAACTATACCAAGAAGCTGCAAACCACTTGTATCCAACCATAGCTAATGCTTAGTTGTTATTAACTCCTTTTTTATCTGGGATGGTATCTTTTATCTACTTGTTTGACATATGTTTATAAATTTCGAATCAAATAAAATCTTTTATCTACTTGTATCCAACCATATCTACTTGTATCCAACCATGGCGAGAATATTTTAAGAGTTTAGTATTTGAGAGATTATGCACCTCTTTTGAAAGATCGTACACATGTTAGCCAGCAGTTAAACCAATTCATATAGCAAAAGTTTCCATCATCAGGTGTGCCTGGTAACTTTGCTTAAATCATGTGTATTTCAGTTTATTTTTATTGACATTTAGATTATTTTGTCTCACTCTGATTTTTCTATGGTATTTTTATTAAAGGGGACCTTATTTTTATACACTCATATATCAGCTACTTTCTGAAAAGTATAAAACTAATTGTATGCAAATGATCAGACTGTGGCATGCTGGTATGGAACTTAAAAGAGATTATTTGTTTTTAATCAAAGCTATTCACCAGTAATGTGTGGAATGAATTGCAGATCTGATACGGTTGAATATGTCCTACGTGACACTATGTTTCCTGCTGAGATCAATGTCAAACGTAGAGTGTGCCAACAGATTATAATTTTACCAGGAGTGGACAAAGATGAGGTTAAGGCTCTCGAAAAAATCTTGGATATATTAACTATAGCTCAGGTCACAGAGATAATGCAAAAAATCAGGGGCATGCTAAAAATCCAAAACAGATGCTCATAAATATTGTAATGCATTTGAATTCAAAACAATATAGAGATAATGCAAAACATTCAAGCTCAATGTAATGCAAACGACACGTTGCTGTGATTTTAAATAGTTCAACCATATAATCCTGAACGGATGCGCATCAATGGTGTATAGGCTGGTAGTCATTAGTGAGTTCCACATCCATACACATCATGCCCCGAAAATCTGCTGGATTGCACTGTCATGAAGGTAGACCTTGCCCAGTAATGGAAACCTTTGATCAGAAGGAAAAATAATGCATGACAGTGAGCCATACATCATAATAAGAAAAATACCGAAGAGTAAACATAGTAAGCCATAAATCATAATAACAAAAAGATTGAATAAATTATTTTAATTATTTTAACAAAAAGTAACAGAAATGAGATAAAGATTGGTTAAGTGGGTAATTGAATTAATTTTTTGATCCGAAATTGCTTCAAAAAAAACAGTAACAGACTTTAATAAACAAATCTCAGCAGATCTAATTGAATAAATTGTTTTAATTATTTTAACAAAAAGTAACAGAAATGAGATGAAGATTGGTTAAGTGGGTAATTGAATTAATTTTTTGATCCGAAATTGCTTCAAAAAAAACAGTAATAGACTTGAATAAACAAATCTCAGCAGATCTGAATTCAAATGGTTTAAACAAAATTTTAGAGGATAATCGATCCTGAATATATATAAAGTCGATTATGAATAAATGTGTATTATTTTGGTTAATCAAAATCTCGGCCTATATTAAATAAGAGAAAGTTTAGAGGATAAATGTGTAATATTTTGGTTAAACAAAATTATTTGAACTGTTATATTTATTTATTATTTATGGTTGTATATAGGAGATTTATCTTTGCAGATCCGATTTTGCTTTGTTGTTTTGCTTAATTTTGGTGATTCATCTTCTCAAGTTTAAATTTCTTATGGCTGAATTCAAATGTTCGCGTGCGGAAGGAGAGGAAGATTTGATTCCCCATTCAGATGAGTATTCACCTACAGCAGTAACAAATTTTGAATTTGCAGAAGGAGATGGAGAAAGAGATTAAGAAGTTTCATTCACTTTTGGAGGTTTAAACGATAAAGAAAGAACTTCATAAATCGCAGGATGAGGAGAAGCTTGGAGTGAATTGATCTGCTAAGTTTAGATGCTTTATTCATTCAGTTTTGAAGGTTTAAAAGATGAAGAAAGAACTTCAGAAATCGCAGGATGAGAAGAAGCTTGGAGTGAATTAATCGGCTAAGTTTAGATGCTGCATTCATTCAGGTTTGAAGGTTTAGATGCTGCATTCATTAAGTTTTTTGGAAAAAAAAAACCCTTAAACGTGAGATACTTTTGATTAGCTATGGATAATTGTGAGAAGAATTTTAAACAATTTGAGAAGTAATTGGGGATTTATCCTAAATTTCCAACTTTAAGTGTATGGCCGTCACGTGTCCCAAAAATGCAAGTGTTTTAGTATTATATTAGACTAGTATTTGGTACCCGCGCGTTTGCGCGTTTGTTAATAAATTACATTTTATTATGTTAATTTGTTTGAAATATGTTTTATTAAATTTTATGCTTGAAATACTTGAATAAAACATTCAATCAATTGTAAAATAAATTAAAGTAAAATAGTTGAAATATGTTAGATGAAATTGGATTATTAATTGATGTGGTCCAAGTATATAATACCACTTTAATTCAGAAAATGACACGTAAGCAAAAAAATTCCGTTTTAATCCAGAAAATTTCATGGCCGCGAAATCGCACCAGAGGTCGTTTCAAGCCTCTGCTTTAGTATTTTATATATAGTATTATTACATGCGTTCTCCGCGGTTTTTAAATAAACTATATTTTATGTATAAAATATATTTAATTTAATTTTATTATTAAATTATGAATGTTTAAATATACCATCATTTTAGATATATTATAAATCTCCTTTATATTAAATAAATACTTTGTTGTTTGAGTATAATACAATTTTAAAAAAATGCAATTTGAGTATAATACAATACTCCAATTATGACATTTCATTGAAAATGGAATCACTGAAAATGAAAATATGTCTAACATTTCTACATTCCGTGTTTTAGTGTGTATTTATTTTCCAATCCTCTATTTTAGAATTCTTATATAGAGCTCATATTTACTTTAATTATATATATATATATATATATATATATATATATATATATATATATATATATATATATATATAATCTAATGAAAGTTGAAAAGATAGTTTTTATTTTTGAATTATAAAAATTATTGTGAATATGTTTTATATCTCACTCCTAATTTATATACATCTCATAATCCCCTTTAACTTGTTTTCTTAAGTGTCCGTTTGAGAGATTCAAAGATAAAATTAATTTTATGGTATATATTACTATATTAAATGGTGAAATATTATCCATCTTAAAAGATAAAATAATTTTAGTTAAACCGGGAATGGACGGATTGCAGGACCTTTTCTATACTAGGGAGTGAACCGTGCTGCGCACGGTGGAGTTTTGATTTTTAACAAAAATATGTGTCGTGTGTGGTAAGTTCATAACCTATGCTTCTACTAATAAAAAAACATCTATACTAATATAACACTGGAAATTCAGGGTATGCTACTCTTGAAACTCGGACTTTCAGGCTGCATCCTCCTCTGTACACCCCACCAGTGTTCTTTCCGGAGCAGGAGGTACCGGTAACGACAACCTCTTCTTAACAGACCCAACTCCTCTATCCCTCTCCGGCATTGAAGACCTCTGCCTTGGCGCGCTCTGGGACCGGATCCGGGCCTTGGCTGATTCTGTGGCCGCCATGTAGTTGGGTATGGATGCTCCTCCCATCCCTGCATAGGTTACAGCAACTGAAGACATGGCAATGCCACCACCCAGTCCAACCCCGTTATGTCGATTGAGGAAACCGTTGTAGTGATAGTTTGATTGCAAACTCGGGGTTTGGGATGAACCATGGTAGCCTGCGATGGCTCCAATGCTCATGACGATATCTGCCAATGCAAGAAAGAAGCATCATAATACTAATTGAAGCAAGGACATTTACTTGATAAAATGACTGAAATTTTGACTGAGAATACAGATTTGCTGTCATATGTGATAACATGTGATGTGGTATTCTAACCTGATATTGAAATTGAGCTACTATGGTCGTCACAATCCTCCTGCCTCAGAGTAATATGCTCCAATGAAGTGTTCCCCCGGTCGATAACTAACAGCGAGCAAGTAGGGCGAATGTACACGACATCAAAATCAGCAAAAAACTGAGCATCCTCACTCGGACCATCTCTATACCCATCAATATTGGATTTCCACCACCCCCCGCAATCGTTGCTACTCTTGCACAAATTTCCCAGATTAGTATCACATGGATAATCGTTGCTTCCTTTTCAAGGTATAATCACATTCCAGTACGTCTAATACCAAATGTACAAATACAAAAGTCTAACATCCATACTTGTCTCTCCAATTTTCCTGATGGCGAGATTTGCAGTATCGGCAACAAAAACATTTCCTTTATCATCCATTGTGACTCCTTTAGGACCATTGAAACGGGCATCACTTGGTTTCCCGTCTATATGCCCGGTCTTACCCTGAAACGATCCTGCCACTAATCTCGCCCTACTATCTGTCTCAATGGAGAATAAAGAACCCCCAATTAACTCCCTTTCAACCATACCAAATCAACAATCATATAATCAATAGCCACCCAAACTACTTCCATCACGACATCAAAAACTCTCAAAGAGAAATCAACTGGGCTTGCAAAAATTTATGTTTATACTTACAAACGCAGTTATTGGCAACTGATAATTTAACGACAACTGATCATTACAAGCACAACATAAAGAATAAAAAGGCATAAAAAAAGCTGATAATGTAGGGATGGAGAAGCATACATTGGGAGAGAGGTGGAGTAATTCTAACAATGTTGCTATTCTCAGCATCAACAGCAAAGATCTCCCCGTCTTGAGAAATCCTAATCGAGTAAGGCATTACTCCAAGCGTGTTCCCCTCTACAACTGTCTCATCTAAGTACCCGTTTTCAAACTGAAGCACATTTCCATCTGTGGCACAAAGGAATAAAAATGGAATCAATCAAATTGGATCCATAAGAACTAAAGAAAGCACAGCACATCTAATTGAAAACCTAAACCGAAACAGGTAGACGAAATAATTCATGCCGTTTATATTAGGCACTATAAAGTAGGAAGGAATTTAAAGAGCCGGACGAATCAAATAGTTAGATAATCCAGAAATGGTGGAAATTTAATGGCAATTTACAAATAGGGTTCATTGACAGTGAAAACAAACATGAAAAATAAAAACGATAAGAAATCATGGAGGAAAAGAGAGAGGTTATATAGTTTTGTCAAAGAAAAGAACAAGTATAAAGATGAGTTGGGTTGGCAAACACGAATTCTCTATGAAATCCTAAGATTCAAAAACATGAATTACTTGGGAAATCCAGAAATACAAAATCAGGAAGGTTAGCCCAACATAGTGAGGGATTAAAAACCCTACTGAAATTGAAGGTCACCAAAAGGCTCATCTGTGTTGCCAACTCCCCATGACCACTCTACATTAAACGCACAATCCCCCAGTATTCTAAGCTGAGCAAGAAATCGATATATGCAGTAAACCAATTTAGACCCTCCCCAGGATTAATCAACAGTTTTAGAATGAAATATCAAGTCATTTATCTTCTTGTCTCTAATGATGAGGTTCAGATCAATATGCAGCAGAGTATGCAAAACAGCAGAAAACATGGAACAACAGAAGACAAAATACACTTCCAGCAGCTTGGGCAAGATCAAACGGTTAAACCACCAGCAGCAGCAGCACAAAAAACTCCAAATTATGTTTTACTGAAACACTTCTCTATTCTACCAGTATATGCAGTAGCTCAGTTCCAATTTGAGTAAAATTAACCCTTTCATGAACCCATAATTAAACAATTCTCTATGATGAGTTTTTTTCTCTTAACACATTCATTTGGTAGTATTATACAATGATAAGTGGCTCAGTTAAAAAGAAAAGCTGACCACAGATGATGCAACAGATGCTGTAAAAAGGCAGCCATTAAAGCCAAACATAGCCCCCTCTACTTTCAATCTCGACTTCAAATCTTTTTGACTCGAGAAGAGGTACATGGATACTATTAACTCTTTACCAATTAGTTTTTTCTCTTTAAGTTTGTGAGTACTAATACTCCGTATTAAATATTATTTAGTCTCATTTATCGCAATTTATGCAAGGAGGTACATGGATACTCAATAAACTACCTACATAGCATTGAATTCTCTCTCAAATCACGATCATAAACAAGTAGTATATGGATAATAAAGAGAAAAAAACCATGTGTGTAGGGCAAGAGAACAAGTACAAATGGTCCAATCCAATAAAGTCACATGACAAAAGATGTTGGAAAACCCATGAGCTCAATGTAGTTAGCTTACAAGAAAAGATAATAACCCTAGTTCAGCTCGAAATGTAAAAGAGATAAAGTTCACAATATATACCTTAGCTTTTGAAATGGGCCAAGAATTGGAGATAAAACTGTCAGTGGACTATTTATAATTACAAGCTTGGATATCTTGTTTAAATTCTTCAATGCCCAGTTCAATCGAGATGAACCTACTGCTTTCTGTCCCTATAAGGATTAGAAAATCTATTAGTATGGTAAGCACAAGAAGGTGACTTCAAAACGAATGACTACCAACAACTACAGCCAATTTATAGATAGCCTATTGTTTTCTATATAATTTGGTAAGCGGGCATCTTTTCATTGTTAGATATTTGAAGAAGATGACTACCAACAACAGTTAAGTTTGCCTTAAACCTAACAGATTTAACGACAAAAAATAAACCGATGAAAGGATATACTAATCATCACATAAATTTGCAAAGTTTAAAAGATCCCAAATAACTTGGACTTGCATATATTATTGTTGTTTTTCCATAGTATAACAAAAGAGGAATTAAACCCGTAATCTAAAGATATGAAGGTAAACATAGTTGTACCCTTCCACTTGTAACTTCCACACGAGTTTTCAGGAGGTGAATTTTACTTATATATTCATGTAACTGAAAGAACTGCACCTTTGGAATACTTTTTACTGCACTAAAAACACTGCAGGAAATTTCGTATCGTATACCATTTTCCAAGGACCAAACAGGGAACTTGCATGGATTTTTATTACCCGTTACTTGAAAAGAAGGCTACATTCCACATACTGCTGCTGCAATCCAAATGCTTTCACTCTAAATCTTGCTTCCGGCAAGCCTGCGTCTTGTGACATTTGATACTGAAATCTGTTTAAGCGAGTCTGACTCAGCTGGCATCTTTCGTTCTATAACTGATTCATAGTGCCACAGCCATACCCCAGTATACACCTGAAATAAAAAGGGAGGCATGAGAAAAAAAAACCTCTGAATGCAAAATTGGTCCTAAACATGATTTTTATCTGTTGATTCAAATATGTTACAAGTATTAGGAGAGACCCGGTTAAAATCTAGTGGAAACATAAGAAGCTAACCTCCTGTGGTCTTATTATTTTTGTATCAGGATCATCTAGGGACTCGGACCAATGTGCCAAGTAGCCATCCATTCGAGGGATCGCAAATAGCACTGTAAAAACTCCGTTGGAAATCCCATGGCCCTGTTAAAGAATAAATCATTAAGATCATGGAGTACTCGTATCTTCGGAAGAAGATACCATGATGCATCTAACTACACGAGTCATACCTGTATATTAAGCCAGAGTAAAAATCAACATTTGGATACAACTTCCTTTAATAAAATATTCATCAGAGAGTGCAGCTTTCTCCAGCGCAACAGCTACCTGTAAGTGATGGTATAAATGAACCAGGCATTAGAAATTGCTACTTTGCAAATAAGTCAATTGTCCCAGAAATCATGTAGTCCCTAGTAAGGTACGCCTTTATCGTTCAAGAATTCTATCTAAGAGGGACTATCCCCCTGAATTCAAGCTCCCCAATTACCCGATTGAAGGCCATAGGACGTAACCCTTATTTTCACAATATCGATTATCAATTTAAAGGGTCTCATCATCAATTTGAAGGCCTTGATTTCCAATTTGAAGGCCATATCCCGGAATTTGAAGATCATAAAACTATAAAAACATAGAATTTAAAGGTAGAGGATGTGCAATATCAGCCGCAAACCTTTAGGTCAAACCCTAATTTCAAAGCTGTAGATCCTAAATTGTGTTGTCAAAAACTGTATTCATCTAAAATTTCATGGAGTCAGTCCTCAATTCTGAGACTCTAATCCTCAAGGGGAAGAGTAAAACCCTCAATTCGAACTCCCCAATTATCAGCATCAAGGTCATATCCCTGAACTTAACTTCCCGAATCCACAGTTTAAAGGTCCTAACCAGAAATTTGAAGCCCGCAAATTGAAGGCCAGAACACTAAATTTGAAGAACCTAAATATCAATTTGAAGGGCATAAACATCCATTTGAAGGCACAAATCTGTATTATAAAGACCGAACCTCTGAAATTAAGCACAAACAATTCGAAACACAAGTATAATTCAGTAAATAAACTGTAGAAAAAACTGAGAAGGGATATGAGAGCTGAGAAGGAGGACAAAGGAGGAACTCACCAGTAACAAAGCAGCAGTCGATGAAATCTGAACAAGGAGGTCTGATATTAGGGTAAAAAAAACAAATGCAATTGCAAGTAAAACAGATTAAAAATATGTGCACGGGGATCCATGGCATATTGGAGATTTCCAGTTAGCGAAAGGAAGGACATATAAAGCCAAAAGATATGTGAAAGCAAAAATAGAAGTGTTTATTGATGATGCTCCTCAGCCACTCGTAATGCACCAATTATGAAACCCTCATTCTATAACCATATTTCACTTTAAAACATGTGAAGTGGTCTAACAATCATTCAACATCTCAGAAATTTCCCACTTCAGTCATTAGTCCTTAGAAAGGTATGAACTTAAACTGCCTAGATTTTAGCCATGTTCAGGGGAGAAAAATTATAACCTGGAATGGAAAACAAGATCAGCAGTTCTAGAGACTCCAATCCACTCATGTTCTGATAAGGTCTGGCTAATGTTTATCCCTTTAATCAAAGATTCAGCCATCACGTTTTGGTAATGTTACTAAACAGAATTACATTGTACTACACCAAAATTCTAAAAACATGGGTACATCCCTGTCCATAACATATATCATCTTGTCCAGTTTCCAGCACCAACTTCCAAAGAAAAAGCAACTACAGGAGTATCAATGATGGGTCATGAAAATTTTAAACATACGGTGATAGACATTGTTCAAAACCAAAACTGCGAGCATATGTATAACCCATACTAAAATATCAGATTTCCACAATTTTAAACCACCCTCACTCCCTCCTCATCTAAAGAAACATCAAATGCACAAAACTGGTAGGTGATTAAGTGAATGTGTAAAGTTAAATAATCCTCTCTCGCAATTATGTATTACATGGAAATGCATAATTAGTAATTTTACTTCCACAACCATTCATCCTACGAATAGAGCAAGAAACATAGATACTATACTTATTTCAGAATTGATTGCTTCTTCAATCCCTGGGGGCTTGATGGCCAGTCTCTGCATTTGCAGTAACAACAGCAGTTCTATCCATAACTTTAACCTGAGAAGTGAAACATTCATCCAATTAAATATGAAAAAAAATTAAAAATTGTATAATTGACAGTGCAGGAAAGGAGAGAACATAGACTAAAAGAGCTGCAATGCTGCATACATTAGGGAGTTAGTTTTACAGGATTCCTTTCCTTTAAAACCATTGTTCTCTTCATAATGTCATTTCAAGGTGGACCAAATGATTAAGAAAAATGAAAAAATAAATAAAAATATTGTATAATTGACAGTGCAGAAAGCCACCCTATTGAAAGGCATTTATATCATAAAGGACATGAGATGAATTCACCGTACAATGGCCAAGAAATTATTAAATTATCAGAGATGTTTGAAGATAATCACTAACTTATATTGTAAACAACCAAGTAAGGGTACATGTGATAGTCCTTTACCACAGTATGAAGGCTAAAAGGTGATAAGCTACTCAAAGGGGAAGGAAATGCTAAGTTTCAAATGTTAATTGTAGACAATGAAGGCAATCTGTAGCAATCATGTTAAATTATTGCGATGCATTTGAAAATCAAAGGGATGTGTAGGATTTGAACCCCGTCAAGCAGGGGCAAGAAGGGTGAAGGAGAACAAACCTTAAGCTGTCTGCTGGGAAGATCATGATAAATATTATTCCATTTTTCAATAGACCATCCCATATGATGTAAGATTTTAGTATATGATAAATATCATACCCCTAAACTAATAAAAACAAAGTCAAATAAGGAAACAAGTGCAACTAAATCACAACAAAGGATGAGGCTTGGTAATTTTTGCTTTACAAAAACACTTATTCTAAGCCTGGAATGGGGGAATTTTGGAGCTCTTTAAGTGAGCAACTAAATCGAACATATTGATGGAACCAGCTACAATATTAATTCTCATTAGAGTGATCTATATGGCAGAGACTCAGATCATGGAGATTTGTGTAAACAGCTCAAAAATCAAGCTATGGTGGTGCCTATAGGTAGGAAGAGATAGAACATACAATGAATCAAGCATGTAAAGAAAGTTCTCTGCATAAGAGAGTGTGTTGGAAGGAGGGACGGGTGGCCTTCCTGCTATATGTTCGATTGTTTCCTGCTATATGATGTGCATGTAAAGAAAGTTTCCTGCATAAGCATGTAAAGAAACTATCTTCTTCGAGACCGTTCTTCCTTCTCTGTATCAGGAATCGTGTGATCTCAGAACCCTGATCCTCTTCATCTATACTCTCAGAGCCAATTACCTGAGGATTAAAAAGGCACAGAATTAGTACTTCTCGTCACTTATCTACATCATATAATGCCTACTGGTAAGGATTGAGCACATAGTGATCCAGCAGCAGCCATATGAATACCCAAATGAAAGCCTAAATCCAACCTAAGATCAACTACTGATTTCGTGAGTTCCCAAATTCTAACAGTCCCGGTAATGAAGCCCCTCAAATATGTTTCACTCTCCCTTTTCAAATTGTGAAAGCAAAATTTCTATGTTTTTAAATTGAAAAAGAAAAGGTTTTAAGTAATGTCCTTTGAAGTTTAAACTTACAGAGAAGTACTCCTCATTTCCATCCCAAACAACCATTAGGGGTAGCTTAGTTTTCCTATCAACTATAAATGCCTCCACAAAGTCTGGAAATTGCTTAAATCCAACATGACCAACCAGGAGATCACGGTTGCTAATGCTGCAGCCTTCAAGAGCTTGATCAAATGCCTTGAACTCTCCTCATTCTCATCGTCTAATATGGTCAGGGCGATTTTCCCCTCCTGATCTCTCAAAAACTTCTGTGTTTCCGAGTTGATGGGCATGCTCAGTGGGAACATATTCCGTTTTACAAAATCTGCCAGAAATCCATCTGGCCAAACAGTATCATTTTAGGTAACTGAAACTTGACATTCGAATCTAAACGGGATTATTCAGAATGGAATTCAAAGCGGGATATACTCAACAAGAACAAAGGAAGAAGAAATCAAAAGAAATTTTGCAGAACTGGAATTCAAAGGAATGCGATAAAATAGGAGAGAGTGAAAAACCTACTTATTTAACTGGAATTCAGCCTACTTTATTTAATTCTCAACGAAATGAATCCTTCTTAGTTCTGCATTGCTATTAATTTATGGTTGGCTGCCAAGCGATCATCAAGCACCAGTATGTGGATCACATTCTTAAGACATTGCAGGGAAATGTTGGGTAAGTTCTCAAGCAGAAAGATGAGAGAGATATGAAGATCGAACTTTCTAACGATCTTGAGCTTACTAAGGTTCTTGACCGTAATGTTGAGGATTTATCTGGTGGTGAACTTCAAAGGTTTGCTACTGCAGTTGTTGTGATACAAATGCGGAGATAAATATGTTTGATGAACCTTCATGTTATCTAGATGTAAGACAGAGGCTTAAAGCTGCACAAGTTATTAGATCTCTTCTTAGGCCAAATAGGTATTAATCTGTTTTATTTTGATGCAATAAATAGCAATGTCTGAAATAATAGCTGTGATATGGATTATCAATCCACCTTACTACGTAAAAGCAAAAGATATATGATGTATGCCAAATCAAAGATGAACAAGACATGACCAAACAACAAAGGTGAATTCATTCTATAGCTTAAAAGAGCGGAGACTTGATCCAATCGGAATACCAGAAGAAGGATCGAAGAAATATTTCCACACGACTTAACAAACACTAACGAGAGGAAAATTGGAGCAGGAAAATCAGTCACAATCAAACAACCGAGATTCGTTCCTGGGAGTTGCTTAAAAATTTGTAACTTTTAAAAATAATATAAGATGAAACGAACTCAATAATTTAATTTGGGTAAGAACCCTTCATTGGGATGATGCTTTAAGGAAATTATTATGTACAGAGGCGGTGGATTGAACTTGAAACTTTCCAAACATATTTCAGTCATTTTATGACACCAAGAAGATAATTTTTATTAGAATCATGTTCCAAGTAACCAATTTAACCCACAAATCACCAAAATAACAAGGGAAATAAAGAAGATGAAACCCCTTCATCATCAATCATTATTAACACTAATCGCACAGTTCACCAGCTTTCACAAAGTTAAGGGTAAATTCCATTACTGATCCTCAACATCTTACCTTTATTTAATTCTGATCCCTAAGCATTGATTCATTGAATTGTTCGAAAAAATTCCCTAACCTATTTGTTTCATCTTAGTACATCAAACTCAACACAAAAATGCTCAAGGACCAAAATAAAACACAAGGAAAAAAAAAGGTTAGGGACCAAATTAAAGCATGAACAGGGACGTATCAATATATTAATTACATAATTATGAACTCATTTTGATTAGAAAACCATATCACTCGTCTTGAAAGAGCATTCCCATCTTTCCAAGAAATCCACACACTAACCAAGGGAACAACAGCATGCACCAACATAATTACACATGGCAATTGCTATATTAAAGGACCTATGGAATATATACTTGGATCTAGATTGAGAAATGATATTGAAATCAATTATTCATAATTACTTTAGAAACCCCAACTATCTTCAACCAGAGTCCTATTTTGCCTTCAATCATAAGTCTAATACTCGACATTATACTCAAATTAGAAGGGCCTCTATCAAACAAAATTTATCAAATTCTACAGAAAGTCCGATGCAAGAACTCACCCTAAACCAAGACTCACAGTCATCCTTGTGACCCTACCAAATATTCTACCAAGGTTTTACACACCAATATTTTTCCAAATCTCTACTATATATTAATTCTTTTGCTTAAAGCCCTCGGTAAAAGCTCCTGAATTGAGTTACATGGAATACATCAGGATGCGTCAAACTCCAATAAAACATAAGATGTGACCAAGAGATTCTCAGTTCTCTTTTAAAGGGCAAGAATTCTCAGTTCTCCCTAAAGAGAACAAAAGATCTCGACCAAAAAAAAAAAAAGAACAAAAGATTACCAATGAAAAAAGCTCTACGCCTGGAACAAAGGAAAAGGGAAAGCAACTTTGTGGAAACCATAAAACAAAAAGAACAGATAACTAAAACAAATCAGAGTAGTAAACTCCGAAAACCCTAAAATCAGGCAAATTGAGAATCAAATAGCGAAATTTAAAACCCTAAAATCGGGCAATCAAAATTCAAACAGCGAAATTGAGCAAGATGAAATCAAATAGTGAAATTTAAAACCCTGAAATCGGGCAATCAAATAGCGAAATTTAGCAAGTTGAAAGCAACTCACCAACGGGGTGGAGATCAGGAAAGGCGGTGGAGAGCGTAGGCTAACCTTCAAGTTGGCAATCACCGTGGGTTCTCGCGTCATTTTCTTGAATAACTGGAAGATTTCTTGGGAAGAAGCCGGAAAATCAGTCGAGGAAGTGGGGGAAACGAAGAGAAGCAGAAAGCTTGAAGATCGACGAGCACAGAGGAGAGGCCAGGAGGGGGAGGAGCAATTAGATGGAAAGACGGAAAAGGACATTGTAACAAAAAAATACTCCCTCCGTTTCCTTTTAAATGACTTTTTCAAGTCATGCACGTAGTTTTATAACGATAAAAACTATATTAAATATTAATATTTTAAAAATATTTTTTTAATAATATTATACTTATCATCAATAAGTATGAGATTGTCGAAAAAAATATTTAAAAAAATTATTATTTCATATAGTTTTTCACACCTTAAAAAACGTGCATGAATAGTAAAAAGTCAATTAAAAGGAAACGGAGGGAGTAAATAATTTCAAATTCAAGGTTTGAGGGACAAAGAAGGCATTGTATACCTAAGAGCTGTGAGCCCTCCAATTTTTCAGAAGAAGGGCTGGGATTGATTGGGAATTGCCGCACTGAGGACAAAGAAAAAGGGGCTCAATTCTGACCATAGATAAAAACATATATAAGATATAAGAAATCAACGGCTGGGATTGTAAGTTCTCTCCACCATCTTTATAGTAGTATAGAATTAAGTTAAAAGCTCAAATTAGTTGAACTGATGCTTGGCAAAGGTTGTTTTGCCTTTCCTCTTAATCTGATCTGTTTGTATATTAGGGCGATCAGATTCTTATAAAGCACTTCGTTCTAATCAATTCTCTAATGAAGAAAGCACTTTGTTCTCTCAATTTCTTCCTTCTCATTCTTCTCCTTCCTTCAATTTCTTATGAATTATTTTATAAGTGCCGGAAAAAATTAATTCTTCTCTATTTAAGAAATCGTTTTAGATAAATCGCTAATTTTTTTTATATATAGATTTCTTTTATAATATAATCATAACTAATTTCAACAATAACTTATTATTATATTTGATTAGTTAGATTGGATATGTTTTCAACAATAAATGTACTACATGTATGATATATTTATCTACTTAAAATATAAGGTTATATTAGATTGATTTTTGATTTAAAAAGATAAGTTTTTTACCTAACTATATTAGAATAATTGGCTAAATATTTGATAGATTATTTATATATAGATTTTATATAGATTTCTTTTTTAATATAATCATAATTAATTTCAGTGATCTAAAAAGATAATTTTTTTTTTACCTAACTATAATGACCTATTAATTGATGTGTCCCAAAAATATAATATCATTTTAATCCAGAATATGACACGTAAGCAAAAATAATTCCGTTTTAATCCAGAAAATTCCATGGACGCGAGATCGTACCAAATGTCGTTTCAGACCTCTGCGTTAGTATGTGTGTGTGTATATATATATAAAATAAAATATTTTACAGAATATATAAACCGTCTTTTAGTAACTCATCTCAAACAACCTCTTACAAAAATATTGCCAAAACAAAAAAAACAAAGTCTTTTAGTAACCCATCTAATAAAATACATTCTTATCAACCCCATTCATCTACGGACCATGATCCTGAATTCCCGATATGAATCTTGAATCCTACTATCCTGTTCACTTTCATATAAATATCATATAAATTATGGGCTGAATTTGTAATGGTCAAAATTTCAATCAAATGTTTGCCGACATGAAGCACACCCCAAAAAAAAAAATTCCCGCCATGAATAATACGGAGTATTAGATAGATTTACCTGTTTTCTATCTGATTAAGATATAAGGTTAGATTATGTATTTAAAAAAATAAGTTTTTTACCTAACTATATTCGTTTATTAATTGAGGTGGCCCAGAAATATAATACTCCCTCCGATCCAAAATATAAGTCGTTTGACTTTTCAACACGTATTTTAAGAAGCTAAAAACTATATAAAATATCAACTTTTTTTTAATTATTTTTTTACAACTTAATATTTATTGGTAATAAGTATTAAATTGTAAAAAAATAATAATAAAAAAGTTAATATATCATATAGTTTTTAGCTCCTTAAAATACGCGTTAAAAAGTCAAACGACTTATATTTTGGATCGGAGGTAGTACCACTTTAATCCAGAAAATGCTACGTAAGCAAAAATAATCCCGTTTAATCCAGAAAATTCCGTGGCAGCGAGGTCGCGCCAGTGGTCTCTATTTTAGTATTTTATATAAATATAGATAGATATAGATATAGATATAGATTTTTAGTAAATATGTTAAGAATAAAAGAAAAAAATGTGAACGATTTAAGGAGATAAAGAGAATAATTAATTTAAATCAATAAATAATTAAAAAAAGGCAAAAAAAAAATGATTGGTGGAAAGGAAGTGAAGGGAAAAAAGAGTAGGATAAAGCGAGATTAAGGGCTAAAGTGAAGGAGAATACGACACCTAAGCAAAATTTTCTAAATTAAAGTAGTATATAAAAGGAGAATGGATGATTAAAAAAATTAATGGAAAAAAGAGAAAATGAGAAATAAAAAAATCAAGAAAAAAAAACATAATTGGTCAATATTCTTATAACTTCTCTAAGATTGACACGTAATCAAAGTCTTCTGAATTAAGATTATATATAGAGATAGATATAGATTACTTTTTTAAATTAATTATATATACTACTAATAAATAGTTAAATTATATTTTATTATGTTAATTTGATTTAAATATTTTTTTATTAAATTTTATGCTTGAAATATTTTAATAAAACGTTCAATTGATTGTAAAATAAATTAAAGTAAAATCATCTTAGATGAAATTTAATATACAACTAAGAGATTAATTTCACTTATGTGTCGCTTATTCGTGTAGTCTAAACCCTTTTATTCATATCAATTAATAATTTTATATCTTTTATCTAACTTATTTGACCAAATTTGTCTAAAATTATTAGAAAATATATCAAACTCAATTAGATGATATCTTTTATATTATATATTTTTTAGTTAAATCGTTTTATGATACCAAAAAATAACACTATCTTTTGAAAAAAGTGCCGATGTATATAAAGAATAGTAATTAATTATGAAAAGATAAGTTTTTTTTTTTTGTCAGAAAAGATAAGTTGTTGGAAATCACAATATTTATCTTTTTAAGCTTATGATTTAAATATACAATTCAAATATCACAATACATGTACTATATGTATTAATTAATTAAGGAACTACCAAATTCACGTAGGATGCAAAGTAGTAAGTACCATTTTTTTAATCAAATTAATGACATCTATTAATTAATTAATAAAAATTACATTAAATATCTAAATAATAATATTATTTTCTCCTATTAATATATTTGGGTAATATTTATTTTAAAAATGAATATATGTATATATAATAGATATATATTAACATCATAAAAAAATAATGATGGTATTATATATATTGGTAAAGCTAATCGATCTTTTATTTTTCCATTATAAAAAAAGTGACAGGATTGAATATTTAGATATAACATTCTATGAATCCCAACGCATGTAATGTATAAATTATCTTCCTATATATATAATATCATTATTTTTTAATTAAATTTATGTGAAAATTAAAATAACTTATTTGAATTTTTTTATGGTAAAAGTAGAAATCCTAATGGATCGATTTTATCGTAGATAAATCTATCTAATTAAGATATAAGGTTATATTGGATAAATATTTGATCTAAAAAAATAAGTTTTTACCAACTATATTGACTTATTAATTAACGTGACCCAAAAATATAATATCAATTTAATTCAAAATATGACACGTGAGAAAAAATAATCCCGTTTTATTTCAGAATATTTTATGGATACGAAATCGCACCAGAGGCCGTTTCAGACCTCCTTTTTAGTATTTTATGTAGATTTATATATAAATATAGATATAAATATGATATATTTTTCGATTTTTATATAATATTTTTATTCACATTTCTATTATATAAAAATTAATGGGATAAATTTCCATCAACCCGGTTGCTCAAATTTCCAAAGAATTTCCTTTGGATTATATAGATAGGGTAATTAAATTTCAATTTGATTATCATCAATGTTTCCTTATCATATAAATCCAAGTCATCTTTAGATTTGTACATATGGCGTTATATTTTTATTTTTTTTTTCAGTTTTGATTCACATTTTCAACATGCATGCTAAATATAGATTTCTTTTGCAATATAGTTATAATTAATTTCAGTGATGTATAACGATAAATTTTTTATCTAACTATATTGGTTTATTAATTGATGTGGGCCTAAAAATATAATACCAACTTAATCCAAAACATGTCACGCAATCAAAAAAATCCCGTTTTAATCCAGAAAATTAAAAGATAAGTTTTTAGCTAACTATATTGGTTTATTAATTGATGTGGCCTAGAAAAAAATACCGCTTTAATCCAGAAAATGCCACGCATGCAAAAATAATCCCATTTAATCCTGAAAATTCCGTGCCAGCGAGGTCGCGCCAGCGGCCTCTGTTTTAGTATTTTATATAGATTAGATATAGATAGATATAACTATGTTGAGGAGAGATACTCCATCAATCTCGGGATGTGGCACCACCTTGTGTATACCCCTTGTCTCCAACACTTGTACGATTCTGTCGACCTGAACTTGAATAATCCTCTACATTTTTTCATAAATTTTTTCTCCATGGCCCAATCCCTCGAGCGATCAAATGTCGCTTCATCACATGTGCGCAATGGCGGATACAGGGGTGGGTTTGTGTGTGTTCAAGACCAACCCAAATCCAAAAAAAATGTATGAAATAGTATATAGTTGGACAAATGAACACATAAAGCTCTTTGTTCCAGAATTTTTTTTGGAAATAGCCAAAAACATCGAAAATATTATGAGAATAGCCAAATTCTCAAACAATTTAGCGATTTAGCCAAAACAGGGGTAAGTCGCTGTTTGTAACAGCGACTTTACCCAATGTTTTTAAAAAAAATATAAAAAAATGTAAGTCGCTGTTAATAATTCATATTAATAATATCCAAACCATAATACTAAAATAATCCTATCGCCTACGACTACTACGTTGTAGACGATCTTCCTCCTCACTGTCATTGTCATCCCCCTCCTCGTCATCTTCACTTGCTGGATGATCCTCCTCCTCCTCATCTGTATGGTTCTTCTGGTTACCCTCTTGCTGGATGTTCTCCTCCCACACCGCTTCCTCGGCTAATGTAGGCGGGAAGGTGGGTTGTCGGACTCGTATGTGGTAGGCGGGAGATTCTTGCACATTCTGATTTTCCATTGAAGTAGAGGGCGGAAGTGGACCCATAGACTGCAACGGCATCGAGAGCATCGCTGTAAATGAGGAGCTCGCATCATATGTAAGGCCGACATCCGAAGGCATATGCGATGGTGCACCCCAGTAAGAGGTAGAAAATGTCTGTTCTACCCACTGGGAGAGTGAAGAAGGAATGTGCTCAGAAGCTGCTGGAGGGGTGCACCCGAACGATGGAGCACTCGAAGGTTGATCATAAATAGATGGGTGCACATGGCCAGCAGATCCCGTCGCTGGACCATACCCGGACCACTCGGTTGTAAAGGCTCGGATTTTTAAATAATAAATTTCAATAAATAATAAAATAAAAGGGATTTAGGTTAAAAAAAATCGGATATTTAAAAATCCTCGTCCTTAATCAAATAGTTATATTTTAATTCTTCTAAAACGAATCCCGGCATAATGTGGAATTTGATTTAAGAATGGACTTATTTCCGCCCTCCTATTTCGAGATTTGAGAATGTTTTGTATATCTAATTTTCATTTTATATTGATTTAATGGGGGTAGAAATCTTACAATCTAAAAAGAGCGGGTCAATCTTAGGAACTAATAAAACACCATCTAACCCTAATTGTCAGGGTACAAAAACTCTCCTACCTTCATTTGTGCAGCCGTCAACTCTTTCAAACCCTCCTCTCCCGTCATTCTCAGATCTGGGAACAGGCGCACCTTCCCTCCTCCTTGATGCTTCAAGCTCCCAACCATGGCTTCCTCTCCCCCTCAGCGTCGCTGTCTCGTTCTCTCTCTCGCTCTTGCTCTCTCCTGCTCTCTCACGCTCTCGCTCTTACCCTCTCGCTGTCTCGCTCTCTTGCTCTCTCTCCTTGCCTCGCTCTCTCGCTTCCCTTCCGCTCGCAGATCGAGCCCCATGGCCGCCTTTCTCCAACATTTGCAGTGGCCTCCTTCACCTTGAACCTCACCTCTATCTCGGCCTCCTTCCGCTGTGACGCCGACCTCTCTCCGTCCTCTCTCTTGAGCTAGCAAGCTCCTCCATCAATGACGTTCTAACTCACTCTCAACCTGTTGCCCTTGGACCGAGCGCCCTCGAACAAGCCACGAAGTCGACGGCGTAGGGGCTGGACTTGCGGGATCTCTCGCGACTTCGATCTGGCACCGACGCTCACCCACCCAGAATCGGAGGCGCCTAGGCCTCATATATCCGTCCTCCGCTGGCGATTCCCCGACCTGAGCAACCTCTCGAACCGGCAACAACACCTCCATTTTCCTCTCTATACCGACTACTCTCTAATTGGCGTTGGATTTGGGTATAGTCTCCTGGACCTTGACCTTTTGGGAGATTGATTCTTTTAAACTTCTGGAATTGACTGAGTTTGGGTTTTGATTTGATCATTTAATTGTGACATCAAGATTTAATGACTTTGCAACCTTGGTGGATGATCTGTTTAATTTGTTGCTTTAATTGACAAATACCGGTTACCCTAAAACTCAGATTTGGGGATTTTGGTTGAAATGTTTTGATTGGATATTAAATTGAGATATTTAACTTGATTGATATGTAAACTTGGTTTATTTTAATTCATCTATCTATTTCGGTTCTAACGGATTTAATTAAGTAAGTATTAGTTAATTGTTAGGGTAATTGTGAATATTTAAATGATTAGATTAAAATACAATATTGAAAATATCTATCAAATGTCGAATTTTATTTAAAACTTTGAAGTAATGATTTTGACTTAAAATATACCGGAATCGTTTTAAGAATATGATTTTGGGAAATTGGGTAGGGGTTTAAATGATAAATGTCGGAACTTTGCCAATAATGATTTGAGAAATTATTTTGAATATAGGTTGATTTAATTTGAGATTTAAGAATTTTGAAATATGATTGGTACAATTTTATCAATGGGTTCGATTGGAAGTAAATGATTTTGGTTGATGTTGATCATATCGGAAAGGTTTTGGAAAACGGTTTCACTATCGGTTAGTTTTGAGTATGTTGAGAAGTTGTGTTTCGTGCGTATGAATGTTGGTCCGGTAGCTTATGAAAATGGCTTGATGATAGGTGTGTACTGCTTTTGGATTGCTTTGGACTTACATTTGGACTCTTGCTTGTATTATCCTGCTGTTCTGCATCTTCAGGTAAGTTCCCTAGGGGGCTTACTCAGGTTGGACATTCATGCATGTTGTTGCATTTTATGTTAGGTGTTGCATATGCATAAAAACATGCATGTAGTATCCTGTGAGGGTTGCACTAATTGAATGAGCATCTGCTTACTTATTGCGTTTGAAACAGAACGGTCGTTATCTGTGATAGTCCTAGAGTCTTTGCTAGGGTCATAGGGTAGCCCAACCTCATCGGGTACCCTGAGTCAATCGAGTCATGAACTTCCTTATATTATGAGATGCCTGCGGGCTTTATTGTGGAGCAGGTTAGGCATGCGTTCCGCCCGATTATGATGGAATGCATTCACGAGCTGGCCAGTCTCCGTCCTATCGGAAGGGGGTGGAGGTAGGAGAGGGATATGCCACTTGGCATTGTCTTGGGCCTTTTACAGTATTTTTACACATTATTATAACTAGGAGCATGCTAGTGTGTTGACTTTCGTACTGCATTAGAGCATCTTTATTAGGTATAGCACATACTATGTGGCCTCAGCGAGGACTACCGGTCCCGCATGAGTGGCTCGATCTTACTCCTTTCCCCGTTCTTTTTTTAAGGTATTTTCTGCAGATTTTGATTGCTCGATGTCTATATGACGGGGTTCCCTTTTTGCGAATCGAAAAACCTGGCTAAATCTCTAACTCATTAAAAATGGTAATCATCCACTTATGTTTTGGTTTTGACCCGGCTCTGCCGTGACGCTTTGTATCTTAATTTTGCTTCCGTCTTGCTTCCGTTTGAAATTAATTTCGTGAGTTAGTTCCTAGGACAGGTTAAGGGTACCCAACGACCCTACGATATTTTCAGGGTTCGAAACCCCTCCTTATTACTGACCATAAAAATGAGTTTGAAACCTCGACCCGTACCTGGATTGCAAGATCCGAACAAGGGGTTTTATCCCTTGAAACGTAACCCGGAAATCATAATTCTGGGCCGTTACATCGGCATATCCCGAGGCAGAATCGAATCCTGAATGGCCACCATACCAAGTCGTCCGGGTATGGTCCAACGATGGAAACCAGTCTGGGTATGGTTGCCATTCAGGATTCGATTCTGCCTCAGGATATGCCGAGTGGTCCGGGTATGGTCCAGCGACGGGATCTGCTGGCCATGTGCACCCATCTGTTTATGATCAACCTTCGAGTGCTCCATCGTTCGGGTGCACCCCTCCAGCAGCTTCTGAGTACATTCCTTCTTCACTCTCCCAGTGGGCAGAACAGACATTTTCTGCCTCTTACTGGGGTGCACCATCGCATATGCCTTCGGATGTCGGCCCTACATATGATGCGAGCTCCTCATTTACAGCGATGCTCTCGATGCCGTTGCAGTCTATGGGTCCACTTCCGCCCTCTACTTCAATGGGAAATCAGAATATGCAAGAATCTCCCGCCTACCACATACGAGTCCGACAACCCGCCTTCCCGCCTACATTAGCCGAGGAAGCGGTGTGGGAGAAGAACATCCAGCAAGAGGGTAACCAGAAGAACCATACAGATGAGGAGGAGGAGGATCATCCAGCAAGTGAAGATGACGAGGAGGGGGATGACAATGACAGTGAGGAGGAAGATCGTCTACAACGTAGTAGTCGTAGGCGATAGGATTATTTTAGTATTATGGTTTGGATATTATTAATATGAATTATTAACATAATCATAGACGACTAAAAATTTCTAAATATTCTATCAATTTTCATAACATCTGGTATAAATTATCGGTTACCCTAGTTTACGATTATACATATGTTTCGTAAATATTTAAACATACTTCAACACCAACCCTATATTTTGGTCAAAATTTTGTATTTTGTAGAGGGCTTAGCTGCTCAGCGTGGTGTAGATGTTCAGGAGTCCGCGTGCAGAGGAACCTTTGCAGTGTGGTGTGACTAATCCTAGAGTCGCTGTTTGTAACAGCGACTCTGGGTGTACTTTCTGGGCCAAGACAGAGATTTCATTTGACCCCGGGAGACACCAGAGTCGCTGTTTGTAACAGCGACTCTGGGTTTTTTATTTTATTTTCCTGTTTTCAGTTTTAAATGACTAAATTTTTTTTAAAAAAAAAAACAAGGGAGAGTCGTTGTTACAAACAACAACTCTCCCTAAAATCTTTTTTTTTTTTAATTTCTGTAAATGTTATTCAATTTTAACCCAAAAATATAAAAAAAAAACACGAAATACATGTAAGTCGCTGTTAGTAACAGCGACTTACATTTTCTTATATTTTTTTTAAAAACATTGGGTAAAGTCGCTGTTACAGACAACGACCCAAAATTCTTTGTTCCATTGGTTCATTAAAGCTATTTTATGCAATTTGCCCAACCACCCTTGTTCAAACCTTGGCAACAGTGCACTCCCTTTTCATTTTTTCAAAATTATGTACACATTATTTGTTTTAATTTTTTGGTTTCTTGCCTTTCACATTGGAATGTAATCGTTCTTATTTGTAGTGGATTAGTTGGCTCTTATCGCTTGTGGATTTTCTTTCTAATACTTTATTTCCCACGGTAAGTTGATGCATTTGTTCTTGTCACACATCTCTCGTTCTTATGATTCCATCTTAATCGTTTTCATTGCGTGATCGTCCTAATACCTTATGGCATATTTTTTGAATGAATTTATAAGTCAGACTAAATACAATTTCTTGCAAATTGATTTTTGGCTGATCACACATATATTGTACGCACGGCAGGACTTTAGCTTACATGTAAATATCTCAATTATGGAAAATACCAATATGTTTTACAAATTCGATCATTCAATATGAATTCCTTTTAAAAGCCACGGCAAGTCCAAATAGTGACAGAATTTGCAACGATTTTAGCATATATGACGCATTGAAAACTGATTTCGTCGCAACTACGTTTTGGTTAACTGATTTCCTCCACCTTTCGCAATCACAAGCATTTAAGATTGGATAGAAAGTTCTGCCTTGGTTTGAAGTTTCACACGCTCATCAAGATGTAGTTCGATCGGCAAAGACCAAGAGCACGAGCCAATGACACAGTGAGAACAAAAGACCGATCCCCCGAAAACTTGAACCATCCAGATCATGGAAAAAGGCGTACGTGGTGCAATTACGACAAGGAACCCGAGTTGAATACATCAAAGGCATCAGGATCATCTATTATCATACAAGAACAGTCAAGAATATATCAAGTATACAGTTCATTTTGGATCTGTTCATAACATAGAAACTTCATGTTGTTGCTTCAAATTTCAAAACTTGGTCCAGTTCTGATCATATCTCACAAGAACAGTCAAAAGTATATATTGGGATAGCAATCGCAATCTGCAAAAACTTAACAAAGATTGGTCGAGTGACATTCGGAAGAATAAAATAAAAACAGCAGAGAATCTGTCAACCAGGATCTTGTCAAATCTGTTTTTGACAGCAATAACAACTCTAATACAATTCAGATTCTGGACCACACAAAAGACCCAAGAATCTATCATCAAGTCTAGATTTTATGCTCCAAGATTTATAAATTGTCTTAAATTCACATGTTAGATATTCATATGAAAAAAATAAATCAGCAACGGCAATCTCAGTAACAAACACAGCATTCCCCAAACACGTTGGCTGTCATGATCACACTTTCAGTAACAGCAATTCATTGGCAACATTGAGCGCAAAATTGCAGATTCGAAAAGTCAACCGATTCGAAAAACTTGGAGCAGTCGAAGCATATCCGAAGGGTAATGCAGCGGATAAGTGGAGAGAAGTCCATGGCGAAACAGACTAGGAGAACATGCTGAGGCCTATTGATCCCATTCTATGATCAGAGGTTATTCGCTATGGGGAGATGACACAAGCGTGCTATGATGCATTCGAATACGAAAGCTTCTCCAAGAACTGTGGGAATTGCAGATATGAGCCCAACAAGTTTTTCGAATCGGTTGGCCTATCCAGGTCTGGCTATGAAGTCACAAGGTACATCTATGCAACCTGTGACATGGACCTGCCAGGGTTCTTCAAGAGGCCAGTTTTCCACAATAGGTGGAGTGCAACTGCCAACTGGATGGGGTATGTGGCGGTGTCAAATGACGAAATGTCAGCAAAGCTAGGCCGACGAGACATCATCATTGCCTGGCGAGGCACGGTGACGAAGCTCGAGTGGCTGGCGGATCTAATGGACTTCCTACAGCCTGTGAAATCAAGCAAGATTCCAGCTCCAGATAGAAAGGTTAAGGCTGAGTCTGGATTCCTATTTGTCTACACTGGGAAACATGAGATCTGCCCGTTTAGCGAGTACTCTCCTAGAGAGCAGATCTTGGCAGAGATCAAATGGCTTGTTGACAAGTATGCTGACGAAGCGTTAAGCATATCGGTCACAGGCCACAGCTTAGGCAGTGCGCTTGGAATACTTAACGCATATGACATTGCAGAGACGGGTATCGGTATCAAGAGAGATGGGGAGGTGGTTCCTATTTGTGTGTTCTCATTTGGGGGTCCAAGAGTTGGGAATGCCAGATTCAAGGAGAGGCTTGAGAGTTTAGGGATCAAGGTTATAAGGGTGGTCAATGTCCACGACAAGGTGCCAAAGGTGCCGGGGATCATCTTCAATGAACATGTGCAACCGGTACTACAAAAGCTCGGTCAGATCAGCTTCATGTCGCCTTGGTGTTACACACACGTAGGCGTCGAGATTGCCTTGGATCACAAGGACTCACCCTTTTTGAAAGAAACCAATGACTTTTCTTGCTTCCATAGCTTGGAGACGTATCTGCATTTGCTTAATGGGTCAGTACTATATCGATCGATCTTCATGACTACATACTGCTATTATATTACTCTATTTCTTACCTCTCAACATGTTTTCAAACTTGAATTGAACCGGTTTCAGGGAGATGGTAAAAGATTTGAGCTAGTGGGTGGGAGGGACATAGCACTAGTGAACAAATCAGCTGATTTCCTGAAGAACAGCCTCCTAGTTCCTCCTAACTGGCTGGAAAGGGAAAATAGAGGGATGATTTTAGATGGTAGTGGCCGTTGGAGGATGATTGAAGGTCCAAGTCTAAGGAAACACATTAAAGTAATGAATGCTCGTATCCCTGAGATGTTATAGCACTGCTTAATGACTATTTTGTTATTTTTAATTTGGAATGACAAACGTACACAAGTAATATGTATCAGCCTTTAGAATGTGGTGTGTGTTTTTGTGAGGTCTTTATTATCTATCTTCTTTTTATATTTGATCTTTTCTTATTATTATCTTTTATTTGTAGTTCTGCTGGCATGATCTTTTGAAAACATCCCCTTGACTTGTCCGGGGCATGGAACCATTGACTTCTCAAACCCCGCACTGGTACGTAGTGGTAGGATATATTAGGTATGTGTTGGTGCTGTGAGTTTTGAACCACATAAAATGCTAATTATAGGGTTAACTACTCTTTCCATTGACAATATATATAATATTGAAAGAATGATTATTTGAATGATGTAAATTTAGGCAAGTGTTGTGGTATTTAATTACAACTCAAACCTGAGGTTTGGTAGGCATGGCTACAGCCAGGTCACGGTTAACCCTGACTCGTCGGTACGGATCGACAACCCGTTGGGTTTGGATCGAATCTTCGGCGGGTTTAGGTTAGGGTCAACCTCCCTAAAACCTGTCGACCCATTGAATCCAATCCGCAAGGCCGGCCTAGTTTTTTTTTTTTTTAAAAGTCATTACAGTTAATTTGTTGGCTTTTGCATAAGATGGAAAATGAAAACTAGCCATTGATGAATTTTCACACTAAATAACTTTACTTGTTTTTAGTTGTTTATGTAGTTTATATACTAGCTTAAATTTCAATCGACATGACTATCCAAGCCCGAAAAAGTGATATGGAATTGGAAGTCGAAACCGGATCCTATGGAAGCAAAATGATAGATTTCCCCAGCGAAGAGAAGAGTGTGGTATTTAAAGTTTGGTTTAGTACTAAGGGTTCGAAACAAGCTAAGGGAAGTTGTGTTGCGAAATGCAATTTTTATTCAGCGACTTAGCCCGACACACGACATATCAAGACGCAGCACTCGAATAAGCTCGACTTAGACCGAGGCCTTGTCTACGGAGTGCTTCCATTGCAAGCGAAAGTCGACGACGTCGTCAAGATGATGCTTTTTGAAGGAGGAAATGACCCAAGAATCTGGTGCGGTTGTTGAGGAGCAAGAGGCGACCGTCGATCTCCAGGCTCAAGCTCGGGATCCCCTTCCTACTAACCTGGTGGAATGTAGGGCAGCTACATTCACATGGTTGCAATATTACAAAGTTATACCCAACATTTTCCTCGAGACATGTTTATGTTATATCCAACATTTTCCTCGTAGCATGTTGTTTCGATCCTAGATATAAATTAACCACCGATGTTCAAATTTTTTTAGAAAACTACTTTCCTATGTTGGGGATTAAAGATGATCCTGGATGCAATGTTTTGTCTATAGTTGCTAGAGTTAGGGCTTTATTTCAAAAATTACGAGCATTATAGTAGAGACGCCACACCATCTCAACCTACTCCTCCTGCGCCTTGCAGTTCAAGCACTTTATTGCGCCCTAGTATTACCGCTCGAACTAATTAAGGCACTTGACAAAGATATGTTTAGCACAAAGAGATCAAGGACCCAGGGCCGGCCCATGGGCTATGCGAGTAGTGCAATTGCACAGGGCCTCGAAATTTTGAGGGTCTCGTATAGGTATTATAATATACATGTATATATATATGTATATATAAATTGCATACTATAACAGGTTTGTGCGGTAGAGGGACGTTGTTGGTAATAGGAAGGTTGGGAGTTCGAATCCCTACAGCAACAAAGCTGGATGTTTTGAGGGTCTCGTATATGTATATATAAATTGCATAGTATAACAGGTTTGTGCGGTAGAGGGACGTTGTTGGTAATAGGAAGGTTGGGAGTTCGAATCAACAGATATTACAAAGAAACCTTATCATTAGTGCTCAAGATGATTACCTATAGGTGTCGCATTGTAGTTGTTGCAAAAAAAAAAGTTGGAAGATGTTTTAGTTGGATGTTAACAAGGATTTCTTACCTAGACATTTATCCTACGAGGTTTAAACAAGGTAGTTTGTGTTCAAAGGTTGTTAAAGTGAGGATAGAAGAGATGATTTATGAGAAATTGTTGTAAATTTTGATAAGTTGAAAAATTCACTTTCTACAAATGGTATCCCGTTAATTTTCGGCTTTATAATTTGTCTTGTAAATTGTAATACCAAAGCCTCTTCTATAAGTAAGGCCTTTGTAAATCCTGAAAAACAACAATTGAAAAGAATTCGAATCCTATATTTGTTTTTTACCACATTCACAACAATCTCAAAGGATTGAAACTTGATTTTTTCTAATTAATTAAACTCGAAATATTCAAAACCCCAAATAATCTTTGATCGAATGATTTCATGAAAGGGGTAAATCTAAATCTGAATCAACCTAATAAAAAGTATCACTTATATTGATGACCCACCCAAAAAATAATCCTAAATTCAATATATATAGTCCAACCAAATCAACTGTCATCTAGGTCATAAGGTTGCAAAGGGATTCGTACTTCTAACTGAATTTCTTGCGTTTTATATGGGATTAGAGCTAGCTAGGAGAATAGGCTAACAAAATATTATAATTGAATTTGAAGGCACTTGAAGGTAAAGTATCATGGGAGATTTTCATAATAGTTGAAAAGATCATAAGGCTAAAGTCATCACTCTCAGTAACAAAATTTCGGCACTGTTTCAGAGAGGCAAACTCATCAGCTGATTATATAGCTAAGAATGACTTTAATTGTAATCTTGTACCCTCCCTTTGACAGGAAGTTTTCTCCCATCATCCGGTTGGATGATCAAGGATGATCTTTACTTGTAATGACATTCTAATTTTTGCCTACTGTAAAAAAAAAAAGTCAAAGGTTTTGTATTAACCAAATTATACATCGAGGGGACAATAAGGTAGGCATGGTGAGTCGGATTGGATTTGGTCAGTCAGTCAGATTTAGGTTATTTTGATCGGTTTGGATTATTTATGATAGTATTAACAATTTGGGTCGGGTTGGATTTTGATCAGGTTAATCCGAGTTTTGACTATTTTGAGTTTTGGTTATATTGGATTTCGAATATGTTGAAATCTAGTAAATTAAGTTAGTTTGATTCAGGCTTCGAGTTTAGGTTATTTCAGGTTTTGAGTATGGTTTGATTCGTGTGTGTTTTGAGTTCCATTTGTTTAGATTAAGCTCTTTATTCAAGTATGATTTGATTTGATTTTGTTTAGAGTTTCAAGCTACTTGAATTTTGGATCATTTGGACTTGGAAGAGCTGGGTTAAATTTTCGGGATTGGTTTGGCAAACCTAGAGGTGGCAATCGGGCGGGTCAGGTCGGGTTTGGGTTTGATTAGTCGGGTTTCGGGTCATTCGGTTTTCGGGTAATGTCTAATAATTTGGTCAATCGGTTGGGTCGGGTTCGGGTTTCGGTTGTATCGGATTTCGGTTATTCGGGTTTCGGTTGTCTCCGGTTTTCATTATTTCAATATTCAATTTAAAAAATTTACTAGATTGTAGCTTAAAGTTCAGGTTATTTCGGGTTTCGGTTATAACGGGTTCGAGTCTTAATGAGTTTCGGATTAATCGGGTTCGGTTCATTCGGAGTTCGGGTCTAAAATGGACGGGTTGTGTCGGTGTTTAGAATAATCGGTTTCGAGTCGATCGGGTCGGATTTTCGGGTTTGGGTCGGGTTTTGCCAGCTCTAGGCAAACCATACTCGAATCGCAAACCGGTTCGATACTCAAACCATACTAGAACGCTTATCCGAATACTTGCTTATCCGAAATCAAAGATCCGGATACAGCTATCACTTGTCTTGGCGGGTTGAACACCGCGGATAATTTCTGGGCGGCGTCAGAGAGTGTTTCGATTCGATGTATTGGCAGTTAAACGAAACCAGAAACCCCAAACCAAAACTTCTCCAGATATTCCTCCCTCTTTAGAATGACTCTTGTGCCCAGTCGCCAATTCAACCCAGTGTACTTCAAAGAATCTCTACACAGCTCGCTCTTCAAGTTCCACGCCGCTCCCCAATTGCAATTCTTCAGGTACAATTCAAGGTTTCCTTCTTTCAATAAGCGCAATTTCTGCTCAACCCAGAAAAGCATATGCTCCGAATCCATTGATAGGCAAAATCCTCGAAAACGATCCAATTATGTGCCCAGAAACATTGGTGAAGTTCCCAGGTCGCAATCAGATTCTAGTGCTAGTTCGTCCAGTGGTAAATGGTTGGACAAATGGAACAAACCCCGCCAGCAAATTAGCCCTAGTTCGCCCCGGATAGCTGTGAATTATCGAAATCACAGTCGTGGTGCTTTGTCGAATTGGGGTAGCAGAAGTAGTGATGCTGGTGGTGGTGGTGCTAGTACAATGGATAAGATTGTGGAGAAGCTTAAAAGATTTGGGTATATGGATGGTGAGAGTGACAGGGAAGAGAAATTGGAGAGACGGATTGAAAAGGGGTCTGTTGAGGATATATTCTATGTGGAGGATGGGATTTTGCCAAATACTAGAGGTGGGTTTTCGGAGGATTCTCCATTGGGAGTGGAGAGCCCCTTTGGAGGCGATGGGGAAGCTCGGTTCCCGTGGGAGAAACCACCTACTTTGGAGATTGAAGAAAAGTATTCAGTGAGGAGGAGAAGCAGGACTGACATGGCTGAACTCACTATCCCAGAGCCTGAGCTTAGGAGGTTGATAAATTTGTCATTGAAGACTAAGCAGAAGATGAAGATAGGAGGGGGCGGTGTTACACAAGCAGTGGTGGATGCTATTCGGGATAAGTGGAAAGATTCAGAAATTGTGAGACTAAAAGTTGAGGGCTCCTCTGCACTTAATATGAGACGGATACATGAGATATTAGAGGTCAGATTCATGATATGTTACTTTCATACATTTTGAGTCAATTAGTTCTATTATGAGATTTCGCATCTAAACACATGTAGCTTTGCTTGCTACCTCCATCACTTATCATATCTAACTTTCCAATTTCTGAGATTTTATATGTTATGTAATATTTTATTCACAAAGAAAACATCATTAGATATGTAAGCTGGTGCAAGTAATCAATCACATAAGGACATCTTAATGTAGGTTTCAAACTTAAATATTGGTTTGTTAAGCATTCAAAGTTTCTACAATAGATTTGTGTACTAAATAAACTTCACTACAACATGTTACTTCTGCTGCCCGTGCAAATGTTTCTACAATAGACTTGATTATGTTTTTACTTCTGAATTGAGGACATGTTTATGTAATTTTCCGTTAATTATGAATATGTTAGATACATAATGTCCTTTCATATACTCTTAAGCTACTGATGAGATGCTCATGGAAATTTTTGCTCCCTTAATTGCTTGTTCTCTTGTTTATGGGCTTCCTTATCTAAAGGTGCTTCTCTTTTTATTCTGCCATATCTATCATAAAGGTTGAATAGCCTCGACTGATCATGTTCTCTCTTTTGTTCAGAGGAAAACTGGTGGTCTGGTCATTTGGAGGTCTGGAACTTCAGTTTCATTGTATCGTGGAATAAGCTATAAGCATCCTTCTGAACACCTGAAAAAACAAATATTTAAGAAGAGTACTTCTCTCCAAAATGTGCGTTCCACTCATATTGATGTAGGCATTCAGGGCCCATCAGAATTTGGTTCTCACACCACCATTCGTCCTTTAGAGGACAGCTTCCAACAGAGCAATAATGGCAATTTGGATTCTGAATCTTTGAATGAGATAGAATATGAAGATGAAATAGACAAATTGTTGGCTGATTTGGGACCCAGGTATGCAGATTGGCCAGGTGGTGATCCGTTACCAGTGGATGCTGATATGTTGCCAAGTACAGTGCCCGGTTACAAGCCACCTTTTAGACTGCTTCCTTACGGAGTGAAATCTACCATTAGTGTAAAGGAGGCAACAGCGTTGCGAAGGATTGCGAGAACACTCCCTCCACATTTCGCACTTGGTATTTATCTACTATATTTGCAATTCGTACTTAAATGGATTTGTTCATTATCTGATTGTACCAAATTTCAGGCAGAAACAGACAGCTTCAGGGTTTGGCAATGGCCATGGTTAAGTTATGGGAACGAAGCTCAATTGCAAAAGTTGCATTGAAGCGAGGTGTTCAAGTCACAAGTAGTGAAAGAATGGCTGAGGAGATCAAGGTAAAGAGAGTTTATTTGAGATATGAACCTATATCTTTTGTTTTTGTTTTTGTTTTTGTTTTGAATCGGCAAATATATATAATGAGTAACCAAGTTACAAGAAACCAAACACCCAACCAGTCAATCCTTCTGTTTTAGAAACTGATGTCCTGAGTGCTACAGATGATAAGTGGTCTTCATGTTACTACTGTTGATCTCATGATAAAGTTAATAATGTTTCCCTGCAGGAAACATTATTAACTTTATCATGAGATCAACAGAAACATTTGTTGACTGGTTTCTTAAAAAAAAGTCATTAAAGAAGTGCTAGTTCTTTATTATGCTGAGAAGACAGTGTTATAGGTGAAGTATCTGGATTAAAGTGCTGTTTCTTTTCTTTTTCCTTTTGTGTGTTTGTGAGAGAAGGGGGGGGGGGGGGTATATGGACCCGACTATCCCACGGACTTTGAGCTTGTTGGTTCTGCAAAAGTACTGTTCTGTGTACATATAGGAACCTCTCCTGGATAAATTTCCCCGTGTTCATCTCTTGGTCTCAAACTAGTGGCCTCGTGTACTTGCCTACTTTGACAGGTTTTATCTTGAGAACTAGTTGAGCCAGCTAAGGATGGTTGCCTGATCTTATCTAGTAGATGATTAAATCATCTTTGTAAAATGATAGGTAAAGTAAACAGATGACAACAGTTTGCTGGCTTTATCTACATAATTGAACTTACTTCGGTATTTGACAAGCCAATTGATCAGCTTCCAGAACTCCCAATTATTTATGCCTTTTTTTTCTTTTTTTTTTTTGCTCAGTGATGATTCCAATCAGTGAAATATTTGGCAGGATTTCAATATTGAATATCTTTTTGTTTTACAATTAGCAATTCAGTCAGCAATTATGTATCACGACTGTATCAGAAAGGAACGCTGCTAGCAAACTAGCACTGTACAATTTTCTCAAGGTTCCTGCTTCCATATGATTGAACCCATCTTGTCATTTGTTCCACTTTATGGGGTATATAATGTTTCTAAATCATTTAGCATGCTCTAGAATTTATAGAGATACAGATCTGTACTTGTGATTGACATAAGCTTCTACTAAAACACTTATACTTCGTTTTCATGCAGAGATTAACAGGGAGTACACTTCTTTCCAGAAACAAGGACTTTCTAGTGTTCTACAGGGGGAATAACTTTTTGTCACCAGATGTTGCTGAAGCGTTACTTGAAAGAGAGCGGTTGGCAAAGACCCTTCAAGATGAAGAGGAGCAGGCACGTCTAAGGTGTTCAGCTTTGATTAATCCGAGTGTAGAAACAGAACAGCAACCAATAGCTGCTGGTACACTAGAGGAGACTTTGAATGCAGACGCTCGATGGGCAAAGAGGCTTGACGATCGTGATAAAGAAAACGTGCTTGGAGAAGCAGAAATGTTGAGGCATGCAAACCTTGTTAAAAAGCTTGAAAAGAAACTCATTTTGGTAAGCTCTCTAAGACTCGGCGGCATTATATATAATCATTACCCAATGAAGAGGAAGAAAAATGTGGTAGAACAATAAAAGTGGCAATGGACATACCTGTTCTCTTTCTCTCTCTTAATTTTGAGATGTCATCATAAAATTTGAACTCCTTAGTTATCGTAGTCATGCATCTTGTATGTAGCCATGCATCTTTAATTCTTTTGCTTATTGATGTTTAATAGTTCAAGTTCTATTTTATCCCTTTCCTTGTGGATGTTATATATGCTGATACAATCCTCTGTGTAATAGGCTGAAAAAAAGTTAATGAAGGGAGAACATGCGCTGGCAAAAGTAGAAGCATTTTTGAACCCCACAAATAGAGAAGTAGATCCTGATAGTATATCAGATGAGGAGAGATTCATGTTTCGGAAGCTTGGTTTAAAAATGAAAGCTTTCCTACTTCTTGGTAAGTGTTGTTTTAATTTAGTGTATAATCCTTGTTTGGAAGGTAGGTGTCCGATATCAGATTTCTGAATGCACGTTTCAGGTAGACGTGGAGTGTTTGATGGTACCATAGAGAACATGCACTTGCACTGGAAATACCGAGAGCTAGTTAAGATTTTGGTGAAGGCCCCAAGCTTCGAAGAGGTAAAAAAGATTGCGTTTTCACTAGAAGCTGAGAGTGGGGGTGTCCTAGTTTCAGTAGACAAAGTTTCCAAAGGATACGCTATTGTTGTATTCCGAGGGAAAGATTATCAGAGGCCTTCTACACTAAGGCCAAAGAATCTGTTGACAAAGAGGAAAGCTTTGGCACGTTCTATTGAACTTCAAAGGCGTGAGGTATGTTTTCTGCAAACTTCCCTTTTGTCCATTTGATCTCCTTGTGACAGAACTGATAGCCTTTGCCTCTGCTCATCTCCCTCAATCAAAGCATCAACTTGTATTATCCTTTTGTTTGTTCAATTAAACACAATTAGTACATGAATTCCCACTTGGGTTAAGCTTTCTGCCACTTCCATTAACATTTTTATTGCTATTGTGAAGTGAAATTCTTATGTACACTTGCTCTAATGGGTGCTACAATCTTTTTCTTGTAATCTTGTTTATATTGTATTTTCGTTTACAGGCTCTGTTGAGACATCTTGGAACCATGCAACGGAATGCGGCAAAGTTAAGATCTGAAATCGTAAGACCTCTTCAAATCATGTTGATGTTTTCGTCGTGTTCACCCTTCCTTGTGAAACCGAAATTAATTTTATTTTTCGCCTGAATCTTCAGGATCATATATATAGCATGAAGGGAAATGGAGATGCAGAGTTCTATGACACTTTAGAGTCTGCTTATCCTTCTGAAGATGAGGATTCAGAGGTGAATAAGAATGTTCGCTTTCCCTGTCTCGATCTTAAACTTTGGACATGGTCTTTTATCCATCTTTGCTACGCAGGAAGAAGATGATGCGTATCTTACGACCTACGGTAGTGAAAATGATGATGAAGAAGAACCAAGCAGTAACTTTATTCAGACTCTCAACTCTCAGAGAAATGGAGACTTTTACAAAGACTCGGGGCTTAAGACCGAATATGAGGTATGCAGCAGCTGTATCACTATCACCCACTGAATTCCATTTCAAATATGTTAAATAGTTATTTTTCACATTCTCGCCAACCATAGGACGAAAATGAACCGAGTTATGTGGGCAATGATAGCGATACTGAAGGTGAGGATGAGCATCACAGCTCTCTCCATTACCCTTGGGACGACCAGGATCCAGAGGAGGAAGAGGAAGAGGAAGAGGCAGAAAAGAGACCCAGTCTCTAAGAATATCAAAGATGCTCAACGTTTCATGTCAAGCCATCACTTCATACATCAATAGACCGTCGTCGAGGAATTTCTGCTGACGTGTGATGGGAAACTCGAAAGCCTTGAGATCAGAAGAGCATGTTCATCGTAGATACACAGTGGCACAGTCAGCCTGCAGTGGTTCCTTCAAGAGCATAAAATTGAGGATTGTAGCAACCAATCGTATAGATGTCAGAAATAGCTAATACTCTTCTGACCAGATTGCTTGTTCAACCAGCAGAACAGTACATAATTTTTCTGAACCTTAATACAAGAGTTTACAGTGGGGGCTTGGAGGTGAACATGTTCTCTTTCTTTGTACCATTTTTGTCAATCTCTTCAAATTCTTTCCTTGTATGACTAGATCATTGCATTTACGATAATGGCATACATAAATTATGTTTGGTAACTGGGGCTTAATATTCCGATAGCATATATTCAAATATTAGGAATGGCTAAGTTAGCACTACATAAACAAGATCATGCTTATAAATAAATCTCAATCTCAATAAAACACCAGCAGTGAAATGTGGAGAGAGTTCAAATTGCAAACCTTGCTGAATCAATATCAGCAATAAGTTTCAGGTAAAGACAATTTGAGAATTCTGAGTAACAAAAAGGCACAAGAACACACCATAGTGCTTGAATGATCCATGACTTCTAATTAGTTCAACAAATAAATCTCAACCATTACATAATAAAATTCCATGTGACAAATAAACATCCCCTCCTAAATTGAATGTATATGGCTTCCTGAAGGGCCCATCACTTGAGAGGAATGAACCTGGAAGAGTGGGTAGCTCCGATACCAGGTCTACCGTGCTTCACAGGTTTGTATGAGATTGAGAATTCAGCAAGATAGTGTCCAATCATTTCAGGCTTTATCTCAACCTGGTTGAACGTCTTGCCATTGTACACCCCAATGATGCTTCCAATCATCTCCGGAACTATAATCATGTTTCTAAGGTGGGTTCTAACCGGCTCAGGCTTCTCGCCGGCTGGGGCATTAAGTTTCTGATACGTCAACAGCAAGAAAATTCATCATAAATTGCCATTGAATTACATGTGAAGAGGAAAAAACAAACACAATGAGCTATTCACTAAGTAACCAGCATAATCAAGCAATAATTATCACAGTATATACTAAGATTGATCCATCAGCAAATAACACTTTGCCAACTATTAATATTATAACAGCACAGCTGAACTATCAGAGATCCTACACCTACGGTATCAAGTATATACTCCCATGCCAGCTCAAAATCATTCTTGTAACATAACCGTAGATGCAAAGAAAGATAGCCACTAGAATGACACTTTAGTGTACGTATTTGTTTACAAGTAGCCACTTGTAAGTTAACAGCTATGGCTAGTGAACAGCAAAAGGCTAAGCGTGTGTTCGGCAGTAGATTTTGGGGCTGCAGGGGGTTCAAAAAAAAGTTGCTGGTGGAGGTGAATCGGGAGGGTCGCCAGTTGCTGGTGGAGGTTTTATTCCATGGATTTGGAACCCTCCCCCTGCAAGAATCAGGAGGTTTTTTTTTTCCAGCTGCCGGTAGAGGGGTTGAAGACAAGGACAATGGTAATTGGTAAGGGTATTTCTGACTTTAAAAAAAAATCTCCCCTTCCAAAAAAAATCCACCTCCCAAGTCCCAACCCCTCATTGCCAAACACAGCCTAATCCCTTGTTAACATTTAGTGGATTCCTTTGTGCTCTCTTAAGATTGTGTTCCCTTTTCCTTAGGTCTTAAACCAGATCATTTTCCCGATTGTAACTCTATATGAGCACATCTAGCAAAACTAAACATTATTAACTTTTCCTTCACAATTCATCAGTAACTAATAAAATTCCAATCCAAGAACATTTAGCAAAGAATTCGGATATGGATATCCTTATCTCGCAAGAACTAAGGACCCATAGATAAATAAACGGAGTGAACAAGCCAACAAACAGAGTAATCATTAAGGGCTTAATATGCAAGCAGAAGAGAAACAAATTAAAATCCAAATCATACCAAAAGAATATCAGATTCCATTATTCTAAAAGTTCAATGCGAGTGGCCAAAAAAAAAAGGTCAAAAAACGCACCGCATTGCGCAGCTTCTTAATCAAAGCCATTGGCTTTCGCTTCAAACCTCTCGAGAACCTAGTGAATCGTAATCGAACAACTCGTTTAATTCATAAATCAACGTATGCGAAAGCGAAAAATGAAGAGCAATAGACGATTCCGAAATACCTTCTGCGAATTCTGGCTCTGAAGAGCTTGACAAGATCGTCGGTGGACATGTCAAGGAGAGCATCCAAATCGACGCCACGGTAACTGAACTTCTTGAACGTCCTCTTCTTTGGCTGCCCCGCAACCGCTACATCGGCCTCGACTTCCGCCTACAAACATCGGACGGCCGGAGAATGTGTTAGCCAGAAATCGAACTTATACATGGAAAAGAAAACACACACACACAGAGTAAGAAAGGGGAGTAACCATGGTTGGAGGCTTTGAGCTCAGAGGATCGGACTGCGTGAGTGGGAGACGAGAGATACGACGGGGAACTCTAGGGTTTGCGGAGATTTCATTTTTCAGATCTCGCGTTCAATTTATACGGGCTCAGGTGTTACCGGATTCTGGCCTGGGCTACACTGGGCTTTCAAATATGATTTTTTAATATTTTTTTCCAAAAGTTTGGCTGGGCTGGCCCAATGACCCTTTCAGAAGAAATATCACATCCCGACCCAGTTTGTGAGACCCGACCCGCACAGAGCCCAAATGACTGATGACTCGAATCCTGCAAAGTTCTCAAACTTCACTATCCAAAATCTGTTCTTACTGATTATTCCCAACTCGAACCCAAATGACTGATGATTTGAATTAGATGTGTTTTAAGGTGGGTAAGTTTGGCGGTGAGGTAACCCCAAATGGCCCACTGATTATTCCCATTTCCCAACATGGTTATATTATAGTCTCCAACATTTTAGTATCAATTACAATGAGTATGAGCATATTCGTGTCATTCGCTGCTCCTAAGACTGAATTAAGTGCATTTGCGTCTACATTGCTTGTTGATACCATTAACATTTGGGTGATCGTATGCTGGCCCTTGTGTCTGCTATCTGTTGTTTCTTGCTCTTATATTATTTCTCCGAGTTGTAAGCTCTGATCGATCCCTGAGTCGAGAAAGCAATAGGCGAGAAGAGGAAGAAATATAGGATATATATACCCTCAATTTTTAGTATATCAAAATGATCAAAAAGCGAGAGATTATATATATACTCATATACCAAACACCTAGCATCCGTACCTTATATCAGTATAGTATATACGACAAAGAAACTTATTTCTTTGAATTGGTAAATAAAGAGCGGCCATTCCGGGGTTCAAACCGGGGACCTATGACTATTATCCACAAGTCCTTTCCGGTGAGCCATTCTAAAATGGTTACAAAGAAACTTATTTCCTTTGTACAAGATCGACCTGTAACACACGTACGGATGCATATATGCTGACTGCAATGCCATATATCCTTCGACAGGATGTGATTCAGAGGCCTAACAGTCTCCTCTCCTCGACTTTCGACCTGAGTTCATCCTCCGTCGGAAGCTTCCCACCGCCTTTTTTCATCACAAACCACCATGCCGTCAGCTCATCCTGCACACATAGATCGACACAACTATAAGCTGGAATCTTGAGCTGAAGTACAGTCCAGGATAATAGATCAGAGTTTCATACCTCAAGAAAGTCTTGATTAGAGATGAACTGGCTTTCAACGGAGCACCTCATCCCTCCCACAATAACAGATATCGGGTTCTTGGCGTCCTCGACAGACTTCTCTCCATCTATACCACTTATGCAAGCTACATGATAGCCGGTGCCTTCAACGCCTTCTCCCGGCTTCCCTAGCCGCAACCGCAGGTAATACCCGTCAAGATACGAGATTGAAAGCATTGAGAACATCCATCTGAAGTTTACAAATCTTAGGGATCCATCAGGGTAAAAACACACATGAAGCAATATATGTTGATGACATGATCAAATGCCCCTTTCGAAGGGGAACCTTTTTCTATGTGTTTTTCATCAAGAACAATGGCTTAAAACAACCTGTTACACTTGGACTAGGGTCGTGTGCACACTTGGACTAGGGGTAAAACCAATTGGCAATAGAAAGAATAGCCCGCCGACTTATATACTAAACCTCGTTATGGTCTCATTCACATCTCTCAACACTTTCAAACTTGATTCTAAACTAGTGGATTTCGACAAAATGCAGAAATTTTAACTTCAACAGCACGAATAGGAGAAAATTACGAGCATACTCACTTTAAAACGTCGGTACGAGACAGCCGAAGACCCTTAATAGCCTCAAAGATGCCTCTAGGTTTGTTCACCACCTGTCTCCCCACAGAACTGTATGGATGTGGAAGGAACGGCGTGATAGCTTCAGATGCGTTTCTTTCGACTTTCTCAAGAGAGGGCGAACTTCTCCTCAGCAATGCTGAGCTTTCGGTATTTTCCAAGTTCACATGCCTGGTTTGTACTTCATGTGTGTCAGCTGGCAACTCAGCATGAGATGTTTCACCTAAGCAGGACCGACGAAGAACAGCAGCTCCATGTTCGAGCTGACTCTCCTTCACCGGTGCATTAGGACAGGCAACAGCCCAGTGGTTAAGCTGAAAGCATCTGATGCAAAAAGAAGGGGATTCTTCAGCTCCACTGGAGGCAGTTAGTATGTTTAAAAGCTCATCAACCTCGGCATCAGTAACTTGAGGACAATCTCGTAAATCATGGCCAATGACGCCACAGAAGAAGCAAATAGTGGCTGATGAAGTTGCTTTGCCAGCCATATCAGTCTGCAGCATTTGCTTCACGGCATCCAACCTTTTGGCGAAGATAGATGCCACAGCTTCCGAGCTCTTGAATCGATAGGAACGTGGAATCGAGCTGTAATTATGCCCTTTGATTCTTTTCATTCCACAGCTTACTTCAACATCAAGAGGTGAGTCTTGCAACTTCTTGCAAGATGAATCGGTTGGTCCTTTAGATGAATTCCCCTGTGACGCTAAGGAAACAGCCTCATCCCGACGATTATGATACAACCTTGAGAAATCAGCAGATGCCGAATGAGGTTTAGGACAGAAATGAGCCAACCATGAAACACTCAGCTGATTGTATTTCTGAACCGACTCATCTACCTTGTCCGAAACAGTGAACTTCTGGGTTGACCAAACCCTTTTATTAGGCATTGGATCTTGCTCAACTCCAATAGCACATTGGTTTAGGCTCTTGTCTAACACCGCCTTGTTCGATTCAAGAGCCATGCGATCATCTGGACCAGATGTCCTGGTGGTATGATTATTGGTTTCATTGGATTTCTCTACAGCATCAAGTTCCTTGCATTCTTCAGTGGAACTCAACAGTCTTTGATCTCGAGCTTTCGAGTTTCGTTGATACAAGGATTCGAAAAGTGATTGGAATCCCATGTTACCACATCTGTCTTTCTGGACTTCGCTTAATGCCATCAGCTCCTTCTTCTCATTCCCATTGCTGGCATCTGCTGACGACGGAGCCTTGCTTTCAATATTATGCCTAGAAAAGCCCTTCATCAATGTTAATATCCAATTCACAAAAGAGCCATCACTTCCTGTAAAGGATGTGGACACAGGTGTCTCTCTGATCCCAAGTTTAACTCTCTTATGCCCAGCATTTGATTGCTCCTCGAAGTTCAACTCTCGCCTCTTTCTTGCACCATGGAAGCTATCAACACTGCCATAACTTTCCGGATCCTCGTCTTTCATGTCACCATCATACATAACATGCTCCTTACCTTTTCTCTTTGTCGTAAAATATCTTATTGGAGAAGCTTTGCTCACCGGGCAGGCCCCCAGCTGAAACTGCTCTTTCCCAGCTTGCACATTATTCTTAATGCCTAGATCAGAATCTGATGGCGACTGCAACTTATTTCCAGCTGATGTTCCCAGATTTTCTCGAGGAAGAACACATAAGGAAACAGTGTCCGTCATTTTGTTTCCTCCGTCTTCCATAAGGAAATTATTTGATCGAACGAGGTCTTTACACCAGGATGAAGGATTCGGTATCAAAGCATTTGTTACCTTGGATGTTCTCAAATCTTTTACCTCCTGCAGCAAATTCCCATTGACCGGTGACAGCGGATATGTTTGGCTACTGTCTTTATTTATATCAACAGAATCACACATCTTCATCTCAGTGAAGCCTCCAGGCATGAATTCAACTGGTTTGGTGTTGAGGTCAAACCCATCAGACACAGGCTTAGCATTACTTGTTCTTCCATCTTCAAGGCCTAAACAAGAATGACGTTATCATCAGTAACAACTAACAAGGCACAAGGAAGAACGTGTAAAGTGCACATATCAATTTTGTACTAAAAAACATTTTATAGGATCGTAAGAATCAGGATCATACATGAGATCCTAATGATGTTATTGCTATCAAATAAAATGGAAGGCAGTCATTTTACACCTGGAGAACTGCTTCCTGTGGCTTCAATAACTCTGACAGCATTACCCTCGCACGCAGTGTCCTCTTCTCGCAGGGAGATGGGGGCCATGACACTGTCCTGAGCATTACTTTTTTGCGATGAAGTCTTATTCATCTCCAACATCTTCTCACCGAATTCTAGAAACCAGTTGGAAGCGTTAAGGGAGTTCTCCATGGAAAAGCTAACAGCATATAATATACAAGACAGTAACAGAAAAGTCCTTACCAGGATCACACCCAAGATTTGATCTACACATTTGGAAAATTGAAGCATAGTTTTTCGAAGCAGTTAACAACCTAGCAGGCTCATCGGTTACATCCTTTTCTACAGGTGAAATGGTAGGGAGTAGTGCAATTAAGTTTCTTTCTTTTGCAACATTGGCATTGTTTTTCTCTGTCGCGACGCTATAGGGTGGTGAATGAACCATTTCAGGAGGTCCAACTGGAGACTGGAGAATTAAACCCTTAAGTGGAGACCACACTAGTTCAGAGAGGTGATCGCTACCCAGAAATGCCATTTCCGTTTTTCAAGCCGCATTTGCACCTACACCAGATTCTTCATTTAATCCTTCCTGAGCGAAATAATTACAAGTTGAGGGTTTCGTTATTGGAATTCATTCTTATCTGGCTGCATTCTTCAACAGCCAACTGTATCAAAGCCACAGATTGCAGATAGCAAGTAATTGTATAATATGAACTACCACAAAGCAGATGATAGTATCATTTTGTTGTTTAAGTTACATGATATTTATGTTTCGGGTGCAATGCTTTATGTGTCCTGAAACTGATCTTATATCTCCTCCTCAGGTTTTAATGTTGTATCATTCTCTGCCTTCAACTCACTAACTAATCTTGTGAGCGATCCTTTGAAGAAAGGAGTATTTTTTTAATAGAACTTCAAGGAAATTTCCTCTACACCATTCATGGGGACAAATCAAGCTAAATCCTTATACATACATTTGAACTCCCAAAGGGCAACTTCAATAGTTGCTCCCAATATTACACAAGATACAAATATCACACCAAAGAGGTAAAACACGAAAACTCAACCTCTAGTAAGAACTGGAAATACTCATTTTACATTTGGTTTTTTCCTGCCAGAAACAACATATTGATGTATGTGATTGTAGCAAAGATTACTACTGGAAATTTTAAAGGTAGGAGGGAAAAGTCTTTTTAAGTAATTGATGAGTTGATTCTACTTTGATAACTTTTTGGCCAAAAATAAAAAAATCCTTATTGGCTATGTATGAGTTGAATATGTAAAATTCAAAATTGTACAGATGTAAGACTTTAATTCCCCAAAAGGATAAAATCAGTAACTAGAGTTCAAAAATAATATATGCAGTTAAGATACATATCTAATAAGCTGAGATGCGTATATAATATAATACGTTTAAATGCATACTTATTGATTCTCAAAATATTTAACAATTGAATATGTATCTATATCTATATCTATATCGACAAGAAGAGATGCAAGAGTTGCCACGTGTTGTGCTTACTATTTTGACAAAAAATTGTAAATAGACTTATTAGTTTGACAAAAAAAAATGTATACTTCCAATTATTCTAAATAAGTCGTATGATAAAATATTAAAAATTAAATTTTCTTTAAATTAGTCTATTACTCTAGAATTTTTTATTTTTTATTTTAAAAAAAACATCAAACTCAATAACACCAATTCTAGCACATCCAAATATGTTAAGCGCTGAATAAAAGTAAGAACCCAAACCACCAGTTTTGCAAACTGTATCCAGTTACACTTGAAATCAATTATGAAGCACATAAGAAACACAATTAGGGATTGAATTTAGTATTAGTGAACATACCTTGCCATGATGACGATGAATCTCTTTCTTTCTGGAATTAGGGATTGAGATTATGAACAAAAGAAAGAAGGCCTACAGTTTCAGAAGCTTTTTTCCAGCTGAAGAAGAAATCCTATCTGCGAAGAAAAGTAAGAGGAGAGAAAGAGAGAGATTTGGGGAATTTGTGCGTTGAAATGCCGACTACAGAAGGCGCCAAAATGAATGGAATGAAAGATAAACATCAAAGGGGTGTTCCGAACAGAGGTCCCCTCCAACTCCAACTTGCAAGTTCCAACCCACTAGACTTCAAAGGTTACATGGCTGATAGGCTGCCACGTGGCGTACTTCGCTGAATTTTTTTCTTTTTCCCTGAATCAGGTAAGAATTCATTGGTACAACTGAGGTACCTCACTCTTGCCGGTTGGTGTAGAATGATATAATTGATTTAAAATCCTTCAGAGTTCAATTCATTGATCAATTATATATATAGGTTATAATGGGTGGGTCGAAAGTGGAGGGTCCCGTACAGTGAGACTGGATCGAAAATCAAGGAACAACTGACAAGGTAAACCCTTGGTGAATATATCAGCGCACTGATAGGAGGACATATAGAACACGAACATGTCCAAGAACAGCCTTGTCCCGTAAAAAGTGGAGATCGAGCTCAATGTGCTTCGTGCGCTGATGCTGGACTGGGTTGCTAGCCAGATAGACGGCAGAGATGTTGTCAGTGTAGACCAGGGTGGCCTTCTGAAGAGGGCAACGGAGCTCAAGTAGGAGATTGCGCAGCCATGAGCACTCGGAGACAACGTTGGCGACGCCCCTGTACTCAGCCTCGGTGCTAGAGCGAGACACCACAAACTGTCGCTTCGCTGACCACAACACAAGAGTGTCGTTGAGGAAGACACAGTAGCCATACGTGGAGCGACGTGTGTCAGGACAACCACCCCAATCCGCATCAGTGTAAGCGACGAGGTCATGCCAAGAGGAAGGGGTGATCGTGGTGCCCAGCTCGAGGGTACCACTGAGGTACCGGATGATCCGCTTCAAGGCCTGAAAGTGCGGTTCCCTGGGCGCATGCATGAACAGGCAGATCTACTGAACGACGTAACTGATGTATGGCCTAGTAAACGTAAGATACTGCAATGCACCGGCGAGGCTTCGGTACAACGTCGGATCATCAAACAGAGGACCAGAGTGAGCATTGAGCTTGTTGGAAGTATCCACAAGGGTCACAACTGGCTTGTAGTTACCCATCTTGGCCCGAGCAACAATCTCGGCAGCATACTTACTCTGAGAGAGAAACAGCCTAGACACATGACGCTGCACGGCGACGCCCAAGAAGTAAGACAACGGACCCAGATCTGACATGGCGAACTCGGCACCCAACTGGGAAATAATAGACGTCCGAAGAGCATCAGAAGAGGCGGTGAGAATGATGTCGTCGACATATAGTAACAGGATGGCCATGTATGTGCCTCTGCGATAAATAAACAGAGACGTATCTGAGCGGCTGCCAACAAAGCCCAAGCGTAGCAGATGAGAAGCAAAGCGCTGGAACCAAGCCCGCGGAGCCTGTTTCAGACCATACAGAGAGCGCTTCAGGAGACAAACGTGCTTGGGACGATCAGTATCAGTGAACCCCGGCGGCTGAAACATGTAAACTGTCTCATTCAGATGACCATGCAGAAAAGTGTTCTTGACATCCAGCTTATGAATAGCTCAATGTCGCGATAACGCTAAGCTCAACACCACTCGGATAGTGGAAGGCTTGACCACGGGGCTGGATGTCTCATCGCAATCAATACCTGTCTACTGAGAGCGACCGTTAACCACAAGACGAGCTTTGTAGCGTTCCAATGACCCATCAGAGCGGAACTTGTGGCGGAAGAGCCACATACAGCGAATGACGTTCGCCTCAGGAGGGCGAGGAACTAGAACCCATGTATCATTCCTTGTAAGCCCCCTGTATTCGTCGAGCATAGCCGCCTGCCAATTCGGGTCGAGGAGGGCTGTTTTATGAGAGGTGGGGATGGGGTAAAGGGAGATCGGGTGTGAGGCAGGAGGGGTGTGAGGATCGGTGGGGGTGGCAGTAGACGGTGCGGCGGGCGCGACAAAATGATGCGGCCGCGGAAAGGTACCCGCGGTGGGTTGATGTGCCGCGGGCGCAACACGATGACGCGACAACGGCATATGGTATGACGGGGGGTAGTCGGGAGGACGCAGGATAGGGGTTGGCGAGGTGATGGGTGGAGATCATAGAGACGATCTGACGAGGTCTGAATACACCAGAGATGCTACGGGTGTGCGGTCTTGTGGTAGAAGGAGAAGGTGGGGGGGGGGGTGTAGGGGGGGAGGCAAGAGCACCGGTAAAGCTCTAGGGAAGGAGAAAGTGAGGAAATGAAGACTCTGACTCAGGCTGAGACATAGGAGGTGTCGAAGATGGGAGAGGAGGAGAAGAGAAGGGAAAGCGAGACGCATCAAAAGTGACATGACGTGACACAATAAGCAACTCGATTAAACTAAAACAATGAAATAAAGATCGATAGAAGGGTGATTCGAACTAAGGTAGAACGAGATAAAGACCCCAGATCTCCTAAGAGGGTAGGAACCAAATATCAACGACTACAAAGCCCGCCTCTACAACCTTACACGATCAAGCGGACAACTTGGAGGCACAAGGAGGGGACTTGTGATTACCAGGATCACCAAGCTCTCGCGAGGTTGATGAACTCAAAGCAAACCAAGCAGGATCTATAACCAATTTGTAATCGATGAGTAACGCTTCGAATCGATTGACTTGCACTCTTGTGTTTCACACCAAAAGAGATAAATTTCAATAAAATTGTACGTGTACTGAGGTTTCAACAAGGAGGAACGCCTCTTCTTATAACCTAGGAGGCTGATTTTCTAAAGAAATAATAAATAAAAAGAAATTAAAATAAAACCCTAAAATACCTAAAATAGACAGTCTGTCACGACCCGTGGGAGGATCTCGCGAGTCGTGAGACTCATCAGTAGGCTAACTAAATTCTGGGCTCATGCCCACGACTCGTGAAGCCATCCTTCGAGTCGTGAGACATCTTAAAATCCAAATAGACATAGTAAGTCTTCTAGTTAAAATCGACCACTCTAAGAACTAAGGAGAATCAAGCTTGCTCCTTTGGACCTTCTCCCATGGTGGAGCCTTCTTCTTCCTCTTGAGGATGACATCATTCTCACGAGCTCGAATCATAGGTCCATCCCCAAGTGTAGGTGTGTCCGGAGGTGTCTTGGATGGTCCCGCATCAATAAGCTTATGGGTCCGAACATCGAGGCAAAGGTAACCGCGATGATCAAACGGATAGCCTACGAAGACATGTGGGGCGGTGGAGGATTGGTTTGGGAAGCACAAGCACCCGAAGGTACGAAGGTGATCATACCTAGGCAAGGTGCAATAGAGTGTCTGAGTTGGCGAGCGATGGTGTAGGGTAGTAGATGGGAGAATTTTGAGGAGATAACATGTGGTTGATAAGGCGTGAGGCCAATAGGGAAGGGGAATAGATGCGTGAAAGAGGAGAGAGCGCGTCATGTTGGTTATGGTTCTAATGATTCATTCGGCCTTGCCATTCTGCTGGGAAGTATAGGGGCAAAACAACCGATAGGAGATCCCATTTGTGGCGAAGAAAGAGTGAAAGTCTTTGTTGTCAAATTCAAGGCCATTGTCACATTGGAAGCATTTGATGGACGTTTGAAACTGTGTTTTGATGTAGGCATGGAACTTGACAAAGATAGGAAACACTTGGGGCTTGAAATGCAACGGGAAGACCCATAAGAAATGAGTGTAATCATCAAGAAATAAGAGGTAGTACTTGTGACCCTCCTTGCTAGGCACAAGAGATGTCCAAATGTCACTATGAATGATATCAAAAGGAGCAAGGGTGAAGTTCAAAGACCGTTGGAACGGCAGTCTTGCATGTTTTCCTATGACAAGAAGAGCGTAAACTAGAGCATAGGTCTTTATTACAGGTGACAAGACTCTGAGAACGGAGGACATTTAGAACGGCAGCACTAGGATGGCCCAGGCGTGCATGCCACAGGTTGAACGACGATGTCGAGAGGGCGACCGGGCACTACTGACTGGATGCAAGAAGTGGTGTGACAAGGTAGAGCTCCCCGGTGCTGTTACATCTCATGCGAGTAACCCCCGTAGTAAGATCGTTTACAGAGAAGCCAAAGGGATCAAACGCAAGAGAAACGTTATTGTCAGTAGTGAACCGACGGACAGAGATAAGGTTTTTGACAATCTTTGGGGCAATGAGGACATTGTTAAGGTGTAGTGGGTGAGTTGAGGTCTGTAATTTGGCGTGGCCAATCCCCGAAGTGGCAAGACGACCACCATTACCGACGATAATAGAGTGTGCAGGGCCTTTAAAGGAAATAGATGAGAGGTTACCTGAGGAGTTCGTCATGTGGGAGGTGACACCAGTGTCCATGTACCAAGAAGAGTCGAGAGATGTCGGCTGCATAGAGGAGAAGGCGTGATGCCCATCAGGCGGAACATAGCCTTGATCAAACGATGTCAGATAGGCTTGAGAACTGGCATGTCGAGGGGCAGGAGAGCCAAAGTGCATCCAATGAGGGTTGAAGCCAGGCACCGGGGAGCATCGATCGAGGGGCGGCGTTCCAAGGACAAGGGCCACCAGTCCACGTATGCCGCGGCCGCTGCTGCTGGCAAAACTGCTACCTATGCCGCGGCCGCAGCTAATGTCGTAGGAGGAGGACATTTTTTTTCAAAAAAGAAACAAGGAGGGATCTCGGATGTCGGAACTATCAAAGGCGGTGGAGGACGGTGTGTGTGGCGGCTGAGTGCGTACAGGTCGGAGAGGGACAGATCCGGGCTCGGGGTGGCCGGATGTGGGTCGGGTTGTGAAGGTGTGGTCGGATCTGGGCCGATTTGTGATGGTGGTGGCCGGCGAGTTCAGATCTGTGGTGGTTTTAACGAGCGATGGAGGAGAGATGCGAGGGAGGGGAAGCGCAGATCTAGTGCTCAGATCGCCGGGGCCGGAACTGGGCGTGGGTGTACCGGCGGTCCGGCGACGATGTGGGTGGTCGGAGAGCGAAGGAGAGCGGGACTGAAAGCACTGGAAGCATCGAAGGATGGTGGCGAAGACTGGCGACGAAGAGGATGGCGGCGCAGGCTTGCGGCGAAGAGGAAGGTTGGAGGAAGAGGATGACTGGTGAGATCTGACCGGTGGGTGGGGAAAGTCCAATGACAACAATAGGAACGAGGCCGGCGGCGGAAAGAGGAGAGGTGAGGCGGGAGGATCAAATTAGGGTTCCTGAGGAAGAAAAGGTTGTGATACCATGTAGAATGATAGAATTGATGTAAAGTCCCCACTGAGGTTTCATTCATTGATCAATCATATATATATATATATATATATATATATATATATATATATATATATATATATATATGTTACAATAGATAGGGCCTTTTGGCCCACTATACAATATGAAGACTATGTAATCTATCAGTTGCCACCAATGGCGGATACAGCCAAGCCCAAACTGAAAAAAAAATACATCTATATATTGAAAGTATAAATATGTATATGTGTTAGGTTGGTCTAATGGTAAAGGGGTGTTTTATTAACTCATGAGGCCCTATGTTCGACTCTCCTTTAGCGCATTTTGTTTCTCATTTCCTTGTTATTTTGTTTCATGTCCAAGTTTAGTATATTTTTAAATTCGGTTGAGTATTTAATTAATATTTTTTTATAACTTCATTAGATTAAAATTAGAATAGAAAAATTAGGCAAAGTAGTGAATGGAATTAAAATTGTCACAATTTAAGAGTTTTTTTTCTCAATATTTATATAAATTGTTTTATTTCTTATAAAATATCTCCGATAAATTTGTTTATTCTCACGTTAGCTCTTGTGAGTGACAAAGGGAGCATTGATTTGGAACTCTATTGTAATATTTATTTAGCCTTTGAGTATTAGGAAATCCAACCACTAAAATTTTCCATAAAAGGGTCTTAATTCTAGGTGGCATGTTGGTTCTCCAAATCCATTTTATATCATTAGTAGTTTGAGAATTTTCACTATTGTTTAGAAAGCTTGTTGATTTTGTTGAGAATATACCATCAATTTCAAATTTCCAAATCTGTTTATTCTGAGTGTCCCATGTTGGGATTTGGATTTGCATTATTTGGTTTATAATATCATTTGGGAATAGCTTCTGAAGAAGAGGTAAATTCCATTGTTTTTTATTATTTATTAGATGTGCTACTTTCATATTCGGGTCTTCCGAATTTTGGTATTGTTCTAGAGTGGTGTTTTTGATCCAAGGATCCTTCCATACATTTATATGATCACCATTTCATATTATCCAATGTAGGCCTTTATTGATTTCCCCCCTTAATGATAGTAGTCTCCCAAATTGTCAAAATGTATTTTGATTATCTCTTTCATTTATGCTTGAAGAATGCAAGTATTTTTCTTTAATTATTTTAACCCAAATGCTATTTAAGTCTGTGTAGATTTTCTAGAGTAGTTTCATTTGTAATCCTTCATTTAAGAGTTGCGCTTTTCTGATTCCAAGACCTCCTTCATTTTTTGGCTTACATATAGCATCCCAGCTTATTAATGGTGTGTATCTTTTCGTTTGTAGTTTATTCAAGAAGAAATTTTTATTTATTTGGTCCAATTGATAAAGGATCCCTTTTGGTTAGGGCTGGGCAAAATTTGGATTGGACCGGAATCGGAGCGGGACCAGACCGGAAATTACGGTCTTTGGATCGGACCGGGATATTACGATCCGGTCCATGGTCCAAAAAAAAACTAATTTCCGGTTTCCGGTCCAAACCCGGGACCAGACCGGAATGGGATCGGAGTTCCTGTCATATATTAAAAGAAAAAGAAAAAGAAAAAATAGGTGAGGCTTGAGGCGTGTCCTTATTTTTCCCTGTACACGTTTATACTTTCATTTCTTCTTCTTCCTAGTCCTTCATTCCTTGACTAAGTCGGGGAATCGATTTTCTGGAGGACTCCATCACGCCGGAGTTCATCATCATCCAGAAGATCGGGAGATGGGGCTTTGTTCTTTCGACCATGAAGATGAACTCGCAGGGAAGGGAGAAAGCAATTGAAACCCTGAATTGAAGGTTGCAAAGCTTGTTCAATTTGTTGGTGGACAAATTAGCAATGAAGATTGGGAATTCTAAAGAAGGTGAATGTCTGTTGGTGGCAACAATAGGAAGTAGGAAGGGAATTTGATAATAGAGTGGAAATCGAAAAAAGATTACACAGTAGAATTCCGGTCTAGCCGGTCCTAACGGTTCGAGGATCGGAAAACCCGGGACCATATTACCCGGTCCCGGTCCGATTCACGGTCCATGCCCTTGGAGTTTCCGGTCCATGGGTCCTGGACCGGACCGGAATTTTTAATTCTACCATTAACCAGTGGTATTCCCATATATTTTTCAATTGTTTTTGATATAGGTATACGCATCTGAAGAGCAAGAGATCTTGCAGTTGAAGGACTGAGGTTTTTTTAAAACTGAATAGAGCTTTTAGCATAGTTTATAGTTAATCCTAGGGGTGGGCACAAATCCCGCAAATCCCGGGCCCGTCCCGATCCCGGTGGGATTTGGAAAAAAAATAGTGAATTCCGTCTTGGTTCCGTCCCGCAAAAATTATGCGGGACGGGACGCAGGACGACCCGTCCTAATCCCGCAAATTCCCGTCTTGCATATATAATAATAATAGGAATATAGAGAAAATGGTAGTCAATATACCACTTTATTCTCCCCTTTGCAAAAATGTCTCCCCCCCATAAAAAATTAGTTAAATGTCAAAAAGTAACTTTTATTTGCAAAAATAACAAGTCACCCTTACTTATTATAGAGAATCAACCCTTACTTAGTTTAGAGTATTTAAGTTTGTGAGTTTTAACAACTTAAAGATTTTCATGCATCATTGGATCGTATTAGGACCCACCTTCTCGGAAGGGTAGCTCTAACATAAATCACACTATCATATGCATGAGATTTTCTCGTGTATCACCCGAATAAATTGAGCACACTTTCTCGGAAGGGTTTCCCAACTCAACGGCTATTACTTACACGGAAAATCATGTTTGTTTAATTTAAATTTAATTTTAACCCCATTTTCATTTTTAAGGTGAATTTAGAGGTCAGCGATTGTACCCGACATATTCTTGAGATTTAATATCGGGTTACCTACGTAGCCGTTTTTCCGCCGTCAAGTCTTTACGTAGTTCTACCTGGATGAACAACTTGGATTTTTATCGGCGATTGTACCCGACGAGCTTAAGCTTTATGTCGAGCTACCTACGTACCCGTTTGAACGGGATCAAATCACCCGTAGTTCTCTTAATGACAAAATGATTTGATTTTGGGCAAGGTGACTGAATTCGGTACATGTTAAATTTTATACCGAATTTTCTACGTAACTCGTAAAAGAGTATCAAGTCTATACGTAGTTCTTTTACGAAACCAAGTTTATATTTTGTGAAACCTGATTTGAGGTTTTGACTTCCGTTTTTATTGAAGTCGATTTGAGATTTCGACAACGTTTTTTTTTATGAGCCGGTTTGAGATTGACCCGCTAGAATTAATTGGCAAAGAATATTTGACGAGTTTAATTTTATATTTTTGATCAAACTCGAATTCTTAATTTGTGCCAATTATAATTCTTATATTTTAGCGGGTTAATTTTATAATTAAATATATTTCTTTCAAATATGTCGAAGCATATATAGATAATATAGCCGCTTTTCCTTTTGTTATACACATACATTAAATAGCAATTTGAAAGCCCAAAATTTCTAATGTATATGTATATTTATATATAGACATTAATATCAATGTGTCGGCAAACCATTTCGCACCCGAATAGCCATCGATTCGAACTTTGGATTCGGGTTGGACCTTGGCCCAATTTTGGGTTAATGAATCTGATCCATCTTTTTCCCTTCATTTTTTTTTTAATTAGCAATCCTTTTCAATCAATTGATGTAGATTGGAGTGTCCGCATTTGCAGCTTTAAATCCCTAATCAATTTGGGGATCATGTCGGGAAGATTTGAGATCAGAGCAACGAGTCGAAGACGGCGGGACTCAGAGAGCGGAAGGGTGAGCAGCCACTGAAGCCAGAAGATGGAGCCGTGACCAAAAGGACGAGCCAGATCTCCACTGCCTTTAGGCACCGCTTTGAGTTTGAACGGAGAAAGAGCATCGCCGGGGACAAGATTCGCAGCTCAAAGCTAGCGGAATCGGAAATCTAAGGAGATCAAGAGGCGTTCAAATTTAAAAGCATCAAGCAGAATCGAAAGAGCTTTCGGGAAGTGAAGACCCGAGGTGTTTATAGCCCAACCCAAAATTTCGTATGTTTGAGGTTCGAGAATTTGTTTCTTCTTCTTTTCCTTTCTTTTTTGAAGTCCGGGTTTTTGGGCTCTTGTTGTTCTTAATTTCAATCTCCTCTTTGAGAATTTTTAGTCTCCAAATTCGTCCAGAGTTTTGGGATTTGCTCACCCCCTTTTTTTTCTTCCTGTAATGCAATTGACCACCCATTTGAGTTGATTTGGTTGATCGGTTTGTGTTTCACTTCATTTGAAACCGCCATTGCTGGAGGTGGTTATGGGTTTTGCTTCTTTGGTTTAATTTGGATGAAAAACGGCATTCATCAAAAAATTTAATTTGGTGCTGCAGAAACCGATTTGGCGTAATTTTTGCCACGGGTTATGTTGATTACTCCATTTTGAAATTGCCTGTGGAGAATCTAGTTTTAATGAACACCCAGTTTAACAGATGAGATGCCTGTGGAAATTGCCTGAACCGAGGCAGCTTTGGGCTCCTGGGTAATTTTTGGCAGAGTTTCCCCTTAATTTAGGGGTATCTGATGATTCAGAAACCCAAACCGCACGAAGAAGCTCGCAAGGTTCTCGAGGGTCGAGTTTCAAAAAATTGAATTTGATAAAAGATATAATTTCGACAGCATTTCAACCCGGTTTTAGCGATCGGATGATTCCGGAACCCCGGCCGCACGTAGAAGCTCGCAAGGTTCTCGAGGGCGGGGTTCCGAGAATCGAATATGGATTAACCAAAACTACTGCCTTGATTGTTTCTGCTTCTTCTTCTTCTTGCTGATTTTTTGGTTTTTTGTACACTTGTGTGCTGCAGGTGTCTCTCCAAGAACAGGAAAAACCAAGAGGAAGAAGAAAATCCCTGAAGGAACTGCTTGCACGTACTGCGGTTGAAACTCACCACTTTTGTTTTATGTATTTTTTTTCTTAACTGTAATCAAAAGTGGAAGGGAGGTTACTATTTGTAACTGCTATTCAGATTCTCCCTATATGTATTAGGGCTTTGTTTGTTTGTCATGGATTGGGCCTCTCACCAAATTCCCATAAACCCAATTTTGAATTTGAGAAGAAATCAATCACACTTTTTTAAAAATGTATAATAAATGTGATGACATAAAATCACGAATTAAAAAAATAAATTCATGAAATTTTACCCTTCAACAGTTGCCCCTCGAACTTTGTGCGTGTGAGATGTCGAACGCGTTCAAAGTTCGAACAATGTGCTATTTATGCACTATTTATGTTTCAAGAGGACCTTTGCTTAAGGAAGCTTTTGGTTTAACTTATAGTCCAAAGAAAATTGAAACTTGGATTTATTGTTCCGGTAAAAATTGATCACATTTGAAAAGCAATTCTGCTTAGAACTTGCTTATGACCAATGAGATATGATCTGGTATGGGTATGTGAGAGTCGAAAAGATTTTCCTTTCTCAGGATTTTATTTTTGCTTTTTTTGGCTTTTGAGCTCTAAAACCGATTGGATTTTTTTGGCTTTTGGTCGGAGATTTTCGGCTTTAAGCTGAACTTGGACTTGAGAGTTTTCTTGTGAAGGACAAGAATTTGGTTTTAAAGACTTGGTGTCACAGAATTGAACTTTTGTCTTTTGACCGATTTCAGTTGGATTTCTGGTTTTAGACTGAAGTTGGTTTTGACGACTTGGTGTCGTGAACTTAGCTTTTGTAACCTTTGTGGTTGAATCGTTGTGATCGAAATCTCACATGAGGTGATTTTAAATTATTATACCCATACCATTTGAAGCCAAAACATTTGGTGGCTTTTTTCTTTGAGTTTTTTTTTTTTTTTTAGCTTTAGGAGCTTTGAATGACCATACATATATAGATGATGTAGGCCAATTTTTTTTAGGGTTTGAAGAGTTTTGAGAAACTTGGTCCTTTTTGGCTTTGAGACAGAAGAAAACATTGACCATTTAATTAGTCAAGCTTTGAAGCAACTTTTTGGTTTAGGGTTCTTTGGAAGGAAATTTTGATTTATACGACATGAATTGACTACCACATTTGGACATGATAATCAAAGTCGGAAAAATTTAGGCATAGGCCTTTTGTTTATCTCTTTTTGTGAGAATGTCTTTGACTTGATAATCAAAATCATAAAATTTAGGCAAATGCCTTTTTTTTCCCTCTTTATGAGAATGTCTTTGAAAGACAATTTCTTTCTTCTTCTCTCTTTTCTTTTGCCTCATTTTCAATACATGCACGAAATGTGCAAGTCTTTGGACCATATTTGATTTTTCTCCATGTAGTTGAGATAACGCTCATATGACTACAAATACAGAGGATTTGACTTCTTTATCTTCTTTGATTTGAAAAGAAGATGTTTTGTTTGTTTTTGTGGCTGCACCTAGCGCCTTGACTAGCTAGACTGCCTACGTACCCCCTTTATGAGGGATCAAGCCGCTCGTAGTTCTTTGTGAACCCATTTTTCTTATGCTTCCGGGTTGTTTGATTTTCGGACTAATTTCAAGTCCCTTTTTTTTTTTCCATATACATCACTCGAGTTACTTGAGCACACCTTCTAGGAAGGGTTTCCCAAAACCCGACTATCATTTGCATACCGGGATTTCTTTTTTTTTTTTACCGCATCATTCAGATCACTCGGGCCCACCTTCTAGGAAGGGTTTCCTAAATAACTTGACTATCATATGCGAACCCGGAAATCTTTTCTTCTTCTTTTTTTTGTGTGACTGAATTTGACACGTTTTTTTTCGATGCCAAATTTCCTACGTACCCCTTGTTTGGGATCAAGTCTTTACGTAGTTCTAGGCAGAACTATTTGTTTTTTTGCCTTGGAGACTACTTGATCATTTTGACACCCTTACTTGGCTTTAGGTGTCCATGACTTGCTTGAGCTAGTGGACGAGAACTTTTGACTGCCTCTTCCAGAGTTCTTGCTTTTAGTCCTTTTCATTTGGAACTTCTTGCTTTTAGACTCATCAACTTTTCCGAGCCTTTCAAATATCAAAGCTTTAGATTCTCCACTCGTCGAGGCTATACTAAGTCTTTGAAACACTGAAGATTTGGATGCTTCATTTGTTGAGGCTAACTCGGGTCTTTCAAATACGGAAGATTTCGGTGCTTCACATATAGAGGCTAGATCAAGCCTTTTAAACACCGAAGATTTAAGAGTTCCACTTGAAGCTGTCTCGAGCCTTTCAAATGCAGACACTCTTGGCTCTATCACACTTGCAGTTAGAACACCCTCTTCGTATGAGATCTGGAAATTTCTGACGAAAGTCTCATCGACAAGTTTTTGTGGAGCTTTACCCTTGAGAGAGGGTTTTAGCTTTTGCACTTGAACTTTATGCTTTTTGTGCGTTTTTGAAACTTCATTGAAGCTTGATTTCCTTCCCTTCGATCCCTCTTTTGATTTTGAGGAGGGAATTTGATGCTTGGAGCGAAGAATAATCTTTTTAACTCTTGCTTGTTTTTCGCACATGTCGTCGGTCCATGAGATCATACAACATTGAGCAATTTATTTATCTTTCAAAGAGTCATCTTTCACCAACGCTTTAGAAGGCAATGAAACTGTGGGGCTGCCCCCAACTTCAATAGCCCTAGCAGATGTTTTTTCTGTTTGAGAAGACACTTGGAGTGAGGGAGTGCACTCTGCAACGTCTACCATTGAAATGGTGTTTAATGAAGTTGCTTGAGTTGTGGATGTTGCCCCCTCGATTTCAATTTCTCCTTTGTTAATCATCTCCTCTACAATGTCTTTGAAGACATAGCAATCTTTGATTGGATGGCCAACGAGCTGGTGATACGAGCGATATTTTGGATCACTCGCCTTGCGAACCCGTTTTGGCCTCTTTGGCTCCGGGAGTGTTAAAATTTTAGCACTCACCAATTCATCGAATATCCCTTGCACATCATCGTCGTCAAAAGGATATTTCTTTTGCCTTCTTTCATGAAGGGTGAGTCTATTGGCTGGCTCATTGGCTTTCTCGTTTCTTCTTCTTGTAGCTCATTGCCATCATTTTTGTTAGCCTCACTATCTTGAGGCCATTTGGATTCTCATGCTAGCTGCTTTTCAACATTGCATGCTTTAGACACCAACTCATCAAATGAACGAGGCTCGGCACTTCCAACATGTACCGCTAATTTTGGTATTAGGTTGTTGGTGCACATTTGAACACAGGCTTGTTCGCTCAATTTTTCATGGCATTGGAGTCTCATGCTCATCCACCTGGCGATGAAGTCATTGGCGAGCTCATTAGACCTTTGATAGGTGTTTGCAAGATCCATAATAGAAACTCTTGCTTTTGAGCTCACAAACTGAGCTAGGAACTCTCTTTGTAGATCGTCCCATGTTTGAATCGACCCTGGTTGAAGTTGAGTGTACCAAGTGAATGCCGATCCCTTTAAAGATTGAACGAATTGCCTAATTAATAAGGCATCGTTTAACGCGGTTTCACCACAAGCAGAGTAAAAATGAGCAAGGTGCTCGTGAGGTGAACCTTGAAGGCCATCGAACTTTTCAAAGCTCGGTCTTTGGTAGCCTGGGGGAAATGACATCAAATCATAATGTATCGGATAAGGTCTTCTATACCCAAGCACTGCTGGATTTTGTGATGCATAGACTTCTTTTATCCCTTGAGCGATCATCTTCTTGATTTCTTGTTGAGTGATCGATGTGCTACCGCTTGACCCTTCACCATTTGGCCTTGATTGCTCTTGTCTATTTGCTTGAGCTTGAATATTGATTTGAGCGAGGAGTGATGCAATTTGAGCATCTTTTTCATTGAGCTTTCTTTGTAACTCTTGAAGCTGCTCCTCGACACTTGATGTGCTGGTAGTCAATACCTGCATCACATCTGGTCCCTCTTGTGAGATGTTTGCTTGAGATTTAACCATTGAAGCATCTGAACTTGTTAACTTCAACCGGTCTTCATCTCTTGCATCATCTTTGGAGACTTGACATATTTGTTGAACCTCCTTGTCCTTCTTGGATCTCGAAGGCTTAACCTTTGTGGCAATATTGGGTTCTGTCTCCTCCGAATACGAGGTCATATTGACTTGTACAACCTCTTTCGAAAAGCTAGGCAAAGACCCGACGAGGATCACTCTTGGAGAAGCCACTTGAGGAATTTCTTCTGCCCCCTGCGATCTAAGAAGATCTTTTGCAAGGGTTGCACGGGCTTGCTCTAAAGTTGATGAACGAGCTAGCCCAAGCAGAGGTTTTTGCTTACCGCGTTGAGATCCACACTTGCGTCCCCTTCTCTTCCTGGATTTGTTTGCCTTCTTGGCAATGAAGATGGGTTGTGCGGAAGTTGCAATTGCCACCTCATTCGTTTTGATGACTCAAATAATAGGCCTTTGAGCGACTTCATTAGTGGGCTTTATGCCGTTGTAACCACCCTCCTGCATTTTGAGCTTGCTGCAGATGAGTTGGTTGTTGAACTTGTTGTCGTCGAGTCGGGTGATCTTGAGTTTCATGCCCCCATGGCTTGGAAGTGTTTTAGGCTTCATGCCCCCTTCCCTTGAGAGTGTTGCGGGAGACTTCGACACCCACTTAGCGATGGTTTTGTCCCCCGGAGCTTGAAGCGCTCCAAATATGTTGTTGACCGGGATCGTTGTAGACATTGAGTCCCGGATGATGTCAAGGTGAGCTTCAAATGATCGTTTCTTGATCCAACGACCCCCTTTGATGATGAAGGTTGCTGGAAGCTCGTTAAAGTTGACAATCACTTGAGGTGCCATTTGTACCTTTCAAAAAGAGATAACCATGTATTAGTATAAATACAACTAAGAGATGAAAAGGCAAAAAGGGTCCCACAGGGCGTGCCAAAAATATGTTGGACAAAAATGCGCGAATAATCGTACAACACATTTTATTTAATTTTTAATATTTGAGTTCGACCCCTTTTGGTTATCCTCTTGATTCGAAGTCGTACCGATACCAAGATTTATGTGGTTTTGGTGATTTGGGCTGCACCCGAATTTTAACGGGTTGCCTACGTATCTCTTGGAAGAGAATCAAGCCTTACGTAGTTTAGAGTATTTAAGTTTGTGTGTTTTAACATCTTAAAGATTTTCATGCATCATTGGATCGTATTAGGACCCATCTTCTCGGAAGGGTAGCCCTAACATAAATCACACTATCATATGCACGAGATTTTCTCGTGTATCACCCGAATAAATTGAGCACACCTTCTCGGAAGGGTTTCCCAACTCGACGGCTATCACTTACACGGAAAATCATGTTTGTTTAATTTAAATTTAATTTTAACCCCGTTTTCATTTTTAAGGTGAATTTAGAGGTCAGCGACTGTACCCGACATATTCTTGAGATTTAATATCGGGTTACCTACGTAGCCGTTTTTCCGGCGTCAAGTCTTTACGTAGTTCTACCTGGATGAACAACTTGGATTTTTTTTATCGGCGATTGTACCCGACGAGCTTAAGCTTTATGTCGAGCTACCTACGTAACCATTTGAACGGGATCAAATCACCCGTAGTTCTCTTAATGACAAAATGATTTGATTTTGGGCAAGGTGACTGAATTCGGTACATGTTAAATTTTATACCGAATTTCCTACGTAACTCGTAAAAGAATATCAAGTCTATACGTAGTTCTTTTACAAAACCAAGTTTATATTTTGTGAAACCTGATTTGAGGTTTTGACTTCCGTTTTTATTGAAGTCGATTTGAGATTTCGACTCCGTTTTTATTTATGAGCCGGTTTGAGATTGACCCGCTAGAATTAATTGGCAAAGAATATTTGACGAGTTTAATTTTATATTTTTGATCAAACTCGAATTCTTAATTTGTGCCAATTATAATTCTTATATTTTAGCGGGTTAATTTTGTAATTAAATATATTTCTTTCAAATATGTCGAAGCATATATAGATAATATAGCCTCTTTTCCTTTTGTTATACACATACGTTAAATAGAAATTTGAAAGCCCAAATGTTCTAATGTATATGTATATTCATATATGGACATTAATATCAATGTGCCGACAAACCATTTCGCACCCGAATAGCCACCGATTCGAACTTTGGATTCGGGTTGGACCTTGGCCCAAATTTGGGTTAATGAATCTGATCCATCTTTTTCCCTTCATATTTTTTTAATTAGTAATCCTTTTCAATCAATTGATGTAGATTGGAGTGTCTGCATTTGCAGCGTTAAATCCCTAATCAATTTGGGGATCATGTCGGGAAGATTTGAGATCAGAGCAACGAGTCAAAGACGGCGGGACTTAGGGAGCGGAAGGGGGAGCAGCCACTGGAGCCAGAAGATGGAGCCGTGACCAAAAGGACGAGCCAGATCTCCAGTGCCTTTAGGCACCGGTTTGAGTTTGAACGGAGAAAGATGCGAGCATCGCCAGGGACAAGATTCGCAGCTCAAAGCTAGCGGAATCGGAAATCTAAGGAGATCAAGAGGCGTTCAAATTTAAAAGCATCAAGCAGAATCGGAAGAGCTTTCGGGAAGTGAAGACCCGAGGTGTTTATAGCCCAACCCAAAATTTCGTATGTTTGGGGTTCGAGAATTTGTTTCTTCTTCTTTTCCTTTCTTTTTTCAAGTCCGGGTTTTTGGGCTCTTGTTGTTCTTAATTTCAATCTCCTCTTTGAGAATTTTTAGTCTCCAAATTCGTCCAGATTTTTGGGATTTGCTCACCCCCTTTTTTTCCTTCCTGGAATGCAATTGACCACTCATTTGAGTTGATTTGGTTGATCGGTTTGTGTTTCACTTCATTTGAAACCGCCATTGCTGGAGGTGGTCATGGGTTTTGCTTCTTTGGTTTAATTTGGATGAAAAACGGCATTCATCAAAAATTTTAATTTGGTGCTGCAGAAACCGATTTGGCGTAATTTTTGCCACGGGTTATGTTGATTACTCCCTTTTGAAATTGCATGTGGAGAATCTAGTTTTAATGAACACCCAGTTTAACAGATGAGATGCCTGTGGAAATTGCCTGAACCGAGGCAGCTTTGGGCTCCTGGGTAATTTTTGGCAGAGTTTCCCCTTAATTTAGGGGTATCTGATGATTCAGAAACCCAGACCGCACGAAGAAGCTCGCAAGGTTCTCGAGGGTCGAGTTTCAAAGAATCGAATTTGATAAACGGTATAATTTCGACAGTATTTCAACCCGATTTTAGCGATCGGATGATTCCGGAACCCCGGCCACACGAAGAAGCTCGCAAGGTTCTCGAGGGCGGAGTTCCGAGAATCGAATATGGATCAACCAAAACTACTACCTTGATTGTTTCTGCTTCTACTTCTTCTTGCTGATTTTTTGGTTTTTTGTACGCTTGTGTGTTGCAGGTGTCTCTCCAAGAACTGGAAAAACCAAGAGGAAGAAGAAAATCCCTGAAGGAACTGCTTGCACGGTTTATATACGGTGAAATTGTGCAGTTATCCCTCACCCATCCACGTACTGCGGTTGAAACTCACCACTTTTGTTTTATGTATTTTTTTCTTAACTGTAATCAAAAGTGGAAGGGAGGTTACTATTTGTAACTGTTGTTCAGATTCTCCCTATATGTATTAGGGCTTTGTTTGTTTGTCATGGATTGGGCCTCTCACCAAATTCCCATAAACCCAATTTTGAATTTGAGAAGAAATCAATCACACTTTTTTTTAAATGTATAATAAATGTGATGACATAAAATCACGAATTAAAAAAATAAATTCATGAAATTTTACCCTTCAACACATAATGTTGTCATGTGACGACTATCCATTGAGTCATGTGGCATGGCAGACATGATAGACAAATTTATTTTTTGGCAATTTTGCCCATCTATTGCCAACGCGCTGCAACTTTTTCACTTATAAACGGCATGTACGTATTGCATCTCTCTTGTTGGCGTACATGCATGTGTTTCTTACATGACTTTAGAATCTAAGTCATAAGCCCGCCTTTTTGGGTCTCTTGCACTTGAGTCATGGGGCATGAACTCTTATATTTTACTATTTTTTTTAAAAAAAAATTTATCCTAGTTGGTCATCCATAAGAGCATTCATGTTCGTAGTAACAAAAAAAAATGTTTTAGTAACCAGAATCTTGTAAGTCTTAGTTTTTACAAGACATACGATGTGGAGTTTATCATATTTTATAACATTTCAACTCTTATTTTATACTCCATCTGTTAAGAAAAACATATCATTAATTTTAGGACGAAAATCTTGTTAAGAAAAAAATGTCATTTAAGGTATTTTTGTGTCAACTTTTCAAAATTATCCTTGTAAATATTAGATAAAAATTAGTTATGGTTTTCAATAAATAAAAAAGTTTGAGTAATAATTAGGGTATAAGTGTTTTTTTTTGCTTTCTTAAAAAATGTGCAAATATCTAAAATGATATGTTTTAATTAATAGAAAGACTATTTAATCCCCGGATATGGCTGCTCTTTATTTACAAATTCAAGGAAAGACTGTTTAATTTCAATCTGTTTATAATTTTAAGTAAATTTATCGAACCATGCCCTATAATAAGACATAAATGTACTATTTCAAGATGACGATGCAAATCGCCTTCTCACACCAGGTGCGACAAAAAAAATGAATCTCATTAAAAGACTAGATAAACAACTATCCGGTGTACAATACATGGATCACTGCAGACATGAACTCAATTGAAACATCAGTTGATAGAAATATTTAACAAGATAAACAAACAATAATAACAATTCAAGATAGCCACCTTATGGTGGAACAAACAACAACAACAATTCAAGATAGCCACCTTATGGTGGAATATAATACTTGGATGATCGTGAATAAAATATTTAACAACTAGATAAGATATTTGAGACAACAAAAAAAGACTAAAAATGTATTAAGAAGAGGAAGATTAGTGAACCATGTAAAGAAGACAAAACACAAGAAAAAGAAGAAATCTTTGATGGTAACAACCTTTGAGTGGAGTGATCAAACATTCAAACTAAATTTTTTCGACTCAAAAGTTAAGTCCATGAAGTAGATGTTCGGACATGCAATGACATGATTTGTGGTGACGTCTCCGTGCCCATCACTGAAGCAAGAGGTTTACAAGTTACACCATATATGGTGTACGCATTTGTGGGTAGGAACCTTGGTATTCGTCGGATTGAAGTTGAGGACGACAACATCATTGTGATTAAACTCTTTTATTGGAGCTTGGAAACCTCCCTAAGAGATCTAGATAATTTTTGTGCATATTCCGACTCTCCTTCAATCATTTGATTCCACGTCTACATGCACATTCTCGTCCAAAAGGACGCTGTCGGGGTTGATCTAGGAGAATATAATCATTCCTAACCACTTTTTTTTTTTTAAAGTATTGTTCCAAAAAATGAAGAATCACTTTATAAAAAAAGAAGTACTATTCCAAAAAATGAAGAAAATATTTTGTGGAGTGGGGGTTATGAAGTCTATCGTATCGTTTAGAGCATCTATACCATGGAGAAAAACTACTTTATTTGCTTGAACATTTGGTGAGACCCTGCTCATTTACCAAAACAAAACTATTTCGGAGCTCACATCGGTATGAGGCGTTGGAGTAGTCAACCATTTGCATTTGCTCCACTAATCACTTGAGCAAAGTTTGCTTTGATGGTTATTTGCGCTATTGGTTTCGCTTTGAGCGACCGACTAACATCAATGTTTGTCGCTTCGAAGGCAGTCAAAACTTTGACCGTATTCAGATGACGAGCATATAAAAGAAGTTGGCCGCTCTAATAGAGAACCCAAATGTATATGTGAGAACGTACATCCAAGTGACGAAGAAATGACTTTAATACGTCGCCTCAAAGCGTGCTCATTTAATGCCCTATTGAACCAGTCGCTGATTTTATATTTGTCACTTGGATTATTCCTCGTGATGAACTTTACTTCCATCGTCGCTTGTGGATGGACCAAGCACAGCCCATAGAGAGAAAGCTCTAGGGTGACGAAGAGAACCTTTATCCATCGCTGTAAAAGTCAAGAGTTGACTTTCGACACAGCGAGGTCATCGACGATGAGCTCAGATATTGTTCGTCGCTCGAATCCATTCAGGTGACGGCCTAAAATATGTGTTCCTGTCTTGAAAGGAAGTCAACTATTGTACTTTTCTAACACTGATTGGGGTGACGGTGAAAGGTATAAGTTTGTTGCCCGAATAGTTTTAAATTCCGCATTAAATGATGCTACTTACCCCATTAATGTTTTAAGGTTACTATTGTAACCTTAACTAATGCCGAGCACTCAAGTTATCTTCCTCTTCGTCTCTCTCTTTCCCATTATTTTCTTCATTTTTCACATCTTTTATTTCAAATTTTTGTTGTAATTTGCACAAGGTTCGTGGAGATCGATTCAAGAAGATCAATTCATTTTGAGTTGTGGCAAGATATGTTTTGAGTAAATGCTATTGAATATACCAAAAATGCTGCCTCTTTGCAAAAATGGCACTCTTTCTCAAAATTTTGTAAAAGTAACAATGGACCCCAAAATTTTGCAAAAATAGCAGGTTTCTCCAACTGCTCATTCAAGGTAACCATAAAGGCAGGGCAAGCGTAGAGAAAATGAAAACCGGTGACGAAGAAGAAACTGAATCCCCATCCTTCGAGCGTGGTAAGATTTGTGCGCGCGCGCACACACACACACACACACACATAGAGAGAGAGAGAGAGAGAGAGAGAGAGAGAGAGAGAGAGAGAGAGAGAGAGAATCCACGTTTGGAAAAGGAAGAAGAGATCGAGGAAGGGAAGAAAAACCTGAGGATTTTGAAGAAGAAGAAGAATAGCCCACCCACAGCGAATTGGCAAGGGATATACCTTTGTTGGCACAATAATTAACGGTATTGGCACAAAAAATGTCTAGAGCGGCACATATAAAATTGTCTTGTCACAGAATACGTACACCTGACACTGGTTTCTGTCCGAGTCGTATGACTTGGCATAGGATACACCTTTACTGGCATGACAAAAACCATTATTGGCACATAAAACGTTGTTACTGACACATAATAAATTATCATTACCTTCGGAGAAAGCAGTGACGGAACAAAGCTCTCTCTTCCCTTTTGGGTGAGAGAGCCCCGACCCCTGCTTCGGCCACCATAATCCGGCTTCGAACGCTTTAATCTGACTCCGACCTCTCTCTTGTCGCTGTAGTTCCCCCATACTCGTACTTCGGTAAAGTTTGTTGATTGTGAAACCCTAAATCTGTGACCCCTTGTTCGGATTGTAATCGAATGCCAAAATTGTGTTGGGGCTTTGTTTGATTTTGGGTTTATCTCCCTGAAGCAACCTTTGCTCTACCAAATTTTGTGTACAACCTCCTCCTTTGTGAATCCGAGTTCGATGTCTTCACAGGGTTGTCAATCGTCGCCCTTTACCCGCCGGCTTGGCTGGCTTCAAGTGGCTTGTACTTAGGTCGGAGGACTTGGTGGGCCGGTGGCTACCCCTGATCCTCGGTCTCTCTTCGACCGGTGGTGCCTGGTGGTGGCGAATGTAGTCATGTCTTCTCCTCCATTGGCGTTTCCTCTGTCGCTTTGCAGACCTGCGCTGCTATCGCCGATGTACCGGCCCGATCTACTGCCCGATGAACTCCACCCCTCTCCGGTTTTCCGGCCGCTGGAGTGCTCCTCCTTTGCACCTCTTGTTTTTTTTTTTCATTTGTTTTTGACCTACAACCGGCTAAGAGGGTATCCACACAAATTGCAAAAATAGCAATTCCCTCCCCCAGTACAATTTTGTCAATAGCAGTGCTACTTTTGCAACTTTGGTGACTTTTTGGTATATTCTTGCAATTTTGGCATATGTTTTTGTATACATATAATGTTATATTTTGATGAATTTGTGAAATTTTAGATAGTTTGATGATTTTGGATGTTCCTTGTAGAAAGTGGTGATTGGAGAAGACCAAAATGAGGAAGAGTTTGTAGCAAGGTTAGTAATGCTTTTTTTTATTTTTATTTTATACGTATAATGTTAAATAGATGGAAGAAAGTGTGGAATATTGGTTAGATTTGTAGTGATGAATTTGTTGAAGATTTTGAACTTTGTGATTTAGACTTGAAATATTTTTATTGAATTATTTTACAATTACATTTTGTAATGATATTGGGGAGTAATGAAATATTTTTTATTTGAATTTGATATAAATTTGTTGAGATTTAGATTGAGATTTTATAAGAATTTGATTGAAAATTTAAAAAAAATTAAAATTGGGATTGATAATGAGATTGTGATTGAATGGTAAAATAATAGCGTTGAATGCAACTTCTTATTGTTGTTTTTGTTGCCTTTTGTCTTGTTTTACTAATACAAATAGTTAAGTTTGTATTTGACTCAAAATTTGATTTGAGCAATGCGTATGTAAAAAAAAAAAATTTAGTGAGTAGGGATAGGGAGGAGATAAAATTGGATATAGATAATCAATGCTTTAACAAGGAAATAACTACCAAATAGAGCCACTAAAAAATCACTTTGGATCCCATGGAGTTGCTAAAATAACTCCATGTGAAGTTGGTTAAATCCTAACCACTTAATTCTAAATAAATGGTTTAGATTTAAATGCATTTAGCCATTTTTTAATTTATTTTTTAGGGTCGATGCATTCCTATTGGGTAATCCTTCCAACTCCACGGAGTTCAACTCCACGGGATCCTGACCGCTAAAAAATGAGCCCCCTTCCAATCGAAGAATGCGCCGCACGCGCTTGGAGAAAAACTCTTCTGTGTTCATCGGTGCTGAAGAAAACCCTAAGTAGAGCCACTAAAAAATGAGCCCCCTTTCAGTCGAAGAACGCACAGCACGCGCTTGGAGAAAAACTCCTCTGTGTTCATCGATGCTGAAGAAAACCCTAAGAGAGATTGAGGTTTATGAATCCCTAATCTATGGCCTATTCCTCTGTGATCTCAAAATCCATCATCTTTTCTCTTGGGGAAGCAATGATGTCCCTAGTTCCCTCCCTAATTTCGCAACCGGGAGCCGATTTAGCCCCTGTGATGGCAATTTGCAGTTAGATCGTTGTACGATTCTAGTGAGAAGGGTTTCGTGTGGGATTAGCTCTAATCCTCTTATTTTAAGTCTGAGCACCATGATTTGCTTGTGGAAGATCCGAGGTGCGATTGTTGAACAAAAATGCGCGAATAATTGTAAAACAAAATTTATTTAATTTTTAGAATTTAAGTTCGAACCCTTTTGGTTATCCTCTTGATTCGAAGTCGTATCGACACCAAGACTTAAGTGGTTTTGGTGATTTGGGCTGCACCCGAATTTTTTAACGGGTTGCCTACGTGTCTCTTGGGAGAGAATCAAGCCTTACGTAGTTCAGAGTGTTTGAGATGATTTAATTTTTGGGTTTGGTGATTGAACCCGACGAGCTTGAGCTTTATGTCGGGTGTCCTACGTACCCGTTTGGAACGGGATCAAATCACCCGTAGTTCTTTTAAGAACAAATAATTTAATTTGGTTGGACTTTGACCTCGTATTCATTTAAAAGTGAATTTAGAGGTTGACGAATGTGCTCGATATATTTTTAGGATTTAATATCGGGTTACCTACGTAGCCGATAAAATGCGTCAAGTCTTTACGTAGTTCTTTTTAAGAACCGTTTGAATTTGGGGGAAATTTGATTTATGGTTTTGACTCCGTTTTGTTTAGAAGTCAATTTTGAGATCGACCCAACTAGAATAAACCGGCAATGAAATCTTACGAGTTTAACTTTATGATTTTATTAAACCCAATTCTTAATTTGTGCCGATTATAATTCTTATATTTGAGTGGGTAAGTTTTGTGATTAATCCAAATATCTGTTTCTATCAAATGGAAATTATTCCGTAGTTCAACAACACAACCCATTTTTTTATAAGCTGTATTTTTTTTCTTTCTTTCTTCAACCTTCAGACGGGCTTCCTCTTCTATCCTATCGACGGAAGAACAAAACCACCAAACAAAGTGGCCCTCCGACTGCGACGCCGCTCCGACACCCCGCTTGGATCCCTGACTTTGGGCATTCGAAATGGGCGAAGGCGAAGCGAGGGCGGACTGAAGACGAGGGCGACGGACACGACAACCCGTGGCTGCGTCGCCACGGGTCAGGTGCGTTCCCTTTTTTTTTAATCAATCTCACCCCAAATATGATGTTTAGTTGGGAGTTTTAGATGATTGACGCCCTGAATTTGTGATTTCCGCTCGCATCTACACGTTTATTTGCCCTCCTGATTTTGATTTTGATTTCTAGGGTTGCGATTTGGGAAATTAGGGCTTTTCGGTTTGGGTAGAAGGATTTCCTCTTTTTCCTTTCCCTTAATTTGTCTTTGATTTAATCCAACTTGTTGATTTGTAATTTTGGATTTTCGTTTGGAAGGCTATGACGGAGAAGACCAGCGGGAGAGTAAACGCTCGGGAGCTCCAAAGCCATAAGAATTCCGACTTCAAAGATTGTCGGGTTAGCACTCTTGAATCTTTGAACATTCAATCCCAATTGTTAATTTTATTTAGGGCCTTGATAATTTATTAATTTGTGCTCAAATTTCAGTATCCCTGTCGCCCTTTCAAAGGAATGGTCACTCCTAAAGGTCGCTGCAAATACAGACCCTTCATCCAGGTAGGTTCGGTTTTTCTTTGTTGCTTCTGCTGATCCTTAAGTTTGTGCGCTTGAATTATGCAATTTGGGATGATTAGACTGTTTGGTTAGGATCATTGAGGCCTTTAGTTTTGCGTTTTGCGACACTTTTTAGCGGGTATCTTTGTGTTTTGCCACTCTGATTCCTAGCTTGATCAGGAGTTTAATTTGGTGCCTTTGCTTGTGCGGCTATCTTGGGTTGATTGACGAAATTTCTGCAGATTTTGGCTCCGTCTCAGGTAAACTATGACTTGAGGATTTGTTTTGATTCCAACTTCATTATTCTGGCTATAGTGAATGCTGTTTCTTTTGCCTTGTTTGGACTGAATTTGTTTCCCTTTAGTTTTGTTTGCAATTGAACTGATTCGATTTAGAGAATCTGCCCAGTTGCATTGAGTTTGCTTCCTTGTGTTGTTTGAAACTTGTTGCAATGAATTTTCTTGCCGTTGACTGTTGCAATTTGTATGCCTTTGTATGATTGAATGATTTGGCTAGTTTAGGAGAAAAAAAATCCAGCAGCATTTCGACTTTGTTTTGGGCGGTTTGATGATTCCGAAACCCAGGCCGCAAGCGAAAGCGAGTGACTTTGCAAGGGCGGGGTTTCGTGAATCGATTTTGATTTGATGAGTTTGCCTTGTGTGCAATTGAACTGACTCGATTTGCTGCGTTGAATTTGTCTCCTTTTGTTTGCTTGAGACTTGTTTTGTGTGAACTTGTTGGCATGTTTAGAAGAATTGGGCAGCACTTTGCCCTCTTTTAGGGTTGTTTTCTGATCCCGAAACCCAGGCCGCAAGCGAAAGCCAATGACTTTGCAAGGGCGGGGTTTCGTGGATCGATTTCGGCAGCATCTCGACTTTGTTTGAGGCAATTTGCTGACTCCGGAACCCAGGCCGCAAGCGAAAGCCAGTGACTTTTCAAGGGCGGGGTTCCGAGAGTCGATAGGAACCAATGTAGAGGGCTACCTTGTTGCTTTCTCCTCTGCTTTGTTTGTGTGTGTCTGCTTTTTTTGTTTTCTCTGCAGCTTTTCTTTCTTTGTGTGCTTTTTTGCAGCCGTGTGTCCTTTCCTGCCTCCAGGAGCTAGGCTTTTATAAAGGTTTATAGGAAGAAACCTTAGCCACACTTTCCCCTTCCCATGTACACAATATCACCTCTCTTTCCTTTTCTTTTTTGTCTGAGAGTACATACAGTATACTAGGGGCTAAGTTGGAGATTCCTTTTTTCCTTTTTCATGTGTACAATTAAGACACTCTTACCTTATTTTTTCTTCAGCATACACGTACAGCTTGATTTCTTTTTAGCCTTTTCCATTGCTGATTTTCTTTCTTTCTTTCTTTTTTATTTATTTAGACATGGATAGATCCTTTTTTATTGATCTATTCATTATCCCTTTAACTTATTTCTCTTAGCCAGCCACGTTCTCATATTTGTGTGAGATTGATGAGGTTGGGCTGTCTTTTGTAAGTTGTCTTGGGTTGTCCATTTAATTTAAAAGCCCATGTGGATATTTTGTTATCACCCACTAATTCGACCTTGTTTTGCTTTGCAGATTTAAACAGATAGCTGAGCTAGCATGGGGTTTTGAAAGTCTCGCCACCCAAGTGACGAGAATTGTGCTCCCGACGGCTTAACCTTTCCTTTTTTTTTAATCGCGTGCCCAACTATTGTATTAAATTTGCATACCTTAGTTTACGAGCTTTGTAACACACTAAAATGATGTGTTTGATCTGCAACACATTTTATGCACCCTTTACTTTCTTGCAATTATGGTTAATTGTTTGGTATTTGTGTTTAATATATAAAGCACCACATAAAAGCCTTCACAAAAATAAATTCATGAGCTTATAAGGTAACTTTTAATTAAACACGAAATTTTACCCCCAAACAACGATGATAACTTTTTTGAAGTCCAATCGGCCTCCTCCATGGCCTCGCTTCTCATGTACGGAGTGCGAATTGGGGGTAATCTGGGCGCATGCGATTGATGGTCGTACTATGTCGATGATGAAATTGAAAGGGGGCTTTGCAACAAGGATGGTTTATCTGACTGCAATCGTGTGTGGAGTTGGGTTAGTGAGCTTTCTGATCTCTCATTTCCTTTCTTCCCACATAATTTCTACTATAAATACTACCGTTTGGTTGTGCTTTTGCTGCACATCTCAATCCTCTTCCTCTATAATTTCAAGTGCTCTAGAAAATATGTTCTAACTAAGTTCTTTTTTGTGTTTCTGGTAATGGCTCCAACACTGGCCGACAAGGGCAAAAGCCCTCTGGTTGTAGAAGATCCTGCTCCAAAAAAGTCCCAAACCTTCAAGGCCAAAGGCAAGCCGAAGGGCTCTAATCTTGATGAGGAGACTTTCATCTCCAATGATGGGGGTGACGGGCAAGTTTTGAAGGCAAAGAAGAAATTCAAGAGGGCATCCATGAACAAAGAGAAACTCTTGGCTTTGCAAGGCAAAGTGCAAGAGAACATCACAATGCTCCATCAATCGTCTATCTTTGCTACCATCATTGGTGAATCTATGGAGGCGAAGGATGTCAGGAAACGTATGAGGTATGTATGGAAGTCCCTATCTTGTGGGAATAGGATTAGTGATATAAATAGCGATCAATATGATTTTCTTTTCACAAAGCAATCAAGGAAATGTTTCTGTACAACCAGTTTTCTAAAGGGAACAAAAATACCAACAACATAAAAAGATTTCAAGACTAAGATATGCTTTACAGAAACTAGGGAGAATAAACGTTTAAGAATTTTCATAAATGTGAATATTAATTCTCTATCAGAAGCACCACACCCTCGGCTTCTGATAGATCGGGTAGTTAAAAAATGAAAGCTTGCTTCTGGAACATTAGAGGCCTAGGAAGGGGAACTATATGGACAGATTTCAAAGCAATGCATACAAATGAGCATATCACTTTGATGGCAATTGCAGAAACCAGAACGAACAAAACTCCCCAAGAGAAAATTTGGAAATCTATTGGGTTTAATAATGCCATTTGGTCTGCAGGGGAAGATAGAACGAGAGGAATTTGATTATTATTGAATGAGAACGCTCTTATAAATGAATCAATCGAAGTTGACGTGATACTACCAAGAGTGACACGTGTAAAATATGTGTGCCTTGATAAGAACTTTACAGGAATGTTGTTCTTTGTTTATGCCCCCCTCATGAATTTGACAAAGACACCTTTTGGACAGAACTCTCGAATATGATCACCAGTGAACCCTTGCCGTGTTTAGTTATTGGTGATGTGAATGAAATTAGCAACAACAATGAAAAGGTCGGTGGAGTGTCAAATAACCTAGCTAGGTACACCAGATTAAACCACTTTAAAGATCAATGTGCACTACTTGAGATTCCGTCTGCGGGAAATCAGTTCACTTGGAGGAAAATACCGGAAGCGGATGACAATATTTGGGAGAAATTAGATCGAGTCCTAGTTTAGCACGAGTTCCTTATTTCTTTTTCCCGATCTGGCAGCTTTTAAAGGGGCTTTTTTGGGATCAGATCATTGTCCCATTTCTATCTGCCTAGATTTTGGGCGAGAATTTACTCCACCACCGTTTAAATTTGAAAATATGTGGTTACATAGAAAGGATTTTAGGAATATAGTAAAACAAGCATGGAGAGTAAGATGCTCTAGGTCAGCAATGTATAAAACAAATTTTTTGAAAAGCCAAGCCGAAAATTGGAATAAGAAATCATTTGGGAATGTTTTTCGTCAAATACAATTAGTAGAAAAAGAGCTGATCAATATTCAATCTAAGAATACTCCGAGAACGGGTAAGGAAATCCTAGTGGAAAAACAATTGATTAGGAAAAAGGAACAACTTCTGAAATTTCAAAAAGAATATTGGGGTCAGAGAGCGAAATCTAAACACATTAAGTTGACAGATTCTAACACGAATTACTTCCATAGAATAGCTTCTGGAAGACGAAATAGGAAAATAATACGAAGTATCACAACAATTTCGGGGACACAGATTGTAGGTGAAGAAAATATTAAGGAAGAAATTAAAAATGATTTTCCAAAGAACAAATAAACAAGGTATTGCTCAATAAGTATATTGATTTAATACCACACACTATCACAGAGGATGAAAGGAGCTTTAGTTAACAACCGACTAATAGTGAGATTAAAAGTGCGGTCTGATCGTTAGGAAGGAATAAATCTCTGAGCCTTGATGGTATGACAGCAGAATTCTACAAATCTTACTGGGATATAGTTGGTAGTGATGTCATTAAAGCAGTTAAAGCGTTTTTTTTCACTCTAGTCAACTACTCAGGCAGACCAACCACACGTTCATAACGCTATTACCGAAATGCGACAACCCGTCTAAAACCGCAGACTACAGACCCATTAGTTTGTGTTCTACACTATATAAAATAATCTCAATAATTCTTACTGAGAGGCTTAAGAAGGTGATTGGAAGACTTATCCACCCGTTTCAATGAGCTTTTGTGTCTGACAGAGCCATTCAAGACAATATTCTAATAACACATGAAGTTTTTCATTCTTTTAAAACACAGAAAAGGACAGAGGGTTGGCTAGCGATTAAACTTGATATGGAGAAAGCCTATGATAGAGTTGACTGGACCTTTACAGAGGCAATCCTGAGAAAATTTGGGTTCAGTGACCAAGTTATCAGGTTAATTATGGAATGTGTTACAACAATGCCTGTCTCAGTACTAGTTAACAATGGACCTATGACAAGGTGACCCCATGTCTCCTTTTCTTTTCATTCTTGGTGCAGAATCCTCGCTAGGAAACTAATCTCTGAATCCAATCTCAACCAATCTGGTATTGGATTCCGATTTGGCCACTTGGAACCGAGAATTCCGTTTCTACCTTTTGCTAATGACATTATCATCTTTGCTAAAGGCAACATGACCACATGTGATAAAGTTAGTGAAATCATTGATGACTATTGTAATTTGTCAGGTCAAAAAGTGAATTATAACAAATCTGCTTTCCAGGCATCCCCGGGGATACCTGCTTCGTGAATAGCTACTATTGAAGGATGCTTAAAAATATCAAAACAAGTTAAACTGGACAAGTATCTTGGTTGTCCAATTGTCAATGACAGAGTGAATAGAAGTACGTTTGAAGAAATAATCGGAGAAGCGACCCATCAATTGTCAAAATGGAAGGCCGACTCTCTTTCACAACATGGTAGATATGTGCTAATAAACTCAAATTTAGCCTCCAAGCCACTTTTTTCAATGCAGAGTTTTATGTTACCAGTGACAATTCATTCAGCTTTAGATAAAGTTAATAGAACATTTTTTTGGAATAAGGATCTTCAGTACAAACCGCTTATAGGATGGGACAGAGTGTGTAGACCTAAAGCTAAAGGATGAATGGGATTACGAAAGACAAAAGAAATCAATGAGGCACTATAGATGAAGCTTATTTGGAAAATTATTGCGGAACCAGATAATAGTTGGGTCAGAATTATTAACCATAAGTATTTAAAATCAATGGTCATTCTTAACTATGGAAAGAAAGGAAATGCTTCGTGGCAATGGACACAACTTCGGAAAATCATTGAGCCATTTAAGAAAGGGTTAGCATGGTCGGTAGGTGATGGGAAAACGATTAAGTTTTGGAAAGACAAGTGGGCTCCTATAAAGAATATCAATACGGTTTGCCTCGATCTGGCAAGCATTAACCGAGATGAAACAATTGATCAATATATTAGCAATGGAGCATGGAACTTGGAAAAACTCAAGTCAAGAGTGGCAAACGACGTGGCACAACATATTGTTGAAATCCCTCTCCCAGTAAACCAGATTCGGGACATAATGTATTGGTGGCCGGACAAAAAAGGGTGGTTTTAGACGTCGAGTGCATACAAACTAAATACAAAAACAACAAAGTTAACTGATGGCACTAATGCATGGATCTGGAAACTAAATGTCCCGCCTAAGATAAAGAATTTTATGTGGAAAGTCTGTCATAATGGACTACCAACGACTACTCGACTGTCTAGGAGAGGAATTGCGATTTCGTCGTACTGTGATGTTTGCGATCACCACGAAGAGGATACTGCTCACCTTCTTTTCGAATACAAATACTCGCTTTGTTGCTCAAGTCTGACTAGGACAGTAAAATCAAAAATCTCTAACCATATTAAAGTGTCAAGGAACATTGAGTCATTAATGGCTTCCACTGCCGGATTGGTTGATGCCCAACAAAGAAAGAAACTAGCATTTCATTGGTGGACTATGTAGATGGTTCGTAACAAACTAATTTTCCAACAACAAAAACTGTCAAATACGGAGGGATTCCTAAAGCTTGTCAAATCATTTTTAGATGAATGGAAAAAGGCTAATAGGCACAATGAAATGGATAACAATGAAATTAGATACCAAGTTAGTAATACTCGAAAGAGCACAAGTACAAAGAAAAAAGGAAAATGGAATAGGCCGCCACCGGGGAAATGAAAACTAAACTTTGACGGTTCCGCTTCTGGGCAAAGGCAAAGTTCGGTATGGTACATCATTCGTGCCAACATGGGAGACGCCACAGCTGTAGGAGGTAAACTGATCGGGTATCAATCCCCGTTAATGTTAGAAGCTTTGGCTTTGAGGGAGGGAGTCCTGAGAGCCCTTGAAACGAGAGTCTCCAACTTAATTATTGAAGGCAATTCACTAATAATCATAAATCACTTACGATCTAAAACAAAATGTTCATTGGAAATTGAGCTAATTATGTCCGATATTAGCACTCTCATTGCTGGGTTTTACGAAGTGTCGTTTTCTCACGTCCTTCGTGACGGCAATTCCATGGTAGATAAGATTGCACATATTGCTCATATGCGCCCCACCCATTCATTTCTCAATGATCCAGGTCTTATCGACCTCATCCGATCGGATTGTTTTGGGCTTCCGAATTTTTACTCAAATAAAAAAAATAAAAAATGGGTATAGCCCTGTGAAAGCGATGGATCCACTCCACCTTCGATTGAATGCTCGCAAACCTTCCTCTAACCTCATGGCGTTAAACTCCCATCTCAAGTACACATCACAGGGCTGCGAAATCATGTCTACTTCAACAGGTTGGCTAGATTCATTCCGTTTTTTCTTCTGATTGTTTCCTTTCAACTTCGTTCAATTTGGATTTTGGAAGCCATCCCCTCAATCAATTTGCGGAATCTGTCCTCCAAATTTAGCCACAATTGGAACTTCTAATCAGGCCTCTTCTTTCACATCTGTCAGTGTCTCTTTGGATCTTCAGCCGGGACGGACAAAGATGACATGTTGCCGTTCAATTGTGGGGTAATGCGACTTCTTCTTTGGATTCCCGTCTGTGTATTTCAATTTTCGTTTATTCATTCAAGCTTATCGAATCACATGTTTTAATCCACGCGAAGACAAATTCATATATATGCGTCTGCAATTTGCAACATCAGTTGAATATTTTTTTTTGATGATTATCGAAGCAGTGATGTGTATAAACTCCTTTGTAGCCTTCTATCTATGCAGTCCCACTTTATTTGTTTATGTTTTTATTTGTTTATTGTTTCCGCTGACTTTTTAATCCATTGTGATTGTTCAGTTCATTGCTAAGGCATTGCAAGTAGTGGTAATCAAATCATAATTTATTGGCTGTCGGTATCATAATAACAGTTGTGTTTTTGTTAATCATTAGGCAAAATGGCTCTTGACCAAGTCTCTTTTGGTGTTGACTTTCTATTTATTGGAGGCTAAGTTCTTAAAACAATTAAATCAACCCTGCAGTTTTAGACTGTCTTTTATGTAAACTCTCTAAACTGAAAAAAGAGGTGTTGGGAGTCATTAGATGCAAATTCGTTCTTTGGTGATATTGGAACAATGAGTCCAAGAAGTTGGGTTTGTATCTTTATTGTTGTCTCGCAGATCTTGCTCACAAGAGCACAGACAAACTCACAAGATAGTAAGCTTTTTTTCAATTCAATAGCTGTGTTTTATTTTTTTTGTCATGATCATGTGCTCTGTTATATTTGGTCCTTCATCTGAAAGTTTTATCACCATGCTATTTTGTTGATGATCAAATGTATCACCTCAGTGATGCCATTTTACTGTTGATGTACATTTATGTTCATCTACACTTCCTCCGGAACGAAAATATCAGCAGCATATTTATAGTAATTTAAAGGCTATAATCCTCCATTTTAATGAACTTGTTATGCTGAATTCTTTTTTTTTTGAAAACCGAATTCTTCTTTTGATCTATCCTAAATTGTTCTGTTAGTTGTGATTTAACCGTTCAAACTTTTATACTTTTGCTTGTCAGTGAAGATACGTTGAATTGTTGTCCCTTTATATCTTTGAAATTGCTTTCAGTTATTCTGAATATATTACTAAATGGCTGTTTCTTTTACTCTATTTATTTATTACTCTTAGGACGGAGCACCGGAATTAAGAAGTAGGTTAAGTGTAATGATGAGATATAAAAAGTAGGTTAAGTATAATGATTACACTTTGGTATTTGAGTATTTGTTTCTTTTTTTAAAAAAATTGTGAGGAGGAGAGCACGAGTGATGTAAAAATTAGATTAATGATTATATGTAAAAGTAGGTTAAGTGCAATGATTAAATCTAAAAAGACATGTATTTTTGACAAAATTACATGGCCTAAAAAGACATGTATTTTGAGATGGAGGGAATATCATTTTTTTTATTAAATGCTTTTTCTTTTTAATTGGGATTTTTATGTCTTATTTATGGTCTAATGATCCTATTGTATGAGACAATTGATAAATTGGAATGGGCCTAAGTTAACTAATCTAAAGTAGGTTTTATCAAAACAACAACAACAACAACAACAGGTCGAGTTAATCCCACTAGTAGGGTCTGGGGGTCGCATTGTACACGCTCTTTTCTTTGACCAGGTCAAGAGAGTTTCCGAATGACCCGAGCATATGAGAACGCCCAAAAATAATATAAATACAGATAAATAAATAGAACATGATGAAATAAAATCAAATGAAATAAAAAGCAAGCAAACCATATAGAGGTCTTTTATAGATGATTTTACCTATGTATGATTTTATATATAAGAGGTTTATTATAGATGGTTTTATCGGAAACACTCCCTCGGCTTGTTCGGGGAAAACGTGCGTATATCCTGACCCTAGACCCCGCTTAAACGTGGGATTAACTGGGTTGTTGTTGTTGTTGTTATCTATAATAGGTTCTAGATAGGATAAGTTTTATATTTATATCTAGGTTTATCTATAGGAGGTTCTCTATGTAGAGATTTCTTATTATAAATAGAGGGTGTAGGGTTGGAATTATTTGGTGCATGTGTGTCCATCAAATATCGTATCATAGTAATAAGAAACTCTAGCTATAGAGAGGTTTGTATCTGGAGGTGCTTTGTGCTCTTTTTCCCCTGTTTTTCCCGGAACACAAATCTTTTGTGTCCCATTGTTCACTCTTTCTTTTTTTTCTTCAACTATATTTACTCTGGGAAATTCACAACAATTAGTATTAGAGCGAGACGATGACATCTAGTGCGAAATTCGAGGTTCCACTTTTCGCTCACAATGGAAATTTCAGTCTTTGGCAACAACAGTAAAGGATCTGCCGCCACAGTAGAGAATGTTAAATACGTTGAAGGAGACAAAGCTCAAGGTGGTGAAAGAGGATGACTGGGAGGAGATATATCTTGTGATTGGCATGGAGTCGTTGAAGAAGATTCGGGTTCAATTAGATGAGGGGTATATGTTAAAGTTTGTCAAGGTGGAAGATGGTAGAGGCTACCGGACTTGTGAGGCATTCCACCGGGAGGAAGTTCAAGTGACGCTACTTGGACTTATCGACATGACTTGATGAGATTCAACCGAGGAGCCGCACGGAGCGGAGTGCAGGAGGACCGGAGGAAGTTTTTGTTCGTTGGTATTGATAGATTATTTGTTACAATTAATCATCCTAGTAGACACATAAATTGGAGTGGGACCAAGTCAATTTACCCCTAACAGGTTTTTATCTATATATGGTTTATACATAGGAGGTTTATTATAGATGATTTTATCTATAATATTAATAGGTTCTAGATTGGGTGTATGTGTATCAATCAAACCATCAAAGTAATAAAAAACCCTAGTTGTATTCAACTCCATTCACTACACTCAAGAAACAAGCCTTGATTCAGAGAGAATTTCGTTCAACATTAGGCCACCTTCCTCCTTTGGTTTTATTACCTACCAGTGACTAGGCCACAACACTCCTCTTGTTACCTTCCTTCCTGTTGGGAAGTCCCACATTGATTTGGGGAAACAAAATACCACTAAATAAGGGTTCAGTCTGGGCACAATGACTTAAGCTTTGGTGAAGCCTCTACACAATGGATTAAGCTTTTATGGTAGAAGGTGACCCTCCTTCTTTGTGAATTGTGCAACCTTTCCCTCTCACTTATTTTCTTGGGATGGATACCCTTCACTTTATTGCAGCTCACTATTTTCAACTCTTGTAGATCTTGGTAAGAGGAAAAATAACTCAGTTCATTGCATATTTTACTACTGTGGATAGTTTGCCAGGCAATACTTGGCCCTTGCCCTCGTCTTTCAACATCAGCACACAAAGCTTACTTGCTTAGTTAAATCAACTTACAAAGGTCGTGTTTTGGACACCCTGATGCAGGTACTGCTTTAAATTCCCTTAAGACCGTCTGGCAGAATCCTCCTTCAACTTGGACCGGCTATGATCCATGTGGAAGCAGTTGGGAAGGAATTGTTTGCAATGGCAGCCGGGTGATCACAATGTAATTAATGCTTTGTCGTCTTTGTTTTTTGTTTTTGGTTTTGGGGTATTTCCTCCTCCTCTGCTTAAACTTTACACTTTCCGTTTCAGAACATTGCCAAGCATGGGTTTGCTGGGTAGCCTTTCAGGTGACATCCAAGAACTATCCGAACTTCAGTCACTGTACATTCCCTTCCTTCCCATTAAATGCACATAGTTCAAGGGTGGTATGCTGGAAATACCATGTTATTTCAGCATACAATATGATTTTTCTCGTTTTCTCCAGTCTTTCTGATTCTTTTTATTTTCCTTTTGTTTGCATATATTTTGGAATGTATGTGTACAAACTTATACACCTGCATCATCTTTCATACAGGGATCTATCTTACAATAAAGGGCTAACCGGACCTCTTCCTGAAGCAATTGGGAAATTATCCAAACTTACAAATTTGTGAGGGAGACTTGATCATAATGATTTAATTCTTCCTGGTTCATTACGATCTCACAGTTATCTCTTATTTGGCAGAGTTCTGGTTGGCTGTGGCTTTAGTGGTCCTATTCCAGACTCTATTGGATCTTTGACAGGACTGGTCTTTTTGTAAGTGTCCAAATGCTGGATGCTTCTCTTAATTCTTTAAGCAATTTGGTCCAACATAACATCTATACAATGAAGTAAAAGTTTCTGTGGCGAAGTTCCTCCATATGCTTTGGCTTCTTTATTTTCTTAAATGTAGGCTGGAAGATGTTGAAGGTACTGATATGTTGGCTTCACAGGTCTTTGAATTCAAATAGCTTCACTGGGAACATACCGGCTTCCATAGGTAATCTGGAGCATCTTTATTGGCTGGATCTTGCGGACAATCAGCTTATTGGAAGTATTCCCGTTTCCAATGGGAACACTACGCCAGGTCTCGACTTGCTGGTTCATATCAAACATTTGTATGTCTATTACGCAATATTATTGTAGCTTTGGTCTGTGTTTTAACATAAACAAACCTTCTCATATTACTGATTATGTTTTTTCTGACACTTGTAGCCATTTTGGAAACAACAAACTGTCTGGCTCAATCCCAACTGAGCTCTTTAATTCTAATATGTCTCTGATACATTTGTAAGCACCATTAAGACCCTTTCCATGGGTTGTGTACTACATACAAGCAAAGGCTTCCAATATTCGCATAAGGAATAAATTCACATTTCATTTACATCTTATGGCAGACTTTTAGACCACAACAATCTAACAGGTTCTGTTCCTGCCACGCTGGGATTGCTAAGAAAACTTGAGGTGTTGTAAGTATCTGTTTCAGACTCCACAGAGTAATTTTATAATTCTTTTTGTATATCTCAATGTGACTCAAATAGCCACTTCATTTATCTTGCTTCTAACTTCGGTTTGTTATCAGACGACTTGATAGAAATAAGCTGACGGGTCTGCCCTCAAACCTCAACAACCTTACATCGGTCACTCAGATGTAAGTATATAGCTGTTTGGATTTCTGTAATTGTGGGTTTACTATGTTTTTAATTCATGCTATTCCTACCCTTCAGGATTTTGTCGAACAATTTTCTTGGTGGACCACTGCCGAGCCTTACTGGCATGAATTTGCTCACTTATGTGTGCGTGGTGATTCATTGAACTCCTTATGCGCAGCGAATTTTACATCTTGCTCTCTTCTCTTGCTTAATTTGATTTTCTTGTGGACTTACAGGGATATGAGTAATAATAGCTTCGACATCTCAGATGTACCTTCCTGGTTCTCAACCTTACCTGCTCTCACAACATTGTATGGCTTCTTAACGCTGCCTATATAATCCATGATGAAAACAATTCTTCAAAATGACTGAATTTACATCAGAAATTGATCTCATACAATATCTAATGAAACCTGTGGACGGCTTGCACGCGGACCAGCTTGTTTTCTTTATTATACCATCACTTAGAAAAGTGATCGAAAAGCAATCTATATACTTCTGATGATTTGTCTTGTAGGATCCTTGAACGGGTAAGAATTCAGGGTTCTCTTCCTGCTGAACTGTTCAGTCTTCCTCAACTACAGAGCGTGTGAGTATTATCCCCACTTAATGTTGTTGATGTATTACAACTAACATCTGGAAAATGATAAAAAGAGTCCTCACAGAGTCATGTTTTACTTTGGATGTCTTAACAGGATCTTAAGGAAGAATTTTCTAAATGGCTCTTTGGACGTTGGTTCCAGCTACAGCACCCAACTTACAATTGTTGATTTGCAGCAAAATGTCATTAGTTCTGTTATGACAAGAAAATTAGATTTTCAGTTAATGTAAGTACTGTCATTTTTCGTTTCCTGCTTATTAATTCTGCTATATTTCTGCACCAAAAAAAGCTGCTATAAGAAGATTACATTTGGTGCTATGCAAAAACTTAATCACGTGTACATTTTATGTTATGCAAAATGTCATTAGTTCTATTATGGCAAGAAAACTAGATTGTCTGTTGGTGTAAGCACCCTCCTGCTTTCCCCTGTTTATTAATTCTGCATGAAAAAAAAAATCCCTTAAAGAACACATTTTATGTTTTCCGAGAACTCTGGTATATCTTGGCAATTATATCACGTTCCATTTAAATGTTTACCATGACAGACTCAAAGACAATCCAGTTTGTCAAGAAACACCTGATGCAAGTTACTGCATAGATTCGCAGCAACCCATTACATCATATTCAACTCCTGCAAAGAATTGCATCTCTCCAATATGCAGCTCGGATGAAATCTCGAGCCCCACGTGTGCATGTGCATATCCATATTCAGGAACCCTGACCTTGAGAGCTCCTTCATTTTCAAACCTGGGAAATACAACATACTTCACTGTTTTGGAGGCATCTTTTACAAATTTTTTCTCGTTACATCAGCTACCCGTCGATTCAGTTTCTCTAAGTAATGCGACAACGGATGATTCTTATCTGAAAATGAACCTTCAAATGTTTCCACCTCGTCAGAATCGGTTCAACAGGACTGGAATTGGTGCAATTGCATTTGCTCTAAGCAATCAGACATACAAGCCACCAGCCAATTATGGACCATATGTCTTCCTTGCTGATGACTACGCAGGATATGGTATTAACTATTAAGCCAATTTAGAGCAGTCCTTCTCATTCTCCTTTGTACAACTTAGGTCTTAACTAACCTATTTTTCCCTGACTGTCTGTTTTCAGCTAATGATTCAGAACAGAGCAGTACCAAGACAGGGTTAAGTACTGCTGCTATCATTGGAATTGCAGTGGGAAGTTCAGTAATTTTCCTTTTGTTGGTGCTGATAGCGGTTGTTCTTATCGTTATATGCATAAAGACTACGAAAAAGTCCAACAGACAGCAGGAAGTGGTTAATAAGCATGGTAATTACATTTGGTTTGCACATTATAATTTATAATTTGAAAGTAAAGCAGCTGCAAAACAACTATGTGAACTACATCAGAAATTATCTTCCATCATGCAGTGTCTGAAAGCTGGAGTTCATTTAAGAGCACCAGTACCATTCCACAGGTGTCAGGGGCGAGGCACATTTCACTTGAGGAACTTAAAAGATGCACTAATAACTTCTCTGAAGCCAATGACATTGGATCTGGAGGTTATGGGAAGGTAAAGCTTCAGTTTCTTGATGGATGGCTTTCTTGCATGTGAAAGCAGAATTCTGTAGTTTGATAAACATGCATGTCATTGCCTATGAACCCGTGGTTCCTATGGCAGAAGTAGGCAAGTAGCAATCAAGAAATATATATAAATTCAAACGTGTAGAATTTTGTTTTGTTTCTTGAAGATTGAACTATAAGCATAAAACTAGTTTTACGTGAACAAGATTCAGGAAATCAAAAATAGGAAATACTCCCATATATTTGTTATTACGACTAGTTTGTACAATAACAACAACATTCTCAGTATCCCGTCTAAGGAGAGTCTAAGGGGCCAAGTTGTACGCACTCTTTCTCCGACTATGTTGAGAGAGTGCTTCCGATATTACGACTAGTTTGTGTATTTGTAAATCTCTGTGTTTCAAAATTTCACTTCTTGAGACTACTTGGGTGACTGTTTTTTTATATATTTATTTTAAAGGTTAAAATTTTATAAATACTACTCCCTCTGTTAATTAAAACATGTCGTTTACTATTTATGCACGCTTCTTTAGAATGATAAAAACTATATAAAATATTAACATTTTTTTACGTTTCTTTTTATAAATTCATACTTAATAGTAATAAGTATGAAATTATTTTAAAAAATTATTTAAAAGGTTAATATTTAATATAGTTTTTAACACCTAAAAAAGCGTGCATAAATAGTAAAATGTCAAGTTTTAATTAATGGAGGGAGTAATAAAGATTACAAGCATACAAGAAAAGTAAAGGAAGTGGTCACCCCTAGCTATGTGTGGATAGTGATGCCCGGGGGCTTAGCTAGGTGTAGCCGGAGAGCCATGCAATAAGTCCTAGCCTTAGGATATAATTCCGTACGGACAACACCATAACCGGTGCATGCAAGCTCCCATCAAAAGACTACTTGGATGACTATTTGCCGTGCATGCACATTGTCATTGGGGTCATTTGTTGGGGTTGTGGGTAGAGTCCCACATTGAAAAACAAAGTGAAAACCAAACCAAAAAATATAAGGAAGGGGAAGCCCCTACACAATGGCTTAAGCTTTTGTGTAAAGTGGTTGATCCCGACCTTATAAACAAAAGTAAAATAAACCCGACACGACGCCCGATTTGATACCACCCGACTCGGGATTCTCGGTTTCTCACATCATTGAGTACAGCTCCGAAGACCCTATTGATTAGACCTATCAATCAGCTGAGTTAGGTATATACTAGTGGGGTAGTACTCATTTACTCAACCCTTACCCTCAATTTTCAAGTCAAGATATGTTTGAGTTACAAGTCAATTTGGGTTTAGACAATTTAAATCTAGTCCTTTGGTATTGGAGTTATTTCAAGGTTAATTTTACTTTCAGGTTTGTAAATTATTTTTTTTTTTGGTCAAGATATTGTATTATTTAGCCAAGCTGGGTTTAGGTTTTAGGTCAAGTCATGTTTTGATAGGTCTACCACCTACGGTGATGATGGATGGCATCTTTTTTAGTTTTAGAACATAGTATAGTAATTAAAAAAATATGAGGAGCTTTTGAACTAAATTTCCTTCAGATTATCAGCATGTTGTTTGAGGTGGCATCTCAGCTATCTGTTGTGTAGTACATCAACATTTTAGGAGTTGAAGGGTGACAAACATTGTCTTTGCAGGTTTACAAGGGTACTCTTGTGACTGGGCAGCTGGTGGCTGTGAAAAGGGCTGATCCACGGTCAACCCAGGGTGGGCTAGAGTTCAAAACTGAGATAGAGCTCCTATCAAGGGTGCATCACAAGAACCTTGTTACCCTGTTAGGATTCTGCTTTGAGCAAGATGAACTTATGCTAGTGTATGAGTATATCCCAAATGGCACACTCAAGCAAAGTCTGTCTGGTAATTTTCTCTGATTTTAAGTTAGTATCCTTGGATCTTATTGCCCGGTTTCTTCTATGTTACAAAACAAAAACGGCTACATACTGTTTTTTGGCCTATTTGAGCAGATACCTCTTCTACCATTTGTGAGCTCAATTTGCTTCTCTTTTCTAAAGAGCTTGATGTCCACTACACTATGAATTCCTTGAAAATTTTGTACCTTGAAAAGAAAAAAACATGTTGCATTCAACTACTTGATTCCTTGTGAGTTCCCCACTCTGTAAAAGGCTGTACCTGTACCTCCTATAACTTGCATACAGGTAGACGTAGATCTATTAGTTAGATAGCTTTATTGTTGGAATTTTTTGGGTTGGCAGGTTACGAGTTGAAAGATTTTTTTATCATAACCCTAAAATTCCCACATTAAGAGTAAACAATCTAGACAGTTATCCAGTGCTATTGATATGGTTCTACTCAAAATTGTTCTACTCAGCACATCCACATCCATCTGTTTTTGCATCAACGACTACACTGCACTCTCAAGCTCTTATTTTTTCAACTAAAACAGACCGCTTCACCTAAACCAGCCAATTCCTGCTATACTGTGTTTGAAAATTGAAATCATACAGCTCTAGCAAACTCCTCTTTTTAGTCCGAAACTAGATTCTTGGTATGCTATATAGCTCATACAATAATCTAACATATGAAGACTGTGCAGGAAAATCGGGTATTCGGCTGGATTGGAGGAGGAGACTAAAAGTAACTCTTGGTTTAGCCAGAGGGCTTCAATATCTACATGAACTTGCCAGCCCTCCTATCATACACCGAGATATCAAATCTAACAACATTCTTCTTGATGAGACCTTGAGTGCAAAGGTTGCAGACTTTGGTCTGTCGAAGCCCTTTGAGGACAGTGGAAAGGGTCATCTCACAACTCAAGTCAAAGGAACTATGGTCAGTATCATCACCTTTCTGCTTTTGATTATTATTCATCCAAAAATTTTAGACTGGAAAAGGTTCTGAGCCAATTTCTGCTATTTACACATTTTATGATCTTGGCTGGCTTAGTATCATACAAAATTGGAAGGATAGATATATTTATAGTTTAGATAAAAACGGTTGCCTAGGTGACAGAGGTGGCAATGTTCTCTCAACCTCACAAAAATACGAGTCCCTCCGTCTCGAAATTTAGGTCGTTGTAGGACTTTGTTCTTGTATCTAAATAGATGTCATTTTAGGTTTTCTATGTAGGGGATAGTAATGATTTGTATCGATTTGTGGGTTGATTTTTTTAAAGATTTTGATTGGTTAAAAATGTAGTGGGTATTAAAAAACAATAAATTTATGAACAAGTTAATGGAATGATGATGTTGATTGAGAGGTGAGTGTTTTATTAAAACTTGTGCAAAATCTTAAAACGACTTAAATTTTGAGACGGTGGGAATAATAATAATTAACAACAACAATAACAACAACAATTATGTTCTTTTCAAGCGCCCCATTGTATTTGCTTTACTAGATAGGCGTACTTATCAACCCAGTGTAATCTCCCTTAAAGCAGAGTTTGAGGGATGAAGATGTACACACCCTTCCCTCAAGCAATTCGAGAGGGTATTTCTGGAAGACCTAGAGATAACAAGAGTAAGACAAAACTGTATTCAACTATGTGACACAAATAACTAGATTCAGTTCAAATGCTCCAAAAATTGATATCAGGGCTACATTTAGCTCAAAGACATTGTATAAAAGCTGCCAAAGAGCCACAATCAAGCCCCAATGATTTTGTTTATTTAATCATAACCAGCCGGTTTGACATAGTTTGTACCTTCTTCTCCATGAACATTAGACACTAAGGCCTTGTTTGTTTGAGTAGAAAGGAATGGAAGGGAAAGGAACCAAATTTCATATGGAAAATTTGTATGAACAACACTTTTTTGTGAGTCTAGAGAAGGGGAGAGGGTAATAGTTAGAGCATCCTAGGGGATATGGTTACCCTATGCTCAAAGTAGTTAATCAAATGGGGGAAAAGGAAATAGATTTTGTATTTAAAATGAGGGAGGGAGGGTAATGATTAGAATAATGATCAATGAATCTTAAATTAAAAATGGACTAGGTTCGGAAGGGTAACCATTACCTTTCTTTACCTTCAAACAAACGAGGGGTAAATGTCTTCCTGTGTCAAAGGTCTTGGCATGGACTGTGTCCGGAACATCAAGAGGATGGTGGCAAAATAGAGCAGACCTAACAACTTTGCACTTTACCAGTACTTGGCCACATGTTTCCACTTTGGTTCTCTAATCTGCAAAGTTTGTTAACCAAGAGATCTTTGTATATGCAGGGATACATGGACCCAGAATACTACATGACCCAGAAATTGACTGATAAGAGTGACGTTTACAGTTTTGGAGTGCTAATGTTGGAGATCATAACCGGAAAGGCACCTATAGAACGAGGGAGATATGTCGTGAGGGAGGTGAGGATTGCGTTGGACAAGACACAAGATCTCTACAACCTTCATGAGCTTCTGGACCCTGCCATTGGCTTGGGAAACACGTTGGGTGGGTTCGAGCGGTTTGTGGATCTAGCTCTGAGGTGCGCAGAAGAATCTGGACAGAACCGGCCTGGAATGGGAGAGGTCGTGAAAGAGCTCGAGAACATCGTGGAAGCCGCCGGTGTAAACCCTTTCTCTGACTCTACTTCCAGTTCTGCTGCGTTCCCAGATGCAGACGGCTTCGGCCCTCGTGGACATCCTTATCAGTATTCCCCATACGGTAACAATCCTCGTTGATTTCCCCCAAATTTTAACCGTTAAAGTGTTTGGAAACTTGACCTGAAATTGCCACCAATTTTAGTGATTTTTTTTTCCTGAATGGTTCTCTTTTGTATGAAATGTGAGTGATTTATTGTACTGGTATACTTCATATTTTAGACTCCTAACTGAAGTACTGGCACTTCTTTATTCATCTCCCTTATATCCTACTCCCCGTGATTCGCAACAACCGTTGGCAGCTTGACTTTATAACTCTGTAACATCCAAAGCCAAAATGTCTATAAATCATTTCAGAGCACGTTGAGTTGTAGATTTGGTATGCTAGTTTGAATGTTTTATGCTTATGGCACATAACAAGTTTCAATTTACAAATATCCATGGCATTGTGGTAGTTTATGGCTTAAAATCCACTCACAAGACAACGGAAAATTCCCAAATCTTAGTGATTGAGTGAAATCAGTGAACCAAATCTCTTACCAGCTATAGAAGTCCCGACTGCATTGTCAAACAATAACAGATCATATATTGGAATGAATACTCTTCCAAACTTGCCAAAAGAGATAAAAAAAAAAAAGGAGATGCTTGAACTTAAAAAGGAGATGTTAACCATCAGAAGTGCTGTTATTCAAGGATGCCTTGCGTTACTTCTATCAAATGCCGGAAGAGAAGACTCACATTGTTGCTCTTAATCTGTCATCATCCACCTATGCCAAAGTCTTCATATCACATTCCAGCTTTTTTGGTGTTGTCTTCTTTATTGATTCAGCTCGATCTCTATTCTCTCAACCCATCGAATCTCTTTAGTACAGTGAATTCTTTTCATTTTAAAAGAGAGATCAACTTGGACACCCGGTGATGACATCTAGTCCTGCATCGCACCATTCTTTGTGATGCTCTTCACCCAATTGTAAAATAACGGCAAGGTTATATACACTGAAAACATGCACTATATACACAATACACTCACATGAACGGATCCTAGATCCGTTTGAACCTATCTGACACGTGTACAGCATTAAATGCGTCTGATATTACAAAAGTAATGAACAGATCTTAAATTCATTCAATATAAGTAACGGATCATAAATCCGTTCATGTGTTTTTTTTCAACAAACAAGTTGAATTTTTTTTTTTTAAGTTTCAACCTTTTTTGTTTGAAAATTGTAGCACGAAAGAATCATGGATCCGTTTGTGTGTGTGTTTTTTTTTTTTAAATTTGTAATGATTATTGGAAACATATTAAATTGTAGAGCAAATGGATATAGAATCTGTTTCATCTGAGTACATAAAGCACCCAATCTTGATGCGTATAGCAGTAGCCTAAAATAAACTTAGCATTATCAGCAACAACAATCATAACTCATAGCAGTCCAACAACAGTCATAACTAGACCTGTCAAAACACAACCCGACCCGACCTGAACGCCGGGAAAATTTTCGATCCGAATCCGAGAATTTTGACCCGGAATTTTTTTCCGACCCGAACCCGAAAACCCAAAAATTTTCTAGGTAATCTAGGTTTCGACCCGGTGAACCGATTGACCCGGTAATTTTGACTCGATTTACCCAATTGACCCAATGACCCGATTGATTTATAACTATATATGATTAATTTTTCTTAAAGGAAATTCTAATTTATTACATTTTATAATTACAGTCACTTGATCTTTCATTTTCAAATTAACTTTTATATTTATTTGTATTGTGTAATAGTCTGTCCGATTGATAGTATTTGATTTTTTATTTTTCAACAGACTTTTTTTAAGAAGATAAAAATTCTAAAAAATATTAAAATATTAAAACAATTCTATGCTTATTACTAATTGCATGAAATTATTTTAAAAAAATTATTTGAAAATTTGATGTTTTATATATCATTACATTTTATTAAAAATTACGAGAAATAATAAAAATTAAATATTTTAGATCTGACATAGTATATAATTACAAGCGATAGAACTTATGAACAACGTCTTTAATTTTAGAATTTTAAATTTATCGCAAAATGATCACATCTTGATTTTTTTAAATTTAAAAATGGAAAAAATTGACCAACCCGAAGTGACCCGAAATCTAGTCAAATCCAGGGTTCGAGTCAACCCAAAACCCAAATTACCCGAGACCCGAAGTGACCCAACCCGAATGACTCGTTTCACAGGTCTAGTCATAAGTCATAACTCATAGGAATGGACTACAGTACATGTGAGAATCCATCAACTGATTCAATAGCATGTGAGAATGCATTAGTTGATTCAATAGCACAGTATCCGAACGAGGTGGCTATATGCACTCATCTCAGGTCTCCTTATAACGGATTATAAATCCATCCTATGTAAATTTAAAAAAAATATATACGGATGGGTCTTAAATCCGTCCGTTATAAAAAAATACAAAAATAGGTGGCTTTTTATTTGTTTACATAGGATCCGTCCTATGTAATTTTTAATTTTTTAATTATAACGGACGAATCTAGAATCCGTCCATATATTTTAAAAAAAATGCGAAACTAATTAAAATACCCTAACCTTTAAGGGGGTGTTAAAAATATATCCCAACCTTTCAAATGTAAAGTAAATATCCCGACCTTTATAAGTGATGGTAATATAATATCCTAATGATTTCTCTCCAATAAAATTCTTATTTTTTGTATTGTATTACTCATGTATTTTCAATTCAAATAAAACATATAAAATTAAATTAGATGAGTTTAAAAGTTTATTTAATAAACTTTTGTTGTTTTAGATTTAATTTGTACCTAACTTTTTATAACTTTTTTTAAATCAATAATATCTATAACAAGCCAAACAAAAAAAATGTAAAGCAAAATAACATATTTTCAATTAGTAAATGATTAGCTAGTGATTTAACTTATCAAAACCGAAGAATATTTTGTCAATTATAAACTTTATGTACTACGAAATTGAAATAAAAATTTAATTATTTAGATTATTCAATGATGTTCATTTATTTATAAGAAGGAAATTATTATTATTAAAAATATATATAAAAGAATGTAAATTTTTTATTTGTTATTTTTTCTTAAATCCAAAATAAAAAAATAAGACAAACTTAAAACCAATCTAATTTAATCTAATGAACTTGAATGATATTTTACACAATCAAGATATTGAAAATTATATTTTAAATATTTACTTGTTTTATTATATTTGTTTTGATTAAACTTAATTATAATATAAATACATATTAAATTGAATAATTTGAATTAAATACGTATTAAATTGAATGTTCAGGGGCGAAACTAATCATTTTTGTGGGGGAGAAAATTTTGGAATATTATATTACCATCACTTATAAAAATCGGGATATTTATCTTACATTTGAAAGGTGGGGATATATTTATAACACCCTCTTCAAGGTTGGGTTATTTTAATTAGTTTCAGCTAAAAAATTTTTACATAGGACGAATTATAATCCATCATGTGAAGGGCATATAACACAATCCTATACGAACCGACCCCAACCGAATGACACAATTGCCAGCTTTTAGAGGTGTATAATAAAATTAAAGAGTCGAGGGAAGTACAATGATGATAATTGAGATTAAGTCCACTAGCTGCAAGTAGGAGGGAAAGTTGATAAGAGCGGGCACCGCATTTCATCATTAATGTGCACATGGGATGCCTATAGAGTATAGAGTATGGACACATACTCATACACACCCTTTTTCGGTGGGTGAAGGAAAGAAACAAGCAACCAAACATCATCTTCCTAACTAATAGGTCATAGGTCTCAGATTCATCCAATTTCTTTGACTTGGGATAAGATTTGGGTGGATATGCATATGGCCCATATGGCGATCGCCCCCTTCCACCGCTATGAATCAATTGTTCAGAATTAGATAGGATGGCTTTCAAGTCCAATTCCAGCTAAGTTTCTTCAATCTTTCTTTCAAAGCTACCTACATTATTTGATGGATTTCTACCAGAGCTCCAGTTTCTCCGACCAAAATGGTTATTACTACTCCCAGTCTCAGGTTCCAGATCAGGACTACAACTACTACTCGTACTACACTCCGACTCAATCCTATGGTTGCTACGAGTACCTTCCGAGTCAGCCGCTGGTTGCTTACTCCCCTTGCAATGGAGCTACCTACACCATTCCTGCTTCCACTGACCACTATCAGTACGCAGTGTATCACTCTGAGGCCGCCCCTTCCTCCCCTGAAGTCAAGTTTGTAGAATATGATCCTCAGCCCTACCACGGTGGCTATGATATTGGTCAGACCTACGGCAAGCCCTTGCCCCCCTCCGATGACATCTGCTACCCACGTTCTTCATTCCCCCCAAATCCTCCTTTTCTGTCTCTGCCTTCACCCTCTCCATCTCCAGCACCTGCACCTACACCTACACCTACACCAGCACTAACATCAGCACCACAACAAGACGAAGAAGAAGAAGAAAAATTACCACCTGAGTTTGAGGAGGAGGAAGCTAGTGAGGACGACGGTGAAAATGATGATGGTGATGGGTCGGAGGATGGAACAAGTGCGGGCTCTGTTCAAGTCTATCAAGGAGTTGAGGAGTACAATGGAAGGGTGGTCAATCAGAACCCACCTGGGTATGGCCTCGAGGCCTTTGATCTATGTGAGAATCTTTTCGGATACTGGCCCTGCTTGTCCAAGGTTAATGTGAACAAGAGATGTGATGCTTGTGGTAATGAGAATGTTGTTGCTGCTGACGATGTTGATCAATGGAAGAAGACTGCAGATTACCTGTTTGGGAACCCTGATCCCTATGGAGAATGGGTGGATGAAAGCGGATATGCGAGTGGAAACCCGGTTAATTATGCCCATCATCATCATCAAGTTCAGTACCAGCACCCTGCTTACACTCTGTATCAGCAGCAGCCTGATCAATCCAGTCACAGCTCATGGTCTTTTTGACAGATCAACAAACAAACAAACAAACATCTTCTCGTTTTCTTTGCCATCCTTTTCCTTTGGAGGTTCATAATAATATGTAAATTGGTGGAGAATAAATAGCCAGTCCCACCTTTCCCGAATGGTAGGGTTTCATGCATTTATGATCTGGGAACTGGCAACTGCAATGTGGTTTTTGGACTTTTCGGAGGCTGCTAATGTGAGCTTCTTTATTACTCTCTGTAATTTGAATAACATTCATTGGGTTTCTGTCAAGAAAATTGCAATTTAATGATATGTTCTTCCACATGAATTTGACCATAAACTTGGGCCCTGGTTGATTACAGAAAAAAAGAGAGGGTTTGATCAAATGGGTGGTATGGTTATCTGGCTAGAACTTACAAGCAATTTTAGGTATTCAAGGAATTAGAGAGAGAAAAATGGAAATCAATGAAAGTGGAAAAGCAATGAGACCAAAAGTTTTGACTTACAGGGTGAATGCCAACTCTGCAGCCAGGAGCTAGCACATCATTCAGCCATTCAGCAAAAGTAGGGACTCCCATGTTCCCAGAGCCACATGAGAACCCAGCTCAAACTAAGCTGTTGTTCAGCCTAGTTAATGATAAAAGACCAACAGCAACAATGAGAAAACATTTTTTTCACATCCAAATGATAGGCTAATACAAGATTATCAAACATATGATGCACAACTTGAGAGGTGATAAAAGAAGGCAACTGAAGACAATCGATTACAATTAAAGCAAAGCATAACAGCATGTTTATGGCTTAAAGCAAAGCATAGCTCCAGGAGATTTAACATGATTGTTATTGAAATATCAAAATCAACAGAGAAGATTTTATTGCACTGTAAACCCCCAAAGTGGAAGGGACTGATCCTCAAAAAAGATAAAGGTTAAATCACATCTCCAACATTGTCGAAGTCTATGGCTTAAAATCCACTCACAAGACACAGGAAAATTCCCTCTTAGCGATTTGAGTAAAGTCAGTGAACCAAATATCTAACCAGCTACAGTCATCATACAACACCAAATCATATTGAAATAATCCAACGTTGGGGGAAGAAACAAGAAGAAAAAGAAGATGCTTGAACTTAAAGGAGATGTCAACTTACACCCGGTGATAAAATCTATTCATGCAGTGCATGCTTCTTTGTGATGCTCAGCACGAAGTTGCGCAATCAACTCAGCACGGTCCAACCCTGCATTATCAACAATATTTGCATCAATAGCATGGAACTTTTTCCCTGGAGTATTTCGGGCCAGCTCATCAACTTCTTTGACAATCGTCATTTCAGGTCACCACCTTCCAAACAAAACTCTGCTGTCAATTATAGTCTGAGACATGCAGAACACACAGGGCGTGATGCAAAGACCTCTCAGCCTCATCAAGCATGTGCTCACTGCTAACAGAACATGGAATCACACTTAAAACAAGGAACATAGTGGCTCATCTTGAGCATAAAGTATGAAAGCTGTTGAATAAACTGATTTGGAGAAAAGAATGATAAAAGTAGATGCAGTTCTACAAAATTCATGGTACCACAGCAATATTTAGTATTACTTTGAATAGGACATGGTGGGTAATTCTGTTCAAGATTGATTAAAAACATGGACTAATATAAAAGGCAGCATATTAATGACGGGCTAGAGGAATGAAGAAAGTGAGTTCCATCAAAGAATAAGTAATAAAAGACTATGCACAGAAACTTAAGAAAATAAGGAGTAAATAATGTAAGATGATCCACTGCAAAGCATAATGATCCAAAACAAAAGACAATAAATAGCATGTAGAACTAAATACGATCAATGTCCAAGCTACCCAGTCGAAGAAAGACGATCAATGTCCAAGCTACATTTCAACATGTAGAACTAAATACAATAGCATCAAGTCATCAACTGGCATGACGAGATCTACGATTCAAGTAACGTATCACGCCTAAAGCAGACCATAGATGGTCTGAGGTACTGTCGAGAAACAGATTAGTATGCCCATAAGTTATGTAGCCGTGAGGTGACACAAGGCTCTGATGAAGCAATCAATCTACAAGTTCAAATCAACACCTAATCCCAACTCAAAACCCTAATTCCCAAACCGAACCGCCCCTATATCAAATTGAAAACACATACCTTATTCAACGTCGTCGAGGTCATCATCCTGCCCCAGTTCAACGCTATGGACATTGCAAGTTCATCTGTATTAGAAACCAAAAGAGCCTCAACTTGTCTAGATTATACCACTCCTGCCCATAAATTCAAGCAATACCACAAGTCATTGGCATAGAATTGAGAAAAACGGTTCGCAATCAACTAAAACTCAAGAGCTACCACTAATTTGAAATCCTGATAATATGAGAACAGATCAAATCCAAGCAAAAACAGGAATCGGAAGAGAAGCAAGAAAACGGCTCACAATCAACTAAAACTCAAGACCTACTACTAATTTGAAATCCTGAAAATATGAGAACAGATCAAATCCAAGCAAAAAATAGGAATCGGAAGAGAAGCAAGCACTCACCTATTTTCGTGCAAAACTTGAAGAGAGCACCAAAATCTTATCCTCGTCACACAGCTCAGCGAGATTCGCCTACATCCTCGCTCATATCATCATCACCGCCATTACCACCATCACCTCTTCACGCTCATTATCCCACTCTTTTGCCTCTTCTCCAACTTGAAAATATCTCGCGAGAAATCGTTTTGTCTGACCGACCGTCATGTCGTCTGGCCGTCCTCCTAGGAAATTTTCCGAAGGAAGGAGGTTTTCAGGAAGGGCGAGACTATCGAAAAGAGTATTGAGAAGACAAATCCAAATAAATTGCATAACCAGATTATTTATTTATACGTGTAATTAGTTTATCTGATTTTTTGCTTCATTTACGACAATCGTTTAATCTTATTATACGCATTGATAATGTTGTCTCATTAAAAATCTTATCAGGAAAAACTCAGTGGTATAAAAACCTGATCGAAGAAAAAAAGAGTGTAAGCGCGTATAATTCTCCCTCTGATTTAGACATGCTTAATGAGTTTCTCAAAGCCGACACATTCCGATCTTGCGCAATGACTTGATGAACAAGTCGGCGAGGTTCTAATCTGATCGGATTTGTTGGACTTCAATTTTTCCTTTTTTTCTCAAGTTTATGAGTAGAGAAGAATTTTGGTGGTATGCGCTTAATCTGATCCCCTTTGATGTAGCCTTCCTTCACTTGAGTGGCGCATGTGGAGTTGTCTTCGTATATCACGGTTGGGCTACCTTTGATGGACTTGATTCCAGATTCCTTCTGTGATATGGGTCGGAAGCCATGGAAGACTCGCGGTTCGTGAAACTTGTAGTTGGTCGAATCTCGGGATATTGAGTCTTTTGTTTCGAATAAAATGTGTCAAACATTATATTATTTCCTTTTATTTTTATCTATTTTTAGATTCATAAATTAAGGGGTTAATAATCTAGGATTTTTAGCTTTAGATAATTATTAGGATTATAGTATTTTATTTTAATTAGGATTTATTTCTATTTTGTAATCTCTATTTAATCAAGTTAATGAAAGCGAAACAGGAGATTCCGAATTTGAGAAAACAGAGCGTTTCATTAGAAACCCTAGAGAGCGAGAAGCTTTCAACCGTTCGAGAGATTCGAACACTAAGGACCGTGAGAAGCGGCGCTGAGGATTTGTTCTTGTCGTGAGATTCGACAAGGATTGATACTCGTGGTTCCAAAGGCGTTCGTGAGATTCGGGCGCTTGCGGGATCGAATTCGACTACCTATTCGAAGCGATCGGGCACCCTTAGGCGTGAGATTCGCATCAAGTGGTATCGGCTGTCAGTACATCGGCTTGAGAATGACATTCTTTTAGTAAACCCATTCTTTCCCTGAAAAGTAAAGGAGTATCTATTAGTAAACCCATCATGAATAACCTTACGATCAGATTTCCAAGGACGACCTAATAGAATATGACAAGCTTGCATAGGCACAATATCACATAAAACATTATCTTCATAATGTCCTAGTTTAATATGCACTTTAACTTGCCTATTTACTTTCAAGTTTCCATAGTCATTCATCCAATGCAATTTGTAAGGTTTAGGGTGTTGGACAGTAGATAGGTGTAATTTCTCAACCATTTCTTGACTAGCTAAATTACAACAACTACTGTAAGTGCAAAAATCCGCACCATAGATGTTGAAGAAGATTGAGCTCTGTTGGCGAGATCCAATCCTGCGAAATGGACAAAGAACGAGGTCGGGGCGGGGCTTGTCTCCCCCGGAAGACCCTCCGACGCTCAAGTCAGTTGTCGTCCTTGAGAAAGAATATACTTCCCGTATTTATACTAGTTGAGCGTAAAAGAAACAGGCAAAGCATTTAATTAAAGGAATCATAACGGTTTTTATATTTAATAAAATGAAATCATTACCGTATTTAATTCGATCGACGCTCTTAATGCACGAAACCGCTATCGTAATCAATAGGCGAAACGGTACCATCAATGTCGTATTGAATACTCGAATTTATTGGTAAAATACCAGAACACCCTTGTGCTATGATGACGGGATTTCCCTATCTCAATTGCCCCTCGGGTTTCTTCTTCATGTCTCGATGATGAAGGAAGCCGAAAAAAGTGCAAGGCGGAGCTTGTCGAATGAGCAACGATTTTGTCGTAGATGGCAGTCGTTAACCCGTAGTTGGCTATTGGTCGTAAGTGGCTATCATGGCCATAATTGGCTATTGGCCGTAAGCGGCTATCGTTGGCCTTGATCGGCTAATGTGGCCTTGAGCGGCTAAGTTGGCCTTGATCGGCTAAGTTGGCCTTGATCGGCTAAGGTGGCCTTGAGCGGCTAAGTTGGCCTTGATCGGCTAAGGTGGCCTTGAGCGGCTAAGTTGGCCTTGATCGGCTAAGGTGGCCTTGAGCGGCGAAGTTGGCCTTGATCGGCTAATGTGGCCTTGAGCGGCGAAGTTGGCCTTGATCGGCTAATGTGGCCTTGAGCGGCGAAGTTGGCCTTGATCGGCTAATGTGTCCTTGAGCGGCTAAGTTGGCCTTGATCGGTTAAGGTGGCCTTGAGCAGCTAAGTTGGCCTTGATCGGCTAAGGTGGCCTTGTCCCTTGTAATCCTCCACGGAGATAAGGGGCTGCAAGGACAAAAATATGCAACCTTAAAAGTATGGACCGCTCGCTGTAATTACTTGGAAAGATCGGTCCGATTTTGCAATTTGTGAGAGTTCCGGGCTTGATTTGTAATTAGCTGAAGGTTGAAACTCAACCTTCATCGTCTTCGTTGTTTAGGCCTAAGTTCCCGGATGCGGCGGCCATGGAGGAGGCCTAAGAGGGCCCTGGGTCTTTCGAGATGCCCCTGGCGGTCGTGGTGGTTCCGGCCGGAGCGCCTCCTAGGTAGGAGGCTTGTCGTCGACGAGACGGAAAGAGGAGTGTCCCTCGGCGGCGCCGGAGGAGGCGCAGGAATCGTCCCCGGAGAAGTCGAAGAATGAGTTAGCGGCGGCGCGGTTGTAACGGCCGTTGGTGGTGCTGAAGTTGAGGGGAGGATGGATGCGGCGACAACGCCGACGCCGTCGAGGTTGAAGGGGACGACGCCACTCTCGAATCCCATGGTCGATTGCCTCGGCCTCCTGCTCGTGGAACCGTCGAACTCCATCAGTCATCCCCTCGAGGACAGCCTGCGCAACCCCATGGTCGATCGAAGGTTTTTTTTGTTGTTTTGTCGATCTAGGAATGTCGACATCGGTTCGCTTTTTGATCGATTTCCCAAAGACGGCGCCAAATGTAAGTGCAAAAATCCGCACCATAGATGTTGAAGAAGATTGAGCTCTGTTGGCGAGATCCAATCCTGTGAAATGGACAAAGAACGAGGTCGGGGCGGGGCTTGCCTCCCCCGGAAGACCCTATGACGCTCAAGTCAGTTGTCGTCCTTGAGAAAGAATATACTTCCCGTATTTATACTAGTTGAGCGTAAAAGAAACGGGCAAAGCATTTAATTAAAGGAATCGTAACGGTTTTTATATTTAATAAATGAAATCATTATCGTATTTAATTCGGTCGACGCTCTTAATGCACGAAACCGTTATCGTAATCAATAGGCGAAACGGTAGCATCAATGTCGTATTGAATACTCGAATTTATTGGTAAAATACCAGAACACCCTTGTGCTATGATGACAGGATTTCCCTATCTCAATTACCTCCATCGATGATCACATTAACAACCTTTCCTTTAACTATGCAGCGAGTATGAAACAAATTTTCTCTTTGATTATCATCACAAGGCGTAGGAACAACACTTAAGACTCTCCTAACAATCAAAGACTCTCCATGTTCATATTCGACCTCATCATCATCATTATCATAACATGTAAGGTTGAGATTCTGATCATTGTCATTAGCATGCTCATCATGTTCATCACAAGAATTTTCAGATTCATATTCTCCTAAGTGATTAACCATGAGAGTTTTCTTATTAGGGAAATCCTTCGTATAATGACCTCTACCTTGACATTTAAAGCATACAATATCTCTAGAACGAAGGGTAGAAGGGTTAGGATTACTCCCTTTGGGACCAGTAGATGTCCCAGACAACTCACGTTCATTCCATGGACCTTTTCCCTTGTCGAGGGGCTGTTGGGGTTGTCGACCATCACTCCTCCCTTGGGGCTGTTGAGCTCGCTCTCTAAAGCTCATCTCCGAGTGCCCTTGGGGCTGTTGTGGCCGAGATTGACGCCACCCTTGCTGCTGGCCACTCGACATCTTATTACCTTGGCTCTTGTAGCGTTGTCCCTTTTCTACTTTCATTGCTAGATGTAACAAATCAGTAGTAGTAGTATAGGGAAAATAATCAATTTCATGAGCTAAAGCGGGATGCAAGATCCTAAGATATCTAACATTAGTTTTCTCATGAAATTCTACTACATTAGCTCGAGCCATGGCTTCTTGCATAAGATTAAATGTTTCCTGAACAGTTTTGCTACCTTGTTTTAGATTTTCTAATCTGTGCAAAAGCTCTCTATCATAATGTTGAGTTACAAATCTATTTCTCATTAATGCTTTTAGTTGTTCCCAAGAAGCAATAGGTGCATCAAGGTTTCTTCTTCTTTCCTTAACTAGATTATCCCACCAGATTAATGCAAAATCTTGAAATTCTAGGGAAGCTAGTTGTACTTTCTTAGCATCTGAGAAATTATATGACAGTTCAAGATTTGTTCCATTTGAATATCCCAATCAATATAAGCATCTGGATCAGTCTTACCATCAAAAGGAGGAATTTTTACCTTAACCTTACCTATACCGTCGTCGTCATTGTACCTAGGTGCTCAGTTAGGATTTCCTCTTTGATTCCGTCTCGGGCGTTGCTCCCAATATTCCTCTTCTTAGAAGTCATCGCCTTGCTCCGAGTAGTAGAAACGCTCCTGGTAGCCTCATCCTCTTCCCCTTCCTTGTCCTTGACCTTGCACATTAACAAACTCATTATTCCTATTATTTCTCCCACCTCGTGGAGAGTTGTTTTATTCAAAAATAGGATTATTGACATTGAGATTCGGATTAGGAATAGGGTTAGGATTAACGACTTCCCTTTCATCTTGAGACATTTCGTCATGCCTATGTTTATCTTGACCACCTGTAGTAGAGCCACTTGGCCTAGCTTCCAAAGCTGTCAACCGATCCAATATGGCTATCAAGGTGTTAGTAAGATTGTTGAATTGCTCGGGTGTCACGGTTGCACTTGAGCTACCTCCATTGTTGGGGTTGTTCTCATTGTTAACCTGATTATTAGACATTGCAACAAAGAGAAAAGAAACAAGGAACTATGTTAAGATTAGTTAAAATATAAACAGCTCACAATTGTGTTTCGCTCACACTCCCTCTCTGATTGACATGTCACGCTTGCTAGGGTAATCCGCTTTGGGCAAATCAACAACCAGGCAAAAGAACTTAATAATCAAAGTATAGAATCAAGAGAATGAATGAAACAAACAACCAAGAGTACTCGACAAAAGGGTTGTGGTACTCGACAAAATCAAAGAAAGCACTTGATCAAGGAAATCAGTACTCGACTAAGCAATTAATAACTCAATTCAAGCAAAACGGATGGGTATTTGCAAGAATTCAAATCGAAACAAACTAAAGAGTACTCGACATGGGTCAATGTACTCGACACAAGCAATTTAGCAACTCGAAACCTCAAAGAGAGAACTCGGCAAGGGCTGAGATCTCCTCGACACAACAACTCAACAACTTGACGGAAGAGAATTGCTCGATAAACAGCTATGCTCAACTCGACAAAGCTGTAAACAAAGAGAAATAAAAGAAAAACTAATGAAAGAATGGAAATTTACCTCTTTTGATTGAAAACCTTTAAGTTAAGATGCTGTAGTTGTAAGGTAGTGTTTCAATTTTGTGGAGGTATGTGTTTGGGATATAGGAAGGGCTATCGATATAGACTGTAGAATTCACCAAAGTGTGTCCTTGGAGCTTTCTTGCACTAGATATCAATAACTCTTTCTTTTTTCTTTTTACTTACTTTTGCCCCTAGTGAATTTCATCCTCCTAGGTCCAAGTTCAATCTTTTTTTTTTTTGAATTTTTGAAACTGATTTTTTTTTATCTTATGCAAGAAAGACTCAAATAATATAAAAGGACTCGAAAATCTGAGATGATGGTGAAAAGATAACAAATGCAACCCTAAAGATATATTGATAGACAACCCTTGGATATATTAGGTAACAAGATCTATCTAAGCCTCTTAAGATAAATGATAGATAAAAGGGATTTATTCTACCAAAAATCAGATTTAATAAAGCAATTAAATAGATAAAGCAAAATATCTCCAAGATAAAATAGATAAACCAAAAATAGAAAAGATAGAACAAACTAAGGGTTGTCTTTGTGTGGAGGCTGATTTTCGGCCAAGCTAGACTTATAGGGACAAAGATTGCCGCCGGCTTTAGGTGTTCACAAGGGGTTGTGTGCACCTTTGGTCGACTCCACTGGTCTCGTCTAGGCTTTGTGTTTATGCTATGCAACCACAAACAATCACAAACTCAAGATTAGTGCAATAATCAATAAAGAATGCAAGAAGTAAATAACCAAATAAAGGACTGACTCTATTTTTGTGTTTTTGTGTTTAGGAAAAGAAAAAGACTCAATCTTGATGTCGGAAACCAAAGCTCTGATGCCAATTTGATACGGGGTTAGCCGTGAGATGGTCCGATCTTCGACAACAAGCAAGAAACTCAAGAAATAAACAAGAACTGAATAAGAAACTTAAGAACTCGATCAAGAAGACCAAGATCGACTAAGATTCAAAGCAAGACGCGGCAAGAACTCAAGAACACAACTCGATGTCAACAAGAATCTCAAGAACAGCAAGAACTCGAGATCGACAAAGTAAGAACAAGACTCGAAATAAAAGAAACAATGCAAGCACTACTAGAAATTTGTGATTTAACATTGTTGTGAGCCGAATCTGCCATGTTTTACAGTAACTTTTATATCGTTTTCTGCATACATTTCATGCATTTGGGTTAGAATAGTACAGAATCTATGTAGTTTATGCTTATTTGCCAAATTATGGAATCTACACCAGTTTCTGTTTAAATTCGCAGAATTTGAGGCAATTTACAGCCTTTCTGAGAAAGGACGAAAAGCTTGAAAATCAACTACAGAATTCCAAAGTCAAAGAGCAGCGGAACCAGGACGAAACCGAGCTGGAGCCAAGAGTTACTCGATATCGACCAAAGAAGTCGAGCAGTGCCTGGTCGAGTAGGAGCTGATCGAGGAGCTGAAGACGAAGCCAACCCGACTCCGGAGCTCTACTCGATATCGAGTAGTGTACTCGATATTGACAAACCTGAAAGCCATGCCCTGAGTCGAGGAGCCATGCCAAGTCGAAAAGCCGAAGACCTGGAGATGCCGAGCACCAGTTACTCGATATCGAGTAAACTACTCGATATCGACAAGACCAGCAGCGCCCGTCCGAGCCAGATCGGGGAGATATTGCTCGACAACACCAGGCCAGCAAGTCGATGACACAACTTTACTCGATATCGACAAAAGTTGTCGATGTCGAGTAACCCAGACACACCTGCCCGAGCTATACCGAGGACTGGTTACTCGAGGTGCCCAGCCAGGCAAAGTCGACGACGAATTTTACTCGATATCGAGTACTTTACTCGATATCGAGGAGATCTATCCGGAACCGCGTTACGCGGTAGGCTGTCCGAGTCGAGTTGGGATTACTTGGAGCCAAAGGAGTCCGATTCTGTCCACATCTATCAAGACCTATCAAGATCTATCAATTCCATGGAAGATTTACCTACTTTAGATTTATTTCCTTTATGGATTTAATTCCTTTATTCCATTTATTTATCTTTAAGTAAGTAGATATTTAGATATAGATATAGATAGGATCTTCTTTCCTAATTAGAGAGGGAATGAAGCCCATAAATAAAGCCTTAGGGGCTGATTTCTAAGCATTCAATTTCAGAGAGAACAAGTGAGTAGTAGTAGAGAGAGAGAGTTTGTGGCGAGCAAGGCGGAAAGGCGAAAGCGGATTTGGCTTGTTCGGTTGTAAGCTTTCTTTGGTTTTATTTAATGCAAGTTAGTTTCTTTTGTTATTTGATGTCTTTCTTGATAATGAAGAGCGAGTAGTCCACCCACTTCTAGGGTCGGGGTGAGCCCGACGGTAGCCATATGAGATGATGCGGTAAAGGTACAATCTTTTGATGCAATTCGTCTTCTATCCCTATAAGCATGATTCTTTTGCGAGAGTTAAAGGTGATCTTTGTTTGTGTTATTGAAGCAAAAGTGATCTTAATGAAACTTGGGTTAATTATGTGAAAAGGGTTAGTAACAATTAGGGTTTATGCGAAAGCCTCTATATGCCTATTTGTTAATAACGAAAGTTATTTGATGGAAAGCACGATCTTTTATGCCTTTATGTGTTATTTTGCATGGTTATCGTTGTGGTGTTGATACCCTGGCCTTGGAAGTATTTTAGTTTATTGAGTTTTTATTCCACCGAAATCTGAATTCTGTCTTCGAAAGTTTGCACCTTTAAAGTTTCTGTCTTTGTCGACCTCGGGGAGTTGTTAGTCGATATCGAGTAGTGCCTTGTCGATATCGAGTAAGGTTTTGTCGGGATCGAGTTTCTGTTGTTGAGTTTGCTTTTTGTTGTCGACTTGTTGTAGTCGATATCGAGGACTGTTAGTCGATATCGAGTAGCTTCTGTGTCTTTGCTTTAGTTTCTGCTTTTGTTATTTATATTTTTCTTTCTGTCTTTCTGTTTGCTTTTCTGTTTGTGAGATTTACAGCTACCTGAGATCCGATGACACGCTTCCTCGTGAATCGATCCTGACTTCCCACTGCTGCATAGGGAGGGAGTCTTGTAATCATTTGCAAGGGGCGGAATCTGGTTTGCTGTACTTTATTTATATTTTAATTTGCATTCTCGATTTCCTCTTACAGCAAACATTGGGTAATAGCCAATGTCTTTAAAAAAAAAATCGATGTCTATGTGGGTGTTGTAAAAAGTCAAAAGTTTTTCACATCGGCCAAAGCCCGATGTCTATAAAATTTATAACATCGTTTCTGATTATAAAAACGATATGTTCAATACTTTATAACATCAATTGTAAAGAAATCCTACATATGTATATTCATTTTCTCTCTATAATTTGTAATGTTATTTTTCCACACAAAATTTGGTTATATGGAATATACACAAAACCGATGTTACTACGTATATTGAAATCATTTTTGGTTTTAAAACCATTGTTTATTTATATATAGTAAAGACATCCTAAATTATTAATGAATCAGATGTTTTTACGTCGTAAAAATGATATTTTTAGTTCATAAAAGTGATGTGTTTGGTTCGTAAAATTGATGTTTGTTGTACGTAAAGCTGATGTGTTTAATTCGTAAAACTGATGTTTTTAGTACGTAAGACTGATGTGTTTACTTCATACATGCGATGTCTTTCGTTACAATAACCGATGTCTTTTGCCCGTAAAGTGCTAGCTTATAAACCGAAGCAATTTAGTTCATTACATAAACCCAATATCCTGTCTATATATACACATAGACCTGACCAACCAAAGAGAACTTGTATATATATATACACATACATCTACATATTTACACATACACAATTATAAGTTCCAAGACCATGTGCTAAGAAGCCACTTTGCCACCCAATATGCTGCAAACCTCGTCATTTTGCAAATCCAGATAACGTGCAAACTGAACATAGCAAGATAAACTGAGATTGCTTTCAAAAGCAGCACTAAATTGGCATTTTCCCATGCAAATGAGCCCATCTTGCAATTAATGCAGCAGTTTCAAGGCCACCAACAAAGCTTGGCTTTATAACCTGAAATTGGACATTCATATAAATTGAGCAATCTTCAAAGTACTAATTATATAACAACAAGAACAAAGAAACGTTATGAGTAGCAGATTCAGGTTCATGTCATTGGACTGTGACTTGGGTCAAACATTGAACTGGGAACTCCTGTCCCAGCCATGGCCACTGCCATCTCATCCACATAAAGAGAAAATATTATTTTTATGAGATAAATTTTGCTTGGTTTTGTTTCTACTCCTCGTATCCAAGGAACCATACAATAATTCCAAGAATAAAACTGTCATTGCTCCAAATCTTCTCCAAAATTTTCTCCTAGGAAATCTCCTAAACTTTGCTCCAAAGAATTCTAATAAAAACAATCTACTGTATTGGAAATATCCTACTAATACTCAAAATATCCACTAGAAAATCATCTCTTTGTGATTCCTGAATATTGACTACCTAGAAAACTAACTAAGCCAGAACGGGGGCCAAAGAAATTATATTGGGAATTATAAGCAAGATAGGTACAAATGATAGCAACAACTATATTCAGATGAAGTTTCCTCAGGAAATTCTTGCAATATTTCCTATTTCTAGACTGAGATTGCCGACTTGGAAGGTCTAGGTATATAGTATCAATGAATGAGGGATTTACATTATAAAAAAAATGTAAACTGACTGATTAGCATACCAAGCTCATCTCAATAAAACAAGTACAGTAAGACTATACAATAATGGGGGCATAAAATTTGTTGACTTACAACAGCCACAATCCTTGGATGACAGAATCTGCTCAGTTTCTCAAGAGTGTCTCCTTGAACATTGTCTACTGTCTCATCCAGTGCCACAAGTAATCCAGTTTCTTCACAAAACATCAAGATATCATTTTCATTTCAAACAGGCTCCTGTAAAGTTCAGCATTTGGTGTTTAGATGGTCTGCTAACACTATAACAAATATGATCTATCTGTTCATGACCCATGCTACTTCCTCAACAGAACATATACAAGTTATATAATAGAGCAAACAACGTCGTTCAAGTATCAATTACTGCAAATTAATTTTTCAGAGCATTTTTCCCTTTGGAGATCGTACCTCAATATACTACAAGTTACTTCCTGCACAATTGCACCATCTTCTCTAGGATCTTCTCTACGAGCTACCTGCAGAACATAATAACTAATAAGTAATCCTTTCGTGAGGTTGAAGGGGGAGAGAGAGGATCATAAATGCTATTTGAAATGGCGGCGCATGTTTTTATAGAACATGCCAAATAGTGTGGAGCCTTACTTTGAGCTTTAGTGCATAAAATCCTTCTTGAACAAGTTTATAAGCAACACCAGCAACCTCTTTTGGGGCCCCCTTGTGATCAATGAGGGCACAGATCCGAATGCTGGATGTGTGCTCTACAAAATTCTTTTCAGTGTAGTTATAGGGGCAGAGGATGCTAAATAAGCTGGAGTGCTGCCTTGCAGCTATAGCATTTAATATAGCCATCTCAAGTCCACATCTAATACTTGCAGTCTTGCAGAGATCGAGTGAACCTGCAAAATATATAAGGTGAGTATATATTACTGATAGATGCATGGAAGCTAAAACACTTAAGAGGATGCATGATGAGAAATGGGGATGTCTGAATACCTCCTACCGGAAAGCCTAAGCTTTTCTTCATCCAGCTAGAAAATGAACCTCTAAGAAGAGAAAAGTGATAACTAACTACAACTCCTTTCAATGCATAAATAAGAAACTACATCCGGTCTTCTAAATACTGCAAGTCTTCTTCTTTAGCATCAAAAGGTGCAACCTAATTCAAGAAACCCACAAAGCAGAAATGTTATAATATCATCATCAATCAGAATATGAATACTTTACTTCTACAAGAGCCAAATGCTGATTTCTTCATCAAATTCTGTTTAATAAACCTCGTCATATCATGTGCTGCCATCGTCAAGAGACAATGCTAATATGAAGCCTTCTTTATACAAACTAGCTGAGGCAGCATCAACAAAAAGTGAACTAAACAAAGATAACTAAATCCATTGGAATCACAAAAGGAAAAGATCAAAACAACACAAAACCAAAGAATTACTTGCCCATTTCCTTTTATTGGTATTCACATTGATAGCTTCGTTATAGATTTTTGAAACCGAAAAATTTGATACAAGGAGTTGTATAGGTTATAGGGTAATCGAATGGCTCACACTGGGTTGGGAAGTAGCAGAACATTGACTTACCATGGTCAACTAAGAAAGCAGCTCCATCAAAAATCATGGTAATTCACTGGAAACAACCAACTGCTAGCCTCCAGGCCATCTCTATGCTGTAAGTGGCGTCTGAGGTGAGGTAAGCCTATTATCCTGCTGTGTTCCTAAATACGAATGAAAACAAAATCATTGGCTTATGAAAATCCCATATCTTTGCTATTAATCTTGTAAAAGAGACTCGGACTAGCCTATGAAATCATATTATCTAGTTGAACCCTATGTTTCATCATGCTGATCTTAGGCTTTCCCAGAAGCATAAACAAAAAGAGCACTTGAGAGAGTGAAAAATGTAGACACTAAGCTTGTGGAGATTTCAGAGTAAACATTAATTTAGCATTTTTTTTCAGTAATTTGGAATTTGAGGGCAACACGCTCTACAAGGAGAGGGAGAGAGCACCTTGGATGAAATATGGACTTGAGTATCAGATAAGGAGGTTAAGATGTCAGCTTTCCATGTTTGTAAGCAGCTGAGCAACCGTTTTCAGGTGAGGAACACTACAAACATTTTAGCAAATTCAAGCAGTAAAAAAAGTGAAGTCCTCCTGCTCAACCAATTCTCATGACAGCATATAAAGACAAAGGAAATGGTGTAATCTAATTATATAACAACAAGAACAAAGAAACGGAGTGCATAGTGTAGAACCTGTGCAACCCCAGTTCCATATGAGCATCCAAGGATGATATCACTGAAAGCTCTAATATCTGTATCAGTATTACCTCTTGTAATTCAAAATGATATCATTTTACCAAAGGTGAAGAGGAGTAATCCAATCTCAGAAATAGGCTACATACTTGTCCAGTGTTCTTGATAGTTTCCGTCTTTTCAAGAAGGCTTTTTGGAAGCTTTGCCAAGCGAGCCTGCAAGTAAGGAAATCAATATAACAGTGAAGATCGTATAGTACATTATAGTATTGATGCAAATGGCACAAAGGCACCACAATATAGGGATCATAATATTTTCATCCATCCATTATACATATGCAAGTGCAACCAGCCAATCTCCGATGAAATAAAGAAATACAGTCAGGAATTTAGGCATCCATGATGCTCAACATCTCCATCCAATTTCGATTCGACTAGGAAAATTAAATCAACAATGAAATATTAAAAAATATATATATATGAAAGCAGAAGATTGAAAGGAGGATTGAAATTCGATTAGAATTGAAAGAAGGATTTCTAGGTTTTCACATGTGGTTTACCTGATAAACGGAAGTGAAAACTAAAACTTGTCTTGCGCGAATCGGGATGTCGTGTGCCTGGTCTGGTCTCCCCCATCTTCTCGAGCACGGTCTTCTGCAGATGCCGCGTGTCTGGTCTCCCCCATCTTCCTCGAGCACGGTCTTCTGCAGGGCTAGCTGCTAAGTAGCTAAGGACCGGCTTGACCCCAAAACACAACAAACCCTAGATCTACCAAAAAAAAATCGCACAGCCAAGAATCCTAGATATCCAAATCGGAATTGGCCATAGATTCGAGCAAGCGACGCAAAAGAGAAGAGAAACAAGAGAATGAAAGAAAGAGAAGAGAAGAGAAGAGAAGAAGGATACAGACCTGTTGCAGATCAAGCAAACAGTGCTGTTTGCCAGAGAATGGAGCCGGAGATGGGATCTGGCCAACGGAGAGGTTAGAGTTCCTGGCTTCCATGGGCGAGTGAAGCTGTGAAGGACGTCGGAGTCGGGTTTCCTTCTGAGCGTATGAATGAAGAATGGAGGAGAGTGTTTCTCACTCTTTCAGATCTAGAGGATTTCGCTGGAGCGGGAAGAGGGTTTAGAAGAGGGAATGAAAAGGGTTTTCGTACTGGGGGTGTGTTTCTATTTTCTTAAAAATTTTCTAAGTGTTGAATTATTTCGCATTTTCGCGTGCATTTCATATGGGCGGGAATAATCTCGCGCTTATTTTTTTTCCAATAACTTTTTTTTAACATCAATCAAAAAATAATGTGGTGCCTGTTTTATTTTTAACATCATAAATTTATTAATCGATGTTAAAAAACTGTTTTACATGGCAGGTTTTTCTGACCGATGTTAATCAACCGATGTTAAATAACAGAAATCTAGTAGTGAAGACTCGAAATTTAAGAACAAGAATTGAAAGACACGACCTGATAAGGACTGAAACGATCTATATAGAACAAGATAAAGACCCGAGGCCTCCTAAGAGGGTAGGAACCAATACCAATGACTATATAACCCGCCTCTACAACCCTACACAACCAAACAGACAACTTGGAGGCACAAGGAGGGGGCTTGTGGATACTAGGATCACCAAATCTTGCGAAGTTGATGAACACAAAGCAAACCAAGCTGAGACAATACCAATTCGACAATTGAAGAGCGCCGCTCTATTCAATCGACAAGCACTCAATGTGTTTCACACAAGTTTGAGATACTAATTTCTATTCAATAAGTTCCACTGAGTTCAATGATAGGTGCAACATTATATAGCCTTTACTAGAGGTGGAAATGGGGCGGGTTATGGGTGGATGAAGCCACTCCATCACCCGCCCCGCGGGTAAATAATCTCACTCGCTCCACCCATCACCCGCAAACTTCTTCACCATCACCCGCCCCGCGCGGGTGATGCGGGTGGAGCGGGTACCCAATGGGTGTAGTGATGATTTTTTGAGTAATTTTGAAAGATGAATAAAAACTTAAAATTTAATTTATAAATACTACAAATATAAGTTCATGGAATTCAAATACATGTTATACACTCATACATCACAATAACGTGTTACTTAAAATTACAAAATGAAACTAAAATAGATGAGAATGGAGCTTGAAGAGTATATAGTAGCAAAATCGCATGTTTTTCCTTTTCAATAATTGAGCGGATCCACCACAGTATCGATCCTTACATGCACATGAACAAATAAAATCATATGTTCTCTATTAAACATGTAAAAAAAACAAGATAGACAACTACAATTAGAGAAAAATAACTTACATTTTCCATTGGAAAGGGTAAAATAGTAAATCACACACACATATAGATAAACTTTTAGGGTTTTATGCGGGTATGTGGGGCGGGTTAATGGGTGGATTATTGGGGCGGGTGATGGGTGAAAAATCTTCACCCATAATCCATCCATCACCCGTTTTACCCGCACCCGCTCCATCCGTCACCCACTTTTTTGCGGGTTTTCGCCCGTAAAATTAATGCGGGTGGGGCGGGTGGAGCGGTTACCCGCGGGTAATTTCCAGCCCTAGCCTTGTAGCCTTTACAAGGCTGTTTGGGCCGAAATTCTCTTAAGTAAAGAGATAAAAGAAGATAAATAATATTTTAAAGGAATTAATAAAATAACCTCTAAAGTTTCCTAAAATAGCTTTAAGTAAAATAATGCTAAAAATAGAAATAGGTGGGAGCCCCAACACTTAGTTATTTCGGCAGCCCTATAACTAAGGTGGCTCGAGTTCTTCTTGAATCCCTATACACATATAGGTCTTCAATGTAGGCTCGGGGAGTTGAACCTTGCTCGAGAACAAATGATGACTCACAAAGTTGAATGAGTCTCTCTGAAGCTTTTTAGCTCTAGCTCGAGTCATGGGTCATTCTGTAAGAATGATAGGTGTGTTAGGTGGAGCTGTAGAAGATGGTCCCGCATCAACAGGCCGGAATTGGTTGATTTTGCTCGGATCCTTAGAGCTCGTTTGGTTGGCAGCACAAAAACACAGAAAGTAGAACTTTCCAGGAAGTAGAACTTCGCAGGAAGTAGGACAAATTCATGTGTTTGGTTGATATTTTTGAAATTAAAAAACACAGGAATTCTACTTCCTGAGAAGTTTAATTCCCCAAAATGGAGGAAGTTCACTTACCTAGTTCCCCCTAGGTAAGTTCAATTTCCCCTTTTATATTTGAAAATTTTCAATTCCTCTTTTAATCTTCTAAAATAAAAAAAATCAACAAAACACATTTTCGTAATTTCCATCAATTAAACTTATCGGGAATTTTAATTCCCACATTGAACCAAACGAGCCCTTAGTTTTAGCAACGAGAAAAATCAAAGTATTATGGACTATTGAGACAAGGGGACATCCTAGAGCGTAAAGAAAATTGGCATGAAAATATGAAATTTATTAGCTTTCACGTGGAAGTTTTCATGCGAAATTGAAATCCTCAAATCGATTCGATGTAATTGAAATTTCTCATGAATTAAACCCGATGCACGAATCGCATTGTTATCCTCTTCTAAAATGTTCGCTCGACGTCGTCTCCAGGGGATATATAAAACTATGCATCTGCATCCGTAAGTAGGTAACCGTTTACACCAGGGTCGGTCCTGGGGAACAAAGAAGCCATACGCATTACGCGTTCCTCTCATCTCCACGTCCTTCCTTGCCACAGAAGAGAAGTGAAAGTGCGAAACCCCCTCTCACCGTCGGCGAGCCACTTCCTTGACGCTGCCGGCGTCACCCCACCGTTATCGGAAGAGCGCAATGGAAGACGACGGCGAAAAGTCGAGCTATGTCATCGGCGTGATCGAGAATAGAGCTAAGGAGGTCTCTATCTCTTGCTTTGCTCGCTTACTTTCCTTTCCTTAACTCTAATCTCTTGCTTTCTCGATTTTGGTGTGTGTTCGATATTGAAATGGATGTTTACTGCTGCGATTCGAAATCGTTAACTTCAAACTAGGTCCTGTATAGTGATCGTCTGATTGTCGAAATTGCCTACCTGCTTGTATTTAGGGAAGACTGAACTGAAAATTTTGAGTCCTGCTGGTCTGTTTTTAGATCAAGAGTGAAATGTGCCTTTAACTGAACAAATATTGTTTGATATTTATTAGCTTTCACATGGCAAGTTGAATTCGTGTAGTGAAGAGTGAGATCTGAGACGTGCCTGCAGCAGAGATTGTTTTTACTAGAAGTGGCATTGCATTGATTGTACGAGTTATATTAGTATGCATTTGTTGTTGATACTTCATTCCATCATTATTATAGGATGTCACATTAAAATTCAAAATCACGTAAATGCTAAGCTTGGATGATTTTTATCCAGGATGAGTGTTTGTCCTAGCTGTTGGTATAAACTCTTGCTGTTAGCTTGTCATTTGTGTGCCTTTGTGATGGTTGTTCTGAACCTATGTTTTCTGCATTCGACGAGAACCATGCTAATGCATGATATTACTATTGAAAACTTCTGCTTGGATTAGGTTAGTAAGATTACTAAATGTCTGTGATAACTATTTTACATCTAGAAGGACTGTTGTTTTTATTTACTTTTCGTATTCATATCAGATAGCAGATAAATACATTTCTTATCTGAAATTTCTGCAATGACAACAGATAGTAATGCACTGGTTCTTCTATATGGAACAGGAAGAAGAATGTTGTATTGAAACCTTGATTGTTGATTTCAACTCATATTTTATCTTGGAATTGGATATCTTGGCTTTAAACTAAAATAGAAGCTATAACATTCTAAAACCATTTAGAGAGAAATCTAATAGACTACTTATTGATCGGACAGGTTGGAGTAGCTGCCTTTGTTACTTAAGATCTGCATCACTTCATCTTTCTCAGTACATAGAAACTGGCAGTTCTTATCAGAACACGAAGACTTTACTGCATTTCTATGATCCACTGGTGATCATTGTTCCTCCTAGCAAGCTAGCACCTGAAACTATGACTGGAGTCTCTACCATAGTAGATAAATATTATTCTGCAGCTAAGAAGGTGGTATTACTTGATACTGTAGCACATCCACTCTTTCCTTTCTTGACTTTAGACACCTGCAATATTTATGCAGCATCAAATGACCATCACTTTCTTACATCTTCAGGTTATAGTTGCTCGTGGTTGCTTTGATGACACTAAGGTTATATTTGGCCACCTCGAGTTTCATTCCAAGCAAAACTTATCTTTGATAATAACTTCTCTTCAGATGACGGGAATGTCTTCAACATCTCAGGGTGCTGTTTTGGTTAAACATTTGGCTGCTACGGAGCCATCAGTGCTTGGTCTGGATACCTACTACAAACAATATTACCTTTGTTTAGCTGCAGCAGCTGCTACTGTCAAATGGTAAATGTAGCCTGGCCTCACGTGAGATTCTAACTGTTATAATAGTGACTTTTGACATCATGTTTTGAGTACATAGACACTAGAATAGAAGTAACCATTAGCAAATTCATTTGAGTGTGCTATATAACATTGCACAAGTTGATGTAATCGAAAATTTTAGCTAGTTGAAATCTAGAGTATTTTTGTCTGACTGGAAGATAAGTTTCATTAATGTTCAAGCTTAATGGTATCATTTTTTCTATGAATTGATACATGTTACTATTCTTACCATTTATCTTGATGTATTGATTGCTTTTAAATTGTTTATTTCTGAGTAATTTAAATGTGTAATAAACTATGGTTTGTTTTCCGATAGGGTGCTAGTTAGGCTTAGGAGTCACTTTCCTTAGGTGCTAGTTAGGCTTAGGAGTCACTTTCCTTAGGTGATTTCCTTAGGTGGAAATCAAAAGATGCTGCTAAGTTTGTATTAATTAGATGCAGATGCCTTTTCGATTGCCTGTTTTCTTTACGTGATGTGCAATGTCCCTTTATATTATGGTGGAGAAAAAAGTTAGATATTTCTGTCTTTTTGGTCGATGCTACATTCCACAGGAAAAGAAATCACTTGTTTTTTTTAATTTATTTTAAAGGTTAAAATTTATTGGAAACTTTGTGAAATATTTACAAGGGTTAGGTCAAGGGAAGGAAAAGAAATCACTGAATGTATGCTGTCTGCTCATTATTAGAGTTGGGGAGGCCACAACTTATTGAATCTGCAAATCTGTGCTTAACGAGTGTTATATGTAATATCTCAAGTGTAGGGTTGTTCCGGCTTTCATTATACAGGAACTGGAAAAAGAATTAGTTCATACTATTTGAGGCATCTACATGAAATAGGACATTGTCAGGGAGCTTGATGTACATAAGATTGAAAGTTGAAGACAGAATGGTTTGGAGAAGTACTTTTGTGAGATTAGAAGACAAGTGGTGCTGCTTGGTGAAGCTTGCAGATATGGTTGCTATGAAGTTTGGCATAGATGGATTATTTAGCTTGGCTGTAACCCGTCTGTTATTACATTTTCAGTGGGATTAGCTTTGAAGATGTTTCTATTTTTAGTAGCCCTTTTGTTTCTTCTCATTTCAATCATGTTAAATGAATAGGAAAGTTTGAAGTTCGATCAATAATGAGATCTACTCTGCCAAATGGAAGGGAGGGTAGTTATATGAAAAAAAATCCACAGGGCAATTACCCTTTCTCGAGCTTGACTATTCTGAAAGAAATGCATTCCTACCGTTTATTATATTATTATTACCTTTAAAAGATAGTAACATTGAAACTACAGGTAGTAGGAATAGGCATCTGAAGATACTCTGGACAGTGACATTCTAATTGCATCTTGCTCATGGGAATGAGATGCCATGTACAATAGGAACTAGAAAGCTACATTGTGTGAAATCTATAAAAGTGTAAATTATAGAAGTTGAAAAAAAAGGTCATATTTGGTTGTATTCCATGAAGAAATTGTGACCTTAAAATGTCTCTATGAAGATTTTTGGGATCATGTGAATATATGATTGATAAGAACCACTTCATCCCCACTTCAAGATAACAGGTTTCCATGATCCTTGCTGCATTGAGTTGATTGGATACCATAGAAATCTCAAATATTTACAGATGACCTCAATTACTGTTATGAAGTAAGCCAACAAGCTGATTTAATATTCTTTTCATTTTGTCATCTTTCTCTAAATGTTCTAATGAGCTTGCTTATCAATTAATCTGAGAGGAATTTGTCATGGATGCTGTTTTATGACAATCGGAATCTGCTTGATGTCTTTTGCACTGCTAGGATAAGAGAGAAAAGATTAACGAAGAAATTAGAAATATATGTTTTAAACGTTTATATTATAGATCAGTTACCCTACTTTAAAATTTTATACCGCTAGGTTATTGTTGGTGTGCGCGGATTCAGCATTATCAAATTGCTTATTCACCATGTTCATGCTTAAATGTGTTCAATATTCTGCAGGATCGAGGGAGATAAGGGAGTTATAATTACAAGTCATTCTTTGTCGGTATAATATTCTTTGTCTCTATTGTTTCTCTAATTCTTTTTGGAGGAAAGGTAATAGGATGTGATTCGTAGAAGGTCATAAGCTACTATTCTTACATATTAATATATTATATTACATCATTCATAATTGCATATCAAATGGATTTGAATGTAGAGCTGGGCTGTGGGTCACCACCTCTCTTTCTTCCAAAAAACAAATGAAAGCAGAACCCTTGAGAGAAGAAAAAAGCCTTAGTTTTCAATCTATTGGTTGTGAATTGTAGTTTATAATTTATAATGTTCTTCTTTTGTGTAATTTTTCACTTCTTGTTCCCTGAAATTTTCAGGTTACTTTTAATGGATCATTTGACCATGTCAATATTGATGCCACCAGGTGCATTATTATCTTACAGCACAGAAGTGTCTTTATATGTCTATATACCCTATGAATGTGGGAATGGTAAAATAGACCTGATCCCATGAATACTATATAGTATTGGTAACATTTCTGGCAAATGTCAATTCAGTATGATTAACTAGATGAACTTGTTGAAAATCAGAAAATGAACCCTGTAACACTTTTGGGAGAAGAAAAAATGTATATCAAACTCTAGCAACTCATTCTAAAGCTTGTATTGGCTAACAACTCGTAAGATCTACAGTTGGAATAAATATGAGGATATAAATTTGGAAATACATATTATTCTTGTGTTTTCATGAAAACATTATCGCTTTTTGTTTCTGATTTATCAGAAGTATTGATATGCATAATCTGCAAGCAGTGTCAAAAACTTGGAACTGATTGAGCCATTACGTTCGGATTTGCTGGGCACCAGCAATAAAAAGAGAAGTCTTTTCCACATGCTTAGGACTACTAGAACCATTGGAGGGTATGTCCATCTAAAAACTGGTTATTGGTTGTGGCTAGAACCTTCTCATATTTGTTTTTTCACAAAGTTATCCTTCAATCAATTTGCTGTAAATTGTTTCTAAATTATTTTTATCTATTAAAAAATTGGTACTTAAAATTATACTGCCTTGATGTACAATTTGATGGTTTTATGGTGGTCTGTAACATAAGTGGAAATCTAACCATATTTACGTGCATTACAGAACGCGACTTCTCCGAGCTAACCTTTTGCAGCCTTTAAAAGACATTGAGACTATTAACGCTCACTTGATTGCCTGGTTAGTTGTCAAATTTCCAGTTGCTCTAGAGAATAATAGCAATGTTTTACCATGTTATTAAATTGAACAACTCAATACAGTTTGATTCTCTTTTGGAATCATTTATTTAAGAGCTCATCAATAGAAGATCAATATAACGAGGTTTCGGTTCTTCAATACATATTTTCTTTAATTATGAGAAGCGTATAAATAAATTAACTCTCAAAGAATGGGGGGAATATATCCTGAACTTTGAGTTTCAAGGAATGGTTCTAGTTGTTGAATTAGTTGGGAGGGGTTTCATCTTGGCATTGGCTAATATTGTCTGTCAGCTTCCTATTCTATTTTTAGACATAATTATTATGTTCTAGGTATTAGGTGCAATTATTCCTATTACTTTCAGATTGTAACCCTTGACCTCCCTCCTTCCTTGTATTTATTCTAGGTTTCTCCTTGTATGTATTCAGAAAATATTATCACTCTCTATTTTCTCACAAATATGTACATATCTGTAGTTCACAAAGAGTTAATTCATTTTATTATCTTGAAATTCTTTCGTAATCATGAATTATATTATAATTCATCATGAATTTTCTCTCAAATTTCCTTTTGAGGACGAGTCCTTGCTGGTCTATGCCTCAAGTCATTTATCTACATTTTGGCAGTGGCATGCCATTGTGTAAGGATACCAATTGGACTCATCTATTATATTTCAACTTTAGGATGAACTAATGAGCAATGAACAACTGTTCTTTGGGCTGTCTCAGGTTCTATGCAAATTCCCAAAAGAAACTGGTAAGTTAAGATCCTGAAATGCCTAATAAACTCTAATATCATACTTGCAAGCATGTTCATCTTTTCATCATCTAAACTCTCCAAAGTATAGGTAAAAAAGTACTCTGTAACATGATGGTGGTGACAGTTCTTGATGCTGGTAGCAGGAATGTAGCTTGATTGCATTCATAAGTAACCCACCCTTCTATGGAACTGTGACATGACCAGTTGGCTGCCTTGATTTCTTGGGAAGTTGACGGTCTTTGTCTTCATTTGTCTAGATAGGGTACTTTGCCACTTCTGCTACAAGCCTAACAAAGTTACAAATGAGGCCTTGGGTGTCAACCGTGCTAAGAAAAGCCAAATATTGGTATCAAGTATTATTCTTCTCAAAACTGCCTTAGATGCCTTGCCTTTACTTTCCAAGGTAAACTATGTTTTTTTTCTGTAGCTTGTGTGAGTTTTCAAGCAATCATCAGAAAGTTAAGCTGTTATGGTTATTTGTATTCAGGTGCTACAAGATGCAAAAAGTTTTCTTCTCAGTAACATCTACAAGTCTGTGTGTGAAAATGAAACTTATGGTGTAATCAGAAAAAGGTGACCGACACATCCTAATAGTTCATTTTCATTGCTGCCACCATTTGCTTCATGCAAAACATCTGGAGCATTTGAAAGTTTGGTGAAATGAACATTTACTCACAAAATTCTGTCACAGCAGTTTATGCTGTGACAGAATTTTACAGCAATCCAAAGACTTAGTGACTGGATATTAATTAACATACAAAGCTTGAAATTGAAAAGGTTCAAAAAGCTCTCTTCCGAGCAAAATTTACTACTCTGTTTGTGAAGATGAAACTCATAATTTCTTATGGAAAATGTACCCAAACATCCTAACGATTTTTCACAATTTCATTGGTGTCAATACTTGTTGTCGATATTGAAAACATTTGAAAGATTGATGAAATATACATTTAATTAAAAAATGTTAATCACAAACAATATTTTATGGAAGCTAAAGATTTTTGTTACACTTGAAATTATAATTAGGATTTTAGGTAGTTTGGTTCATTTTCTATTTTCTTGTGATGTGGGACTTTATAGGAAGTAACAAAGGATTTTGGGTTCACATCATAAACAATCTGGGGAAATTATACTTTTTTAGGAATTTTTGCTATCCCAGAAACATGAAGTGGCTTACTAGGGGGCTAGTTATGAGAAAATCCATTGTGCTATAGCAATCAATTATCATAATAATCTTACTTTGTTTAAATCCTCCAACCATCTCCACTCTTTAGAAAAGGGGTATACTAGTCTTTTGAAACATTTTTGGAAGTTGATTTTGAATCAAACAATTGCAACAACTAAATGGTTGCGAATTTAAGCTTTTTTTTTTGTTGACAAGCATGATTAAAGCATTTGACAAGAATTTAACATTGGATTTTATTCCTGGGAGTTATTTTTCTGTGGGATTTTATTTCCTGAACTAGCCAAAACAAACCCTGGAAATAGGGAGGATTGAAAAGGAAGTGGAATATCTGTAAATTTGAAATAATTTGACGCTGTCACCAAAGTGATAGGAATTCTTTTGAACATGTTATCTATTCAATAGACATTCTTATGAACTTGTTATCTTTTTTGCAACACACCAAAAAGTTAAGTATCAATTCATGAACAAGGGAAGTGCTTCTGGTTATTGAGAAAGGCATTTTTAAGAAATTGGTACTTCAAATAGGAAGTCACTACTATTATAGGCGAAAATGCATTGGACTACTCTCTTAAACAATCTGTGAGAAATTGCACATAATTGATTTTTATCTTTTCAGAGATCATAGTACTATTTTTCTCATTAAATAAATGTTGTTGCAATAATGTAGTTGCTTAAATATACTGTCCTGCAGAATCGCAGAAGTCATAGATGCAGATGTGTCACATGCCCGAGTCCCTTTCGTTGCCAGGACCCAGCAGTGTTTTGCTGTCAAGACTGGAATAGATGGCCTCCTAGATATTGCACGGAGGACATTTTGTGATACAAGTGAAGGTATTCTCCTTTCTGTTCATGCCGAAATTTTGGAATATGGTAAGGCATTGCTACATTTTAGTACTAATTTGCCATTCTTTTGTCAGCTATACACAAACTTGCAAGCAAATATCGTGAAGATTATGGACTGCCAAATTTGAAAATACCTTTTAACAACAGACAAGGTTTTTATTTCAGCACTCCTCATAGAGATGTGCAAGGAAAGCTTCCTGACAAATTCATTCAGGTTGATCCTAGGGGTTGATTATTTTAACAGCACTGTGTCCACATGTGAAAGATTTTGATAACTCTGATGATTGTGCATCAATATCCAGGTTGTAAAGCATGGGAACAACATACACTTCTCTACACTGGAGCTGGCTTCAGTAAGTCATGAGTTCAATTTCTCACATTTGCTTAACTTTTGATCTTAGCAATCAAGAACTCATATATAAGGTTTTAAATGATTTCTGGTGTCTAAAAATTGCTGATCTGTTGATAATGAAATTATGGCTGAATGGTTGATGCTCTATTCTGATTCTTTTAATACAATTAAAGTCATTGTGCATATGTTGAATCCCTCTAAGTTCTTCATGAAGAACTTTCAGGGATAAGACATTGTAAATGTTATACTAGTCACTGAGTTGGATCTGAAATGTGTCAACCTATATCTGTTTAAAGTTTAAACGAATCAAGTTTTCATTGCACTTAGTTTGTTTTAGTAATGCTACAATGATTTGCTTGACTTAGAAACATTCTCTTGACTTGTTTGGGGAATGGATGCCTACACTCGGAAACATTCATTCATTCGGTTGGCTCGACCTTCTCTGTTACCTAGTAGCCCATCTCTCGTCCTTATCCCTCGTCTGCGGGCTAGGAGCTGCTAGGACTAGACAGTGGGGGCACCCAACACTTAGGCGGCTGCCTAGGTCGATTTTTAGAACATTATGTACACCTTGACCCTGCCCCGGCAGGACATACTGGGTTGGTGGTGTTGTAGAAGTCTGATTTACTTCTCTTGTGCTGCTATGGAACATATGAACTTGTCAAACGAGTCAAGTTTTACAGCACTTCAGATTCAAGTTGTTTAGTAGTGTCATGGGTAGGGTTGGAGTGTTACATGTCAGTGCAGGTTTGGGTACTTGACGGGTGTGATTGCTATTTTTTTAGTGAAAAGTTATCTGTTAGTATAAATTCATATGATAAAAAAAAACTATACTTTTTTGTTATTTTTTTTATGGTTGCCAATTTGCCATATTGCAATGGTTCCTTATTTTTATATCGACAACTACTCCAAACCTAACCACTCCCAAAAATTTATCATCCGTGTGTTTGGGTCATTTTGGGTTCAACATTCCCAAGTAAAAACATTACTTAGGTTGGGGCATGTTTTGATGATTCTAGTAGCATCACATTAATTATTTTACAGGCCATGAGATTGCTCCTCTCTTTGATATGAAAGGATTTGGCTTATCATATTGACTATTTTGTTTCTACATAACATAAAGCAATCTGATTATTTAACTCATCTTTGTCAATGCCCTTTCTTTTATCCTTTCAATTTAATTGGTGAGTATACTTCTTTGGGCAACCTTCACATGTGTATTTGCTTTCATTGCAGCTGAATGTAAGAAACAGGTCTGCAGCTGCAGAATGCTATATGCGCACTGAACTTTGCCTAGAAGGTTGTATTAAGTATGAAAATTTTACTTCATAACAATACTCTTTTTCCTGTTTTATATTGAATATCAGTGATAAGCTACTACAACTTAATGTAACTCTATCGAAGCGAAGCTATGTGTGGGTGTGGGTTATTGACATGTGACTTTTGTAGTAGGTTTCGAACAATATCATACTAGCATATTTGGAAGTTCTGAACATGTGTCTCAGGCTTCTTCCCCCCCCCCCCCAATTCATTTATTATCCGTGCTGAATCCTGCACTGAACCATCATACTTAAAACTCTACACTCTCAGGAAGTCTCTTTTATTTTTGCTTCAAATTGGAGAGCATGTTTGAACTAGAAAGAATAGATTTGACTCACCAATCCTGCAATCCAGCCAATTGAAGCAATAGCACGGCTGACTGGAAGGGAGAATATGTGAAGTGTTTGTCGAAACCAGAATATTGTGCTAATAAATTGCTTTACGACAGAATGATAATCGGGCTTAGTAGTAATTAGTAACGGTAGGACAGTGTGTTAATGCCTGATTTGGGGCTGAGAGAAATTGTAAGCCTTCAGCATAGGTGAAAAAACCTTGTCACGGAAGGAGAATTCAGTTTCAATAGAATAACTATGGCTACAGCTCTATGGGGTTAGCCTGGAGCATTTTATGCTTTAGAATTAGTAACTGGCATCTGGGCTTCTCTTAACCAAATCGGTCTATAAGCCGCAGCATGCTTCAATGTTGGCCTTATGGGATCATTTAATATACTATTAAGAGAAGCCACCTGGGCTTCTCTTATGGGGTCATTTAGATTGAACTCACAGTTTGCTAGCCAACCTGTTAGGTAACTACAGGCATGGTATTCTCTTATTGCTGTTAGCAAGCTCCAAAATGCAAAGGCACATGTTCGCAAGCCACCCAACCCAAGAACACGAGGCATAAGAGCACATAATACTTGAGCTTTGTGTTTCTTAGAAAGGGAATAAAACAAGTGTAAGAAGTGTGCAAATTATGGGGACTTTAGGCATGGCCAAAATCGTGCACGAATTCTGTATGCACAATGATCAAGGCTGGGGGTGGGTGAAATTTCTAATTCAAATTTTATTCAAAGGCTTGGTGGGCTGGCAACTGAGCATGCTTGCACAGACTTATGCATACACTGGTTAGGAACATAGTAACACTGGCCTTGGACAATGAGTGGTATGTGGTCAGACTTTGTATGTGGTCAGACATACATGTGGTGCCAAGTGTGTGTGTACATTGTCTTCTGTTTGCATCATTATAGTATGGCTGATCCTTTCTTTCTAATGTTGCATATATTCCAGATTTTGGAATCTGACCACCTCGTCATACTTTTATAAGTTGCAGGACTTAATGATTCCATAAGAGGCCATGTTTCTGTGCTCACACTGCTTGCAGAAGTTTTGTGCCTTCTAGATATGATCGTCAATTCTTTTTCTCACATGATTTCTACCAGACCAGTTGATCGCTATAGTAGACCAGAATTTACGCGTAAGATATTCTTGTTAATTTCTTCACAATATTTGCCAAGACATTTGCGTCATTGCTGACACAGTCATGCATTTGTCAGATAATGGTCCTTTAGCAATTGATGCTGGAAGGCATCCTATCCTAGAAAGCATACACAGTGACTTCATTGGACGCAAAATACTTGTTATTGATATAATAATAATCCTGTGTCGATGTAGACTTCACTGAATTTGTAAAATTCATTCAGAGAACTCAACTAGATCCTTTTTGCAGCCCAACAATATTTTCCTTTCTGAAGCATCAAATATGGTAATCGTGACGGGTCCTAATATGTGAGTTATGCCTTCTATTCCTTTTGGAATGGGCTTTGTTTTGCATGAATTATCTAATTTTATTTGTTAAGATCATGTTCAGTACTTCCATTTTGAAATTACGTGATAATACTTCATCCAATTTTATATTCGTATCTAGTCCATATCCTCTTCAACAGTTCTTTATATTAGCAATGGTTTCTGAACACAATCTAGGCTATAGCTTCTTCTCTGAGAAATTAACTCTTGGGAACTGATGTAAAATTAAATTCCTCACTTGATTTACGTCATGCTGTGCAGGATTCTAGCTTTTGCAATATGATACTGATTTTAGTTGTCTAGTTCAATAATGTGCGGCTTTCTATTCAGGAGTGGAAAGAGCACATACCTTCAACAAGTGTGCCTCATTGTTATCCTTGCTCAGATTGGTTGCTATGTACCTGCACGATTTTCAACTATAAGAGTTGTTGATCGAATATTTACACGGATGGGAGCAGTTGACAATCTTGAGTCTAACTCTAGCACAGTAAGGTTCCAAACTAAATTTCCACATAAACAAACATTTGATTTTGTTCTGAAGTATTGTCGTTATTGCAGTTCATGACAGAGATGCGAGAAACAGCTTTTATTATGCAGAATATTTCTCAAAGGTAAATCAAATGGTCACAATATTGTGTTGGAAGGAGATGCATTATACTCACAAGTGGTATCTTTTCTGTACAACAGAAGTTTGGTTGTCATGGATGAACTTGGGAGGGCTACTTCTACATCTGATGGATTTGCAATTGCGTGGAGTTGTTGTGAGCATCTATTGTCATTAAAAGCGCAAGTCTCTTTCTAGATCCACTTATCTTGGATTTCTCACGATTTATTTATACATATTTTGTGCCTTGGAAATGCTTTGGCTGACTGAAGATCACAGTATATGCTTGTTCTTGAATGACCTCGTAGATTTCCATTTCTTTTCATGAGAAGGTTCAGACTTCATCCTATATTACCTAGAAACAGATCCTTGTGTGTAACCTAGGGCAGGGATTGAGCTATTTAGTAATCTGCTTGGACTTGACTTGATGAGAGTTGGACCTCAAGTTCATCTTAATCTGATCCAGTATTGGCAAAGACTCATAAAGGATGATCTAGCTCAGATTTGATACGAATATGCCTCAAGCTTAATCAGTGATCGGGAGTTGGGCTCAATCACCTACCTATACAATTGAGTTGCATACCTTTAATTTTAACTAAATTTTAAACTTGGGTAGGATATCTCGTGGCCACGCACACACACTATAGTTAAGAACATAGACGTGATGATTGACATTATAATCTTCAGTCATGGAGTCATATTATCTTGCATAATCAAATTCCATGGCCAATCAGCTGTCTTCCTGGCTTTACTTAACACAAATGAGATTTTGCATTTCATTATTCATTTTATCCTGCCTAATGTTTCAGGTATACTATTTTCGCTACACACATGGAAAAACTATCACAGTTAGCAGTCATGTACCCAAATGTGAAAATTGTTCATTTTGATGTTGACATCAGAAACAACCGCTTGGATTTTAAGGTGGTAATCTTATCTTATTGGAGGAATTCATTATTTTCCATTTCCTTGTGTTAATTGCCTAATCTTTTCTCTTTTTTTTTACCAGTTTCACCTCAAAGACGGACTCCGTCATGTTCCTCACTATGGGATTCTACTCGCCGGAGTTGCTGGACTTCCAAGCTCTGTTATTGAAACAGCTAAAAACATTACTTCAAAAATTGCAGAGAAGGTGATGATATACATATTCATTGTTTCATCTGTCTTGCATATATTTTCCAGTTTTTACTTATTTTACACAATGTAGTTCCTATGTTTAGGGGAGCAGGTATGAGGAAATTTTATAGATCAGCCAGCTATATCTTAATTATGAATTTGGATAATGCAAATGCTAATGGATGGTTTAAAAGAAACATACTATAGAGTTTGATAACTTTATGGAAATTTCTGCTGTATCTGCCTAGCCTTTGATGAATGCCTGTTGAAACTCCCTTCAATGACCCTCTACTTTTCAACCATGTGAAAAAGGGTTAAAAGACCAACCTGTGTAATCACTAATGAACTTGAACTTTTTTAGCAGCTCATGTTAGTTACTTTCTTGCTAATAAAACCAATGTTTCCATTTTTTGCATACATGTTGATTTACATTTCAGCCAGCTATATCTTAATTATGAACCAGTAAAGTTTTATGGCACATGAAACTCTAATCAGCAGTTTGAGCATGTTGTGTGTTTTGCACATTTGGTCTCACTTTGACCTCCATTACCTTCAGGACACAGCAATGATGGAAGTGAACCAACTACAATATGAACCACTGCACACGTTTTACCGAATTGGTCAACGGGTGTTGTGTTTGAAATACTCCAAACATGACGAGGATTCAATACGAGAAGCACTGCAGAGCCTCAAAGATAGCTACCTTACTGGCAGATCATAAGAGATCGCTGTACGTCCTAATTCTTGTGGCACATCTTCTTCTGCTCTTCTACTATGTCACACAAGTCATGTATCCAAACTCCTGCTGCAAATTACTCTAGATTTTTGTTTGCTGGTTGCCTTTACTTTGTCTTGTTTAAATTCTGGTTAGTGTGGCAACTCTACCTGCCGATTCCTCTAAAGTTTCTGTTTTTACTGGTCCGGTGGTGCCTTCCCCAAAGTTCAAATGGAATATTAATGAAGTAAGAAAGAAGGTTGGTTGAACTCGGTGCCGTTCCTAATGTTGTAGACAAGGGCGAAAAAATAGGAAAAATTTGGTCAAATTTCTTTTTTTTGAAACAAGATAAGAATTCGATTCCCTAGACAAGCCTAGAGAAACCGAGAGATCGGACAAGCCGGTAGATGGACTAACCATCATGTACAACTGGAAGCAAATAACTGAAGCAAATGACGGAAATAAAATTACAAAGAAAAATGTACAAGCCATCCTACACTCAAAATCACAAGCCAAAGAGAAACGAAACGATCAGTCAAAGGGATGACACATACAGAGAACTCTGGGGAACATGATCGGGCACCTCAGATTATGGACTCTAAAGAGTCATCTCCCCAGAGTGGGCGCCTCAGATTATGGACTCTAAAAAGTCATCAGATGTCAACGCACATCCACAATGTCATCAAACATGACAAATCAAACACCGCTCAAAGAAGCCTGTAACACAACAAGAATAGCACTGCACATCAACCCGCAAACCCGACTCCAAGCCAAACCATTGTCCCTTAAAAACACTCAAACCCATCCCAAACCCTCAAGGATGATAACAAGATCGCAAGCGACTACTAGGTAGTCATAACAGAGGCGATTGAAAACGGGCCAAAGCAGAGAAAAGGAACAACAATAAAAAGGCATCGAGGCGGAAAAAACGAATTGAGAATTGGTTTGCCAATATGGTAAAACCAAGTCCCAGTAGACGAAGTCGTCGGCAGAACCAGGTTGGAGTCGGTGAAGCCAAAAATAGGGTGGAAGCGTCGAAACCGGTGGTAAGTGTAAGAAGCTAGCGTCGGAGTAGCCGTTGGCCAAGGAGAAGAGGCGGTGGCACAACACCGCCGGAGAAGTCGTAGGACCGCCGACGACAGGAAACGGAACAGAGGGCCGAGGTGTTCGGTGGTGGTTTCTGGCACCGGAGAATGGTGAACGTTCGTACTGCTGGGCAAAGGACCAAGAATACTAGTGGCTAGTGGCTGGTGGTTGGTGGCTAGTGGCGGGCTGCTGGTGAGGCAAGGAGAAGGGATGGACGGCGGCGCAAGACAAAATCCTCTCAAAAGAGAGAGGATTTAGCCCCTTTTCACCTAAATTTGGTCAAATGTCTATTTAGAAAGTCTAATTAACTAAATGTCCATTTTACAAGGGTAATTAAGTAAGTGTTCAATTTTTTTTATTAAACCCCAAACTAGCCCTCTTTTAATAAAATAAAACAAAACAATAAAATAGATGGAGCCCCAGGCTCTACCTCTCCCCTCATTGTTTGTCTTCCTCATATTCACTCATCGATCTCAAACCCTAATCAATTCTCCTCTACCTCTGTCCTCATTGTTTGTCTTCCTCATATTCACTCATCGGTCTCAAACCCTAATCAATTCTCTCTCTCTCTCTCTCTCTCAAGCTCCAGTGAATGCGCTTCCGACATAAATCTGATTTTGGTTCTCCGACTTCGGCGACTTTCAAGCTTTGCAGACATTGCAGTTGAGGCATGGATTGGGCGCGCTTAAGCGAAGCAGGAGGCTACGCGGCCATATTAACTAGGCGAGGAGGCGGAGGCGAGAGCGGAGTGCCAAAGGAGGAGGGATCTGGTGGGATTGGGCGATGTAGGAAGGAGTGGTGAAGATATGATTGCAGGTACGCCATTGATGAGACCATGAGCCGCGAAGGTCTGGTTGAAGGTCTGATTGAAGTCTTGAAGGCACTAGCACCAAATTATAAATTTTGGGGTTTTGGGTGTCGGCAATTGCACTGGCATTTGAAGTGAAGAAATCTCACCTGGATTGAGGCAACGACGGCGAGAGCTTGGAGTCATGTCTCGTTTCCCTCTCTCTCGTTCCTCAATCTCCAAAGTCTGACTTGTTTGATGATCGAAGATGTGAACTTGTTTTCGAACCTCATCTTCAAGGAGTTCACCAAGATTCAATCTTTCAAGCAGTATCTTGTTTGCTTGGCGGGGCCTATGTTCTTCGCAACCGTCAATCACAAATCGACGTCGATTACGAAGTGGCTTGAGGTCTTATGCGGGATCCTAATGCTATTGTGCGCTTGAAGCCCTTCTCTTGAAGAAGCTTGGTTGCGGTGAAATTGTGAGCTTGCAGGGTCCTTCCAGTTTTATAGTCCAATTTTGTGATTGTTTGTAATCGAATTTGAGGCTCTTCGCTTTGCATCTGGTAGATATTATGGTTCGAAAGTCAACGAGGATTGTGTTGAATCATCATCCATCCACATATTGTGTTGAATCGTCGGAGGATGATATATGTGATTTTGCTATTTGTTTTTGTTATTAAAATGAAGATGATGAATTCTAATTTTTCCAACCTGTTGACATGTTCGAATGAAGCAAATGGTTCTTGGGTTACATCATTTTGTGTGACACTTTGTAATTGTGATAATTTTAAGTGGTAATAATATCAAAGTTTTATAGTTGAGAAAAGAATATAGGGATAATGTTCTATAGTCGGTGACAATATGTTAGTAACAATGTATTGTAGTTGGTGACAATAGGTTGGTGAGAATGTTATGTCGTTGGTGACAATATATTACTTACAATAGGTTAATGACAATAGGATGGTGACATTTTTTTTTGTCGTTGGTGACAATACATTCAAGAAAATAATATGGCGACATTGTTCTGTAGTTGGTGACAATGTTTTGTTGTTGGTGACAATAAATTTGAGAAAATAATATGGTGACAATGTTCTATAGTTGGTGATAATAGGGTGATGACAATGTAATGTAGTCGGTGACAATAGGTTGTTATGTCATTGGTGACTATATTACTTACAAGATGTCGATGACAATAGGGTGATGACATTGTTCATAATTGGTGACAAATACGTTTGAGAAAATAATATTGTGACATTGTTATGCAGTTGGTGACAATAGGGTGGTGACACTGTTTTGTTAGTGGTGACAATAGATTACTAACAAGAGGGTGGTGACAATAGGATGGTGACATTTTTTATCGAGCTAATGGTGATAGTTTTTGTAGAGGGTCAATGTTCAAAATTTGGAAATATGGATTGATGACAATATGTTGATGCTAAATAGTGTGGTGATGTTAGTTTTTGGAGGATACGATACCATGTTGACATTTTGTTGTTGAAATAGTATCATGGTGACAATTTTCAAATAAAGTTGACGGTCAAATTTTGAAAATATGGGTTGGTGACAATACCTTGGCAATATTTAGTGTGGTGGGACATGTTTTTTTGTGGTTACATGATCGTGGTAACAAATATTTGTTGAAATAATAGTTTGATGACAATTTCAGGGGAGAGAAACTAATCAAACTTTTGAAATTTTATTTGGTGACAATATTTTCTTGTGGGATAGTATCATGATGATATATTTTTTTTGAAATAGTGTTATGATGACCTATTTTTGTGTGTTAATGGTTCAACATTTTAAAATATGTGCTTATGACAATGTCTTGGTGATGTATAATATTATGGCGACGGTTTTTTAAGGTCATGGTGACAATATATTGTCATCAACCTCATCGCTAATAGTTGTCACCAACAATTGTCATCAGGAAAATCATCTATTAGCAAAAAAACTCCATTTGTCGCCGGGGAAAAGTGTTACTGACAACTGTCACCGGAAGAAGATCAACTGTCATCCAAAAAAAATTTCACCAACAATTATCACAAGAAAAAAAGAACATCAATTGTCACTAGAAAAGATTTCCCTTCTATCGTCGGAAAAAATAAAATGTCACAAAAAATCAATTGTCACCAAAATAATTGTCACAATTAACTGTCACCAGAAAAATACTCAGTTGTCACCAAATGCAGGCGTAGACCAGAATGGTCAATGTTGACTAGTCAATGTTAAAATTAAAAATGGTCAAAGGGGGAAGGAGGAAGAGTTATGGACGAGGAAGGAGGGATATTTTTGGAAAAAAGGACATTTGCTTAATTATGTAAAAAAATGAACATTTACTTAATTTTCACATCTAAAATGGATATTCACCAAATTTAACCAAAAAAAATATTGAGGCCCTAATTAATCTACAGAGTAATGATTTAAAAAAATACATACTGTATAAATTATTTCTACTGACACCTAAAATCTATATAAACTAAAATATTTTACAAAAAATGATTGATCCATATAGATAAAACTACACCGAATTAATTAACTTTGTTGCTATACTCCGTATTGAAAAACAAATATCCAAAATAGTTTCAGTCTAAAGGGTTAATTAATTTATTAACTTATTCTTTTCATTATTCTGGTTAATTTGTTTTTTTTTTAAAGAGTTTTTGAAGGGTTATGTGATAACATTTTGAAGGGTTATCTGGTCGCCTTCTTATTTTCCACTAGTTGCTTAAATGGCGTTGGGTCTTACTTGGGCTTGTGGAGCCCGTGCTTGAGTCCGTGGGTTGTCCTTTGGGCCCAAGGTTTTGCCTTGAGCCCAAAGAAGCCCGATAATCCAAGGTTTTGTTTATATAGATATAAAATGCAAAATAATTCCTTTTATTTATATAAATGATATAAGTTGTCGGTTTTTTATATAAATAAAACAATAAAAATCGCCTGAAATGACTTATTTAAAATCCCGCAAAACACCGCTCAAAAGAGTTTGGATTAAATACCATTTGGATTTGACCGGTCTGTTGTGATCGTTCCTTCGCTGTTTGTTTTGCTTGGGTGGCGTGCGTCTCTGCTTTGTTGCAACTTGGGGTTCTTCTTCTATGTTGGGGTTCTGGCAGTCGAAGTCGGGTCTGGCTGGGATCGAGGTAGTATGTACGGGGCGACTCCGTGTTCGGGAAGGAGCTTCCTGGAGGTTCATCTTTACTACCCACATGGATTCCTGATGTATCGCCGGCTAGCAGTGCTGTTTTAGGACGGTGCTTGGCTTTCGTTCGTAGTCTAAGTCGCCTTCGTATTAGATTTAGTTTTCCTTGGCTCGTTTTCTTGTAGGGTGCGTTTCCACCGGTTGTATTGCACTGCTTTTTGTTTTCGTTTTCGCTTGTATGTTTTGACGGATTCCCGTCTATCGAATTGTCGGCCATCGAGATTCAGCTATATCTGATCTCGAATTATTTCCTAATTAAAAAAAGCTCAAGGTTAGGTATGATATAATTTATGGTGGTTTGTTTGGTATATAACTTTCTATTAATACGATCAATTTTTTTAAGGAAAAATGACCTAAAATAATACAAAATATCACCCGTGAACAAAAAATAATACGAACTTTAAAAATTACCAATATGTATACAAAGTTTGGCCTAATAAACCAATTTTGATATGAACAACATTTCCAATCAAAATTCTGGTCAAAGTGCTAAATTGGCAACCAAAGATAAAATTTGGGCTTAAAATATAATTATCTAAAACTTAGGGGATGTTTAAAAGAAACCTTGATCTTCTTTCTCCCTCCCCCGGGAGCCTGGACATATCTCATTTCCATGGAAAATTGTAAACCGAGCCATATAACCTTCATTGTCTCTCTAGTCTTTCCCGAAATAGAATGATTTCGGGGTCGGAGCTAGCAGTGGAAGCAACCTCGCCCCCTCGCTCCCCCCTCCACTAGTCATCTTCTCTGTTTCTCTTTGTGTTCAAAAGCCTTTTGGAATTTTGGCTTACTGGGGATTTGCCTGGAATATTGTTATTGATACGGAGTATTTTGTATATTGTTTTTGTGGATAATTTGAAAGAAATCTATTTCGATTTCGCTTTTTTAAAAATTAGGGTTCTTGAACCCAAAAATTCAAATTAAAAAACTGAATAAATTTGGTTGAAATTATTGTTGTTAATTACGTGTCCAAGTATAATATGATTTGGATCTATAATATCCCTATGAAAATCTAAAGATTTGTCATAGAATCGATGCTTAATCATGTGATTTTTGTGTGTATTCTTCATCAATGTCTTGTATGCGACTCTAGTCCCTTTACCCACTTCATCTTCTCCCCCCCTCCCTCTCCCCTCAGGGACTTGTAATTAATTGGTATGGATGTTGGCTTCCATGAAAAGCAGTAACTCGACAGAGATGTCCGGGAAGCAAATGACAATGTACCAACCCAGAGAATAGAACACTAGGGAATGGGAATTTTCTTATAAATATATCCCCTGATTTTATATTAATTACATTTTAGGCCCAAAGATTATTCTCAGTTTCCAAATCAACATTTTGACCAGAATTTTGATAAAAAAAAATATTAGCCATATCAAAATTGGTTTATTATGCCAAAGTTTGTATACGGATTGGTAATTTTTAAAGTTCGTATTATTTTTGATTTACGAGTGATAGTTTGTATTATTTGAGGTCATTTTTCTTTTTTTTTTTCACTATAAATATTTTTGTAAATTATCCTGATCATATTTTAACCCAATTCAATATTATAGTAAAGTAATAAGGGCCCCAGAGATTAGAAAACAATAAATAGTGGCGTGCTTCACCTTCTTCGCGTCGTCCGTCGGTTTTCACTCCTCAAAGTTGCCTTCCATCACCATGTTTGTTAGTGTTTGAACAACGCTTATGTTCTCTCTTTTGGGGGAAAAAAAAAGAAAAAAAAATCAATTACTTCCCTTGCTGGCCTAGTCCTTATTCGGTTGTTCGAGATTCTAAGGTCAAATAATAGTTATTTGTTGTTTCAACACTAGTTGTTGTTTTGACATTCGTTCCAATCTCAATCCGTTCTTCCGTCTCTTTCTCTTTTTTTTATTGTTATTCATTTTCTCTTATTTGGCCCGTTTCATCCGCCTCTATCTTGACTATTCGTAGTCGCTCACGATCTTGTTATCGTCTTTGAGGGTTTGAGATGGATTTTGGGGTTTCAAAGGTCAATGGTTTGGCCTGGAGTCGGGTTTGCGGATTGGAGTGCAATGTTGTTCTTGTTGTGTTTGCAGGCTTCCTTTGGCGGTGTTTGATTTTTCATGTTCGATGACGTCGTGGATGTGCGTTGACATCTGATGGCTTGTTTGAGTCCATAATCTGAGGTGCTCGCTGGTGTTCCCCAGAGTTCTTTGTGCGCGTTTTCCCTTTGACCGATCGTTTCGTTTGCCTAGCTTGTGATTTCAGTGTAGGATGGCTTGTACGTTTATTTTCTTATTACATTTTTGTCATTTGCTTGCGTAATTTCATTTCTGTCATTTGCTTCAATCATTTGCTTATGTATTTTTTTTCAGTTGTATATGATAGTTAGTCCATCTACCGATTTGTTCGGTCTCTCGGTTTCTCCAGGCTTGTCTAGTTAACCGAATTCTTATCTTGCTTAAAAAAAAATGCTTTATCTCATTTCTTTCCTTTTTATTTAAAAGGTTGTAAAAATTTATGTTGGGCTTATTATTTAAAAGGTTTTAAAAATTTTACTTGGCCCAGGACAATCGTACTTGTTGCTGGGTCTACTCTAGTTCCGTTGTGAACATTCATACCCTATCTCCGGTTATAGTTCAATGGTCATTTTGGGCGTCACCACGTCTGGCCTTGCCGTCATTCTCCAATCACAACCCCCCCTCCTCCAATTACAACCAATACATAACATACGATGTGAAATGAAAGATACCTAAACAATCAAACAAGACAAGATACTCCAAACATCTTCGTATCCATGTCAAAATTGATAATAGTCTTTTCTCTCCCCAATGATCTTCACTTGCAACTTGTGGTTCTACTCCTCTAGGTCCAAGATTTTATTCTTGAGCTCGTCAAAAATATCATCCATCCGGGACATGTTATACTTGAGTTCTCAATTATCCTTCTATAAATGGTGTTTCTCATCATGCTTCGAATAGTGTTTTCGGCTTCAGGGCTTTCATCGTATAAAATCTCTTCTAACTCCTCTCTTTGTGCTTGCCTTAGTTGATCCCTGTACTCAGCATTGAACCATAGTTCATTATAGTTACGGAATTTGAAAGTGAAGAGATTTGTATAGATAATTAGAAGATGACAGAATGTGTAAATTTGGCTATGTGATGTCATATATATTTATAGACCAAAATAATGCAGGACAAGGACAACTGTCCATTTTTTGTTCAAATTTAAGTTTCAAATTTGAAATTTGAAATTTCAGCTGTTCAAATTATACAACTAAGTGACGGAACAATTCTATAGACCATTTATACCACATTTACATATGAATCACCCACATTGCTAAAATGTTTCAAATACTACACAATATTTTATTCCAAAAAAATAAACCCATCTTTTTACATTTATAATTCTTACTACAGAAAAATAATTAAAAATATTTTTTTGGGTATTATTACACATAATTGTTTACAAATAATATATATATTTTTTAAATATGGTCAAACATATTCAAAATTGATGTTTATGTGTAGAGAAAACTGAATCTAGTATTGTGGATTTTTTTTACATTTTCAATGTTGAAAATTAGATTTTTGACATTTTAATTGTGTTGCCTAGCTCTCATGTTGGCCGTCCAGATCACGGTGTATATTCTTCATCCGACCGCACAACTATGCAACTATTGAAGACGTGACATGTGGCCTGCCACACCATATTTTGTTGTTGTCCATGGAAGCTTGTAACGCAGCGTTTGGACAGCAAAACGACGTCATTTTGACTTGCAAAATCCGCCAAAAAATAAATAAATTGTTGAACAACTTACCTTGACACACCCACTTGCACTTCCAACTATCGATACTTGTCGAGCATTGCCCAAGCATCCCTCCTCCTCTTTCTCCATTTTTTTATTATGAAATATTACAAGTATCGCTTCGCTAGTGTATATCCGATAAATATGCCCTTAGAGAGGGAGACGTTTGATTCGGGAATTTTTTTTAAAGCATAAAGTTCGTATTTATTTTAAAATTGACACCGTTAAAATATGACACTTGATTAAGAAATTCTATGATTAAAAGTTTTCACTGTGTTTTGTTTCAATGTAAAATGTTCTCTAATGATAAATGGACATCCTAGCCCCAATAAAAAAAAATAGATGAAGTTGTCAAATTACACAATTTGAATGAGGAGAGAAAGTGAAAGACGATATTAATTTAGATTTAAATTAATTTATCTATTTTTAATTTATTTTTAGGGTTGATAAATTTGTATTAGGGTAATGTTATTATCGATTCCATTAAATTAAACTTCAAGGACGCTAACTAGGGGTGTTATGTGAGCACGAGTAGCTCGAGTTCGGCTCGAAAAAACTCGACTCGAGCTCGATCACATATGAAAACGAGCCGAATACGAGTAGGGTTTTGAGTTCGTCACGAGCTCGAGCCGAGCTCGAGCTTTATACGACTTGCTCGTAAAGCTCATTTTTAGGACATAATTGTATATTTGCCCCTAGGGTTTTGTCACCCTTTTATAAACGCTCATTTGTTGAAGAGTATCCCTTGGCTGCCTCTAGTCTCACTCCCGATTCCCTCTACCCTTCCAAGTTCCAACCCTTCATTCAATCATTCTTCCTCAATCTTTTTCGATGAATTTGGCGAATGCTCGCGAGCCGAGTTCGATCACACTCCTAAGCTCGACAAAAGTTCGAGCTCGAGCTCGGCTCGGTTATAAACGAGCCGAATATGAACAACCTACTACTCTGCTCGTTCGACTCAAATAACACCCCTATCCAGGACTGAATCAACCATCACAAAGAACAATTCAGGAGCAGCTCCGGTGGTCGAGATCGCTTGGATTGTAATCGAATTTGTTATGGAACTCGACTCTTGTTTTGATATTTTCCATTTGATATTATGTACTCATGAGGCATGACTATGTATATTCTCATGTAAATATGTGATTCCCAATTCAAATAAAAAAACAAGCTCAAAACTATAGCTAAAGAACAAGATAAAAATCGAGCTCTAAACGAGCTAAAGAACGGGTAGAAAAAACGAGCTCTAAATGAGCAAAAAGAGCCTAGACGAGACGAGCCTGAGCTCGAATTCGAGCTCGAGCTCGGTTTGAAAAAACGAGCTAAACGAGCTCGAGCTTGGTCCAATGCTCACGAGCCGAGTTCGATCACACTCCTAAGCTCGATAAAAATTCGAGTTCGAGCTCAGCTCGGTTATAAACGAGCCGAATATGAACAACCTCCTACTCGACTCGTTTGACTCGACTCGAATAACACCCTAGCTCGCTAACCTAAGATGGGTCACAAATCTCAGCTCAAAATTCATTTCCGACCCGGCCCGGCCTGATTTACAAAGGGCACGACTGGCTATAAAACCGAGACCTTCAATGGCGATGGAGGTGGAGAAACAACCGTTGGGGTTTGGGTTTTGGGCTTTGAATCGGAGATCTTTTCGAATTTCAAAAGGAAACTCTTCTTGAAAGCGAGATCTTCGATGACGATGGAGGTGGAGAAAGGGCCGTTGGAGTTCCCGTTCTGGAAACCAGCTTCGCGGAAGTTCACTCCTGGCTCCCACTTTTTTGCTCCTGGAAACGTCGAGAGAGAACTTCTTGCCAAACAGGTTTCCTCTCTCACTGTATCTGAGTTCAAAGTTTGGTTTTCCTTCATTTGAAAACTCAGCCTGCAGATTCGTTGACTGTATTTCTGTATTGTATTTCAATTTTGAAATGGAAGTTGGATGGAATCAGAATCATGCTTAAATTAGAACATTTCGGTTGCGCGATCACGAATTTCTGTTATCTTGTTGATTAGTGCTTGTATTTCTTCCTGCCGTGTTTGGATTTTGAGATGGAAGTTCCGAAAGCCTAAAAATCCTTCAAATTTTCGGTTTCATTGTAATCCATTAGTTTAGAATTACATTTTTACGGTTTCTAACAAGTTGATTGTCATGGAGGAATAAGCGCATTTGTTGATGACTACTAGGTAAATTCATTTTGATGGGTGTACAGGATTTTGGATATGGATGACATTTTCGACCTATGGTCAAATCCAGTTTTATAAATTTGTTTCTCTGAGTTAATTCGAGCCTGTTCTTTTGAGTTTAGGTATCAAAGGCTAATTTTGTTGAGGATAACACAAAGTCTTGACTCTTTGCCCTTGAAACAAATCTATCTGAGATGCTGATGGGAAGTCCTTGTGGTTAAAATGCTGTTGTAGTTTAAAACATCCGCATATTCTTTGTATTTCATATCTGTTAATTTTATTTGCTAAGTTGCATAGTTAATCATCATGATATGTTCTTATTTGCACTTGCAGACATAGGCTTGTAACTTCTAGTTACACATGGTTAGCAGGTGTTATTTTGGTTCTTGATGTGCAGGGCTTGGAAAGTGGTCTTGTATTGTAAGATGGTTGAAAATTAGAACCTCTTTTTCTAACTTTATCTTTGTTTCACCTATATTCAGATTGCATTGGATTTAACCCAGGATGAAAAGGAACAAATTGAAATGATGGAAGATGAAGGAAGGTATTATTGATCTCTTTTAATACCTCCTCTTTATTGTTAAATATTTTCACATCAATTTTCTTTCCTTTTTTTTAATTGAATATAAAATGCTACATAATATTCCATGCTCTGCTTCTTAAGCTTAAATAAGTTTTAAGCACTACATCAAAGGAAACTGTTGGCAATGGCACGCCTAGTTAAGTGGGTAACTCACTTGATAGTACAGTACTATCATAATACACTCCTTTTCATTTTGGTGAATAATAGGTCTTTATATGCCTGATCTTTTCCTTTTCATTGTGTGGAATGTTTTATCTCAACCTGGGTTGTTGAGCATTGTTTTTTTTCCTCTTGCCGATATGATCAGCTTGGTCTGGTTTGTACAGGTATGTTAAGACTAGAGATCAATTAGGAGACATCTTCACGGAAATCTGAATGGAAGGTTGGGTTGATTATTTTTGGGCAAGTTGGGCATGATTAATATCTATGTTCCCGCTTCTGATGGAGGATGCTGCAAAATATAATTAGCATAATTGTAAGATTTTTATGTGTAGTATTAGCTTAATTATAAGGATCCTATTATGTATTGCTTCTCAATATGTGAGGGTCCTACTATGTATAGTTCCCTCATATAGTTTCAAAGGCTTGCGCATATAGACTCATCATCCTCCAAAGAAGACTATGAAAAATATTATTTTTATAGATCATATAACACGTTTGATAGCTGCTTTACCTGTGTGATTGCTCCTTCCCTTTAAGAAGGATTAGTGGACTCGTGTTTCACTGGTCAACTCTGTTGAGTGTGATATGGCTTTTGAATTTGCCTTGTTGACTCTGTGTATGCCTAATTTTATTCACTTTCATGTCATTGTAGTCATTTGATTAATTATTTTTGCAATCCTTCGATGACTGAAGTATGTTTTAGTCCTTGTGTAAGTATAATTAGGACCCTCTAGAAAGTTTCATAATTTGTAGGTAACGGGATGCAGGAAGTTTTTCTGCCCAATTGTTGGCTGTGGTGCATCATTGAGTTCAGTAGAAGCATTTGAAGATCATTACAGTGCACGGCATATGGCAACCTGTTCAGTGTGCTCAAGAGTATATCCAACATCCCACTTACTCAGTATTCATATATCTGAAGTGCACGACTCTTTCTTTCAAGCAAAAGTTGCAAGGGGTTATCCTATGGTATGTCCTCCCTCCCTCTTCCCTCTCTCAAGTTATGTTGAATATTTTGGTAGGAGTATGCTGAGCTATGCTAAAGTGCTAGATTCACTTAATTGCTTATACCTCAAGCATTGTTTACATATTCTCCTTTCATGGTCATCAAGCCTTTTTTCCCATGAGACATTATCCAGGATATTAACTTGCTTTCATCCTTGCAAGTTGCAACCACTTTTTTGAAGTCTGTTCTGAACTGTACCAAGCCATAGTTGTCTATTTTATTTCATCATTTCTTTTTTCCCTTTTGCATAGAGTTTGAGAAAATGAAGTTCATCAATTTTAATTACTGTATTTTGTTGTCTTCTTCCTAGTATATGATTTTCTATCCCCTGTCACTTTCAACAATGTAGAAGATGAACCACAGGTAGGCACTACCTTTTCTTGAGGCTTTAATTTCAGTTGCAAAAAAAAAAAAAAAAAGAAATTTATCCTAAATTAGGAACCATATGTCTAAGTGTGACCCAATTGAAAGATTGAGCTAAACTGGCACATTGGCAATCAGAAACCCTAAACGAAAATAATCTAACTCAGATTATGAGATAAATTTGGTGATTTTAGTTTGGCATGTGTTAACTTGTTACTTGTTAGGTTCTCTATAGTTACAAAAGGCACCCATTGGATCATGGGGAGATCTTATAGTGAAAAATGTGTTGTGAATCAGGTTGGTGATGAAAAAGACTAATTTCCTTGATACCTGTAATCCAAAAATTGCTATGTAGTGAAGTAAACAAATGCATATACCATTAAATGAAATTTCAAAAATTCAAGTACAAAAGTTCTGAGCTTATACAGAAATTCAGTTTAGGGTTCGTTTCACCTACTATATGAGTTCAGAAAACAATTTTGGTTTTGTTTCTTTGCTCATACTACTACCAACATGCAATGCGCATCTCACTATACCTTGGGGACCAAGCTCAAGCAGTTATCTGATTCCTAGTTGTAAGGCAATATCCTGTTCTCCTAGGCCTTTGAAGTTTGAACTTTGAAGTATTTCTTCCCTGATTTCTAGTTTCCAGGCAATTACCTACTTTCCTTTCCTGGTTTTCCTTGGCTTGGCGTTGTCATTGTTTAAGTAATCAAATGCCCAAATCAGCAGGCCCCTGAGTCCCACCTTTCCTGGTTTTTCTTGGCTTGGCGTTGTCATTTTTGCACTTCAACATTTGTTTCATGCAATCCAATCACTTAGGCCATCAGCACCTGTGCATCCCACTCGAGGTGCTTAACCCATTTCTTCTCCCTTTTTCTTTTTTCTTTTTCTTTTTAAAAAAAAATTCACTCACGTCTGGCCCAAGGTATAGTGAGATGTGCTAAGTGTCTCATTTTTTGCTCTGGTACAGCTGTCTCTAGGTTTTACGTCTTTTTCTATCTTTTGCAATCCTATCCAATCGCATAGATTTCAATTGTGTTTTTGCAGGCCATTCAGGAATTTACTATATTTTAGTAGCTTATGGATGAGATAAAATTTTGACTTTCAATTAGAGTATGTTTAGATGTCATGGTGATAATGTATTTTTTGCTTATGAAAACTATTGATAAGATACAAATATGTTCATGATAAAAAGGCTTCTTTTTACATCTAAACAGACTAAATTTTATTTGATCATTATAAGGAATATTATGTGGTAGCCTGCTAATAATGAGAAATAAGTATCGGTGAGCGTCTTTTCACCCTAATTTATAGCTGACAGATCACAGGTTGGTAGGTACTACTACGGTTGATAAACTAAACCCAATGATATCCAATTGAAACAATTCATTTGCATGCCCCAGTTTACTCAAAAGGCATTACTTAATTACATTTCTAGTTCTTCACCCATGAGCTGTTCATGGTTCTTTGGTATGATGACCGTCAGATGCTTGTTTTGGTAATTTTGAATTTCAAAGAGACGAATATTGATCCATGCTGTATTCTCAAATGGTTTTCAGCATTAGTTTATCATCCAGTTTTTCTTACACACTTAAGTCATCGTTGTTGACCTTTCCAGTACGAGTGCCTGGTGGAGAGTTGTGGTTTAAAATTCAAGCAGTATAAAGATCGCCAACAGCATCTTGTTGGCAAGCACAAGTTCCCAACTGCATTCACATTTTACAAGAAATCCCATCCATCGAAGAAGCAGAGGCAAAAGCGACATCACAAGAAAGCTCTTGATAAGGAGGAGGCTTCAAGTGCAATGCAGGTAGAAGCCGTAGATGGGCTCGTTTCTGGTATGTCCAGGCTAAATACCAGGGATCCATCCTCCCCTTCATCCGTCAACTTTGGGCGTCGAAACACCCGAGGCCTGGCCTTTGTTCCCCGGGCTCTTCAACAAGAAAGAAAGTAAGACTTCTCGAAACCTGCCAGGAAAAGTATAGTCAGTGCCCATAGAAGGTATTGTAAGTGTCCTTGGTTATTGGAGCAAATCCAGTGATTGCTGAGAATATGTGGACAGACAACTTGTGAATCCCTAATGTAGCTGGAACAGGAATGTGTAAAATGAGTTGCTTAATTAGAAAATGTTTTTCTTTTTGAACTCTGCCTCATGTTTTAATCTTTTGAATTTTTTATTTTTTATACAAGGGAGCATTTGCTATGTAAAATCTATGTGATTTAATTTTAAAAAATGTCAAAATCTGGTTATTTTTGTTTTCTCAACTTAATTGTTTTGGGTTTTACTAAAATGTCTCCACTCATTTATTTGTTAAATTCCGGGAATCCCAGGCAGTACGAAAAGGACTCGTATTGTGGGATTCCAATCTGTCCTTTTAAATGCAACTAATTTGGTTGGCACTCACTGAAAGAACAGTTGAGATCCCCGTAACATTTTACGTGTTACATCCGGTGTTACACATTATTTCGGATATAAATTTATATTAAAAAAATAAAAAATTTATATTTATACCCTATATATTTATATTAACATGTCTATAAACTTTTATTTGGAAAATATATGTTTTAGAAAAATTAAAATTTTTTTTCTAAAATAATCAATCTTTTAATTATCTGTAATTTTTAATAATAAAATTTTATAAACATGTTAATATAAGTGTATAGAATATAAATATAAATTTTTTTAATATAAATTTAGGGTCTTGTTAGATACATCACAAATGGTGATTAAGGTTTGCACGTTCTTTTGAACGTGCATGCACGTCCTTAACAACGTGTAAGTGTGGGACTGTGCACGTCGTTTGCAAACTAGGGTTTGCACGTTGTTAAGGACGTGCAAACCCTACTTGGGGTTTTAGGGTTTAGGGTTTACCGAGGGTTTTTTAGGGTTAATTGAAAGAAATTGAAGGGTTTAGCTAGTGGAGGTTTGGGATTTAGGGTCTAAGTCATTCCGAGCATTGGTGAGTTTAATTGTCAAGTGATAATTAAATGGCAAACAATAATTGTTAAGGTTTTCATTCGGATAATATGCAAATAATGTTACAAGGAACGGAAAAAAAAGGTTTACATCCATAATTGTAATAAATTGGTAGAATATAATCTAGGAAAAGTGTAAAGGACGACTGGACTCGACACGTAAGGCTCGGAATCTGTCAAACTGAGCTTGAAATGGAGCATCCCATCTTTCGACGCTCGGTTGATGATGTGCGACCCATTCTGGCGCATGCGGTGGAATAGGAGCGTTAGGACGCAACCAGATCTATGAGAACGGAAAATTAGAGTTAGAGTATTGACATATAGATGAAAAGCGAGAATAGGTTATAAAATAAGACGTTTGAAGTCGTACTACGACAAAATGGTCTTGGTTTCCGATGCAGGCTAAACCAAGGGTTGATGATTGAGGGTTGTTAGCAGGTGTCGGCGAGGTCATGGGGAGACATGTGAACGGATGATGCCAAGCTAGGATGACGAGAGGAATCTGATATACCGTTGCAAATACTAAACCCATGATGGGTAGCTCTATCCACCGTCTCCTATCACCATGCACAGGTCCCGCCCATCTCTGGTTGTTGACGAACTCCTGGAATGGGTACCCTCCCATATAACAACCGACGTAGAGATGGGCATGATCCTCCAAGTGATTGCATAATAACGTTTTGAGTTCTGGGAAAGCAGACTCGCCGATCGGTGATTTCAATGACGCCAAAGCACGGTAACCACAATGACCATCTCCAATAGTGTCCCTCACACCCTCAATATGACCGAGCATGAAGGGATCAAGGTTGTTTCGACCCCAGTTGAACCCTCCTAACACATCATCACGTCCACGTCGAGCTGAGGTCGCTTGTGGACGATGTCGAGCAGCATTTCGGGCAGCACATGCTTCTTCTCTCTCAAATCTTTCCCTTAACTCCTCGTATGGCAACGGGTTGGTTCTGTAGGCATTCCTCGACCCCCGAGGCCTCCTTTTCGATCGGACGCTTGCAGAAGAGGGTGGGTGGAGCTCATCGTCGCATACATCGTTGGAAGCCGTGTATGAAGATGACATCTCATACGGTAGTGGGGTGTCGTCGATGTCAGTCCATGACAAATCCATCCAGAACGGGTGGATGTCCTCGGCGGGTATCAGAGTACCGGAATTTAATATATTTTAATGTTTTTTATTTTAATGTATTTTAATATATTTTAATATTTTTTTTATTTTACTGTATTTTAATGACTTTTAATGTTATTCTAATGGTTTTTGATGTATTTTAATATATTTTAATATCTTTTAATGTCTTTTAATATATTTTAATATATATTAATCGCTTTTAATGTTTTTTATTGTGTTTGAATTTTAATGTATTTTAATATAATTTAATATATTTTAAAATGTTTTTATGTTTTTTATTTTAATGTATTTTAAAATATTTCAATGTTTTTTATTTTAATGTATTTTAATATATTTTAATATATTGTAATGTTTTTTATTTTAATGTATTTTAATGTAGTTTGTACTTTTTGTACAAACTATATTTGAAACTATAAACATACAAGTAATGTATGTTTAGAGTCTATATACTATCAACCCATAAAAATTATATACTATCAATTATAATCTATCAAATTATATTATAAAACACTATTATAAAACTATATTATAATCTATCAAACTATGTAACAAATCATAAAACAATCAAACCATAAAACTATAAAATATAAACATATAACAAATCATAATAACTATATAATATCAATTATAATCTATCAAATTATATTATAAAACTATATTATAATCTATCAAACTATATTATAAAACTATAACACTAAATCAAATAAAATAAATAATTCAAATAACATACCGGTGGGGTCGGGACATGAGACACCTCCATATTCCGCCACTTCCGCGGCGTAATATGGGCTGCGTCGCCACCTCCGGAGCCGACGCCGGCACCACTACCTCCATCGCCACCGCCTCCTCCACCGGAGCCGCCACCTCCGCCACCGCTCCACCACCACCCTTTGCCGTCCCTGCTTGCGCACCTCCGCCCTCCACCATCTCCGCCTGCGCACCACCACCACCACCCTCCATCGGCGCCACCTCCCTCGCCACCACCTCCGCACCACCACCACCACCCTCCATCGGCGCCATCTCCCTCGCCACCACCTCCGCGCCACCACCACCACCCTCCATTGGCGCCACCTCCATCGATACCACCTCCGCACCACCACCCGCCGCCTCCACTGGCACGACCACCGCCTCCACCTCCACCTCCATCTCTCTCTCTCTCGGGCTCCATTTCTCTCTCTCTCTCTCTCTGTGTGCCTCTCTCTCTCTCTCTCTCTCTCTCTCTCGTCGTTGCCGGCATGTCGTCGTCGTCGCCTCTCTTTCTCTCTCTCTAGGTGAATTGGAGACGAAGGGGCACGTCGCCTTCGCTTTTAGTTGACAGGCTTGCACGTCATTTTCGACGTGCAAGCACGTTTTTTTTTAAAAATAAAAACGTGTCTGCACGTCCGGTGCAGGTGGGTTGCAAACCCACCTGCACGTTGTTAAGGACATGCGTGCATGTTAAATCCGACGTGCATGCACGTCCTTAACAACGTGCGGATTTGCAGTGTATATAGTTGAAGCGTAAATTTATATATGAAATAATTAAGTGTAACACCGAGTGTAACACCCGGTGTTACAGGGGAATCCCAGACAGTACGAGTTAGACAACTCAATCCCTTTATTGCTTATCCAAAGACAGATCAAACATCTTATTTTCTTACAGGGTGATTATATGCACCCATGACAGGTGCTATTTTTAAAAACTTACAACGGACGGATTTGTTATTAAAAAGAAAAAATTACAAACTCCCTCAGCTTTACAAATACACGGACAGATGGGAAAATAAAGGATAGAGAAAAGCTTTTATGCCCCCTTTTACAACTTTTTCCTATTTTTTTAAAAAAATATCTTCCGCTCTCTCTCTCTCTTTCCTCAGCTCTTTCTCTCTTTTATTAGGAGGGATCAAGGATCCATCCTATGTATTTTTTATAATGGACAGATCTAGGATATGTCCGTATATTTTTTTTAAAATTTGCAACGAACGGATCTATGATCCGTCCGTTTGAGTGCATATAGCACCTGTCTCAAGTGTATATAGAACAATCCTTTTCTTATAGCTTGCCCAAAGCTAGAGAAACAAACCAAAAGAGCCTGACTTCAATACCATGTTAAGAATCCTAAGTCAGACCCAAGAAGGGGGGGGGGGGGGGGGGGGTAGTCGGAAGTAGCAATGGGTTAATCGAAGGTAACGAGTCTTGGGTCTTTGTACTAGAAGGTTCCAATTCAAATGCTCTAAATGAGGTTTTTTAGATCCATTATTGTCCAACAAGAGTGTCTTGTTTGCTTCTTCCTTTGTTATCTAGTCTATAGGTATCTTATCTGCTTCATAATGTTAATTGGACGAGCTTTTTTTTCTTACTCATTTATTACAAAGGTAATTCAACCTCTGGCGTCTGCCACCATACAAAATCCACGCGGACCCAATAAGAAGAGACTCACCCACACCCTCTTCTCATTTTTTTTATAGATATAAACCACTTAAATGAGGGCCGTCTGTTCAGGGGTTTTCTTACGAAACGACAACCGTGTTAGATTTTTTTAATTATAAAGTCGAGATTTATTTTTGTAAAGGCTCGGATTTTCAAATTTTGATTTCGGATAAAAGTAATTGAAAAACGGATTTAATTTGGATATTTCAAGAAAAACTCGACCTCCATTTCATAAATCAAACTCGAAACCCTTAAGGCAAATTCCGATCCAGTTTTGAACTTTTGAAGATCGATACCGTCTTTCACCTCGGGATTCGAAAATTCCTTCGGATGGCGATATCATTTTCAATTTAAAAAAAAAAATCAATTAACCGAGAGAGTGGGATTCGAAAAACCAATCATCGAAAATTCAAATTTCCAACTTTGGGACCACACTTCCGTCTCTTTTCCCCCATTCTTATCCAATCTCTACACTGGTCCCCATGTTTGACCGATTCCAACTCATCTCCTCCTCTTTTGGCAAATCTCATCATCTCCTTCTCTCTCTCTCTCTCTCTCTCTCTCTCTCTCTCTCTCTTCTTTAACTCCCCTTCATTTGGCAAACAAACAACATCTTATCTCTTAAAAAATCAGACATATTGACTCACTTTTTCCCCACACAAATCCAAAATACAAACACCTAGGGGTGGAATTGGTACAATACCAATTAGTTTTTCTCGTTACCACGTACCAACCAATTATAAGAGAGAATAGCATCGAATATACCAAAAAGTTAGCCCATTTGCAAAAATGACTCCCCCCTTCAAATTTTGCAAAACTAGCAATTGGGCTCAAAAAATTGCAGAACTAATAGGTGACCCCAACTCGCTGTGCCCTAGCAAGGAAGTTCAGGCGAGTGAGAGGGATTGAAGACGATTGGAAGAGAAGCATCTAAACTCCCTATCGACTGCGAGAGAGTTCTGCAGAGAGAGACATATAGAAGGAGGAGTTTAAAAAACGAAGAAGACGACAAGGGAAGATCTATTGGATGCGTTTGAAGAAGAACAATCCCCCACCCATGTAGAAAGCAAGCAAGTACTCATCCTCCCTCTCTTGAACCCGAAAACATTGTAGATTGTCATATTTAAGGTAGTCAACCAGGTTGGGGAGAAATCGGGTCGAATTTTTTTTTAAACCTTAACTTTGAGGGAGATAGAAGGTTTGGAGGAAGTAACCATTAAGGAATTGAGGAAGTTGTGATGTGCAAATGGCTATGGAAGTCATTGAGGATGGGAAGAAGTTGAAATTGAATATCTGAACATGTGTAAATTGAACTAAAAATCTCGATTAATTGGTGGATTTTGGAATCGGGGAAATTTTTACTGTCACACACCTTTTACTGTCATGCATTTTTTCTGTCACGCATTTTTTCTTTACTGGCATATATTTTTTCTTTACTAGCACATAATTTGTAATTACTGGCACTTGCTTTAGCAACCTGTAAACTTTAGTGTAGACACTTGTATCTCAGGTATAAAAGTGAGTCATGGTTAGAATTAAAGGAGGGAAGGTCGTGCCGATGCTGTTGAGCAAGGAAGGGCCAACCATTTCTCCAAGTTTGGGAGGACCATCCATTTCGCTAAGATGGTGCTCCTTCGCCATTTAGACAATGCCCTTGCCACTGCAGATTGGAAGAGGCTCCTGGATATCCACCTTGGGGGGAATAAGCTTGCTACATTGTTTGTTTTAGGTCTGCAGGTTTTTTGGTTGTGTTAGGACTCGTACATTTGCTCGCTTTTGATGGTTTTAGGACTCATAAGAAACTCCCTATTGTTGTTTTTATAACTGTAGGAGTAGGTTGGTTTTAGTCGATTTTAGGACTCATAAAGATCTGACCTTGCTTGTTTTATTTGGACCTGAGTTGCTTTTGTTGTTTTCAGGACTGCACTTTGATGTTGGTTGTAGACATCAAAACATCACTAGCATGGAAATTCATTTTTATGGCACGAGTTTAGTTATTGGTGGTACGTAAACCATAATAACTGGCATGTAAATTTTATCTGACACGTATGTTTGGACTTAGGTGTAGAGTCCCAATCTTTTATGGCACACGGTTAGTCGTTCATGGCACATGTTACCCTTCGTCTGACATGTAACAATCAGTTGTTGTCCCGTATTTATTACTGCCTGACATATAACTGGTAACTGGGTTCACCTTTATTTCTCGATCGTCTTCAATTACACGTCCTTTACTTTCCCTCTTTTTTTGGGCGGGAACTTTGGGTGCATTTAATGCCCATAAAATCATCCCCTCTCTCATCTGCTTTTTCATACAACTTTTGTCCTTTTTTTTACGTTGCGTTGGGTGCATTTAATGCCCATCAAATCATCTCCTTCTTTCATGTACTTTTCCATACAACTTTATCCTTTTTTTATGTTTCTCACCTCTGCACCCTTTTTTTTTTATTTCTTTTCTTTTTTGTGGTAACTTGAAACCGGTTAAGAGGGTCGAATTTTTATTTGCAAAAATATCATTTCTCCCCCCTTTGCAAATTTTGCACTAGCATTGCTAGTTTTGCAAAACCCCCATCTTTATGGTATACTTGTACAAAATTGCCCAATTATAATTGGTAATCCTAAAATTCGAACCATTACCAACCACTAAAGAGGTTGTACCAACTTAATTGGTTACCAATTAAGTTGGTTGGTACATGTTGGTAATGGTATTTTACCATATTTTGGGCGTTGATGAAAAACCATACAAATAATCAAATGAAATACAACTTAATTAAAATTTATAAGTTATTACAATTCAAGTAGCAACAACATAAATACTTAAATTGTTCATGCATTTTAGCACAAAAGTAATATAAAAACTTAAATAGTCCTGACAATATTCAAAATAACATGTTCACTTCCGAATAAAGGTTAGATTTTAGTTTGAACCGAGACCAAGCTAGTATTCCTCCCTTAATTAAAAACATTTTCTGAAAATAACGAATACAAAAAGAAATAGGTAATACTTATTAACTTGAATAACAAACAGAAGGTCTTAGAAACAAAAAAAAAAAAAACAGGTCTTGAACTGATAAGGCTTGAACCGATAGTGCTTTTTTTTATATCTTGAACATGTAATACTTATTAACTTATTATTTTGCTATTAACTTGAATAATAGCAAGTCTTGAACAACAAGTCTTGAACAAACAACAAGTTGAAACCGCAGAAATAGAGGGGAATCATAGCAAAAAAGAGTAACGAGGGGTAGGTTGTAATTTTAAAACAATTAAATATAATTAAAAAAATAATTAAAGAAATAAATGTATATTGGTAGGAGTTGGCTGGTAATTACCGTAACGACCAATTGCAAATCGGTTGGTAATGGTAATCCCAACTTTTCCGTTTCGATTATCATTACCGCACCGACTTCCGACAATTGGTTCGGTATACCGTACCAATTATGTTGGTTACCAATTTAATTGGTTCGATTGGCACGTGTTGGTATGGTTTTCGTGGTAAATTTTCCCCAGCCCTACAAACACCCCTTATCCTTTACACTCCATTTGATTACCGAGAGCAAATAGCTAGCTCCCCTTCTCCTTTGCTCAGGCAGCTGCATTGCACAGCCCCATCACCACCACCCTGCAGCCTCCGCCGCCACCACTTCTCGCCAACGTCTGTTGAAAGAATGAAAGATGTGAAGAGACAAAAAGAGTCCCACATCGACAATATGAACAAAGAAGCCTTAGTATATAAGTTAGTGGACTACTCCTCCTATTGCCAATTGGTTTTAGGATGGAACCCCGCTCGGCTTATGTGCTAGGCTATTAGCGCAAGGGCGCACGTGTGTACACGACCCCCGATCCCATGTCCTAATGGACTTCAGTACCATCGGCCACCCACCTCCGTCCAACCCACAGCTTCACCTCCTTTCACATTCCCATGTTATCGAGCCCAAATCCGTCTGCCCCCACTTCGCCCTTCCTCCTTCTTCTACACTTCCAGCAGCACCCCCTCCACCCCAGCAACTCAGTAGCATCATCTCCCTCATCGTCCCCCACCATTGAAGTCGAGTTTCAGAGCTCCACATCCCCTGTTTTCGAAACAATGCAGAGAGCAACTCCATCCTCCTCCCTCTTCTCTCCTTGAAGCAAACTACCTCCGAGCTTCTCTCCTCGCAAAGATCCGCCAGCACCGAGCCCAGGCGCCGCCAAGAGCACCACCGTCGAGCCTCTTCTTCTCCCTATTTCCGTCCACACATCCGGGTGAGCTTCTCTCCTCCTCCTTTCTCCCTATAATTGACCTCCTCTCTAGACCCAGGCCAAGCTTGCTTTGAAATCGAACTCCGACGACGCCAAATCGAACTCCGATGAAGTTTCCGGCGAATCAAAGACCCTCGGCGAGCTTCTTCCTTTACTTCTTGTCCGATTCTAGCTGTGTGGGTGTCGGTGTCGTGGTCGGAGCTGGAGTCCGGGATGACGCCGACGAGCCACCCTTCCTCTCCTTCTGCCCGTTTTGATTTCAAACACAGGGGATATGTGTTGGTGACAATGAACCGTAGCCATTCACTCCCCCATTTCCTCGGACGAGGATTTAAGTGTGACACTATGTGTAACATACAAATATTTGGAGTATTTTCTAATGATGAAAAAAAATTATAAAAATTATATTTAAATCTTACATGTGAAATAAAATAGGATGATTTTGGTATATAGACCCTTTTGAATATGTAATTAGGTACTTAGACCCCAAACTAATTTAATTAGTTTTGGTAGACTCCATCCTAATATAGTAGAATGGTGAATGGTCAACTGTTTAACCGTTGACCGGCCAACAGTTGACCGTTGACCGGTAAACGTTGACCAACTTTTTTTTTTTAGTGATTTTTTATTATATTTTATTTTCATTTTGATGTCACTTTTTTAATGAAATGATTTGGTGACACTTTTTTAATGCCATTTTTTAAAACTTTTATGACATTTTTTGTTTATTGTGATACCACGTTGACCATTGATGCCATTTTTTTTACTATTGACTACTGATGACACTTTTTTATGTCAATATTTTTTATAATATTTTTTTTACCGTGATGCCATATTTTTTCAAAGTAGTGTTTTGATGACATTTTTTTCTTTAATGTGATGCAAATTTTTCAACGTAGTATTTTGATGTCATTTTTCTAATGTAATTATTTGACGACACTTTTTTTAGATTTAATCTATTGTATATCAATATATTTTCATCGATTATACTTTTATTCACTGATGACACGATTGTGATTACACTTCATTGATGCAATCACTTGTGGTGACATGTTTGTTACAGTTTTTATTCATTGATGACACAAGAGTATAAAATGTTATTAAACTTGATTGATGACATCTTTTATTGATGACTTTTATTCATTAATGAAATGGTTTTATTAGTTTAATATAGGGTGAATTTTGTTATCTTAAGTGATTGACATGAGATCATAACACATCGAAATACTTTGATGCTACTTTTATAATGAAATGGTTTTATTAGTTTAATATAGGATGTATTGAGTCATAACCACAACAAATTTGTTGATGATACACCAACACAACATATGGCTCAGAGCTGATTTATTTCATCATTTACATTGAGCCCTTAGTATCACACTATCACGGGTACATAATGTAACCTTTCCTATTGACACTTCAATTCAATCCAAACGAGAGTCAATCTAAATCAACGATTGCATCTTCAATCCTGTCACCAACAACAATGTGAACGAATTCAATTATCAATTTACTTTCTTTATTTTAAAAGAGTAAAAGAGCATCACACAAATGGAATCAATTTATTTTTTGGATCATCTTCCTCCTAATCGCCCTCCACTTGAATTTTGTGGTCGGTTTCTGCAATCGTTGCTCAGTCATCATCTCCCTCGTCACTCGGTTTTTCGATTTGGGGATCTACTCTGTTCGCCTTCGTCGTCGGGGTCTTGGGGTGTGTCTCCGTTATCTGGTGCTCATCTTTCTGGCCTGGCTGGTCAGATTTGTCGATCCACTGTTCCAGTTGGGGCTGGCCTCCCTCTGTCCGATTTGGGTTTGGTCCGGGGTGGGTGTGTCGGCTTCCTCTTGCAAATCTGTGTTGGGGCTTTTGCTGGTTTCGGCCTTTACTTCTCTCCTTCTTGTACGGATTTCGCCTCCAGTTTTCGTCATCCCTCTTGCTGCCCCGTGGTGGTTTTGTGCCCTTCTGGTGGTCCTGGTGCCTCCGTTCCACAATTAGTCTATCTGTGTAATTGGTTTTGGGCTCCTGTTTTTCAGGGCTTTTCGATCTGTCGGCTATCCTCGCCGGGGTCTTTGCGTCAGGCCCCTTGCCGGTGTGCCTGCTCGCCGTTGCCGCTGGTTTGCCCATCTTTGGTTATGTCAGGTCTGTAAAATCGTGCTTTGGGCCCAAGGTTTTGCCTTGGGCCCGGGGCAGCCCGGAGGGTTTTTTGGGCCCAAGCTTGTGGAAATTTATTTTTAATTTATTTTTAAAAAAAGAGGACAAACCCGAAAGGGTCTTATTCAATTCCCGAATAGGGAATATCGTGTAAACCCACCCAAAAGGGTTTGATAAAATCCCGAAAGGGTCTTGACAAAAAATCCCGAAAGGGCTGCAGGTGCACTCTCTACGAAGGTGGTTCACAATAGTTGTTCTGGTTGTTCTTGGCGGTTTTGATCTTAGTTGGGGCTCGTGCGTCCGGTGTCGGGTCTGACTGGGGTTGTGGCGGTGTGTATCATGGCGACCCCGTATTCCGGAAATTTCTTCGGAGGTTTGTCTTCATCGCTCACAGGGAGACTCCTGATGTACCGCTGACCAGCGTTGTTATCTCTTGATGGCGCTTGGCTTCGTTTTGTCTTTGTTGCCCTCAGCTCTTATGGATTAAGATCGTCTGTTCTTCTAGTGTCTGTTTGTTTGCCATCTTTGTGTTGCACCATTTTATTATTATGATTGTATGTTTAACGGTTCGCCGTCTACCGACTCTGTCGGCCTCTCGATGAGCCAGGTCTGTCTGGCCATCGAATTATTACCTGATAAAAAAAATAAAAAAAAATAAATGGAATCAATAGTTCATTCATGGTGATTGTTTCTTACTTCTTTACATCAAACAAATATGCAAGAAATCTAAGTAAATGTATAAAAAAATGAGGCCAACATCTATGCGTAAGTGCTTCAATGCATCTTTGCATGCTCGTTTACATATTCGTAACCTGCTGCAATGTCAGACAGTCCACCGACAATCTCTTCCTGCGTGGTTCCAGGGACTCTCGAAGCTTTCTAGTCTTGTAGAGATGAGCGAGACGAATGTAAACGGACGCAACGAAACCTAGCATGTAACTTATTTACATATTTTCCCAAGTGCACGAAAACCTTAATTCCAAAATAAACATCACTGGCATCAATTATTTGAACTAACCCAAGTGCAAATAGCACATCAAATTTGATGATATGTTCTCACCTGAATACTAAAACCAGAACTTTGCATGCCCACACTACAAAGATCACCGAACATTATAAAATGCACTGACCTGCCACTTGTTGTCAACAAAGCCAGCAATAGGGATTTGGAAATCTTAAGTGGAAGTTGGAAAAATTTGGAAAATTTTTTCTTAAGTGGAACTTGGAAAAATTTGGAAATCTCTGCAACAGAGCTTCAAGAATCAACTCTCTATGAATCAAATGAAAGGCAAATAGGGATTCCAAGTGAGCAGCAACATGCAACCATCAAAGAAGCTAAAGTGGACTCGACTCAATTGTTATTCCACCAACTGACATAAAAGTCAAGAAGCACATGGTTCAAGCTCATTCCAAGAAGCTTGAATTAGAAGCACCAGAACAAAAGGGGGCTAAAATACTTCTAAATCTATCAGACCCACAAGTAAAATTGAAGTCAAATCAGCCTCAAATTGATCTCAAGTACCTCAACCAAAATCAACAAACTTGGATTAATCCGAAACCCTTCTCAAGTCCAGATTGAACTATCATAAACATATGAAGTAACCAAGATTAAAATTTCACAAAAATTTAGATTCCCCAGTGAGATTTGGCATTAGCTTCTGTTTAATTTGTGGCTTAACAACATCTTCAAACATCTCGGATGAATTGGTTGGCCTTTTAGAGAAAGTGACTTCATATTCTCCCTGATAGGAATCAACTATCTCATTATCACAATAAAGGAATCTAATAGAAATTTCGAATTTGAAAACCCAAACCCTAGAGCTACATACCTATTAGCTCTCATAGGGCATTTCAGGCATTTCATCGAACAAATTGTGTGCAACCGAACAAGTGGACTTGACAGGCATAGAAAGAGAGTTGCAAGAACAAAGGCGGGCAAGTGATCTGACCTTCGTCGTTGGGGAGAGTTCTAAAATGAGATCCATGGTGATAAGGGGCGGGGTCTTTATGGAAATCCATGGTGATATGCCAGTGCTCGTTGATCTCATCGTTGCCTTGATTGTAGGATCTCGAAGCCGAAAGGGAGATCGAAGTGGAGTGCACGCAGCAGGAGCCGATTTTAGATCTCGAACGGGTGGTGGTCGAGAGGAAACGATGGGAGCGAGAAAGGGTAAGCAGGAGAGATAGAGAGCGAGGGAGACAAACGAGGTAGATGAAGGCGATGGAGGAGAAGAGAACGGTCCGAATCGGAGTTGAGAGAGAGGGATACCAGAATCGCCATGGATGAGATCTGAAGAAGGAATGAACGGGAAAGTGAAATTGGGGGACACAGAGAATTGTCGGGAAGGAGAGACGGGAGTGTGATAGATGGAGAAACGGGAAGGGTTCTAAACGCCTAATAAATATTTTCTAGGGTTTACGATGGCTAAAAAAATAATTAAAGAGGCTAATGACCTAACTAAATATGTGTAGGGGTCTAAATCATCAAATTCCCTCAATAAAATATACTAGTTCTTTTCCCGAACCTTGTTCGGGTTTTTCATAATATTTTCGATCGAGTTTGGCGTATTAAACAAAATATTCAACACATCAATTTTCTACTAACATATCGCCCATGCTTCTTGTCATGTTATTCTTTGAATTTTTCTTTTTTTGAGATGATTGATACTTCAAATTTGACAAAGAATGGTAAATCAACCACTTCTACACTTCTCCTAACATCCGTCCTAATTGAAGGCAAAGAAAAGAAACCTTATGGTTTTTTGCTTAAGAAAATTGAGTTTGGATCCTCTAAGATACTTTATCTATTACACATCATGTTACACCGTTTAAATTTGTCTAAATTATAAACCAATTTGATAAAGATACCTTAAGTTTAAATATATAAACCCTATATAGCTAAAGAATAAAATAATGATATTTAGTGTGTGTTTTTTTGTAATGCCTTGGACCCTTTATTAGAAAAAAGTACTCTATGTTTAAGTATGAAACTTAAGAGGCCATAACATTAAACTCATCAAATCACAATCATTAAATACTTTAATTGCAATGATTAAACTCATCAAATCACAATTTATAATCTTCTATAATCTTCAATTTTACAAATTTCATCAATGGAGTAAACAATTTATGCATTGCTATCTAAATATTTTGCCCAAAAAAATTTAAACGAAAATATATTGGAACCCTTGTCAAAGCTCCAGGCTTAAATATATGATATAGGTTGAGCATCGAATATTTTTGGATTTTTTTCCATTGTATTTAATATTGAAAATCAATTTTCATAACCATAATAGATTTCCCACCAAGCTTGTAAAATGGGCTGCAAAAAATGAATAATTTATGTTTTCACTCATTTTAACGACCATGTGTATTTTAATTGGATCCCAATTACTCCATTTTTCCTCTAATAGACTATTCTTTTTAGATTTTTAAAAAAATTTTTGGTACTTGTTATTCTTTAATATTGAAACCTAATTTTCATAGTGATATTATATTTCACACCATGCATGTGAATCAGGCTAAATAAAATGCATGTCCAATCAAGCCATACAACACAATAGCAAGCATAATATATAACACCACATTCTGTCAGTTTCACTTTAGATCTTAAGACTATCAATAGAAATAGCCTAAAATCAAATTCCAGAGTAGAAAGCTTTTTTATGCAGTATTACTTAGCAAACATCAAACAAAAGTTTTTCACAACTTGAACCACAAACAAAATTCCATGAGTAGACAATTACCATGTATTCCTGTTCTAGGTTGAACTGTAGTCGTAGGATAATGTAGGCATTAGATACAAAGTGAGTATCCTTACCAAACATAAGTGGTTCATCGATCACAAGTGTAGTTGAAGTACATACTTCAAACAACTAACAAAACCATCGAGATATGAACTCAAATAGCTCAAACAACTTCAAAATAACTGTACATATCATCCTGCAAGTCCCATCTAAAAAGTCAGCTAAATCTCCCTATAAGAAGTTGCATCATATGACAAAAAATTCAACAACACTTTATGTAGAAATATCATCCAAAATGTAGACAATTCCAAGACCATAACAACTCCAGAACATCCCTAAATTAGCCTTTTCCTTGAAGTGAAAATGCTGAAAATTCCAGCAACATGTTCTCCATTCAAAACCCAATAGAACCAACAACAATCTACATCAAAAGGTTCAACAAAACCCGCTAGGAATTGCCACCTTCCAAACATTCAACAAACAACTCAAACCCAAAGAAATCAACCCAAAATAACCCTCGAATCACCAATACAATAACCCAAAAACAACCATTAAGACATCAACCAAACAACTACCCAAAATGAAAATATTTATCTGCTCAAATAGCTCCTAACCTATATGCAAAAAACTATAAATCATCATTCGAAGTAAAAATCCATCTATCTCAGCTGAGATAGTTGAAAATAATGAAGAAGAACCATAAATTAAAGGATTGTGAACAACTTTGATAAGGTTGGATATAAAAAGATACTCCTTTCTATATTTCAGCTCTAACTCTCTAAGTAGAAACATCACAACCTCAGTTACACCTGATTAACATGTCTTTTACTTGAGAGAGAAACCAAAGATCTTTTACTTAAGATATGGCAAAGACAGAGATTAGTCTTATCCTCTCCTTTATTGACCATAAAAAGGTAAAATATCTAAGCACACATTCCTCAATGAAGGTGAAAGTCCGAGTCTGTAACATGTCTTCCCACATCTCAAATACTCAAACTTGCTGGTTGAAGTAAGAACTTTCCTACAAAATGCAGCAAGTGCCTTCCCCCCTACCACCTATCAATAACACTCGCATAAAGTTTAACATCAGTGCAATGTAATAACAATGGGAAGAAAATTTTGATAGTATGATGAATTGAGTTAGAATATTTACCTTTTTCATGTACCAAAGGTACCATAAATGTTGTGGAACCTTCCAATTTAGCATTGAACTCCAAAATCCTTGAATTGGTTTAGTGCTTGCCAAGAACTTCAGTATCAAGTTTCTGCAATCCATATGCGTATTAAGGCTAATAGGAATGGATCGAACAAATAGAAAAGAAAAATGATCCAAATGCTAAAAGACTAAATTAGTAGATAGGGATACTTCGAACCTATGTAGACATGGGATCGAATTCATTAAGGTTCACATTGGGAGACTCTAATTGCTAGAATTCAAGGTAAATGTAAGCAATTGATGCATAAAAGAACCTGCAACCATTAAAACACTTTCATTATTAAATTGGGCTGGACATGAATGCAAATTTAACTCTTCTCATAAGACTTTAAATATCAGTATAATCAATTACTAGCTAAACATTAACTTCTTCCAAATTTCCAATCCCTAATAGTTCATCGAAAAGCAGAAATCTTTGGGATGTTAGACCTATTAATTTTGTTTGTGATCGTTTAGGCATTTTGTCGAACACCTTACATGCATTATATAAGAGGTAAATTGAGAAACTAAAAACATTCATTTCTTCCAAATTTTCAATCCCCAATCCTTCATCGAAAATAAGAAATCATTCACAAAGATGTTTTTCATGAAGCATGTAATCAACTTAGGGTTTGCAATTGGGAGAATGAACGAAGCATAGAGACAAAGAGAATAAATCCGTTCGCGAAAACATGTCGTTTTCGCGAAACACAATCAAGTACTGGTCTAAAATTGTTCAAAAAACTTAGCGTTTTACCTCGATTTGACACATCCCCTAATCGATTGCAATCGATTTCCACTTCCAGCCACCAATTCAACCATCTCGACTGATTACAACATCAAACACAATCAAATACTTGTCATCAGTGCAACCGAGTTTGACGAATTATAAAGAAGAGAGTAGAGAATTGACTTAGGGTTTACAATTGGGAGAATGAAGATAGTACAGAGAAAGAGAGATTATCCGTGCAACTAAGAGAGAAAGCAGCCTCTAGCCGTCTTCGACTGCAGCGTCGCCCACAATCGCCCTCCTCTGATCGCCGACCGATTGTGCCGTGCCTCCACAACGACAGCCATCAATCAATTTATCAATTCTATTATGAGGAAGAAGATTATTGTGAGGAAGAAGGTAAACGTGGTTGAGAAAATTAATTTCAGTTTTTTGGTATTGGGAGTCAAGAGAATGTGGTTGAGAAAGATGAAAACTGTTTCTTAACTTTGTTCAGAGAAGGACACGTGGCACAATTTTTTATAAAGACATTGCTTCTGAAATTATAAGTATAAGGGGTGGATTTATATAATTTCTTAATATAAAATGATATTTAAAAAAATATTAAAATTAAAAGAGTCATTATTTTAGAATATATATAATACTTATTAAAAATATCATTTTATATTAAAAAAAATATATAAATATATATATTATTTGACATGTACAATATAAATATAATTTTTTATCATTAGAAAATATCCCAAATATTTTTGTGTTATACCCGGAGTACGTAGTTTCACAACTCACAATTGTGTTGTAGAGGATCCTCTTCCCATTTCCTCTTACCCGTGGGGCCCGCTTCCACATCAGCTTGCCACATAGGTGTGGGCCCCCTTTTTTCCTTTCTCTGCTTTCGCCTTTCGATCAGAGATTCAGAATTGAGAATGGGTGATTGAGGATGGGTTTGGGCCTATTTTCTTTCAAACAAAAATGAAGATTTGGCCTAATCTTTTTCACAAAACAAAAGCAAATTAATTTGAGCCTATTGTATAAATGAATTTTGGTTGGAGGTTTGAAAAAAATAAGAGGGTGGTTTTTGGTAACTTAAAATAAAAGGGGTCGATTTTGGTAGTTTTAAAAGGGCTGATTTTTTTTTATTTTTATTTTTTTACTTTTTTTTTTTGTAGAAAACTGTTATTCAAAGCTTACAAAAAAGAAAAAAAACCCTAATATGAGGCAAGAGGAACACGCGCCTACGCACCCCTCTTTGCTCCCTCCTCAGGCCCTCCGACCGCCCTACACTACCAACGGTGGCGCTCACCTTGCCGCTCATCTGCAACCGCCGATAGCCAATCCCTCTGCTCCTCCCATCATCCATGCCTTCTCTCCTCTCCTACCTCACCCGTCGAATCGGATGTCCACAAAAACCCTGTCCCTTCTCACGATGGTTTGGGTGGTGGTTTCGGTCTCCTGTGCATGTCTGTTGCTCGTTTCAATCAAATCCCCAATTAAGACTCACTGTAAGTTCTCTATCTCTCCCTAATCTTCAGTCAAGTACCTTCTCTGCCTACAAGCGTGATGTTGGAAACTTTCTTTTGCTCTCTGATCATCTTACCTTTGATTATGGCTTCCAAGACCTTTCTTGAAGCTTTTTCTGAAACTCAAGCAAATCCATCTCCAATGGCGGAACCGAACACCGGTAATTCTGCCCATGTGTTGCCTGATGTGCCTATGGTTTTTATGGTGTTTATAAATTATAGCTTATGCTTAAGTTGTTTTGTGGATTACCTCCGGTATTTTGTGTGTGTTTCTTCTCGCCTTGCTTCTATCGTTTTTTTTCTGTTGGTGGTTTCCTTTACTAATTGCAGGTTTGGTTTGGAGTGTCAAGCTTGTGTGGTCTCGTGCTTGTGTCTGGTTACTCCTTTAGACCACCCACAATGGTTTTGGGTAAAATGTACACATTTGCACAAGATGTGTAAAAATAGACATCACTTTTTAGCCATTTGCTCCAATGGTGAAATGTGCATTTTTTAAACACCATTCAAATACAATTCATTTAAAACAAAAAGGAAAATAAAATTATAAAAAAATAAACCAATGAAAAGGCTTTGCTTTTTGTAAAAGTTTTTGCACGTGGAGGAGGTAATGTGCTCAAATTTTCACATTACAGACTCAAATGTGTACATTTGCGCACACCCAAAACAACCAATGGAGCAAAAAAGTGTCTAAAAAATACACATTTGCACACTTCCATTGTGGATGATCTTACTTCAGCTTTCTTGTCGTCTCCAACGTGTGCAGCATACAACTGGGTTTCTTTTACCTATTGCAGGGTTGGTTTGGAGTGTCAAGCCTGTGTGGTCTAGTGCTCGTGTCTGGTTACTCCTTTGGTGCAACTTGCTTGTCGTTTCCAACGTGTGCAACATACTGTTGGGTAATTTAGCTTGGGACCTCACCACTTGCTTCTAAGCAATGTCCTTATGTTTGTATTTAACTCCAAATCATTTGTTTATCAACCGTGTAAGCTTTAACTTTACTGTTCTTAATTATTTACTACCAATATAAGTGCATCTTACCTCATGTAATGATTCATGTTATTTTCACTTCACAAATGAGATCAAATGGTTACTTGGGAGTTGGGACTCTCAGTCCATATTTACAAGGATTTGGTTCCATCAGTAGATTTTTTCGGACATCGTTCTCTATTGTCTTTACCGGGCTTACTTACCGTTCACTCGGCTTCGTCGTTGCTTAGGCTGAATTTTTCTCTTATGTGGTTCTGCTTTTGTGCTTTGGTGGATCAAATATCTTCTGGGCAAATACCATTTAGGATCATTCCTTTTTTCACCAATATATGGGATCCATCGAATCCCACAACCTACCGCAAGCATGCATGATAGCTACCGATCGAATAGTGTACAAACAGATACGAAAAGTTGTTTCCTATGAATATTTGTTCTTGGAATTCCTGCGATATTCGCAGTAGGAACTTTTGGACTAACATCGATATTTTCTGTAAGAATAATAATATCAATGTCCTCACATTACTCGAAACAAAGACTGATAAGATCCCAAAAGATTGAGTGTGGAGAAAATGCGGCTTCACAAACATAGCTATTGATCCAGCCTCGGGGTTTTTTCGGAGGTGTTTGTTTGCTTTGGAAAGATATTCCATCGGCTCAGGGTTCTGTTGAACTTTTTCGGTAAATAACCGTTTTATACATTTCAATTATTCTGATTTTGTGTTCCACGTGACCATTGCCATGATCCTCATTTATGCCCCGCCAGATGAAAAACGTAAATTGGTGTTTTGGGATTCCATCACTCTCTACTTACATAGTCTTCTCATACCTTACTTATCATGGGAGATTTTAACGAAATTAACTCTCCGACTAATAAATTAGGCGGAGTGTTCCCAACTATTTCAAGATTTACGCGTCTAAACGATTTCAAAAGTAATTTCTCCTTACATGAGGTTCCCTCTTTTGGTGGTCAGTTTACCTGGAAAAGGAAACAAAATGGGACCGTTTGCTGCTTAGAGAAATTAGATCGTATATTGGTACACACAGATGTCCTCACAATTTTCGAGTCGCTTCGAACCCAGATTCACCCGTTCACAAGATCTGATCATGCACCAATCTCCACGAAAATCCGTCATAACATCCAAACAAAGAATAGACCTTTCAAGTTCGAATCTGCTTGGGCAAATCATTCGGATTACAAGAATTTAGTCTCCTAAGCTTGGCGGTTAAACTCGCAAGGGTCTCATATGTTCTGACTTGTTCAAAGGCATAAGTTACTTAAGCGTCTCTCGAAAGCATGGCACAAAAAAACTTTTCTTAATATTAAAAATCAAATTCAGGTTACCGACAGTAAACTTCTACAATTACAAACTTCACTTCTTACGAACTATAACAACAATCATCTGCAAGTTCTAAAACAATTTCTTAACAAAAAGGAAAGGATGTTGGATTTCCACCGACACTAGTGGAGTCAATGGACCAAGGTAAAACATGTCAAATTAAATGACTCAAATTCAAGCTATTTCCACAAAATTGCTTCGGCCAAAAGAGGCAAGAAAGTTATAAAGACGATATCTCTTCCAAATGGTGAGACCTCAACATATTTTCATATTATTCAACAAGAATTTGAAAAAGACTTAAAAGCTCGTTTCCGATTTTCTTCCGGGGATGGAATTGATCTCTCTAGAGATCTGGCGGTTATTCCTACATTAGTAACCCATATAGACAATGATATGCTCAAAGCGCCTATCACAAATGAAGAAATTAAGAACGATGTTTTCTCTATGAGCCATGATAAGGCTCCTGGACCGGATGGTTTCTCGACATGTTTTTACCAAAAAATCTGGAAGTCTGTGGGGCCTTCCGTTATCAACGCAGTAAAGGCTTTTTTTTTTTCCAGTGGTAGGCTTCTGCGACAAATCAATCATACTTTCATTACCTCACTACCAAAAAGATATGATCCTTCCACAATCAGCCATTACAAACCGATAAGTCTATGTTCCACAACATATAAAATCATTGAAAAAGTTTTAACTGCAAGGTTAACTAAATTTTTTGATAAACTAATCCATCCTTTTACAAGGAGCCTTTACTAAAGGAAGATCTATTCAGGATAATATCCTAATAGCCCATGAGACTTTTCACTCCTTTTGAATGACCCTTTCTCTTCCAAGTCATGTCTAGTTTCGGTTTTGATGCCTAATTTATTGCTTGGATCAAGGAGTGCGTATCCACGGTGTCTTACTCTGTTGTAGTAAACGATGAACATACCTCTATTATTGAACCTCCAAGGGGACTAAGGCAAGGGGACCCCCTATCCCCGTTTCTGTTTATTCTAGCATCGGAGGTTCTTACAAGGACAATGCATCGGGAGAGCCTAATAAATAAAGATACGAGTGTGGTTTTCGACAATCCGGGAATCAAGATCCCTTTCTTAGCATTCGCTGATGATATTCTTATTTTCTGTAAAGCATCCCAAACGCTATTAATAGATCCATACTGGGCTATCTTAGACCGTTTCTGTCTGATCTCTGGACAAAAAATAAATCTGCACAAATCCAGCTTTCAAGCTTCAGCTAATATAACAACAACATCTATTAATGCTATTACCTTTGTTCTTGGCATTCCCCAAGCAAATAATTTCGATAAGTACCTGGGTTGTCCCATTGTCAACGGTAGGGTCAACAAAGATACCTTCAATGAAGTAGTTCTTAAAAACAAACAATAACTTACGAAATGGAAGGCTTCGAGTCTTTCTCCTGAAGGGCGTAAGGTCCTAATAAAAGCTAACTTAAGTGTCAAACCACTCTTTCTTATGCAAGCCTTTTTACTACCATCTCATATCCATCGGAAACTGGATAAGGTTTACAGACAATTCTTTTAGAACAAAAATTCGAACGCTCCACCTCTTATAAGCTGGGACAAGATTTGTGCTGACACCATGAGTTGGGGTTGGGGATTCATAAGTGAGCGGAGGTAAACCGTCCTGTGTAAACCTCGCCCAAAAGAATTCCCACACAATAATCAATCTAAAAGCTACTTTACCAAGTAGTGGGAAATAAACAAGCAAATAGGGGAAATAGAACTAAGAGATCAAGATTGCAATTCAATTAACAAAGCATAAGAATGATGGTTTTGGTAACAAATCAATGGAGAAAATAGTTTCACCTGCGCATTTATCGACATTGGTTGGCTTAATTGGTCCTAGACATAAACTCAAGTTGTTTGATTCCTTTAACTTTCATTCTTCCCATCTTAGTTTAAATAGATTGAAGTGCAACGAGCACAATTAACCCCTTACACCTTTATGCAACCTAAGCACGGACAAAGATTTAACATAAAGATAGCACAGGTTCCTAAGAATCTAGACATATGAATAACACCAAGTAAACACGGTAACTGATGTTTAAGACATATGTTGAAATATCTACTTAGTCATTATCGAACAACAGTTCTCACAATCCTAAGCATGCTAATACGGAATTCATTCAATGACGAAAGAACAAAAACCTAGCAAGACACTATTATGATGGCCAATCGCAACAATATCGACAATATGCTGGAGAGAAATCAAAAGAACAGTAGGAAACAACTAAGTTTAAGCCTCACAAACCACCAACCAAGTCTCCGAAACACAGGTGAAATGAATAATGAACTTAGCCACTCATAGCGTACCTAAATCTTCTTCGAATTGATGGAAAATAAGCAAACTTGAATGGTTGATTGAACTAGTGCGAAAAGTCCGAGAATAACCTCTCCAAAGGTCTCTTCAAGTCTAATTTCGTGGCTCTCCTTTATAGGAAAGAAGAGACCTCAAAAACCTAGATACTTTCCTTAAAGATAATGTGGAAATAATCCTAACATAATATAAAATATCCTAAAATTATTAAAACTGAAAATAATACTAAATAAGTCTGAGAATATCTTCCTTAATCACTAAGGAATAAGTCTTCAAGAGATTGGATCGAATCTCCCACCGAAAAGATAGAATTTGGATCTCGAACTGACATTCTCTGGATGATCTCGCCGTTGCGAATAGGAACTCGCGACCGCGACACACAGGTTTCAGCAAACCTTTCGCGGGCAATCTCTTCACAGCGTACTGATGGATCTCGTGGCGACGACTCAAGGACTCACGGCCACGACAGATGGTCTTCGTGTGTTCTTCTCGTTGCCAAGTCTTCATGGTGAAATCTGGTGACTCGCGGCCGCGACTAGGACACTCGCGGTGATGACAATGGACAGACATGTGCTCTTGCTCTTCTCTTGGCATTTGCTTTCTTTTCTCTTCTTCTTCACTCCAATAAGACCTTTTTCCAAGCTAGCCACAAGACGGAACTACGAACCTGCATAAAACAATTGAAATTGCGTAGTTTCCGAACTTTCCAACCAAAAGAGCAAAATAGGAAATTAACTCTAAATCCTAACCAAACAACCATGAAACACAACTAAAACTATCCTATAATGCCTATCTAAATATGCATTATCAATAAGGCAGCGTGTATGAATATAGTGCTACAAATGAAGCTTTTATGGAAAATCTTGGACGAGCCAGACAACATCTGGGTACGTATTGTATCGCAGAAATACCTTAAGGGACAAAACCTCCTAACTTACAATAAGAAAGGTAACTCTTCATGACAGTGGAATCGCCTGATGTCTATTCGACACTTATTTCACTCAGCCATTCAGTGGAGTGTGGGAGATGAGAACTCCATTGACTTCTGGGCTCATAACTGGGCATATTCCTATCGCTTAGACACGAGGGTTTTGCAGCCTATCCCAGCTTCCCTTTTGGGTATTAAGGTATCTCATTTTCTTACCATCGGCCTGAAGTGGAACAAACTGTTGCTTTTATCTACCTTAAACAACCTGCTTCCTGTTGAAGATATTAACCATTTGTTAGGAATTACTCTTCCGAATAATACTTTCATGGATCGGCTTTATTGGGGCCCCAGTTCCAATGGATGGTTTTCTATAAGCTCGGCAAATTCCTTGCTATAAAAAAACAAAGGTTTAACAAATTTTGACTGTGGATGGATTTGGGAGTTGGATGTTCCGCCTAAAGTTCGTCATTTCCTTTGGAAAATTTCTCGTGATGATTTATCTACTACTGAACGGTTGCAGAAATCTAGAGTGTTCGTTTCCTCTGGCTGTGTTTTTTGTGGCAACACCAACGAATCTGCTACTCATTTATTTATCGAGTGCCCAATGGTCGTTCGTTTGCACAAGGCATTAAGTATCCGTTTGCCTAGTTATTTTCTAACTAATGCTATGCTGGGATCGTCTCTTCCTCTCAACGATCTTAAGGTAGCTATGGGTTTACATAAATTTGGAGCCCTAGCTTGGTCGTGGTGGTCTCTCTGGTTCTTTAGGAACCAACTAGCGTTCGAACATACTGACAAAGCTTCTATTATTGAGATGAAGTTTTTTAATTTATACGACTTTTACCCACTGCTGATAACAAACTAAACTTTTACACAATGACGGTGACTGCCCAAGTACCCACGAAAACAAAAATGGTAATTCAAGCCGACCTAGTAGGCACCCGGTGGCTCCAAAGCGGGCTAATCTGCGCTCTGGGTGTTGGGTTAAGCCTCCAACTGATTGCAACAAGCTGAATTTTGATGGTTATGTAAGACCAGGTGTTTCGGCATCATATGGTTTCGTTATTCGAGACTGTCAGGGTGTTGTAGTGGCTTTGGACAGGAATATTTGTACCAATGTCTCAGTTGCTTATGTTGAAAATCTCGGGCTTAAGATGGGCATTTTCCGGGCAAAACAGCTCAACATTCAAAACCTCCTTATCGAGGGAGATAACCTACTGGTTATAAAACCTTTGATGGGGGGATTGGAAATGTCCATGGCATATCGAGCTACTACAATCGGATATACTTCTAGATATTCCATCATTATCTTATGTTGCTATTCGTCATATTTTCAGGGAATCAAATACTGTGGCTGACTATCTTGATCGTAGTGCACATGCATCCCCTGTCGACGGTTGTTGCGATGATGATCCAAAAATCTGTGTTCTCATCCGTAAGGATGTGCTAGGAAGGGCCTCTGCTCCGGGCGACCCATCCTAATTCTTATAGTGCGTCAAAAAAGGGGCCGATTTTATGAAATTACCAGTAGTTACTTATGATGATGATATATATTTTTATGCTAAGTATGAGTTTAAAATGATAGTATGCGAAATTGGCTAAGTATGGTTGGGAAATTGTCTTAAGCTAATGGATTGACGGATCATGTTGAATATGGCATGAGATGAGAGATGATTGATCATGATGGATTGAAAGTATGGTTGACGCGAGCTTGTTTATTTATCTGCATGTGTGAGCGTGTAATATATGTGTTAGAGTAGCTATAGAAGTAGACTCATTGTATCTTTTAAATATGTACGTATCTAGGTGATACTCTCTGATTGTGCTAATGTGTGACATCTTCTTCTTTTGCTGCCCTGCTAGCCATGTAAGTCTCTTCGGAGCTTACTCAGATTGATCAGACATTTCCCTGCTTATATGTGCATGATAAACTAGGTGATGCATATCATAATAGCATGTCATGTAGTATCATGCTAGGATTGCATTAACGAATGAGCATTCTTATTCTGTATGCGTATGTAAACAGAACGATCGTTATTTGTGAAGTAATTAGAGTCTTTGCTAGGGTCATAAGGGACGACCCAATCCCATCGGGTCTCGTCCTGAGTCATTCGAGTCATATGACACTACCTTTACTATATCGAGCATGGTAATTATGAACAATATGCTGATGAATATGATGGCGAATATGATGACTATATAAAGCATGTTTTGGGTTGGGCACCAATACGGGCTTGATCCAATAAATGGAATGGAATGCATTAATGAGTTGGTCAGTCTCCGCCCTATCGGGAAGGGGGGCGGTGGTAGGAGAGGGATATTCCACTTGACATTCTGTGTAGATCCATATATATATATATTGCGTGATTTAAATTCCTGTTCTGCATTAGAAGCATGGTATTTGAAATAGCGTATATGCATTACTTCAAATACGACTTTTGGTGGCGGTCCAAAACCGCTGCCTAAAGTACAAAAACCGCTGCCTAAAGCCTATGGCAGCGGATAGAGAAACTCGATGAGACCGCTGCCAAAAAGTACGTAGAACCGTTGTCAAAACGTCTAAGGGAACATTTATGTGATAGAGCAATGAAAGCGGTTAAAATGGGGTTTTGGCAGCGGTTTAAAAAAGATTATAGAAGCACTCATTCTTTTGACAACGGTTTTGGTGCTCTATGGTAGCTGTTTTAAATAGTTGAGAAATAAAATAATTTGCCATTATTCACAACACGCACCTGTGTAATATAATTTGAGATATTTATATATATTTAAATCATAAATTTAAAATTAACTACAAAATGAAGAATACAAATTCAAAATATTAGACTTTCATTGCGTTATAAAAGTTTCATTACAAATATATACCACATATCCAAATTTTGGGTTTGCTAAGAGTCAGCAGATTAACAAAAGGCTAAACACATGTGAACTACACTAAAAATAGAATAGCCACATGGAAAAGCATAGTTTGTAACCTAGACAATAAGTGTTATCCGACCAAAAGTATAGCAACGTGTGCAATATGGACATTGTACGTCGACGAGCAAAATGTCATTGAGAGACCCGCAAAATGGTCATCAATGACAACAAAAATTCAGTATGGCATTAAAGAGAAGGGAAAGGGAAAGGAAACTATTAACCTCATGTTTTATTTGGTTAATTCCATTAATTAAATCATTACCCTATGAAACATATCGATAAACACACGAAAGTTGTCTCAAACGAAAAAACATTCCAACACATTCAGAATCTAACACAAATCCAATTTCAGTTTAGAAAGCAATTGACCAAATGCAACACAAAAATTCAGCAATCATAGATTTAATAAAATTCAAGAGTGATTCAAGATAAACTATTCAATTAGATTCCAAAATCTCGGAGCTAAAAATTATTAGATGTAAATCATATAATGAATACAGAAGGATAATAATTATTAGTGTAGTTTATAACCATTGAAAGAGCATTAAAGATTAGCAGCTCAAGATAAAGTATGAAAATGAATAACTAGTCCATGAAGACGTGATCAGGAGAATGTTAAGTAATAACTCAACAGTAAGCTATTGAACTTTTATATCAAAAGTGCAAGTTAACCCAGTAGCTAAGTCTAAATTAATTGAGAATCGCTAAAGGATCTTTTAGCGTGTTCAATGTCAGAAGTATCTGAAACAAAAGGGTGATTCACTCCAACTTTTAAGATAACCTTGTTAGAGAAACCTAAACAAGGACACCGGAGACAAAATTTTAAACATCAGAAAACACATGGACATCTGCTTGAGAACATTTTCTCAATAACATTTTCTCATAAACACATGTAAAGGAAGAAAATATAAGACGAAGAGCACACCTCTTTATATAAATTAAAGGCCACAACATAGAACTTTTGTTTTGTGTAACCGGATCTTCTCAATTTTTGAATAACATAGGCCATTTTGAGTTGTAACAAAACAAAAATGGAATTAGCTACATATACTATTTTTGCAAGAGAAAAACAATGCAACCAACATTAGTTCATTTATTCTTAAACGAATTCCTTCAAGCCCGTTAAAGAAACAACAAAGCAATAGGCAATAGAAAAGAATTGAGAATAAACATATAAACTAATGATGATTGAGAAGTTAAGCATAAAAATGTTATGATATTCTAACTCTGTTATGATGTCCTCCCTGGTTCTGCACCATCAACTCCTAGTGAATCACCTAGCATGCAGAACAAAAGCTATGAGACCGAACAGAAATAAGAATAAGCATATACAAAAATGATGACTGGGAGCAAACTATCCAAAAATCCGGTTCATGAGGTTCCAAGGCTCAAGATAGACACACTTTCGGCATGGAACCTTGAAGTTATAATTAAGTGAAAATGTGATTATGTTGACAAAAAAAAAGACAACCAAGATTTTAAAAGAACATCCAAGGTCTTTAAGAAATAATCTAATCTTATTAAGGTACATCTAAAAACTAAACTTGTCGAAATTTAAGCAAAGACTCCATATAAAGCAAATACAATTCAAAGGCAACCTCAACTATGACACATTAAGAACCTTGACTAAGCTTCTTTGTATGTTTCCTCTGTTTTTCAGCTTTATATTAATGTGCATGTCTGTATTCTATGTGAGTAAATTTAGGCATTGGGAAAATACGAGGAACTAATAGTGCAATTTGTCTAGGGAAAGTAAGAACATTTCTAGTGGACATGGCTAATTCACCTAACTGCTTCCACTTCGATTCACTCTGAACTTCACCAGCAATATCCTACAAGCATAAATCACGCGATTAAGAAGGAATAATATGCAAAGTTAAAATATGAACTTTTCCTTTTTGCCCTAACTTACCTTCGCAACTTCTATTCTTACCAAGCTGTATGGCTAACTCAAACCTATAATCACTAATCAGGATCTGTAGCCACTTCAAGTGCTTCCTCTACCATACCACGTGATTCTAGAAATCGAGCAACACTGAAAAATTACACAACTTTTTCTTGAGATCTAATGAAAACATAGAAATATAATGCAATAAGAATCGTGCTCGCAATATTTAGCCTAGACTTTCAAATTGATACATGTTGATTCAATTCTATGAATGAGTTACCACAAGGCAAATTGAATGCAGTATCAAGTTCCAATGCCTTGAGATGGGGTAAAAAGGAAATATTTTCTAAAGAACATCGCCCTTTATATCAAGCTGAAAATAATAAAAGTTCCAATTCCTTCTTTCCCCCTTCAAATCATTTTAAGTTTCCAGAAAAAAACAAATAAAAGAACTTGGATATTACATGGAAAATCTATGGATTCTTACCTGTTGTGGTGCTCCTTAGGAATATTAGACAAAAAGAGCATTGGCCTCAAGGAAGGGTACCTGAAAAGTCAGAAAGGGTACCTGAAAAGTCATTTATGCTGTTCCACTCCAGTTTGGCCTAAGAGCATCTTTAACCATGATATATTCATATTGAGTATCATAACTTGCTTTTTGTCAATTCTCTTTCATCCACCTCATTTTAATATTTGAAACTCCACAACCATGGTACTTGACATGAGTATCTTATTTAACCTTTTGCATTAAAATTGTTTTTTTTATTTAAATTTTTTAGGTAAGTAAAAATCAAATGGACCCACTATTAATATTTGATTGGGTAATATTCTATGGTATTGTGTCATATTGAGTATCATAGGTATGATACTTGAGCTCCTTTTTTCTTTTGGGTTCTTTCAAAAATATCACTTTTTCTTACATTTTCTTTTATTTTTATTCTTATGGTACTTGGAGTACCACCATTAAAGATGCTCTAAGGGGTCGACTGAATTCAACACCAATCGTAACACGTCCAATGGTCACATTACTTTTGTCAGGCTGGTTACCAAGGCCTAAGGTACTAGGTGTTATTGAGTTCTGAATAAAAGTGCCAAATCGGAGCATTTACAAGTGAAGACTCAGCCACAATATATAAATAAACTAACTACTACCTGAATCATAATTGACTTTGATGTACGCTTGTCATCACCTTCAATCCAGGGGTATGTATAATTCATTCGAAAAATTGAGTCAATCTGACCCCTTTCTAATGAGATGTTCGCTTTCTGATTTCTACCAAAGAGATTACGATGGGAATATGCAAAGCTGCATATAAGTTCAGGAGAAATATCAATAAAATGGTATTGAAAATGAGAATAATAAAAACAAGCATCCATAGAAGAACCATGTCTTCTAATCAAGCCTGACAACGGGCCACTTGTTGTCCTAAAAAACAAGAGTACCATCAAGGTAATGCGAGACAAAATATCACGACTCGCGTAATAAAAGATATAGGAATCACACTTACCCACTTGAAAAACCACCACCAGCAGAGAATCCCCTACTAACACGTGCTACCGCATTTATGACCAAATCAACCTTTCCAGTGTCTATTATAGTACGGAAATGAAAAGAGCTAATAAATTACTTAAGCATGGTTGAACTGATTAGCAAAATCAAAATCACATACTTTCTGACACAGTAAGCTGTACAAGGCATAAAACATTGTCAACTGAAGTGTTATCATTTACCTCTTGCTTGAAAATATATTTATGAAAGTGGAAAGGTGGAAAGAGAAACTAAGCTTTATTGTTTGGTAGAAAGGAAAAAAAATTCTTTAGATAATCTTAAGAACACATGTTAATAAAGGAAAAAATTCTTTAGATAATCTCAAGAAGAACACATGTTAATAAAGAACAAAATTATCCAAGGCAAAAACCAGAAGAGAAAAAAATCATTATTTAGGATGAGAAGACAATATTAAGAACCACCATACTACTATGATCTAAGACAATTATACAAGAGACAAAATAACTCATTAGAAATGGCATGAAACTTTTATCAACAGACAATTCTGTTATGTGTTTTGTGATTTTTGTTTTGCATCAAAAGATTTTTGTTTTTTTTAAAGGAACTACAATCACTATAGCTCATTGTAAGATTAAGTCCGATTCGAGTTCGTATAAGAGTCAAGAACACATATCCTAATCTAGAATGCGGAAGCGTAAAGAACACAAAGACGTTGGTGACGCGGTTCGGCGAACCACCTCCGCGGGGTCTCAAGAAGGGGAGACCCGGGCCCGATTTCACTAAGCAACGCAGATCTTACAAAGGAACAACCAACCAAGGCAAGCAACAAGCAATTACAGACAACAAGACAGATCTAGGAATATACAAGCAAAGGAACACGAAGCAAGGAACAGAAAACCCCCTGAATATCTCAGATCCAAGATCTGAGATGGAGTCAATGAAGACGATGAAGCCAAGCTTGGAGAGTAAGCTATGGCTGTGTCTTCTTCCTTCTTCTGGCAGGACCTTTGGCTTCAGACCACCAATGAAGGAAGATCTTCTCTTCCAATGGAGGATTTCTCCTGAGTCTCTTCGAAGCTCTCTCGCTCTCTCTTTCTCTGGTGTTGGTTTACCTGAAGACGCCGAAGTGAAGCGTGGAGCTAGGGTTTGGTAGAGAGTTTATATAGGAGTCATCCAAGTTGAAACGCAGCGTTCCAACTCAGGGTTTCCAAAGCAAGCAAGGAACAGAAAACCCCCTGAATATCTCAGATCCAAGATCTGAGATGGAGTCGATGAAGACGATGAAGCCAAGCTTGGAGAGTAAGCTGTGGCTGTGTCTTCTTCCTTCTTCTGGCAGGACCTTTGGCTTCAGACCACCAATGAAGGAAGATCTTCTCTTCCAATGGCGGATTTCTCCTGAGTCTCTTCGAAGCTCTCTCACTCTCTCTTTCTCTGGTGTTGGTTTACCTGAAGACGCCGAAGTGAAGCGTGGAGCTAGGGTTTGGTAGAGAGCTTGTATAGGAGTCGTCCAAGTTGAAACGCAGCGTTCCAACATAGGGTTTCCAAAGCTCCCAGACACAAGCTACACACAACTGGATCTGGAGAGATGAGCTGGGCCGAGCTGGCTTCTGGATTGGGCTATACAGCCCAATACCTATAATCCCTAGATCTGGTCCAAATTACATATAAAAGCCTACATAGCTTGCCTTAGTATAAGTTGTTACATTTTATACAAATACAAAGTAGGAGAATTATAAGATTTACAATTTTCCCCCATAATTCTCAAGCTTTGTACTAAGATCTGTATCACCAGTAGTGAAACCTTGAGCCCAGGTGAACACCGTATCTGCCCTCGACCCAAGTACCTGCAAGTTAAGGAGAAATCAGATTAAGATAATCCCTGCAAAAACAAAACTTGTTAGCATGAACAATCTTAGTCCCAAAGTCTGCTGGGTTCAAATCTCCTTTGATCTTCTTCACCTCAAGTACTTTTTCTTCCAGTTTTTCTCTGATGAAGTGGAACCTAACATCAATGTGTTTAGTTCTCTCATGATACATTGGATCCTTACAAAGGTACAATGCACTCTGAGAGTCTGTATGAATAACAGGCAGGGCATGTTTCTTCTGGAAGATTTCTTTCAGCACTTCTTTTAGCCAGATGGCTTCTTTGGCTGCTTCAGTAGCTGCTATGTATTCAGCCTCAGTGGATGAGAGCACCACAGGCTGTAACTGGGATTTCCAAGAAATGCAGTTTCTTGCCCAAGTAAAATAATAGGCAGTAGTAGATTTCCTGTTGTCCTTGTTGCTGGCATAATCCGAGTCCACATAGCCTTGTAAGTCTGGAGGCTGCTTATGAGCACCAAAGACCAAGCTATGATCCTTAGTGCCACACAAGTACCTCAACAGATACTTCATTGCAAACCAATGTGCTTCTCCAGGATTAGCCATAAACCTGCTCAACACACTTATAGAGAATGCCAAGTCAGGTCTAGTACATAGCATAGCATACATGACAGATCCCACAGCAACATCATAGGGGCACTTGGCCATCCTTTGTCTATCATCTGGTGTTGTGGGACACTGTCTCTTAGTAAGCTCCAAGTGCCCTCCTAAAGGGACTGGAGCTGGCTTTGAGGAAAGCATGTTAAATCTAGACAACACTTTATGCACATAATCAGATTGAGATAACTTCATCAATTTGTTTTTTCTATCTCTGATTATATTTATCCCCAAAATTTTCTGAGCAGGACCTAAGTCCTTCATATCAAAATGCTTCATCAGATTCTTTTTGACACCACTTATAACAAGCAAAGAATCACATATCAAAAGAGTATCATCCACGTATAACAGAATATAAATGGGGCAGGAAGAAGTTCTTTTCTGATATAAACAAGTATCATATTTACTTCTTTTGAAGCCAAGGGATCTCATGCATAGGTCAAACTTTTTATTCCATTGTCTAGGGGACTGCTTGAGTCCATAAATGGATTTTTTAAGCAAGCAAGCATGATCAGGATGATTTTTATCTATAAAACCCTTAGGCTGTCTCATATAGATAGTTTCATCCAAATCTCCATGTAAAAAAGCTGTCTTAACATCCATTTGTTCAAATTCTAGATCATGCACAACAGTAATAGCAAGTAACAATCTCAAGGTTTTATATTTCACAACAAGTGCAAAGATATCAGTGTAATCAAGACCTTCACATTGAGTAAAACCTTTAGCTACAAGCCTAGCTTTAAACTTAGGTGGATCAGAGGAGTTCAAGCCATCTTTCAACTTAAACACCCACTTACAATCAATCAATCTAGCCCTAGCAGGTTTAGGAACTAGCACCCAAGTTTTATTATCATGTATGGATTTTATCTCATCAGACATAGCATTTTTCCATTGAACAGATTGCAGGCTATGTATAGCAGATTCATAAGTGTCAGGTGTAGGAAACTTAACCACTTCAGCAGCAATCATAGCATATTCAACCAAATTAGAAGTATACTTTTTGTTAGGAATTTTTATCCTAGGACTTCTATCTCTAACCAGCATATAATCATTCACAGATGAAGGCACAGAATTCCCAAGGGGCACAGATGCATTCAGAGAGGAAGGAGTAGAAGTAGAAGATGAAGCAGACACATTTTCAGTGCCAGAGGGAGAAGTGTCAGATTTAGAAGTACTCCCTGTTGTGTCTTCAGAAGCTTCATTTCTTGTTAAGGCTTCATTTTCCCCCCTTAAGTTGGATGATGATGCTGTAGTGATTGCTGAATTGTGCATCATATACACAGGATGTCCAATATCAAATTCAGGCTCCTCATTATCAGGGTCAAGTGTTGTTGGGGAAGCAAAATGGACTGTGGGAACTGAGGTGGTACCTGAAACTTCAGAAGAAGCAGTTAGTTTTTCTTTAAAATAAAAACTTATTTCTTCAAAAGTAACACTTCTAGAAGTAATGACTTTATATCCTGCAGGCTGAATTAGAAGAAGTTTATAACCCTTCACTCCCTCTGGGTACCCTAACATCACACATTTGAGAGCCCTTGGTTGCAGCTTGCCTTGTGTCACATGGGCATAGGCTGTGCATCCAATGGGCATCAAGTATGTGAAGTTAGGCTTCCTCCCAGTCCACATCTCTTGAGGGGTTTTAAACCCTATAGCAGAGGATGGGGACCTGTTAATAAGGTAAGCTGCTGTCAAAACAGTCTCACCCCACAGAGAGGGTTTCATGCCTGCAGAAAATAGCATACACCTAGTTTTTTCAAGTAAAGTACGATTCATCCTTTCAGCTGTGCCATTCTGTTGATGAGTGCCTGGAACTGTAAGATGCCTTTTAATACCATTAGTATTGCAAAAATCAGTAAAAGCATGATTAACAAACTCTAGGCCATTGTCAGTTCTAAGGCACTTGACCTTGTGACCTGACTGGCCTTCTACCTTCAGTTTCCAATCTTTGAAAGACCGGAAGGCTTCATCTTTGGATTTTAGTAAACCTATCCATACCTTTCTGGAGTAGTGGTCAACAAATGAGATGAAGTACTTTCTGCCCCCAAGAGTATCCACTTGTGTAGGACCCTAAATGTCTGAGTGGATATACTCTAGAGGAGCCCCTGCAACATAAGAGGAGCTTGAGAAAGGTAATTTGTTATCTTTACCAAGAATACAGTTCTCACAAGCATTTAAATCAACGAGTTTTTTTATCTAAGAGACCAGTTTTAAACAAGTAATAAAGGCCCTTGTTACCAATGTGGCCTAATCTGCTGTGCCAAACCTGAGTGTTTTCAAGAGTCATAGAGTCAAGTTTATTTGTGACATTGCATTCAGGAGGTCTAGTAACATAATACAGACCACCTACTTTCACAGCTGTAAGAAGGTGTACTCCATTTTTACTGACACTTTTCTTTCCTGCAAAAGTAGTGATTAGGCAATGTTGATCATCAAACATAGAGACAGATAACAAACTTCTTCTCAATGCTGGAACCCACTTGACATCTTTAACAAGGATACTCTTCCCATTAGGCAGTTGCAGTGATACATCACCTGCACCTTTAATTTTCAAGACAGTATAATCACCAAGCGTAACATCATCAGTTACAGACTCATCAAGAGTTTTAAACCAAGATTTTACAGGAGTAGCATGCATAGTGCAACCTGAATCTAAAATCCAGGTATTACTGTCAACAGAAGAATCACACATAAGCAATTCATTGGGATAAGTAGTATGAGACTCAAACTCAGCAGCATTTTCTTGTTTATTTTTATTCTGGTCATCCTTTTTCTTCTTTCTGCAATCTTTAATCCAGTGACCCACATGACTACAATAGTTACATTTAGAGTCTTTGGGCACTTTTGGATTAGACTGCTCATCTGGAGCCTTCTCATCCTTTTTAGGCTTGTTTTGGGAAGGCTTGCCCCGTTTATTTTTATTGCCTTTCATATAGAGAACCTCAGATTTATCAGATTTGTCATTTTTATCAAATTTAGCATATTCCTTTATTTTAAAGACCTTCATAATCTCATTTTTCTCAATTATGGATTCAACAAGTTTATCTTTAGACAAGGAATCTCTACTAAACTGTATGACATCTCTGAAAGTATCAAACTGAGAAGGCAAAGAATTAAGCAATAAAATAGCCTGATGAGAATCTTTAATATTGTCATTACACCTTTGTAATTCTTGGGTCATCTTCAAGAAATTATCCAGATTATCTTGCAAAGTCAGATTTGAATCCATTTTAAAAGTAAACAATCTACACAACAATGAAATCAAACTAGGAGAGACTTATGCAAGTATAATGTTCTAAGGCACGCCAAAGGGAGTAATGATCAGTGTACTGTACTACCTGTCGGGCTACCTCATCAGTGAGTCGTAACATGATCTCAGCATGAGCTTGCTCAGCTAAATCTGGATCATATACACCCTTACCTTTTTCCTCCTTTTCCTCAACTTTAGAGGCTTCAGGAGTTTCTTTGACTCCAGGGATCTTAATCCCTCCAGGGGGAGTCTTTTCAGAAGCTGGATCAGGAATGTTGACTGCCTTCCAACATTTTTCTTTTACCAGTATATCCTTCATTTTAAGTTGCCACATGGGAAAATCCATGTGACCATCAAAGGCCTTGATCTTGAAAGAATTGTCAGACATGGTACCTACGGATAACAAACAGATCAGTACCAAAAAACACTTTCAATCAAGAATCACAGAAAACCCTAGGAAATCTTGTAACAGTAAAAAACAAGATAAAGAACACAGAGAGGGTTTTTTTTACACAGAAGCAAATTTTAGATTGCCAGTGGTACGTCGGACAGGAGAGGAACAACGCCTGGCCGGTGGACACTATATACGGCCTGCCCAATGTCCACGCCCCCAGATCTATCTCTCGTGTCTACAGAGACGGAAGAGAGGAAGAAGTGGGACAATCAAGCTCTGATACCACTATTGTAAGATTAAGTCCGATTCGAGTTCGTATAAGAGTCAAGAACACAAATCCTAATCTAAAATGCGGAAGCGTAAAGAACACAAAGACGTTGGTGACGCGGTTCGGCGAACCCACTTCGCGGGGTCTCAAGAAGGGGAGACCCGGGCCCGATTTCACTAAGCAACGCAGATCTTACAAAGGAACAACCAACCAAGGCAAGCGGCAAGCAATTACAAACAACAAGACATATCTAGGAATATACAAGCAAAGGAACGCGAAGCAAGGAACAGAAAACCCCCTGAATATCTCAGATCCAAGATCTGAGATGGAGTCGATGAAGACGATGAAGCCAAGCTTGGAGAGTAAGCTGTGGCTGTGTCTTCTTCCTTCTTCTGGCAGGACCTTTGGCTTCAGACCACCAATGAAGGAAGATCTTCTCTTCCAATGGCGGATTTCTCCTGAGTCTCTTCGAAGCTCTCTCACTCTCTCTTTCTCTGGTGTTGGTTTACCTGAAGACGCCGAAGTGAAGCGTGGAGCTAGGGTTTGGTAGAGAGCTTATATAGGAGTCGTCCAAGTTGAAACGTAGCGTTCCAACTTAGGGTTTCCAAAGCTCCCAGACACAAGCTACACACAACTGGATCTGGAGAGATGAGCTGGGCCGAGCTGGCTTCTGGATTGGGCTATACAGCCCAATACCTATAATCCCTAGATCTGGTCCAAATTACATATAAAAGCCTACCTAGCTTGCCTTAGTATAAGTTGTTACATTTTATACAAATACAAAGTAGGAGAATTATAAGCTTTACACTCATCAAACAAAACTTATAGCAGCTGAGTTCATGCCTTGAACTTCAAACATGAATATCAAACAAAACTCATCGGAAAACTCAGGAGAATCATCACTGATATGGTCCAAAATAAAATTAAGAAAAATAGGATATGTGTCTAATATTCCTTCTTCATGTGTTGTAGGTTCTAAGAACCCAAGCTTATAAGAAACAAAAAACAAATATAAAATAAGGAGAGAGATGATAGGGATCTCTTTAGTTTTTCTTTGAATATTTTAATTTCATCAAAACTGACATTGAGTTTTACAGATTCCTACAATGACTTTATACCAATCCATGCAATTATGTGGCCCAACTCTAATCTTGGTCTTGCATACTCGGAGCTTGATTGGGAAGGGACCCCTTCGGTTGCACGAAAGCCAATGTATTTCTTTAATAAAGGATGCAGTCAGGGGCGGAGGGAAGGGGGGGCATGAGGTGGCTCGAGCCCCCTAGGTCGGGGGAAAACGTAAAAAAAATATTAAAAAATGTATACTTTTTGTAATTTTTGATAATTTAAGGGTTAAAAATAGTTAAAAAGAGTAATGAATCAATGAGTGTGCCTAGCTTAGTTGGTATGAGTTAGGGAATAGAACGATAAGGTCTTCTGCTATATTCTTTATAACAAAAATTGTATCTTATATATATCTTCAAAAAAAAATCCCAAAAATATAGTTGAGTGTAAAGGCTCGGATTTTTTAAATCCTAATTTTTTACGGAAGAAAAAAATAAAAAAGAATTAAAAATGAAATTAAATCGGTTGTAAAACTCGTTTAGCGGATTCCGACTGGAATATAAAATTTGACGAATACTTTCTATCCTTTTACCTCGAAAATTCAAAATAATTATCGGATGACGATATCCTTGCCGATTTTTAAAAATCTAATTGATCGAGAGAGGGAGAGTCGGGAAAACTAACACTTGAAAACTAATTTCGGGATTCAAAATTCACGTATTCGGAATTTATTTCCGGGTATTGGTTACCCAATTCAACACACAATTCTTCACCCACTCCCATCACTCACCTTACCCTTCAAATGAACCCATCACTTTCACCTACTCCCCATCACCATCGACATCCCCATCTCCTCTTCACCTTCCCCATCTGATTCACCATCACCTACTGCTGAGCCATCCCACGCCATCACTGTCCTCCTTCCCTATCGGTTCACCACCACCATCGTCACAATTGTTCTTCTTCATCACCAACGTCTCCGCTCCCTCCGATCACCACCATCACCAATCTCTCTTCATCCTCATCCCTTTGAGCCACAGCAGCTATACTCCATTGCCCCGAGGCAGCTCAAGGAGCTCTCAACGCCACCATCGAGCCACCGAGTCTTCGTCGCCTCCGTTCGAGCGTGAACCAATCTTCCGGTAAGCCGTTCTCCTTCGTTTCCGATCCAAATAGCCCCCGAGTTACTCCATCATACTCACCCATGTCCAGTGCAGGTCCGACGAGCCATCGCGAGCAACCGACGATGCCCAGAACTCTGATCGAGAGCTCCGACTTCCGCGAAATCACCTCGGTGAGCTCTTGTAGCTTCGTTTCCTTCCTTGTTTCAAATTCGTCCCTCCTTTTCCGCTTAGAGTAGTCGGGGAGAGCGAGTGAGAGCTGAGCGTGGGGAGCTTGGTCAATCGCGAGAGCTCCGGCGAGCTCGAGGTCCGGCGAGGACGAGCGCTGGAGAGAGCGAGGCGAGAGAGCGAGGGCATCAGGCACATAAGAGCGGGAGCGAGCGAGCTGGGCGGTCCATGGAGTCGGAGACGGTGAGCCACGGCTAGGCCGGAGGCCAGAACGACGCCGGCGAAGGAGCTCCGTCGAGTGGGGAAGAAGATGGCGGGATGATATTTGTGAATAGGGAGGATGATGAAGCTGACATGGAGTGTGGGCCCCCTTTTAACTAACATATATGTATATATATATATATATAATTGTTATTTATTTAAACCGGTTTGGGGATTAACTAACTTGTTTCGGTTCGGTTCGGGTTGATCCGTTTATTATTTAATTAATTAGCGGTATTTAAATTATTATATAATATTTGAGGATTTAAAAGATAAATTATTATATTTTGGGAGAATTATAAGGGTTGATTTATTAAATAAAAATGGTTTGAATTTAGAGGATCTGAAAATATTTTATAAAGGGGTTTAATAAATGGTATTTAAAATATCATATAATATTATTTGGACTTGAAGATTTAAAAAGGAATTTGGAAAAGAATTTCAAAGATCGGAAAGTAATTTAATGAATAATTGAAAAAGGATCTTAGCGAGTATTTTCAAGGGTCGGAATTCTGAACTGTTTAATTTGGATTTTGAAATGGATTTGGGACTAACTTGGGAACCCGGCTTATTCGATGACTAACTAGCATGATAAAATGATCGTTTGACTGACGGGATGATATGTGTGACTAATAGCATGACTTGTGGTGAATTATATTAGAGATTAAAGGTTAGTTAATTACTTAATTATGATAATGATGATATATATATATATATATATATATATATATATATATATATATATATATATATATATATATATCCGTATGCAAAGTATGATATGGAGGTTATTTTAAGCTGATGAGTTGGCAAGTTATGATGAAAACGATATGAGGTGGTGAAACGAGATGAGAAATTGAATTAAGACATTAATGTTGTTGATGATGGGATGGTTAGGTTATATATGTTTTATGGGAATCTTATGTGTGTTATTTGATATGCTTTGTGTAAGTAGACTTAGACTTATTATGTTGCTTATCTTCTAGGTGAGCTCTAATCAGCCTGGATTTGCTTGATTGCTATATTGTTTGGATTCTGCGCTTCTCCAGGTAAGTTCTTTGAACTTACTCATGATGGGCGCTCTATGCACTGGGTGTTATATAGTAGGTTAGTGTCCATGCACCATACGACTTAGAATCACGCTTAGGAGCTAAAATGAAAATCATATGATTGCTATATGTCCTTGCAAGAGAACGACCGTTATCTGTGATAGTCCTAGAGTCTTTGCTAGGGTCATAGGGTAGCCCAGCCTCATCGGGTACCCTGAGTCAATTGAGTCTATATGAGCATGATATGATAGCCCAGCACCATCGGGCAAGCGATGAGATGATATGATATGATGATGCCGTGGTTTGTGCACCACCACGAGGAAATTGATATGCTATAGCACCGAACTGGCCAGTCTCCGCCCTATTGAAAGGGGGTGGAGGTACGAGAGGGACATGCCATTTGGCATTCTGTGTGGATCCATTTATCGCTTTCTGCATTATATTAATCTGTCAGTATATATATATATGTGATTTAATTTACGTATGGCATTACGCATTTCATCTTAAGAATAGGGTGCTTATTATATGCCTCTCAGAGTGTGTTTACATACGCGCATGAGTGACCTGATGATTGACCCAGATCCCCCTCATTTTTTTAGATTCAGGTAACCGTTAGCCGCTATCGTTGCTTATGTGGATGCTTGGCGGGTTCAGACTTTTGGCGTTAGATCGAGAGGTTGAGAGACCACCACACTTCCTCTCTTTTATACTCCTTTTCGGATTGTATTTAAACTCAACCTTATTTTTGCTTTCGCTCGATTTCACGATTAGACTAAGGCAGGTATTTGATCCCTAATGGATCTGCGATCTTTAAGGGTTCGAAATCCCTTCTTTTAGTACAAATATTTTGTTTTAAAACTCAACCCATACCTGGATTGCAAGATCCGAACAAGGGGTTTTATCCCTTGAAACGTAACTCGGAAATCATAATTCTGGGCCGTTACAAAGATGGTATCAGAGCTCAGGTTTTGCAATTCGGGTACACAAGGGTCGAGTGTATGTTTTAAAAACTGCCCACGAGTTTCAAGGACTTTTGAAAAGGATTTAAAAGGGCAAAATGAACTTAAGATGCCTAACCCAAATTTGACTAAGTAATGAACTCGACTTGTAATGAATAAGGAAAATCGACCAAACGGGGACACGAGTGGGTAGTAAAGGCGCTAGACCACCCCTATTGGGAGTAGTTGGGAACGGTAGGCAAAATACTAGCTTGCTTTTTACAGAGGGTCTGGAAGACTCCAAGGAGATTGCACCAAGGTGGTTGGAGTGGTGAGTTAGGTAGGATCGCGAGGTATTTGCCCCTTCGGTCAGTCGCTCCTCGAAGAGCGACATTAGATAGCTTGATGTGCTTTATATATTGAGACTGGGTACGATCTCCCTCGGAGGAGGTCATTATAATTGTCATTGACTAATTCTATGTTGAGTGCTTGATATGCTAAAGTCTGATTGGTATGCCTAACAATTAAATGTGTATCGACTGATATGTGCAAACGGGATAGTGGGAGTACCCTTAATTCTATGTGGTCAACCCAGCTTGTGTGAAACAACCCCTTCCACTATGTTTGTTAACCCTTTGACGGTTTTATCGAGTCTTTTCTCCTGGATGTCAGTATCTTTCATGGGAATCGGGTTGGTAAACACATTGCGTCAGAAACTCATGTATGTATATGAAGGTTGTCTGAGTGAGTATTGGAAGGTAGTTCTTGATGTCATTTTGAGTCAAAAGTAAGGTGTTTCCGGGATTGTCTTCCTTGATTCTTATGATGATCAACCGAGGGTTTCTTGCCACAAAGATTCGTACGTACCAAGGTCCCACAAGAAATAGGGGTGATGAGTCAGTTGGGGAAGGTCAATGGTTGCCTTTAGGGATCTCTGTCCAGTTGTAATGGTGACTCTCTCTGAACTGCATGACATGATTTTGTAACCTCCTGCATGTACCTTGCAAATGCTCAATCGTAAAATGCTGCTCAGGTTATTATATCTTTGATTAGTTACATTGATCAAGTCTTGTGTTATGCCTCACTCTCTATTGTGATTACGTTGTCATAGCATGCCTACTTAACTTATTGTATTAATTGTACTAATGATTGATTGGAAGCATAAACCACATGATATGAACCTACATGGTAATTGTATTCTCCTGGGTTAGGTCCATAATAGTGTGATAAACTCTTCCTCGTATGAATGCGTGTAAATGATCTCTTTATCATACTAGCTCATGACGCCTTGATGCTTATTGCCCGTTTTATGACAAGAATCTACAACATGCCCATCTATTCTGTATTCGTCAGATGGTTGTTTTGCACTTTATATTGTGGTGTGATTAGTGCGTTGGATGGGGAGGATGTGGTATAATTGAGTCTTGATGAATGCATGCTTTAATGTTTATGACTTCATGATGGCCATTGTGTGAGTTCAAGTTACACATGTTACGTCTCTATCATCCCAGCATGCCTTACTCAGTATGTTGTATCGTTATACTAGTGCATGAATGTAAATGTCATGTGTTAGGAAGCCGCATGATTAATGTTCTCCCTGTAAATAGGTTCATGATAGTGTGATCGTTCAGTTCTAGTATCATGATAGAGTGAGTTCCATACTTGATGAGTATGTGTTATAACTTGATGTCAACATGCCTTATATGATACGTAATTCCCAGTACATGTTAAGATGATGATCCTTAATGTAAATTCGTGGTTGTATGACATTCTGTACCCATGCTTGCCCCATTGCTTAGGTCCCGTGTTGCACCTTGCTTCCTGTCCTGATTATATGTCGCCTTTGCACCTCTAATTGACCTGTTGTATTGGTCGTACTAAGGACTGATTTGAAGCATGAATTGTATGACAGGAGTTGTATATAGTTATTGTCTTCCCGTAGATTAGACCCATGATAGTGTGTTACACTTCCCTTGTATGAATGTCGTAAGATAATTTCCCCTGCATGATTAGTCGATGTTACCCATGGTTTATTGGCTAAATTAGTATTTCAATTGTGATCATGCTATTTGACGTGATGTCTTGGTAAATACATGCCTTATTCAAATGGTTGTTGAGTTGGAATACATACCTTGTATGCTAGTCATATTGCTTGTTGCGTAGGCTTGCATTATGCATTGCTATATTCCTCCCATGCTTCTATATCGACGGGCTATGTTAATATGATTTCTTACACATCGATGTGTTGGTCATTCAAGCGCATGTATGTATCGAATGTCATGTTGAGCCTTTAGCATCATGTAGGGTCCCTGGTTGTGACTTGTGTGAATTTATACCTTGCTTGCATTATTGCTGATTCCCTCTCGAGCCAGGTCCCTCATAGTGTGATCATTTCCTCTTTCTATAACCTTGAAATATCTTACTCATGCAAATTAGATTGATGTTGAATTCGATGATCAATTTCTTTATGTGATGGTTTATCCTGGCATGCTTACATGTTATCACTCGGCAGTGTTTCCCTATTACCTTATGAATTCCTGTAGTGTTGGCATAGATGTATGATTTGACACCTCGCATGATTACACACCACGTTATATCATTTCGCATATGCATGACGCATGAATGTTAAAATGAATTTAGTTGAGTTACCTTGATTGTGGTCATGGTTCGATATGTGCTAGTAGTATCCTGTAGGGCTTATGATTTCCAATATGACTCACTAAATGATTACATGTTGTACCAATTCTATGATGTGATAACTAATGTACTTTTATATGTGTCCTATGATGATTCGTTCCTAGCATGATTATAATCTATTGCCCATGATGTCCTTCTTGTTACTTTTGATGATGCCTCATGTTTCGTGAACATCCTATTGAACCCCTTTTAATGACTCTTGACTATGCTTGTATCACATTATGTGTCGCCAGTATCATGTAGGACATGCACTTTCTAAATGTATCTCATCATATGATTACGTGCCATGCTTGACCTACTATATGACCAGTGTGTTCGGATGAGATAGTTACTAGGTTGCTCCTATATGTTCTCGTATGACGCTTAATCTAGTTGTTATGTTACACCTTGCCATGCCATATTTGACCTCACCTATTGATGCGTACACCATGCTTGTGCATTCGTTCATATACACCATACTCGTCATCGTCGTTAAATCCCACATGACCTCGAATCCTGCATGCTCATTCTTGATTCCGCATAACTTGCTAGACATATCTACTTTCATGGAATAATAGACTACTATCTTGTCTCGCATGCATCAATATAGGAATCGATCGTGTCGTTGGAAATGAATACGAATGTTGCTCCTCTGAAATAGGTACATGTTAGCATGGATTAGCGTGATTGATATGCTCCATAATGAATTCGTGTTTGCTTGTCGCGATTATAACTTGATGGACTTCTATAAGGGCATCGTTGCTATTCTCAGGTCGGAGTTTCGTCTCTAGTTGTCATCTTTAGGGTTGGTCTGTGTTTGTTCCGAAAGGAACATTGGGTTGTCCGCTCTTGCCCCTCCCCTATCTTCGCTAACTTGAACTCCTACGCGACACGTTGGACGAGCGACCGCATGAAAGAGGAAATGGGAAGTTCGATAGCGATAGAGCAATGCCGCGAAGGCGTGGGCCCATAACCCACGGGCCTCAGGATCAACGATTTCGGCAGGACAATCACGTTTTGATGATGACGATTACTGAGTACGATATGAACTACGAGCAAGAGTGTCCTTCGTTTGAATTGCCAATCCTTCTAAATTAGTTGATGGTGATATTCCACTGACCTAACGATGAAGTTTACGTGTTGATGTGCTTACTTGGTAATGAATGTTGCCTAAGGGTCCAATGATTATGATTATATGATTCAATGCCTTGAAGTTCTTACATAACATGATGTCTTGATGTGTTGCTACTCTGAATTGCTAAGCATGATCTAAATTCCTTTGCCTATAAAATATGAACTGCAAATGTTGAGGAGCCTGAATTACTATCTGATAAGGTTATGATGAAACTTGCTAGCTTGAATTGACTATGTTCATATATGGTGTTTTGCAACAATTTTGAGCATAATAACAAATTGAGACTTGTTGTTTGGTGATGATGTGGAAATTTTCTTGGTTATGTGAATCCTTAATACGAACTGGCATGATATATTGATGCATTGCTATTTGTCTATGTTGATTTAGAAGCGTGTTATGATGTATTGTAAAATGATATATTAATCATGAGATAATGATATGTTGCTAAGTAAAAGCATGATGTTATATTATATGGTCGGTAAGCATGATGATGAATATGTAAATGATGAATATGACTTGGAGCATGAATATAACTTGTATAAAAGAGATAATGGTGTCTGATTACTAAATGATCGTTATATGGTATTGTGACGAGTTGAGATGATGTCTGGAGAGCATGTTGACATTTTGATGATTGATATACTGTTTGATCTTTCCGTTTACTGAAATTTAATAGCATGACTTTGTTGTGTTGATGTGTTGACAATGGGTTTGGTTCGTTGACCTTATGACGAAAATTTCAATATGACTACCTTTAAAATACCAATGTTGACATGATAAATCCGATAAGACCATGCTAGATAGAATTTGGATAGGATGACGATGTGAAATTATGCGTTAAATGAAATCCCTTGTTGTGACCGATTCTACTATGATTGCGGTGCTGATATGCAATAGTGAGATTTGACTTGTAGAGACGTACTAACTCCATGACACCTAATCCATTGATCTATTGACATGTGTGCTTGCGTGATTTGCTATGATGGTTTGATGATGCACTTATTATTACTTTTAGTATGATGTGAAGATGCTTGATGTGACTGTGGCACTGTGTTGATATGTGTTTTGAGACTTATCGTATGATGTATTGGTTGGAGATTGATTGGTTTATGCGGGTATGCATTTCTTATAGCTTATAAATCTTGCTTGAATTGACACTGATAGATTGACTGATTTTGGAAAATAAGAAGAGAATATGGGATTAGCCTTTAGAGGTGGATGATTCCACCTCTCGTGATATGAAATTGCTTGACTAACGTCGAATTTGAAGATTTTGAACGATTTTGAAAAAAGACTAACTTAGATTTTAAGGAATAAGCGCTATCGAGAATTTCAATGATTTCAAGGTTAATCTGTCCACTTACAAAACTCTTTTGAATCATTCGGGACTGGGTTTTTATTTTAACGCCCCACGAAGTGGATACAAGTATTTGAGTTATGATATGGCCAAGGAGTCGGAGTAAGGATGTGGTAGGGGCCCATATTACATTCTTACTACGGTCTATTTGGGGATATTATGATCACGACAACGGTACTGTGAGGACCTTACAGGGGCACTTATGAGGTGTTTATGGGATCAATGACATGATCCTTGGACTCACCGATTTCAAACTTCATCCCCTATTTTAAAGTGATTTTAGTCTCGGGGACGAGACTAGTTTTTAGAGGTGGATGATGTAAAGGCTCGGATTTTTTAAATCCTATTTTTTTACGGAAGAAAAAAATAAAAAAGAATTAAAAATGAAATTAAATCGGTTGTAAAACTCGTTTAGCGGATTCCGACTGGAATATAAAATTTGACGAATACTTTCTATCCTTTTACCTCGAAAATTCAAAATAATTATCGGATGACGATATCCTTGCCGATTTTTAAAAATCTAATTGATCGAGAGAGCGAGAGTCGGGGAAACTAACACTTGAAAACTAATTTCGGGATTCAAAATTCACGTATTCGGAATTTATTTCCGGGTATTGGTTAGCCAATTCAACACACAATTCTTCACCCACTCCCATCACTCATCTTACCCTTCAAATGAACCCATCACTTTCACCTACTCCCCATCACCATCGACATCCCCATCTCCTCTTCACCTTCCCCATTTGATTCACCATCACCTACTGCTGAGCCATCCCACGCCATCACTGTCCTCCTTCCCTATCGGTTCACCACCACCATCGTCACAATTGTTCTTCTTCATCACTAACGTCTCCGCTCCCTCCGATCACCACCATCACCAATCTCTCTTCATCCTCATCCCTTTGAGCCACAGCAGCTATACTCCATTGCCCCGAGGCAGCTCAAGGAGCTCTCAACGCCACCATCGAGCCACCGAGTCTTCGTCGCCTCCGTTCGAGCGTGAACCAATCTTCCGGTAAGCCTTTCTCCTTCGTTTCCGATCCAAATAGCCCCGGAGTTCCTCCATCATACTCACCCATGTCCGGTGCAGGTCCGACGAGCCATCGCGAGCAACCGACGATGCCCAGAACTCCGATCGAGAGCTCCGACTTCCGCGAAATCACCTCGGTGAGCTCTTATAGCTTCGTTTTCTTCCTTGTTTCAAATTCGTCCCTCCTTTTCCGCTTAGAGTAGTCGGGGAGAGCGAGTGAGAGCTGAGCGTGGGGAGCTTGGTCAATCGCGAGAGCTCCGGCGAGGACGAGCGCAGTGAGAGCGTACGCGAGAGCGCTGGAGAGAGCGAGGCGAGAGAGCGAGGGCAGCGGGCACATGAGAGCGGGAGCGAGCGAGCTGGGCGGTCCATGGAGTCGGAGACGGTGAGCCACGGCTAGGCCGGAGGCCAGAACGACGCCGGCGAAGGAGCTCCGTCGAGTGGGGAAGAAGATGGCGGGATGATATTTGTGAATGGGGAGGATGATGAAGCTGACATGGAGTGTGGGCCCCCTTTTAACTAACATATATATATATATATATATATATATATATATATATATATATATATATATATATATATATATATATATATATATATATATATATATATATATATATATATAATTGTCATTTATTTAAACCGGTTTGGGGATTAACTAACTTGTTTCGGTTCGGTTCGGGTTGATCCGTTTATTATTTAATTAATTAGCGGTATTTAAATTATTATATAATATTTGAGGATTTAAAAGATAAATTATTATATTTTGGGAGAATTGTAAGGGTTGATTTATTAAATAAAAATGGTTTGAATTTAGAGGATCTGAAAATATTTTATAAAGGGGTTTAATAAATGGTATTTAAAATATCATATAATATTATTTGGACTTGAAGATTTAAAAAGGAATTTGGAAAAGAATTTCAAAGATCGGAAAGTAATTTAATGAATAATTGAAAAAGGATCTTAGCGAGTATTTTCAAGGGTCGGAATTCTGAACTGTTTAATTTGGATTTTGAAATGGATTTGGGACTAACTTGGGAACCCGGCTTATTCGATGACTAACTAGCATGATAAAATGATTGTTTGACTGACGGGATGATATGTGTGACTAATAGCATGACTTGTGGTGAATTATATTAGAGATTAAAGGTTAGTTAATTACTTAATTATGATAATGATGATATATATATATATATATATATATATATATATATATATATATATATATATATATATATATATATATATATATATATATATATATATCCGTATGCAAAGTATGATATGGAGGTTATTTTAAGTTGATGAGTTGGCAAGTTATGATGAAAACGATATGAGGTGGTGAAACGAGATGAGAAATTGAATTAAGACATTAATGTTGTTGATGATGGGATGGTTAGGTTATATATGTTTTATGTGAATCTTATGTGTGTTATTTGATATGCTTTGTGTAAGTAGACTTAGACTTATTATGTTGCTTATCTTCTAGGTGAGCTCTAATCAGCCTGGATTTGCTTGATTGCTATATTGTTTGGATTCTGCGCTTCTCCAGGTAAGTTCTTTGAACTTACTCATGACGGGCGCTCTATGCACTGGGTGTTATATAGTAGGTTAGTGTCCATGCACCATACGACTTAGAATCACGCTTAGGAGCTAAAATGAAAATCATATGATTGCTATATGTCCTTGCAAGAGAACGGCCGTTATCTGTGATAGTCCTAGAGTCTTTGCTAGGGTCATAGGGTAGCCCAGCCTCATCGGGTACCCTGAGTCAATCGAGTCTATATGAGCATGATATGATAGCCCAGCACCATCGGGCAAGCGATGAGATGATATGATATGATGATGCCGTGGTTTGTGCACCACCACGAGGAAATTGATATGCTATAGCACCGAACTGGCCAGTCTCCGCCCTATTGAAAGGGGGTGGAGGTACGAGAGGGACATGCCATTTGGCATTCTGTGTGGATCCATTTATCGCTTTCTGCATTATATTAATCTGTCAGTATATATATATATGTGATTTAATTTACGTATGGCATTACGCATTTCATCTTAAGAATAGGGTGCTTATTATATGCCTCTCAGAGTGTGTTTACATACGCGCATGAGTGACCTGATGATTGACCCAGATCCCCCCTCATTTTTTTTAGATTCAGGTAACCGTTAGCCGCTATCGTTGCTTATGTGGATGCTTGGCGGGTTCAGACTTTTGGCGTTAGATCGAGAGGTTGAGAGACCACCACACTTCCTCTCTTTTATACTTCTTTTCGGATTGTATTTAAACTCAACCTTATTTTTGCTTTCGCTCGATTTCACGATTAGACTAAGGCAGGTATTTGATCCCTAATGGATCCGCGATCTTTAAGGGTTCGAAATCCCTTCTTTTAGTACAAATATTTTGTTTTAAAACTCAACCCGTACCTGGATTGCAAGATCCGAACAAGGGGTTTTATCCCTTAAACGTAACCCGGAAATCATAATTCTGGGCCGTTACATTGAGCCCCCCCCCCTCGGATTTTTCCTAGCTCCGCCCCTGGATGCAATGGTTCCAAATCTACACCATGCCTAAGTATGAAAACCAATGTTCAACTTCTGGCATCAAATTGGTTCCAAAATGATAAATTTATGAAACAAAAATGCAAAATATCAAATGGCAAGTTAAATAAGACATATTTCACCCAACATTTAATCTCTCTACTATTTCCTTTGCTAATTCCGTTTGGTACCCCTGAGGTTTTGACAATTCTGCTTGGTGTCCTAAGGTTTTATTTTGTCTGGATGGTGCCCCCTGAGTTTGTCAAAAGTTTGCCTCATGCCCAAAACTCATATTTTCACTTTTTTAAATCAATAAAATGGCCCATTATTTTTCCTTATTTCACAAGACCTCTTTTATTTTTAACAATGAATAAAATTACCTATTATTTAACTAAATCCAACATAAAAGTGAAAAAAAATACGTTATATATTTTTTTCAATAAAATCACACATAATTTCCAAAATTTTAGCAAAAACTCACCCATTGTTACAAAAAATTTTAGAAGAAAATCAACCTTTATTTTTAACATTACACAAAAGATTCATTATTTTTAATATTTTGCAAACACAAATCTCATTATTGGTTAAACATTGTACATACATAACATACCACCCATTATTTATAAAAAAATTGCATCAATCCACCCTCACATTTTTTGGAAAAAAAATTGACCTATAAATTACAAAAAGGAAAAAAATCATAAAAACATACGTACCTTTGATAAAAAAAAATCTCCTTTATTCTAATTGAGTATTGAGTAAAAAAAATCCACCCTCTTATTCATCAATCCACCCTTTATTGTTTACATTACTTTTTCAATAAAATTCTAATCGAGTATTGGGTTAGATTGATCAATTAGGATGGTTCATACTGGGTCAACTCGATCTGATCCGACATTTTTGGGTCAAGTGAAACCCAAAAACCCGATTTTAAAAGAAAATGATAATTATAATGTATTTCTTTCTTATGCAATGAACTATTGTGGCTAAATATTAAATTGAAAAAAAAAATTCCGGGTTTACATATTGAACCGAAAAAAAAATATACTACCAAAATATTGAGCCACCATATGATCAACCGCATTTACAATTGTGAAAATTTAGTGAATTATAGGTTAAATATTATTTTGGAAAATAATAGGTGTTAAATATTGTTTTGGAAAATATTGAGTGTTTTTATTTTATTTTTTCAAAGTATGGAAACTAATATGTCTTTTGCATAATTTTAAAAGCCGTAATGATTTTGTTTTAAAAATTTTGGAAGAAGGGTGATTTTGTGATAAAAGTTTTGGAAATAATATGTGATTTTGTTGAATTTTGGAAATAAAGGTGATTTTTTCAATTTTATCTTGAATTTAGATAAATAATAGGTAATTTTGTTCATTGTTAAAAGTAAAAGAGGTTTTGTGAAATAAGGAAAAATAATGGGCCATTTTATTGATTTAAAAAAGTGAAAATATGAGTTTTGGGCATGAGGCGGACTTTTGACAAAACTCAGGGGCATCATCCAGACAAAATAAAACCTTAGGGCACCAAGCGGAATTGTCAAAACCTCAGGGGCAACAAACGAAATTTCCCTTTAATAAAAAAAATTATATAATGCGCATATTAGACAAGACAAGAGAACACCCAACCCAAAAAGAGGATTTTCAAACACCCAACCAAAATCTGAACTAAACAAATTGGATGTGAGAAAAATCACACAAAAGATGTGCATACTAGAAAGCAAATACAAATTACAAACATACATGTACACACACATAATACATATGTACAAGGAAAAAGAGAGGATTTTCGTACACCTAAACCAAAACCTGTAATATTGCAGCAAATAAAACCTTGGATTACCTCAAATTTTCCATGTTTCCATTTAGCGTGAGACCAACAGATCGCGTTCTCCTTCTGTTTAGAAAAGTTTAAAAGTCAATGCCCGCAAATTTGTCATCCAAGTGAGCAGGGAATGTCAAAACCTGCCAAGCCACGCATAAGGTGAAGTATGAGGTCCATCTGAAAAGCATTTTCCATTGTTCTTTTAACCAAGCGCAGGGAGCATAACTAGATCCTAAAAAATCTATCGAAAGGATGTTTCATTTCCTGATTTTTCTATACCCTCGTGAAAAACCAGTAAACCCTAGATTCCTAAAATTTCTAAACGAAAATTTAGATGCTCCGAACTGAATAACAAAAGGAGGGGTTGTACCTGGAACTTAGAGATATTAGGAGTAAGATCTGGAGATTAGAAACCATTGCCGGCGCTGTCAGGTATTTCTTCGCTGCCTGGTTTTCGAGGATTTTCATTAGTCAAACCTCCAATCTCTTCAATATTTGAAAAATCGAATTGCTGCGTTGCTGTCAGACCTCCAAATCTCTCGAAGAATCGATTATCTCTCCCCAAATCGCTTGTCGTCTTCTAAACCTAGACTTTTAGGGCTTCAGATGGTTTTGCTGGGGGCGAGGGATTTGTTTTATTTTAGCGGGCCATTTGAGATTTTTGGGGAAAATTCAGGAGGGCTGGAAAAAGTAAACTCGCCAATGAACCGCTGCCTCAAATATATATATTTTTTTTACCGGGTTTTGGTGAACCACTGCCATAGCTTTTATTAATTAACTAAACCGCCTCCAAAACAAATTTAGACCGCCTCCATAGGTATATGTTGTAAAACCGCCGCCTAAACCTCCTCCATAGACTAAATCAATTCTAAATTCGTAAAATTCTCCTAAACCGCAGCTCTGAACCGCCTCCTTAGTGAACCACTGCTCTGAACCGTCGTCTCTACTCGAAATTGTAGTAGTGATGGTTGCTTATATGTGGGGACCAGCAAAGTGCGAGCCTCGATCTGATCCTATGGCCCCTAAATATTTTTAGGTATGTTATAGATGTATCATGATGGTGATATAACTCTATGATCGCAGGGTTTTTGCATGGTGGAAAGAGAGAGTTGAGACTCTGACTTCACTAAACTATTAAGGTTATTGGATTTGAATGTTTGAAATTCTTTTTGACCCGAACCCACTGTGGCACTCCCATGTATTTGGTTTAGACTTATGCTAGGGTTGAATGTTACAAATGGTTTTTCATGACTTAGGCCATAGGGCAGATACAAGGGCACGGACCTTAAGAATTCGGGTTAGAAATCCCACTTCCCGCTACTAATATTCGCTTTCAAAACTTCAACATATACTCGGTCCACAAGATCCGAACGAAAAATTCTATCATTCGAAATGTAACTCAGGATTTATAATCTCGGGCCATTACAATTTTATGAAACAAAAGCTTTGAGTCTTTGTGTAGGGACTTCACCCTCCTTTATATTATGGTTTTTATTTTTACTCCACAAATGTAGAATCCCAACATCACTGCATCAACAATGAGGCATTTTCCTCCTCATACCTCTTCGACTTTTCAACCTTCGATAAGAGGCTTGAGCATGGATACAGAAGAGGAGAAGCCTCAGTTGACTCCCAATCGGCATAGGGAACAAAGACTTCTCGAGTCAAGGGAAGAGTGCATATTGAGCATTTCAAATTGATGAAGAAAAGGTTTCGAGGAGGGTTCATCATTCAATTTTTTTTTTGATAAGGCAATAGTTCGAGTTGTATCAGACTCTGCTGGACCCCCATCCGAGAGCGTCCTTTTGGACGAAAGCAAGTAGCTCGAGATGAGAAGACAAAGTCGTGGGATTAAATGAATACCGGTGACTGTTGTTGCAGGAGGATGTGTCAAGTATGAACTATAAATATAATATAAAGCAAACTGACTCCCTGTCTCAGCAAATAAATACAAGACTTCCTCCTGTTGTAGTAAAAGGCAGTCAGGATCGATCTACGAGGAAGCGTGTCAGCGCCCGCCTTTTCAGTTCCAAAAACATGCGAATTCGACTAGAAGAGTCCTCGACTTCGAGTAGGGTACTCGACTTTGACCACCCTGTCGACTAAAACAGACAACAGAAACGAATAGAAATAAAAACCAAAGCAGAAACCTTGTCGATCTCGACCAAACAACTCGACGTCGGCCAAACCTTCCTCGACGTCGACCAAGCTTTGTCGATCTCGAGTAACACAGAAACCAAAATTCACAACTTTTCGCAAGACAGAACACAAAATTGATGAAATAAAATCAATATACTAAAGACTTCCCAGATCAGGGTTTCAACACCACAACGATAACCATGTAAAATAACCCATAAAGGCATAAAAGATCATGCTTTTCATCAAATAACTTTCGTTATCAAGAAATGGGAATATAGAGGCTTTCGCAAAAACTCTGATTATTACTAACCCTTTTTCACATAATTAATCCAAGTTGTATTAAGATCACTTTCTCTTCAATAACACAAACAAAGATCACCTTCAACTTTCGTAAAAGAATCATGCTCATAGGGATAGAAGACGAATTGCATCACAAGATTGTACCTTTACCGTATCACCTTACATGGCAATCGTCGGGCTCACCCCAACCCCAGAAGTTGGGTGACTACTCGCACTTCATCATCAAGAAAGACATCAATAATAAAAAGAAACTAAATTGCATTAATAAAATAAAAGAAAGCTTACAACCAATCGAAGCCAAATCGTCTCTCAACTCTTCACCTTCTCTCGCCACAAGCTCTCTCTTTCTCTCTCTCTCTATGTAACTAATTGTAACTGAAATTGAATGAATAAAACTCAGCCCCTAAGGCTTTATTTATATGCTTCATTCCCTAACTAATCTATGAAAGAAATATCTATCTATATCTAAACTTTCTATCTAATAATATTTAGATAAAACTTGGAAATAAAATAATTGTATCTAAAAGGAAAGTAGGACTAGTGTGGATAGATCTTCCTTCTCTTGATAGAACTTGATGTGACTTGATAGAATATCTGGAATCTTGGCTTGCAAGTAATTTCTATCTTCTCGGCAAACTCGATCTCGGACTCGGACAACTTCTGGAATCTCTTCGACGTCGACCAACTTTCTCAACATCGAGTAAGGTCTTCACTTCCGGGGTTGTGCTCGAGCTCGACTAGGATTCTGGGCTCATCGAGTTTCCTCGACATCGACCAAGTTTGGTCGACGTCGACTAAGTGTGGCTCTTTGAGTGGCTTTGCTCGACTTTGCTGGATTCGACTGATTTTACTCGATCTCGACCAAGTTTGGTCGACGTCGAGTAGAACTGGTTTGCTCTCAGCATTCTGCTCTGTTCTTGAAACGCACTTTCCCGAGTCCTCATTCGTCTGATTGACGAATATGAACATGCGTTGGAAAGCTCTTATCGAGGGCTACAACTCTCATGAAGACAACAAAGCTTGATCCGGAACGATGAATGGTGAAAAGTGGGCTTTTTTCCAGCTGCTCCATCCTTAGCTTCTTCATGACTTTCCTTTAAGCTCCATAGTGCGTCCGATTTCTGCGAAATATAAAATTAAACTTGTGTAGACCTCCATAATTGGCAAATAAACATGTACTACACATATTCTGTATTATTTTAACCCAAATGTATGTAATGCATGCAGAAATCGTTATAAAAGTAAGTATAAAACATGACAAATTAGGCGCACAACAAACACCCCATACTTAAGCTTGTTTGTCCTCAAGCAATACTTTAAATTGTCATTCAGGGGAAGAAAACAAACTCTCAACATTTTAGATTCATTCGAGAAAAGGTAGAAGTGGCTAGTATTCAGGATAAGTTGCGGGAATCGAGACTCCGATGGTATGGGCATGTTCAGAGGAGAGATCCAAATGCGCCGGTGCGTAGGTGTGACAACTTAGGTATCAAAAGAGTTCGGCGAGGAAGAGGGCGTCCAAAGAAGAGCTGGGGTGAAGTGATTAAGCATGATCTCACCGCTCTAGGACTCTCGGAGGAGATGACACGCGACAGGATTCAGTGGAGGAGTGCTATCCGAGTTGAAGAATGTACGCTAGTCAGGGGCAACGTTTCTCGCTCATGCTTCCCTTCTATCTCAACTTCCCTTGTGTGCATCCTTTCCAACTTCTCATCTTTTTCCCTTTCTTAATTTCTAGTTGTTTGTGGGGTGGTTTTCCTCTTTTCTTTGATGTCCGATCATGGGTCACTCGGAAACACTCTCTCGATCTAGTCGGGGCAAGGGTGCGTACATCTCGACCCCCCACACCCTGCTCTATGCAAGAGGTACTGGGTTTGTTGTTGTTGTTCTGATATGTCCCTGCAATCAATTGTCATCCTCGAAAAGGTACTTCTGTCACAAATCTATGCATGTGCAATAAAAAAGCAACATTGATAGTGCCTATTTTAGTCATATATTAAATATAGATTTGTATATTAATTTAGATCATTTTTACATGTTTTATAGCTTATTTTGTATTGGTTTAGATTCGGAGTCTACACTCGTATTTTATCATAATTCAGGTATTTTGGAAGAAATTTGGAATAATTCGCGGTTGACAAATTATACGAGTACGGAGCCGATGAATTTCATATGGAGGAGGCTTGAGCCAGTGATTGCACCAGCGCCGAATTACAAGAGGTTAATATTACAATCGGATGCACAAGGAATCGTTGGGCTGTATATTAGTTGAACAAAAAGACCGAGAGTGGAAGAGCCCACATGACTTCCAAGTGCTGCCGTATCTCATGTTACCATATTACGTATTTTATTAGATTAAGTTAGATAGACTTTCCATTATTTCATTAGATAGAAGTAGATAGATAGAACTAGCTATATTTATTTAGGGTGTCATTATATACACCGCAAATCCGGATTAAGGATTTGCACGTCCTTAAGGACGTGTAAGTCTGGGACGGCGCACGTCCGCTAAAAACGTCTTGCACGTCCTTAAGGACGTGCAATGGTTGCTTGCACGTTGTTAAGGACGTACAAACCCTAGTTAGGGTTTTGCAGGGTTTAGGGTTTAGGGTTTAGGGTTTAGGGTTTAGGGTTAGGGTTTAGGTTTTCCGACGGCTTTGTAATGTTAATTGATAAAATTGTGTTTAGCTAGTGGATTTGATGGATTTAGGGTCAAATTAAACAGAACACAAGAATTGTTAAGGTTTTCATTCGGATAATATGCGAATAACGTTACAAGGAACGGAAAAAAAGGTTTACATTCATAATTTTAATAAAGTTGTGGAATACAATCTAGGAAAATAGTAAAGGACGGCCGGACTCGGCACGCAAGGCTCTAAATCTCTCAATCTGAGCTTAAAACGGAGCATCCCATCCTTCGACGCTCGGATGATGCTCCAAGAAGCCCGTGCAGGTGAACTCGTCCACACACTGCCAGTGGAGGGACCGCAGTTGTGGGATGCCGGATGGGAGCAGATCCTGCACCCAGGTCCCCGGGCCCTCAAATATGTACGGCTCGAAAGACTGCAGGTGAGTCGCCCGGTGGTGGAACTTCAGCAGCGGCAGCTCCACCGTAGGATCTCTCCACACCTGGTACGCATGGTGATGCCTGTAAGACACAAGCAGCTCTCCCGGCGGCAACAAAGGGTCGACCTGCACAGCCGGTGCGGCAGCCTGCGCAGGGATGGGCTCGTGCTCTACCTGTGGCCCCCCCTGGCCCTGAGCCTGCCCCTCCTGACCGTCGTCAGCCTCCTCAACGACGTCAGGGATCACATCATCTGCAGAGCCCAAGGAGATCGCCGCTGGTGTGGCGGATGTCGAAGGCTCGGGCTCGTGTGTGCCGGATGTAGAAGCCTCTGGGACGGCTGAAGCAGAAGTCTCCGGAACGGCTGAAGAAGATGCCTCCGGGATGGTGGGTGGAACACGTGTAGGAGGTCTACCCATGTCGGCCCGTCGCCCAGCGACTACGTCGGTGATGCAGCTACTCAAAACCTCAGGGGGCTCTAAAGAAGGCTGCAACCCCATCATCGCATCGTCAGAAGGATCCCAACCTGGCATACCCGACCAGAAGGTGTCGTGCTCGTCGGTCGGGGGGGTCCCTATCGACTGTTGGTACCGCTCTGCGGACGCGAGCAGATCGTCGACTGTCTGATCGGGGGGTGCCGTAGACTCCTATACCTGGCTGACCGCTGCCCGGTCGCCGAACCTAATAGGCCGAAGGGTACCATCACCCCTCATGAGCCTCCCTGCCTGTTATTATGATCCAGTTGAATATATTTAAATATATTTTAATGTAAATTAAATAATTTTGAAGTATTTTAATATTTGTTAATGTTTTTTATTATCTTTCAATATAAATTTAGTTTTATGTATTTGAATATATTTAAATATATTTTAATGTAAATTAAATAATTTTGAAGTATTATAATATTTTTTAATGTTTTTTTTATTATCTTTCAATATAAATTTATTTTTATGTATTTGAATATATTTAAATATATTTTAATGTAAATGAAATAATTTTGAAGTATTTTAATATTTTTTAATGTTTTTTATTATCTTTCAATATAAATTTATTTTTATGTATTTGAATATATTTTAATATATACAAATATATTTTAATGTTAATTAAATAGTTTTGAAGTATTATAATATATTTTAATGTTTTTTTATTGTCTTTCAATTGTAATTTTTTTCTATGTATTATATTCTATCAAATTACAATTATATTCTTTTCTATCAAACTATATACTATAAAAAAACATTATAATATATAAATAAACCAAAAAGAATATTTTCAATTATATTCTATCAAACAATATATATTATCAATCATATATTCTATAAACTTCTATTATAAAACTATATTATCTATCAAATTATATTTTAAAACTCTAAAAATAAATCAAACAAAAAGTAATTCAAATAACATACAGGTGGATTCGGGATCGGGGACACCTCAATGGTCCGACGCTTCCGCGGCGGTTCCGCCTCCTCCTCGGCCACTGCTCGGCCTCCGTCGTCGGCGCCAGACGCCGCCCCACCACCACTACCCTCCTCCTCGGCCACTGATCGGGCTCCATCGCCGCCACCAGACGCCGCCCCACCACCACCACCCTCCTCCGCCGCCACAGCCGCCTGCACCACCAGACCCTCAGCCACCGGCTCCACCGCCACCGCCTCCCCCGATGCTCCACCCCCACCCTCCACCTCCATCGCTGTCGCCTCCGCCTCCAAGGCCGCCACCGCCGCCTCGAGCTCTCTCTCTCTTTCTGTCTCCATCTCTCTGGGTCTTTCTCTCTCTCGGTCTCTCTCTCTCTCTGGGTCTCTCTCTCTCGGTGCTCCGGCACTGGTATCTCTCTCTTTCTGAAGACGATGAAGACGAAGACGAAGAGGCACGTCCTCTTCGTCTTTAAGGGACGGGCTTGCACGTCCTTAAGCACGTGCCATATTGCGCATCCTTAAGGACGTGCAAGCACGTTATTAAAAAAAAAACGTGCTTGCACGTCCGGATTTGTGGTGTATATAGCCAAAACGTTTATTTATATGTTTAAATTAGGATAGATTAGAATATTAGTTAGATAGATTAGGAAATAGCTTATGCTATATATTCATTCATACGACAAATTGGAGGACGGAACTTAGTCGTATAGCTTTAGATTAATTTTCTTCTAATTGTTTTGGTTCGTGTTTATGGAGTGCTAAAGTATTTAGTTTTCGCCTACACTTTCGAGACTTGATTGGTGGTTTGTGAGTTTATAATTCAAGTTATTTTTCCTTTATAATTCTTTCAACTTCTTTGTGCAATATTGATTATGTTATTTATGTTATCTTGATTCGCGACCTTGATAATATTGATTTTATGCTAGGATTTAATACATTCGTATTGGTGTTATTTCCGTAGTAGCACGCATAAGATTGTGGATTCCGTGTTTGAAGCATGACTATGTAGGAGTTGACATATATCTTAAACATCGAGTTACCGTGTTTAATTGATGTTATTTATATGCTCAAGTTCTTGGGACTATTTGCTATCTCTTTGTTAAATCTTGACCGTGTTAAGGTTGCATTGAGGTGTAAGGGATTAATTGGACTCGTATGACTTTTAATCTATTTAAACCAAGACGGGAGGAATTCGTAGGAAAAGATAATAACTTGAAAAGGATTCGATGATCAATAAAACCAACCAAAGTCGAGAACTTGTAGGTGGAAACACTTTTCTTCTATCCTTTATTTTCTTTTGTCAATATTATTTTCTTTTATTTTCATTCATAAAAATCGTTTCTTTTATCATAAATACACAATATTTAGAAATACTTGATTCTCTAGGGTTCGACCCCTTACTTGCATACTATACTAGTTTGTTTGTTTGGGATTTATTTTTGGCGAGGTGAATCAACGACTTTTCCTCCGTCAAACATCTACTCACAAAAGGAGGGTTATGCAAAATAATTCATAAGTGACAGAGTATTAATAATCAGGAGGACTTCAATTAAGCTCATAGTGAAGAAAAGGTAAAAGGTATAGTGGTGGGCTCTTTTTGGCCATGTGGTGCTAATGATCCGGGGAAATGAAGTATTTCCAAACTTTCATACCACATTCCTTCTTATTTTGATTTCTCACCCTTCGCTCATTCGCTCAATGCTTTTTTCAATATTATGCTTTTGCCTGTCTAACCTCAGCACTGCCTTCTCGCGAGTCACAAACATGGGTGTCATGAATGGCCCCAGATACTTAGTGCTTCGGACTCCTCACCTTGTGTCCCATCTCGCCAAACTATTATCTCAGCGAGCAGGGTCGATCTTTGATCGGATTTTCTTTCACTCATTAAATTTTCCATATATTCAATTTCCTGCCAAACTCCAAATGTAATAACAACACAACAACCATATAGTAATCTCCATATGTAGCTTTCATTCTCAACATAATCCCCGGATAGGAAATAAGGTAAAGAATGGGCAATATTTAGATCATGTGGAGCATAATATGAAATAAGACTCAATATGGCTTTTGTGATGCATAAGCATAGGTAAAGGCTAGGATATAACAATATGAGCATATATGGAAAATATAAAGTCCTCCATCCTCTTATCATGCAACATGTCAAAAGCAATTTCAAATTTTACCTTCTTTCATGGTTTTCAATAAAAATATGCACTTCATTGTGACTTTCCTTTACTAGGCAATTTCATGATATATCTCTAATGAATTCAATTTTGCATAATCGAGTTCAATTTAAGCTTCCATGACACTAATCAAAATTTTTAATGGGGGTGATTTTTCAAACTTTGGAAAACATGCATATAGGCACATAGATATCAATATGAATTCCAAAATAGCCATGTATAAGCAATTCAAGAGATAAACTTTAAATATGCACACATATGGTAAAATAAATCAAATATGCACAAAGTAAGCCCTTCCCTCACCCCATACTTAAACATTACAGTGTCCTCACTGTATAAAAAATAAGGGTAAAGAAAGAAACTCACTAGACAGGTGTGTAGAACGTCGGAAATCGAGTGCAAATGTTACTGCATAACTGGTCGACATCGACTAAGTTTGGTCGATTTCGAGCAGACTGGTCGACTTCGAACAAGGCTACTCGAGATCGAGTAACCTGTTGCCTCCAGGGTGGTTTTTATCGACCACATGCTCCTTCTACTCGATATTTTTGGTCGATGTCGAGTAACTTACTCGACGTCGATTAAGTCTGCAACTTCTTTTTCCTGCAAGATTCGTTAGACAGAAAATATCCACAATAGAAAAATTTAAAAACAATGTTCAAAACCAAAAACCAAAAGCAACAATGTCCAAAAATCTCAAAAACTAATTGTCTATTTACAAGCTCTAGACTTTATAGTCGCTAGGCCGACTTTCTCCGTTAAGCTCAAGGTGGCATTTGCAGGGCCCATGTAGCTTGGGCTTCAAACAGGACCCCATTCTTGTCCATCAGCTGCAGTCCTCCTGAATGGATCTTGTTCACCGTGAAGGGCCTCATCCTCTTCTTGCTGAATTTGTTGGAAAATCAATGGTCCTTTGACTTGGCGACATAGATTTTGTCACCTACTTCATACTCCTTAGGCTCATAATTGGAAATCCTGCATAATCGTACATACCAAGGCAAACCTCTCCCATGTTTTGATAAATCATTAATTGAAATAGGAGAAGAGATGTCAGTACCTTGGCTTACCTTTGCAGAATCGGATTTCGGGACCTCGGAGTCTGGTCGACATCGAGTAGGGTTACTCGACGTCGAGGACTTACCTTCGTCTGTTGGGCTGGTGGTTGAGGAAGGCGGAGTCGAAGAAGAATTCTGGTCGACGTCGACCAATTTACTCGACGTCGAGGAGTCTTCGGCTTCGGGCACGCTGCTTGACGAAGCTGCTGTCGGTGGTGGGCTCGAATTCTGGTCGACGTCAACCAAGTTACTCGACGTCGAGTAACTCTGGTCGACTTTGACCCCATACTTGAATCCAGGCAAGGCATCCGAAAAATAGTTAGTCGACGTCGACTTACCTTGGTCGATGTCGAGTAGATCCTCTGTGTCGTCGTTCAGGATGGCCATGATCTCCTTCACCTGGGCTTCCATATCCCTCTTTTCCAGCTCCGCGGGAGTCATATTTCTTACCTTAGGCTCCCTGCAGGTGATGTACCTAGTTGATATAGACTTGACCTCTTCCATGGGACATGTGTGCCTTTCGGTTTTATTAAAAGAATACTCAATTACCTCATCGCTGATGTTGAAAGTGAGTACTCCCTTCCTTACGCTTATGTTGGCATCCACCGTCACCAAGAAGTGCCTTCCTAGAATGATTGGACAAGAAAGGTCCTCTTCCATATCAATAACTAAGAAATCAGTAGGGACAAATAACTTACCTACTTACACTAGTACATTGTCCACCATGCATGTTGGGATGACCACCGTGTTGTTCGCCATGTATAGCTTAGCATCCACAGGTTCTAGAGCACCTATCTTAATCTTGGACCAGATTGATAAAGGCATTATACTCACACTGGCTCCCAAATCGCATGATGCATTAAATTTATATTGACCAAATCCAATGGTTATAGCAAACTTACCTGGATCTGGCCTTTTCTCAAGAACGTCCATTTGACTGCACTCCTCTGCGATCTAAGCCATTGACCGCTTTTTTCTTAGAATATCCTTTAGGAACATGATGTAGGATAGCATCTCATTAAGAGCTTCTGTGAAGGGTATCGTGACATTGAGCCTTTGAAGCATCTTGATGAAACGCTGGAACTTCTTCTATGCTGGATCCTTTGGAGATTTTGACGGGAAAGGCAACGTTTTCTTCCTCGTAGGTGCGGAAGGGTGGTCGACAGGGGTGGAAGGCTGGTCGACATCGAGGAGTCTCTTGTAGCTTCACCTTCTGTGTTGGGCTCGGGCATTTGCATCTGTTGCCCACTCCTTAGGTTCATGGCAGCCACCTGTCTTATAGATTTACCTTTAGGGTTAGGTTCAGAGGATCCAGGGAGCGAACCTGATTGTTTGGGGATGGATGTTGCTAGCTGGCCAATTTGTGTGTCAATCGATTTCCGCCAGATATCAATTTCTCCAAGCCTAGAGTTGACACCATGCATCTGAGTGTAGATGGAATTGATAGATTGCTTGGTGTCTGAATGGAATTGATAAATTGGTTGCTTGAGTCTGAAAGGTGATTGTTAACCAATTTAGACACATTCGCTTTGATTCCGAAAGGAGATTTGCGATTACCTTAGACAACCTACCTTCAACAAATTCAGACAAGGTGACACGAATATTAATATTAATCTATTAAAGCGTCGTTGTGGTGATCTTTTACCCTAGACTTGCCTCGTATCCATTGTTTAATACCTATTTTTGCATAGTTGTTTCTCTTTAGTTGGTTACTTTCTCCATCCATATAAACATTTCGCCTTTATTTTCTTGACTTAGTTAAATCAGTTTGAATTGATAATCGATACCACATAGTCCTTGTGGATACGACACTCGATATACTACAACTGAGCCCCATACACTTGTGGGTGTAGGTTATTGAGAAGATAAATCCTTTTTTTATGAAAATCTTTATGTTGCTCAGACCACATGGATAAAAGGTAAAACCCGTTATATTCTGTTGTAGAATTGCAATTTCTTGGAAAACAACAATTTTAATAAAGATGCAGTTAATCCATATAGTGCTTGAACCTCAATTCACCCTTCCCCTCTCTTAAGGTCTTTTGAGGTACCACTACCAACAGGCCCAACATCCTCTCACACTAAGAATCACTAAATAAGACGTAGAAATTGCTATTACGAAGACATAATACATCACAAACCTCGTAATTTTTTCCAGATGGGATGTTCATTTCCTTATAGTCATCATCACCCCTAAACAAAAGCATTTTGATGTAAGTTGGCGTGCTTTAAAGGTTCAATTATTTGTTTTTTGGATTCATGAATTAAGAAAAGCAAAGCCCTGCAATGTCAGTGAAACTAAAAGGAATATTCCCATATAGATTACCAATAAAATCTACCACAGAAATGCTTGGAGCGTTTGACATGATCAAGAGAATAGATGGGTCAGTTAAAAAAAAATCCAAATACCCATGATCTAACTTCTAAGAACAAAACCGATTTATTCTTTAACATATTGATCTGAGGATATAAATAGCGGTAAATATGAAGCCAATGATGCGGGGTACCTGCAGGGACAGAAACCAACATGTTGTTGTCAACCCTGAGAATTTTCAGGTTTTTCAAGTCACCGAGATCTTAAGCAAATGCTAGGTTTTTCTGTACATATATTAATAATATAATCATTGGATAAACAACATGTTAAAGTGCAGAAACAAGAAGTTGAAACACCCTTCCGTCACCAGATTAACGCAACTGTAAAAGTCGTGATAATGTATTCATATAAATGAATTCCACCCCAATTGAACAAGAGCGGGTGTCAATTTCATAAGAGTAATCGAAACCTTATCTACAGAATCTGGGAATCGAATCCAAATGGGATTATTCAGATTTCAAAGCGGGATTCACTCAAGAAGAACAATTTAGGAGAAAATCAAAATAAATAGAAGACGGTGGAAAGCTTACCTCCTGAACTGGGAGAATCAATAGAAGTCGACTAACAAAAGCCACGAGGGAGGATCAAACCGAAAGATAGGCAGTGGAGAAGCGATGAAGAAGGCGACGAACCGGAAGCTGACAAAAATAAGCGCCGAGAGAGTGTGAAATCTGAAATAAGGCCATCGAAGAAGCAAGGTGATACGTTTGGAATCCCTGATCCTTCGCTTGTGGGCTCAGGATCAAGAACCCCAAACTGTTGATGGCCCGATCTTGCAATTATCCTTGATATTCTCGATGTTTACAATTAATTAAAATAAAGACTTGAAACTATTGTGAAAGAAAAGAAAAACAAGTAAATAAAATTAAGTAAAAGGGCAACAGCGGCGGAAGCTAGAATCTTTCAGCGACGGTCGCTGGGATGGCCGCGGGGCGGCCAAGGAAGCCGCGGGGCGGCCCGGAAAGTGGCGACAGTTCTGGGCAGACTCAGCGACGGCTTCTCTGGTTCAGCGACGGTTTTTCAGGATGTGTTTCTCCTTTGTGTTTGATTTTGTGAGTATGAACGAGGAAGAATAACAATTTGAATCCAAAACTTTTGGATTGGAGGTTTGAAGAACCTTTTTAATCCTAAAAAGGGTTCCTCAATATATTTTTCAATCTGAATAATTCAAAGCTTACAATGTTGTTTAAATAGAAAAACATACCAATTCTATCTTTGCAAAAGATAGAGCTTTAGTTAGATAAAGATAAATAAAATATCTAAAGATAGCGAATTCTTTCCTAAGATAAATCAAACCTAATAAAGATAGATAAATAACAACTTGGTGGAAAAGGAATTACCTAGATGATATATTTTCCTTCCACCTTATTATTTCCTAATTGCATAAAATAAATATATCTAATTAATTAAATTCGAAATTAACTAAATAAATATGTGGAAATTCGTCCAAACAGTGACAGCTGCAAAGATGATGAATTTCGGCCATTCTCGACGTCGATTTTGGAGAAACCTTCAACAGCAAAGTTGTAGATCTTTTCATCCTCGTTCCAAAAAGGTATGACACGACCTCATCCGATAAATATGGACTTCGAACGACCCGTTTTACTGAGACATCGAAATGCTGTCAACCCATTAAAAACGAACCCAAATTTGAACATTAGCTCACCTTTCTCCTTTGGACCTTGTTCCATGGTGGAGCCTTCTTCCTCCTTTTGAGGATGACACTCTTCGCCATCAATAGCCCTCGAATCAGTCTTGAGAGCTCGCCTTGATCAAGATCATTGTTGGACCTATAAAAGGCCATCTTGATCTGCATCATTCTCCCCTTCTTACCTTCGATTCGTTCTCGAATCGAGTCATTGAAGAGCAAAGGGGAAGGATCAACAATCAAAAAGTAACTTCCTTGACAATTAACTTGAGATGGCGCCAGCAGAATTTGAGGTAAAGGAACCTCAAAAACAACACCTGACATAGGGAACATTGAGCAATCAAAAGGAACAATATCAATAGGCTCAATAACCCTATGAACTTCAGAAGTCTCAACATTAGGAACATTCTCAAGAGGTACAATAGCTAACTCAAGAGAAGTGTCCCCAACATCCTCATCATTGTCGTCAGAAGCAACCACATCATCTTGCAGAAAATTACAGCCAGCTTGCAGATCAGATTCGGATGCCTTCCCGGAGGAATCTTGCAGCGTGTGACCCACCGTTGGAAAGCTCGTCGAGTCAGCTTCGCAAAAAGACTGATTTGACTCAATTCCGAGGTCAGAGTCAACGGGAATCTGCGAAACAAGTTCAGCGCGCTGTGCTGAATCCGTGGCAACGATTTCAACAGAAAGCTCCTTCACGTCCTTCTTGAACTTGGCCATCACTTCCTCCACGGCCTCTTTTCATATAGCCATTAATATGGCATCTTGGTTGGCTCTACGTTGTGCCTCTTCCTCTTCGAACTTCGCCTGTGATCTGGCATAATAGGCATCTAGTTCGGCTTGAATTTCGGCTGTAAGTTTGGCTTGAAGTTGTCGTCGACGCCTCTCCTTTTTTATTTTCACTTGTCGTTCTTCCTCTCGGCGACGTTCCTCCTCCTCTTGTCGTCGTGCCTCCTCAGCCTCTCTTTGTTGGAGAAGCCGAATCTGATAGCGTTGGCGACACCTCCTATCTTCGATCTCCGCTTGATGTTGAAGCCAAAGGCGGTGCATTTGAGCCTCTCGTTGTCGCTCTAAATCTTGTTGTTGCAAAGCTTGTCTCTGCAACTCTCGTTGGCGTCGTTGTTGTTTAGCACGTTCCAAAGCAAAGAATCCATCCAATGGATTGGGATCATAATCCAAATCACCCCAAATTTCCCAAGCCATCAAATCAAATTGTGAATAACATCAAGAAAAGACAAGAATTTTGATGGGTGAACAATAAAGATTGAACTTTTATGCAGCGGCTATGGTGAAAAATAAGGCACGAAAAAGAAATCACTCAATAAAGAAATCAAGAGAGTAAAAAACTTGCATTAACTTGAAATCTGATACCACTTGATACGTTTGGGATACCCGATCCTTCGCCCGTGGGCTCAAGATCAAGAACCACGCCGTATATTTGCTAAGATCCTGCAATGCTCTTTGATATCTCCTGATTAGAACAATTCAAACAAGTAATTAGGTTTCTGAATTAGCGACAGATTCTACACTTGGAAAATTCCAGCAAATCAAGACTTAGTTTTAGCGACAGAAAACAAAGCGAGGGATTAGCGAGGGAAAAGGAAATCCTGGCGCGCAAAGGTCGGACGTCTCAGGAGCCTTGCTCGCGGGAGCGAAGGCCAGACGCGGGTGGACGCGCTTCGCTGGAGCGAAGGCACTAGCGACTGGGCGCGGGAGCGCTTGTGAGGGAGAACGCGGGAGCGAGCGCCTGGGAGCACAGAAACGCGGGAGCGGGAGCGAGTGCGAGGTGCCTGAGATGGCCTCGCTCGCTGGGAGCGACCCTGCTTGCGGGTGTCGCCAAGCGCTGGAGTCCTCGGAGCGCTGGCTGTGTCGAGTAGGGTTGAGCGTTGGGATTCCTCGATCTCGAGGAGAACCCAGGTGAGGGTTTGGTGATGATGTTGCCGAAAGCTCTTAAGAACATAGAACAATGATAGTGTTTGGATTGATAACCAAGAACCCTTTAATCCATAAAGGGGTTCTCAATTCTATTTCAATCTAATTAATTCAAAGTTGCATAACATGAATATATAGAAAACTTATGAGAGATCTAACCAATCTTTCCTTGCAAAGGAAAGGGGTTTGGATAGATTAATTCTATCTAAAGATAAATGAAATAAGTCTAAGATAGCTAATTCTTTCCTGAGATAAATCAAACCTAATAAAGATAGATAAATAACAACTTGGTGGAAAAGGAATTACCTAGATGAGATATTTTCCTTCCACCTTATTATTTCCTAATTGCATAAAATAAATATATCTAATTAATTAAATTCGAAATTAACTAAATAAATATGTGGAAATTCGTCCAAACAGTGACAGCTGCAAAGATGATGAATTTCGGCCATTCTCGACGTCGATTTTGGAGAAACCTTCAACAGCAAAGTTGTAGATCTTTTCGTCCTCGTTCCAACAAGGTATGGCACGACCTCATCCGATAAATATGGACTCCGAACGACCTGTTTTACTGAGACATCGAAATGCTGTCAACCCATTAAGAACGAACCCAAATTTGAACATTAGCTCACCTTGCTCCTTTGGACCTTGTTCCATGGTGGAGCCTTCTTCCTCCTTTTGAGGATGACACTCTTCGCCATCAATAGCCCTCGAATCGGTCTTGAGAGCTCGCCTGGATCAAGATCATTGTTGGACCTACAAAAGGCCATCTTGATCTGCATCACAAGGAAGAAGGCGGCGAAGAGTAACCTCGACGGGAGAGAAATTAGGATTTAAGAATTAGGGTTTAGATAGATAGAAGAATCAGGGGAATAAGCGGTGGATTGGAATCGACAGTGGTGTTGGTTGTGGTGGCAAACAAAGGTTGTGGCAACCAAGAAATGGTGGTGGGAAGCTGACGTCGACGGCGAACAAGGATATGCTCTCTCTCCAACCATTCTCACTTCTCAGGAATTGCAGTATGCACTGATGAGGAAAGGAGAGACGCGGAGAGAGGGGGCAACTTTAGGAATTATATGAAAAGACCGAAATGGGTACTGAAATAAAAAAATAAATAATTTTAAATTGAAGGTCTGGGGGCAAATGTGACCGTATACATGGAGAAGCATATAAACCGTTGATCACCTGGATCCACCTCAGACAGACGTTCAGGATTGACCCAAATCTGAAAGCTGAGTAAGTTTTTTGGCCGCTCCATTATGAGCCGTAGATAACTTTAATTTCAACGGTCTGGATTAAATCTTGCCCACACATTTATAGTAGTGTGGATGTGGCAAAAAGCGGCAGCAATCCTCTTTGTTTTAAAGTGGCCAGCGAGGCAGAGAGTCCAAAAAACAAATTGAAAAAAAGCGGCAGCAATCCCCTAAATAAGTTGGGAAAAATGGGAATTGAACCGAGAAGGGAAGAAAAAGCATGCGTCCCTAACGCTTCAATAACCACTATGCCAACCAAGCACTGTGTTTAATTTTGCAAGATATTTAATATATACTAAAATTATTTAACCGAGGCCCCGTAAAATCGGAGGCCCTGTGCGAACGTCCATCTTGCACATGCCCAGAGTCGGGAGGTGGGAGTAACCTGTCAAAACACAACCCGACTCGGTCAACCCGATCCGAACGCCCGGAAAATTTCCGACCCGAACCCGGAAATTTTGACCTGGAAATTTTGACCCGAATCCGAAAAATCGAAAATTTTCTGGGTAATCTGGGTTTCGACCCGGTGACCCTATTGACCCGGTTGATTTATAATTATATATAATTAATTTTTTTTATATAAAATTAAAATATATCGCAAAATTATCAAAAATCATGATTTTTTTAATTTAAAAAAGAAAAAATTAACAAACCCGAAATCGACCCGAAACCCGGTCAAACCCGGGTTCGAGTCAACCCGGAAATACCCGAAACCCATTTTACCCGAGACCCGAAGTGACCCGACTCAAACTCGACCCAAATAACCCGTTTGACAGGTCTACATGGGAGGCGTGCAGTTGCCATGTACGTGGGATGTTAAGGCAAAGGGAGCAGCTTCAATTCGTATTTTATTTTATTTTTTATTTTAATATAAGAGTACTATTAGGGTTGTTATATAAGCCGAGTAATTCGACCTCGACTCATGTTCAGTTCAATAAAAGTTCGGCTCGATCTCGTTAATTTATTAAACAAGTTGAATATGAATACATTTTTAATTTTGACTCAAAACTCGGGTTAATTTGATTCAAGTTTGGAATAACTCGAATTTTATTAAATTTATAAAATCTTACTCTTTAGTAAAAGGATTTTTTTCCCCATAATGAGGTGAAATAAATGAGAAATATTGAAGATTTAAAAAAGAAAATAAATAATCTTTATAGGAAATTAAAGAGACTAAAAAGAAAATAAATAATCTTTATAAGAAGTTAAAGAGACTAATTTTATAAGTATTAATACACCTTCAAAAGAAGATAAGAAGTATAATTAATGTAAATAAAAAAATTTGTTACTATTTGTAAAAAAATGTTTTAGTATAAACTAATTATATATATATATATATATTCATCAAAAATTTAAAATTTAAAATTTAAAATATTAGTAATAAAAATGGTAGTAGAGTAAAAATTTTACGTATGTATTTGAATTTAATAAAAGTTTAATACACGAGTAGGAAATAAAACAAGTTTATTACAATTACATTTTATGTGGTAACGTAAAGAATTTAAGGTCATTTATTAAAAATTATTATCTTAAAGACATAAAAAATTCTTTAATGATCAAAAAAAGTTTTAATGTTATAAGCAAGTAAATTTGCTTAATATTAAAAAAAGTGCAGCTCAACCTCGTATATTTATCAAATAAGCCAAATATACATGAATATAATTTGAAGTTTGAATTCAAATTTAGACTAAGTGATTTAAATTAATATGAATAAATAATACTCGACTTATTTAAATAAAATTATTATAACTTATAAGTATTCCGTGGTGTAAAGAATGCGCATTAAATGAACCCTAACTGCTCAATTCGATCCACTCAACTGCCTTTCTTCCATCTGTATCTGGTGCGTGTAATTAATACCGCAAAACTACAATCTTCACTCCAAAAATCTACTACGTACCACACCCTCCACTTTTAACCGATATCTACTGATTTTTTACTCTATAATTATTAATTATAATAACCATCTTTCTAATCTATACTCCAATCAAATAAATTATGAAACTATATTGGAAAAAATCTCAACCCATTAATTATAGGAAATCTATTTAAAAATAACTACAATTAATTAATAATTAATAATATTTTCTAATTTGGATGTTTAACCTATGTCTTTGGAACATAGCTTTACAAAAATCATTATAATAATTGGTATTACTATAAGGAAAAGTATTATTTTAGCATGACCAAAAAAAATGATTTTTTTGAGTTGGGATCCGTATGGGACGGAGTTGAAAAAGTGATTGAAATTTAAAAATAGTTGAAATTGATTTTTTTTTTTTAAAATACATGTTAAAAGATTATGGAATAAAATAAACTCCATATGAGGCGAAAAAGAGTTTATTTGTAAGTAGTGGAGTTTATTTGTTTGTTATTAAAGATATTATGATAATTTCAAATCAAATAAATAAAATAAATTATAGTTATTTTTAAATAGATTTCTTTTTTGAACATTTAAGGTTTAGGACTTTAGGGTATCATGTTCAAAAAAGCTAAAAGATAGTTTTTTTTTTAACTTCAAATTCCAAACCCATACACGATTAAAAAAAACTCTCCCACTTTAACAGTTTTAAAGCTGTTAAATAGAGCCCATACCAACCCTATGAATTTTTTACCAAAAATTTCGTCCAACACAACAAAGTTTAACCTTTTTTTTGAACATGGTACCCAAATCTTTAAAAAGTTTCGCTCAACAATAGAGCTCTTTTTTTTTTTTTTTTTTTTACAAACCAATTACAATTTGGAGGAAGACAACAAATATGACCGCTGATTTTAGTATCACGACTTGGATATGGATATTGGATAGAGTATGGAAAGATATTTGTTAATTGTACTAGGAGAGTAATAGATACACAACTAATTTTTATTTAGTACAACTATAATTTTCACAACAAGTTGCGGAATATATATCCTGCAACAGGTTCCCGTGACCTATTTCATAATAGATGCAATATATCTCGCAACAGGTTCCATTTGCAAAGGTAGTGAATAATTAATATATATAAAAGGAAAAATGGACAAAAATAATACCAAGTATCAACTTTTGACCAAAAATAATACGAACTTTGAAATTGACCGTTTCATATACGAACTATCGTCCTATTAACTGAAAATAATATATATGTGTATTCCGGTGAACTTTACGACCAAATACGCCCCTGCACGTGGACGCCGGAAAACACACATGACATAAATTTTTGCCATGTCACCAAACTTGTAAGTTAAGCCACGTCACCAAATTTATTTTTTATTTTTTATTTTTAAAAAAGGAAAAATTAAACAAATAGACAAATAACTACAGTACCTTTTGAAACAATGGAATCGAGGGTGGGCGTCTTCACTTTCTTCTCAATGTTATCTGCTCATTCTCTCATCTATTGTTTCGAAATGTACTGTAGGTATTTGCCTATTTGTTTAATTTTTCTTTTCTTTTTTAAAAAAATGAAAAATAAATTTATGACACGGTATAATTTACAAGTTTGGTGACGTGACAAAAATTTATGCCATGTGTGTTTTCCGGCGTCCACGTGGCGTATTTGGTCGGAAAGTTCACCGGAATACACATATGTATTATTTTCGGTTAATAAGGCGATAGTTCATATATGAAACGGTCAATTTCAAAATTCGTATTATTTTTGGCCAAAAGTTGATAGTTGGTATTATTTTTGTCCATTTTTCCTATATAAAATTGTTGGTAAGTTTGATATGATGCTAATAAAGATTGGTTTATATAATCACAAATTCGGTTTGACGTTTAGGGACGAGTCTTATATCTACCAAAAGCATCCTTACAAGTAAGATAAATCAAACATGATCACTTCAAGATTTATGGACCAGACCAGGTTGGTTAATTTATGGATCTCATATGTTATTTGATCTCTATCTTTTGACATTAGATTATGCTATTATCTAAAACCGGCTGTATTCTTGCATATTGAATATTGATTTGGTTTATTTGCACAATTGGTTATTATAAAATTTAATCGATTCTTATTTTGTAAGAAAAAAATATTCAAATATTCAAATATATATTATATATATATATTTTTTTATTATCATAAAATATTACAGGGAATGGAGTTATTCCGGTAAGATTGAGGGAAATTTAACAGCAAGAACAGAAGGGACAGCTATTGCTGAAAACTTGAATAAAGGCCCACAATTACAAAACCCCTGCCTTCTTCCTCCATCTTCTTACTACTACTCTGCTGTCAGTAGTTGTAGTTACTGTCAATTAGCATTGCATTACTCAACAGTTACTCTCCCTCTCAAGTTGCAATTTCTTCAGGGCAGGGCCATTCCCATTCCTTTCTTCGTTTCCCTCTTCTCTCTCCGAAATTCATCTCACGAGAGGGGATGAGTGCTGCAATGTTGTCTCCAAATGTCATGCTTCGTCTCCTCACCTCGCTTATCCTCTCTTTCTGTGAGTAATTTCTCTTCCAGTTGCTCCATTTGCTTCCTCAGTTCCCTTCAATTTGTTGATTCAATTGCCTGCTTAATTTCATGCCCTAGCCGTATCATATGTGTTTTTGTTTCCTACTATGACTTTAGTTGGATTCCTTTTTTTTTTGGGGCTAGATTTCATTCCTTATTACGCGAATTTCCATCCTTTTCTTCCTTTCACACAATTTTCTGCACTTATCAATTATCACTTTCCTTGTAAATTAGCCTCCAAACCACGTCTGGCTGGCTCTTGTTGCGACCATTTCCCTTATTTTGTTTTGCTCTATGCTGAATGGTGCGGGTATCGATTGTCTTTGCCTGACTCCAGTTTCTAGGGTTTTTCAATTGATGCTTTGTCTTATGCTATAAAGGTGGGATCTTTGTTCCTTCTTCTTTTCGTAGCAAAAGGAACGAGACTGATTGAATTTCGTGATGAATGCTTTGATGATTGAAACTCTGCAACGAGTTTTGGAAATCTGTTCCAAAAGATAACTGTTAATGCTGACGCATTCGGCTGCAGGTATTCAAATATCCGATTGCATCAAGGAAAATGATCTCCATCTGTCGGTCTCACCAGAAGGATCTCCTCGGCCATTTATCCCCTTCTTAGCACCTGCGCCATTGACACCCTTTACAAATGGCAGTATCCCCAAGTTGTCAGGTCTTACCTTGCTGCCTTTAAGGCTCGATGCAATTGGACATGGTTATTTAACCTTGTGATGTTTGTTTTCATTCAATCATTCGTTGTGCAGGGTTATGCCCTTTGAACTTTACTGCTTCCGAGACCATGATGACTTTGACATCGACTGATTGCTTTTCTACATTCGCTCCATTTCTTGCGAACGTGGTATGCTGTCCTCAGTTGGAGGCCACCCTGGTTGTTCTCGTTGGCCAGTCTAGCAAGCATACCAATGTGCTTGCTTTAAATGAGACCCTTGCAAAGCACTGCCTCTCAGATATTGAGCAAATGTTGGTAAGTAATGGTGCAGATAAGAGCCTTCACAAGATATGCCATGTCAAGCCCATAAATCTCACACAAGGCTCTTGTCCTGTCAAAGACGTTGATGAATTTGAGAACATGGTCGATTCTTCCACACTCTTAGCTGCCTGTGCGAAGATTGATGTCGTAAATGAGTGCTGCACCCAACTCTGTGAGAATGCTATCCAGGAATCTTCTCAGAAGATTGCGTCCAAAGCTGTTGATCTTACTAGCACTTCCCCCAATTCAACCATTGTTGAAGACTGCAGAAGAATTGTGTTGCGGTGGCTTGGTAGCCGGCTTGATGTTTCAGGCGCAAAAGAGCTTCTCAGAGGATTGTCAAACTGCAAGATCAATAAAGGTCACCCCAACCTTCTTTGTAGAGATGCAAGAACATGTTTCACTGTGCCCATTTTTCGCCTTTCCATGTATGAATGTACCATTGTGACCTTTTCTTCATGTTTCAGTTTGTCCTTTAACCTTGCCTGATACGAACAATTTGATGAAAAATTGTGGCCGTGGAACAAGGAGCCAGAAAGATTGCTGCAGTGCAATGAAGACCTATGTGACCCAACTGCAAAACCAGAGCTTCACTACCAACTTGCAAGCTTTGAATTGTGCTGCTTCACTTGGAACGAAACTGCAAACAGAAAATGTGACCGACAATATTTACAGCCTTTGTCATGTTACCCCAAGGATTTCTCTGTTCAAGGTTAGATTTTGATATTTGTTTCGCTCTTTCCCTTTGCCTGTCATATCCCCAGATTGAAACTGACTATGTTTGCTTTTTTTTTTTTCTTTGGTCACTTGCACTCTTGCTATTTACTGTGGGATTCAGCTGGAAGTCAAGGTAACATATGAATATAAATAGCCCATTCATTTTGAATGTTATGATTGGGATACTCATCTACCTCTGTTTTTTCTTTTCATTTTGATTGTCATGATCCCTTAATTTCCTACCTTTTAGAGGAGCTTGCTCTCTCTAGAAGACAGTTTCTCCAAATATGAGTTTTCCTGAAAAGTTGTTTTTAAATTTGTTTATTGTATGTTTTTTCTAGAAAAAAAAACCTGAAATGAGGTCTGGATATGCTTTTTTTTTTTTAATCAACAACTCTTAAGAATTTTCTTATCGGTAAAATCTACAAAAGGTTTATCTTATTCCTATTTACGCTGATGGAAAAATTTCATGATAGGCAGTTAAGAATGCACTTGCAAGAGTTACAACTAGGCATGGCAAAGTGGCAAGTGCTGCTACTGCAGGACTTGTTAGTTACTGTTAAAAATGCATATGTTACTGTTTCGTTATCTCCTCAAGTTTAGGACATCATCTTACATGCTTCTCTTCACTTGCTTTTGTGAAATAGAATCTGGGTGCCTTCTTCAGAGTTTGCCATCAGACGTCACTTTTGACCAGTACTCTGGGATCAGCTTTCTCTGCGATTTAAATGACAATATTGCAGCTCCATGGCCTTCTGCCTATCAGTTACCTTCTTCATCTTGCAACAAAAGTATGCACATCATCTTCTGCTTTATCTTCCACGTTAGTTAATCAATGTCATTGTCAATAAAAAGACGTGTTATTATCTTTTTCATGTTCTTATATAATTCATTTGCACATATTATATGGAATAACGTTTTTTATGCCTTTTCTTCTTGTTTGAATTGCAGCTATAAGGCTTCCTGCTCTTCCAGCAGCTGCCTCTGGTGAATACAGTAAGTTTGTTGATATGTTCTTTACGATAACTGCTTTCTCAAATTTCCCTGATAGCGGTGGAGTAAACAAGAAAAATTAAGGACTCGTAAAAAAAAAAGAATAATTCATTAATAATGAATGAAACTATTAGGTAGGAAGGCATGAAAATCTGGGGAAGATTCAAATTTTAATTGCATCAGAAAATGGGGCGACATTTTTATAGGTCGGACTGTTGGAGGGACAAACTGAGCAGAAGTATATTTAGTACGTAATTTATAGTTACCGTAGACCATACAAGCATCCTACCAATTCTTGTCATCTCATAATATTTTCAGGTATCCGCATGGAAGAATTTCGGTGCTATATCCTGTTAGCATTCGTAGCTGTTCTTCTAATCCTCCAGTAGCCAGCCCCATTAATCCATTCAAGCAAATGAGGAACTTTACTTTCCAAACCAATTCTTTATAAGAACGATATAAATCATGAAACAGAAATGGAGTCGTATGATCTTTTCTGCAACCTAGTGCTGTAATCATTCAATGCCAATTATGTTTAACGTAGAATACACCCATCCATCCCCGTCAAGTGTAGGTCATGTATGGTGCAGGCAATACATCCTGGCACTTCAGAATGAATAAAGTTGTTGTATAGTACTATATTTAGCAGAAGCTAAAAAAGGACAGATCCATGGCGAGAGATTCCTGTTGTGCTATAGTAGAGATTAATTAATGTAAGTTGGTCTCAGTGAGGAAAATTCAAATGATTGATGTGAATATGATTGTTACTTTGATGCACTCTGTTATGCTATTTATTTTTAATTATTTTTATCTGTTATTCTATTTTTTGTACCTGAAGATTTTAATCTGATTTGTTCTGGGAGTTATAACAGCAAAACATGCTTGCACAAGTCATTTCAAAATATTCTTGTTTGAGAATATAACTAGATACAGTAGCTTTTTGTACTAGTGAAAGCATGAAGAGGCTTGCAGAAGCTGGTATAAATCAAGATCTGATTGAATATGAACTTCATGATGGATATGCTTAACATGTGTTCCGTCTGAATTTGTTTGAAATTAGTTGAGTATAAAAACAACGCTTTCACATAGATCTTAACAATCATATACTCCCCAAAAACAACCAATAATGTGATTTCACCTAGAAGGTAGAAGCATAAATAACTAAATAAGCTTATAGGAAATCATATCAAATATTCAATAGGTGAAAATATTTTAGCTGTAGTCTTCAAAAAAAATCATCTGTCATTTTCAGGACAGTTATAAATAAAGCTGAAAACATAAATTAGGAGGGGAACAGAACAAAAAAAAAACACAGAAACAAACTCATCCCAAACTAGCAGCTGTGTGGCGTTGGGTGTGGTGGTGTTGTTTGGGATGGTTAGGAGGGTAGCTGCTTGTCGCCTTCATTGTTAGGAGCTCGAAGGGCATTCACTAGGCGGAAAGTGTTGAATACAGTCTGCAGTGCACCGCCATCAGCCACTGCTGCAGTAGTATTGCTGCCATTATCCCCTAAACAATATATCAGCAACCATTCAGGATCACAACGAATCGACATCTAGTTATCATGATGTTAACCCTTATAAATGTAAATGTACTAGACACTAGACACATGCAATAACTGTAACGGTAGTAGATAGGCATTGTGTTGATGTGGGTATACCATTTGAAGTAGTTGGGCGGATCAGTGAAGTCGCTGCACCAAAGCAAACATAAATGTCAAAATGCTTCATCTTTAAATGGATAGTTTTTGGATTCTTCACGTTGTATCAGCTATGAGTACGAACATCTCAGTTGTAGGATGTTACATAACAATGATTGATCTTTTAACACAAATTCTTAGCAGCTAGTCAGAAAGTATGTTACTATTCATGAGGAAACTCTTAACAGTTTGTTAGAAATGTACGGAATCTGAGTTGTCGCATTCGAAGGAAGTTTGATGTGCTACTGCTGCTTCTAAAGGTGCCGCTTGTACGTAACACATCCTGTACACCGCTGCTGCTGTTTGCGTCTTCACGCGGCTTCTTCCATATACTAGTTTGCAAAAAGAGGCAGCATCAACAGAAACAGGTTTATCAACGGGTTCTCATTAGTCGTTTTGTTTGATAGTACGTATAAACAAACTCTTAGATGTGGCATACCTGGTAGTGGCTTCCAAATCTGGAGGCACAGATGCTTCGACGAGTCTGAAGTTAGAGTTCGATTGAGGACTCTCTTGAAAAAGAGGATTTGAATCCTGATGATTATCCCATTTCAGTTCATCAAGCCATATCCTTTCCCCTCTTATCTCAATTTTCCTGCGGTTTCTGCGTAAGATCATAGGAAGCTTGAGATTTTTACAACTCCAAACTTCAACTGAACACAGACGAGGGCAATTAAGCACTTGTCCATGGCAAATGCTCTTCAAGCTTGGAAGGTCGAAGAACACCATTGTCGTCAATTCAGGGAGAAAAAGTGTTGCTGGATTGCCCTCTGGAGCAGGCTGCACAACCTCCTCCATCTCCTTGCACCTCCTCACTCGGATTTTCCTCAGGCTCTTGAGGGATCCTAATATCTTCACAGAAAACAGATAGTGTAATTCACTGAAGTTAGACGCATCCAAAACAGTCAGGTCCCTTAAACAGCCCTTCATTGTCACCACAGTTATTGCTTCATTGCTCATCATAAGGTGTAGCTCTGAGGTACTATCTGGAAGCATAACGCGATAATCACCAATGACAGTCACACTGTTATCTCCAGCATGGCCGCCCTGGTGAAACCCACCTACACAGAATCGGAATCTTGGTGGTGTACTGGTGTTCTGCACTGCTTCTGTACAAGATTGTACATACTTGTTGAAGACCTTGGCGTTCAAGAAGTTTAAATGGAGGACATTTAACATTCCCAAACCCACAAGCTCCTCAATACATGCTCCCTTCCAGTATGGATCAATTTGATTTGATCCCCATACATAGCCTCCACTGTCATATGTGATCAGTAGCAGCTCTTCTAACTGGACAAGCTTACCAACAACCTTGGTTGGGAAAGTTTCAAGCCTCGTTAGAGAGAGGTCAAGGCGTCTTATCTTAGTCATGTTCTGGATTCCTTCAGGGCAGTGCTCCAAGGGTGTACCGAAAAGGTCAAGCACAATTAGCTGCTTGAGGTTGGACAAGTGGGGTAGCTTTTTCAACTTTGGACAGCAGCGCAGAAGAAGTGCCCGTAAGTTTGTCGAGTAGCAGAGGGATTTCGGGAGGGAGGAGATCTTAGTTCGAGAGAGATCAACAACTCTGAGGTCATGCATGCCGTAGAAGAAAGTGTCATAGGAATCCAAGTTGAGGGGGTTGTCTTGCAGTAACAATGTGGAAAGCCTCTTGCAATTTGGTTTGCTCATCATAACCAAACCTTTCAAATGGTTTCGGATGAAGGAGGCTCTCTCTACCTCAGAAGGCCAGTCCTGTCCAGAGGGTAGATCAGTGAGGAACTCGCCGGATCTAATGAAAACCTGATGTCCTGCACGAGCCACGGTGTCAGCAGCCATCAATCTGATCAAACTAAGCATCTTAACCGAGTCCTCCCCGCCTTCCTCAGTGACATTCTCCAGCAGATGTGCATCCTTGAGCTCTTTAAGCACATCTTTCCCGAGCTTGATGCTTTCCTCCAACGTCTCAATCTTACCGAGCAGACCCTCCCACATCCAATACTCTATCAACACTTTGGTTTCAATAGGATGATCCTTTGGGAATAAAGCACAGAACTGAAAACAATGCCGCGTTTCCACTCTCAGATTATCAGAGCTATGCCTAAAACAGTCGAATAGATCTTGGTCCCTATGTCCCAAGTAGGTCGGCATTCTACCTAAGATAGCCAACTCCTCCTTCCACACGGCATTGAATCTCGAAGAGCTCTCCTCGTGTATTTCACTGAGCACTTGAGCAAACATTTTGATTGCCAATGGAAGTCCATCCAGTTGTGCTATTGCACTCTCTGTGCTAGCAATTGTCTCGGGATGTAAGCGTGACCAGCTTGATCCTACTTCACTCGTGAATAGCTCACAGGCTTTGTCTAAATGTAGAGGCTTTATCTCGAACATCTCCTTTCTCGTAATCCTCCTGCATACTGAACGGATTCTAGAAGTTACTATCAGCTTACACCCATCCGTAGGCTCAGGAATTCCAATGTCCTGGAGCGAAAACGCCTGCCACATCGAGTCCAAGACTAGCAAGAACTTCCTCCTTTCTAACAAAGCAATGCTTAATCTCCTAGCCCTCTCTGTAGTATCACTTATAGAGGACACATCAACTTGTAAGCTACGAGCGAGATCCTCCTGAACTTGCCATAGTCCCATACCGTATTTTATAGGCACCCATACGACATAGTCGAAGTGGGCAGGGTCAGCCAGAGCTCGGTTGTGAATAGCTATCGCAACAGCGGTCTTACCAACACCCGCAGTTCCTTGAATGCATATCGTTCCAGCTCCTCCTTCTGCCCGCGAAACTTGTTTCCAGATTGCTTCTGTGGATTGTTTCCTACTTTCTCCCATGATAACCACAGCAGGCTGCTTGGAGCCCTTGACAACCGATTCTCGACAAGTGTATTGGCCTTCCTCTATGAGCACATCTAGGCGGGATATCGTCTCTTCAATCAGCCTCCCAGCTCCCATCTGCCCACAAAAGTTAGGGAGCCATCCACTGATGCACTTGTCGTGGACTCTCTCCTCGAGGTTGGAGACATCCACCTGGCTTAAGAACTCTCGAGCCTTGTGGATCCACGGAGATGGGTCTGGCTTGATAACCACTGTCCCATTCACCTGCCGCCTTAGGGACTCGAGTAGATTCTCTAAAGCATGCACTTTCACCTTGAGAACTGCTATATTGATGCTGCCTGCTCTTGAAGAGTTGTAAGCACAAGCTGATGATCCCGCTATTGCCGTCAATAGGCCAAAGAGTGCAGCTCCCAGCGTGATTACATCCGTCGCTGCAATACCAACAAATCAAAGATATTACTACCTCCGATCCAAAATATAAGTCGTTTGACTTTTTAACACGTATTTTAAGGAGCTAAAAACTATATGATATATTAACTTTTTTATTATTATTTTTTTACAATTTAATACTTATTACCAACAAATATTAAGTTGTAAAAAAATAATTAAAAAAAAGTTGATATTTTATATAGTTTTTAACTTCTTAAAATACGTGTTGAAAAGTCAAACGACTTATATTTTGGATCGGAGGGAGTATTAATTTAGGATATCACAGTCTTGAAATCAAGTTGCTGGAAACTGATCAAAAGGATGTGTATCTGAATTAACTTACCTAGCATGATTGAATTGATTGGCTGTATGGACGAAGTAATTGCTGGTTTGGTCTGTAAAACTTGTCCGGGTCTGTACTCAGTAGAGATTGATATGCTAGCGCTGGAACGACAAAGGATACGTACGGTAAATAAATATCATCAGAGATCGATTCAAAGGGTTAAATTAAGTTTGGGATGTTGGCTATATATATATATGTGTGTGTGTGACTCCAACGTAAATCACGTTTCACGCACGTACTTGAATATGGAGATCGTGAAATTATTCCATGATTGACCAACACCACACAGCACAGCACAACACCAGTTGTACGCCTGTAGCCTGTAGGTATGAGTACGTTAAATTAACAAGGACATGCAAATTAATTGATTAGCATCCACACCATGTCTTATCCACCCTCTCTCTCTCTATATATGTATTATAGATTGAGTGGTTGACTTAAGTAAGGTTAATTGTATAATTTGTGAGTAATTATTATGGTGTGCCTTATAGATGATGTCATCATTGAGGGCTCAGATGATGAAGAGACTGCTGACGGGTTGTTTGCGAAGTCTGTTTCTTGTAGCAAGTTCCAACATTGTTTGGATTGCTGGTAATCTGTATCTGATAGTTTGCCCTTCTGTATCTAGTAGTTTGTCCTCAAGGGGCAAATTTGGAGAGAGATTTTGGGACATTTGGCATTGAAGCGTAATGGGTACATCTAGCATTGCAACACTTCTGGTACATGAGTATATATGTCTAGCATTGCATTGCATCTGGTACGTTTGGCATTACAATGCATTTGATACATTTGAGAGGATTCAAGTCAAGGTGAAGATTCTAGTATATCAAAGCATTGTTAAATGCGTCTAGTACATCTATGAAGATTCAAGCCAATGTGGAGATATGTTAGCTAGGATGTCTTGAATCTAATTGATTTAGGTTTGGGCTTTAATGATAGACCTACTTTAGATAGAATTGAGTTTATCGATCTATTTATGTCTTATTAATAGATTTATCCTAGCTAGTAAGATTAGAATTATGTAAGACTATATAATCTCCCCTAGGCATACCCTAGAAGTATTCAACGCAATTTGATTGAATCCTGACTGAGTGACCGGTAACCATCAGGGGTTCGGGGGAAGGGCCCTAGACAAGCGGAGGTCAAAGGAGTTTGGGGATGGAGTCTAATCCTAAAAAGACCCAATCCATCCTAATAACGTGAATTACATGTAATGAGACTTAATATAACAAAAAAAAAAATGAAGTTTAATAGTCAATAATTAAGATTAAATAAAAATAATCATCATTTTATATTAATAAAAGTAAATGTGACCCAATCGACTTAAGGAGTCAACCTGAACCTGACCCAGTCCGAAATCCATTTGATCTAAACTTACCCGACCCTATCTAAACTTGACCGAACATATAATATACCCGACATATGACCGAATCAGAATGGATATACCCAAACCCAACCGACCCGAACAGTTCAATTGCCGCCTCTAACTATCCTTATGAAATATGAATAAGCATTACTTAACCACAAATAATGACTACTTAAAGTTAGAAAACATACTACTCTTTTTAAATTCGAATAACCAATATTACTTAACTACAGGCAATAAGTGACTCAAGTCTTCTTCATTTTCATACTTTTGGGGTTCTCTGTCCTGGAACCATTCCATTTGATACCATCCGTGGGTTGCCACTTGCTTGCTGTCAATTTCATGATGCCAAACCACTTGTCATTCTGGTGGTAGCTATCTAACCCCCAATATTTGTGAATCGTTATAGGTGCCAGTGGTAAAAGAATTGAATATATCATATATATATGAAACATATATTTTGTTAGACGAGACAATTGTGGTTAATTTCATTGCCAAAAGTGAACTCAATCGATCAAGTAAAAATTGTTTGATCATCTCATAGTTTATTGCCCGGCTGTGCCCCTCCCGGTGAGTAAAACTATGTATCCAATCCAATGGAAGATTTGTACCAATGGAAACATATAGATGGCCATTTTGCAATACACTAGACATACATAGATATATATTTGTGTGAATTATAAAAATGGAGTAAAAATGTAGCTCAATCACTCGCTTAATTAGAAGGAATAAGCAAGCAAGTATATTCATGGAGGATCGGATCGGAGATATAGTGAAAAAAAAGAAAGTGAATTACGCGAGGAGGAGGAGGAGGAGGAGGACGAAGCAGCTGAAACGTAGAGATATAAAGCTAAGTCAAAGCATTGGCCCCGGAAACAATCTCCAAGATCTCACCAGTAATCTTGGCTTGGCGCTGCCTGTTGTATAGCATCGACAGCGACTTCTTCAACTCGTTCGCATTATCGGTTGCATTACCCATGGCAGTCATCCTAGACGCCAACTCGCTCGCCAGCGACTCCTGCAGCGCCCTCAGGATCTGACTGTTGAGGTACAGCGGCAGCAGTGCATCCAGGATCTGCACCGGGTCCTGCTCGAACTGCAATATCGGTGAGAAATCCGCCGTCTGTGTCCTCACCATATCCCTCTCCACTGTCAACTTCCCTTCCTTGGTCGTCAGCCTGAAGAACTCATCCTCCGCCGCATCCACACACACCCCATTCACATCGCAGATCTCCCCCTTCGGAGACAGCGGCAGCAGCGTGTGGATCACCGGGTCCGACTTCACCAGCGACACGAACTTGGTGTAGAGGAGCTCCACCTTGTCCACCTCCTCGGACACGAATAGGGAGAACACGTCGTCGGCGATCGCCTGTGCCTCCTTGGCCGTCGGAAGGGTGGTCCCCTCCAGGAACCTGTCTACCGGGATGTAAGGCCTGCGGATGAAGTAAGAGTTTCCCTTCTTACCGACGCTGATGACGGTGTAGTCCAGGCCCAGTGTCTTGAACTCCGAGATCCTCTGCTCGGCTTTCTTGATGACGAAGTTGTTGAAGCCGCCGCAGAGGCCCCGGTCGCCGGTGACGACGACCAGGGCGACTTTCTTGACAGGCCTGTTTTTGGTGAGTGGGACGTCGACGTCTTCCGTCTGGAGCTGCTCGTTGATGTTGTAGAGGACCTCAACAAGGGTCTCGGAGAAGGGCCTGCCGTTGACCACAGCTTCCTGGGCGCGACGCACCTTGGCAGCAGCCACCAGCTTCATGGCTTCGGTGATCTTCTGGGTGTTCTTGACGGAACCAATGCGGTCTCTGAGCTCGCGGAGGCCGCATTGGATAGGGCATGGCCCCCTGGAGATGCTCCTGGGGCTGCAGTTGAGCTTCGGCTGGATGGAGGATCCGAAGGAGGGGCAGGATGGAGAGATCTTGGAGGAAACCCACACTGCAACACTGGAAGAAGCCATCTATGTATGCAGGTGCGCTCAGGTTTCCGTTTCTGTTTCCGTTTTCGTTTCCGTATTGAAGGATCAGAATATCAGATCGATCAGGAATTCAGGATGGGGTTAGACTGTATACTAGAGAAAGGTGTGGGTAGCCTTTATTCATCCAATCTTATCTCCAATGTGGTTTTGTTGGCCTCAGTTGATTCAGGTTGGAGGGAAAGTGAAATGAGTGGTGGAGAGGCTTGTTTGTGAGGATGAGGTTTTCTTGGAGATAAGGGTACTTCTGCCTGTGTTTGGCCCCGGCCGTTGTTGGTCTTTTCCTTTGCCTCACTTGTCAATTTAATTTCATCCATCTACAAGTAAAACACAGTAAAAGTTATTTTATTCCTTCATTAATTTTAATCCCCAATATCAGATTCGCTATAGAATATCTCCACATTTATTTATTTATGAACACATCGATCATTCTGACTAACCATTCCTTCATAATTCATGTGTGTTTCATCATATATCCTCTAATTACCTTGCCTGATAGTGATATGAACAATTTGACGAAAAAATTATTGTAGAAAGAAAGAATATTGGTGCGTGCAGTAGATGCAAATTAATGAAGACCTATGTGAATGTGAGTCCACTGCATAACCAAATCCTCCATTGGGATCGGAGCATTGAGCAGTGAAGAGAAGTTTCAGCTTCAAGTGGTGTAGAGAGAAGACATTGATGATGAATCAAGTCGGCACATCATCTTCTCTTCTGCGTAGGCTTTCAAATTACAACCCTATAACCTCAATTCAGGCATCAAGACTCGTACCTGTGAACCATGTCTTGCTCCCTAAATCGTCCAGGTATCCTAAAATCCGGCCTCAATTCCAATCAAAATAGACCAGGAGATTCCAATCCTTCAGCAAAACTTGTCTCTAATTATTGCTTTTCCATAAGACCTCATCGGCCGGCCGGGACTGCCAAAGGAAACCAATTCATGACATCCATCGCCGTCGTTAGCCGCATCCAGAGGCAAGCTATCGGAGGATTCAGGCGACATATTGTCCGAATCTGAATCTGAATCAAAGATCAGAGACACTAGCCGCTTCGTCCGTTGCCTGCTGCCGCCATTGTTCAGCCGTTAGATCGTCTGTAAAATGATCCAACACGAGCTTCTGGTTTTGGGTGGCTACTTCCTCCTCTTATGGAGATTGAAGAGGTATGAAGATCTAGGGTTTAGGAAGATCGAACTTCTTCGATCTCCGGTTCCCACACAGGGGATTTCTTCTTCCTTATCTGTGATTCACATGTGTGCTAGATCTAGGAAATCTTGTATTTGTTACTTGTTTGTCCCTGAGTGGATTCGGCCGATGCTTCCGAGGACGTAGGCAATTTTGCTGAACCTTGTGTTCGATCTTGCTTTCGTTGTTGTGATTCTTCGTTTTGCTTCCGGCTAAAACTTGTTTTCGATAAAACTCGAATGTTCATTTGCTCCTCGAATGAATTTGACAATCAGTAGGATTGGGGTTTTGAGTTTGGAAGAAACTACAAATTGGGGGAAATCCAACTCCAAATTCCTAAATGGCGCAAGATGATGAAGAATGGTACAAGCAGATGCCCATCATCACTCCATCTTGTCTCACCGCCGCTATCGTCACCACCGTGCTGCTCCATCTTATATCTACTCCTATTTTCCGTTTTCGATTCACTTGATTCCCATTCCACTACCGCCTTTACTTACCTTTTTAGTTTTGTTTGGAGGGTTGGAAGACGAGGTTCAATGTGGGTACTGTGTTTTTTAAACTCGGTTCTTGCATTAGGGTTTCGAATCGAAGTTGTCATGTTTTCTTCGATCAAGTTTGTTCGATTTGATTTGATTCACTTGCAATATTTCCCCCCAGATTTGCTCATATATTCAATATTCATGTAGCTGTTATGGCTTATTATACTTAATTATGTGTTGTATGTTGTATATACATTTGATCACCAAGATTTGTTGCCTAACAGTGCTACATCGATCTGTTTATTTCAGATTTGGACTTCCTTTTCCATACTTTTTTTCTAGGCCTATACTGTAAACTTGTTGAAGAGAACTCTTTCAGGGGCAGAACTGTGGATTTCTTTTACATGCTTTTGTTTTGGCCACAGTTCTGACTGGAATTGCTCTTGCTGGAGGAATGATACCCTATACATCAATACATCATAGTCATTTGCAAGCATTATATTCCCTATCAATTCTTTGACATTTATGATGATTTGTTTCGCTCACCTCATTCATATCAAAATGAACGGGACTTTAATGTGTATGAATTTCCACCTCTTCGGGTTCGAACCGGGGACCTTTGTTACTACCCGCAAGCACTTTCCGGTTGAACCATTCCGAAATGGTTATTTCCACATCTTCCAATAATCGATTGATTGACATGTTTATGTATGGAGTAAGCAGAACCCGTTTATCCATGAGTTAATTTCTTGGGTCTCTTCTCCTGCATATATTCTGGCACGTGGGTATGATGCCATACGAGTTTGTTGAGTCTCGGAGTATTTATTTGAAGAGTCTCTTTTAGATTGGCATGGTTAGAAATGTATAATTTCTCACTTTAACTGATCTAGTTGCAGTATTAACAACAACAAACCCATCTGCTCAAAATATAGTCTAGAGGGTTCTAGTACGTGTAAGCACCATTTCCTCAATTAAATCGCAACAGTGTTTTCTAATGACTCGACAATATCATAAAATCAAACAAAAACACATAGAATAAGGGAACAAAATAAACACACAAGCGAACAAGAATACAACTTATACAAGTAAATAAAATAATGAATATGACCCAAAGCTCAAAATGAAAAGGATCCGATCCCAAATGCTCTCCACTTACACCAACTAGCCCACGTCAACCTTGATAGTAGTCCTTCACTCTCTAAGATCTCTCACCATACAATCTCTAAGGTTAAAATGACAAAATCTTGTCTAAAATAACCTTCCTCCAAAATTTCTTAGGTCTCGTCTTTGCACACAACTTTTGACTCTCACAACTTATCAGATTAATCACCCAATAATCCAATCTACAACCTATCTACCACCTCATTTCTACCCATATTCTTTCCGCTTATTTTAAGTTACTTTTAAATTGAGATCAATCTTCTTTTTCTTCTTTTTATGTATTGAAAATAATCTCTGTAAAGGGATAACTCAAGTATTGATTATCCAATTAGTTAATTTGTATAGAGATTTATTTTTGTAATTATCAGGTTGTTATCTACACAATATCTCTAAAGGAGATATCACATGTAATCCTTATTTAAAGAGGTGGTTTCTACCTCAATAACACAATCAATTCAAATCTCTATATGGTATCAGAGCCTGATCCAAAACACACGTTTCCCATCCCCTAATTACTCTTCTTCAATGGCTGCTCCTCCGCAATACCAATTGCCTAATGATGGAGAACCCACCCGCCCATTCATCCTTGTCCAATTCAATAACGCTATCAAGCTCACACCCATGAACTATGTCTCATGGAAAGCCCAGGTCAAATCCACTCTTTTTGGGTATGGCCTCTTCAAGTTTTTGGATGGTTCTCATCCCAAACCCAATGCTACCATCACTACCAATGGTGCAGAAACCCCCAATCCAGCGTACATGAGTTGGTTACGCCAAGATCAACTACTCTTTGGAGCCTTGGTTGGAACCCTCTCGACGGGGGTGGCCCCCTTAGTCACCACCGCTGAAACAAGCCAACAAGCATGGAAGATTCTTGAAAACACGTATGCTAACCCGTCTCGGGGGCATACCAATTTGATCAAGGAAAAGCTGAAAACCATGAAGAAAGGGACTCAGTCAGTCTCGAAATTTATGCAACAGGTGAAGATGTCTGTTGACCTTCTCGCCTACCTTGGGAAGAAGCAAGATGATGAGGATATCACTGACTTTGTCCTCAAGGGTCTCGACTCATCCTATCAATCTGTTATTGATGGGGTTCATGCTCGAGACAAACCGATCAAATTTGAAGAACTTCATGAGAAGCTGATTCTCAAAGAGCTTCAGCTAAAGGTGGACACTCCGATTGCTACAACACCCGTCACTGCCATATCTATGCAAGTCCGTCCTCCAAAATCCAAAAATCGCCCCTCGGTTCCGGCGTCAAACACATGGTCCAGTCAGCCTATCTCCTGGCAACCCCAACCTCAATATCGTCCTTCTCACCCACCCACGTCCTCTTCCCCACGTCCTCCTCCCAAGCCCTTTCAAGGTAAATGTCAATGGTGTAAAGAGGTGGGTCATGTCCTCGCCTTTTGCCCTGTTTTTAAACAAATTGCTCCAAACTTGCGTCCTCCACAACAATACCACCCCTCCCCTCCCCAACCTCCTCACGCCCATCATACCGTCACCTACCCATCCAACCAGCCAGACTGGCTTGTAGATAGCGGTGCGTCTCATCACGTAACCAATGATCTACGAAACCTTAGCTTGCATTACCCCTATGACGGCCCGGACGATCTAATCGTGGGAAACGGTAAGGGTTTGAAAATTTCAAATGTGGGAAAACAGGTTTTACAAACAACAACCAAAACTTTTAATTTAGATAATGTTCTCCATGTTTCAAAAATTTCTAAAAACATCATCTCAGTTTCTCAGTTTTGTCGCCAAAATTCAACCTCTGTTGAGCTCTTACCTAGTTGTTTTTTTGTGAAGGATCTGCAAACGGGAACAAAACTCCTTAAAGGTTCATGTGTCAACGGTGTCTATGTCTGGCCACCATCACTTCGGCCTCGTCTTTTCACGGCTCATGTGTCTTCGGATGGGTCTTCCTGGCACCATAAGTTAGGCCATCCATCATTTCAAATTTTGAAGTTTATGAAAAACACTTTTCAGTTAGGCATGTCTAATTTGCATTCCACTCATTGTAATGCTTGTTTAATTAATAAGAGCCACAAGTTACCATTTTCTGAGTCAAGCATCAAATCTACATATCCATTAGAAATTAATGTAATCCTTATTTAAATCTCTTCGACAAGTATTAGAAAGGGAAATTTGGGCTTTAAATCACACAGAATCGTAAACAAGGATAGTTAGAGTTTTAACCAATTAACAATTGACTTTCAAGGGGTTTACTTAATGATTTTGAGGATTGAATCTCAAACTATTACCGTAGTAAATAAAAGTGGAAATTAGTTTCCCACAAAAAAAAAATAAAAGTGGAAATTAGTATGAAAATTGCACTTTTGACATAAAGCATCAGATAATGAGTATTTAGGGTAATCAATGGAAGGAACATCGAGGGATCCGTGGCGCAATGGTAGCGCGTCTGACTCCAGATCAGAAGGTTGCGTGTTCGATTCACGTCGGGTTCAAAGCCCCGAATTATCATTCAGATCCTCCCTCTTTTTATTTTTCCCCAAAGGTTATTTAACATACATATGTGTACTCCAATTTCACGAATAGTAATTCAACAACAAGGGATCCGTGGCGCAATGGTAGCGCGTCTGACTCCAGATCAGAAGGTTGCGTGTTCGATTCACGTCGGGTTCAAAACCCCGAATTCTCATTCGGATTCCCATCCCTCTTTTTATTTTGCCCCAAAGGATCAATTTAACATTCAAAATTTTCCTGCAGTTCCACGAGTAGTCTGATGATTTATTGACCATGGTAAATTTGTCCCCTTTGATGTTTATATCCCCTTCTTTTTTTTGACCTCTTGTTATTTAAAACTTGGGTTTAATTAATTTGAATTTAATACAACGTATTTCCCTTTTCTTTGTTGCATCGTGCATCCAATGCACCTTTGTGGTCTTGAAGAAACACACCTAATACGGGCCTGCAATTTGCCAACTGGGAAAGAAACTTTCAAACTAAAAATAAAAGAAGAACAAAGATCTGCGGTAGTTATGAAGCAAGAAAAATAGAGGATGGAGATTTGCTCTTTTTGAAGGTGTCATGTTGTTGTTGGAAATTTATAAGCCAAAGGGTGGGATCCAGTAGCATCTAGCAAAAGTGCCATGTCTCATATGAGGAGGAAGATGAGCTTCTTGGCTTGTAGGTCTGATTCTTTCAATGGAAATCATGATCCTTCGAGCTCTACAGAGAAGATAAAGAGGAAGTTCGAACCTTGGGCTCGTAGGAATAGCCTAAAGCTTAAGCAGCTCGCAACTGATGGCAAGGCAATAGCCAATATTGTCAGAAATAGGGCCGGCATGAGTTTTGGTTTCAGATCTTACTGCATATTGTTATGTTTCTGTGTGTTTTGTAGTTTGCTATCCAAATTACAATTATATATATGACAGGAAAGCAAAGGGAACTGGCTGAAGAAATGCAGGAAATAGGGAGTCCCAAAATATCATCCCAAGTTTTTACATTTAGACAGATGGCAGTTGCAACCAATAACTTCAGCCCTGAATGTCTGGTGGGTGAAGGTGGGTTTGGAAGGGTGTACAAAGGCTACATTCCCGGTGTAAATCAGGTAGTTACAGTAGTACAATTTGGCCTCAAAATCTCTATAGTTTTTAGTATTGATCATATCCAAAATCTCTGATTTTGGTCTCAGGTTGTGGTTGTAAAGCAGTTGGATAGAAATAGGTTGCAAGGGAACACAGAGTTTCTCTCTGAAGTGTTCATGTTGAGCCTTGTTGACCATCCAAACCTTGTAAATTTGATTGGTTATTGTGCTGATGGCGATCAGCGGATTCTGGTGTACGAGTATATGGCGAATGATGCTCTCGAGGATCATCTTTTGGGTAAGAATTTTCAATAAACAGCAGCTCGGTCTGTAGCTATTTGTTTAATTCAGTGGATACAATCAGACATTTGTGTCTGTTGAGAGAATGTTAAGAGACTAAAGAGTCCCACAATCTAAAGTTGAGCCATAACAAGCCTTAGCATATAAGCTAGTGGGCTACTCCTCCTATTGCTAATTTGTTTTATGATGGACCCCACTTGGCTTATGTGATAGGCTACTAGTGTACAAATGCCCGTGCATACGATCCAGTGATCACAAATCCCAACGAACTTTAGTAGTATCTATCTATCCTAGCTAACTTGTGAATTTTTGGAACAGATCTGGCTCCAAACAAGGAGGGACTGGAATGGCACACGAGGATGAAGATAGCGGAAGGAGCTGCCAAGGGGCTCGAGTATCTGCACGAATATGCCAACCCTCAAGTGATCTACCGCGATTTCAAAGCATCTAATATTCTATTAGATGAAGATTTCAACCCAAAGCTCTCTGATTTTGGGCTTGCAAGGATAGGTCCAACTGGGGATAAGGATCATGTTTCAACTAGAGTGATGGGAACCTATGGCTATTGTGCGCCAGAGTATGCAATGACCGGTAAGCTTTCAACCAAATCTGACGTCTATAGCTTTGGAGTCGTGTTCTTGGAGCTCATTTCAGGGAGGAGAGCCATTGATTCCAATAAGCCAACTGCTGAGCAGAATCTAGTTACTTGGGTAAGATTGAGGATGTGTTTTGGCTAGCTGGTTTGCACAGATATGATCGATTAGACGTATAATTTCTCGTTTGATTGTGTTGTTGTTGTTGTTGTTGTTGGTGGTGGTGGTGGTGGTTTTGGTTCGGTAGGCACAACCATTACTCACCAACAGAAAGATGTTCACATTGATGGTTGATCCATTGCTGAGAGGCAAGTATCTGCAGAAAGGTCTATACCAAGCTCTTGCAGTTGCAGCTATGCGCCTCCAAGAGGAAGCTTCCACAAGACCTCTAATCAGCGACGTTGTTACTGCTCTCGAGTATCTAGCAACACCTGAAAGTGAGTTGGGAAGTCCGAGAGATTCGTATATAAATTATGAACAAGATCAGGATGCCTCTCCAGGATATGATACCGATGATGGACAGGAGGAACAAGTAGATGCAAATAAGCAAGATCCGTTCTGCTCTGAATAATTGAACAAATCTGTGTCGCCATCTTACTTCATGATGTGATGTGATTCTTGATTCGTCGATCAATATTCATCCCCATCTCCAGACCACCAAGAATGGTAAATTCAGTTATTGAGCAATTTAGGGACGTGTCATTTGCTGAGAAATTAATGTAAGTAAGATAAGGGTTGGCCTTTATTCCCTCGGCTCCCACCAAAATGAACATGTTACGCTCTAGATTTTCTAATTTGGTTTTAGCACTGTTTTTTTTTATTGGTTGTAACTCTTTATTTGGAAATAATGTACCCTCTCCAACACTATACCTTCATTCCTCTTTAATCAACTTTCATCTTCCCCCTCTCTTTCTCTTCCCCATTGCAACAAACTGGTGTAGTTGCACCGTCGAAATCCCCAATTCCTTACATTCAAAACAGTTAACTCCATCGCAAATTCACCCTCTTATTCACTAGTGTACGTTGTAGAGGTAGCTACGTGCGTAACGTACATCCAACGATCTGTAAAAAGAACCAAATTTGAGTTGTTTTAATGATTGATTTGGAAGAATGAATGACTTGTTCTCGAGATCATTTAGGCAATACTCAGACAACAATAATAATGACTTGGAGGCCGGGGGAGGGGCCAAGGACGGCATAAACCTCGACAAGTTCTTCGAGGATGTGGAGGACGTCAAGGCGGAGATGAAGGCCGTGGAGAAGATCTACAAGCAGCTCCAGGATTCCAACGAGCAGAGCAAGACGGTGCATAACGCCAAGATAGTGAAGGAGATCCGAGCTCGGATGGACAAGGATGTGGAGCAGGTCCTGAAGAAGGTGAAGGTCATCAAGGGCAAGCTTGAGGCCCTTGAACGCTCCAATGCGTCTAGCCGGAATGTCCCTGGATGCGGGCCTGGCTCATCCGCTGATCGGACTAGGTCCGGCGTCATCAGTGGGCTTGGGAAGAAGCTCAAGGACTTGATGGATGACTTCCAGGGACTGAGGGCTAGGATGCAGCAAGAGTACAAGGAGACCGTTGAGAGGAGATATTTCACAATCACAGGTACTGTATATATTATATTATGATAACTAGCGACCAATTATATTTATACTCTGCAATGGTGAAACGAATGAAGGTTGTGTTATATTAATACGAATATTGAGTTATATGAATATGCATATGTGATTATTACGGTGTATCAATATGAATATGGTGTTATTCATTTTATGTTATGTGAGTATATAAATAATATTATATTTACACCATATTTTATTCACACAATATAATATTCATATGAATATGACATAATATTACTTCGTTTTACTGTTGCATCGTATTTCCTATTTTACTAGAACCTTCTCTATATATAGGAGTTTGAATAATAACTAATGATGAATATGTTATGAATGCACATACGCACGCGCGCATACATGCAGGAGAGAAGCCAGATGATGAGCTAGTAGAGAACCTAATAGCAAGCGGGGAAAGCGAGAACTTCCTACAAAAGGCGATACAGGACCAAGGAAGAGGGAAGATAATGGACACGATATCGGAGATACAAGAGAGGCATGATGCGGTGAAGGAGATAGAGAAGAACTTGATAGAGCTGCACCAGGTGTTCCTCGACATGGCTGCCCTAGTGGAGTCACAGGGGCAGCACCTCAACAACATCGAGAACCAGGTTGCTCATGCCAACTCCTTTGTGCGAAGGGGGGCCGAGGATTTGCAGTCAGCCAGAGAGTTCCAGAAGAACTCCAGGAAGTGGACTTGCATTGCCTTTATCCTCGGCCTTCTCCTCATCGTTGCCATCGTCGTCCCTCTCCTCATCGTGTTTTTCCCTCATCTGCTCCATTGATTTCTGATCTCACTCTCCTGGCCTATTGACTTTGGAACCATTGATCAATTCTCTTTTGATTAGCTCCGAATCCGATCCACCATTATCATGAACTGCAAGCTAGGCAACACCACCATCACATTCATATTATTCCTCATATATTAACGACGGAGATGGAGGAGATCGATCCATCGTTTGTTTGAATTAAGTAAGAGGAGGGCTGGATCGAAGGTTCGCCATTTATTAAGTATTTCACTCCTCCTACCTCTTTGGGCTCTCCAAAAATTGGTTATATGTATCTATGTATCGATCCTATATTAAAGAGCTATGGAAAAGGCTAATGTTTTATGCTAATCCATCAATAAATTGACCTCACATCTTATCTTACATTACATTACAATTAAAAATGCACAACATGCTTCCGTACATTGGGTGAAAACACAAGCCATTGAATCTAACCGATCATCGCAAGGTAATTTACCTGATATATAACTCTTATCGACAGAGTCATATGTATAAAATTTACCACTAAAGATGGATTATCCTCAATATAAAATAAAAATAAAAGCGCATAACATGCTTGTTTAGGTGGGTCCGTTGGACAATATATGTGTCTAAGAGTATGTAGAAAAACCTGACACGACTGATATAACACAAAAACACCACAATACGAGGATAAGTCAATAAAGTTTGACATCCTAGTTGGTATTGGGCTGAAGATAAGTCAGGCGTCCCGTGCACTGTCCCAGCCAGCAATAAGTCAGTAATTGTCGAATTAGCCCAAAAAAAAAAAACCCAACCAATCGGGTCGTTTCATGTTGATATCGTATCTTTAGAGCAAGTTGATTTACTTCTACTAAAAATGAATCATACGGAGTAATTTTTTCTACTTCTACTAAAAATGAATAAGAGTTTATGGCTCAAAAGCCTTTGGAGCAAGTTGATATATTTACCAGATATGCAGCTCTTACCGACCGTGTCACATGTATGAATACTAGTAGAAAAAAAGGTCTTACACAACGGTTATTTATTAACATAGACGACAGTTATTGCACTGTTGTCTATGTCAGTGTGTTTTCAGATAAAACAAAGGTTGGACCTATGACAACGGTTCTTATAAACAACGGTTATAACCATTGTCAAAGATACTCTATAACCGTTGTCTATGAGACTCCAAAATTTTGAACAATCAATATTACACAGTTATAACCGTTGTTTATGTGTCATATAACCGTTGATTATGTGTCATATAACTGTTGTTTATGTACAATCTAATTGTTGTCTAGGTGGACTATAACCGTTGTCTATGTGCTATATAACCGTTGTTTATATCCCATATCCCCGTTGTCTAAATTCTATTTTAACCATTGTGTAAATACAATTGAACCGTTGTCTATATATTATCTCATTGTTGTCTAGATACACCACAACCGTTGTGTATGTACCAAATAACCGTTGTCTAAACTCCATTTAGGCGTTGTCTAAATACAAATGAACCGCTGTCTATATACAATCTAACCGTTGTATATGTACATTTCAACCGTCGAGTAACATATTTTAAAATTTGATAATGGTTAAACTAGCCGTTGTCTATCACTGTTTTTTTTTCATATTGAATTTTAGCATTTTTATACACAATAGTGCAAACACATGTAATAGATCTGCTCTAAATTATCTTTGAAAAATACCACAAGACAATGACATTAATTACTACTAGTATGTAATATCAATCACAAAACAACTAACATTTGTCATAGTCATGGGACAAAATGAGTATATATCTAGTACAAAAAAGGTCTTAGACAACGGTTATTTATCAATATAGACAATAGTTATTGCACTGTTGTCTATATATGTCAGTGCGTTTTTAGGTAAAACAACGATTGGACCTATGATAATGGTTGTTTAAGACAACGGTGTCCATACGACTCCAAAATTTGGAACAATCAATATTAAACGGTTACAACTGTTGTTTATGTGTCATATAACCATTGTTTATGTGTCACATAATCGGTGTTTATGTGTCATATAACCGTTGTTTATGTACGATCTAATTGTTGTCTAGGTACACAATAACTGTTGTTTATGTGCCATATAACCGTTGTTTAGGACCTATATCCCCGTTGTCTAAATTCTATTTTAACTATTGTCCAAGTACAATTGAACCGTTGTCTATATGCAATCTCATTATTGTTTAGGTACACCATAACCATTGTGTATATACCCTTTAAACATTGTCTAAATACAATTGAACCGTTGTCTATATACAATCTTATTGTTGTCTAAATACACTAAAACCGTTGTCTATGTACAATCTAATTGTTGTCTAGGTACACCATAACCGTTGTGTATGTATCCTTTATCTCATGATGGGTATCCCGGATTTGGATGATGGAACTCAATGCATCGGATTGTGCAAGCTTGGGTCCGCAACTCCTTCCAACAGACAACCCAAATATCGCAAGCACGTCTCTTGTTACGACTGTTCCAACAAATGATGCCAAGCAAGCATATATACATGTCCTCATTCACGCATCTTATTGCATTTCTGTGAGAAAAGAAGACATGTTAGAAGACGAAATCTAACTTGTAATTGAACCAAAGACAACAAATCCAATGAAAACTATTAAGAAACAATTGACATTTCAGAAGCTAAAATGTGGAATGTGTGATTTATAGTAAAATTAAATAACAAAGTAAAATTAAAAAAGGGTTTGATTGTGGAATTATTCATAGCTTAATGTTACAAAATTAACAAATTAGTCTTCAATAAATTATTTAGGAAATACAATTTTTACCTAAAGAAAACCTCAATTTTTTCATTCATAACCGTGCATATACTGTTTTATCAGAAGAAAGCCTCAATTTCCTCAACTAGACTTATTCAATTTATTCTCTTATAGCTTCTGTCATGCTATACTTTTAAGTTGCTAATGGTTGGATGAAAAATACAAACTTACATTTTTTGAAATAAAAATGGGAAGCTATAAGATATATAAAAGAACAAATAAGTTAATGTAGAAAAAATATTGAATTGAGAAAAATGACTTCCCGAAATTTAGGACCCAACAACAAAACATAAGTTAAAGGAAATACTATTGATCCTCACAGACTAATGACTGTAAACTACACTAGCCATTACCACAAAGTGTGGCTACAAATAAAAAGTTTACAAGTTATTAATTCTCACATATGAAAACAATTCGTTAAAACATGACAATAATTCATTTCATTCAAACAGGTTAACTAGATCCTAAAATGCTTAACACAATGACAATTGGGGGCAATGTTTAATCAGAAAAATCATTCATACTTAAACCTAGACAGTTAGGAATAGTAATCAAAACATGTAAATTAGTATTAAAAAAAAAATTAATGTGTTCCATTTCATGTTCAAAGATCCAGATTTCAATAAAAATGAGTAAAAAAATGTGAGGAAAGAAGAACTAAAAGAGATAGCCGCAACGAATCCTCAGTACTCGAATAACAAAGACAAATGAGCACATTAAAGCTTATCAACAACCTCAATGGACTTCGGTGAGTTTCAGATGCTATTAGTGATGTTAATTTCCCCAGATTTACAATAAATTTTTAGGAATCTGTCAAGTGTAGTCCTTGAAGAAAGTTTTCTGATGTTAACTAGAGATGGAATTCACAATTGTTGCAGGAAGCATTTAAACATCAGATAACACTCACTCATCGTTCATTCCTGAAAACAACTGTAATTAGGAATCACTTGGCTACAATTGAAGGTCAAAGCAATCAATAGAGTCTCTTGGCATTTTGCAGGGTGAACACAATGCAAGGTCGGAAAAAAATGGAGGGGACGACAAGGAAGAGGAGCACTAATAAAAATTTCACAAAATTCATTCTCAAAATCACAAATCCTAATCAAAATTTAACAAAATTTATTCGCAAAGTCACAAATCCTAATCAAAATTTCCCAAATTATTTCTCAAAATCACTAATCCTAATTTCAAAAAATTTGTTTCCAAGATCAAAACCCTAAACAAATTCTCATACCATACCTATAAATTGAATCTCAAAACAAAATTTCGAGCACATATTCATAAGTTATAAGGCACAAAAAAAACTAACCTTTTCAATTCAAATACAGATTCAGATTTGGGAAGAATAATTGAGAATCCAATTCAAAGCTGTAGCGGTCAGCGGAGAGGAGGACTGAGGAGCCAACAACAGCCACCAGGGGCCTCCGTCGCCGCCACGCCGGAGAAGAGCCAACAGCATCGGAGCGGGGTACGGTGCGGGGCCTTCTTCGGCTTCGCCAATCGCCCTTGTGCATGTGAACTGTGTCTGCTGTACGAGACTGATGAGCCAGCAACAGCCGCCATGGGTCGCCGTCGCCGCCACATCGGAGATGAGCCAACAACGTCGGGGCGGGGTGCTGTAAAGGCTCGAATTTTCAAATCCTAATTTTTCGGAAAAACATAATTAAAAATGAAATTTAATTGGTTTAAAACTCGTTTAGCGGATTCCGACCGGAATATAAAATTTGACAAATAATTTCCATCATTTTATCTTGAAAATTCAAAATAATTATCGGATGGCGATATCCTTGTCGATTTTAAAAATCTAATTGATCGAGAAAGATAGAGTCGGAGAAACTAACATTTGAGAACTGATTGTAGGTTTCGAAATTCACGTATTCGGGATTTATTACCGGGTATTGATTTTCACCCATTCACCACACAATCCCTCACCCACTCCCATCACTCACCTTACACTTCAAATTCAACCCGACACCTCACCCCGTCATTCATACATTCATTCAATCATAGTCATCACTCATCACCCTCACCTGCTCGTCAGGCCTTCACCATCACCGCCATTTCCATCTCCCACTCTCATCTTCGATACGCCATCAATCCCATCTTCACTTCACCTCCCCCTCTTTCATTTTCTTTATTCCATATAGTTCTCCCTTCCTCTCCATCACCATTGTCGCCGCAACCACAACTCCTCCTCCATTGCCGCATCCTCCTACACCATCTATGTCATCCTCTTCCTTCTTCGTTCTCCTTCCACCCAAGGCCCATCGGCAGCCCTTAGACACCCACTCGAAGTCACCAACAACATCCGGAGCCACCCAACGCCACCCAGGAGCCGCCCAAGAGCCACCAGCGGCGCCGACAAGCCACCGAGGCACCATGTCCTCCGTTTTATCGTGAACCAATCTTCCGGTATGCCGTTCTCAATCGTTTTTGATTGGAATCGTCCTAGAGCTTCACCATCGCCCTCAAGCATGTCCGATGCAGGTCCGATAAGCCATCGCGAGCCACCGACGACGCCCAGACCTCCGATCGAGAGCTCCGAAGTCGCGAACCACCTCGGTGAGCCCCCGATCTTTTCCTTCTTTTCTCGTTAGATTCGTAAATCCTCGTTGCTTAGGCTAGTCGGGGGGCGGTGTTGAGGGCTGAGTGTGGGGAGTTGGGCGAAATCGAGATCTCCGGTGAGCATAGAGGGAGGCAAGGCGAGCTAGTAGGAGGCGTGAACAACATGATCGAGTAGCGAGAGTGCGAGGCGAGGCTGAGCGAGGACGAGAGCGCGAGCGAGCTGTGGAGACGACGACAGGAAGAACACGAGGATGCGAGGCGAGGCGGAGCTACGCTCGAGGACGGGAGCGCGGAGGCGAGTGAGGTCGAGCAACAATGGCGGGACATTCCTCTTGAATTCGGATGAAGAAGAAGCCAGCGTGGATCTCGTGGACCTTGCTAACTTAGATTTGTGTTTTATTATTTTAACCGGGTTGGGATTATATATTCGGTTCGGTTCGGTTCAGTTCGGGTTATCCGTTTATTTATTTAACTAATTAAAGGAATTAAAAGTATTATATATATACAATATTATTTGAGGTCTTAAGAGATAAAATATTATTTCGGGAGATTTATAAAGGATTGGTTTTATCGAATACAAACGGGTTGGAATTTTTCATAAAGGATTTAGAAATACTTTATAAGGGTGTTTCATTTAATGGTGTTTTAAAATATAACATAAAATCATTGGGATTTAGAAATAAATCATTAAGACTCGTCGATTTAAAAAGAGAATTTGGAAAAGAATTTCAAGGTAGGAAAATGATTTAATAAATAATAGAAAAAGGGAATTTTGCTAACACTTTCAAGGGCCGGGATTCTAACGCGGATTTGACACAAATTTGAATCTAAACTTTGGAATAAGACTTATTCGATGATTAACTAGCATGATAATATGAGTGTTTGACTAACGACATGATATGTGTGACTAATAGCATGACTTGCGGTGATTTACTATATGAGATTAAATGTTAGATACTATGATGTTGATATATATTTGTATGCCAAGTGTGAGTATGAAACGGTAATATGTGAAATTGGCTAAGTATGATATGGAGGTTGTCATGAGCTGATAAGGATGCTGTTATGATCGAATTGAGAAAGATGTTAATTTATGAGATATGATGAGACAATATGAGAATTGAAGATGAGATGATAATGTTAATAATGACAAGATGGTTGAGTTATCATATGTGTATATCTTACATGTTTCATATGTGGCTTGTGTGCCTTGTGTAAATTAGACTTAGACTTATTATGTTATTTATGGGATTACTAGGTGATCTCTGATATGCTGGATTGCTTTCCATTGCTGATCATTGTTTGGATTCTGCGCTTCTCCAGGTAAGTTCTTTGAACTTACTCATGATGGGCGCTCTATGCACTGGGTGTTATATAGTAGGCTAGTGTCCATGCACCATACGACCTAGAATCACACTTAGGAGCTAAAATGAAAATCATATGATTGCTATATGTCCTTGCAAGAGAACGACCGTTATCTGTGAAGTAACTAGAGTATTTGCTAGGGTCATAGGATGACCCAGTCCCATCGGGTCCCGTCCTGAGTCAATCGAGTCATGAAAGTTCCTTTACTTATATTATGAGCATGATTGCGAAAGCTGCCTGCGGGCTTTATTATTTCTCATGGGGCGGGTTGGGCATGCGTGCCACCCGATTATTATGGAATGGATTCACGAGCTGGCCAGTTTCCGCCCTATCGGAAGGGGGTGGAGGTAGGAGAGGGACATGCCACCTGGCATTCGGTGTGGATCCATTTATCGCTTCCTGCATTATATTAAATTGTATATATATACATATGTGATTTAATTTCCGCACTGCATTACACATTTCATCTTAGGGATATGATGCTTATTATATGCCTCTTAGAGTGTGGTTACACACGCGCATGAGTGACCTGATGATTGACCCAGATCCCCCTCTTTTTTTTTTAGATTCAGGTACCCGTTTCACTCCTTGATTTCGTGCTGTTATGACGGGGTCCATTCATATGGCGGAGAGTGAGTGTTGAACTATGACTTCACCATATTTACACTTTTTGGGATTTCTTCCTACTTATACTCTGTTTGACCCGGTCTTGCCGCGGAACTGGTTGTATTGTTTTCAGCACTTATGTCCTTTGCATGATAAAATGTTTTCCGTGTTGTAGACTTAGGACAGGTATAGGGGTTTACCCCGGGGTCTCCAACTGACTTTCAGGATTTGGGTGCGAAATCCCGCTTTAAACTACAAATCTTCGGTTTCATATCTTCAACATGTACTCGGAGCGCAAGATCCTAACGAGGGGTTTTATCCGTCGAAACGTAACTCGGGAATCATAATCCTGGGCCGTTACAAAGGGGGTATCAGAGCTGAGGTTTTGCAATCCGAGTACAATAGGTTGAAGATGGTTTTGAAAATCGCCCAATGTTTTCAATTGGTTTTGAAAAATGTTTTATAAGGGCAAAATGAATTTAATTGAAATTAAACCATAAATGAATAAAGGGAAACAATATCGGGGGTAGAGGCCAAAGCGATAGACATCCCTTATGGATGTAGAACTCGGGGAACGGTAGGCAAAATACTAGCTTTTATTTACAAATGGGCCTAGAAGACTCCAAGGAACACCACGGAGGTTGAAGTGTTGAGTTAAGAGGTCGTGAGGTTTTTGCCCCTCCGGCCAGCCGTCCCTCGAAGGACGGCATATATCGTCTCTATGCTTACGTTTATATGTACATATATCCAATTGGGCCTGAGGGCGATCCTCCTCGAAGTGGATCATATTAATCTTGTTGATTGCTTCCGTGATAAGTGTTATTGTGCTTATGAAAGCGAACTAATCAATATTCCTTGACTTGAATCATGTGTTGAATAACTGTGCAAACGGGATAGCAGGAGAAAGCCTTGTTCTTATGTAATCAGAATTCTTGTCTTCTCGGGATAGCCCTTACATAATTCAACCACCCTGATGATTCCGATTCCGTCATCCATCCCACCAAAACATATAGGCATGTTAGCAAGGGCCGAGAAGCATCTGTCCTGTTTTGTATCCCACCATCGATGCTTCTATCGAGTCTCGTACCTGAGGTTGGGGTCTTCCACGGGAAATTTGGGTTGGCCAACCGATTACCTTCGGAATGCGTGTCGGATGTGAGGGTTACCTGAGTATGCTAGTGGGGGTGAGGATTTAAATCGTTCCGAGATAGAAGTGAGTTGTCTTATGGAGTCAGCCCTTTCGATCCACGTGATGTCCAACCACGTCTTCTTGCCCCAAGAGTCTAAACATGAGTTCTGCCCACCACTCTTGGAAACGTCGAGAATGTCCTTGTGTCCTACCCAGCGAGTCATAGTAGCGTCCCACGGGGAAATGGGGTGGTGAGTCGGTGATTGCCCTTAGAGAATTCTGTCAAGTTATAATTATGGCATCCTTGTGATTTAATGACATTCTATATTGGTATAATTCAGCATGACTTGCCTCGTACCCTGCATGGTTGCACTTATGAGTGGATGTATGTGTCGTATGTATTGAATTCCCATGATTACTGTCTCCCTATGAACTAGGTCCATGATAGTGTGGCCAACTCTCGTTCCATGTTTAAAACGTGAATCAAATGACTTAGCATGTCAGATTAACCTAATTAGACCTCATTGATTGTGTACATATTTAATGAGTATTGCTAGAATAATGTAAGACATATACCTCCCAGTTATAGGCCCTCGTATGATTGTGTGACGTCCTTGTCTTACTATGCGAATATGGATGTATGTGATGAGATAGTTGATATACCAACTCTGCATGAACTGACCATACCCTTAGCATGATTTTTAGGGTACATCTTAGCATGCTTTCCGTAATATTATGACTTGCTTAATTATGTATCTAAATGAGTGATAAGTCGTGCATATGATATCATGTGATGTTTGCTAGATCTTGCATAACTTGTGCCATATATGTCCCATGTCAGTCTGTGCATACATGTTCTTAGTCTGCCAAGCATGATTGGTGAATGAAATAATAGGTTGCTAGCTTGTTCTGCGCACATATAAAGATGATTATATGGACATGTTATGAATGCATAAATCGATATTCCTTGAGGTAGGTGCATACTAGTGTGAAATAATGAGATGATATCTTTTGATTTTTATATGTATGCGTGCCACAATGATAAGGGCATCATTGTAACTCTCGGGATGTGATATTTTCCTTGGTCTCGTCGTCCCTAGTCATGGTCCATGTCTGCACTCTTAAGGAAGCTATGTTGTCTGCCCTTGCCTCTCCCCTATCTCCGTTACTTCTAACCCTTATGATCTTCGATGAACGTCGATATGCAAGAAAGACCGACGACCAAGTGGCACCGGAGCGGCACAACGGAAGTGTGATGGGTCCATGACTCCTAGGCCCCAAGAACAACATCACCGATGGCAAAAAGGACGAATATGCTTCAAAGATGACAATCGTGAACAGGTTCCTCCCAGCTGACAAGAGAAAGAGCATTCTTAATTCAAATCGTGGATTCTTCTATACTAATCGGAATTGATGTTGTGTTATAGGCTTAGAACTGACATAATTGAATGTGTGATGACAGATGTACTGAACTTGTAGCAATGATTGCATGACTAACTTGTTTCTATGATGATGTGCCTTGGTGCTTGGTATACCGACTTGCTGGTGAGTAGGTTATGGGTTATATATGTAGTGGTGCTTCTTCTTGGGCATGAGTCGAGAGATTCTTCGGTAAGCTAGGTCGGAAAGTGGCAGAGGGATTGAAGTCTTTGTTCTTGGTCATGAGATGAGCGAGAGGGTGTGCAGGATGGTGCGTTAGCTTGAGTAGAGCCAAGTGAGTTGGGATGTGCCGAAGATAGTGGTTAGTGAGTATAGTTGAGCTCCAGACAGGTCTTAGGTAAGGAGTGGAGTAGTATGGCGAGATTTTGAGGGAGATGTTCTAGCTAGAAGTGTCGGTAGGTAGTGGGTGCGCGGTGTGAGCGTTTAGGATAGGAGGATAGCGGTTATGGTCTAGACTAGTGTCATGAGGGTGACCTTGAGAGTGAGTGTGAGTATAGGCAGTTGGCGTAGTTCTAGAGGTGGATGAGAGAGATAAGAGTTGATCAGGGGATTCTTGAAGGGAGGTATTGTGAGACGGATTGGTGTGCTAATGAAGGTGTCTAGATAGTTTAGGAGCAAATCGTGAGCGGCATTGAGGATGATCAGTTGAGGAATGTCTAAGGAACCGTAGGATTGGCGATTGTGGGCCTGAGATTTAGATAGGGGGATTCTAAGCATAGATTTGGGAACTAGTCAAGCAGAAGATATTGAGGATGCTAGAGGATAAAAGATTTTAGAAGGTTGGTGAAGGAGTGGTAACTTGAGTTGTTCAGGTTTCGTGAGTTCTGGAATGGGATGAGTAGGTAAAATCATTAGTTGGTCTTTGAGGATAGGCGTTGGTGATGAGGGTCTTGGTAATTCGTGGTTGGGAGTAGCACGAGATGGATTTTTGCATTAGAGTTAGTCGAGAGTGTGAGACGATTAGTATGAGGGGGGGTTCTTAGAGGTGGATGGTTAGTGAGAGTGGTTAGTGGTGCGGGAAGTATGATCAGGTTAGCAAGGTGATTCGAGATATCTCTTTAGGGGATGATGTTCAGGCGGAGTCTTGAGAGCTTAGAAAGACTAAGCGAGATTGTTAAGAGGCGTCTAGATCATTCGTCAGAGCGGTTTAGTTGAGGTGACTTGAGATTTCTATTAGAAGGTGAAGATGAGACAGGTAGAGGACCTCCAGGAGGAGGGTATGTTTTATAGAGAGTCTTGGTAGTCGATCGAGTTGTTAGGCTTATCAGAATAAGGGAATTGTGCAATTGGGAACTCCGAGATATGGTTTTAGGTGGTCGAGTAGGATTTAAGGTCGAGATGTCGAAGTAGGTTGGTTCTTAGATGGCTTGATGGCATATGACTTGGGATGCTTAGTAATTGGTTTGGGGTAATTGACCTTGATTGCGGACAGTTGTGAGACTAGAGAGTATATTATGAGCGGGGTGCAATGGGGTTTATAATTAGTATTCGATTGAGTTGGTAGACCTAGGTAAGAATGAGCTTGATGCGAAAGATAAGGAGTAGTGGTCGTGTCTTGTTATGGTTGGTAGTTGTAGGCGGATTCTCTTGAGGATGTAACCCGGTGAATGCTTTATTTGGGGTAGTATTGTGCGAATTCTATGCTTTAGACGATGATGATTCCTTGATGTATTGTTAGTACTAACAATAATTATCCCCTGAACTTGATGAAATGCTGGCGTGCGGAAGTATTTGTTTGCCTCTAATGTGATGATGCCTTGAATTGGAATTGCTGGTATGATAGAACTGAATTAAAGAATTTGATTTTGACTTGGAACCTAGGAAGGAAATATGGGGTTAGCCCTTAGAGATGTATGATTCCACCTTCTGAATTTTGAACTTGCTTGACTAACATCGGGTTAAGGGATTTTGAATGGTGTTTAAAAAGGAATGAGTTGAATTTAGAGAAATCGAACGCGATCGATAACTTCAATGATTTTGAGACCAAACCTTTTCAAACTAACGACCCTCTTGAAATTTTCTAACCGAACTTGCATTATGATGCCCCACGAAGTGGATACAAGTATTTGAGTTATGATATGGCCAACGAGTCGGAGTAAGGATGTGGTAGGGGCCCATATTACATTCTTACTACGGTTTATTGGGGATATTATGATCACGGCAACGGTACTGTGAGGATCTTATAGGGGCACTTATGAGGTGTTCACGGGATCAATGGCATGATCCTTAGACTCATCAATTTCAAACTTCCTCCCTTGTTTTAAAAAGATTTTAGTCTCGGGGACGAGACTTGTTTTTAGAGGTGGATGATGTAAAGGCTCAAATTTTCAAATCCTAATTTTTCGGAAAAAGATAATTAAAAATGAAATTTAATCGGTTTAAAACTCGTTTAGCGGATTCCGACCGGAATATAAAATTTGACGAATAATTTCCATAATTTTATCTCGAAAATTCAAAATAATTATCGGATGGCGATATCCTTGTCGATTTAAAAAATCTAATTGATCGAGAAAGATAGAGTCGGAGAAACTAACATTTGAGAACTGATTGTAGGATTCGAAATTCACGTATTTGGGATTTATTACCGGGTATTGATTTTCACCCATTCAACACACAATCCCTCACCCACTCCCATCACTCACCTTACACTTCAAATTCAACCCGACACCTCACCCCGTCATTCATACATTCATTCAATCATAGTCATCACTCATCACCCTCACCTGCTCGTCGGGCCTTCACCATCACCGCCATTACCATCTCCCACTCTCATCTTCGATACGCCATCAATCCCATCTTCACTTCACCTCCCCCTCTTTCATTTTCTTTATTCCATATAGTTCTCCCTTCCTCTCCATCACCATTGTCGCCGCAACCACAACTCCTCCTCCATTGCCGCATCCTCCTACACCACCTACGTCATCCTCTTCCTTCTTCGTTCTCCTTCCACCCAAGGACCATCGGCAGCCCTTCGACACCCACTCGAAGTCACCAACAACATCCGGAGCCACCCAAAGCCACCTAGGAGCCGCCCAAGAGCCACCAGCGCCACCGACAAGCCACCGAGGCACCATGTCCCCCGTTTGATCGTGAACCAATCTTCCGGTATGCCGTTCTCACTCGTTTTTGATTGGAATCGTCCTCGAGCTTCACCATCGGCCTCAACCATATCCGATGCAGGTCCGATAAGCCATCGCGAGCCACCGACGACGCCCAGACCTCCGATCGAGAGCTCCGAAGTCGCGAACCACCTCGGTGAGCCCCCGATCTTTTCCTTATTTTCTCGTTAGATTCGTAAATCCTCGTTGCTTAGGCTAGTCGGGGGGCGGTATTGAGGGCTGAGTGTGGGGAGTTGGGCGAGATCGAGATCTCCAGTGAGCATAAAGGGAGGCGAGGCGAGCTAGTAGGAGGCGTGAACAACATGGTCGAGTAGCGAGAGTGCGAGGCGAGGCTTAGCGAGGACGAGAGCGCGAGCGAGCTGTGGAGACGACGACAGGAAGAGCACGAGGATGTGAGGCGAGGTAGAGCTACGCTCGAGGACGGGAGCGCGGAGGCGAGTGAGGTCGAGCAACAATGGCGGGACATTCCTCTTGAATTCGGATGAAGAAAAAGCCAGCGTGGATCTCGTGGACCTTGCTAACTTAGATTTGTGTTTTATTATTTTAACCGGTTTGGGATTATATATTCGGTTCGGTTCGGTTCAGTTCGGGTTATCCGTTTATTTATTTAACTAATTAAAGGAATTAAAAGTATTATATATATACAATATTATTTGAGGTCTTAAGAGATAAAATATTATTTCGGGAGATTTATAAAGGATTGGTTTTATCGAATACAAACGGGTTGGAATTTTTCATAAAGGATTTAGAAATACTTTATAAGGGTGTTTTATTTAATGGTGTTTTAAAATATAACATAAAATCATTGGGATTTAGAAATAAATCATTAAGACTCGTCGATTTAAAAAGAGAATTTGAAAAAGAATTTCAAGGTAGGAAAATGATTTAATAAATAATAGAAAAAGGGAATTTTTCTAACACATTCAAGGGTCGGGATTCTAATGCGGATTTGACACAGATTTGAATCTAAACTTTGGAATAAGACTTATTCGATGATTAACTAGCATGATAATATGAGTGTTTGACTAACGACATGATATGTGTGACTAATAGCATGACTTGCGGTGATTTACTATATGAGATTAAATGTTAGATATTATGATGTTGATATATATCTGTATGCCAAGTGTGAGTATGAAACGGTAATATGTGAAATTCGCTAAGTATGATATGGAAGTTGTCATGAGCTGATAAGGATGCTGTTATGATCGAATTGAGAAAGATGTTAATTTATGAGATATGAGGAGACAATATGAGAATTGAAGATGAGATGATAATGTTAATAATGACAAGATGGTTGAGTTATCATATGTGTGTATCTTACATGTTTCATATGTGGCTTGTGTGCCTTGTGTAAATTAGACTTAGACTTATTATGTTATTTATGGGATTACTAGGTGATCTCTGATATGTTGGATTGCTTTCCATTGCTGATCATTGTTTGGATTCTGCGCTTCTCCAGGTAAGTTCTTTGAACTTACTCATGATGGGCGCTCTATGCACTGGGTGTTATATAGTAGGCTAGTGTCCATGCACCATACGACCTAGAATCACGCTTAGGAGCTAAAATGAAAATCATATGATTGCTATATGTCCTTGCAAGAGAACGGCCGTTATCTGTGAAGTAACTAGAGTATTTGCTAGGGTCATAGGATGACCCAGTCCCATCGGGTCCCGTCCTGAGTCAATCGAGTCATGAAAGTTCCTTTACTTTTATTATGAGCATGATTGCGAAAGCTGCCTGCGGGCTTTATTATTTCTCATGGGGCGGGTTGGGGATGCGTGCCACCCGATTATTATGGAATGGATTCACGAGCTGGTCAGTTTCCGCTCTATCGGAAGGGGGTGGAGGTAGGAGAGGGACATGCCACCTGGCATTCGGTGTGGATCCATTTATCGCTTCCTGCATTATATTAAACTGTATATATATACATATGTGATTTAATTTCCGCACTGCATTACACATTTCATCTTAGGGATAGGATGCTTATTATATGCCTCTTAGAGTGTGGTTACACACGCGCATGAGTGACCTGATGATTGACCCAGATCCCCCTCTTTTTTTTTAGATTCAGGTACCCGTTTCACTCCTTGATTTCGTGCTATTATGACGAGGTCTATTCATATGGCGGAGAGTGAGTGTTGAACTATGACTTCACCATATTTACACTTTTTGGGATTTCTTCCTACTTATACTCTGTTTGACCCGGCCTTGCCGCGGAACTGGTTGTATTGTTTTCAGCACTTATGTCCTTTGCATGATAAAATGTTTTCCGTGTTGTAGACTTAGGACAAGTACAGGGGTTTACCCCGGGGTCTCCAATAGACTTTCAGGATTTGGGTGCGAAATCCCGCTTTAAACTACAAATCTTCGGTTTCAAACCTTCAACCTGTACTCGGAGCGCAAGATCCTAACGAGGGGTTTTATCCCTCGAAACGTAACTCGGGAATCATAATCCTGGGCTGTTACAGGTGCCGTGCGGGGCCTTCTCACCCTTGTGGATGTAAACTGTGTCGACAGGGTTTGGGAAAAAAAAACCGTGTTAATATACAATACGTTTGAAGGTATTTTTACAAAAAAAAAAAACAAAAAAAAGGGATCCTGCTGAGGGATCGAACATTTGCATCATCATGGGCTTATTCTTTCTTGTTACTTCCTTTCCAATTGCAAATTAATCTACGATCTTGCTATTTGGACCGTCGTGTATCGCCATATGCATGGTCCCGGATCTGCTCTCTGGAGTCGGTAAGAGGTTTACCGATCCCAGAAGCCAGAGTCGGTAGTTTTGGTACCGACATCGGATGCTACAACCGGTGAGAGTTTGCAGAGGGCATTTAGTTCATCGTAAGGCCAATGGGCCATTTCTAATGTTATTTATGGGTCGTATGTTTGGGCCGGACTCCACTTGGTTATTTTCAATTTGTATTTTACCTTTATTTCGTATTTCCTATTAATTAAACTTTGCAGGGTTATGTAATTACATAATTTATCATCTTCAACCCCCTCTCTCTCAAAATCCTTTTTTGTGTTTCCAGTTTTCTTTGAATCAACCTTTCATCTTGTGTATTGACTTCTAGTGTTGGTAACCTTAGCTTCGAGATTCATCTTAATCTTCTAGCTAAGATTTATCTGTTGATTTCGATACCTGATTTGCTGTTGCAAAATTTGTCGACTCCTGCAGCCGGGACCGGTGGAATGTTTACTGAATTCGGAGATCAGATTCGGGACCGTGTGAATGGCGAGAATTTGACCATCCGAATATTAGAACCCTTAATCTAAGCAAGCTTATTGACTTATATTACCTCCGTTTTAAGCGACGTTTGACTTTTTAGCACGTTTTTTAAGGAGTTAAAAACTATATAAAATATAAAGTTTTTAATTGATTTTTAAAAATAATTTTATACATATTAGTTATAAGTTTATAATTATTTTAAAAAATTAATAAAAAAAGTTAATATTTTATATTGTTTTTAACTCCTTAAAAAACGTGTCGAAAAGTCAAACGACACTTATTAATGAACGGAGGGAGTATTGATTTCAGTTTTAATTATTACAAAAACTTCCCTATATGTATAAATCCTTATAAATACATATTCTTTTTAGTTTTAATTATAACAAAGGATGAAGATTTTTTTTATAACGTTAAAGTTTCGAGGTTATTGACTATTCTATATGGGTCCTACTGTAAAGACCCGGATTTTTAAAATAACCATTTCAAAATAAATAAAATAAAATGAATTTAATTTGGATATTTTATGAAAAACTCATCATAAATTTAATAAATCTAATTTAAAATTTTAGCCGGGGTTATTTTAAAAATCCGGGTCTTTACACCTACCACTAGCCCGCAACAATTCTTTATATATTGATTGTCTTTGTAATTACAAAGACAACGGTTTCAATTGGGCATAGACAACGGTTATGTCAATCGTATTCTTTGAGATGTCCTTTATATCTATGACAACGGTTCTTTATATATTCGTTGTCTTTGTAATTATAAAGACAACGATTTCAATTGGGCATAGACAACGGTTCTATCAATCGTATTATTTGAGATGTCAATTGGTTAGCGATTATTCTAGGTTATGGAATCGCAAATATACAACGTGGTAAATTATTTTCATAAAATACTACGGTTATTCAAGGAACCGTGGTAAATTTGTTAATCTCGCTAATTTTCCACGTTGAGTCACGGAATCGTGGTAAATTACATGCTAAATTACTACGGTTATTCAAGGAACCGTGGTAAATTTGTCACTCTTACAGCGCCGAGGCACGGAAGCGAGGTAAATTCAGTGTCGCAAAAGCCTATTTTTCTACTAGTGTTAATTGGACATAGACAACGGTTATGTATATCGTATTATTTGATATGTCTCGATATATATGACAATGGTTCTTACTATATTCGTTGTTTTTATAATAAAAAAGACAACGGTTTTAATTGGTCATAAACATCGGTTCTGTCAATCGTATTCTTTGATATGTCCTTTATATCTACGACAACGGTTCTTTGTATATTCATTGTCTTTATACTTACAAAGACAACAATTTCACTTGTACATAGACAACGGTTCTGTCAACCGTATTCTTTGAGTAGGGCTGGCAAATGGTACGGAAATTACCATACCAACCACGTACCAACCACAAACCAACTATGTTGGTAACCACACTTGTGGTAACTTTCTTGGTGGTAACCACGTGAATGTGGTACGGTAATGATAATGAAATCTGAATACCATGGTTACCATGGTTACCAAGTATATATATTAATTTTTTTATTTAATGTTTTATGGTTATTTCCTTTAAGTTTTAAGTTTTTAATTTATATTTTGTGTTTTGATTTTGAAAATTGGTCCTTTCTACTTTTTTTCTACTAGGAACAATACTAGGAACATTTTTAATTTTTGAAGACTTTGAACTTGTTTTGTTTGAACTTGCAGGAACATTTTGAATGTTTGAACAATTGAACTTGGTTTGTTTCAAGACTTTGAATTTGGTTGATTTGAATTGGTTTGTACTTTAGGTTGTGAACTTGATTTATTTGAAATTTTAATAGGTGGTAACCATATTATTTTTTGTAGCCATATTTTTTCGTTCGATAACTTTGATGACTACCGAAAGATAGCCAAGGGGTTTCAAAAAAATACAAATAGAATTACAACTTGATAACCATGGTAATGTACCGATGGTAACCACAAGTCGTGGTTACCACATATGCGGTAACCATGACTTGTGGTTGGTACGTGGTATGAAAATTTACGTACCACCATTTTGTGGTTGGTACGTGATAATCACCATTTTGTGGTAGTTACCGTACCATGCCAACCCTATCTTTGAGATGTCTTCTATATGTATGACAACGATTCTTTATATATACATTGTCTTTGTAATTACAAAGACAACGATTATAACTAATAACCATTGTGCGTCCCCAAAAACTCTAATTTCTACCAATATACACAACATTATTTCAAAAACCGTTGTCTATAAGGTGTTGTCTAAAACCATTTTTGTACTAGTAAATTTATACCACCAAAGATGGGTTATCGATCCTTGATATAAAAAAATAAAATAAAATAAAAGTGCATAACATGCTTGTTAAGGTTGGTCCGTTGGACAAGATCAGTGTTCTAAAAATCGCGCCTAGGCGCTAGGCGGGACGGGACCTAGGAATTTTTAAGCCTAGGCGGACCTCTAGGCGGAAATTCGTCCAGGAACCGCCTAGTCCCGCCTAGGCGCCGCCTAGACATCACCTGGTCCCGCCTAGGCACCGCCTAGTCTCGCCTAGTCCCGCCTAGGCACCGCCTAGTCCAACGATTATTCAATTCAAGCTTCTAAGCATATGATTAGTTGACTTAGGGTCTTTTTATCCTCCATGTCGGGATGCATTTACTTTTTAGTCGAAGTTATAGTTTTGGATTTTAGGAGGTTTAGAGTTGCTAGTCAGACATATACTTTTGCATTTATGTACTTTAGTGTTAGTTAACTACTACAAATTTGGGTTTATGAGTGATATTATGGATTATTATTACATTATATGAAATATTGACAAGTGTTATCCGTCAAAATATAAGGAAATAATCAAGTTTGTTCTAAGTCCGCCTAGGCACCCGCCTAGCCGCCTAGGCGCTAGGCGGCCACCCGCCGCCTAGCGCCTTTTAGAACATTGGACAAGATGCGTTACCGCTACTCAGCATAGGCAGAGCCAAGTTAATATAGTCGTGTCTAGAGGTGGTCAGAAAAACCCGACATGATTGATATTACATAAAAATACGACAATATGACACGAAAAGACATGAAATCGAAAAGACACGATACGAAAATGACACGAACCTATAAAACACCACGACAATACTCATGTTGCCGTGTTTGGATCAGGTATATCCCTTGTCAAATACCCGAAATGAACCATTATTTTTTTATTTTTTTATAGGTATAGTATATAGTACGTACTAGTATAAATACAATCCCTAAAGTATCAATAAAGTCTGATAGCCTAATTGGTATTGGGCTAAAGATAAGCTAGGCTTCCCATGTACTGTCCCACCCAATAGTAAGTCGGTAACTATCGTATTAGCAAAAAAAAAAACCTAATCAATTGGTTCATGTCGGCTGGATAACCAGGTATCCGACACAGAGCCAATTAACATATTTGTGTTGGAACCCAAATTTATCTGTGTCGTATCTAGATCGGACTTTTGAGCCTAAAGGATTTCGAGTATCCGACAGAGGTAACCGGTTCGTATTGATTACCCGAATGTGCCCACTCCTAGCTGTGTCCATGATAGGACACTTCTCCGATACTCCCAACACTTGGTTGTTTTTGCCCCTCATAACTAGGGGGGTGTTATTCGAGCTGAACGAGCCGAGCTTGACATGTTCAAACTGGGTTCATTTTGTTAAACGAGCTCGAGACGAGCCCACCCAATTTTTAAACAAGGTTTTTTTTTTGTTCAAGCGGGACTTGTTTTAGTAAATGAACGAGCTCGAGCTGAGCTTTTTTCAAGCTTCGAGTAGTTTTACTTAGTCATAATATATTAACTTAAAGAAAATTTTAGAAATTTCATAAAATTCGAGCTATTCGAGCCTAAATCAAAACGAGTCGAGCTTTCAGCTTAAAATTATGTTCAGGCTCGACTTATTTAGGTAAGTGAACGAGCTCGAGTCGAGCTTTTTTCGAGCCTAGCTCGAGCTGTTCAGCTAATATAATAGCCCTACTCATAACATAACCCTATTTCTTAAGATTTTTTTTATCCGAGCTGGAGTCGAGCTTTTTTCGAGTCTAGCTCGAGCTGTTCAGCTCATATAATAGCCCTACTCATAACATAACCCTATTTCTTAAGATTTTTTTTTATCCATATCTAAATCATTTAATGTATTAATTACTTAATTTTAATTTCAAATTTATTATTAACTAGATTGTTCGCAACACATGGATAGACGTACTAAATATGTAAAACTATTTTCGTACTTTTATGCCAAAAAAAACCCAAACGCTCTGATCGAGCCTAACGCCGCCGCCTCCTCTCGCCTTCCATGGCTTTCTTCCCTTCACTTCATCGGCTCAGTCCCCGGCTCTGTTTTATAGTTACTTTTATATCGTTTTCTGCATACATTTCATACATTTGAGCTAGAATAATACATAATTTGTGTATTTTATGTTTATTTGCAATATATGGAGGTTTACACAAGTTTTTGTTATATTTCGCAGAAATCGGACGCACTTTGGAGCTTAAAGGAAACTCATGAAGAAGCTAAGGATGGTGCAGCTAGAGAAAAGGCCATTTTTCGGTATTCATCATTCTGAATCAAGCTTTGATGTCTTCATGAGAGTTGTAGCCCTCGAAAAGTGCTTTCCAACGCATGCTCATATGCGTCAATCTGACAAACGAGGACTCAGGAAAGTGCGTTTCAAGAACGGAGCAGGATGCTGAAAGCGACAGAGTTACTCGAAGTCGACCAAACTGGTTGACATCGACCAAAATTTTACTCGCAACTGCTCCAGAGGACGAGATCGAGCACGAGCTGAGCAGGAGCCACTCAAGGAGCCACACTTAGTCGACGTCGACCAAATTTGGTCAATGTCGAGGAAACTCGACGAGCCCAGACGATAGCCGAGATTGAGTACAATCCGAGAAGTGAAGACCTTACTCGACGTCGAAGAACTTGCTCGATGTCGAGGAAAATTCTAGAAAGTCCGAGTCGAGTACGAGGAGAAATCCGAGCCTAAGAGGTTACTTGCAAGCCAAGATTCGAGATATTCTATCAAGATACATCAAGTTCTATCAAGGAGAAGGAAGATCTATCCACTTTAGCTTTATTTCCTTTTAGATATAATTATTTATTTCCATGTTTTATCTTAATGTTATTAGATAGATAAATATATATATAGATATAATTTCTTTCCTAGAATAGCTAGGGAATGAAGCCTATAAATAAAGCCCTAGGGGGCTGATTTTCATTCATTCAAGCAAAGTCGTTTTCGAGCGCAAGGAGAGAAGAGAGAGAGAGGAGGCGAGAGAGGAGAGAGATGAGAGAGAGAGAGAGAGAGAGAGAGAGAGAGAGAGAGAGAGAGGAGGAGGCGAGAGAGAAGAAGGAGGAACGTTTGGAAGGTTTTGTAAGTTTAAGTTTTATTTTGAATGTTAAAGTTAGTTTCTTTTATTATGTTTTGTTTCTAATTTCCTTCTTCTAGGGTTGGGGTGATCCCAACATAGATATGTGTGTTTAATTTATGAATTTATGAATTGTATGTTTTTATTATCATCTACCTATGTGTTTAATCCTTTGCGACAGTCGAGGACAATTCCTTATTTACAATTATGAAGCGAAAGTGAATTAATTATGAATTTGGATAGTAATTAGGCTTTGTTTGCGAAAGTTGGTTGATCCTAATTAAGAAAAGGGTAGTAACACTTAGGGTTTATACGAAAGCCTCTATATTCCTATTTGTTAATAACGAAAGTTATTTGATATAAAGCATGCATTTTTATGTGATTTATGATCTACACATATGTTTATTGTTGTGGTGATCCCTAACCTTGGAAGTTTGCATCTTTATTTATTTTATTTCATTATTTTTATCCTGTAAAGTTACCCGACACCGATCACCTCTTCTCCTACCATTCCCTCGACATCGACCAAGTCTTAGTCGACGTCGATAGCAACCTCCTCACCTTTTCCCGCTATTCCCAAACCCTTAAACACACTATACCTAGAACCGCTGACTTCTCTCCTGAGGACGAACCTGACTCCACTATCCTATAGCGGGGTCTTGACTACAAATTTATTTGGTTAAGAAACCCTCTCGCCAGGCACCATCTCCCCGTCCACCTCCAATAGCTCTCGGCTTATCACAGCCGCTCACAACCTTCCTTCGATGTCGACCGCCGCAACGTGTTCCTTTGGCTTCGCCTTTCACCCTCGGCTCTCCACCGCCTCACACCATCCTTCTCCGGTTTCTTCTCCCTTGTTCTGCATAGACCCCACCCTCTTCGCCCCCATCCCGGCGCCTCCTTGGTCTCCACATTCGGCTTGTTGTCCGACAGGTTCGAGTGCTCTCGGCGTTCTTGTCGGCGCCCTTCGTGGCGGTGGCCCACGACCACCGATCTACCTCAATCCCAGCCTTAGTCCTCTTCGAGGTCTCCCTCGCATGTCCTCGGCTCTAGCCTCGGCCGGCCCTTCTCCGAGGCGCCTTTGGCTCATTTGGAGGATGTGTTGAGTCGGATATCTTTGGCTTATGTTTAGCGTTGTTCACACGCTAGGGGTTTCCTTTCCTTTTTGTCTTTCTGTCCCTTTGCCTTTGTACTGTTGTTCACTTTCATTACTTTGTTTCGTCTCTGTCACCTCTAATTTGACTACCTAGTAGTCGCTTACGATCTCGTTTTTCGTCCTTGAGGGACTTGAGACGAGTTGGGGTTTTTAATTGGGCAATGGTTTGGCTTGGGGATAGTTTTGCGGTCTGGTGTGTTGTGTGGTTCTTGTTGTGATGCAGGTCTTATGTGAACGGTGTTTGATTAGTTGTATCCGAAGACGTCGTGGATTTGCGATCGATATCTGATGGCTCTTCGGAGTCCATAATCTGAGATGTCCGCCAGTGTCCCCAGGGTTCTCTGTGTGCGTCCGTCGTTGGCTGATTGATTCGTTCGTCGTGTTGGTTTTATTTTACGATGTACGATCGCTTGCACGTTTATTTATTTTCGCATTTAGTTTCTGTTTTTGCTTCGTGTTATTTCCATTCTGTCATTTGCTTATGTTTTTGATTTGGTTGTACATGATGGTTTGTCCATCTACCGACTTGTTCGGTCTCTCGGTTTTGCTAGGCTTATCTAGCGAACCGAATTCTCATCTTCTTAAAAAAAAAGACGTACTAAATATGTAACTGATAACATGATTATATATTACATTTATTATATAATTATAAATTTTCTTTATTATTTGAATGATTTACAGCTTTATGAAATAAGATGAAAATTTCTCAACTTACTATTTTGAAAAAAATGAATAATAATTTTTTCTACTTCTACTAAAATTATAAGAGTGAGGCTTTAGATCAGATCCCAAAACGGAAATTATGAAGACAATTTTGAGTAATTTCATGCAGATCCTTTTCAATTTTTTTTCCAAACAACTTGCAAAAAGGTCCAAAACTCTCATCCACGAATCAGAGCGAATGGAAAAAACTTAAATCTTTCGAATGAATTGTTGTGCTCAAAACTGGCTAAAATCGGTGAAATTTATCAAGGAATGAATTGATCGACACTCACTTTCATATGTCGATCAATTTGGATGATTATCGAATGACATTCAACAGTTATTTGTGATCGTTTTTTGAAAAATCTTTCGAACCTCAGAGAGGACGAGCTAAATAAAGGAACTCGGGAAAAGTTGTCAAGGGTACAAAGAAGGCTTGGGAAAAGTTGTCGAGGGTACGAAGGAACCTCAGCAAAGTGTAGAGGGTACACATGAGGCTCGTAGATAGTAGCCGAGCATAAATCATCAACTCGCTAAATCTACACGAGCCCTATGCCCAACAGTAAACCATGAAAAAACGCCAAAGTAACCAACCTCAACAGCAACAAAACGAGCAATATCTTTCGTTTTCGTTACAATTACTTCACATAATTCAACTCAAACAACACTCAAATCAACAACAATCAAACAAAACACAAAAACAACAACCAATTTCAATTCTAATTTTAAACTCTAAAACACACAATTTCTTCAAAAAAAAAGATCAAAATTAATTGTAAATTAAGCTTCTTACCTTAAATTTGATAGATCTGTTGAGATTCTTACCAAATCTACCACAATAAACAAGGTGTGAGTGATTTCTCTCAACCGTGTGTGGTTCGTCCAATTGAAACGTGGTATGAGCATTAGTTTTTAATTTTCTTCTCGGACTGATCTGTAGGAAAGACGTCTTATGTACAATTTTGTATAAATGATCTTGTCAAATAGTTATTTTTTCATCTTACATGTAGCCCTTATGAAATTATAATGCGTGCAAAATATCCAATTATATCATTGATTTGTTATGGAATAGATCATTACAAATTGAAGAACTCCTATATAGTCGTGGTGAGAGAAGCAAGCCAGCCAATTAAAAAATTATAAAATTCGTTCATTATTCTAAGTTTGACTAATCAAATCATCTTTACCCTCCTTTCAATAAAAATAATATGTTCTTATCTCACCAAAAAAAATAACAAATATATCATTTCATCCTCATTCCCTATAATATTTTTTTACTTCATATATCCCCAACATCCCCAACAATTTCCCTAAAATATTCTCCGAAATGGAGAATTATAATTCATATTTTAAATTATTTTTTTTTGGCTAAGTTCGACCAGTTTCTCCATTATGAAGTTTACCCAAAATATATAGAGTTTTCTCCAAATTTGAGGAATGATCTCCATTTTTCTCCACATACTCTATTTTTAAGAATGTAATGGAAAAACTGTTAGAACAAAACCAATCTTAATATTCTCCATAAACTCAATACGGAGAATCTGTTGGGGTTGCTAAAAAAAACTACACCTAACAAGTCACTAATGATTATAAGGATATTTTCGTAAAATAAAGTCCAACATACCTATGATATATTTTTTCTGAATAAGATTAACATTATAAAATGACATGTTTTATTGAAGGCAGAGAGGGAGATAGAAATAAATCAAAAGGCTAGGGGGACTCAACTTGGTTATCAGATTTTTTTTTGAATATATATTTTTTTGTACAAAATATATTAGCAAAAATATTACATGGATTGTTTAAATAGTTATTTTAAATTTAAAAACCTAAAAGGGAGAAAAACTTCCACCAAATGAAGAATTGCTCATGCATTATTCCAATTCCCATCCAAAACCAACTAACTTGGGCACAATTTTTCATTTTTTACTCCCCGTTATCTCAAAACATAAGTCGTTTGACTTTTTAACACTAAGGAGCTAAAAACTAAATAAAGTATCAACTTTTTTTTTATTGATTTTAAAATAATATTATACTTATTGTTAACAAGTATAATAGTATGTATTTTAAAAAATTAACAAAAAAGTTAATATTTTATATATGATTTAACTACTTAAAAAACGTGCTAAAAAGTCAAACGATCTCTATTTTGAGACGGAGGGAGTATTCTTTTCAACATCTTTTAATCCTTAAATTATTAAAAATTAAAAAAACACATATTTTATTATACTCCCTTTTATCTAAAATATTTGATGCTTTAGTTTGAATTTTTTTTGTCAACAATGTTTGATGTTCTAAAAGTAATAATTTATTTACTTTTTCACTATTTTCAACCTAATTTGTATTTTTATTATTTTAACCAATTAAATTTGTGCATATTAAATATGATTGGAGAGAAAAAATTATTTTATACTACCTCCGATATAAAATAAGAGTTGTTTTAGCTCTTGACACAATTTTTAAGTAAAGTATTAATTATCATTGATTTTAGACTTTTTTTTTTTCAAAATATTAATTAAAAAATAAATATTTACGATAAAATTCACGCTTTGAAACTATTTAAAAAAATATTCATTTTTTGCAAGTTACACCGAGAAACGCGGTCTGAGACCGTGTGTCATTTAAAAGTCTGCACGCACGCCCGCCCGTCGGCCACCGACCACCACCGCCTCCCCCTGCCTGCCACCTAGCACCTAGTTTTCAAGATGAAGGACCAGGCGCAGGATTCGTCATCGTCGTCTCCTCCGAGGGCGACTTCCTTGTCGTAGTCTTCTTCTTTGGCGAGCTCCATCCACTGTGCCAGAAGCTCCCCGTCGGCATCGATCTCGTCCTCCTCCCCGTCGGCGTCGCTGTCGTCCTCCTTTCCGTTGGCGTCGCTCTCGTCCTCCTTCAGCATGTGGTCCTTCGTCGTGAAGAGACGGCGGTGGGTGGCAGGCAAAGGGAGGCGGTGGTGGAATGGTGGTGGTTGGTGGCGGGCGGGTGGGCTGTGCCTATGTGAAATTCCCAATTGGGGAGGAAGAAGCCCAAAAGTAAAACGCGACTTTGTTCCGCGTTTTATAGTTTTTTTCCTTTTTGTAAAAAAAATTTATATTTTAAAAAATTTATGTAAATAGTAAATATTTAATTTTTAATGAATATTTGGGAAAAAAATTCCATCTGAAACAACAAACATTTGACCTGAGGGAGGATATTTTTAGTTTTTTTTTTCTTTCGAGCCACCTCATGTCTCTCCTTCGGCCCTTGACCGAACAAAGAGAGTAACACAGAATTATTATTGTAGAATTTTTTTATTTTATTTTTTGACAAATTAAAAAAATAATCGTATTAGCAACACAGAATTATTATTGTTCATTAATGATCGGGAATTCAATCCAAATAACCTGTAAGAGTAATATCTGTAGGCAAGCCACCGGTGGAATTGATTAGGATTGATCACCTGCCCATCCAATTCCATCGGATTCATGTCTCCAATTGGTCGAATTCCTCCCCTCTTCTTCCCCTCCCTACTTGCAATCATCTCTTTCGTCGTCTCCCATGGCTCCTCCGCCCCAAAATACCTCGCCCTTTACTGCCCAGACACTACCTTCTTCCCCACCACGAACACCGCCTTCCGCCCCAGCATCAACTCCCTCCTCTCTCAACTATCTGTCGCCGCTAACACCTCCTTTACACCTGGCTTCAACTACACCTCCTCCTCCTCCTCCGTCTACGACCTCTACCTCTGCCGCGGCGACGACGACCCCGCCACCTGCAGGGGCTGCGTCGCCGCCGCCTCGGTCGATCTTCCTCAGAAGTGCTCACGCGGGGCGATGGCTGTGATCTGGTACAACGAGTGCATGGTAAGGTACTCCAACATCTCCTCCTTCTCCAAATTAGATGCCGACTTCTCATATCTGATGTGGAGCCAGCAGAACATCACCGCCAACGTCACCGGGTTCAGCCAGGTGCTTTCCACAATCCTCCATAAGGTCGCTGTTACGTTTGTAACTCTAGTTTACTAGGAATTGGGCCTTTAGGCCCAAGCCCAGCTTTGTCCAACGTCTCTATTTCTGACCGTTGCTCACATCAAGCCTTATAAGCTTTCTCCACCAAACCCTAAAAGAAGTGAGCGAGGCACTGTGGACGCCGCTCCAAAAGAGAGCCTGGGAGATCCTCTCCCATGGCTGAAATCAGGAGAGTCTGGATAGGGTTTCGGCTCACTCCGAGAGAAGAAGAAGAGAGAGGCTCGAGTTCTGGGTTCATCAGAAGAGAGAGGCTCTTGAGCAATCTCCATGTGAGCCCGACTTGAGCGGAGAGAGAGCAGGAGATCCCAAGGAGCATGAGAAGGCTGAGCCTTCCTATGGCTACGCTGAAGAGAGGAGAAGAACCAGCAATGGCGTTGATGGAGAAATCGATCGACGAGGACTCCTTGGTGCCACCTTCAACGGAGCTACGACAGATCCGACGAGGCCTTACCGAGTCGAGACACCTCGGTTTAAGGGAGTTTTCTTCCCTAAGCTTGCCACTGCTATTGTGTTCTTTATAAGTGTTTTTACCTCCTACTCATGTATTCGGTTTAGTAGTTGCCCTCCTAGGATCTTTGTATTGGTTTCTCGTTTGGCCTTTAGAGCATATTGGATGACATCTAGAGCCGGGGATGTAGGGATTAGCCCGAACTTCGTAAACATATCGTGTGTCCTCAATCCTCCATTTCTTTCGGTTTTTCTTGTTTAGGATCGATCTAGATCCTTGTGTTTAAACCGGACTAAAACACCACTACGACCTTAATTAGACCTAGAACGAGTGCACCTTAATTTCTAACAATTGGTATCAGAGCATATGCTCGATCTTTGCCTTCCGCTGTGCATTTTCATTGCTCTAAATAGCTGCCTATTGTTCTGTTTTCGCTTGGATTCAATTTTATGCATTTTCATGTGTATAATTTCTGAAATCTGGGCTTATATGGACTGTTTGGAAGCTGTTTTTTCAGGAGCTATGAATTCAGGATATGTGTGCTCTTGTGTATGGTCTGATTTTGTGAATTCTTGCTGAATTTTCATGTCTAAAACGTTCTTGATGATCTCTATATGCTATATATGAGTTTGTTGAATTTTTTAGACTTGGTTGTGTGGTCTTTGAGAAGGATATATGGACTAGCATGTTGCTGTCTAGAAATTTATTTTGTCACATATGTTGCTTCCAGAAACTTTCTTGAGATTTGAACACTTTGCTGAATTTTGCTTTCATGTTTTGATGCTTTAAATTCAGCCTTATATAAGTGTTTCATGTGTTGTCATGTTTTTCTTCTTCTATAAGAATCTGAGATGAAGTTCTTTGTGTACTTGGGACTCTTCTTGACTCTTAATACTTGTTTGTTGAAACATTTGAGTATATCTCTTATTTTTCCAGCCCTTAAAAGTATTATCGAGATGTCTTTCAGTTTCTTATTGAGTGGAAAATATGAATTCTCTTAAAGTTTCTGTTTTGATGTCTATATGCTCATATGTGCTCTTCTCTCTCATATGTATGCTAAATTGAAGCTTTGAGATTATGAATGGCTACTTACTTAATTTTTGTTCAGTTTCTGAAATTTAAAATTCAGTTTTGCTTATGTATGCCATATCTTCATGTTATTCCATTCAAATGAAATATGTATTGAAGTTCTTAAATGTATTAAGAGTCTTCCTAGCATGTGATACTTGATTGCTGAATTTTTTGTGTTTATCATGTAATTTTCAGCATCTTAAAGTGTCTTGTACTTGCTTGACAATTTCCTCTTGATATGGAATATATATGAAGTTTTCCTTGAAGTTTCTAAGTGCTGATTTTTATTTGCCTTCTCTTCTCTCATTTATCCTATGCCTTCTCCATTATTATCCTTTGTGACTTTTACATTATCATGACTTGAGACTCTTGCCTATTCATTTGGTTAAGTTTGGTTCTTAAAGTTTTTCCATTAGAACTCTTGCTAGAATTTATAAGTTGTTTATTACTCTTGATCACGGTAATATTGATGCTTGCCTTCTTGCTAATTCTATGGTTCAAGAGACCAAACTTGTAAACCCTTTTTAGGCTTGTGTGCAGCTGCATGTAGCTTTCATTTCTTGTCTCATGTGATGTGGATTTGGATAGCTTCTCTTGCTTGCCTTGATCTCTTGTTGATAATGTGTTTGTTCTTGACCTTTTATCTTGAGATATTAGGTTCAGTTTCTCTCACATATCTGGATATATGTTATGAAATTCCTATTTGCCTTAAAACTGGTTCTGCCATTGCATAACTACCTATCATTTTGAGCTGTTTTGTTCTGCTGCACTTTATACTCATTCATGATATATTTATGCAGAAATTTCATGCTCTTCATTGGTAGTTACATGTGTTTTTATAGGCATCAGTTCAGATCTGTTTTTCCCTCTCATTTTGCATAATTTGAGGTGAAATGAAGTTCTGATCGTGTGGAATTTCTATGGTTGCTTGTCTGGTCCAGTTTATAGGAAAACCTTATGATTTTTCACTTGGCTTACTTCATGAGAACTAACTCTTTGTTTTCTTTTGCAAGGAAATATTAAAAGGAGATGTCAAGACCTTAGAAGAACTGAATGTGGATGGTGTTCAAATCAGGAATCAGTCAGATGACATTCCTTCAAGATTGAAGTAGCATCAAATGTCAAAAAGGACTAGGAAACCATGACGATGGTATCCTTGGAGATGCTTGCTTCATCGAAGATTTGTTAAAAGAAGACCAAAGGGAGTCTTTCTTACACCTTTATCTCCTATTTTCAGTTTGATTGGTCTTTTGCATATGTCTCTCTATGAGTTTTGTGTTCTCTAGTTAAGCCTTAGTGATACAGCTTGTGTTTTTCCTTTGCTAAAACTGGTACAGCTGCCCTTTATAAGTAATTCTGAGGATGTTGTAAATTCTTAAGACACCTTTGGTATGCTTAAATTATAACTATGCTTGATTTACTTGATAAAGATCAGTTTTGCTTGATCTTGTTTTCTGCATAAACCATGATTTTGATGCTTGCACTTTCGTAAGTTAAATCTTGTTGTTTGTCTTACTCTTGTGTGCAAAAATCTGCTGGTTTTATGATGTTTTGAGAATCCTTCATTCATTGATTTCTATGTAAAAGTGGCATGATATCCTTGTGATTATATGCTCTTACCTGAACAAGGTTTAGGTTTAGAAATCATGATATTAGGATTCTCTTAGTGATGTATTTATCCTATATGTCTATGATTTGAGCATGCTTGTTTGATTCTCTTTAGATCTTTATGCCTTGCTCCAACTTTCTGCTTAGTTTTAACAATCATGACTTTAGGATTTATACTTGCTTTGAGACTACTGATTTGAGGCTTGTTGTTTGCCCTTTTGTGCATTCTCTGCTCTGTTCAGTAGAATTTGTGATACTCTACAGCTCTATAATTATAGATTAATTTCTCTTTTATGAGTTATAAATCTATTTCAAGTTCATAGATAAATTTCTCCTCACTTTGGTATTTTAAGAGAATTGCTTGATGCACTAATTAGCTTGTTTGCTATTTGTGCTTATCAGGAACTCTTATTTGAAGGATGATGAGTGACTCAAAGTCAATTCCATGACCAGCAACTGTAAGGTGGTGGTCAGCTCATTGGAGTGTACCCAAGCTTGTTGAAAAATGGACTCTCTTCATTGCCATAGGAGGAACAACAAAGGGAAGGGCTAACCAACTTGCAAACACACCAAATTTGGTGGGGAATTAGTATTTCTAACCTAAATCTTTATGCTTGTTTATTTTATAAGATTTGCTTGCTAGATGTGCATAAATATGTGTGCCTACTGATTTCTACAGCTTCTAGATATAGTGAAATTCGTGTATATGTACTGATTTCTAATTTATAGAAATCTATGTATAAGCACTTATTTCCAATCTATTTAGAAGTAGTGAAGTCTTTATGTACTGATTTATGATACTTATATTCTAGCTTGAGCTCATCTTCTTTACTTGCATGTTTAGGTTGAAATTGACTTCTATAAATCTGGTTTGAGTTTGCTTTGTTGTTGGTGGTGGATAGCCTTATTAAGCATGTTTATATGAATACCTTTGAGCATGTCTTTTTCTTGTAAAATTTCAGGCTCTTGATCATTACATGCTATATTGTTTTCCCTAGCTGTTATGTGTCCAAAATCAGCATGATTTAGTCCAAGTTAGAATACGTGGTTTACATGTTTTACTTGCTTAAACTTTATGAGTTGGATGCATGATTTACATGTCTTACCTGCATACACTTGGAAGTTGACATGGCTGATTCTTCTTGGTGTCTAGTGCTCTTAATTCTTAGACTTTTGTTTGCATGATCCTTGGTGCTTTGCTCACTTATGTGGTAACATGCTTATTTGTGTCTTTGAGTTGATTTAGACCTATATGTTTAGGTTGACCCATGACATTGGGCTAGCTATAAGAGATTGAGATGCTATTCCCACCATTGGTTAAGCTGAAAGATGCTTGAACCATGTCTTGGCAAGCTAAAAGAGATTGAGATGCTTTGCCCCACCTTTGGGCCATCACACTTGCAAAATTCAGTGATTTGCTTACTGTTTGTTTATGCTATGTGTTGCCCTTGAGAGGGCATTGCTTGCTTTGCCTTGACTCGAAGACTAGAGGGATCCATCCCCTCGTCTTTGTGACTTTATGACCTGCTGGATTTATTCCTTTAAGTTCCTATATTTGGTTGATTTATCTAACCATGTTTATGTAGGAAGCGCAGGTACTGTGATGACGGAGTTGTTCAATATGCTATAGGCTTTTATTCTTTTATCTCTTTTCTTTGTAAACTAGATTTAAGAGGGCAAATTGTTACGTTTGTAACTCTAGTTTACTAGGAATTGGGCCTTTAGGCCCAAGCCCAGCTTTGTCCAACGTCTCTATTTCTGACCGTTGCTCACATCAAGCCTTATAAGCTTTCTCCACCAAACCCTAAAAGAAGTGAGCGAGGCACTGTGGACGCTGCTCCAAAAGAGAGCCTGGGAGATCCTCTCCCATGGCTGAAATCAGGAGAGTCTGGATAGGGTTTCGGCTCACTCCGAGAGAAGAAGAAGAGAGAGGCTCGAGTTCTGGGTTCATCAGAAGAGAGAGGCTCTTGAGCAATCTCCATGTGAGCCCGACTTGAGCGGAGAGAGAGCAGGAGATCCCAAGGAGCATGAGAAGGCTGAGCCTTCCTATGGCTACGCTGAAGAGAGGAGAAGAACCAGCAATGGCGTTGATGGAGAAATCGATCGACGAGGACTCCTTGGTGCCACCTTCAACGGAGCTATGACAGATCCGACGAGGCCTTACCGAGTCGAGACGCCTCAGTTTAAGGGAGTTTTCTTCCCTAAGCTTGCCACTGCTATTGTGTTCTTTATAAGTGTTTTTACCTCCTACTCATGTATTCGGTTTAGTAGTTGCCCTCCTAGGATCTTTGTATTGGTTTCTCGTTTGGCCTTTAGAGCATATTGGATGACATCTAGAGCCGGGGATGTAGGGATTAGCGCGAACCTCGTAAACATATCGTGTGTCCTCGATCCTCCATTGCTTTCGGTTTTTCTTGTTTAGGATCGATCTAGATCCTTGTGTTTAAACCGGACTAAAAGACCACTACGACCTTAATCGGACCTAGAACGAGTGCACCTTAATTTCTAACAGTCGCGGATGCCGCAGCGAGTACTACTGACAGGTTCGCGACGGAGACGACCAAATTCAATAGCTTTCACAGCGTGTATGCGCTGGGGCAGTGCGCGCAGGACGTCTCTGCCGGCGACTGCACACAGTGCTTGCATGAGGCTATCACTTACCTTCCTGATTGGAATCCTGATGGTGCGACGGTCCTCTTTATCAGCTGTAACCTCCACTATGATATCTCCCTCTTTTACCGGGTTACGCCACCGGCTCTTGTCTCGTCCTCGTCCTCACCGCCGACTGCTTTGATGGCTCCTGGTAATTAATTAGATCGACCGCCTTCAATCTCACCCTTTTTTCACATCTCATCGACGATGAGATCGATGTGAAAATCAATTGATTTTGAATCCTCTTAAACATATATATTTACATCTACATAATTAATTAATTCAGTTGATATATGATTGAATGCAGGGAAGAAATCTTCATCCAAAAAGGTTATTGGTGTTGTGATCGGAGCAGCATCAGCTGGGGTAGTGCTGCTTGCTGCCGTCTTCTACCTGCTCACTAGGAAGACGGACAACCAACAGTTTGTCGAAGCATTTGTGACTGATGTTAGTGGTAAGTCGAAAGCCTGAAAAGTCTTAAATTTCTATCCAGCTCTGACTAGTCTACAACTTTAACTTATTTGGAACAAAAATGGCAAAATAGTCAAAATGGTATAAAAAAAAGAGAAATTTTGGTGAAATATCACCTTTGTACTTTCAATTAGTTAATTAACACCCTTTCCTTATTTTTTAGTCGGTCTAACATCCTTTCATTATTTTTTAGTTAATTAACATCACCACCACTTCCCAGATCGGATAGGGCTTTCCAGATCTCGCGTTCTCCTCCTTCTCCTTCACCACCACCACTTCTCCTCCTCTTCCCTCCGACGATCTGCTCTCGCGTGCTCCACGAAGAAGACGGAAGAGGCCAGAAGGAGATCTCAGATCTGTGCCGAGACGGAAGGAGATCTCTCGCGTGCTCCTCTTCCCTCCGACGATCCGCTCTCGGTTTCGTTTGGCTCCCTCAAGCCCATCGGCTGGGAGTTAGGTCGAGATGACAGAAGAGACGGAAGGAGATCTCTTCAGGTTTCACTTCCTGATTTTCTCCTTACCTTCGTTTCCCCCTTTTTTTTTTTTTTCCGAATTCTAGGGTTTAGCGGGAGCTGATTCTGATTGCTTTCTTCGTCTGTCGTAGATTCCTAGCCGTATATTGCTCATATTCTTAACCTCTAGTTCTCAAATTCAGTTGTGGAGAAATCATAATCAAGCGCGGAATCGAAATAACTTTTCTGAGTGTTGACTCTATTGCTGCTTATCGTCGTCTTCCAATGGCCAAGCCTTCGTTGTTTCCAGTGATGATAAGTACGGCAGCAAGCAGGTTCTCAAATCCGCGCTTGCTTTGAGCTCTCGGCATCAATCGAGGTATGTAACTGGATTTCGAGCTGCGAATTGCTTCTTGTTTGCCTGCTGTGTGAACAGATTTTAGGTGCTTTGGCCATATTTGGAACAAAGCTTGCAAGAAAATGGAAAGATCAATTCATGTGGTAGTGTTTGTTGTATGCAACAATTGCTGATTTTTGTTGAGTCAGTGTTGATCTATGATTGATTACTATCCCTTTCGTTGAGATTGGGTTCCAAAAGAGCATTTGGATGCCTGTAGAAGCTGCTTTTTTTCAGTTAAAGCCAATTTTAACTATGATATTTTACTATGAATTCATTGTTGTTGCTTAAATTACAATGTGAAAGTTGTTTCTTGATGATCATTTTTTTTGCTTTTAGATTGTGAAAATGTGTTTATGAGCATTATTATGTTAGGTGTTTTGAAGGTCTCATCATAATTGGAAATGGCTAAGCTCTTTTTTTTTATAATCTAATCCTCTATTATCTATTCCTAAACATGCAGTTTGATTACCCTGTTTTTGTGACTACTCCCTTTATTGACAGGGGTTTGTTGGCTGGTCAGTAAGATGGAATCTGATGCAAAAATATCACATGGAAGCATTCTTATAGTAGGCTTCAGTATAGTGAAAATTTTAGTTTCTCCTTCTAATTGTTTCAAGTTTGAGTTGTCACAACTCATTCTAAATATTTCTTGTTGCATTTGCTAGGGATAACATGTTAAATGGTGGAAAGGCATTTGATGGTGCAAAGGCATTTGATGTTGTCATCGGTAACAAGCGCAAAGGACTACTTCTCCGCAATCATGATGGGAAGGCATTGCGTGCTGGCCATGCTCAGTATGTATGTGCTGATCTTAGAGACAATGCTCAAGTAGTGAGAGGTAATATTGCTTCTTTTTATCTATTGATTCTACTAGTTAAATATCCATTTGTAGTTATCTTGCCAGCATGATGATGCCATGTTATCCCTGAATGTCCCTAATATTTTCACAACAAATCAATTCTAATGTGTCCAATTTAACATGTACTTATATATTCCCCTTTTTTCCTCTCTCTTTTTCTTTTTTCTTTAGCATAGAGTTCTATCCATCTGAATAACTGATTGTGTAGCTTATTGTTTCTTAAAGTCATGTTCCATCTTTCCATTAAAATAGATACTTTTCTTGAAATATTGATGTTGAAAATTTTAACAATGCTGCAAGCCTGAAAACAACCCTTTAATAAGTAATCTGTTTTTCGGTGATATCATACTTTTAGACAGAAGCTCTACATGAAAACTGTATATGCATATCCATTATGCATCTGTGAATTCAACCAAACAAAATGTGAATTTGGTGAAAGCATTTGGTCCAAAAATGTCGTTTGCAATCTTCATTTTAGTGCTCATCTTCTGAATCCTGATGGGAAATCTAATTATAGCATTCTTATTACTTTTGTTCCGCAGGTGAATGGATGTCTACTTCTGCAGGAGTTGCATTTACACCCCATGTCATCTATGTTTCCCCAGGCGAGGTAGTTAACCAATTCCAGACAGCAATTTGTTTTCACACTACCAAACCTTTAATGTATATTAATCGGGAAATTGAATGGAGGTTTTAAACTGTCTACAACATGATTGCAAAGGACCGTGACAATAAAATTGAATATTCTAGTTTTGCCCTCTTTTTTCACCCCATGTGGGAATAGTGCAAGGACGCCGATCTGTGGACACTCTTTTATCTAACAGAACCATTTCCTTTGGGCCTCTGCTTATCATTAAATTAATTTTTGTAGTGCTTCCTTCTTTCATCAACTGTCATGAATCTTCTGTTGGTAATGTGACATATGAGGTATAGTGCTTCCTTCCTTCATCAACTGTCATGATTCCTTGATCAGGTTGAGGTTTTTATTTGAGCTACTAGCAATAGAATAAATAATTTGCAAATGGGTCATTTGTCAATAGAATTATGGGGTGGTTGTAACAACTGTATTAAGGATTATCAACATTTCATTTGGGCAAAACATGTAAAGTGACGTTTAGTGAAGTTGTTGCATTCTAATGAAATTGAAAGTGGGTTTCGCATGCACCAGCATTTTAACAAGATCCTTACCACAGGCAACATAAAAAAGCTTGTGAAAATGTGAAATTATGAAAAGATATCTTTGGAAGCAACTTAAAAAAGTATCTTCTGAAGCAAAAAATGAAATTTTGGCGGGAGTGCTTTAGATAAGTATGTAGTGTAACCAAATTTTATGTTATTAGATTCTTAAATGTCATCACAAACGTGTCACCAATCAAGATGTCACCAAAATTTTATGCTTATATCAATTTAATAAAAATGTCATCAACAAACAATGTCATCAATGAATAAAAATGTAATAAACATGTCACCACAAGTGATTGCATCAATGAAGTGTAATCATAAACGTGTCATCAGTGAATAAAAGTAGAATCGATGAAAATATATCGATATACAATTGAATAGATTAAAAAAAAGTGGCATCAAACGATTTGATTAAAAAAGTGGCATCAAAACACTACTTTGAAAAACTTGCATCACATTAAAGAAAAAAATGTCATCAAAATACTACTTTGAAAAAATATGGCATCACGGTAAAAAAAAAATATCATCAACAAAATGACATAAAAAAGTGTCATCAGTAGTCAACCGTAAAAAAAAAGGGCATCAACGGTCTACGTGACATCACAGTAAGCAAAAAATGTCATCAATGTTTGAAAAAAGTGGCATTAAAAAAGTGTATCAAACCATTTCATTAGAAAAGTGACATCAAAACGAAAATAAAATACAATAAAAAAGGGCATCAAAGCGGCAAAAAATGGCATCAAACGATTTGATTGAAAAAAGTGAGAAAAAATAATTTGAAAAACTTGCATCACATTAAAGAAAAAAAATGTCATCAAAATACTACTTTGAAAAAATATGGCATCATGGTAAAAAAACATATCATCAAAACATTGACATAAAAAGTGTCATCAGTAATCAATAGTAAACAAAAAATGTCATCAAAGTTTGAAAAAAGTGGCATCACACAACATCAAAAACACTACTTTAAAAAGTGGCATCAAATTAAAGAAAAAAAATGTCATCAAAGTTTGAAAAAAGTGGCATCACACAACATCAAAAACACTACTTTAAAAAGTGGCATCACATTAAAGAAAAAAAATGTAATTAAAAATTTGGCATCAAAACACTATGAAAAAATGGCATCAAAAAAAGTGGCATCAATTGGTTTAAAAAAAAAAAACCCCGAAAGAGTCAACGGTCAACGTTGACCAGTCAACGGTCAATGTTGACCGATTGGGAAGGGTGTTATGCTACCTAATAAAATTAATTTGGGTGCTAATTATTTAATTGAAGGTTCAAAATAAGCTATTTAGCAAAAACACCCTAAAAAAGTCATTTAAACATCGAATTTTTTTTTTCAAAATGGTAAAATAAAAATAAAAATTGTAAAATAGTCCCCGTCTCCGTTCTCCGCGGGGAATCCCTAATTCTAGCCCAACTAAAAAAAAAGTCATTATTTCAAATGTATATTCCATCCGTGCGTAAATATATATTCCATCCGTCCCACAATAGTTGTTTTTTTTAATGAGTTAAAAGCTAAATAAAATATCCATTTTTAATTAATTTTTTAAAATATTTCTATATTTATTTGTAATCTGTATGATATTATTTAAAGATTTAATAAAATGTTGATATTTTATATAGTTTTTACCTTCATAAGAAAACGTGCATGAATAGTAAAAGACATCTATTGTGGAACGGATGGAGTATTAACTTTTTAAATTAAAAAATCCCTATAAATTTTTTATTATTATTACAAAGTCGCTATTTATAACGACTTTGTTATTTTATTTTTTTTAATACATGGGACTAAGTCTTTGTATTGAGTAGCGACTTAGCACTGCAGAATTTGACTATTTTATCGATCATTTTTCTGGCATGTCTGTTCGCCCTTAATTTTTCTACTTTCTGTTATTTGCAATTGAAGATTTCACCACTGCCGAGTCCTTGCAATACGGATTTAACACACTTCAAACTGCAACCAATAACTTTTCTGATGAAAATAAGCTCGGAGAAGGTGGATTTGGCGGTGTTTATAAGGTGAAATTTAATTTTTATTCCCGATCCGATCAACATACACTTACATACATATAACTTAATTGCTTGAATTGGTTTCTCCACCGCCACAGGTGTGGAGATAACTTTACATGTCTTATATATTTAGCGATCCTTCCATCTTTTCAGGGTGTATTGCCAAACGGACAAGAAGTCGCAGTCAAGAGGCTCTCGAGAAGCTCTGGTCAAGGAATACAAGAATTCAAGAATGAGATCGTGTTAGTAGCCAAACTTGAACATAGGAATCTTGTGCGAATGCTGGGATTTTGCATGGAAGGAAATGAAAAGTTACTTGTCTATGAATATGTTCCCAACAAGAGCCTCGACTTCTTCCTTTTCGGTATGCTACTAACCTACAAAAAAAACTCGATATTTTATTACACTATATGCCATCAGCCTTCTAATAATTCTTAGATGTTTATAATTAAATTTAAAGATTTTGAAAAGAAAGGACAGTTGGACTGGTCAAGGCGCTACAAAATCATATCAGGCATTGCTCGAGCCATACTTTATCTCCACGAGGATTCTCGATTGAAAATCATACATCGTGACCTTAAACCAAGCAACGTGCTCTTGGATGCGGATATGAACCCAAAAATATCAGATTTTGGTATGGCAAGGATTTTCAGTGTGGATGAAACCCAAGGCAACACAAAAATAGTCGTTGGCACTTAGTATGTCTTGCTAATTAGCTCTCTCCTCCTACCTTCATAGTATTACATAAAAAAAAAAATTCCTCACCACCTTCTTGCGTCGCATGCAGTGGATATATGTCCCCAGAATACGCATTGCAGGGAAGATTCTCGGTGAAGTCGGATGTGTATAGTTTTGGTGTACTGGTCCTGGAAATCGTAAGTGGCAAGAGGAATTCCGGCTTCTACGTATCACGCTATGCAGAAGATCTCTTGAGCTATGTGAGTTTTTCACCTGTAAATCTTAAGAGAACACACATGCATACATACATACATAATATATCCTAAATAATATATTTGATAGGCTTGGAAACAATGGACGGAAGGCACGCCAATGGAGATTGCTGATGAGTCGCTGAGAGGTTCGTGCTCGGGTATTGAAGTGATGAAATGCATTCATATTGGTTTATTATGCGTACAAGATGACATGAAAAAAAGGCCGACGATGGCATCAGTAGTGGTCATGCTGAACAGCCAGTCGATGACGTCTCTGGCACCACCATTGCAGCATGCGTTCTTCGCATGCAGTAGAAGAACACATCCCTCTTCCTCTTCTACGGCTGATAAATTGACGTCCACATCATCAACTCCTTTTTCATTAAATGACGTTTCCATCACTGAAATCAATCCTAGATGAGGGGAAAGTAAAGAGGATGTGCCATACAAGACTTATTAAAGGGTCGATCTCTGATGTATGTTGTTGCATATATATAAGAAAAAATTTGCAAAACAAGCACTTTTTTGGACAAATTTGCAAAATGACCACGTTTTTGGACAAATTAGCAAAATGTCCACTATATATACTTATTTACTAATTGTACGGACATTTTTTCTCTTTCCCGAAAATCCGAACTCTCTCTTCCTCGGAACTCTCTCTTTGCGCGCTTCTTCCTTCGTCGGTTCTTCATCTGCTTTTTTCTGTTCTGTTCGTCCTGCTTCCTTCAATCTTTGCTAAAGTAGGGAGCTTTCGGCCGATTGTTCTTCATTGCTGTGCTATAGTAGGGAGTTTTGTTCGTTGGTTTTTTCAATGTCGTCATCCAGCAGTTCTTGACGTATCGATTTCGCTTGTTTTTTATAACTGTATCGTGCTAGGGTTTTGGATTAAGTTTATTTATGCTGATTTTATTGTTTTCTTCTTTTAATTTTGACCGTCTATGGTTAAATCCATGCTTGATATGCATAAATATGTGCGATTTTTAGTGTTGTAGGTAGTTTATGTAAGTTGCATATGTAAATGCGTTGATTTTAACTGTTTCTTTTCTTCAATTTTGTGATGCGACACTTTGTATATGCTTTTTCAGTGTTATTCATGTAGGTCAATCTGTTTTCCATGCTTGTATTGTTTGTGTTGATCATAGTGTATTTATCTGCTGTTATGTTCATGTGTATGGTGGCTGACACTGTCTGTTTTTATATATGATTGTGTTAGTTTATGGTAGTTTCAACAATGTGTGTACTTGGATTTGGTATTCTGTGTTATCTTTGTGATATTTATGTTCTTTTACTATGTCTTGGTGACATTTTATTGTTATTGTTTATGGTTGTTTGCTTCATCATGGATTCTGTTATTGTATATTTACATTGTTCTGTATTTTGTTTCTTGTACCAGCTCAATCTTTTGATTCATCCACCTCTTATACTGGTTCTGATGTAAGTTATTTTAGTTTTCCATTTGAAATGCTTTTGTTGATGAGCAAGTTGTAATTTTTTCCTAATCTGATGTTAGTTTTTTGGGTAATTGTCTGTGATTGATCAGGGTTTGGAATATTGCATTCCTGTTTCTGAGCGATTTCATTCTAGATCCAACATATATTCATATCCTTCTGTTTGCGATTTGATTAAGGAGCATTTGTCTCCTTCTGACTACAGTATTCTGAAAAAAAGTTGCGTTGGATGGGTGCTGACGCAAGGCACCAAAATGGTTATAAATTTTTAGCTTTTGCATCAAATGATGTTGCGTCAAGTACAAACACAAAAGGAGAGTGAGTTGTGGTTTAGAGTTGGTGGATATCTTGCACGCTTTTCAATTGCTGAGTTCCATGTTATTACCGGCCTTCCTTGCGAAGACCGTGTTTGTAATATCTCAAAGAAAGTGTCAATATTTGATTTTTTTAGGCAGAAGAAAATGACTCATGATGACTTAGTTGCTCGTTTCATATCTGAGAAAAAGAAGTATAAGAAGAAGTTGATTATGTCAAAGTTGTTGCTGATTGAGAGGTTAATTGTTTATAGGAGGTCAGAAGTTGTAAGTGGAAAATTCTTATCTCTTGCGTGCAATGAGAAGGAGTTTGAACTATATCCTTGGGGTAGAGAGTCATACACCCGTTTGTTAAAGTCATTAAAGAGTTCTTCTGTTGCAGATCGGAATGGCGTTAGGGGTTCTTATCAAATGTATGGGTATTGCCTTGCATTCCAGGTATTGTGTTTTAGTGTTTGCATGTCTTATGTCAGCATTTTTGTCTGTGTCAGCACAATTTTATTGTTTATGTGAGCATTTTTTTAATGTTGTTTTGTAGTGTCATAACGAGTTTTCTTTTGTAACAAACTTGGATATTAGAAGCTTTCACAGCTCTCTCTGCTAAGTTTGACTGTAATTTTAAGATGCCTGATAGAGATCCATACTCATTGCACTAGGAATGTGATTATAGCCATGTGTACGTTGAGGCTGAGAAGTTCTTTCACGATGATTTGGTAATAATTTTATATTTTTCATCTTTATGAACATTTTTATTTGATGCATCTTGTGTTTTTATTCTGATACATGCATTTTGTCCAGACTCTATTGTTCCCTATTTATGGGAAGTTTGGACGCACCGAACAGATGGGGTTTGCTGATGAAAAATCTGATGCAGTAGTTGATGAAATAGTTTTTGGACCTATTGATGATACATTGTATGACAGTCGTCGTCTTCGTAAAAGGGCATATGAAGCTAGGTTTTCAAACAGGGATGTCCAGGTTGATGATGAAGAAGCTAATGTCTTGCAGAAACATGCTGAAGGAGAGACCTCAAAGAAGAAGACATATGTGAAGAGAGGCAAGGCTGCTAGAAAGAAACAGGATGGGAATTCCTTTAATACTGCTTTTGAAGTTTTCCCTGAGGGTGGATAAAGAAGATGTTGTAGAAACCTCAAAGAAGAGGAAATCTTCGACTGGAGGGATGTGTGGTAAAAAGAAACAGAAGTTGGTGTCCAGCGATACTCCTGAGGGATTGGTGTGTTTGAGGAGGGGTCGTTCTGCTATTCGTGGCAAGAGTGAAGTAAAGAAGCTTAGACAGAAGGCTTCAGCAGTGAGGAAAGGTGGTAGAAATGTTCCTTCTACGACGGTGAAGAGAGTTACTGCTGACACAAATCTGCATGAGGAGGTTGATGTGGTTGCTTCACCTTCCAAGATAGGTCAGTTCGGTACTGATTCATGTGATTTATTAGATGATGACGTCCAGCTGAATATTGTCTTCCAACGGCGGTATAAAATGAAGAAAGCTGATGTAGGTAGTGGGAGGCCGTTATATGATAGTACTACTGACAGGTCTTCGGTTCTTCCTTCAGTTCCTGTTGTTGATAATCAGAGTGCTCATGGAGTAGAGAACATAGATATTCATGTCGCAGTCTCTAAATCTGCTGGTGAAGTCAGTGTTGGTGATGACAAGGTTGATGATTTTACTGCTGACACCCATTCTTCTAAATCTGGTGGTTAAGGCCATGTTGGTGATGACAAGGTTGATGATTTTACTGCTGCCACCCATTCTTCAAAATCTGATGAATTGGATGCTCCTTCTACTGCCAGGCTTTCTGTTTTGGCCGATGTTGCAGATGTGCTTGATTGTGGTGACAACGTTGAAGGAGTTGAGACACCGTCTAGTCACGGCAAGGGAGAGGGTGATGTATCTACGCCTTCTGTGCAGAGGTCACCTTTGGGGAGTGTTGAAGCACATGATTATTTGTATGGGGGGTCTGTGTTTGGTCAGACATCTGCTGCTTGTGGGAATGAAGAAATTCGTGTTTCAAGTTTTGAAGCTGGAAAAATAGCTGGCGACGCAGAGAAAGTGAAAGGTACTGAAGATGTATCTCCTCAAATGGAGGCCAGCAATGATTCAACTGGTGAGTTGCCTCCAAAAACACATGTTGATGCTTTTGCTTCTTCTCTCCCATCTCATCCTGATTGGGTGGAGAAGATTTTTAGGGGGATTGAGAAGCTTGAAGAGGTCCCTAAATCTATGGATCTGTTGTCTGCGAGGGTTGATGCAATTGAAACAAAGATTGTGGAGTTGACTGGGATTCTTCAAGTTTTTGGTGAGATGTCGAAGAGGTACGATGAGCTTAAGGTTAGGGTTGCTAATTATGAGGCTTTGGTTGAGAGGTTGCAGACAAATCCCGTCAAGCCTGATGATAAGCACATTGCTGGTAAGTCCGAGGGCACTCCTACGAAAGTTGATGATGAACATGTCAGTGGTGGTAAGCCCCAGGGCACACATGTGAAGGTTGATGATGAAGATCTGAACAAAATTGTGAATGATGTTGTGTCTGATCTTCAACAGTCTTTCTTTGCTGAGGAGTTAATGTTGAAATCATCTCCTGCTTCTGTTAATGTTGTGCATGTGTCTTTTCCATCAATAAGATATGAGGTTCCAGGAGTGGATAAGGAGTTGTCACATGTTGTCGCTGACACTGAATTTAAGGTGGTTGGTGCAGAAGTGAAATGTGTGAAGGATTTGAAATGTGATATTTCATTAATGAAGCATGAAGTTGATGATGCCAACAGGATTGGAGATGAGGTTGGAATTCCATCAACTTCTGTTGAAGTTCCTCAATCTACAATGTGTGAAGGCGAAGGTGCTGATGATAAAGTTGCTGGAGTTAGAGTTGACCCATCCCTGGAAAAGTACATCTGTCTGTCTGATAATGATGATGATAAGGGTGTAGGTGTTGATTGGGATTCGGTCGCCAAGGATCCTGCAACTAAAATTGAAGTTGACCAATTAAAGGCTTCCAATCTTATCCCATCAACCAGTACATTCCTATTTGGCCCAACTGAGCGGGAGAAGAAAGTGAGTATGCCAAAGCATGCCCCTAAGAAGTCGTTGATCGATTAGCTCGGAAGATCATGAATTTATTTATGGACTTGTAAAGAAGCAAAGGTATGGTTTAGTTTTATGTTCAATATTTGTTATGAAATGTTGTTGTCATTGTATTAGTTACAGCATCTCATGCTAGATATATTTTTATTCATTTTGTGTAATTTTGGGTAGGAATTTTTCTATGCCGGTCCAATTTCAAGGTTTGACAAGAAGTTTTTCCAGCACATTTTAGTGAAGAATATGTGGCTTGATTGTCAGGTAATAACTGCTTGTATTTTTGGAGTAGATATATGTGTGTGGATTGGATTTTATTGTATTCGTTGATTGTTGAATTCACTTTTTTACTACTTTGTTTAGCCTCTAGAAGCAGGTTTTATTCACATTAGGAGGCGCATTTCTGAGGACCCTGTCAAATGTCGAGATGTTCTTGTTCTTGATTGGCTATTTTACCTAAAGTACCTGCCTGATTATGCTTCAAGTTATCGGGAAGACATACCTCTTGAAGTCAACACTAAGGATTATTTTGTCGGTACGTGCCCTGTTGATTATGGGAAGCCATGGGCATTTGTAAAGAAAATCTACACAATTTTCAATGTGATAAACAAGCACTGGGTGGCGTTGGAGATTAAAATTGAGGATAGGGTAATCAACGTGTACGATTGCAATGTCCCTGCTGTTAGGGAAGGTGTTCTTGAAGAACAATTACAATTGTTTGCTATTTGGCTCCCAATTCATTTGGCGAAGGCTGGGCTATTTGAAAACTTCGATTCCTCTCTTTTCCAGCTAAACATGGTTCCTGGGTTAATGTATGATTCTACCAGATATGTATTTGTTATCTTGTTTTATTTGTTGGTTACGGTAAGATACTTGTTATTTATGTGCTCACATTACATTGTTTCTTTTTGTGTTTACAGGGCTTCATGTGGTGTATTTACATTAAAAGCGATTGAAGCTTCTGTATTTAGGGGAGATGTTAAAGATTTCAACAACGAGAAGATCTTTCGATTCATAGAAATAATGTGCTCAGATCTGATCAAGGAAACCCGGAGTTTTAAATTTTAAAACTAGTGTTTAGATAGGTTGTTGTTGTGTATAGGGGGAAGTTTGGATGTAATATGAAAAATTAAGTGCTCAAATAGATAAGTAGTGGTGACACTGATATGAAGTAGTGGTGACAATATCCTTGTATTTTTTTTATATTTTTGACGTGTATGTGGTGACGTTTTATGTTACTGAACATTATGTGTTGACACCAGGTGTCTAAGTTCCAAAATAGTGGTGACACTGATATTAGTTTCAAGTAGTGGTGTCACTATCATTGTATTTGGTGATTTTAAAGTTTATGTGGTGGCATGAGGTGGTTATAGTAGTTAGAAATATTGGCGACACTAGAATTGTGTTTGTTGACTATTACTGTAGAAATGGGGGAATAATTTAAAATTTTGCTCAACATGCTCCTATTTTTGCTCAACAATTTATTATTTTTGCACAAATATTGAGACTTGTGATATTGTGCTCAATATCATTTTATTTGTTCTCAATATATTTTTTATACTTTCTCAATATATTATTGCACAACATTGTCTTATTTTTGGTCATCATTAGAATAAAAGTGCACAACATACGCGATTGGTGACAATGTCCTCAACATGATCTTATTTTTCATCAACAAGAGTTTATATTTGCACATCAATTGAATCTTGCGAATTTGTGCCCAACATAATTTTATTTCTTCTCAATATAATTTTATACTTTTTCAATAGATTATTTGCACAACATGGAATTATTTTTTGATTATCATTCGAATAAAATTGCACACCATGGGCGATTGGTAAAAAATTGCTCAACATGATCTTATTTTTTATTAATAATATTTTATATTTGCACAACAATTGAGACATATGAATTTGTGCCCAATATGATCTTATTTTCCCTCAATATACTTTTCTAGTTTTTAAATATATTTTTTGCACGATGTGGTCTTATTTTTGGTCATCATTACAATAAAATTGCACAACATGGGTGTTTGGTGAAAATTTGCTCAACATTATCTTATTTTTCATCAACAAGAGTTTATATGTGCACAACAATTGAGACTTGCGAATTTGTGCCCAACATAATTTTATTTCTTTTCAATATAATTTTATACTTTTTCAATAGATTATTTGCACAACATGAAATTATTTTTTGATTATCATTCGAATAAAATTGCACACCATGGGGCGATTGGTGAAAATTTGCTCAACATGATCTTATTTTTGATCAATAATATTTTATATTTGCACAACAATGAAGACTTGTGAATTTGTGCCCAATATGATCTTATTTTTCCTCAATATAATATTCTAGTTTTTAAATATATTTTTTTCACGATGTTGTCTTATTTTTTGTCATCATTAGAATTAAATTGCACAACATGGGCGTTTGGTGAAAATTTGCTCAACATTATCTTATTTTTGCTCAACAATAGGTTAAATTTTGCACAACACTAAAATTGGACAACATTCGTGTTGGGTTTAGTTTAAACTTCACGATAGGAAAGCCTGTCCCATTTTTCCGATCATAGATGTTGGCCCATTTCAGTTACTTTATATATGGGTTGTACTTGAGTATGTCTCCAACGTCATTTCAACTCTTTCCACTCTCTTCCCAATTACCGTCTCTCTAAGTCTTTTCATCTTCCTCTACTGCTCTTCCCCATTTCGGATTTATCTTCACAAGGTGCGACCTCCCCTTTGTTATGTAGCTCACTCCCTTTTGTTCCTCTGTAAATTTTATATAATCAGTTAGGTTTTTTTACCCTTTTTCAGCAAGTTTTATGTTGTTTTTTTTTTTCTGATTTTAGATTACTTTTTCATTATCTTTCAGTCGATTAAATGCATATATTGTTGTTTGTGTTTGGTTTGTTGCTACTGGATTATTTTCTTTGATTGTTATTTGTTTTCGGCTGGATAAAAGCGTGGTCGATTAGTGTTGCTGTACTATTTCACAATTTTTTTCCTACTCTCTGTGACAGTAATATTTCCATTACTCTTTCTATAACCCTTGATTATTAAGTCATTGGATACTATAAGAGTGTATGTTTATTTTGTTTGTGTAGGTTTTCTATCCTTAGATGGCATTTCCAACTGTAACCGAAATGGGGTATCATTACACCGTAAGCTCTTTTGAAGTTGTTATCACAGCAAGGGAGACACCTTTGTATGGACCGAGCTAATTGCACGTGGCTATTCATTCTGATAGCCTCCCTCTGCTGACCCTGGATAATTTCTCTGATTGGAATGGGTTGCCAACGACTTTCGCACAATGTGATCATGTGTTAAGTGAAGCAGGGGTCACTAGTGTGGTTCGAACTCAAGTCGCCAACCAGCTATTAATGGAATATACTCGCAGTTGGTTTGCGGGTGATGTTGACTTCATTGAATATGGTCTCTACCAGACCTCATTATGGATGTACATTTCATTGACGACCCTGAATCTGAGATAAGCTCTGATTCAAGCTCTGAATCTGATATGAGCTCCGACTCTAAGATGGATGTGGATCCCCCAGCTCATCCAGCAAATGCAGAACACATTGACAATTTACAAGAGATATATCATCTTGAACAGGATGGGGATAAATGCACAATATGTCTTGATCTGATGTTGCCATCGATGCCTGTCCTTGGCACACCATGTGACCATTTCTTCCACCCAGATTGTCTCTAAAATTGGATGACAATTCAAGCCATTTATCCACTTTGTCGATCACCTCCTTAGCCATAGGTCTAATGTATATCCGTTGTTAAAAGACAGTGTAGTTGCAACTTGATAACTCCACTCCCTTTGATGAAAATCGGAATTAGTTTCAAAGGCTTTGCCGGACAGTTTGTGTCAAAGATCTTGAAGCGACAGCTATGTTGATGAAGCACAAAACCTGTATTTTATATTATTATTATCTTATATTATTTATGTATGGTTTCCGAATATTATTATATACATTATATACTAACCATACATCAAGGTTTTTGAAGATATCTCCTTCCTTAAGCTAAAAGATGTGAAGATCAAATCTGGTGGATCATGGCTTCGGAGTTTCCCAGAATAGAAGATTGTGAAGATTTCCATGATCTCTAATAGCCTTTGGAGAAGATTCCTTCCTCAAGTGGCGCCGATGATCTTCACTATATAAAGGAGATGAAGAAGAGAGAGAGGGAAGTACATTCACAAATATCATTGCACAATCAGCCCTCAAGTTTACGATCTCTCTTCAGCGTGTTCTCTCTGCTTGTTCTTAAGAGTCTTATATTTTGTTTCAAAGCATTTGAGAGATACACAGTGAGCTTATAGGATATATTATGAGAGAGTGTTATACTCGAGAGTTTATAACTCAGGAAGTGGGCACTAGGCTATTGATTCTCGAGAGTAAGAGGATTGTACTAGACAGCTGAGAGAGGTGAGGCTCTTATAGATTGGTCTAGGACTCCAAGGGAACATGAGTTGACTAGATTGCAATTGTATAGGAGAGAGGCTTCTCGGTAAGCTATTAGGATCCTAAGCTTTGTGAATCAATAAAGCCTATTGAATCCTAGGGTTGTGGAAGAACCCTAGGCGGGGACGTAGGCCAAGTTCGTGCCAAACCTCGTTAACAATTCGTTGCGTCCTTTACTTATTGCTTTACCATATTTCCGCACTTGGTTCGTATTGTTTAACTTTGTGATTCAGGTTTTCAGAGAAAAGACTTAGTCTAATCTCAAAGGGTTTGGCAAGAGCTTCAAACGTCTTGAGACTTTCTGCGAAAAACCGGCATACTCTATTCAACCCCCCTTCTAGAGTATCTTTATATTACTTTGTTTTACATTATCGAACCTTCACAACTATTTTGGGGGAGTGAATTTAAGGAAATGTATGATATGAATGGAATTTTGTGTTTGACAATATTTGTATCTGATTTCCATTCAAATCATACTAGTGTATTTTGTAACTATTTGGGGTACTTGGTGTATGTAAATGCATAATATTAATGGAATTTGTGTACAATATTTGTTTGTGATTTCCATTATACCATATTTGTCCTGATGGTTGAGTATGATATTATGTTTTATTTGACATAAAAAGACCATCTGAACCTTGATGAATTTGCTCATATATCCTGTGTGGATTTGAAATAAATATAAAACTTATTTTTTCCCAAAATCCTGCACGGTTGTGCATCTCAAAATAGTGCTGACACTGATATCAGTTACAAGTAGTGGTGACACTAGCCTAGTATTTTTTGATGTTGAAGTGTATGTGGTAGGAAGAGGTTTTTAATGCCCAAAGTATTGTTGACATTTTTGGTCAGATTAGTTTGAAGTAATGGTGACACCATACTTGTATTTTTCATTTTTGCAGTGTATGTGGTGACACTAGGTGGTTGTTGTCCAAAGTAGTGTTGCCAGTGATATCAGTTACAATTAGTGGTGACACTGGCCTTGTTTTTTTTTATATTGAAGTGTATGTAGTGGTGTCACCAGTTTGGTGGTTTCTGATATTGAAGTTTATGTGGTGACACTAGGTGGTGTAGACCCAAAGTAGTGCTGACACTAATACTAGTTACAAATAGTGGTAACACCAGACTTGTATAATTTTGTTTTTGTAGTGTATGTGGTGACACTATAGGGTTAAGATGCAAAGTATTGGTGACACTGATATTATTTACAAGTAGTGGTGACATGGGCCTTGTATTTTTTGATTTTGAAGTGTATGAGGTGGAAAGAGGTGTTTAATGCACATAGTATTGTTGATATTGTTGGTTATATTAGTTTGAAGTAGTGGTGTCACCAGTTGGTTGTTTTCTGATATTGAAGTTTACGTGGGGACACTAGGTGGCTGAGACCCAAAGTAGTGCTGACACTGATACTAGTTACAAACAGTGTTGACACCAGACATGTATTTTTTGATTTTGCAGTGTATGTGGTGACACTATGTGGTTGAGGATCAAAGTACTGCTGACACTGATATTAGTTACAACTACTAGTGATACCAGTCTTGTATTTTTTTATTTTGAAGTGCATGTTGTGACATTTATATTTGCTCAAAAATAGATTGTATTTGCACAATAATCAAGTGTTGAGAAACTTGTGCTCTTATAATAAAATTGCACATGAGGGGCTTAGTGGAAACTTGCTCAACATCATCTTATTTTTGCTAAACAATAGATTATTTTTGCATCACAGTTGAGACTTGTGAAATTTTGCCCAATATGATTCTATTTTGTTTCTCAATATAATTTTATACTTTCTCAATAGAGTATTACACAACATGGTATTATTTTTCTCATTAATAGAATAAAATTGCACAACTTGTGGGGGGATTGGTGTAATTTTGCTCAACACCACCTTATTTTTGCTCAATAGTAGTTTATAGTTGCACAACAATCGAGCCTTTTGAAATATTCTCATCATGATTTTATTTTTTGTCAATATAATTTTATACTTTTTCAATATTTTTTTTTTGGCCAACATGGTATTATTTTTGCTCATCATTAGATTAAAATTGCACAACACTGGCGATTGGTGAAAATTTGCTAAACATGATCTTATTTTTGCTTAACAATAGATTATTTTTGTACAAATATTGAGATTTTTGAAATTGTCATCAACGTATCTGTTGGGCTTAGTTTAAAGAGGTCCGAGCCATTTCTCTTTTATTTATACGTTGTTTGAACGTATTTCAGATTATTTGCAAGTCTTTTCACCTCCCTCCAGTTGTTCATCTCCATCCACTCTCTTTCCCATTAAGATTTTCTCTTCTCAAGGTGCGATTCTGGTTCTGGTATGTATCCCTTTCTGTTTCCTTCCTCTGAAAAAAAAGGTGATCGATTATTTTGATGTACTGTTTCAGCAAATTTTTTATTGTTGTATTTTGAGATTTTCGTTTATCTTTCCATTACCTTTCAGTCTATTAAACCCATATATTGTTTTTTGTTTTGCTTAGTTCGTATTGCATTATTTCTGTGGGTGTTGTTTGTTTCTTACTGTAAATAAAAGTTATCAGTTAGGGTTGATCCAGTTTTTCAGAAATTTTATTTTTCCTTGTGTTTCTGAAATGTTTAATTCCTATTAATATTCCTGTAATGTTTTATTTTTAAGTGATTGTCTAATATATGAGTGTATCTTGATTTTGTCTGTGTAGGTTTTCTCTCTTTCAATGGCATTTCCAACTTTTATTGAACTAGATTATGACTACAGTGTTGGTATGTATGAAGTGGAAATATCAGCAACTGAGTCATATTGGTATGGACAGCGTTCCTTTCACATTTTATCATGGTTCTGCTTGGAATGGTATGCCAATGAGTTTAGCTCGCTGCAATGAAGTGTTACATGATGCAGGATTCATTGGTGTGGTTAGAAGTAAGGTAGCCAATCGACTTTTAATGGAATATACTAGAAGTTGGTTTCCGGCCGACGCTGATTTCGTTGAGTATGGTATGTGCCCGAACATCACTGTCAATGTACATTTCTTTGCCGACTCTTCGTCTGATTCAAGATCTGAATCCGACATAAACCCTGACATTCATATGGAGGTTGACCACCCAGATCATCCAGCACCTCCAGAGCATATTGACGGCTTAAGGGAGATATATCACCTTGATCTTGATGAAGACGAATGTACAATATGTATGCAGCCGATGTTGGCGTCAATTCCCATTCTTGAAACGTCATGCGAACATTTCTTCCATCCAAGTTGTTTGCGATCTTGGCTTAGAGTTCAAGGCAATTGTCCTCTTTGTGGATCAGAAATCTAGCTGTAGGTCTATTGCAAAATCGAAGTATTTATCATTTAATACCTTTTTGTATCTGATTTCCATTGTATGATATCAGTGTAGTTTGTAACTTTTTGTGGTACTGGATGTAAGCAAATGTATATTTATGAATGAAGTTTGTTCTTGATCATATTTTTTTCTGATTTCAATTCAATCATAGTAATCTTTGATGTTTAAGTAGGACATTTGTTGTTACACTAGGTGGTTAAGACCCAAAGTATTGTTGACACTGTTGGTTAGAGTAGTTTTAAGTAGTGGTGACAGTAGGCTTGTATTTTTTGATTTTAAAGTTTATGTGGTGGTGACACTAGGTGGTTAAGGAACAAAGTATGTTTAACAATCATATTAGTTAAAAGTAGCGGCGACACTACCCTTCGTGTTTTCTGATATTGAAGTGTATGGGTTGACATTTTATGTTATTGAAGCTTATGAGTTGATACTAGGTGGGTAAGTCCCAAAGTAGTGCTGACACTGATATTAGGTACAATTATTTGTGACACTAGCCTTGTATTTTTTTGTTATTTTGTAGTGTATGTTGTTTGCACGAGGTGGCTAGGGCCCAGAGTCTTTTGTTACATTGTTGGTTAGAGTAGTTGGAAGTATTGTTGACACTATCCTTATATTTGTCTGATGTTGAAGTGTATGTGGTGACGTTTTCTGTTATTGAAGTTTTTGTGGTGACACTAGGTGGTTAAGGCCGAAAGTAGTGCTGACACGAGGTGGTTAATGTCCAACAATGATAACTGTAACTCAAATAACTGTAATCCATTTTCAATTTATAGTTTTACAGTTTTTACAGTTTTTTTATAGTTACTCTGTAATGAAGGGACCCAAATAACTGTTACAAGGAAGAAAACTGTATAATTATTATCTATATATACATAAATAATTTTCTGTTGTCAATTGGTGTCTGCAAACTGATTTTAACAGAAATCAGTATACCAGAACTTTTAATCACACTGCTAACACATTCCCCTCCAAAAAGATGAATTATGGAAACACTGTTGAGTTTTGCACAAGATTCGATCAATTGATGGACGAGCTTGATGGTGTTGTTTACTAAGGGTATCACATGACTCTCATTGATGAGGCATGTGAGACTAACAAAGAGGCTCGCAGGGCCGAGTTGGTGGAAGCCGTTGTGGTTCATTATACATTATATGAGGAATTACAAAGATCAATAATAGCAATTGAACATCACATTCGGAGTGCATCCAAAGATGAAGACGCTGAAGCACTATCAAAGGAGATATTTGAAGTTTTATCCTTAATTTTTTTTCATACAATATTGACTCTTGTATTTTATGTTTTATGTAGATAGAAGGAGAACTGGGCAAACAAAGACAGATGTTGGAAAAGGCAAAGGACAATGTCATGCAGTGCGTTAAAGAAGTCTTAGATGCAGAAATGGAAAGGAGGAAGAAGATTGATGACTTCTTAGGATTGTAGTTCTACTATATTAATAATTGATAATATTGGAACTTATTTATATGTTCAATGTATTTTTTTTTAGTTTCTATGTGTTCCAGGCTAATGATATGATGCAACATATTAATATCATAATAATCATATGATTATTTTGTCATTTCGCACCTCATATTGGATATTATAAAGTGTTACTGAAGTTTTACGTATATCTTCTGTGATACTGCGGACACATTGATTAGTTTGTGGATTGTTTTGGTAAAAGTAGTGCCGACACTATTTAACTAAGGTTTTATGTTATTGCTAATTTGCTCAACATCATCTTAGTTTTGCTAAACAATAGTTTATATTTGCACAACAAACGAATAGATTTCGCTGCCTTCACAACTTCTGTGTTCACTTCATTCAGCTCTGAGCACACAATATTTGTTAGGTACTTCACCCGTAGCTTTGAGATATTCTTGAAATTGCCCTTTTCCAATCCACACTTGTACCCTCTCTCTGCCCCAAAGAAGGTCTTAATGTGATGCATGAGGCATACCCCAGAATGCAGAATTTTCTCTTCTCCATCCCATGCGATGGGGACATTTGATGTTGGTGCACTTGACACTATTTCTGCCTTTGCTCCAAGCCCCTTGTCTGTTTGATAAGCAATCAGCATATCCCCCTGCATGGATTGAATTATAAAGCATGTAATTTTAATTGTAAACTGAGGTGATATTTAAATGAAATTAATACAAGTAAAGACATATTAGATATCATTAATAAAACTTACCAAACATTCGAAAGGTGATGGAAAGGTGCAAGTTGCATCAGTGCAAGATGGGGTGATATCAACGATCTGGACAACTTTGTTTTTAAAGTTGAAGACAACCATGACATAAAACACTTCTCGTTGAACCCAAATACAATCTAATCAACATAATATAAAACAGATAGACATTAGTGATTGAGTCTGTTAACTTTGATTTCAAATTCAGTATTTAGAGAACTTTATTCAGGTGATTGCGAGGGACTACCATGTCTACATCTCTCAAAGAAATGTGTGGTGACAAAGACAATATAGTATCAAGGTGGAGGTTAAACCTCTTAAACTTTTCATCACAAGCTCTTGATGATACACTCTCCACATTAAGCTGGATCAAGAATAGAAATTAGTAAAAAAAAACATACCCATTGTAATAATGACAAAAAATGGAGTTTAATTGAAGGATGAACTTGTAAAAATATTACATATTTGTTGATATTGACAAATAGTCTTGCTGGTGATTGAGCACTTTTATATTGTTCCTTGTGGTTGAGGACAACTGTACATGCATCAATAATGATAATAGACAAGTGGGTTTCATCTTCAAGTGTACCCATGTATGTCCTAACAATTTCAGCAGACTTGTGTTTAAATAAAACTTCCTTGCAAAGCTAATCATTATGAAGATGGATTAAGTAAAAATAATCTTTTACTTGTAACTGAACATACATTAAGTAAATTAAGATTAAAATGAACGTACGTGCTATGAGTTATTTTCATTGCTAAATAGGCTGAAACAGTGCGCTCAATTTCAGAGATAGGATCATTAATATCAACAACACGTGAATAATAAGGGCTTCTCAAAGATGCAGAAGGTTTATGTGCTCTCCTTGCGGCTTCTTCTCTCTTTGTGTCATTCAGTTGTTCTACAGCATTCACATCAGCTGCGTTGACACGCGGTGATCTCCGTGTTGGCAATGCAGCAGGGGACTTGCATTTTCTTCTACCTCCCAAATGGTTCCCTGATGGAATATCAGTTTGAAATTGAGTGGGTAGGGGATTTAGAGTTGTGCATAATGTGTCTACAGTTTTAGCTTGAACATCCTGGTGTATTGGCGGATGACCATGGCCGTCTGGAGGAGCCTGGTTTGGTTCATTAGTATCGTTGTTTGCATCTCCAGTGTTCTGTGATGTCACTTTATCTTTCTTAAAAACATGATCATTTAGAAATATATCAAAGGAAAATTCCCCATAGACTTTGATGTTTGATTTCAATTTTTGCTTATTCTGATACACCATCTCAATCTGAGTAATGCAATCTAAGAAAGCAGGGTCTGACCAGAATTTTTCGTGGGAGTCGGTAAAATGTGTGTTTGGAGAGTCATTCATATAAGACCTGTCGGCAACATCTATAACAGGCTCAGGGGTTACGTCTTCCATCCCTTGAAGCTGGTTTGCCCCATGTAGAAGTCTTTTCACCTTGTCATCATGTTGTAATTCAGGCGGTACATTTGTAGACCACTCAACAAAATCGGATATAGCAGATGCAAGCAAAGAAGTTTTTTGAGCAAAAAACGTTATCCAACTCTAGAAGATAACAGCACATAAAAAACAAAAATAAAAATTAACCAGTAAATATCAGAACATGCTAAATTGCACCAATATTAGATTGAATTAGTTTAAAGAATTCATATAAACCTCTACTGGGGGTGGTTGTTTTTCTGGATCAGCAGGGTGACTGGTGCCTTCATCATTTTGTGCAGTAGTGTGCGGACAAGCCTCCGGTACTAATATCATCAGTTTCTCGTTTGTGCAAAATTTTGTAATTCATGCCAACAAACACTGGGAAAGAAAGACTCATTCTTCTGAGTGAGTGCTTGTGAATAGTTTCACCCTATCCATATAAAACAACTGCCACACCAAGGCGATAAACATATATCAGTATAATGATAGAGTGGGGAATGCTGGCATGAAGAATACTATAGATATCGTGGTAAAAGTAGGCAGTGCTGACATGGGTACGTCCGACATGGTAAAGAAATTAAGTTAACATTACAGGAAAGGTTTAAAAAAAATACTTACAACCAAGAATAATAGAGGCCCTCTGAAATGGCCATTCTTGTTCTTTTCCCAGCTTTTTTTTACGTCAACCCAACTTTCCAACACGACACCACACCAATTTAGGTCTTTCATGTCACCCAATTCAGGAACTACTCTTATTAAACTGTGGTTAGCATGCCCGTTTCCTAGAGTATCAACCAAGATAGAGTCTAATATAACAATAAAGTTCACAAAGAGTTGATCACCGCAGTCAGTGTTAGCTATCAATTTATCCATCACCATAGTTGTTGTTATATTATCCTGGACCTCAAATGTGCTTCTCCAATCTTGCACAAGACTGAAATTCTCTTTAGCTGTTTTTCTTCCAACTAAAACCTTCCCCATGGGGAAACCCATTGTGATATGTACATCTATTTCTGCATTTTCAAGTGCTCCTCCATTAGCCAGCACCAAGCAACACTTGTTAGCATCAAACCCAATATCTTGAATGGATTTCTTCTGCTTCTCATTCATTTTTTTTCAATGATGACACCAGCAAGCGTGGGCTTGAACGTGCCTTCAAAGACGGGAGATTTTTTTTTGTCTTGTGTTCCTCTCATTCCTCACAATCATCTGCCTGTTTTTCGTGCTAGGTTGTATGTCTGTGGGATTCGTTTGTTCATCAGATGTGATGATATTCACAGTTGGGTTTAGATGTTGAACAATTGTGTCATTAGGTGAATGGTTATCCAACCTTGAGAATCTTTGGATTCAAGTGACCGACAAACCTCCCCTGCTTCGTAGGCTTTACCATGCTCATTATCATCAAACAGTTCGTCTTTGAAGGGAGGTGAATCTCTAGATAAATCAACTACTGGAGGTTTAACTCCAGATCTTTTTGATCTCTTGGAAATTCGATTTGGACTTTGTAGAACAGGTGAATCACTTAAACCCTGGAGACGTTTGCCTATAGAATGACCACCTACAATCAATTTCTACAAATATTGGAAGTAATGATATTGTAATAGAAGACACTTTATACGGTATAAATTTTAAATTGAACGATAAATACATCAAATTAACTACAAATTATACTGCGGAAGTAATTGAATTAGCAATGGTAGCTCTTGGAAGGCTGTATAACTGCTTGATTATAAACATTCAGACCTCTTAAATAAGTGTCATTTCCTGATTTTCGTGAAAACTAAACCCTAAACACAATTCGTTCTAATTTAAACTATAATATACGGAATAGACGAAATCAAACTTTTCAGATCTGATGATGTAACGGCCCGGGATTATGATTCCCGGGTTACGTTTCGAGGGATGAAACCCCTCGTTAGGATCTTGCGCCCCGAGTACAGGTTGAAGGTTTGAAATTCTATCCTAACATTTTAAAGTGGGATTTCATACCCAAAATTCGAAGGGATCGTTGGAATCCCCGGGGAAGTCCCCTGTACCTGTCATAAGTCTAAGCGTGGAAAACCAAAGGTTACACAAATAGCGGAAGTAAAGCATAATACAAAGGGGTGCCACGGCAGAGCCGGGTCAAAATATGATCAACCATTCAAATTCAAGCCGTAATTAAATTGGTGAAGTTGAAATCTCAACTCTCTCTCTCCGCCATGTTAGACCCAGCAGTCATGGACTCAAATCAGCATCAACAGTAGTAAGCATAACGGATACCTAAAAAAATGATATGGGGCGGGATCAGATCGATGCCCACTTTAGCTCTGCATCCCAACCCTAAGCACACATATACGCTATTCCTAATAAAGATGCTTGTAGGTGCAAGGCGAAATATTAACACACTAACATGCTCCTAAGGTCAAGTGCATAATAATAATAAGGCCTTAACACAGAATACCAAGTGGTATATCCCTCTCCTACCTCCACCCCCTTCCGATAGGGCGGAGACTGGCCAGCTCGTGAATGCATTCATTCATAATCGGGCGGCACACATGCCCAACCCGCTCCACAATAAAGCCCGCAGGCATCTCATAATATAAGGAAGTTCATGACTCGATTGACTCAGGACGGGACCCGATGAGACTAGGTCGTCCTATAACCCTAGCAATGACTCTAGTTACTTTACAGATAACGACCGTTCTGTTTACATACACATGAAGAAATAGAATGCTCAACTATCGATGCAACCTAGCATGGTACTACATGGCATGCTGATCATGAATGCAAGCACCTAGTATATCATGCACCTAAAGCAAGGAATAGCTCTATTCAATCTGAGTAAGCTCCGAAGAGACTTACCTGGCGGTGCAGAACAGCAAGACAAGCTTTACGATAGATTACAGATCACCTAGATACATATCATAACGTCCATATAAGTCTACATTTAACCATTCAAGCACTCAAAGCATACATCATTCAACGAGAATAACAACCATATCGCAATCGTCATTTCTTCAAGTTCAACCATTCATCGCATTGCCACAGTCCTCAATACCATATCGTTCTCATCATACCATTCAACCACATTCATATATTCGTAACCATATATTTGCATATCATATAGCTCAAGGGCATCATATTCAGCATATCTCATAAAGCATAAGTCAAACGATACGAAATTCTAACATCTCATCATGCCGTTAGTCATTCCTTCATGCCATTAATCCACACAAATCATGCTATTAGTCAATCAAACATATCAACATGCTAGTTAGTCATCGATCACACAATTCCCAAGTTAATCCCGAAACCACTTAAAAAAAATGCGAATCAACTAGTTAGAAATTCCGATCTTTTGAAAATGCTCACCAACTTCCTTTTTGAGTAAATCCAATAATACCTTTTTAAATCTCTAAGTCTCATAATAGTACATTTGTTTTAAATCACCATGATAATACTAATAATATATTTCTTTCGAATCTCATCAATAATACCTTATAATATTTTTATAGTCCAATAATACACCTTAAATCTTCATATTCTACGAGGCCATTATTTATTTATTTTCAAATACTCTTATTATATATATTATCTTATCAAAATAACCCAACCATCTTATTTAGTGAAAATCAGCCCTCCATTAACTTACCAAAAGCCCCCCTTATTTTATTAAACCCCAAAACCGAGCCCTTTGTTAAAATTACCCAAAATCGGATCCATTTGGAATGTTAGGCCCAAATTCCTTTCTTTGTTTTTCTGGAAAAGAAATCAACCTACAATTTAGGCCCAATTGCTTTTCAATCATAATACGGATCCCACTCCCCACTCAACTCCCTTATATTAGTGAACCGGACCACCCTTTTTATTTATTTTAAAATGAACCGAACCGCCTTTTAAAACAGAAGAAAACCGAACCAAAATCGGTACTGTTCACCATCTCCCCCAAATGTCCCATTGCGTTCGAAAATTCCAGGAAGGAGGAGGAGAATGGAAGGGCTGCCGGCGCCGATTCCGACTCCGACGACACAAATACACACAATAAGAAAGGAAGGGAAAGGAAGGAGGATGAAGGAAGAAGCTCACCGAGGGGGTCGTCTCGCCGGAAACGGAGCTCGGGGAGGCGGCATCCGGGTGCGTCGAGGCGGATTCTTCGATCAGAAGGACCTGAGGAGGGTGTGGGAACATTAAAGCCGAAGCTTTACATCGAAGGGAGGCGAAAGGAGCGGGGACGACCACTTACCGTTTGCAAATTGGAAAACAGGAGAAGAGAGGAATCGGGGCTGCAGCGGCGGCGCCAGTGACACTCCGGAGGCTCGGGATGCGGAACTCCAGGGAGACTGCTCCAGGAAGCTGGTCGGAGAAGAAGGATGAAGAAAGAGGAGTGGAGTGGCGCGGTGGGCTTCTCGGCAAGGCAGGGGAGATTGGAGGCGGGGTTGCAGTGGAGATGGGGGAGAAGATGGAGGTGAGGGCGGCTTTGGTGGCGGCGACGGTGGTGTTGCTGCTGGCGGCGCAGCTGGGAGGAGGAGAGATGGAGGTATGGAGGTGGTGTTTGGGTTGTTTGACAGCGAAAGAAGACAGAGGAGAACATTGGGTGTGTAGGGATTTGTTCCAAAATTAAAAGTGAGGAAGGAGAGAGGCTCTGATTTCTTGAAGGGGGGAAACGAGCTTGCAGATGGTCTTCAGACATTTCCAGAGGAGAGAGCAAGCCGTTGAATTGTTTGTTTTCTAAATAAAGGTGAATCAAGGAAGGGAGTGAGGGGGAAGAGGATAAGATTTGCCAAGGAGGGGTGAGATGAGTTGGAATTGGTCAAATATGAGACAAGTCTTAGAGATTTGATAAGAATTAGTTTTCAAATTTTGATTTTAGGTCGAAAATTCGTTTCATGAGTTCTAAAATTCGAGTTAGCAAGTTTTCCGTTAAATTCCGCTTTTAAATTCATTTTTAATTATTATTATTATTTTTTTTGAAAAAATTAGGATTTAAAAATCCGAGCCTTTACATCATCCATCTCTAAAAACAAGTCTCGTCCCCGAGACTAAAACGAAAACAAGGTAGGGGATGAAGTTGGAATAGGTGAGTCCAAGGATCATTCCGTTGATCCCGTAAGTGCCTCATAAGTGCCCCTATGAGATTCTCACAGTATCGTCGTTATGATCATAATATCCCCAATAAGTCGTAGTGAGAGTGTGATATGGGCCCTTACCACATCCTTACCCCGACTTCTCGGTCATATCATAACTCAAAAAGCACTATGACATCTTCACTAGGTCTTAGCAAGCAGTGTATAAGGGCCCCTATAAAATGCATGTATCCACTTTGTAGGACGTCATAACGCAAGCTCGACTAGAAAATTTCAAGGGGGATCTCAGTTTGAAAGGTTTGTTTCAAAATCATTGACATTCTCAATCGCGTTAAATTTCCCAAAATCCAAGTTAGTTCTTTTTAAACATCATTCAAATCCCTTAACCCGATGTTAGTCAAGCAAGTTTCAACTTCAGGAGGTGGAATCATCCACCTCTAAGGGCTAATCCCATATTTTCTCCCTAGATTCCAAGTCAAAATCAAATTCCATCAATTAAGTTCTAACATCCTCTCAATTCCAGTTCGCGACATCATATAACATAGCATTCGTATCATACATTCATAAACAAATCATATCCATGTCAAGGATAGTCACATATCATAACAGATCTAGCATAGTATCGTATATAGTAGCATTTATCATAACATATGAGGGGTTGCACATTATATCAATCAGATAATCACATCATACCCTTACTAACTACCAAGCATCATCACATTTAGAGGCATCAAGGACCTCCGCACACTAGCATTTCATCAAGCTCAGGGGAAGACTATGTCAGTACTAATAGCTCACTATTGGTTATGGCAATTCATCAAGGAATCAGCATTGTCTGTCGAATAGAATTCGCAAAACATTCGGCCCCAAGTAAAGCATACACTAGATCACATCCTCAAGAGAATTTGCTTATAACTATCAACCATAACAAGACACGACCACTACGTGCTCCTTATCTCTCGCATCAAGATCAACCTCATCAGGTCCACCAACTCAAATCCGATACTATTTCTAAATACCATTGCATCCCGCTCATATACAACTCTCTAGCCTCATAACGATTCGTAATCAAGACCAGATCCCCAAAACCGACTACTAGGCATCCCAAATCATATGCCATTAAGCCATCTAAAGATCAATCTATCTCAACACCCAATCTCACGTCCTACCTTTCACTCGACCATCTAAACCATCTCATGGAGTTCCCAATCGCATAATTCCCTTAAAAGACCCTTATTCCGACAAGCCTAAAAACTCGATCGACTACAAAGACTCTCTATAACGCATACCCTCATCCTAGAGGTCCTCTACCAGTCTCATCTTCACCTTCTAAGAGAAATCCCAAGTCCTCGACTGAACTGCTCTCTCGATCGACCTCGGTGCTCCTTAACAATCTCGCTTACTCTTCCCATCTGTCTGACCATTATCTCCCAAGGAGGCATCTCGAATCCTCTTGCTAACCTGATCACACTTACTGTACCACTAATCACTCTCACTAGTCATCCACCTCTAAGAACCCAACTCATACTGACCATTTCACACCTGACACTCCCATCATTATCCTCGGCATCACCAACACAAGCATCCTACCTTGCTAGAATCCACTCAACCGCCTACTCTTGACAACTCTGACGCAGAAAGCCGTCTAGTGCTAACTCATAACCACGAATCACCGAGTTCCTCATCAGCCGTGTCTATCCTAAATGATCGATCACAAATTCTACCTGCTTGTCCCATTCCGAATATCACGAAACCTAATCATCCACGACTCCTCATCCAACCTATCATAGATCGTCGTCTCAGTATATTCCCAATTTTTTTTCATTCCAAATCTTACTAAACCTTAACCATTCAAAATCCTCAAGTCATTCTACTCTAGTTCCTCATCTCTTCATATCCTAAATTGCCTCAAGCTCCCACTTCTTAACCATGACACCTTACCGTCCAAGGCCTCTTTTACCGATCATCATTTCCGCGGAATCCCTAAATTACCATCACTCGAGTTTCCCAAGTCCCACATCTTCGCCAAACCTTTTAAAATCCTTCTTCCTCTAGCGTTTCCAATACCTCCCGCTTGCCTAGTTCCCAAATCCATTATCAGAATCTTCCCATCTCAACCTCAAGTAAACAGTCTTACTAGAATTCTCAACGAAATCCTTATCCAGTTACCAATCTTTCCTCGAAGACTCATCTCACATCCTCAAATGCCTCCATAGCCACAATAACCTCCACTCGTAAATCCCGATTCATTCCCTGTGCTAAAATCCTCCAACAACGCATCAAGAAACCCTGCACTCATGAATTCTCCAAGCACTACCAATTCTATCAAAACAATCCCCAAATACCCATCACACGTACAACCCTGATATGAACAACCAAATAATGAAGGTCGACAATTTCCCAAGCAACCTTATACTACTCTTTCTTAGCAATTCCTCATTCTCATCCTTTACCCAAACCGTTCCCAATCATTGCATATACAACCTAGCTCCAAATTCTACGATTTCTTAGACATTCCTTAACCGATCCACTTTAACTTACTCATCCACCTCTAGAACTACACTACCCGCACACGCTATTTCCCCACACCACCTCTAACGACGACCTTTCCCTCGAAATCTCGCCATACAATTCTATTCCTCACCGATTACCTCCTTGAAAGCTCAACTATACTCACTGACCACTATCCCCGACAAGTCCTAACTCACTCGGCTCTTCTCAAGCTGACGCATTCTTCCTACACCTCATCTCACACAACCAATGACCCAACTCGAAGGCTCTAATCTACCTGCCACTTTCCGACCCATCTCACCGAAGAGTCTCATGACCCAAGATCTTGAAGAAAACACCACCACCTAGATAACCCATAACTGATTTACTAGAAGGTCAGTATACTTAAGCATAAAGGCACATCATCACAAACGCAAGTAAGTCAGGCAATCATTCACTACCAGCTCAGCTTATCAGTCATCACACATCAATTTAGTTAGTTCCAAGCCTATCGCACGACACCGATTCCAGATCGCATAGGAGAGATCACAACTTGGACGAAGAACGTCATTCCTTGAGTCATCTAGGAGGATTATGTCTGCAACCGCCATCTTCGAAAGGCGTCCTTCCTTTGGTGACATCGATCCTAGGGTCCATGGGCCATGGGCCCACCACAATTCCGTTGCGCCACTCTGGTGCCATTCGATCGCTCGTTTTCTCTTCTATGTCGACGTCCATCAAGGGGATTGCAAGGGGTTAGAAGTCACGGAGATAGGGGAGGGCAAGGGAGGACAAAACGACTTTCTTAAGAATTCAGACATAGACCAGGACTAGAGATGACGAGACTCAAGACAGGACGTGAACCCGAGGGTTACAACAATGCCCTTAGGGTATTCTATAAGGTTACAAGTGCGGCAAGCAAACACATAGCAAATTCCACACTAGCATGTACCTATTAACAAGAATAGCGTTCTATGCATTCATAACATGTTCACATAATCAACTTTACATGCACGCAGAACATGCTAAAACTTATCATCTCATGCACTAATCATGCTTGACATATTAAGATCATGTATGCACGAACAGACAATAAACATATGCATCATAAGTTATATGTGACATAGCGAGCATTATAGGATATCCTACCTGTATGATTCATTACTCAATTTAAGTGTACACATAAGCAACTCAAAACAATGTGGGTTCAAGGTAAGCACGATAAGACGCACTCTAATAATCATGTCAGGGAATAGGGTGAAGTCATTTGGGCATAGCAACTATCACATCAAATACAACTATGTACATGTAGTATGACAAGTATGGCACATAATTGTATGATGGTCTACAATTAGAAGATATATATCCTACATGATACTACCAACACTCATTAAGCAAGTATATAGTCAACGAGGTTCAATTTGATCAACTTAACATGCTAAGGAATTCATCTCATATATTGATTATACAACGAGGGTTGACCACACTATCATGGACCTAATTCATGGAAGACAATAATCATGGAAATTCATACACGCGGCACATATACTCATTCACAATTGCAATCATGCAAGATATTAGACAAGTCATGTTGAAATATATCAGTGCATTATGTCATGCAATCACAAGGTGGGCTACTATCATAACCTCATAGAATTCTCCAAGGGCAATCACTGACTCATCATCCCGGTTCCCCGTGGGACACTAGTATGACTCACTCGGTATGACACAAGGGCCTTCACACTGTTTTCGAGAGAAGATGGTAGAATTTGTGTTTAGACTCTCGTAGTAAGAAGACACGGTTGACCGGTATAAAAATCGAGAAGGATAACTCCATAAGACAAATCACTTCTAACTCGAAATTATTTCATTGATCACCCTCCCTAAAATATTCATGAATTTCCCACATCCGACACACCCCCGGAAGTAGCTAGTGGACCAACCCAAATTTTCCCGTGGAAGACACCAACCTCAGGTACGAGACTCGATAGAAGCATAGATGGTGGGATATCAAGCAGGACTCGAAACGGGGAGAGAGGAAGCTCCTTGACCCTAGCTAACATGCCTAAATATTTTTTTAGGATGGTAGACGAAGTCAAAATCATCAGAAGTTTGAATTATGGACGAACTATTATGACAAGACAAGAATTCCAATGACATAAGAACAAGGTATTCTCCCGCTATCCCGTTTGCACAGTTATTCAATACATGATTCAAGTCAAGGCATACTGATTAGTTCTCTACCCTAAGCACAATAGCACTCAGCATTGAAGCAATCAAAGATTAAGCTACCCTATGGGCCGCCCTTCGAGGGGCGACTAACCTGAGGGGCAAAACCTCACGGTTTCTACCTAACTCGCCACTCCAGCCACTACGACGCAAAGCCTTGGAGTCTTGTAGGCCCATCTGTAAAGAAAAAGCTATATTTTTGCCTACCCGTTCCTAACTACATCCAATAGGGATGTTCTAACGCCTTTACTACCCCTTCGCTTCCCTTTGTTTGATTACCGGATTCATAGAGTCAAGTTCGTATTTAGTCCATTTGAGTTAGCCATATTAGATTCATTTTGCCTTTTCTAAAACATTTTGGAAAACCATTTGCAAACCTTGGGCCATTTTCAAAATCACTTCAACCTATCATACTCGGTTTGCACAACCTGGCTCTGATACCATCTTTGTAACGGCCCGGGATTATGATTCCCGGGTTACGTTTCGAGGGATGAAATCCCTCGTCAGGATCTTGCGCCCCGAGTACAGGTTGAAGGTTTGAAATTCTATCCTAACATTTTAAAGTGGGATTTCATACCCAAAATTCGAAGGGATCGTTGGAATCCCCGGGGAAGTCCCCTGTACCTGTCATAAGTCTAAGCGTGGAAAACCAAAGGTTACAAAAATAGCGGAAGTAAAGCATAATACAAAGGGGTGCCACGGCAGAGCCGGGTCAAAATATGATCAACCATTCAAATTCAAGCCGTAATTAAATTGGTGAAGTTGAAATCTCAACTCTCTCTCTCCGCCATGTTAGACCCAGCAGTCATGGACTCAAATCAGCATCAACAGTAGTAAGCATAACGGATACCTAAAAAAATGATATGGGGCGGGATCAGATCGATGCCCACTTTAGCTCTGCATCCCAACCCTAAGCACACATATACGCTATTCCTAATAAAGATGCTTGTAGGTGCAAGGCGAAATATTAACACACTAACATGCTCCTAAGGTCAAGTGCATAATAATAATAAGGCCTTAACACAGAATACCAAGTGGTATATCCCTCTCCTACCTCCACCCCCTTCCGATAGGGCGGAGACTGGCCAGCTCGTGAATGCATTCATTCATAATCGGGCGGCACGCATGCCCAACCCGCTCCACAATAAAGCCCGCAGGCATCTCATAATATAAGGAAGTTCATGACTCGATTGACTCAGGACGGGACCCGATGAGACTAGGTCGTCCTATAACCCTAGCAATGACTCTAGTTACTTTACAGATAACGACCGTTCTGTTTACATACACATGAAGAAATAGAATGCTCAACTATCGATGCAACCTAGCATGGTACTACATGGCATGCTGATCATGAATGCAAGCACCTAGTATATCATGCACCTAAAGCAAGGAATAGCTCTATTCAATCTGAGTAAGCTCCGAAGAGACTTACCTGGCGGTGCAGAACAGCAAGACAAGCATTACGATAGATTACAGATCACCTAGATACATATCATAACGTCCATATAAGTCTACATTTAACCATTCAAGCACTCAAAGCATACATCATTCAACGAGAATAACAACCATATCGCAATCGTCATTTCTTCAAGTTCAACCATTCATCGCATTGCCACATTCCTCAATACCATATCGTTCTCATCATTCCATTCAACCACATTCATATATTCGTAACCATATATTTGCATATCATATAGCTCAAGGGCATCATATTCAGCATATCTCATAAAGCATAAGTCAAACGATACGAAATTCTAACATCTCATCATGCCGTTAGTCATTCCTTCATGCCATTAATCCACACAAATCATGCTATTAGTCAATCAAACATATCAACATGCTAGTTAGTCATCGATCACACAATTCCCAAGTTAATCCCGAAACCACTTAAAAAAAATGCGAATCAACTAGTTAGAAATTCCGATCTTTTGAAAATGCTCACCAACTTCCTTTTTGAGTAAATCCAATAATACCTTTTTAAATCTCTAAGTCTCATAATAGTACATTTGTTTTAAATCACCATGATAATACTAATAATATATTTCTTTCGAATCTCATCAATAATACCTTATAATATTTTTATAGTCCAATAATACACCTTAAATCTTCATATTCTACGAGGCCATTATTTATTTATTTTCAAATACTCTTATTATATATATTATCTTATCAAAATAACCCAACCATCTTATTTAGTGAAAATCAGCCCTCCATTAACTTACCAAAAGCCCCCCTTATTTTATTAAACCCCAAAACCGAGCCCTTTGTTAAAATTACCCAAAATCGGATCCATTTGGAATGTTAGGCCCAAATTCCTTTCTTTGTTTTTCTGGAAAAGAAATCAACCTACAATTTAGGCCCAATTGCTTTTCAATCATAATACGGATCCCACTCCCCACTCAACTCCCTTATATTAGTGAACCGGACCACCCTTTTTATTTATTTTAAAATGAACCGAACCGCCTTTTAAAACAGAAGAAAACCGAACCAAAATCGGTACTGTTCACCATCTCCCCCAAATGTCCCATTGCGTTCGAAAATTCCAGGAAGGAGGAGGAGAATGGAAGGGCTGCCGGCGCCGATTCCGACTCCGACGACACAAATACACACAATAAGAAAGGAAGGGAAAGGAAGGAGGATGAAGGAAGAAGCTCACCGAGGGGGTCGTCTCGCCGGAAACGGAGCTCGGGGAGGCGGCATCCGGGTGCGTCGAGGCGGATTCTTCGATCAGAAGGACCTGAGGAGGGTGTGGGAACATTAAAGCCGAAGCTTTACATCGAAGGGAGGCGAAAGGAGCGGGGACGACCACTTACCGTTTGCAAATCGGAAAACAGGAGAAGAGAGGAATCGGGGCTGCAGCGGCGGCGCCAGTGACACTCCGGAGGCTCGGGATGCGGAACTCCAGGGAGGCTGCTCCAGGAAGCTGGTCGGAGAAGAAGGATGAAGAAAGAGGAGTGGAGTGGCGCGGTGGGCTTCTCGGCAAGGCAGGGGAGATTGGAGGCGGGGTTGCAGTGGAGATGGGGGAGAAGATGGAGGTGAGGGCGGCTTTGGTTGCGGCGACGGTGGTGTTGCTGCTGGCGGCGCAGCTGGGAGGAGGAGAGATGGAGGTATGGAGGTGGTGTTTGGGTTGTTTGACAGCGAAAGAAGACAGAGGAGAACATTGGGTGTGTAGGGATTTGTTCCAAAATTAAAAGTGAGGAAGGAGAGAGGCTCTGATTTCTTGAAGGGGGGAAACGAGCTTGCAGATGGTCTTCAGACATTTCCAGAGGAGAGAGCAAGCTGTTGAATTGTTTGTTTTCTAAATAAAGGTGAATCAAGGAAGGGAGTGAGGGGGAAGAGGATAAGATTTGCCAAGGAGGGGTGAGATGAGTTGGAATTGGTCAAATATGAGACAAGTCTTAGAGATTTGATAAGAATTAGTTTTCAAATTTTGATTTTAGGTCGAAAATTCGTTTCATGAGTTCTAAAATTCGAGTTAGTAAGTTTTCCGTTAAATTTCGCTTTTAAATTCATTTTTAATTATTATTATTATTTTTTTTGAAAAAATTAGGATTTAAAAATCCGAGCCTTTACAGATGACATGTTGATGTATAAGATAGATTTCGTCTCCACAAGCCTATAATCAAGCGTGAAGAAATCTCGCAGAGAAAGAGAGAGTAGATTTAGCTGGAGGATGAAACAAAACGAAGGTGATGGAGAACTTCTAGAATGAGAAAAGCGCTTTAGACATTTACATTGGTTGCTTTTTATATTTTTTTAGGGAAACCGTTTTTCTTATCTTTTTTTGTATAAAATCGGAAATTGTGTAATACCTTATTTATTTCTTATTATTTAGCTTATAATTCCAGACCTTAAATTTATTTTTTCACAATATGATTCTTTACTTTTCAATAGAATATGATTGCACAACATGGTTTATTGGTAGATATTTGCTCAAAAACATATTATATTTGCTCAACAATAGTTTATATTTGCACAACAATCGAGGCTTGTGAAATTGTTGGCAACATGATCTTATTTTCTCTATTTATGTTTACATACTTTCTCAATAGATTATTGCACAACATCGTAATATTTTTGCTCATCAATCGTAAAAAATTGCACAACATTGAAGGGCAGTAGGGGAAAATTTGCTCAACATTGTTTTATTTTTGCTTAACAATAGTTTATATTTGCACAACAATCGACACTTGTGAATTTGTTAGCAACATGATCTTACTTTCTTTATTTATGTTTTCCTAGTTGCTCAATAGATTATTGCTCAACATCGTCTTATTTTTGCTCATCAATAGAATAAAATTGCACAACATCGTATGATTGGTGAAAACATGCTCAACATCATCTTATTTTTGCTCAACAATAGTTTATATTTGCACAACAACACACTTTGTTGGCAACATGATCTTATTTCCTCTATTTATGTTTTCATAGTTGCTCAATAGATTATTCCTCAACATGGTCTTAGTTTTGCTCATCAATAGAATAAAAGTGCACAACATCATATGATTGGTGAAAACTTGCTCAACATCATCTTATTTTTGATCACAATAGTTTATATTTGAACAACAACAACACTTTGTTGGCAACATGATCTTATTTTCTCTATTTATGTTCTCATAGTTGCTCAATAGATTATTGCTCAACATGGTCTTATTTTTGCTCATCAGTAGAATAAAATTGCACAACATCGTATGGTTGGTGAAAACTTGCTCAACATCATCTTATTTTTGCTCAACAATAGTTTATATTTGGACAACAACAACACTTTGTCAACTTTGTATTATTTTTTGAGTGAACAACAATGATATAAATTTGAAATTTCATGAGCACCGATGGCAGAATTGCGCTGACATAAATGGAAAAGAATATACAAACTTGTATTATTACATGATAAAATCTAAAATTTTATTCTATAATATTGAATTAATGTTTATTTTGAAACATAAATGTCATTCACAATATCTAAGCTGTATTATTTCCTAACATTACTTTTATATAATACCGATGATAGAAATTGTGTTGACAACCTTATTTTGAATGCTTTAACCTCCTCTTGAACTCTCCCATTGAAAGCTTTCTATTTGTGGTCTTCCTGCTCTCTTTCTTACTACTTGGGGGTAACATTTGATAGATTTTATCACATCAGGGATGTTCCCTTCATCTTCTTCCAATACTGGATATATTGTTTCTGCATATGCCATACACCAAGCATCATTGCTGTAAAATTTTGCAACAAAATCAGACACATTTGCCTTTATGTGTGTAATGGCTGCTAGAGCATGTACACATGGTATTTTCTCGACATCAAATACCCTGCACGTACATGTCCTCGCTGATAGATCAACTATAGCTACAGCTTCGTGACCTTTGATCTCAAATTGTGATGCATTCATCCTTTCTACTCTGCATAACCCAACTTGCTCTTGTGATTTCCTTATTACCTTAAGGATTTCAGGAGTTATTCTATCTTGGTTTTCTAGTGCTTTCTCTCTTCTCTCCTGGAACCATGACGTGAGCTTTGCTCTAGCAAACTCCATAAGTGCCACAATGGGATAATCCTATTTCTCTTTGAAAACGGAGTTCAAGCTTTCAGCATTGTTGAATGTCATCATGTTGCATCTATTGCACTTTTCATGTGCTCTGGTCCATTTATCAAAACCTGCTGACACCAAATATTCTGATAGTTTTGGACAGGTTGCTTCTATTTGTGCAAGGTAGTTGTTGAACTCTTGGATAGTGTAACTCTTTGCTGCTTTTTTGAACATTTTCCCTAGTTCCTCTTTCTTGAATGTTGCTTTGATGTTTTGTTTCAAGTGCCACATACATATACAGTGTGCAGCTGTTGGGTAAACTAAAGATATAGCCCTTGAAATGCTAGCATGTCTATCAGAGACAAACACTAAGTCATTTGAGGAAGGCACAACCTTCAACAGCCGATACAAAAACCATTCCCAAGAGCTATTGTTTTCGGAGTCAACAATACCAAATGCAAGCGGAAAAATATGTCTGTTCGCATCTTGTGCAACTGCTCCAAGCAACGTGCCTCTATATTGTCCAGTTAAGAATGTGCCATCAATAACAACAACCTGGTAGATAAAGAAATGAAATTACTGATCATATTGAATTTATGAAAATCAATGATGATAACTCCACTCCCTTGATGAAAATCGGAATAAGTTTCAAAGGCCTTGACAGTCTGTTTGTGTCAAAGGTCTTGAAGCTTTAACAGTGTTGATGAAACACAAAACCTGTTCTATATGATATTATGTTCGAATATTATTTTATGTTATTATATGCTTCCATTATATTATTATATATACACTAACCTTTCCGGAAGTATTTTCGAATATTATTTCCTTCCTTGTGTTGTAATTTGAGAAGATTCAAAACGGAAGATCATGGCCTCCGAAGTTTCCAAAGATAGAAGATCCAGCTCAAGCCATGATCCTCTCTAGCCGTTGGTGAAGATCCTTAGGCGCCGATGTGTTTCAATATAAAGAAAAGGAAGAAGAAGACAGCCACACATCTGTTGAAAACAAGCTTTCATACACTCAAGCCTTCAAGCGAGATCTGTCTTCTTCATATGCTCTCTACTAGTCCTTAAGAGTCTGTTATTTCATTTTAAAGCATTTGAGAGTTATACAGTGAGCTTATAGGATATATTTTGTTATAGTGTTATACTCGAAAGTTTGTAACTCAGGAAGTGATCACTAGGCGATTGATTCACTAAGTGTATGAGGATTGTATTAGATAGCATAGAGAGGTGGGGCTCTTCTAGATTGGTCTAGGACTCCAAGGGAACGTGAGTTGACTAGATTGCAATTGTATAGGAGAGAGGCTTCTCGGTGAGCTATTAGGATCCTAAGTTTTGTGAATCAATAAAAGCCGGTTGAATCCTAGGGTTGTGAAAGAACCCTGGGCGGGGACGTAGGCCAAGTTCGTGCTGAACCTCGTAAACAATTCATCGAGTCCTTTATTTACTTCTTTACCTTATTTCCACACTTGGTTCGATTGTTTAACTTTGTGATTCAGGTTTTTCAGAGAAAAGACTAAGTCTAATCTCAAAGGGTTTTGCACGAGCTTCAAAAGTCTTGAGACTATCTGCGAAAAACCGGCATACTCTATTCAACCCCCCTTCTAGAGTATTTCTATATTACTTTGTTTTACATTATCGAACCTTCAATTGGTATCAGAGCTTTACTCACTGCTTTTGATCTAACAATCTTGTGAGTTTTCGATCATGCCCGGTGAAGCAAGCGGAGGATTTGCACAGGGAAGGTCTACTGGCAGACCACCACTCTTTGTAGGAAACAACTTTTTCCACTGGAGATCATTGATGAAGATGTTCATCATAGACCAAGATTTGGAACTTTGGAACATAATAGAGAATGGGCCAAAGATTCCAGAGAAAGACGGACCAAATGGAACCAAAGTCGCAAAGAAGGAGTCTGAATACATCCAAGGGTATCTTGAACTCGTATCCAAAAACTACAGGGCTATTAACTTACTTTATTGTGGTCTTAGCATTGATGAGTTTAACCGTATTTCATCTTGTAGGTCAGCTAAAGAGATTTGAGACAAGCTGGTCGTCACCTATGAGAGAACCAGCCAAGTGAAGGACACCAAGATCAGTATTTTCCTTCGAAAGTATGAGCTTTTCAAAATGAAGTCTGATGAGTCAATCAAGGCCATGTTCACACGATTAACAGAAATCACCAACAACCTTGACTTTCTCGGCAAGAGCTTTACAAACGTTGAGAAAGTAAGGAAGATATTGAGGTGTCTCCCAAAAGAAAAATGGGGTCCTAAAGTAACAGCTATAGAGGAAGCCCAAGACCTCACTACTCTGCCCCTTGATGACTTGCTTGGGAAGCTGATCACTCACGAGATGATCCTTAATGAAGACGATGGAGAACTTCCAGCAAGCACTAAGAACCTGGCGCTCAAGTCTAAGAAGGATGAGCCCAAAGATGGATCTGATTCCGAAGATGAGGATGACGATGAGGATGATCCTTTTTCTCTTATCACAAGAGGCCTTGCTCGAATCCTCAAGATGAAGAAACAATTCAACGACAAGGATGGATCAGAGTCTTCAAAATTTCGAGGTAAGGCTCAATACAACAAATATGATAAGAAGACTAAACCTTTGTCTTGTTTTCAATGTGGTGAAACAGATCATCTTGTGAAGGATTGCCCTCAAAAGACAAAGAGCCAGTCCAAGAAGGGTGATAGTTGGAAAAAGAAAGCCATGGTGGCAACTTGGAGTGATTCTAACTCTGACTCCGATGATGAGAAGGCCAATGTTTGTCTTATGGCCTCAGGAGATGAATCCCACGATGAGAAGCTTGAGGTAACTGTAAGAGAACTTATGGCAAGTCCAAAAGAGGTATTATCGGAATTCCTTTCTAATATGATTGGCAATGAAGAGAAACTTATTGCCCAGACTAACATTCTTAATAAGAGAACTGTGGACCAGGAAAGAACTATTGAGGATCTGTCTATGAGGGTCAAAAGTCTTGAAGCTTATTATTCAGGTCTTGACATTAAAGTCAAGACTCTTGACTCAGAGAAATCTAAACTCAAGCAAGATATCTTGTCTCTGAGAAGTGAACATCATGGCTTAGAGAACGAGAAGATCTCCCTGAATAATAAGATTCAAGACCAACAGACAGCCCTCATTAGTTTTACCAAATCCAAAGGCACTCTTGATAGGATGTTGGGTGAGCAACAAAGTTCTCTAAACAAAAGTGGTATTGGTTACAATCCAAGGTTTTTAAAGAAGCAACACATTACCACCTTTGTAAAGGAAAAAGGAAGCATAACCTCTCCTATATGTCACCATTGTGCTTGAAAGGGACATGTAAAAGAGACCTGCCCCTATAGAAGAAAGGATCTATACATCATTCGCAATACATTTCCTGTTCATTTGAGAAAAGAACGGATAACACAAGTTTGGGTCCCAAAAGGCACTATTTTACCAAATATGGTTTATCCCAATTATGGATCCAAATTTGCTTTTTGGTCTAGCTACAAAGGTTGATGTTTGTTTTGCAGGATCACCAAGGTGAAGGAGCAGAAATGGATTATTGATAGTGGATGCTCGAGACATATGAGTGGGAAGAGTTCTCTCTTTCATGATCGAAAGGAGCAATCCACAGGAACAATAACTCTTGGTGACAAAGGAAAATGTGACATCGTTGGTATTGGTAGCGTTGGGAGTGATTCCAACCATAGTATTAAAAATGTCTATCTTGTGAATGGTTTAAAGTATAATTTGCTTAGTGTTTCTCAATTATGTGATAGTGGCAACAATGTCAGATTTAACAAGAAAAGATGTCTAGTGTGCAGAGAAGATACAAGTGAAGTTATACTAACTGCATATCGTTACAACAATATATACGCTGTAAATGCTGATCAAGTGGCACAAGGAAGCTTAACATGTCTAAAGGCTTTGACGGACGATCCAAAGCTCTGGCACAGGAGACTCGGTCATGTGAGTCCACATACACTACAGAAGCTTGTGTCCAAATGGCTTTGTAAGAGGGCTACCTGAGATGGACTTCAAATGTATTGATATGTGCAATGCATGCACACGAGGTAAACAAACACGTAGCTCTTTCAAACCCAAAAAGAGAACGAGGAAGGTGATGATGCTGCTACCAAGAACACAGAGAAGAGGAACATGCAGGAACAGATTCTCAACACTGAAGAATTGGCCCAAGGTGTTGAAGATTCGTCCAAAGCCCTTGGTGTCCAATCCAACAGTGTTGAAACGTCAGAAACTGCTGAAACTGAACCTAAGAGGACTATGGAGTCAGATGTACCTCAAATCAATCATGCTGGTGTGACGAATCAAGGAGCTGAGACTAGCAAAAGAAAATTCAAATACTCCTCATCACACTCATTAAAGGATATCATTTCTGACCCTACTTCTAGTGTTCAAACTCGTTCTAAACTTAAAGATCTTTGTGCTTTTCACGCGTTTGTTTCTCTTATTGAACCAAAGAAGGTAGATGAGGCCCTTCAAGAGCCAGATTGGATCATTTCTATGCAAAGTGAGCTTAATGAATTTGAAAGGAACAAAGTCTGGACCTTGAAGCCTAGGCCAAAGCATCAATCAGTCATTGGCACACGATAGGTCTTTCGAAACAAGCTAGATGAGAATGGTAAGATCGTGAGGAACAAGGCAAGACTTGTTGCTCAAGGCTACAATAAAGAGAAAGGTATTGACTACGAGGAGACCTTTGCTCCCGTAGCCAGGCTTGAAGCCATTCGTATATTATTAGCATTTGCATCTTTTATGAGCATAAAGTTATATCAAATGGATGTCAAGTGTGCTTTTCTCAATGGTTTCTTAGAAGAAGAAGTTTATGTGACTCAACCCTCAGGTTTTGAAAGTTTGGAATTTCCTAATCATGTTTATAAACTTGACAAAGCGCTTTATGGATTGAAACAAGCCCCAAGAGCTTGGTATGAGCGCTTGTCAAAATATCTTTTAGAAAATGATTTTAAAAGGGGGTTGATCAACAAGACTCTTTTTATCAAGACCAAAGGAAAGGACATTTTGGTTATTCAAATTTATGTTGATGATATATTATTTGGTGCTACTAACACATCTTTTTGCAAGGAATTTTTTGACATTATGTGCAGTGAATTTGAGATGAGCTTGATGGGTGAACTCAACTTCTTTTTGAGATTACAAGTTCATCAATCCAAGAAAGGAATCTTTGTCAACCAAAGCAAGTACACTAAGGATCTCTTGAAGAAGTTCAAGATGGATCAATCAAAAGCAGCCAAGACTCCCATGAGCTCAACATTATCCCTAGATCAAGACAAGACTGGGAAGAGTGTCAATCAAAAGGAGTATCGAGGAATGATTGGATCTTTACTATATCTTACAGCTAGTAGACCTGACATCATGTTTAGTGTTTGCATGTGTGCTAGTTTTCAAGCTGATCCTAAAGAATCTCACCTCGTGGATGTGAAGAGGATCTTTCGATATCTCAATGGCACTAAGGAGCTTGGACTATGGTACCCAAAGCAAAAGGATTTCACATTAATCAGGTATTCTGATGCAGATTTTGCAGGCTATAAGGTGGATAGGAAGAGCACATCAGGATGCTGCCAATTCTTAGGAGCATCTTTGATCAGTTGGCATTCTAAGAAATAAAACTCAGTTGCCCTATCCACTGCAGAAGCCGAATACATAGGAGCTGGAGCATGTTGCTCCCAAATCCTTTGGATTGCTCAACAAATGTGAGATCTTGGCATCAACCTCAAAGGCATTCCCATTAAGTGTGACAATACAAGTGCCATCTCCATTACAAAGAATCTTGTTCAGCATTCAAGGACCAAACATATTGATGTAAGGCACCATTTCATTAGAGACCATGTCGAAAAAGGTGATGTGTCCATTTCCTTTATTTCAACTGATTATCAATGGGCTGACATTTTTACTAAGCCTTTGGAAGAGGATAGGTTCACCTTCATTAGACGAGAGATTGGGATGCTTAACAAGGATGCACTTTCGTAGGGGGAGCTTTCCCTTTACGAAAGATAAATTCTACTCAGTGTCAAGACCCTTGAGTTTTATGTCAAGGTTTGTGAACTGAATGGTAGAAAACAGATATCGGATCGTATATATTTGGTTAATATCTTTTTAGATATTTGATAAAGTATTATTTTCATCGGATTTCAAAATAATTTATTTATGTCACATATTTTATCCGTAGAGATATTTTTGGAACAAAATATTTTCGGTTATTTCCCTCCTATTCTAAAATGGTTAAGAGAATATTTGAATTTTGAATTGAATTTTTTTTCAAATTGGCAATGTTATGATTACTATCCTTGGAACTCTAAACCTGTCCAATCAACTCCATCACCTCACTCTACTTAAACCCAAATCTGTACCTGATTCTCTCACCACTTCAAACTTATCTAAACCTAAACGCCACACCCGGAGTCGACAAGAAAAGGAGCTGATCGAGAAGCCGAGGACGAAAACGCCGAGCAGCTCTACTCGATCTCGAAGAGATCCTTGTCGAGCTCGAGTAAACCCTAACGCTAGTGCATGCCGAGGAGAAGCTGCTCGATCACACCAGACCACACACCCCTACTCGATCTCGAGGACGATTAATCGAGATCGACGACGCCCAAGAGCCTAGATCGGAGCCATGTCAAGCAGAGTCACCCGAGAACACCAGTCGACGACAATCCTACTCGATGTCGAGTAGCCCTTGTCGATATCGAGTAGGCCAGTTTTTGGAAACGCATCGACGTGAGCAGTCCGAGTCGAGCTGGGATTCCTTGGGCGCGAAGGAAGTCGAGTTGGCCGAAATCTATCATCATCTATCCATGGAAGGGAGATCTATCAACATGAAGACATCGTACCTAGTTTCGATTTATCTTTTCCTTTTTAGATTTAATTCCTAATTGCATTTATTTATCATTAAAGCTTTTAGATATAATTTTAGATATAGATATAGATATAGATATTCTATCCTTGATTAGCAAGGAATAGAAGGCTATAAATAAAGCCCTAGGGGCTGGTTTTTCATCCATTCAGAAACACAATCAATTCCATTCAAGTAAGTGGGAGTAGAGAGAGAGAGTTTGTAGCAAGCAAGGTGGAAAGGCGAAATAAGATTTGTCTTGTGGGTTGTAAGCTTTCTTTATTTAATTCAATGCAAGTTAGTTTCTTTTGTTATTTGATGTCTTTCTTGATGATAAAGAGCGAGTAGTCCACCCACTTCTAGGGCTGGGGTGAGCCCGACGGTGGCCATGTGAGGTGATGCAGTAAAGGTCAGATCTTGTTATGCAATTCGTATTCTATCCCTATGAGCATGATTCTTTTGCGAGAGTTGAAGGTGATCCTTGCTTGTGTTATTGAAGCGAAAGTGATCTTAATACAACTTGGATTAATTATGTGAAAAGGGTTGGTAACAATTAGGGTTTATGCGAAAGCCTCTATATGCCTATTTGTTAGTAACGAAAGTTATTTTGATGGAAAACATGATCTTTTATGCCTTTATGTGTCACTTTGCATGGTTATCGTTGTGGTGTTGATACCCTGGTCTTGGAAGTCCTTTTTTATATTGAATTTATTTCGTCAGAAAGTTGAGTTTTGGTTCGAAATTTGCAATTTAAGTTTCTGTCTTTCTAGTCGATACAGAGGAGAGTCTCGTCGAGATCGAGTAGGCTGTAGTCGATCTCGAGTACGGTTTTGGTCTATGTCGAGTTGAGTTTCTGTTTCTGTTTTCGATTCTGCAATTTCTGTTTTTACTGTCTCTTGTCGATCTCGAGTAGCATCTTGTCGAGATCGAGTACTGTGTTGTCTGAGTCGAGTTTCTGTCGTCGATTTGAAGTTTCTGTCTTTTACTGTTGTTTGTCGATCTCGAGTACAGCTTGTCGAGATCGAGTTAGTTGCTATCTTTGTTTTATTTCTTGCTTTCGTTTGTTATTTCTGTCTTTTTTTCTTTGTTCCTTTGTTTCTGTCTTTTCTGTTGCTTGTCTGTGAGAATCTGTTGCTACCTAAGAACTGCTGACGTGCTTCCTCGTGGATTCGATCCTGACAACCTTCTACTACAACGGGAGGAAGTCTTGTATTTATTTGCTGAGACAGGGAAGTCAGTCTGATCTTTATTTTATATTTATTTCATACTTGACCATCCTCCTACAACAACAAATTGGCGCCGTTGCCATGGAAGCTATCATTCGCGCCTTAGGTAGTTGAATCTCACATCTACTTTGAGTTACTTTTCAGGTGTATGCGCCGTTCTGGTCTACCACCCGAGTTTGACAGCTTAGACGAACCAGAGCGTTACCTACACATCCACTCTAAACTCAAAAGGATCATGGCGGCCGCTGAAACACAAGAACAACTGATCGCCGGGCTTCCAAGGGAGCTAGCCGCAAAGGATACCACTATCGCCAATGAAAGGGCAGCGAGAGAACAAGAAGCTGAGCGCGCAAGGCAAGCAGAAGCTGAGCTTGCCCAATATTCAACCACTAGTGAGGGTTATATGCATCCAACCCTCGTCGTGCTTGAATCGGTGATTCTTATCCCTGAAAACTCTTTTGAAATTCGCACTCAATTTCTCATAGAGCTTAAAAATAATGCCTTTTTTTTTAGATTTAATTAGTGTCCTCTTGAACATATTACAAACTTTTCTGACATGTGTCGTACTCTTGCTGAAGGTACAACTTTGGAATATGCCAAGATGAAGTCTTTCCGCTGGTCTCTAGCTGGACCTGCACTGAAGTGGCTTGAAGGGCTGAAACCAAGATCATTAACAACATGGGCCCAAGTAGAGCAAGAGTTTCTGAACAAATTCTTCCCACCCGCCAAAACAGCACTGTGGACAATGTGCTAGACTATATATGGCCTGTGCATGCTAGACTATATATGGCCAACAACACTGTGGTCATCCCAACAGGCATGGTGGACAATGTGCTAGTACAAGTAGGTAAATTCTTTGTCCCTGCTGATTTCCTAGTTATTGATATGCAAGAAGATCCTTCTTGTCCAATTATTCTAGGGAGACCCTTCTTGGCGACGGTGGATGCCAACATAAGCGTAAGGAAAGGAGTGCTCACCTTCAACATCAGCGATGAGGTAATTGAGTATTCCTTTAATAAAACTGAAAGACATACATGTCCAATGGAAGAGGTGAAATCTATCTCAGCTGGCTACATCACCTGCGGGGAACCCAAGGTCAGAAATATGACCCCTGAGGAGCTGGAAAAAAGGGACATGGAGGCCCAGGTGGAGGAGATCATGGAAATCCTAAAAGAGGACGCAGAAAATCCAATCGACACAAACGAAGGTACGTCGTTATGGACTAATTATTTTTCGGATGCCTTGACAGGAACTAAGTATGGGGTCAAGATCGACCAAGACTCCTCGACATCGAGGACCCTAGTCGATCTCGACAAGAAACGGAAGCCTCCACCAGCACCAGCGTCATCGAGCAGCAATACAGAAGCTAAGGGCTACTCGACATCGAGTAAGCTACTGGAGATCGACCACCACTCGGCTTCCTCGACTTCGCCTTCTTCGACGCTGACTCCACCAGACGAACCAGGCTCCTCGATCTCGACCAGGCTTGTCGAGATCGACCACCACCAGGCTCCACCAGCTCCTGTTTCCTCGACGCTGACTCCACCAGACGAACCAGGCTCCTCGATCTCGACCAGGCTTGTCGAGATCAACCACCACCGGCTCCTGTTTCCTCGACGCTGCAGCCACCAGGAGCAGAAGACTACTCGAGATCGAGTAGTCTACTCGATGTCGACAAGCCTTTCTCTTCGTCGACTTCTGCATCCTCGAGCAGCACATCGCCAGAACCTGAAACCTCGTCGAGATCGACTAGCCCTAGTCGAGATCGACCAAACACTGTGGTCCCTGATTCCGTCTCTACAAAGGTAAGCCAGGGTATGGATCTTTCTTCTCCTATTTCCATTAAAGATTTGTCTATACATGGGAGAGGTTTGCCTTGGTATGTGCGATTATGCAGGATTTCCAATGATGAGCCCAAGGAGTATGAAATTGGAGACAAGCTCTATGTCTCTAAATCAAAGGATCACTGGTTTCCCAATAAATTCAACAAGAAGCGGATGGGGCCTTTCGTGGTGAGCAAGATCCATTATGGAGGATTGCAGCTGATGGACAAGAATGGAGTCTTATTTGAGGCCCAAGCTACATGGGCCCTGCAATTGCCACCTTGAGCTAAATGGAAAGTCGACCTAGCGACTATAAAATCTAGAGCTTGTAAATAGACATTTATTTTTTTGGGATTCTTTTGGACATTGTTGCTTTTTGTTTTTGGTTTTGAACTTTTAGTTTTTCTATTGTGGGTATATGTCTTCTACACTTTTTCAGGTCCATGGATAGAAGCACGCTATATTCAGACTTGGCCCAGGCATTCTTTCATTCGATATCAAGACGATCTGCACACCTGTCTAGTGAGTTTCTTTCTTTACCCTTGTTTTTATACAGTGGGGACACTGTAATGTTTAAGTATGGGGTGGGGGAAGGGCTTACATTATGCATATTTACTGTATTTGACATTATTTGTGCATATTTAGAATTTATTTCTTTGGATTGCTACATGGCTATTTTGGAATGCATTATTGATTTATGTGCATATATGCATGTTTTCCAAAATTTGAGAAAAATGACCCCCATTGAATTTTTTTGAATAATGTCATGGAAGCTTATATTGAACTCGACGATGAAAAATTAGATTCATTAGAGATATAGCATGAAATTGCCTAGTAAAGAAAAGTCATAATGAAGTGCATATTTTTATGAAAACCATGAAAGGAGGTAAAATTTGATGTTGCTTTTGACATGTTGCATGATAAAATGATGGAGGACTTTATTTTTCCATATAATGCTCATTGTTTAAAATCCTAGCCATACCTATGCTTATGCATCACAAAAGCCATAATATGCCTTATTTCAATTATTGCTCCACATGATCTAAATATTTGCCTTTCTTTACCCTATCCGGGGATTATGTTGAGAATGATGTTACATTATGGAGATTATAATATGGTGTTTGTGATTATTATCATTATTGGAGTTTGGAAGGAAATTATTTGAAGTATATGGAAAATTTAATGAGTGAAAGAAAATCCAATCACCTCACGAGATAAAGGTAGATTGACCCTGCTCTCTAAGATAATAGTTTGGAGAGATGGGACACATTGTGAGGAGTCCAAATCACTAAGTATCCGGGGTCATTCATGACACCCATGTTTGCGACTCGCGAGAAGGCAGTGCTGAGGTCAGAGAGGTAAAAGCATTATTATTGATAAAAGCATTATGAAAGGTGATGAATCTTATGAGTAGGAATGTGGAAATTCAAGTTTGGAAATACTCCATTTCCCCGGATCATTAGCACCACATTACCAAAAATTTCCCACCTTTAGCCTTTTACCAATCTACTCCTTATTTGAGCTAAATTTAAGTCCTCTTGATTATTAATGCTTTGTCACGATGAATGTTTTGCATAACCCTCCTTTTGTGAGTAGATGTTGCTTTTATATAAATTGCACATGCATGGATTTGTGACGCTAGTACCTTCTTGAGGATGGTAATTGATTGCTGGGTTATATAAGAATGAATCTGATATGTTGAGAGTTTTGATTTCTTCCCCTGAATGACAGTTAAAGGTATTGCTTGAGGACAAGCAAGCTTAAGTATGGGGTGTTGTTGTAAGCCTAATTTGTCATGTTTTACAATAACTTTTATATCGATTTCTGCATACATTGCATGCATTTGGGTTAGATAATACAGAATCTATGTAGTTTATGCTTAATTGCCAAATTATGGAGTCTACACCAGTTTCTATTTAAATCGCAGAATTCGAGGCGTTTTACAGCAATTCTAAGGAAGGTCAGAAAAGCTCGAAAATCCACTGCAGAAGTCCAAAGCCAAAGAAGCAGCGGAACCAGTCGAATCAAGCTGAGAACCCAGGTTACTCGATCTCGAGTGAACCTTACTCGATCTAGACGAACATGTCCGAACACAGGCCTTGTCGACTAGGAGCAGTGTCGAGAGCCAGACCAACCCAGCTCCGGAACCCTACTCGATCTCGAGTACCACTGGTCGAGATCGACGAAGCCTAAACGCCATACCCGGAGTCGACAAGAAGAGGAGCCGATCGAGAAGCCGAGGACGAAAACGCCGAGCAGCTCTACTCGATCTCGAAGAGATCCTTGTCGAGCTCGAGTAAACCCTAACGCCAGTCCATGCCGAGGAGAAGCTGCTCGATCACACCAGGCCACACACCCCTACTCGATCTCGAGGACGATTAGTCGAGATCGACGACGCCCAGGAGCCTAGATCCGAGCCATATCGAGCAGAGTCACCCGAGAACACCAGTCGACGACAATCCTACTCAATGTCGAGTAGCCCTTGTCGATATCGAGTAGGCCAGTTTCTGGAAACGCGCCGACGTGAGCAGTCTGAGTCGAGCTGGGATTCCTTGGGCGCGAAGGAAGTCGAGTTGGCCGAAATCTATCATCATCTATCCATGGAAGGGAGATCTATCAACATGAAGACATCGTACCTAGTTTAGATTTATCTTTTCCTTTTTAGATTTAATTCCTAATTGCATTTATTTATCATTAAAGCTTTTAGATATAATTTTAGATATAGATATAGATATAGATATTCTATCCTTGATTAGCAAGGAATAGAAGACTATAAATAAAGCCCTAGGGGCTGGTTTTTCATTCATTCAAAAACACAATCAATTCCATTCAACTAAGTGGGAGTAGAAAGAGAGAGTTTGTAGCAAGCAAGGTGGAAAGGCGAAAGCAGATTTGTCTTGTGGGTTGTAAGCTTTCTTTATTTAATTCAATGCAAGTTAGTTTCTTTTCTTATTTGATGTCTTTCTTGATGATGAAGAGTGAGTAGTCCACCCACTTCTGGGGCTGGGGTGAGCCCGACGGTGGCCATGTGAGGTGATGCAGTAAAGGTCAGATCTTGTTATGCAATTCATCTTCTATCCCTATGAGCATGATTCTTTTGCGAGAGTTTAAGGTGATCCTTATTTGTGTTATTGAAGTGAAAGTGATCTTAATACAACTTGGATTAATTATGTGAAAAGGGTTAGTAACAATTAGGGTTTATGCGAAAGCCTCTATATGCCTATTTGTTAGTAACGAAAGTTATTTTGATGGAAAACATGATCTTTTATGCCTTTATGTGTCACTTTGCATGGTTATCGTTGTGGTGTTGATACCCTGGTCTTGGAAGTCCTTTTTTATATTGAATTTATTTCGTCAGAAAGTTGAGTTTTGGTTCGAAATTTGCAATTTAAGTTTCTGTCTTTCTAGTCGATACAGAGGAGAGTCTCGTCGAGATCGAGTAGGCTGTAGTCGATCTCGAGTACGGTTTTGGTCTATGTCGAGTTGAGTTTCTGTTTCTGTTTTCGATTCTGCAATTTCTGTTTTTACTGTCTCTTGTCGATCTCGAGTAGCATCTTGTCGAGATCGAGTACTGTGTTGTCTGAGTCGAGTTTATGTCGTCGATTTAAAGTTTCTGTCTTTTACTGTTGTTTGTCGATCTAGAGTACAGCTTGTCGAGATCGAGTTAGTTGCTATCTTTGTTTTATTTCTTGCTTTCGTTTGTTATTTCTGTCTTTTTTTCTTTGTTCCTTTGTTTCTGTCTTTTCTGTTGCTTGTCTGTGAGAATCTGTTGCTACCTAAGAACTGCTGACGTGCTTCCTCGTGGATTCGATCCTGACAACCTTCTACTACAACGGGAGGAAGTCTTGTATTTATTTGCTGAGACAGGGAAGTCAGTCTGATCTTTATTTTATATTTATTTCATACTTGACCATCCTCCTGCAACAACACTGGACCCTACTCAATCTTGAAACCGTCTATTATCCCCAACTCACCCGCCTGTTCTACATAAACCTAAAAGCCAAAAACAATGTCGACGGTTGGTCTTTGGAATCCATTGTCAAGGGGGTTAGAATCTCTTTCAACTCCATTGACTTTGCTGATTTCCTTGGCCTACCTAGACCTTGTCCACTCTCTCCCGAGAACCCCACCAAAGAACAGTGCCTAGCTCTTGCCCGATCCAAATATCTTCTACACGAAGCATCTACCAGCACCTCAAAGCAGCTAACCCACTCATCCCTTACCCTAGAGGCAAAGATTATTTTTGAAATCATTGTGCGTTACCTCTTGCCCCGTCTTAACTCTGGCTCCCTCCTTACCGATAATGCCATGGTCCTACTTTACCGAATCCTAAATGGCCTTGATCTTGATCTGGCCAATACCATTTTAGGATCCATGTCTCACACTAGAAAAGTCAGGAAAGGAACTCCCCTCCCCTTTGCCACCCTTTTGACCCATATCTTCAAAGCTTCTGGAATCAATTTCAAAAATGAAGAACAACAACGTCATATGGGTAAGTTCGACTCCAAGAGCCTTGAAACGATTGGCATCACTCAGTCCCCCCAAGGGACTTGGAGTCTTGCCTCTCCTTCAAAAGTTCTTCCCACTGCCTCAGTCGTTGATGAACGCATGGACAACCTGGAGCTGGGCTTGGAGGAAGTTCGCTTGGATATCAAGGAGCTGCACAAGGAGTTCATGACGGAGATGAGCGGGGTGTCCAAGCTGTTGCAAGATCTGAGGTCGCTGCTCACTGGTGATTCTCCGGACAATGAAGCTTAGCCTTACCCTACCCTACCCTAACCCCAAATCTGAAACATTGCTGGTTTTTGGAAACTGTTTCAAAACTTTTGGTGACTGTTTTGTCTCCTCCCTTTGTTGAAAGACAAAAAGGGGGAGATGATCTGTGGTGGTGTTAGACTTTTTAAAAACTGTTGCGATTTAAAGGTCTTGGTCTTGGAAGACCTTGGTTTTGTTTTCAGTTGGATGATTTTCATGCTTTAAAATTATGATCCAACATTTGTCTAACCCATGCAGGTACTTAGTCCGATTTTACTTATATTATATATGTTTGACTAAGTTGCAGGGATGCACGGGTGTTGTCTTTCATCAAGGGGGAGATTGATAACTCCACTCCCTTGATGAAAATCGGAATAAGTTTCAAAGGCCCTGACAGTCTGTTTGTGTTAAAGGTCTTGAAGCTTTAACAGTGTTGATGAAACACAAAACCTGTTTTATATGATATTATGTTCGAATATTATTTTATGTTATTATATGATTCCTTATGTTGTAATTTGAGAAGATTCAAATCGGAAGATCATGGCCTCCGAAGTTTCCAAAGATAGAAGATCCAGCTCAAGCCATGATCCTCTCTAGCCGTTGGTGAAGATCCTTAGGCGCCTATTTGTTTCAATATAAAGAAAAGGAAGAAGAAGACAGCCACACATCTGTTGAACACAAGCTTTAATACACTCAAACCTTCAAGCGAGATCTGTCTTCTTCGTGTGCTCTCTGCTAGTCCTTAAGAGTCTGTTATTTCATTTCAAAGCATTTGAGAGTTACACAGTGAGCTTATAGGATATATTTTGTTATAATGTTATACTCGAGAGTTTGTAACTCAGGAAGTGAACACTAAGCGATTGATTCACTAAGTGTAAGAGGATTGTACTAGATAGCATAGAGAGGCGGGGCTCTTCTAGATTGGTCTAGGACTCCAAGGGAACGTGAGTGGACTAGATTGCAATTGTATAGGAGAGAGGCTTCTCGGTGAGCTATTAGGATCCTAAGTCTTTTGAATCAATAAAAGCCGGTTGAATCCTAGGGTTGTGGAAGAACCCTGGGCGGGGACGTAGGCCAAGTTCGTGCTGAACCTCGTAAAAAATTCATCGAGTCCTTTATTTACTGCTTTACCTTATTTCCGCACTTGGTTTGATTGTTTAACTTTGTGATTCAGGTTTTTTAGAGAAAAGACTAAGTCTAATCTCAAAGGGTTTTGCACGAGCTTCAAAAGTCTTGAGACTATCTGCGAAAAACCGGCATACTCTATTCAACCCCCCTTCTAGAGTATTTCTATATTACTTTGTTTTACATTATCGAACCTTCAAATGAGAACAAAATTTATGCTGACACTGAGTAAGACATACCTTCTTTAAGAGGAGGAATGCTCTGATGCACTGTCCAAAGGAGAGGAACAAGTGCTGAAACCTGTCTTCTTTATCTGTTGAAATTAATGCTATAGTCCCATTGTTTCTCTCCATGAGCATGTGGAAAAATGATGACAAATCTGCATAATTTGATTCTGGTGTCCCCTTAACAATTTCGTGTGCAAATTTTTGATGATTTCCATGCTGTCCAGTAGGTAATTGTCATCTTTTTTTCTGTTCACATCTTATCCATTATCTGTTCTGGTCTGTATCCAGTGTCAACACTATGTAATTATATTAAAATTAGAATAAATAATATATTAAAAAGCAAGATTATATATAAATACTATTTCTTACAAAATTTTCTCACCTTGATTCGATGATGCTTGCAACTATAGAGGATGAAGGCTGTTTGCAGTGTTTTGTTCTTATATCCTACGTGCAGGTGTGCATGTCAACATATACTATAACCTAATGCCAAGTTGGACCAAAAGTTTTGACATGCACTTTCCATTTGCAGTTAGGATCTACACAATGCACCCTATAATACTTTGTATTTGATTTTGCCACACGAAAACCAAATATCTCGGTTATTGACAAGATTCTCAAAGCATTCTTAACTACTTTCCTTGATTCAAAGCTTTTGCCTATGCACATCAAGTTTTATGAATTCAGATTCAGACTAGGCACAGTAGAGCTATCAGCATCCCAATCTTCTAGTGTAGTTTCTCTCATATGTGTTGTAGAATAGAGTGTTCTCCATATTTCAGCTGCAGAATCTTCATTACTTGCAGTATCATTGTTTACATAATACATGTCATCTCCAGTATCTTCTAACAATACACCCTTCATCCCGGTGTCACCGATCAATGTCATGCTATTTTCCCTGAGACAATGTCGGTTATAGTTGGATTGCATGTCACCAACTGTAAACTGTCAGCTGAAAATGCATGTTGATCATCTTGTTCACTATCTGTTTTAATGCTGACACACAACTCAACAGCAAATTTAACATCCTGTAGTTCGGACAACTTTAAAAACTCTTTCAAATCAGCATCACATTCAACATTAAGGGGAGCTCTCAAGAATTTGAAAGGGTGTAAATGATTGAATTCTAATTCAAATGCACTGTCTACATTGAATCTGTTGTGCACTTTTTTCAGTTAAACCCTTTAGTGTTATTGAGTCATCAAGCATAAACACCTTTGAAGTACTGTCTCCAACAAAGGTTGGACCTGAATCATCAAATAACCATTTCCCACCATATACAACTGTAATAACGTGGGTTGCCATTGTAATCTGTAGAGTATGAATTTAAGAGGATAAATACATTGCAGTAGTAACAAACACAATCTGATTGAAATGTACTCAAAGATCCAAAATTTTCTATCATTCAAATGCAGTGCTGACATGAGCAATCAAAGTAAAATAAGGAATGGAGAATTTCAATATGTTGTCAAATGCAATATTGGATGCAACAGTGAGGAATTTATATCATCTAATCAACTATATAGATCCAAAAATTTCTATGATTCAAGTGTAATGATGACGTGAGCAATCAAAGTGCAATAAGGAATGGGGAATTTCAATTTGTTGTCAAATGCAATATTGGATGCAATAATGGATGCAATAATGGATGCAACAGTGAGGAATTTATATCATTAAATCAACTAGATGAATAGAATACAACACTTATGAACAAAATCCTACAAAATTTGCACCTACGGTGCAAATTTTCTATGATTCAAATGCAGTGCTGACATCAAACATTCAAAGTGTAATAAGGAATGGATACATCATTATATTTTCAATTGCAATAATGGATTCAACAGTGAGGAATTTATATCATTAAATCAACTAGATGAATAGAATAGACTTGTTATGAACAAAATCCTACAATGTTAATAAAGAATGTGTCGTTCATTATATTGTTAAATGCAATAATGGATTGAACAGTGAGGAATGCATATCATTAATTCAACTAGATGAATACAATACACCAGTTATGCACACAATCCTTCACAATTTGCAACTCCAGTGCAAATTTTCTATTATTCAACTTTAGTGATGACATGAGCAATCCAAGTGTAATAAGGAATTGGCACTTCATTATATTTTCAAATTCAACATTTAATTCAACAATGACAAAATACACCAGTTATAAACACAATTTAACAAAATTTGCACCTCCGGTGCAAATTTGCTATGAGTCAAGTGCAATGCTGACATGGTGCAATCAAAGTGCAATAAGGATTTAGGAGTTTCATATGTTGTCAAATTCAATATTGGATGCAACAGTGGAGAATTTATATTATCTAATCAACTATATGAATACAATACAGCAGTTATGAACACAATCCTACAAAATTTGCACCTCCGGTGCAAATTTTCTATGATTAAAGTTTAGTGATGACATGAGCAATCAAGTGTAGTGATGACTTGAGCAATCATAGTGCAATCATAGTGTAAGCAATCATAGTGATGATTTGAACAATTTTAAATATTAAAAAGCATAAATAAGTATAAACACGCAAATATTCTATTGGAAACAAGAAAATTACACATATATAGCAAAAAATGATGATAATCAGTAATTCATGCTTCAAAAATCAATCAAAATTTGCGCCAAGGCGCAAATTTTAACGCATTCCATAATAGTTAACATTTGATTCTACTGTATGTGTGATTCCATAATAGTAATCACTAGATGCTTTGAAAATGAATCAAAATTTTCGTCACAGGCGCAAATTATGATGCATTCCATAGCAGTAATCATTCGATTCAACTATATTTCATACAGATATAGCATAAATAAGCACAGATTCGATTAATGACTTGAAAAACACATACATATAGCAAAAAACGTGCATAATCAGTAATTGGTGCTTCAAAAATAATTCAAAATTTGCGCCAAAGGCGCAAATTTTGACATAATATATAGCAGTGATCCCTCGATTCAAATCGTCTTCTTTAAGTAAAAAATTAAAGGAAAATTTTATGTAATCCATAGCACTAATCCAAAGCATTAATCAATCGTCTTCTTTAAGTCAAAAATTGAAGGAAATTTGCGCCTTCGGCGCAAATTTTATTTGATTCTTCAGCATAATTGAAAATCAACTTAGAATCGTCAAAATTTTAGAAAAATTTGCGCCTTTGGCGCAAATTTTCCATGAATTCAAGGTAGCATTTGTTGTAGCTTGTAATCGAATGCTTTGCTTACCCGATTCCGTAGAAGAGACGCCGAAATCGGTGCCTTTGATGATATCGGAGAGATGATCGGCCCTAAATCCTTGTAATCGCCGTGGAGCAGTCAACGATAGCGAAAGAGAGAGCGTGCGGAGAGGGAGAGTCGAAGGAGAGAGAAACGCTCGTGGGGAGAAGGAAATTGCCTCTTATATTTAGGACATTTCATAAATTTATCCCAAAACGTGGACATTTCACAAATTAGTCCCTATTTCGTGGTTATTTCTCAAATTACCCCTATATATAATATATAAATAATATTGGAATAGGCAGTAGTCTTTAGTTTATAGCTGTCTCAAAGATATAATGTACGTAGTGGCGGAGCCAGAAAAACTTCGGAGAGGGCATAACTGATGGTGGTTTGGTTGGCCGAAGCTCTAGTTTATACATGTACGATATAGTTTTGAATTAAATTGGCATAAAAAATTATATATAATATGATAATAAATGATGTTATTTAAGATAAAATGTCATCGATTTATAATAAAACACTATCATTTTTTCGCACCTAAAAAAAGAAATATAAATATATAAATGAAATATCTAGGAAACAATTAACTAAATTATTATAGGAAATGTGTAATATTTATAGTATATCATTACGTGTACATATTGGCTTCCGGATTCATGATGATATGGATCAATACTTGTTGAGTGGTTTGGTATAGGAGTGTGATGATTAATGAATATGAGCTCAAAGAGAAGGAGAAATGAACAAGAAGATCAACTGAGAGAAACAATTTCTATTGAATTGAACAAATTGAAGAGAATGAGAGAATCCTCTGAAGTGCGAAATAGGAAGATAAATAGTAAATAAATACTCTAGAAGGGGGAGGATGAATAGAGTATGACAACTTTTCACAATATCAAAAACTATAAGACCTTACCAACAGAGATAAGACCTTATCTGAAACACAAAAATGAGTTAAGACTAAAATAATGAACAATAAGCAAGACAAAGGATAATAATAAAGCTAAAGTGCATAAAGTAAAGAACACACGATATGTTAACGAGGTTCGGCACAACCTTGCCTACGTCCCCGCCTAGGGTTATCCGTAGGATTCAACACAACTTTATTTCACTTTATCCTATGAGTTCTAGATACAAACTTTAGAAGACCTTCCCTCTTCTAAACTAACTTCCTATCTAGCAACCCAAACACACTAGTGAAACAAAGTTATATGGATACCAGAGTACCCTATACGTTTGGGTAAAGAACCCTTAGTATAACCCTAATAAATTGTACTATAAAGATCAAAAGAAACCTCACACACTCAAAGGAATAACATCACTTAAAGCAAAGAGAGATGTGAGATCGATTGTTGTAGGAGACAAGGGATTGCAGAAGATATTATGCGCTGTCGTCAAAACTTGTACCGACTGCAATCCTCCTCTTCTCTTTATAAAGGTCAGTCCGTCCAATCTTTTGAATTGAACGTTTGAATTCAGCTTCAAGGTTGTTGAGTAATGTTGCACAATATCCGCCTGGGAGAATCTTCAGCCTTTTGAAATTCATTCCAGAGGCTTTACTCGGATATGCTGAGATTTGATCTAGTTGAAACGTTGAGGAAGTTAAAGATTTGTTAAAACAAATCCCCTTAAAATCTCAATAAATATAACAATCATATATTCGGTTAGATAGGATAGAAATTACAACATATAACTCAAATAAATATACCGAAGTCTGAACTTCAAAGATGGCCCATACATTTAGGACCAATAACATATCGGCCCTAAAAATCGGAATTGTACACTTAATAAAATAGGCCTATTAAAAAAAGCTCATTGAGCCCGTGTTACACTTGAGCCAATATGGTAAGATCTTACCAAAACCTGGAAATCAGGGTTTTCGCTTTCATCAACTAGTAAGGCCTTATTCTTCAATAATAAGATCTTATCATCAAGGTGAAGTTAACAATCTCCCCCTTGATGAAAGACAAAACCTGTGCACCTGTTTCCTATCATAACAATGTAAAACCAAGCAGGCAGATATAGACATAATGCTAGCATTCAATATATAAATGTTGGATCAAGTGTTTTAAAACCTAAAAACCAGATAAGGCCATTAAAAACAAAATAAAGAAACCTAAAAACCAGATAAGGCCATTCAAAACAAAATAAGGCCTTACAAACCAGTGCAAAACCGGCAAATTACCAAAATTTCTCCCCCTTTTTGTCTTTCAATAATAAAGGAGGAAGCAGTTAAAAAAACCAACAGATAGTTTAAACAAAGTAGAAAAGAGTTTGGAATCAGCAAAAGATAAGGGTTCAGATGCAATCACTCCTCATCATCCGAAATTTCCACCAACTCGTCGTATCACTCCCTATAATGCGGATGGACATCCTCTGGTTTACGGTGGGAGTTGAAAATCTTCTGGCGCCATCTATTCTTTATGTTCAGCACATGGTGATTTTTCCACATCTTTGCCTGCCTCTTTGCCTTTTCATCGCACCATTTCAAAGAAGAGAGGTCGTAGGATGAATCTCTTGAGGACTTTACGCTCATAGTTGAGGACGACGTTCTTGGCGGCCTCGTTCACGTGGTTGACACCATCTTCATCCAGGGGGATGATCGATGTAGTAGCCCTGTAAGATAGGCCATTTAGCAACAGAAGCTGATTCAGCTTCTCATCTATAATCATGAGTCGCTCGTGAGTGTTGTCATGTTTGTCCATAATGTCGGCCCTATCAGCATTCAAGTCTTTCCTCAGCGCTTTAATCTCAGCTTCCAAATCCTCAACCCTCTTCTCAAGATTTATCTAATCACCCTGAGCCTAAGATGGCTTCTTCCGAATCCAACCACCGGACAGATTCTGTTCAATGCCTAGTCTCCTCCAGCAATCCTCATCGATGCAGGCGTTATGTGTGACTTGTTCTTCTCCCAGTGTATCAATCTCAAGGAATTCAAAATTTTTTTGGAACATACTGACATAGGGGAGAGGTGCAGTCATATGGGTATTGATGGCATGAAGCATATAAGAAAGGATGAGATCGGACACATCAATTTCATGTCCAGCCATGCTCAGATAGAGGATTGCAAGAAGATTGTCAGTGATAAACTCTCGGGAATTTTTCTTGGGTAAGACACATCTTGCGAGAATGGTGAAGACGAGTTTGGCTTCGAGAGAGAGAATATTGTGGGTCTGTTTAGGTTTAGGTTTAGACGAAGATGCAACAAAAGACATAAGACACAAGAAGAACTCTTTTTGGGCTTTGGACAAATAGTAATCTTTTGGAGGGTGGGAGTTGATATCGACATTTTCAGACACACCAAGAATGATGGCCAATGAGGAGGCAGTGAGGGTAATTTGTTTTTGCTTGATTTGAGATTTGAGAGTGAGAACTCTCTTTTCTCGGTGGGCAGATAGGTTCACAAAGAACAACCGGGTGAGGCGTAGGAAGGCAACATTGTCGGGGTTCAGAATTGTCCAAATGTTTGAATTCTTTAGCAAATTCATACACGGGAGACCCATGGATTCTATAAATTCTAGATCTACAGGTTTGCAGAGGTTCATGGGTCTGTTTGCAAACCCATCCTTCCACATACCCGTCTTTGTATGATTACCAAATCATGAAAGAGGGGCTTCTGCAATTACCTCGAAATCAGTAGGAGGAGACCGAAGCCCGTGTTGGGGCTTGACCTTCTTTGGAGCAGGAGGGTTCACCTGTCGGGGATAGTTGCGAGGGAGAGGGCGATTCTCCTGACTGGACTTTCGGCGAGCAAGCGGAACCTCTTCGTCACTTTTGGATTCCGTCTCCAGTTGCATGAGGGTAGCTCTGCCCTTGTACTCCTCTTCAATGGCCTTCCCTTTGTAACCTGATGATCGTAGCTGCTTGGAAGCAGACCCGGGAGCGGAGGTGGAAGATCGCTTTGGTGCAATGGAGATTTTGGAGGATTGAGAGTGGGGAAGATGAAATCTCATAGAGAGAGGGAGTACCGAGGGAAGAGTGATAGGAGTGATTTGACAGGGAGGGAGAGAGAGATATAAATAGGAGAGTGGGAGTCTATAGAAATCCCTTTGAACAATAATATCCTGAGACTATAGAAATTCTAGTTAAAAGAATCCCGTTCGAATCTAGGAAATATAAACTCATTTTTAAATTTTAAAAATAAAGAAGTAAAAGTGCAGAAATGATAAGGATAAACCGGAAATTCAAAAAAAAAATTCAGTTAATTTTCTAATGAGATAATAATCAAAAGATTTGATCCAAATTTTATTATTTATGAACATCAATTCAATGCCATACGATGAATTAGTAAGGCCTTGAAATATCTTTCAAGATCTGGATGTAGGGAATATTATCAATATTATAAAATACGATTGCTCCCCCTACATCAATGCTTCCCAGTTAAGCATTCCAAGTTCTAACCTTATGAAGTTGAATCTATCTTCGGGTAAATGTTTTGTAAAGATATCCGCAAGTTGTAGCTCAGTAGAGATGAATGTCAATGACACATCACCTTTTTCTACACGATCTCGAATAAAATGGTGTCTAACATCTATATGCTTCGTTCTTGAATGTTGTACAAGATTTTTGGAGATAGAAATAGCACTAGTGTTGTCTCATTTTATGGGTATGCCCTTAAAGTTGATTCTAAGATCTTGGAGTTGTTGTGCAATCCATAGGACTTGCGAGCAACAAGCTCCAGCAGTAATATATTCAGCTTCGGCCGTTGAGAGAGCCACTGAATTTTGCTTCTTGAAATGCCAACTTATTAGGGAAGACCCAAGAAATTGACAACACCCAGAGGTACTCGTTCTATCAACTTTATATGCTGTAAAATCAGCATCGGAATGTCCGACAAGATTGAAGCTAGTTTGAGTAGGATACCATGATCCGAGATCTTTTGTGCCATTTAGATATCTCAAAATCCTTTTTACCGCGATAAGATGTGATTCCTTCGGATTAGCTTGGAACCTAGCACACATACAAACACTAAACATAATGTCAAGTCTGCTCGCAGTAAGATAAAGAAGGGAGCCAATCATACCTCGATACTCTTTTTGATTTACCTGTTTTCCGATAAGGTCTTGATCCAAAGAAAGTGTCGAGATCATTGGAGTTTTCGCCACTTTGGACTCAATCATCTTGTAATTCTTGAGAAGATCTCGAGTATACTTTCCTTGATTATGGAAGATACCCTTTGTACTTTGATGAACTTGAAGTCCAAGGACGAATTTTAATTCTCCCATCATGCTCATCTTGAATTCCTTGCACATGATATTTGAAAAATCCTTGCATAGAGATTCGTTAGTAACTCCAAATAGAATATCATCCACATAAATTTGAACAACAAGAATATCATTTCAATGGGTTTTGATAATTTTGTCAATCAACCCCCTTTTAAAATTATTTTCTAAAACATATTTTGAAAGACGTTCATACCAAGCTCTTAGGGCTTGCTTTAAGCCGTAAAGAGCTTTGTCGAGCTTGTAAACGTGATATGGAAATTCATCATTTTCAAAACCAGGAGGTTGAGAACCATAAACTTCTTCATCTAAAAACCCATTAAAAAAGGCACACTTCACATCCATTTGAAAAAGTTTTATGCTGATAAAAGATGCAAAGGCAAGAAGCATACGAGTAACGAATGGCTTCAAGTCTGGCTACGGGAGAAAAAGTCTCCTCGTAGTCAATACCTTTCTCCTGATTGTAGCCTTGAACAACGATACATGCCTTGTTTCGAATGATGTTGCCACCTTCATCCAGCTTGTTTCGAAATACCCATCGAGTTCCAATAATAGATTTACCCTTCGGCCTTGCCGTAAGTGTCCATACTTTATTGCGCTTGAACTCATTAAGCTCATTCTGCATAGCTATAATCCAGTCAGGTTCTTGAAGAGCTTTGGTGTACTTCTTGGGTTATACAAGAGAAACAAAAGCGTTAAAAGCACATAAATTTCTAGTTTTAGAACGCGTTTGAATGCCAGATGAAGGATCAGAAATTATATCCGTAGAAGAATGGGATGAAGCATGTTTGAATTTCCTCCTTGTAGATCTTTGGTTAGGTGTTGGTGCATCAGGAATTGAAGGATACGGCTCCTGAGGTTCAAGAGGATTCATAGGATAAGGCTCATGTGGTTCAGGACGTGATCCATCTTCAAGACTTGCTTGATTGGTAAGGCCTTGAGACACAGTTCAAGGGCCTTGCGGAAGCTCAATAAGATCTTGAAATGGCTCATGCATATTCCTAGATTTGCTCCATTCTTGATTGTTGGCTTCTCCTTCTGATTTGTTTTCCTCGTGAATATTTATGTCAAGATCTACAAAACTTTCACTCAAGGTACTGTTATCACTTTCATCCAACAATACATGAATATTTGATAATGCATATCTTAGATAGGCATTATAGACATTTTTAGGCTAGTTAGGTTGTATTTAGTTCATAATTTATAGTTAAATTGCATCTTGTGATTATTTTTGATGAATTTGAATTCTGCGTGAATTTTTGGTTATTTTGTAGATTGAATCATTGAGATATGCAATATCTTGGAGAGGAGATGCAAATGACATTGGAAAGAAGAAAGAATTGAAGAAAAGAAAGAAAGAAGAAATTGGAGCTGCTTACGACTTCGTCAAGAGGAATTGGCAGCGAGCTATGTTGCGGCCACAACACCCTGCCGCGGCCGCAGCAAGAGGAGGGCGCAACATGTATTTGACACTAGAGTGTCGCAATTTGTTTAATCGGAAACCCTAGTTATTATTTTGTTTTGTGGCCGACTTAGACTTTTTAAAAGGCCGAATATTATTAGTTTCATTAACTTCTATTCTATTCCACGTTCTATTAGACAATTAGAGATTCAACGATGTCTTCCATGAGAAACTAAACTCATCCGTTCTACCTATAGTTTGAAGCTTTATTTGGATTGATTGTGAGTTTCTAATTCTCATTCCTTAATTCCTTATTTGAATGCTTCGACTTCCTTGCGCTTATTAATTGATTGTTTTGTTCTTCCTTGTCTGGCCAACTTGTTAGATCAATTCAATTGCTAAGGTTTTGTAGATTCCTGGTTGTGAACCTTAACCCAAGTAGCAAACTTGTTCTTTTAGGGCTGGTTGAACTAATTGAATAAGTAGGAAGTTGGAATTGATGTTAAATCCCTCTTTAGGGACTGCAAATACCTTGGTTAATCTCTGGACTTAAAGCTATCAATTGGGTTAAATCCTTTGATAACTCCATTCCCTTAATGAAAATCGGAATAAGTTTCAAAGTCTTTTGATACACAGTTTGTGCAAAGGTCTTGAAGCTACAGCTCTGTTGATGAAACACAAAACCTGTACTTTATTGTATTATGACCGAATATTAGTATATGTTATTATATGCTTCCGAATATTATTATATATGCACTAATATTTCAGGAAGCTTTTCGAATTATATTTCCTTCCTTGAGCTGAATAACGTGGAGAATAAAATCGGAAGATCATGGCTTTAGAGTTTCTAAGAATAGAAGATCATGAAGAATCCATCTCAAGCCATGATCTCCTATAGCCATTAGTGGAGATCCTTAGGCGCCGATTTGTTCATTATAAAGAAAAGGAAGAAGGGAAGACAACAATACATTCGTTGAACACAAGCTTTCATACACTCAAGCCTTCAAGTCAAATCTGTATTCTTCTTGTGCTCTCTGCTAGTTCTTAAGAGTCATTTATTTCGTTTCAAAGCATTTGAGAGTTACACAATAAGCTTATAGGATATATTTCGAGTGAGTGTTATACTCGAGAGTTTGTAACTCAGGAAGTGGACACTAGCCGATTGATTCACTAGTTGTAAGAGGATTGCACTAGATAGCTGAGAGAGGTGGGGCTCTTCTAGATTGGTCTAGGACTCCAAGGGAACGTGAGTTGACTAGATTGCAATTGTATAGGAGAGAGGCTTCTCGGTGAGCTATTAGGATCCCAAGTCTTGTGAATCAATAAAATCCGGTTGAATCCTAGGGTTGTGAAAGAACCCTAGGCGGGGACGTAAGCCAAGTTCGTGCCGAACCTCGTAAACAATTCATTGCGTCCTTTACTTACTGCTTTACCATATTTCCGCACTATTTCGAACTGTATAACTCTATTGTGATTCAGGTTTGCTAGAAGAAAGAATTACGTCTAATCTCAAAGGGTTTTACAAAAGCTTCAAAAGTCTTGAGATTATCTACGAAAAACCGGCATACTCTATTCAACTCCCTTTCTAGAGTATTTCTATATTACTTCGTTATACATTATCGAACCTTCATCCTTCTTTAGGGACTGTTCAATTGATAAGGATTGCTAGGACTGGTTGGACTAGTAACTATATTAGGTCGGGACAAGGGCATTCATAGGAAACTTAAAAGGATGAGAAAAAGTTACAAGGATCGTTTCTAACCAAATAAAGTGGAAAATTATAGGTAGAGCTGCTTCTCGTAATTGTTTGAACCAAAATCATTTACTCTTGCTTTTATCAATCCGCTTTTAGAAAAGGTGGATCTTTCACACTCAAAACCCCCATTTTTGGTTACTTTAATCGGCACTTAAATCATACTTGAGGAACAAATTTCCCTATGGATCGACCTCTTACTTATTGTTGTACTAGTTATAGGTTTGAGTATTACTTTGACGGATTAACGACAGGTTTTCCCTCTGTCAAATTTGGCGCCGTTACCGGGGACTTTTATTGATTCTTGTGTGTTTTTAGTGCTGATTTTTGGTGTGGACCGTCTTAGATGATCCATACTCGTGCTACTAATTCTTCTTTGTTGCCATTTGATTCACAGATTGAAAAGACCCTTGCATGTTTAAGGCGAGAAACTGGTGATCGCTTTTGCGAGCTTTCTTTTGATCAAGGAGAAAGCACTACAGAGATGGCTGACGAAGCAAACCGTACTCTTAAGGAGCTTTCTGCTCCTGACTTGGCACAGCAACGCTTTAGCAATCCAATTCCCTGCGCTAGCGAAATGAGTCAACTTTGAGCTGAAACCTGGGGTAATTCATTTTCTACCCAAGTTCCATGGGTTGAGTGGGGAAGACCCCCACAAGCATCTATCTGAGTTCCATACTGTGGTAGTTAGGATGAAACCTGAGAATATTACTGAGGATAAAATCAAGTTGAGAGCCTTCCCATTCTCTTTGAAGGATGAGGCAAATGAGTGGTTCTTCTATCTACCACTTGGATCTATATCGACATGTGTAGAGATGAAAAGAGTCTTTTTAGAGAAGTACTTTCATGTAACAAAGCTTAATGCCTTGAAAAGGGCAATCAGCAGCATCGAGCAGTACACTACGGAGTCGATTTATGAGTACTTTGAGCGCTTCGAGAAACTCTGTGCTAGCTGCCCATACCATGGCTACTCTAAGATGGATCTTGTTCTCTTTTTATTCAATGGGCTTACTAATGATGAGCGCAAAACGATGAATTCCTTTTGTGGGGGAAACATGCTGAATAAGACGCCTGCTGCAGCTTGAGAAGTGTTTAAGGAGGTCTCCGAGGGCTCTAACACTAGTACAGAAAGGTAATCTAACAACCACTATTTATAAGGAGTTTAAGAGCAGTGGGGGTCCTCTACATCCCTGCCTACATCCCCCCATACTCCACTTAATTATTTTAATATTTATTTAATCTTAAAAAAATTTAAAAAATTGTATTTATATTCCTAATATTTGTTTTTATATATTTATAAAATTTTATTTTGAAAAATCACGTTTTAATATTTTTTAAAATTAAAAAGGCAATATTTTATAAAATATCTTTATTAAAAATATTAAAACATGATTTTTTAAAATAAAATTTTATAAATATATAAAAACAAATGTTAGGAATATAAATATAATTTTTAAAATTTTTGTAATACTAAATAAATATTAAAATGAATGAGTGGAGTAGGGAGTGGTGTAGGCAATGTTTTGTAGAGGATCTTGTTTGCTCCAGAGAAAAGATATTCGCACAGGAGTTATTAAAAACAACTCCCGTTAAATGTTTTTTTTATATTTTTTAAAACTGAATATAATTTGTTAGGATTATTTTATAAAACTCCTTTAAACCCTTACTTTCGCTCAGGAGTTTTTAAAATAAAAACCCGATAAAAACATCTTTAATAACCCTAAGCAACCCTCTCAATCGCGTTAACCGGCCCTTTCAATCGATCAAACGTTTGATGAGCCTCAACGGATGAGGAGTCCGGCGAAAATCACTCTCTTCAATCTCTAAAATATACGAATTTCCTCTCTTTCTCGCTCTCAATCTGCCATGAATCCTCTTCTATATCAATTTCTCTTCCCATGACCACTATCTCCACCACTTGCTTTCTCAGTTTTCATCAATCGATTCACTACTCGAAGGAAGCGCGATTTTCATCGTTTCTACACAACAGGGCTCTCGAATCATGTATTTCTCCTCTTGCATTCTATAGTTAGGTTATTGCATCCTAATTTCAAGTTGAGTTTCCAAGGGGTTTCACGATCGTTGGACAACTGCTGGGTTTCAATTTCACCTCAGGGTCCTTTTCTTGGCTTACTTTGCCCCAATTCATTCATTTGGAGGTGTTTCGGGTGGAATTAATGTAATTGGGCTGATTTTCGGCATTTTGATTTCATCTTTCTTCTTGATTTTAGTGCCCTGGTACCTCTTGGATGATCTAACACCCTAGTAGTAGTCAACTAGGGTATTCGAAGTCTATTTGAATTTTTTGCATTCTTTTGCTGTTGTAATTCTTATTATGTTTGTTGCCATTAGTTTATCTTTTTATTCAGTTGCATTGTTGGGTAGTCTTGCAGATGGATAATATTATTTGTAGAGAGCTTTGGAATGTAAAGCTAAACACTATAATGGGATTTAGGACCATTAATGTTACATTTCAAAGAATCTTTCAAAATTTGAGACATTTAAGGTTTAGATGAGAGAAATTTATTGGCTACCAAAAATAAAGGGGAGATCTTTTCATAATCGATAAAAATGCATAAGAAATAGCTAGGATAAGAATGAGAGCAAGTGAGCACTGAGCAACACAAGCTTTGAACCTTACTTGTGTTATAAAGAAAGGCTAAAACTCAAGACAGTTCCTAACCTATGCCATTCCTTTCCTCCCTTTTCTTGTACTTTATCATTTCCCCTTAAAGCAACAACACAATGCCCCTCTCCCCTCCACTCATTTTTTGGGTTTTGTTTCAATTTTTATTACTATTATTTTTGGTATTTTTTCAGTTCTAGTTATTTGCATATTGTATTCAACTCCATCTTATATTGTTATACTTGTATTAATATGTTCGAACTCATTACAGAGGGTCTGCAAAACATAGAAAGGAAACGGGCTCCTTTGTTTGGCTGTTAAACTAATAATACATATTATGCGAAAGCCTCTATATTCCTATTTGTTAATAACGAAAGTTATTTGATAGAAAGCGTGATCTTTTATGCCTTTAAGTGTTATTTTACATGGTTATCATTGTGGTGTTGAAACCCAGATCTTGGAAGTCTTTTATTTTATTGATTTATTTCACAAGTTTCGAATTCTGTCTGCAAAAAGTTACGAGTTTTAAGTTTCTGACTCAAGTCGATTTCAAGTTACTGCAGTCGATTTTTCAAGTCGATATCGATTAGCATAAGTCGATATCGACCACAATTTTTGTTTTTTTTTTCTATTTTCTGCCTTTTGTTCTGTTTCTGCTTTCTTCTGTGTTTTACTGTTTCTGCTGAGTTTGGAACTGAAAAAGCGGGCGCTGACACGCTTCCTCGTGGATCGATCCTGACTACCTTGTACTTCAGCGGGAGGAAGTCTTGTAATTAATTTGTGGAGTCCAGGGAGTCAAATTTGAGATTTATATTTCATACTTGATTTTCCTCCTAACATGATACACGAAGGCGGAGGAACACAACAAGATATCGACCTTACATACTCGATATCGACTAATGACCAACTCCATATCCCTGTCAGAAGCCGACATCGAGTAATCAGAAGTGAAGCCGATTAACATAACTAGATATCGACCAACTTTGGTCGATATCGACCAACCCCCAGATCGAATACGATGTCGATTTTGAGTCCTTGGAAGATTTCGAGTGAAGATTCCTTGCACATGAAGACTTGAGATATTTTATCTTTTTTTTATCTTTTTATCCTAAGGGTGGAACATTTAATTACCCTTTAGGATTTATGTAGTTTTACCTAGTTTGATTTATTTTCTTTTTTATTAGAATTATATCTTTTAGTTAGATAGAGATATGATAGATATTGCCTTCCTATAATAGCTAGGATTGGAGCCTATAAATAAAGCCCTAGGGGGCTAATTTTTATGAATTCAAGCCAAGTCGTCTTCGGGCGCAAGGAGAGAGGAGAGAGAGAGAGGAGGCGAGAAAGGAGCGAGAGGAGGAACGTTTGGAAGGTTTTGTAAGTTTTAGTTTATTTTATGTTAAAGTTAGTTTCTTTCATTATGTTTGCTTTCTAATTTTCTTCTTCTAGGGTTGGGGTGATCCCAACATAGATATGTTTGTTTGATTTATGAATTCATGATTTTTTATGTCTTTATTATCATCTACCTATGTGCTTATTAATTTGCGACAGTTGAGGACAATTCCTTATTTGCAATTATGAAGCGAAAATGATTTAATTATGAATTTGGATAGTAATTAGGCTTTGCTTGCGAAAGTTGGTTGATCCTAATTAAGAAAATGTAGTAACACTTAGGGTTTATGCGAAAGCCTCTATATTCATATTTGTTAATAACGAAAGTTATTTGATATAAAGCATGCATCTTTATGTGATTTATGATCTACACATATGTTTATTGTTGTGGTGATCCCTAACCTTGGAAGTTTACTCTTTTATTATTCTAGATTTGTTATTTTAAAGTTTTTGCATAGATACTCAACATCGACCACCATTCCCCCTCTATCCCTCGACATCGACCAACTCTTAGCTGTTGTCGACAACAACCTATCACCTCTTCCCGCTATTCCCAAACCCCGAAACCAACTAACCCTAGAACCGTTGACTTCTCTCTTGAGGACGAACCTCACTCCCTTATACTATAACGGGGGTCTTGACTATAAATTTATTTGGTCGAGAAACCCTCTCGTCAAATTGGCGTCATTGCCGGGGAAGCAATCAATCACGCCCTTTTTAGTTCTTTTTACTCTTCTTTTCACCTTCTAGTTTCTTTATACTTGTTTCTTTTTGTTTTTGCTTTTCAGGCGCACACCCATAGACCCTATTCTCAAACCAGAGCGTTTCTTCCATCTTCAGCAGAGGCTTAGGAGGAGACTTATGGCGACCCTACCCAATGACGAGAATTTGGGCCAGCTCACACCAGCACAGGAGCTTGAGCAACTCCGACTACAGATAGAGAAATTCACCACCAGAGAAGTAGAACATGCCCGATGAGAGGCGGAATATACACAGAATCAGCAGCGATGGGAGGCAAGGGTAGATCACGAGATCAACGCGAGGAGGCAACTTAAGGAGCAGATGGGGCATATCCCAGCCAATACAAAGGAGTATCTGCATCCTACTTTGAAAGTTCCAGAATCGTCGATCGTTCTTCCTGCTATTAATTTTGAAATTCGTCCTTCTTTTATTACTGAATTTAGGAGGAGTCAATTTAGGGGAAGAATCAATTAATTTCCTTTACAGCATATCACCACCTTTATAGACTTATGCGAAGCTATATCAGATGGTGCTAATTTGGAATATTTAAAACTAAAGGCTTTTCGTTGGTCCCTTGCAGGAATAACACAACAGTGGCTGGAAGGATTGGGTGCACGATCAATTCGCACATGGAATGAACTGCAGGACTTGTACCTCAACAAGTTCTTTCCTTCTGCAAAGACAGCTGCTCTCATGAAACAAATCACGGCTTTCATAAAGAAGCCAGGGGAAACACTTGCACAAGTCCGGGAGCGCTACAAAAGGCTTCTGAAATCTTGTCCTACGCATGGACAGCCACCCTACGTCATCCAGGAGATCATCTTCAACTGTTTGGATGCACCTACTAAGGATAGGATCAACAACTACACCGCATATGGATATCTCGAATACACTCCACGCCATGCTTGGGAGGTGTTTGAGACGCTGGCCAACTACGACAACACATATGGGACTTCTGCGGCCTCTTATGACAAAAGGTATGAAAGGCCTGCCCCATCTATGCCATTATATGTGCCACCTAAGAAGGTTGATCCAGGCGTCAGGGACAAGTTTCACAATGATCAGGTACGGCGCCTTACCAAACAAGTTAAATTCCTCTCTAAAGATAAACCTTGTCTGGAATGTGGGTCTGTGAGGCACAACACCACTACGTGCTCACACGTTGATCGATATCGACCAACCCATATCGAGCCGTCTTTGTCCACATCGACTGAACCTCCACCAGAATAGAAGTAGTCGATATCGACTGAAATAGGTCGATATCGACCACACCCTCAGGAGCTGAATGACACCGAATCTGCAATGGTAAGCCAAGGTATGGATCTTTCTTCTCCTATTTCAATTAAAGATTTATCTATACATGGGAGAGGTTTGCCTTGGTATGTGCGATTATGCAGGGTTTCCAATGATGAGCCTAAGGAATACGAAGTTGGAGACAAGGTCTATGTCTCCAAATCAAATAATCATTGGTTCCTTAACAAGTTTAAAAAGAAGAAGATGGGACCTTTCACGGTGAACAAGATTCATTCAGAAGGATTGCAGCTGATGGACAGGAATGGAGTCTTGTTTGAAGCCCAAGCTAGATGGGCCCTGCAGATGCCACCTTGATCTTAATAGAGAAAGTCGGCCTGACGACTATAAAGTCTAGTGCATGTAAATAGACAGTTAGTTTTTGAATTTTTGGACATTGTTGCTTTTGGTTTTTGGTTTTTGGACATTTGTTGTGAGCCTAATTTGCCATGTTTTATAGTTACTTTTATATTGTTTTCTGCATACATTTCTTACATTTGGGCTAGATTATACATAATCTATGTATTTTATGCTTATTTACCAAATTATGGAATCTACACCAGTTTCTGTTTAAATTCGCAGAAATCGAAGCAATTTACAGCAGTTCTGAGAAAGGGAGAAAAACTCGAAGTCAACTATAGAAGTCCAAGGTCAAGAAGCATCGGAACCAGAAAAATCGAGCTGGAAAGGAGAAAATCGAGTCAAAACACACAACTCAATATCGAGTACTGCAAGTCGATATTGTTGTTGCAGGAGGATGGTCTAGTACGAATTAAATATAAAATATAGATCAGACTGACTTCCCTGTCTCAGTAAATAAATACAAGACTTCCTCCCGTTGTAGTAGGTTGTCAAGATCAGTTCACGAGGAAGCACGTCAGCGGAAAGATCTCAGCGAAATCGACCAGAAGATTCCTCGATAACGAGTAAAGTACTCGATATCGACTAACCTGTCGAATAAAACAGAAAGAAAAAACGAAACAAAATGCAAAACCAACAGAAACTACTCGACTTCGACAAACTTTCCTCGATATCGACAAGAATTCCTCGATGTCGACTAAACTTCCCCGAGATTGAGTAAGCAATAGAAACTTAAATCGCAACTTTTTGCAACATCGAAAACGGAATTTCGATGAAATAAATCAATAAACTAAAGACTTCCAAGGTGAGGGTTTCAACACCACAACGATAACCATTCAAAATAACACATAAAGGCATAAAAGATCATGCTTTTCATCAAATAACTTTCGTTATCAACAAATAGGAAGATAGAGGCTTTCGCATAAACCCTAATTGTTACTAACCCTTTTCACATAATTAATCCAAGTTGTATTAAGATCACTTTCGCTTCAATAACATAAACAAGGATCACCTTCAACTTTCGCAAAAGAATCATGCTTATAGGGATAGAAGACGAATTGCATAAAAAGCTTGTACCTTTACCGCATCACCTCACATGGCTACCGTCGGGCTCACCCCGACCCTAGAAGTGGGTGGACTACTCGCTCTTCATCATCAAGAAAGACATCAATAATAAAAGGAAATAACTTTGCATTAAAATAAAACTAAAAAGAAAGCTTACAACCGAACAAGCCAAATCCGCTTTCGCCTTTCCACCTTGCTCTCGCCACAAGCTCTCTCTCTCTCTACTTACTACTTCTTCTGCTTCTCTAGAATTGAATTGTATGATTGAATATATGGAAATCATCCCCTAAGGCTTTATTTATAGGCTTCCTTCCCTCTCTAATTAGGAAAGAATTACCTATCTATATCTATATCTATCTATCTAAATTATTAAGATAAAACATGGAAATAAAGGAAATAAATCAACCAGGAATTATATCTAAAGTAGATAAATATCTTCTCCTCTTGATAGATTTTGATGGATTTTGATCTCGAAAATATCTCCATCGGACTCGTATAGAAACTTAACAACACCCGGATAACTTGGAATCCGCCGCCTGGGTCAACTCGATATCGAGTAGGATTGCTCGATATCGACTAGCAATTTCTCGTCTTCTGCTCAGCAACTTGATTCCGGCCTCCAGGAGCAAAGTCGACTTGAGTTTCCTCTATATCGAGTAAATTTCCTCCATATCGAGGAACATCTTCATCTCCCAGCTTCACTTGTCGACTCCTAGTGCTCAGCTTGATTTCAGGTTACTCGATATCGAGCAAAATACCTCGATATCAACTAACTTCCTCAGCTCTGCTCGATTCTTGGTTGTCCAAGTGGAAATTGAGTTCTTTTACTCGATATCGACTAAGGTTGCTCGATATCGACTAAGTAGTGTCGAGTCGTTTTTTCCTTGCTTCAGCTTGATTTGTCCTGGTTCCGCTGCTCATTGACCTCGGACTTCTATAGTTGACTTCGAGCTTTTCTTCCTTTCTCAGAACAGTTGTAAATTGCTTCGATTTCTGCAAAATTAAACAGAAACTGGTGTAGATTCCATAATTTGGCAAATAAGCATAAACTACATAGATTCTGTACTATTCTAGCCCCAATGTATGAAATGCATGCAGAAAACGATATAAAAGTAACTATAAAAGATGACAGATTAGGCTCACATCAAACACCCTATACTTAAGTTTGCTTGTCCTCAAGCAATACTTTTAATTGTCATACAGGGGAAGATATCAAAACTCTCAACATCTTAGATCCATTCTCATATATCCCTGCAATCAATTACCATCCTCAAAAAGGTACTAGTGTCACAAATCCATGCATGTGCAATTTAAAGCAACATTTACTCACAAAAGGAGGGTTATGCAAAACAATTTATAAGTGACAAAGCATTAATAATCAAGAGGACTTTGATTAAGCTCAATAAGGAGTAGATTGGTAAAAGGCTAAATGTGGGCAATTTTTGGCAATGTGGTGCTAATAATTCGGGGAAATGGAGTATTTCCAAACTTTCTTACCACATCTCTTCTTCCTCATAAGATTCATCATCTTTCATAATGCTTTTTTCAATAATAATGTTTTTACCTCTCTAACATCAACACTGCCTTCTCGCGAGTCGCAAACATGGGTGTCATGAATGGCCCCGAATACTTAGTTCTTTGGACTCCTCACCTGTGTGTCCCATCTCACTGAACTATTATCTCAGCGAGCAGGGTCGATCTTTGATCGGATTTTCTATCACTCATTAAATTTTTCATATATTTCAAACAATTCCGCCAAACTCCAATAATGATATATAACAACACAAACACCATATGATATCTCCATAATGTAACATCATTCTCAACATAATCCCCAAATAATGAAAATAAGGTAGAAAATGGACATATTTAGATCATGTAGAGCAATAATTAAAATAAGGCATATTATGGTTTTTGTGATGCATGAGCATAGGTATGGCTAGAAATATAACCATGAGCATTATATGGAAATATAAAGTCATCTATCCTCTTATCATGCAACATGTCAAAAGCAACATCAAATTTTACCTCCTTTCAAGGTTTTCAATAAAAAATGCACTTTATTGTGACTTCCCTTTACTAAGCAATTTCATGGTATATCTCTAATGAATCCAATTTTGCATCGTAGAGTTCAATAAAGCTTCCATGACATTTTGTCACAAAATTTTAATGAATGGGGGTCATTTTTCTATTTTTGGAAAACATTCATGTAAGCACATAAATCATTAACGAATTCCAAAATAGCCATGTCTAAGCAATTCAAGAAATAATGCACAAATAATGTCAAAGAAATTCAAATATGCACAAACTAAGACCTTCCCCCACCCCATATTTAAACATTATAGTGTCCTCACTGTATAAAAAATAAGGGTAAAGAAAGAAACTCACTAGACAAGTGTGCAGAATGTCAAAAATCTAGTGCTTTGCTGCTGGGCCAAGTCTAATTTTAGCTTGCTTCTATCCCCATGGACTTAAAAAATGTAGAAGAGAAATACCCACAATAGAAAAACTAAAAGTTCAAAACCAAAAACAAACAAAAGCAACAATGTCCAAAAGTCCTAAAAAATAAATGTCTATTTACAAGTTCTAGATTTTATAGTCGCTAGGCCGACTTTCTCCATAAAGCTCAAGGTGGCATTTGCAGGGGTCATGTAGCTTGGGCTTCAAATAGAACTCCATTCTTTTCCATCAGCTGCAGTCCGCCTGAATGGATCTTGTTCATGATGAAAGGCCCCATCTTTTTCTTGTTGAATTTATTAGGAAACCAATGATCCTTTGATTTGGAAACATAGAGCTTGTCTTCAACTTCATACTCTTTAGGCTCATCATTGGAAATCCTACACAATCGCACATACCAAGGCAAACCTCTCCCATGTATAGATAAATCTTTAATTAAAATAGGAGAACAACGATCCATACCTTGGCTTACCTTCGCAGAATCGGATTCGGGGACCTAAGATTTTGGTCGATTTCGGGTAATAGTACTCGGTGTCGAGAAAGTTGGCTCGTCTGGTGGACTGCTGGTCGAGGGAGGAGAAGTCGAGGACGCAGGTTTTAGGTCAATGTCGACCAAATTGGTCGATGTCTATCGAGTTGTCCTTTGCTTCCAGTGGAATGCTCGTCGAAGGAGGAGAAGTCGAGGGTGCAGGTGTTTGGTCGATGTCGACCAAATTGGTCGATATCGAGTTGTGCTCGACTTTGGGTTGGCTGCTCGACGTTCCTTCTGCTTGTGGCGTGCTCTGATTTTGGTCGACGTCGACCAAGTTACTCGACATCGAGTAACTCTGGTCGACTTCGACCCCATACTTGCATCCTGTCAATGCATCCGAGAAATAATTAGTCGACATCGACTTACCTTGGTCGATGTAGAGCAGATCTTTTGTGTCGTCGTTCAGGATGGCCATGATCTTCTCCACCTGGGCTTCCATATTCCTCTTTTCTAGCTCATCAGGAGTCATATTTCTTACCTTTGGCTCCCCGCAAATAATGTAACCAGCTGATATAGGCTTTACCTCTTCCATGGGACTTGTTTGCCTTCTAGTTTAATTAAAAGAATACTCAATTACCTCATCGCTGATGTTGAAAGTGAGTACTCCCTTTCTTACGCTTATGTTGGCATCCACCGTCGCAAAGAAGGGCCTTCCTAGAATAATTAGACAAGCAGGTTCCTCCGCCATATCAATAACTAGAAAATCAGCAGGGACAAAGAACTTACCTACTTGCACTGGCACATTGTCCACCATGCCTGTTGGGATGACCACCGTGTTGTTTGCCATCTAAATCTTAGCATCCACAAGCTCTAGGGCACCTATCTTAATCTTGGACCATATTGTTAAAGGCATTATACTCACACTGGCTCCAAGATCACATAAAACCTTAAATTTATATTGACCAAATCCAATGGTTATAGCGAACTTACCTGAAACTTCTTCTCTGCTAGATCCTTTGGAGATTTTGTTGGGAAAGGCAGTTTTTTTTCTTGTTCGGAGCCAGAACAGATGTCGGAGGTGTTGCAGCTTCCTCGACGTCGACTTGATTCTCCTCGACATCGACAAGATTCTCCTCGATATCGACCAGTTTCCTCGATGTCGAGTTGGAGTGCTGTGCAGACGATTCTTGGCCAAGCTGTTGCTCGATGTCGACTTGATGTTGCTCGACATCGACCAAATTTTGGTCGACATCGAGTTGTTATTGGTCAATGTCAAGTTGTTTCTCAGCTTCATCTTGCTGCTTTCCGACTTCTGGCTTACGTAGTTGGTGCCCGCTCCTAAGTTTTACGGCTGCGATGTGTCCGGTCTTTCCCTTGGGATTGGGCTCAGAAGATCCAGGGAGCATACCTAACTGTCCGGGGACGCCTGCTGCCAACTGGCCAATCTGTGTATCAATCGATTTCCTCCAGACATCGATTTCTCCAAGCCTAGCGTTGACACCATGTATCTGAGTATAGACAGAATTGAAGGACTGTTTGGTGTCTGAATGGTTCCTCTTCTGGTCCCTTTCCGGATGTCCTGGAGCTCTGTATGGCGGGGGGTTCCTAGGGGCACCTCGGTTCCATTGTGTTTGCTGAAACCTTTGGTCCCCCATATAGCGATTGGGACCCCCTGCGTAAGCTATCTCTTCGTGGTGTTCTGCCATCCTGACTTGCTCTGTGTATGGGCACTCAGTAGTGGTGTGCCGCCGTGATCCGCATTCGATGTAGGGATGGTTGATAGAAAGATACTTGACTTGCTTGAGGAGCTTGCGATTTTGATCTCTGTAGTACTGCTCCTTGATATCTGGGTCAATCTCATTAGAAGACTCATAGAGGGGCATGGATGGGGCTGGCCTGGCATAGGCATTCTCATCATAATTTATTGGAGTCCCATACTTGTTGTCTTAGTTGGTCAGCTTGTCGAGGGTAGCCCATGCGTTAGCTGGCGGCATTGTCAGATACTCATAATGAGTATATGTGTTGATCATATCCTTAGTGGCCAGTTCAGGAGAATTGAAGAAGATCTCCTGAATGATGTAGGGTGGTTGTCCATGTGTAGGGCAGGATTGCAGTAGATCCTTATATTGTTCCCATGCTTTTATTAGCGGCTCCCCAGGCTCCTGTTTAAAAGCTTTAATCTTTTGGCGAAGGAGCGCTGTCTTGGCAGGAGGAAAGAATTTGTTGAGAAATTCCTGCCTTACTTCAACCCATGTTGTGAGGGATCGTGGACAGAGACCTTCAAGCCACTTCAATGCTGGACCGGCCAGAGACCAACGAAAAGCCTTCATAATGACATATTCCAAAGTGGTACCTTCAGTAAGAGTACGACACATATCAGTAAAGTTGGTAATATGTTGAAGAGGACATTCATTAAATCTACCATAGAAAGCAATTTTTTTAATCTCAATCAGGAAATGAGTGCGAATTTCAAAATTATTTTCAGGGATTAGAATGGCCGATTCAGGCACGACGAGAGTCGGGTGCATGTAATCCTCTACAGTGGTAGGGTATTGGGCAATCTCAGCTTCCACCTGCCTCTTTCGCTCCGTTTCCTGCGCAGTGTGTGCTCTCTCAGCGGTGAGAGCAGTATCCTTGGTGGTTAGTTCCCTTTGAAGCCTCTGAATCATCTCAACTTGTGTTTCGGCAGTCACCATGATCTTTTCAGCATAGAATGCATGTGTGTAAGGTGTTCCAAATTGTCTTAGGCATCAAACTCAGGTGTTTGACCAAAACGACGCATGCACCTGCAAAGTAACTTAAGGCAAACGTGAGATCTAACAACCTAAGGCGCGAATGATTGCTTCCCTGGCAACGGTGCCAATTTGTTATTGCAGGAGGATGGTTTAGTATTAAATAAATATAAAATATAGATCAGACTGACCCCTGTCTCAGCAAATAGATACAAGACTTCCTCCCGTTGTAGTAGAAGGTTGTCAGGATCGATCCACGGGGAAGCACGTTAGCGGATCTCAGGTAGCGGAAAGATCTCAGCTAAATCGACCAGAAGATTCCTCGACATCGAGTAAAGTACTCAATATCGACTAAACTGTCGAGTAAAATAGAAAGCAAAAACGAAACAGAAAGCAAAACCAACAGAAACAACTCGACTTCGACAAACTTTCCTCGATATCGACAGGAATTCCTCGATGTCGAATAAACTTCCTCGAGATCGAGTAAGCAAAAGAAACTTAAATCGCAACTTTTTGCAACACAGAACACGAATTTTGATTAAATAAATCAATAAACTAAAGACTTCCAAGGTCAGGGTTTCAACACCACAACGATAACCATGCAAAATAACACATAAAGGCATTAAAGATCATGCCTTTCATCAAATAACTTTCGTTATTAACAAATAGGAAGATAGAGGCTTTCGCATAAACTCTAATTGTTACTAACCCTTTTCACATAATTAATAAAAGTTGTATTAAGATCACTTTCGCTTCAATAACACAAACAAGGATCACCTTCAACTTTCGCAAAAGAATCATGCTTATAGGGATAGAAGACGAATTGCATAAAAAGCTTGTACCTTTACCGCATCACCTCACATGGCTAACGTCGAGCTTTCCCCGACCCTAGAAGTGGGTGGGCTACTCGCTCTTCATCATCAAGAAAGACATCAATAATAAAAGGAAATAACTTTGCATTAAAATAAAACTAAAAAGAAAGCTTACAACCGAACAAGCCAAATCCGCTTTCGCCTTTCCACCTTGCTCTCGCCACAAGCTCTCTCTCTCTCTATTTACTACTTCTTCTCCTTCTCCAGAATTGAATTGTATGATTGAATATATGGAAATCAGCCCCTAAGGCTTTATTTATAGGCTTCATTCCCTCTCTAATTAGGAAAGAATTACCTATCTATATCTATATCTATCTATCTAAATTATTAAGATAAAACATGGAAATAAAAGAAATAAATCAACTAGGAATTATATCTAAAGTAGATAAATATCTTCTCCTCTTGATAGCTCTTGATAGATTTTGATGGATTTTGATCTCGAAAATATCTTCATCGGACTCGGGATAGAAACTTAACAAGACCCGGATAAATTGGAATCCGCCGCTTGGGTCAACTCGATATCGAGTAGGATTGCTCGATACCGATTAGCAATTTCTCGTCTTCTGGTCATCAACTTGATTCCGGCCTCCAGGAGCAAAGTCGACTTGAGTTTTCCTTGATATCGAGTAAATTTCCTCGATATCGAGAAACATCTTCAGCTCCCAGCTTCACTTGTCGACTCCTAGTGCTCAGCTCGATTTCAGGTTACTCGATATCGAGCAAAATACCTCAATATCGACTAACTTTCTCAGCTCTGCTCGATTCTTGGTTGTCCGAGTAGAAATCGACTTCTTGTACTCGATATCGACTAAGGTTGTTCAATATCGACTAAGTGGTGTCGAGTCGATTTTTCCTTGCTTCAGCTTGATTTGTCATGGTTCCGCTGCTCCTTGACCTCGGACTTCTATAGTTGACTTCGAGCTTTTCTTCCTTTCTCAGAACTGCTATAAATTGCTTCAATTTCTGCGAAATTAAACAGAAACTGGTGTTGATTCCATAATTTGGCAAATAAGCATAAACTACATAGATTATGTACTATTCTAACCCAAATGTATAAAATGCATGCAGAAAACGATATAAAAGTAACTATAAAACATGAGAGATTAGGCTCACATTAGATATCGAGTAAGGTCAAGTCGATTTCCACTCGGACAAACAAGAATCGAGCAGAGCTGATGAAGCTAGTCGATATCGAGTAAGCGATATCGAGTTAGAGAACCCGAAGTCGACAAGTGAAGCTGGGAGCTTAACATGTTACTCGATGTCGAGGAAACTTACTCGATGTCGAGGAAAAATCAAGTCGACTTTGCTCTTGGAGGCCGGAATCGAGTTGCTGAGCAGAAGACGAGAAATTGCTAGTCGATATCGAGCAATCCTACTCGATATTGAGTTAACCTCGGCGGCGGATTCCGAGTTATCCAGGTCTTGTTAAGTTTCTATCCCGAGTCCAATGGTGATATTTTCGGGATGAAATTCTATCAAGATCTATCAAGTGCTATCATGTCAAGAGGGAAGATATTTTATCCACATTAGATATAGTCCTAGTTGATTTATTTATTTATTTCCATGTTTTATCTTAATAATTTAGATAGATAGATAGATATAGATGTAGAGGGGTAATTCTTTCCTAATTAGAGAGGGAAGGAAGCCTATAAATAAAACCTTAGGGGCTGATTTCCATTCATTCAATTTCAAAAGAAGTAGTAAGTAGAGAGAGAGAGAGAGAGAGAGAGAGAGAGAGAGAGAGAGAGAGAGAGAGTTTGCGGCGAGAGCAAGGTGGAAAGGCGAAAGCGGATTTGGCTTGTTCGGTTGTAAGATTTCTTTTTAGTTTTATTTTAATGCAAAGTTATTTCCTTTTATTATTGATGTCTTTCTTGATGATGAAGAGCGAGTATTCACCCACTTCTAGGGTCGGGGTGAGCCCGACGGTAGTCATGTGAGGTTATGCGATAAACGTTTGATCTTTTTATGCGATCCGTCTTCTAACCCTGCAAGCATGATTCTTTTGTGAAATTTGAAGGTGATCCTTGTTTGTGTTATTGAAGCGAAAGTGATCTTAATACAACTTGGGTTAATTATGTGAAAAGGGTTAGTAACAATTAGGGTTAATGCGAAAGCCTCTATATTCCTATTTGTTAATAACTAAAGTTATTTGATGAAAAGCATGATCTTTTATGTTTTTATGTGTTATTTTGCATGGTTATCATTATGGTGTTGAAACCCTGATCTTGGAAGTCTTTAGTTTATTGATTTATTTCATCGAAATTCGTGTTCTGTGTTGTGAAAAGTTGCAATTTATGTTTTTGTTGCTTACTCGATCTCGGGGAAGTTTTGTCGACATCGAGGAATTCTTGTCGATATCGAGGAAAGTTTGTCAAAGTCGAGTAGTTACTATTGGTTTTCATTTTCTGTTTCGTTTTTTCTTTCTGTTTTACTCGACATGTTAGTTGATTTCGAGTACTTTACTCGATATCGAGGAATCTTCTGGTCGATTTCGTGGAGATCTTTCCGCTACCCGAGATCCACTAACGTGCTTCCTCGTGGATCGATCCTGACAACCTTCTACTACAAAGGGAGGAAGTCTTGTATTTATTTGCGGAGATAGGGAAGTCAGTCTGATCTATATTTTATATTTATTTCATACTTGACCATCCTCCTGCAACAACAAATTTGCGCCATTTCCGGGGAAGCAATCATTCGCGCCTTAGGTAGTTAGATCTCACGTTTGCCTTGAGTTACTTTGCAGGTGTATGCGTCGTTCTGGTCAAACACCTGAGTTTGACGCCTTAGATGATCCGGAATGCCTTATACACATCCATGCTAAATTAAAAAGAGCCATGGCAGCCGCAGAAACACAAGAACAGCTGATACCGAAGCTTCGAGCTGAGTTAGAAGCCAAGGATACTGCTCTCACCACTGAGAGAGCACGCACTACACAGGAAGTTGCGCGAAGGAGACAGGTGGAAGCTGAGCTTGCCTAATACCCTACCACTGCAGAGGATTACATGCACCCGACTCTCGTCGTGCCTGAATCGGCCATTTTAATCCCTGAAAATAATTTTGAAATTCGCACTCGTTTCCTGATTGAGATTAAAAATAATGCTTTCTATGGTAGATTTAATGAATATCCTCTTCAACATATTACCAACTTTACTGATATGTGCCGTACTCTTGCTGAAGGTACCACTTTGGAATATGTGATGATGAAGGCTTTTCGTTGGTCTCTAGCTTGTCCAGCATTGAAGTTGCTCGAAGGTCTCCGTCCACGATCCCTTACAACATGGGCTGAAGTGAGGCAAGAATTTCTCAACAAATTCTTTCCTCCTGCCTAGACAACGCTCCTTTGCCAGAAGATTACAGCTTTCAAACAGAAGCCTGGGGAGCCGCTAGCAAAAGCATGGGAACGATATAAGGATCTACTGCGATCCTTCCCTACACATGGACAACCACCCTATATCGTTCAGGAGATCTTCTTCAATTCTCTTGACCTGGCCATTAAGGATAGGATCAACACGTATACTCATTATGAGTATTTAACAATGCCGCCAATTGACGCATGGGCTACCCTCGACAAGCTGACCAACTACGACAACAAGTATGGGACTCCAATAAACTATGATGAGAATTCCTATGCCAGGCCAGCCCCATCCATGCCCCTCTACGAGCCTTCTAACCAAACTGACCCATATGTCAAGGAGCAGTACTACAGAGATCAGAATCGCAAGCTCCTCAAGCAAGTCAAGTATCTTTCTGTCAACCAGCCCTACATTGAAAGCGGATCACAGCCGCACACCACTACTGAGTGCCCACCTATAGAGCAAGTCAGGATGGCAGAACACCAAGAAGAGGTTGCTTACATAGGGGGTCCCAATCGCTATATGGGGGACCAAAGGTTTCAGCAACCACAATGGAACCAAGGTGCCCCTAGGACATCCGGAAAGGGACCAGAAGAAGGATGACCTACAAACCATCCTTGAGGAAATGCGGAGGAACCATTCAGACACCAAGCAGTCCTTCAATTTTGTCTATACTTAGATACATGGTGTCAATGCTAGGCTTTGAGAAATCGATGTCAGGAGGAAATCGATTGATACACAGATTGGCCAGCTGGCAGCAGGTGTCCCCAGACAGGCAGGTATGCTCCCTGGATCTTCTGATCCCAATCCCAAGGGGAAGACCGGACACATCGCAACCGTAAAACTCAGGAGCGGGCACCAACTACGCGAGCCAAAAGTCGGAAAGCAGAAGGACGAAGCTAAGAAACAACCCGACATCGACCAACAACAACTCGATGTCGACCAAAATTTGGTCGATGTCGAGCAACATCAAGTCGACAACGAGCAACAGCTTGGCCAAGAATCGTCTCCACAACACTCCAACTCGACATCGAGAAAACTGGTCGATATCGAGGAGAATCTTGTCGATGTCGAGGAGAACAAAGTCGACATCGAGGATGCTACAACACCTTCGACATCTGTTCTGGCTCTGACGAAGAAAAAGCTGCCTTTTCCGATAAAATCTCCAAAGGACCCAACAAAGAAGAAATTTCAGCGCTTCATCAAGATGCTTCAGAGGCTCAATGTCACCATACCCTTCACAGAAGATCTTAATGAAATGCCATCATATGTCAAGTTCCTCAAGGAGATCCTAAGCAAAAAGTGGTCAATGACTGAGATCACAGAGGAGTGCAGCCAGATGAGAAAAGGCCAGATCCAGGTAAGTTCGCTATAACCATTAGATTTGGTCAATATAAATGGAATGCTTTATGTGATCTTGGAGCCAGTGTAAGTATAATGTCTTTAACAATATGGTCCAAGATTAAGATAGGTGCCCTAGAGCCTATGGAGGCTAAGCTTTATATGGAAAACAACACGGTGGTCATCCCAACAGGCATGGTGGACAATGTGCCAGTACAAGTAGGTAAGTTCTTTGTCCCTGCTGATTTTCTAGTTATTGATATGACGGAGGAACCTGCTTGTCCAATTATTCTAGGAAGGCCCATCTTGGCGACGGTGGATGCCAACATAAGCGCAAGAAAGGGAGTACTCACTTTCAACATCAGTGATAAGGTAATTGAGTATTCTTTTAATAAAACTGGAAGGCACGCATGTCCTATGGAAGAGGTAAAGTCTATATCAGCTGGTTACAATACTTGCGGGGAGCCTAAGGTAAAAAAATATGACTCTTAAAGAGATAGAAAAGAGGGATATGGAAGCCCAGGTGGAGAAGATCATGGCCATCCTAAACGACGACACAGATGATCTGCTTGACATCGACCAAGGTAAGTTGACGTCAACTAATTATTTATCGGATGCCTTGACAGGATGCAAGTATGGGGTCGAAGTCGACCAGAGTTACTCGATGTCGAGTAACTTGGTCGACGTCGACCAAAATTAGAGCACGCCACCAGCAGCAGGAGCGTCGAGCAGCCAACCCAAAGTTGAGAACAACTCAATATCGACCAATTTGGTCGACATCGACCAAACATTTGCGTCCTCGACTTCTCCTCCCTCGACGAGCAATCCACTAGAAGCCAAGGACAACTCGATATCGACCAATTTGGTCGACATCGACTAAAAACCTGCGTCTTCGACTTCTCCTCCCTCGGCCATCAATCCACCAGACGAGCCAACTTTCTCGACATCGAGTACTATTACTCAAAATTGACCAAAATCTGAGGTCCCCGAATCCGATTCTGCGAAGGTAAGCCAAGGTATGGATCTTTCTTCCCCTATTTCAATTAAAAATTTATCTATACATGGGAGAGGTTTGCCTTGATATGTGCGATTGTGTAGGATTTCCAATGATGAGTCTAAGGAGTATGAAGTTGAAGACACGCTCTATGTTTCCAAATCAAAGTATCATTGGTTTCCTAACAAATTCAACAAGAAGAAGATGGGGCCTTTCATCGTGAACAAGATCCATTCAGGCGGACTCCAGCTGATGGACAAGAATGGAGTTCTATTTGAAGCCCAAGCTACATGGGCCCTGCAAATGCCACCTTGAGGTTTATGGAGAAAGTCAGCCTAGCGACTAAAAAATCTAGAGCTTGTAAATAAACATTTATTTTTTGGACTTTCTGGACATTGCTGCTTTTGTTTCTTTTTTGGTTTTGAACTTTTAGTTTTTCTACTGTGGGTATTTTCTCTTCTACATTTTTCAGGTCCATGGGGATAGAAGCAAGCTAAAATTGACCAGGACTACAGCATTTGCACTCGATTTTTGACATTCTACACACATGTCTAGTGAGTTTCTTTCTTTACCCTTATTTTTCATACAGTGAGGACACTGTAATGTTTAAGTATGGGGTGGGGGAAAGGCTTGCTTTGCGCATATTTGATTTATTTGACATTTTGTGTGCATATTTAAAGTTTATTTCTTGAAATGCTTATACATGGCTATTTTGGAATCCATTATTGATTTATGGGCTTATATACATGTTTTCCAAAGTTTATAAAAATGACCCCCATTGAAAATATTCTTGATTAATGTCATGGAAGCTATATTGAACTCGACGATGCAAAATTGGATTCATTAGAGATATAGCAGGAAATTGCCTTGTAAGGGGAAGTCACAATGAAGTGAATATTTTTCTTGAAAACCATGAAAGGAGGTAAATTTTGATATTGCTTTTGACATGTTGCATAATAAGAGGATGGAGGACTTTATATTTCCATATAATGCTCATATGTTTATATTCCTTAGCCTTACCTATGCTTATGCATCACAAAACTCATATTATGCCTATTTCATATTTTGCTCCACATGTTCTAAATATGTCCATTTTCTACCTTATTTCCCTCCGGGGATTATGTTGAGAGTGATGTTACATTATGGAGATTGTTATATGGTTTTTGTGTTATTGTTATCATATTTGGAGTTTGGCGGAATTGTTTGAAATATATGGAAAATTTCATGAGTGAAAGAAAATCCGATCAAAGATCGACCCTGCTTGCTGAGATAATAGTTTGGCGAGATGGGACACCAAAGTGAGGAGCCCAAAGCACTAAGTATCCGGGGCCATTCATGACACCTATGTTTGCGACTCGCGAGAAGGCAATGCTGAGGTTAGAGAGGTAAAAGCATGATTTTGAAAAAAATAAATCAGCAATGAAGAGAATGGTGATGATTCTTATGAAGAAAGAATTTGGTAAGAAAGTTTGGAAATACTCAATTTCCCCGGATTATTAGCACCACATTGCCAAAAAAATTGCCCACCTTTAGCCTTTTACCAATCTACTCCTTATTGAGCTTAAATTAAAGTCCACTTGATTATTAATGCTTTGTCACATATGAATTGTTTTGCATAACCCTCCTTTTGTGAGTAGAAGTTTCTTTTTATTGCACATGCATGGATTTGTGACACTAGTACCTTTTCGAGGATGGTAATTGATTGCAGGGACATATGACAATGAGTCTAAGATGTTGAGAGTTTTGATTTCTTCCCCTGTATGACGATTAAAAGTATTGCTTAAGGACAAGCAAGCTTAAGTATGGGGTGTTTGTTGTGAGCCTAATTCACCATGTTTTATAGTTACTTTTATATCGTTTTCTGCATACATTTCATACATTTGGGCTAGATTAGTACAAAATCTATGTAGTTTATGCTTATTTACCAAATTATGGAATCTACACCAGTTTTTGTTTAAATTCACAGAAATCGAAGCAATTTACAGCAGTTTTGAGAAAGGGAGAAAAGCTAGAAGTCAACTACAGAAGTCCGAGGTCAAGAAGCATCGGAACCAGGACAAATCGAGCTGGAAAGGAGAAAACCGAGTCAAAATATACAACTTAATATCGAGGACTGCAAGTCGATATCGAGTAAGGTCAAGTCGATTTCCACTCGGACAACCAAGAATCGAGCAAAGCTGATGAAGCTAGTCGATATCGAGGTGTTTTACTCGATATCGAGTAAACCATATCGAGTTAAAGACCCTGGAGTCGACAAGTGAAGCTCGGAGCTCAACATGTTACTCGATGTCGAGGAAACTTACTCGACGTCGAGGAAAAATCAAGTCGACTTTCCCCCCGGAGGCCTGGAATCGAGTTGCTGAGCAAAAGACGAGAAATTGTGGCGAGAGCAAGGTGGAAAGGGAAAAGCGGATTTGTCTTGTTCGGTTGTAAGCTTTCTTTTTAGTTTTATTTTAATGCAAAGTTATTTCTTTTTATTATTGATGTCTTTCTTTATGATGAAGAGCGAGTAGTCACCCACTTCTAGGGTCGGGGTGAGCTCGACGGTAGCCATGTGAGGTGATGCGATAAAGGTTTGATCTTTTTATGCGATTCGTCTTCTATCCCTGCAAGCATGATTCTTTTGCGAAAGTTGAAGGTGATCCTTATTTATGTTATTGAAGCGAAAGTGATCTTAATACAACTTGGGTTAATTATGTGGAAAGAGTTAGTAACAATTAGGGTTTATGCGAAAGCCTCTATATTCCTATTTGTTAATAACGAAAGTTATTTAATGAAAAGCATGATCTTTTATGCCTTTATGTGTTATTTTGCATGGTTATCGTTGTGGTGTTGAAACCCTGATCTTGGAAGTCTTTAGTTTATTGATTTATTTCATCGAAATTCGTGTTCTGTGTTGTAAAAAGTTGCAATTTATGTTTCTGTTGCTTACTCGATCTCGGGGAAGTTTTGTCGACATCGAGGAATTCTTGTCGATATCGAGGAAAGTTTGTCGAAGTCGAGTAGTTTCTGTCGGTTTTCGTTTTCTGTTTTGTTTTTTCTTTCTGTTTTACTCGACAGATTAGTCGATTTCGAGTAGTTTACTCGATATCGAGGAATCTTCTAGTCGATTTCGCTGAGATCTTTCCGCTACCTGAGATCCGCTGACGTGCTTCCTCGTGGATCGATCCTGACAACCTTCTACTACAACGGGAGGAAGTCTTGTGTCTATTTGCCGAGACAGGGAAGTCAGTCTGATCTATATTTTATATTTATTTCATACTTGACCATCCTCCTGCAACAACAACATTATTTTTGTGGATTTTCTATTGTGGATATTATCTGTCTGACGATTCTTGCAGGTACAAGAAAAATTACAGAGCCACTCGATATCGAGTAGCAGCAGTATATCGACCGAGTCACTCGAAATCGACCTGATCTATAGAAGGAATGCCACTCGATTTTGACAACATGCACGTACACCTGTCTAGTGAGTTTCTTTCTTTACCCTTGTTTGTTATATAGTGAGGGCACTGTACTGTTTAAATATGGGGTGGGGAAAGGGCTTACTTTGTGCATATTTGATAATATTTGACATTATGAGTGCAGTTTTTTCTTGAATTGCTTATACATGGCTATTTTGAAATTCATATTATCATTGATGTTTATGTGCTTATATGCATGTTTGCCAAAGTTTATAAAAATGACCCCCATTGAAAATTTTGAATAAGTGTCATGGAAGCTTTAATTGAAGTCGGCGATGCAAAATTGGATTCATTAGAGATGTAGCATGAAATTGCCTAGTAAATTAAGGGAAGTCACAATGAAATGCATATTTCTTGAAAACCATGAAAGGAGGTAAAATTGAAATTGCTTTTGACATGTTGCATGATAAGAGGATGGACGACTTTATATTTTCCATATATGCTCATAAGTTTATATTCCTCGGCCATACCTATGCTTATGCATCACAAAAGCCAAATTGAGCCTTATTTCATATTATGCTCGACATGTTCTAAATATTGCCCATTCTTTACCTTATACGGGGATTATGTTGGGAATGAAAGCTACATATTGGAGATTATCATATGGTATTTGTGTTGTTACTATCATTATTGGAGTTTGGTAGGAAATTGAAAGATATGGAAAATTTAATGAGTGAAAGAAAATCCGGTCACCTTAGGAGATAAAGGTAGATCGACCCTCCCTGCGTTGAGATAATTGTTCCGCAGGATGGGACACCAAGGTGAGGAGTCCGATGCACTAAGTATCCGGGTCCATTCATGACACCCATGTTTGCGACTCGCGAGAAGGCAGTGCTGAGGTTAGATAGATAAAAGCATTATAGTGAAAAAAGCAAAGAATGATTTATGAGAGGATGAGTGATGTGGAAATTATGATGGGAGAAGGTGCATCAAAGCAAGAAAGCAAGTTTGAAGAAGTTCTCCCCGGATTTAGCACGAAATTGCCCATAAATAGCCCACCACTATACCTTTTACCTTTTCTTCACCGTGACCTTAAATTAAATTCCTCTTGATTATTAATGCTTTGTCACGAATGAATGTTTTGCATAACGCTCCTTTTGTGAGTAGATGTTGCTTTTTGATTGCACATGTATGGATGTGTGACATTGGTACCTTTTCGATGATGGTAATTGATTGCAGGGACATATGAGAATGAATCTAAGATGTTGAGCGTTTTGATTTCTTCCCCTGTATGACAATTAAAAGTATTGCTTGTGGACAAGCAAGCTTAAGTGTGGGGTGTTTGTGGTGAGCGTATTTCGCCATCTTTTACATTTACTTTTATATCGATTTATATATACATTTCATACATTTGGGTTAGAATAGTACAAAATTTGTGTAGTTTATGTTTATTTTTGCAATATATGGAGATGTACACAAGTTTTTGTTGTATTTCGCAAAAATCGAAAGCACTTTGAAGCTTAAAGGAATGTCATGAAAAAGCTAAGAATGGTGCAGCTGCAGAAAAGACCATTTTTCTCCATTCATCATTCTAAATCAAGTTCTGGTGTCTTCATGAGAGTTGTAGCCCTCAAGAAGTGCTTTCCAACGCATATTTATATGCGTCAATCGGACGAACGAGGACTCAAGAAAGTGCGTTTCAAGACGGAGCAAAATGTTGAAAGCTGAAGATTTGTCGATATCGACTAAGAGTCGGTCGAAATTCCCAAGTCAGACTCGACATTGAGTGATCAGACACGAAGACGGAGGAATACAACTCGATATCGACCTTACATGCTCGATATCGACTAATGACCAACTCGATATCCCTATCAGAAGCCGACATCGAGTAATCAGAAGTGAAGCCGATTAACATAACTTGATATCGACCAAATTTGGTCGATATCGACCAACCCCCAGATCGAGTACGAAGTCGATTCCGAGTCCTTGGAAGATTCCGAGTGAAGATTCCTTGCACATGAAGACTTGAGATATTTTATCTTTTTTTATCTTTTTATCCTATGGGTGGAACATTTAATTACCCTTTAGGATTTATCTAGTTTTACCTAGTTTGATTTATTTCCTTTTTATTAGAATTATATCTTTTAGTTAGACAGAGATATGATAGATATTGGCTTCCTATAATAGCTAGGATTGGAGCCTATAAATAAAGCCCTAGGGGGCAATTTTTTATGAATTCAAGCCAAGTCGTCTTCGGGCGCAAGGAGAGAGGAGAGAGAGAGAGAGAGGAGGCGAGAAAGGAGAGAGAGAGATGAGGAACGTTTGGAAGGTTTTGTAAGTTTTCGTTTATTTTATGTTAAAGTTAGTTTCTTTCATTATGTTTGCTTTCTAATTTCCTTCTTCTAGGTTTGGGGTGATCCCAACATAGATATGTTTGTTTGATTTATGAATTCATGATTTTGTATGTCTTTATTATCATCTACCTATGTGCTTAATCCTTTGCGACAGTCGAGGACAATTCCTTATTTGCAATTATGAAGCGAAAGTGAATTAATTATGAATTTGGATCCCTAACCTTGGAAGTTTACTCTTTTATTATTCTATTTTTGTTATTTTAAAGTTTTTGCATAGATACCCAACATCGATCACCATTCCCCCTCCATCCCTCGACATCGACCAACTCTTAGCCGGCGTCAACAACAACCTATCACATCTTTCCGCTATTCCCAAACCCCGAAACAACCTAAACCTAGAACCGCTGACTTCTCTCTTAAGGACGAACCTGACTCCCCTATACTATAGCGGGGGTCTTGACTATAAATTTAGTTGGTCGAGAAACCCTCTCGTCAGTAGTCGAAGTCGAGGACACTTAGTCGAGGTCGAGTGCTTACTGAGTCAAATTTCGAGGGTTTCTGAACTGAAAAGGCGGGCGCTGACACGCTTTCACGTGGATCGATCCTGACTGTCTTCTACTACAACGGGAGGAAGTCTTGTATTTATTTGCTAAGAAAGGGAGTCGGTTTGATTTTATATTTTATATTTATTTCATACTTGATTTTCCTCTTAAAAAATTGGCGGCGTTGCCGGGGAAGCACTCAATCGCCCTTTTTAGTTCCTTTTTACTCTCTTTTTCTTTTTCTTTTTGTTTTGCAGTTGCATGCGAAGGACTGATTGCACACCTATCGATCCTATTCTCGAACCTGAGCGATACTTCCATCTTCGACAAACACTAAGGAGGATGTCGCAAGTCAACAATGAGAATGAGGTCCAGCTCACACCAGCACAGGATCTTGAGAAACTCCGCCTACGGATTGAGGAATTAACCACCAGAGAAGCAGAACATGCCCGACGAGAGGCGGAATGTACACAAAATCAACAAAGGTGGGGTGCAAGGTTAGATCGCGAGGTCAAAGCGAGAAGAGAACTTGAGGAGCAGATTAGAAATGTCCCAGCCAACGCAAAGAAATATCTGCATCCTACTCCGGAAGTTCCAGAATCACCGATCGTTCTTCCCCTTGTTAGTTATGAAATTCGTCCTTCTTTTATTACTGAAATTATGAGGAGTCAATTTAGGGGAAGACCCAATGAATGTCCTTTAGAGCATGTTACCAGTTTTCTAGATTTATGCGAAGCTACTGTGGATGATGTTAATCTAGAATACTTAAAACTAAAGGCTTTTCGTTGGTCCCTTGCATGAATGGCCTCACAGTGGCTTGAAGGATTGCCAGCACAATCAATTCGGACTTGGAATGAACTACATGACTTGTTCATTAACATGTTTTTTCCTTCTGCAAAGACATCCGCTCTCAGACAATAGATCACGGCTTTCAGAGAAAAGCCAGGGGAAACATTAGCACAGGTCTGAGACTGCTACAAAAGGCTTCTGAAATCATGTCCTACGCACGGACAGCCACCCTACGTCATCTAGGAGACCATCTTCAATTTCCTGGATGCCACTACTAAGGATCAGATCAATAACTACACTGTTATAGGTATCTCAAGTACACCCCACGGCGTGGTTGGGAGACCTTTGAGACGCTGGCAAACTATGATAACACATATGTGACTTCTGCGGCCTTTGGCGATGAAAGGTATGAAAGGCCTGCCCCATCTATGCCTCTATATGTGCCACCTAAAGAGATTGATCCGGACGTCAGGGACCAGTTCCACAACGATCAGGTACGTCGCCTAACCAAACAAGTTACATTCCTTTCAAAAGATAAACCTTGTTTGGAATGTAGTTCTGTGAGACACAACACTACTGCGCGCTCACATGAAGATCAAATATTGATGGTTGAAACCCACGAAGAGGTGAGGTATGCGGGGGGGGGGGGGGGGGGGGGGAATACTCAGGGCAGCATCAGCAACAACAGAACTGGAGCCACTATCGCTAGCCCCAACATGAAAGAGCCCCCCGCTCTAAAGAGCTACTGGTCACCCTAACAAGAAAGGTAAGAAAGATGACTTGCAGGTGATACTTGAGGAGATGCAGAGGAACCATGCTGAAAGCAAACATTCCATCAATGCCATCCATACACAGCTGCATGGAGTCAATTCAAGGCTTGGGGAAATCGATGTCTGGCGGAAATCTATTGAGACCCAGATTGGTCAATTGGCAACATCCGTCCCCAAGCAATTAGGTACGCTCCCTGGATCCTCTGAACCTAATCCTAAAACTAAATCTGCAGGGCAGGTAGCTGCCATGAATCTAAGGAGTGGGCGACAGACACAGACGTCCGAACAGAACACAGAAGCTGCAAAGGAGTACTCGACGTCGACCGGAACCTACACGACGTCGAGGACCCCTTAGTCGAAGTCGACCACCCATGTACCCATATCGACCACACTCATGCACCTCCATAGAAGAAAACGCTTCTATTCCCAACGAAATCTCCAAAGGACCCAGCTGAAAAGAAGTTTCAGCGTTTCGTGAAGATGCTTCAAAGGCTCAATGTCACAATCCCTTTCACAGAAGCTCTTCATGAGATGCCATCATATGTAAAGTTCCTCAAGGATATCTTAAGAAAGAAGCGATCAATGGCTGAGATCGCAGAGGAGTGCAGCCAGATGAACGTTATAGAGAAAAGGCCAGATCCAGGTAAGTTTGCTATAACCATTGGATTTGGTCCATATAAATTCAGTACTTTTTGTGACTTACGAGCTAGTGTAAGTCTTATGCCTCTATCAATCTGGTCCAAAGTCAAGATTTGTGCTTTAGAGTCTGTGGATGCAAAATTATACATGGCGAACAACACTGTGGTCATCCCAACAGGCATGGTGGATAGTGTACCGGTGCAAGTAGGTAAGTTCTTTGTCCCTAGAGATTTTCTAGTTATTGATTTGGCAGAGGACCCTGCTTGTCCAATCATATTAGGAAGGCCCTTCTTAGCGACGGTGGATGCCAACATAAGCGTAAGGAAGGGAGTACTCATTTTCAACATTAGCGATGAGGTAATTGAGTATTCTTTTAATAAAACTGAAAGGCATACAAGTCCCATGGAAGAAGTCAAGTCAATCTCAGCCAGGTATAACACTTGCGCGAAACCTAAGGTAAGAAATATGACCCCGAGAAGCTGGAGAAGAGAGATATGGATGCCCAGGTGGAGGAAATCATGGAGATTCTAAATGATGATACAGAGGATCTACTAAACATCGACCCAGGTAAGTCGATATCGACTAACTTTTATTCAGAATTTTTGCCAGGTCTTAAGTATGGGGTCGATGTCGACCAGAAGTACTCGATGTCGAGTACTCTAGTCGACGTCGACCAGATCTCGAGCCCTCCATCGAGCACACCAGCATCGAGTAAGCCACCTGAGGCCGAGTAGTACTCGACATCGAGTAGCCTACTCGATGTCGACCAGTCCCCTAACTCCTCCACTCCTTCCTCCTCGATGAGCAAGCAACCAGACGATGAAACACAGTCGACGTCGAGTACTTGTACTCGAGGTCGAGTAGATCCCGAGGTCTCGAATTGCGAATTTACGAACATCTCTTCTCCTATTTCAATTAATAATTTATCTATACATGAGAGAGGTTTGCCTTGGTATGTGCGATTATGCAGGGTTTCCAATGATGATCCCAAGAAGTATGAAGTAGGAGACAAAGTCTATGTCGCCAAATCAAAGGATCATTGGTTTCCCAACAAATTCAACAAGAAAAAGATGGGACCTTTCACGGTGAACAAGATCCATTCAGAAGGACTACAGCTGATGGACAAGAAAGGAGTCATGTTCGAAGCCCATGCTACATGGGCCCTGCAAATGCCACCTTGAACTTTAACAGAGACAGTCGGCCTAGCGACTATAAAGTCTAGACCTTATAAATAAAACACTTAGTTTTTGAATTTTTGGACATTTGTTTTTGGTTTTTGGTTTTTGGACATTAGTTTTGGATTTTTCTATTGTGGATTGTCTTTCTAACGAGTCTTGTAGGTACGAAGAAGCGGTAGAAGTACTCGACGTCGAGTATGTACTGGACGTCGACCACCATCTTGAGCAAAGAAGCCGTGGTCGAGGAGAATGGACACCCTGAGGTTTCACTGTACTCGATGTCGAGTAGTTGTAGTCGACGTCGATTACTTCTACTTGAAATCGACCACTTCTGCGCACACATCATCACTCGATTCCGATGATCAGCACACATGTCTAATGAGTTTCTTTCTTTACCCTTGTTTTTATACAGTGAGGAGACTGTAATGTTTAAGTATGGGGTAGGAGAAGGGCTTACTTTGTGCATATTTGACTTTATTTGACCATATGTGTGTGCATATTTAAATTTTATTTCTTGAATTGCTTATACATGGCTACTTTGGATTTCATATTTTATTTATGTGCTTTCAAGTGTTTTCCAAAGTTCATAAACATCGCCCCCATAAAAAAATTTGATTAGTTTCATGGAAGCTTAAATTGAACTCGACGATGCAAAATTAGATTCATTAGAGATATAGCATGAAATTGCCTAGTAAAGGGATGTCACAATGAAGTGCATTATTTTTATGAAAACCATGAAAGGGGGTAAAAATTGAAATTGATTTTGACATGTTGCATGATAAGAGGATGGAAGACTTTATATTTTTCATATATGCTCCACATGATCTAAATATTGCGCATTTTCTACCTTGTTTCCTCATTCGGGGATTATGTTGAGAACGGAAGTTACATTATGGAGATATTATATGGTGTTTGTGTTGTTACATACTATTATTGGAGTTTGGCAGAAGAATCATGTTATGGAAAATTTAATGAGAGAAACAAAATTCGGTCACCTCAGGAGATAAAGGTAGATCGACCTTGCTCATTGAGATAATAGTTCAGCGAGATGGAACACCAGGTGAGGAGTCCAAAGCACTAAGTATCCGGGGCAATTCATGACACCCATGTTTGTGACTCGCGAGAATGCAGTGCTGAGGTTAGAAAGGTAAAAGCATAATATTGAAAAAAGCATTGAGCGAATGAGCGAAATGTGAGAAATCAAATGAAGAAGGAATGTGGTATGAAAGTTTGTAAAGTACTCCATTTCCCCGGATCATTAGCATCATAAGGCCAAAAATTGTCCACCTTTAGCCTTTTACCAATCTACTCCTTATTTGAGCTTAATTAAAGTCCTGTTGATTATTAATGCTTTGTCACTTATGGATTGTTTTGCATAACTCTCCTTTTGAGAGTAGATGTTGCTTTTATTGCACATGTATGGATTTGTGACAGAAGTACCTTTTCGAGGATGGTAATTGATTGCAGGGACATATGGAAACGAATCTAATATGTTGAGAGTTTTGTTTCTTCCCCTATATGACCATTAAAAGTATTGCTTGAGGACAAGCAAGCTTAAGTATGGGGTGTTTGTTGTGAGCCTAATTTGCCATGTTTTACATTAACATTTTTATCAATTTCTGTTTACATTTCATGCATTTGGGTTAGAATAGCACAGATTCTATGTGGTTTACGCTTATTTGCCAAATTATGGAGTCTACACTAGTTTCTGTGTAATTTCAAAAAAATCGAGGCATTTACAGCAATTCGAAGAAAGGATGAAAAGCTCGAAGTAAAATGCAGAAAGTTCGAGGTCAAGCCAGAGCTGAACCAGGAAAATTCGAGCAAAGAACAAGAAAAAGCACTTGACACGGTTCTAGTCGACGTCGACTACATCTAGTCAAAGTCGAGTACGATTGGAGCCAGAAATTCACACGAAGTCAAGCTGACCACTCGAGGAGCCTAGAGCTACTTCACGTCAAGTAGTTCTAATAGAAGTCGAGTACACCCGTCGAGCCCAGATGGTACCTGTTGTGAGCCTAATTTGCCATGTTTTACCCTAACTTTTATATCGATTTCTGCATGCATTTCATACATTTGGGTTAAAATAGTACAGATTATGTGTAGTTTATGTTTATTTTCAATATATGGAGGTCTACACAAGTTTTTGTTATATTTCGCAGAAATCAGACGCACTTTGGAGCTTAAAGGAAAGTCATGAAGAAGCGAAGGATGGTGCAGCTGGATAAAAGCTCACTTTTCACCATTCATCATTCTGAATCAAGCTCTGATGTCTTCATTAGAATTGTATCCCTCAAAAAGAGCTTTCCAACGCATACTCATTTGTGTCAATCCGACAAACGAGGACTCGGGAAAATGCGTTTGAAGAACAGAGCAGAATGCTGAGAGCTGACAATCATTCTAGGAAGTCGAGTACATCCCGAGCCAGAATTCCAAACGAAGTTGAGCAGAGGACCCTGCTTGTCCAATCATTCTAGGAAGGCCCTTCTTGGAAAGGTGGATGCCAATATAAGTGTAAGGAAGGGAGTGCTCACTTTCAAAATCAGCGATGAGGTAATTGAGTATTCCTTTAATAAATCTGAAAGGCATACAAGTCCCATGGAAGAGGTCAAATCTATCTCAGCTAGGTACATAACTTGCGGGGAACCTAAGGTAAGAAATATGACCCCCAAAGGGCTGGAGAAGCGAGCCATGGAAGCACAGGTGGAGGAAATCATGGCAATTCTGAACGAGGAGACAGACGATCTACTCGACGTCGACCAAGGTATGTCGATGTCGACTAAATTTTATTCAGAATCGTTGCCAGGTACGAAGTATGGGGTTGATGTCGACCAGAAGTACTCGACGTCGAGTACTCTAGTCGACGTCGACCAGATCCCGAGTCCACCACCGACTGCGCCTTCATCGAGCAGCGTACCCGAAGCCGAGGAGTACTCGACGTCGAGTACACTACTCGACGTCGACCAGACACCTTCCACATCGACTTCTCCACCTTCAACGAGCAGTCCACCATACACAGGAATGCACTCGACGTCGAGTAGAACCTGAAGTCCCGAAAGCTGATTTCGCAACGGTAAGCCAAGGTATGGACATCTCTTCTCCTATTTCAATTGAAGATTTATCTATACATGGGAGAGGTTTGCCTTGGTATGTCCGATTGTGCAGGGTTTCCGATAATGATCCTAAGAACTATGAAGTAGGAGACATGGTTTATGTTTCTAAATCAAAGGATCATTGGTTTCCCAACAAATTTACCAAGAAGAAGATGGGACCCTGCACTGTGAACAAGATCCATTCAGGAGGACTACAACTTATGGAAAAAAACGGAGTCTTGTTTGAAGCCCAGGCTACATGGGCCCTACAAATGCCACATTGAGCTTAACGGAGAAAGTCGGCCTAGAGACTATAAAGTCTAGGGCTTATAAATAAGACTTTGAATTTTTTAGGACTTTTGGACATTATTATTTTTGGTTTTTGGTTTTGGACATTTTTTTAGTTTTGCTATTGTGGATATTTTTCGTCTGACAAGTCTTGTAGGTAAAAAGAAGCGGCAGAAGTACTCGACGTCGAGTAAGGCTACTCGACGTCGGCCACCCACTACGAGCAGAAAGGAGCATGTGGTCGAGAAGATCACCCTGGAGGTTTAACTTTACTCCAAGTCGAGTAAGCGTACTCGAAGTCCACCACACCTCCTCGGTGTCGACTACCTCTGCAGCAGCAATGTCACTCAATTTCCAACGATCAACACGCATGTCTAGTGAGTTCTCTTTCTTTACCCTTGTTATTATACAGTGAGAAAACTGTAATATTTAAGTATGGGGTGGGGGAAGGACTTACGTTGTGCATATTTGACCATATTTGACATTATGTGTGCATTATTTCATGAATTGCTTATACATGGCTACTTTAGAATTATCATTGATATTTATGTGCTTATGTGCATGTTTTCCAAAGTTTGAAAATTCACCCCCATTGATAATTTTTTAATAGTGTCATGGAAGTTATATTGAACTCGACGATGCAAAATTAGATTCATTAGAGATATAGCATGAAATTGCCTAGTAAAGGGAAGTCACAATGAAGTGCATTATTTTCTTGAAAACCATGAAAGGAGGTAAAATTTGAAGTTGCTTTTGACATGATTGCATGATAAGAGGATGTAGGACTTTATATTTCCATACAATGCTCATATTGCTATAATCCTAGCCTTACCAATACTTATGCATCACAAAAGCCATATTGAGCCTTATTGTATATTTGCTCCACATGATCTAAATATTGCCCATTCTTTACCTTATTTCCTATCCGGGGATTATGTTGAGAATGATGTCACATTATGGAGATTACTATATGGTTGTTGTGTTGTTGTTATTATTATTGGAGTTTGGCAAGAAATTGAAAAATATATGGAAAATTTAATGAGTGAAAGAAAATCCGGTCACCAAAGGATATAAAGGTATATCGACCCTGCCTGCGTTGAGATAATAGTTCCGCAGGATGGGACACCAAGGTGATGAGTCTGAAGCACTAAGTATCCGGGGCCATTCATAACACCCACGTTTGCGACTCACGACAAGGTGACGAGAGGGTTTCTCGACCAAATAAATTTATAGTCAAGACCCCGGCTATAGTATAGGGGAGTCAGGTTCGTCCTCAGGAGAGAAGTCAGCGGTTCTAGGTTTAGTGTAATTTGGGGTTCAGGGATAGCGGGAAGAGGTGATGAGGTTGGTTTCGACGTCGACTAAGACATGGTCGATGTCGAGGGAGGGAGAGAGAATGGTGGTTTGATATCGAGTAAAATATGTGCCGAATAAAAATAATAAAATAAAACAAATAAGGATCCAAACTTCCAAGGTTAGGGATCACCACAACAGAAAACATAGATGCAGATCATAAATCACATAAAGATGCATGATTTCAAAGAATCGACTTTCGCAAATTCCAACAATTTAGGTTATAGAGGCTCTCACATAAAAACCTAATTTGTTTCTACCTTTTCTTTAATTAGGATTAACCAACTATCGCAAGAAAACCCTAATTACTATCCAATTCATAATAAGATCACTTTCGCTTCAATATCATGAATAAGGAATTTCCTCAACTCTCGCAAAGGATTTAGCACTTAGGTAGATGATAATAAAGACATACAAATTCATAAATCAAACAAACATATCTATGTTGAGATCACACCAACCCTAGAAGAAGGAAATTAGAAACAAAACATAATAAAAGAAATTAACTTTAACATAAAATAAACTAATGCTTACAAAACCTTCCAAACGTTCCTCCTCTCTCTCCTTCTCTCTCTCTCTCCTCTCTCATTACGCCCTAAGACGACTTGACTTGAATGAATGAAAATCAGCCCCTAAGGCTTTATTTATAGGCTTCCAATCCTTTCTAATCTAGGAAAGATAAAAACTTGATAAATAAAGGAAATTAATCTAATAATAAAATAAGGAAAATATCTATTGTGGATAAATCTTCTCCCTTGACTTGATAGCACTTGATAGATCTTGATAAAATTTCATCTCGAAAATATCACCATTGGACTCGGGATAGAAACTTAATAAGAACCGGATAGCTCGATGTCGGCCGCCTAGGGGTTTCCTCGATATCGAGTAGAATTGCTCGATATAGAGTAGCACTTTCTCCGTCTTCCGCTCATCAACTCGATTCCGGCTTCTGGACGCAAAGTCGACTTGGGTTTTCCTCGATATCGAGTAACATGTTCTTCGTCTTTAGTCTCCTTCGTCGATCTCGGCTCCAGGAAGTGAAAATCGACTAAGTGTTTACTCGATATCGAGTAAAGTTCCTCGATATCGACTTGAATGTCTCAGCTCCAGCTTGCTCGTCGATTCCTAGTGCTCCAGCTCGATATGGGGTACTCGATATCGAGTAAAACAACTCGATATCGACTAAGTCTCTCAGCTTTCTGCTCTGTTTTTTTAAACACACTTTTCTGAGACCTCGTTCGTTGGATTGACGCATATGATAATGCGTTGGAAATCTCTTTTCGAGGGCTACAACTCTTATGAAGACATCAAATCTTGATTCAGAATGAAGAATGGTGAAAAATGGCCTTTTCTCCAACTGCACCATTCTTAGCTTCTCCATGAGTTTCCTTTAAGCTCCAAAGTGCGTCCGATTTCTGCGAAATATAACAAAAACTTGTGTAGACCTTCATAATTGGCAAACAAGTGTAAACTACACAGATTATGTACTATTCTAGCCCAAATGTATGATATGTATGCAGAAATCGATATAAAAGTAGATGTAAAACATGGCGAATTAGGCTCACAACAAACACCCCATACTTAAGCTTGCTTGTCCTCAAGCAATACTTTTATTTGTCATTCAGGGGAAGAAATCAAAACTCTCAACATCTTAGATTCATTATTATATGTCCCTACAGTCAATTACCATCATCGAAAAGGTACTAGTGTCACAAATCAATGCATGTGCAATAAAAAAAGCAACATCTACTCGCAAAAGGAGGGTTACAAAAACAATTCATAAGTGACAAAGCATTAATAATCAAGAGAACTTTAATTTAAGCTCAATAAGGAATAGATTGGTAAAAGGCTAAAGGTGGGTAATTTTTGGCAATGTGGTGCTAATGATCCGGGGAAATGGAGTATTTCCAAACTTTCATACCACATTTCTTCTTCATAAGAATCATCACCTTTCATAATGCTTTTATCCATAATATGCTTTTACCTCTCTAACCTCAGCACCGCGATCTCGTGAGTCGCAAACATGGGTATCATGAATGGCCCCGGATACTTAGGGCTTCGGACTCCTCACCTGTGTGTCCCATCTCACTGAACTATTATCTCAGCGAGCAGGGTCGATCTACCTTTATCTCCTGAGGTGATCGGATTTTCTTTCACTCATTAAATTTTCCATATATTGAAACAATTTCCTACCAAACTCCAATATAATGATAAAAACACAACAACCATACAACAATTTCCATAATGTGACATAATTCTCAACAAAATCCCCGGATAGGAAATAAGGTTAAGAATGGGCAATATTTAGATCATGTGGAGCAATAATATGAAATAAGGCATAATATGGCTTTTGTGATGCATAAGCATAGGTAAGGCTAGGATATAAAAATATAAGCATTATATGAAAATATAAAGTCCTCCATCCTCTTATCATGCAACATGCCAAAAGCAATATCAAATTTTACCTCATTTCATGGTTTTCAAGAAAATATGCACTTCATTGTGACTTCCCTTTAATAGGCAATTTCATGCTATATCTCTAATGAATCCAATTTTTGCATCTCGAGTTCAATTAAAGCTTCCATGACATTAATCAAAATTTTCAATGTGGGTTATTTTTCAAACTTTGGAAAACATGCATATAAGCCCATAAATCAATAATGAATTCCAAAATAGTCATGTATAAGCAGTTCAAGAATTAAGCTTTAAATGTGCACACATAATGTCAAATATGGTCAAATATGCATAAAGTAAGCCCTTCCCCCACCCCATACTTAAACATTACAGCATCTTCACTGTATATAAATAAAGAAACTCACTAGACAGATGTGCAGGGCTTCAAAATCGAGTGTAATGCTGATGGGCCTAGTCCGATTTTAGCTTGCTTCTATCCCCATGGACCTGAAAATGTAGAAGAGAAATACCCACAATAGAAAAACTAAAAGTTCAAAACCAAAAACAAACAAAAGAAACAAAGTCCAAAAGTCCCAAAAATAAATGTCTATTTACAAGCTCTAGATTTTATAGTCGCTAGGCCAACTTCTTCATTCAGCATTAGCCTGGCTCATCTTTGTCCAGAGGTATAGGTGGATCTGGAGGCTCCTCCGGTGGTGGGAAGCATGGGATGTCATCCGGGGGCATCATGTGAAGAAGCTTAAACCTCCCCGAGTGGACGCTCCATGGCTCCACCCATTCATCTTCCCCGGCTCGAGCTAGCATGTATAAGGGAAGATATAAAGAAAATATACATACCTCATCATCATACCTCTTCCGCTTCATAGGCTGACTTGGTTGCGCATCTCCACCATAGCAAAACGGTGGAGTGGGAAGAGATATTTCCCCCTCATCATGCGGAGCTTTATGCCACTTTGCTAGGACCCCATACTTGAATATGAACATCGGTTGCTAAAAATCATCGGGGATAGCCTTCACCTTGTAAGGTAAAAGCGATCTTGGAATGCCCTGGTCAACAATGTCCAACCTCTTCTCTTCTAGTGCTATTTCTCCTTGAGATCCTTCATATAATTCATCAACAATAGGTAGAAAAGTAGGAATGAAATTCGAGGAAGGACATACCTGGCTGTCGAGATCGAGTGGGTCAATTGGCTCGTCGGGAAGAGGACATGGTCCTTTAGACTGAATGGAACCCTCAAGCCTTCGATTTTCGTCTTTCAACCGAGCTATTTCCCTTAATCGTGCAGGATTCCCTTCGACAAAGTCTTCCATCTTTGTACCTAAGCTTTGAAATCACAATCAAGAACACAAATTAGTGGCAAAAGCTTGGCATCCAGTTGGTACTAGTGAGGTAGGTGGTGGTAGGTTATGTGATAGGGTAAGAAAAAAGGATGGGCTCTTCTGAACCTTAAACACAATTAAACTAGGCGTGATTGATATCTCCCCGGCAACGGCGCCAATTTGACGAGAGAGTTTCTCGACCAAATAAATTTATAGTCAAGACCCCCGCTATAGTATAAAGGAGTCAGGTTCATCCTCAGGAGAGAAGTCAGCGGTTCTAGGTTTAGTGTGTTTTGGGTTCAGGGATAGCGGGAAGAGGTGTTGAGGGTGGTTTCGACGTCGACTAAGACTTGGTCGATGTCGAGGGATGGAGAGAGAATGGTGGTTTGATATCGAGTAGAATATGTGCTGAAAAAAAATAATAAAATAAAACAAATAAAGATGCAAACTTCCAAGGTTAGGGATTACCACAACAGTAAACATAGGTGCAGAGATGCATGTTTTATATCAAAGAATCGACCTTCGCAAATTCCAACAATTTAGGTGATAGGGGCGCTCGCATAAAAACCTAATTTGTTTCTACCTTTTCTTTAATTAGGATTAACCAACTATCGCAAGAAAACCCTAATAACTGTCCAATTCATAATAAGATCACTTTCGCTTCAATATCATGAATAAGGAATTTCCTCAACACTCGCAAAGGATTAAGCACTTAGGTAGATGATAATAAAGACATACAAATTCATAAATCAAACAAACATATCTATGTTGGGATCACCCCAACCCTAGAAGAAGAAAATTAGAAACAAAACATAATAATATAAATTAACTTTAACATAAAATAAACTAAAACTTACAAAACCTTCCAAACGTTCCTCCTCTCACTCCTCTCTCCTTCTCTCTCTCTCTCTCTCTCCTCTCTCCTTGCGCCCTAAAACGACTTGACTTGAATGAATGAAAATCAGCCCCTAAGGCTTTATTTATAGGCTTTCAATCCTTGCTAATCTAGGAAAGAAACTCTATCTATATCTATATCTATCTATCTACTTACTTAAGATAAAAACTTGATAAATAAAGAAAAGAAATCTAATAATTAAATAAGGAAAATATCTAATGTGGATAAATCTTCTCCCTTAACTTGATAGCACTTGATAGATCTTGATAAAATTTCATCTCGAAAATATCACCATTGGACTCGGGATAGAAACTTAATAAGAACCGGATAGCTCGATGTCGGCCGCCTAGGGGTTTCCTCGATATCGAGTAGAATTGCTCAATATAGAGTAGCACTTTCTCCGTCTTCCGCTCAGCAACTCGATTCCGGCTTCTGGACGCAAAGTCGACTTGGGTTTTCCTCGACATCGAGTAACATGTTCTTCGTCTTTAGTCTCGTTCGTCGATCTCGGCTCCAGGAAGTGAAAATCGACTAAGTGTTTACTCGATATCGAGTAAAGTTCATCGATATCGACTTGAATGTCTCAGCTCCAGCTTGCTCGTCGATTCCTAGTACTCCAGCTCGATATGGGGTACTCGATATCGAGTAAAACAACTCGATATCGACTATGTCTCTCAGCTTTCTGCTCTGTTTTTTTAAACACACTTTTCTGAGACCTCGTTCGTCTAGATTGACGCATATGATCATGTGTTGGAAAGCTCTTTTCGAGGGCTACAACTCTTATGAAGACATCAAATCTTGATTCAGAATGAAGAATGGTGAAAAATGGCCTTTTCTCCAACTGCACCATTCTTAGCTTCTCCATGAGTTTCCTTTAAGCTCCAAAGTGCGTCCGATTTCTGCGAAATAAGAAAAAAACTTGTGTAGACCTCCATAATTGGCAAATTAGTGTAAACTACACAGATTATGTACTATTCTAGCCCAAATGTATGAAATTTATGCAGAAATCGATATAAAAGTAGATGTAAAACATGGCGAATTAGGCTCACAACAAACACCTCATACTTAAGCTTCCTTGTCCTCAAGCAATACTTTTATTTGTCATTCAGGGGAAGAAATCAAAACTCTCAACATCTTAGATTCATTCTTATCTGTCCCTGCAGTCAATTACCATCATCGAAAAGGTACTAGTGTCACAAATCAATGCATGTGCAATAAAAAAAGCAACATCTACTCGCAAAAGGAGGGTTACAAAAACAATTCATAAGTGACAAAGCATTAATAATCAAGAGGACTTTAATTTAAGCTCAATAAGGAATAGATTGGTAAAAGGCTAAAGGTGGGTAATTTTTGGCAATGTGGTGCTAATGATCCGGGGAAATGGAGTATTTCCAAACTTTCATACCACACTTCTTCTTCATAAGAATCATCACCTTTCATAATGCTTTTATCCATAATATGCTTTTACCTCTCTAACCTCACCACCGCCTTCTCGTGAGTCGCAAACATGGGTATCATGAATGGCCCCGGATACTTAGGGCTTCGGACTCCTCACCTGTGTGTCCCATCTCACTGAACTATTATCTCAGCGAGCAGGGTCGATCTACCTTTATCTCCTGAGGTGATCGGATTTTCTTTCACTTATAAAATTTTCCATATATTGAAACAATTTCCTACCAAACTCCAATATAATGATAAAAACACAACAACCATACAACAATTTCCATAATGTGACATAATTCTCAACAAAATCCCCGGATAGGAAATAAGGTAAAGAATGGGCAATATTTAGATCATGTGGAGCAATAATATGAAATAAGGCATAATATGGCTTTTGTGATGCATAAGCATAGGTAAGGCTAGGATATAAAAATACGAGCATTATATGAAAATATAAAGTCCTCCATCCTCTTATCATGCAACAAGCCAAAAGCAATTTCAAATTTTACCTCATTTCATGGTTTTCAAGAAAATATGCACTTCATTGTGACTTCCCTTTAATAGGCAATTTCATGCTATATCTCTAATGAATCCAATTTTTGCATCTCGAGTTCAATTAAAGCTTCCATGACATTAATAAAAAATTTCAATGTGGGTTATTTTTCAAACTTTGGAAAACACGCATATTAGCCTATAAATCAATAATGAATTCCAAAATAGTCATGTATAAGCAGTTCAAGAATTAAGCTTTAAATGTGCACACATAATGTCAAATATGGTCAAATATGCATAAAGTAAGCCCTTCCCCCACCCCATACTTAAACATTACAGTATCTTCACTGTATAAAAGCTTGGCATCCAGTTGGTACCAGTGAGGTAGGTGGTGGTAGGTTATGTGATAGGGTAAGAAAAAGGGATGGACTCTTCTGAACCTTAAACACGATTAAACTAGGCGTGATTGATATCTCCCCGGCAACAGCGCCAATTTGACCAGAGGGTTTCTCGACCAAATAAATTTATAGTCAAGACCCCCGCTATATAGTATAAAGGAGTCAGGTTCGTCCTCAGGAGAGAAGTCAGCGGTTCTAGGTTTAGTGTATTTTGGGGTTCAGGGATAGCGGGAAGAGGTGATGAGGGTGGTTTCGACGTCGACTAAGACTTGGTCGATGTCGAGGGATGGAGAGAGAATGGTGGTTTGATATCGAGTAGAATATGTGCTGAATAAAAATAATAAAATAAAACAAATAAAGATGCAAACTTCCAAGGTTGGGAATCACCACAACAGTAAACATAGGTGCAGATCATAAATCACATAAAGATGCATGTTTTATATCAAAGAATCGACTTTCGCAAATTCCAACAATTTAGGTGATAGAGGCGCTCGCATAAAAACCTAATTTGTTTCTACCTTTTCTTTAATTAGGATTAACCAACTATCGCAAGAAAACCCTAATATCTATCCAATTCATAATAAGATCACTTTCGCTTCAATATCATGAATAAGGAATTTTCTCAACACTCGCAAAGGATTAACCACTTAGGTAGATGATAATAAAGACATACAAATTCATAAATCAAACAAACATATCTATGTTGGGATCACCCCAACCCTAGAAGAAGAAAATTAGAAACAAAACATAATAAAAGAAATTAACTTTAACATAAAATAAACTAAAACTTACAAAACCTTCCAAACGTTCCTCCTCTCACTCCTCTCTCCTTCTCTCTCTCTCTCCTCTCTCCTTGCGCCCTAAAACGACTTGACTTGAATGAGTGAAAATCAGCCCCTAGGGCTTTATTTATAGGCTTCCAATCCTTGCTAATTTAGGAAAGAAACTCTATCTATATCTATATCTATCTATCTACTTACTTAAGATAAAAACTTGATAAATAAAGAAAAGAAATCTAATAATTAAATAAGGAAAATATCTAATGTGGATAAATCTTCTCCCTTGACTTGATAGCACTTGATAGATCTTGATAAAATTTCATCCCGAAAATATCACCATTGGACTCGGGATAGAAACTTAATAAGAACCGGATAGCTCGATGTCGGCCGCCTAGGGGTTTCCTCGATATCGAGTAGAATTGCTCGATATCGAGTAGCACTTTCTCCGTCTTCCGCTCAGCAACTCGATTCCGGCTTCTCGACGCAAAGTCGACTTGGGTTTTCCTCGATATCGAGTAATTTCCTCGATATCGAGTAACATGTTCTTCGTCTTTAGTCTCCTTCGTCGATCTCGGCTCCAGGAAGTGAAAATCGACTAAGTGTTTACTCGATATCAAGTAAAGGTCCTCGATATCGACTTGAATGCCTGAGCTCCTGCTTGCTCGTCGATTCCTAGTGCTCCGGCTCGATATGGGGTACTCGATATCGAGTAAAACAACTCGATATCGACTAAATCTCTCATCTTTCTGCTCTGTTTTTTGAAACGCACTTTTCCAAGTCCTCCTTTGTCGGATTGACGCATATGACCATGCGTTGGAAAGCTCTTTTCGAGGGCTAGAACTATTATGAAGACATCAAAGATTGATTCAGAATGTAGAATGGTGAAAAATGGCCTTTTCTCCAGCCGCACTATTCTTAGCTTCTCCATGAGTTTCCTTTAAGCTCCAAAGTGCGTCCGATTTCTGCGAAATATAACAAAAACTTGTGTAGACCTCCATAATTTGAAAATAAGTGTAAACTACACAGATTCTGTACTATTCTAGCCCAAATGTATGAAATGCATGCAGAAATCGATATAAAAGTAGATGTAAAAAATGGCGAATTAGGCTCACAATAGAAGACAGTGCTGAGGTTTGAGAGGTAAAAGCATATAAGTGAAAAAAAAGAAAAGAGTGATGAGAGGATGAGTGATGTGGAAATTATAAAGGAGAAGGTGCATCAAAGCAAGAAAGCATGTTTGAGGAAATTCTCCCCGGATTTAGCACCACATTGCCCAAAAATAGCCCACCACTATACCTTTTACCTTTTCTTCACCATGAGCTCTAATTTAAGTCCTATTGATTATTAATACTTTATCAAGAATGAATGTTTTTGCATAACCCTTCTTTTGGGAGTAGATGTTGCTTTTTAATTGCACATGCATGGATTTGTGGCAGAACTACCTTTTCGAGGATGGAAATTGATTGCAGGGACATACGACAATGAATCTAGTATGTTAAGAGTTTTATTTCTTCCCCAGTATGACAATTAAAAGTATTGCTTGAGGACAAGCAAGCTTAAGTATGAGGTGTTTGTTGTGAGCCTAATTTGCCATGTTTTGCCTTAACTTTTATATCGATTTTTGCATGCATTTCATACATTTGGGTTAAAATAGTACATATTCTGTGTAGTTTATGTTTATTTGCAATATATGGAGGTCTACACAAGTTTTTGTTATATTTCGCAGAAATCAGACGCACTTTGGAGCTTAAAGGAAAGTCATGAAGAAGCTAAGGATGGTGCAGCTGGAGAAAAGCCCACTTTTCACCATTCATCATTCTGAATCAAGCTCTGATGTCTTCATGAGAGTTGTAGCCCTCAAAAAGTAATTTCCAACGCAAACTCATTTGCATCAATCCGACAAACGAAGACTCGGGAAAGTGCGTTTGAAGAACAGAGCAGAATGCTGAGAGCTGACAATTCTACTCGACGTCGACCACTTCTAGTGGAAGTCGACCACTTCTAGTGGAAGTCGAGTACATCCCGAGCCAGAATTCCAAACGAAGTCGAGCAGAGCCACTCGAGGAGCCCATACCTACTCGAAGTCTATTACACATGTCGAGTCCAGAAGGTGCCCGAGCTCGAGTGCAACCCAGGAGGAACAGTTCTAGTCGACGTCGACTAACTCTAGTCGTAGTCGAGTACAATCCAGACAAGTCCGAGTCCGAGTCCGAGATCGAGTTGTGTCGAGAAGATAGAATTGCTTGCAAGAGAAGATATGTGAAATTCTATCCATCCACATCAAGATCTATCAAGTCAAGCAGGATTTATCCATAATAATCCTTGTTTCCTTTTAGATATATTTCTTTTATTTCCAAGTTTTATCTTAATGTTATAGATAGATAAATTTAGATATAGATAGAGTTTCTTTCCTAGATTAGCATGGAATAAAGCCTATAAATAAAGCCTTAGGGGCTGAGTTTTATTCATTCAATTTCATACACAATTCATAGCATAGAGAGAGAGAGAGAGAGAGAGAGAGAGAGAGAGAGCTTGTGGCGAGTGGAGCAAGAGAATTGAGAGACAATTTGGCGTCGATTGGTTGTAAGCTTTCTTATTTAGTTTATTTAATGCAATTTATTTTCCAGAAATCTTTGATGAGTTTATTTATGATGAAGAGCGAGTAGTCACCCAACTTCTAGTGTCGGGGTGAGCCTAACGGTAGCCATGTAAGGTGATGCGGAAAAGGTACAATTTTTTGATGCAATTCATCTTCTATCCCTATGAGCATGCCGGGGAGAGATCGACCAACCATGCTCGGACATCCTTACTCGATGTCAACAAGAGGTACTCGAGGTCGACAAAGCCGAGGAGCCATGACCGAGCACATCGAGAAGACTTGCCCGACCAGCCAAGCGAGACCTAGTCGACAAGCCTCTCTACTCGATGTCGACAAGGGGTTCTCGAGATCGACAAAGCTGAGGAGCCATGACCGAGCACATCGAGAAGACTTGCCCGACCAGCCAAGCGAGACCTAGTCGACAAGCCTCTCTACTCGATGTCGACAAGGGGTTCTCGAGATCGACTAACGCCAAGAGTCATGTCCGAGGCTTTCGAGGACCAGCTAGCCGAGACGACGAGCCAAGCCCAGTCGACCAACAATTCTACTTGATCTCGACTAGCCTTACTCGAGATCGAGGAGGACTCCAGAAACCGCATGACGCGTTTTGGGGCTGTTCTACTCAGATTGGGATTCCTTGGGCTCGAAGATTGCCAAGTTCTATCCGATCTATCAACATCTATCATGGAAGGAGAAGATTTATCCACTTGAAGACACTTTAGATATATTTCCCTACTTTAGATTTAATTTCATTATAGCTTTTATTTATCATTAAGCTTTTTAGATATAGTGTTAGATATAGATAAAGATTTCTATCCTTGATTAACAAGGAATAGAAGGCTATAAATAAAGCCTTAGGGGCTGAGCATTAGGCATCTTAATTCAATTCCGGAGAGAAGTAAGTAGGAGAAGTAGAAAGAGAGAGTGAGCGGCCGATTGGAGTTGTGAAGCGACAGCGGAATTGGCTTCAAGCGGTTGTAAACTTTGGTTTATTTTAATGCAATTAGTTATTTCCTTTCAATCGATGATGTCTGAGGTTGCGATGAAGCGCGAGTAGTCTACCCACTTCTAGGGTTGGGGCGAGCCCGACGATAGCCCTGCGTGTTTGAGGTAAAGATCCGACCTTTATCATGTTTTGAGCATCTACTACTTGTTTATGTGTTTATTACCCATCTAATGGAGATCCATGCTAACAACTTGGATTGTAAACATAAAATGAGTAGAGACAATTAGGGTTTCTTGAAAGAGTTGTCTAATTGTTGGAAAAGGCGAAAGCTTGTCCTTTGATGCAATTCACATGATTATCTGTTTATCTCTGCCTTATGCATGCGTGGTTATCGTTGTTGCAAGCCCCAATCTTGGAAGCCTTTTACATTAAGTGTAGATCGAAATCCCAAAGCAATTGTTTTTACTTTATTTCGTTTCGTTTTAGTTTCTGTCTCCTCGATATCGAATAGCACTCGTCGATATCGAGTACTGATTCTCGATCTAGCATCGTTGTAGCTTTTGTATGCAGGTACTCGACAAAGCCCAACTCGACGTCGACGAAGCCTACTCAATATCGAGTAAGCGCTGGTCGAGATCGACAAGACCCTGTGCTTGCTGCTGCACTCTGCTCGACTGTCTGATCTTCTGTCGACTAACCCTAGTCGAGATCGAGGACATCTGTGGTCGACTTCCGTGAGATTTCTCCGCTGCCTAGGATCCGCTGATACGCTTCCTCGTGGATCGATCCTGACTTCCCGCTGCTGCATCAGGAGGAGGTCTTGTAATTATTAGCAAGGGACGGAATCTGGTTTGCTGTGATTTATTTACATTCTATTTTGCATACTCAATTTCCTCCTATCAACATTTATGCGAAAGCCTCCATATTCCTATTTGTTAATAACGAAAGTTATTTGATGAAAAGCATGATCTTTTATGCCTTTACGTGTTATTTTACATGGTTATCGTTGTGGTGTTGAAACCTTGATTCTGAAAGTCTTTTGGTTTATTAAATTTCCCACAATTTTCGTGTTGGTTCTGTTTTATTTCTGTCATTGCAAAGGTCATGTTTTTACACTGCAAATCACACGACATTGCCTGAATTCTACTCGACATCGAGTAGGTCTAGTCGACTTCGAGTACACTGTGTTACTCGACTTGCTTGTTTTTGCTTTATTTGCGTTTCTGTTTGCTTCTGTTACAGTTTCTGATCGACTGTGTGGTCGAGGTCGAGGACACTGGTCGATGTCAAGGACTCTTCTGGTCAAATTCGAGAGGATTTTATAACTGAGAAGGCGGGCGCTGACACGCTTCCTCGTAGATACGATCCTGACTACCTTCTACTACAACTAGAGAAAGTCTTGTATTTATTTGCTGAGACTGGGAGTCAGTTTGATTTCATATTTTATATCTATTTTCATACTTGACTATCCTCCTACAACAATAGTACCCGAGCTCGAGTGCAACCCAAGAAAGCATAGTCGACGTCAACTAACTCTAGTCGAAGTCGAGTACTATCCAGACGAATCCGAGTCCGAGATCGAGTGGAATCCGAGTTGTTGAGCTTACTTCTACACCAAGGCATGTGAATTCTATCAACATCAAGTGATGATTTATCAAGATAGAAGGGATTTATCCACATTAGTCCTATTTCCTTATAGATTTATTTCCTTTGTGAATTAAGTTTTATCTTGTGTTTTTAGATAGAAAGTTTTAGATATAGATATAGTTGTTCCTTCCTAGATTAGCTAGATGGAACACGGATACGGGGTTTAGTCGTAGGGTGGCCCGATCTTCGACATCAACGACGCCAACAAGAACAAAAAGAGGAACAGATGACAAAGACACAATGCAAAGGAAAGAATGAACCAAATATGTAGATAGATAGACAATAAGAAGGATAACCCAACGAAACAACGACAAGACCCTCGATGCTATTTCAATCGAGAACCAAACCGAATGATTGAAAGACCAACCTTTACAATGAGAAAGTCTAGGTAGAACGAGGAGAAGACCCTTGATCTCGATTGATCAAAGTCCCAAACCAACGACTAGCTAACCAATCTATTTCACACAACCAAGGACGTATCCAAGGAGCACGAGAAGGGGGCTTGTGGAAGCTTGATAGCACCAATCCTATGGCGAGGATCGACACACACAAGACAAACCAAGGTTAGGACTACCCATCAGAACCTATCCCACGCTGGAGAACTCGGTCTCTCTCCTAAGAGAATACAAATCTGATTTTTCAAAACCAAAAAACTAACTTAAAATGAAGCACCCTAAAGCTATTTAAAGGTCTTTAAAATAAATAGAAAACTACATAAGAAAATACTAATTAATAATGGATAAGTAGGCCCAAATGAAGACTTAGTCCAAAACAATATCATTCATCCAACACCTTGCATGAACCGTGGATGCTTGCACTTGAATCATGCAACTTCACCTTTTCTAGCTTGGTATTTCCATCGAAAGCATCTTTTCTTAGAAATCTAATCAAGAACTTGATTTTCCTCTTAACACAAGTGTCTCTTTTAAAATGACACGTGTCTCCCTCGTGGTATGAGGGAATGCGTGACAGGTAGCCACCTTTTTTTCCGCGGACAGCGTGCTGGAGGGGAGTCCATTGTCTTTTATTGTGAGCTGAATCTGCCATATTTTACAGTAACTTTTATATCGATTTCTGCATGCATTTCATTCATTTGGGCTAAGATAGTACAGAATCTATGTAGTTTATGTTTATTTGCCAAATTATGGAATCTACACCAGTTTCTGTTTAATTCGCAGAAATCGAGGCATTTTACAGCAATTCTACAGAAGGTCAGAAAAGCTCGGAAAACCACTACAGAAGTCCAAGGTCAAAGGAGCAGCGGAACCAGTCGAATCGAGCCGAGAACCCAGGCTACTCGATCTCGAGTAGCTCTTACTCGACCTAGACGAGCATGTCCGAGCAGCCTTGGTCGATAGAGCCTGATCGAGAAAGCCAGACCAACCCCACTTCCGGAGTCTACTCGATCTCGACAAGCCCTAGTCGAGATCGACGAAGCCCAGCGCCACACCCGGAGTCGACAAGCCGAGGACGAGGATGACCTGACGACACTCGTTGCCAGCGATTCCCCTCGCTGCAGCGGACCTCTCGCTGCCGCGGAAAATCTCGCTGCCAGCGGGATGCACCAAGCTGACGAAGAAGCCAACTCGCGAAAGCGGAAGGGAAGACCCTTGTCGAGATCGACAAGCCACCCAGTCGAGATCGACGAGCACCAGGAGCCCAAGTCCGAGCCTGTCGAGCAGAGCTAGCCGGGAGGTCCAGTCGACGAACAAGTCTTGTCGAGGTCGACGAGCCGTGGTCGAGGTCGAGTAGGCCAGTGTCCCAAAACGCGTCGACGAAGTGCTGTCCGAGTAGAATTGGGATTCCTTGGGGCCGAAGGCTGAAGATCTATCCGATCCTATCATCATCTATCCAAGAAAGGGGATCTATCAACATCATGAAGACTTACCCACTTTAGAATTATCTTTTCCTTATAGATTTATTTCCATTAAACATTTTATTTATCTTTTAGCAAATTAGATATAGATTTAGATATACAGATAGATGATTATTTCCTTGATTAGCGAGGTTTGATCACTATAAATAAGGCCCTAGGGGCTCAGTTTTATGAATTCCAAGACACACACAATTCAATTCCAGTAGAGAAGTTTAGGAGTTCTAATGTTTTTAGGGTTTTGGCTTTCAGCGAAAGTTGATTGCCAGGATTGTAAAGGCTTTGAATATAGTTTAATGCAAGTTTCTTTTTATACATCAATGTCTGCGATTGCGATGAGGCGTGAGTAGTCCACCCACTTCTGGGGCTGGGGTTAGCCCGACGGTGGCCATGTGAAGTGACGCGGTAAAGGTCAGATCTTTTTATGCAATTCATCTTCTATCCCTATGAGCATGATTCTTTTGCGAGAGTTGAAGGTGATCCTTGTCTGTATTATTGAAGCGAAAGTGATCTTAATACAACTTGGGTTAATTATGTGAAAAAGGGTTAGTAACAATTAGGGTTTATGCGAAAGTCTCTATATGCCTATTTGTTAGTAACGAAGTTATTTTGATGGAAAGCATGATCCTTTGTGCCTTTATGTGTTACTTTGCATGGTTATCGTTGTGGTGTTGAAACCCTGGCTTTGGAAGTCTTTTAGCATATTGATTTATTTCTGTCGAAATTCTGAGTTTTGGTTCGAAAATTTGCCCTTTTAAAGTTTCTGTCTTTTACTGTACTCGACATAGAGGAGACCTTTGTCGACCTCGAGTAGTGTCTTGTCTAGGTCGAGTAGGACTTGGTCTTAGTCGAGTTGGTTTTCTCCTGTTTTTGTCGATTTTCAGTTTCTGTTTCTGCTTTTCTTGTCGATCTCGAGTTGGTGTTATCGAGATCGAGTAGCTTGTCTTCGTCGAGTTGTGTTTGTTTTCGATTCTGAGTTCTTTGTTGTCGACCACCCTTGTCGATCTCGAGGAACTGCTTGTCGAGATCGACCAGCTTGTTGCTTTACTTTTCGTTTTTGCTTTGCTTTGTCTTTCCTGTTTTGCTTTGTTCTTTTCTTCTGCTTTTATTTCTGTTTCTTTCGTTGTTTCTGTGTTTCTGTCTTTTCTGCTGCTCTGTCTGTGAGAATTTACAGCTACCTGAGAACTGCTGACGTGCTTCCTCGTGGATTCGATCCTGACTATTCTCTTACTACAACGGGAGGAAGTCTTGTATTTATTTGCTGAGACAGGGAAGTCAGTCTGAACTTTATTTCATATTTATTTCATTCTTGACCATCCTCCTGCAACAACAAAAATGGCGCCGTTGCCGGGGAAGCTATCATTCGCGCCTTAGGTAGTTAAGTCTCACGTTTCTTTTGAGTTACTTCGCAGGTGTATGCGCCGTTCTGGTCTACCACCTGAGTTTAACGCCTTAGACGAACCAGAGCGTTACCTACACATCCACTCTAAACTCAAAAGGATAATGGCGGCCGTTGAAACACAAGAGCAAATGATCGAAAGGCTTACAAGGGAAATAACCGCCAAAGATGCTGCTCTCGCCACTGAGAGAGCAGCCAGGGAACATCAAACTGAGCGTGCAAGGCAGGCAGAAGCTGAGCTTGCCCAATATCCAACCACTGCTGAGGATTATATGCATCCAACTCTCGTCGTGCCTGAATCGGCGATTCTAATCCCTGAAAACTCTTTTGAAATTCGCACTCAATTTTTGATAGAACTTAAAAATAATGCTTTTTATGGCAAATTTAATGAGTGCCCTCTTGAACATATTACTAACTTTCATGATATGTGTCGTACTCTTGCAGAAGGTACAACTCTGGAATATGTCAAGATGAAATCTTTTCGCTGGTCGCTCGATGGACCTGCACTGAAATGGCTTGAAGGGCTAAAGCCGAGATCTCTCACCACATGGGCCCAAGTAGAGCAAGAGTTCCTGAACAAATACTTCCCACCCGCCAAAACAGCACTTCTCCGTCAGAAAATCACCGCCTTCAAACAAAAGCAAGAGGAATCGCTGGCAAGGGCATGGGAACGCTACAAGGAACTGCTGCGATCTTGCCCTACTCATGGACAGCCACCCTATGTCATCCAGAAAATTTTCTTCAACTCTCTGGATCAAATCACAAAGGATAGGATCAACCATTATACTCGTTATGAGTATCTGACGATGCCATCAAGCGACGCATGGGGTGTGCTAGAAAAGCTTACTAACTATGACAACAAATATGGGGCTCCTACAAACTATGAGGAGAACTCTTACGCCAGGCTAGCGCCATCTATGCCACTCTATGAGCCAGCAAAAGAGATTGATCCTGATGTTAGGAAGCAGTACTACAGAGACCAGAATGAGAAGCTCATCAAGCAAGTCAAATATCTATCTGTCAACCAGCCTTGCATTGAATGCGGATCACAGAGGCACACCACTACTGAGTGCCCACACACCGAGCAAGTCAGGATGGCAGAAACACATGAGCAGGCAGCCTATGCTGGGGGTCCAAATCGCTACATGGGAGACCAACGACCCTACCAACCACAGTGGAACCAAGGTCCTCCTAGGAATCCCCCACCTTACAGAGCTCCAGGACATCCAGAAAGGGATCAAAAGAAAGATGATCTGCAGCTGATCCTTGAAGAGATGCGTCGTAATTAGGGCACCATCAATAACCAATTCCAGAATATCACTACAAAGTTTGGGGAATTGGACATCTGGAAAAGGGGAATAGAAATGCAGATGGGTCAAATCGCTGCCCAGATCCCACGACCGTCCGGACAACTCCCTGCGCAAACTGAACCAAATCCTAAGGGGAAAACCGGACACGTCGCAGCTATCAAACTCAGGAGTGGACATCAGCTGTAAGAGCAAGAGGTCGGAAAGAAGCAAAACGATGAGGAACAGCAAGTCGACCTCGACAAACCTGTGGTCGATCTCGACAAAGGCCTCGTCGATCTCGAGAAGAATCTGCAAAAATCTTCGTCTGCACTACACAGCAACTCGACTACGCCCAACCTGGTCGATGTCGACAAGACCCTAGTCGATGTCGAGGAGCCCCTGATCGACATAGAGCAGCCTGCAGCACCTCCGACGTCTGTTCTGGCTCCGAATCAGAAAAAGAAGCTGCCTTTCCCCACAAAATCTCTAAAGGACCCGGCAGAAAAGAAATTTCAGCGCTTCATCAAGATACTTCAGAAACTCAACGTCACTATCACCTACACAGAAGCTCTCAATGAAATGCCATCTTATGTCAAGTTCCTGAAGGATATTTTGAGCAAAAAGCGATCGATGGCTGAAATCACAGAGGAGTGCAGCCATCTGGACATATTGGAGAAGAGGCCGGATCCAGGTAAGTTTGCTATAACTATTGGATTTGGTCCACACAAAATTAATGCCCTATGTGATCTTGGAGCTAGTGTGAGTATAATGCCTTTAACGATTTGGTCCAAGATTAAGATAGGTGCCCTAGAGCCTGTGGATGCTAGACTTTACATGGCCAACAACATGGTGGTCATTCCAACAGGCATGGTGGACAACGTCCCAGTACAAGTAGGTAAATTCTTTGTCCCTGCTGATTTCTTAGTTGTTGATATGCAAGAAGATCCTGCTTGTCCAATTATTCTAGGAAGACCATTCTTGGCGACGGTGGATGCCAACATAAGTGTAAGGAAAGGAGTGCTCACCTTCAACATCAGCGATGAGGTAATTGAGTATTCCTTTAATAAAACTGAAAGGCATACAGGTCCAATGGAAGAGGTCAAATCTATCTCAGTTGGCTACATCACCTGCGGGGAACCCAAGGTCAGAAATATGACCCCCGAGGAGCTAGAAAAGAGGGACATGGAGGCCCAGGTGGAGGAGATCATGGCAATCCTCAAGGAGAACACAGAGAATCCAATCGACACGGACCAAGGTAAGTCGTTGTGGATTAATTATTTTTCGGATGCCTTGACAGGGACTAAGTACGGGGTCAAGATCGACCAAGGCTCCTCGACATCGAGTAGAACCCTAGTCGATCTCGACCAGACCAAGGAGACCCCACCAGCACCAGCATCGTCGAGCAGCGAACCAGACAAACCAGGCTCGTCGATCTCGACCACCCTTGTCGAGGTTGACCACCACTCGGCAAATCCGACTTCGCCCTCCTCGACGTTACCGGAACCAGAGCCCTCGTCAAGATCGACTACCCTAGTCGAGATCGACCAAGATCCTCGGGCACCGGCTTCTTCGACGCTGAGACCACCAGACGGACCAGCCTCGTCGATCTCGACAAGCCTTGTCGAGGTCGACCACCACCCGGCGCCACCAGACCCTGCTTCCTCGATGATGGAGCCACCAGGAGCGAAGCCCTACTCGATGTCGAGTAGGCTACTCGAGGTCGACAAGACCTGTCCTTCGTTGACTTCTGCATCTGCGAGCAGGACACCACCAGAAACGGCAGACTCGTCGAGATCGACTAGCCCTAGTCGAGATCGGCCAAATACAATGGTTCCCGATGTCGTCTCTGCGAAGGTAAGCCAAGGTATGGATCTTTCTTCTCCTATTTCCATTAATGATTTATCTATACATGGGAGAGGTCTGCCTTGGTATGTGCGATTGTGCAGGATATCCAATGATGAGCCTAAAGAATATGAAGTTGGAGACAAGCTCTATGTCTCTAAATCAAAGGATCATTGGTTTCCTAACAAATTCAACAAAAAGCGGATGGGACCCTTCGTGGTGAACAAGATCCATTCCGAAGGATTGCAGCTGATGGACAATAATGGAGTCTTATTCGAGGCCCAGGCTACATGGGCCCTGCAGATGCCACCTTGAGCATTAATGGAAAGTCGGCCTAGCGACTATAAAATCTAGAGCATGTACATAGACTTTTTAGGACATTTTGAGACTTTGTTGCCTTTTGTTTTGGTTTTGAACACTTTTAGTTTTGCTATTATGGGTATATGTCTTCTTCTTTTCAGGTCCATGGATAGAACCAAGCTACATTAATACTCGGTCCAGGAGGTGCTCCAATCGAAAATATAAGGCTCTGCACACATGTCTTGTGAGTTTCTTTCTTTACCCTTACCTTGTTTTTTTATACAGTGAGGACACTGTAATGTTTAAGTATGGGGTGGGGGAAGGGCTTACTTTGTGCATATTTGATCATATTTGACATTACTTGTGCATTATTTCTTTGAATTGCTACACGGCTATTTTGGAATGCATTGTTGATTTATGTGCTTATATGCATGATTTCCAAAATTTGAGAAAAATGACCCCCACCATTGAAAATTTTGATAATGTCATGGAAGCTTATATTGAACTCGACGATGCAAAATTGGATTCATTAGAGATATAGCATGAAATTGCCTAGTAAAGGGAAGTCACAATGAAGTGCATTATTTCTTGAAAACCATGAAAGGAGGAAAAATTTGAAATTGCTTTTGACATGTTTCATGATAAGATGATGGAGGACTTTATATTTCCATATAATGCTCATATGTTTATAATCCTAGCCTTACCCATGCTTATGCATCACAAAAGCCATATTATGCCTTATTTCAATTATTGCTCCACATGTTCTAAAATATTGCCATTCTTTACCTTATCCGGGGATTATGTTGAGAATGATGTTACATTATGGAGATTGTTATATGGTTGTTGTGTTTATCATTATTGGAGTTTGGCAGGAAATTGTTTAAAATATATGGAAAATTTAATGAGTGAAAGAAAATCCAATCACCTCAGGAGATAAAGGTAAATTGACCCTGCTCTCTGAGATAATAGTTTGGAGAGATGGGACACATTGTGAGGAGTCCAAAGCACTAAGTATCCGGGGCCATTCATGACACCCATGTTTGCGACTCGCAAGAAGGCAGTGCTGAGGTTAGAGAGGTAAAAGCATTATTATTGAGAAAAGCATTATGAAAGGTGATGAATATTATGGAGAAGGAATGTGGAAATTCAAGTTTGGAAATACTCCATTTCCCCGGATCATTAGCACCACATTGCCAAAAATTGCCCACCTTTTAGCCTTTTACCAAATCTACTCCTTGTTTGAGCTTAAATTAAAGTCTTCTTGATTATCAATGCTTTGTCACGAATGAATTATGTTTTGCATAACCCTCCTTTTGTGAGTAGATGTTGCTTTTACATATTTGCACATGAATGAATTTGTGACACTAGTACCTTTTCGAGGATGGTAATTGATTGCAGGGTTATATAAGAATGAATCTGATATGTTGAGAGTTTTGATTTCTTCCCCTGAATGACAAATAAAAGTATTGCTTGAGGACAAGCAAGCTTAAGTATGGGGTGTTTGTTGTGAGCTGAATCTGCCATGTTTTACAGAAACTTTTATATCGATTTCTGCATGCATTTCATTCATTTGGGCTAAGATAGTACAGAATCTATGTAGTTTATGTTTATTTGCCAAATTATGGAATCTACACCAGTTTCTGTTTAATTCGCAGAAATCGAGGCATTTTACAGCAATTCTACAGAAGGTCAGAAAAGCTCGGAAAACCACTACAGAAGTCCAAGGTCAAAGGAGCAGCGGAACCAGTCGAATCGAGCCGAGAACCCCGGCTACTCGATATCGAGTAGCTCTTACTCGACCTAGACGACCATGTCCGAGCAGCCTTGGTCGACAGAGCCTGATCGAGAAAGCCAGACCAACCCGACTTGCGGAGTCTACTCGATCTCGACAAGCCCTAGTCGAGATCGACGAAGCCCAGCGCCACACCCGGAGTCGACAAGCCGAGGACGAGGATGACCTGACGACACTCGCTGCCAGCGATTCCACTCGCTGCAACGGACCTCTCGCTGCCGCGGAAAATCTCGCTGCCAGCGGGATGCACCAAGCCGACGAAGAAGCCAACTCGCGGAAGCGGAAGGGAAGACCCTTGTCGAGATCGACAAGCCACCCAGTCGAGATCGACGAGCACCAGGAGCCCAAGTCCGAGCCTGTCGAGCAGAGCTAGCCGGGAGGTCCAGTCGACGAACAAGTCTTGTCGAGGTCGATGAGCCGTGGTCGAGGTCGAGTAGGCCAGTGTCCCGAAACGCGTCGACGAAGTGCTGTCCGAGTAGAATTGGGATTCCTTGGGGCCGAAGGCTGAAGATCTATCCGATCCTATCATCATCTATCCAAGAAAGGAGATCTATCAACATCATGAAGACTTACCCACTTTAGAATTATCTTTTCCTTATAGATTTATTTCCATTAAACATTTTATTTATCTTTTAGCAAATTAGATATAGATTTAGATATATAGATAGATGATTATTTCCTTGATTAGCGAGGTTTGATCACTATAAATAAGGCCCTAGGGGCTCAGTTTTATGAATTCCAAGACACACACAATTCAATTCCAGTAGAGAAGTTTAGGAGTTCTAATGTTTTTAGGGTTTTGGCTTTCAGCGAAAGTTGATTGTCAGGATTGTAAAGGCTTTGAATATAGTTTAATGCAAGTTTCTTTTTATACATCAATGTCTGCGATTGCGATGAGACGTGAGTAGTCCACCCACTTCTGGGGCTGGGGTTAGCCCGACGGTGGCCATGTGAAGTGACGCGGTAAAGGTCAGATCTTTTTATGCAATTCATTTTCTATCCATATGAGCATGATTCTTTTGCGAGAGTTGAAGGTGATCCTTGTCTATATTATTGAAGCGAAAGTGATCTTAATACAACTTGGGTTAATTATGTGAAAAAGGGTTAGTAACAATTAGGGTTTATGCGAAAGCCTCTATATGCCTATTTGTTAGTAACGAAAGTTATTTTGATGGAAAGCATGATCCTTTGTGCCTTTATGTGTTACTTTGCATGGTTATCGTTGTGGTGTTGAAACCCTGGCTTTGGAAGTCTTTTAGCATATTGATTTATTTCTGTCGAAATTCTGAGTTTTGGTTCGAAAATTTGCCCTTTTAAAGTTTCTGTCTTTTACTGTACTCGACATAGAGGAGACCTTTGTCGACCTCGAGTAGTGTCTTGTCTAGGTCGAGTAGGACTTGGTCTTAGTCGAGTTGGTTTTCTCCTGTTTTTGTCGATTTTCAGTTTCTGTTTCTGCTTTTCCTGTCGATCTCGAGTTGGTGTTGTCGAGATCGAGTAGCTTGTCTTCGTCGAGTTGTGTTTGTTTTCGATTCTGAGTTCTTTGTTGTCGACCACCCTTGTCGATCTCGAGGAACTGCTTGTCGAGATCGACCAGCTTGTTGCTTTACTTTTCGTTTTTGCTTTGCTTTGTCTTTCCTGTTTTGCTTTGTTCTTTGCTTCTGCTTTTATTTCTGTTTCTTTCGTTGTTTCTGTGTTTCTGTCTTTTCTGCTGCTCTGTCTGTGAGAATTTACAGCTACCTGAGAACTGCTAACGTGTTTCCTCGTGGATTCGATCCTGACTATTCTCTTACTACAACGGGAGGAAGTCTTGTATTTATTTGCTGAGACAGGGAAGTCAGTCTGAACTTTATTTCATATTTATTTCGTACTTGACCATCCTCCTGCAACAACATCTTTATGCTGCAGACGTTTTTTTGGGTTTTTCCTCCCTTTGACCCCCTTTCTTATTTTTTATTATTTCTACGTTTTCATTACTTTTTAGTTATTTTAAAGTTGTTTTCGTCACAGCTCCTAGGGTTGGGTCTATTCCATATGGAATTGACGTGAGCCGACTTACCTTCCGTGGAAAATATCCAGGCTTGAACGTTTTTTCCCTTTCTTGGGCCTTATGGACGGTACGGGTTGAAATTCCCCTAGAGGCCCATTAAGGGCCCATTAGGCCCAATGGTATTGGGAAGTTCAACGGTTGGTAATTTTTTTATAAAATACCCCATTTCGTTTTTACTTCTCATTTGTCTTATTTCGCTTTCCGGATTTTTGTCTTTACTGCTTTTCGCTTTCCAGTGATATTTCTTCGTTGGCGGTCTTCTTCCGGTTGAGCTTTCCGGCGATGTTCTTCAAGATTAAGGTTTTTGTTCTTGTTCTTCGTTTTTGTTCTTGCACTCCTTGAATCTTTCTTGTTTCTTGCTTTGATTTCCTTAGGATTTCTTCTCTTTAGATCGAAAACATGATTGGTTTTCTTTGTCAAATCTATTTTTTATTTGTTTGAGATATTTGATACGTGTGTACAATTCTTCACTCGGTTTTTCTCTAGCTTTTGGGAATGGCTAATCCTAGTGAGGGACACGACGTGCTGGAGGAGTTTGAGAGGGAGGAGGGATGGGGGGACGATGCGTCATCAGCTTTCCGTCCGCGTCCCGACCTTGAAGTTTTAGGGTCATCATCCTCTTCTTCCGAGAGTTCTTCCTCTTATTGAAGTGGATCATCATCATCGGAGTCATCTACTACTTGTAACGCGTCTACCCTGGCTCGGACGGGGCCTACTGGTAGTCTTGTCAAGATGAGAAAGCGTCGGAATCGCTCTGACCCTGATTACTATTCTTCTCCTTACACGGTTTCTTTTTCTTCGAAGGGAAGCGAGGGAGATAATGCTTCCACGGGCACGTAGGATTCATGACTTTACTCTTCTCAGGATGCGGGCCCCTCCTCTACTTCTCATCTAGAGGTTGTTGTTCGAGATCCTGAATTACCTTGGGTCCCTTATGCGGAATCACCCATCGGTACTGCAGAGATCCCTCTCAGGATTCGTTCTAAAGAAAACCTGGGTAATTTGGATACCCCTCTCTACAAACTTCAAGACATAGGTACTTGTTCTTTTCGTGGGGATTTTTCCATTCGCGCCCCTCTGACTCGTCCTTTGATTATTGCTGAGAGAGTTCGCTCGCGACGATCTCCTGTTGAGAAATTGCGGGGTTGTACAACTTTGCTGGACCTGGTTGATCTTGATGTGATCTCTCAGATTTTCCTGTGACCTGCTGAGTTGGAACTTTGCCTTCTTGTTGAAGGTGGAGGTTGTCTTGACGTGTATGAGGATTGCTTGGTCGTTTATGCCGCAAGTTTGTCTCAAGGATTCCGCCTTCCTCTTCATCCTTTTTTCGCGAAGTTTTTGAAAGGATACAACGTAAGCCCCACGCAGATAGCTCCAAATTGCTGGATGTTCTTCACCAGCTTCATCATGAGGTGTTTGAAAATCGAGGTTTCCCCGTCTGTGGGGTTGATGTTTAACATTTTTTCCATGAAGAAGGTTCCCCATGATTCGAGGTCTTACAAGTGTGACTCTAGCTTTAGCTATGTCGAAAGACTTTCTAGTAAGCCGAACTAGAAACATAAGTGGTTTCTTGTTCACGACAAGACTGGGAAGAGTTTGAACTGCCAAACTGATCCTGGTTGGTTTAGCGCTGTGAAGAGGCCGGCAATCACTGGTCTTTCCAAATTCAAAGAATCCTTTGCTCACAAACCAAAATTTCCTTGGCGTGGAATGATCTCGGCTCTTCGACTAGAGATGGCTGGGCTAAGCCTTCTTCATCCGCGTCTAGGTGTTTCTTTAGTTTCGGCTTTTTTCTTTTTTTTTTCTTTAGTTCTTCAAGGAAACCTTCATTCATAGCTGCTCTTGTCGAGCCTTTGTTTTTACTAGTTGGTGACTTATTCTTTTGATATTCTCCTTTATGATAAAATGCACCTGGAATCCATCTTAAAGCACCACAAAGCAAAGGCTGAGGGTCGGAAGAAAAGTTTAGCCGCTCGTGGGCCTCCCCAGGCCGTAGTTGTGCCCCCGGTTGTTGATCTTGCCGCAGACAGGGGCGCAGAAGCTAATGCCGAGGGGACTACTGTAGCCCGTGAAGCACGCAAGAAGCGTGCCCATTCGTATGATCCATCTGCCTCTAGGAAGAAGAAGAAGAAGGTCAGTAATGCTGTCGGTACATCGGCCACAGGGGAAAAAGACCAGCCCCTTTTTCTGGAGGGAGACGACACGCTCCCTAAGTTTCCTATCCTAGGATTTGGGATGCAAGAGCTCGCCAGTCTCAAACTTCATGAAAAATTTGCACGCAACACTAGTAGAAAATAGGCTTTTTAGCCCGGGCGTTTTCGATATTATAGCCCGGATATGGAGCATATGGGGTCCGAGCATCAGCTTAATGTGATAATAGGTAAAGAGCCCGGACCCCAAATATACACGCCCGGGCTAATAGAGGCTAGTCTGATTTGGATAAAAAATCTCACAGCTTTTATAGCCCGGATGGTAGCTTAATGTCCGGGTTATTTGGTATATCAAATATCCCGGATATTTTAACTCCGGGCTGTTTTCCCTGTCCAAAAAGACCATGTAAGCAGATTATATAGCCCGGATATTGGTAGATCCGGGCTATTTGGTCTGTTATTTTCACAGTATCAAATTGTGTTTATTTCCCGGATTTAATACGTCCGGGCTCTTTTATATATAAATATTTTTTTTAAAATGGCTATTTTTTGAAGGTCCAATTCCACCGGTACGTTTTACATTGTTCCTATTCACATGTTTTTTTTTACAAATACATCACATGCAAACACCAACACAATGCATGGTTGATTATCAAAAGTAAATATGTTCTCATTAAGATAATCCGAACACTCGTGAAATCCAAACCATGAACATGACACTTAATCAAGCTTGAAACTAGAGCAAATATCTTGTATCTCCCTTGCACAATAGAACTAAGATATATAGGACAAGGGCCAATAGTTTGCTATTCACTAAAACGAAACTTAAATAGAGAGTGCAGATGGTAAAAGACACAACTGATATGCTAGAATTGATAGTCCATCTTGGTGGGTTCTTCGTCTGACATGATCACTTGTGTGCGCATAGGCAATCATGCTTAAGGATTGGATCAGTGCTACAATCATGGTCGTCCAAAATTTCATTGCACAACTCAACTCCCTGGTAATAATTGATCCCTTCCTTCAAGCAACTCTCTGCTGTTTGGAGCAATTTATTGCACCTATCTTTCTGAAAAATTGCAACACGTACAGTTTAGGCATAGATTCGAATAGGTAGATTAAAAAGGAAATCACATATCTCATATGATACACAGTAGTCAGAAGCATTACATAGATTTAATCACAAAGTAATACCTGCTGAGTTGTTTTGCTCATTGAAGAAGTTTTTCCAATATTCTCAATTGTTTGCAACTAGGTTCCGTTAAGAATGGAAGAAAAGCTCCATTGTTTAGAAAAATCTCCTAATGTATATTGCACACCACTGCTAGCCATTGTATGAATTTTCACATTAAAAACACTTAAAATGCCAGAGTTCACTACTTTCTTCTAGCATACACCCAAACACAAATCAAGATGAAAGAAAATATTATTACTGTATTGTAAATGTGTAACCTAAGGTATCAAAGAAAAAAACTCACTCACCTAAAACCCTAAAATGACTGATACAATAAAGCTAATCTCCATCTCCTTTAATAGAATAAATTAGATTAAAACCTAAACATCCAAGCTAAATCATGATGCGACTACACAAAGATCGTTATCAAAATCAGTATGTGGTTAGTTTGTAAAAGGTTTTATTTATGAAATAGGTACAAGTGGTTATAAAACATCCAAGCCTATGAACTAATGAACAAATATTATGTGAAATGATTTATCCAAAAAATCATTTCAATTCCTCAATCATTATGCATCACACAAGCTCAGCATATGGGTTTATTATCAAAGGAAGTGGTCTAGAATGCGATCACATGGATAATTGAAATCCTAATTAAGAATTCAATTCAAAACAAAACATAAAATGGTAAACTTTTCATTCACCTTTACTAATAAGAAAAGGTGGCAACAGTGGTGGGCAATCGTCCTCCCCATTCTGCATATCTGAGAAGCAACAAACAATAGGAGCCTTATTGAAGGGGGAAAAAAGCGAATTTCAAAAGTAAGTTGTATAAAGTAAAAATACAACCAAGTTTTGACTTTAATTTGAACCATGAATATTTCTTAGAAGGACACCTGTGATAGATTTCCTAGTTCATCTCGGGAAGGCTACCAATGAAACCACATCCTGCCAAAATCCTGCTCTGAAAAATCCAAACATGAATAATGCTAATAGACACATCTGATATTCTAGAATTGAGAGCCACTTGTGAATATTCAAGAATTTAGACCCTACATATCTAAATTATAATCACACATGAATAATGCAGAAAGATGAAATTAATCTATAATATTAGGGTATTCAAGAATTAAATTTTTAATCACACATGAATCATGAATTATACATAATGAATTATGTACACTTATTTAGTCCTTTTTTAAATATTTTAACAAGATTTAAAGATTTTTATTTAGAGAATGACTTTCTTATCCTTGGACAATGTAAACTTCAAATGAAAATGCTTGGACTACCTGAGTTGATCTCAAATTTGTTAATAGCAACTGAAAATTTGTTGTAAAGATGATACTACAGCTGATAATTATGCAAGCACTTTTGAGTTCTTTTTGTGTGCTCAATGGCATTGGCATCATTTGGCCACAAATTTATATGCTTGAAGAAGTTAACACTTCATTTCCCTCCCCTAACTCAATTCAAAGAAGATGACTCATAAACTCGATTTTTCATACAAGGCTAAAAAATGTACCGTCCAAAAACCAATTGATAATAGGAGGAATAACTCAGGAAGATGGATATCACATCTAAACAAATCAGAACCCTAATAACTGATTAGCATATGTTAAAGTGTTCTTGGGTGATGCAAGTAATACTTCGAGAGTTTAATGTGTTGCCATGAACACAAGGAAGACAAGCTAGAAATTGGTAGCTCCATGGATCTGAAGTGGGACTTATGTGGTGTAGACCAAACTTAAATCAAATGGGTAAACCCATGTGATTGTGAGGGGTATCTGAAGGCAGCAGCCCCACTTGCACCTATATTTTGAAGAAAGCACATAACTTAAACTAAGATGGTAACATGGCCACTGATTTCTCTCTTCATATTAGTGTTTTGCTGCTGGCATTAATTAAAAGGGCATGTTCCTGTCTTTGTCTTTGTGTGGCTTCTACCAGCTTCTGACTTGGATTTATATGCTTTCTTGCTTCACTCTCTGGCTGCTGCTGCATCTTTTTTAACCACTAATTGCATCACTTTCATGGTTGTAAAGCCTATTAAGGGGTATGTTGTTTTAGAGGATTCGAACTTGAATACCTGAGCCAGGATTTGCTTGTTACTCATGCTTATTACTTACAAGTCAATTTGGGTGGCCTAAGGTGCTGCCTTATAAGACATAATGCGATTGAGCTGAACATAAACTAACAACTTTTATAGGGTACACAACTCCCCCTTCCCCATTAGGCCTTGTTTTTCACTGAAGTGGAAGTTACTTCCCATTAATTGCAATTTATATGAATTTAAAAAATATGTTTGGTTAAGTTATATGTTGTATAGAATTTAAATGAAAGAAATTGAATGTTTCTATAAAAAAGAATGGTGGAATTGCAACTTATTTAGAACCTAGGTAAGTAGAGTTTCCCTATTTTATAGGAATTGGAATTTATATGAGGCCAAACTTTTTCAAGTGCTTTTGAAACTGTTTTTTTCCCCACTTAAGAGTAATAGAACAACAACAAACCCAAACGAACCTAAACACTCAAGATCAAACAAAAGAGAAAAGGCACATGAATCATGAATTATACATAATGAATTGTGTATAATTGATCAAACAAACGAACATCAACGGACTAAATAAGTGCTCAAATTATAATCACACATGAATCATGAATTATAAATAATGAATTATGTGAGGCAAAATTTACCTAGCTACCTAGCCAGTGAATTCTGATCCAAACGACAAAACCAATCATAATTCAGGTTATAATCAAGCAGTTTCATACAAATATTAGCCAAAAAAAATTTGGAAACAATCATTATAACATAAGGTAAGGTTAATTAAGAATTGAATAAGGTTACCTTGCAACCAAGAGAGGAATGGATGTAAGGCTCTTGAAGGCTTCGGTCACAAGAAGTGCAATTCCAGCCCCTATTCACTGTGTATTCGAAGGCCTCTTTTTTTATGAATACAACCTTTGCACTAGTGATCGTGTAAGCCTAATCGAGATTGAATTTCACAATAGTAAGTATTTAAGATCATAAATTTTCGGAAATGCAATTTGAGAGTCTTAAAATTAAGGTGCTAATTAATGAACCTGCGCATTGCAGCAATCTATGATTGAACATCAGAACACCAGCAACGCGTTGAGTTTTAGAAAAGAAGGCATAACACCAGCAAAGGTATTCAGATGATGTTTCAATAGAAAAGAAGGTATCGTGAGTTTTAGAAAGGCTTGTTTCCTTTTATTTTCGACTCAATTTTATCAAAATTGTTGAACGAAGCAAAGACATGATTTCGGTGCCTAAGGTAGTGTATAAATCCCCACCAAACAGACAAAAAGTAGGAAGAGAGAAGATGAGAGAGGAAGACAGAGTTAGGGCAATTACCTCGGTGAGACAGCGAGAGGCGACGGGAACGACAAAAGTTAGAGCAAGCTCATTCTCTGAGTAACCGAGCTTTGGCCGCAGGCTAGGACGGAGCTGGTCGGCAAAGGTGGCAAAGATGGTGAAGACGACGAGAGTTAGGGCCCTTCGGCGACAGGCGAGGACGGAGCTCCTTCGTGATTTCCCTTCGGTCGGCGGCAGGCGAGGTCTCGGAGGCTACTACGGGTACTTTTCAATGTTTGGTGGAGTGTGTACCTAGTAGCCCGGACCAAGGAGACTGATGACACGCCCGGGTCATTAGAGGATGATAATAACCTCCGGGTTATTTGATTAAGGCCATGGAAATTTCCACATGACATTTTAACCCGGACGTGCCTTATATCCGGGTTATACTGGGTTATATACTCTATAATTTTTTTAAAAAAATAATAATAAAAGCTTGGAAGCATATTACACCCCGAATTTTCCACATCCGACCTATTAGGTAGCATGCTATATTTGCATTTTTCTACTAGTGCAACGAACATGCCTACATCAAGTGCTTGGATGCCCGCAGGTTTTCGATGGAGTACAATCGAATCACTCAATTTGGTGAGTTGAGGTCGTATTATACTTATTTACTTATTGAGTAAATTGTTGTTGCTTAATGCATTTGTCGTTTGTTTCTTTCGCAATTAAGGGCGATACAAACTAACACCGTAAGGCATCTGGTTTGTCAAGAGATGGATGTCCTCAAGAAGGACATTGAGATCAAGAAGTTGGTTCACCAGGTGCGAATTGTTGGGAACATTGTTGGAGATCCCGCATCTGTTGAGAAGTTTGGGAAACGTTCCACGGAGCTTCATGAAGAGCTGCAAGTGGCCAAGGAAAAAATGACGGTGTTGACCAAATAACGAGACGATGCGAGGTCTGCTCTAGGTGTTGCCCGTTTACAAACGGATAAGCTCAGGTCAACGGTTAAGAAATTGCAATAGCAACTTCGCACGAGCCAGGCCTCTGTCCACAAACTGGAAGAGGATTACTCAATCCTCCGCGAGGAGCAGTCTATCTTGAAACAAGACCTGGAGCCGGCTCAATCTTGTTCGGACCAAGCTCTAGCTCTTCAGTGGCTTCATATTCCTGAGGGGTTAAAGCATTTGTCTTCGGAATGGATCAAAAAAGAGGTCGACTCTTCTTTGCTATCATCATTGGCCAAAGCTTGTCTCCAAACTCTAGAGGGTGACGTCTGAATGACAAATGCTTTCGGTACTTTCGAAAGGGAATGACCGCGGGAATCAATCAGAGTGTGACCCGCTCTTCCTCTAATCCTGGGGTCCCCTTGGAGAAGTTCATCTCTAGCATGGAGATCGAAGACTGGGGACTCTTCAAAAAAGAAATGGCCGAGGAGGAATCTGAAGCTGAGGATGAAAAAGAGTAGAGGTTGGTGACGAAGAAGAGACTTCAGCTCAGATTGACTGATCTTTTTTATTTCTCTTCTTCTCTTAATGGAAAACAAACTCTTACTCTGGGTGCGGGTCATGGCCCTTTGTGTTTGAAAATATTCACACTTGAAAAATTTTTGATGCCGTTGTTAGCCGCTTAAATTGCTTAATCTGACCTTACAGTATTTGCCAACGTTCTATTTACTCTTGTTATTTTGTGTGGAGGCACTCTTGTTATTTTGTGTGAAGGTATTGGTTTCCCAGGTGTTGTGGCATCTGCCCAGGTGTAAAAAGATCCTCTTCCACCTGTACCTTGCCCGCGGGGGATTACCTTCTTTTTTAGGGTCATCTTTTCATAGGTGATTCACCATTTTCGTATTTTAAAACTTTTTGGATGTCTGAATAACCTCGATGACCATGGCTCCAGGGAGCTTCAATCCTTGGGCTTTTTTCCAAATATTGGGGACCGTTGGGAAGCGTTCTCGACTCGTAAGCCACCCCTCTCAGCTGGGGAGTCTTCGATCACGGGTTCCTCCGATCATGGGTTCTTTGTCTCTTTCTGAGGAGTTCTGCTACCGACACGTTCTTCGCGCTCACCGAGATAGAAGTCACTGCATTTTTAGAGTTGCGCATGGCTAGGCACGTGTCTTTCATGCTGGATCTGTTGACTGTCTTTTTCTTTTGTTATTTTGGATCTTTCACATCGTCATTTGGGCTTCTGTCGCATACCTTCTAGTCGCTCATGACTATGGGGTGATTTTTGTCGCATAGCTTTCACTTACTTGGCTTCGTATTTCTTTGATATGTCTTCCCCTGGTTAGGCTAACTGGGTGTTCTTCCAGCCCCTCCGCTTCCCGGGGCAATTGCATCGTTTGGTTAATTTTCAGTTCTTAAGTTAACCTTCTCCTTCTCTGGGAGTTTACAATTTAAAAAAATTTCTTTTCTTTTGTATTCGCGCAGTCGTTTCCATTGCGCTTTGAGGATGAATTCAACCTGGACCTCCCCAGGAGGGTCCTCCTGTCATATCGAATCCTACAGGATTTTCCTGTAGACGTTGCCCACGGTGATTATGGAGTTCCTTATCTGGGTTATGGGTGGAACGATTTTGCCTATTCACACATAATTCATGTGGGTTCTTCCTTGACCTTCCTACATAGGGGAAGTGTCCGGATGGAGACGAGGTTGATGAGGATGGAGACGCGGATGGAGACGAGGTTGATGAGGAATGGGATAAACCTCACCCTGAGGGACCATTACCAAACGGGTCTCGCATAAGCCAAGACAGGACTCAATTAGTCTCAAACAGACCCCGGTCGAGATGACTTATCCATGTTTTGATCTGTGCTTCGAGTTTCCCCTCTATCATTATGTTTAGGGTTCTCCCCGCTTGTATCGTCAAAGCCCTTGCTTTGTCAAATACTTTTTCCATCTCTCCATGTTACATTTTGAAATGGGTTTTACATTGTTCTGGTATTTGTTGAATAATTTTGATGGAGTGTCGGGTTTTCTTTCATCGTTTTGATGGCCGAATATGCGTTTTTTTTGCTAAAGGACGTCATTGTTGTGATCAGAAATCTGACGCGGAGCTTAGCTCCTATATCTTACGGATTTATGTATTTTTCTCCGAGAGACGAATGCTACGATCGAAGGCTCGACGCGGAGCTAAGCTCCAGCGTCTTTAGGGACTTATGAGTTTTTCTCCGAGAGACAAATGCTACGATTGGAGCCCCGACGCGGAGCCAAGCTCCAGCGTCTTTAGGGACCTATGAATTTTTCTCCGAGAGACCAATGCTACGATCGGAGGCCCAACTCGGAGCCAAGCTCCAGCGTCTTTAGGGACTTATGAATGTTTCTCCAAGAAACCAATGCTACGATCGGAGGCCCGACGCGTATCTAGCATCTTAGGGATTTATGTATTTTTCTCCGAGACACTAATGCTACGATTGGAGGCCCGACACGGAGCCAAGCTCCAGCGTCTTTAGGGACCTATGAATTTTCCTCCGAGAGACCAATGCTACGATCGGAGGCCCGGCGCGGATCTAGCATCTTAGGGACTTATGTATTTTTCTCCGAGAGACTAATGCCACGATCGGAGGCCCGACGCGGAGCTAAGCTCCAGCGTCTTTAGGGACTTATGATTTTTTCTCCGAGAGACCAATGCTCCGATCGGAGGCCCGACGCGGAGCCAAGCTCCAGCGTCTTTAGGGACCCATGAATTTTCCTCTGAGAGACCAATGCTACGATCGGAGGCTAGACGCGGAGCCAAGCTCCGGCGTCTTTAGGGACTTATGAATTTTTCTCCAAAAGACTAATGCTACGATCGGAGGCCTGACGTGGAGCCAAGCTCCAGCGTATTTAGGGACTTATGAATTTTTCTCCGAGAGACCAATGCTACGATCGGAGGCCCGACGCGGAGCCAAGCTCTAGCGTCTTTAGGGACTTATGAATTTTTCTCCGAGAAACCAATGCTACGATCGGAGGCCATACGCAGAGCCAAGCTCCAGTGTCTTTAGGGAGTTATGAATTTTTCTCCTAGAGACTAATGCTACGATCGGAGGCCCGACGCGGAGCCAAGCTTCGGTGTCTTTAGGGACTTATGAATTTTTCTACGAGAGACCAATACTATGATTGGAGGCCCGATGCGGAGCCAAGCTCCAGCGTCTTTAGGAACTTATGAATTTTTTTCCGAGAGACCAATGCTACCATCGAAGGCTCGATGCGGAGCAAAGCTCCAGTGTCTTAGGCTCTTATGTATTTCTCCAGCGTCTTTAGGGACTTATGAAATATTCTCTGAGAGACCAATGCTACGATCGGAGGCCCGGCGCGGAGGCAAGCTCGAGCGTCTTAGGGAGTTATGTATTTTTCTCCGAGAGACTAATGCCACAATCGGAGGCCCGACGTGGAGCCAAGCTCCAGCGTCTTTAGGGACTTATGAATTTTTCTCCGAGAGACCAATGCTACGATCGGAGGCCCGACGCGGATCTAGCATCTTAGGAACTTATGTATTTTTCTCCGAGAGACTAATGCCACGATTGGAGGCCCGACGCGGAGCCAAGCTCTAGCGTCTTTAGGGACTTATGATTTTTTCTCCGAGAGACCAATGGTACGATCGGAGGCCCGACGCGGAGCCAAGCTCCAGCGTCTTTAGGGACCTATGAATTTTCCTCTGAGAGACCAATGCTACGATCGGAGGCTAGACGCGGAGCCAAGCTCCGGCGTCTTTAGGGACTTATGAATTTTTCTCCAAAAGACTAATGCTACGATCGGAGGCCCGATGCGGAGCCAAGCTCCAGCGTCTTTAGGAACTTATGAATTTTTCTCTGAGAGACTAATGCTACGATTGGAGGCCCGACGCGGAGCCAAGCTCTAGCGTCTTTGGGAGTTATGAATTTTTCTCCGAGAGACCAATGCTACGATCGAAGGCTCGATGCGGAGCCAATCTCCAGTGTCTTTAGGGACTTATGAATTTTTCTCCTAGAGACTAATGCTACGATCGGAGGCCCGACGCGGAGCCAAGCTTTGGTGTCTTTAGGTACTTATGAATTTTTCTACGAGAGACCAATACTATGATTGGATGCCCGATGCGGAGCCAAGCTCCAGCGTCTTTAGGAACTTATGAATTTTTTTCCGAGAGACCAATGCTACCATCGAAGGCTCGATGCGGAGCCAAGCTCCAGTGTCTTAGGCTCTTATGTATTTCTCCAGCGTCTTTAGGGACTTATGAAATATTCTCTGAGAGACCAATGCTACGATCAGAGGCCTGGCGCGGAGGCAAGCTCGAGCGTCTTAGGGAGTTATGTATTTTTCTCCGAGAGACTAATGCCACAATCGGAGGCCCGATGCGGAGCCAAGCTCCAGCGTCTTTAGGGACTTATGAATTTTTCTCTGAGAGAACAATGCTACGATCGGAGGCCCGACGCGGAGCCAAGCTCCAGCATCTCAGGTCTTTATGAAATGACATGGTCGTTATTTGAGAAAGCACCCACTAACCACTTATTACAACCGTTGCGGGGGCGACTACGATGGTTTTCATTCTAGTGGTCTTGACTTATTACACATAGTACTTTTTCAAGTTCTCTACATTCCAGAGCCAAGCTTGTAGGCTCCCTCTTGGATCATATCCATGATGATGTACGGCCCTTCCCAATTCGCGTCAAGCTTTCCTCCAGTTGAAATTGGCGGGGCACTAGGTCCCTATTTTGGAATCGTCGCGGTTGCACTCGCATGTCATGGTATCTGGATAGTTGTCTCTTGTCCTCTTGACCTTTTAAAGCCACCACCATCATGCGCTCTTCTTTGAGGTGCATTTCAATTTCAAGAGCCTCGTCATTGGCCTATTGTTCGTACGCGAGGACGCGTGCTTATGGGACCAATCTTTCGATTGGTATGACCGCATCTACCCCGTAGACTAAGGCAAATGGAGTCTCCCTAGTTAGGGTCTTTGCCGAAGTCCTATAAGACCATATAACCAACGGCAGAAGTTCGGCCCAACGTCCTTTTGTTGTGGTCCCTAGCTTCTTTCGTATCCCATGTAGTATTTGCCGGTGTGTTGTCTCCGCTTGGCCGTTGGTCTGGGGATGGGCCACGGATGAGAATTTGAGATTAATAGCGAGGCCCACGCAAAAGTCTCTGACAGATTCACAATCAAGTTGTTGACCATGATCAATGATTGTTGTATCAAGCACCCCAAAACGGCATACTATATTCTTCCAAATAAACCTTCTAACTTTCTCCACGGTTATAAGTCCCATGACTTCATCTTCCACCTACTTAGTGAAGTAGTCCACCAGGACGAGCACATATTTCAACTGTCTCAGGGCTGTCGAAAAAGGGCCCAAGATGTCCATTCCCCATACAGAAAAAGGGCATGCCCCAAATATGCCTTTCATAGGTTCCGCGGGTTGATGCTTCAAATCCCCCTATCGTTGACACGCGTCACATTTCGGAATGAACGCCTGGACGTCTTGCTTCATTGTGGTCCAATAGTAACCAAGTCTCATGGCTTTTGCAGTTAACACTCGCCATCCCTGGTGGTGAGCGCAGACACCCACGTGCAGTTCTTTCATGATGGTTCTCCCTTCCTTCGTCGAGACACATAACAAATCTGAAAGAGAATAGCCTCTTTTATAGAGCCTTCCTTCTCGAATGGTAAATCGAGCGGCCTTTGTGACGACTTGCTTTGCCTCGTCCTTTTCGGGTGGTAGAACCCATTTCCCAGGTAATCTGCGAGTGGGGTTCTCAAGTCCCTTTTCTCGTTTGTTCGGACGTGGTATACCTCTTGGATGAGCCTGCGACAACTCTTTTTTTCGAAGAAGACTTCTTCCCCACTTTCAGTTGGCATGATTGCTCCTACTCGGGCTAGCACGTCAGCCTGAAGATTTTCATCCCTAGGGACTACTGTTAGACTGAACCCTATGAACGCCCTTTTCAAGGCTTGAATCTTTCTCAAGTAATCGGGCATTAAACTAGTTCTTGCTTCATACTCTCCTGCGACATGTCGTGACATAACCTATGAATCTGTGTAGGCGGCAACTTGCCTCGGACCAAGGCTATCTCCAAGCCCGCGGCCAAAGCCTCGTACTCAGCTTCATTGTATGTAGCTTGGAAATCCAGCTTATATGCATAGTTTAGTTGTTGCCCATCAGGTGTGGTGAGGGCAACTCAGGCCCCACATCCATCTATATTGGTAGCTTCATCGACCCTGAGAACCCATTCATTCTTTTCTGCTTGGTCTTCTCCCTCAAACCTTGTTTCACAGAAAAAGTCCGCCAAGGTTTGTGCTTGTGTTGCTCGACGTGGGACGTATTCAATCTCAAATTCCGGTAACTCCATCGCCCATTTTGTCATTCTTCCTTATAAGCATGGCAAGTGAAGAATTTGCCTTAGCGGTAAGTCTGTCACCACCCGGATGATGTGGTCTTGGAAATATGATCGTAGTCTTCGAGCTGAAACACCAAACACAGGATCATCTTTTCGACCGGCTCGTACCGCATCTCAGCATCATGCAACACCCTACTGATGTAGTATACCGGGTATTTCTCGTCGCGGGTGAGGACCGCACTGATAGTGATGCTTTTTACTGCCAGGTATAGATGTAAGGCTTCATGCTTTTCTAGTTGTTGCAAAGTGGGTAGCATCGACAAGAAGCATTTTAGCCCTTGGAACGCGTCGTGTAGCTCTAGGGTCCACTGTATTGGCCCCTTCTTTTTGAGTAGTGAAAAGAAAGGTAGGGACCTATCCGCGAGACACGAGCAAAACCTGCTCAAATAGTTCACCGCCCCATTTAGAGATGTTACCTCTTTCACGGTCCGCGGTGGCTGCAGATTTTGACCCGCCGCGATTTTCTCGGGATTCATATCTATTTCGCGATGGCTGACCATGAAGCCAAGAAACTTGCCAGAGTCTACTCCAAAAACACATTTTTCTACGTTGAGGTTCAGACCTCCCCGTCGAAGTGAGTCAAACGTCTTCTATAAGTCAGCGGCATGATCTTCCATCCTTTTGCTTTTCACCACAATATCATCAACATATATGGACACATTTCTCCCCAATCTATCCGGGGAAAATTCGATCTATTGCCATTTGGAAGGTCGCCCCTGCATTCCTGAGTCCGAAAGGTATGACTCGGTAACAGAATATCTCTTGCTTAGTGATGAAAGTTGTGGCCTTCTTATCAAGTTGATCCAGACGTATTTGATTGTACCCTGAGTACACGTCCAGAAAACTAAAAACCTCATTCCCCACGGTTCCGTCGACCAGTTCATCTATGGATGGCAATTGATAACTATCCTTGGGGCAGGATTTGTTAAGGTCTGAGAAGTCAACGCACATCCTCTGTTTTCCATTTGATTTGTTTACTATGACCACATTTAATAACCAATCAGAGTCTTCTACTTCCTCGATGAAACCCGAGTCTAGCAGCTTATCAGTCTCTTCTTTTGCGGTCGCTGCTTTTTTGGGAGCCATCTTCCTTTTCTTCTGTGGAATGGGTCTTGCATCCTGCCGAATCCTGAGGGTGTGTATCGCGATCGCGGGTGGTACCCCTAGAAGGTCTCACGGAGTACATGCAAAGATATCCATTGATCTTGTTATGATTTCCAAAACTCGCTTTTTCTCCTTCGGTTCTAGAGCCTATCCGAAGTAAACCTTCTCTTCGGGATTGGGAAAAGGTGGACAAATAGATCTTTATCCACGATTGGAACTTCCCTGGCCACCGGTATAACCTCGAGCTCCGTCTCCGATGATTCGGTCGGGGAGCTATCTCCTACCTCAGACACACATCGCTCTTCGATGCACATTATTTCTTTCTTCTTTTTTATAGAGGTCAAGTAGCAACTCCAGCTTTTAGGCTACTGACCGCGGACATCTCCTACCCCAACTCCTGGTAGTGGGAATTTTCCGACAAAGTGGTGGATTGACAGAACCATCTGGAATTTATAGATGAGACGGGTCATAGGAGTGCATTGTAGACAGTCAAAATTCTTACTATTGTAAAGACTATGTTTTCCACGCGTCTCCTTGGGGTCATCCCTAATACCACCGTCAACTCTATTATTCCTGATACTTGTACTTCGTCTCCAGAGAAGGTGACTAGTCTGCCCGCATAGGGCTTAAGCGTTGTCGCGGAGATTCCCAGCTGGGCGAATGCTTCCCACGAGAGGATGTTTGCTGATAACCCGGTGTCTATAAACACCTTTTTCACAGTCTTGGTGGCTATCTGGGCATGGATGACCAGCGGATCTGAATGTGGCATTCTTACTTCTTCTGCATCCTTCGCGGAAAGTGCGACCTCGGTAGGCGGTAATAAGGATATTCTCCTTCTCATGGCGGATGAAGGTTGCTTTCTTTTCCGCTCATAGTTCCTTCTTTCTTTCCTACTAGAACCCAATATTGAAAGTCCCTCAGCTAGGATATTGATGAACCATCCAGGTTCCGGTTTTCGGTCCTCCTCCGGCCTTCTTGCTTCCTCTAGGTTCCTTGGTGCTTGGTTGACTGACCCTTGCATGGCAGGAAATCTGTCGTGTCACCCTCCACGCCGCCTCCGTCCTCTTCCCCTTCCTCGATTGAAGGGTCGTGGTCCCCTCCGTTGATCTTGGGGCTCCTGATTCCGGTCTTGCTAGCATAGAGGGTCCTCTGCCCGTGGGCCGTAATTTTCCCAAGCTGGCCCTTTATCCACTCGTTCTTCCCGGCGCAACTGGTACCCCCGCTCAAAATCTTGATAATTATCCCTCCGCGGGTGATATGACCATCGATGGTCCATTTCCTGTCTTCAATCATTGTCTCTCGGTCGGGATCCTTGACCTTTTTCAGAATTCATATGTATCTCATCCCGCCGTGAATGGTCCCCTTCCCCTACTGACTGGTGTTTCGGGGGTTTAACTCCCCCTTTGTCTTTTTTGAATTTACCAGCGATTTTCTCGAAGAATCCTTGGTTGTCGGCGTTTGCTCTTGAACTGGACGCGACTGCTTCTTCTCCTTGGTTGTCGGCGTTTGCTCTTGAATCTGTGTAGTATATGTTTATTTGCAATATATGGAGGTCTACACAAGTTTTTGTTATATTTCGCAGAAATCGGACGCACTTTGGAGCATAAAGAAAATTCATGGAGAAGCTAAGAATGGTGCAGCTGGAGAAAAGGCCATTTTTCGGCATTCATCATTCTGAATCAAGCTTTGATGTCTTCATAAGAATTGTAGCCCTCGGAGAGAGCTTTCCAACGCATGGTCATATGCATCAATCCGACGAACGAGGACTCGGGAATGTGCGTTTTAAGAACAGAGCAGAAAGCTGAGAGATTTACTCGATATCGAGTACATTTACTCGATATCGACCAAAAGTGTCCGAGCAGTGCTTGGTCGAGGACGGGCCAGATCGAGGAATTGAAGGCAGAGCAACCCGACTCCGGAGCCCTACTCGATCTCGAGTAAACTAGTCGAGATCGACCAAAACCCTGATGCCATGTCCGGAGTCGAGGAGCTGTGCCAAGTTGAGAAGCCGAGGACTAAAGACGCCGAGCACCATTCTACTCGATCTCGAGGACCCCAGCAAAACCTGTCCGAGCTTGATCGAGCACCAGCTACCCGAGACGCCCAGCCGAGCCAAAGTCGACGTCACTCTTACTCGATCTCGAGTAGAGTTGGTCTAGATCGAGGAGCCGTGTCCAGGAGCCGCATTACGCGGTTTGCTGTCCCACACGGTTTGGGAATCTTTGGAGCTTAAGGAATCCGAGTTTGGCCAAGATCTATCAACATCTATCTATGGAGAGAAGACCTATCAACACATGGAGGATTTACCTACTTTAGATATATTTCCTTTTTGGATTTAATTCTTTTATTCCATTATTTAATCTTTAGATAAAAGATAGATAGAATTAGATATAGATAGACTTTCTTACCTTGATTAGCAAGGGTTGGAAGCCTATAAATAAAGCCCTAGGTGGCTGATTTTCATTCATTCAAGTCAAGTCGTCTTAGGGCGCAAGGAGGAGAGAGAGAGAGAGAGAGAGAGAGAGAGAGAGAGAAAGAGAGAGAGAGAGGAGAAGAGAGGAGAGAGAGAAGGAGAAGGAAGAAGACGAACGGTTGTAAGTTTTAGTTTATTTTATGTTAAAGTTAATTTCTTTTATTATGTTTTGTTTCTAATTTCCTTCTTCTAGGGTTGGGGTGATCCCAACATAGATATGTGTGTTTGATTTATAAATTCATGAATTTTTATGTCTTTATCATCATCTACCTATGTGCTTAATCATTTGCGAAAGTTGAGGAAATTCCTTATTCATGATATTGAAGCGAAAGTGATCTTATTATGAATTGGATAGTAATTAGGGTTTTCTTGCGAAAGCCGACTAATCCTAATTAAGAAAAGGTAGAAACAAATTAGGTTTTTATGCGAGAGCCTCTATCATCTAAATTGTTGGAATTTGCGAAAGTCAATTCTTTGATATAAAGCATGCATCTTTATGTGATTTATGATATGCGCATATATTTATTGTTGTGGTGATCCCTAACCTTGGAAGTTTGCATCTTTATTTGTTTTATTTTATTATTTTTATTCGGCACATATTCTACCCGACACCAACCACCATTCTCTCTCCATCCATCGATATCGACCCCTCTATTCTTTGTCGACAGCAACCTCCTCACCTTTTCCCGCTATCCCTGAACCCCAAAACACACTAAACATAGAACCGCTGACTTCTCTCCTGAGGATGAACCTGACTCCCCTATACTATAGCGCGGGTCTTGACTATAAATTTATTTGGTCGAGAAACCCTCTCGTCAGAATGATGGTTGCATATTCATGATTGAAGTTGGGAATCTGCACCACCACGCTGGTGAACTATGTAAAAAAGTGTCCCAAGGTTTCTCCTGTACCTTGTTTAATTGAGTTTAAATCGAGCATTGTTTTCTTCCGCGAGCGAGCGCTCCTAAAGTGAGACTTGAAGATGTGAGTCAACTGAGCAAAGCTAGCCACCGAGTTTTTTGGCAGGTTGGTGAACCAGGTGAGAGTTATCTTTGTCAGTGTCGAGGGGAAGGTTCGACACATCATGGCGTCATTGAAGTTATACCCATTGCAGTTATAAAGTGACATAAATGGTCTTCTGGGTCATTCGTTCCATCATATTTCATTAGGTTTACATCCCTTCATCTTTTCGGAACTGACGCGGAGCTAACTTCCTTAGTGAAGACGGAGGGAACTCTTTGAAAGATACAAAAGAAAAAAGAGAGGGCAAGGTTTCTAAACCACCCGTCTTCATATTAGCTGAATCTGACTTGGTTGAGGTAGAAACATCTGACAATCGCTCCCTTCGCCGGTGTTTGTTCACATGATGCTCTCCCTCGTTCTTCAGCGGTTAATGTAGCATTTCATGGCCTTGGCCTTGGAACTCATAGTATGGATTGCCAAAAGCGTTGGATGGGTTGCTGTATGTGGTATACTAGCGTCCATATGCATCATACTGATATCCCTGGTAGGTTGTTTCTTGCTGATGCACGTGTGGGCCACCATAATTGTAATAATAGTAATACGCCTGCCCAGGCTGCTGGTATTGAGGTTGCTCACGAGGAACTTTGTAGTGCTGGAAGTTCGAGGGAATGTGAGTTCCCTCAAACTGATTGTAATAATGATGGATGGACGGATCTTGCGGTGCCTCCCTAGCGTCACCTTGTATGTCTGGTTGGGAGGATGGTGGAGCGTACATGCTTGAAACTTCCTGCTCGTGATGGACGCTCTGGCTCATCTCATCCAACGCGTCATTCTAGAAGAAACTCATCTTTCCTGTCACATAATTGTTTTGATGAGCGAATGCACTATTGATTTAACCTTTTCGACAAGTTTCTTTCTGTGACTTGACGCAGACTCCCTTCCGCATGTTGGTATCGGGAGTCTGATTTATCTTTCGTTTAAAGTATATTGGGAACCCCTTAGTGTGAGAGGATTCCCACAAACGGCGCCAGTGACGAAACTCGTTTTACAGGTTTTCACTTTCGATGGGACCCAAGGGTTAACCCTAGGGGACCCAAGGCGCTCTCAATTGACTTACCTGACCCGCGTCGGTAATCTCGATGCGGCCCAACCTGTGCCACGAGTATGGTGGGGTTCTTTGGGACCTCCCCTATCGTGGAGTTTCATCAACGTGATGGAGATTCATCATTTACCTGCCGTCGACCGTTCGATCTGAAGAATTCATCGCGACTTTGTGAATCCTCTCCTCAGACTGACGGCTTTTTACTGTAGCTCTACTAATGAGACGCGGATATGCCCTATTTCATTCACGGAGCGGACTTCGCTATTATGTGTTTGCCCTATGTTTTGTTGGAAAGCTTAACTAATTCTCAACTTTTATCCGATCTTCTCTCTATATTTTCTCTCCCTTTCCCCCGCCAAAAGTCCGTTCTCACTAGCCTTCCCCTTTTATAGGGGTAGAAGGTCTACTGCTTATTGACAAGTGTCGCTTTTAAAATGACACGTGTCTCCCTCGTGGTATGAGGGTATGCGTGACACGTAGCCACCTTTTTGCCTGCGGACGACGCGCTGGAGGGGAGTCCATTGTCTTTACGCCGCGGACGGTTGTTTGGAGTTTTCCTCCCTTTGACCCCCTTTCTTATTGTTTATTATTATTTCTACGTTTTCATTACTTTTTAGATATTTTACAGCCGGTTTCGTCATTAATATTACAAGCTCATATCGCCTATATGATACCTCACTTTAACAACAGTGAACCACACACACGGTTCACTAACACTCCCTCTCAAGTGGAGTTTAGATAGAATACACATCACAAACTCCTAACTTGGAGAGTTCTTGCTGTACTGATCAGATGAGACAATCTTAGTAAAAATGTCTTTAGGTTGCTATTTAGTTGGTATGTATCTCAACTCAATTTCCTTGTCTAACACCTTGTTCCTCATAAGATGACAAACACCTTCGATGTGTTTCGTTCTCTCATGGAGTTTAGCTAGAATACACATCACAAACTCCTAACTTGGAGAGTTCTTTTTGTACTGATCAGATGAGACAATCTTAGTAAAAATGTCTTTAGGTTGCTATTTAGTTGGTATGTATCCCAACTCAATTTCCTTGTCTAACAGCTTGTTCCTCACAAGATGACAATCCTCTTCGATGTGTTTCGTTTCTCTCATGGAGTTTAGCTAGAATACACATCACAAACACCTAACATGGAGAGTTCTTGCTGTACTGATCAAATGAGACAATCTTAGTAAAAACGTCTTTAGGTTGCTATTTAGTTGGTATGTATCCCAACTCAATTTCCTTGTCTAACACCTTGTTCCTCACAAGATGACAATCCCCTTCGATGTGTTTCGTTCTCTCATGAGACACAGGGTTTCTTGCTATATGCATTGATGATTTTTTTTTAACCAAAGAACAACTTCACCGGTTTGAGTTGATCAACCTACAAGTCTTCAAGAAGTTTCAGAAGCCAAGTGATCTCACAACACATAGCAACATATCTTTGCTTCTTGGTTCTCCATGAGATGAGAGATCTCCCAAGCATAACACAGAAATCGGTTAAGGACTTTCTAGCTAGTCATAGGACAACTTTGTCAATCAACATCACATAAGGCATTTAGCTAAAGTTTGGACCTGTTTGAGAGAAGCAAGCCTTGCCCTGGAGCTGCTTTCAAGTATCTTAACACATGCTTGACACCTTTCCAATGTTCATCATTGGGCTGATGCATGAACTGACTTAGCACTTGAACTGCATAGCAAATATCTGGCTTGATGATGGTGAGATATATTAATTTTCCCATGAGTCTCCTATAAGCCCTTACATCCACAAAAATTCTATCCAGTCCTATCCATTGCCAACTTGACCATAGGATCTAGGGGAGTAGCTATAGGTTTAGCAGACAAATTGATTGCTCATAGTCTAACTTTATTAAATTTTTATGCAGACCAATTGCTCACAGTCTAGCTATAAGCTTGGACCTATTTGAGAGAAGTAAGCCTTGCCCTGGAGCTGCTTTCAAGTATCTTAACACATGCTTGAACTGCATAGCAAATATCTGGCTTAATGATGGTGAGATATATTAATTTTCCCATGAGTCTCCTATAAGCTCCTACATCCACAATAATTCTATCCGGTCCTATCCATTGCCAACTTGACCATAGGATCTAGGGGAGTAGCTATAGGTTTAGTAGACAAATTGATTACTCACAGTCAACTTTATTGAATTTTTATGCAGACCAATTGCTCATAGTCTAACTATAAGCTTTGGACCTATTTGAGAGAAGTAAGCCTTGCCCTGGAGCTGCTTTCAAGTATCTTAACACGTGCTTGGCACCTTTCCAATGTTCATCATTGGTCTGATGCATGAGCTGACTTAGCACTTGAATTGCATAGCAAATATCTGGCTTGATGATGGTGAGATATATTAATTTTCCCACGAGTCTCCTATAAGCCCCTATCCATTGCCAACTTGACCATAGGATCTAGGGGAGTAGATATAGGTTTAGCGGACAAATTGATTGCTCATAGTCTAATTAACTTTATTGAATTTTTATGCAGACCAATTGACTACTGATCAAAAGCGGACAACTAAGCAATTGAAGCGGACAACATCTCCATGTGCGATCTTTTGCCTTCAACGTGTCCATGTTGAAGCGGAAAACTGAAGGAAATACACATCAATTGAAGCGGACAACTGAGTAATTAAAGCAGACAACCGAGCAATTGAAGGGGGTGTACCACATCTCCAGGTCCGCCACACAGGGATGATGCTCATGCTCGTCGACATCAATTGGAATTTGGATTTGTCGGGTCCTATGGTGGAACCGTCATTGTCGATCTCTCCAAAGCGCTCAATTGTCTGCTTAGAATCGATTCCTCTAGCTCAGCTCCTTCTTTGTCCGCTCTTTCACCTTCAACATCTCCATGTTGAAGTGGACAATTGAAGAAAACACACAACAATTGAAGCGGACAACTGAGTAACCAAAAATCCAAGAATCCAAGTCCTGATATAATTTGAGTTTCATGTATCAAGTCTGCTAGATAATGATAAATGGATGATATATAAAATATTTCTTATATTTTATTTTATAATTTCATACCTATCAACAACAATATATACTCCTTCTGTTAATTAAAACTTTTCATTTACTATTCATGCACGCTTTTTAATAATGATAAAAGCTATATAAAATATTAATTTTTTTAACATTTATTTTTATAAATTCATACTTAATAGTAATAAGTATGACATTATTAAAAAAAATAAAAAGGTTAATATTTTATGTATTTTTTAACACCTCAAAAAAGCAAAACGTCAAATTTTAATTAACGAAGGGAGTATGAAATTCAAAAAATAAATTTTTTTTTTCAATTTACAAAAAAACATATTAAATAGCAAAATGATAATTAAAAAAAATGAAGGAGGTTCAATTTTTAAAATAATTTATATCATTTCGTAAAAAAAACAAATAAAATACGTGAGGACGTTTTTCCTTGATAATTTTATTGATAATCCATGTCAAGTAATTAATAGTATCATTAGATATACGGTATCACTAGCTTAGTACCTCGTGCATTGCACGGATCTTTGTTTAAAAATATGTGTTTATATAATTTCATTTATCATTTCTTCATCGATACCAAAACTTTTAAGCATTACTTGTAACCATCCAACATATATATGGAGATAATAATCTTGCATACAAAAATGAATAGGGATTTGAATTCTTGTATATAGCATGTGGTGGAAAACATCCGTATAAAAAAGAGTCACATATATATTTTCTCTAGCAAACTGATAAGAAGAAGAAATAAATAAAAATAATTAAAGATACATTACCTAAACAATAGAACCTATGAGATTTGGTTTTATCTTTTAATTAACATACATATGGTTCAAAATTAAATGAATGAATCAATTTTGAGTTATTTATCTACAAAAATAGAAATTAAAACTAAAACCGAAATATTCTATAGTGACTTGTGGAATAAAAAAATATAACAAAAAAATAGAATCAAATATTTTCTGGAACAAATGGCAAGTTATAATGTAATCAAATTTGATTTTTTGAGATAAATATGATTTTATTTGATCTTATCCAGTGAATATCTAAACTAACAAACAAATCATATCGTAAGTGATTTGTTTAGCAAAATCTTCCATAAATTTAATTATATAACCATGACTAAATTATAATTGAAAATCTAAAATTTATTGATTAAAAAGTGGTTCAAAAGATTAATTAGCAAAATCTTCCATAAATTTAATTATACAACCATGAGAATATACGGAGTATGTTTGAACGAATGCAGCTAACTAAAACCATAAATAAAATAAATGAAATCCGCATTAGCTTGCCCCTATATTTATAAGATGAAACCAAAAGACTAATTAGATAACTTCAAATCAAATTGAATTGGAAGTATTTAGTGTTACATATATTGAATGATTTCACGTACATCTTGACTAATAAGGATTCCACGTAGCAACACAAAGTCGATCGATTTCACATCAATTTTCCGAGTAGTTAAGCACAACTGGACATAATTCCAAGTATAATCAATGGAATCGTAATTAATCTGGTAAACTGAGAAGGACAATAAGAGAGGGCAGTTGGGGTGGGATGAAAATCAAGTAAATTAGGGTAGAATCAATAACCTGCATCTGCAAATATGATTATGTTAGATTAAGATATAAAAGCAACACTACTTTACAAAAGCAAATGAATATACTCCGTAAAAATGTGAACAATTGAATCAGGAAGAGTTAGGGTACGTAGTATTTATAACAGTAGTACTACGATTTTGGCGATGTGAATACTTTTTTTTTTAAATTTCAAAATTCAAAATTGTAACCAAATCATCTTAGTTGATCTAAAGAATTGGAAAAACAAAAACTGATTTTAAAATTCAAAATTTTAACCAAATCAAAGATCACTGACTTTGTAAAATTCAAAATTCAAAAACTGATTGTAAATAAAAATAAAAATTGACTAATCTGATTAATAACAATCTGAAACTTGGAATGGACTAATCTGATTTTTTTTAAAGGAGAAGCCGTCACATGTCGTAAGCGACTTTAAAGGAGAAGCTGTCACATGTCGTAGGCGACTTCTCCTTTAGTATTATAACTAGCGTAGTACCCGTGCGTAACACACGGGATTTGTAAATTACATTATATTTTTTAGAAGATGTTATCATAATTTATTTACATTAGATATTAGATATATTATAATAATATGAAAACGATATAGCCAAATATTATAAATTTGGATAAAAAAAATAATCCTTATATTATATCAATATATAATATGGGGCAAAATGTTAATGTCTCATCTTCATACTTTCCTAGAGGCAGAGACCTGTTTTGCCTCCCCTCAAGCTTGACCCTGCTTTTTAGATGGAAATAATTATATATATAATTGTAGGGTGTTTTAAATTATTATTTTTAGCATTCTATGTTTTTTTAGTAAGTTGATTGGCTACTTTGAGTATTAAACAAATATTTGTTGTGGTGCTGAGTTGGAAAGTAAGACCAAATAATTTGGTAGTTCCGATACATATTACACAAACTCTAGGTGAATAGAGTTTTAAGAACTTTTGAATCGAGATCACATAAAAATGTCGGAGAATAAATGTTCTTGTAATAAACTTAAAAGTAAAAAAAATGCAATTTGGATAAAAATGTAGGTCCTTTTATTTTCTTGGCATGTTTTTTAAGAAGCAATTTGGATAAAAATGAAAATAAAGGAAAAATAAAGTATAATTAATTTAAAAAAAAACCCGTTTATTTATTAATGAAAGTGAATGGAAAAAGTTTCTGGAATTTTCAAATAGATCAAGTTTATCCCATGTAACAACTCATAGTTTATCTCGTGAAAATCCTTTCATCAATTAATTTAAATAATTGAAAACACTCAAACTTGATTTATTAGAAATTTCAGGCACAAGTTTATCGAGTTTCATCGTTTAATAATTAAAGAAAAATTCAAAAAAGCCATTTCACTTATTTAAATAAAAATTTAAAAATCACAAAATTTATATATGAATTGATTAATTAATAAAATGCCCACATAGGACCTCGATCAATACGCAATTAAGACGACATGTGGTGTAAGAGACTTCTTTTTTTATTGTAAGTATCGATATGATATAATCAAATTATGCTATTTAATATCAAATCTTTTATATAATTGTATGCTTGTATATATACTTATTTTTGGATATAACAATCAATAGATCTTTTTAAAGGAAGGGTTAAAGTACGTGAAACTTGAAATCAACATATAATACGGAGTATATCTTTCACACAAAGAATTGATTTACCAAAAAAATTATTTCAAAATTAGTGGGTTACTGTTAAGAATAATTAAAGAGGCTTGTTTGAGAAGATTCAAATAGAATAAATTGATTTTTTTATTAAAAAACATTATTGGTTGCAATTAATGAATGTGTAACAAAATCCGTTAAAAAAAATTAAAATCTCAAATACAGAGTAATTTATTAGATGTATGTAACAACAGGATAATTAAGATTCATAAATACATCAATTATTTATTTATTTAAATTTAATTTTTTTAAAACCTACAATTTGACACCTAGAATTGTTGAAATAATATGATGTCACATAGGACCTAAATTAGTGATGAAGAAGACACGTGTCAACATCAACTTTTTCAACATATAATATATCTTTTACGTAAAAATTGAATAATAAATATTTTTAATTTTTATAAATTTATATATTTGGAATATATTATTTACATACTCATAAAATAAATTGGTATTGATTTCATAACTTGTATGTTTACCATTTGTCCTTTTCTATGGTTAAATTAGTAATTCTATTATTTAAAAAAAATCGTAGAAATATGTGCATACTCATGAGTATGTAAAAGAATTACTAAATAAATAAATAAACTAATTTTTGGGTAAAATGTGGTAACTACAAAATATAATGAGTTTTAATTCAAAATAAATGAGAAAAAATAAATTAAAGTTATCATAGAAAAATAATTATTTGGTATTTAAAAAAATTTAAATCATTTTAATTCGGGATAAAAAGATATGAGATTTGTTTTAATTAATAATTGAGTAAATTGAATTAATTATTTAGATGGGACCACATTAAAGGAGAGCTTGACACGTAAGCCTAATTTAAGGATGTGCTGTCATGTGACATCTTTTAGTATCTGTTTTAGTATTATATTAGATATAGATTATTATATAAGAAGTGGGATTAGAAAATTGATACTCCTATATTGTCTTAGGTTGGGAAGACTTTGACCCCGTTTACCTGTCACCATCTGGAGACTTTTCTCTTAATTTCTTCTCATTCTGCGTTACGCACGGTATATTTTATGATTTTTTTTTTCAAAATGAGCAAAAAATAAATTACTAAATGACAAAAAAATCCAAACTAATTTGATAATTGCAAAAACAGCGCCTTAGCCTTAGGGCGGGCAAAATTTGGATCGGACCGGGACCAGACCGAAAATTACGGTTTTTGGATCGGATCGGGATATTACGGTCTAGTCCATGGTCCAAGAAATTCTGAATTCCAATTTCCGGTCCAAATCCGGGACTAAACCGGAATTTCCGATCGGAACCGAAATTGGACCGGATTCCCTATCTTTAAAAAAAAAACCAATGTTATTTACACCACAAAATTTACTATTTACAACCATATATCCCACTTTTTATATATTTTTTTTAAAATACATCCTACTCCTCTTGAGTCACACACCAGCCCCTAAAGAGACGCATGGTATTTTACATAAAAATACCATGCGCCTCTTGAGGAGTAGGTGTGTGACTCAAGAGGAGCAAATGTGTAATTCAAGAGGCGTAGGTGTGGTGCATATAGTAAAATTTATGGGTGTAAATATCAACACCCAAAAAAAAAAGAGGTGAGCCGTGCTTTTTGTACGCGTTTCATTTCATCAGCCTTTCACTTCGCCGCCTCTCGCTCAAGCGCTCTCTCTCACTCCTCAGTTTCTCTGTCGGTTACTCTCTTTGGCATGCCAGCCCTCACCGGAAGCCACACCAGGCACCGCCGGTGCCAGTAGACCACCAGCCCTCTCTCAGTCTCTCCATGCGGCGCCAGTAAGTGACGTCCTTATCTCTCAGTCTCACTTTTAGATCTAGGTTTTTATGTATATTTTGACAAATTAATGTCGATTTTAGTATAGATTTGGAGAAATCATAAATATTCTGGACTAATATTGAAGAATCTCGTTCCGATTTTAAATCTAGGTTTAAGAAATTTCAATTTGTAAAATGTTTTGAGTTTTGAGAATGATTAAGCATGGCTATCTAATAAATTTCTCATGTGTATTTTTATCATCTAAACCTCCAGAGCCGTCAAATTGCTATAAGGTGTCACCAATGCCAATCTTTTTTCACTTGTTTGCTGATTAAACACAAAATTTGAACCACGAAACTAATTTAGCACCCTAGTTTTATCCGTTTGCATGAGGTGAGATTGTACATATATACATGCCAGTTTTTAGGCAGGCTTTTATGGCCCATTTCTTGTGCGTAATAATCTAATTATTAATTGTTTCCATGCTAATATTTTACATCTTAAATTTGGTGTCGTCTATGGTTTTCAAATAGTAACATACATTTATGATTTTGTTGCAACATCTTTAAGTTCTATCATTCAAATTGCATTTTGTCTTCAGTCGGCTACTATTCTTTTCACTTAGTGTTAATTGTTGTGTAGGTTATGACAAGCAAGATAAAGATTATACTGTTGTAGAGGTTGTCACATGTGGTGAACTCTTTGATAAAATTGTAAGCTAGTGATAAATTCAATTTTCTTTTCTTATTTTCTCTTCTCATTCTTGTTTCAGGAATGGATATTTTATTTATGCTGTTATAAGGATGGTGTTAAAATTTTCTTCTAATCCTCATATTGCTACTTTCTTGAGCCATGCAAGTAAAGGAAGATTGAAGGAAGAAACAAGAAAATATTTCCAGCAGCTGTTTAATGTAATTGATTACTGTCACAACAGGGGTGTAATGTAGTATTGTTGTGTACATACAGATTACAAAACTTTAACAGGTATAATATGTTGTTGTGTGTACATACTGATTTGGGGCTGATGTAATGTTTTATTGTTGTAAAATACAGCCGATGTAAAGTTGTCCAAATACAGGAAAAAATACCGCTGCTGTAAAGTGTATAGATACAGATTTGGGGCTGTTGCAAAGTGTCACAACACAAGAAAAAAAATGGGGCTGAGGAATTAAACCGGTCCAACCGATCTTTCCGGTCCGCAAACCGGAAAACCCGAGACCATATTTTCCGGTCCGATCCGCGGTCCATGTTTCTGAAAATTTCGGTCCATCGGATCGGATCAGGACCGGAATGTCCGGTCCGATCCGGTCCAGACCGGAAGCCCAACCCTACTTACCCTAGGTATAAAAAATAATAATAAAATAACAAAGTAGTTTTTGACTTTATATTTTTTATAATTTTCGGGTAAAATTCATAATCAAAACAATAAAGTGAGAAAAAAAATTCCACCTGTCATCTTGAGTTAGGATCTCCTACCATCTTTGGTACACCCCATGTTGCACCACAAAACTATTTTGGTTATAATTTTACTTTGAAAAAAATTTAAAACAATATATTTACATTTCACATACTTATATTTATAACTTGTATTGGAAAAAACCATGTTGAAAAAAAATCACCAAACTTAGTTTCTAATATTGAGGGGAACACAAAAAATGTTATAGGGGATAAATTGCAAAATTAGAGTTTAGACTTTAGAGATTAATGGGAGAAACACTAGGCGAAGTACTAAATTAGTGGATTCCACCAACCATAGGATTTGTTCCAACCTGAAACCAACCATAATAAAATAATATTTTATACTCCATCCGTTCGGAAATATAAGTCCATTGACTTTTTGACACGCTTTTTAATGAGTTAAAAACTATATAAAATATTAATTTTTTACATAACTGATAATTACATAACTGATATTAATTTTTTACATAACTGATAATTATATACTTATTAATAATATATATATATACAAGACTATGTAAAAAAAATTAATGGAAAAAATTTATTTTATATAGTTTTTAACTCCTTAAAAGATGTGCCGAAAAGTCAATGGATTTGTATTTCCGAACGGATGAAGTAAAATTTTCAGCCTTAAAAAAACGTTTCTGCTATATACACCCAAAATCCTGCACGTCAATTCCGACGTGCAGGGTTAAAGTGTGTTAATTAATTTTCGAAAAGTCAAACGACACTTATTTATAAACAAATCTGGAGTGTCCACTCGAACTCGCTTCCTCCTGCAACCGCCGTCGCGCATTCGAAGTCCTCCTGCAACCGCCGTCGCGCATTCGAAGTCCTCCTGCAACCGCCGCAGCTCTCTTCGTCGTCGGAATGCCCATATCGCCATCTTCCTCATCGTTCCGCCGATTGAAGAAGCCCCATCAATGGATTCCGATTTGGATCTTCCTGGCTGCTCAAACATAGTAGAAGAAATTAAATAGGATTTAGGGTTTCTGCCAACACCACACACGCGCTTACATGAGGATTGTAGGGTCCGGTTTCCATCAATTGAGTGCGGGATCCACCTGTTTTTAATTAAAAAATTAAAAAAATCCCTTTTAATCTCAGACATCAATCTGTGCCCGATCAATGACCTACAATTGTGCACAAAGTAGACCATAATGGGTGTGCACATTTCATCTTCTCTCTCTCTCTCTCTCTCTCTCTGTATATATATATATATATATATATATATATATATATATATATATATATATATATATATATATATATATATATATATATATATTGTTACTTAGGAATAATTACAGTACGTGTACTGAAATTATTTGATACCTAAGAATAAATTCACAACATACAAATTATACCGTTAGCCAAATCCAACCTCTGAAGAATATATATCTATCTTAATTCGATCATTCCATTTACACGACCCAATCGATCGATCGAGCGAGGGACTCTATAGCGGGTGCAACCAATTTACACATCTTCTAACGATAAAACCCTAGGGCTATAGGCGATTTCCGGCGTCCGCTTCCTGGTGGTCTCCGACTCGCCTCTCTCTCTCCGGTCTAGGGCTGTGAGAGCTAGGTATTCCCTCGCCGGCATCGTGCGAGATTCACCGTGGTTAGGGGGACGTCTAGGGCATTGGATTCTTACGGTTTGCACAGGTATTCGATTGGAGGACAGGTATGGGGAACAAAGGGAAAGAGATTCATCCAACAGCAGATGAGACGGTTGTCATCGAGGGGGATGAAGCGATCAAGGATAGTGTCTCGGTACAGTCAAAGATGTCCCTCATCGGGACAGTTCTCTCATCTAGGGCACCGAACGCTCAAGCGCTGAAATCGACCATGAAAGGGGCGTGGCGTACTAGACAGGGATTCATATTTCGGGAGATCAAAGAGAACCTCTTTAGCTTCCAGTTCAGCACAGTGGAGGACAAGGAGAAGGTTATCAAAGGCGGCCCGTGGTCCTTCGACAGAGCACTGTTGGTGTTAAAGGAACCGGGAATGGAGCAATCGTCGGCAATCAGGTTCACAAAATGTGCTTTTTGGATTCGTGTTTATGATCTTCCTCTTGCGGCATATACTAGAGCTATGGCTGAAAAAATAGGGCAAGTGTTTGGGGGTCTAGTGGATATGAATGAGGAGGAGCTGGTGGTGTGCAGCAGATTCCTTCGCATGAAAGTGACTGTCGACCTGCAAAAGCCGCTGCGTAGGGGGCTGATGATATCGTTTGGTGGGAAGCGGATGTGGGTAGAGATCAAATATGAACGGCTTCCTAATTTTTGCTACATGTGCGGAATGCTAGGTCATACAGAACTTGAATGCAAGAGCAATGAGGAGGAGCGGTTCCAAGGGGAGTACGGCGATTGGATGAGAGCTTCACCGGTCAAAATCATTAGGGAAAGGAACAGTGTTGATAGAGAGGAGGAGAGAAGGGTTCTCGAAAAGATGACGGGGAAGGGTGATGAGAAGGAACTGGAAACTGAACGAAGGGAGGGACGGAGGAAAACCTTATTAGAAATACTAGAGGAGAGGGAGGAGGAGGAGGCAGGGAAGGATGTCGAGGAGAGGGAGTTGGGGGAGGATGAGGAATTCATAGTTGAGCGAGTGAACCAGGTATCGCTAGTGGAGGGGGACGACAAGCGTGAAGAGTTGGGAGGAGAGCTTAATAATATGACCAATGGGGGCAATGGGGGGTTAATACAGGGAGGAGGTGCGAGCTCAATGAAAGAGGGAGGGGGGCCGAAGGTCAAGGGGAGTTGGAAGAGGGCGGCAAGGAACAACGCTAAGAAAGGAGACGGGATAGGTGGCCCGAGAATATTAGGGAATAAGAGGAAGGAGGGAGTGGCGGCAGATGATGATGAGACTATGAGCAGCGATGATTGGGATAGAGTGGAGGTTACTGATGGGGTTCGAAGCAAAAGACTGAGGGTTGAGATTATTCCACCCGAAAAAATTATATCGGCCGGGGATATTATCCCCCGCCGGGAGCCATGAATTGCATAAGCTTTAACTGCCGGGGAGTGGGGGAGGCCCGCGCAGTTCAAAAACTTACCGATATGGTAAGAAGGGAGGCCCCAAAAGTCCTCTTTCTCATGGAAACTAAAAGTAGGAGGGAGAGGATGGAGTCAATAAGGGTAAAGCTGGGTTTTAAGGGGGTGTTCACAGTCGATTGTGTGGGCAGGTCGGGGGGTCTGGCTTTGTTTTGGGAAGAGGAGTGCGAAGTTAGCATCATTTCATACACCCAGCACCATATCGATGCCACATTAAAGGTTGGAGATGAGCAGGAATGGAGGGTGACAGGGGTGTATGGATGGCCGGAGAGCGTCAACAAGCACCTTACGATGGGTTTGCTCCGGAGATTGCACGAGGAGCCAGCTGCTGCTTGGCTGTGCATGGGTGATTTCAATCTTCTCACTGCAGTGGAGGACAAACAAGGGGGTCGGGCACCTCAAGTGGACAGGTTGATCGAGTTTAGAGAGGTGCTAGAGGCTTGCGAGCTAAGGGATATTCCGTTTTCGGGAAATCGGTTCACTTGGGATAATGAGAGGGAGGGGGAGGCTTTCGTGCAGGAAAGGTTGGATATGGCCTTTGGTAATGATCAGTTGTTGGATATGTTCCCGAACATTATAGTACGCCATCTTGGTAGGTGCCATTCGGATCACATCCCGATTAAAGTTTGTCTGCAAGGGGGAGAAGGGGATAGCAATCATAAGGGGGAGCGGCCATTTCGCTTTGAGGCAATGTGGTTGACGGAAGAGGATAGTATGGAAGTGATTATTAATGCATGGGAAAATCCGGGATCATCGCATGTTTCGCCCAGCATCGAGGGCAAGATCGAGAGGTGTGCGGTGGACCTGAAAGATTGGGACAAGGTGTGGTTTGGCAATGTTAAAGTGGAACTAGGAAAGGTCCGGAAAAGGCTGACGGAATTGGGGAATATGGAAATGACAGGGCTGTTGGTGAAGGAGAGACGGGGGCTGGAAAGGAAAGAGAAGTTGTTGATGGATAAGGAAGAGGTTATGTGGTTTCAAAGGGCTAGGGCGAATGAGTTTCGGTGTGGGGATAGAAACACCAGTTTTTTCCACAAGAAGGCCACGGGAAGGAGGAAAAGGAATATGGTGCGAAAATTGATAGGGGAGGATGGCAGAGAGGAGTATAGTTGGGCTGGGAAGAACGCGGTGGCGATTGATTACTTTTGTAAATTGTTTGAATCCAATGTCTTAGCCAACCCTGATACGGCTACTCAAGGAATCGAGCCTCTCGTGTCGGCGGAAGATAACCATGAGCTGTCATGTCCCTTCACCGCTGGAGAGGTAAAATCTGCCCTTTTTTCTATGCATCCCACAAAAGCTCCGGGTCCGGACGGGATGCCAGCACTTTTTTACCAAAAATGTTGGCATATCGTCGGGAACGATGTCACTAGGTTTGTTCTTGGGATTCTGAATGGCCAGCCGATACCTCCGGGATTGAATCACACTTTCATAACTTTGATCCCGAAGGTTTCGGACCCATGCAGAATGAAGGATCTTCGACCAATCAGTCTATGCAATGTGTTGTATAAGATTATTTCGAAAGTACTAACCAACAGGTTGAAGAAAGTCCTAGGGAAGCTGATAGCACCTAGTCAGAGTGCTTTTGTACCCGGCAGGCTCATAACAGATAATGTACTTGCTGCCTTCGAAGTTTTCCACCATATGAAGACAAGGAAAGGGAAGAAAGGGTTCATGGCCCTGAAACTGGATATGGCAAAGGCGTATGATCGAGTCGAATGGGGTTTTCTCGAGCACTGTATGAAGAGATTTGGGTTTGACGAGAGGTGGATCTCTCTAATCATGGGATGTGTGAGGACCGTTACCTTTTCGGTTCTGATGGAGGGGAGGCCGTCCCAGACCTTCACGCCAGGCAGGGGATTGAGACAAGGCGATCCTCTGTCTCCGTACCTCTTCCTAATCTGCGCTGAGGGCTTGTCCGGGATGCTCCGGGTTGCTGAGTCCCAATTGCGCTTGGAAGGCATCCAGATCTCCCCTAGAGCACCTTCTATATCTCATTTATTTTTTGCTGATGACTGTGTTTTGTTCTTGCGAGCCTCCTGCCAGCAGAGCGAGACAGTGATGAATATCCTCCGTACTTATGGAGAGGCGTCCGGACAACAGGTGAATTTCGCTAAGTCAGAACTGTCCTTCAGCAGAAATGTCAGTGAGGAGCTTAGGGGTGCGATTCAGGGAGTGACGAACATTCGGGAGGTGTCAAAGCATGAGCGGTATTTGGGCCTTCCGACTATGGTCGGGAGGTCAAAAAAGGTGATCTTCCAGCAGTTGAAGGAGAGGGTGTGGAAGAAAATGAAGGGATGGAAGGAAAAGACCCTGTCGAGAGCGGGTAAAGAGATCTTGATCAAGTCTGTCGCGCAGGCCATACCAACCTACACAATGTCTTGTTTTATGCTACCGGATGGGCTATGCAAGGAGTTAGAGATGCTCATGAGTAATTTTTGGTGGGGCGAGCAAGGAGGTAAGCGGAAAACACATTGGATGAGTTGGAAAAGAATGTGTAAAGCCAAGTGCGATGGGGGTATGGGGTTCCGAGATCTAGAGAGCTTCAATGTCGCGCTACTAGCACGACAGGCCTGGAGACTATTGCAAGAACCGGAATCGCTGCTTGCTCGGTTGTTGAGGGCAAAGTACTACCCTCACTCGTCGCTGCTGGAAGCCTCGATGGGTCATCAACCGAGCTACACTTGGAGGAGCCTGCTGGCGGGGCGAGATGCATTGAAAGAGGGACTGATTTGGTGCATCGGAAACGGATCCGAGGTGAACGTGTGGGCTGATAGATGGCTACCTGGTACGTGTTCCGGACGGGTAATTGGGAATTTTTTTGGGGGAGATCCGAATTTGAGAGTGATTGAACTGATCGACTGGGACTGTGGTCGATGGAAGGAGGAGGCTATACGGCAGGTGATGCTGCCAGGGGATGCGGAGAGGGTCTTGAGCTTACGGCTGACTGATCCGGACATCAACGACAGGTTGATTTGGAAACACACCAAAAATGGGTTGTTCTCGGTTCGATCGGCCTATCATATGATCAGAGAGAAGAAGGAAGGAGAGGTCGAGAGGGCGGGACAGTCGGATCCGAGTGTCACAAGGAGAGCTTGGAATGCTCTGTGGCGTCTCAAACTCTTGCCAAAGGTCACATCATTAGTTTGGAGGGCGTCAAGGGAGGTATTACCCTGCAAGTGGAACCTGCACAGGCGCAAGATGGTGGAAGAGCCTTTGTGTGAGCTATGTGGTCGAGAGGAGACAGGGTATCATGCAGTTTTTGAGTGCCCTTATGTCAGAGCATTGTGGCGCCTGCAACCGGCTTTGGAAAGACGATGGCTCACGGGACAATCTGTCTTCGAAGCCTTTATACTTGTCTTCTCGAGTTGCAAGGAGGACGAGCGACAATTGTGGTCGATGATGGTCTGGCAAGCATGGGAGGCGCGAAATAAATTGCTATTCGAGGGGGTTCGTAAAGAGCCAAAACAACTAATGAGGAGGGTGCAAGAACTGTTAGAGGAATTCAAGAGGTACAAAGACCCGGCGGCACCAGCTCCAAGGGAACCCGCAAAACCAGGAGGGGAGAGGTGGAAGAGACCAGCACCGGGAGTGTTCAAGATCAACTGCGATGGATCGGTTTCGGCGGACGGAAGCGCAGGCATTGGTTTTATAGTGCGGGATGAAGAAGGCAACTTCGTGATGGCGGGACACAAAGGGGTGCAGGCCTCCAAGGACATCGAGGTTGTTGAAGCGGAGAGTGTGCAATGGGCATTAGCTCGGGTCGGGGAAAGAGGCTACATGCGAATTCACCTAGAGTCTGATTGCCTTAGTCTGATTACGAAGTTGGGAAGAGGATATGAGGGGCTGGGCACCCTGCGGCATATGGTTGACAAAATCCAGAGACAGGCGACAGGTTTTGCTTCAGTCGAATGGTCTCATTTAAGAAGGCGAGGGAACACAGTTGCACATGAGTTAGCCAATGTTAGGCCTATATTTGATACTCTGTTTTTTGATAAGGATTCAATGCCTCAAGCTGCTCTTGTAAGCTTGGCTGGGGATGTGAATGAATAAAAAGTCTTTGTTTGAGCTCAAAAAAAAAAGATCGAGCGAGGATCCCCTGGCCCCGTCTCCAATCCAGTAGCTAGCATGTCTCCTCCAGCCCTTGCGTTCCTCGCCTCTCTCGCCGTCGCCACTTTGGTGTTCCATGCCTCCGCTGTCCCAAATCACCTATACACCTACTGCCCAGAGGACTCCTTGTTCCCGGCCTCCAACACCTCCCTTCGCTCCAACCTCGACACCCTCCTCTCCACACTCTCTTCCGCCGCTAACCGCTCCTCGTCCCCTGGCTTCTACAATTCCTCTTCAGGCCCCGCCTACGGCCTCTACCTCTGCCGCGGCGACGACGACCCCTCCACCTGCCGCGACTGTGTGGCCGCCGCTTCTGCCGACCTCTCCCATAACTGCCCGCGCGGCAAGCAGGCCATCACCTGGTACGACCAGTGCATGATCCGCTACACCAACGCCTCCCTCTTCGACAAGCTGGACGACCGCCTCTACCTCCCCATGTGGAACTCCATTAACATCACTGGAAACGTCACCGGGTTCAGCAAGGTGCTGAACGCAAACCTCGCCAAGGTGGCCCGGGAGGCCTCCAAAGGGAGCGTTGCGCTCAAATTCGCCACCGAGCAAGCAAAGGCTGGTGAGTTGCGGACGGTGTATGCGCTTGGGCAGTGCACGCCGGACCTGTCAGCCAGCGACTGCTACCAGTGCCTGCAGAAGGGGATCGTTAGACTCCCTGGTGGGAACCCTCAGGGTGCTAGGGTTCTTTTTTTTAGCTGTAACCTCCGCTATGAGATTTATCCCTTTTATCGGACAGTCTCCCCAGCTCCGTCTCCGTCTCCCTCGCCAAGTCATTCCAGTCCACCGACTTCGAATTCAACCACCGGCGGCGGTGGTAGTGGTAGCGGCAGTACCAAAGGTACGTATGTATGTCAATTCTCGATAGAAAGTCGTCTTTCTTGAGTCTTTACTTCACTTAATTTTGATTGAATATTTTTATTGATGAGCTAGCTACCCTTGATGTCGATTATCACGAATAATTTTCAATTTCCTTGACCAAGAAAGATTCTTAATTAACAATCGGCAATTAGACTAGGTGTCGAATGTAATTAAATATTGAAAAAAGTTCTTTTCTTTTAATTTTATCCTAGATATATAGTTCGCTTCCGGTAGCGAGTGATCGAGCCTATATTGTTTACTGTTTACAAATATGTAACTCTTTCTAATTTATCCTTTTATTATTTTTTATATAAAAAATTTCATTTTTAAATTATTTTTTTTTGTTATAGTTCATATATAGGTGATGTCATAGGAGATCATGATATCTTAGAACAAAAACTATATTTAATATATATTGTCAGATGATTTTTTAATATTCATCTTCCATTCTTGTGGACATATTATATATACACTGGATACCAAGAAAAATAACTAGTTTTCACTGTTTTATGGACTCCGTTTCTAAATAAAAATCGTTTGACTTTTCTGCAGACATTTTAAGGAGGAAAAAATATATAAAATATATTTTTAATTAATTTGTTTTGATAAGTTTATAGTTATGACTACCAAGTATGAAATTATTAAAATAAATTGATTAAAAAATAATATTTTATATTTTTTTTATCTCATCAAAAAACGTGTATAAACAGACAAACAACATTTATTTTGGAATGGAGAGAGTATCATTTTTTATTCATTCACCTACTTTTATTTTCTTAAATTTGGAAATTAATTCAAATATGAAAATAATATTAACTTTTAGGGCTATTTGCACAAATATACACTTTTTTTGCCGGGTTTGCACAAACACAACTTTTTTAGAAAATTTGCAAGAATACCATATGTGGTATTAGTGCAAATAGGAGGGGCAAATTGTTTAGCCGGTTGCAGGTTGTCCCAAGGGGAGAGAGAGAGAGAAAGAGAAAGAGAAAGAGAGAAAGAGAGAGAGAGAGAGAGAGAGAAAGAGAGAGAGATGGGACATTGGATTGGGTGGGGGATTTTGGCGCCAAAATTGGAGGAGGTGAGGTGATGGGAAAGGGTTTCCCTCCATTTTTAAAGTGTAATAAGAGAGGAGGAGAGAGGCCATCATTTTCGGTGTCCCCGTGGAAAACAGTGCAGGAGAAGAAGGCCACCATTGGAGAAGAACCCATCCGCATTAAGGTCCAGTTGGTGAGCACGTGTCGGGCTCTTAATTAGTTCGTGTCAGTGTTCGTAAACTTCCGTGTCACAGAGATATCTGAGAAACCCTAATTCTCAGTTGCAATGGGTAGGCTTCTCTTCTATTTCTCCTCATGTTTCGTGAAGAGTAGATACCCATTACCAATGGTGCTGAGCCGAGTTTTGAATTGCAGGTCAAAACGCCAAAGTATGTGTGACTGTCAACTTCAACGGGCGTTGGTTGGTCGATGGTTCGGGGTGGGTGTATTATGGTGAAACAGAGCGGAAAAATGTGATAATTGAAGAGGGCATCGAGTTCGCCTCTCTGACTCAACTGTTGAGGGGGAAGGTCGGCCATGATTGTTCACGTGAAGATTGGCGGTTATCTTACATGCCAAAGGGGGAAGAAGCGGGTCATCCGATAACAATAGGTGATGACGAAAACCTTGAGGCTTATAAGTTTCTCAACTCGATGTCTGGGGAACATCCATGGCCCATGGCGACATATATTGGTCCAGTGGTGAAAGAAAGGCTTCAAGTACCACAACCCGACGTCGGGGAAGAATGCTTGAGTGGGCCTCGTAACTCTCAAAAGGTGGATGAGCTGGAGGCAGAAGGTAAGCCACAACCAAACCCTATGGTTGTAGATGTGGGGTTATATGGTGGAGGAGAGGTTAGCCAGTCAATAGGGATGACGAACGATATAAGGGTGAAAAACAATGTGGAAATGGGGTTGGGAAGGGGTGACAAAGATAAATGTGAGGGTGACAAAGGTATGAGTCCGGAGGTGATCCTCTTGGATGAGGTCATAGGGAAGAGGCAGGATGACGTTACTGAAAAGGGTTTTGGAACTGGTGAAAGACGTATTTTTGAGGGTGACAAGGGTAAATGTCCAGAGTCGAACCACATGGATGAGATGATAGGGAAGAGACAGGAGGACGCTACTGAGAGCGGGTTTGGAACTGGTGAAAACCTTAAGAGTGTAGGTGACAAGGTTAAAGGTCCGGAAATGATCCAGTTGGGTGGGGTGATAGGGAAGAGCCAAGAGCACGCAGGTGACATAGGGTCTGGAACTGGTGACATGGATATTCTTGGGGATGACATGGATATTCTTGAGGGTGACACGTGTGATGGTCTAGATGTTATCCACTTGGGTGACACGGACTCCTACTCAGATGACACGGAAAAATGTGAAGGTGACAGGTATAAGGGGGTGGATCTCATACCCATTAGCAGTGAGGAGGAGGACGAGGAGGAGGACTTCGATTCCGGAGTGAAGAGGGAAGAAGATTGTTCATATTATTATGACTGGGAGGATTATGAGGAAGACCAGGGTATGAGGGTGTCGTCGGAGGAGAACGAAGTTGAGGAGGAGGTGATTAGGGAACTAGAAGATCGGGTTCCTAGGTCCAGCACATCCCCACCGTTGATGGAGAACGTAGAAGCTATGTTGGACAAAGCAACGCCTCGGACCCAGGAACCACGACGGAATCTGACAGAAATTTTGGAGGGACAAATGTTCAGCTCGAAGGTAGAATTGTAGACTTGCCTGAAGTGGATTGCAGTGCAGAAGTGCTTCGAGTTCGTAGTGAAGAGGTCGTGTAAGAAAACCTATTTAGTTGGTTGTTTGGACACCAAGTGCACGTGGATGTTAAGGGCGTCGACTTACCAGCGCACGACAATGTGGTGCATCCGACAGTATGTCCAGGAGCATACATGTGACATGAGCATAATGCACAACAATAGCCGACATGCTACGTCGAACATGATTGGACGCAACCTCGTGACCACGTAAGTGTTAATTTACTTGCAAACAACTATTTCTGTCACACAACATTATTCCCCATGTCACATGACGTAACTCACCATGACACCATTATATGCAGGTTCACCGGGACTCGAAAGGACCTCGTTCCCGAGCAAGTCCAGAGAATGACGAAGGCCGAGTATGGAGTATCGTGTAGCTACCTGAAGGCACGAAGGGCACGGCTGACAGCGAGGGAGGTGAAGCATGGGACCTACGAAGACAGCTACCGAGATATTATTCCAGACTTGCACATGTTGGAGCAGACGAACCCTGGGACATATACTAAGTTAGAGCTGGACGCATCCCAAAGATTCAAGTACGCCTTTATTAGCTTCGGGGTATGGCGCAAGGCGATTCCCTACCTTCGAAAGGTAATACCCCGTGTCGGTACCAAAATATTGCATGTCACCTAACATACATAACCATGTCACCTAACCAACTGGTGTCGATATCCATGTCCAGGTGATTTCAGTTGATGAGAGTTTCCTGAAAGGGAAGTTCAGGGGCACGCTTCTATTTGCCACAGCCCAAGATGCAGACCACAGTATATACCCGATCGCTTTTGCGATTGTCGATGGTAAGAATCACGGGTCATGGGGCTTCTTCTTCAAGAACATGCTACATGTCGTCGAGGATACACCGGACTTAATGTTTGTCTCTGATCGGCATCTTAGTATCGTCAAAGGTTTGAGGGACAATTATGTGTTTGCTAAGCAAGGGGCCTGCCAATGGCATCTATTTCAGAATGCCAAGGTTAAGTACAGGGGGGTGACGGCCCTGCACACATTGTACTTAAAGGTGGCGAAGGCGTACACGAGGGCAGAGTTCGAGAAGCACTTTGCTGATTTTTGCGCTCAGGCACCCGGTGCGGGATAATACCTAAGAGAGGCTGGATTCCAGAACTGGGCCCGGGCATACTTCTTGGGGATGCGCTACAACATATTGACGACGAACAAATCCGAGTGTCTGAATTCGGTGTTCAAGGAGGCCCGCGACCTACCCATCACAACCCTGATTGATGCTGTCATCGAAACAATATCCAAGTGGTTTAACGATCGACGGGAAAAAATCACCAAATCGGCGGCGACGGTCAGCGATTACGTTCAAGGCGAGCTGCAAACGAGCTATGCGTTGGCAACATTCTTGGATGTCAGAGCCCTCAGCTCACACGAGTACACTGTCCACAGAGGGTCCGCCACTTGGGTTGTGAACCTGTGTGCCCGGACCTGCACATGCAAGCGGTTCGACATTGACCAGTTTCCGTGCCAGCACGCCATAGCGGCTTCAAGGTATCGAGGTAGCAATTTCTTCTCTCTCGTGAATGCCTTCTACAAAGTCGCCGCATGGAAGACGTGTTACGAGAATGTGCTATATCCGGTTCCTCCAAAAGAAGAGTGGCGAATCCCCCCAGCCATGTCCAGCGCGGTGTGTCTCCCCCCGGACGTGAAGCGACGCCCTGGTCGCCCTAAGACTTGTCGATACCCATCTCGGGGAGAATTTAGCCGTTCCAAGCGCCGTCGTTCTTAGATGTGTTCCTCCATTGATGGTCCAACGCCTTACCTCAGCAGCTGGGTAGTCTTTTGCATTTGCCGTATCGGGTCAGTGGTTGGACCATTCTCCGTTTATGTTATTTTTTGAACGAGCAACGTATTTGGTTGTGTAATTACGCTGTTTGTGCATATGACAAACTGTAAGTAGTCTGCTGTACTTTTGGGAAGGGTTTCCACACTACAGTTGAGTGGTGAAGAAATTCATAGTACTTTTGGGGATGGTTTCAGAACAAAAACCATGTCACCCTATTTGTATTCCCGTGTCAGGTAGAAGGGGTTATCATGTCACAGCTTTCAATTTCATGGTAGACATTTCGTCGGTTGAAGCTATGATAATGAATTGAACAATGGATTGGCACTTATTTTGACAACATGTTTACAGTCCTGAGTGGTTGTGGTAGAGGTGTTAGGAATTCACCCTTGTGAACATATTGAAATCACCTTCATGACAATGTTGAAGGGGTTATTATGTAAGGTGACACTGGATTGTACGTTGGGTAACACGGGCGATTTCCTGACAACTTATAACCAAAGTTTCGACAATAATAACTTAGTCAACCAGTGGTCAAATATAGACCAAATTTTGCCCAAACTTGCATAAATAGCACAATGGGGGATAATTTGGATAAATTGACCCTTCCCCATTTTGGTCGAAAAGGTTGCCCGTAGCTCAAAACAAAAAGAAAACAACAAAGAATAAGTTGACACGCGTCCCGGATATCACCCCACACTGTCTTTCTGTATTCATCGGGACTCCATCTCTAAATTTCCATAACTCAAAACCGTTCGAAAGGGGGAGGAAGAAGAGACGCCGGCGACGAGGAACAACGGGTCGAAGAAGATACTGCCGGGGACCGTCAGATCAGAGAAGAACGCCGCCAGGAAACTCAGAAGGTACGCCCCTATCTCTGTTGTCCGTTATCTTCAAATCTGGGGTTCGGGGTGGGTGGATGGAACAACCTACTATGGTGGTAAGGGATTGAACGTTAAGGAGGGTGGTTTTGTCGATGGTGGAGGTGGTTGCGAATGAAGGACAAGGAGCCGGGTTTTGGGGATTGGAAAACCCGCGGTTAGGGTTTTGTAAGCCCGAACAGGATGCCTACGGTGGGGGTCGAAATAGGGAATGGGGTAGATTAGGGGTTTGATTGGGAATAGGGACGATTCGGGATTTTATTATTTTGAAATTCAGATTTGGGGAGTTGATGTGGAATGCATGTCGTCATTCATTTAGGAGCGTTCTGACATTTGTGACATGGGTTTCCAAATTGAGTGACATGGGTTTACAAAGCTAGTGACATTGACTTTAAACTTTCTCGATAACTTATGGTTGCTCTTAAACTGCAGGAAACAAATGGCTCGGACAAAATTTACACATCCACAGAATCAGCGCTTACGCGCACGGGTAAACGAAGGGTCGAGTGTGGCGATGCTTGCCACCATCGCCAAATACGTCGAGGAGATGGACGCCGGTAGGGATGTCGTGGGGAAGACACTCGAGAAGATTATGGATACCTTGGAGAAGATGGATGATAGGGTACTTCAGTCTTTCGCATTATTCACTCTCATATTGTTCTTAAGTTCAGTGACTACGGTAAATAGAATAATGACATGGGACTTACATTATGTGGCAGTAACAAGTTCTTGTGTGCAGATAAAAGTGTTGGAGGAGAAGGTCCATGAAATACGGGATGGAAAATTTATTGGAAGAGGCAAGGAACAAAGAATAAGGGATAGTGAAAAGGAGTTTGTACATGTTGGAATCCATCTAAGTGGTAGATCGGTTTTGCAGGTTGTTGATGTTGATGTACCAAAGGGTGCTTGTGCTGAAGCTGTGGAGCAGCCCCGACAAGTTGCTAAGGTACGCTCCTTGTGGGCCGTGCCATTCATCCGTTATGTTTTCAATAGTGGCATGGGGATGTTAGCTAGGTGACGGGGGTCGGTTTGTTATCTGACATGGGAAATGTTTGTTTGCACTCAAAGGTTGTTCGTGGACCAGGAATGTGAGAGCAAGGGGTGGAAGATTACCAAACCGCGGGCCTCTAAACGGAAGGACGCCATCGTTCCCGGTGAAGCCGTTGCCATGGGACTAGTTTCTGCGGCCGACTATGAGGCCCTACAGGGGTGGCTCGCAAGGTAACTCATCGTCTCATTTCAGTCTTCATTATACGGCACAGTAACCCTTTCATTGATTCCACTCAATTGTACGGTCCAGTGCCGACGGTGAGAACCTGTCAACGGCTTGCGGCAAGGACCTGTCGAAGGAGTTTTTTACCACCCTCCAGACGCCCCGCTATTGCATCAACTCAGAGGTATATTGTATTTATCACATTTTATTATGATTGCCCTTGTATACGCATTTGGGTTGCTGTTGGACTATGTTGTGGGTTGTCATGGGGGTTAACTTGACGCAGCACTTCGAGCAGTCATGCTACCTGCTACGAAAACAAAGCACGGAGAGGGGTTACGGAAATGGGCGTCGAGTCATTGTGTTGGACTCCTACTTCTCCAGCTTTCTAGAGAGGGAGTGGAAGGAGTACAACTCAGACGTCGGGGGGTATGAGGCGAGTGGCATACTCCTCTCATACTTCGACGGGCGGGCCCCGACGCCCATGGCCCGATCGTGGGCAGGCGGGGACCTCGTCCTCCTACCCCTCAACCTGAGGGGAAGACATTGGGTTGCCGTTGCTCTTGATCTGAATGAGTGGCAGTTGAAGCTGTACGACTGCGATGTGCACTGCGTGAGAGACGCCGAACTCCCACCCCTGCTGATGCACGTTACCCACCTCCTCCCCATCATCATGGATGCACACGCTGAGTTGAAGGTGAAGTATGCATCGAAGCTGCCAGGCCCGTTTCGCATAGTCCGCGACAAGCGCGTTCCGCAAAACAAGCTCAGGTATGATTGGTGCGACCCCTGTATTTCATTTTACTTGATGATATCTCCGCCTCTGTTTTGACAAAATCTCCGTCATTGCAGTGCTGACTGTGGCCCTTACACGATCAGATTCATGGAACTCCTCATGGAGACTGATCCCCCCTTCGATGGGCTGGACGACACGTTTATTGGGCCATACAAACAGATGCTAGCGGCTGCCATCTTCAATGGTCGGCTCGGTGGACGCATAATCTGATCGTCGTTTGGGTGTAGGTATGGAACTGATTTGTTGTCTTTTGTTATGAACAACGTTGGTTTTAGTCTTGTCCTTTGGTTGTTTGGATACATTTACTTTTGGAAACGGGTTATACTGTAGTGGTAAGTGGTAAAGAACATCGCAGTACTTTTGTGGATGGATTCTGTAAAAAAACCCCTGTCACCCTCGTTGTGTTACCGTGTCAGGTTGAAGGGCTTTTCATGTCACCGGTTGTAATTTCATTATGGAACTGATTGGTTGGCTTTTTGTTGTGAACAACGTTGGTTTCAATCTTCTCCTTTGGTTGTTTGGATACATTTACTTTTGGAAACGGGTTAAACTCTAGTGGTAAGTGGTAAAGAACATCGCAGTACTTTTGTGGATGGATTCTGTAAAAAAACCCCTGGCACCCTCTTTGTGTTACCGTGTCAGGTTGAAGGGCTTTTCATGTCACCGGTTGTAATTTCATTATGGAACTGATTGGTTGGCTTTTTGGTGTGAACAACGTTGGTTTCAGTCTTCTCCTTTGGTTGTTTGGATACATTTACTTTTGGAAACGGGTTAAACTCTAGTGGTAAGTGGTAAAGAATATCGCAGTACTTTTGTGGATGGATTCTGTAAAAAAAACCCTGGCACCCTCTTTGTATTACCGTGTCCGGTCGAAGGAGTTTTCATGTCACTGGTTTATATTTCATTATGGAATTGATTTGTTGTCTTTTATTGTGAACAACGTTGGTTTCAGTCTTCTCGTTTGGTTGTCCTGTCACCCTCTTTGTATTACCGCGTTAGGTTGAAGGCGTTATCATGTCGCTGGTTTTAATTTCATGTGTATCAATCCGGAGGTGACACTTACTTTCAGGTCATGTTTAAATCTTGTGAGTGTATGTCGTACATGTTTTAATACCAACCTTGTGACCATATTGAATTGTATAATTGTGCAAATTGACCTATATTTGTAGTTCAAATCTACCAAAAAACATATAGTTTCTCAATTCTACCAAAAATGATATAGTTTCTAAATTCTACCAAAAAAGATAAAGTATCTCATTTGATCAAATTTTTATGAGCTCCAATAGATCATATTTGGATATAGTAACAATAATATCATTATATGTTATAATAACACATTAGAAATAGTACCAACATTAACCAAACTTAATAGACCGAACACATGTGCAAATTTTTATTCCACCTTATATCGTGTAATCCACTTAAGCATACCCTCGACTAAACCACACTCAATTGTGCACGTGCATTCCTCACAAGAAAGAGCATCATCTTTATCTTCAGCAAGGAGCTGAAATTTTTTCCAGGGGTTTGATCTTCGACAACTCCGAATTGCTGTTCCATTGGTGATATTTTTACATGTGTTCGGCTTCCATTTGAAGGAAGGTCTTCGAGCAATGACGATAATATCATAAAAAAGCTCAGCAACTCTCCGGCGACACGATATTATTTTATAACCCAACTTATGTTTCACACTATTAAGTAATGCAAAGCCTTTGGGTTTGAGGTCTTCAGATCCGCAACAATACATAGCTATGCCACAAACATAGCTTGCCACGTCGTGTCCCAACTCCGATGCCTTTAGAAGATCTTGAATGCCTGCTTCGTGATTGCAATTTGTGAAGAATTTAAACTGCATTTTGAAATGAAGCTATGAAGAACTATGAGTAAGCATACACCGAACCAATGATCCAGAATCAACGTCTTACCATTCCTTGCTGAAATATTGCCTCCGGGTTTCCCGCATTGACGCACTGATTTAAAAAGCTTCTGGCATGACTATCGTTTCTCGATGCCACTACAACCGAAATTCCCCAGTCATCCTGGTACTCAATTGCCATCTTCGCAAGCACATAATTGTGTTTTCCAACCAAATCAAAAGTTTTGCAATTGCATCACACTGAAGTGAATCAAAAATCTTTCCAATACATAAATTCACGAAATCTAAAGTGGAGGCAATACCTTAACCGTAATATGAAGACATCTTCCATAGGATGTCGAATGGTTAGAAGCGTCAATGCCTCTGATGTCCTTTCCCTAACGCTCTTTCCTTCATCCATTGCAACTATCTTAATTTCGGTTATAGTTGGTAAGGGAGGATGATGCAATTGAAGGGAATGGGATGATGCAATTCAAGGGAGAATGAGTTGGCTATATATAACAATGCAATGGAGAACGTAACTGCCACCGGAAGAGGAATAGCCGAGACGTGTGCAATGTAATTCAGAGGAAGAGACGTCTGCAAGTGCAATGTACTTGACACGCAATGGATGTGGATGCGGAAGTGGAAGAGGAAGCGGAAGAGATTTTCAATCGTAAATAATTGCCGTGGTTTTAATATCATTCTATTAATTAATCTTCTTTTTATATTATCTATTTCATCAATTAATTGTCGGTTAGAATCTTGATATGTGATATTTTTAACAAATATATTATACAGGAAATGCTACTAAAAACCACAAAAATTAACGGATTAATTATTCAGGGTTTTGTATCAATATATTATCAATATATTGTTTTTACAAATAAATACGAAAGTAGATATTAGTGAAAATTTACCTATATTTAATGTTGAAGGCAAGGTTATTAGGATCGGGATTATAGGATCGAATCACAATAGGGCCCGTGGATCGGATCGTAAGATCCCATTAGGGGATCATAAGAACCTCGAAATATAAGTACATAATAAATTAAAAATATATATAACATAGTTTCTGAATTTAAAGTTCTATAATGAGGGAAAAAATGTAAGTTACACAATATATTTTGATTTTAAGACATAAAAATCTACATTTAAGACCTTAGACATTGTCATATTGGTTAAAAGACTCGAAAATAATTGTGTCTAAGCTATTTTTCACGTTCCTTACCTGAATGTGTACATTTAAACACCCTAAAATCAACCAAGGAAACAAATCAAATGTTTTAAAAATTACATATTGTTAATAAAAAAATGATCTTCAGGATCGTGTGGGATCATAAAATCATATCCATCCATTAAGATTCTAAGGATCCCATTGTAGATCCAACACAAAAAGATCATATGCATATATCCGGATCGGGCCCATAGGTAGGATCGTAGGATCTTAAGATTCTAAAGATACGGATCGAGATTCTAATAATAATGGTTGAAGGGGTTATTATGTTACTTGACACGGGATCCGAAATTTGGTGACCCTCACCAAACCCCCCCCCCCCCCATGGAGCCCTTCTCTTTTCATAAATACCACCACTCCATCGGTCATTTCACTCCCACTCTTCCCTTGCAAGCCACAAACATTTTCCAGAAGAAGAAGCGACGCCATCGTCTCTTACTCACCAGTGGTGGTCATCCTCATCCAAAAAGCTTTCAATTCCAAGTAAGTACAACCCCGATTGCCATATGTGTTGAAAATTAAGTGTTTGTATTTTAGGGTTTTCGTCGATTAGAAGTTTGTGTTGAATGAAATCTGTGTTGTTACTACGGTTTTGGACATAGAGTACTAATTGACGACATCCAAAGCTTTCTGATTAGGGGCTACGGGTTATGCCTGTGTATGCTGCATATTTTGGGTGAATTTGTCCATGGCTCACTGTTTTATGGTTTGTGCCTTGTGCGGTGAAAATGTCCATTTGTCTCTTTTCTTGCATGTGCTTAGTACATACTTAAGTTGAGTAGTTACTTGGAGTTCGTATATGTGTTTATTGGTTTACGCTTCATATATGCAAATATTTTGTGGAATTTGCTGAATTGGGCCTGAGAAAGCAGCTAGTCAAGTATATGTACTTGGTGACAAGGGATTACAACTTTGGTGACACGGGTGATTTCTAACCACCTTTTTGTAATTGGTCTTTGCTTGCAAATAATTCCGTCCTTATCAAAATTATAAGGTGCTTACAGTAATTTAGCTTATATATTACATCGTCCTTTATTTTTTTGGTGACATATCATCTCCCTCTCCCATTCATCTTCTTCATATATACGAACTTGTTAGGATTGAAAAAGAAATAGCACATTTAGCATCCTTTCTGTGTGAATCTAAAGCATAAATATGATTAAGCCTATGAAAGTTGCAACCTTTGTCTTTGTCTGTGAAGGTTCTTAGTAGGATGTCTGCCAAGTATTTCTAATTGGTGACACGGGATTCAACCTTTGGTGACACGGGATTTCATATTTGGTGACACGGGCGATTTCTTCCATTTGTAACATAACTTTGTCAGAACTTTAATTCATTCATATGAGTTTCATATTCACACTTGTATTTACCATTTCCAACTTTGCTTGCACATAGATCTGTCCTTCTAAACATTCTAAGGTCCGGACATTATATTACCTTATATTTGACATTCTCCTTTACTTGTCTCCAATCTAAAACATGCTTACATATTTGTCATAGGTACGTATGTTCTTGTGTTTGGTTTTCTTCTGCCATCTGACGTTTATTTTCCCTGGTACTAGTAGGAATAATGTGGCCGCACTCAGATAGCGACATTGAGACAGACTCCGACAGCGATCGGAGCTATCAGAGTGGCGACGACCGTAGGTACTTCTGGCTCCGTTCAGATTACGACTACGGGAGAAGCCGTCGTGACCGTCGTGATGAGGATGAGGATGATGATGACTCAGACCCCGACCAGGTTGCTGAGGACAACGCGCTATTTGACTTGGCCGCCGAAGAGCTCACCGACCTTCGCCAGCGAGTCCAAAACCTGCTCAACCGGGATGCTGCCCGGGAGGGAGTTATGGCCGCACAGCGCACTGAACTTGAGGCAGCCCGCACCCATGTCTAGACAACCACTCTTCAGCTGCAGGCCACCCAGTCCACCCTGGAGGCCACAAATATTGAGTTAGAGTTTACCCAGAGCTCGCTGCAGGCCACAATTGATGAGAACTTGGTCCTCGCCAACAAGTTGGTGAGGAGCGAGGCTTGCAACAGGCACCTGGCGCAGCGGTTGGTTCAGGTGGGCTCCTTCCTATGTGGGAAGTGGGTCGGCCACGCTAGTGACCAGCTCCGCACCAGACAACTCACACGATGGAACAGGCTGATGGGGTGGATTCTCGTCCTGATGATGGGAGTTATGGTGCGTCTGGTCACCCGGGCTTAGGAGCTTCGAAGCTAGTTGTCTTTGTTTTTTGCCAAAACTTGTGATTTTGTTGTAGTAGTTGCCAAATACTGATGTGATCCCAAACAGCTGTGGTTTTTTAGACTCCTCCAGGACTCCGTTTGTGGCGGATGGCCCCCATTTGTTCCAGTTAGGGGCCTATGTAAGGGTAGTTACAAACAATGTCTCACCCACGCTCGGTTAGTTGTCGTTTTTTGGAAAGCCGAGTGTGGTTGCACCATTATGAATGGTGCCTGTAGTATCGGATATGGTATGTATAGGGCAATGTCCCTCTTATATTATGCATGTCTAGTAGATTTCCACTTGTTGGTATTATGCATGTGTATTACATTCAATCATCCATGAGGAGACAAAATGTCAAATTATGTGGTTCATATGATATGGCCTTGTCACAATTCGTATATGAACCTATGAACACATAAACAAGGTTAGAAAATCACCCTACTCGCCAGCAGTGACACGGACAATCACGTCAAGTGACACGGGATTGCAAGTTCGGTGACACGGGATATTTCCTTACAACTTCTATTATGCCTTTCAACCGAGTAAGTTGGTTGCCACATGACATTCAATCATCCACGAGAAAAAGAAAAATGATGTGGTTCCTGTGACACGGCGTTGTGACAATTCGTATATGAACCTATCAGCACATAAACAAGGTTAGAAAATCACCCTACTCGCCAGCAGTGACACGGGCAATCACGTCAGGTGACACGGGATATTTCCTTACAAATTCTATTATGCCTTTCAACCGACTAACTTGGTTGCTACATGACATTCAATCATCCACGAGAACATGAAAAATTATGCGGTTCCTGTGACACGGCGTTGTGACATTTCGTATATGAACCTATCAACTAATAAACAAGGTTAGAAAATCACCCTACTCACCATCAGTGACACGGATAATCATGTAAGTTGACACGGGAATCCAAGTATGGTGTCAGGGGTCATTCTGAACTAATTATAACCAATGTTTGCACCATGCCAACATGGTCAGTAACTGCTTACAAATTATCATACAAATAATGTAAAAGCCCGCAACACATAACCACTCACCGAAGACAAACAATGCGAAATAGTTCAAATACCAACCTAGTGAACTACCGTCCACAACTAAATGTGAGAACCAGCAACCATGTTCATAAATATCCAACACAATAAAAACGATGTTCATAACATGCATAGACCATAACATAAAATTTCATAACAATGGCCAATGGTGATCACAACTGAGATCATTACCGTGTACCATTGAAGATGCGAACAGCGAGCATGTGCCTGTACGCCCCGATGAATACGTCGTCAAGACCGTCGTAGGTGGGGGCGTCCTTCGTGAGGAGTTGCATGAACCTGATCGTGTATGGTCCGCAATCTCCACTGCAATAGAGAATCGCCGGAGTCATATTCATTAAAGGCGGATGCAACTATGAGACGAAGATATATTTAAGTGTTGGACATAAATTACCTCTGCTTGTTTTGCGGAATCCTTTTCTCGCGACTAAGGGCGAACGGCTTTGGCAACTTGTCGCTGTAGGTCGCCATCAACGCGGGGTGGGCATTCATCAGTACGGGGATAAGGTGGGTGATGCAGCTTAAGTGTGCCGGCAGATGGCGGTCCCTGACGATGTAGACGTCCGAATCATAAACCCTTACCTGCCACCCCACCAGATCTATCACTACGGCGATCCAGTGAACACTGTCCACGTTCAAAGGTAGGAGGATGAGTTCCGCCCCTTCCCACGCCCGGCCTATCGTCGCCGGGGACCGCCCGTCGAAGTAGCGAAGCAGCTTCTCGTCGGCTTGGTAGCTATCCGCATCGCTGTTGTATTTGCCCCACTCGGTCTGCAGGTAGCGACCGAAATATGTGTCCACAACGACAACTCGACCGGCAATGTCGCCGGCCCTCTCCGTTACCCCTTTCCGAAGAAGATAGCATGCTTGTTCCATGTGCTGCATCGATTACAACCCTAGTCAAAATCCAAAAATATTCCACTACCTTTTACAGTACATACCGTGTCATTCACAAGACAAAGATAGTCAGTTAGGCGGGTTTCGTACCTCAGAGTTTAGCCAAACTGTGGGCGTTTTTAGTGCGGTGAAGAACTCCTTACTCAGCGTCGTGCCGTATGCAGTCTTGCAGCTGTCCTCATCCCCGTTGCACAACCACAACCACAATGTTAGGGGATCGGAGTCATCTATGCAATAACTTGGGTACGTCTGCTGGTGAGTGTCACCTATCTATCCAGCGGAGGAACCCATCGTTGTCTGACACGGAAACAAGACCCAGCTTAATCGCGACGGCGCCTTCGACAACGTTCTTCCCTTTTCGGCCCCGCGTTTTCTTCTCAGGTGGGGGCTTCACTTCTCCTTCACCTCCTTGACCTCTCTTACTCTTCCTGCCTCGAACGGGCTCTGCTCTTGCAGGCTCTGGGATCTGCCAATTGGTTAAACAGTTTGAACGGTGAAGGAAAACAAAATTTCAACCCCGTGTCACCCTGATCTGTACTCGTGTCGGCTAACAATGATACACTTGTCACTTACGTACTACTATAGATTAAAATGACAGGAAATGTAACAGGCATTTTACCTTTTTCTCATCCTGTCCTTCCGGCGTCGCTTGGTCGGTCACTGTAGGTGGTACAACCGTTGTACCGGCTTTACTGCTTTTGTCCTCAGCATCCCTATGGTTCCCGACCTTCTGGCCACTGACATCTCCCCCAGTTCCTCCAACGGTATCGTCTTTGACCGCCGCTGAGATCTGGCAATTGGTTACGGTTATGTCAACTGTGATTCAGATCATATATTTGTTCCCTTGTCACTTTACATATTAATACGTGTCGATTCACTTTAACAACCGTGTGCGTTGTGTGCAAAATATTGACACATTAAAAATTGCTGATTCTATAACCCCTACACCGTGGATTCAGAAAATACCATGTCAAGTAACAACCAAATTACGTCCTCTTCTCCTTCTGGTGGCTGGTCTTCTCCTCCTGCATTCGACTGCCCATCCGCATCCCATTCACAAAACCTTCCAATACCTTCATCTGATACACAAAGTACATAAATGAGGGGTGGTTAGCGAATGTTATTCAACATTGGGAGATAAGTAACCCGTGTCACCTTTGACAATTATCCGTGTCACATATAAAATATACTGGTGTCACAAATGCCAGAAACGTTACACGTACCTTCTCATCCACGCTCTGCATCCAACTTGACATGGTTCCCAACCTCTCCAATATCAGTTCTACTGACTTCCCCAACTTATCCTCCCAGGATTCACTTGGCCCAACTCGTTGCTCCGAACTCGGGCCGGACTTGCCTGAGCCTTCACCGTAATAACTCGGTGCCAACGCAGCCTCAATGTCATCAAAGTAGAGGTCAGGCTCCTCATGCTGGTAGAAGCACCCGAGCATCAATTCATACTCGCCGCCCTTCGGTACTAGTATCGGGTTGTCTTCGACCTTGATTCTATCAGATTTTTCAGGGTCCATGCGGGACTGGATCGTCTCATACATTAGATTGTCGTCATCGGCTGTCCACCTCAGCATGCGAGGCAACGCCGTGTTCGACACCCGGTTCGCGAACGCCTCCCCAATCCCCGGCACAGCTTCGTACAGCCAAATCTAAAACAACCACACATGTCACTCGAATGAGTGCATCAATTGCGCGTACTAGTTCAAGCATAACTTCGGTCAAGTAGCTTACCTGGAACGCATACGGAAAACCCATAAGCCCATATCCATATCGATCGTCCTTGTCGTTCGCCTTCGGCTTCATGTCAACGACACGTCGTTCTATGACACCCGACAGGGACTCGTGGGTGGCCTCGTACACAACCCTGCCCCAGGGGTAATCCAGAAATCGATCAACGTTCTCCACAAGCTTCACAATCCACCCTCGTATGGATTTCCTGGGTTTTTCCCCCAGCAAAACTCCTTCGACGATGAGTAGGAGAGCGATCTTAAAACGCTTTCGAGCACTCGGCTCCTTCAAGATGGAGTTCTTGAAGGCGTTCTCCAGCTCACCGACCTTCATGTTGTCCGTTCCGAATAAGTCCTTGAGAGCCTTCTTTGTCTTCTTGTCATCCTCCGTCTCTGTGTCTTCCCCCCGAACTCGACCACACCGCAGCCCAGTCACGAGCGCAAACTCCTTGATAGAGAATCGCCGCAGCTTGCCTTGAAGCATGTACCAAGTCTCCCACTTCTTTTCTGTCACAAGCTGCCTTTGTAACACGTAATGCAGTAGTTGCGACGAGAATTGAACCCGGTTTGCCATTTGCACAATACCCCCAAATTGGCTTCGCAGCAGCTTCTCCCAATCGACGGGGTCAACTGATGAACGGTTTTTAGTCGCATAAACCGTATCAAAATAAAACTCAAACCTACAAACTAGTATAGCAAGCAAGTAAGAGGTCGATCCCACAGAGAATCAAGTATTTCTCAGCAATGTGTATTTACCAATTAGTAGAAAGGGGGGTTTTGGTTGATTCAGATTGAAAAGGAAACAAAATAAAATAAAAACAAATAATGTAAAATAATTTAGAGAAGATCGCTCTACCTACAACTATCCACTTTATTTGGTTGAATTGATATTGTAACTTCCTCTTGTTCTTTTAGGTTTCCTATGAATGCCCTTGTCCCGACCTAATATAGTTACTAGTCCAACCAGTCCTAGCAACCCTTATCAATCGAACAGTCCCTAGAGAAGGATTTAACCCAATTGATAGCTTTAAGTTCAGGGATTAGCCAAGGTATTTGCAGTCCCTAAAAAAGGATTTAACAACACATTGAACTTCCTACTTATTCAATTAGTTCAACCAGCCCTAAAGGAATAAGTTTGCCACTTAGGTTAAGGTTCACAACCAGGAATCTACAAAACCTTAGCGATTGAATTGATCTAACAAGTTGGCCAGACAAGATAGAACAAAACAATAAACAATCAAGCACAAAGAAGTTGAAACATTCAAATATAGGAAATAAGGAAAAAGATTCAGAAACTCACAATCCAATCCAAATAAAGCTTCAAATTGTAGATAGAACGAAGAGAGTTTAGCCGCCCATGGCGGACATCGCTCTCAATCTCCAATTGTCTGATGGAACGTGGAATAGAATATAAGTCCTAGAAAAATAACTAAAATTGGCCTTATAAACAATCCCAAGTCGGCCATGAAACAAACCAAAAGCATCTAGGGTTTATTTAATCAAAACGCAGCGTTGCAGCATCAGTATTCTTTTTGCAACGTCCCTGGCGGCGGCCGCTGCAAACCATGCGGCGGCCGCTGCATTGGTCTTTCACGAAAAATCCGTCTTGAATCAGCTCTTGACGTCAACATGAAAGTTGTAGCTCTCTGAAAGAGCTTTCCAACGCATGGTCATAATAGTCGATCGGACAACCGAGGCCTCCAGAAAGTGCAAAACAAGTTCAGCATGTCTGGCGACAACTTTTGCAGACTTGTTCTTCGTTTAGGCTCGCTTCTTCTTCTCAGGACCTCTTGAGATCTGCATGTAAGCTTCTTCTATCAACTAGACATTCTCATCCAATGCGTTATCAACCCATGTCTCCTCATCGGATCTACCATTACCTGAAATAATCAATAAAAGCATGTAGATTCCGACTCCACTAACATAGAAAGCAAATATGCAAATTCTACTTAAATCATGCATGATATGCATCTTAACTAAGCTAAATGCAACCTATTATGCCTATCTAAATGCATGCTATCATCAACCCAGTCGTCCATGTTGACGAGTAGAGACACTTTGGAACACTGGTTGACCCGGCCTCGGAAATGCTTCTCTTCCGGCACTGCGAGTCGGGGCTCCACCTTCTTAGGTGCCCGGACACCTTTCCTCCTCAAATTCTGAGACCGAACCATGTTCTTCCTGCAATTAAGTGGACATGAACATTATCAATATCCACACAAACTCACCCCCTTCTGAATAAGTCTGTCTGCGACTGTTTCACGAGAAGAGGCCCATGTCACCTACTAAAGTAACCCTTGTCACCCAACATAATAACTCGTGTCATGAATGTCAATTGTCTTCTCCCAATTGTCCTACAGTACCCGTTTCCGATAGAGGTTTTTCTCCACTCTAACAATCTGGGTAAAAGGACCCGCAAGCCTCCCACGCTCTTCTTCAACCTCCCTTGCTCTTGTCTGTCAATTCCTCACTTCCCCACACCCCTTTTAGCCCAGATCAGTATTTCCTCGTATCCCCAATTCCCCAAATGACAGGAATTCCCCAATTCCCCAAATGACAGTAATTCCAAATCCCCAATTTCCGTTTTTTGTTCGATCCCAAATTGCATGCCTTACAACGAAATAGTGGAATAATGCAAATGAAGTGGGCAAGATTGGAAATTAAGTGAAGATTCAGAATAGTAGAGATGGGTAGGGACATATTTCAATAATCAATTCAGTTGTACCTGTATTCCTGTGCCTTCCTCTCCGGTACTGCCTTCTCCGGCGTCTTGGTCCCTTTTCCGGCGACTACCTCCCTCTCCGGTACGAAACAATGGGAGAATGCAAATTAAGTGGGGAAGATTGCAAATTAAGTGAAGATTCAGAGTAGTAGAGATGGGTGAGGACGGATTTAAAAAACCAATTGAGTTGTACCTGTTTTCCTGCGCCTTCCTCTCTAGTACGGGCTTCTCCGGCGTCTTCCTCCCTCTCCGGTACGGGTTCTCCCCTTTCCCTTCACTTCACAACCGCCTCCCTTCACTCCTAATATTCGGTCTCTATCTCTCTCTCTCCTTCCCTTGTGTAGGTGGTGGTTTTTTTCGCCAACTGCAATGAATGCAAGTTACTTACTATTGTTTTGTTTACCTTTTTAATTTCGAGGAACGCAATATTTTGTTTTCTTTTAAATTTTTTTTTTGAAGTAGGTCAATGGAACTGTACAACCAACTGCCACCTTGGGAAAGATTCCTTTTCCTTTGTCGTTTTGTTTTGTTGTCCCAATATCGGGTCCCGTCTTTCCATGCACGTGTCACCTGACAGGTTTTTTCGTGTCACTATTAACTGCCTCATATTCCTACGTATAGTGTAAATGACCCATTTCACCCCTTTTAATCCTCGTGTCCCCTTAAAACAAATACCTTGTCACCAAATTGGATAGATACATGTAGCTACACTGCCAAGTTTAACATGTCCGCATATACAAAATTTTCACATTCGACAACTACCAAGTTTTGCAAAATATCCAAATGTTTTACTTCCACTATTACAGGAGGGTGTTTATGATTGGAGCCAAGTGTTCAACTACGAAGTCTAGCATCCGAGTCGACCATGGAATACCCCAACAACTAGCATCTGGCGGTATGCCTCAATGTATGTGTCGTTCAATCCATCGAAGTTAGGGGCGGTCTCCAGCAGGAGGTGCATGAGTCGAATGGTGTACGGGCCACAATCACCGCTGCAAAGAGGAATAATCGGTCAGAACGCGGACACCGATTCCCCATCCAATCAAACGAAATTGAACCATGTCATCCTACTTACCATAGCTTGTTCTGTGGAAGCCTCTTGTCCCGGCGAATGGCAAACGGCGTGGGGACCTTATCGGCATACTTCACCTTCAGATCTGGGTGTGCACGCATGACGACAGGGATCAGGCTCGTCACAGGCATTAACAGGGTTTGGAGTTGGCGTTTCGTCGCCATGTGGACGTCGCAGTCATACACCCTTACCTCCCACTCCTTAAGATCGATGGCAAGGGCAACCCAGTGTTTGTTCTTGACGTTGAAGGGGAGGAGGATGAGGTCCGCACCTGACCACGCTCGTCCCAACGGCTTCGGTGACCCCCCATTTAAGTACGCCATCAATGCATCACTAGGCTCGTATGCTTCGGGGGTGGTGCTGTACACCTTCCATTCCCGAGGCAGATAAATTCCTGCTAAGCACGTATCGACTACGATGACTCCACTGGCCATGTCACCCGTTCTGTCTGCGACCGCTTTGCGCAGAAGGTAGCAACACTCCTCCATCTCCTGCATGAAGTGAACCGCAATTACAATCCATAATCCTGACACGGGAAATTTTAGAGGTGACAAGTCGTCATACCACAGTTCCAAACCAATCCTGGGGTTTCTTCAGACGGTTGAGTAACTCCTTCGTCATATCCACACCGCAGGGTGACGTGCGCACCTCCGCATCCCCACTGCACGTTAAGTTTCTGTCAGGTATTGTGGACGTCCAACTATCTACCTTCGTCGTCTATTCGAGTGTTAGACACATAACCTACGTACCTTGCCAACCAACTTGTCATGACGTCGTTGTCCGTCGCTGACACCATTCCTAGCTGAACAGCATCGACGGGAACAGTGGCTGCCTTCTGGGGTCGCGGTTTCTTCGCCGGGGGAGGCAACTCCTCTCCAATAGCCTTCCTCGTCTTCTTCGCTGCCTTAGATACATAAACCTGAGCTACCCTGGGCATCAGCCTCCCCTCAACTTCAATTTTCTTTCCACCTTCCTCATGACTAGACGCCTTTAAACCAACCTCTCCCAACTGCAAACATATCAAACTTCAGCTAAGATTTATACTTTCCCTTGTCACATAACAGATATACTCATGTCACTTGACCTATACTATCATGTCACATATAAAATCACCTTTTTTTCATAAATAAACCTTACCTCGTTGGTCTTTCCTTCCCCCCCATCCCCTGCCTTCACAGATTCAGCTTCATCATTCTTGTCCCCGACATCATGACCAGCTAGCTTGCTCTCTCCTGATATCTCATCCCTTGCCTTCACAGTTTCAACTTCTGTGTGCTTATCCCCGCCATCATCCACTTCACTTCCCTTCTCAACAGCACCTCCTACCTGCAAATGAATTCAAATTTGAATTATGGCTCAATTTTTCCAGTGTCACTTAACATAACAAATCATGTCACACAGCTACAATATTTCTGTCACATTCTTCCAGTGTCGCTGAAAATAACAAATCTTGTCATGTTTAGCAACAACTAACCTTACCACCTAGTCCACCCTCACCGGCTTTACCCGTAATTGACTCTATCAACTCGTCAAGTTCGGCCTGTAAAATATATATTAACATTTGATATTGAATCCCCCATTTCAAACAGGACTAAACATCGACACGCATGTCATGCAAATATAAACTTACAAACTCATCCCGTTTTTTCTCATCTCCACCTTGTTCTTTATCGGTTGCTTCTTGCCAGGCTGTCCCCTTACACTGAACATCCCGCAGCTCAGTCACGGCCACCTCCAATAATTTCAGCTGCAGGTGATCAAATTATTACTTCATATAACCATAAGGTGAGAAAAATCAACACAATTCACCCTTCATACCACATTCGTTCATTATCTACACTACTTGTCACTTGTCCAATTTCACGTGTCAGGAGTCCATTTACCCTAGTTCACAGTTATCCCCACTCTCCACAGAACAAATAATTGGGAAGTTATTGCGTACCTTTTCATCCATCTTCTCCATCCCTGTTGACATTGTCTGAAGCTTGTCCATAACTTGTGCCAAAGTCTTGGCCATGTCCCCCACCCAGCCATCCTTCTCATTGCCTCCTCTTCCCGTCCTTGGGGACCTCCCACCAGGGGCTTCGAAATGTCTTAGGAACGGTGCAACTAGGTCGTCGAAAAAGGGGTCGGACTTCTCATCATCGTACACACACCCATCCATCAACTCCAGCTAAGCCTCCTCTGGTCCGAGTATTGGGTTATCATCAATCTCTATGGCCTCCTCTCCCTCAGCTTCGGTGCAGCTGGCTATATCCTTATAAGCGAGGTTCTCATCCTTGAGGGCCCATCTCATGCAACGAGGGAATGCCGTCGTCGACACCTTCGTCGCAAACCGGACCCCCCATTTTGGCATGGATTCCAGCAACCAAATCTGCACCATATCACCACTTAAATTAATACATTTTCAGCATATGATTTACAAATTGATCATGGGTGTGGTCGAGAAGGTTACCTGAAAGGATACCAGATAACCCATCAGGCCATAACCATTGCGCTTCTTTCGATCTTCTGCCTTTATCTCAGCCTCCCGGCGCTTTACGGCGCCGTTCAGCGACACGTGTGTGGCAGCATAGATGACCCTCCCCCATGGGAATGCCAAAAACCTATCGACATTTTCCACCAATCGGACGATCCAGCTCCTCAGCCCCTTCCTCTGGTCCTCTCCTAACAAAACGCCCTCCACAATGTACAACAGCACTAGCTTGAATCGTCTTCGCGGGCTCCGCAACACCATTAGTGAGTTTTTCAGCTCGGTCTCGAGGTCACCAACCGTCATCTTCTCGTTTCCAAAAAACTCCTTGATAGCTTTCTCGTCCTCCTCCATGTCACTAGCTGCTGGTTGACTGCACCGCAGCTCGGTTACTAAGGCAAACTCCTTGAGGGAGAACCTTCTGAGCTTCCCCTTAATCCGGTACCACGTCTCCCACTCCTTTTCGCTTGTAAGCTGTCGCTGGAGTGCATAATGCACAATTTGTGAAGAAAATTTCACAGTGTGCGCCAGCCGCACAACCCCACCAAGCTGGGAGTCCAGCAGCTTCTGCCAGTCCCTAGGGTCAACATAATCGTCAATGTTGTTCAGCATTGACAGTCTTGAGCCCTGGTTGACCCGGGGCCGGAAGTGCCTAGCTTCGGGGACTAGGTAGTCAGGCTCTTTGTTCTTCGCGCTCACATTCTTCATCCTCACCATTTTTCTCCTGCAATTTCCATCACACGAACAAACTCAGCTTCTGCCATTTATATTCGTCTCCCTCTGTCACCTAACAGACTAACCCATGTCACTCTACCCTTGTCACTCAGTGTGAAACCCATGTCACCCATTATGAATCGGAAACCTATTATAACCAATACCTCAAACCTCTTTCAATAGGACACCTACGACATCCACATATCCCATTTTCCACAGCTCGCCAATTCTCGTATTCTGCCTACCACAATACATTTACAAACCCTTCTCTCCAAATTGGAAACCCCTGTCACCCAATGTCAAACCCCTGTCACCCAATTCGAACCTCAAACCACCAATTTCTCCTATCCATAGTTCCCCGACCGTTGCCCTAACCCATTCCGAAAACCACTGTCACCCAATTGGAAACTCTAACCACCGATTTCCCCTTTTCATACCCGAAAACCACCCATGCCACCACCACCCACCATTATCCAAACAAGAAAATCACCACCCCGACCCACCATTCAGGCCGCCATTGCCCTAACCCCTTTCACCCACTGCTTCCCCGACCCACACCCGCGCACCCTACCACCAAAGGGAGAAGAGTAAAAGGGCGTACCTGTTCTGTATGTCGTCGGGTCGTGGCTGCTGTGTCCTTTCCGGCGACGATGGACTTCCCCGCTCTCTCTCCTTTGGTGTATGCAAGAAGAAACCGCAACCGCCCTCTCTCTCTATTTTCTGGCGTCTCTGCAACTGCCTCTCTCTCTTTTCTATTGTATCGGTTTGTAAGGAGAAGAGAGATGGTGATGGGATTGCCTTTACTCCTTCCCGCCTTGCCTCTCCCCTACTAGGTAGGTAATGATGCCTCTTTTTTCTTTTTCAATTTTTTTTTGGCATTAATTACAACTGATAGCCGGTTTGGGGGGGGGGGTGAAAACCTGAACAGTTATGCAAATTTGTGGAGAAAATGGCATTCTTGCCAATTTTTCCAAAACGGTGGCATTTTTGCCAACTTTTCTCAAATTGTGGTATTTAGTGCTATTTCCTGTAACTTTTATCAAGTTATACACAATTTTTATTTTTATTGTTTATGAACCTATAAAATGGCAGGACCCGCCTGAATATAATTAACCTGATGGATGAGGACTGCTGAATCGCTCCCCAGAAGTCATCAGATATGTCTTCTACGGATCTAATGAAATTTCCACACCGGCCTATAATGGAATTGGAAAACGACCCCAGCAGGTCCTCGTAGACGCCTACCTGTTTTCCAGGCAACTTTAGCATTTCTGTTAGGTGGCAGAAAAAAAAAATTTGATAACTTTTTTACATGTATATATGTGAAAAAAAATATATTTTTTTAAAAAATACATTAGGGAAATTTTTAAATTTGTTATTTAAATAGTCATTTTAGTAGAAAAAATAAAAATTATCCAAAAAGAGAATTTTTTTTAATATGTATATGTAGGAAAAAATATTTTTGTTTAAGTATATTGGAAAGAAATTTTAATTTGTTATTTAATTAGACATTTTTAGTAGGAACAAAATTATATGAAAGGGGCGTTGTTATTTACACCCAAAAAACATACTATTTACACCAAAAAATCCAAGTTTTTATTTTTTTAAAAATAAACACTACTCCTCCTGAGTCATAGACGTGTGACTCAAGAGGAGTAGGATATGTATATAGAAAAAAATAGTTGCGTCTCTTGAGTTTCACATCTATGACTCAAGAGGCGTAGGGTTTATTTAAAAAAAAAACTTAAATTTTGGGTGTAAATAGTAAAATTTTACGATGTAAATAACAATTCCTGAAAAAGGTAAAGCTATAGGTAATTGAACTGAAGGTAATATTTTTCCTTACAAACTAAGTTGTTTTTATAATTATCTACTCTCTCCGATCGGAAATAAACGATGCTTTGACTTTGGGCACGTAGTTTTAAGAGCTAAAAACTATATAGAATCTTATTTATTTTAATTATTTTTTTCATAATGTAATACTTGTTACTACGTGCCCAAAGTCAAAAGCATCGTTTATTTCCGATCGGAGGGAGTATATTTTTACACTATTTTATACTGTATCTCCCTAAAATTAATAGAAATTGTCGAAACAAAATTTCTACGGTTTTCTTCCAGGTTGCCTCCTGCGACCTGGGTCGTGGGTCCGCGAATGTCGCCATTAAATAAAAGACTGTCTCAAGATTGAAACAGGGTTATTTAACTTATTGGGATACTGAATATTTTGTGCTTCCATCTAAACTGGGAACTTGCTTAATTGTGCTTTTGATTGCAGGGAAGAAATCATCATCTAGAGTGGTAATTATTGGTGTTTCTGTGGGAGTAGCAGCAGTTGGGCTGCTGCTCATTGCTGTCATCTTCTGTCTGCTAACGAGGAAGAAAGGGAAAGACCTAGTTGTAACTGATGCTAGTGGTAAACTATACATAGATTCATCAATCCTCAAAGCCCAAATCAATTGATTGAATATATTTATCAAGTTCTCTGACTTGTTTACTCACCCTTTCCTGTTTTTTTGCTTTAGCAACAGATGATTTTACAACTGCTGAGTCCTTGCGATATGGCTTTGACACACTTCAAGCTGCTACCAATAACTTCTCTGATGAAAATAAGATCGGAGAAGGTGGATTTGGTAGTGTCTATAAGGTGACCATCTCTATTTCTCCGAGCATATTAACCTCCAATTCTCTTTGAATTTTTTTGTAAAAAAACTTAGTCCTTGGATTCCTCGTTATTCATATAGGGCACATTGCTAAATGGACAACGAGTAGCGGTCAAGAGGCTGTCAATTACCTCTGGTCAAGGAGATCAAGAATTCAAGAACGAGGTCTTTCTAGTAGCCAAGCTTCAGCATAGAAATCTTGCGCAACTATTGGGATTTTGCCTAGCAGGGGATGAGAAGTTACTTGTGTATGAATACGTTCCCAACAAGAGCCTTGACTCCTTCCTATTCAGTATACTACTTACTTTGAACTCAATATGCCTACTTATTCAAATCATAAAATTTATAACAATTGACATGAAGTGTTTATAAATTTATATATATTTAGACCCAGAAAAGCAAGCACAATTGGATTGGCCAACGCGTTTAAAGATCATATCAGGCGTAGCACGAGGAATGCTTTACCTCCACGAGGAATCTCGATTAAGGATCATTCATCGTGACCTTAAAGCAAGCAATGTGCTCCTAGACAATGACATGAACCCGAAAATATCAGACTTTGGTATGGCAAGGATTTTCGGTGGGGATGAAACTCATGGCAACACAAACAGAGTTGTTGGTACTTAGTAAGTGGTCTTCAAAGCTTTCTTCCAATCTTCAAATTTTGCATTATTTTTTTTTTTTGAACACTCACATAAATATGGTGTTCGCCTTCTTCTAGCGGTTACATGTCACCGGAGTATGCAATGCACGGACAATTTTCGGTGAAATCAGATGTGTATAGCTTCGGAATATTAGTCTTGGAAATTATTAGTGGCAAGAGGAATAGCAACTTCTATGTGTCTGGATACGCCGATGATCTCTTGAGCTACGTGAGTTCTTCTTCTTAAACCATATATGATGTTCTTTAACCAAGCTTTATATAGTAGTAGCTTCCGGATAGTTTAATTGGCTACCTTTTCGACAGGCTTGGAATCTATGGAGTGAAGGCACGCCAATGGAGTTTGTGGATACGTCGCTTAGAGATTTGTGCGCGAGTAGTGAAGTGATAAGATGCATTCACATGGGTTTGTTATGCGTCCAAGATGACGTTGATCAAAGGCCTACTATGGCATCAGTAGTCCTCATGCTGAACAATCACTCTTTGACGCTGTCAGCACCGCAGCAGCCAGAGTTCTTTAGCCGCATCAAAACGTATCCCAACTATTCGACTACAACAAACAAATCGCCTCCAGTTTCGGTGAACGAAGTTTCGATCACCGAAATTGATCCCAGATGATGGAGAAGCAAAGATCCTCATTCTAGTTTTATATATGAGTGAATATGGTATCTAAATATAGGCTGAGTGCATGCTGCTGCATTCACATCGATCCGTATACAAAGGGAGTTGAACCTGATGCATGCTGCTGCTATATATATAGGTTATATATATAATTGGAAAATAAGCTTCTTTGTGTAATAGCATGTATTTTAAGTTTCCACTGCATATATATACACGATGCATGTGTCTTGTTAAATAAATTTTAATGGTAACAAGTGTAATATATAAATTATTAGGATATATAAGTATATATTGTTTGTTATTAATGGATAGATTTTGTATACAATATATCTTTATCTTTGAAAAATTATTATTATAGATCGAGTAATTTAATTGTATATGTCCCTCTATTATCCATCAATGAAATTCAAGCTTTCTCGTATCTTCATAATCTCCATAATCTTCATATAGTATCAGACTATTAGCCTAACCTACGATCCTCTTTTGCTTCCCTAGCCTTCACTGCCAACCACCATGCCGGAAAACATCTCTTTCTCATCAACACTGACCACTCCCATCAAATCTGATGGCCTCAACCCACTTCAAGCCACTGCCAGTGTCGTCCCTAACCTCACCATACCCCTACCCAACTTCACCATTATATCATGTTAGAATGTACCAATTAATACGCAATTTGGTATCATACGATCAAATCAGCTTCCTTGTTGAATCCTTTCTCAATAAGGACTTATCCCCACCACACATTTTTCATTTGTTGTTGGTTTCAATGATCCTCCGGCTCGCAATCCTGCTTTCGGCATCAAGAAATGAAAGGATTGTCTTGTTTTATTGTGGATTCGATCCACTCTTTTCGGCTCATGTGGTCGGTGCTTCTGAAGCTTGGATAATTTTGGAGAAGATGTTTCATGCTCAGACCAAAGCTCATTTGATGCATCTAAAACAAGAGATTCAATCCTTCACCAAAGGTAATCCCTCCACTCTTGAATATGTGTAGGAAAAAAAACGCTATTTTCCAAACTATCTAGCCGAGTGCAATCACGACGTTTCTGAGGATGACTTTATGGCTTACATCCCCCATGGATTGGATGTCGCAGCCTCCTACAAATGCCTTCCAACGATCCTTTCGCATGCAGTCAGGGTCGATCCCTTTTGAGGAACTTCTTAGTCTTCTTCTTCTTCAAGTAGAGGACCGCTAGAATTAGACTCTATAATCTATTCAGGATGAACAATCCTCCGCCAACATTGCCAGCAAGGGTTCTTCTCACAATCGTCGTTCGTTTGGTGCAACCGCGACTTCGGTGTCGCTCTTAACTCTCAATCTATAGATTGTACTCGTGGTCCTTGTCAAATCTACAAATGGACCCAATCATGAGGTTCTTAACTATTTTCAAAGGTTCAATTTTGTAGAGTTCCCTCCCACATATTGACGTCAACCCTCATAGAACCTACGCTTCACCTCCAGTAGATCTCTGTTGTGAGCTAAATCTGCCAAGTTTTACAGTAACTTTTATATCGTTTTCTGCATACATTTCATGCATTTGGGCTAGAATAATACAGAATCTATGTAGTTTATGCTTATTTGCCAAATTATGGAATCTACACCAGTTTCTGTTTAAATTCGCAGAAATCAAAGCAATTTACAGCAGTTCTGAGAAAGGACGAAAAGCTCGGAAGTCAACTACAGAAGTCTAAGGTCAAAGAGCGACGGAACCAGGACGAATCAGGCTGAAACCAAGTGTTACTCGATATCGAGTACCTTTACTCGATATCGACCATAGAAGCCGAGCAGTGCCTGGTCGAGTAGGAGCTGATCGAGGAGCTGAAGACGAAGACAACCCGACTCCGAAGCTCTACTCGATATCGAGTAGTTTACTCGATATCAACAACACCTGAAAGTCATGCCCTGAGTCGAGGAAGGATGCCAAGTCGAGAAGCCAAAGACTGGACATACCGAGCACCATCTACTCGATATCGAGCAGTTTGCTCGATATCGACAAACCCAGCATCAGATGACCGAGCCAGTATCGGGGAGAGGTTGCTCGACAACACCAGGCCAGCCAAGTCGACGACACACAGTTACTCGATATCGAGTACTTTACTCGATATCGAGAAGAGATTTCTGGAGCCGCGTTACACGGTGAGCTGTCCGACGCTGTTTGGGATTGCTTGGAGCCGAGGGAGTCTGATTCTATCCACGTCTATCAAGTTCTATCTATGGAGAGAAGATTTACCACACAAGAAGATATTTTACTACTTTAGATATATTTTCCTTTATGGATTTAATTCTTTTATTCCATTTATTTATCTTAAGTAAGTAGATATAGATATAGATATAGATAGGATCTTCTTTCCTAATTAGAGAGGGAATGAAGCCTATAAATAAGGCCTTAGAGGCTGATTTATAAGCATTCAATTTTAGAGAGAACATGTAAGTAGTTACATAGAGAGAGAGAGTTTGTGGCGAGCAAGGCGGAAAGGCGAAAGCGGATTTGACTTGTTCGGTTGTAAGCTTTCTTTTTAGTTTTATTCAATGAAAATTAGTTTCTTTTGTTATTGATGTCTTTCTTGATAATGAAGAGCGAGTAGTCCACCCACTTCTAGGGTCGGGGTGAGCCCGACGGTGGCCATGTGAGGTGATGAGGTAAAGGTTTGATCTTTTTATGCAATTCATCTTCTATCCTTATGAGCATAATTCTTTTGCGAGAGTTGAAGGTGATCCTTGTTTGTATTATTGAAGCAAAAGTGATCTTAATGCAACTTGGGTTAATTATGTGAAAAGGGTTAGTAACAATTAGGGTTTATGCGAAAGCCTCTATATTCCTATTTGTTAATAACGAAAGTTATTTGATGGAAACCATGATCTTTTATGCCTTTATGTGTTAGTTTGCATGGTTATCGTTGTGGTGTTGATACCTTGGCTTTGGAAGTCTTTATTTTATTGAATTTCTTTCATTGAAAATCTTTGTTCTAAGTTCGAAAGCTTTGCAATTTAAGTTTCTGTGTTGTCGATCTCGGGGAGTTTTTAGTCGATATCGAGTAGTGCTTTGTCGATATCGAGTAAGGGTTTGTCGAGATCGAGTTTTTGTGTCCGAGTTTGCTTTCTGTCGTCACCGAGCTTAGTCGATATCGAGTACCCCTTTGTCGATATCGACCAAGCTGCTGTCTTTGCTTTAGTTTCTGCTTTTGTTTATTATTGCTATCTTTCTTTCTGTCTTTCTGTCTGTGAGATTTACAGCTACCTGAGATCCGCTGACACGCTTCCTCGTGGATCGATCTTTACTTCCCACTGCTGCATAGAGAGAGAGTCTTGTAATTATTTGCGTGGGCACGAATCTGGTTTGATTTATATTTCTATATTTTGAACTCGATTTCCTCCTACAACAAATTGGCGCCGTTGCCGGGAAAGCAATCATTCGCGCCTTAGGTAGTTAGATCTCACTTTTCTTTTGAGTTACTTCGTAGGTATATGCGCCGTTCTGGTCAAACACCTGAGTTTGACGCCTTAGACGAACCGGAGAGCCTTATACACATCCACACTAAACTGAAAAGAGCGATGGCGGCCGCAGAGACACAGGAACAACTGATTGAGAGGCTTCAGAGGGAACTAGCTGCTAAAGATATTGCTCTCACCGCTGAGAGAGCACGCACTACACGGGAAGCTGAGCGTGCGAGGCAGTTGGAAGATGAGCTCGCCCAGTACCCAACCACTTCAGAGGATTACATGCACCCGACTCTCGTCGTGCCTGAATCGGCTATTCTAATCCCTGAAAACAACTATGAAATTCGCACTCCTTTCCTGATAGAAATTAAAAATAATGCTTTTCATGGTAGATTTAATGAATGCCCTCTTCAGCATATTACCAATTTTACTGATATGTGTCGTACTCTTGATGAAGGTACCACCTTGGAGTACATTTTGATGAAGGCTTTTCGTTGGTCCCTAGCTGGTCCAGCATTGAAGTGGCTTGAAGGGTTAAAACCACGATCTCTCACGACATGGGCTCAATTAAAGCAGGAATTTCTCAATAAATTCTTTCCTCCTGCCAAGACAGCGCTCTTTCGCCAAAAGATTACATCTTTCAAACAGTAGCTTGGAGAGCCGCTAGCAAAGAGATGGGAACGCTATAAGGATCTACTGCGATCCTGCCCTACACATGGACAACAGCCTTGCATCGTTCAGGAGATCTTCTTCAATTCTCTTGACCTGACTGCTAAAGATAGGATCAACACATATACTCATTATGAGTATCTGACAATGCCGCCAACTGGCGCATGGGCTGCCCTCAACAAGTATGGGACTCCAATCAACTATGAAGAGAATCCCTATGCCAGGCCAGCACCATCCATGCCTCTCTATGAGCCCTCTAAAGCAACTGATCCAGATGTCAAGGAGCAATACTACAGAGATCAAAATAGGAAGCTCCTTAAACAAGTAAATTATCTTTCTGTCAACCGGCCCTGCATCGAATGCGGATCACATAGGCACACCACTACTGAGTGCCCACACACATGACAACTCAGGCTGGCAGAATACCACGAAGAGGCAGCTTACGCAGGGGGTCCCAATCGCTACATGGAGGACCAAAGGTTTCAGCAACCACAATGGAACCAAGGTGCCCCTAGGAACCCCCCACCCTACAGAGCTCTAGGACATCCGGAAAGTGACCAGAAAAGGGATGATTTACAGACCGTCCTAGAGGAAATACGGAGGAGAAATCATTCAGACACCAAGGAATCCTTCAACTCAGTCTACACTCAGATACAAGGTGTCAACTCTAGGCTTGGGGAGATCGATGTCTGGAGAAAATCAATTGATACACAGATTGGCCAGCTAGCAGCAGGAGTCCCCAGACAGTCAGTTTCACTCCCACGATCTTCAAAACAAAATCCCAAGGGAATGACCGAACACATCGCTGCTGTAAAACTCAGAAGCGGCCATCAACTACAAGAGCCAGAGGTCGGAAAGCAGCAGGACGAAGGAGCTAAACAACAACTCGATATCGACCAGACCTTGGTCGATGTCGAGAAGAGGAAACACGATATCGAGGAAGGCCAACTCAATATCGACGATAGAGTGGACCAACCTTCGTCTGCACAACACAGCAACTCGATGCCAAGAAAAGTAGTCGATATCGAGGAACAGCGGGTCGATATCGAGGAGAACCAAGTCGACGTCAAGAAAGCTGCAGCACCTCCGACATCCGTTCTGGCTCCAAATCAGAAAAAGAAGCTTCCCTTCCCAACAAAATCTCCAAAGGACCCAGCAGAGAAGAAATTTCAGCGCTTCATCACGATGCTTCAGAAGCTCAATGTCACCATACCCTTGACAGAAGCTCTCAATGAAATTCCATCCTACATCAAGTTCCTCAAGGAGATTCTAAGCAAGAAGAGATCAATCGCTGAGATTACAGAGGAGTGCAGCCATATGGACATACTTGAGAAGAGGCCAGATCCAGGTAAGTTTGCTATAACCATTAGATTTGGTCAATATAAAATTAATGCTTTATGTGATCTTGAAGCTAGTGTGAGTATAATGCCTTTAACGATATGGTCTAAGATTAAGATAGGTGCCCTAGAGCTTGTGGATGCTAAGCTTTATATGGCCAACAACACGGTGGTCATTCCAACAGGCATGGTGGACAATGTGCCAGTGCAAGTAGGTAAGTTCTTTATCCCTGCTGATTTCTTAATTGTTGATATGGCAGAGGACCCTACTTGTCCAATTATTCTAGGAAGGCCTTTCTTGGCGACGGTGGATGCCAACATAAGCGTAAGGAAGGGAGTACTCACTTTCAACATCAGCGATGAGGTAATTGAGTATTCTTTTAATAAAACTGAAAGGCATACATGTCCCATGGAAGAGGTAAAATCTATATCAGCTGGTTACATTACTTGTGGGGAACCTAAAGTAAGAAATATGACTCCTGAAGAGTTTGAAAAGAGGGATATGGAAGCCCAAGTGGAGAAGATCATGGCCATCCTGAACGAAGAAACAGAGAATCCACTCGACACAGACCAAGGTACGTCGATTTGGACTAACTATTTTTCGGATGCCTTGACAGGATGCAAGTATGGGGTCGAAGTCAGACAAAATTCCTCGACATCGACGAAGTTAGTCGACATCGACCAAACACAGAACCCTCCACCAGCACCAGCATCGTCGATAAGCCAAACAGATGTCGGGCACTACTCGATATCGACCAACGATCTCCGTCCCCGACTTCACCTTTATCGACGAGCAAGCCACTGGCAGAGATGAACTCCTCGATATCGACATCTGTAGTCGATATCGACCAAGCACCAGCTTCCTCAAATCCAGCATCCTCGAGCAGTAGGCCACCAGGAGCAGATACTTCTTCGATATCGAGTACTGGTACTCGAGATCGACCAAATACAGTGGCCCCCGAATCCGTTTCTGCGAAGGTAAGCCAAGGTATGAATCTTTCTTCTCCTATTTCCATTAAAGATCTATCTATTCATGGGAGAGGTTTGCCTTGGTATGTGCGCCTATGTAGGATTTCCAATGATGAGCCCAAAGAGTATGAAGTTGGAGACAAGCTATATGTCTTCAAGTCAAAAGATCATTGGTTTCCTAACAAATTCAACAAGAAGAGGATGGGACCTTTCGTGGTGAACAAGATCCATTCTAGAGGATTGCAGCTGATGGACAAAAATGGAGTCCTATTTGAAGCCCAAGCTACATGAGCCCTGCAGATGCCACCTTGAGCTTAATGGAGAAGTCGGCCTAGCGACTATAAAATCTAGAGCTTGTAAATAGACATTTATTTTATGACTTTTTGGACATTGTTGCTTTTTGTTTGTTTTTGAACCTTTTAGTTTTTCTATGTGGGTATATGTCTTCTATATTTTTCAGGTCCATGGGGATAGAAGCAAGCTAAATTCGGACTTGGCCCAGAGCATAGCACTCGAATATATGAAGTCCTGCACATCTGTCTAGTGGGTTTCTTTCTTTACCCTTGTTTTTATACAGTGAGGACACTGTAATGTTTAAGTATGGGGTGGGGAAAGGGGCTTACTTTGTGCATATTTGACTTTATTTGACCATATTTGTGCATATTTAAAGTTTATTTCTTGAATTGCTTATACATGGCTATTTTGGAATTCCTTATTGATTTATGTGCTTACATGCATGTTTTCCAGAGTTTGAAAAAATGACCCCCATTGAAATTTTTTGAATAATGTCATGGAAGTTTTAATTGGACTCGACGATGCAAAATTGGATTCATTAGAGATATAGCATGAAATTGCCTAGTAAAGGGAAGTCACAATAAAGTGCATTATTTTGATCAAAACCATGAAAGGAGGTAAAATTTGAAATTGCTTTTGACATGTTGCATGATAAGAGGATGGAGGACTTTATATTTCCATAAATGCTCATATATTTATATTCCTTAGCCTTACCTATGCTTATGCATCACAAAAGCCATATTATGCCTTATTTCATATATTGCTCCACATGATCTAAATATTTTCCATTCTTTACCTTATTTCCTATCCGGTGATTAAGTTGAGAATTATGTTACATTATGGAGATTATTATATGGTTGTTGTGTTATTGTTATCATTATTGGAGTTTGGCAGGAAATTGTTTGAAAAATATGGAAAATTTAATGAGTGAAAGAAAATCCGACCACCTCAGGAGATAAAGGTAGATCGACCCTGCTCGCTGAGATAATAGTTTGGCGAGATGGGACACCAGGTGAGGAGTCCAAATCACTAAGTATCCAGGGCCATTCATGACACCCATGTTTGTGACTCGCGAGAGGGCAGTGCTGAGGTTAGAGAGGTAAAAACATAATATTGAAAAAAGCATTATGGAAGGTGATGAATCTTATGAGAAGGAATGTGGAAATTCAGTTTGGAAATACTCCATTTCCTCGGATCATTAGCACCACATAGCCAAAAATTGCCCACCTTTAGCCTTTTACCAATCTACTCCTTATTTGAGCTTAAATTAAAGTCCTCTTGATTATTAATGCTTTGTCACGAATGAAGTGTTTTACATAAACCTCATTTTGTGAGTAGATGTTGCTTTTATATTGCACATGCATGGATTTGTGACACTAGTACCTTTTCGAGGATGGCAATTGATTGCAAGGACATATGACAATGAATCTAAGATGTTGAGAGTTTTGATTTCTTCCCCTGAATGACAAATAAAAGTATTGCTTGAGGACAAGCAAGCTTAAGTATGGGGTGTTTGTTGTGAGCTGAATCTGCCATGTTTTACAGTAACTTGTATATCGTTTTCTGCATACATTTCATGCATTTGGGCTAGAATAATACAGAATCTATGTAGTTTATGCTTATTTTCCAAATTATGTAATCTACACCAGTTTATGTTTAAATTCGTAGAAATCGAAGCAATTTACAGCAGTTCTGAGAAAGGACGAAAAGCTCGGAAGTCAACTACAGAAGTCCAAGGTCAAAGAGCGACGGAACCAGGACGAATCAGGCTGAAACCAAGTGTTACTCGATATCGAGTACCTTTACTCGATATCAACCAAAGAAGTCGAGCAGTGCTTGGTCGAGTTGGAGCTGATCGAAGAGCTAAAGACGAAGACAACCCGACTCCGGAGCTCTACTCGATATCGAGTAGTTTACTCGATATCGACAACACCTGAAAGTCATGCCCTGAGTCGAGGAAGGACGCCCAGTCGAGAAGCCGATGACTAGACATACCGAGCACCATCTACTCGATATCGACAAACCCAGCATCAGATGACCGAGCCAGTATCGGGGCGAGGTTGCTCAACAACACCAGGCCAGCCAAATAGACGACACACAGTTACTCGATATCGAGTACTTTACTCGATATTGAGGAGAGATTTCTAAAGCCGCGTTACGCGGTGAGCTGTCCGACGCGGTTTGGGATTGCTTGGAGCCGAGGGAGTACGATTCTATCCACATCTATCAAGTTCTATCTAGGGAGAGAAGATTTACCACACAAGAAGATATTTTACTACTTTAGATATATTTTCCTTTATGGATTTAATTCTTTTATTCCATTTATTTATCTTAAGTAAGTAGATATAAATATAGATAGGATCTTCTTTCCTAATTAGAGAAGGAATGAAGCCTATAAATAAGGCCTTAGGGGCTGATTTCTAAACATTCAATTTTAGAGAGAACAAGTAAATAGTTACATAGAGAGAGAGTTTGTGGCGAGCAAGGCGGAAAGGCGAAAGTGGATTTGGCTTGTTCGGTTCTAAGCTTTCTTTTTAGTTTTATTCAATGCAAATTAGTTTCTTTTGTTGTTGATGACTTTCTTGATAATGAAGAGCGAGTAGTCCACCCACTTCTAGGGTCAGGGTGAGCCCGACGGTGGCCATGTGAGGTGATGCGGTAAATGTTTGATCTTTTTATGCAATTCATCTTCTATCCCTATGAGCATGATTCTTTTGCGAGAGTTGAAGGTGATCCTTGTTTGTATTATTGAAGCAAAAGTGATCTTAATGCAACTTGGGTTAATTATGTAAAAAGGGTTAGTAACAATTAGGGTTTATGCGAAAGCCTCTATATTCCTATTTGTTAACAACGAAACTTATTTGATGGAAATCATGATCTTTTATGCCTTTATATGTTATTTTGCATGGTTATCGTTGTGGTGTTAATACCCTGGCTTTGGAAGTCTCTATTTTATTGAATCTATTTCGTTGAAAATATGTGTTCTGAGTTCGAAAGCTTTGCAATTTAAGTTTCTGTGTTGTCGATCTCGGGGAGTTTTTAGTCGATATCGAGTAGTGCTTTGTCGATATCGAGTAAGGGTTTGTCGAGATCGAGTTTCTGTGTCTGAGTTTGCTTTTGTCGTCACTGAGCTTAGTCGATATCGAGTACCCCTTTGTCGATATCGACCAAGCTGCTGTCTTTGCTTTAGTTTCTGGTTTTGTTTGTTATTGCTATCTTTTTTTCTGTCTTTTTGTCTGTGAGATTTACAGCTACCTGAGATCTGCTGACACGCTTCCTTGTGGATCGATCCTGACTTCCCACTGCTGCATAGGGAGGGAGTCTTATAATTATTTGCGTGGGAACGAATCTGGTTTGATTTATATTTCTATGTTTTAAACTCGATTTCCTCCTACAACATGTTGTGAGCTAAATTTACCATATTTTACAGTAACTTTAATATCTTTTTCTGAATACTTTACATACATTTGGGTTAACTAGTACAGAATCTAGGTAGTTTATGTTTATTTGCCAAATTATGGAATCTACACCAGTTTCTGTTTAAATTCGCAGAATTCGAGACGTTTTACAGCAACTCTAAGGAAGGTCAGAAAAGCTCGGAAAACCACTACAGAAGTCCAAGGTCAAAGAAACAGCGGAACCAGTCGAATCAAGACGAGAGCCCAGGCTACTCGATCTCGAGTAGACCTTACTCGATCTAGACGAGCATGTCCGAGCACAAGCCTTGTCGACTAGAAGCAATGTCGAGAGCCAGACCGACCTAGCTCCGGAGCCCCACTCGATCTCAACAAGCCCTAGTCGAGATCGACGACGCCTCAGCGCCACGCTCGGGGTTGACGAGAAGAAGAGCTGGTCGACAAGCCGAGCACGAGGACGAGGACGACCAGGCGGCACTCGCTGCCAGCAACTCGACTCGCTGCAGTGGACCGCTCGCTGCCGCGGAAATTTTCGCTGCCAGCGGGACGCACCAAGACGAGGGAGCCCGCTAACTCGCTCCAACGGAAGAAGCGGCTCGCTGCAGCGGAAGAAGCCACGTCGAGGACCTGCTAGCCGAGACGACAAGACAGCCCAGTCGACGACTTTCCTACTCGACATCGAGGACGCCGTACTCGACATCGACAACGAATCCAGAAGCCGTTGACGTGGCTTGACGAATCCTACTCGGAGTTGGGATCCTTGGAAGCCGAGAAGAAGAGAATCTATCCGATTTTATCTACATCTATCATGGAAGAGAGTTCTATCTACTTGAAACAATTTAGATATATTTAGATTTAATTTCTTTATTGCTTTTATTTATCCTTAAACATTTTAGATATAGTTTTAGATATAGATATAGATATTCTATCCTTGAGTAGCAAGGATTAGAAGGCTATAAATAAAGCCCATGGGGCTGATTTTAGAATAATTCAATTAGAGGGTAGAGAAGTAGTTCCACAAAGACAGTTTAGGAGTTCTAAAGTTTTTAGGGTTTTGGCATTCTGCGAAAGTTGATTGCAGGGATTGTAAAGGCTTTTGAATATAGTTTAATGCAAGTTTCTTTTCATCAATCAATGTCTGCGATTGCAATGAGGCGTGAGTAGTCCACCCACTTCTGGGGCTGGGGTGAGCCCGACGGTGGCCATGTGAGATGACGCAGTAAAGGTCAGATCTTTTTATGCAATTCGTCTTCTATTCCTATGAGCATGATTCTTTTGCGAGAGTTGAAGTTGATCCTTGTTTGTATTATTGAAACGAAAGTGATCTTAATGCAACTTAGATTAAGTATGTGAAAAGGGTTAGTAACAATTAGGGTTTATGCGAAAGCCTCTATATGCCTATTTGTTAACAACGAAAGTTGTTTGATGGAAAGCATGATCTTTTATGCCTTTATGTGTTACTTTGCATGGTTATCGTTATGGTGTTGATACCCTGGTCTTGGAAGTCTTTTATTATATTGATTTATTTCTGTCAGAAAGTTGAGTTTTGGTTCGAAATTTGCAATTTAGTTTTCTGTCTTTCTTGTCGATACAGAGGAGAGCCTTGTCGATACAGAGGAGACCCTAGTCGATATCGAGTAGAACTAGTCTATGTCGAGTTGAGTTTTCTTCTGTTGTCGTCGATTTTCAGTTTCTGTTTTCTGTTTTTTTTTTGCCAGCTATTGTCGATCTCGAGTAGGGTTTAGTCGAGATCGAGTACGCCTGTTGCTTTGTTTTATTTTCTGTTTGCTTTGTCTTTTCTGTTTTCGTTTTGTCCATCGCTTTGCTTTGCCTTTTCTGCTTTTATTTCTGTCTTTTCTGCTGCTTGTCTGTGAGAATCTGTTGCTACCTAAGAACTGCTGACGTGCTTCCTCGTGGATTCGATCCTGACAACCTTCTACTACAACGGGAGAAAGTCTTGTATTTATTTGCTGAGACAGGGAAGTCAGTCTGATCTTTATTCTATATTTATTTCATACTTGACCATCCTCCTGCAACAACAAATTGGCGCCGTTGCCGGGGAGGCAATCGTTCGCGCTTTAGGTAGTTAAATCTCACGTCTACTTTGAGTTACTTTTCAGGTGTATGCTCCGTTCTGGTCTACCACCCGAGTTTTATAGCTTAGACGAACCAGAGCGTTACCTACACATCCACTCTAAACTCAAAAGGATCATGGCGGCCACTGAAACACAAGAACAGCTGATTGCCAGGCTTACAAGGGAGCTAGCCGCAAAGGATACCACTATAGCCAATGAAAGGGCAGCGAGGGAACAAGAAGCTGAGCGCGCAAGGCGAGCAGAAGCTGAGCTTGCCCAATATCCAACTATTGTTGAGGATTATATGCATCCAACCCTCGTCGTGCCTGAATCGGCGATTCTTATCCCTGAAAACTCTTTTGAAATTCGCACTCAATTTCTTATAGAGCTTAAAAATAATGCCTTTTTTGGTAGATTTAATGAGTGTCCTCTTGAACATATTACGAACTTTTCTGACATGTACCATACTCTTGCTGAAGGTACAACTCTAGAATATGTCAAGATGAAGTCTTTCCGCTGGTCGCTGGCTGGACCTGCACTGAAGTGGCTTGAAGGGCTGAAACAAAGATCACTGACAACATGAGCCCAAGTAGAGCAAGAGTTTCTGAACAAATTCTTCCCACCCGCCAAAACAGCACATCTCCGCCAGAAAATCACCGCCTTCAAGCAGAAGCAAGGGGAACCGCTGGCAAAGGCATGGGAGCGCTACAAGGAACTTCTGCGATCTTGCCCTACTCATGGACAGCCACCCTACGTCATTCAGGAGATCTTCTTCAACTCTCTTGATCAAGTCACTAAGGACAGAATCAACCACTATACTCGCTATGAGTATCTGACAATGCCGCCAAGTGACGCATGGGGTGTGCTAGAGAAGCTCACCAACTATGACAACAAGTATGGGTCTACTGCAACTTATGAAGAGAACCCATACGCTAGGCCAGCACCTTCCATGCCCCTCTATGAGCCTCCTAAGGAAATCGATCCAGATGTTAGGGAGCAGTATTACAGAGATCAGAATAAGAAGCTCCTCAAGCAAGTAAAGTATCTCTCTGTCAACCAGCCTTGTATTGAATGCGGATCGCAAAGGCACACCACTCCTGAGTGCCCACACACAGAGCAAGTCAGGATGGCAGAACACCACGAGGAGGTAGCTTACGCAGGGGGTCCCAATCGCTACATAGGGGACCAAAGGTTTCAGCAACCACAATGGAACCAAGGTGTCCCTAGGAACCCCCCACCCTATAGAGCTCCAGGACATCCGGAAAGAGACCAGAAAAAGGATGATATACAGACAGTCCTGGAGGAAATACGGAGGAATCACTCAGAAACTAGGCATTCCTTCAACTCCGTCTACACTCAGATGCAAGGTGTCAACTCTAGGCTTGGGGAGATTGATATATGGCGAAAATCAGTTGATACACAGATTGGTCAACTGGCAGCAGGAATCCCCAGACAGTCGGGTGCGCTCTCTGGATCTTCAGACCCAAATCCTAAGGGAAAGACTGGGCACATCGCTGCTGTAAAACTCAGAAGCGGTCATCAACTGCAAGAGCCAGGGGTCGGAAAGCAGCCGAACAACGAAGAACAGCCACTTGACATCAACAACACTCTAGTCGACATCGAGGAGGGCCTAGTCGACGTAGACGAGAAACTTCAGAAACCTTCGTCTGCACTGCACAGCAACTCGACTGCACCCAATTTGGTCGAGATCGACAAGGGGATACTCGACATCGACGACGGTCAACCCGAGATCGAGAAAGCTGCAGCACCTCCGACATCTGTTCTGGCTCCAAATCCGAAAAAGAGGCTGCCTTTCCCCATAAAATCTCCAAAGGACCCGGCTAAAAAGAAATTTCAGCACTTCATCAAGATGCTTCAGAAACTCAACGTCACCATCCCCTTCACAGAAGCTCTCAATGAAATGCCATCCTATGTCAAGTTCCTAAAGGAGATACTGAGCAAAAAGCGATCAATGGCTGAAATTACAGAGGAATGCAGCCATTTGGACATACTGGAGAAGAGGCCGGATCCAGGTAAGTTTGCTATAACCATTGGATTTGGTCCATACAAAATTAATGCTTTATGTGATCTTGGAGCTAGTGTAAGTATAATGCCTTTAACAATTTGGTCCAAGATTAAGATAGGTTCCCTGTAGCCTGTGGATGCTAGACTATATATGGCCAACAACACAGTGGTCATTCCAACAGGCATGGTGGACAATGTGCCAGTACAAGTAGGTAAATTCTTTGTCCCTACTGATTTCTTAGTTATTGATATGCAAGAAGATCCTGCTTGTCCAATTATTCTAGGGCGACCCTTCTTGGCGACGGTGGATGCCAACATAAGCGTAAGGAAAGGAGTGCTCACCTTCAACATCAGCGATGAGGTAATTGAGTATTCCTTTAATAAAACTGAAAGGCATACAGGTCCAATGGAAGAGGTGAAATCTATCTCAGCTGGCTACATCACCTGCGGGGAACCCAAGGTCAGAAATATGACCCCTGAGGAGCTGGAAAAGAGGGACATGGAGGCCCAGGTGGAGGAGATCATGGTAATCCTAAAGGAGGACGCAGAAAATCCAATCGACACAAATGAAGGTACGTCGTTATGGATTAATTATTTTTCGGATGCCTTGACATGAACTAAGTATGGGGTCAAGATCGACAAAGACTCCTCGACATCGAGGACCCTAGTCGATCTCGACAAGACACAGAAGCCTCCACCAGCACCAGCGTCATCGAGCAGCAACACAGAAGCTGAGGGCTACTCGACATCGACTAGGCTTGTCGAGATCGACCACCACCAGGCTCCACCAGCTCCTGCTTCCTCGACGCTGCAGCCACCAGGAGCAGAACCCTACTCGACATCGAGTAGGCCACTCGATGTCGACAAGCCCTCGACTTCACCAACTCCTGCATTCTCGAGCAGCCCACCACCAGAACCTGCGGACTCGTCGAGATCGACTAACCCTAGTCGAGATCGACCAAACACTGTGGTCCCCGATTCCGTCACTGCAAAGGTAGGCCAAGGTATAGATCTCTCTTCTCCTATTTCCATTAAAGATCTATCTATACATGGGAGAGGTTTGCCTTGGTATGTGCGCTTATGTAGGATATCCAATGATGAGCCCAAGGAGTATGAAGTTGGAGACAAACTCTATGTCTCTAAATCAAAGGATCATTGGTTCCCTAACAAATTCAACAAGAAGCGGATGGGACCTTTCGTGGTAAACAAGATTCATTCTGGAGGATTACAGCTGATGGACAAGAATGGAGTCTTATTTGAGGCCCGGGGTACATGGGCCCTGCAAATGCCACCTTGAGCTAAATGGAAAGTCGGCCTAGCGACTATAAAATCTAGAGCTTGTACATAGACTTTTTAGGACATTTGGAGACTTTGTTTTTGGTTTGAAACACTTTTAGTTTTGCTATTGTGGGTATATGTCTTCTACACTTTTCAGGTCCATGGATAGAGGCAAGCTATATCAACATTCAGCCCAGGAGGTGCTTCCATTCGAAATTAAGAGGCCCTGCACATCAGTCTAGTGAGTTTCTTTCTTTACCCTTGTTTTTATACAGTGAGGACAATGTAATGTTTAAGTATGGGGTGGGGTTAGGGCTTACTTTGTGCATATTTGCCATATTTGACATTATTTGTGCATATTTAGAATTTATTTCTTTGGATTGCTACATGTCTATTTTGGAATGCATTATTTATCTATGTGCTTATATGCATGATTTCCAAAAGTTTGAAAAATGACCCCCATTGAAAATTTTGAATAATGTCATGGAAGCTTATATTGAACTCGACGATGCAAAATTAGATTCATCAGAGATATAGCATGAAATTGCCTAGTAAAGGGAAGTCATAATGAAGTGCATATTTTTATAAAAACCATAGAAGGAGGTAAAATTTGAAGTTGCTTTTGACATCTTGCATGATAAGATGATGGAGGACTTTATATTTCCATATAATGCTCATTGTTTGAAATCCTAGCCTTACCTATGCATATGCATCACAAAAGCCATATTATGCCTTATTTCAATTATTGCTCCACATGACCTAAATATTTGCCATTCTTTACCTTATCCGGGGATTATGTTGAGAATGATGTTACATTATGGAGATTATCATATGGTGTTTGTGTTGTGATTATTTTCATTATTGGAGTTTGGAAGGAAATTGTTTGAAATATATGGAAAATTTAATGAGTGAAAGAAAATCCAATCACCTCAAGAGATAAAGGTAGATTGACCCTGCTCTCTGAGATAATAGTTTGGAGAGATGGGACACATTGTGAGGAGTCCAAGGCACTAAGTATCCGGGGCCATTCATGACACCCATGTTTGCGAGTCGCGAGAAGGCAGTGCTGAGGTCAGAGAGGTAAAAGCATTATTATTGATAAAAGCATTATGAAAGGTGATGAATTTTATGAAAAGGAATGTGGAAATTCAAATTTGGAAATACTCCATTTGCCCGGATCATTAGCACCACATTGCCAGAAATTGCCCACCTTTTAGCCTTTTACCAAATCTACTCCTTGTTTGAGCTTAAATTGAAGTCTTCTTGATTATCAATGCTTTGTCACTTATGAATGTTTTTTTGCATAACCCTCCTTTTGTGAGTAGATGTTGCTTTGATATAATTGCACATGCATGGATTTGTGACACTAGTACCTTTTCAACGATGGTAATTGACTGCTGGGTTATATAAGAATGAATCTGATATGTTGAGAGTTTTGATTTCTTCCCCTGAATGACAGATAAAAGTATTGCTTGAGGACAAGCAAGCTTAAGTATGGGGTGTTTGTTGTGAGCTGAATTTACCATATTTTACAGTAACTTTAATATCGTTTTCTGCATACTTTACATACATTTGGGTTAGCTAGTACAGAATCTAGGTAGTTTATGTTTATTTGCCAAATTATGGAATCTACACCAGTTTCTGTTTAAATTCGTAGAATTCGAGACGTTTTACAGCAACTCTAAAGAAGGTCAGAAAAGCTCGGAAAACCACTACAGAAGTCCAAGGTCAAAGAAACAGTGGAACCAGTCGAATCAAGACGAGAGCCCAGGCTACTCGATCTCGAGTAGACCTTGCTCGATCTAGACGAGCATGTCCGAGCACAGGCCTTGTCGACTAGAAGCAATGTCGAGAGCCAGGCCAACCCAGCTCCGGAGCCCCACTCGATCTCGACAAGCCCTAGTCGAGATCGACGACGCCTCAGCGCCACGCCCGGGGTTGACGAGAAGAAGAGTTGGTCGACAAGCCGAGGACGAGGACGAGGACGACCAGGCGGCACTCGCTGCCAGCGACTCGACTCGCTGGCAGCGGACCGTTCGCTGCCGCGGAAATCTTCGCTGCCAGCGGGACGCACCAAGACAAGGGAGCTCGCCAACTCGCTCCAGCGGAAGAAGCGGCTCGCTGCAGCGGAAGAAGCCACGTCGAGGACCTGCTAGCCGAGATGACAAGACAGCCCAGTCGACGACTTTCCTACTCGACATCGAGGACGCCGTACTCGACATCGACGACGAATCCAGAAGTCGTTGACGTGGCTTGACGAATCCTACTCGGAGTTGGGATCCTTGGAAGCCGAGAAGAAGAGAATCTATCCGATTTTATCTACATCTATCATGGAAGAGAGTTCTATCCACTTGAAACAATTTAGATATATTTAGATTTAATTTCTTTATTGCTTTTATTTATCCTTAAACATTTTAGATATAGATTTAGATATAGATATAGATATTCTATCCTTGAGTAACAAGGATTAGAAGGCTATAAATAAAGCCCATGGGGCTGATTTTAGAATAATTCAATTAGAGGGTAGAGAAGTAGTTCCACAAAGACAGTTTAGGAGTTCTAAAGTTTTTAGGGTTTTGACATTCTGTGAAAGTTGATTGCCGGGATTATAAAGGCTTTTGAATATAGTTTAATGCAAGTTTCTTTTCATCAATCAATGTCTGTGATTACAATGAGGCGTGAGTAGTCCACCCACTTCTGGGGCTGGGGTGAGCCCGACGGTGGCCATGTGAGATGACGCAGTAAAGGTCAGATCTTTTTATGCAATTCGTCTTCTATCCCTATGAGCATGATTCTTTTGCGAGAGTTGAAGGTGATCCTTGTTTGTATTATTGAAACGAAAGTGATCTTAATGCAACTTGGATTAAGTATGTGAAAAGGGTTAGTAACAATTAGGGTTTATGCGAAAGCCTCTATATGCCTATTTGTTAACAACGAAAGTTGTTTGATGGAAAGCATGATCTTTTATGCCTTTATGTGTTACTTTGCATGGTTATCGTTGTGGTGTTGATACCCTGGTCTTGGAAGTCTTTTATTATATTGATTTATTTATGTCAGAAAGTTGAGTTTTGGTTCGAAATTTGCAATTTAGTTTTCTGTCTTTCTTGTCGATACAGAGGACAGCCTTGTCGATACAGAGGAGACCCTAGTCGATATCGAGTAGAACTAGTCTATGTCGAGTTGAGTTTTCTTCTGTTGTCGTCGATTTTTAGTTTCTGTTTTCAGTTTTTTTTGCCAGTTGTTGTCGATCTCGAGTAGGGTTTAGTCGAGATCGAGTACGCCTGTTGCTTTGTTTTATTTTCTGTTTGCTTTGTCTTTTGTGTTTTCGTTTTGTCCATCGCTTTGCTTTGCCTTTTCTGCTTTTATTTCTGTCTTTTCTGCTCCTTGTCTGTGAGAATCTGTTGCTACCTAAGAACTGCTGACGTGCTTCCTCGTGGATTCGATCCTGACAACCTTCTACTACAACGGGGGGAAGACTTGTATTTATTTGCTGAGACAGGGAAGTCAATCTGATCTTTATTCTATATTTATTTCATACTTGACCATCCTCCTGCAACAACACAACAATCTCCTGATAATGCAGGTGTCAATTAATCAGGCTCGTCACAGCATAACGCTTATAATGTCATGGTCCCTCCATTGGCTATTGTTGACCGCGCCTGGTATATTGATTCAAGCACTACCAATAACAACACCAATGAATTTGGTAATATTATGTTCAGAGGCTTTAACTATTTTGGAAATGACGGTCTTCATGTTGGAAACGGTATGTCCCCACCCATTGCGAAATTGGCCTGTTCTTTTAATTTCTTGAACTTTCAATTTTCATTTTGTCTTATTTTTCCATCGTGTGAATTTATAAGGTTACCCCTCAAGTTCCCGCCTCAAGTGAAGACATTGGCTAAAGAAAAATAGACATGAAATAGCTACTGATTGTTAGCCACGAATGTCAGCCGACACGGTTTTGGTTGCTAATAGCAATGAGATTGGCCACGACTGTACTTGACCGTGGCTATTTTCATGACTGGTGGTCACCCAAGAATGCCACGTTATCAATTCGTTGCTATTAGCAACGAACGCAATGCCCGTGGCTGACTTCGTGGCTAAGAAAGTGGATGATAGTAGTGATTAGTCACGACATCAGCTACGAATTCTTATTTCGTGGCTGTATTCGATCCTGATTTGGAAACAACATCAACCTTGTGGCTAAATCTGTGGCTATACAGCATCAGAAATCCGACGATGGAATGGACACGAGGTGAGTGGGCTTGGATCGGTTATTATGCGGGTCGGACATGGGGTGAGTGGGCTTGAATCATAGCTGAATCCGTGGCCAACAAAAATAACAAATTGTTATGGGCCGGCATGGATCAATAGCCCATTAGAAATGATGGGCCCAATTACCTTATTAGCCCGTAGGAAGAAATGTGGATATAGCAACGACTGTATCCGTAACAAAATCCGTTGCTATTACGGATGAGGTCGACTTTAATGCGCATTGTCCTTCACCTGCCTTCTAGTGGTTGGGTGCATTAATTGGGGCTGGCCCACATGTTTATCTTCTAGCTTGGGTGAATTGAACATGGACATTTGCAATTCAAAGAGAAGGACACGATGACTTGCTTCTCTTCAACTTGAACTTGCAATACTTCAGTACGAGGTAAGTATATAGATTTTTTCTTAATTAACTTACATATTACATTATATTATTCTTTTTTAACTTAATTTCAGGAGAGTATATATTGGTACGTTATATATATGTATGGGTAATATTATATATAATGATTTTTACGTTATTACAACGAATTATAGGAAATGGGTTTGAGTTTTAATTGGAAGAATTAAAAATGTTTATATATATATGTAATGTAATTTAAAAATTTGATGGAAATTGCATTTTTATGATATCAATTTACAATTTTATTGAATATTATGTATGTAGTTATTTGAAAGTGGGCTTTTGTAAATGTTTATATGTAAATATGGGTGACGAAAAAAAAATGGGTTGCATTGGAAATTTAGGAATGTTGAATTTGTAATGTGTACTTAATTATAATGAATTGGAAATTTAGGAATGTTCAATTTGTAATATGTGTATATGTACCATACAGATTGATTGAGAATTTGATAAAATGGATGATCGTACATGGATGTATGACATGTACTTGTCGGGTCGTGGAGGATTGAAGCCTGAATACTACGTAGGGGTTGATCAGTTTATAAATTTTGCTTATAGTCAAGTGCATTACGTCGATGAAGGTAAGATAAAGTGTCCATGTCGGAAATGTGTGAATTGCAAATTCGAGAAAGTAGATGTTGTGAAGGCGCATTTATATAATCGTGGGTTTATGTTTGGTTATCATCGTTGGACAGCACATGGTGAAACTATTGCACCTCCATACCATGAGAAAATGGTAGTGGGCAACCAATGGGCTATGTATTATCAGTTAACTGTGGAATAGAAGATGGTATTTGATGTTGCAGGGCCAAGCTTTGTTCCTCCGTCATGGTTTAGCCCATATATTAATGTCGACCGAATAATGGAGATGGTTTTGAATTCCAACCAGCTGAAGAAGTTAATGAGGTCGATGCAATGAGGGTAGATCCGGTAGAAACCGAGGAGGCTAATCTGTTGTCCACACGGTTTGCAGATGTGTTGAGAGTAGCTGATGAACCAGTGTTTCCTGGGTGTACGTCACATACACATTTGTCTTTTGTGAGCCGACTTATGAGCTTGAAGTGTGAACAAAATGTTCCTCAAAGTCTGTTCAATGGCTTTGTGCAATTGTACGATGAAGTGCTACCTCATGACCACAAGATTCCCACTAGTTACTATGAAACTGTGAATATAGTTCGAAATTTGGGGCTACCGGTGGAAAGAATAGGAATGTGTCTCAACGGTTGTATGTTGTATTGGAAGAGTGATGCGAATGAAGAATCATGTAAGTGTTGTGGTCATGCAAGATATGTTGTTAGTGCTACAGGGAATCGTCGGGAACATAAGGTTTTATTCTACTTGCCTTTAACTCCGAGTCTACAGAGACTATATGCTTCCGAGGTGACAGTCAGCCAGATGACTTGGCATGCAAAACACATAACAGAGGAGGGAATGATGTGTCATCCTTCAGATGGAGCAGCATGGAAGAGGTTAGACACAAAGCATCCTGATTTTGCCAACGAGCCTCGTAATATTCGTTTGGGCTTATGCACGGATGGTTTTGCTACATTTAACAACTCTGGTCAGAATGATTCATGTTGGCCCGTGATTGTCACTACTTACAATCTTCCACCACATTTGTGCATGAGAACCGAGCACATGTTTCTGTCGTTGATAGTGCCAAGTCCTCGAAACCCAAATAAGATGATTGACATTTTCCTCCATTCTCTTATTGATAAGTTGATGCAGTTGTGGGATGTTGGTGTCATCACCGATGATGCCTCAAGGAGAGAGAACTTTTTTATGCGTGCAGCTTTACTTTGGACCATGAGTGATTTCCCTGCATATGCTATGTTGTCCGGATGAAGCACTGCCGCTCAGTTGGCTTGTCCCATTTGTATGGAAGCAGGATCTGATGCTTTCCTGAAATCTTTGATGAGTTTCTTTATGATGAAGAGCAAGTAGTCCACCTACTTCTAGGGTCGGGGTGAGCCCGACGGTAGCCATGTGAGATGACGCGGTAAATGTTTGATCTTTTTATACAATTAGTCTTCTATCCCAATGAGCATGATTCTTTTGCGAAAGATGAAGGTGATCCTTGTTTGTGTTATTGAAGCGAAAGTGATCTTAATGCAACTTGGGTTAATTATGTGAAAAAGGGTTAGTAACAATTAGAGTTTATGCAAAAGCCTTTATCTTCCTATTTGTTAATAACGAAAGTTATTTGATGAAAAGCATGATCTTTTATGCCTTTATGTGTTATTTTGCATGGTTATCGTTGTGGTGTTGATACCCTGGCCTTGGAAGTCTTTTAATTTATTAATTTATTTCATCGAAATTCGTGTTCTGTGTTCGAAGAGTTGCAAAATTTAAGGTTTTGTCTTTTACTCGATTTCGAGCAGGTTTTTTGTCGACATCGAGGAATCTCCTCGATATCGAGGAAAGTTTTACTCGACATCGGGTTGCCTTTTCTGATTTCTGTTTCTGTTTGTCGATTTTGAACTACTGTTCGTCGATATTGTTACTCGATATCAAGGAACTGTACTCGATATCGACTATGTTCTGTGCTTTACTTTATTTTCTGCTTTTCTTTGTTATTTGCTTCCGTCTGTCTGTGAGATTTGCCGCTACCTGAGATCATCTGACGTGCTTCCTCGAGGATCGATCCTGACTTCCCGTTGCTACATCAGGAGGAGGTCTTGTAATTATTTGCATGGGCACGAATCTGGTTTGATTTATATTTCTATATTTTGAACTCGATTTCCTCCTACAACAAATTGGCGCCGTTGCCGGGGAAGCAATCATTCACGCTTTAGGTAGTTAAATTTCACGTTTTTCTTTAGTTACTTTGCAGGTGTATGTGTGGTTCTGGTCAAACACCTGAGTTTGATGCCTTAGACGAACCGGAACGCCTTATACACGTCCACGCTAAACTAAAAAGAGCCATGGAAACCGCAGAAACACAGGAACAGCTGATACAGAGGCTTAGGATAGAATTAGCCACCAAGGATACTGCTCTCGCTACTGAGAGAGTGCAAAGGGAATAGGAGGCAAAGCGAAGGAGGCAGGTGGAAGCTGAGCTTTCCCAATACCCTACCACTGCAGAGGATTACATGCACCCGACTCTCGTCGTGCCTGAATCGGCCATTCTAATCCCTGAGAATAACTATGAAATTCGCTCTCCTTTCCTGATTGAAATTAAAAATAACGCTTTCTTTGGTAGATTTAATGAATATCCTCTTCAACTTATTACCAATTTTACTGATATGTGTCGTACTCTTGCTGAAGGTACCACCTTGGAATATGACTTGATGAAGGCTTTTCGTTGGTCTCTAGCTGGTCCAGCATTGAAGTGGCTTGAGGGTCTCCGTCCACGATCCCTTACAACATGGGCTGAAGTAAAGCAGGAATTTCTCAACAAGTTCTTTCCTCCTGCTAAGATAGCGCTCCTTCGACAAAAGATTACATCTTTCAAACAGAAGCCTGGGGAGCCGCTAGCAAAGGCATGTGAACGATATAAGGATCTACTGCGATCCTGCCCTACACATGGACAGCAACCTTGCATCGTTCAGGAGATCTTCTTCAATTCTCTTGACCTGGATGCTAAGGATAGGATCAACACGTTTACTCATTATGAGTATTTGACAATGCCGCCAGCTGACGCATGGGTTGCCCTCGACAAGCTGACCAACTACGACAATAAGTATGGGTCTCCAATGAACTATGAGAAGAATGCCTACGCCAGGCCAGCCCCATCCATGCCTCTCTACGAGCCTTCTAAGGAGATTGACCCTGATGTCAAGGAGCAATACTACAGAGATCATAATAGGAAGCTCCTCAAGCAAGTAAAGTATATTTCTGTCAACCAGCCCTGCATCGAATCCGGATCATAGCGGCACACCACTACTGAGTGCCCACACACAGAGCAAGTCAGGATGGCAGAAAACCACGACGAGGTAGCTTACGCAGGGGGTCCCAATCGTTATATGGGTGGCCAAAGGTTTCAACAACCTCAATGGAACCAAGGTGCTCCTAGGAACCCCCCGCCATACAGAGCTCCAGGACATCCGGAGAGGGACCAGAAAAGGGATGACTTACAGACCATCCTAGAGGAAATGCGGAGGAACCATTCAGATACCAAGCAGTCCTTCAACTCTGTCTACACTCAGATACAAGGTGTCAACTCTAGGCTTGGGGAGATTGTTATATGGCGGAAATCAATGGATACACAGATTGGCCAGCTAGCAGCAGGTGTCCCCAGACAGTCAGGTACGCTCCCTGGATCTTCTGAGCCCAATCCCAAGGGGAAGACAGGACACATCGCAGTTGTAAAACTCAGGAGCGAGCACCAACTACGCGAGCCAGAAGTCGGAAAGCAGCAGGACAAAGCAGAACAGCAACTCGATATCGACGAATATCTAGTCGATGTCGACCAAAACTTGCTCGATATCGAGGAAGGTCAACTCGATGTCGAGGAAAAACTGGACCACCCTTCGTCTGCACAACACAACAACTCGACATCGACAAATTTGGTCGATATCGAGAAGAATCTTGTCGATGTCGAGGAGAATCAAGTCGACGTCGAGAAAGCAGCAACACCTCCGACATCTGTTCTGGCTCCGAACCAGAAAAAGAAGCTGCCTTTCCCCACAAAATCTCCAAAGAACCCAGCAGAAAAGAAATTTCAGCGCTTCATCAAAATGCTTCAGAGGCTCAATGTCACCATACCTTTCACGGAAGCTCTTAATGAAATGCCATCACATGTCAAGTTCCTCAAGGAGATCCTAAGCAAAAAGCGATCAATGGCGGAGATTACAGAGAAGTACAGCCAGATGGACGTTCTTGAGAAAAGGCCAGATCCAGGTAAGTTTGCTATAACCATTGGATTTTGTCAATACATATTTAATGGATTATGTGATCTTGGAGCTAGTGTAAGTATAATGCCTTTAACAATATGGTCCAAGATTAAGATAGGTGCCCTAGAGCCTATGGATGCCAATCTTTATATGGCAAACAACATGGTGGTCATCCCAACAGGCATGGTAGACAATATGCCAGTGCAAGTAGGTAAGTTCTTCTTCCCTACTGATTTTCTAGTTATCGATATGGCGGAGGACCCTACTTGTCCTATTATTCTAGAAAGGCCCTTCTTGGCGACAGTAGATGCCAACATAAGTGTAAGGAAGAGAGTACTCACTTACAACATCAGCGATGAGGTAATTGAGTATTCTTTTAATAAAACTGAAAGGCACACAGGTCCCATGGAAGAGGTAAAATCTATACCAGTTGGTTACATTACTTGCGGGGAGCCTAAGCTAAGAAATATGACTCCTGAAGAGCTAGAAAAGTGGGATATGGAAGCCCAGGTAGAGAAGATCATGGCCATCCTGAACGACGATACAGATGATCTGCTCGACATCGAACAAGGTAAGTCAACGTCGACTAATTATTTCTCGGATGCCTTGATAGGATGCAAGTATGGGGTCGAAGTCAACCAGAATTCCTCGACATCGAGGAATTTGGTCGACATCGACCAAAAGCAGAGCCCTCTACCAACAACAGCTTCATCGAGCAGTCAACCCGAAGCCGAGAATTCCTCGACATCGACCAAACACCTGCATCCTCGACTGCTCCTCCCTCGACACTAATTCCAACAGATGAGCACAAATCCTCGACATCGAGCAAATTACTCAATGTCGACCAAAAACTCCTCGATGTCGAGTAAATCTGCTCGATGTCGAGTAAATCTGCTCGATGTCGAGTAGAATCTGAGGTCCCCAAATCCGAATCTGCGAAGGTAAGCCAAGGTATGGATCTTTCTTCTCCTATTTTAATTAAAGATCTATCTATATATGGGAGAGGTTTGCCTTGGTATGTACGCTTATGTAGGATTTCCAATGATGAGCCCAAGGAGTATGAAGTCGGAGACAAGCTCTATGTCTCCAAATCAAAGGATCATTGGTTTCCTAACAAATTCAATAAGAAGAAGATGGGGCCTTTCGTGGTGAATAAGATCCATCTAGGCGGACTACAGCTGATGGACAAGAATGGAGTCCTATTTGAAGCCCAAGCTACATGGGCCCTGCAAATGCCACCTTGAGCTAAATGGAGAAAGTCGGCGTAGCGACTATAAAATCCAGAGCTTGTAAATAGACATTTATTTTTGGGACTTTTGGACATTGTTGCTTTTGTTTGTTTTTGGTTTTGAACTTTTAGTTTTTCTATTGTGGGTATTTCTCTTCTACATTTTTCAAGTCCATGGAGATAGAAGCAAGCTAAGATCAGACTAGGCCCAGCATTTTCACTCGATATTATGAAGCCCTACACATCTGTCTAGTGAGTTTCTTTCCTTACCCTTATTTTTTATACAGTGAGAACACTGTAATGTTTAAGTATGGGGTGGGGGAAAGGGCTTAATTTGTGCATATTTGATTTATTTGACATTTGGTGTGCATATTTAAAGTTTATTTCTTGAATTGCTTATGCATGGCTATTTTGGAATTCATATTTGATTTATGTTCTTATATACATGTTTTCCAAAAGTTTATAAAAATGACCCCCATTAAAAATGACCCCCATTGAAATTTTTTAATAAATGTCATGGAAGCTTTTATTGAACTCGACGATGCAAAATTGGATTCATTAGAGATATAGCATGAAATTGCCTAGTAAAGGGAAGTCACAATGAGGTGCATTATTTTCTTGAAAACCATGAAATGAGGTAAAATTTGATGTTGCTCTTGACATGTTGCATGATAAGAGGATGGAGGATTTTATATTTCCATATATGCTCATATTGTTATATCCTAGCCTTACCTATGCTTATGCATCACAAAAGCCATATTATGGCTTATTTCATATATTGCTCCACATGATCTAAATATTGCCCATTCTTTACCTTATTTCCTATCCGGGGGTTATGTTGAGAATGATGTTACATTATGGAAATTATTTTATGGTGTTTGTGTTGTTGTTATTATCGTGTATGGAGTATGGAGGGGAATTGTTTGAAATATATGGAAAATTTAATGAGTGAAAGAAAATCCGATCAAAGATTGACCCTGCTCGTTGAGATAATAGTTTGGCAAGATGGGACACTAAGGTGAGGAGTCCAAAGCACTAAGTATCTAGGGCCATTCATGACACACATGTCTGCGACTTGCGAGAAGGCAGTGCTGAGATTAGAGAGGTAAAAGCATAATATTGAAAAAAGCAATGAGCGAAAGGTGAGAAATCAAAAGAAGAAGGAATGTCGTATGAAAGCTTGGAAGTACTCCATTTCCCCGGATTATTAGCACCACATTGCCAAAAATTTCCCACCTTTAGCCTTTTACCAATCTACTCCTTATTAAGCTTAAATTAAAGTCCTCTTGATTATTAATGCTTTGTCATATGAATTGTTTTGCATAACCCTCCTTTTGTGAGTAGATGTTGTTTTTAATTGCACATGCATGGATTTGTGACATTAGTAACTTTTCGAGGATGGTAATTGATTGCAGGGTTATATAATAATGAATCTAATATGTTGAGAGTTTTGATTTCTTCCCCTGAATGACAAATAAAAGTATTGCTTGAGGACAAACAAGCTTTAGTATGGGGTGTTTGTTGTGAGCCGAATCTGCCATGTTATATATTTACTTTTATATCGTTTTCTGCATACATTAAATTTGCAGAAATCGAAGCAATTTACAGCAATTCTGAGAAAGGAAGAAAAGCTCGATATCAACTACAGAAGACCAAGGTCAAGGAGCAGTAGAACTAGGACAAATCGAGCTCGAAACAAGGAAAACTCGAGTCAACACAGCATGATCGATATCGACTAAAGCTTGTTGATATCGGGTAAATTTACTCGATTTCCAGCAAAGATTGACTAGAATCGAGCAAGGCTAGGAAGGAGAAGAAGAACAACTTATTGGACATCGAGGAAATTACTCGATGTCGAGGAAAACCTAAGTCAAATTCCACCTCTGAAGTCGAGATCGACGAGTTGAGCACCAGACATCGACAAGTGAAGCTGAGAGCCGAGCAAAAGTTACTCGATGTCGAGGAAATTCCTCGATATCGAGGAAAACCCGAGTCGACATGCATCCTGGGAGCCAACATCGAGTTTCTGAGAGAAAGACGAAGAAAATGCTACTCGATATCGATGAATCCTACTCGATATAGAGGAAATCTTAGTGGCCGACGCTGAGCAGTCCGGGGATCTTGTTAAGTTTCTCTCCCGAGTCCAATGGTGATATTTTTGAGATGAAATTCTATCCACATATATCAAGAGCTATCAAGTCAAGGGAGAATATATTTTATCCACATTAGATATAATCCTAGTTTTATTTATTTCCATGATTTATCTTTCAGTAAATAGATATAGATAGACTTTTTTACCTTGATTACCAAGGATTGGAAGCCTATAAATAAGGCATTAGAGGCTGATTTCTAAGCATTCAATTTCAGTTACAATTAGTCACATAGAGAGAGTAGAGGAGAGAGCTTGTGGCAAGAGAAGTTGGAAAGGCGAAAGCGGATTTGGCTTTGATTGGTTGTAAGTTCTCTTTGGTTTATTTAATGCAATTTGGTTATTTTCTTAAATCTTTGATGAGTTTCTTTATGATGAAGAGCGAGTATTCCACCCACTTTTAGGGTCGGGGTGAGCCCAACGGTAGCCATGTGAGATGACGCGATAAAGGTTTGATCTTTTTATGCAATTCGTCTTCTATCCCTATGAGCATGATTCTTTTGCGAAAGTTGAAGGTGATCCTTGTTTGTGTTATTGAAGCGAAAGCGATCTTAATGCAACTTGGGTTAATTATGTGAAAAAGGGTTAGTAACAATTAGGGTTTATGGGAAAGCCTCTATCTTCCTATTTGCTAATAACGAAAGTTATTTGATGAAAAGCATGATCTTTTATGCCTTTATGTGTTATTTTGCATGGTTATCGTTGTGGTTTTGATACCCTGGCCTTGGAAGTATTTTAGTTTATTGATTTATTTCATCGAAATTCGTGTTCTGTGTTCGAAGAGTTGCAAAATTTAAGTTTCAGTCTTTTACTTGATTTCGAGAAGGTTTTTTGTCGACATCGAGGAATCTCCTCGATATCGAGGAAAGTTTTACTCGACATCAGGTTGCCTTTTCTGATTTCTGTTTCTGTTTGTCGATTATGAACTACTGTTCGTCGGTATTGTTACTCGATATCAAGGAACTGTACTCGATATTGACTAAGTTATGTGCTTTACTTTATTTTCTGCTTTTCTTTGTTATTTGCTTCCGTCTGTCTGTGAGATTTGCCGCTACCTGAGATCCGCTGACGTGCTTCCTCGAGGATCGATCCTGACTTCCCACTGCTACATCAGGAGGAGGTCTTGTAATTATTTGCGTGGGCACTGATAACTCGCTCCCTTGATTAAAATCGGATTAAGTTTCAAAGGCATTGACAGTCTGTTTGTGTCAAAGGTCTTGAAGCTTTAGCATTGTTGATGAAACACAAAACCTATTCTATATGATATTATGTTCGAATATTATTTTATGTTATTATATGCTTCCATTATATTATTATATATACACTAACCTTTCAGGAAGTATTTCGGAAGATCATGGCCTCCGAAGTTTCCAAAGATAGAAGATCCAGCTCAAGCCATGATCCTCTCTAGCCGTTGGTGAAGATCCTTAGGCGCCGATTTGTTTCAATAAAAAGAAAAGGAAGAAGAAGATAGCTACACATCTGTTGAACACAAGCTTTCATACACTCAAGCCTTCAAGTGAGATATGTCTTCTTTGTGTGCTCTCTACTAGTTCTTAAGAGTCTGTTATTTCATTTCAAAGCATTTGAGAGTTACACAATGAGCTTATAGGATATATTTTGTTATAGTGTTATACTCGAGAGTTTGTAACTCAAGAAGTGAACACTAGGCGATTGATTCACTAAGTGTAAGAGGATTGTACTAGATAGCATAGAGAGGTGGGGCTCTTCTAGATTGGTCTAGGACTCCAAGGGAACGTGAGTTGACTAGATTGCAATTGTATAGGAGAGAGGCTTCTCGATAAGCTACTAGGATCCTAAGTCTTATGAATCAATAAAAGACGGTTGAATCCTAGAGTTGTGGAAGAATCCTAGGCGGGGACGTAGGCCAAGTTCGTGCCGAACCTCGTAAACAATTCATCGAGTCCTTTACTTTCTGCTTTACCTTATTTCCGCACTTGGTTCGAATTGTCTAACTTTGTGATTCAGGTTTTCAGAGAAAAGACCAAGTCTAATCTCAAAGGGTTTTGGAACGAGCTTCAAAAGTCTTGAGACTATCTGCGAAAAACCGGCATACTCTATTCAACCCCCCTTCTAGAGTATATTTACTTTACTTAGTTTTACATTATCGAACCTTCAATTGGTATCAGAGCTTTACTCACTATTTTTTATCTAACAATCTTGTGAGTTTTCGATCATGTCTGGTGAAGCAAGCGGAGGATTTGCACAGGGAAGGTCTACAAGTAGACCACCACTCTTTGTAGGAGACAACTTTGTCCACTGGAGATCATTGATGATGATGTTCATTATAGATCAAGATCTGGAACTTTGGAACATTATAGAGAATGGTCCGAAGATTCCAGAAAAAGACGAACCAAATGGAACCAAAGTCGCAAAGAAGGAGTCTGAATACATCCAAGAAGATCTTGAACTCGTCTCCAAAAACTACAGGGCTATTAACTTACTTTATTGTGGTCTTAGCACTGATGAGTTTAACCTAATTTCATCTTGTAGGTCAGCTAAAGAGATTTGGGACAAGCTGGTCGTCACCTATGAGGGAACCAGCCAAGTTAAAGACACCAAGATCAGTATCTACCTTCGAAAATATGAGCTTTTCAAAATGAAGTCTGATGAGTCTATCAAGGCCATGTTCACATGATTCACGGAAATCATCAACAACCTTGACTCTCTCGGCAAGAGCTTTACAAACGTTGAGAAAGTAAGGAAGATATTGAGGTGTCTCCCAAAAGAAAAGTGGGGTCCTAAAGTAACATCCATAGAGGAAGCCCAAGACATCACCACTCTGGCCCTTGATGACCTACTTGGGAAACTGATCACGCATGAGATGATCCTTAATGAAGACGATGGAGAACTTACAGCAAGCACTAAGAACTTGGCGCTCAAGTCTAAGAAGGATGAGCCCAAAGATGGATCTGATTCCGAAGATGAGGATGACGATGAGGATGATCCTTTTGCTTTTAACACAAGAGGCATTGCTCGTATCCTCAAGATGAAGAAACAATTCAACAACAAGGATGGATCAGAGTCTTCTAAATTCCGAGGTAAGCCTCAATACAACAAATATGATAAGAAGACTAAACCTTTGTCTTGTTTTGAATGTGGTGAAACAGATCATCTTGTGAAAGACTGCCCTCAAAAGACAAAGAGCCAGTTCAAGAAGGGTGATAGATGGAAAAAGAAATCCATGGTGGCAACTTGGAGTGATTCTGACTCTGACTCCGATGATGAGAAGGCCAATGTTTGTCTTATGGCCTCAGGAGATGAACCCCACGATGAGAAGCTAGAGGTAACTGTAAGAGAACTTATGGCAAGTCGAAAAGAGGTATTATCGGAATTCCTTTCTAATATGATTGCCAATGAAGAAAAACATATTGCCCAGACTAACACACTTATTAAGAGAACTGTGGACCAGGAAAGAACTATTGAGGATCTGTCTATGAAGGTCAAAAGTCTTGAAGCTTCTTATTCCGATCTTGACATTAAAGTCAAGACTCTTGACTCAAAGAAATCTGAACTCAAGCAAGATCTCTCGTCTCTGAGAAGTGAACATCATGACTTAGAGAACGAGAAGATCTCCCTGAATAATAAGATTCAAGACCAACAGACAGCCCTCATAAGTTTTACCAAATCCAAAGACACTCTTGATAGGATGTTGGGTGAGCAACAAAGTTCTCTAAACAAAAGTGGTATTGGTTACAATCCAAGGTTTTTAAAGAAGCTGCACATTACCACCTTTGTAAAGGCAAAAGGAAGCAGAACCTCTCCTATATGTCACCACTGTGCTAGAAAGGGACATGTAAAAGAGACCTGCCCCTATAGAAGAAATGATCCATATATCATTCGCAATACATTTCCTGTTCATTTGAGAAAAGAATGGATAACACAAGTTTGGATCCCAAAAGACACTATTTTACCAAATATGGTTTATCGCAATAATGGATCCAAATTTGCTTATTGGTCTAGCCACAAAGGTTGATGTTTGTTTTGCAGGAGATCACCAAGGTGAGCACAAATGGATTATTGTTAGTGGATGCTCGAGACATATGAGTGGGAAGAGTTCTCTCTTTCATGATCTAAAGGAGCAATCCACAGGAACAATCGCTCTTGGTGACAAAGGAAAATGTGACATCGTTGGTATTAGTAGTGTTGGGAGTGATTCCAACCATAGTATTAAAAATGTCTATCTTGTGAATGGTTTAAAGTATAATTTGCTTAGTGTTTCTCAATTATGTGATAGTGGCAATAATTTCAAATTTAACAAGAAAAGATGTCTAGTATGTAGAGAAGATACAGGTGAAGTTATACTAACTGCATATCGCTACAACAATATATACGCTGTGAATGCTGATCAAGTGGCACAAGGAAGCTTAACCTGTCTAAAGGCTTTGACGGACGATCCAAAGCTCTGGCACAGGAGACTCGGTCATGTGAGTCCACATACACTACAGAAGCTTGTGTTCAAAGGGCTTGTAAGAGGGCTACCTGAGATGGATTTCAAAGGTATTGAGATGTGCAAGGCATGCACACGAGGTAAACAAACACGTAGCTCTTTCAAACCCAAAAGGTTGTAAGTTCTTCTAGACCCCTTGAACTTTTACATATGGATTTATGTGGTCCTATGCGAGTCAAATCTCCCAATGGTAAAAAGTACATGCTTGTCGTTGTTGATGATTTTTCTAGATATACTTGGGCTGCATTTTTAAAAGAAAAATCAGAAGCCTTATTTGAATTTTCAAAACTTTGTAAGGAGTTGCAAACTTTAAGAAACGAGCCCATAGTGTCAATTCGATGTGATCATGGTAGGGAGTTTGATCAACTTCAGTTTGATTTGTTTTGTGCTAAATATGGCATCTCCCATAACTTTTCTACTCCTTGGACACCTCAACAAAATGGGGTTGTGGAACGAAAGAACCGCACCCTAGAGGATATGGCCAGGACTATGCTTTTAGAAAATGCATTACCTAAAACCTATTGGGCTGAAGTTGTTAACACAACTAACTATATTTTGAATCATTGTCTTATTCGTTATATCTTAAAGAAAACTCCTTATGAACTTTTCAAAGGCCGCAAACCACTTATATCTTATTTTAAACCCTTTGGTTGTACTTGTTTTGTTCATAACAATGAAAAAGATAACCTTGGGAAATTTGATGCGCGTAGTGATGAAGGTATATTTCTTGGCTACTCCACAAGTAGCAAAGCTTATAGAATCTTCAATAAAAGGACCCAGTTAGTTGAAGAAAGTACATGTTATATTTGATGAATGCAATGACGGTTCTTTGAGTGAAAGTGTTGCAGATATAGATCTTAATATCCATGCAGAGAACAAGGAAGGTGATGATGCTGCTACCAAGAACACAGAGAAGAGGAACATGCAGGAATAGATTCTCAACACTGAAAAATTGGCCCAAGGTGTTGAAGATTCGTCCAAAGCCCTTGGTGTCCAATCCAACAGTGTTGAAACGTCAGAAACTGTTGTAACTGAACCTAACAGATCCATGGAGTCAGATGTACCTCAAATCAATCCTACTGGTGTGACGAATCAAGGAGCTGAGACTAGCAAAAGAAAATTCAAATACTCCTCATCTCACTCATTAAAGGATATCATTTCTGACCCTACTTCTAGTGTTCAAACTCGTTCTAAACTTAAAGATCTTTGTGCTTTTCACGCGTTTGTTTCTCTTATTGAACCAAAGAAGGTAGATGAGGCCCTTCAAGAGCCAGACTGGATCATTGCTATGTAAAGTGAGCTTAACGAATTTGAAAGAAACAAAGTTTGGACCTTGAAGCCTAGGCCAAAGCATCAATCAGTCATTGGCACACGATGGTTATTTCCAAACAAGCTAGATGAGAATGGTAAGATCGTGAGGAACAAAGCAAGGTTTGTTGCTCAAGGCTACAATCAAGAGGAAGGTATTGACTACGAGGATACCTTTGCTCCCGTAGCAAGGCTTGATGCCATTCGTATATTATTAGCATTTGCATCTTTCATGGGCATAAAGTTATATCAAATGGATGTCAAGTGTGCTTTTCTTAATGGTTTCCTAGAGGAAGAAGTTTATGTGGCTTAACCCCCAGGTTTTGAAAGTTCGGAATTTCCCAATCATGTTTTTAAACCAGACAAAGCGCTTTATGGTTTGAAACAAGCCCCAAGAGCTTGGTATGAGCGCTTGTCAAAATATATTTTAGAAAATGATTTTAAAAGGGGGTGGATCGACAAGACTCTTTTTATCAAGACCAAAGTAAAGGACATTTTGGTTATTCAAATATATGTTGATGATATATTGTTTGGTGCTACTAACACATCTTTGTGCAAGGAATTTTCTGACATCATGTGCAGTGAATTTGAATGAGCTTGATGGGTGAACTCAACTTCTTTTTGGGATTACAAGTTCATCAATCCAAGAAAGGGGTTTTTGTCAACCAAAGCAAGTACACTAAGGATCTCTTGAAGAAATTCAAGATGGATCAATCCAAAGCAGCCAAGACACCCATGAGTTTAACTTTATCTCTAGATCAAGACAAGACTGGAAAGAGCGTCAATCAAAAGGAGTATCGAGGGATGATTGGATCTTTACTATATCTCACAGCTAGTAGACCTGACATCATGTTTAGTGTTTGAATGTGTGCTAGGTTTCAAGCTGATCCTAAAGAATCTCACCTCATGGATGTGAAGAGGATCTTTCGATATCTCAATGGCACTAAGGAGCTTGGACTATGGTACCCAAAGCAAAAGGATTTCACATTAATTGGGTATTCTGATGCAGATTTTGCAGGCTATAAGGTGGATAGGAAGAGCACATAAGGATGTTGCCAATTCTTAGGAGCATCCTTGATCAGTTGGCACTCAAAGAAACAAAACTCAGTTGCTATATCCACTGGTGAAGCCGAATACATAGCCGCTGGAGCATGTTGCTCCCAAATCCTTTGGATAGCTCAACAAATGTGAGATCTTGGCATCAACCTCAAAGGCATTCCCATTAAGTGTGACAATACAAGTGCCATCTCCATTACAAAGAAACATGTTCAGCATATAATTAAGGACCAAACATATTGATGTAAGGCATCATTTCATTAGAGACGATGTTGAAAAAGGTGATGTGTCCATTTCGTTTATTTCAACTGATTATCAATGGGCTGACATTTTTACTAAGCCTTTGGCAGAGGACATGTTCACCTTCATTAGACATGAGATTGGTATGCTTAACAAGGATGCACTTTCGTAGGGGGAGTTTTCCCTTTACGAAAGATAAATTCTACTCAGTGTCAAGACCTTTGAGAATTATGTCAAGGTTTGTGAACTGAATGGTAGATTACAGATCTCGGATCACATATATTTGGTTAATATCTTTTTAGATATTTGATCAAGTATATTTTTAACGGATTTTAAAATTCTATTTGTCACATATTTTTATCCGTTGAGATATTTTTGGAACAAAATTATTTCGGATATTTCCCTCCTATTTTAAAATGGTTAAGAAAAAGATTTAAATTTTGAATTGGAATTTTTTTCAAATTGGCAATGTTATGATTACTATCATTGGAACTCTAAACCCGTCCAATCAACTCCATCACCTCACTCTACTTAAACCCAAATCTGTACCCGCCTCCCTCACCAATCCAGACTTATCCAAACCCTTCCAAATTCTCTTTCTTCAACCTTTCAAACTGTTCTAAAAACCCTAGCCGATTACCTCCATGGCTCCCAAATCAAAGAAAGCCTCCACACCCAAAAGACTTGGCGCCACCCCCAAGGGACGCCATGCTACTGCTACTTCCCCTACACCTAAACCCACTCCTCAAGCCATCGTCCCTGCTGTTGTCCAGAGCACCATCGCCGAGAGCACGACTACAGTACCCAAGAGCTCTAAAAAATGCTCTGCTAAGAAGCCTCTCAGTGCAAATCAGAAAGGGAAAAAGAAGGTCATCACCGAGGAGGTGGATGATGAGGAGGAAGAGGAGGATCTCGATGCTATTCTAGAACGGGATGCCGCCAAGGAAGCTGAAGAAGAAGCTTCAAGGAAAAAAAAGGTCGAGGAAGAGACCGAGCTGGCAAGGAAATTGAACGAAGAGGAGGCCGAGAGAATTAGGAAGGCTGAGAAGAAGGTTCCCACTGAGGAGGAACCAGAGGAAGAAGAAGAGGAGGATAACGAGACCGGTGATGACGAGGACGCTGATGGAGACAATGATGATGGGTCCGCCAAGGACTCGGGGTCTGAGGACGAGGAGGAAGAGGAGCCAGAAGTTGTTGCCTCTCCTTCTCCTCCTCCCCCATCTCCAAAGAAGCGGAAAGCCCTAGCACCTGTCAAGCCTCCCTCTCTCAAGCGTACCAGGAAGGGCACCCTCAGAAGCCTTGAGGCGCCTGTCAAGAGGACTGCTCCAACACAAGCACGCAAGAAGAACGCCAATCCACCTGCCTAAATCTAGGTAAACCAATCCTTACCCTCTTCATGGTTTGAAAATGATGAAACGGCTGGAAAGTGGTAGATGAGTTTCGAACTCGTAGGTTCTGCTGTTCTGATTTTTTGGATATTGCGTTCTTTGAAGCTTTGAACTTACCTTGCATTGCTCTCCTTAAAAAAATCCCCAGCCTGGACCCTACTCAATCTTGAAACCGTCTATTATCCCCAACTCACTCGCCTGATCTACATAAACCTAAAAGCCAAAAGCAATGTCGACGTTGGTCTTTGGAATCCATCGTCAAGGGGGCTAGAATCTCTTTCAACTCCATTGACTTTGCTGATTTCCTTGGCCTACCTAGACCTTGTCCACCCTCTCTCGAGAACCCCATAAAAGAACAGTGCCTAGCCCTTGCCCGATCCAAATATCTCCTACCCGAAGCATCTAACAGCACCTCAAAGCAGCTTACCCACTCATCCCTTACCCTTGAGGCAAAGATAATTTTTAACATCATTGTGCGCTGCCTCTTGTCTCCTCTAAACTCTAGCTCCCTTCTGACCGACAATGCCTTGGTCCTACTTTACCGAATCCTAAATGGTCTTGATCTTGATCTGGCCAATACCATTTTAGGATCCATGGCTCACACTACAAAATCCAGGAAAGGAACTCCCCTCCTCTTCGCCACCCTTTTGACCCATATCTTCAAAGCTTCTGGAATCAATTTCAAAAAATGAAGAATGATGTCTCTAAAATAACCATGTTGAAATTTACAGTTTAGTTCCATATTCTATACACTTTGCATATTTCGGGTTGGGAATATGTCGAATTTATGTAGTATATGCTTATTTGCCAGAAATGGAGATCTACATAAGTTTTGGTTTAATATTACAGAATATGGAGCCATTTCGGGAGAAAACCAAGAAGCAAAGACAGGAGCTCAAAGCTACTCGATATCGACAAGTTTTAGTCGATATCGACAAACCATGCCCGGACACACCCTGATCGAGAAAGCACCATGTCGAGAAGCTGAGGAATGAAGCAACCCGACTCCAGCACACTCCTCGATATCGAGATGGTTACTCGATATCGACAAAGCCTTGAAGACCAGCCCGGAGTTGAGAAGAGCCTGATGGAGGATGCCGAGGAGCGCTGCCCGACCTGGCCAGACACCCCGGACATTGAGCAACACCAGTCCTCGATATTGTGGAAACTCCTCGATATCGACAAGAAGCATATGTCCGAGCAGTGTTGAGGACCAGCCACTCGACCAAGCCAGGCCAGCAAGTCGATGAACCAAGTCTACTCGATATCGATGAAACTTGTTGATATCGAGGACCCCAGAAGCCAGCATCTGAGCCTTGTCGAGGACCAGCTACCCGACATGCCGAGCCAAGCCAAGTCGACGACACACTTTACTCAATATCGAGTAAACTACTCGATATCGAGGAAATCTTTCCGGAAGCCGCGTACGCGGTTTGAGCTGTCCTACTCGGATTGGGATTACTTGGGGCCGAAGATGTCCGAGTTCTATCCGATTCTATCAAGATCCATCATGGAAGAGGAAATTTATCCACTTGAAGTTATTTTAGGCTTTTAGATATAATTTCCTTTTTGGATTTAATTATGTTATTCCCTTTATTTATCTTTAAAAGCTTTTAGATATAGATTTAGATATAGATAGATATTTCTCTCCTTGAATAGCAAGGATTAGAATCCTATAAATAAAGCCTTAGGGGGCTGAGTTTTATTCATTCCATCACACAACAATTAGTAGTAGAGAGAGAGAGAGAGAGTGAGTGGCCAAGAGGAGTTGGTGAAGCGAGAGCGGAATTGGATTCCTTTGGTTGTAAGCTAATGCAAGTAGTTATTTCCTTTCAATCAATGTCTGAGGTTGCGATGAAGCGCGAGTAGTCCACCCACTTCTAGGGTTGGGGCGAGCCCGACGATAGCCCTGCGTGTTTGAGGTAAAGATCCGACCTTTGTCATGTTTTGAGCATCTACTACTTGTTGTGTGTTTATTACCCATCTAATGGAGGTCCATGCTAACAACTTGGATTGTAACCATAAAATCGGTAGAGACAATTAGGGTTTCTTGAAAGAGTTGTCTAATTGTTAGAAAAGGCGAAAGCTTGATCCTTTGATGCGAATTATATGATTATTTGTTTTATTCTTGCCTTATCCATGCTTGGTTATCGTTGTCGCAAACCCCAATCTTGGAAGTCTTTCATACATAGTTTTCGAATCCCAAAGCATTTGTTTTTATTTTATTACGTTTTACTTTCTGCCTTCCTCGATATCGACTAGCACTTGTCGATATCGAGTTACTGATCCTCGATCCCAGAATCGTCGTAGCTTTTCTTATGCAGGTGATCGACAAGGCCATCCTCGACATCGACATCCTTACTCGATATCGAGTAGACTGTCCTCGATATCGACCAACACATGTGTCTGCTGCTGCGCCGTTCGACTTGTCCGATCTTTTGTCGACAAACCCTAGTCGAGATCGACAACCTGTGGTCGACTTCTGTCCGTGAGATTTCTCCGCTGCCTAGGATCCGCTGACAAGCTTCCTCGTGGATCGATCCTGACTTCCCACGGCTACATCAGGAGGAGGTCTTGTAATTATTTGCTGGGGCACGAATCTGGTTTGATTTATTATTGCTATATTTTGAACTCGATTTCACAAATTGGTGCCGTTGCTGGGGAAGCTATCATTCCCGTCTTAGGTAGTTAAATCTGAAGTCTACTCTGAGTTACTTTGCAGGTGTATGCGCTGTTCTGGTCAACCACCTGAGTTTGACGGCTTAGACGATCCGGAACGCCTCTTACACATCCAAGCTAAGCTAAAAAGAGCCATGGGAGCCGCAGAAACACAGGAGCGGCTGATATAGAGGCTTACCAGGGAACTGGCCGCTAAAGATGCTGCTATCGCCACTGAGAAAGCAACAAGGGAACAAGCAGAAGCTGAGCTTGCCCAATACCCAACGACTGCAGAGGATTATATGCACCCGACTCTCGTCGTGCCTGAATCGGCGATTCTAATCCCTGAAAACTCTTTTGAAATTCGCACTCAATTTCTTATAGAGCTTAAAAAAATGCTTTTTTATGGAAAATTTAATGAATGCCCACTTGAACATATTACAAATTTTTCTGACATGTGCCGTACTCTTGCTGAAGGTACAACTTTGGAATATGTCAAGATGAAGGCCTTCCGTTGGTCTCTAGCTGGACCTGCACTGAAGTGGCTCGAAGGACTGAAACCAAGATCCTTCACCACATGGGCCCAAGTAGAGCAAGAGTTTCTAAACAAATTCTTCCCTCCTGCCAAGACAGCACTCCTCCGCTAGAAGATCACAACTTTCAAACAGAAGCCTGGGGTGCCGTTAGCAAAAGCATGGGAATGATACAAACAGCTACTGCGATCTTTCCCTACTCATAGACAGCCACCTTACGTCATTCAAGAGATCATCTTCAACTCTCTTGACCAAGTCACCAAGGACAGGATCAATCAGTATACTAGATATGAGTATCTGACGATGCCACCGATTGACGCATGGGGTGTACTTGACAAGCTCACTAATTATGACAACAAGTATGAGTCTACTACAAACTATGAGGAGAACTCCTATGCCAGGCCAGCACCATCTATGCCCCTCTATGAAGCGTCTAAGGAGATGGACCCAAGTGTCAGGAAGCAATTCTATAGAGACCAGAATCGCAAGCTCCTCAAGCAAGTTAAGTATCTCTCTGTCAACCAGCCTTGCGTCGAATGCAGATCACAGTGGCACACCACTACTGAGTGCCCACACACAGAGCAAGTCAGGATGGCAGAGACACACGAAGAGGTAGCCTACGCTGGGGTCCCAATCGCTATATGGGGGATCAAAGGTTCTACCAACCACAGTGGAACCAAGGTCCTCCTAGGAACCCCCCACCATACACAGCTCCAAGACATCCAAAAAGGGATCAAAAGAAGGATGACTTACAGCTCATCCTTGAGAAGATGCGTCGGAATCAAGGTACCATCAACAACCAGTTCCAGAACATCAATGCAAAATTTGGAGAGCTGGATGTCTGGAAGAGGAACATAGAGACACATATGGGACAATTCGCTGCACAGATCCCACGACCATCCGGACAAATCCCTGGGCAAACAGAACCAAATCCTAAGGGGAAGACCGGACACGTCGCAGCCATCAAACTCAGGAGCAGGCACCAATTATACGAGCCAGAGGTCAGAAGGCACCAAGACAAGGCAGAGCAGCAACTCGACAACGAGCGATAGCAACTCGATGTCGACCAACCCTTGGTCGATATCGACAAAAATCTCCTCGACACAGACCAAAAGCCCAGCTCGGACTCCACTGCACAGCCCAGCAACCCGAGATCGACAACTTTAGTTGATATCGAGGAGGCCCTTGTCGATATCGAGGAGAAGCAGGTTGATGTCGAGGACTCTGCAACACCACCGACAATTGTTTTGGCCCCGAAGCAGAAAAAGACACTTTCTTTCCCTTCCAAAGCACCGAAAGATCCCACTGCAGGTAGGTTTAACCGTTTTGTTAATATGCTGCAAGAACTGAATGTCTCTATTCCTTTTACAGAAGCCCTGCAAGAGATGCCTGGATATGTCAAATTTTTGAAAGAAATCCTGAGCAAGAAGCGATCCATCTCAGAGATCGCCGGCGAATGCAAAGCACTCCACTTCCCTGAAAAGAGACTTAACCCTGGTAAGTTTTCTGTTACTGTGGGATTTGGACAATATAAATATGAGTCCTTTTGTGATTTAGGAGCAAGTATGAGCATCATGCCCTTATCAATCTGGCGGAAGGTAAAGATAGGATGTATAGAGCCTGTGGATGCTAAGCTATACATGACAAACAATACAGTGGTCATCCCTACAGGTATAGTTGAGAATGTCCCTGTCCAGGTTGGTAAATTCTTTGTTCCAGCAGATTTCCTTTTTATAGATTGTGCTGAAGATCCTACTAGCCCTATTATTCTTGGTAGACCATTCTTAGCTACTACAGATGCCAAGATTAGTATCAAACAGCAATCACTCACCTTCACCATAGGCGACGAGGTCTTAGACTTCTCTTTTGGCCCTGCAAAAGAGGAAATTTCATGGCTGGAGGTGAAGAGCATCAGCAACCACAGGACCAAGCAATCAACGGAGGAAGGCACCAGCACTGTACTCGATATCGACAACCCTAACTCGATATCGACTAAAGCCCTACTCGATATCGAAAAAACCTCATCGACATCGAATTCCTCTGCTGAGCACCAGACTTGCCAAGAGCCCAAGTATGGGGTCCCTGTACTCGATATCGACCAGTCCTGCCCGATATCGACTAACCCCAAGCCCTAAGATTTCTGTTTTGGGTCCGAAAAGGTAAGTTTAGGTATGAAGCCTACTCCTCAGTCCATTAAGAAATTTATCAATAATTTAAGGGGAGGTAAGGCCCCGTGGCGAGAGAATCTGCGGAAACTGAGAGCTGGGAAGAAAAAGAAGAAAGAAAATGAGGATTATGCAAGTAACCATCTATCAGCTGAGCTTGCATACTACAATCAGGACCTAGATGATCCAGGAGAAGGGCTAAGCACAAGCGGGCCCCACATTAATGGTCCTTGAAGCATAAAAGAAGAAGTCGGCCTAGCGACTCTAAAATCTAGAGCATTTATATAAGACTTTTTGGATTTTGGGACTTTTTGAAACTTTTAGTTTTGGTTTTGGTTTTTATTTTTTTTAGAATACTTCATGTGGAAAGTCTTGTGTTTTTGTGGAATCTAACACTTTTAGGTCGGCAAAGCATAGAAGGATCGCGAAAGGTGGAAATAAAGAAGTCCCTGAAAAGCAGTCGGAATCGACGAAGGCCAGTCGACAACGACCAGAGAGGAGCAGCCCAGAAGTTCCTCGATATTGACTAAGACAGACGAGTCTCCTCGACTTCAGAATCCACTGGACGCAGACAAGCTTACTCGATATCGAGTACAGTACTCGATATCGACAAGACCAGTTTACTCGATATGCTCTGATCTGCATTCCTCGATGTGTTATTCGGTGAGTTCCTTCCTTTACTCTTGTTTTTATTTGATTTTTATACAGTGGGGACACTGTATATTTTAAGTATGGGGTGGGAGAAGAAGGGCTCATTATCATTATTATATGTTTTAGTCTTGCTTTTGGTTTTACATGGTGAAATTTTATGCTATGCATTCATGTTTAAGTTTTATGCATTTTAGTCTTTTGTCATGCTTTAGTCTTGTTTTTTTAGTTACAAAAAAACAATAGAAAAAAAAAATATCGAAAAAAAATATCGAAAAAAAAAATAAAAAAAATACATGTTTAAAATTTTGCATTGTCTTAGTTTTTATACCCTAACTTAGATGTCTTATGATGATAAATAATGATTGACTTGATCATAAAAATCCTATGGCGTGTTTGGAAGGTTTAGCCTAAGTCCTCGAAATTGTTTTTTTATGTGGATTGTGAACTTGTGATGAAATTGAGCACATATGATCCTAAGCTAAAGGTTGAAATCCAACAAAATTTGTCCTAGTGAGAAATTTGGTCTTATAGGGAGACCATTAAAAATCCTTCTGTTTTCTTGAGTATATTTACTCTTCATATGTATCTCTAAATGTTGTGATAGTTATTCAAAGCCAATGCATTTATATGTTTATGTGAATGAGAATTAAATGATGGAGGCACCTTTTAAGCCAATTTTATCCTCTCTTTACCTACCCTGCATTATCCTTGCTTGAAGCCAGAACATTAGCCTGAGACTTTTATTATAAAATCCACAAAATTATCCTTAGCCAAATTGAGGCTGACCCCCATTTGGGAATTAAGATTTAGAGTTGGTTGAAATAATGGTTTGTGGAAGAAATGAGCTTGTGTCTCATTTCAAGTAAGGAGGATTTTTGAGTTTATTGAGATATGGGTTGGTTTTATATTTTTATCTTGCTATGCATACTATGTAAAAGGATTTTTGGCTCACCCTATAAATGCACTAGTTTAGTTTTATTTTATTTTTGTTTAAAAAAAAAAAAGAGAAAAGCAAAAGAAGAAAAGTTTTTGATTATGAATAAAGTGCATGAGCCAAATTTACCTTATTTCTTTCATTTTCGCAAGATTTATACTTAGGAGAGGTTAATTAAGTTTAAAAGGTTACAAACTTCATTGAGATAAGTTGGAGAGTTTGGTTGATGCATATGATTAAGAGTTATGGTTTGGTTGTGCTGGAGATTTAGGAGTCTTGATTCCCGAATTTTATTAAAGCACCACATGGCCAAATAATTCCATACCTTTTATTTCTTACCAAGCCCCATTACAACCACGCCGAATGAAATCTTCTTTGAAGACTTCTATTGAGCGAAGTCCTCCTGATAATTCTTGTTGCATTTACATAATTGGTTGCGAAGTGGATTTATATTTAAATTGCAATGTTTATGAGATTGTATATGGAATTGAGTTGAGAGTTGATCTGCATAGCCTAAACACATTGAGAGCTGAGTGTAAACACTTTACCCTGGTGAGGTTGGATTTATATTGCCTATGCCTATGGATCGCTCATATATGTGTGATGATGTTAAATTCACTTGTCTTACATTGCTACTACTTGAGATGTTGCTTTTGACAAAAGTCGAAGACTTGAGGGATGTGTTGTAGGTCTTGGTTATTGCTTGAGGACAAGCAAGTCTAAGTATGGGGTGATTTGATGTCTCTAAAATAACCATGTTAAAATTTACAGTTTAGTTCCATATTCTATACACTTTGCATATTTCGGGTTGGGAATATGTCGAATTTATGTAGTATATGCTTATTTTCCAGAAATGGAGATCTACATAAGTTTTGGTTTAATATTATAGAAATGGAGCCATTTCGATAGAAAAACAAGAAGCAAAGACAGGAGCTCAAAGCTACTCGATATCGACAAGTTTTAGTCGATATCGACAAACCATGCCCGGACACACCCTAATCGAGGAAGCACCATGTCGAGAAGCCGAGGAATGAATTAACCCGACTCCAGCACACTCCTCGATATCGAGTTGGTTACTCGATATCGACAAAGCCTTAAAGACAAGCCCGGAGTCGAGAAGAGCCTGATCGAGGATGCCAAGGAGAGCTGCCCGACCTAGCCAGACACCCGGACATTGAGAAACACCAGTCCTCGATATTGTGGAAACTCCTCGATATCGACAAGAAGCATATGTCCGAGCAGTGTCAAGGACCGGCCACTCGACCAAGCCATGCCAGCAAGTCGATGAACCAAGTCTACTCGATATCGACGAAACTTGTCGCTATCGAGGACCGCAGAAGCCAGCATCCGAGCCTTGTCGAGGACCAGCTACCCGATATGCCGAGCCAAGCCAAGTCGACGACGCACTTTACTCGATATATAGTAAACTACTCGATATCGAGGAAATCTTTCCGGAAGCCGCGTACGCGGTTTGAGCTATCCTACTCGGATTGGGATTACTTGGGGCCGAAGATGTCCGAGTTCTATCCGATTCTATCAAGATCCATCATGGAAGAGAAGATTTATCCACTTGAAGTTATTTTAGGCTTTTAGATATAATTTCCTTTTTGGATTTAATTATGTTATTCCCTTTATTTATCTTTAAAAGCTTTTAGATATAGATTTTGATATAGATAGATATTTCTCTCCTTGAATAGCAAGGATTAGAAGCCTATAAATAAAGCCTTAGGGGAATGAGTTTTATTCATTCCATCACACAACAATTAGTAGTAGAGAGAGAGAGAGTGAGTGGCCAAGAGGAGTTGGTGAAGCGAGAGCGGAATTGGCTTCCTTTGGTTGTAAGCTCTGTTTGATTCAATGCAAGTAGTTATTTCCTTTCAATCAATGTCTGAGGTTGCGATGAAGCGTGAGTAGTCCACCCACTTCTAGGGTTGGGGCGAGCCCGACGGTAGCCCTGCGTGTTTGAGGTAAAGATCCGACCTTTTTCATGTTTTGAGCATCTACTACTTGTTATGTGTTTATTACCCATCTAATGGAGGTCCATGCTAACAACTTGGATTGTAAACATAAAATCGGTAGAGACAATTAGGGTTTCATGAAAGAGTTGTCTAATTGTTAGAAAAGGCGAAAGCTTGATCTTTTGATGCGAATTATATGATTATCTATTTTATTCTTGCCTTATCCATGCTTGGTTATCGTTGTCGCAAACCCCAATCTTGGAAGTCTTTCATACATAGTTTTCGAATCCCAAAGCATTTGTTTTTATTTTATTACGTTTTACTTTCTGCCTTCCTCGATATCGACTAGCACTTGTCGATATCGAGTTACTGATCCTCGATCCCAGAATCGTCGTAGCTTTTCTTGTGCAGGTGATCGACAAGGCCATCCTCGACATCGACATCCTTACTCGATATCGAGTAGACTGTCCTCGATATCGACCAACACCTGTGTCTGCTGCTGCGCTGTTCGACTTGTCCAATCTTCTGTCGACTAACCCTAGTCGAGATCGACAACCTGTGGTCGACTTCTGTCCGTGAGATTTCTCCGCTGCCTAGGATCCGCTGACACGCTTCCTCGTGGATCGATCCTGACTTCCCACTTCTACATCAGAAGGAGGTCTTGTAATTATTTGATGGGGCACGAATCTGGTTTGATTTATTATTGGTATATTTTGAACTCGATTTCCTCCTTCAACAAAGAATAGCAGCGTCATATGGGTAAGTTCGACTCCAAGAGCCTTGAAAAGATTGGCATCACTCAGTCCCCCCAAGGGACTTGGAGTCTTGCCTCTCCTTCAAAAGCTCTTCCCACTGCCTCAGCTGTTGATGAACGCATGGACAACCTGGAGTTGGGCTTGGAGGAAATTCGCCTGGATATCAAGGAGTTGCACAAGGAGTTTATGATGGAGATGACCGGGGTAACCAAGCTGTTGCAAGATCTTAGGTCGCTGCTCACTGATGATGCTCCGGACGATGAAGCTTAGCATTACCCTACCCTACCCTAACCCCAAATCTGAAACATTGCTGGTTTTTGGAAACTGTTTCAAAACTTTTGGTGACTGTTTTACCTCCTCCCTTTGTTGAAAGACAAAAAGGGGGAGATGATCTGCTGTGGTTTAGACTTTAAACTTTTTAAACCGCTACGAAGGTCTTGGAAAACCTTGCTTTGTTTTTTGTTGGATATTTTCATGCTTTAAAACTTTGACCCAACATTTGTCTAACCCATGCAGGTACTTAGTCCGATTTTACTTAGATTATATATGCTTGACTAAATTGCAGGGATGCACAGGTTTTGTCTTTCATCAAGGGGGAGATTGATAACTCCCTCCCTTGATGAAAATCGGATTAAGTTTCAAAGGCATTGACATTCTGTTTGTGTCAAAGGTCTTGAAGCTTTAGCAGTGTTGATGAAACACAAAACCTATTCTATATGATATTATGTTCGAATATTATTTTATATTATTATATGCTTCCATTATATTATTATATATACACTAGCCTTTCGGGAAGTATTTTCGAATATTATTTCCTTCCTTATGTTGTAATTTGAGAAGATTCAAATCGGAAGATCATGGCCTCCGAAGTTTCCAAAGATAGAAGATCCAGCTCAAGCCATGATCCTCTCTAGCCGTTGGTGAAGATCCTTAGGCGCCGATTTGTTTCAATAAAAAGAAAAGGAAGAAGAAGATAGCTACACATTTGTTGAACACAATCTTTCATACACTCAAGCCTTCAAGCGAGATCTGTCTTCTTCGTGTGCTCTCTGCTAGTCCTTAAGAGTCTGTTATTTCATTTCAAAGCATTTGAGAGTTACACAGTGAGCTTATAGGATATATTTTGTTATAGTGTTATACTCGAGAGTTTGTAACTCAGGAAGTGAACACTAGGCGATTGATTCACTAAGTGTAAGAGGATTGTACTAGATAGCATAGAGAGGTGGGGCTCTTCTAGATTGGTCTAGGACTCCAAGGGAACGTGAGTTGACTAGATTGCAATTGTATAGGAGAGAGGCTTCTCGGTGAGCTACTAAGATCATAAGTCTTATGAATCAATAAAAGCCGGTTGAATCCTAGGGTTGTGGAAGAACCCTAGGCGGGGACGTAGGCCAAGTTCGTGCCGAACCTCGTAAACAATTCATCGAGTCCTTTACTTTCTGCTTTACCTCATTTCCGCACTTGGTTCGAATTGTCTAACTTTGTGATTCAGGTTTTTAGAGAAAAGACTAAGTCTAATCTCAAAGGGTTTTGGCACGAGTTTCAAAAGTCTTCAGACTATCTGCGAAAAACAGGCATACTCTATTCAACCCCCTTCTAGAGTATCTTTACTTTACATAGTTTTACATTATCGAACCTTCAGGCACGAATCTAGTTTGGTTTATATTTCTATATTTTGAACTCGATTTCCTCCTACAACACTCAACTTTATTACGGTAGGATCTTTGAGACTGCCATGGGGGATAATGTTGGAGATGACCTCATTGAAAATGAATTCGCGAACTGGTTTAAGAATTATGTAAGTTTTATTACATTACCAAAATGCTTACATTAATTTGTTCATATGTTTAAGTTTCACAAATGTGTATAAATGTGTTCTGTAGGCCTTAGATAAAGGAAATGGAATTAGTCATGGAGATCTGTTGTGGAGTTTGGCATGGGGTCGTAACGTGAAAGTGATTTCTTAGCCAGCATACTTCTCCAATGGGTATAAGTTCCACACTCTACAACATGCTGCTGGGAAATCTACAATGAATAGTGGGGTTTGTGTTCGAGGGTCCAACTACAAAAGTCCTGAATCGGATTTTTTGGTCTCCTTGAAGAAATCATCGAGCTTGAGTACCCAAGTGCACTTAATCATCCGCTGAAAGTTGTCCTGTTCAGGTGTCGATGGTTTGATCCAACGACATGTGGGACACAAGTTCATCCAATCTACCAGTTTGTCGAAATCAATCAGAAGAAATTGTATAGAAAGTATGAGCCTTTTTTACTCGCCCAACAAGCACTGCAGGTTTATTATCTTCAATATCCAGGAGCCACACGGGAGCGTATGGAATGGTGGCATGTGTGCAAGACAAGGCCTCGCAACCGGACTGAACAACGCTGGAATGCCGAGGGCCAAGCTGACGCAGATGCTTACCAGTCGGATGAAGTCATCACCCCGGAATTCACCATCAACATAGAAGTGGATAACTCGCTGACAACCTTGCGAGATCCTTCAGGTGCAACCGAAGTCTGTGAGGACACCAACGCTGTGGGGCTCGACCACGTCGAGGATGAGTTTCATGTTCAACAAGAAGATGACGTCTTTGAGGCCACAACAGGCTATGAAGATTTCTATGATTGACAATCTTGCGAGATCCTTCATGTGTGATACGCTTGCTAGCTGTTTGTTTTATTGAATTCGTCAAACTGCATCCGATTTCATTTTATGTATCGAAAAATCTGCTAGTTGCTTGATATCTTATTACTTAGCTAAAAATTCCATGAGTAAATAAAAAATGTGTAGAATGCAATCAGATATTGCATGAGTAAATCTTCCAGCTTTATTTGGTTGTTGTATGAGTTTTACATATATAGATAAAAGCTTCATTCTACCGATGGCAACATGAAAGCTACTAATATTTTCAATTTTACACCAACACAATTCCCTTACGACATAATGCTAATACATCTCTTTAAATTTTCACCAACACAATCAACAAGATAACCAACATGACACCTACTACGATTTTCAGCACTACATTCTCCCTTTGAATCTTCGCAAAATCAGTGCTCAACTTAAGAAATTCCGAGGTTCCATAATCTTCATTTGTGATAGCAACACCATAACTCTCCCTTTGGATCTTCATGCTCTTGTTAGTGTCATGAGCATCCAACCATCTAAAGTAGGTGCATTTTTCATCTTCCTACAAAGAAGTAAAACAAAATATCAAACCAACACTCTACCAAATATGAAGCAATTTTCTTGTAGATTATGAAATCAGCTAACCAAACAGCTAACCAAATGCCAGAATTTTTCAGCTAACCAAACAGTCTTCCTGCAAAGAAGCATTGTCCAGCCAGATCAAATTATGCAAGCTTATTTGAAAGATGTACACATTCTACAATTCCATATTATGCATACACCTCTTCTGACAGAAAACTGCTCTGATAGTATACCAAATATGAAGCAACTATGAAGCAATTCTCTTCTGACAGAAAACCCTTCTGACCGTCAGCAAACTCTTCTGAGAGTCTACCAAATATGAAGCAAATATGAACATGCATATATAAAGCAAATATGAAGCAATTCTCTTTTGACAGAAAACTCATACAACCTCTATCTGAAAGATGTACACAACCATTTTATGCATACACCAGTGCTACCTCTTCTGACAGAAAACTCATTCTACAACCATATGTTCAGCATACAACATTACTTTCATTCTCCAATTCATGAAATCTGAGAAATATGAGAAAACTTGTACAAGCTCAAGGCGATAATGGAAAACATAGCAAATCTGACACAAAATCAAAACCACAGTACATCTGCATACACCAGCTTGATATCCACAGTGGAAATCAAATTCGAAAACCCTCACGGTTTCCCCAATTCAAATAAAATTCGAAAACATGTACAAACTCAAGACAAATTCGAAATGCCAGTTTGATACCCACAGTGGAATCCCTAAAATTGAAATCAAATTCGAAAACTCTAACAGTTTCCATAATGGACAAACATAAAATTGTCTTGCCGAATTTCTAGTGTATTTGCAAGTTGGCAATCTCGCAGGAAAGCCATGCTTGCACCTTTCAATTGAAGATTCGTCGTCGACTCTTCTCCGAGCATTTGATTTCATGGATGAGATTTGTTGTTCCTAACCCTCCGTCATCCTTAGAAAGCCTTTGCCCTTTGTTGTCCCCAACCCTCCGTCATCGACTCTTCTCTTCTGTAACTGCTAGATCTCTCCGACCAAGCTAAGTTCGTCTCTACACATTTCTCTCCGGCCAATCTTCGTTCTTTCATTTTCCTCTGTAAAAAAAATTGTAAAAAAAAATTATGACATGGCAAATTGGTAATTTCTCCAACAGTAGGTGCAATTGGAAAAAAAATTAGGGTTTAGGGTTAAGGTTAAGGTTTAGGGTTAGGGTTAGGGTTTAGGCTTTAGGGTTAGGTTTTAGATCAAGGTAGATCACTCAATAGATTGAGTGGTGATCAATATAGTTGGTGTTGCTTGTCTATTTGTAATTATGAGGTGGCAAAAATGGATGCCACGTGTGTTTTCCGACGTCCATCTGGCGTGTTTTCCGATTTAGGGTTTAGGGTTTAGGGTCGAGGGTTTAGGGTTAGATGAAGATAGATCACTCAATATATAGATCGATCTAGTGGTGTAGTTCGTCCTCCAACCTCTAGTGGTAAATATGATTCTTACATTTCGTTTCGAGTTATCGTAATTCTTACATTTCATACACATTCCTCAAATGTGATCGTGATCAAGATAGTTTGTTTCGTTTTTCATAAAATATGCGCCTCTTATAGGGTTGAAATAAATAAAAGCATTTTTCATGGACATTTCTTATATTTGGTGTTGTGATCGAGATAGTTTTTTCCGTTCTCATAAAATGTGAGTTGAATTGTTTATGGTTTACATATTTTCTCCATTCACCGAGATAGTTCATTTGGTCGAGGTAGTTTCGATCAAGATAGGTGGAGTATTGAGTATTCATTTAATGTAGAGATCAAGGTACTTTGTTTGGATGGTGGAATCTCGATCAAATGTACAAGGTTTTATACTTGATTAATATAAAACCTAAAGTAACTTTTAAAACCTTTCTTTTGAAAAAACTTTAGGAATTTAATTGATATATATGTATATGTATATATTACAAATGGTGGTGTGTTACAAATGCTTCTTATGTAATTATGAAATGTAGGGATAATCAATTGTATATTACAAATGCTTCTTATGTAATTATGAAAATAACCTAAAGTATTCATTTAATGGTGGTGTGTTCAATTGTGATTTGTATATATAATGACTTGTATATATGTATCGAATGACTTGTACAAATTTCTGAAAGTGAAAAATTGGGAGGGAAAGTGAAATATTGGGAGGGAAGTCCAAAATCCAAATTTCAGATAGGCCCATTTCAGAAAAATCATAACTCTCTCCTCTCTCAATCACTGTCCACATTTCAGAAACCCTAGCCTAACTCTTTCCTCTCTCAAGCGCCCTCTCCATCCTCCAAATTTGAGAAACCCTAACTCTCTCCTCTCTCAATCGCTTTCTTCCCTCTCAATCATGCGAGGAGGTGCACCCCGGAGGTCTTCTCGCAACAATGCAGGCTCCAGACCACCACTGACTCCGACCAGTGCACCGATGAAGCAAGTAAGGCCGACCACTCCACCAGCGGCTTCCTCTCCAGGAACGATGGGTCCAATGGTCGCCTCTCCTACCAGGGATTCACCGCGGAGACATCAACCAACTGCACCCTCTCCATCGGTTAACCCTCTCACTATGGATAAACCACCGGTACGCCCTCCTATTAGAACGTTGCCCCGAAAACTTCAACCCACTGCCCCCTCTCCGCCGGTAACCCATTCGCCAACTCCACCAGTCAACCCACTGCCCCCTACCACAGCATCACCCCGGAGTCCTCAACCCAGTTGCCCCTCCCCACCGGTGGCATCTCCTGTCGTTACACCATCTCAACCCCCACTGAACAATACCAACCCAAGGAAAAGACCCACTACCCCCTCCACACCGGTGACATCTCCTGCCGTTACGCCGTCTCAACCCCCACTGAACAATACCAACCCAAGGAAAAGACCCACTGCCCCCTCCCCACCGGTGACGTCCCCTTCCCCAACGGTGAGCTCCGAACCTTCTGCGCTCACCCAACCCAATGCCTCTCAACCTGGGGCCTCCACATCCTCGGCGAACTCTGCCGGCCTCCCAATCTCAAGCCGCGCTGGTGTCAAACAACAATGAAGATGAGTCATCCTCAGGGACACAGAGACCAGCTTCTGAAAACAAGGATGACTCGGCTGCCGCCGGAAGTGAGGAATTTTCCAGGTGGAACAGAAAAGTTACAATTCAGCTTGTTAATGGAACGTAAGTGGGATGGAAGTTTCTCTTCTTACATTTGTTCGGTTTCTGAATTTCCAATTTAAGTTCAATACCTGTTGCTTATGATCAATGTTTGTTGAATTATCAATGTTAGGGTGCTACTTATCAGGGGTTATGTTTGTTTTCATGTGTTATGGTGCTTCTGATTAGGGGTTATGTCTACTAATTAGGGGTTATAGTTGGTGTTGCTTGTCTATTTGTATTTATTAGAGTTGAAGTATAAGAGTTGAAGTTTGAGTGTTCATCTGTTGTTGTCTGTATTTGTTTATTGTCATGTGCTTCTGATTAGGGCTTATGTGTTTCTATGTAAGTTTTGCTTTCATCTGTTGAACAATCGAGTAACCTCTATTGCTTATGTGTTAGGGTGCTTATGTAGTTAACCTCTGTTGCTTTGGTTTGGTTTGGTTTTCATTTTTTGTTATTTTAACATCTGTTGTTATTTCATTTGCTTTGGTTTGGGTTGGTTTTCAAGTGCTAGGGTGCTTATGTTGTTATTTAGGTTTGGTTTTCATGTGTTAGTGTGTTATGTGTTCATTCAACTGATGCTAGTATAAATACTTGTATGATTGGATTCCTATTATTAGCCATTTATTATATGTGTGTTGAGCAAGTGACCAATGCTAATACATCTCTTATTTTCTCTGTATGACCTGATGAAGATTTGATGCAACCAATCCTGCATTTGGAGTCCTGACGCAGATTATTCATTCACATTTTGATAGTACATACATACGTTGGAGTGATGTTCCTGAACCAAAAGTGGAGCTATGGTGGGAGATGTTCAAGGTATAAAACAATTACATAACTTGATACTTTTATTACTTTTATTTGACTGAATACATAATGCATATATACCAGCTCATTATTTCTCAATATGTTCAGCATCGGTGTACATGGGATGAAAACATATACCCGGATTCAGTCGTTCACAAGGCTTTCAACACTAGGGGAGGGGACCACCTAAGGAATGTTTTCGGGAAGGCACGCACTGGAAGAACAAAAAAAGGCTACGTGGGTAAAGCAATTTATATGGGTGAAAATGTGGGAGGCATGGAGAAAGGAGGACAATTTTCTACACCAATCTGAAGTGAACAAGAACAACAGAGCTATAGTAGCAGAGAGGGGCAGTCCAATTTTCAGTGGCGGTTCAGTTTCAACAACCGTAATCAAGGATCAACTTGTATGCACTATATGTCATTTCTCCTCCTCTTGTTTTCCCTTTTACTGTCTATGCATTTTATTTACCTAGTTATCTAAATGAATTTTTCTGTTTTCACAGAAGAAGGAGCTTGGAAAGGACCCCACACCAAAGCAGACCTTTGAAAGTTGTCACAAAAAAAAAGAGATGGTTCTTGGGCGGGCGCTCAATGCCAAGAAACTGTGGTAACTTCATTTTTAACCGACCCTTTATTTTCTTAATGCTTTTTGTTGTTTGATGTCCACAATCTGAACTGGCCTTGTTGTTATTGCATTTCAAATCGTAATGTTGTTCTCTGTTACAAACCCAAAGATGGATCATTGGTGTTGTCCTCTTTTGTTGTTGTACATGTGTTTCATGTTTGGCTATAACTGGTTTTGTCCTCTTTGATTTACTTAATTAGCTACTGCATTGTTGTTTTGTTTATGAACAGGGGGGGTGTTACTGCATGTGAACTGCTATTGTTGTTGTCTCTTCCAAATCCAAATGTTGGGTCATCAGAAACTGGAACTGTCATCTCTTTGTTGTTGTTGTGCATGTGTTATATACTTGGTTATAGGTTAATTCATGTGATGCTACTTCCACTGTTTTATGGTCAGTTAGATAGCACCAACAGATTGATAATATAATGTTAGGTCTGTTGTGCTGTCAATTGCATTACAATCTACTAAAATGATGAAAGCAAGTATTTATGTTATAAGATACTGCCTTGGTTTGGTTGTTTATTTCATTTCCATTCCTTTTATAGGACAAGTATGACCAGCTGCTTGAAGAAGAAACATTGGAGGATGATGCAGTCTCTGATAATGGATCCCATTCGGTTGACACGAATGAGCTTTGGCTCAAAGCAACAGGTGGTGTGAAGAAAGGTCTGGTTCACGGCATGGGATCGGAGTCGCAACCCATCTTGCAGTCAGGCCGTTATCCACGCATTGGTTGCTAGCATTATCCATCTAGTTCTAGCAATTTGAAGGACTGCATGATGTCTGAACTCTAAACAATCAAGGAAGACTTGAGGAAATAAATGGTGGAGTTGGGGGATCAAGTGCAGATACAGGTGGCCACAAATCTAAGGGAAGAGACGACATCCTTTGGAGATCGAATGCAGAAGACGCTTATTACCACCATGAGGGATTTCTACAAGGGCAAACACCCATCAAAATCAAAGTAAGCAGGCTTCAGTGCAATGTGGTGGTTAAGACTTTTGTTGTTTTGCTTTTGTCTTATAACTGTTTGGATTTGGATGTTTATCTTTTGGGATATCAAAAACTATGACCGGCTCAATTTGTGTCGTTTGCTTTCGAACTACTTTGGTCTAGACTTCTGTTATTGTTGTTGGATTGGATGATCGTTTCGTTTGCTGTACTATAGTCACATTATGACTTTTATGTATATTTTTCGTATCATATATATAAATATATATATATATAATGCGGTCACAAGAACATGCTAAGAAATATGCTACACGAAATTAGCCTCCAAAATAGCAACAGCAAGATAACTGGCGCTACCCACATCCTTTGCAACAACATTAGCAACAACCCTGTCAACAACTTTAGCAACGACCCCACCAACGACACTAGTAATGACCTTGACATCAACTTTAGGAACGGCCTCAGCAACGGATCAGCAACGAACCAAGCTAGGTTCTTCACCAGTTTGCAGCCACGAACCCAGCAACGAACTGAGCCACGACTTCAATTTTCGAGGCTGTTTTCAAACCGGGTTCGTAGCCACAGCCACGACATATGTCGTCTACTATTAGCCACAGACGTAACCACGGCCATAAAATATTCGTTGCTAAAATCCGTGGTTGACTGTCCGTCGCTGTTAGCTGCGAGCCATATAGCAAGCACTACAAAAAAAAACAAATTAGCCACGCTTGGTAGCAATGACATGGATTTGTCGTGGCCATTGAGTCAGTTTTTGCCAAGGCAATGAAGTTCCCGTGGGAAAGTTTATTTATTTTTGGTTAAAAAAAAACAAAAGTCATTTCTAAAAAAACAAAAGGAAAAAGAGATGCAGATCTCAATTTCATCGTCATCTCTCCCATCCGATATCTGACCTAATCCTTTTGGATTTCCTCCGCCTCCCATGAACTCGATTTCCATCTCCCTCTGCCCGTCCTCTACATCTCTCTCCTTTTGGATTTCAGATAATTCTTGTACTTCCTTACGCCTCTTATCTTCATGGGAGGCCGAATCTCTTATCCCCAAAGTCGACTCTCAGATCTCCCAAGCCGGATCTCAGATTTTGAGATCTCTTGAGGCCCAATCTCTCTATCATCAGCTGCCTTTCGATGTCGACACTAGGAGCACGATGCCTCGCCGATGAAGCCGCGAAATATCTCTTAGATCTCGAGATCTAGATTCTCGTTTCCTCAACCTCGTTCGTAGCCGGGATTGAAATGTATAGTTTCGATTTTTTCAAATTGAGTATTGGGCGATGATTGTATTCGACTTTGCCCTCAGTTTGTCATTCTTTTGTTAGCTATTCAAACAGACCCTATGTTCTTCTTTTCCTTTCTTTCCTTCTTAAATCTGTATGTGTATCGGGCGATGGTTGTAGTGTATATGTATATGATATCCAATCTACTGTTTCTAGGGTTTGAGTTCAAGAGTGACAAATCCTCTTTAGGTTTTGTATTGCAATTCCAATCTACTGTTTCTAGGGTTTAAGTTCATAGAAACCGTCCTTTATTTTCTTGTTAACTTACTGCAATTTGTCCCTTGTCTTATCGAGAGTTTGCCTGGAATATGATTTAGGCGAAAATGCATAAAACCACCCACTATTCATTGTTGTTTGCAAATAACCACCCCTTATTCAAAAATTGTCAAATAACCACCCACTATTCATTGTTGTTTGCAAATAACCACCCCTTATTCAAAAATTGTCAAATAACCACCCATTAAATATAGGTTGTTTGCAATTAACCACCCATACCTGTTTTCTTGTTAAACCTCACTTAATTTAATTTGAAAAGACAATTATACCCGAAAATCCAAAAAAAAATTTAGTAAAATGAAACATTAAAGAATAGGGGTATAATTGTCTTTTCATATTAAATTAAGTGAGGTTTAACAAGAAAAGGGGTATAGGTGATTAGTTGCAAACAACCTATATTTAATGGGTGGTTATTTGATAATTTTTTAATAAAGGGTGGTTATTTGCAAACAACAATGAATAGTGGGTGGTTATTTGACAATTTTTTAATAAGGGGTAGTTATTTGCAAACAACAATAAATAGTGGGTGGTTTTATGCATTTTTGCCTATGATTTAATCATGACAAGCTTCAATAGTGGTAATGGAAGCGAATGACAGTAAATGACCCTCGTAGTCCCCTATTGAAGTGCCTAATCAAAATATTTTTGGCCTTGTGTATGTTCACTTTGTCTATTTTTCTAGTACCAAATAGGTTGCAATTAATAGAGCAAAGGATAGTTCTTCTAGCTTTCTCTAAAAATAAAAGAATCATTGAGCTTCTTGTGGAAGTTAAAAGTAATGGGATCTATAAGTAGAAGCTTTTTTCTAATTGTAATTTATGGTATCTGGGTTGTGCAGAGAAAAAATTCTCTTGCTGGAAATAAAGAAAAGTTGTAGGGGATTTGTATGACATTATCTGCTTTTCTTTATTGGAAAGTAAATGAATGCTCATATGAGTATGGGATTGTTTTGGGCAGATTTAGAGGATCCATGAATTTGAATGTATTCTTGTGGTCTCTGATCAATTCACCCTCTTCACTTCTTAAACATTTTGTACTTTACATAATTTAGAGTGCTAGCGCTTGATGATCTCCTCATTCTTCGCTTTTACTTAGGTTGTAGAGTCGAAAGTTCATAGTTGTGATGATTCAGCAGCGAGACTCCTTTTAGCTCACAAGGATTTAGAACTCGTGTATTTTATTGTCATTCACAGCTTTATAGTAAGGGTGAATTTAGCAATCATGTTGAGGGTCAGGTGTTTTAAATTGACCCATGATTCTTTTAGCTTACTAAGGATTATAATGATAAACTGATGTTGAATTTTCGCAGGACGTGGTCGTGCCAGGGGTAAGGGTCACGAACGTGGTCGTGGCATAGCGTATGATGGTCCAACTCAACCTGCTGCTGTGTGAATGGATGCAAAGTTACCTTAACTATCTCTTGTTTACAGTTGAAATTATTCTTTAATTGTCCTTTCCTGTGTATTTTTTGGTGTCGTAGCTAAACTCATTGTACTAGTGTCAGAAAGAGATCTAATGAGTAGCTAATGTAAAGGAAAAAAACTAGTAATATGTTACACCCATTCTTTGCTATTGATGAAATGAATTATGTGTAACATTATGTGATTGAGTGCATGAAATATATAATCCACGTAAAGCAATTATGCAAAATCCCTCTTTAGACTTGCCAATATTCTTTCGAAAGGTTGGTGGGATCCTTCTTGTTTTTTTTTATCTCATTCATTTGTGTGAGATAAAGCAGACGAAGATCAGACTAATACACACCAAAACTTGATTGATGCAGGAAAATCTAGAGAATGAATTAACTTCTAAGATATCAAGAGGATCATCTGCTTCTCAGCATATAATGGTATGCAAATCTATGTCTTCTACCTTCTTTAATTAGTTTTTATAATAATACTGCTTGTCAAGGCATCATAAAATAAGAATTAGGGGAAATATGTCTACAAGATGCAAATGAAGAAATGATTCATCTTGGTATCCTAACATATTGGATAATGGCCCCCTCCGAATATACAAATGAGTGAAAAGTACTCAACAGATAATGACCCCCTCCGAATTATGGCCAGATTTAGGTAGAACTTGTTAGTCATATGTGAGATTTTGTAATGCAATTGGTGCTGAGGCTAATGTCAACATAATTGAGTTGTTGATTCTAAGTGAAGGGGAAGGACATCACTGAGCTCATTGCATCAGGGAGGGAGAATTGGGAGCTGTTTGGGGAGGTTTCCTACTCTATATCTATATTCTTTCTAGGCCTTTTTTATTTTATTTATTCACTCTTTCTTTAAATGAGTATCTTGTGTTATATGTTTGTATAAAGTGAGTGTTTAGTTTGCAATCACCTTAATGCATATCTTCAATAATAATAATATTGATAATTATATGAAGCAAGACAAGTATGAGAGATTTGTTTAATTTTATTGTAATTTAGTTATGATAATTATTTACTTTCAAAATTGTTTTATGTTGAGTTCTGAATCCTAAAAGTTATAGACAACATATATGCTTTAGTTTGTATGTTTATGCCAACTATTCATATATCTTTTCTTTCCAGGTAAAAACTAGAGTATTCATGTTTCATGCATGCTCAAAAGATCAGATTTTGACAATTCTTCAAGACAGATTAGAGGTAAACTTTCCTGTTCTTTTTTTTTATATATAGTTCAACAGCAACTTGTATGATTAAATTTAGAGTTGTATTCTTCCATCTTTCCCAATTTTAATCATTAAGGGCAGCTAGCAGGTGAATTGATTATTTAATCAACTTTTACTTCACATAATCCTCATTTGATGTTTATTTATGATCCTTGACACAAACTCATTTTCTGCAGCCGCAAGGCATATGCGTATCTTTTTTATTGGTTGTATATGTCACTTATTTTAAAAGTTGTGGATCAGTGGACTGATACCCCAGTATGTTAGGGATTAATTTACCTTGGGCATCTTTTCTTCCTATCATTTTACCAATGAGCAATCACACTAAAGAATCTGTCCGCTGAATTTTTTTTCTCCAAATTTATATTGAATGCTTAACATCTAGTACTTTTTAATGAGAATCGCAGTATTGGAGGTTACCTTCAAGGAAATTGTTAGAAAATCCATAAATGCATTTTTTATCAGGTTTATAATTTTATCGTGCATCATTGATGTGGCTGAAGTTTGTAATGTTAAATATCAGCCATATGCTTCCCATTCCTTATGATGAAAAGTTAGAATAGCTCTGTGCATATCTTTTATGGTGTATTGATCTTCCACTCCGTGTGTTATGTCTACATTTTTCTAGGTCACAAAGGCTTATTTCAGCTTTGCGGAGGTAATTCTCAGATATCATATTAAATTTATTACGGGTATCAGCACATACCTTCTCATATATAGTCTCGTCTCTTGAGTTGGGCCTTCCGGCCTTGGATACCAGTTATATATGTTAATCTACACACTTAATGGAGATGTTCTTATGTTTACTGATTTATGCAGATCATATATTCTCTAATTTATCCCAAATATGAGGATTTGTTTAGGAGTATATGTATTTTTATTTTTTTGGTCAAAAAGGAGTATATGTATATGCAAGAACATCAAGGTTCTTTGAGTTTCTACAAGCTAGAAACATGAGGATGTGTTTAGGAGTATATTTTTATTTATGATAATTTTCTTAAATCATATGGTAGAGAGAAGAAATACTTTGAATATATTATTTGTGTATTTTATAGTTCTGTGTAAATTATGTAGTTTTGGATATTTTGTTATATATGTAAATTTATATAATTATGTATATGTAAATGTAAAGTTGTATAATTACCTAAATTTTGCATATTTGATTTTAGAAATAATAAAATGAGTGTTTTGTTAGCAGGGGCCTATAGAATATAATGCACAAATAACTATTTGTGTATTAATTTCTTTTTGTAAAAATATGGGACTTTTTAGCCCGAGTCCAAAGAATCCGGGCTAAAAAGCAGTTTTTTTTTAAATTTCCAGAAATAATTTAGCGACGGCAAATTATGTAGCTAGCCACGGCTCTAGCCGTTGCTAGACTCTTTTGCCACCTCTGGTTTCCCGTGGCTATAGCCGTCGGAAAAAAGTCATGGCAAAAGGCCTTCAAGGGGTGGCAAAAGGCATCTAGCTTCGGCTTAGCTACGGCAAATGGAGGGTGGCGAATTTTGGGGTGGCAAAATTTGGTAGCTTCGGCAAATAGCCGTAGCAAGAAAATTAGCGACGGCTGGCTGCCGTAGCTAAAATGTGGGTAAAATTAAAAAAAAATATTGCTTTTTAGCCCGGATTCTTAGACCCGGGCTAAAAAGTTGAATATTTTTTCAAAAAAAAATTTAAAATAATACCCATAATTTACCTATATAATAAAATTTCTTTAAATATACAAAATAAAATGTCATAAAATACATAATTTATATACAATAAATATACTCTAGAAATCAGCATTAGATTGCTAGCTTTCCATCTTTAACCTGTCTAGAGGAATTGAGATTTTTCCACCTTCATCATTAGATTGCCAGCTTTCCATCTTTCCATGAATCAATTAAGATATCCATATCCTGGAAATCATTTTACATCCATAGGTACTCAATGAACATCAAATTGAATCAAAACATACTCTTTTGAGTTATGTACCTTAGCATCGTTTAGCTAAACATCACCTTTCCAGCTTTGAGAACTAACTTCACCTTCCAGGAATGAGATTTTTCCATAAAGAACACTGAATATATATCAACATTCTATAGTTAAAGCCACATATATGTCATTGTAAGTCTAGTGAACACAAAAGGTGATGAAGAATACGACGATTACGTAAGAAACATAACAAGCAAGTCCAACATAAGTGCCAATGAAAAACAGAAAATGGATCACATACGTAAATGTTACAACTGACCCTGATGCATATAATTAGATCCTTGTTCAGAAAAACTTTAAGAAATCACATAAACCTACTTCTCCAAGCAGACTTCTCACAAAGAGAAGGAAACAGTGCTATGTGTCGATGTGTCTATTAAGGAGAAAATTTGGCCAGACACTAATCTTTATATTGCTTAGGCCGAAAAGAATCATGATAGCAGATATGTAAAAAGAATATATACATAGATTTCTCATGTATTGATATTTAGGCTTGTATAATGCAGTTTTGTTGGTTTACATTACCAATCAATTAATATGTATTTAATTTAACACTTGATTAGCCATATATGGTGTTTTGTGCAGCTATCATAAATAATAATTAATATAAGCTCTGATATCCTTATAGAACATCTTCTTTTGCACTTCAAAAAATGGAAACATCTTCATATGGGAAAGGATGGAAACATTCTATGCCCCTAACATATGGTTACGTGGCAAACCTTAAGTTATGATAGTGGTAGTGTTTGGTTTCACTTATTCAATTCAGAAGCTATATGCATTCTCAGTAGATCTCTTATTCACACTAAGCAGCAAATCTTTCTTGCTAGGGGATTCTCATAAAGGTAAAAGAGAATCATTAAATAGCATATTAGTGTTTTTGTTAAAAAGAAATCAGATGGCAAATCAAATCATATCACAAATCAAGTATCCAAATAGAGATTTTAGTTCACAAGAAAGGTAAAGAGTTTGCATGATGAAACATACAATCTTCCAGATAGATACAAAATGGTGTAAACAAAGAAAATCAGAAAAAAAAAAAAAGGAGAACAACTTATATCATGAGAGGAAGAGCTAAGGAGATATGGCAGTTAGGATAACAAAGAATTAGTTACTTCAGAACAACCGAGAAAACCATAAAGATAGAGAAGAGATAAATACCCTTTCCCTAGGAATGTAGCAACTGCCAATTTTCACATGGACGTACAAAATCATGACCAATTACAATAACTACCTTGTGATTTTTTACTATGAGCATTTTGGGCCGAACTTACATAACTGTTGGCAAGCGGAAAAAAAAAAGAAACTCTACAAATAAGTCGTTGATTATTCACACATAATCAGAGTGAAAGCAGAACTGGCAAAAAGGCATAGCAGATCGACAACAAGAGATCTTACCTTAATATGTGCAAGCCTGGGAAGCAGTATTTCAAGGCAATGCTTAAGAGGATACTCGAGTATAGATAGCAGAGATGCCTTGTAGCCCTTGTCAGCTAACTAGCATAATGCATCCAAAAGATCTAGAGAGAACCAGTCATGGTTTGAAGACTGAGGCTGAAGGTTTAAACCTTGAATTGAATCAATAAGTTCCTGAGAATATCAGCTTCCATTAGCAGAAAACAAAGAGAAAAGATCAGAGGAAACCACCAGTAAAGATCCAATCACAATCTAAACCGATCCAATCACAACCTAATCTAGTCAAAACCCACCATCCATGATTAACCCCAAATTCTTTACTACCAACGAAAACCGACCTGGAATGAAATCACAAATTCTAAGGAAGCCAAGTGGCTGCAACTGTAACCATCAATCAAGATCTTTATAGATTCAGTGCAAAGTCCCAAAATCTAGGGCTAAACATGTGAAAAAAAAAACGCTAGGGTTTTGGAAACAGGTTGGAAGACTTGAACGAATGGGGCAGGGATAGCAGGTGGAATATTAAAGGATTCAAGAGAGATAGATTAATGCTGATAAAGTCACTACACAAATGAATATGTTTAATGGAATAAATCATCAAACCCATTAGACAGAAAAAATTATTTGATTTATGAGCATGCAAGAATGGATACTTTAACAAATTTGGAATAGCTCACCGATGTCAAGGCTTCGTTAAATGCTAGCATCAGGAAAAAAAAAACATGGCCTAACAAGAATATTCTGCACCGAGGATGCTAATTCTGGTGCCCATTTCAAATCCGGTGCCAACCTCATATAATTAGATAAGCTGAAGAATGTCAAGGGTATAGAAGGGTCATTATTTCCTCATCCAAAAACTCTCAAGAACACTTGAAAAAGCAACATCTTTATCAGAATACTCTCCAAGTCTTTCCCTTGAACCATGATGAAGGATAAGAAAAGTCACAAAATGCAATACGAACACACAAGTAGCAAAAACTTCAAAGCCAAACTCTTCACTAGATGAAAAATCAATACAAAGACACAATAACCTGTACTTATGGCATCCCTTATATGAGATCTATGATTAAAAGATAAAGATTATAGATATCTACACATTATAAATACACCACAATCAAATTCATATCAGAAAAAAGGGGAAATAAAAACAATAATTGGTACATATATAAAAATGCATAACACGTAACATCCATGCAAGTATTTTTCACATTGATTAGTGAACTTCCTGTTTTTTTTACATTTAGTATTGGTGCAAGCAAGATTGTAAGAGAAAAAATCAAAAATCATAAAAAAAAAAGTAGAAAGGTAATATACCCCTACAAGTTTTTCAAACCATGTAAAAGGGAAATAGATTATGATCCATTAAAAAATAATCTTGCTGTTAAATTATGTAAAAAAAAATGAAGAACTGCTTAGCACTTCCATAGTTCCATATATTCAAGAAGAATACACAGTCACCACACCTTCCTGATTTCAAATCCTTTCACTAGAATGGTTGCTTCCCTTGCTTTCAAACCAAACTCAAAATTCTGTCTACCTTCACTCCCCACAACATGTGTGCAGAATTAGTAGTATCAAGTAGGACCAACAGTTTGCTAGTTATGATAATTTCCATTCATCAAACTAAGTTCAACTGCCTTTCTATTAGTCATTTCTAGAAGTTGATCAACTTTGTCACACTATACCCATTCTTACTGGGAGAAATAAATCATCCTTTTTTAGGAACAAATACCCCATAGTTTGATTACCTATAGCAAACTAGAAATAGCAAAAGAAGAAGAAGAAGAAGAAGAGGTACTCATCTGGTGCTGCAGCGGCGGATAGGCGGTCGTTGTTGGTGGGGTTGCCCTGTGACGGAGAAGAGGATGAAGTACTCATCTGTTACTCTCGGTGTCGCCTAGTCAGATCTGGAGGCCGGGGTTTAGATGAGAGTTCCTGCAGTAGAAAGGTTGAGTGTTTTCTCTCTTCTATGTCATAGATTTCTGATTTAATCGATCGCAATGAAGCCATATGCGATTGCGAATCCCTCGTATTGCCTAAATTCAGCCAGCGGGATAGAGAAAAGGTAAGGCCTTCTTCAGAGTCGAAAGGTGAGTAGCCGGGAATGGAAAACGAGAGGCCGAGTGAGAGAGATCAGGAACGCCGGCCATGAATAGATCTGCGAGTTCAGAGGATGGCTTCTATGGTTTTCTTTTTAGGGAACGCCGACCATGGAGATGAGAGGATAGATCTGTGAGTTGAGAGGATGTGTTTTATGGTTTTTAGGGAACGCCAGTCATGGATAGATCTGCGAGTTGAGAGGAGTTGAGAGGCCGAGTGAGAGAGATCGAGAACTCCGGCCATGGAGACGGAAGAGGATGGATCTGAGAGTGTGAGAGAGAGAGTGGGTACATCCATCTTTCAGAGTTCAGATTAGGGAGGCTGATGGTTTTTAGGGTTTTCTTTTTTGTTTCAACGACGGCAAACTAGCCATTGCTATCAGGGTGGCTAGTGTCTTGTATTTTTCCGGATTAAAGGCTTACTTTGGCTAATGTCGTGGCAAAAAGGTATCAATTACCACGGCAAGCTCCTGCCGAAGCTAGGTAGGGTGGTGAATTTGATTTTTTTTTTGTAGTGATATTTGTTGTTTCATTCGATTATTTTGAAGTCCTTGTTTTCTAATGTAATGATTTTCCAAGTTTCTGGAGCTGTTAGTTTAATAGTAATTGGAATATTAAATAAAATTAGCTGATCGTGGTAGATTTTTCAACTATTTGGTGAACGAGTTGCACAAATTGGATGTTTCAATCTGTGCCAGGAGATTTCCTCCTCCCCTTCTTCCATCAGCGAATGGATTTCAAGAGGTATACCTTTTTTTTCCCCTTTTTTATTGATCTTTCTTAATTTTCACTCTCAGCATTGCAATACATTTTCTTGTATAGTCTTATAATATAAGTAGTACTAATCTTGTTCACCTGGACAAAATAGTTAAATAAATGAGATCTGAGCATGAACCCTCCAAGTTAGAATCTCTAATATGGCTTTACTGAGCAAAAATATGGTAAGTCTCGATCTGCTCATTCATATATGGATTCTTTTCGTTGAAATGATGTATTTTCCAACATGTTTGTGTTCATTACAGCATGTTAGTTAACTAGGCATATAATCATGTGCTTTACATTTGTCTAAACTTCTATTTTTAGTTTTTTGTTCCTAGCTATGTGTTATGAATCTAAATCATATTCTTTTTGCTATTATGTAAGAACATTTTATCTAATTTAAAGCCTATTAGCTCAAATGGTAGAGCATTGTGTTCAAACACAAAAATGTGGGTTCAAATCCCGCATAGGCTACGGTAATTACAAAAAACTACAAATAAGCCATTTAAAATCAGGTAATAGCCGTTGTCGTTAAAAAAAATCGATGTCTATGTTGGTGATGTAAAAAGTCAAAACTTTTTAACATCGGGTAATAACCGATGTCTTTGTATGTTATAACATCTAGTATATTTTATAATCGATGTTATAACATATCAAATACATCAGATTTAAAAATATAACCGATGTTATAACATGAAAAGACATCGGCTATTACCTGATGTTAAAAAGTTTTGACTTTTTACATCATCCACATAGACATCGATTTTTTTTAAATACATCGGCTATTACCCGATGTTAAATGACAAAATTCTAGTAGAGGGAAAATCTGCTTTCCTTTCACGTAATTGTCTTCTTCAACTACAGAATATATTATTTGTCCTTCAAATTACAAAAAACTTGCTTAGTGTTTCTCATCTAACCCGCGATAGTGATATTTACATGCTCTTTTATCGTAGTATTTGTTTTGTGAAGGACTTGTAGGGTTGGATGCTCCAAAGGAACCATTGAGAATGGTTTGTATCGTCTTGGTGTTCCCCAACCGCCACCCCATCCATCTTCACCCACACCTCCCTGTGCCTTCCACTCCAACCTAATTAAACTCCCGGCCTTCTCTCCTCCCTTTCTTCTGCCATAATGGAATTTTTTTCCGAATTAATCAAAAAAGGGAAAAATATTTGGAGAATAGCCAAAATCCCAAAGTATTTAGCGATTTAGCCAAAATAGGGTAAAGTCGATGTTACAAACAGCGACTTTACCTAAAATTTTTTAAAAAAATTAATAAAATAGGTAAGTCATTGTTTGTAACAGCGACTTACCTCTATTTTGTATTTTTTTTTTAATTTTAGGTTAAAAAAAATAATTTAATCTAAAAACTTAAAAAAAAATAGAAATTGGGAGAGTCACTGTTTCAAACAGCGACTCTCCATTTTTAATTAATTTTTCCAAACGTTGAAGATGAAACATTGAAACAGGAGGCGGAGGAACATCACCCACCGGTGCCAATTTGGAGATGAAGCAGCGGGATCCCAATTCAGCTTCCTCAGGGCTGTTCCTCACGGATTAATTGAATCCCTCGCCTCCGAATCCCTCAAATAATTGAATTTCAGGAATTCTGAAGAGTTTTTCCAATCGGAGGAAGGAAGCGTTCCCGGCGGCTGTTGTTCCTTGCAAAAATGGAGAGGTCGGAGAGGCGTTCCCAGCGGAAGCCGAGGAAGTTGAGGCTGGGGACGGTGAGCCGGTTGCGGTCGAGGCGGAGGAAGGCTGTGCTCGAAGCTAGGAACAGGAGGGACGGGGGAACTCGGAACGCTCGCTCCTATCTCAAACCCTAGGCTGAATCGTCTCCAGATGCGGCTCTCCGGCCCGATCTTGACTTCTATGGCCTCTCCAGATGCGGGATCTCCAGATTCGGCATCTCCGGCCTCCAGACCCGGATTCTATGGCCTCTCGGCTCTCTAGCCTCACCCTGCTACTTCATCTCGTCGGGACGTTTGGAAAAATTAATTAAAAATGGAGAGTTGCTGTTGCAAACAGCGACTCTCCCAATTTCTATTTTTTTTTAAATTTCTAGATAAAATTATTTTTGTAACCTAAAATTAAAAAAAAATACAAAATAGAGGTAAGTCGCTGATACAAACAGCGACTTACCTATTTTATTAATTTTTTTTAAAATCTTCGGTAAAATCGTTCTTACAAACAGCGACTTTACCCTATTTTGGCTAAATCGCTAAATACTTTGAGATTGTGGCTATTCTCCAAATATTTTTCCCTTTTTGGGCTAATTCGAAAAAAAAAATTGCCATAATGTGTATGCACTAGGGCAGTGCACCCTGGATATTTCCAGGGTTGAGTATACCTTGTTCTTGCAACAATCTTCTAGTCAACTATGCCACTTGAAATTGAATGGGACTACTACTTTTGGATGAATGTAGAGAGGAAATCCTCATCCAAAGTGGTCGGTTGGTGATGTTTAATTTATAAGATGAGAATCTCTAGTTTCATTTTGTGTAAATAATGACATGCACCCAAAATCCCCTATCTTTACCGTACGTCTCTGGTTCTTCCATTTTTGAAGCTCTAGTCAAGCAACATAAGATTTTAACAATGATGTTGTGTTAGTAGCCAAGTAGTGGCAGAGTTAGAAAATTTTCAGCGGGAGCACAATTATACATGTACATAAGATCTTTTTGGATAAAATAGGCATAAAAAACTCTATATACTATGACAATAAATGATGTTATTTTAGGATAAAATGTCATCGGTTTATGATAAAATGCTATCAATTTTTTGTCTTTTAAAAAGATTAATATAATTAAAAAAAGATATATCCGAAAAAACTAAATAAATAAGGATAGAAGACGCAATATAATAAACAATCAGTTAACATGCATTAGGGTTGTTATATGAGTACATCATGTAACGGCCCGGGATTATGATTCCCGGGTTATGTTTCGAGGGATGAAACCCCTCGTTAGGATCTTGCGCCCCAAGTACAGGTTGAAGGTTTGAAATTCTATCCTAACATTTTAAAGTGAGATTTCATACCCAAAATTCGAAGGGATCGTTGGAATCCCCGGGGAAGTCCCCTGTACCTGTCATAAGTCTAAGCGTGAAGAACCAATAATCATGCAAATAACATAATCAAAGTGTAATACAAGAGGGTGACACGGCAGAGCCGAGTCAAAACCAAATCAATAAGCGTATTTATCGAAATTTAATAGACAATGTTAGTGGGGTTAGACCATTTCTTTGAGATCGCCCAAGAGAGTTCCCACGTCACGGAATCAAGGAATAATCAAGCTGCAAAACAACCTAAAAAAATGTATGCGGGGCGGTGTCAGATCGAATCCCTAAGCAATATAATCCCAAACAAGCAGACACATACACACGCTAGTCCTAATAAAGATGCTTCTAAATGCAAGGCGGAATATTTACACACTAACATGCTTCTAAGATCAAGTGCATAAATATAATAAGGCCTTAGCACCGAATACCAAGTGGTATATCCCTCTCCTACCTCCACCCCCTTCCGATAAGGCGGAGATTGGCCAGCTCGTGAATGCATTCCATTATAATCGGGTGGCACGCATGCCCAACCCGCTCCACAATAAAGCCCGCAGGCATCTCATAATATAAGAAAGTTCATGACTCGATTGACTCAGGACGGGACCCGATGGGACTAGGTCGTCCTATAACCCTAGCAATGACTATAGTTACTTCACAGATAACGATCGTTCTGTTTACAAAAGCAATGAGTAAACGAATGCTCAATCATGAGTGCAATCATAGCAGGATACTACATAACATGCTTTATTATGAATGCAAGCACCTAGTATGCACATGGCTACAAGCAAGGAGATCTCTTTTTCGAATCTGAGTGAGCTCATATAGGAACTCACCTGGCTATGCAGAACAGCATAATAGAAGATCCGGCATACATCAATCATAATCGCAATTTATCACCTAGATACATATCAGAACACATATATAAGTCTACATCTAGACACTCAATAACACAAGCACATATCATTTAATAGAATTGACCACACCATAATCATCATTCCATCCACGCAACCATTCATCATTTCACCAAATTCCATAAGACCACATCATACTCGTCATTCCATGCATTCAGCCACATTCATATATCCACAATAATAAATCCACATAGTCATATATCTCAAAGTTCATCATATTCATCATAGTTCATAAGACATAAATCGAACGATACATAACTCTAACATCTCATCATTCCGTTAGTCATTCATATATGTCATTAGTGCACACAAATCATGATATTAGACAATCATTCATACCAATCATGCTAGTTAGTCAACGAGCACATAATTCCCGAGTTAGTCCCGAGAACCGTTCCGAAAACCGAGTTGACTAGTTAGAAATACGTACAACCCTTGGAAAATGTTCATCAATTTCCTTTTTCTAAAATCCAAGTCACATAATATTATATTTGTCTTAAATCCCTATGATATTATATCTTTAAATCTTAATAGTAATATTTTATATTTCAAAACTCAAGTAATAATATTTAGTATTTTAAATACCATTTTCTTATAACACTTCCATAAAATATTTTTAAATCCTTTAAAAATCTCAACCATTTTCATTTAATAAAATCAGCACTTACACAAACTGCCCTTATTTTATAAAAATTACAACCGACCGCTTTTATTTCATTAAATGTCAAAACCGAGCCTTTATTTTATTTTACTCAAAATTGAACCCAATAGTGAAGAATGATCAATTTATTTTGACAAAACAGGCCCAATCTAATTGCTTTTGATTTTAAACAAAACCCTAGCCCAAGAAAATAGGCCCAACAGCCAACACATTTCATCCTCCCATTTCTAAAACCGAGCTGGAGATTTTTTTTAAAAAAAGAAGGGGGGCCCAGGGTGAGGTGGGGGTGACATGGCAAAGGGATGTGTCTATGGGGCCCGCATCTTTCTTCTTCCTTCTGTTGAAACGAGATAAAACAGAGAGGGGAAGAATGGTGTTCGACGGAAGAAGAGGAGTAGCAGGGCGGCTCGCCGGCGGCGGTTTCGGACCCGGAATCCGACGCCGACTACCCGACACTCATGGATTCAAAACGACAAGGAAGGGAGAGAGATGAGATGCTCACCGAGGGAGTTGTCTCGCCGGAAATCGTCGTCGGAGGCGCGATTGAGGCTCGCCGGCGGCTCAAGATACTTGCTGAGCCTGGTTCGAAGGCGGAAGGTAAGAAGTTGGAACCTTATGGTGGTTTTGAGAAGGAAAGGAGGAAGAGGCTTACTGATGTCTCCAAAGTAACCATGTCCTTATGCATATTTTAGTTCCATATTCTTTACATTTTGCATATTTCGGGTTGGGAATATGTCGAATTTATGTAGTATATGCTTATTTGGCAGAAATGGATATCTACATAAGTTTCTATTTAATATTGCAGAATAGGGAACCATTTCGGGAGAAAATCAAGAAGAGAGAACCGGAGCTCAAGATTACTTGACATCGACAAGCCTTAGTCGATCTCGACGAGTCATGCCTAGACACCTGCCAGGATCGAGGAGCCCATGTCGAGAAACTGAAGACGAGCCAACCCGACTCCAGGGGGTTACTCGAGATCGAGTTGACTACCCGAGATGGAGGTGCTCTGAACACCATGCTTGGAGTCGAAGTCAAACTGCTCGAGGATGCCGGGAGCACTACCCGACCATGCCCGGACACCTTCCTCGAGATCGAGTTATATTACTCGAGGTCGACAAAGCCGTGGAGCCATCACCGAGCACATCGAAAGGATCTACCCGACGCTGCCAAGAAGACCTAGTCGATAAGGCCACCCAACTCGAGATCGTGGAGAGGTCCTCGAGATCGAGTACACTTGTGAACCCTGTCTGAGCCCTGTCGAGCACCAGCTAGCCGAGATGCCGAGCCAGCCCAGTCGACTACAATTCTACTCGAGATCAAGTAGACTTACTCGAGATCGAGGAAGCCTCCAGAAGCCGCGTAACGCGTTTTGATCTATCCTACTCGGGTTGGGATTACTTGGAGCCGAAGATTGCCGAGTCTATCCGGTTTATCAAGATCTATCACGAAGAAGAGAGATTTATCCACTTAAGACTTCTAGATATAATTCCCTTATTTAGATTTAATTATGTTGTTGCTTTTATTTATCATTAAGCCTTTTAGATATAGTTTTAGATATAGATAGATGTTTCTATCCTTGAATAGCAAGGTTTAGAAGCCTATAAATAGAGCCTTAGGGGGCTGATTTCTATTCATTCAATCACACAGCAATTAGTAAGAGTAGTAGAGAGAAAGAGAGAGTGAGTGGCCAAGAGGAGTTTGTGAAGCGATTTTATTTTATTAATGCAAGTTTATTTCCTTTTATTATTAATGTCTTTAATTACGATGAAGCGTGAGTAGTCCACCCACTTCTAGGGTTGGGGCGAGCCCGACGATAGCCATGCGTGTTTGAGGTAAAGATCCGACTTTTATCATGTTTTGAGCATCTACTACTTGTTATGTGTTTATTACCCATCTAATGGAGGTCCATGCTAACAACTTGGATTGTAAACATAAAATCAGTAGAGACAATTAGGGTTTCTTGAAAGAGTTGTCTAATTGTTGGAAAAGGCGAAAGCTTAGTCCTTTGATGCGATTCACATGATTATCTGTTTTATCTCTGCCTTATGCATGCTTGGTTATCGTTGTTGCAAACCCCAATCTTGGAAGTCCTTTTCATACAGTTTAGTTCGAAGTCCCAAAGCAATTGTCTTTACTTTATTTTCTTTCGTTTTAGCTTCTGTTTTCCTCGAGATCGACTAGCACTCCTCGATCTCGAGTTACTGATCTTCGACCCAGGTCGCTGTATTTTATGTGTATAGGCAATCGACCAAGACAAACCGACGTCGACGAAGCCCCTACTCGATCTCGAGTAGCCTTAGTCAAGATCGACGAGAGCCTGTGCTTGCTGTTGCGCTGTGTTCGACTGTCCGATCTTCTGTCGAGTTGATGTACTCGAGATCTAGGACCCCTGTTGTCGACTTCTGTGAGATTCCACCGCTGCCTAGGATCAGCTGACATGCTGCCTCGTGGATCGATCCTGACTTCCCACTCCTGCATCGTGAGGAAGTCTTGTAATTATTTGCAAGGGACGGAATCTGGTTTGCCTTAGTTTATTTACATTCTATTTTGCATACTCGATTTCCTCCTTACAACAAATTGGCGTCGTTGCCGGGGAAGCTATCATTCGCGCCTTAGGTAGTTAAAATCTCACGTTCTCTTTGAGTTTACTTTACAGGTGTATGCGCCGTTTTGGTCAACCACTTATGTTTGACGGCTTAGACAACCCAGAACGTCTTATACAAGCCCACGCTAGACTGAAAAGAGCCATGGCAGCCGCAGAAACACAGGAGCAGCTGATACAGAGGCTTACAAGGGAGCTAGCCGCTAAAGATGCTGCTATCGCTACTGAGAAAGCAGCAAGGGAACAAGCAGAAGATGAGCTTGCCCAATACCCAACTACTGCAGAGGATTATATGCATCCAACTCTCGTCATGCCTGAATCGGCGATTCTAATCCTTGAAAACTCTTATGAAATTCGCACTCAATTTCTTATAGAGCTTAAAAATAATGCTTTTTATGGCAAATTTAATGAGTGTCCTCTTGAGCATATTACCAACTTTTCTGACATGTGCCGTACTCTTGCTGAAGGTACAACTCTGGAATATATCAAGATAAAAGCTTTCTGCCGGTCTCTCGCTGGGCCTGCACTAAAGTGGCTTGAAGGGCTAAAGCCAAGATCACTCACAACATGGGCCCAAGTAGAGCAAGAATTTCTGAATAAATTCTTCCCACCCGCCAAGACAGCACTCCTCCGCCAGAAAATCACCGCCTTCAAACAAAAGCCTGGGGAACCGCGGGCAAACGCATGGGAACGCTGCAAAGAACTGCTGCAATCTTGCCCTACTCATGGACAGCCGCCCTACGTCATTCAGGAGATCTTCTTCAACTCTCTTGACCAAGTCACTAAGGACAGGATCAACCAGTATACTCGCTATGAGTATCTGACGATGCCACCAATGGACGCCTGAGGTGTGTTAGACAAGCTCACCAATTATGACAACAAGTATGGGGCCTCTACAAACTATGATGAGAACGCTTAAGCTAGACCAGCCCCATCCATGCCTCTCTATGAGCCGTCTAAGGAGATAGACCCAGATGTCAAGGAGCAATTCTACAGAGACCAGAATCGCAAGCTCCTCAAGCAAGTTAAATATATGTCTGTCAACCAGCCTTGCATAGAATGTGGATCACAGTGGCACACCACTACTGAGTGCCCACACACTAAGCAAGTCAGGATGGCAGAGACACATGAGGAAGCAGCCTACGGTGGAGGTCCCAATCGCTACATGGGAGATCAAATGTTCTATCAACCACAGTGGAACCAAGGTCTGCCTAGAACCCCCCCACCCTACAGAGCTCCAGGGCATCCAGAAAAGGATCAAAAGAAGGATAATCTGCAGCTGATCCTTGAGGAGATGCGTCGAAATCAGGGCACCATCAACAACCAGTTCTAGAACATCACTACAAAATTTGGAGAACTAGACATCTGGAAAAGGAGAATAGAGACCCAGATGGGTCAAATCGCTGCACAGATCCCACGACCATCCGGACAGCTCCCTGGGCAAACAGAACCAAATCATAAGGGGAAGACCGGACACGTCGTAGCTATCAAACTCAGAAGTGGGCATCAATTACACGAGCCAGAGGTCGGGAAGAAGCAAGACAAGGCAGAGCAGCAACTCGACCTAGAGCAGACCCAACTCGATCTAGAGGAAACAGTACTCGACCTTGACAAGAAGCTGCTCGACCTAGACCAGATGCTGAGCTCGGACTCCACTACACAGCCCAGCAAGTCGAAGTCGACCGCCCAAGTCGATCTCGAGGAGCCTCTGGTCGAGATCGAGGAACAGCAAGCCGACGTTGATGACTTTGCAACACCTCCGACGTCTGATCTAGCTCCAAAGCAGAAAAAGCCACCGCCTTTCCCTTCCAAAGCACATAAAGATCCCACTGCAGGTAGGTTTACCAAATTTGTTAATATGCTGCAAGAACTGAATGTCTCTATTCCTTTTACAGAAGCCCTGCAAGAGATGCCTGGATATGTCAAATTTCTGAAGTAAATCCTGAGCAAGAAGCGATCCATCAGAGAGATCACAGGCGAATGCAAAGTACTCCACTTCCCTGAAAAGAGACCTGACCCTGGTAAGTTTTCTGTTACTGTGGGTTTTGGGCAATATAAATATGATTCTCTGTGTGATTTAGGAGCAAGTGTGAGCATCATGCCTTTATCAATCTGGCGGAAGGTAAAGATAGGATGCATAGAGCCTGTGGATGCCAAATTATACATGACAAACAATACAGTGGTCATCCCTACAGGTATAGTTGAGAATGTCCCCGTCCAGGTTGGTAAATTCTTTGTTCCAGCAGATTTCGTTATCATAGACTGTGCTGAAGATCCTACTAGCCCTATTATTCTTGGTAGACCATTCTTAGCTACTGCAGATGCCAGAATTTGTGTCAAGAATCGCTCGCTCACCTTCACCATAGGCGATGAGGTTTTGGATTTCTCTTTTGGCCCTGCAAAAGAGGAAATTTTATGGCTGAAGGTAAAGAGCATCAGCAACCACGGGACCCAGCAAACAGCGGAGGAAAGCGACAGCACTGTACTCGAGGTCGACAAGAGCAACTCGATCTCGACAAGGGTTCTACTCGATCTCGACAAGCCTCTATCGATGTCGACTTCCGCTGTTGAGCCACAGACTAGCCCAGAGCCTAAGTATGGGGTCCCTATACTCGATCTTGACCAGTAGTACTCGACATCGACTAGCCCCAAGCCCGAAGATTTCTATTTTGTGTCCAAAAAGGTAAGTTCAGGTATAAATTCTACCCCCCCCCCTTCAGTTCATAAAGAAAATTTTCAATAATTTAAGGGGAGGTAAGGCCCCGTGGCGAGAGAATCTGCGAAAGCTAAGAGCTGGAAGGAAAAAGAAGAAAGAGAAGGGAGATGATGCAAGCAACCACCTCTCAGCTGAGCTTGCATACTACAATCAGGGCCTAGATGATCCAGGAGAAGGGCCAAGCATGAGCGAGCCCCACACTAATGGTCCTTGAGCACAAACAGAGAAGTCGGCCTAGCGACTCTAAAATCTAGAGCATGTATATAAACTTTATGAATTTTGGGATTTTTTTTTTGTTTTGGTTTTGGTTTTTTTGTTTTGGTTTTATGTCTTTTAGAATACTTCATGTGGATAGTCTTGTTTTTATGTGGAATCTAACACATATCATCAACTAATAATCTTCAATCACCCAAACATTATTTCCCATCAACTCCACCTCAAATAATCTCAAAAAAAAATCTCTATCCAAATCTCTTAAAATTTCATCAAGAAGAAAACACATGTCCTGATACCATGACTTCGCTCGATTTCACAACTTGCGCTCTGATACCATGTAGATTAGGATGAAATCGACACCATGACAAAGAGAAAGAGAGAGAGAAGTTCTCTGTATTGATCAAGCTATGAGCTGCACAAATGCAGTTGTGTTTGTTACAACCGAAGAGCTGAACCTTTCCCCTTATTTATACACTATAGGCCTAACAACCTTTTGAGCGGGAAATAGCTTATTTACAGACATTTGCCTATGTTTTGTAATCTCCACTATATACCCTTCTACATGTGAAATGATAAACGTAACATGATAAACACAATTGAATTTAAATCCGATATTGTCAGGGATGTGAAAGGATAAACGTGACATGAAAAACATGATATGATTGATCTTAAATCTTATACTACTCCCTCCGTCTCACAGTAGATGTCTTTTACTATTTATGCACGTTTTCTTAAAAAGCTAAAAACTATATAAAATGTCAACATTTTATTAAATATTTTTAAATAATATCATACATATTACTAATAAGTATAGAATTATTTTAAAAAATTAAATAAAAAATGAATATTATATATAATTTTTAGCTCATTAAAAAACGTACATGAATAGTCTAAAGACAAGTATTGTGGGACGGAGAGAGTATTATTTTGTTGGTCCTATTACTAATTGGTCCTATTACAATTAAAGTCCTTTTTCGCCATCTATTTATCTTATCTTCTTCCTCCAATACATTACATGGGTAAGGTTCTAGTAAAATAAAACATAAGATGTGATGTGTAAAGTAATTATAGGCGTTAGAAAAGTAATCAATTCAATGGATGTGATTTGAGTTAAAATGTTGCACAAAACATTACTATGGGTTTAATTGTAGGGAAATATTTATTGCACAATTAATTCAATAATCATTACCTAAATTAAAGTATGACCATAATATTCGCTTCATTCTAATTTTTAACAAGGCAAGACATTTAAATCATTGTATGGCATCTTTGTTTTCTAATTGTGAATGGAGTGAAAGTAGGTAATTCAAATTCATCTAAGTATCTCCTAGTCTTAAACGGGGTGGATGAGACTAATTATAAATTTGCGTATGAATGTTAAATAAATATTTAGGTTGTTGAATATGAATATTGTGTATAATTTCTATTTGTAAAATTTTGGATTGACAAAACTTAATTTGTGGTGTTATATATTCAATAAATCTATTCACATTATTCAAATTGACGGTGTAAAATATTCATCTCGCAAAATAGTGAATTAATAAAGTGAAACATATGTAAAATGAATATATTATATATATGTTAAACAAACATTTAGTACGTATAATATGAATATTGATACTAACAAATATTTTGTTGATAAAATGCATGTGATGGGTAGAATTGGTGGTATTATATTTAAGTATTAATATTAACATTCATTAAATTTATTCTAATTATTTACATTAATTGTATAAACGGAAATTTCGCCTGATAACCCTAAGATTTCGCGTATTTTGCATGGTAAACAAATATTTCAGATATTTCGCCTGGTAACCCTGAGGTTTTGAAATATTTTGCCTCGCACCCACAAGTTTGAATTTGTCCAATAATTGTGTTTTAAATGTATAGGTGGGTGAGTATTATAATATTAACAAGTTTTGTGGAGGCATTTCATAAAAACTAACATTGTCAACCTTATTCTAGAGCGATACACGACGAACAAAAGACGCACTGACGAAGGGACGAGCGAATTGTAAAGACCCGGATTTTCAAATATTAATTTTCCTAACGGCCTGGGATTATGATTCCCGAGTTACGTTTCGAGGGATAAAACCCCTCGTTAGGATCTTGCGCCCCGAGTACAGGTTGAAGGTTTGAAATTCTATCCTAACATTTTGAAGTGGGATTTCATACCCAAAATTCGAAGGGATCGTTGGAATCCCCGGGGAAGTCCCCTGTACCTGTCATAAGTGTAAGCGTAGAAAACCAACAGTAATGCAGATAGTAGACTCAAGATGCAATACAAGAGGGTGTCATGGCTGAGTCGGGTCAAAACAAAATGAATAAGGGTATTTATCGAAATCTAAGGTTAGACCATTTCCTTGCAATCGCCCAAGAGAGTTCCCACGTCACAGAAACAAGGAACAATAATGCTGCAAAACAAACCTAAAAAAAATGTATGCGGGGCGGTGTCAGATCGAAGCCCTACGCAATATAGTCCCAAACAAGCAGACACATACACACGCTAGTCCTGATAAAGATGCTTCTAGATGCAAGGCGGAATGTTAACACACTAACATGCCCCTAAGATCAAGTGCGTAAATATAATAAGGCCTTAGCACCGAATACCAAGTGGTATATCCCTCTCCTACCTCCACCCCCTTCCGATAGGGCGGAGACTGGCCAGCTCGTGAATGCATTCCATTATCATCGGGTGGCACGCATGCCCAACCCGTATCCACAATAAAGCCCGCAGACATCTCATAATATAAGGAAGTTCATGACTCGATTGACTCAGGACGGGACCCGATGAGACTAGGTCGTCCTATAACCCTAGCAATGACTCTAGTTACTTCACAGATAACGGCCGTTCTGTTTACAAAAGCAATGAGTAGACGAATGCTCAATCATGAGTGCAATCCTAGCCGGATACTACATGACATGCTTTATTATGAATGCAAACACCTAGTATGCACTTGGCTACAAGCAGGGAGATCTCTTTTCGAATCTGAGTGAGTTTATATAGGAACTCACCTGGAAGTGCAGAACAACAAAAGGCAACAAGTAGGTATACAGAAAGCCAACATGTCACAGATGATCACCTAACACATATATAAGTAATATAAATAAGTCTACTCCTAATGTTACATAAAGCATATAATATTACACACAAGCCATCAAATTTGTTCACCAAGTTAGGCAAGGTAAGTCACATTCCCAAGATTTCTCAAAACTCTTTTAAAGCCTCAAGGCAGATCAAATCACCATTCAAAACGCTTTCTCAAATCATCCCAAAATCCATTTATAACACATAATCCTTCAAATCTCAATTTAGGTCAAATCATCTTTTAAAGAATAGCTCTCAAATTACTTGCCCAGAATCACTTATAAAACATCACCTTTTAAAATCGACTCGTTACTTATTTTATCAAATAATCTTAACAAGGTTAAGGTATTTCCAAAATTCCTCTTTTAAATTTATTAAATCAATCTCTATTTATCAAATCAATTCCAACCTTTAAAACCTTTTCCGAAGTTCTCCTTTCAAAATCCAAATGCGATAATATTATAATTTTAAATCACAATACTAATATTATATAATACAATACTCCATCTAATTAATATTTATACAACATATGTCACCGCTTTAAACTCATTGCACATTTAAATACTATATAACATAAGTAATTCTTAAAACATAAATATATTTTCGAAAATACATTTGGCTTAAAACAACATATATACTATATAACATATTTGTTCCCCCAAAATTAGGCCTAAGCCAAAAAGGCCCAATATTTTCCTTTTCTCCTTCCTTACAAAATTGGATCACAAGCCCAGCCCATTTCTCTTTTTTTTGGAAGTAAGAAATAGGCCCAAAATCATCTTTGTTTTCTTTTTAAAATACAATCTCGGCCCAAAAGGGATCAGGCCCAATCCCATTTTCATCTTTCCTTGAATTCTGAAGAAGCAACGTTTTTAAAAAGAAAAGAGGGCCCATGCCTAGCTGGCCGCTGAGGTGGAGGAGGCCCCACAACCTTCTTCTTCATTGTTCTGGTTGAAAGAAAGAAGACAGGGGACCGAGAACAGGGCGGCGTTCGAAACCGGAAAAGGAAGGAGAGGAGGAATGGAGCTCGCCGGCGGTGGCGCCCAATTCCGAATCCGACCAAGACACCGACATCCATACCCACAACCACATAGGTCCGGAAGACAACAAGAAAGGGGAGAGGAGCGAGTGCTCACCGAAGGGCGTCGACTCGCCGGAAAATCTCGTCGGTGCGTGATTGGAGCTCGATTCGGCCTCGTCGGATCCGAAATCAAAGTGTTCTTGGCCTGGGTCGAAGTGAGGAGTTAAAAAGGTGAAGCTTTTAAGGGTTTTCGATTCGAAACGGAGGATCGAAGGCTTACCAAGGTAAAACGGGAAACAGGGCGCGAAGGATGGCGCTCCGGCCGCTTCTAGTGGCTGCTGGTGTCTCCAGGAGGCATCGGGGCTACCGCTGCCGTTGGTGCTGCTGGCGTTGTTATCTCGGGAAGAAGGAGGGAGCGAGGGGCGTGTGTCTTTCCATCGGCACAACAGAGGAAGGAAAACGAGGGCTGCGTCGGTTGCGCTGGTGGCGAGGCGTGGTGGTGGTGCTGCTCAGGCCGGAGAAGGAGGAGGTGGTGGTGACGATGCGGCTGGCGGCAATCAACGAGGAGGATGGGTTTGTGTTTGGGGATGTGAGTTATTTTGAAATCAAAAGGGTGAGTGAATGGGGAAATAAAATGGGGGATGTTGGTGTCCTGAGAGGAGGTTGTTTTCAATGTGAATTAAACACAAAAAAGGGGTTAACTTGTGCAGGAGTAATTTCTTTTTCTTTTGACTTTTACCAAATCCGGATTACTTGAAAATAGAAGTAGAGAGTTGAGAATGGTGAAAGCTGCAGCTGGACTGTTTAGACATGTGAAGGGGAAAGGAGACAAAGGAAAAAAAATCAACTGGACCCAAGAAATTCAAAATACCCGGAATATAATTTCTCGAAACCCGTCCATTCGATCTTATCTCGACTCAATCAAAATAACGTTCTAAAATCAAGATGATATCAGTGACGGAAGGAATTTTTGAATCCTGAATTAAAAGACGGATTCGATCTTTAAAATTAAAAATTGGGCCTGAATTCACTTTAAATTCATTTTTAAATTTTCTTTTTCTAAAATATTAATATTTGAAAATCCGGGTCTTTACATCATCCACCTATAAAAACAAGTCTCGTCCCCGAGACTAAAACCAAAACAAAGTAGGGGATGAAGTTTCAAATTGATGAGTCTAGGGACCATGTCCAAGGATCTTGTAATCATCTCGGTTGCGTCTTCCGGAATTCTCACAACATCCTAGTGACGGTCGTGACATCTCCAATTGGTCTTGACAAGTATGCAATAAGCGCCCTTATCACATCCTCACTTCGACTTTTCGGAAGTACCACAACTCTAAAAGTTCTACAATATCATCACTAGGTCTTAGCAAGCACCCTACAAGCGCCCTCATAAAATACTTGTATCCACTTCGTGAAGTATCATAGAGTTGCCCGGGTTTAAAAAGTTTCAAAGGGGATTCCGCAATTGAAAAAGATTGGCCTCAAAATCGTTGAAATTCTCGATCGTGTTCGGTCTTCCCAAATCCAAGTTAGTCCTTTTTAAAACCTTTCAAAAACAAGCAAAACCTCTCAACTTCAAAACCATCCAAAGCTTTTCAAAACCCGAGTTAGTCGCTTCCAAACTCTTTCAAAATCCTTTAAATCCCGAGTTGGTCAAGCAAATTCAGAACTCAAGAGGTGGAATCATCGACCTCTAAGGGCTAATCCCATATTCTCTTCCTAGGTTCCAATCTCAAAAACAATTCCAATGTATGAATTTCTAGCCATTATCGGAATCAACATAACCAAGACATGCCAGCTCATAAACAACTAACCATCGAGATTAGCCACGCCAAAACCATAACATTAATAGCAATCCATCAACATGTCCGCATACCATTATATTGGAACGTCACACTCAACCTTAGCATTTCATGTTCTAGGTGTCAACAACTAAGAATGCATCAAGCTGCAGGAATATCACTTTTGAAGGCAACACACAAACACATCAAGCCTCAATCTTAGTAGATCACATCAGCATGGTTTCCTACTTACCACTACCAACACAATATAATTTTGTCATAATAGGGGTTTCAGTCTAATGGGAAGGCAACAAGTCAGCTCACAAAATCTATTTCAACAAGACTCAGCAAGCCAAGATATTCACCATTTTCATAGCCAAGGATTTAGCCGAAAATCATATTTGAAATATCAATGCATAGAGGCATCACCACAATCACGTTTCAGCAATTCAATGTTCAAGTTATCAACATAGAACCTGTCATGCTCTCATGGTTCAGCAATAGTAAGGTCTAACAACATAGCAGCACGAAATAGCATCGCGACGACATTTAACTTAATAAGACATTGCATACCATTATATCAGGATAACATGCACCCTACACTATGGACCCTACATGCTACTGTCACTTATCCCTCAAGTATTTCACGTCAGTATAATATACCATGATTTCACACTAAGTTTATACATCATTATCTCTCATTGTTCCAAACGGTCACATGTCATAAATCCTAAGATACTATCATGCTCAGCAAATATTGCAGAATATCAGGTATTGGCATAGCAAGACAAGTTACCACATAACCTCATGCTAATAATAATTCGAGAAAAGGTAAAATCATGCCAACATTGCAATATCATATTGTCACATATTATCGGGGCACATAATATCACTATTACCAACACAAGTCAGGATCTCAGCAGGTATAATTCACATTCCATGAGTAAAAGAATTCAGGCAAGGCCTAACGACACAGAACACCAATCATATCACAAGGTCAATCACATAGGAACACCAAAGCACTAAAATTCATAATCATAAGTAGAAGTCAACCAAGTAACGTCCACCACCAGTTCATCATTCAAAGAATCAATGTGTCAGTCCTGGGACCTGGGGTTTATGAGCCCACCGTGCTTCCACTGTGCCGCTCCTGTGCTATTTGGCTAAACGTGCTCTCTTTTACGCCCTTGTTCGTCAAAGTATTGCAAGCAAATTTTTAGTTAGCGGAGATAGGGGAGAGACAAGGAGGACAATTCGGACTCCCCACGGAACCAAACACAGACCAACTGATGATGACACAGCGAAAAACAAGATCCCAACCTAAGAAGGAGTAAGGTGCCCTTATGGAACTCTACGAGGTTACAAGTGCAGCAAGAAAAACACATACCAATCATGGAGTAAACTAATTGCATCAATGTACACTAACATGTACCTACCTTAATGAAAGATGTTAACAATTAGGCGTAATCAAAAACATGATCGGGTTCTGCATGGGGCATAAGAGACTAACTAGCAACTTTTCATTTCATTTAGCATACAAGCTTGATATGTATAAGAAACATGTATATACAAATGCAATAATAGATTGGTGCGACACATAGCTCATGCGAAATCTAATAAACATTACAGAGCATTACAGGTAGGGTAAATCACTCGTAACAAGTACATATGGGCAGGTCATATAAAAGCGGTAAAATAATCACATCTTATAGTAATGACTTCTCATAATGATAGGATAAGTGTGGGATGTCATCACACAAGAAGCTATGGGGAAAGTAAGTCCTTCATGATACTAGTAATATATATTTAAGGAAAAATCGCAATCAGAGGTAGTCATTGAGGAACAATTTGTCACCAAAAACACAGTTCATGCATACATGCATCTACCATGTCGTAGGGTATAACATGCAACGTGGTATTCAGCTGCTAATTAACACACATTTCATAAAAATATGAGTTCATACAGTTAAGCATTAGAAGGGCGTCATGTGATAAGAACAACTTGGATGAGAACACACATAAGCATGCCACTAATCATACTTAGCATGATACAACCATGTGGAGGCATAACATTCTAACTGGCTAGCAATATTTAATATGCTTAGATAGTCACAAGATCATATAGAGAGGGTATAGCAAGGCTATCACAACCTATGACAAGAGCAGCTGCATGAGATGCAATTTGAGCCTGCGATCGTACAAGTCATATCTCTGCAGGCATAGATTTTACAAGGTACTACATGACAGTTGCAGATGTATATGAATAAGATGCATCGAGCAACTCTACATAATAGTGGGACGAGTCATAGAAGTTTAAGCAGGACCACTTTTTTACCCAATCATTAGCACATATAAAAGGAATATAAGCAGTTTTGATGAAGGAGTCATGCACATATCATAATATGAGACAGGACAATGCTATTAAGGTATCATGTTTCAAGGGGACGGTAAGCTACATTATGTATGCAAAGGTAATCATGCGAGTGCCTTATAGCTATCGTGATGTGTGCGTGGACATGCAAGGTGCCAGATTATTCATTTGCAGAAGCATTAAGAATGTCAGGGGGCATGCAAAAACAACATCCAGTGATGAGATGACAAACACACATTGATAATCACCTACTGCTTAACATGCGTTGAAAATAGGCACTAACTCTATAGTTGGGTCAATCAATTCCTAATCAGTTAAAAGGATCACACATTAGAGATGTTGGAAAGAATACAAGACTTTGCGAAGTCTGTTCCACGAAAGAGCAGATCATAATGCAAGTAGGGCATGTATTGAACACAAGGATATATCAAGTCACATTGTGATTCTACATGAGGCTAGCGATACATGGTAAGGCATGGGTAGTTTTATAGAGTGAGCAAGCGAACATCAAGGACGATAGATTATAATTCATGCTAGGAATGAACTGTCATGGGAGTACATGAAATTTTACAACAACTACCACATCTTGGGGCAATCATATTCACGTGATGAAGCAAGCATGACAATTTACCACCCAGTGAGTCATATTGGAATTCATAAGCCCTATAGGACACTACCAGCACATATCGGACATGAGTACAATCAAGCTACTTTGACTAGACTCACCCTAGCATTCAAGTGTCTCGTATATGCGAAAACGTGATACTAACTCATGATTTGTACATACGTTCGTTCGATTAGCACAACAGTTTGCAAGGAGCTAAATAAGCCACACCGTAATGATTTAGAAGTATGACAAGCATATAGCGAAGTATAACATGGGTCTAAAGCAAGATATTTAAGCATGGGTATGATGATAGACAGTTATGGGTCCATGCAAATATCTAAACGGCATAGGCACAAAATATTAAGTCATACATTCAGGGAAATACAAGAGGATACCACTGAGCATGATAAAACATCACGAAAATCAAGAAGGTAAGCATGCTATGGTTTAGTGGTCATAAAGGCATGATGAGGGGCGAGAGTAAAACTGGCATGCTAAGGGTCACACTATCATGAGCCTACTTACATAGAATTAGGTATCTCCCTAACACATGACACATACATTCAAGCATTAGTATAACAATGCACATACTAAGTAGATCAGGCTGGGATGATATGGGGGCATAACAGATGTAACACAGACCTAAGCAATGGCTAAACATGGAAATCAAGACATGTAGGCATAATTTCACACTATGGATCAATGTGCAAGTCTATGGGATAGTACATATAGGATCATACAATCATGGATGAAGAAATTGAGATAACCCGACAGAGATCTACAAGGACGACTCTGACTCACTTCCATGAACCCCACGACTTGTTTTCCGTGAAATATTCGTGTAACTCTCAAGTAGGGTAGAAAAGGGCTGAGGTAGTAGCGTACTCCAATACAACCTCAAATGTGGTTACCCGTATATCACACCGACATCGCAAGAAAAGCTCAATAAAGACATTTAGTAAGGTCGGGAAAAGAAGGCCGAAGAAGGGAGTAGTCAAGCTTAAGAGGTCAAAGGTAATCCCACAAGGAATGGAATCCCGACTCTATAATGGTAGAAGGTCTCCCCCGCTAGTCCATTCACAAAGACATTTAACACATTATTCATAGTCACGAATATCAACCAGGTCTCCAATTTAAGCATACAACACTCAGCACAGAACAATAAACAATCAAGCTATCCTGAGGTCGCCCTTCGAGGGGTGACTGACCGAAGGGGCAAAACCTCACGTTCCCTACCTAATTCGCCACTCCAGCCACTACGGCGCAATCCCTTGGAGTCTTGTAAACCCATCTGTAAAGAACAAGCTATAGTTTTGCCTACCCGTTCCCAACTACATCCAATAGGGATGGTCTAGCGCGTCTACTACCCCTTCGTTTCCCTTTGTTTGATTACCAGATTTATTGTGTCACGTTCATATTTATTTCATTTGAGTTAGCCATATTAAATTCATTTTGCCCTTTCTAAAACATTTTGAAAAAACCATTTGAAAACCTTGGACCATTTTCAAAACCACTTCAACCTATCATACTCGGTTTGCGTAACCTGAGCTCTGATACCATCTTTGTAACAGCCCGGGATTATGATTCCCGAGCTACGTTTCGAGGGATAAAACCCCTCGTTAGGATCTTGCGCCCCGAGTACAGGTTGAAGGTTTGAAATTCTATCCTAACATTTTGAAGTGGGATTTCATACCCAAAATTCGAAGGGATCGTTGGAATCCCCGGGGAAGTCCCCCGTACCTGTCATAAGTGTAAGCGTAGAAAACCAACAGTAATGCAGATAGTAGACTCAAGATGCAATACAAGAGGGTGCCATGGCTGAGCCGGGTCAAAACAAAATGAATAAGGGTATTTATCGAAATCTAAGGTTAGACCATTTCCTTGCAATCGCCCAAGAGAGTTCCCACGTCACAGAAACAAGGAACAATAATGCTGCAAAACAATCCTAAAAAAAATGTATGCGGGGCAGTGTCAGATCGAAGCCCTACGCATTATAGTCCCAAACAAGCAGACACATACACACGCTAGTCCTGATAAAGATGCTTCTAGATGCAAGGCGGAATGTTAACACACTAACATGCCCCTAAGATCAAGTGCGTAAATATAATAAGGCCTTAGCACCGAATACCAAGTGGTATATCCCTCTCCTACCTCCACCCCCTTCCGATAGGGCGGAGACTGGCCAGCTCGTGAATGCATTCCATTATCATCGGGTGGCACGCATGCACAACCCGTATCCACAATAAAGCCCGCATGCATCTCATAATATAAGGAAGTTCATGACTCGATTGACTCATGACGGCACCCGATGAGACTAGGTCGTCCTATAACCCTAGCAATGACTCTAGTTACTTCACAGATAATGACAGTTCTGTTTACAAAAGCAATGAGTAGACGAATGCTCAATCATGAGTGCAATCCTAGCAGGATACTATATGGCATGTTTTATTATGAATGCAAACACCTAGTATGCAGATGGCTACAAGCAGGGAGATCTCTTTTCGAATCTGAGTGAGCTCATATAGGAACTCACCTGGAAGTGCAGAACAGCAAAAGGCAACAACTAGGTATACAGAAAGCCAACATGTCACAGATGATCACCTAACACATATATAAGTAATATAAATAAGTCTACTCCTAATGTTACATAAAGCATATAATATTACACACAAGCCATCAAATTTATTCACCAAGTTAGGCAAGGCAAGTCACCTTCCCAAGATTTCTCAAAACTCTTTTAAAACCTCAAGGCAGATCAAATAACCATTCAAAACGCTTTCTCAAATCGTCCAAAAATCCATTTATAACACATAATCCTTCAAATCTCAATTTAGGTCAAATCATCTTTTAAAGAATAGCTCTCAAATTACTTGCCTAGAATCACTTATAAAACATTACCTTTTAAAATCGACTCGTTACTTATTTTATCAAATAATCTCAACAAGGTTAAGGTATTTCCAAAATTCCTCTTTTAAATTTATTAAATCAATCTCTATTTATCAAATCAATTCCAACCTTTAAAACCTTTTCCGAAGTTCTCCTTTCAAAATCCAAATGCGATAATATTATAATTTTAAATCACAATACTAATATTATATAATACAATACTCCGTCTAATTAATATTTATACAACATATGTCGCCGCTTTAAACTCATTGCACCTTTAAATACTATATAACATAAGTAATTCTTATAACATAAATATATTTTCGAAAATACATTTGGCTTGAAACAACATATATACTATATAACATATTTGTTCCCCCAAAATTAGGCCTAAGCCAAAAAGGCCCAATATTTTCCTTTTCTCCTTCCTTTCAAAATTGGATCACAAGCCCAGCCCATTTCTCTTTTTTTTGGAAGTAAGAAATAGGCCCAAATTCATCTTTGTTTTCTTTTTAAAATACAATCTTGGCCCAAAAGGGATCAGGCCCAATCCCATTTTCATCTTTCCTTGAATTCTGAAGAAGCAACGTTTTTAAAAAGAAAAGAGGGCCCATGCCTAGTTTGCCGCTGAGGTGGAGGAGGCCCCACAACCTTCTTCTTCATTGTTCTGGTTGAAAGAAAGAAGACAGGGGACCGAGAACAGGGCGGCGTTCGAAACCGGAAAAGGAAGGAGAGGAGGAAGGGAGCTCGCCGGCGGTGGCACCCAATTCCGAATCCGACCAAGACACCGACATCCATACCCACAACCACATAGGTCTGGAAGACAACAAGAAAGGGGAGAGGAGCGAGTGCTCACCGAAGGGCGTCGACTCGCCGGAAAATCTCGTCGGTGCGTGATTGGAGCTCGATTCGGCCTCGTCGGAGCCGGAATCAAAGTGTTCTTGGCCTGGGTCGAAGTGAGGAGTTAAAAAGGTGAAGATTGTAAGGGTTTTCGATTCGAAACGGAGGATCGAAGGCTTACCAAGGTAAAACGGAAAACAGGGCGCGAAGGATGGCGCTCCGGCCGCTTCTAGTGGCTACTGGTGTCTCCAGGAGGCGTCGGGGCTACCGCTGCCGTTGGTGCTGCTGGCGTTGCTGTCTCGGGAAGAAGGAGGGAGCGAGGGGCGTGGGTCTTTCCATCGGCATAACAGAGGAAGGAAAACGGGGGTTGCGTCGGTTGCGCTGGTGGAGAGGCGTGGTGGTGGTGCTGCTCAGGCAGGAGAAGGAGGAGGTGGTGGTGACGATGGGGCTGGCGGCAATCAACGAGGAGGATGGGTTTGTGTTTGGGGATGTGAGTTATTTTGAAATCAAAAGGGTGAGTGAATGGGGAAATGAAAATGGGGGATGTTGGTGTCCTGAGAGGAGGTTGTTTTCAATGTGAATCAAACACAAAAAAGGGGGTTAACTTGTGCAGGAGTAATTTCTTTTTCTTTTGACTTTTACCAAATTCGGATTACTTGAAAATAGAAGTAGAGAGTTGAGAATGGTGAAAGCTGCAGCTGGACTGTTTAGACATGTGAAGGGGAAATGAGACAAGGGAAAAAAAATCAACTGGACCCAAGAAATTCAAAATACCCGGAATATAATTTCTCGAAACCCGTCCATTCGATCTTATCTCGACTCATTCAAAATAACGTTCTAAAATCAAGATGATATCGGTGACGGAATGAATTTTTGAATCCTGAATTAAAAGACGGATTCGATCTTTAAAATAAAAAATTGGGCATGAATTCACTTTAAATTCATTTTTAAATTTTCTTTTTCTAAAAAATTAATATTTGAAAATCCGGGTCTTTACACTAATTACAGAGGCAGGGCAGACCGACGGGAACTGGTAACTCCCGAGGGGCGGCCACCGGTGTCAGAGGGGCGGCAGCGCAAGCGGTGGCCGGATTCGGGAGTACAGCTGCTGTCAAATCTGGAGCCGATTACGATTCCATTAACCCTAGCGAACTCTCCGGGTTTCCAAATGATGAAGTTGGATCCGTCTTCATTCTACGAGATCAGCTCGTCCACGGCTAGATCATCCACAAGCTGGAACGTCTTGGTGAGAAACGGCATCAGAAGCGTCCTATGAGCCTCATTTGATCCGCCACTCCTAGCGCTTACACCTCCAGGCTCCAGCGGCCAATTTACCGGCCTGCTCAACCAGCAATGGCAGCATATCCCGCTCTTCCTCCTCCACCACCACCAACTCCCTTACCTCATGTCGTCCCTTATCGGACCTCCTGGAAACCACGCCAGAGAATTCCACATCGTTTGAATCCATTCATCCACAAAAACACAAACAAGGAGATCGATCTACGAATCTATATACAACTACGAAGAGAAACTAAAAAGGAAATCCAACAACAAACTACGACAACAAGGAACAAGATCTCCACCTATCTTTCACTGAAATATAGGATTCTGGATTTGAAATTGAAATTTCTGAAAGACTTTCAGAAATTTCAATTTCCTGTACACATTAAATAAGGAGCACAAAATCCAACACGTATCTAAAATGAAATTGATCACAGATGTTCGGGTAATCTCGTTTGCAATCAAGATTCTGGATTTGTCATCGGTTGGGATTCTAGAGTTAATGGAATCAGAATCGGCTCCATAATTGACAGCGGATGTACCCCAACTCCGGCCACCAGCTGCGTCGTCGCCGCCTCCTCTTTGACACCGGTCGCCGCCCCTCGGGATTTACCAGTTCTCGTCCGTCTGCCCTGCCTCTGTAACTCGTCTCCCTTTGTCTGCGCAACTTCTGTTCTCCAGATCGAATAAGGCTGATAATGTTAGTTTTTATGAAATGCCTCCACAAATATTGTTAATATTACAATACTCACCCGCCTATAAATTGAAAACATAATTATTGGACAAATTCAAACTTGTGGGCGCGAGGCAAAATATTTCAAAACCTTAGGGTTACAAGGCGAAATATCTGAAACCTGTGTTTACCACACGAAATACGCGAAACCTCAGGGTTACCAGATGAAATATCCGTTGTATAAAATATTCATGTGTATAGTTTAAGGGTGTATATACATTCAGAAAATTTATTCTAATTATTCAGTTGGTTATACATCACATGAGTATCTATATATACGGATAAACCTACATAATCTCCAGTGCAAATTTTTTTAGTCTGAAAAAATCATTGCTAGAATATAAATAAAACTTTCAAAATATGTCAATTAGAATTGAGAAATTTTGAAAAATTATACCCTTTTCATATTCAATTAAGTACTTAACCCCTTTTAATATTTTATTAGCCGTGTTATGCCCTTTAGAAATTTAATTAACTCCTCTATACCCCATTATGCTTTCCCTTTCATCCCTCGAGGAGCTCTCTTCAATGGCGATTCTCGATCGATCTCCCTTTCTCTCAACCTCCGTTTATGTTCGGACCGTTCCCTTTTCCTCTCTCGCCTTCATTGACCTCACTATGCCTCCCTCGCTCTCTATCTCTCCCGCTTGCCCTGTCTCGCTCCTTCCGTTCATGCTCCTCATCGGATCTCACAGTTGTTGATGCCGACGAGGAATCCCAGATGCAAATTCGGCGCCTCCCTGTCGTCGATGCCATCATCTGGCACTTCTAGTCCCCTTCGCTCACCTGCGAGGACGAAGCCACAATCGTCCTAAGGACCGGCGATGAGGGAGGGCAAAGCGGGCGACCGCCCTGGGCCTCCGATTTTACGGGGCCTCATTTTTTACTAATTTTAGTATATATAATAAAATATTTTTAAATTAACACAAGTGTTTGTTGGCGTGGTGGTTGTTGAATTGCTACGGGACATGCATGTTTTCTTAAAGTCGTGGGTTCGAATCCCAGATTTAGCACAACTCTTAACATTCTAACTTTTTTTTCTATTGGTTAGGTCACCCCACCTATTTCTCTTCATTTATGTAACTAATTATGTGGCCTCAATAAATTTCATAAAGTCATAGAGTATCAAATTATTAATTCAAATTTAAATATAGCTAATCTTTTAAATTCATTTTATAATTATGTCATTCATGAACAATTTTAGTTTTATTAACATGGATATTCAAGAAAAAAATATTCATATGGTCATAGCTATATTTATATTAATTGAATTGAATGAAATAATATGTTTTAATGAGTTTTAGAAACACTAGGGTTTTTTGTTTATATATATATATATATATATATATATATATATATATATATATATATATATATATATATATATATATATATATATATATATATATATATATATATATATATATATATATATATATATATATATATATATATATATAGAAACACTAGGGTTTTGTGTTTAAAAAAAAAGACACAAATTTAAACGTGCAGTATATAAATTATTTTTAATATTGTATAACTATAAATTTTATAGAGCAAAAGATCGATAAATATACTTTGCGTACGTAATCTGTACTATGGATTAAAACAATTTGTATAAATTTTTTAATATAAATTTTATCGGTGATTTTCTTAAAAATTCTTATTTTAAAATTCTTATTTTAAAGAGTTTTTTTATAATTTTCCTTAAATATCAACAAAAATAATCTAAATTCTTTTAACATACTTATCTTAAGATATAAAAAATAAATAAAAATTACATATAAAATTTATAATTTATAAAATTATGACCCGGGCCTCCAAAATTGATTGGACGGCCCTGATCGTCCTCCCCCGATTTCGGTGGCCGGACGAAGCTAGACACAGCCTCCCCTATTTCAGTGGCCGGACGCTGCAAGCCTATCTCCTGAGCAGTCAAATTGAGGTGAGGAGCTCTTCTTTTGGTAGATCAATCATAGCATTTCGTTTGATTTCGTTTGTGTGTATATCTAAATTCTAGGGTTTGGTATTCCTCTTGATTCGTTATTATCTATGTGCAGTTGTTACTGTGATTTCTTAAGAACGTTGTAATTGTTGATTTGTTGGTGTTTTTGCAAAAACTGCAGACTTTCTGGGCTATCCAGTACTGTGATAACGAGAACTTTTGTGACTATTATAACTTTAACAGTTACTTCTTAACCTTGAATGGATAAAGTGGAATTCATGATTCTAACATACCATTGGATGAGTGACAATAATTACCCTAGCAGTATTTCTTCAATTAATATCAAATTTAATTATCTTATGATTTATTCATATTCTCATTTTAGTTGCTTACCCATTGAGTTTTGACATAAGATCAGCTACTGAAGAAGATAAACAAGACAATATTCATATTCTCATTTTAATGTACTTTATTGGTTTTGTTCTCCTATTTCTTGCTCTTGCTCTCCACCCTGTCCCTTTCCCATTTCTTGTACAGCTTATCAAGTATGCGTTTTGCCTCACAGTTGGGGAAATTTGTGAAATTATGCAGGCAAGGTAGCTCTTGTGGATCTGGCTAGGTATCTGTTTGTTTGGTTTCGTAGTTTTCTCTCTAATCACCTATGTGTTTCCTTCATCACTCGTGTGTACTGATTCTAGTTTCACTTGATTAGTTGGAAGCTTGGGAACACTGTCATAGGCCAAAAAAATTTGTAGAACTGCTACACAACCAATAATAGTTGATAGAAGTGGCAAATTTCTTGAGAACTCATGGATCAAGTATTTTAGAGAAGGAGGAAGCAGTGATGTAGCACTTGATGATGATACCTTTGAGCATCAGCCTTTGGGCTCTTCATGTGGATCGGGAAGGATCTCGAGGCTGTCCACAGATGGGGAATGCCATCATGTTTCGTTAAACTTAAATTAAGGTAACTTTTGATTTATGTCCCGGATTCCTTGTAATCATGGTTTCTTATATGAGAGAAATCATGTCCTATAATGGCATTGGTTGTAGTAGTGGATTAAAGTAACATACTTTCTGCAATAGAAGGAATGGTTCAATTGTCTTAATCTCTCTTACTGTTGAAAATTTATTCACATGACCATCTTGGTATTTTGTCTGGATATGGGGAGATATTAGAACCATGTTTGGTAATTTGGTTGGGACAAGGAGAAACATTGTCACCACCTCGGTTCTTAAATAATGTGCTACTGCTGTCTAGCTTTTGGCTGATATATAAAATGCTACTACGCATGATGAAAACCTCTTATAGATACTTGCTAATGTATTGTTTGCCCTGCCATCTTTTGATAGAGTTTACTGGTCAGAACTTCACTGATGATGATTCTGTAAACAGTGCTCCAATGGGGCAAAGTTCAAAAAGGTCAAGGACTCTGGATGCCTCGGCTACAATCGACAAGGACGAAGTAAAGCCCAATGAATAGCTTTTGTATACGCTTCGGCTACAATCGACAAGGACCCTTGGAGTTGGAATGTGAGGACTATGAAGCCGGAAGCAGTACACCACCATCTTTCTTGATCGGCTAAAAACTTGTTTCTTTTTTCCTTTTTCATCCATGTTTTGATTAGGCTCGATGGAGTTAATTTGGTGTAGGCTGACAAATCATGCAAGCTAGTGGGGACTTAGAGACAATGTCTCCTCATTAGATAAATAATGTTGATGCTTATGAAATGTAGCTTTAGAATGAAATATATGTATTGAACAATAACTGCAACAAAGTGGTTGTGTGAGATGTTTTCTAGCAGTGGAAATGGCGTGTTATGTGTTGTTAAATGGTGTGAATTGGACTTCCGTAAATCATCAGAAATTATAGATTAATAGTAGACCAACATATATCGTTGAGATTAGTTGCACTAAGGAGCCAAAGTTGCTTCAAATGCAGTTGTATGAGAAGAAGATATTCCTTGTTGATGAGAAGCTCATATCGAAGGTGATTGGAATATCATGGGTACGACTTAGTCATATTTAGAGTCGAGACCACCAAGAACCTGATCTTGATGTCTTCTTCCGGGTCAACAGGTTTCCCAAAAAGAGCAAGCTCATCGATGATCCTATAAGTGTCAAGGAGCTAACATTGATATCTTTTTTCAGTTTTTTGAGTGGATGTCATCTTATAATGGGTGTTTTTACGTATACAACCAATTTAATGTCATAGTTTCAAAGATCTTGTGTTTTTACATGTGCAATAAGGTGACAATATTTTGATTCCACGTTTTAAACTCCTATGTATTCAATTATATAAACATGTCACCATAAACAACTGCGATTAATGAAGTATAATAACAAATGTCATCAATGAATAAAAATCGTTAATAAAAAATGTAATCACATTTTATGCTCTATGTCATGAATTGTATAAAAATGTCATCAGCAAAAGCTGTCATCACAAATGAGTGAGATCAATGAATAAAAGTCATCAATAAAAGATGTTATCAATGAAGTTTAATCACATTTTCTGCTCTTGTGTCATCAAATGTAATAAAAATATCACCACAAATGATTGCATCAATGAAGTGTAATAGAAATGTGTCATCAGTGAATAAACATAGAATCAATGAAAATATATTGATATACAACTTACTGAATTGCAAATGTGGCATCAAATGATTTGATTAAAAAAGTTGCATAAAATATTACATTAGAAAAATGTCATAAAAACACTATTTTGAAAAAATATGGCATAACAATAAAAAAATAGCATAAAAAATTGACATAAAAAAGTGTCATCAATAGTCAACAGTTAAAAAAGTGGCATCAATGGTCAACGTGACATCACAACGAACAAAAAATGTCATCAAGGTTTGAAAAAGTTGCATTCAAAAAGTGTCATCAAACCATTTCATTAGAAAAGTGGTATCAAAGCGAAAATAAAATCTCATAAAAAATGATATCAAAACGGTAAAAAAAGGGTATCACAAAAATGTCATCACTAAAAAAAATCCACATGAGTGGTCAACGTTGACCGGTCAACGGTATTTAATACCCCATTTGGGAAATGGACTACCTAACATTATTAAATAAACGGAAATTTCGCGAGGTAACCCTGAGGTTTCGCGTAATTCGTGTGGTAAACAAGAGTTTCAGATATTTCGCCTGTTACCTTGGGGTTTTGAAACTTTTTGCATCGCACCCAAAACTTTTGTTTTGGTTGAGAAATGGGAGTTTAAACTTTAATAGGGTGGTATTTTATAATATTAAAAAATTGGTGTGTTTTATTAGTAATTAAGTCATACTCCTTATCATCTTGGAACAAGAGAACGAAGAACAGTAGAACACAGATCAAAGAGGAGTTGCAGACGCGAGGAAGAAGAGCAACCAGGTCAGACTCTGGCGACGTGTGCGGGCGGTGGCGGTGTCTCCGACGACGTGTGCGGGTGGTGGCGGTGTATCCGACGACGGTGGCTCCGACCTGGGCGAAGGGAAGAATCAGACCGTGTGACTCAATCTTATCATTGTATATCCGGATTTTCCACATTTATTTTGATCAAATTTGTAGATTTCGATATGCTAATGCAGGATTTTCCACATCTTTTGCTTGAATTGTTCACATCTCATTTCTAGGTTAGTGAAAATTTAGGGGTTAGGGTTTCAAAATTTTGGGGCCAGGTCGAAGCCGTCGCACACGTCGCCGGAGACACCTCCACTGTAACGGCCCGGGATTATGATTCCCGGGTTACGTTTCGAAGGATGAAACCCCTCGTTAGGATCTTGCGTCACGAGTACAGGTTGAAGGTTTGAAATTCTATCATAACATTTTGAAGGGGGGTTTCATACCCAAAATGCGAAGGGATCGTTGGAATCCCTGGGGAAGTCCCCTGTACCTGTCATAAGTCTAAGTGTGGAAAACCATCAATCATGCAAATAGCATAATCAAGGTGTAATACAAGAAGGTGCCACGACAGAGCCGGGTCAAAACCAAATCAATAAGCGTATTTATCGAAATGTAAGGTTAGACCATTTGTTTGCAATCGCCCAAGAAAGTTCCCACGTCACAGAAGCAAAGAATAATCATGCTGCAAAACAAACCTAAAAAATATGTATGCGGGGCGGTGTCAGATCGAATCCCTACGCAAAGTAATCCCAAACAAGCAGACACATACACACGCTAGTCCTAATAAAGATGCTTCTAGATGCAAGGCGGAATTTTACACAATAACATGCTCATAAGATCAAGTGCATAAATATAATAAGGCCTTAGCACCGAATACCAAGTGGTATATCCCTCTCCTACCTCCACCCCCTTCCAATAGGGCGGAGACTGGCCAGCTCGTGAATGCATTCCATTTTAACCGGGCGGCACGCATGCCCAACCCGCTCCACAATAAAGCCCGCATGCATCTCATAATATAAGGAAGTTTCATGACTCGATTGACCCAGGACGGGACCCGATGGGACTAGGTCGTCCTATAACCCTAGCAATGACTCTAGTTACTTCATAGATAACGACCGTTCTGTTTACAAAAGCAATGAGTAAACGGATGCTCAATCATGAGTGCAATCCTAGCAGGAAACTACATGACATGCTTTATTATGAATGCAAGCATCTAGTATGCACATGGCTACAAGCAGGGAGATCTCTTTTCGAATCTGAGTGAGCTCATATAGGAACGCACTTGGATAGACGAACAACAAGATATACCAAAGAGCAGAGTCCAAACAATCGACAAACACCTATTATAATTGTAAAGAATGCGGTAAGCTACAATACTACTAATCACACGCACACAGAAACCATGTTCCCAAACCATTCCCAAAACCATTCGGAAGTTAAACCATTTCAAAACCTTTTTCCAATACGAGAAAACATTTGAAAACCAAGCCATTATGAGATTTCCAAATCCCGTTCAAGTTTCCATAACTCATCTTCACTCATGTCAAATCCCTTTTGAAATCCGATAATACCTTTTTAAATCTTCAAGTCTCATAATATATATTTTTAAATCGCAAATAATATTATGTAATATTTTAAATGTCATGTATTAAACACTTTCATAAATATTTCCAAATCCCAAAAAAAAAAGTAAAATCAGGCCTTATAATTATCAAAACCGCCTTTATATTTGCAAAATCCCAAACTTATCCCCTATTATTTTGTTAGAACCCAAAACCGAGCCCTTATTTTACATTATACAAAACTGAACCCCTTTGTTTAAACCCAATTCATTTTTTTTTCTGGAACTAAAAGGCCCAACACTTATCTTTTCCTTAAAACAAATTTTCTGGCCCAATGAAATTAGGCCCAAACCAACCCTCTCCCATCTCTTTAAAAACCAAATCAGAAAAAGAAGGGGAGGGGTCCCACGCCTAGGTGGCGGTTATGTGGCAAGGGACCTGCAATTGAAGAAATGGGGAAAAAGAGGAGGCCACTGTTCATCTCCATTTCCATCCAAGAGCTCTGTTCGACGCAGAAACAGAAGGAGGGGAGAGGACGTCGGCGACGACATTCCCAGACTCCGACCACAAAGCGCACATACATGACAAGAAAGAAGGGAAGAAGGAGAAGAGAATAGGCTCATCGAGGCGCGGTTTCATCTCGCCGGGATAGGTTCGTCGGGGCTCGATGTGGCTCACCGGAATCGGAACCGTACGAGCTTTCCTAGGTTGACAATGGGAGGTCAAAAGGCGAAGCTTTGCTCGGTTCGAAGGTGAAAGAGATGGGGACGAGGCTTACCGAGGCCGGAATCGAAAACAGGGCGACGAGGGACCTAGGGCGGCTCGGCCTTGCTCTCCAGTGCTCCCCTGGTGGCTTCCTCGACTCGTCGGCGTCGAGTGAGGAGCGAGTGAGCGTATGGTCTGCTGCCTGCTGCTGCTCGGAGCTCTCGGACACGAAATAGGGAGGAAGAAGAAGACGTCGGGGTGGTGGTGGCTGCTGGCGTCACTAGCGGCCGGAAAACTGAAGGTGAGGTGGTGGTGTCGGCGTACAAGAGGAGGAGTTGATGGGTTGTGTTTCAAATTAAGGAGGAAGATTGAGAGAGGAATGGATTCCTGCAATTGTGGGTGAGTAGAGAATGAGTTGACATTAGAGCTGGCAAAACCCGACCCGAACCCGAAAACCCGACCCGATCGACCCGGAACCGATTGTTTTGAACACCGATCAACTCGACCCATTTTGGACCCGAAATCCGAATAACCGATAACCGAAACTCACCCAAATCCGAATGAACCGAACCCGATTCAACTGAAACCCATTAAGACCCGAACTCGTTACAACCGAAACCCGATATAACCCGAACTTTAAGATACATTCTAGTAAATTTTTCAAAATGAATATTGAAATAACTGAAACCCGAGACAACCGAAACCCGAATGAACTGAAACCCGATACAACCGAAACCCGAACCCGACCCAACCAAATGACCAAATTATTAGACATTACCCGAAACCGAATGACCCGAAACCTGAATTACCCGAAACCCGAATAACCCGAAACCCGACTAACCGAACTCGAACCCGATCCGACCCGCCCGATTGCCACCTCTAGTTGACATGGAAGAGGTATAAAGAAAAAGGGGCTTTATTGTTTTGTTTTTACTTTATAGATGAATCAGAGGGGAAGGGAGTGAATTTGAAGTCCAAATGAGAGGGGATGGTGACATGCTGTGGGGGGTTCAGATAAAGCAAGGGTATGTTTGGCTCTTTGTCACAATTAGGTGAGATAAGGGATGAGGTAGAAAGGGATGAGGGGTGTGTGTCTTGTCCAAGATGGAAAATAAAAATTGAAAAAAGCGACTTGGGTCAACAGTTGAAATTTTTGGATCACATGGAGAGAAGAAAAAGACAACTATCTAGTTTGGTCCCAAAATCCCAATTTAAAACACACCCGAAAATTTAGTTTCGAGATCCGCCCTGTCGATCAATTAGATATTTAATATTGAATATGATATCGCTAACGAAAGGAATTTTCGAATCCCGAACGAAATAAAAGACGGATTCGATCTTTAAAATTAAAAATTGGGCCGGAATTCACTTTAAATTTATTTTTAATTTCCTTTTTCCAAAAATTAATATTTGAAAATCCGGGCCTTTACATCCACCGTCACCGAGATCCCCCACACACGTCGCCAGAGTCTCACCTGATTCCTCTTCTTCCTCGCGTCTGCAACTCCTCATGCTCTTCTTCGTTCTTTGATCAGTGTTCTTCATTCTCTTCTTGTTCCAAGTTGATAATTACTAATAAAACCCACCAATTTTTTAATATTATAAAATACCACCCTATTAAAGTTGAAACTCCCATTTCTCAACTAAAATGAAAGTTTTGGGTGCGACCGTGCGACGCAAAAAGTTTCAAAACCCCAAGGTTATCAGGTGAAATATCTGAAACTCTTATTTACCACACGAATTACGCGAAACCTCAGGGTTACCTCGCGAAATTTCCGTTAAATAAATTTATTATCTAATTAGCTAATTAAATGTTCTAAATAGCCTACTTCCCTTACGTAAATCACCCATTAGAATTTGAACGTTGTTAATTGGAAATGGGGTAATAAATGATTATTAGAAGTGGGTGCGTACTGCGTAATTTGAGCAATCTAGTATTCTAGCGTTTAAAGGTATCATTTTTAATTCAATCCCATCCATTCACTCCCTTCCCATCCAACGGATTTTATTATGTTACACGTTATTCCATAGGTTCGGTTTCACTATAACCTTCACCTACCTTACATTACACATAAATTTAAATTGTCAACAGATTCGATCTGCCAATTCCAACTGCAATTCGATCATGTCTTCCCTTTCTCCAATTCCCCTTCCTCTCCTGTTCTTCTCCCTCTCCGTTCTCATCCCTTTCATCTCCGCCGCCCCAAATTACTTGTACACCTACTGTCCAAATACCACCGCCTTCCGCTCCAACATCAATTCCCTCCTCTCCACCCTCTCCTCCGCCGCTAATCGCTCCTCCTCACCCGGCTTCAACTACACCTCCACCTCCTCCTCCTCCGTCTATGGCTTCTTCCTCTGCCATGGAGACGACAATCCCTCCACCTGCAGGGATTGCGTAGCGGCCGCCTCCGCCAGGCTTCCCAAAGACTGCCCGCGGGAGACAGAGGCCATCATTTGGTACGCCGAGTGTATCATATTCTCCAAATTAGACTCAAATTTCGCCTGGCTCTTGTTCAACACGCTGAACGTCACCACCAACGCCACTGGCTTCAAAGAGGTGCTCCAATCAACCCTCGCCAAGACAGCGACCGTGGCGGCTAGTGGCGACGCCACCGAGAAGTTCGCGACGGAGCAGGCCAGTTTTTCTTCTTTCCAGTCCGTGTATGCGCTGGGGCAGTGCACGCCGGACCTCTCTACCACCGACTGCACAGAGTGCTTGCAACAGTGTATCAATTCCATGCCCGGCGGCGGTATCAGTCAGGGCGCCAGGGTGTTGTACCTCAGCTGCAACCTCCGTTACGAGATTTATAAATTCTATCGGGTTGAAACAGCAGCTTCGGCTCCGGCTCCGGCGCCGGCTGATTTGATCACACCAGCTAGTAACGGGACCACCAGCGGGGGAGGCGGCGCCGGCCAAGGTGGAGGTACTTCCCAATTTTTATTTTTTATTTTTTTATATAATTAAAAAAATAAAAATCAGTCATTAGTATTTATTTAAATCCTTTGAACCCTTGAGTTAAATTATTGGGTGTTTTTGGCAACCAACACATTTTGAAGATCTAATTAGCTAACTAGCACCCAAATAAAATTATTTAGTTAACCTAGCACCCTTCCCAAATGGGCTATTAAGGTCAACGGTCAAGGTCAACGTTGACCGGCTCTTTCAGATTTTTTTTTTTAAAAAAAAAAAAAAAAAAAAAACCAATGATGCCATTTTTTTTATACCATTTTTTTATTTCATTTTATTTTCGCTTTGATGTCATTTTTTTAATGAAATAGTTTGATGACACTTTTTTAATGCCAATTTTTTCAAACCTTGATGACATTTTTTGTTAACTATGAAGTCACGTGGACCATTGATGCCCTTTTTTTTTTTTACTGTTGACACTTTTTTTATGTTATTTTTTTGATGATATTTTTTTACTGTGATGCCATATTTTTTCAAAGTAGTATTTTAATGACATTTTTTTCTTTAATGTGGTGCAAGCTTTACATGATGCCATTTTTTGTTGCTTTGATGCCATTTTTATTACATTTTATTTTCGTTTTGATGTCACTTTTCTAATAAAATTGATTGATGACACTTTGTTAATGCCACTTTTTTCAAATCTTGATGACATTTTTTTGTTTACTGTGATGCCACATTGACCATTGATGCCTTTTTTTTTTACCATTGACTACTGATGACACTTTTTTTATATCAATTTTTTGATGATATTTTTTTTTACCGTGATGTCATATTTTTCCAAAGTACTGTTTTCGTGATGCCATATTTTTTCAAGGTAATGTTTTGATGACATTTTTTTCTTTAATATGATGCAACTTTTTCAAAGCAGTGTTTTGATGCCATTTTCCTAGTGTAATTATTTGATTCCATTTTTTTTAATCAAATCGTTTGATGCCACTTTTTTTTTTTTAATTTAATCAATTGTATATCGATATATTTTCATCGATTCTACTTTTATTCATTGATGACACCTTTGTGAATACACTTCATTGATGCAATCACTTGTGATGACATGTTTATTACATTTTTATTCATTCATGATATTTGTGAGTACACTTCATTGATCTAAATCATTTGTGATGACATTTTTTGTTGATGACTTTTTTATTTATACAATTGATAACATATGAGCATAAAATTTGATTACACTTAATTGATGACATTTTTATTAGTGACATATTTGTGATGACATTTAAGAATCTAATAACATAAAATACCACATAACATATCTCCCCTCCTCCTTTTTTCCGAGCTTGGGACTGGTTGTGTATCAATACACAAGCGGAGTTGAAAACATGTTATTGTCTAGTTAGCTAGCAATAAACAAAGAGTAAGAGTAAGGAACCATTTATTATTAATGAAAATAGAAAATATCAAAATTCTCTAAAATTTCATCAGTTAACAAAATTGGAGTTGCCACTTGCCACAATGGTGGTGAAAATTGAATGCCATGTATCCATAATTAATGAAATTTCAAGTCAAACCAAACTCAGTTATGCTTGCTACTATAATTTATGGAATTTCAAATTTCAGCCCATTACTATGATACCTATGCGCCAGCATATATCACCTACGAACCACGACATTAAGAAATTCAAAACTATTGGCCTTGAAACAATCATCCAGTTCTCAATCTTACCGATGATTTTACAGCCTAGTAGCAAACAATGTTACAAATACAATCACTAATTCACTGTCTGTAGCCATCTGAGGAACATTCCAAAGTCCATGCCATGTGGTTTGCAAACCTAGTTTCAAAAGAAACTCTTACCTTCTGATAATCCGGTGTGAACAGTTAGTAAACTAATACAATTACAAGTAATATAGATTACTATCTCACAGTAGTACCACAAATGTACATCCGAATCACTAATAAGTATTCACCATAGCCATAGGGGACTGAATATCAGTTCTTCAAATTTTGTAAAAAATCTATACTGACATGAATAAACAAACTCTTCAACAAACATACAGATAGCACACCTATGAGCAAAGGGGATATCTTCCAATGATGTTTTTACACTGTGCAGAACAGTCAAATTTTGTCCATCAAACTTTATACTACTGTATTTGGCAAATCTCAACCTCCAGATTCCATCAACAGTGCCACAAAAAGAAACGGGATATAGAAAATATAGGTAGCTAAACCTAAACAAACTCACAGAAACTCAACCAAAAACAACAAAATTGAAATTCCAACAAGAGTGCAATTCATCAAGCTTACCTATTTGAAAGAACTTAAAGACTGTTATGAAATACAGAGTACATAATGAACTTTTATACTCCTTCAAATAATCGGATAATGATTGAAATTTTCCTGATGAGTCCATCTGACTCTGAATCACTAGCTATAAGCCTATAATCGGACCAGTTAATAATCAATCCATCAATCTAGTACTGCTTTATATAGATGAATTGATTACATGAAACCAACATTTAATAGGTTAACTATATGAATAACAAACAAGTTTTCCCTAATTAGTCAATGTAAACACAAAAATACTGCTCTTGTAGCAGAACAACAAAAATGCCTATGAGGAGATCGAGATGTACACCGTACACGCCATTTCTTTTAATAAAGTGCTTTTGAAAAACTTAAAACCATAATGTTTAGAGATGTTTCAATCCAAATTTACTCAAAAATTTGCAAAGCCATTAACAATGAATGATTTATTTCAACTAAAAGTTACCAAGAAACAACAAAAACATAGTCAATTCATCTAGGCATTTCATCGAACACCTTGGAGGCAGTTTTTCAAAATAGTGAGGTGTTATCTATGGGATTTTCAAAATAGCGAGTTGATTAGTAGTGGAATTGGAGAACAAACTAATCACAACATATCATATACAAGCAGAACCTAGATGCCAAAGCCCCAATTTTCAGAAACTGAAGTAACCGATCAAAACGAGCCATTTCTGTACAGATTTGCATTCATGTATGAGACCATTGTACACTGAATCAATCAGGAATCCAGAATTAAGCAGACTAAACAGAATCATCAACTGCAAACCACACCAAACCATCCTTCAAGATATCCAGAGCCCAAAACGAAAAACGGATGATTTATGTTACGCTTTACATTCAGATTAGACCAATCCACTACAAAATCTCCCACTCCCATCTATATTGACACTAATCATAATCAAATGATAGATAGTGAGATTTCAGATCTAGGAACCACAACACAAGCAAGCAAAAATCGAAAACAGCTACGGATTTTAAATAAACGAGATTCCAGAGGAAGAAGGAGAATAACAGAAGCACGGTGGAAAACGGGCAAGGTATCAGCGGCGCCGGAGAAGAAAAACGTACCTCGACCTCGAAATTGGGGCTGCAATCTCTGCGCTGCCGGAGAAGAAAGAGATTAGGTTGATTTGGCGGCGTGTCGTCGTCTGCAAGGCTCAGAAGCAGCAGCAACTCCCGCAGCAGGACGAGATCCGCCCTCGCTCGACCTCCCTCGCTTGCCATAGATCCGTCTGCAAGGCTGAGATCCCTCCCTCGATTAGATCCGGCGACCTCGGCTTAGATCCGGCGAGCCAAAGCTGAGATCCGCCATGGATCCGAGTCCGCCAACGCAGCTCCAAATCGCCATCGGAGCGCGAGAGATGGAGCTTGGAGAGAATGAAGGGGAAAGTGTTAGGGGGCTAATTAGTTTTCAAGGGGTGTTAGAACGGCCCATTTAACAAGTTAAGATGCTAATAACTAGTTAAATTAGCAAAGTGATATTTCACCAAAATTTCTCTAAATTATTTGTGCGTTGTGGAATTTATTATCTACTTGTTAGCTTCCAACCAAGTTCTGGTGAGGTGATCATGATTGATGCCCCAATCTACCACCTACAGTTGTCAAATTATTTGTGCGATTTGGAAGATTCTAAATAGCCAAATTTCGAAAAAATATTATCAAACTAGCCAAATTCTGAAACATATTAGGAAATTAGTCAAAATAGGGCAAAGTCGCTGTTTGAAACAGCGGCTTTGCCCAAAGATTTAAAAAATAATAATAAAATAGGTAAATATTCTCTCTTTTTTTAAAAAAATTCAATTTAATTGAAAAAAAAACAAAAAAAACGTATGTGGAGAGTCGCTGTTTCAAACAGCGACTCTCCTTTTTAATTTTTTTTTTAATAAAAAAGAGACGTTGTCCCTTGTATTCCATGGCAACCGCCTTCCGGTGACCGGAAGGGCCTTCTCCATCTTTCGAAATTGATGATTCAGTCAACCACCAATCTAAGGGATGTGAAATCGAAGATCTAAATTCATATTTCGAAGAGCGAGACTGATGTCAAAAAACATTGGATCTAAACTATCGCTCGCGATGTGAAATCGAAGGGATGTGAAATTGAGCGGCCAACCGGACTCCTCACACCTATTGCTTGGCGAGGCGGTGCCGCTAGTGGTGGTCCAAGAGATAGCTCGGCGAGGCGGCTGGACTCCTCGCACCTATTGCTCGGCGGGGGCGTGCATCTGCTTCAATTTATTTTTTGGGAGATCCATTGATTTGAGATTTGGGAGGAGGGGATGGGCAGGGCGGCAGAATTGGTGGTGGGGGAGTAGGGGACGAGGGGGCGGAAGCGGTGGTGGGGGGAGTAGGGGGCGGGGCGGGGCGGCGGTACCGGTGGTGGGAGGAGCCCGTCGAGGCCGGGAAGAGGTCTACTAGACCGATGCTGGTGTTGTTGCTAGAAGCGGTGGTCGGAGGAGCCTGGAAGCGGTGGTTTCCCGGGATATTGCAACGGTTGCCGGTGAGTGCAGGTTTCCCGTGCAGGCATAGAACTCGTCGGTTTGTAATGGTGGCCAGTGTGCAGACTTCGTTTCCCGGCCATTGAATTGATTTAGGTTTTGGAAAAAAAAAAAAAAGGGAGAGTCCCATATATAATTTTTTTTTGTTTTTTCAGGCCTTTTTCAATTAAATTGAATTTTTTTTAAAAAAAAGAGAGAATATAGGTAAGTCGCTATTACAAACAGCGACTTACCTATTTTATCATTTTTTTTTAAAATCTTTGGGCAAAGTCGCTGTTTCAAACAGCGACTTTGCCCTGTTTTTGCCAATTCCCTAATATGTTTCAAAATTTGGCTAGTTCGATAATATTTTTTCGAAATATGGCTATTTCGAAAAAAAATTCACCAGTATTTGAATTTAATCTTTAAATCAATCAGGACAACTGGAGAATTAACGAAAATTATGAATTATTCGTCTCTTAGGATTCAACGCATTATATATTGAATCTCATATAATCTTAATTAAGCATTTGAATTGATTTTGATTGAATTCAGGGAAGAAATCTTCATCCAAAGTGATTAGCATTGCGGTTGGGGCAGTATCAACTGGGCTGTTGTTACTTGCAGGGGCCATCTTTTGTCTGGTCAAGACCAACAAGAAGAAGAAACTTGAAGTGATTCCACGGTTTTCTCATTTTTTATGACATGTTTATATATTCTCCTTTCGATCTCCTGGTTTGTGGTATTAGCAACGGAAGATTTCAGTACTGCTGAGTCCCTGCAATATGAATTCATCACACTCCAAGCTGCAACAAACAACTTCTCCGATGAAAATAAGGTTGGGCAAGGTGGATTTGGTCATGTCTATAAGGTGACAACTAATTCTTGTTTTAATTCCGAGCAGATCAACATTTTTATGTTATTTTGTGTTGTGCTCCGATGTGGAGATAACCGCCTAATCCTTCCTTTTTCACAGGGTACATTGCCAAACGGACAACAAGTAGCGATCAAGAGGCTGTCGAGGAACTCTGGTCAGGGAGCAGAAGAAATCAAGAACGAGATTGTGTTAGTAGCCAAGCTTCAACACAGAAATCTGGTGCGGTGTTGGGATTTTGCCTAACAGCGGATGAGAAGTTACTTGTCTATGAATACATTCCAAACAAGAGCCTCGACTTCTTCCTATTCGGTATGCTACTTGTTGTATGAGGAAATCGAGAATGCAAAATAGTAAGTAAACAAAGTAAAGCAAACCGATCAAATCCCAGCAAATCATGTTCAAGACTCCCTCCAATGTAGTAAGAGAAAGTCAGGTTCGAATCCTCGAGGAAGCTGGTCAGCGGATCCTAGGAAGCGGTGGAATCTCACGGATAGAAGTCGACAACAGGAGCTAGATCTCGACTAGGGTTAGTTGATAGGAGATCAGGCTAGTCGAACAGCGTAGCAGTCGCAGGCAGAGGCTACTCGATATCGACGAGGGGCTACTCGATATCGAGTACAGTCCTTGTCGACTTCGAGTTGGGCTCGTCGAGTTCCTGCACAAGTAAGCTACGACGATCTGGGATCGGGAATCAGTAGTCGAGATCGACCAGGCTTGGTCGAGATCGACGAGGGCAGAAAAGTAAAAACAAAAGCAGTTTCGGTTTCTGTAACTCTATGAATTTAGAAAACTTCCAAGATTAGGGTTTGCGACAACGATTACCATGCAAGCGGAAGATAAATCACAAAAGGCGGTAACTTCATCGATAAAGGAAAAGACTTTCACCTAATCTGTCAAGTAGGAATATAAATCTCGCGATAAATAATCCTAATTGCTTCTATTCCTTTTCATAATTAGCATTTATAATCTTTCAAATAAAAATCCTAATTACTACCCAAGTTTCACAACATGAATTCTTTAATTTCTCAATCAAAGATGAAGCACATAGGGAATAGACTAAAATATCGACAAAATACCTCCTTTTGTAATCGCTAATCCACCGACATGGCTCTCGTTGGGCTCACCCCAACCCCAGAAGTAGGTGGACTACTCGCGCCTCATCGCAATCGAAGAAATTGAATTAAAAGAAATAACTTGCATTAACTAAATTCAAAGCCTTTACAATCCCGACAATCAACTTTCGTAAACTGCCAAAACCTTAAAACCTTCGAACCCCTAAATCTCTATGTATAACTGTATCTCTGAAATTGAATGAATCTAAAATCAGCCCCATGGGCTTTATTTATAGACTTCTAAATCTTGCTACTCAAGGATAGAATATCTATAACTATATCTAAGACTTTAAAGATAAATAAAAGCAACAAAGAAATTAAATCTAAAAGGGAAATAATATCTAAAGTGTCTTAAGTGGATAAAACTCTCTTCTTCATGATAGATGTAGATAATTCGGATAGACTAGGCTATCCTCGGCTCCAAGGACTCCAACTCCAAGTAGGACTGCATCAATGCGTCACACGGCTTCGGGAATCTTCGTCGATCTCGAGTACGGCGTACTCGTTCTCGAGTAGGAAAGTTGTCGACTGGGCCTGGCTTGTCGTCTCGATTAGCAGGTCCTCGACGTGGCTCGGTCATGACTCCTGGCCTTAGTCGATCTCGGGGAGAGCTCCTCGATCTCGAGTAATGTTGTGTTATCGACTTGGTCTTCCGAGGTTGTCGAGCAACCCTTCTCGACATGCTCGGATGTGGGCTTGTCGACATCGATGACGCTCCTCGATCTCGACGACAACGGATCATCGACTTGGCCAGCTTGGTGTTGTCGAGTGGCCTCTTGTCGACATCGATGAGATCTTAGTCGAGATCGAGTAAACTCGCTGCTTTCGTCTTTGCTTCTTGGTTTTCTCCCAAAATGTTTCCATATTCTGCAATATTAAACAGAAACTTATGTAGATCTCCATTTCTAACAAATAAGCACATACTACATAAATTCGACATATTCGCAACCCGAAATATGCAAAATGTAAAGAATATGGAACTAAAATATGCATAGAAACATGGCTACTTTGGAGACATCACTACTAACATGCGAATTTTAGACTATGAAATCATGAGATTTGTAGCAATTCATTGAGGTGTATAAATTTTAGACCCTGAAAAGCAAGGACAATTGGATTGTTCAATGCGCTACAAGATCATATCAGGCATTGCTCGAGGGATGCTTTACCTCCACGAGGATTCTCGATTAAGAATCATTCACCGGGACCTTAAAGCAAGCAATGTGCTGCTGGCTGCTGATATGAGCCCAAAAATATCAGATTTTGGTATGGAGAGGATTTTCGGTGGAGATGAAACCCAAGGCAACACAAACAGAATCGTCGGTACTTAGTAAGTCTTCCTGCCTCTTCTCCTGCAGCCTTCATAATTTAGTTTCATTGTTTTTCGAATAAAACTTTGTATTCTTAACCACCCTCTTGTAGTGGCTACATGTCACCAGAGTATGCAATGCAAGGGCAATTCTCGGTGAAGTCAGATGTGTATAGCTTCGGAGTATTGGTGTTGGAAATTATAAGTGGCAAGAGGAATACAACCCTCTATGTATCAGGCTATGCTGAGGATCTTCTGAGCTACGTGAGTTTTTCATCCTAAACCTTAAAACTTCTCAAGTGAAAACGTACTTAATTCATGGTGAGAAGGACACTTAAACCTTTGGCCGCAGGCTTGGAAACTATGGATTGAGGGCAGGCCGATGGAGTTTGTGGATGAGACGCTAAGAGATTCGTGCTCGAGTAGTGAAGTGATGAGATGCATTCATATTGGGTTGTTGTGCATCCAATATGAAATTAATCAGAGGCCTACGATGGCATCAGTAGTGCTCATGCTGAACAACCACTCAATGTCAATGTCAGCACCATTGGAGCCCGCATTATTTGCCCGCAACAAAACATATCCCCTCTCTTCGACGGAAAAATTGACAAGCACATCAGCTCCAGTGTCAGTGAACGACGCTTCAATCACCGAAGTTGATCCCAGATGAGTGAAAACTAAAGAGGATCATGTTAGTTTTCCGTGGGGATGGTTTTTGAATGTATACTATTGTATCCCGAATGAACCTCCTATTGGAAGCCATCGCCACCAACGCATTGGATGCCATCATTGAAGGTGTTGCTTGTTGTGACTTGTGACTGACTACGACACCCCCAAACACGTGTACATATTGAGTATTGTTACAGGATCGTTACAAATAATTTTATATTTTTATTTTTTGTTGATGAAGGTAAAAGTTCGATGCAGACTAGCTGCTAACCGAGATCATCCTTTTGGATGAGGTTATATAGACCGGTATGATTAGTAAGGCTTCCACTTTCTCGGAATCAATGGTAAAGGTGTGCAACCTTGTCCTCTACCACATTCCTCGAATGGTGGATATGTCGAATTTCCCAGTTTCTAATTGATCGGAGTTGTCATAATGAGTATGAGATGATTATCTCAATTTCCAATGGGCAAGGAAATTGGTTCTTGATGATCTTTTTACCGTGAGTGAGTCACCTTTGAAGTCGATATATCGATTGCATTTTCGACAACCCAATGGACTCCGGATCGAAGGGCGAGCGCTTTCGTTTTTAATGCAGTTTGAATTATGCGGCCTTTATAATCAACTAGTATAATCCCCGCGCTATTGCGCGGTTTTTAATAAATAAAATTTTAATAAATATAGAAAATTAATATTATAAAATATTGATAAAAAGTTATGATAAAATAATGAGGGTAGACTTGAAATATTTAAGAAAATAGTAAAAATGATTACCATAAAGTTAGGCTTCATCAAAAAGGTTTTTAAATTAAGATATTATAATGATATAAATAATTATTATTATTATTATTATATATAAATATTTAAATATAGATTAATAGTAGACATTAGATTTAATTCAATGTTTTGAATTAAACCCAATGGTTAGTAAATGGATAAAAAAATAAAAGGAGAAAAAATATAATTGTATGAAAGAGATGAAGAGAAAAAGAAAAAGAAATAATAAGGGAAATTTGTGATTAGTTGAAACATCTTAAATTAAGGAGATATTGACACGTCATAAAAATTGATTCTAAATTAAGATATTATTAGTACGATTCCCGCGCCATGACGCGATTTTTTTATAAATAATATTTAGATATAGATAAATCATAGAAATTAGATTTAATTCAATATTTTTAATTAAACCCATTGATTAGTAAATGTGTTAAAAATAATACAAAAAAATACACTTGGGTTAAAGAGATATATAGAAAAATAAATAATAAATAGTGAAAGATAAAATTTTTGAATTAATCTCATTGGTTAAAAAATGTAACATCAAATAATATTGGGTAATTAATATTACAATAATTTTCAAAAAAAAAATATTATAGAATATAGTTACCATAATAAAATGATATTATGTAAATAACATTTTCACAAATAAATTTGAACATGGAGAGGACTTGTGACATAAATTAATATAGTATATAGATATGGATAGTTAGTAAATAAATTTGTTAAGCCCAATAGTTATATTAGATTGAATTCAATGTTTTGAATTAATCCCAATAGTCAGTAAGATTAAAGAAAAAAAAAGAGAATTAAAACAAAAAGAAGCAAAAAGGAGAATAAAAAAAAGGTTTAAAGAGAGAAAAAAAAAGAATATTATAATTGGTCAAAACCCATAAAATCTCTCTAATGTTGACACCTCAACATAAACTCTTCTAAATTAAGAGTTTATATAGATAGTTAGTAAGATTATAGGAAAAAAAAATTAAAAGAAAAAGGGAGAAAAAATGAGAATTAAAAAAAAAGGATTAAAGAGAAAAAAGAAAATTATAATTGGTCAAAACCCCTAAAATCTCTCTAATGTTGACATCTCAGCATAAACTCTTCTAAATTAAGAGTTTATATAGATAGTCACTAAGAAAAAAGAAAAAAAAAGAGAATTAAAACAAAAAGATGATTGGTCAAGACTCCTAAAATTTCTCTAAGCTTGACACATCATCCTAAACTCTTCTAAATTAAGAGTTTATATAGATATAGATGTTTTTTTTAGAAAAAAAACTACTAAAATTATAATTTAGGCTTGACGAACCTCGAACTAAAAAAGGCCTCCATTTTTAGTGGGACCCGGGAATAATCCCAGTAGGGCATTCAACATTCCCTACGGGCTTACATGACCCGTACCGAAATATTCGATACGACCCAACCTGTGCCGCGGGAATAATCTTATTGGAAACTTAGAGAGATTATCCCCTCTTCGAGGTTTCCTCAGACGAAGTGGGAATCAATCACTTACCTGTCACCGCTAGCTATGTTTAGGGTTCGATAACTACATGTTATTGATTCTTACTTCGGACTCCCATATGGCAAAGATGGATCCAACATTGCAGCCCGCGGATGGATTTGATTCTTGTCCGTGGAACGGTTCCTGCTCCTGATAAAGAGTTTTGGCGTATCCAGCTTTCTCTCCTTCCTCTTTCTTTTCCTCTCTTAATTTTACTCTTCACAGGATGTCCGATCCAAGTCCGCTTGTTTTTTCCCTTTCCTTGCCCTCCCAAAAGTCCTTTTTTTTTGTATTTCTTCCTTCCCTTTTATAGGTGATGGGTGATCTATGGATATTTCGCCACGTGGGGTTTGCTTTTTGACACGTGTTCAACTCGTGGGATGAGGGCATGCCTGACACGTACCCCCTTTTTCCGTCTGCGGATGGTATGACTCATGCGGATGAAGGTTTTTGTTGGATAGTTATCCGCGGACGATTTCGACACTATTTGAGGTGGCTTTTGCGATGACTTTTTGCCTTTTGTTTCAACTATTTTTTTATACTTATCTAGATGTTTTTTATTGTTGGTTTCGTCACAGCTCCTCGGGTTGGGTCGATTCCCTCCGGGATTGACGCGGGCCGATAACTCTAGTATAGAAAACATCTGACTCTTTGTGGACGTCTCATTTTTGTGCCGACCTGTCAATAATGGGTTTTTTACTTTCTTGTGTCGGCCCATTAGGCCCATTTAATCTATGGAAGTTCAAAAGTCGGTAATTTCCCTATAAGTTACCCCGTTCCGTTCTTTTTACTTCACATTTTTCCTCTTTTGATTTTCAGAGACTTTTGTTCTTATCTGCAATTTGGTTTTCCGGCGGTGGTCTGCGGTTTCCGACCGCTGCTCGATTGAAGTTTCCAGCAAAGTTCTTCCTGGCATTCAAGGTATTTCTTCTTGTTTTGATTTGTTTTTTAGGTTCTTCTCCTTTCAAAAATTTTCTTTTAATCTTTTTAATGGGTAGATCGAGAATTAGGGTGGGATTTTGTTTCTGAATCTGTTTTTTATCGAGGTTTTGTTCCGCGTAAGTAAATCTTCATACAATTTTCTCTAGTTTCTTTGGGAATGGCTAATCTCAGCGGAGAGCATGATGTGTTGGATGATTTTGAAAGAGGAGAAGGGTGGAGGGGTGATGTCGCTTCGTCTTCTCAGCCGCGTCAATCTCAAGAGATTCTTTTCTCTTCTCCTGAGAGTTCCTCTTCTAGCTCCAGTGGTACCTCATCAGGATCATCTTCTTCCACATCTAGGTTGACTCCAAATCGGGTTGGTCCTACGGGCAACCCTATTAAGGTGAGAAGGCGTTGGAAGCGTACTGACCCTGATTACTATTCTTCTCCTTACACAGTTTCTTCTTCTTTGAAGGGATGCGCGGGAGATGAAAATTCTGAAGATGGGGGTGAATCAGGTGCTCGTTCTTCCGAGGACGTGACTCGATTGACCCAGGACGGGACCCGATGGGACTAGGTCGTCCTATAACCCTAGCAATGACTCTAGTTACTTCATAGATAACGACCGTTCTGTTTACAAAAGCAATGAGTAAACGGATGCTCAATCATGAGTGCAATCCTAGCAGGAAACTACATGACATGCTTTATTATGAATGCAAGCATCTAGTATGCACATGGCTACAAGCAGGGAGATCTCTTTTCGAATCTGAGTGAGCTCATATAGGAACGCACTTGGATAGACGAACAACAAGATATACCAAAGAGCAGAGTCCAAACAATCGACAAACACCTATTATAATTGTAAAGAATGCGGTAAGCTACAATACTACTAATCACACGCACACAGAAACCATGTTCCCAAACCATTCCCAAAACCATCCGGAAGTTAAACCATTTCAAAACCCTTTTCCAATACGAGAAAACATTTGAAAACCAAGCCATTATGAGATTTCCAAATCCCGTTCAAGTTTCCATAACTCATCTTCACTCATGTCAAATCCCTTTTGAAATCCGATAATACCTTTTTAAATCTTCAAGTCTCATAATATATATTTTTAAATCGCAAATAATATTATGTAATATTTTAAATGTCATGTATTAAACACTTTCATAAATATTTCCAAATCCCAAAAAAAAATAGTAAAATCAGGCCTTATAATTATCAAAACCGCCTTTATATTTGCAAAATCCCAAACTTATCCCCTATTATTTTGTTAGAACCCAAAACCGAGCCCTTATATTACATTATACAAAACTGAACCCCTTTGTTTAAACCCAATTCATTTTTTTTTCTGGAACTAAAAGGCCCAACACTTATCTTTTCCTTAAAACAAATTTTCTGGCCCAATGAAATTAGGCCCAAACCAACCCTCTCCCATCTCTTTAAAAACCAAATCAGAAAAAGAAGGGGAGGGGTCCCACGCCTAGGTGGCGGTTATGTGGCAAGGGACCCGCAACTGAAGAAATGGGGAAAAAAAGGAGGCCACTGTTCATCTCCATTTCCATCCAAGAGCTCTGTTCGACGCAGAAACAGAAGGAGGGGAGAGGACGTCGGCGACGACATTCCCAGACTCCGACCACGAAGCGCACATACATGACAAGAAAGAAGGGAAGAAGGAGAAGAGAATAGGCTCATCGAGGCGTGGTTTCATCTCGCCGGGATAGGTTCGTCGGGGCTCGATGTGGCTCACCGGAATCGGAACCGTACGAGCTTTCCTAGGTTGACAATGGGAGGTCAAAAGGCGAAGCTTTGCTCGGTTCGAAGGTGAAAGAGATGGGGACGAGGCTTACCGAGGCCGATATCGAAAACAGGGCGACGATGGACCTAGGGCGGCTCGGCCTTGCTCTCCAGTGCTCCCCTGGTGGCTTCCTCGGTTCGTCGGCGTCGAGTGAGGAGCGAGTGAGCGTATGGTCTGCTGCCTGCTGCTGCTCGGAGCTCTCGGACACGAAATAGGGAGGAAGAAGAAGACGTCGGGGTGGTGGTGGCTGCTGGCGTCACTAGCGGCCGGAAAACTGAAGGTGAGGTGGTGGTATCGGCGTACAAGAGGAGGAGTTGATGGGTTGTGTTTCAAATTAAGGAGGAAGATTGAGAGAGGAATGGATTCCTGCAATTGTGGGTGAGTAGAGAATGAGTTGACATGGAAGAGGTATAAAGAAAAAGGGGCTTTATTGTTTTGTTTTTACTTTATAGATGAATCAGAGGGGAAGGGAGTGAATTTGAAGTCCAAATGAGAGGGGATGGTGACATGCTGTGGGGGGTTCAGATAAAGCAAGGGTATGTTTGGCTCTTTGTCACAATTAGGTGAGATAAGGGATGAGGTAGAAAGGGATGAGGGGTGTGTGTCTTGTCCAAGATGGAAAATAAAAGTTGGAAAAAGCGACTTAGGTCAACAGTTGAAATTTTTGGATCACATGGAGAGAAGAAAAAGACAACTATCTAGTTTGGTCCCAAAATCCCAATTTAAAACACACCCGAAAATTTAGTTTCGAGATCCGCCCTGTCGATCAATTAGATATTAAATATTGAATATGATATCGCTAACGAAAGGAATTTTCGAATCCCGAACGAAATAAAAGACGGATTCGATCTTTAAAATTAAAAATTGGGTCGGAATTCACTTTAAATTCATTTTTAATTTCCTTTTTCCAAAAATTAATATTTGAAAATCCGGGCCTTTACATCCACCGTCACCGAGATCCCCCGCACACGTCGCCAGAGTCTCTCCTGATTCCTCTTCTTCCTCGCGTCTGCAACTCCTCATGCTCTTCTTCGTTCTTTGATCAGTGTTCTTCATTCTCTTCTTGTTCCAAGTTGATAATTACTAATAAAACCCACCAATTTTTTAATATTATAAAATACCACCCTATTAAAGTTGAAACTCCCATTTCTCAACTAAAATGAAAGTTTTGGGTGCGACCGTGCGACGCAAAAAGTTTCAAAACCCCAAGGTTATCAGGTGAAATATCTGAAACTCTTATTTACCACACGAATTACGCGAAACCTCAGGGTTACCTCGCGAAATTTCCGTTAAATAAATTTATTATCTAATTAGCTAATTAAATGTTCTAAATAGCCTACTTCCCTTACGTAAATCACCCATTAGAATTTGAACGTTGTTAATTGGAAATGGGGTAATAAATGATTATTAGAAGTGGGTGCGTACTGCGTAATTTGAGCAATCTAGTATTCTAGCGTTTAAAGGTATCATTTTTAATTCAATCCCATCCATTCACTCCCTTCCCATCCAACGGATTTTATTATGTTACAGGTTATTCCATAGGTTCGGTTTCACTATAACCTTCACCTACCTTACATTACACATAAATTTAAATTGTAAACAGATTCGATCTGCCAATTCCAACTGCAATTCGATCATGTCTTCCCTTTCTCCAATTCCCCTTCCTCTCCTGTTCTTCTCCCTCTCCGTTCTCATCCCTTTCATCTCCGCCGCCCCAAATTACTTGTACACCTACTGTCCAAATACCACCGCCTTCCGCTCCAACATCAATTCCCTCCTCTCCACCCTCTCCTCCGCCGCTAATCGCTCCTCCTCACCCGGCTTCAAATACACCTCCACCTCCTCCTCCTCCGTCTATGGCTTCTTCCTCTGCCATGGAGACGACAATCCCTCTACCTGCAGGGATTGCGTAGCGGCCGCCTCCGCCAGGCTTCCCAAAGACTGCCCGCGGGAGACAGAGGCCATCATTTGGTACGCCGAGTGTATCATATTCTCCAAATTAGACTCAAATTTCGCCTGACTCTTTTTCAACACGCTGAACGTCACCACCAACGCCACTGGCTTCAAAGAGGTGCTCCAATCAACCCTCGCCAAGACAACGACCGTGGCGGCTAGCGGCGACGCCACCGAGAAGTTCGCGACGGAGCAGGCCAGTTTTTCTTCTTTCCAGTCCGTGTATGCGCTGGGGCAGTGCACGCCGGACCTCTCTACCACCGACTGCACAGAGTGCTTGCAACAGTGTATCAATTCCATGCCCGGCGGCGGCATCAGTCAGGGCGCCAGGGTGTTGTACCGCAGCTGCAACCTCCGTTACGAGATTTATAAATTCTATCGGGTTGAAACAGCAGCTTCGGCTCCGGCTCCGGCGCCGGCTGGTTTGATCACACCAGCTAGTAACGGGACCACCAGCGGGGGAGGCGGCGCCGGCCAAGGTGGAGGTACTTCCCAATTTTTATTTTTTATTTTTTTATATAATTAAAAAAATAAAAATCAGTCATTAGTATTTATTTAAATCCTTTGACCCCTTGAGTTAAATTATTTGTGCGTTGTGGAATTTATTATCTACTTGTTAGCTTCCAACCAAGTTCTGGTGAGGTGATCATGATTGATGCCCCAATCTACCACCTACAGTTGTCAAATTATTTGTGCGATTTGGAAGATTCTAAATAGCCAAATTTCGAAAAAATATTATCAAACTAGCCAAATTCTGAAACATATTAGGAAATTAGTCAAAATAGGGCAAAGTCGCTGTTTGAAACAGCGGCTTTGCCCAAAGATTTAAAAAATAATAATAAAATAGGTAAATATTCTCTCTTTTTTTAAAAAAAATTCAATTTAATTGAAAAAAAAAACAAAAAAAACGTATGTGGAGAGTCGCTGTTTCAAACAACGACTCTCCTTTTTAATTTTTTTTTAATAAAAAAGAGACGTTGTCCCTTGTATTCCATGGCAACCGCCTTCCGGTGACCGGAAGGGCCTTCTCCATCTTTCGAAATTGAAGATTCAGTCAACCACCAATCTAAGGGATGTGAAATCGAAGATCTAAATTCATATTTCGAAGAGCGAGACTGATGTCAAAAAACATTGGATCTAAACTATTGCTCGCGATGTGAAATCGAAGGGATGTGAAATTGAGCGGCCAACCGGACTCCTCACACCTATTGCTCGGTGAGGCGGTGCCGCTAGTGGTGGTGCAAGAGATAGCTCGGCGAGGCGGCTGGACTCCTCGCACCTATTGCTCGGCGGGGGCGTGCATCTGCTTCAATTTATTTTTTGGGAGATCCATTGATTTGAGATTTGGGAGGAGGGGATGGGCAGGGCGGCAGAATTAGTGGTGGGGGAGTAGGGGACGAGGGGGCGGAAGCGGTGGTGGGGGGAGTAGGGGGCAGGGCGGGGCGGCGGTACCGGTGGTGGGAGGAGCCCGTCGAGGCCGGGAAGAGGTCTACTAGACCGATGCTGGTGTTGTTGCTGGAAGCGGTGGTCGGAGGAGCCTGGAAGCGGTGGTTACTCGGGATATTGCAACGGTTGCCGGTGAGTGCAGGTTTCCCGTGCAGGCATAGAACTCGTCGGTTTGTAATGGTGGCCAGTGTGCAGACTTCGTTTCCCGACCATTGAATTGATTTAGGTTTTGGAAAAAAAAAAAAAAAGGGAGAGTCCCATATATAATTTTTTTTTGTTTTTTCATGCCTTTTTCAATTAAATTAAATTTTTTTTAAAAAAAAGAGAGAATATAGGTAAGTCGCTGTTACAAACAGCGACTTACCTATTTTATCATTTTTTTTAAAATCTTTGGGCAAAGTCGCTGTTTCAAACAACGACTTTGCCCTGTTTTGGCCAATTCCCTAATATGTTTCAAAATTTGGCTAGTTCGATAATATTTTTTCGAAATATGGCTATTTCGAAAAAAAATTCACCAGTATTTGAATTTAATCCTTAAATCAATCAGGACATCTGGAGAATTAACGAAAATTATGAATTATTCGTCTCTTAGGATTCAACGCATTATATATTGAATCTCATATAATCTTAATTAAGCATTTGAATTGATTTTGATTGAATTCAGGGAAGAAATCTTCATCCAAAGTGATTAGCATTGCGGTTGGGGCAGTATCAACTGGGCTGTTGTTACTTGCAGGGCCCATCTTTTGTCTGGTCAAGACCAACAAGAAGAAGAAACTTGAAGTGATTCCACGGTTTTCTCATTTTTTATGACATGTTTATATATTCTCCTTTCGATCTCCTGGTTTGTGGTATTAGCGACGGAAGATTTCAGTACTGCTGAGTCCCTGCAATATGAATTCATCACACTCCAAGCTGCAACAAACAACTTCTCCGATGAAAATAAGGTTGGGCAAGGTGGATTTGGTCATGTCTATAAGGTGACAACTAATTCTTGTTTTAATTCCGAGCAGATCAACATTTTTATTTTATTTTGTGTTGTGCTCCGATGTGGAGATAACCGCCTAATCCTTCCTTTTTCACAGGGTACATTGCCAAACGGACAACAAGTAGCGATCAAGAGGCTGTCGAGGAACTCTGGTCAGGGAGCAGAAGAAATCAAGAACGAGATTGTGTTAGTAGCCAAGCTTCAACACAGAAATCTGGTGCGGCTGTTGGGATTTTGCCTAACAGCGGATGAGAAGTTACTTGTCTATGAATACATTCCAAACAAGAGCCTCGACTTCTTCCTATTCGGTATGCTACTTGTTGTATGAGGAAATCGAGAATGCAAAATAGTAAGTAAACAAAGTAAAGCAAACCGATCAAATCCCAGAAAATAATGTTCAAGACTCCCTCCAATGTAGTAAGAGAAAGTCAGGTTCGAATCCTCGAGGAAGCTGGTCAGCGGATCCTAGGAAGCGGTGGAATCTCACGGACAGAAGTCGACAACAGGAGCTAGATCTCGACTAGGGTTAGTCGACAGGAGATCAGGCTAGTCGAACAGCGTAGCAGTCGCAGGCAGAGGCTACTCGATATCGACGAGGGGCTACTCGATATCGAGTACAGTCCTTGTCGACTTCGAGTTGGGCTCGTCGAGTTCCTGCACAAGTAAGCTACGACGATCTGGGATCGGGAATCAGTAGTCGAGATCGACCAGGCTCGGTCGAGATCGACGAGGGCAGAAAAGTAAAAACAAAAGCAGTTTCGGTTTCTGTAACTCTATGAATTTAGAAAACTTCCAAGATTAGGGTTTGCGACAACGATTACCATGCAAGCGGAAGATAAATCACAAAAGGCGGTAACTTCATCGATAAAGGAAAAGACTTTCACCTAATCCGTCAAGTAGGAATATAAATCTCGCGACAAATAATCCTAATTGCTTCTATTCCTTTTCATAATTAGCATTTATAATCTTTCGAATAAAAATCCTAATTACTACCTAAGTTTCACAACATGAATTCTTTAATTTCTCAATCAAAGATGAAGCACATAGGGAATAGACTAAAATATCGACAAAATACCTCCTTTTGTAATCACTAATCCACCGACATGGCTCTCGTTGGGCTCACCCCAACCCCAGAAGTAGGTGGACTACTCGTGCCTCATCGCAATCGCAGACATTGAATTAAAAGAAATAACTTAGATTAACTAAATTCAAAGCCTTTACAATCCCGACAATCAACTTTCGTAAACTGCCAAAACCTTAAAACCTTCGAACTCCTAAATCTCTATGTATAACTGTATCTCTGAAATTGAATGAATCTAAAATCAGCCCCATGGGCTTTATTTATAGCCTTCTAAATCTTGCTACTCAAGGATAGAATATCTATAACTATATCTAAGACTTTAAAGATAAATAAAAGCAACAAAGAAATTAAATCTAAAAGGGAAATAATATCTAAAGTGTCTTAAGTGGATAAAACTCTCTTCTTCATGATAGATGTAGATAATTCGGATAGACTAGGCTATCCTCGGCTCCAAGGACTCCAACTCCGAGTAGGACTGCATCAATGCGTCACACGGCTTCGGGAATCTTCGTCGATCTCGAGTACGGCGTACTCGATCTCGAGTAGGAAAGTTGTCGACTGGGCCTGGCTTGTCGTCTCGATTAGCAGGTCCTCGACGTGGATCGGTCATGACTCCTGGCCTTAGTCGATCTCGAGGAGAGCTCCTCGATCTCGAGTAATGTTGTGTTATCGACTTGGTCTTCCGAGGTTGTCGAGCAACTCTTCTCGACATGCTCGGATGTGGGCTTGTCGACATCGATGACGCTCCTCGATCTCGACGACAACGGATCATCGACTTGGCCAGCTTGGTGTTGTCGAGTGGCCTCTTGTCGACATCGATGAGATCTTAGTCGAGATCGAGTAAACTCGCTGCTTTCGTTTTTGCTTCTTGGTTTTCTCCAAAAATGTTTCCATATTCTGCAATATTAAACAGAAACTTATGTAGATCTCCATTTCTAACAAATAAGCATATACTACATAAATTCGACATATTCCCAACCCGAAATATGCAAAATGTAAAGAATATGGAACTAAAATATGCATAAAAACATGGCTACTTTGGAGACATCACTACTAACATGCGAATTTTTGACTATGAAATCATGAGATTTGTAGCAATTCATTGAGGTGTATAAATTTTAGACCCTGAAAAGCAAGGACAATTGGATTGTTCAATGCGCTACAAGATCATATCAGGCATTGCTCGAGGGATGCTTTACCTCCACGAGGATTCTCGATTAAGAATCATTCACCGGGACCTTAAAGCAAGCAATGTGCTGCTGGCTGCTGATATGAGCCCAAAAATATCAGATTTTGGTATGGCGAGGATTTTCGGTGGAGATGAAACCCAAGGCAACACAAACAGAATCGTCGGTACTTAGTAAGTCTTCCTGCCTCTCCTCCTGCAGCCTTCATAATTTAGTTTCATTGTTTTTCGAATAAAACTTTGTCTTCTTAACCACCCTCTTGTAGTGGCTACATGTCACCAGAGTATGCAATGCAAGGGCAATTCTCGGTGAAGTCAGATGTGTATAGCTTCGGAGTATTGGTGTTGGAAATTATAAGTGGCAAGAGGAATACAACCTTCTATGTATCAGGCTATGCTGAGGATTGTAACGGCCCGGGATTATGATTCCCGAGTTACGTTTCGAGGGATGAAACCCCTCGTTGGGATCTTGCGTCCCGAGTACAGGTTGAAGGTTTGAAATCGATTGTGCGCAGTTTAAAGTGGGATTTTGCACCCAAACCCGGAAGGTTCGTTGGAGACCCCGGGGTAAACCCCTGTACCTGTCCTAAATCTACAACGTGCGAAAATCCTTTATCATGCAAAGGGCGAAAGTTCTGAAAACGATACAACCAGTGCCACGGCAGAGCCGGGTCAAAACGGAGTAGAGTAGGAAGAAATCCAAAAAGCATGAGTTTGGTGAAGTCCGAGTTCATACACTCACTCTCCGCCATATCAATGGACCCCGTCATATCAGCACAAAATCAAGTAATAGATCGGGTACCTGAAACTATACCACCAAGTCAGGCCAAGAGTCCGCCTGCGGGTCCTCTGACCGCGCTGAGGACATATAATACACCTATACCTAGAATAAAGGATGCCTTCATGCAGTACTGAAATAAAACCACACTATCATGCTCCTAATTCATATGTGCAGAATATTGAGGAAGGCCTTAACAAAAAAAATACCAAGCGGTATATCCCTCTTTTACCACCACCCCTCTTCCAGACAAGGTGGAGACTGGCCAGTTCAATGCTATAATCATATCAAATGTCATCATCGTATCATATCTCAGGCCCATCTCGTATCTCGTGATATATATAAATGACTCGAGGAGGACAACACCCGATGAAGCTGGGCTGCCCTATGACCCTAGCAAGGACTCTAGGACTCACAGATAACGGCCGTTCTGTATTCAAACGCATACAGAATAAGGATGCTCATTTGTAAATGCAATTCCTAAGCATGATACTACATGATATGCTCTTATGCATATGCAGCACCTACATACTATATGACACATCAGGCAGGAGGTACTTGTTACTGAGTAAGCCCCGGAGGTACTTACTTGGAGAGAAGATCAGCAAAAGAATAATCCAGCACACAGTAGTCACGATCACAGAATATCACCTAATCACATAACGAGAATATACTAAGTATACTTCTATAGCCTTTCTGAACACATATATTACTCACTCAAATTAGCAGATAGATAAGTAAGCTTGCATCAATCATACTTTCAATTTATCACGATCAACCATCTCTTATCTCATACCATTCATCATAACTTGTCAACTTATCAGTTTAAAAAAATATACTCCTTATATACATCATACTTATACTTTCCATATATATCATCATCATAAACATCGAACATTTAATCTCTTGTGAAATTCACCACAATACCACGCTATTAGTCATCGTCTTATTCCCAAGTTAGCTTCAAAATCGTTTCAAATCCGAATTAAACAGTCAAGAGTTCTGACCCCTTGAAAATACTCGCTAAATTCCCTTTTTAATTATTTATTAAATCACTTTTTAACCTTTTATAAAATCTCTAAAAAAAATAATAATATTTTTATACCTTAATCCCCAATTACCATTAATTATTTAAACAAATAATTCACACGGACAACCAGTGCCGCGGCCAACCAGTGCCGCGGCCGCCAAAACGCAACTAAACTCACACGGACAACCAGTGCCGCGGCCGCGGCAAATTGCGGCGCCCGCAGCATGTGCGGCGCCTGCAGCACTTTGCGGCGCCTGTAGCATGTGCGGCGCCCGCAGCAATTTGCGGCGCCCGCATCAATTTGCGGCGCCCGCAGCATGTGGGGCGCCCGCAGCAATTTGCGGCGCCCGCAGCATGTCGTCTTCTTCCTCCGCGTCGGACTGGTTCGGCCCTTCTTGGTGGAGCTTGGCCCTCCTTCCATTTCCAACCCCTCTCAACCTCACAGACCCTCAATCCCAATCGCACTAAAGACACACGCACACGGATTGAAGCTAAAGGGGAGAATGAACGAGGCTCACCGAGGTGTTCGCGGACGTCGGAGCTTCGTCGGAGCTCGCCGGAGGCTCGATTCGTTGCGTCGGAGAGGGAGGAACCTCGGATTCAACCTAGGAGGGTAAAGGAAGGTTAAAGGAAGGTTCATCCATGGAATTTCGGATCGAACGAGAGGTCGAAGCTTACCGAACGGAGTTTGCGCTCGAGCGAGGTGGTGGAGCTCCGGTGGCTCGATGGAGGCGCTAGGCCTCTAGGGCGGCGTCGGGATGGTGGCGATGGTGTCCAGCTGCTGCTGCTGCAGCCCTTGAGGAAGGAGGGAGCAAGGAGGAGGGTGGGAAGAGGGTGATGGCGAGGGAGGGCGTGGGTGATGGTGAACCAGGGGAAGGGACGGGGTAATTATAGGCGGGGAATGGGCTTGGGTTACAGGACAAGGTAGGGGGGGGGGGGGGGGGGAGTGGGTGAGAGGTTGAGTGTGAAATTGGTTAACCAATACCCGGAAATAGATCCCGAATACGCGAATTTCGAATCCCGTAATTAGTTCCCGAATGTTAGTTCTCCCGACTCTCGCTTTCTCGATCAATTAGGTTTTTTTTTAAAATTGAAAAGGATATCGCCACCCGATAATTATTTTGAATTTTCGAGGTCAAGGACGGAAATTGTTTGCCAAATTTTACTTTCCGGTCGGAATCTGCTAAACGAGTTTTAAAAACCGATTTTAATTTCATTTTTTTTTTATTCTCTTCTTCCGAAAAAAATTTAGGATTTAAAAATCCGAGCCTTTACATCATCCACCTCTAAAAACAAGTCTCGTCCTCGAGACTGAAATCATTTTTAAAACAGGAGGTGGAGTTTGAAAATAGGTGAGTCCATAGATCATGTCGTTGATCCCGTAAACACCTCATAAGTGCCCCTATGAGGTCCTCACAGTACCGTTGCCGTGATCATAATTTTCCCAAATAGACCGTAGTAAGGATGTAATATGGGCCCCTACCACATCCTTACTCCGATTCCTTTGGCCATATCATAACTCAAATACTTATCCACTTCGTGGGGCGTTATAATGAGGTCTAGTGTTGTATTATTATTATTATTATTATCCAAGTTAGTCTCTTTTGAAACACGATTCAAAATTTCAATACTTCAACTTCCATCATTTCTATCATCACGCCTCATATATATATATATAGAGTGACACTCATATCACATATTAATAGCATGACCTAAACACGTCAAGTATAGTCGCATACCATAAAATATCTAGCACGTCATCACATCATCACATCATCACAGCTCATCACATCATATCACCAAGGATCTGCACACAACTACCAATCATAAGTACACAAGCAAGGAGACACTACCAATCAACCCCAATCCAACTAGACAACTCACCGCACTTGCGAGGTCAGGGAAATATCTACGCTCGACTCGACATAGGATGCGAGCAACTCGTCTAGGACATCCCCATAACTAGCCCGAATACTCTCCTCAGTCTCCCATGTGGCCTCCTCAGGGCTCCTCCTAGACCACTGAACTAGAAGCAAAGGAACCTCCCTGTTCCTAAGCCTCTTGACTCGGCGGTCAAGAACTCTCACAGGACGCTCTACAAAGGTATGGCCAGGCTCAACCTGAAGGTCTGAATAGTCTAGGACATGGCTAGGGTCAGGGATATACTGGCGAAGCTGTGAGACGTGAAAGACGTCATGAACACCGGCCAAGGATGGGGGCAATGCTAAACGATAGGCCACCTCGCCAACTCTATCCAAAATCTCAAACGGGCCAATATACCTCGGACTCAACTTTCCCTTGATCCCAAACCGTCGGACTCCTCTGGTAGGCGAAACTCGAAGCCACACATGCGAACCTACCTCGAACTCAATCTCTATCCTTCGCCTGTTTGCATACTTCTTTTGGCGATCCTGAGCGACTCTCATGTGCTCACGGATGCGTCCTACCTTGTCAATGGTCTCTCTAACTAGGTCCGGTAAAGATGAAACCGTGTCCGCAGGCTCATCCCAACAAACTGGCGACTTTGCATCGCCTCCCATACAGAGCCTCATATGGAGCCATCTCGATCGACGCATGGTAGCTGTTGTTGTATGAAAACTCCACCAATGGTAGGTGTCTAACCCAACGGTCTCCCCACTCCAAAACACATGATCGCAGCATATCCTCCAAGGTCTGAATCGTCCTCTCACTCTGACCATCTGTCTGAGGATGAAAAGCTGTACTGAAATGCAGTCTAGTACCTAGGCCCTCCTGAACCTGGTGCCAAAACCTCGAGGTAAAACGTCCATCTCTGTCAGATACGATCCTCTCAGGTACTCCATGAAGTCTAACGATCAGGCAAATGAACTCCTCAGCTAACCGCGATGCTGGCCATGTCTCCTGAATCGGAATGAAGTGAGCCGACTTGGTCAACCTATCGACCACGACCCAAATGGCGTCGAATCCTCTGACATCCCGCCTCAGCCCGGTGACGAAGTCCATTGAGATATCTGTCCACTTCCAGGCGGGAACTGGAAGCGACCTGACAAGTCCTCCCGGTCTTTGGTGCTCAATCCGAACCTGCTGGCAAACCCGACATCTGGCTACAAAGTCTGTGATGTCTGCTCGCATCCTCTGCCACCAATAATATCTCCTCAAATCCTGATACATCTTATTCGTCCATGGATGGACAGAATAAGGAGTGGAGTGAGCCTCCTGCATGATCCTCTGCCTCAGACCTGACGTCGACGGAACTACAACTCTGCCCCGAAAGGTCAGCATCCCATCTCCTCTCTCTACAAGCTCGCTAAATCGACCTTGGGCCATCTGAACCCTCAAAACTGCAATCTCTGGACAGTCTGCCTGACCTCGCCGAATCTCCTCGGTCAACTCAGCCTGAACCTCCAAGAATGATAACTGTCCATTCTCCCGCTGAACCCACACCTCGAAGCAACACCTCATCAAATCTGTCTGCAAATCCCTCTGAGCTGTAAGCCTCGCAACTGATGCCTCCTGGTGAGTCTTCCTACTGAGCGCATCTGCCACCACATTGGCGTTTCTTGAGTGATAAACTATGTCCAAGTCATAGTCCTTTAGAAGCTCCAGCCACCGTCTCTGTCGCATGTTGAGCTCCTTCTGAGTGAAAATATACTTCAAGCTCTTGTGATCCGTCATCACCTTGCATGAAGTGTCGTACAGGTAATGCCTCCAAATCTTCAAAGCATGAACTACAGCTGCCAACTCCAAGTCATGAACGGGATAGGACACCTCTGCAGGCTTCAACTGGCGCGAAGCATAAGCGATGACCCGATCTCTCTGATGCAAAACACATCCCAAGCCAAAACGTGAAGCGTCTGTGTAGACGATGAAGTCCTCTGTCCCTTCTGGCAACGCTAGTACTGAGGCGGTCGTCAGCTTCTCCTTCAGAAGCTCAAAGCTGGCCTGACACTCCACACTCCACTCAAAAGGAACATCCTTCTTCAGCAGCTGCGTCATCGGCCTCGCAACGCTCGAAAAACCCTGAACGAATCTCCTGTAGTAACTGGCCAATCCTAGAAACGAGCGGATGTCCTTGACGTTCTTGGGCACCTCCCAAGCAACGATAGCATCAATCTTCGCCGGATCCACGGCGACTCCCTCAGCTGAAATCACATGGCCTAAGAAAGCCACCTCTCTGAGCCAGAACTCGCACTTGCTGTATTTCCCATACAACTGATGTTTCCTCAGCGTCTCGAGCACGATCCTCAAATGCTCCTCGTGCTCCTCTCTACTCCTCGAGTAGACTAAAATGTCATCTATGAAGACAACGACGAATCTGTCGAGGTAGTCAATGAACACGCGGTTCATGAGTTCCATGAAAGCAGCTGGTGCATTGGTCAGCCCAAACGGCATGACCACGAACTCGTAGTGACCATAGCGAGTCCTAAAAGCGGTCTTCTGGACATCCTCTGGCTTCACTCTCAGCTGGTGATAACCCGACCTCAAATCAATCTTCGAGAAAACAACGGCGCCCTGCAGCTGATCCAACAGGTCGTCAATCCTGGGGAGGGGATAACGGTTCTTCACCGTCGCACGGTTCAGCTCCCTATAATCGATGCATAGCCTCAATGACCCGTCCTTCTTCTTGACGAACAACATTGGTGCTCCCCAAGGTGATGCACTAGGCCTGATGTAACCCTTCTCGGCTAGCTCCTCTAACTGAGCCTTCAGCTCCGCCATCTCCGTCGGTGCCATGCGGTAAGGGACTCGTGAAATAGGTCTGGTGCCTGGGTCTAGCTCGATCCCAAAGTCAACCTCTCTCGGTGGGGGAAGTCCCGGTAGCTCATCTGGAAACACATCTGTGAAGTCTCTCACAACAGGGACATCTGCCAAGCTGGGATGTGTGCGATCCACCTCTAAAGCGTAACACCAATACCTTATGCATCCCTGGTCTAGAAGTCTGGCGGCTCTGACTGCGCTAATGAGCGCTCCGTTCCTCCTGGGGTCGCTCCCCCAAACCTGGTGCTCAGTCCTATCATCCGCCAAGATAGACACCGTCCTCGTCCTCATATTGATGATCGCTCCATAGTGGTCCATGAAATCCATACCCAGAATGAGATCATCCATCCTCAATGGCATGACAATAAGGTCGGTTGGCCACTCACGCTCACCTATATGGATGGGGCAACCTAAAATCTCCCGACTCGTCCTAACCTTTGCCCCGTCCGCTAGACCAATAGTAAGGGGTAAACCACTCGTGCAGCTCAGGCTCAGTCTAGCAACGCACGCCTCTGCTATGAAGCAGTGAGTAGCACCAGTGTCAAACAATATAGACAAGCACGCATCATGGAAATGTATAGTACCTGCGGAAGTAGGGGCAGTACGGTCATCAGCTCTCATCTGGAACACGCGGGGCGGTGGGGGTAATGCTGGTCCTTGGCCTCCGGAACTCTGGCCACGATCATACCCGGACCCAGATGGCCCTGCAGATGACGAACCTCTACCCTGACCTGGCCCTGACGGCCCTCTGCCTCCACGATCGTAACCTCTAACTCCTCTACCTTCTCTACCTCTTCCTGGACCTCTACCAGAAGCATCTCCTCGCCCTTGACCCTGGGGATAAGTCAGCAGTGGCGGCTGTGGAGCCGCAGGAAGTCTCGGTGGCTGTGCAGTCGGCGGGGCTCTACCGTCCTGGGTACAACGGGCAGCTCTGTGCCCCATGGTGCTCCAAGTGAAGCAGACAATCGAACGATCTGGGCAGGAAGCGACATAATGACCTCTCTCGAAGCATCCATGACAAGTGACACTCCTCACTCGGGCATCTCCTCCATAAAAAGCTGGACCGGGCGGCTGGGGTGCCCTCGGTGTAACTCCGTGATATCCCCCTCTAAATCCTCCTCCATAACCTCCTCTCCTGGATCTGTCGTCTCCGCGACCATCCGCTGGTCTCGCTCTCTTCGCCTCAGGGCGAGAAGTGGTGTATGCAGTCTCGGACAAGATCCGCTGCTGGCCGTACAGGAGGATGACCTCCAAGAATCGATCAAAGCTGACAGCTCCCAAGCTAGAGGCATGCAGAAGTACTGGAGGCGGCAGTCTCATCGATAACATGCGAATCCGGCTCTCATCGGAAGGGCACAAGTGAGCACAGTAGACCAGTTCCTTCTTGAACTGGCGAACGATGGTAGAGACAGAAGCTGATCGGTCGTAGTAGCCTCGCATAAAGGACACCTGTCGGGCTATCTCAATCCCAGGAGGGCGATACTCTCTCAGCATCAGGTCCCTAAACTCCTCGTAGGTCCACTCAGCCTGATCTATCTTAAATAAAGACCAGCGTTCAAAAGCGTCTCCCTGTAGACGGCCTGCGGCAAGTCTCTGTCTCTCGGAAGCGGGGACAGCAACATGGTCGAACAACCCATCCATCTCACGGAACCATCTCTCAATATCCCCCCCAACCTCTCCAGTAAAAGCCGGAGGACAGCACTGAGCTAATGTCTTGACCCAGTCGACGTGCTTCTCAGGGCGTGCACCGGCTACGGGCTCAGCTGGCTGAACAGGAACCTCGGGCGTCGGTGCTGCAGATCGGGATCCTCCCCGTAACTCACTCAGAATGTCGTGAAGTGCCGCCTCTAGCTGTCCAAGTCTAGACTCTGTGGGGATCGGAATCTGGTCGTCAGCCGGTGGAGGTGAAGCTCGCTCCTCAACGTGATCGTCAGCAGTGCGCTCCTCGACGTTCTCAACAGCAATCCGACGGGGGCGTCCCCGACCACGATGTGCCCTACCCCCATGCCCAACAGAACCGCGTCTAGTATCGACCATGAGTACTACATGAACGGTTAATGTAAACACTTAGCACAGAAGCACTCGACGATTAATATAATCCCCTTCAAGGAGGATCGCCCTCAGGCATAATTGCATATATGTATAAATTACGCATAGAGACGATCTATGCCGTCCTTCGAGGGACGGCTGACCGGAGGGGCAAAACCTCACGGTCACCTAACTCGACACTCCAATCTCCATGGTGTTCCTTGGAGTTATCTAGGCCCATCTGTAAATCAAAGCTACTATTTTGCCTACCGTTCCCCGAGTTCTACATCCATAAGGGAGGTCTATCGCTTTGGTCTCTACCCACGAGTTTATTTCCCCTTTATTCATTTTACATTTTAATTTCAATTAAATTCATTTTGCCCTTTTTAAAGCATTTCTCAAACCCATTTGAAAACATTGGGCGATTTTCAAAACCATCTTCAACCTGTTGTACTCGGATTGCAAAACCTGGCTCTGATACCACCTTTGTAACGGCCCGAGATTATGATTCCCGAGTTACGTTTCGAGGGATGAAACCCCTCGTTGGGATCTTGCGCCCCGAGTACAGGTTAAAGGTTTGAAATCGATTGTGCGCAGTTTAAAGTGGGATTTTGCACCCAAACCCGGAAGGTCTGTTGGAGACCCCGGGGTAAACCCCTGTACCTGTCCTAAATCTACAACGTGCGAAAATCCTTTATCATGCAAAGGGCGAAAGTTCTGAAAACGATACAACCAGTGCCACGGCAGAGCCGGGTCAAAACGGAGTAGAGTAGGAGGAAATCCAAAAAGCATGAGTTTGGTGAAGTCCGGGTTCATACACTCACTCTTCGCCATATGAATGGACCCCGTCATATCAGCACAAAATCAAGTAGTAGATCGGGTAGCTGAAACTATACCACCAAGTCAGGCCAAGAGTCCGCCTGCGGGTCCTCTGACCGCGCTGAGGACATATAATACGCCTATACCTAGAATAAAGGATGCCTTCATGCAGTACTGAAATAAAACCACACTATCATGCTCCTAATTCATATGTGCAGAATATTGAGGAAGGCCTTAACAAAAAAAATACCAAGCGGTATATCCCTCTTTTACCACCACCCCTCTTCCAGACAAGGTGGAGACTGGCCAGTTCGATGCTATAATCATATCAAATGTCATCATCGTATCATATCTCATGCCCATCTCATATCTCGTGATATATATAAATGACTCGAGGAGGACAACACCCGATGAAGCTGGGCTGCCCTATGACCCTAGCAAGGACTCTAGGACTCACAGATAACGGCCGTTCTGTATTCAAACGCATACAGAATAAGGATGCTCATTTGTAAATGCAATTCCTAAGCATGATACTACATGATATGCTCTTATGCATATGCAGCACCTACATACTATATGACACATCAGGCAGGAGGTACTTGTTACTGAGTAAGCCCCGGAGGTACTTACCTGGAGAGAAGATCAGCAAAAGAATAATCCAGCACACAGTAGTCACGATCATAGAATATCACCTAATCACATAACGAGAATATACTAAGTATACTTCTATAGCCTTTCTGAACACATATATTACTCACTCAAATTAGTAGATAGATAAGTAAGCTTGCATCAATCATACTTTCAATTTATCACGATCAACCATCTCTTATCTCATACCATTCATCATAACTTGTCAACTTATCAGTTTAAAAAAATATACTCCCTATATACATCATACTTATACTTTCCATATATATCATCATCATAAACATCGAACATTTAATCTCTTGTGAAATTCACCACAATACCACGCTATTAGTCATCGTCTTATTCCCAAGTTAGCTTCAAAATCGTTTCAAATCCGAATTAAACAGTCAAGAGTTCTGACCCTTTGAAAATACTCGCTAAATTCCCTTTTTAATTATTTATTAAATCACTTTTTAACCTTTTATAAAATCTCTAAAAAAAAAAAATATTTTTATACCTTAATCCCCAATTACCATTAATTATTTAAACAAATAATTCAAAAGACCAAAACGCCCGCCAAAACGCAACTAAACTCACACGGACAACCAGTGCCGCGGCCGCGGCAAATTGCGGCGCCCGCAGCATGTGCGGCGCCCGCAGCACTTTGCGGCGCCTGTAGCATGTGCGGCGCCCGCAGCAATTTGCGGCGCCCGCAGCATGTGCGGCGCCCGCAGCAATTTGCGGCGCCCGCAGCATGTCGTCTTCTTCCTCCGCGTCGGACTGGTTCGGCCCTTCTTGGTGGAGCTTGGCTCTCCTTCCATTTCCGACCCCTCTCAACCTCATAGACCCTCAATCCCAATCGTACTAAAGACACACGCACACGGATTGAAGCTAAAGGGGAGAATGAACGAGGCTCACCGAGGTGTTCGCGGACGTCGGAGCTTCGTCGGAGCTCGCCGGAGGCTCGATTCGTTGCGTCGGAGAGGGAGGAACCTCGGATTCAACCTAGGAGGGTAAAGGAAGGTTAAAGGAAGGTTCATCCATGGAATTTCGGATCGAATGAGAGGTCGAAGCTTACCGAATGGAGTTTGCGCTCGAGCGAGGTGGTGGAGCTCCGGTGGCTCGATGGAGGCGCTTGGCCTCTAGGGCGGCGTCGGGATGGTGGCGATGGTGTCCAGCTGCTGCAGTTGCAGCCCTTGAGGAAGGAGGGAGCAAGGAGGAGGGTGGGAAGAGGGTGATGGCGAGGGAGGGCGTGGGTGATGGTGAACCAGGGGAAGGGACGGGGTAATTATAGGCGGGGAATGGGATTTGGTTGCAGGACAAGGTAGGGGGGGGGGAGTGGGTGAGAGGTTGAGTGTGAAATTGGTTAACCAATACCCGGAAATAGATCCCGAATACGCGAATTTCGAATCCCGTAATTAGTTCCCGAATGTTAGTTCTCCCGACTCTCGCTTTCTCGATCAATTAGGTTTTTTTTTTAAAATTGAAAAGGATATCGCCACCCGATAATTATTTTGAATTTTCGAGGTCAAGGACGGAAATTGTTTGCCAAATTTTACTTTCCGGTCGGAATCAGCTAAACGAGTTTTAAAAACCGATTTTAATTTCATTTTTTTTTATTCTCTTCTTCCGAAAAAAATTTAGGATTTAAAAATCCGAGCCTTTACAAGGATCTCCTGAGCTACGTGAGTTTTTCATCCTAAACCTTAAAACTTCTCAAGTGAATACGTACTTAATTCATGGTGAGAAGGACACTTAAACCTTTGGCCGCAGGCTTGGAAACTATGGAATGAGGGCAGGCCGATGGAGTTTGTGGATGAGACGCTAAGAGATTCGTGCTCGAGTAGTGAAGTGATGAGATGCATTCATATTGGGTTGTTGTGCATCCAAGATGAAATTAATCAGAGGCCTACGATGGCATCAGTAGTGCTCATGCTGAACAGCCACTCAATGTCAATGTCAGCACCATTGGAGCCCGCATTATTTGCCCGCAACAAAACATATCCCCTCTCTTCGACGGAAAAATTGACAAGCACATCAACTCCAGTGTCAGTGAACGATGCTTCAATCACCGAAGTTGATCCCAGATGAGTGAAAACTAAAGAGGATCATGTTAGTTTTCCGTGGGGATGGTTTTTGAATGTATACTATTGTATCCCGAATGAACCTCCTATTGGAAGCCATCGCCACCAACGCATTGGATGCCATCATTGAAGGTGTTGCTTGTTGTGACTTGTGACTGACTACAGCACCCCCAAACACGTGTACATATTGAGTATTGTTACAAGATCGTTACAAATAATTTTATATTTGTATTTTTTGTTGATGAAGGTAAAAGTTCGATGCAGACTAGCTGCTAACCGAGATCATCCTTTTGGATGAGGTTATATAGACCGGTATGATTAGTAAGGCTTCCACTTTCTCGGAATCAATGGTAAAGGTGTGCAACCTTGTCCTCCACCACATTCCTCGAATGGTGGATATGTCGAATTTCCCAGTTTCTAATTGATCGGAGTTGTCATAATGAGTATGAGATGATTATCTCAATTTCCAATGGGCAAGGAAATTGGTTCTTGATGATCTTTTTACCGTGAGTGAGTCACCTTTGAAGTCGATATATCGATTGCATTTTCGACAACCCAATGGACTCCGGATCGAAGGGCGAGCGCTTTCGTTTTTAATGCAGTTTGAATTATGCGGCCTTTATAATCAATTAGTATAATCCCCGCGCTATTGCGCGGTTTTTAATAAATAAAATTTTAATAAATATAGCAAATTAATATTATAAAATATTGATAAAAAGTTATGATAAAATAACGAGGGTAGACTTGAAATATTTAAGAAAATAGTAAAAATGATTACCATAAAGTTAGGCTTCGTCAAAAAGGTTTTTAAATTAAGATATTATAATGATATAAATAATAATAATAATAATTATTATATATAAATATTTAAATATAGATTAATAGTAGACATTAGATTTAATTCAATGTTTTGAATTAAACCCAATGGTTAGTAAATGGATAAAAAAATAAAAGGAGAAAAAATATAATTGTATGAAAGAGATGAAGAGAAAAAGAAAAAGAAATAATAAGGGAAATTTGTGATTAGTTGAAACATCTTAAATTAAGGAGATATTGACACGTCATAAAAATTGATTCTAAATTAAGATATTATTAGTACGATTCCTGCGCCATGACGCGATTTTTTTATAAATAATATTTAGATATAGATAAATCATAGAAATTAGATTTAATTCAATATTTTTAATTAAACCCATTGATTAGTAAAAGTGTTAAAAATAATACAAAAAAATACACTTGGGTTAAAGAGATATATAGAAAAATAAATAATAAATAGTGAAAGATAAAATTTTTGAATTAATCTCATTGGTTAAAAAATGTAACATCAAATAATATTGGGTAATTAATATTACAATAATTTTCAAAAAAAAAAATATTATAAAATATAGTTACCATAATAAAATGATATTATGTAAATAACATTTTCACAAATAAATTTGAACATGGAGAGGACTTGTGACATAAATTAATATAGTATATAGATATGGATAGTTAGTAAATAAATTTGTTAAGCCCAATAGTTATATTAGATTGAATTCAATGTTTTGAATTAATCCCAATAGTCAGTAAGATTAAAGAAAAAAAAAGAGAATTAAAACAAAAAGAAGCAAAAAGGAGAATAAAAAAAAAGGTTTAAAGAGAGAAAAAAAAAGAAAATTATAATTGGTCAAAACCTATAAAATCTCTCTAATGTTGACACCTCAACATAAACTCTTCTAAATTAAGAGTTTATATAGATAGTTAGTAAGATTATAGGAAAAAAAAGAATTAAAAGAAAAAGAGAGAAAAAATGAGAATTAAATAATAAAGATTAAAGAGAAAAAAGAAAATTATAATTGGTCAAAACCCCTAAAATCTCTCTAATGTTGACATCTCAGCATAAACTCTTCTAAATTAAGAGTTTATATAGATACTCAGTAAGAAAAAAGAAAAAAAAAGAGAATTAAAACAAAAAGATGATTGGTCAAGACTCCTAAAATTTCTCTAAGCTTGACACATCATCCTAAACTCTTCTAAATTAAGAGTTTATATAGATATAGATGTTTTTTTAAGAAAAAAAAACTACTAAAATTATAATTTAGGCTTGACGAACCTCGAACTAAAAAAGGCCTCCATTTTTAGTGGGACCCGGGAATAGTCCCAGTAGGGCATTCAACATTCCCTACGGGCTTACATGACCCGTACCGAAATATTCGATACGACCCAACCTGTGCCGCGGGAATAATCTTATTGGAAACTTAGAGAGATTATCCCCTCTTCGAGGTTTCCTCAGACGAAGTGGGAATCAATCACTTACCTGTCACCGCTAGCTATGTTTAGGGTTCGATAACTACATGTTATTGATTCTTACTTCGGAATCCCATATGGCAAAGATGGATCCAACATTGCAGCCCGCGGATGGATTTGATTCTTGTCCGTGGAACGGTTCCTGCTCCTGATAAAGAGTTTTGGCGTATCCAGCTTTCTCTCCTTCCTCTTTCTTTTCCTCTCTTAATTTTACTCTTCACAGCATGTCCGATCCAGGTCCGCTTGTTTTTTCCCTTTCCTTGCCCTCCCAAAAGTCCTTCTTTTTTTGTATTTCTTCCTTCCCTTTTATAGGTGATGGGTGATCTATGGATATTTCGCCACGTGGGGTTTGCTTTTTGACACGTGTTCAACTCGTGGGATGAGGGCATGCCTGACACGTACCCCCTTTTTCCGTCCGCGGATGGTATGACTCATGCGGATGAAGGTTTTTGTTGGATAGTTATCCGCGGACGATTTCGACACTATTTGAGGTGGCTTTTGCGATGACTTTTTGCCCTTTGTTTCAACTATTTTTTTATACTTATCTAGATGTTTTTTATTATTGGTTTCGTCACAGCTCCTCGGGCTGGGTCGATTCCCTCCGGGATTGACGCGGGCCGATAACTCTAGTATAGAAAACATCTGACTCTTTGTGGACGTCTCATTTTTGTGCCGACCTGTCAATAATGGGCTTTTTACTTTCTTGTGTCGGACCATTAGGCCCATTTAATCTATGGAAGTTCAAAAGTCGATAATTTCCCTATAAGTTACCCCGTTCCGTTCTTTTTACTTCACATTTTTCCTCTTTTGATTTCCAAAGACTTTTGTTCTTATCTGCAATTTGGTTTTCCGGCGGTGGTCTGCGGTTTCCGACCGCTGCTCGATTGAAGTTTCCAGCAAAGTTCTTCCTGGCATTCAAGGTATTTCTTCTTGTTTTGATTTGTTTTTTAGGTTCTTCTCCTTTTAAAAATTTTCTTTTAATCTTTTTGATGGGTAGATCGAGAATTAGGGTGGGATTTTGTTTCTGAATCTGTTTTTTATCGAGGTTTTGTTCCGCGTAAGTAAATCTTCATACAATTTTCTCTAGTTTCTTTGGGAATGGCTAATCTCAGCGGAGAGCATGATGTGTTGGATGATTTTGAAAGAGGAGAAGGGTGGAGGGGTGATGTCGCTTCGTCTTCTCAGCCGCGTCAATCTCAAGAGATTCTTTTCTCTTCTCCTGAGAGTTCCTCTTCTAGCTCCAGTGGTACCTCATCAGGATCATCTTCTTCCACATCTAGGTTGACTCCAAATCGGGTTGGTCCTACAGGCAACCCTATTAAGGTGAGAAGGCGTCGGAAGCGTACTGACCCTGATTATTATTCTTCTCCTTACACAGTTTCTTCTTCTTTGAAGGGATGCGCGGGAGATGAAAATTCTGAAGATAGGGGTGAATCAGGTGCTCGTTCTTCCGAGGACGTGATTCTCTCTTCTACTTCTCACCCTCTGGACACTGATCAAGAGGTTGAAACTATTTGGATTCCCTATGAAGCTTTCCCCATTGGTGTAGCGGAAACCCCGAAAAGAATCCGTTCCAAAGAAAATTTGACTGATTTGGATACCCCGTTGTATGACCTAAAGGACTTAGGCACTTGTCACTTTCTTGGAGATTTTAAGCCTCAGCCGCCTCTGTCTGCTCACCCATTAGTTGTAGATGAAAGAATCCACATGTGGCGATCTCCTGTGGAAGAACTTAGGGGATGTACTACTTTGCTTGGATTGGCCGATCTTGACGCCATTTCTCAAGTTTTTCCATGGCCCGCGGGACTGGAGTTTTGCCTTCCTGAGGAGGGGGGAGGTTGTTTGGATGCTTATGAGGATTGCTTGGTTGTTTACGCGGCCAGCTTGTCTCAGGATTTTCGACTTCCCTTACATCCCTTTTTCTCGGAGTTCTTAAGTGAATACAACTTAAGCCCTGCTCAGATTGTTCCCAATGGTTAGATGTTTTTTACTAGGTCTATCATGAGGTGTAAGGAGATCGGGGTTGCTGCTTCTTTGATGTTAATGTTTAGTATCTTTTCTTTGAAAAAGGGGACCCAGGACTCGAGGTTTTATCAGTGCAACTCTAGTTGTGGTTATATGGAGACACTTTCTAGCAAACCTAACTGGAAATATAAGTGGTTCCTGGTCCGCGATAGATCTGGAAACGGTTTCAATTTTCGTCCCGTGAAAAAAACCGATTATTTCCAATTTTCCTGAGTTTAAACAATCGTTTTCTCACACGCCTAGGTTCCCCTGGCCGCGTTCCGGCTTGAGATGGCTGGTTTGAGTTTGCCTCATCCGCGATTAGGTGGCTTCTTTTGTTTTTATTGTTTCCTTGAGTGTTAAGATTTGTGCCCCCTATTTTGTTTATTTTGATGGTTTACTTATTATTGAGTTTCCTTGTTTTTTAGATACAATGGATTTGGACTCCCTTCTAAAGCGTCACAAAGCGAAATCTGAGAAGAAGAAAAAGAAAAGTTCAGAAATTCGTGACCCCTCTAGCCCCCCTTCAGTCCATGAGGCGGCTCCGATCATTGATATGACCACAGTAGGAGAAACTGGTGCTCTTGTAGAATCCTCTTCATTAGTTCCTGTATCTCGGGAAAAACGTGTTTGCCAATCTGCTCCTGAAACTTCTAAGAAAAAGAGGAAAGTTAGCATCGCTATTGAGCCGTCTGCCGCGGATGAAACGGGGCTTTTTATTGAGGGTGAAGCGACCCTTCGCGAGTTTCCCATTCCAGGTTTCAGAATGGTTGATATGCGAGGTCTTGCCTTTCCCATCAAGAAGCGTTGCTTTCCCGAGCAGGGGTATATTAGGCGATTGGATGCTGTTAATCTTTCAATTAACTTCGACCGTCCTAACCAGTGGGTAAGTTATTTATATTTCTCGCATTACCTTTTGTATTGTTAACTTTCAGAAAAAATCCAACGCGGTTTGACTCTGGCCTTTTTTTCCTTTATCTGTTCGATTGTTTTTGGGTTTCAGCTGAGGGTGATTCAACATGACATCGAAAGACGTTTGGTGTGTGGTGAAGAGAGCCTTTTTAAGAAGGACAAGGAGATTAAGAGACTGTCTTACCAGCTACAGATCCTTGGGAACACCGTTGGTGACCCAGCTTTGCTTGAGAAGTTTAAAAAGAGATCCGTGGAACTTCACGAAGAATTGCTGATACAAAAAGAGGCTATGGAGGTTTTGAAGAAAGAACGCGGCGAACTGAAAACTTCATTGGACGTTGTCAGCTCTCGTGTGAAAGAACTTGAGGTTGTGGAGGGGCGTTCGCGGGAGCTTCTTCAAACAAAGCAGGCCAGTATTGATAAGTTAGAGGAAGATTTTTCAATTCTTCGTGAGGAGCAATCTATTACCAAACAGGAGCTTGACAATATCAAAGCACGTTCAAATTAGGACGTGGCTCTTCAATGGCTTCAAAGTCCAGAGGGTTTAGCTTATTTGTCTTCCGAGTGGGTTAAAACTGAAGCTGGCGCATCTTTTCTGTCTTCTATAGCCAAAGCTTGTCTCCAGACTCCAAAAGGCGCAATCATTTTAAATGACAAGTGTTTTGGCTACTTTCGGAAGGGGATGGTCGCGGGGATTAACCAAAGTGTAGTAGGTTCGGCAGCTCATCCTGGAGTTCCCTTAGAGAAGTTTGAGCCAAGCATGACCAGTGCCAATTGGGGGCTTTCAAAGGAGGAGATGGCCGCGGAAGAGTCATATTCCGAGGATGAAGATGTCGAGGACGCTGGTGATGAAATTGAAACGACGACCACCACTATTTGATCTTTGATGTTTTAGCTTTAGTTGGTAACTTGGAAATGAAACCTTTCTTGACTTCAGAACCTATGATGGTTCCTTTTTGGCGCTTCTATGTGACGTTCGTTTTTTGTGAAGTTGGGCTTGAGACTTTTTAGATGAAGTTTCGTATTCTTGTATATTTTTTGCTTGTTAATGCTCTGGCCTCTCTCCAAGTGTTGAGAAGGTTAGTCCGAATGTACAAAGCCATTTCCCACTTGTCTTTAATCCGTAAGATGGGATTTTTTTTCTTTTTAAGGCCCCAATCCTCCTGTAATATTTACTGCTTCTCATGTGTTGACGTTTAATTATATTTTCATACGCGTCATGTCTTCAGGAGGTTTAATCCTTGGGCCTTTTTTCAAAAGATAAAAAATGTGGATCAAATTTCTCGACTTGTGAGCTTTCTCTTCGCTTTTCCTTAGAAAGTTCAGGCTAGCTTTTCCGAATTATATTTTTTGTTTGCGCGCAGGTTTTGCCCCCTCAATTTGAGGCTGAATATGGGCCGCTACCGCCCAGATGGACTTTTCTTTCATCGCATCTGGTTTGCGACTTCCCAGTGGCTGTGTCTTGGAGCGAGAAAGGCCTTTTTCAAATCGACAGCGGATGGGATGAGTTTCTTGCCCTTCATCATCTCGGGATAGGTAGTTCCATGATCTTTTTTCATAGGGCCAACGTTTCTTTTAAAGTTTGCCCGTGTCGCGAGATTGGGAATGACAATGAGGCTCATCTTAGCTCTGTTTCCTCTTCATGTGGTTCAAACTGAACCTTTCTAATAATATGTTTTGAGAGATTGTAATTTGTTCATGGATTACACTCCGCGAGTGACTCGGAGGGGGACCATGACTTTCTTTCGCTATCTATCATATTTCGCGATTTTTAGTAGGCTTAAAGGGGGATCTCTTATTATTCATAATAAAAGGTAACATGCAGAAACTTTTAAGAGGTTCGATCCTTTTAAACCTAATACACCATACTAGGGACGGTAACGCGGTACATGGAATAGAAACTTAAGGACATCCTACTTCTCCACTTTCCTCGCTATCAGGACTGACGACATCGACTTCAAAGATGGAATCTCCCATGTAGGTGAAAATCTGAGCTGATCTTACATTGACTCGATTTGCCTGTGTGAAGTCGTGCCACCCCTGTGTCAACAAGAAGAGGCCGTCTCCATCTCTTTCCACCTTTTTTTCGTGTTCCTGGTTGGAGCGAGACCAGGGTCTGGCTTGAGTGTGAGCGTCTTCATCAATTAGGACATACATGAGCGGGAGTCAGAGGGTTTGAAGTTATTCCTCTCTCATGATGACCCTATAGAAAGCCCTTGGTGGTAACCATGGATCCATTTTTTTAGGGTGTCTATCACTTTGGTCATTCTTGTGTGTATTATACTTGCTGAGTGAGGTTCTTTGTCCTCGTTTTTATCGCCTTTTGCTGAGGGGTAATCTATTTAGTTTTTCTTTTCGGAATTACTCTTGGTCGCTTTAAGGGCCTCTTTTGAGAAGTTTGTTGGGTTTTAGCGAGATGGTCAATCGTTTAGTAATAAAATAAATCTGGATTTCAGAAAAGAGGGGACGCGTGCCTTGTGTTACTGTGTCACTTGTTGCGCGTCATGCATGCACCTCTTCCCCTTTTATTTGACTGTTTCCTCGTGAGCGATGGGACAAGAAAGAAAAAACTATTGTTTTTCCCTTACTTTTCTTGAGATGTGAGGATCCATTATTGTTCCTCCCTTAGCATTTAGGGCTGACATGGCCTCTGAGCGAGGACCTTGATGGGCTTTTTTTCAGGCGATTGATTATCTTGAACAGTTTTCGCATTTGGTGCGATTTTCATGTCTAATTTCCCATATCTTCTTCGCAAATTCTTTCCTTGTTTTTACCTTTTTCTATTTTTTAGTTGCCGCCACTCAGATTTGAGGAAGTGTATGAGGACGTTGTTCCTGGTCGAGTCTTACTTTCTTCGTATCACATACGAAATTTCCCGGTCTGCATAGAACGCAAGGACTGTGGTCTTCTCTACTTTGGCCGCGGATGGAAAGATTTTGTAGAGTCGCACGGTTTTGAGAGGGGGGCTTCCATGATCTTTACTCATATGCGTGAGGCGTGTTTTGAAGTCCAGGTGGTGAACCCTCGTGGAGGAGAGCGCGAGATTAATCCCAACGACCCCTTCTCGCATGGCTCAGCCTCAAATGGTTTTTGAGCTTGGTCTCTTATGTATGTGTTTAATAAAGCAAATTTTAGCGGTTGTTTATTGACTTTTTTAGTCAGCGGATGCGTTTGCGGTGATGTTTGATAGTACATGTTTTAGCCCCCAAACTGGTTTATTTTCTGGGTTGTTTTTTGGACGCGAGTTCTTTATTTCCAAGAGGGAGTAATCGAGATGCTGACCATAATCCCCGTTAATTGCGAACTTTTGATTTTTACTCTAGGGGATTTTCAAGATCGTGCATGCCAGCTACATGAATTTTTTTATTTATTTTTGGTTTAATCTCTCGATACTATCTTGTCACGATGAGCTAGGCCCGGATTTCCCTAGGAACATTCTCTTATCAACTAGGATCCTTCGTGACTTCTCGGTGGAAGTTGTACGCGGATATTATAGGGTCCCCTTTTTGAGAGGTGGTTGGAATGATTTTGCTGAGTCGCACAACATTAATGTTGGTTCTTCTGTGACTTTTCTTTACAAAAGAGGGAACCGTTTTGAGGTTCATATTTTTGATGTTGTGGGAGATGAGGTGGATGCTTAATGGGCCTCTCCCCAATCAGGTGGTCCACCCTCGAATGGGTTTCGTTTGAGTCAAGGGAGAACTCATCTAATTCTGGCTAGGCCTAGGTGGGCATGAGCTGGCACTTGCATGTTTCTTTTAAGCGGACAACTTCTTGAATGTGCTGGCGTACTTTTGTTATCTGTCGCTTATCTTAGTCGCTAGATCATGGTTGTAACTTTTATGATAATAAAGAGTCAAGGTGTTCTAAAGGTTCATGCAAACCTATTTTCAAAATTTTAAAGTATTTTAATCAAAGACCTGACGCGGAGCCAAGCTCTAGTGTTTTTGGGTTTTACTCAAAAGCTTATCTCTGAGAATTGCTTCGATCGGAGGCCCGACGCGGAGCCAAGCTCCAACGTTCTTGGGTCTTATTCAAGAACTCATCTCCGAGAATTGCTTCGATCGGGGGCCCGATGCGGAGCAAACCTCCAGCGTTCTTGGGTCTTATTCAACAACTCATCTCCGAGAATTGCTTCGATCGGAGGCCCGACGCGGAGCCAAGATCCAACGTTCTTGGGTCTTATTCAAGAACTCATCTCAGAGAATTGCTTCGATCGGAGGTCCGACGCGGAGCCAAGCTCCAGCGTTCTTGGGTCTTATTCAAGAATCTTTCTGAAGGATAATAATAAAAGCGCCCTCTAACCGCTTTATTTATCTTTTGCGGGGGCGACTAAGATTTCTGTTTTTTACAAGCCTTGGCTATTACACATAATATTTCTTTAGATTATCTGCATTTCAGGTTTTATTTAAAACGGTGCCTTCAGGGGTGCTGAGCTTGTATGCTCCTTCTTGGATCACCTTCACGATTACATACGGCCCCTCCCAGTTAGGGTCTAGTTTTCCTCCAGTGGTAGCTTATCGGAGCACCAAATCTCCTTTTTTGAGGTGTCGCAGACGAACTCGCCTATCACGCTATCCGGATAGACGTCTCTTATACTCTTGTTTTCTTAGGGCTGCTGCCATCTTGCGTTCTTCTATAAGATGGAGTTCCAGTTCTAGTGCTTCATCATTGGTTTCCTGGTTGTATGCCAGGATTCGTGCCGAGGGGACCAACCTTTCTACTGGAATGATTGCGTCCATTCCATAAACTAGTGTAAATGGGGTTTTTACTAATGTGCGGTAGGACCATAGAACTAATGGTAGAAGTTCAGCCCATCGTTCTTTTGTCGTGCTTCCAAGTTTCTTCTGTATTCCATGAAACAACTGCCGATTGGTTGTTTCCGCCTGTCCATTCGTCTGTGGATGGGCCACGGACGACAACTTGAGATTTATGCCCAATCGTGCGCAAAAATCTCTGATTGATTCACTATCAAACTGAGGCCCATGGTCTGTGATTATCGAGTCAGGCACCCCAAATTGGCAAATGATGTTCTTCCACAAGAACCTTCTCACTTTTTCCGCGGTGATCAGTCCCATTGCTTCGGCTTCCACCCATTTCGTGAAATAGTCTACTAAAACAAGTACATACTTCAACTGTCCTGGGGCAGTTGGAAATGAACCAAGGATATCCATTCCCTAAACAGAAAACGGGCAAGCTCCAGATATGCCTTTCATCAGTTCTGTAGGGTGATGCATCAGATTTCCAAACTTCTGGCAGGCGTCACATTTCTGAATATAATTTTGGACATCCCGCCTCATAGTAGGCCAGTAATACCCCAGTCTGGTTGCTTTTGCTACCAAGGCTCTCCACCCTTGGTGATGCGCACAAACCACAACATGTAGTTCTTTCATGACAAGACCTCCTTCTTCATTGGTATGCAAAGAAAGTCCGGGAGGCAGTAGCCCCCTTTGTATAGTTTTCCCTCTCTGATGATGAAACGAGAGGATTTCGCGATCACCCTCCTGGCCGCGTCTTTTTCTTTTGGTAAAAGGCCCTTACCCAGATAGTCCGCGAGTGGTCTCCTCCAGTCTCCTTCTTAGATTCCCTGGACTTGATAAACTTCTTGGATAAGCCTGCGACTGTTTATTCTTTTGAGGACAACCTCCTTCCCTACTTCTTCGGGCATGACTGCCCCCATTCGAGCCAACGCGTCTGCCTGCTGATTGTCATTTGTAGGAATCACCGTCAAGCAAAAACTCAAGAACGCTTTTGACAATGCTTGCACTTTTCTCTGATAGTCAGGCATTAGTCCAGTTCTGGCTTCGTACTCCTCTGTTACCTGTCGTGCCATCACCTCTGAGTCGGTGTAAATGGATACTTGCCTGGCTTCCTTGATCAAAGCTATATCTAGGCCCGCGAGCAGGGCCTCATACTCAGTTTCATTGTTTGTGGCCTGAAAATTCAGTTTGTAAGCATAGTTATATTGTTTCTCATCTGGTGCAGTGAGAGTAACTCTAGCTCCGCATCCATCTTTATTGGTTGCGCCCTCTACCTTGAGTGTCCACTCGCTTTTTTCTGTTTGAGCGCTTAGCTCAAAACTCGTTTCACTGATGAAATCGGCTAATGTCTGAGCCAGTACCACCCGCCGTGGGGTGTATTCAATTTCAAACTCTGTCAACTCAACCGCCCACCTCATCATCCTTCCTGACAAGCACGGGGAGTGGAGAATCTGTCGCAAAAGTAGGTCAGTCATTACCCTGATGACGTGATCCTCGAAGTAGGGTCTTAATCTTCTTGCCGCGAATACCAGATATAAAATCATCTTCTCTACCGGTTCCTACCGCGTCTCAGTATCTTGTAGCTCACGACTGATGTAGTATACAGGATACTTCTCTTCTTGCGTCAAGACTGCGCTGATGTTAATGTTTTTGACTAATAGGTACAGGTGTAAAGCCTCCTGTTTCTCGGGTTGCTGCAAAGTGGGGAGTGTTGATAAGAAAACTTTTAACTCCCCGAAAGCTTTATGCAATTATGGGGTCCACCGTATCGGCCCCTTTTTCTTGAGTGAAGCAAAGAAAGGTAATGATTTGTCCGCTAGGCATGAGCAGAATCGGCTTAGGTAGTTTACTGCTTCGTTTAAAGAATGTAATTCTTTGATCGTCCACGGTGGTTGGAGATTCTGGACTGCCACGACCTTTTCAGGGTTTACATCAATTCCCCGATGGCTGACCATGAAACCAAGGAACTTTCCAGAATCAACCCCGAAGACACATTTTTCCGCGTTCAGGTTCAATCCTCCCATGCGAAGGGAATCAAATGTCTCTTGCAGGTCTGCCGCATGATCTTCTCCTTTTTTGCTCTTAACCACAATATCATCCATATATATCGACACATTTCTCCCAATCTATTTGCGAAAAATTCGATCAACAGTTTTCTGAAACGTAGCTCCAGGATTTCTGAGTCCAAAAGGCATGATGCGGTAGCAAAATATTCCCTGGTTGGTGATGAAAGTAGTCGCTTTTTTGTCTAGCGGGTCCAGGCTTATTTGATTGTACCCAAAATAAGCATCAAGAAAGCTGAAGACCTTGTTACCCGCGGTTCCGTCGACGAGTTCGTCTATGGATGGCAATAGGTAATTGGATTTGGGGCAGGACTTATTGAGATTGGTGAAATCAATGCACATCCTCCATTTTCCATTAGACTTTTTCACTAGAACCACATTTGAGAGCCAATCTGAATCTTCTACCTCTTCTATGAATCCTGCTTCTAACAGTTTATCGGTTTCTTCTTTTGTCGCGGCTACCTTTTCGGGGGCCATATTTCTCTTCTTTTGCACTATGGGCTTCGTTCCTGGACGGATCCTCAAAGTATGCAAAGCAGTTGTGGAAGGGACTCCTAAAAGGTCTCGCGGTGTCCAAGCAAAAACATCTCTTTACCTTGCTATGATCTCTAAGACCCGATCTCTTTCCTCTGGATCTAACGCTTGCCCCATATAAATTTTTTCTTTGGTGTTCGGAAAAGGCGTGTAGATAATCCTTTCGTCCGCGTTTGGTATCCTTGCTTCTGTCATTCTAACTTCAAGCTCAGCTTCCGATCGTTCTGACGGGTATCTGTCTCCCACCATGGATTCACATTTTTCACTAATACACATTACCTCTTTCTTCTTCTTGATAGAAGTTAAATAACAGCTTCTGCTTTCTGGTTGTTGGCCGCGAACCTCTCCTACTCCTCCTCCTGGCAAAGGGAACATTCCGACGAAGTGATAGATCGACACTATCATTTGAAATTTATAGAGCGAGACATGTCCCAACAAGGCATTGTACACGGTTGGCACTCTTACCACTGTGAACACGACATTCTCCATTCGCTTTTTTGGGGCTGTTCCTAAAACTACTGTCAACTCGATCGTTCCTGCCACTTGCACTTCTCCTCCTGAGAACATAATCAATGTGCCTGAATAAGGTTTGAAGGATGCCGCGGAGATTCCCATTTGAAAGAAAGCTTCCCATGATAAAATATCAACGGACGAACCAGTGTTAATAAAGATTCTTTTGACGAAAAAGATATATCTTCATGTTGCGGCAGAGAGATTGTTCTGCTTGACGCGGACGGCAGTTGCTTTCCCTCTCGCTCATAGTTCTTCTTCTCTTGTCTACTTGATCCTGCTATGGAGTACCCTCCAACGAGGGTATTGATAAAACCCTCGGGTTCTGGTATGTGGCCTTCTCCTGGTCTTTGAGCTCCTCCCTGATTAACAGATCTTTGCATAGCGGGTGCATGGTTGTGTCTACCTCTGCGCCCTCTCCGTCCCCTGCCTCTTCCTCGATTATAAAATGGGAGATCTCTACGCTGATCTTGTTGTCCTTGGTAACGGTTCTGTCGATGGTGGGGGCCATCGGGTCTAGGGTCACGAACCTCCCAATCTAGTCTCTGATTGGGCCGATCTTCTCTCCGCGGTGGAAATCTCAGATCTTGATTCCCATAGAATTTCTCCCTTGGATGATAGGACCGCGGATGGTCTTTCCTTGGATGGGGCTCTTGGTCCTTTTTAGAATTCATGTGTATTTCGTCGCGATGGGGACGAAAAACTCCTGCTTCTGACTGATGTCTGGGCGGCGTAACTTTCTCTTTTTGGAATTTTTCGGCGAGCTTCCCAAAAAACTCCTGATTGCCTGTGTTTGCTCTTGAGTTAAACGCGGCCGCCTCCTCAGCTTCGATTTGTCTTGACACTCGTTCCCTTAAATTATCGTAACTGGCTGGCTTCTTTCGAAACAAGTATGTCTTGAAATCTCCTTTTGCCAAATTTCCCATGAGTATGATGATTGCGGACTCATGATTAAAGTTGGGGATTTGTACTACTACACTGGAGAATCGAGTAAAAAAGTGCCCTAGTGTTTCCCTAGTTCCTTGTCTGATCGAGTTGAGATCAAGCATGGTCTTCTTCCGCGACCGCGCACTTCCAAAATGGGACGTGAAGATGTGGGACAGCTGGGTGAAACTGGTCACGGAGTTTTTTTGGCAGGAGGCATTGGATGCTTTGTGTTATTTATCCTTATGCAGAAACGGTGTTTTGGCTTGACTCGGCTAGAGCCTTTGGAGGTAAAGTAATTAGAGATGACATCAAGCATGTAATTGAAATGTAAGTTTTTTTTTAACTTATTATTGCTTTACAGGAATAAAATCACGATGATGATGATGATTTATCTTGTATTAAAACAGGTCTTTGAAAATTTGGATCGCTGAAAAGAAGCTAAATAGGCCCAACTCCAAACCAAAGTGGCATGCATTAAAGGTTAGTTAAATTATTGGGGTGTGAGTATATATTACATAATTGCATTTGTTCACATCTGAATGACATAATTAATCAACAATTTTTCATCCTAGAGTTAGTGTTTTTACAATTAATCCTTTTTTGTAGTGCCCTTCTCAAACAAATGGAATTGATTGTGGATATTATGTCCTTCGATTCATGTGGGAGATCATCACTAAAGATTCTGTCCCAGAAAAGGTAAATATATATATTAGCGTTAGCACCGTTCAAATTTTAGAGCAATGTGTCGACCAAATGATATTAGCTATAGCAATGCCGACTGAGTAGCTTGAATGTGACCTGAATTGATTATGAAGCTATTAGTGTCATGGTATAATGATCGATCTGAAACAAAAATGGCTTAATTTGATTACTATCTCTCATCTTTAATTGAAGGATCTTGCAGCCTTTTAGGTTACTTCTTTTATTAGTTTTCCGGATACTCTTATTAGTGTAGGCAGGCCAATCGCCACTGATAGTAGGTTCGTTCCCTTGTTGAATGTAGACAAGGTTTATACCTTCTTTTCATCATGAATTGATGCCATGTACTTATTGGCTTTCAGCCTTTCACTAATGTTTGTTCACTAGATGGGGTTTATACCTTCTTTTCATCATGAATTGATGCTATATACGTATTGGCTTTCAGCCTTTCACTAATGTTTGTTCAAACTCATTTTTACTTTATTATATATTATTTCCTTGTGTAAATGTGTGTTATGATTTTTATGTATATTTATAACTTTGTTTTGTGAGATAACTGCTCCTTGTATATATCTGGTTTCTAATTTAGATTATAAAATTTACTTTGGCATGCAGTTTAATCCGCCATCCGTGGAGTTGGTACCACATTATACACAGGCCATGATAGATGAAATTCGAGATCAATGGGAAATTTTTGTTCAAAACTTTATGTAGTACGTATATGTAATGCGCAGATGGTAGGGTAGGGTACGGAATGTAGGTTTCTTTATATTAGTCAAATTTTATTAGCTAGTTATGCATTTTTTTGAATTAAGATGTTAAACACGATTAATTACACACACATATATATATATACACGCTACTAATGTTTTACCATTTCTTACAGTGTTGTAGTTTTGTTTTTATAGTTTGTTATTGTAATATTGATTGATTATCGACAGGAAAATAGGAAAATATAATGCTATATAAATATTATTACAGAACCCAGAAAATGTAATTTACCACGGTTCAATTTAAATGTGTAGTAAATTTGCATAAATGAATGTTACCACGTCAACAAAATTACCACGGGTGATCAATATTACCACGTAAATAATTTTACCACATATATCAAATTTACCACGGTTCGTCCACTTTAACCATGGTGCGATTTTACTTCGGTTGAGCAACTTTATCACGGGTAAACCAAGATAAGAAGCCAAGACTAATTTACCACGGGTTGTCTTATTTACCACGGTTCGACCACTTTTACCACGGTGCAATTTTACTTCGGTTGAGCATCATTACCACGGGTGAGACAAGATAAAAGCCAAGACTAATTTACCACGGGTTGGCTTATTTACCACGGTTCGACCACTTTTACCACATCCACTTTTACTACGGTTCAGAACCGTGGTAAATAATGCACACGGAACCGAGGTAAATTTGGCTTTCTGTACTAGTGTTAGTGAACCATGTGAAGGAGATTTTTGTCAAGGTTGAGGGAAAAGTTCGGCATAACATAGCATCGTTGTATTTATTTATCCCCATCGCGGTTGTAGAATGGAAGAGATGATCTTCGGGATCAATCGTTCCATCATACTTCATAAGGCCCACATCCCTCCATATTTTTGGTACTGTCACGAAACAGATTTCCCTGGTGAACACAGAGGGGAGGACCGCCGGTCCTTCTGCTCTTTTATATGTTGAATAAGATTTTGTGGAGGTGGAAACGTCCGTGGATCTCTCTCCGCGTCGGTGTTTGTTCTCATGCTGTCGTTGATCATTCTGCCATGTTTGGTGTGGCATTGCCCGACCCTGAAAGTCGTAGTTCATGTTGCCTGGGTTGTTGTATGTAGTATAATATCTATCGAAATTTCCATGCTGCTCTTCGTGGTGGATATTCCCCTGTTAACGCGAGTTTTGTCCCCAGTGATCATAATAGTAATACTGCATTTGTTCTTGCTGTAGGGGATTAGGTTGTTCATGATGAACTTCATAATACCAGAAATTCTGAGGTATGTGCTCTCCTTCTGCACCATGCTGATTGTAATAGTGATGTAGAGGAGTATCGTGGTGCTGATCTCCTGCTTCGCCATCTGGGTCAGGTTTAGGTGTCAAAGGGACATACATACTTGAGGCCTCTTTATCGTGATGAATCCCTTGGCTCATGTCCTGAGTCGCGTTGTGTTGATTATCACTCATTCTGTCACAGTCATAATTTTGGTAACTCAAAGACTCATATATATTTTTTATATATATATAGACGCAGACCCCCCATCCCCCTTAGGATTTGCGGGTCTTTGCTTGATTTTTTAGAATATAAAGGTTACATAGGAACCCCTTAGCGTGAGGGGGTTCCCACACACGGCGCCAATGACGAACCTCGAACTAAAAAAGGCCTCCATTTTTAGTGGGACCCGAGAATAAACCCAGTAGGGCCTTCAACATTCGCTACGGGCTTACCTGACCCGTACCGAAATATTCGATACGGCCCAACCCGTGCCACAGGAATAATCTTATTTGAAACATAGAGAGATTATCCCCTCTTCGAGGTTTCCTCAAACGATGTGGGAATCAATCACTTACCTATCACCGCTAGCTATGTTTAGGGTTCGATAACTACAAGTTCTTGATTCTTACTTCGGACTCCCAAATGGCAAAGATGGATTTGATTCTTGTCCGCGGAACGGTTCCTGCTCCTGATAAAGAGTTTTGGCGTATCCAGCTTTCTCTCCTTCCTCTTTCTTTCCCTCTCTTAATTTTACTCTTCTCAGGATGTCCGATCCAGGTCCGCTTGTTTTTTCCCTTTCCTTGCCCTCCCAAAAGTCCTTTTTTTTTTGTATTTCTTCCTTCCCTTTTATAGGTGATGGGTGATCTATGGATATTTCGCCACGTGGGGTTTGCTTTTTGACACGTGTTCAACTCGTGGGATGAGGGCATGCCTGACACGTACCCTCTTTTTCCGTCTGCGGATGGTATGACTCATGCGGATGAAGGTTTTTGTTGGATAGTTATCCGCGGACGATTTCGACACTATTTGAGGTGGCTTTTTTATTGTTGGTTTCGTCAAGGCTAAGATCAATGTTTTGAATTAAGCCCAATAGTTAATAAAATTAAATCAAAAAGAGAATTAAAGAAAAAAGAAGAAAAAAAAATTAGAATTCAAGAAAATCAAAGAAAAATGGCAAAAAAGATGATTGGTCAAGACTCCTAAAATTCCTCTAAGCTTGACACATCATACTAAACTCTTCTAAATTAGAAGTTTATTATATAGATATTTAGTAAAATTAAATCAAAAAGAGAATTAAAGAAAAAAGAAGAAAAAAATTAGAATTAAAGAAAATCAAAGAAAAATGAGAAAAAAGATGATTGGTCAACACTTCTAAAATTCCTCTAAGCTTGACACATTATCCTAAACTCTTCTAAATTAGGAGTTTATATATATAGCTAGTAAAATTAAATCAAAAAGAGAATTAAAGAAAAAAGAAGAAAAAAATTAGAATTAAAGAAAATCAAAGAAAAATGGCAAAAAAGATGATTGGTCAAGACTCCTAAAATTCCTCTAAGCTTGACACATCATCCTAAACTCTTCTAAATTAGGGTTTATATAGATAGTTAGTAAAATTAAATCAAAAAGAGAATTAAAGAAAAAAGAAGAAAAAATTTAGAATTAAAGAAAATCAAAGAAAAATGGGAAAAAAGATGATTGGTCAAGACTTCTAAAATTCCTCTAAGCTTGACACCTCATCCTAAACTATTCTAAATTAAGATTTTATATAGATATATAGATTATATAGATAGTTAGTAAAATTAAATCAAAAAGAGAATTAAAGAAAAAAGAAAAAAAAAGAGGGAATTGCACAAGGTAACCCAAAAACCGAAAAGTGTTGCAAGGTTAACCCAACCCGGTTTATAATTGGGTTAAACCGGATAATTGGGAAACCCTTGGAGCCGGTAGCAAGTAAGGGAGGGGGGGCATCCTTCCAATGTGTGACACCTGGCCTGAGAGAGAGAGAGAGAGAGAGAGAGAGAGAGAGAGGGGGGGGGGGGGGAACAAGTCCCATCTACAGAGGAGAGAGGCGGAGAGAGAGAAAAGGCAATTGAGAAAGGCTAGGAGGGAGAGAGAGAGAGAGGTGAAAAAGAAAAGTGAAGTATGAGAGGAGAGAGAGATCAGTAGAGTGTCAATGAGGGGGCATAAAAAGATATTGTTACTCTTTCACTTCGAAGAAGCAATTGGGCGGCGGTTTATTTGCCGGTTGACGTGTAATCAGTTAGTTTTAACTGAACACCCAAAGCAAAATCACATGACACATATTGGAATCGACTGGATAAGATTTATCGGAGAAACAGATTCTCCATCGACTTCGTATAGAAAATGGGCAAGTTTGCTTTCGATAAAGCTTATGCGAGAGGTGTCTCCCTCAAATCTCAAGCAAATTTACCCATTTTCTATTTGAAGTCGATGGTGAATCTGTTTCTCAAATAACTCATGTCCAGTCGATTCCAATATGTGTCATGTCGTTTGGCTTTGGGTGTCCAGTTAAAACTAACTGCTTACATGTCAACCTGCAAATAAACCCCCACCCAATTGCTTCTTCTTCGAAGTGAAACAGCAACAGTAAATTTGCAGAGGAGAGAGGACCCTTCCATCTCTCTCTGTCCTATCCCCACTGATCTCTCTCTCTCTCTCTCTCTCTCTCTCTCTCTCTCTCTCCTCTGTAGCTTTACTTTTCTTTTTTCACATACACACACTCTCTCTCTCCTCTGCAGGCTTTCTCTTTCCACTGCAGACTTTCTTTTACTTTTCTCTCTTTGTCTTATACTCACTAATCTCTCTCTCTCTCTCTTCTTCAACTTTACTTTTCTTTTTCACTCCTCTCTCTCTCATGTCCTCTCTCTCCTCTGCATATTTTCTCTCTCTCACTCTCTGATTTTTTTTATCGAAAGCAAACTTATCCATTGTCTATCTAAAGTCGATGGTGAATCTGTTTCTCCGATAACTCTTGTCCAGTCGGTTCCAATAGGTGGCATGTCGTTTTACTTTTGGTGTCCAGTTGAAACTAACTGCTTACACGTCAAACTGCAAATAAACCCCAGTCCATTTGCTTCTTCTTCGATGGTTTTTCTCTGAAACATAAGATTTAATTCAAATTATATTAATGCCACCTTACCGTCACTCTTCCCCCCTCTATCTCTGTCTCTGTCTTATCCTCTTTGTCCTCTCTCTTTTTACCGTCTGGGCTTAGGGGGGAGGGCGACACTAGAATCAGGGAAACATTGAGTGTAAAGTTGTTATATTGTTTATTCATCAATAAAAAAAAAAACAAAGTGGTTCACCAAGCCTCTGCGAGGGCTCCTCCACTTCGATTCCACCTTCTCTACTCCAAATCCAGCCTCCACTCGCCTCAAATTGACATGGAAAAGCCATCAGAACGAAGGTGAAGGACGAAGGCATCAAACATGACAGTTAGAGTTATAAACATGATATCTGACTACTACAAACATGACAGAAATCAAAGTGCCGGCAAATTCGTTAAAGGTTCGAAGGTATCTCAACATTAAACATTTTCAACTCGCCCTACTCCTAGTATGTCGTAATCCACCCAACAACTCCCCAATTTCCACAATTCCTCCAAAATCCTCAATTCCTCCAATTTCCCCTATTCCCCCAAAATCCTCAATTCCTTCAATGTCTTCAATTCCCCCAATTTCCACATCTAACAACAACCAATATATCCATTTTCCTCCATTAACCTTCCCCAATTTTACCCAATGTTCAAGACCAACTGTTATTTTCCCCCAATTTCCCTTCTATCCCCCTCCCTCGTCAAAACAAGAGCAAGTCTTCCCCAATTGTATGCGGTTTCTGTTGCTTTTTGATGTCCGCTTCTTCTTCCTTTCGTTTTCAAATCTGCAGACTTGCTCTTGTTTTTCTTCGAACTCCTTCCTCTTCTTCCTTCCGTTTTCAAATTTAAGAGAGAGAGAGGACAATATCAACCCTTTGGCCTTCCCCTTCCCCCTGAGATGATGAGTTTTTTTTTTTAAAACTGTCAATTCCCCTTCCATCCACTTGTCTCATTCTCTCTCATCCATAAATGCAACCGGTCTCTCCCTCTATTGTAACCGGCTGGGCTGCAATTTATAAAAGATTTGGGCTAACTTTTTGCAATTAATATGGATAGGGGATAGGGGGTGCAACCCAACCGGGTTTTTGGGTTAGTTTTGCAAATAACCCAAAAAAAAATAGAATTAAAGAAAATCAAAGAAAAATGGAAAAAAAGATGATTGGTCAAGACTCCTAAAATCCCTCTAACCTTGATACTGTAAAGGCTCGAATTTTTAAATCCTAATTTTACGGAAAAAGAAAATCAAAATGAATTTTAAAGCGGGATTTAGCGGAAAAGCTCTCTAACTCAGATTTAAATACTCTTAAAACGGATTCCGACCAAAATTTGAAACTTATGTAAGATAGATTTTTCTCCGCTTTCATATGCCGAGAATTGGAAAATGCTGTTCGGATTTCAATATTAAATTCGGATTTGGAAAATTAACAATTTAGTTTGATCGAGTCGGGATAAGGATGAGAGAGAGAGGATTTCGAGATTTATTTTCGGGTATTTTGAATTGAGATTTTTTGGACCATACGTTACTTTTTCTTCTTCCCAATTCCGAAAAATTGCTAGCCTAGGTCTCTCTCCTTTGTTGACTGATCCAAATGCAACAACTCCAACTCACCCCTCTCTAGCTCCCCTTTTCTTCTTTTGGCCAGTCAAACTTAGCCTTACCCTCCTCCCTCATCCAAATGCTTCACCAACTTTGGCAAAAGGCCAAATCATCTCACTGCACATTGTAGCCATTGATTGATTACTTTTGCACCTCCCTCTTTCTCCTTGACTGATGCCCCAGCTCGCCTTCTCATTTCCGTGTCTTCAAAACTCAATGCCACAAACCCTCTTCCTCTTTACAATGTAAGAACAACCCCTTTCCAGTTCCCCACATCCTCCCTTTTGAGGAGTTCCGAGAGCAGTTGCTCCACAACCACATCCCTGGCCGCCACCTCCTCTCACCACTCTCCAGCCACCACCTCGTCGTCGTCCTCCATGGGAACCGCAACCGGAGCACCGAGCTCCCCTGTTTCACGTGAGCCACAACCGCAGCCCAATACGCCTCCGTTTGCATCCCTTCCTCTGCGAGCAGCGACAGACCTCCTCCTTCAGCCAGAAGCGCCGCCCAAGAGCCACCATCGGTGCCCAGTCGCCGCCGTCGAGCCCCATTCCTTCCTCCATTCCCCTGTTTTCCGTCCAGGCATCCCGGTAAGCTTCTCTCACTCTCTTTCGATTAGAAATCCAGTAAAGATTCGCCTTTAAGATATTACCTCCCTTCCTAGGCCGTTTCCGATTTTAATCCGTCTCCGGCGAGCCTCGAATCGACTCCGACGACCTCTAACTTTCCGGCGCAGCTCGAATACTCTCGGTGAGACTCTCCCTCGCTCTTCCTTTCCTTGTCGGTTTTTAGATCCATGGGAATCGGGTGAGGTGGCCGGAGCAAGGCCGCCGCCGGCGAGCCTCTGTTGTGAGCCTAATTCGCCATGTTTTACATGTACTTTTATATCGATTTCTGCATACATTTCATGCATATTAGGTTAGAATAATGCAGAATCTATGTAGTTTACACTTATTTGCAATATATGGAGGTCTACACAAGTTTTTGTTATATTTTGCAGAAATCGGACGCACTTTGGAGCTTAAGGGAAAGTCATGGAGAAGCTAAGAATGGTGAAGCTGAAGAAAAGACCAGTTTTCGACATTCATCATTCTGAATCAAGATTTGATATCTTCATAAGAGTTGTAGCCCTCGAAAAGAGCTTTCTAACGCATGGTCATATGCGTCAATCGGACGAACGAGGACTCGGGAAAGTGCGTTTCAAGAACAGAGCAGAAAGCTGAGGCCAAGTGTTACTCGATCTCGAGTTACCTTACTCGATCTCGACAAAAGTGTCTGAGTTGAGCCTGGTCGAGCAAAGCATGATCGAGAAACTGAAGACGAAGCAACCCGACTCCGGAAGCCTTAATCGATCTCGAGTAAACTAGTCGAGATCGACCAACCCCTGAGGCCATGTCCGAAGTCGAAGAGTTGTGCCAAGTCGAGAAGCCGAGGACTGAAGACACCGAGCACCCAAGTTACTCGATCTCGAGGAAAGTACCCGATCTCGAGGACCCAGAAGCACCTGTCCGAGCTTGATCGAGCACCAGCTACCCGAGACGACCAGCCGAGCCAAAGTCGACGTCACTCCTACTCGATCTCGAGTAAACTTGTCGAGATCGAAGAAACCGTGTCCGAAGCCGCGTTACGCAGTTTGCTTTCCTACGCGGTTTGGGAGTCCTTGGAGCCGAAGGAATCCGAGTTGGCCGACATCTATCAAGTTCTATCTATGGAGAAGACCTACCTACACATGGAAGATATTTTGCTACTTTTAGATATAATTTCCCCTTATAGATTTAATTCCTTAATTGCATTTATTTATCTTTAAGCCTTTAGATAATTAGATTTAGATTTAGATAGACTTTCTTACCTAGAATAGCTAGGCAATGAAGGCTATAACTAAAGCCTTAGGGGGCTGATTTTCATTCATGGAAGTCAAGTCGTCTTAGGGCGCAAGGAGGAGGAGGAGGAGAGAGAGAGAGAGAGAGAGAGAGAGAGAGAGAGAGAGAGAGGGCGAGAGAGGAGGAACGTTTGGATGGTTTTGTAATTTTTAGTTTATTTTATGTTAAAGTGAATTTCTTTCATCATGTTTGCTTTCTAATTTCCTTCTTCTAGGGTTGGGGTGATCCCAACATAGATATGTGTGTTTGATTTATAAATCTATGAATTTATATGTCTTTATCATCATCTACCTATGTACTTAATCCTTTGCGAGAGTTGAGGAAATTCCTTATTCATGATATTGAAGCGAAAGTGATCTTATTATGAATTGGATAGTAATTAGGGTTTATTTGCGAGAGCCGACTAATCCTAATTAAGAAAAAGGTAGAAACAAATTAGGTTTTTATGCGAGAGCCTCTATCACCTAAATTGTTGGAATTTGCGAAAGTCGATTCTTTGATATACAGCATGCATCTTTATGTGATTTATGATCTGCACATATGTTTATTGTTGTGGTGATCCCTAACCTTGGAAGTTTGCATCTTTATTTGTTTTATTTTATTATTTTTATTCGGCACATATTCTACTCGATATCAAACCACCATTCTCTCTCCATCCCTCGACATCGACCCCTCTATTCTTTGTCGACAGCCACCCTCATCATCTTTTCCTGCTATCCGTGAACCCCAAAACACACTAAACCTAGAACCGCTGACTTCTCTCCTGAGGACGAACCTGACTCCCCTATACTATAGCGGGGGTCTTGACTATAAATTTATTTGGTCGGGAAACCCTCTCGTCAAATTGGCGCCGTTGCCGGGGAAGCTATCATTCGCGCCTTAGGTAGTCAATTCTCACTTTTTCTTTGAGTTACTTTACAGATGTATGCGCCATTCTGGTCAACCACCTGAGTTTGACGGCTTAGACGAACCAGAGCGCCTTCTACACATCAGAGCTAAACTACAAAGAGCCATGGCAGCGGCAGAGACACAGGAACAGCTGATCGAGAGGCTCACGAGGGATCTAGCCGCCAGGGATGATGCTCTCGCCACTGAGAGAGCAGGCAGGCAACAGGAAGCTGAGCGTGCGAGGCAAGCAGAAGCTGAGCTTGCCCTATACCCAAGCACTGAAGAGGATTATATGCACCCGACTCTCGTCGTGCCTGAATCGGCCATTCTAATCCCTGAAAACAACTATGAAATTCGCACTCAATTCCTTATTGAAATTAAAAATCATGCTTTTCATGGTAGATTTAATGAATGCCCTCTGCGCCATATTACCAACTTTACTGACATGTGTCGTACTCTTTCTGAAGGTACCACCTTGGAGTACATCCTGATGAAAGCTTTCCGTTGGTCTTTGCCTAGTCCTGCATTGAAGTGGTTGGAAGGGCTGAAACCACGATCTCTCACAACATGGGCTCAAGTGAAGCAGGAATTTCTGAACAAGTTCTTTCCTCCTGCCAAGACAGCACTCCTACGCCAAAAGATCACATCTTTCAAACAGCAGCCTGGGGAGACGCTAGCAAAGGCATGGGAACGCTATAAGGATCTACTGCGATCCTGCCCTACACATGGATAGCAACCCTGTGTAGTTCAAGAGATCTTCTTCAACTCTCTGGACTTGGCTGCAAAGGACAGAATCAACACATATACTCACTATGAGTATCTGAAAATGCCGCCTCCTGACGCATGGGCTGCTCTAGACAAGCTAACCAACTATGATAACAAGTATGGGACTCCAGTCAACTACGAGGATAACCCCTACGCCAGGCCAGCACCATCCATGCCCTTATATGAGCCCCCTAAGGAGATTGATCCAGATGTAAGGGAGCAATACTACAGAGATCAGAATAAGAAGCTCCTCAAACAAGTAAAGTATCTTTCTGTCAACCAGCCTTGTATTGAATGCGGATCACAGAGGCACACCACTACTGAGTGCCCACACACTAAGCAATGCAGGTTGGCAGAATACCATGAAGAGGCGGCTTACGCAGGGGGTCCCAATCGCTACATGGGGGACCAAAGGTTTCAGCAACCACAATGGAACCAAGGTGCCCCTAGGAACCCCCTGCCCTACAGAGCTCCAGGACATCCGGAAAGAGACTAGAAAAATGATGATCTACAGACTGTTTTAGAGGAAATAAGGAGAAATCATACAGAAACTAGGCAATCCTTCAACTCAGTCTATACTCAGATTCAGGGCGTCAACTCTAGGCTTGGGGAAATTGATATATGGCGGAAATCAGTTGATACACAGATTGGTCAGCTGGCAGTAGGAATCCCCAGACAGTCAGGTTCACTCCCTGGATCTTCAGAACCAAATCCCAAGGGAAAGACTGGACACATCGCTGCTGTAAAACTCAAAAGCGGTCATCAACTGCAAGAGCCAGAGGTCAGAAAGCAGCAGAACACAGGAGAAAAGCAGGTCGACCAGCAGCAAGTCGACAAGAACCTAGTCGATCTCGACGAGGGCCAACTCGATCTCGAGGAACAATTAGGCCAACCTTCGTCTGCACAGCACAACAACTCAACACCACCCAATCTGGTCGAGATCGAGGAAGGCGTGGTCGAGATCGAAGACGGTCAACCCGAGATCGAGGAAACTGCAGCACCTCTGACATCTGTTCTGGCTCCGACTTAGAAAAAGAAGCTGCCTTTCCTTACAAAATCTCCAAAGGACCCAGCAGAAAAGAAATTTCAGCGCTTCATCAAGATGCTTCAGAAAATCAATGTCACCATCCCCTTCACAGAAGCTCTCAATGAAATGTCATCCTATGTCAAGTTCCTGAAGGAGATTCTGAGCAAAAAGCGATCAATGGCTGAGATTACAGAGGAATGCAGCCATTTGGACATACTGGAAAAGAGGCCAGATCCAGGTATGTTTGCTATATCTATTGGATTTGGTCCATATAAAATTAATGCCTTATGTGATCTTGGAGCTAGTGTGAGTATAATGTCTTTAACAATTTGGTCCAAGATTAAGATAGGTGCCCTAGAGCCTGTGGATGCAAGACTTTACATGGTCAACAACACAGTGGTCATTCCAACAGGCATGGTGGACAATGTGCCAGTACAAGTAGGTAAATTCTTTGTCCCTGCTGATTTCCTAGTTGTTGATATGCAAGAAGACCCTGGTTGTCCAATTATTCTAGGAATACCCTTCTTGGCGACGGTGGATGGCAACATAAGCGTGAGGAAAGGAGTGCTCACTTTCAACATCAGCGATGAGGTAATTGAGTATTCCTTTAATAAAACTGAAAGGCATATAGGTCCAATGGAAGAGGTAAAATCTATCTCAGCTGGATACATCACTTGCGGGGAATCCAAGGTAAGAAATATGACCTCTGTGGAGCTGGAAAAGAGGGATATGGAGGCCCAGGTGGAGGAGATCATGGCAATCCTAAAGGAGGACACAGAGAATCCAATCGAAACAGACCAAGGTACGTCGTTATGGACTAACTATTTTTCGAATGCCTTGACAGGAACCAAGTATGGGGTCAAAGTCGACCAAGATTCCTCGACATCGAGGACTCTAGTCGATCTCGACCAACACCATGAGCCTCCACCAGCACCAGCGTCGTCGAGCAGCCAGACAGAAGCCGAGCCCTCCTCGAGATCGAGTACACTACTCGAGATCGACCACCACCTCCCTACCTCGACTTCGCCTACCTCGACGCTGACTCCACCAGACGGCCAAACCTACTCGAGATCGACCACCTTAGTCGAGATCGACCAAGCTTCCCCAGCTCATGTATCCTCGAGCAGCTCACCACCAGAAAAATCGTCGAGATCGATTACTCCTACTCGAGATCGACCAAACACCGTGGTCCCCGATTCCGTCTCTGCGAAGGTAAGACAAGGTATGGATCTTTCTTCTCCTATTTCCATTAAAGATCTATCTATACATGGGAGATGTTTGCCTTGGTATGTGCGCTTATGTAGGATATCAAATGATGAGCCTAAAGAGTATGAAGTTGGAGACAAGCTCTATGTCTCTAAATCAAAAGATCATTGGTTCCCTAACAAATTCAACAAGAAGAGGATGGGACCTTTCGTGGTGAACAAGATCCATTCTGGAGGATTGCAGCTGATGGACAAAGATGGAGTTCTATTTGAAGCCCAAGCTACATGGGCCCTGCTGATGCCCCCTTGAGTTAAATGGAAAGTCGGCCTAGCGACTATAAAATCAAGAGCTTGTACATATACATTTATTTTTGGACATTGTTTTGTTTGTTTTTGGTTTTGAACACTTTTAGTTTTTCTATTATGGGTATATGTCTTCTACATTTTTCAGGTCCATGGGGATAGAAGCAAGCTAAATCGGACTCGGCCCAGGCATGTTCACTCGATATTATGAAGCCCTGCACACCTATCTAGTGAGTTTCTTTCTTTACCCTTGTTTTTATATAGTGAGGACACTGTAATGTTTAAGTATGGGGTGGGGGAAGGGCTTACTTTGTGCATATTTGATTTATTTGATCACACTTGTGCATTATTTCATGAATTATTTATACATGGCTATTTTGGAATTCATTATTAATTTATGGGCATATATATATGTTTTCCATAATTTTGAAAAAATGACCCCCATTGAAAATTTTATAAATGTCATGGAACCTTTAATTGAACTCAACGATGCAAAATTGGATTTATTCGAGATATAACATGAAATTGCCTAGTAAAGGGAAGTCACAATGAAGTGCATATTTTCTTAAAAACCATGAAAGGAGGTACAATCTGATGTTGGTTTTGACATGTTGCATGATAAGATGATGGAGGACTTTATATTTCCATATAATGCTCATATTTTGATAATCCTAGCCTTACTTTTGTTTATGCATCACAAAAAGCCATATTATGCCTTATTTCAATTATTGCTCCACATGATCTAAATATTGCCCATTCTTTACCTTATTTCCTATCCGGGGATTATGTTGAGAATGATTTTACATTTTGGAGATTGTTATATGGTGTTTGTGTTGTTGTTATCATTATTGGAGTGTGGCGGAATTGTTTTGAATATATGGAAAATTTAATGAGTGAAAGAAAATCAGATCAAAGATCGACCCTGCTCGTTGAGATAATAGTTTGGCGAGATGGGACACACAAGGTGAGGAGTCCAAAGCACTAAGTATCCGGGGCCATTCATGACACCCATGTTTGCGACTCGCGAGAAGGCAGTGTTGAGGTTAGAGAGGTAAAAGCATTATTATTGATAAAAGCATTATGAAAGGTGATGAATCTTATGGAGAAGGAATGTGGAAATTCAGTTTGAAAATACTCTATTTCCCCGGATTATTAGCACCACATTGCCAAAAATTGCCCACCTTTAGCCTTTTACCAATCTACGCCTTATTGAGTTTAAATTAAAGTCCTCTTGACTATTAATGCTTTGTCACATACGAATGATTGTTTTTACATAACCCTCCTTTTGTGAGTGGATGTTGCTTTTTATTGCACATGCATGGATTTGTGAAACTAGTACCTTTTCGAGGATGGTAATTGATTGCAGGGTTATATGAGGATGAATCTAATATGTTGAGAGTTTTGATTTCTTCCCCTGTATGACAATTAAAAGTATTGCTTGAGGACAAGCAAGCTTAAGTATGGGGTGTTTGTTGTGAGCCTAATTCGCCATGTTTTACATGTACTTTTATATCGATTTCTACATGTATTTCATGCATATTGGGTTAGAATAATGCAGAATCTATGTAGTTTACACTTATTTGCAATATATGGAGGTCTACACAAGTTTTTGTTATATTTCGCAGAAATCAGACGCACTTTAGAGCTTAATGGAAAGTCATGGAGAAGCTAAGAATGGTGCAGCTAGAGAAAAGACCATTTTTCGGCATTCATCATTCTGAATCAAGCTTTGATGTCTTCATAAGGGTTGTAGCCCTCCAAAAGAGATTTCCAACGCATGGTCATATGCGTCAATCCGACGAACGAGGACTCGGGAAAGTGAGTTTCAAGAACAGAGCAGAAGGCTGAGGCCAAGTGTTACTCGATCTCAAGTTACCTTACTCGATCTCGACAAAAGTGTCCGAGTTGAGCCTGGTCGAGCAGAGCATGATCGAGAAACTGAAGACGAAGCAACCCGACTCCGGAAGCCTTACTCGATCTCGAGTAAACTAGTCGAGGTCGACCAACCCCTGATGCCATGTCCGGGGTCGAGGAGTTGTGCCAAGTCGAGAAGCCGAGGACTGAAGACACTGAGCACCCAAGTTACTCGATCTCGAGGAAAGTACCCGATCTCGAGGACCCAGAAGCACCTGTCCGAGCTTGATCGAGCACCAGCTACCCGAGACGGCTAGCCGAGCCAAAGTCGACGTCACTCCTACTCGATCTCGAGTAAACTTGTCGAGATCGAAGAAACCGTGTCCGAAGCCGCGTTACGCGGTTTGCTTTCCTACGCGGTTTGGGAGTCCTTGGAGCCGAAGGAATCCGAGTTGGCCGACATCTATCAAGTTCTATCTATGGAGAAGACCTACCTACACATGGAAGATATTTTGCTACTTTTAGATATAATTTCCCCTTATAGATTTAATTCCTTAATTGCATTTATTTATCTTTAAGCCTTTAGATAATTAGATTTAGATTTAGATAGACTTTCTTACCTAGAATAGCTAGGCAATGAAGGCTATAAATAAAGCCTTAGGGGACTGATTTTCATTCATGGAAGTCAAGTCGTCTTAGGGCGTGTTGAGTCGTAAAATTTTATAAATTTTATGATTCACACTTTGAATCACAGTTATTTGTGTGATCACCAAGTTAACTTAACTAACTTGTTGATATAGGCTTCATGGACACCCCCAAAAATGGGTAGCCTTTTTAGCCTAGTTTAAAGTCCAAGGTTAAAAGCTTGAGCCAAGCCCAAATTAAATTCCAATGTGAAGCCCAAAGTTTTCCATATAAATAAAGAAAAGAGATGGAATTAAAATGAGAAAATAACACTGATGGATGGTCTACTCTACAAATTCAACTGCCCCCATCAGTAAACTCCATAGCCCATACCGTCCAAATCCAAACAAAAAAAAAAATCTCTGAACTGCTCCTATCAATCTGTACAAGGGGGTGAATTCACTAAGAAAAGTAGTCACTTTTCAACTTTTCTCAGCTATAAAAGGGGTTTGATTTCACAACTTCTGGGTCGGCTGCATACTCCTGGGATACTCCAATCTGCAAAAAAAAAAAAAACAAAAGCAGAAAACAAAAAAATGAGCAAGAAGGGAAAGAAAAGAAAAGAAAAGAGAGCAAAACATTTACAAAAAAAAATCAGTGTTGATCTCACACATAAGAAAAAAAAAAAGAGAGAGCTAATCAGGTAGCATTCTTGTTTAATGTTGTTTTCGATTCATGAAACTCCACCCTCGACAACCTCGGCCTTGCGAGCTTGTTCGTGTGGTTTTGAGTGTCAGAATCATCAAATAACCCTAAATCAAGGGGAGGTGCTGCTGAAATTTTCTCAATTGGTTCTATTTATTCTTTTGATTCTCGAAACTCCGCCCTCGAGAACCTCGGCCTTGCGAGCTTCTTCGTGTGGCTTAAGTTTCAGAATCACCAAATGGTTCTAAATTAAGGGGAACTCTGCCAAAATTTATTCAGGTTCCTCGGTTCAACACTTTCATCAAAAGCCCATGGATTTAGTTGTTAAAACAAAGTGAAATTAATTAAATCCTAGCCCTTATTGAATCGTGCTGGTGTCCAGCGCCTGCCCTATTGTCTATGACCTAATCAAATTAAGGGGTCAAGAGGCACTGATGAACAGAGATTTTTCAGTTGGGGACTTTAACAGAAACAGGGTTCATGAATTGATATTGAGGACAATAAAAATAAAAAGGAAGAGAAAACTCAGACATACCTAATTGGCGGGTTTACTGCTGGTCGAAGGTCGCGCGACCTCTTTGTTCTCAGTTGCCCCGAGCCACTGGCTTGCCTCCTCTTTCGTTTGTCCAAAACCCAAACCGAAAAGCCCCAAAATCACCAAAATCGCAACCCTAAGATTTGGAACGAAATTGGTTAAAACTCACAAATTGAGCATAAGATTAGGGGGAAGGGTAAAAGAAGAGCATAATTTTGTGCTTTAATTTCTTAAATATCACCCAAATTGAAGATTTGGGGCTGAAATTCGCAAAACAAGAAAACCCTAGCACATACCCGAGACCGAAATGTCTTCGGTTTACTCCGCTCTCGCTGCGCCCTTGCCTCGCCTTCAGCCCGCCGTCTCTCCGCCTTCTCCTGTTTGGATTGCCCGGGCACCAAACCTCCCCATCTATGGCGTTTATCGATGAATGAACAAGTGAGGGAGAAGGAGGTTGAACTGCTGCCTGGTGGTCCTGGTTTCGAACAAACAAAAAAAAAAAAACCCGATGAGCATAGGGTTTTCGAAACCTGCAAAGAAGAAAAAATGAAATGACGTCAAAATATGGGCTGAATTTACCCAAATTGAAAGTGGACTTAAGTCCATTTGATTTTGCCGAGTGGGCTGAATGGCAATTCACATTATAAGCAAATTTATCTATCAAATTTATTTAATTACAAACCTACCCACTAAAATATAAAAATTATATTTGGCACAAAATGGAAATTGGGTTAAATAAAATCATAAAATTAAACCCGTAAAAATTCCGTTGCCAGTTTATTCCAATGGGTCGATCTCAAAACTGACTTTAATATAAACAAAGTCAAAAACTCAAATCGAGTTTCACCAAATATAAACTCGGTTCGTTTAGAATTACGTAAGACTTGATACTCTTTTACGAGTTACGTAGGAAATTCAGTATAAAATTTAACATATACTGAATTCAGTCACCTTTCCCAAAATTAAATCGTTCTATTTAAAAGAACTACGTAAAGACTTGACGCCGTAAAAACGGCTACGTAGGTAACCCGATATTAAATTCTAAAATATATCGGGTACAGTCGTCCGCCTCTAAATTCCTTTTAAATGAATATGAGGTCAAAACCAAACAAATTAAATTGGTTCGTTTTAGAACTACGTAAGACTTGATACTCTTTTGCAAGTTACGTAGGAAATCCGGTATTAAAATTCAATATATATCGGAGTCAGTCGCCCATCTCAAATTAAATCAAATTTACCTACGATAGAACTACGTAAAGACTTGACGCCTCATATCGGCTACGTAGGTAACTCGATATTAAATCCTAAAAATATATCGGGTACAGTCGTCAACCTCTAAATTCACTTTTAAATGAATATGAGGTTAAATCCCACTAAATTAGATCAAAACCTTTTGAACTACGAGTGATTTGATTCTCTTCCAAGAGATACGTAGGAAACTCGATATAAAGCTATTGCTAACCGAGTTTAATCACACGGTCTTCAAACGATCAGAACCAAGTTAAATCGGTTCTTCTGAACTACGTAAGGCTTGATTCTCTTCCAAGAGATACGTAGGCAACCCGTTAAAATTCGGGTGCAGCCCAACTCACCAAAACCAAAATTCCTGGTATCGATATGACTTCGAATCAAGAGGATAACCAAAAGGGGTCGAACTTAAATATTAAAAATCAATTAAAATGTGTTGTACGATATTGCGCATTTTTTGTTCAACATGTTTTTGGCACGCACGGTGGGACCCTTTTTGCCTTTTCATCTCTTAGTTTTATTCGATACTACTATTCACTACTTTATTTTGGGCAATCAGGAGAATGGCACCAAGAGCAATTGTGAACTTCAACGAGCTGCCTGCGACCTTCCTTATTGAAGGTGGTCATTGGGTCAAGAAGAGGTCTTTCCAGGTGCGGTTCGAAGTGGGTCGCGATTCAATCTCAGCTGAGATCCCGACGAGTAATGTCTTTGAGGCCATCAGGGAGGACACAACCACGAAGACCTGGGTCCCAAGAACATTCGTCCATTTCTTTGGACAAAGTGACAAGAAGTCTGCAAGGATGTTCATAAAAAGGAAACCAGCTTATGTCCAAGTCGAGAGTCCTATCTTGGCTAGTGGCAGTGAGAGCAGGCCTGTCTGCATTGCTCCCCAAGGGCCTATTGTTTGGGTTATCAAGAAAAACGATCATCCGATGAAGGTCTCTATTTCACCAGTGGCTGAGACCAAGAAAGAGAGCAAGCCCCGAAGAAGAAGGGGACGAAAATGTGGCTCCCAGCGCAACAAGGCAGGGGCACTACGAAAGTTAGCCCCATCCCCTGCGTTGGAGCAAGCCAATGCTACTCTGTGGAAGGCCGCAAAAGATCTCCTTGATGCAGACAAAGTCATCATTGCACCTCAAATTGCAAGCCTAAAGAAAAGTCAGTCCGGGTCAGCTTCCGTGAATATAGACCATGTGGAGCAAGCCATGGTTACTTCTTATTCAGAAGAAGAGGCTGAAGCAAGAGCTTTGAAAATGAAAACTCATCAGGAAGAAGTTCCGAGGGTTCAGGTGTCAAAGCTATCAGAGCTTCAAAAGAATATACATGCATCTTCTCAAGCCCAGGGAAAGGGTTCAATGGTGGCGAAAAAATCTACCTCACTCCTTATTTATATAGGGGGGTATGAGGGGCGAGTAACAAGGTCTATGTCTAAGGCTGTGTCTTATGCCGGTGCAGTTGCTCGCTCTTTGAGTCCGCCAGCTGCTCAAGAAAGGAAACAAAGTTCTCCATTATATGGGGATTCAAGCTCTTTATTTCATGAAGACGAATTCCCACTGGTGGCTGACAGTGGCATCAGATCAAATGATGAATCTGAAGAGGTAGTCGAAAGCATGCCAGTGCTGGTCACTGGAGCTACAACTGTTGAGGAACAACTCCAAGAGTTGCAGAAAAAGTTGGAAGAAAGAGATGCTCAAATACAATTCCTTATGGCTCAAGCGCAACAGCAAAATTCTGGAAACAGACAAGAGCCGCTAGGACAAGGGGATAGTAGTTCTTCCATTTCTCCTCAAGAAGTAAAGGATTTAATTGCTCAGGGTATTCGAGAGTTTAAGATCTCACAAAATCCGCCTGTGATTGGCTATAGAAAGCCTTATCCTGTGCATTATGACACGATTTCTTTCCCTCCAAACTATCAAAGACCAAATTTTGATAAATTTGATGGTATTCATGGTTCGCCTCATGAGCATTTGGCTCACTTTTACTCGGCGTGTAGGGAAACTGCTTTGAGTGATCAATTTTTGATTAGGCAGTTTGTTCAATCGTTGAGAGGATCTGCCTTTACCTCGTATACACAACTTCAGCCAGAATCGATCCATACTTGGGATGACCTACAAAAAGAGTTTTTTGCTCAGTTTGTGAGTTCAAAGGCCAAGGTTTCCATTATGGATCTCGCTAACGCTCATCAAGGCCCGAATGAGTCTGCAAATGATTTCATCGCGAGGTGGAGAAGTTTGAGACTCCAATGCTCAGAAAAGTTAAGTGAAGAGGCATGTGTGCAGATGTGCACTAATAATTTGGTGCCTGAGCTAGCGGTACATGTGGGTAGTGCGGAGCCTCGAGCTTTTGATGCTCTAGTATCGAAAGCTTGCAATGTTGAGCACCAGTTGGCTCGGGGTAAAACATGACCTAATCGACATCAAGTCAATGAAGTAAGAAAAGATGAGGGCAGGAAACCCGTGAAGAAAGGGGAGTCGATGGCCACCTTCGTTAAGCCCCAAGGAAAACCCTCTGGGAATACTTCTAGGGCACAAGAGAGAGGAAAGCCAGAGAACCCGTTAAAAGACTATCTCTCGAGGAGAGAAAACAAAAGAAATATCCGTTTGATGATGAAGATGTAAGAGGGATATTCAGTGAGTTGATGAAAGAAAATATGATTTCACTTCCGGAATCGAAAAGGCCAAATGAAGCAAACAAAACAGGAGATCCAAGATATTGCCCTTACCACAGAATTGTTAGTCACCCGATTGAGGATTGTTATGTCTTTAAAGACATCGTCGAAAGGATGATTAACAAGGGTGAGATTGAAGTCGAAGGGGTAAGCTCTAAAAACCCGACGGCTTCGTCAAATCCTATCTCAATAACAGAAGAGGTAGAGAGCAACCCTTCATCAGAGGCTATTAAAGGGGACATTATTTCTACAGTGTCATTGCCGCCAAGGGCAGTCCCTGTGCAGTTTCAAATGCGCAATGAAGTGCGTACTGTGTGGGCCTATCCGTAGATGCCTAGAGATGAACCAAACCGCATGACTCTCTATGAGGTTTTGATGCAATCAAATATTAAAGAATCGTTTTCCCATGATGATGAGGTTGAAAATGATTCTAAATGGCTGACCTATATAGGCCAAAAGAAATCTCATTCGAAGAGTACTCAACGTGCTGGATATACGGGTTTCAGAATGATTGGTAGAAAACCCGAGAAGAAGAATAGAAAGAAGAAAAATAAGAAGAAGAACAAAAAGAGCAAGAGGCCAGAAACCGATTCGGATGAAGAATATGTTCAATGTGGACGACAAATTATTACTCTAAAGGACTTTGTCCTAAAAGAGTTCTTAGAAGAAGACTCTTCCGAAGATGAGTTATTCTGGAAGGGTGAAGTTGTCCAATGTTGTATGGCCACATGGGCCGACATGGCCGAAGAAGAAGAGGTCGATGAAGTTACTCTTCGTTCAGGAAAATTTTTGTCTTCTCCTAAGCCCAAGGAAAAGGAAAAGGTTAAGGAGTCACCCATTTGTGAGTCTTCAAAGACGTCAAATTTTGAAGAGGTGGTTGACAATGAAGCTTCCATACCTAGCCAGAAAGGCAAGAAAGGTGAAGCATCCGAGCAAAAAGAAATCGCATCACGGATACCAATATCGCTTCGTAAAGCTTCATTTAAGGAGAAGGTGAAGTATGATGTTATCGGTCACTTGAAGCGTATTCCTGCGCGTTTAAGTGTATATGATGCACAACAAATGTCGACCGACTTAAGGAAAGCCTTGATCCAAGCTCTTATGGATCCAGAGGATTATAAAGATGAATTTGATCAGATAGAGGTCGATGGGGTCAATTCATCTCCTCCGGTTCAGTGCGCTTCTTGCATGGCGTGCATAACTTTTTCTGATGAGGATCTTCAATTAGAGAACAATGACCATAACAGGCCGTTATATGTAACGGGCAGGGTTGGAGAGGTAAAATTGAATAGAATCCTATGGAACCTCCTATAATACTTTGCTTGGAAGGCCGTGGCTTCATGCCAGCAAATCAATTGCGTCTACACTTCATCAGTGCTTAAAATACACCGATGAGAACGGTAATGAGAGGACTATTCGAGGTGATAGTAATCCTTTTCAAGGGGAAAGCGTTAATTACGCAGACGCCAAATTCTACAAGTCAGTGTATTGTAGTCCTAGCACGCATTTAGAAGTGAAAGAGGATGGTAGAAGTGCAAATCCTCAAAAGGAAGCAATTGGCCAAAAGGAATCTCCAATGCCTAAAGTCTCTCTTATATGCAAGAAAGAGGGGCAAGGGACACGTCCTAAGGTGTTATTTAAATACACACCTAAAGGCAAGCGCCAACCTGGTCAAAAACCACTAAGTGCAACGGAGAAGGCCATGCATTCTTTAATGACAAGTTATACTTGTCCTCTTCGCAAGATTGATCAATCCATTCCGAAGAAGAAATTGGTTATTCATAGACATTTCGGAGAGAAAACAAATGAAAACACGAGGGTGGTGCTCAAGGGTGAATCTTCTAAGTCGCCCGATGAACAAGTCTCTTCAAAAATTGAGGAGAAGGTCAAAGTGAGAGTGACAAGACCTTCGTTGGAATTCAAGTCTCCGCGAAAACTCCCTAGAAAAATCTCGACTGATGATTTACAAATTTATCAAGAAGGCGATTTATTGTCAGCTAAGATATTGGAGCCTATGACCCTAACAAGTCAAGAGCAAAGTATGTTCTCACAGGACACAACATACGCACCTCAAGTCTCGGTCTTTGAGAGGCTAGAGACAAGTTCCCCAAGAGTTTCTGTGTTTGAGAGACTTGGGAGAGTCAACGTGTCCAAGAACAAGAAGGTCGATACTAAGAAGAACAAGAAGTGGAAGCTTAAGAGTAGGATATCAAAAGCTCCTACTTACAAGCCAAAAGATCCCATGGATGCTCAGATGGAAGAAGTAAATATGGTGTTGGCCTCCATTGAAAGTGAATCAGATGGAGATTCAGAGGATTTTGTTAATGTAATCCAACTAGCTCCACCAAAGATGGAGGAGGGTGGTCAACCCACGTCGATAAGCTCCAAGAAATCAATTTAGGGAGTATAGAAGATCCTAAGCCTGTGTTTGTCAATGCTTTCCTAACGGACAAAGAAAAAGGATCATATGAGAAGCTTCTCCATGAATACAGAGATGTGTTTGCCTGGGGGTTCCAAGACATGCCTGGTTTAGATCCTAAGGTGGCAATGCACCAATTGTCTGTCTCAGATGAGGAAAAGCCAGTGAAGCAAGCACAACGCCGTTTTCGGCCTGAGTTGACTGTGCAAATTAAAGTTGAAGTCAATAAACTCATTAAGGCCGGATTCATTCGGGAGGTCCAATACCCAATATGGTTGGCCAACATTGTTCCCGTGAAGAAGAAAAATGGCCAGTTGCGCATCTGTGTTGATTTTAGGGACTTGAATGAAGCGTGTCCTAAGGATGAATTCCCTCTTCCGATAACAGAACTTTTGGTGGATTCCACTACAGGGTTCCAAGCTTTGTCCTTTATGGATGGATTCTCTGGTTACAATCAGATCAAGATGCATCCCGAGGATGAAGAGCTAACGGCTTTCCGTACACCATTAGGCACATATTGCTATACCGTAATGCCTTTTGGATTGAAGAATGCGGGGGTAACCTATCAAAGGGCCATGACGGTCATCTTTCACAATCTACTTCACAACACCGTTGAGTGCTATGTAGATGACCTTGTGGTGAAAACAAAAAAGAGGGAGGATCATGTAAATGATCTTAAAATCATCTTCGAAAGATTGCGCAAACACCAACTGAAAATGAATCCCCTTAAATGCGCCTTTGGTGTGACGTCGGGAAAGTTTCTTGGTTTTGTTGTTCGAGGTCAAGGAATAGAAATCGATCCTGATAAAATTAAGGCGATTATAGAAATGCCAGCCCCGAGAAATCTCCGTGAACTGCGAGGCTTGCAAGGCAGACTTGCTTATATTCGTCGGTTCATTTCAAACCTGACGGGGAGATGTCAACCTTTTCTAAGGTTGATGAGGAAAGATGTTCCGTTCATATGGGACCAGACTTGTCAAAACGCTCTCGATAGCATCAAGAAGTACTTGACTGATCCACCGGTTCTTATGGCACCAGTTCAAGGAAGACCTTTAATTTTGTACATCGCAAGTCTCGAGCGATCACTAGGGGCTATGTTAGCTCAAAATAATGATGACGGAAAGGAAAATGCCTTGTACTACATCAGTCGAACAATGGTGGGGGCAGAACAAAATTATTCTGCTATGGAAAAAGTATGTCTAGCATTGATCTTTGCCATCCAAAAGCTACGACATTACCTATTGTCCCATCAAATCACACTAATATCCAAAGCCGACCCTTTGCGATACATTTTGTCAAAAACTGTGTTGTCGGGAAGATTGGCCAAATGGGCTATGCTTCTTGCTCCTTTTGATATCAAGTATGTACCTCAAAAGGCAATAAAAGGGCAAGCGATAGCTGACTTCTTAGCAGCCCACCCTACTCCAGTTAACGAGGAGTTGTTAGACGATTTGCCAGATGAAGAAGTCTTCATGATAGAGGAAAAATCTTGGCAGCTGTATTTTGATGGTGCTGCAACAAAAAGAGGAGCTGGTGTAGGTATTGTTTTCATTACCCCAAATGATGGGATAGTGCCTTATTCATTTTCCCTTTTGGAGAATTGCACAAATAATGTGGCAGAATATGAGGCACTCATTATCGGCTTGGAGATAGCTCTTGAAATGCGTATCGATCCATTAAAAGTGTTTGGTGATTCTCAATTGATAATCAGACAATTAAATGGACAGTACGAGGTCAGACACGCAAATTTGATTCCTTTGCATCAAAGAGCTAAATGTTTTGTGCATCAATTCCGTCAAATAGAAGTGGTGCATATATTGAGGTATGAGAATGGCAAGGCAGATGCATTGGCAAAATTAGCTTCATCATTGACGTTACCAAGCGAAAGGGAAATTCAGGTTACCATTGGTGAACGCCATCTGCTTATGTCAGCCTTAGAAAGAGCCGATCCAGCAGAAGAAGTGGATATAGCTTCCGTATATGAAATTGAAGAAGAAACGGATTGGCGACAACCACTTATCGAATATCTTCGTCACGGGACCCTTCCCGATGATCCGAAAAAGAGGGTGGATGTTAAAAGACGAGTGTCGAGATTCTTACTTAAGAACGATACCTTGTATCGAAGGACGTTTGATGGAATCTTGCTAAGATGCTTGTCTAAAGAGGAAGCTAAATACATTCTAGCCGAAACTCATGCTGGAGTGTGTGGAGCACATCAAGCTGGTCCTAAATTGGCTAATCAGATCAAACGATTAGGCTACTATTGGATCACTATGGTGAAAGATTCTATGGACTTTGCTAAAGCCTGCCATGCTTGCCAAATTCACAGCGACTTCATACATCAACCTCCTCAAATGCTACACCCTACAATTCTGTCATGGCCATTCCACGCATGGGGTCTTGATGTCGTAGGGAGTATAAATCCATCTTCTTCCCGGGGTCACCAATATATTTTGGCGGCTACGGACTATTTCTCCAAATGGGCTGAAGCTGTACCTTTGAAGGAAGTAGGAGCTAAGGAGGTCGCCAATTTCATAAGGACTCACTTTATCTATCGATATGGAGTTCCTTCAAAAGTCATCTCCGATAATGCTCTTTACTTCAAAAATCAAATGTTGGTGAAGTTGAGCGAGAAATTCGGTTTTAAACATAGCTTTTCATCGAGCTATAATCCATCATCAAATGGTCAAGCTGAAGCATTTAATAAAGTGCTATGCAAAATCCTCAAAAAGATGGTTTCAAAATCAAAGAGAGATTGGCATGAGCGGCTACCGGAGGCACTATGGGCATATCGGACAACAACTCGAACATCGACGGGTTGTACACCCTACAACTTGGTTTTTGGGTCCGAGGCCGTTTTGCCACTAGAAATACAATTGCCCTCTCTTAGAGTAGCAGTTCAATTTACTGATCCGGAAGAGAATGTCAAAATTCGTTTGGCTGAGCTTGAAGCATTGGATGAGCTTAGAATAGCGACACAACAAAAGCTTGAAATCTACCAAGCTCAAGTAGCTGGGGCATTCAACACGCGGGTCAAGTTTCGCTCTTTCGCTATTGGTGACTTGGTTCTCACCATTAGACGATCGATTGTCATCAATCGAAAAGCGCAAGGAAAGTTTCAATCAAAATGGGAAGGTCCTTATGTGGTGACCAATGTTTTTCCCAAAGGTGCATATGAACTCTCAAATACCGAAGGCGAAATCGTGTACTCATGTGTGAACGGAAAATTCGTGAAAAAGTTTTTCACATGAAGTGTGAGAGCCGAGATGTCAAGAACTACGTGAAGACTTGATCTCCAACAAGGAGTACATAGGACATTTGACATCAAAAAATTATGTCAAATTCAGTCGCAAAAAAAAAAAAAAAAAACGGGTTCGCAAATGATAGTCGGGTTACTTGGGAAACCCTTCCTAGAAGGTGGGCTCAAGTGATCCGGATGATGCGGTAAAAAAAAAATGAGTAAAAGAAAAATATCTTGATAAACAAACAAAAAAAGAGGACTTGAAATTTGTCCAGAATCGAGGCCCCTAGATCATTAGTGAAAAACAGGTGCCCGAAAGAACTACGAATGGCTTGATCCCTCACAAAGAGGGTACGTAGGCAGTCTAGCTAGTAAGAGAATGATAGACGCAGCCCGAAAAACAAACACAACCAATTGCCCTTTTAAAGGAGAGCAAGTATCTTTTCGTAATAAGGTGTTGCTCTTAAGGGAAGACCAACATTTCCATCAAAGTTATGTTGATATTAAGATATTATTCCAATGAAATGTGGCCAGGTTGGAATTCGTTAAACCAATTCTAAAGTATGGCTTTAAAAATACAAAAGTGTTGTCATTCCTTATGTCGAGTTTGTAAGCCCAAGCTCCCTTGGTTGGACATGAGTGATCGACAGAAAAGTGCAGGGAGCTACATCGTTTCGGATACATGTAATATACATGCAAGGACATATACTGTCCAAGCCAAAAGCCATGTATGTGATGCAAGGACATATACTGTCCGAGCCAAAATGCATACATGTGAAAAAACAAACCAACAACATAAACGGTGAAAGGAAAAGTTCACTAACTACCAGAGGCGAACGAAGTTAGAGTGGTGACGAGAGTTCGGAGGTGGGTCTTCTTCGACTCGAGATCCTTCAGCTTGGCCTTGCCTTCCTGCTCCATCTTCTCTAGGCCTTGTTGTTTCTGTGTGGAAAGTTGGATACAATGTTCAATTTCAGATGTACTCTTCGCCAGTACCTCTCTGTCCTTGTTGAAGTTTTCTTCCAAGGTTCGAAGCTTCTCTTTCAACAATATAATCTCCTGTTCTCACCCTTTCATTGCATGAGACTGTTCCTGCATCTTGGCTAATTTCTTTCCTACGGAGGCCAGATACTCCTTACCATGAGAGACCTTGGTAGATACCTCTTTTAAAGCTGTAGAATCGATCGTGCTCTCTAAGGCAGACACAACATCTGCATCCTCGAACAGATTGTTGACTTGGCGAATTATCCAAGAGAGAATCACATCATCCACTTTGGCAACTTTGGCAGTAAGCTTCAACACCTCCAAGTGATAAAAAACGTCATCGTGAGTAGACTGCAAAGTTTGAACCGATTGAGGAGCTGAAATAATTTCAACAATGGCTTTGACACCTTCTGTAACAGCCGTGCGAAGATAAGGCTTCACCGAGTCAGGAAATAGACCGTCTAAAGAATCTGTCACATCCTCGATAGGTATAGAAACATGCAAAGCCGGGGTTGGCTCAGGAGATTGCTGTTGCGATCCAACGATGAGAGTATCATCAGCAACTAGTGTTGTCGCTGGAGTTGAGAGCTCCAAATCAGTAGAGTTTGCTAGGCCAATATCAAGGTCCAAATCTTGATTAGTTTCATAGTAAACCTCATCATCTGAGCATTGCTCACTCAAGAAAATTGGTCCCCCTGTCTCATTAACATTGGAGACAGATTGTTAAAACAAAGTTAATAGCACAAAGAAAATGAGTATATGTATGCAAATACGTTCAAGTGCTATGAAATGAGGGAAAAGAAATGATGCAATGTGTAAAGAAAAGTATTGCACCTTTGTTTCTAGCGTCTAACTCTTTCAAAGATGTGGGACTCTCATGTCTCGGTTTTTTCCAATCCCTCTTGAAGTTCGCGTCAGAACTCAAGGAATTGTCAGAATCTTCCGGTGTAGGCGTTGACGCACTTCGTTGGCCTCCCTCTACTACCTCATCGGGCATTGAAATGCTTTTTGGGTACCTTTCTGACACATCTTCAAGAATTGGGAGACCTCCCGAGTTTTCCCCTGCTGAGTCTAACGGTGTCAGTGAGCTGATGATGGGTGAGCGAACCACGTCACTCGTTGAAGGTCCAACTGTCTTAGAAGTGTTACCAATACCATGGAACCCACTAATCATCGTCCTCACATCAGTAATCTCATAAACAGGCTCTCTAGGATGAATATCCTTATCGGTTAAGGTTACATTAACCTTCCGAATTGACTGACTCGAGTAGGGCGTTGAAGCCCCAACCCACCAGGCACAATAGTTACGGGTACACTCTCCAAGATAGTTGTAGTTAGGTACACGAAAAACTTCTCCGGTCTCCGTCTGGAAGAAACGAGCATAAAATTTAGCTATATCCTTCAAGGATCTCCTAACTCTAAGTGCACAGCCGAACCTCAAAGTATTTGCAGGAACGCCCTGATCAAACCCAAATTGACGAGCAAACCTGTTGGGGTAATAGGGTTCCAGAATCAAAGCATGACCCATCCGAACAGGCAACACACTGGAGCGTATACAGAGTAACCGCTCAAAATCGGTGTTTGAAAGTCCACCAGCATCAGCTAGGTATAAATCGACCCTATCGCCGAAGGGTATAATGCGATATCGAACAAATTCATCATGCCTCAATATCAGCCTAGCATGATGAATATCACAGCCTTCCGGTCGGAGTCCAGCACATCGCATGAGGAGAGGGAATTCCTGAAGGAGGTCTCTGCTATGATGGCACTTGTATAAGCAGGGGAAATACTCTGACAACCAGCCAATCAGGAAATGGAGGCCAAAGCTAGGATTGGCCCTCCCAGGATGTGATGGATGGGTGGCCATTTCATTAAGGCCGTGGTAAATGTGCCCTAAAACTGTAGGTGCCAAAGAGATTTGCGTACCTTGCGCCATAAGGCACGCCATGACAAAGGTCTCGGGACGAACTACTTGAGATTTCTGTGGCAAGACAAATCTGCTAAGCAACAAAGCAAAAAACGCAGCCAACTCTCCTTGGTTACTTACGCTCATGGGAGGTAGTTTTGTTATACGCGATCTCTCAAAATATCGTACAGGTTTGTCATGGATATCTTGCTTCTTTGTCAGCCCAATACCGGATTGATTCTGGATGGCGGCAATATTCCATTCACCTCTATAAAAGTAATCTGTCCAATCCTCCCAAGAGACCCGATCCTTGTTAGGAAAGTCACAAATATCAGAATGGATTCTCAAAAGCTCTAAAATAGTGGGAGGGAACCTGCTTCCATCAGTAAGTGTTGTTGCAGGAGGATGGTCAAATATGAAATAAATATGAAATAAAGTTCGGACTGACTTCCCTGTCTCAGCAAATAAATACAAGACTTCCTCCCGTTGTAGTAAGAGAATAGTCAGGATCGAATCCACGAGGAAGCACGTCAGCAGTTCTCAGGTAGCTGCAAATTCTCACAGAAGCAGCAGAAAGGACAGAAACACATAAAGGAAAGAAACAAATAAACCCGGCAAGGGCAACTAAAACAAAAGCAAAGAAATAAAGCAAAGACAAAGCAAAAACTAAAAGCAAAGCAAAGGCGTACTCGATCTCGACAACAGCTTCCTCGAGATCGACCACAGCAGTGAACAACAGAAACTCAGAAAGTGAAAATCGACGAAAACAGAAGAAAACCAACTCGACCTAGACCAGCTTCTACTCGAGATCGACAAAGGTTGTACTCGATCTCGACAAGGCTTACTCTATGTCGACAAGAAACAGAAACTTTAATTTGCAGAATCTCGAACAAAACTCAGAATTTCAACAGAAATAAACTCAATATGCTAAAAGACTTCCAAAGCCAAGGTTTCAACACCACAACGATAACCATGCAAAGTAACACATAAAGGCATAAAAGATCATGCTTTCCATCAAATAACTTTCGTTATTAACAAATAGGCATATAGAGGCTTTCGCATAAAGCCTAATTGTTACTAACCCTTTTTCACATAATTAATCCAAGTTGCATTAAGATCACTTTCGCTTCAATAATACAAACAAGGATCACCTTCAACTCTCGCAAAAGAATCATGCTCATAGGGATAGAAGATGAATCGCACAAAAAGATCTGACCTTTATCGTATCGCCTCACATGGCCACCGTCGGGCTCACCCCAGCCCCAGAAGTGGGTGGACTACTCACGCCTTATTGCAATAACAGACATTGATTGATGAAAAGAACTAAATTGCATTAAAACTAAATTCAAAAGCCTTTATAATCCTGGCAATCAACTTTCGCAGAAAGCCAAAACCCTAAAAACCTTAGAACTCCCTAAACTGTCTCTGTGGAACTACTTGTCTCTCTCTGAAAATTGATTGCCTAAAACTGAGCCCCATGGGCTTTATTTATAGGCTTCATTCCCTAGCTATTCTAGGAAAGAAGATATCTATCTCTATCTAAAATTATATCTAAAACTTGAAAGGATAAATAAGTTGTTTTATGGAAATAAATCTAAAAGGAAAAGATAAAACTAAATAGGGTAAGTCTTCATGATGTTGATAGATCTTGTCTCCTTGGAGAGAACTTGATGGATTAGGATAGAATCTCGGCCAAATCGACTCCTTTGCGCCCAAGGAATCCCAAGTCTAGTCGGATATGTCTTCGTCGAGAAGTTTCTGGAAACGGCTCTACTCGACCTCGACCACGGCTCGTCGACCTCGAGTAGGGTGGTTCGTCGACTGGACTTCCTCGGCTAGATCTACTCGATGTGGCTCGGTCCTGGCTCACTGGCGCTTCATCGACCTCGACAAACCCTAGTCGATGTCGAGTAGGATGGCTCTGTCGACTAGGCTTCCTCGGGTTGCTCTACTCGGCAAGGCTCGGACAAGGCTCCTGGGCGTCGTCGATGTCGACAAGGACTTCTCTTCCGCTTCCGCGAGTTGCTTCTTCCGCTGTAGTGGGAGCGTTGATCCGCGGATGCGAGAACCCATTTCCGCTGGAGCGAGTTGGCGAGCTCCCTCGTCTTGGTGCGTCTCGCTGGCAGCGAAGATTTCCGCGGCAGCGAGCGGTCCGCTGCAGCGAGTCGGGTCGCTGGCAGCGAGTGCTGCCAGGTCGTCTTCGTCCTCGGCTTGCCTCCTCTTCTCCTTGTCGACTCCGGATGTGGTCAGTGGGCTTGTCGATCTCGACCAGGGCTTGTCGAGATCGAGTAGGGTCCCGGAGCTGGGCTCGTCTGGCTCTCGATCAGGCTTTGTCGACAAGGCTGTGCTCGGACATGCTCGTCTATGTCGAGTAGGGCCCACTCGAGATCGAGTAGCCTTGACTTTCAGTTTGGTTCCGCTGCTTTGACCTTGGACTTCTGTAGCGGTTTTCCGAGCTTTTCCGACCTTCTGTAGAATTGCTGTAATATGCCTCGATTTCTGCGAATTAAACAGAAACTGGTGTAGATTCCATAATTTGGCTAATAAACATAAACTACATAGGTTCTGTACTATCTAAGCCCAAATGAATGCAATGTATGCAGAAATCGATATAAAAGTTACTGTAAAACAGGGCAGATTCAGCTCACAACAAACACCCCATACTTAAGCTTGATTGTCCTCAAGCAATACTTTTATTTGTCATTCAGGGGAAGAAATCAAAACTCTCAACATCTTAGATTCATTCTTTATATGTCCCTGCAATCAATTACCATCCTCGAAAAGGTACTAGTGTCACAGATTCATGCATGTGCAAATATGTAAAAGCAACATCTACTCACAAAAGGGAGGGTTATGCATAAACAATTTTTCGTGACAAAGCATTAATAATCAAGAAGACTTTAATTTAAGCTCAAACAAGGAGTAGATTTGGTAAAAGGCTAAAAGGTGGGCAATTTCTGGCAATGTGGTGCTTAATGATCCGGGGAAATGGAGTATTTCCAAACTTGAATTTCCACATTCCTTCTCCATTTGATTCATCACCTTTCATAATGCTTTTCTCAATAATAATGCTTTTACCTCTCTAACCTCAGCACTGCCTTCTCGCGAGTCGCAAACATGGGTGTCATGAATGGCCCCGGATACTTAGTGCTTTGGACTCCTCACAATGCGTCCCATCTCTCCAAACTATTATCTCAGAGAGCAGGGTCAATCTACCTTTATCTCCTGAGGTGATTGGATTTTCTTTCACTCATTAAATTTTCCATATCTTTCAAACAATTTCCTGCCAAACTCCAATAATGATAAACACAACAACCATATAACAATCTCCATAATGTAACATCATTCTCAACATAATCCCCAGATAGGGTAAAGAATGGCAATATTTTAGAACAGGTGGAGCAATAATTGAAATAAGGAGTAATATGGCTTTTGTGATGCATAAGCATAGGTAAGGCTAGGATTCAAGTAATGAGCATTATATGGAAATATAAAGTCCTCCATCATCTTATCACGCAACATGTCAAAAGCAATTTCAAATTTTACCTCCTTTCATGGTTTTCAAGAAATAATGTACTTCATTGTGACTTCCCTTTACTAGGCAATTTCATGCTATATCTCTAATGAATCTAATTTTGCATCGTCGAGTTCAATAAAGCTTCCATGACATTATTCAAATTTTCAATGGGGGTCATTTCTCTCAAAATTTTGGAAAACATACATATAAGCACATAAATAGATAATGCATTCCAAAATAGCCATGTAGCAATTCGAAGAAATAATGCACACATAATGTCAAATATGATCAAATATGCATGAAGTAAGCCCTTCCCCCACCCCATACTTAAACATTACAGTGTCCTCACTGTATATAAAAAAAAACAAGGTAAGGGTAAAGAAAGAAACTCACAAGACATGTGTGCAGAGCCTTATATTTTCGATTGGAGCACCTCCTGGACCGAGTATTAATGTAGCTTGGTTCTATCCATGGACCTGAAAAGTAGAAGACATATACCCATAATAGCAAAACTAAAAGTGTTCAAAACCAAAACAAAAGGCAACAAAGTCTCAAAATATCCTAAAAAGTCTATGTACATGCTCTAGATTTTATAGTCGCTAGGCCGACTTTCCATTAATGCTCAAGGTGGCATCTGCAGGGCCCATGTAGCTTGGGCCTCAAATAGGACTCCATTCTTGTCCATCAGCTGTAGTCCTCCAGAATGGATCTTGTTCACCACGAAAGGTCCCATCTGCTTCTTGTTGAATTTGTTGGGAAACCAGTGATCCTTTGATTTGGAGACATAGAGCTTGTCTCCAACTTCATATTCCTTAGGCTCATCATTGGATATCCTACACAATCGCACATACCAAGGCAGACCTCTCCCATGTATAGATAAATCTTTAATGGAAATAGGAGAAGAAAGATCCATACCTTGACTTACCTTTGCAGAGACGGAGTCGGGGACCACTGTATTTGGTCGATCTCGACTAGGGCTAGTCGATCTCGACAAGACTGCAGGTTCTGGTGGTGGTCTGGTCGAAGAGACAGAATTCGATGAAGAAAAAGGCTTGTCGACATCGACAAGGCTGGTCGACTTCGACAAGGATCCTGCTCCTGGTGGCTTGCTCATCGAGGGAGGCGGATCTGGTGGCGCCGGGTGGTGGTCGATCTCGACAAGGCTGGTCGAGATCGAGTAGGCTGGTCCGTCTGGTGGAGTCAGCGTCGAGGAAGCAGGGTCTGGGCTCCTCGAGTGGTGGTCTGTCTCGACAAGCTTAGTCGAGATCGACGAGGATGCTGGCTCTGGTGTCGTCATCGTCGAGGGAGGCCGAGTAGAGCACTGGTGGTCGACCTCGACAAGTCCACTCGAGGTCGAGTAGGGTGGCTCCTCCGGTTTGCTGCTCGACGAAGCTGGCTCTGGTGGAGTCTCCATGGTCTGGTCTAGATCGACTAGGGTTCTACTCGAAGTCGAGGAGCCCTGGTCGATCCTGACCCCATACTTAGCTCCTGTCAAGGCATCCGAAAAATAATTAATCCACAACGACGTACCTTGTTTTGTGTCGATTGGATTTTCTGTGTTTTCCTTGAGGATTGCCATGATCTCCTCCACCTGGGCCTCTATGTCCCTTTTTTCTATCTCCTCAGGGGTCATATTTCTGACCTTGGGTTCCCCGCAGGTGATGTAGCCAGCTGAGATAGATTTGACCTCTTCCATTGGACCTGTATGCCTTTCAGTTTTATTAAAGGAATACTCAATTACCTCATCGCTGATGTTGAAGGTGAGCACTCCTTTCCGTACGCTTATGTTGGCATCCACCGTTGCCAAGAATGGTCTTCCTAGAATAATTGGACAAGCAGGATCTTCTTGCATATCAACAATTAAGAAATCAGCAGGGATGAAGAATTTACCTACTTGTACTGGGACATTTTCCACCATGCCTGTCGGAATGACCACCGTGTTGTTGGCCATATAAAGTCTAGCATCCACAGGCTCCAGGGCACCTATCTTAATCTTGGACCAAATTGTTAAAGGCATAATACTAACACTGGCTCCAAGATCACATAGGGCATTTATTTTATATGGACCAAATCCAATAGTTATAGCAAACTTACCTGGATCCGGCCTCTTCTCCAATATGTCCAGATGGCTGCACTCCTCTGTGATTTCAGCCATCGATCGCTTTTTGCTCAGAATCTCCTTCAGGAACTTGACATAAGATGGCATTTCATTGAGAGCTTCTGTGAAGGGGATGGTGACGTTGAGTTTCTGAAGCATCTTAATGAAGCGCTGAAATTTCTTTTCTGCTGGGTCCTTTAGAGATTTTGTGGGGAAAGACAGCTTCTTTTTCTGATTCGGAGCCATAACGGACGTCGGAGGTGCTGCAGGCTGCTCAACGTCGACTAGGGGCTCCTCGACATCGACAAGGCCTTTGTCGACATCGACCAGATTGGGCCCAGTCGAGTTGCTGTGTGGTGCAGACGAAGATTCTGGAAGTGTCTCCTCGAGGTCGACGAGGCTCTTGTCGAGATCGACCACGGCTTTATCGAGATTGACTTGCTGTTCCTCGTCATTCTGCTGTTTTCCGACTTCTGGCTCTCGTAGTTGATGGCCGCTTCTGAGTTTTATAGCAGCGATGTGTCCAGTCTTTCCCTTAGGATTTGGTTCTGAAGATCCTGGAAGTGACCCTGACTGTCTGGGGATTCCTGCTACTAGCTGACCAATCTGTGTATCAACTGATTTCCGCCAGATATCAATTTCCCCAAGCCTAGAGTTGACACCTTGCATCTGAGTATAGACTGAGTTGAAGGATTGCCTAGTTTCTGAGTGGTTCCTCCGTATTTCTTCCAGGACTATCTGTATATCATCCTTTTTCTGCTCCCTTTCCGGATGGCCTGGAGCTCTGTAGGGTGGGGGGTTTCTAGGGACACCTTGGTTCCATTGTGGTTGCTGAAACCTTTGGTCCCCCATGTAGCGATTGGGACCCCCTGCGTAAGCTGCCTCCTCATGATGCTCTGCCAGCTTGACTTGCTCTGTGTGTGGGCACTCAGGAGTGGTGTGCCGCTGCGATCCGCATTCAATACAAGGCTGGTTGACAGAGAGATATTTGACTTGCTTGAGGAGCTTCTTGTTCTGGTCTGTGTAGTATTGCTCCCTAACGTCTGGATCGATCTCCTTAGGGGGATCATATAGGGGCATAGATGGTGCTGGCCTGGCGTATGGGTTCTCTTCATAGGTTGCAGTAGACCCATACTTGTTGTCGTAAGTAGTGAGCTTCTCTAGCACACCCCATGCGTCACGTGGAGGCATTGTCAGATACTCATACCGAGTATAATGGTTGATTCTGTCCTTAGTGCCTTGATCAAGAGAGTTGAAGAAGATCTCCTGAATGACGTAGGGTGGCTGTCCATGAGTAGGGCAAGATCGCAGAAGTTCCTTGTAGCGCTCCCATGCCTTTGCCAGCGGTTCCCCTTGCTTCTGTCTGAAGGCGGTGATTTTCTGGCGGAGATGTGCTGTTTTGGCGGGTGGGAAGAATTTGTTCAGGAACTCTTGCTCTACTTGGGCCCAGGTTGTGAGTGATCTTGGTTGCAGCCCTTCCAGCCATTTCAGTGCAGGCCCAGCGAGAGACCAACGAAAAGATTTCATCTTGACATATTCCAAAGTTGTACCTTCAGCAAGAGTACGGCACATGTCAGCAAAGTTTGTAATATGTTCAAGAGGACACTCATTAAATCTACCATAAAAGGCATTATTTTTAAGTTCTATGAGAAACTGAATGCGAATTTCAAAAGAATTATCAGGGATAAGAATCGCCGATTCAGGCACGACGAGGGTTGGATGCATATAATCCTCAGCAGTTGTTGGATATTGGGCAAGCTCAGCTTCTGCTTGCCTTGCGCGCTCAGCTTCTTGTTCCCTCGCTGCCCTTTCATTGGCTATAGTGGCATCCTTTGCGGCTAGCTCCCTTGTAAGCCTAGCAATCAGCTGTTCTTGTGTTTCAGCGGCCGCCATGATCCTTTTGAGTTTAGAGTGGATGTGTAGGTAACGCTCTGGTTCGTCTAAGCTGTCAAACTCGGGTGGTAGACCAGAACGGCGCATACACCTGAAAAGTAACTCAAAGAAACAGTGAGAACTGACTACCTAAGGCGCGAATGATTGCTTCCCCGGCAACGGCGCCAATTTGTTGTTGCAGGAGGATGGTCAAATATAAAATAAATATGAAATAAAGTTCAGACTGACTTCCCTGTCTCAGCAAATAAATACAAGACTTCCTCCCGTTGTAGTAAGAGAAATAGTCAGGATCGAATCCACGAGGAAGCACGTCAGCAGTTCTCAGGTAGCTGCAAATTCTCACAGAAGCAGCAGAAAGGACAGAAACACATAAAGGAAAGAAACAAAATAACCTGGCAAGGGCAACTAAAACAAAAGCAAAGAAATAAAGCAAAGACAAAGCAAAAACTAAAAGCAAAGCAAAGGCGTACTCGATCTCGACAACAGCTTCCTCGAGATCGACCACAACAGTGAACAACAGAAACTCAGAAAGTGAAAATCGACGAAAACAGAAGAAAACCAACTCGACCTAGACCAGCTTCTACTCTAGATAGACAAAGGTTGTACTCGATCTCGACAAGGCTTACTCTATGTCGACAAGAAACAGAAACTTTAATTTGCAGAATCTCGAACAAAACTCAGAATTTCGACAGAAATAAACTCAATATGCTAAAAGACTTCCAAAGCCAGGGTTTCAACACCACAACGATAACCATGCAAAGTAACACATAAAGGCATAAAAAATCATGCTTTCCATCAAATAACTTTCGTTATTAACAAATAGGCATATAGAGGCTTTCACATAAAGCCTAATTGTTACTAACCCTTTTTCACATAATTAATCCAAGTTGCATTAAGATCACTTTCGCTTCAATAATACAAACAAGGATCACCTTCAACTCTCGCAAAAGAATCATGCTCATAGGGATAGAAGATGAATCGCACAAAAAGATCTGACCTTTATCGTATCGCCTCACATGGCCACCGTCGGGCTCACCCCAGCCCCAGAAGTGGGTGGACTACTCACGCCTCATTGCAATAACAGACATTGATTGATGAAAAGAACTAAATTGCATTAAAACTAAATTCAAAAGCCTTTACAATCCTGGCAATCAACTTTCGCAGAAAGCCAAAACCCTAAAAACCTTAGAACTCCCTAAACTGTCTCTATGGAACTACTTGTCTCTCTCTGAAAATTGATTGCCTAAAACTGAGCCCCATGGGCTTTATTTATAGGCTTCATTCCCTAGCTATTCTAGGAAAGAAGATATCTATCTCTATCTAAAATTATATCTAAAACTTGAAAGGATAAATAAGTTGTTTTATGGAAATAAATCTAAAAGGAAAAGATAAAACTAAATAGGGTAAGTCTTCATGATGTTGATAGATCTTGTCTCCTTGGAGAGAACTTGATGGATTAGGATAGAATCTCGGCCAAATCGACTCCTTTGCGCCCAAGGAATCCCAAGTCTAGTCGGATATGTCTTCGTCGAGAAGTTTCTGGAAACGGCTCTACTCGACCTCGACCACGGCTCGTCGACCTCGAGTAGGGTGGTTCGTCGACTGGACTTCCTCGACTAGATCTACTCGATGTGGCTCGGTCCTGGCTCACTGGCGCTTCATCGACCTCGACAAACCCTAGTCGATGTCGAGTAGGATGGCTCTGTCGACTAGGCTTCCTCGGGTTGCTCTACTCGGCAAGGCTCGGACAAGGCTCCTGGGCGTCGTCGATGTCGACAAGGACTCGTCGACGTCGACAAGGACTTCTCTTCCGCTTCCGCGAGTTGCTTCTTCCGCTGTAGCGGGAGCGTTGATCCGCGGATGCGAGAACCCATTTCCGCTGGAGTGAGTTGGCGAGCTCCCTCGTCTTGGTGCGTCTCGCTGGCAGCGAAGATTTCCGCGGCAGCGAGCGGTTCGCTGCAGCGAGTCGGGTCGCTGGCAGTGAGTGCTGCCAGGTCGTCTTCGTCCTCGGCTTGCCTCCTCTTCTCCTTGTCGACTCCGGGTGTGGTCAGTGGGCTTGTCGATCTCGACCAGGGCTTGTCGAGATCGAGTAGGGTCCCGGAGCTGGGCTCGTCTGGCTCTCGATCAGGCTTTGTCGACAAGGTTGTGCTCGGACATGCTCGTCTATGTCGAGTAGGGCCCACTCGAGATCGAGTAGCCTTGACTTTCAGTTTGGTTCCGCTGCTTTGACCTTGGACTTCTGTAGCGGTTTTCCGAGCTTTTCCGACCTTCTGTAGAATTGCTGTAATATGCCTCGATTTCTGCAAATTAAACAGAAACTGGTGTAGATTCCATAATTTGGCTAATAAACATAAACTACATAGGTTCTGCACTATCTAAGCCCAAATGAATGCAATGTATGCAGAAATCGATATAAAAGTTACTGTAAAACAGGGCAGATTCAACTCACAACAGTAAGGTGCTTGTTCAAGGGCAAAAATTCCTCATATGGGATACCTAGAATTGACAAACCTGCAATCTGCTTTAGATCTTTGAGAGAAATCCCAAGTTCACCGCCACCATGGTGCAAAGTGTTCGTCAAAGGGCTCCAAAGTTCACAAAAGGCTCTCCATACCTCTTTCTGATATAAGTAAGGAAAGCGTGAAACTGCTACAAGACCATACACACCAGCATGATGCAGGGTCTCCTTGTGTTGGTCCATTATCTTCTCGGTCCAATCCGACAATCCAGATGAGAAGGTCGCGAGTTCGCTAAACCTAAATTATGTACCCCAATACAGCTTCTTCCCCAACAAATTCTTGAGAATTGGGTAAAACTCTTCGCTCTCGGGAAGCTTGTTGGAGAATTCTTTGTCAACTTGAAACTTTTTGAGGAAGACACCACTGTGTCGGTTACCAGAGCCCACGCTAGTTTGCACACAACCCCGCACATCCTTACCAGAAAACGTCAAATAGCCAAAATAGGCATCTTCCTTCTCAGTCCAAACTTTCAGCGAGGGAACAAGTCTAGAGACATCGGTCTCATGAATGGAGAGTGATCTTTGATAAAGAACTCCATGTTCAGCCTCCTCACCATTGTTACCCAAAGCCCTCTCGGATTGGATACTCCCATAAACATTCATCTTGATGATCTGAAAATCAAGCAAGTAAAATGTTGGATTAAACAAATTAAACAAGGGACGAACTTTGAATATGTTCGACAAATCCCTAACAAATTCAAAGTTTGGGGGCATCTGTTGAGTCGTAAAATTTTATAAATTTTATGATTCACACTTTGAATCACAGTTATTTGTGTGATCACCAAGTTAACTTAACTAACTTGTTGATATAGGCTTCATGGACACCCCCAAAAATGGGTAGCCTTTTTAGCCTAGTTTAAAGTCCAAGTTAAAAGCTTGAGCCAAGCCCAAATTAAATTCCAATGTGAAGCCCAAAGTTTTCCATATAAATAAAGAAAAGAGATGGAATTACAATGAGAAAATAACACTGATGGATGGTCTACTCTACAAATTCAACTGCCCCCATCAGTAAACTCCATAGCCTATACCGTCCAAATCCAAACAAAAAAAAAATCTGAACTACTCCCATCAATTTGTACAAGGGGGTGAATTCACTAAGAAAAGTAGTCACTTTTCACCTTTTCTCAGCTATAAAAGGGGTTTGATTTCACAACTTCTGGGTCGGCTGCATACTCCTGGGATACTCCAATCTGCAAAAAAAAAAAAAAACAAAAGCAGAAAACAAAAAAATCAGCAAGAAGGGAAAGAAAAGAAAAGAAAAGAAAAGAGAAGAGGGCAAAACATTTACAAAAAAAATCAGTGTGTTGATCTCACACATAAGAAAAAAAAAGAGAGAGAGCTAATCAGGTAGCATTCTTGTTTAATGTTGTTTTCGATTCATGAAACTCCACCCTCGACAACCTCGGCCTTGCGAGCTTGTTCGTGTGGTTTTGAGTGTCAGAATCATCAAATGACCCTAAATCAAGGGGAGGTGCTGCGGAAATTTTCTCAATTGGTTCTATTTATTCTTTTGATTCTCGAAACTCCGCCCTCGAGAACCTCGGCCTTGCGAGCTTCTTCGTGTGGCTTAAGTTTCAGAATCACCAAATGGTTCTAAATTAAGGGGAACTCAGCCAAAATTTATTCAGGTTCCTCGGTTCAACACTTTCATCAAAAGCCCATGGATTTAGTTGTTAAAACAAAGTGAAATTAATTAAATCCTAGCCCTTATTGAATCGTGCTGGTGTCCAGCGCCTGCCCTATTGTCTATGACCTAATCAAATTAAGGGGTCAAGAGGCACTGATGAACAGAGATTTTTCAGTTGGGGACTTTAACAGAAACAGGGTTCATGAATTGATATTGAGGACAATAAAAATAAAAAGGAAGAGAAAACTCAGACATACCTAAGTGGCGGGTTTACTGCTGGTCGAAGGTTGCGCGACCTCTTTGTTCTCAGTTGCCCCGAGCCACTGGCTTGCCTCCTCTTTCGTTTGTCAAAAACCCAAACCGAAAAGCCCCAAAATCACCAAAATCGCAACCCTAAGATTTGGAACGAAATTGGTTAAAACTCACAAATTGAGCATAAGATTAGGGGGAAGGGTAAAAGAAGAGCATAATTTTGTGCTTTAATTTCTTAAATATCACCCAAATTGAAGATTTGGGGCTGAAATTCGCAAAACAAGAAAACCCTAGCACATACCCGAGACCGAAATGTCTTCGGTTTACTCCGCTCTCGCTGCGCCCTTGCCTCGCCTTCAGCCCGCCGTCTCTCCGCCTTCTCCTGTTTGGATTGCCCGGGCACCAAACCTCCCCATCTATGGCGTTTATCGATGAATGAACAAGTGAGGGAGAAGGAGGTTGAACTGCTGCCTGGTGGTCCTGGTTTCGAACAAACAAAAAAAAAAAACCCGATGAGCATAGGGTTTTGGAAACCTGCAAAGAAGAAAAAATGAAATGACGTCAAAATATGGGCTGAATTTACCCAAATTGAAAGTGGACTTAAGTCCATTTGATTTTGCCGAGTGGGCTGAATGGCAATTCACATTATAAGCAAATTTATCTATCAAATTTATTTAATTACAAACCTACCCACTAAAATATAAAAATTATATTTGGCACAAAATGGAAATTGGGTTAAATAAAATCATAACATTAAACCCGTAAAAATTCCGTTGCCAGTTTATTCCAATGGGTCGATCTCAAAACTGACTTTAATATAAACAAAGTCAAAAACTCAAATCAAGTTTCACCAAATATAAACTCGGTTCGTTTAGAACTACGTAAGACTTGATACTCTTTTACGAGTTACGTAGGAAATTCGGTATAAAATTTAACATATACTGAATTCAGTCACCTTTCCCAAAATTAAATCGTTCTATTTAAAAGAACTACGTAAAGACTTGACGCCGTAAAAACGGCTACGTAGGTAACCCGATATTAAATTCTAAAATATATCGGGTACAGTCGTCCATCTCTAAATTCCTTTTAAATGAATATGAGGTCAAAACCAAACAAATTAAATTGGTTCGTTTTAGAACTACGTAAGACTTGATACTCTTTTGCGAGTTACGTAGGAAATCCGGTATTAAAATTCAATATATATCGGATTCAGTCGCCCATCTCAAATTAAATCAAATTTACCTACGATAGAACTACGTAAAGACTTGACGCCTCATATCGGCTACGTAGGTAACTCGATATTAAATCCTAAAAATATATCGGGTACAGTCGTCAACCTCTAAATTCACTTTTAAATGAATATGAGGTTAAATCCCACTAAATTAGATCAAAACCTTTTGAACTACGAGTGATTTGATTCTCTTCCAAGAGATACGTAGGAAACTCGATATAAAGCTATTGCTAACCGAGTTTAATCACACGGTCTTCAAACGATCAGAACCAAGTTAAATCGGTTCTTCTGAACTACGTAAGGCTTGATTCTCTTCCAAGAGATACGTAGGCAACCCGTTAAAATTCGGGTGCAGCCCAACTCACCAAAACCAAAATTCCTGGTATCGATATGACTTCGAATCAAGAGGATAACCAAAAGGGGTCGAACTTAAATATTAAAAATCAATTAAAATGTGTTGTACGATATTGCGCATTTTTTGTTCAACAGGGCGCAAGGAGGAGGAGGAGGAGGAGGAGGAGAGAGAGAGAGAGAGAGAGAGAGAGAGAGAGAGAGAGAGAGAGAAGGCGAGAGAGGAGGAACGTTTGGATGGTTTTGTAAGTTTTAGTTTATTTTATGTTAAAGTTAATTTCTTTTATCATGTTTGCTTTCTAATTTCCTTCTTCTAGGGCTGGGGTGATTCCAACATAGATATGTGTGTTTGATTTATAAATCTATGAATTTATATGTCTTTATCATCATCTACCTATGTGCTTAATCCTTTTCGAGAGTTGAGGAAATTCCTTATTCATGATATTGAAGCGAAAGTGATCTTATTATGAATTGGATAGTAATTAGGGTTTATTTGCGAGAGCCGACTAATCCTAATTAAGAAAAGGTAGAAACAAATTAGGTTTTTATGCGAGAGCCTCTATCACCTAAATTGTTGGAATTTGCGAAAGTCAATTCTTTGATATAAAGCATGCATCTTTATGTGATTTATGATCTGCACATATGTTTATTGTTGTGGCGATCCCTAACCTTGGAAGTTTGCATCTTTATTTGTTTTATTTTATTATTTTTATTCGGCACATATTCTACACGATATCAAACCACCATTCTCTCTCCATCCCTCGACATCGACCCCTTTATTCTTTGTCGACAGCCACCCTAATTACCTTTTCCTGCTATCTCTAAACCCCAAAACACACTAAACCTAGAACCGCTGACTTCTCTCCTGAGGACGAACCTGACTCCCCTATACTATAGCGGGGGTTTTGACTATAAACTTATTTGTTCGAGAAACCCTCTCGACAGCTTCCCCGCTCCTCCTCTTCTCCCTCCGTCAGGTCTCTCTCTCGCTCTCTGATTCTTTGTTTTCTTCCATTCAATTGGAAAGGAAGAAGAGAGGTGAGGGCCCCACGTTCACCCCACTCTTGCCACATCAGCCGCCACCTCACCCTGGGACCCACTTCTCTTTCTCATTTCGGAATTAAAAGGATGGAAGATAGAATGGTTGATTGTTGGGCCTATTTTGTGGGCTTAATTCCTTGAAACAAATCAAAGTGTTTATTTGGGTTTTAAAAGGGGATTGCTTGGGCTTGTTTTTATAAAATCTGATTTTGGGATTTTTACAAAAAGGGGTTCGGTTTGGGGATTTTACAAAATAAAGGGGGTTGGTTTATAATTTCTATAAAATGAGGGTAGTTTGTAAATTTCATAAGGGGCTAATTTTTATAAAATAAAATGGTTGGGATTTTAAAGGAATTGGAAATATTTTATGAAAGTGTTTAAAGGAAAATGGTATTCAAAATATTAAATATTATTATTTGAGTTTTAAAATATAAAATACTATTATTAAGATTTAATGATATAATATTACGACGATTAAAAGAAATTATAATATTATGAGACTTGGAGATTTAAAAAGGAATTTGTCGAGCGTTTTCAAGGATCGGAATTTCTAACTAGTTGATTTAGATTTTGAAGCAGTTTCGGGACTAACTCAGAAATTCTGTGATTGGTGACTAACTAGCATGATTGATGTGAATGGTTGACTAATATCATGATTGGTGTGTACTAATGGCATGATTGATTGACTAATGGCATGATGAAGTGTTAGACTTATGTATCGTTAACTAATGCTTTGGAGATATGATGAATATGATGAACTTGATATATGTGATATGCGGATTATTATTGCGGATATATTGTGGCGAATACATAAATGTGGATGAACGGAAGGTTGAGAATGATATGATCTTGTGGAATGTGGCAATATGATGAATGGTTGAACTTGATGGAATGATGATTGCGATATGGTTGCTATTCCCGTTGAATGATATGCTTGAGTGCTTGGATGATTAGACGTAGACTTATACATATATGTTCTGATGTGTATCTAGGTGATACTTTGTGATTATGAATGATGTATGCCGGATCTTCTATTATGTTGTTCTGCATGGCCAGGTGAGTTCCTATATGAGCTCACTCAGATTCGAAAGTAGATCTCCCTGCTTCTAGCCATGTGCATACTAGGTGCTGGCATTCATAATAAAGCATGCCATGTAGTATCCTGCTAGGATTGCACTCATGATTGAACATTTGTTTACTCATTGCTTTTATAAACAGAACGGCCGTTATCTGTGAAGTAACTAGAGTCTTTGCTAAGGTTATAGGATGGCCCAGTCCCATCGGGTCCCGTCCTGAGTCAATCGAGTCACGGAACTTCTTGCCTGCGGGCTTTATTGTGGATACGGGTTGGGCATGCGTGCCGCCCGATTATTATGGAATGCATTCACGAGCTGGCCAGTCTCCGCCCTATCGGAAGGAGGTGGAGGTAGGAGAGGGATATACCACTTGGTATTCGGTGCTAAGGCCTTATTATATTTATGCACTTGATCTTAGGAGCATGTTACTGTGTTAATATTCCGTCTTGCATCTAGAAGCATCTTTATTAGGACTAGCATGTGTATGTGTCTGCTTGTTTGGGATTATATTGCGTAGGGCTTTGATCTAACACCGCCCCGCATTCATTTTTTTTTTAGGTTGGTTTGGTAGCATGATTGTTTCTTACTTCCATGACGTGGGAACTCTCTTAGGCGATAGCAAAGAAATGGTCTAACCTCACTAACATCAACTATTAGATTTCGATAAATACGTTTACTGATTTGGTTTTGACCGGCTCTGCCGTGGCACTCTCGTGTATTACATCTTGATTCCGCTATTTGTATGACTATTGGTTTTCCAAGCTTAGACTTACGACAGGTACAGGGGACTTCCCCAGGGATTCCAACGATCCCTTCGAATTTGGGTATGAAATCCCACTTGAAAACGTTAGAGTAGAATTTCAAACCTTCAACCTGTACTCGGGGCACAAGATCCTAACGAGGGGTTTCATCCCTCGAAACGCAACCCGGGAATCATAATTGATTCCGTTCAATTATCGACGACTCATGGTGACATTGAGGACAACATGGAGGTTCCATTCGATGGTCCTGTCACTTGTGCAAGGGCCAAGAAGATTCAAACTGCAACTAAAGCCTTTCTTGTCCGTCACCATGGGACTTTAGAGGAAGGGTTCAGGCCACCCTGGATCACTTGGCTCAAGGTTACACCACCAGCACCGGAAGTGAGCTTGCGTCCACACTCGGAGCTCATGAAGACTCGTCAACACCCGCCTTGATCAAGAAACACATGTCACTCGGCCCAAGACATGTCGAGTGGATTTGGTGGGCTTGGCCGAGTGGGCTCTTGTGGGCCGAGTTCTATGTTATTAATTACCTATGTTATTATTTTATGCAATTAGATAAATAAGATGGAATTGATTATATCTCTTTTAGATATAATCCTTGGCCACCAAGTTATGAAACATATATCTTATTAGGAAATATTTATCTTAGGTTTATTTTATTTATCTTTAGATAGAATTAATCTATCCAAACCCCTTTCCTTTGCAAGGAAGGATTGGTTAGATCTCCCATAGTTTCTATAAATTCATGTTATGCACCTTTGAATTAATCAGATTGGAATTATAATGGAGGAACCCTTTTAAGGATTAAAAGGTTCCCTCGATTCCCAATCCAAAAGCCTTCACTATCCTTTATTTTCTTATTACTCAACATCATAACGATCCAAGCACAATCCCTCACAAAACACACGCCAAATCTCAAGGAAACACAAGCTGTAGAAAACCGTCGCTAAATCGTACACAGGAACCGTCGCTGGCAGTGGCCGCAGCAGGCTTGCTGCGCCCGCAGCATCCGTCGCCACCACAGTGCCGTCGCTGCTGCTGTTTCCTTTGTTGTCTTTTACTTAGTTTTTGTTTGTTTGTTTTCGTTTCTTTCGCAATAGTTCGAACCCTTTTATTGTAACTACTTGTAAACATCAAGGATAACAAGAATATTGCAAGATCGGGCCATCAACAGTTTGGGGTTCTTGATCCTGAGCCCACAGGCGAAAGATCGGGGATTCCAAACGTATCAAGTGGTATCGCCCCAGTGCTGCAGTTACCTGAATTTGCTCAACCTTTTGAGCTCGAGTGTGACGCTTCTGGCACTGGCATTGGAGGGGTACTGCTGCAGAACAAGCGTCCCATCGCCTACTTCAGCGAAAAGTTGGGCTCCGCTGAGCTCAACTATTCTACCTACGAAAAGGAGCTATTTGCACTGGTTCGCTGCTTACAGACTTGGCAACATTATCTCTGGCCTAAGGAGTTTGTGATTCATTCAGATCATGAAGCTCTAAAGTACCTCAGTAGGCGACTTGCGCGATGGGTGGAGTTTATAAAGATCTTTTCCTATGTGGTTCACCACAAGAAGGGAAAGGATGATGTGGTAGCAGACGCGCTATCACGCAGGTATGTCCTTGACAGGAGGAAACTGTCGTTGTTCCTATCAAAGTATAACTCAAACCTACAAACTAGTATAGTAAGCAAGTAAGAGGTCGATCCCACAGAGAATCAAGTATTCCTAAGCAATGTAGATTTACCAATTAGTAGAAAAGAGGGGTTTTGGTGATTGAAAATGATAAAATAATTATAAACAAGTTAATAGAGATAATAATTGAGAAAGTAGTTCCATCTACAAATATCCACTTTAGTTTGACTAGTTGATCATTGATTCTTCTTCAAGTTCTCTTTTCATCCTATTATTGTTCCTGTCCTGATCTTGTGTAAATTACTAATCCTACGAGTCCTAGTAACCCTTACTAATTAGATAACCCTAACACGGTCAAGATTTAACCTAATAGTAGCATTAAGATTAAGGATTAACCAGGATACATGCAACACCAAGCTACGAGTCAGCATTTAACATATAATTGATTCTCTAGACACCAGTTTAGTCCTACTAGTCCTAAAAAGGCATGATTGCTACCATGGATTAAGGTTCGCTACGAGGAATTTACAAAATCCTAGCAATAATCTCTACTAGTTGCGCGGACTAGAATAAATCAACAATATTCGCAAAACAATCAATACGAATCAATAGGAATAGAACAAGAATAGAAATCTCACAACTTTATCAAACCAAAGCTTCAATCCATAGACGAAACGGAACAGTTTAGCACTCCATCATGGAGGCTCTTCTCTAGGGTTCTCTCAATTGATAGTCTCCAAGTGCATAAACTAATGAATTAGATCCCTCAAATAAAACCCTAAAACTTCCTTAAAATGCCTCAAAAGAGTCGGCCAAATAATAATTCTCAAAACTAATTAAAGAGATAAAAAGTCCTTTAAAAGATTCGGCATTTCTGCATAGGCCGCGGGGCAGCCAACCCAGGCCGCGGGGCGGCCAGGCGATTGCGAAATCATTCGTCAGAGCTATGGGCCGCGGGGCGGTTTCCTTGGCCGCGAGGCAGCTTTTACTGTTCACATAAACTTTTCTTCTTCGAGTTTGGTCTCGATGTCAATACGAAAGTTGTAGATCTCGGAAAGAGATTTCCAACGCATGGTTATAATAGTCAATTGGACCACCGAGGCCTCCAGAAAGTGCGAAACAAGTTCAGCATGTCAGGCGAAAACTTCTGCTTACTTGTTCTTCAATTAGGCTCTCTAACTTCGATTCCGCTCCCGGGCTCTTCACTTTTCCTCCTCCTCTTCACTCTTCCTTCATCCATGAGCCTCCTCATTCCTCGTCGGATCCACATATACCTGAAATAATCCATAAAAGCGTGTAGATTCCGACTCCACCAACAACACAAGTATAAATGCAAATCTAGCTTAACCTTATACGTTATGCACATCTAAATCATGCTAAATGCTTCCTAATATGCCTACCTAAATGTGTGCTATCAAATTCCTCCACACTTAAGCCTTTGCTTGTCCTCAAGCAATTAAAACCAAATCTAATCAACACCCCCACAGACAAGCAATCTATGTAATAAATTTGGTAAAATACTTAAAGCTCAAAATAGGGAAACGAAGATTGATAGTTAACGTCATAACATGTATAGGTGCAATCCAAGGAATAAAGCAAGCATATTCATTCAACCTCACCAGGAAAATGTGTTTTCACTCTCGCTCATGTGTTTAGGGTTAAACATTCACGCTCAAACTCAATCCTTGAAAACTTAGCTACAACAAAATTGCGACAGTGGTCTAAATCTCCACCGCTAGTGACTTCACATGCAACCAAAATCATGAGGTCTTTCTATGGGTTGTAATGGGGTCATGGTAGGAACATAGGGTATGGAAATTATTTAGGTTATGTGGTGCTAAAAATCCGGGAAAAAGGGTTAGTAAACAACCAGAAAAACACCAACACCAAAACACTTCATATACCATTCCAATAACATGCACTCCTTCACAATACAATGCAAGCATACTTCTTAAATAACCACGCAAACTCATTCATTTTTTTTCTTTTGATAATGATTTTTTTCTTTTCTTTCTTTTTATTTTCTTGACTTTTACCCCTAAGTGAATTTTATCCTCCTTAGGTCCCAAGTAATAAGCACATAAAAACCATCTCTATGAAGTACAAATGAATCACCCAACATAATTTCTCAACTCAAAGCAACTCCATCAATACATCATGATATTCACCAACTCTTCTCCTAATTCCCGGATGGGTCAGGCTAATCATTGGCTAGGAAGATTTTGTGGAGCTAACAAAATAGGCTTATAAGGCTCAAATTGGCTTCAAGCAAAGGATAATCTGTACGGGTGGATAGTGTATATTATGGCTAAAAGAAAATCATACCTCAATCACTTTAAGGTTACATGCAAAAATCATATAAATGCAGCCTCAATTGAGATATCTAAACGCAATTTAAAGAGGAAGTAATCAAGGAGAGTATTCACACACAAAGAAACTAGAGGACATATATGTGATGTCCCAATAAGGCCAAAACAACTCACAAGGTCAATTTGTTAGAACTCCAATACCACTTAAATTCCAAAGACTATACATGCTCAATTTTCTCATCAATCATGTTCCCAAAAAGTCTATAAAACAATTCAAAGTTTCAAACACTTCAAGCAAGTCATGGGGCACATGATAAGATAAATATAGAGGACAAGTAGCCTAGATGGGAAAATAAGACCTAAAGTGTATGCAATGCATGATATTTTTGGAATTTTTTTTTTTAACAAATGCAATATATGAGTAAAAATAAATATGAAAACATAAATAAACATGATATGCAAAATATATCTATATGCAATGCAATCTCTCCCCCACACTTAAATCTTTCATTGTCCTCAATGAATATAAATTAAAAACAACAAAAGATCAAAATCTGAAGGAAAGAGAGAAAACTGACATGCTAATTGTAGGGTTGGTAGGTCTGGGAGGGGAGGTGAGGAGAGGAAACTGTCAGTCCCGTTAGAGGTCGCGGGGCGGCCGGAGACAAGACCTAGCCGCGGGGCGGCCTCTTCCCTTTTCAGCTTTCAACCTAATGTGTTAGTGCCCCACGAAAAATGCCAAAACCAAACTAATTCAATGAAATTTAAGAAAAAGAAATCTAGAACTACATACCTTGGGTTGCCTCCCAAGCAGCGCCTTTGTTTTATGTCATCGGCATGACTTATTCTCAATCTTAATTCCTTACCTATCAGACATCGTCAAGGCCTTGAGTAGCCTATCATATTCCTGTGCACACATATTCCACAAGACATCATAGCACACTAAATTGAAATTATAAAATTTAGAAGTTATAAACCTTTTCAATTTATCATGAATGTCTACTGAAGGAATATGATACCACCAGTTCAGTTCCACTGGTGGCTTTTCAAAATAACAATTAAAAGGATCAACATAATCACTATTACCTTCCAAATTGCAAAAGTTTACCTTTATTACCTCTTGAGCCTCAGCAGGTGGCTCTAGACACGACTCATCAACGGGGGAGTTGAGAAGGAATGCATCAGATGGAGTAGGAGACACGACACATGAAACCTCATGCGTCGACTCATGAAATTCCATGTCAGGAAGCACTAGACCCTCTTCTCTATCGTCAAAGAAACTATCGTTGTCTATGAACAATTCCTCCTAGTTATGAAACCAACTAGGAGGGAATGAATTAAGCACAATGACTTCGGCAGGATCTTCCATTCTTCCATCCTTCACTGTCTCAGGAGATGACGGAATGGGTTGGCTTTCTTTATCAACTTGAGGGGTGACCATCTGCTCTACTATTATCTCGCTTGATGTTTGAATAAGTTGGCTCAATTGTTCCCCCAAGTTTTTGATCCTCTCATCATTCTCCTGTATCCATTGAGCATTCTCCTGTATCGCTTGAGTAAGGGCTTGGATTTCATCGTCCAAGTGTGTGACAGAGTCCCCTATTGGTAGTGATACCAGGATTCTTCCTGCGCAATATGGTAATCCATATAACAGAAAAAATCCCATAACCCCGACAAACCTAATCGTGCTAGGCCTCCGTTACTCATGTGCTTAGCAAGCGCTCGTGTCTCAGCAGTCATCCCGTCAATTATGCAAACAATCATATCTCGGATGCTGTCTTGATAGCCTCGTGACTTACGGATGTCAACACATCTCTGCAATCTAGTAAGATATTGGTGAAAGTTCTCACCTTGAAACTGCAATAACCTCAGCATCTCAAAAGTTAGTAGCAAGGGTGTTATGAACCGTAAGATAGGTTCTCAACAAATTAGATATATACAAAATTGATAAACACACAAAACAAAGAAATAAACTTTGATTCCCCGGCAACGGCGCCAAAATTTGACAGGAGGAAACTGTCGTTGTTCCTATCAAAGTATAACTCAAACCTACAAACTAGTATAGTAAGGAAGTAAGAGGTCGATTCCACAGAGAATCAAGTATTCCTAAGCAATGTATATTTACCAATTAGTAGAAAAGAGGGGTTTTGGTGATTGAAGATGATAAAATAATTATAAACAAGTTAATAGAGATAATAATTGAGAAAGTAGTTCCATTTACAAATATCTACTTTAGTTTGACTAGTTGATCATTGATTCTTCTTCGAGTTCTCTTTTCATCCTATTATTGTTCCTGTCCCGATCTTGTGTAATTACTAGTCCTAGGAGTCCTAGTAACCCTTACAAATTAGATAACCCTAACACGGTCAAGATTTAACCTAATAGTAGCATTAAGATTAAGGATTAACCAGGATACATGCAACACCAAGCTACGAGTCAGCATTTAACATATAATTAATTCTCTAGACACCAGTTTAGTCCTACGAGTCCTAAAAAGGCATGATTGCTACCATGGATTAAGGTTCGCTACGAGGAATCTACAAAATCCTAGCAATAATCTCTACTAGTTGCGCGGACTAGAATAAATCAACAATATTCGCAAAAGAATTAATACGAATCAATAGGAATAGAACAAGAATAGAAATCTCACAACTTTATCAAACCAAAGCTTCAATCCATAGACAAAACGGAAGAGTTTAGCACTCCATGGCCATGGAGACTCTTCTCTAGGGTTCTCTCAATTGATAGTCTCCAAGTGCATAAACTAATGAATTAGATCCCTCAAATAAAACCCTAAAACTTCCTTAAAATGCCTCAAAAGAGTCGGCCAAATAATAATTCTCAAAACTAATTAAAGAGATAAAAAGTCCTTTAAAAGATTCGGCATTTCTGCATAGGCCGCGGGGCAGCCAACCCAGGCCGCGGGGCGGCCAGGCGATTGCGAAATCATTCGTCAGAGCTATGGGCCGCGGGGCGGTTTCCTTGGCCGCGGGGCGGCTTTTACTGTTCACATAAACTTTTCTTCTTCGAATTTGGTCTCGATGTCAACACGAAAGTTGTAGATCTCGGAAAGAACTTTCCAACGCATGGTTATAATAGTCAATTGGACCACCGAGGCCTCCAGAAAGTGCGAAACAAGTTCAGCATGTCTGGCGACAACTTCTGCTTACTTGTTCTTCACTTAGGCTCTCTAAATTTGATTCCGCTCCCGGGCTCTTCACTTTTCCTCCTCCTCTTCACTCTTCCTTCATCCATGAGCCTCCTCATTCCTCGTCGGATCCACATATACCTGAAATAATCCATAAAAACGTGTAGATTCCGACTCCACCAACAACACAAGTATAAATGCAAATCTAGCTTAACCTTATACGTTATGCACATCTAAATCATGCTAAATGCATCCTAATATGCCTACCTAAATGTGTGCTATCAGTCCTCCTAAACCATATGGATGCACATGTTTTCGGTTTTGCTTTGATAAAGGAACTGTATGCTTCTGATAGTTTCTTTAAAACTATATATGCTCAATGTGTGTCCAAAGGTGAAGTTGATTTATTTTTTCTTGATAATGGTTATTTGTTTAAGATGGGCAAGCTTTGTATCCCATCTTCTTCTATTCGCCGATTGTTAACTCAAGAAATTCATGAATCTACAGGACATGGTGGTTTCGAAAAAACCTTGGCCTAAAATGTCTAATTATGTGCTGAGATTTGTCAAAAGTTGTGTTACATGTGCTAAAGCCAAATCGAAATCTAATGCTAATGGTCTATATCAACCTTTTGCCTATTGCTAATGCACCCTGGGAAGATGTTTCTATGGATTTTATTGTAGGATTACCTAGAACTTCTAAGGGTCATGATTCCATATTTGTTGTTGTAGACAGATTTTCCAAAATGACTCATTTTAGTCCATGTCACAAAACTGATGATGCTATTCATGTTGCTCATTTATTCTTCAAAGATGTTGTTCGCCTACATGGATTGCCATTGTCTATAGTTTCTGACCGTGATCCTAAATTTTTGAGCTCTTTTTGGAAAACTCTATGGTCTAAATTGGGTACAAAATTGCTATTTTCTACTTCTTGTCACCCACAAACTAATGGCCAAACTAAGGTCACAAATAGAACTCTTGGGGCTCTCCTTAGAGTCATGCTGCGAACTAACCTCCGGAGGTGGGAAGAATGCCTACCATTTATAGAATTTGCATATAACAGGTCTAGGCACTCTGCAACAAAGCTTACCCCCTTCGAAGTGGTATATGGCCGAAATCCACTCACTCTTGTGGACATGCTGCCTCGGCCATACAAGGAAAAGGAGAGCGTGGATGCAGCTAAGCAAGTGGACTTAATCAAGCGCTTGCATGAGCGTACCAAGGCGCAGCTGGAGAGGAAGACTGCGCAATACAAGGTCGCGAAGGACAAGCATCGCAAGGATGTGCAGTTCAACGTTGGTGATCTGGTCAGGCTGCATCTCAGGAAGGAAAGGTTTCCGCAACAACGGAAATCTAAGCTAGACCCTAGGGGAGATGGACCATTCAGAGTGGTTCCGAAGAGGGGTCCTAATGCATACAAGCTGGATCTCCCTGCCGATAAGTACAACGTCCATTCTACATTCAACGTCGCCGATCTATCCTTGTTCGTGCCTGACGATGACTCTGACGACGATTTGAGGACAAATCAAAGTCGAGTGGAGGAGAATGATGCCGTTCAATTATCGATGACTCCTGGTGACATTGAGGACAACATGAAGGTTCCATTCGATGGTCTTGTCACTCGTGCAAGGGCCAAGAAGATTCAAACAGCAACTAAAGCCTTTCTTGTCCATCACCAAGGGACTTTAGAGCAAGGGTTCAGGCCACCCTGGATCACTAGGCTCAAGGTTACACCACCAGCACCAGAAGTGAGCTTGCGTCCACACTCGGAGCTCATGAAGACTCGTCAACACCCGCCTTGATCAAGACACACAAGTCACTCAGCCCAAGACATGTCAAGTGGATTTGGTGGGATTGGCCGAGTGGGCTCTTGTGGGCCGAGTTCTATGATATTAATTACCTATGTTATTATTTTATGCAATTAGATAAATAAGTTGGAATTAATTATATCTCTTTTAGATATAATCCTTGGCTACCAAGTTATAAAACCTTTTTCTTATTAGGAAATATTTATCTTAGGTTTATTTTATTTATCTTTAGATAGAATTAATCTATCCAAACCCCTTTCCTTTGCAAGGAAGGATTGGTTAGATCTCCCATAGTTTCTATAAATTCATGTTATGCACCTTTGAATTAATCAGATTGGAATTATAATTGAGGAACCCTTTTAAGGATTAAAAGGTTCCCTCGATTCCCAATCCAAAAGCCTTCACTATCCTTTATGTTCTTGTTACTCAACATCACAAAGATCCAAGCACAATCCCTCACAAAACACACGCCAAATCTCAAGGAAACACAAGCTGCAGAAAACCGTCGCTAAATTGTACACAGGAACTGTCGCTGGAAGCGGCCGCAGCAGGCTTGCTGCGCCCGCAGCATCCGTCGCCACCACAGTGCCGTCGCTGCTACTGTTTCCTTTGTTGTCTTTTACTTAGTTTTTGTTTGTTTATTTTCGTTTCTTTCGCAATAGTTCGAACCCTTTTATTGTAACTACTTGTAAACATCAAGGATAACAAGAATATTGCAAGATCGAGGCATCAACAGTTTGGGGTTCTTGATCCTGAGCCCACAGGCAAAGGATCGGGGATTCCAAACATATCAATAATCCCGGGCCGTTACAAAGTTGGTATCAGAGCGAGGTTTTCCAAACCGAGTATGATAGGTTGAAGTGGTTTTTAAAATGGCCCAATGTTTTCAAACGGATTTTCAAAATGTTTTAGAAAGGGAAAAATGAATTTAATATGGCTAACTCAAATGGACTAAATATGAACTTTATTCAATAAATCTCGTAATCAAACAAAGGGAAACGATGGGGTAGTAAAGGCGCTAGACCATCCCTATTGGATGTAGTTGGGAATGGGTAGACAAAATCTTAGCTTCTTTTACATACGGGGTTTGAAGACTCCAAGGGGCCCGAGGGTTGGAGTAGCTTGGGCTAGGGGGGCGTGAGGTATTTGCCCCTCCTGTCAGCCGTCCCTCGAAGGACGACATAGATCATCTCTGTGATTATATGCATTATATCCACCTGGGCCCGAGGGCGATTCTCCTCGAAGAGGATCATATTAATCTCGTTGATTGCTTCCATGCTGAGTGTTATTTTACTTAAGGTAGAAAACTAGTTGGTATGCCTTAACTTGATCATGTAGATGTGTGAACGGGATAGCGGGAGGAAACCTTGTCCTTATGTAGTCGGAATTCCTGTCTTGTCGGAATATCTCTTCCCTAATTCAAACCCTTTGATGATTCTTACCCCGTCATCCATCCCACCAAAACATTTAGGCATGTTAACAAGGGTCGAGGAGCGTCCACTCTCCCCATTTCGAGTCCTGCTTGATATCCCACCATCTATGCTTCTATCGAGTCTCGTACATGAGGTTGGTGTCTTCCACGGGAAAATTTGGGTTGGTCCACTAGCTACTTCCGGGGGTGTGTCGGATATGGGAAATTAATGAGTATTTTAGGGAGGATGATCAATGAAATAATTCCGAGTTAGAAGTGATTTGTCTTATGGAGTTATCCATCTCGATTCTTATACTGGTCAACCGTGCCTTCTTACCACGAGAGTATAAACACGAGTTCTACCCTCACCTCTCGGAAATAGCGTGAATGTCCTTGTGTCCTACCGAGCGAGTCATACTAGTATCACACGGGAAACGTGGTAATGAGTCGGTGATTGTCCTTGGGGAGTTCTGTCCGGTCATAATAATAACTCTCCTTCTAATTGCATGACATAATGCATTGATATATTTCAGCATGACTTGTCTGATATCTTGCATGATTGCAATTATGAACGAGTATATGCGCCGCTTGTATGAATTTGCATGATTGTTGCTCACCCTTGAATTAGGTCAATGATAGTGTGGTCAACCCTCGTTGAATGATTAACATATGAAATAAATTCTTAGCACGCTAAGTTAATCAAATTGAACCTCGTTGAATGTGTACATGCTTAATGAGTGTTTCTAGTACCATGTAGGATGTATGCCTTCTACTCATAGGCCCTCGCATGATTGTGTTCCATCTTGTATTGTTATATGAACATGGTTGTGTTTGATGTGATAGTTACTATGCCCATATGACCTTACCATATCCTCTAGCATGATTATTAGGGTGCATCTCAACATGCTCGTAATTGACATTGCATTGCCTCGATCTGCTTATGTGTGTTCCTAAAATGAGAGAGGAATCATACCTTTGACATTCTACAATGCCCGTTATGTCGTACATAAATCATCCTGTATATGTCTATTGTCGGCTTGTGCATATATGATCTTAATATATATCGAGCATGATTACTAAATGAGACGATAGGTTGCTAGCATGTTCCGCGTGCATGAAAAGTTGATTATATGAATATGTTATGAATGTATAGATCGCTATCCCTTGAGATAGGTACATGCTAGTGTGGAATGATGTGATGATATTCATGAGTATTATGTGTTTGTGTGTCACAATTATAACCTCATAGAATACCCTAAGGACATCGTTGTAATCCTCGGGTTGGGATTCTACCTTGGTCTCGTCAACCCTAGTCCTGGTTCGTGTCTGAATCCTTAAGGAAGTCGTGTTGTCCTCCCTTGCCCTCCCCCGTCTCCGTGACTTCTAACCCCTCGCGATCCCCTTGATAGACATCGACATAGAAGAGAAAACGAGCAATCAAATGGCATCAGAGTTGCGCAACAGAAGCGTGGTGGGCCCATGGCCCATGGACCCTAGGATCGACGTCATTAAGGGACGGACGCCTTTCGAAGATTGCAGTTGCAGACGTAATCCTCCTAGATGACTCCAGAAATGACGTTTTCTCCTAAGCGAATTGGAATCGGTGTCGTTCGATAGGCTTAGAACTAGCTAAATGGATGTGTGATGACTGATGTCCTGCGCTGGTAGTGAATGATTGCTTGGCTAACTTGTGTCTGTGATGATGTGTCTTTATGCTTAAGTGTACTGATCTGCTAGTAAATCGGTTATGAGTTATATGGGTGATGGTGTTTCCTTTTTGGGCATGAGTCGAGTGATTCCTTGGTGAGACGGATCGGGAAATGGCAGGTAGATTGAGGTCTTCGAGTTGGTCATTGGTTATGCGAGATGGAGTGCAAGAAGGATGTGTTAGCTTGGGTAGAGTCGAGGGGGTTATGACTTGTCGGAGATAGTGGTCGGTTAATAGAGTTGAGTTCCAAGTAGGCGTTAGGTGGGTAGTGGGATTAGTGTGGTAAGATTTCGAGGGAAAGGTCTTCGTTAGAGGTAGTGTCGGGCAATAGCGTTTGCGGGTAGTGTAGTTCTAGAAGTGGATGGGTGAGTTAAGAGTGGATCGGAAGGATTCTTGAGGGGATGTGTTGATAGACGGGTTAGTGTGCTAGGAGAGAGTGTTTAGATAGTCTAGGAGCGGATCGTGGGCGGTGTTGAGGATGACCGGTTAAGGAATTGCTAAGGATAAGTAGTATGAGGTTGTTTGGGAAATTATCGACCTTGAATATTAGGTTGTTCATATCAGGAATGTACGTGTGATGGGTATTTGGGGATTGTTTTGATAGAATTGGTAGTGCTTGGAGAATTCATGAGTGCAGGATTTCTCGATGCGTTGTTGGAGGATTTTAGCATAAGGAATGAATCGGGATTCACGAGTGGAGGTTATTGTGGCTATGGAGGCATTTGAGGAATTGAGATGAGTCTTCGAGGAAAGGTTGGTAACTGGGCAAGGATTTCGTTGAGAATTCTAGTAAGACTGTTTACTTGAGGTTGTAACGGGAAGATTCTGATAATGGATTTGGGAACTAGGCAAAGTGGGAGGTATTGGAAACGCTAGAGGGAGAAGGATTTTAAAAGGTTTGGCGAAGATGTGGTACTTGGGAAACTCGAGTGATGGCAATTTAGGGATTCCGCGGAAATGATGATCGGTAAAAGAGGGCCTTGGATGGTAAGGTGTTATGTTTGGAATATGAAAGGATGAGGAACTAGAGTAGAATGACTTGAGGATTTCGAATGATTAAGGTTTAGTAAGATTTGGAATGAGAAAATTTGGGAATATACTGAGACGATGATCTAGGATAGGTTGGATGATGAGTCATGGATGATTAGGTTTCGTGATATTCGGAATGGGACAAGCAGGTAGAATTTGTGATCGATCAGTTAGGATAGACACGGCTGATGAGGAACTCTGTGATTCGTGGTTATAAGTTAGCACTAGACGGCTTTCTGCGTTAAAGTTGTCGAGAGTAGGCGGTTGAGTGGATTCTAGCAACGTAGGATGCTTGTGTTGGTGATGCCGAGGATAATGATGGGAGTGTCAGGTGTGAAATGGTCAGTATGAGTTGGGTTCTTAGAGGTGGATGGCTAGTGAGAGTGATTAGTGTTATAGTAAGTGTGATCAGGTTAACAAGAGGATTCGAGATGTCTCCTTGGGAGATAATGGTCAGGCAGATGTGAAGAGTAAGCGAGATTGTTAAGGAGGACCGAGGTCAATCGAGAGAGTAGTTCAGTCGAGGACTTGGGACTTCTCTTAGAAGGTGAAGATGAGACTGGTAGAGGACCTCTAGGATAAGGGTATGCTTTATAGAGAGTCTTGGTAGTCGATCGAGTTTTTAGGCTTGTCAGAATAAGGGTCTTTTAAGGGAATTTTGCGATTGGGAACTCCATGAGATGGTTTAGATGGTCGAGTGAAAGGTAGGACGTGAGATTGGGTGTTGAGATAGATTGATCTTTAGATGGCTTAATGGCATATAAGTTGGGATGCCTAGTAGTCGGTTTTGGGGATTTGGTCTTGATTGCGAATCGTTATGAGGCTAGAGAGTTGTATATGAGCGGGATGCAATGGTATTCAGAAATAGTATCGGATTTGAGTTGGTGGACCTGATGAGGTTGATCTTGATGCGAGAGATAAAGAGTACGTAGTGGTCGTGTCTTGTTATGGTTGATAGTTATAAGCAAATTCCCTTGAGGATGTGATCTAGTGTATGCTTTACTTGGGGCCGAATGTTTTGCGAATTCTATGCGATAGACAATGCTGATTCCTTGATGAATTGCCATAACCAATAGTGAGCTATTAATACTGACATAGTCTTCCCCTGAACTCGATGGAATGCTAGTGTACGGAAATACTTGTTTGCCTCTAATGCGATGATGCTTGGTAGTTAGCATGAGTATGACGTGCTTATCTGACTGATATGACGTGTAACTTTTGTGAGACGATGTGATAAATATATCCTACCATATATGATAAGATTGTTATGATATATGATGCCTTGATTTGGAATTGCTAGGATGATAGAACTGAATTGATGAGATTTGATTCTTAATTGGAACGTAGGGAGAAAATATGGGATTAGCCTTAGAGGTGGATGACTCCACCTCCTGAAATTTTAAACTTGCTTGATTAACGTCAGGTTAAGGGATTTTGAATGGTGTTTAAAAAGGAACAACTTGGATTTTGAGAAATCGAATGCGATCAATAATTTCAATGATTTTGAGACCAAACCTTTTCAAACTAAGGACCCCTCTAGAAATTTTCTGACCGAGCTTGCATTATGACGCCCTACGAAGTGGATACAAGCATTTTATAGGGGCCCTTATAGACTGCTTGCTAAGACCTAGTGGAGATGCTATAATGCTTTTCGAGTTATGATATAACCGAGAAGTCGGGGTAACGATGTGGTAAGGGCCCATACTACATTCTCGCTAAGACCTATCGGCGATATTATGATCATGACGACGATACTATGAGAATCTCATAGGGGCACTTATCAGGCACTTACGGATCGATGGAATGGTCCTTGGACTCACCTATTTCAAACTTCATCCCCTACATTGTTTTTGTTTTAGTCTCGGGGACGAGACTTGTTTTTAGAGGTGGATGATGTAAAGGCTCGAATTTTTAAATCCTAATTTTACGGAAAAAGAAAATCAAAATGAATTTTAAAGCGGGATTTAGCGGAAAAACTCTCTAACTCGGATTTAAATACTCTTAAAACAGATTCCGACCAAATTTTGAAACTTGTGTAAGATAGATTTTTCTCCGCTTTCATATGCCGAGAATTGGAAAATGCTGTTCGGATTTCAATATTAAATTCAGATTTGGAAAATTAACAATTTAGTTTGATCGAGTCGAGATAAGGTTGAGAGAGAGCGGATTTCGAGATTTATTTTCGGGTATTTTGAATTGAGATTTTTTGGACCATACGTTACTTTTTCTTCTTCATAATTCCGAAAAATTGCTAGCCTAGGTCTCTCTCCTTTGTTGACTGATCCAAATGCAACAACTCCAACTCACCCCTCTCTAGCTCCCCTTTTCTTCTTTTGGCCAGTCAAACTTAGCCTTACCCTCCTCCCTCATCCAAATGCTTCACCAACTTTGGCAAAAGGCCAAATCATCTCACTGCACATTGTAGCCATTGCCTGATTACTTATGCACCTCCCTCTTTCTCCTTGACTGATGCCCCAGCTCACCTCCTCATTTCCGTGTCTTCAAAACTCAATGCCACAAACCCTCTTCCTCTTTTCAATGTAAGAACAACCCCTTTTCAGTTCCCCACATCCTCCCTTTTGAGGAGTTCCGAGAGCAGTTGCTCCACAACCACGTCCCTGGCCGCCACCTCCTCTCACCACTCTCCAGCCACCACCTCGTCGTCGTCCTCCATGGGAACCGCAACCGGAGCACCGAGCTCCCCTGTTTCACGTGAGCCACAACCGCAGCCCAATACGCCTCCGTTTCCATCGCTTCCTCTGCGAGCAGCGACAGACCTCCTCCTTCAGCCAGAAGCGCCGCCCAAGAGCCACCATCGCTGCCTAGTCGCCGCCGTCGAGCCCCATTCCTTCCTCCATTCCCCTGTTTTCCGTCCAGGCATCCCGGTAAGATTCTCTCACTCTCTTTCGATTAGAAATCCAGTAAAGATTCGCCTTTAATCCGTCTCCGGCGAGCCTCGAATCGACTCCGACGACCTCGAACTTTCCGGCGCAGCTCGAATACTCTCGGTGACACTCTCCCTCGCTCTTCCTTTCCTTGTCGGTTTTTAGATCCATGGGAATCGGGTGAGGTGGCCGGAGCAAGGCCGCCGCCGGCGAGCCTCCCCGCTCCTCCTCTTCTCCCTCCGTCGGGTCTCTCTCTCGCTCTCTGATTCTTTGTTTTCTTCCGTTCAATTGGAAAGGAAGAAGAGAGGTGTGGGCCCCACGTTCACCCCACTCTTGCCACATCAGCCGCCGCCTCACCTTGGGACCCACTTCTCTTTCTCATTTCGGAATTAAAAGGATGGAAGATAGAATGGTTGATTGTTGGGCCTATTTTGTGGGCTTAATTCCTTGAAACAAATCAAAGTGTTTATTTGGGTTTTAAAAGGGGATTGCTTGGGCTTGTTTTTATAAAATCTGATTTTGGGATTTTTACAAATGGGGTTCAGTTTGGGGATTTTACAAAATAAAGGGGGTTGGTGTTGTGAGCTGAATCTGCCATGTTTTACAGTAACTTTTATATCGATTTCTGCATACATTGCATTCATTTGGGCTTAGATAGTACAGAACCTATGTAGTTTATGTTTATTTGCCAAATTATGGAATCTACACCAGTTTCTGTTTAAATTCGCAGAATTCGAGACATTTTACAAAAACTTTAAGGAAGGTCGGAAAAACTCAGAAAACAGCTACAGAAGTCCAAGGTCAAAGCAGCAACAGAACCAGTCGAATCGAGCTGAGAAACCAGACTACTCGACCTAGAGTAGCCCTTACTCGATCACGACAAAGATGCCCTAGCACAATCTTGTTGACAGAGCCTGATCGAGAGCCAGACGAGCCCAGCTCCGGGACCCTACTCGATCTCGACAAGCCCTGGTCGAGATCGACAAGCCCACTGACCACACCCGGAGTCGACAAGGAGAAGAGGAGTCAAGCCGAGGACGAAGACGACCTGGCAGCACTCGCTGCCAGCGACCCGACTCGCTGCAGCGGACCGCTCGCTGCCGCGGAAATCTTCGCTGCCAGCGAGACGCACCAAGACAAGGGAGCTCGCCAACTCGCTCCAGCGAAAATGGGTCCTCGCATCCGCGGATCAACGCTCCCGCTGCAGCGGAAGAAGCAACTCGCGGAAGCGGAAGGGAAGTCCTTGTCGACTTCGACGAGTCCTTGTCGACATCGACGAGCGCCAGGAGCCAAGTCCGAGTCTGTCGAGCACCAGCTAGCCAGGACGACGAAACCGAGCCAGTCAACCCTACTCGAGATCGACCAGACCCTTGTCGAGATTGAGTAGACCTCCAGAGCCGCGTTACTCGACTTGACGAATCCTACTCGACTTGGGATTCCTTGGGCCTGAAGATTGCCGGTTCTATCCTAATCTATCAAGTTACATCATGAAGGAGAAGATTTATCCACTTGAAAGAATTTAGATATATTTAGATTTAATTTCTTTATCGCTTTTATCGTTAAGCATTTTAGATTTAGATATGGATATAGATATTCTATCTTTGATTAGTAAGGATTAGAAGCCTATAAATAAAGCCCATGGGGCTCAGTATAAAAGGGGGGAATTTCAGAGAGAGAGACAAGGAGTTCCACAGAGACAGTTTAGGGAGTTCGAAGGTTTTAGGGTTTTGGCATTCAACGAGAGTTGGATTGCCGGGATTGTAAAGTCTTGGAATTTAGTTTAATGCAATTTGTTTTCTTTCAATCGATGATGTCTGAGTTTGCAATGAAGAGCGAGTAGTCCACCCACTTCTAGGGTTGAGGCGAGCCCGACGATAGCCATGCATAATTGAGGTAAAGATCCAACCTTTATCATGTTTTGAGTATTTTCCTACTTGTTGATGTGTTTATTGCCCATCTAATGGAGATCCATGCTAACAACTTGGATTATAAACATAAAATTGGTAGAGACAATTAGGGTTTCTTGAGAGAGTTGTCTAATTGTTGGAAAAGGCGAAAGCTTAGTCCTTTAATGCAATTCACATGGTTATCTGTTTGATTTCTACCTTATGCATACTTGGTTATCGTTGTTGCGAACCCCAATCCTGGAAGCCTTTTACATAAAGTTTAGTTCAAAACCCCAAAGCATTTGTTTTTACTTATTTTCTTTTATTTCGTTTTGTTCCCTGCCCTCGTCGATCTCGACCAAGCCCTGGTCGATCTCGACTACTGATCCTCGACCCAGAGTCGCCGTAGCTTATTTGTGCAGGAGATCGACAAGACAAGCCGAAGTCGACGAGACTGTACTCGATCTCGAGTAGAGCCTTGTCGAGATCGACCACCGTTGCCGAGCTGCTGTGCCCTGTTCGACTGTCCGAGCTTCTGTCGACTAACCCTTGGTCGAGCTCGAGGACCCCGTTGTCGACTTCTGTCCGTGAAATTTCACCGCTACCTAGGATCCGCTGACACGCTTCCTCGTGGATCGATCCTGACTTCCCGCTGCTGCATCAGGAGGAGGTCTTGTAATTATTTGCAAGGGACGAAATCTGGTTTGCTTTGATTTATTTATATTTTATTTGCATACTCGATTTCCTCCTAACAACAAATTGGCGCCGTTGCCGGGGAAGCTATCATTCGCACCTTAGGTAGTCAGTTCTCACTATTTCTTTGAGTGAATTCGCAGGTGTATGCGTCGTTCTGGTCAAACACCTGAGTTTGATGCCTTAGACGAACCAGAGCGCTACCTACACATCCACTCTAAACTCAAAAGGATAATGGCGGCCGTTGAAACACAAGAGCAAATGATCGAAAGGCTTATAAGGGAAATAGCTGCCAAAGATGCTGCTCTCACCACTTAGAGAGCAGCCAGGGAACAGCAAGCTGAGCGTGCAAGGCAAGCAGAAGCTGAGCTGGCCCAATATCCAACCACTGCTGAGGATTATATGCATCCAACTCTCGTCGTGCCTGAATCGACGATTCTAATCCCTGAAAACTCTTTTTAAATTCGCACTCAATTTTTGATAGAGCTTAAAAATAATGCTTTTAATGGCAAATTTAATGAGTGCCCTCTTGAACATATTACTAACTTTCATGATATGTGTCGTACTCTTGCAGAAGGTACAACTCTGGAATATGTCAAGATGAAATCTTTTCGCTGGTCGCTCGCTGGACCTGCACTGAAATGGCTTGAAGGGCTGAAGCCGAGATCTCTCACCACCTGGGCCCAAGTAGAGCAAGAGTTCCTGAACAAATACTTCCCACCCGCCAAAACAGCACTTCTCCGTCAGAAAATCACCGCCTTCAAACAAAAGCAAGGGGAACCGCTGGCAAGGGCATGGGAACGCTACAAGGAACTGCTGCGATCTTGCCCTACTCATGGACAGCCACCCTACGTCATCCAGGAGATCTTCTTCAACTCTCTGGATCAGATCACGAAGGATAGGATCAACCATTATACTCGCTATGAGTATTTGACGATGCCACCAAGCGACGCATGGGGTGTGCTAGAAAAGCTCACTAACTACGACAACAAATATGGGGCTCCTACAAACTATGAGGAGAACTCCTACGCCAGGCCAGCACCATCAATGCCACTCTATGAGCCAGCAAAAGAGATTGACCCAGATGTCAGGGAGCAGTTCTACAGAGACCAGAATCGCAAGCTCCTCAAGCAAGTCAAATATCTATCTGTCAATCAGCCTTGCATCGAATGCGGATCACAGTGGCACACCACTACTGAGTGCCCACACACTGAGCAAGTTAGGATGGCAGAAACACATGAGGAGGCAGCCTATGCTGGGGTCCAAATCGACACATGGGAGATCAAAGGTTCTATCAACCACAATGGAACCAAGGTCCTCATAGGAATCCCCCACCCTACAGAGCTCCAGGACATCTAGAGAGGGATCAAAAGAAGGATGATCTGCAGCTAATCCTTGAGGAGATGCGTCGGAATCAGGGCACCATCAACAACCAATTCCAGAATATCACTACAAAGTTTGGGGAATTGGACATCTGGAAAAGGGGAATAGAGACGCAGATGGGTCAAATCGCTGCACAAATCCCACGACCGTCCGGACAACTCCCTGGGCAAACAGAACCGAATCCCAAGGGGAAAACCGGACATGTCGCAGCTATCAAACTCAGGAGTGGGCATCAACTACACGAGCCAGAGGTTGAGAAACAGCAAAGCAAGGCAGAGCAGCAACTCGAGACAGAGCAGAACCTGGTCGATCTCGAGGAGCCCGTACTCGATATCGACAAGCCTCTACTCGACCAAGATCAGAAGCTGAGCTCGGACTCCGCTGCGCAGACCAGCAACCCAAGGGCGAGAACCCAACTCGAGGTCGACAAGCCCCTAGTCGATGTCGACAAGCCTCTGGTCGAGGTCGAGGAGCAACAATCCAAGATCGACGAATCTGCAGCATCTCCGACAGCTAATCTGGCTCCGAAACAGAAAAAGATCCCACTGCTGGTAGATTCAACAGATTTGTTAATATGCTGCAAGAACTAAACTTTTCTATTCCTTTTACAGAAGCCCTGCAAGAGATGCCTGGATATGTCAAGTTTCTGAAGGAAATCCTGAGCAAGAAGCGGTCCATTTCAGAGATCGCAGGCGAATGCAAAGTACTCCACTTCCCTGAAAAGAGGCCTGACCCTGGTAAGTTTTCTGTTACTGTGGGTTTTGGACAATATAAATATGATTCTCTATGCGATTTAGGAGCAAGTGTGAGCATCATGCCTCTATCAATCTGGCGGAAAGTAAAAATAGGATGTATAGAACCTGTGGATGCTAAATTATACATGGCAAACAATACTGTGGTCATCCCTACAGGTATAGTTGAGAACGTCCCAGTCCAGGTTGGTAAATTCTTTGTTCCAGCTGATTTCCTTATTATTGATTGTGCTGAAGATCCTACTAGCCCTATTATCCTTGGTAGACCATTCTTAGCTACTGCAGATGCCAGGATTAGTGTTAAGAATCGCTCGCTCACCTTCACCATAGGCGATGAGGTTTTGGATTTCTCTTTTGGCCCTACAAAAGAGGAGATTTCTTGGCTGGAGGTGAAAAGCATCAGCAACCACGGGACCAAGCAAACAACAGGGGAAGGTGCTGGCGCTGTACCCGAGGTCGACAAGCCCCACTCGACCTCGACAAGCGCTTTACTCGACTTCGACAAACCTTTGTCGACCTCGACCACCACTGCTGAGCCAGAAACTTGCCAGGAGGCTAAGTATGGGGTCCCTGTACTCGATCTCGACCAGCAGTACTCGACATCGAGTAGACCCAAGCCCAAAAACTTCTGTTTTGGGTCCGAACAGGTAAGTTCAGGTATGAATTCTACTCCCCCTCAGTCCATAAATAAAGTTTTTAATGATTTAAGAGGAAATAAAACACCTTGGCGAGAGAATTTGCAGAAACTAAGGGCTACAAAGAAAAAGAAGAAAGAGAAGGGAGATGATGCAAGCAACAACCTGACAGCTGAACTTGCATACTACCATCAGGACCTAGATGATCCAGGAGAAGGGCCAAGCATGAGCGGGCCCCACAATAATGGTCCTTGAGCTTAAACGGTAAAGTCGGCCTAGCGACTATAAAATCTAGAGCGTGTATATAAACTTTATGAATTCTTTTGATTCTTTTTATGTTTTTGTTTTTGTTTTTTGTTTTTTGGTTTTATGTCTTGTAGAATATTTCATATGGATAGTCTCGTTTTTGTGGAATCTAACACCTTTGGTTGGCAAGCATAAAAGGATCGCGAAAAGTGGAATAAGAAGTCCCTAAAAAACAGTCAAAATCGACGAAGGCCAAGTCGACGGCGACAAGGAGGAGCAGCCCAGACAATACTCGATCTCGAGTAGGCCAACTCGACATCGACAAGCATCAGAGCTCCTCGACTTCGAAAACCACCAGACGCAGACGAGCCTACTCGAGATCGACATGCAACCTCTACTCGACATGCCCAGTTTTGTCCTCGTCGACATGATCCTGTGAGTTCCTTCCTTTACTCTTGTTTTTATTTGATTTTATACAGTGGGGACACTGTAAATTTTAAGTATGGGGTAGGGGAAGGGCTTACATTATGCATATTTGATTTATTTGACATTACTTGTGCATTATTTCTTAGAATTGCTACATGGCTATTTTGGAATGCATTATCTATTTATGTGCTTATATGCATAATTTCCAAAAGTTTGAAAAATGACCCCCATTGAAAATTTTTGAATAATGTCATGGAAGTTAATTGAACTCGACGATGCAAAATTGATTCATTAGAGATATAGCACGAAGTTGCCTAGTAAAGGGAAGTCATGATGAAATGCATTATTTTGTGAAAACCATAAAAGGAGGTAAAATTTGAAGTTGCTTTTGACATGTTGCATGATAAGATGATGGAGGACTTTATATTTCCATATAATGCTCATTGTTTCAAATCCTAGCCTTATCTATGCTTACGCATCACAAAGCCATAATATGCCTTATTTCAATTATTGCTCCACATGATCTAAAATATTTTCCATTCTTTACCTTATCCGGGGATTATGTTGAGAATGATGTTACATTATGGAGATTGTTATATGGATGTTGTGTTTATCATTATTGGAGTTTGGCAGGAAATTGTTTAAAATATATGGAAAATTTAATGAGTGAAAGAAAATCCAATCACCTCAGGAGATAAAGGTGGATTGACCCTGCTCTCTAAGATAATAGTTTGGAGAGATGGGACACATTGTGAGGAGTCCAAAGCACTAAGTATCCGGGGCCATTCATGACACCCATGTTTGCGACTCGCGAGAAGGCAGTGCTGAGGTTAGAGAGGTAAAAGCATTATTATTGAGAAAAGCATTATGAAAGGTGATGAATCAAATGGAGAAGGAATGTGGAAATTCAGTTTGGAAAGTACTCCATTTCCCCGGATCATTAGCACCACATTGCCAAAAATTGCCCACCTTTTGCCTTTTACCAATCTACTCCTTCATGAGCTTAAATTAAAGTCTTCTTGATTACCAATGCTTTGTCACGAATGAATTATGTTTTGCATAACCCTCCTTTTTATGAGTAGATGTTGCTTTTACAAATTGCACATGCATTGATTTGTGACACTAGTACCTTTTCGAGGATGGTAATTGACCGCTGGGTTATATAAGAATGAATCTGATATGTTGAGAGTTTTTGATTTCTTCCCCTGAATGACAAATAAAAGTATTGCTTGAGGACAAGCAAGCTTAAGTATGGGGTGTTTGTTGTGAGCTGAATCTGCCATGTTTTAGAGTAACTTTTATATCGATTTCTGCATACATTGCATTCATTTGGGCTTAGATAGTACAGAACCTATGTAGTTTATGTTTATTTGCCAAATTATGGAATCTACACCAGTTTCTGTTTAAATTCGCAGAATTCGAGACATTTTACAGAAACTTTAAGGAAGGTCGAAAAAACTCGGAAAACAGCTACAGAAGTCCAAGGTCAAAGCAGCAACAGAACCAGTCGAATCGAGCCGAGAAACCAGACTACTCGACCTAGAGTAGCCCTTACTCGATCTCGACAAAGATGCCCTAGCACAACCTTGTCGACAGAGCCTGATCGAGAGCCAGACGAGCCCAGCTCCGGGACCCTACTCGATCTCGACAAGCCCTGGTCGAGATTGACAAGCCCACTGACCACACCCGGAGTCGACAAGGAGAAGAGGAGGCAAGCCGAGGACGAAGACGACCTGGCAGCACTCGCTGCCAGCGACCCGACTCGCTGCAGCGGACCGCTCGCTGCCGCGGAAATCTTCGCTGCCAGCGAGACGCACCAAGACAAGGGAGCTCGCCAACTCGCTCCAGCGGAAATGGGTCCTCGCATCCGCGGATCAACGCTCCCGCTGTAGCGGAAGAAGCAACTCGCGGAAGCGGAAGGGAAGTCCTTGTCGACTTCGACGAGTCCTTGTCGACATTGACGAGCGCCAGGAGCCAAGTCCGAGTCTGTCGAGCACCAGCTAGCCAGGACGACGAAACCGAGCCAATCAACCCTACTCGAGATCGACCAGACCCTTGTCGAGATCGAGTAGACCTCCAGAGCCGCGTTACTCGACTTGACGAATCCTACTCGACTTGGGATTCCTTGGGCCTGAAGATTGTCGGTTCTATCCTAATCTATCAAGTTACATCATGAAGGAGAAGATTTATCCACTTGAAAGAATTTAGATATATTTAGATTTAATTTCTTTATCGCTTTTATCGTTAAGCATTTTAGATTTAGATATAGATATAGATATTCTATCTTTGATTAGCAAGGATTAGAAGCCTATAAATAAAGCCCATGGGGCTCAGTATAAAAGGGGGGAATTTCAGAGAGAGAGACAAGGAGTTCCACAGAGACAGTTTAGGGAGTTCGAAGGTTTTGGGGTTTTGGCATTCAACGAGAGTTGGATTGCCGGGATTGTAAAGTCTTGGAATTTAGTTTAATGCAATTTGTTTTCTTTCAATCGATGATGTCTGAGTTTGCAATGAAGAGCGAGTAGTCCACCCACTTCTAGGGTTGAGGCGAGCCCGACGATAGCCATGCATAATTGAGGTAAAGATCCAACCTTTATCATGTTTTGAGTATTTTCCTACTTGTTGATGTGTTTATTGCCCATCTAATGGAGATCCATGCTAACAACTTGGATTATAAACATAAAATTGGTAGAGACAATTAGGGTTTCTTGAGAGAGTTGTCTAATTGTTGGAAAAGGCGAAAGCTTAGTCCTTTAATGCAATTCACATGGTTATCTGTTTGATTTCTACCTTATGCATACTTGGTTATCGTTGTTGCGAACCCCAATCCTGGAAGCCTTTTACATAAAGTTTAGTTCAAAACCCCAAAGCATTTGTTTTTACTTATTTTTTTTTATTTCGTTTTGTTCCCTGCCCTCGTCGATCTCGACCAAGCCCTGGTCGATCTCGACTACTGATCCTCGACCCAGAGTCGCCGTAGCTTATTTGTGACGGAGATCGACAAGACAAGCCGAAGTCGACAAGACCGTACTCGATCTCGAGTAGAGCCTTGTCGAGATCGACCACCGTTGCCGAGCTGCTGTGCCCTGTTCGACTGTCCGAGCTTCTGTCGACTAACCCTTGGTCGAGCTCGAGGACCCCGTTGTCGACTTCTGTCCGTGAGATTTCACCGCTACCTAGGATCCGCTGACACGCTTCCTCGTGGATCGATCCTGACTTCCCGCTGCTGCATCAGGAGGAGGTCTTGTAATTATTTGCAAGGGACGGAATCTGGTTTGCTTTGATTTATTTATATTTTATTTGCATACTCGATTTCCTCCTAACAACAGTTGGTTTATAATTTCTATAAAATGAGGGTAGTTTGTAAATTTCATAAGGGGCTGATTTTTATAAAATAAAATGGTTGGGATTTTAAAGGAATTGGAAATATTTTATGAAAGTGTTTAAAGGAAAATGGTATTCAAAATATTAAATATTATTATTTGAGTTTTAAATTATAAAATACTATTATTAAGATTTAATGATATAATATTACGACGATTAAAAGAAATTATAATATTATGAGACTTGGAGATTTAAAAAGGAATTTGTCGAGCGTTTTCAAGGATCGGAATTCCTAACTAGTTGATTTAGATTTTGAAGCAGTTTCGGGACTAACTCGGAAATTATGTGATTGGTGACTAACTAGCATGATTGATGTGAATGGTTGACTAATATCATGATTGGTGTGTACTAATGGCATGATTGATTGACTAATGGCATGATGAAGTGTTAGACTTATGTATCGTTAACTAATGCTTTGGAGATATGATGAATATGATGAACTTGATATATGTGATATGCGGATTATTATTGCGGATATATTGTGGCGAATACATAAATGTGGATGAACGGAAGGTTGAGAATGATATGATCTTGTGGAACGTGGCAATATGATGAATGGTTGAACTTGATGGAATGATGATTGCGATATGGTTGCTATTCCCGTTGAATGATATGCTTGAGTGCTTGGATGATTAGACGTAGACTTATACATATATGTTCTGATGTGTATCTAGGTGATACTTTGTGATTATGAATGATGTATGCCGGATCTTCTATTATGTTGTTCTGCACGGCCAGGTGAGTTCCTATATGAGCTCACTCAGATTCGAAAGTAGATCTCCCTGCTTGTAGCCATGTGCATACTAGGTGCTTGCATTCATAATAAAGCATGCCATGTAGTATCCTACTAGGATTGCACTCATGATTGAGCATTCGTTTACTCATTGCTTTTGTAAACAGAAAGACCGTTATCTGCGAAGTAACTAGAGTCTTTTCTAAGGTTATAGGATGGCCCAGTCCCATCGGGTCCCGTCCTGAGTCAATCGAGTCATGGAACTTCCTGCCTGCGGGCTTTATTGTGGATACGGGTTGGGCATGCGTGCTGCCCGATTATTATGGAATGCATTCACGAGCTGGCTAGTCTCAGCCCTATCGGAAGGGGGTGGAGGTAGGAGAGGGATATACCACTTTGTATTCGGTGCTAAGGCCTTATTATATTTATGCACTTGATCTTAGGATCATGTTAGTATGTTAATATTCCGTCTTGCATCTAGAAGCATCTTTATTAGGACTAGCGTGTGTATGTGTCTGCTTGTTTGGGATTATATTGCGTAGGGCTTCGATCTGACACCGCCTCACATACATTTTTTTTTAGGTTTGTTTGGTAGCATGATTGTTCCTTACTTCCGTGGCGTGGGAACTCTCTTAGGCGATCGTAAAGAAATGGTCTAACCTCACTAACATCGCCTATTAGATTTCGATAAATATGTTTACTGATTTGGTTTTGACCCGACTCTGTCGTGGTACTCTCTTGTATTACATCTTGATTCCGCTATTCGTATGACTATTGGTTTTCCACGCGTAGACTTACGACAGGTACAGGGGACTTCCCCGGGGATTCCAACGATCCCTTCGAATTTGGGTATGAAATCCCACTTGAAAACGTTAGAGTAGAATTTCAAACCTTCAACCTGTACTCGGGGCGCAAGATCCTAACGAGGGGTTTCATCCCTCGAAACGTAACCCGGGAATCATAATCCCGGGCCGTTACAGATACATCATCCTAAACTCTTCTAAATTAAGAGTTTATATAGATTGTTTTTTTTAGAAAAAAAAACTACTAAAATTATAATTTAGGCTAAGATCAATGTTTTGATATAAGCCCAATGGTTAGTAAAATTAAATCAAAAAGAGAATTAAAGAAAAAAGAAGAAAAAAAATTAGAATTAAAGAAAATCAAAGAAAAATGGCAAAAAAGATGATTAGTCAAGACTCCTTAAATTCCTCTAAGCTTGACACATCATCCTAAATTCTTCTAAATTAAGAGTTTATATAGATATAGATTAAAGTAGTGTATATATATAGATTACTAATATTAATTTTATGTTTTCTTATTGTTTATTTTATGTTTTGAATTAATCCTGTTGTTTTTTTTTTAGAAAAAAAACTACTAAAATTATAATTTAGGCTAAGATCAATGTTTTGAATTAAGCCCAATAGTTAGTAAAATTAAATCAAAAAGAGAATTATAGAAAAAATAAAAAAATTAGAATTAAAGAAAATCAAAGAAAAATAGAAAAAAAGATGATTGGTTAAGACTCCTAAAATTTCTTTAAGCTTGAAACATCATCCTAAACTCTTTTAAATTAAGAGTTTATATAGATATAGATATAGATGTTTTTTTTAGAAAAAAAACTACTAAAATTATAATTTAGGCTAAGGTCAATGTTTTGAATTAAGCCCAATAGTTAGTAAAATTAAATCAAAAAGATAATTAAAGAAAAAAGAAGAAAAAAAAATTAGGATTAAAGAAAATCAAAGAAAAATGGCAAAAAAGATGATTGGTCAAGACTCCTAAAATTCCTCTAAGCTTGACACATCATCCTAAACTATTCTAAATTAAGAGTTTATATAGATAGTTAGTAAAATTAAATCAAAAAGATAATTAAAGAGAAAAGAAGAAAAAAAAATTAGAATTAAAGAAAATCAAAGAAAAATGGCAAAAAAGATGATTAGTCAAGACTCCTAAAATTCCTCTAGGCTTGACACATCATCCTAAACTCTTCTAAATTAATAGTTTATATCGATAGTTAGTAAAATTAAATCAAAAAGAGAAATAAAGAAAAAAGAAGAAGAAAAAATAGAATTATAGAAAATCAAAGAAAATTGGGAAAAAAGATGATTGGTTAAGACTTCTAAAATTCCTCTAAGCTTGACACATTATCCTATACTCTTCTAAATTAAGAGTTTATATAGACTGTTTTTTTTTTTGAAAAAAACTACTAAAATTATAATTTAGGCTAAGATCAATGTTTTGAATTAAGCCCATCAGTTGGTAAAATTAAATCAAAAAGAGAATTATAGAAAAAAGAAAAAAAATTATAATATAAGAAAATCAAAGAAAAATGGCAAAAAAGATGATTGGTTAAGACTCATAAAATTCCTCTAAGCTTAACACATCATCCTAAACTCTTCTAAATTAAGAGTTTATATAGATATATATGTTTTTTTTTAGAAAAAAATCTACTAAAATTATAATTTAGGCTAAGATCAATGTTTTGAATTAAGCCCAATAGTTAGTAAAATTAAATCAAAAAGAGAATTAAAGAAAAAAGAAGAAAAAAATTTGAATTAAAGAAAATCAAAGAAAAATGGGAAAAAAGATGATTGGTCAAGACTTATAAAATTCCTCTAAGCTTGACACCTCATCCTAAACTCTTCTAAATTAAGAGTTTAATAGTGTAGTGCCTGTGCGTAACGCACGGGATTTGTAAAGTATATTATATTTTATAGAAGCTATTTCCATAACTTATTTACATTATTTATTAGATGTATTATACTATTATAATAATATGAAAACGATATAGCAAAATAATATAAATTTCGATAAACAAATAACGCTTATATTATAAGGAAATTTACAAAAAAAATAATCCACCCTTTAAATATGGGTGTTTTCACTTAATCACCCCTTAAATTCAAAATTATAGAAAACCACTCTTTAAATGGTCTTTGTTTACAACTCACCAGTCACCACACATTCCTCTATTTTCGTTACTTTATCATTAAATATATTATATTTTAATATTTTTAAACTCAAATTTGATTATAAATATATTCAAAATTTGCATTTAAGGGATCAACTATATTTTTGGGATCATTTTATTTATTTTTATAAAATAATAATAAATAAATCCTAGAATTATTATCTTAATTCATTTTTGCAAATATTTATAAATTTTTAAAGCATTATATAAATTACTATTTTATTTATAATATGATTAGGAATCATAATTTCTATTTATAAAGTTAAAAATAATCCTAAAAGTAATATTTATTTATAGTTCAAATATTTTTGTTTAATAATTGAACTTTATTAAATATTCAAAAAGGTCTATAATTATATTTAAGTTATATGATTAATCGATAAGACGATAACCGATTTTTTTAAAAAAATTAGGGAAATTTACATAAAAAAGTTATCTATAAATTTTATATTTCAAAAGAGTATTTTATTTGCCTAAAATCACATTAACCATTTAATATTCTTTTAAATATAAAATTTTAAAATTTAAATTATTTTAGGTTAAATGTTAAAATCCATTTGTTGTTGTTGGTTTTCCTACGTGGCTATGTGTGTTAATGGATTCGTCTTTCAAGTTTCAAGGTGTTCGGATTTTTTTTTTTAAAAAAAAAGGAGAAATAGAGGTGTGGAAAAGCACCACTGCACCAATCGACATTCCTTGCCCCTCATCCCTTCTCCCAGAGTCCCAGGCTCCCAGCCCTCATCTTCTTCCTATGTATTTCGATATGAACAACAAAAGAGATCCTTTCTCAATTTCAATTTCAAATCGATCATTCCAGTAAGTCGATCTGAAAGAGAAAAAGAGACGGCTTTTCTTTCTCCCCATCCCGAATTCAGTCATCCTTTTCCTTTCGAAACCCTAAAATAAATTTCCATGGTTTGTCCCCCAAGTCTTTCGTAAAATCTAGAGAATCGACACTATTCTTGCAATTAAACTTTGTCAATTTCGATTTGAAAAACATCCTTCCTCAAATTCGAACTGAAAAATCAAATAGAGACGAAAACTGTAACGGCCCAGAATTATGATTTCCGGGTTACGTTTCAAGGGATAAAACCCCTTGTTCGGATCTTGCAATCCAGGTACGGGTCGAGGTTTCAAACACTTTTATGATTAGTATAAAGAGGGATTTCAAACCCTAAAAACCTCGAAGGGCCGTTGGGTACCCTCAATCTGTCCTAAGACTATGTCGCGGAATCCATTTCAAACGGAAGTAAAGCGGAAGCAAAGTAAAGATACAAGTGCCACGGCAGAGCCGGATCAAACCAATTCATGAGTGGGTAGTTACCATTTTATTAAGTTGGAATGTTAGCCAGATTCTTCGAATCGCCAAAAGGGAACCCCATCATATAGACATCGAGCACTCAATCTGCAGATAATACCTTTAAAAAAAGAACGGGGAAAGGAATCAGATCGAGCCACGCACGCGGGACCGGCAGTCCTCACTGAGGCCACATAGTATGTGCTATACCTAATAAAGATGCTCTAATGCAGTACGGAATTCAAACACACTAGCATGCTCCTAGTTCATAATAATGTGCAGAAATACTGTAAAGGGCCCAAGACAATGCCAAGTGGCATATCCCTCTCCTACCTCCACCCCTTCTGACAGGCGGAGACTGGCCAGCTCGTGAATGCATTCATTCATAATAGGGCGGCACGCATGCCTAACCCGCTCCACAATAAAGCCCGCAGGCATATCATAATATAAGGAAGTACTCGATTGACTCAGGGTACCCGATGAGGCTGGGCTACCCTATGACCCTAGCAAAGACTTCTAGGACTATCACAGATAACGGCCGTTCTGTTTACATACGCATAAAGAAGGAGAATGCTCAACGATCGATGCAACCTAGCATGGTACTACATGGCATGCTGATCATGAATGCAACACCTAACATAAAATGCAACAACAGGCCTGAATGTCCAACCTGAGTAAGCCCCCTAGGGAACTTACCTGAAGATGCAGAACAGCAAAATAACGCAAGCAAGGGCCCAAAAGCAAGTCCAAAGCAATCCCAAAAGCGATACACACCTATCATCAAGCCATTTCCATAAGCTACCAGACCAACATCCATACACACGAAACCCAAATTCTCATCATCCTCAAAACCCATCGATAGTAAAACCCAATTTTCAAAACCTTTCCGCTACGATCAACATTAACCAAAAATCATTTACTTCCAATCAACCCTATTGGTAAAATCGTATCGACCATATTTTCCAAACTTTTAAATCCCAATTTGAGTCAACTCATATCCAAAATAATTTCTCAATCATCTAAAAGTCCATTTATGAAACATTACCCTTTCATCTACTTATTTTATTATTATTTCGAGACAAATCCGACAAGGGTAGTATATTTCCAAAATCCTCTCTTTAGATTTATTTAAATCAATTCTCCATTCATTAAAACAATTTTCAACCTTGAAAACCCTTTCCGATTATCTCTTAAAAATCCAAGTCTCATAATGTTATATTTACAAACCTCATTAATAATATTATATAATCCAATTAGTTAACAATTTAACAATTTCCGAAATTTACCCAAAATCACGTCTTATATTTAATACACATTTTATAAACACAATCCATGACAAAATTAGGGCCAAAGGAAGGAATAGGCCCAAATCCTTCTTAAATTTCGGATCCAAACAAAGCCCAGCCCGGAAGCCCATACCCGAAAATAATAGGCCCAACATCAGCCAAATCTGGTTTAGCATCTTATTGAACCGAACCGGATTTCCCTTTTTATTTTAATGAACCAGTGAACCGAACCCAAGGTGAAAGAAAAACAAACCGACCCGTCTCCCTCCTCAAGGAAATAGATCTGGGCGTTGGCGACGGAAAGCGGGAAGAAGAGAGGAGGAGCAGGGTCCTCGCCGGCGGCCACCTTTCCGACCCAGGCTCCCCCATCCCGACCGACTGGCGATTCCGGCCACCCTGAACCCCCAGTGACTCAAACGCGAATGAAGGAGAGAGAGAAAGAGAGAGATTACCGAGATCGGAGAACTTCGTCGGGAGATCTTCGTTGGAGGAGCGATTGGGCTCGTCGGAGGCGGAATTCAAGCCGGTTCAGCCTAGGCCGAAGATAGAGGGTCAAAAGGTGCGTTTTTATGGCGATTTAGAGAGAAGGAAAGAGGAGAAACTCACCGGATTCGGATCGAGGCAAAACAGGAAAGAGGAGGGACGAGCATCGGCGCTGGGTAGCGGCGGTGGCTCCTGGGTGGCTCGTCGCTGCTCGGGCTCAGTTCGCTTGGGGTTCTTCCTTCTTCTTCGACGTTCTGGAAAACGGAGGGAGCTGCTGCTCCAATGGAAGAGAGGGGAGGAGCTCGGTAAAGATGGCTCGGCTCTCTGCTTCTCGGTAAACCAGGGAATGCTCCTTGGGCTCACGACGACGACGCGGCGAGGGAGAGCTGGTGGCCTTCTGGGCGACGGTGAATGAGTGATGGTGGTGGTTGCTGGTGGCGGAAATCGAAAACGGGGAGAGGTGGTGGTGGTGATTTGGATTCTGATTTAGCAGATAAGAGGAAAGAGGGGAAGAGAGGAAAGCTCCTTTGTGGGTTTGTCCTGGCAATTTCAGACATGAAGGGGAAGGAGTGGGTATCCAGCAAATGGACAAATATGCAAGCTGTTCAACAGAGGAATCTTTAGGCTGTTGAGCCAACTCGAGAGAGAGAGAGAGAGTGAGAGAGAGAGAGGAGAAGAAAAGGACAAGAGTGGAATATACATGTGGTTTCCAAGACATGAAATGCTAAAAGAATTATACCCGACATTTAAATTCGAAACCCTCTCTCGACCTTATCCCGACTCGTATTCCAAAACCTCAAGTCAAGGTAGCGAAATTGGAATCCTGTCGAAATTTCCGTTAAAATCAGGCCGGAATTCATTTTAAGAGATTTTAAATACCCCGATTTAACCTCATTTTGATTTTACTATTATTATTATATATATTTTATTTTATTTTTTAAAAAAATTAGGATTTAAAAATCCGAGCCTTTACATCATCCACCTCTAAAAACAAGTCTCGTCCCCGAGACTAAAACCAAATAAGGTAGGGAATGAAGTTTGAAATTGACGAGTCCAAGGACCATGTCCAGAATCTTGTAATCATCTCGGTTGCGTCTTCCGGGATTCTCACAACATCCGAGTCACGGTCGTGACATCTCCAATTGGCCTTGACAAGTATGCGATAAGCGCCCCTATCACATCCTCGCTTCGACTTTTTGGAAGTACCACAACTCTAAAAGTTCTACAATATTATCACTAGGTCTTAGCAAGCACCCTACAAGCGCCCTTATAAAATGCTTGTATCCACTTCGTGAGTTATCATAGAGTTGCCCGGGTTTGAAAAGTTTCTAAAGGGATTCCGCAATTGAAAAAGATTGGCCTCAATATCGTGGAAATTATCGGTAACGTTCATTCTTTTACAATCCAAGTTAGTTCTTTTTCAAAATCGTTCAAAATCTTCAAATCCAACGCCTAATCACGCAACCTTATACCAAAACAAGTCAAATCCTTTCAAATCAAGATTTCGTCAAAATATTCCAACCACCAGATCAATTCCTCACATACCAAACAATCAATTCAGAAGGTGGGAGGTGGAGCCATCCACCTCTAAGGGCTAATCCCATATTCTCTCCCTAGTTTCCAGAATCAAATCAATCCATCAATCTTCATTCAAGCAAAATTCATACGTCATAACAAATGCATAACAGCTCAAACCAACCAATCTCCAACCAACACATCATACGACAAGTCTCAACCATGTACCCACACAGTGTCACAAGATCACATCAAGTATCTCGAAATCACACTAAAGGTTATAAGGTGCATCTCAACAACATATCAAGATCATAACAACGTCTCGACATCACACCATAAATCATAAAAGGTATCTCACTATCGCATATCAACACCGCAATCATAGTAGGGTCAGTCACAACAAGGGATCTCATTCAGCGCATAAATTCACATAATCATCCTATCCAATTTCTATCCAGCATTATCATAACAGATTTATCACATCAAACATTTGTATTTGCAAGGATAGCCATAGCGGGATTTCATCATAAGTCAATGAAACAAAACTAATCATAACCACATCAATACAAACAAGGTTATGCTAGTAAGATTCAGCAAAAGGGAAGATCAAGCAGTATATCAACATCAATATGTCAACATGCTCTTCAGATATCATCTCAACTCGTCACAACACCATATAACGATCATTTAGTAATCAGGCACCATTATCTCATATATATACAAATCATGTTCACATTCCAAGTCATACCCATCATTTAACATATCAATAGTCATGCTTGTCAACCATATAATACAACATCATGTTTACTAACACATAATATAACATCATGTTTTCACCCCATAACATAACATCACACTTTCACATAATAACACATCATTATCTCGTATATCATATCACAACACATCCTAACATGCTTCTAAAACAACATAGCAGAGCATCAATATATCATGATAACTTTTTTTTCACTGCCAACTAGATTTCAATATTGCACAACAACGTGTAATATCATTCTGTATCAGATTCGTCATAGTCGATATCTAACATCATGCCAGCAAATATAAATAATCACATAATCAAGAAAATTCTCACGTCATACCAGTCAAAATAAGATACGGTTCCCACTTGCCCATCTCCACTCTCAAGCCAAGACTAATCCTCTTCTAGACCCGCCAACCTCATCTTAGACAAAATTTCCCAAAGAAATCTCAATTCATCCCGATGCTCAAATCTCGCCCTCATTCCACCAAACTCTCATACACGCCATCCACCTCTAAAAATCCAACTCCTATCTCTAACTCCACACCCGAGTACCCTCTCGTTCTATGTTCTCAATGCTCTCAAAAGTCATTTCTTACACTTCTCTTACTACCCAAGACATCACAAGCATCACCCAAAAGCTCATCGGAAACCACCAAGTATTGTCTCATGTACATCCCAAAACTCACTTAATCTTACCTCAGTCAACATCCCTCTCTCGCGACTTACCTCATAATATCATCGCTCATCCTAACCGCTTAAATTCTTTCACCACTCTACCAAATGACCTCACCCACAGGTTTAAAGAAAAAGGAATCATGGAAATCATCGAACATAAGGTCTACATCATATCAATTTGCATTTATAACATACATCATGGGTTCAACAAGCCTTAATTTTTTTACCATCATGCTCAAAATTATAGCAAAACACCATATATGAACCTAGTCAATTCAACTTAGCAATTTTCATCATAACCTTATCAGATCACGATTCAGGCTTATCAGCATTTACAGTTCACATTTTACAGGCAAATGAATTCATATCATGCTTAGCAACTTAGAGTATCAACACGTCAAGACTTCATGACACATTAGAACTATAAGGCATCCAATCATATCATCATAGATTACAGCCAACCAGGCAACAATCATCACCAAGTCAGCACATCAATACATAAATCTCATTGCTAGGTCAGTGCAATATTGTCATCAACAATTTCAAAGGGGTTAGCAATTCGAACGGAGAACACTCCCGCTTGCAAGTCATATCGTACACAGTAACCGTAATTCTCGATGCGTGCCTGTTTCGCCGACATCATAGATCCTGAGGCCCGTGGGTTATGGGCCCACGCTTCTACTGCGCTGCTCTATCGTTATCCCACCTTTCGTTCTCTTTCCCATGCGATCGCTCGTCCAAGTATCGCAAATGAGTCTAAGTTAGCAGAGATAGGGGAGTGACAAGGACGGGTAACCCAATGTTCCTTTTCGGAACTAACATAGACCAAGGCTAAGAACGACAAGACTAAAGACAAGACTTCGACCCGAGAATAGCAACGATGCCCTTATGGAAGTCTATTAGGTTACAATTGTGACGAGCAAAATGGATTCATCATGGAGCACATCAGTCACATTAATCCACACTACCATGTACCTATCTCAAGTAGAACGGCATGCACATTCATTCCAAAAGACACAATCAAGTCCTACACTGATACATGTGAGACGAGCTAGCAGTTTATTACTCCATGAAAGCAGATATGCCAAGCAATTTCAAGCAAATTATGCGGAATCAGTAATGATCATGCAAGATTCGAAGTCATATGGGATTTAATGAGGATGACATGTATCATGTAAACGATCGAATGTACAAGCATGGTACACACACCAACAATTGAGTTCAAACGTATCATGACGAGGTATATCATAGCAAGCAGATTAAGCATCATACGAGATCATATAAGAGCATCATAGTAACTATTTCATCTTAACACCCTGGTCATATAATAGGTCAAGTATGGCACGTAATCATACGACGAGATGCATTTAGAAGGCATAATCTTACATGATACTAACGATACATGATGCGATACAAACGGGGTCATGAGTCATTAAAAGGGGTTCACATAATATTCACGAACATGAGGCATACAAAACGATAACTATCACATTATGGAACATGTACCACATGTAATCATCTAGCGAGTCATTTTGGGAATCATAAGCCCTACAGGACACTACTGGTACATATCGAACATGAACACAATCAAGGTAACTCAAGTAGATTCATCCTAACATTCATGTGTCCTACGTATGTGAGGACATGATATAGCGTGGTATGTGATCATGCGATGTGCCAAGTCTTACATTCATGCAAGTGCGAGATGATAAAACAGAGTAATAGGGAATCACTACCAGAAGGTAACATGTAAGCATGCCAAGATAACCATCACGAAAAGCAAGTCGCTCATCGAATTCAACATCAGTCTAATCATGAGTAAAACCCCTAAGATGATATGAAAAAGGAGAAGCACACTATCAGGGACCTAGCTCAAGAGAAAATCAGCAGCAACCTAGGCAAGATACAAGTTCGCACAACTCACAACCGGGGATCCTACATGATGCTAAAAGCTCAATATAACGTACGACACATGCATGCAACTAATCATGACAACGCGTGAGAATCACTCAATCATATTCCACGATATAGAACATGAGAAAAGTTAAATGATGCATAATACGAGTCTAAGTAGTGGGTAATATGATTATAATACAGGGCATGAGTGCAGATCAACACATACTAGGATGAAACATGCATTCACCAAGACTAAATTATACCACATACTCTCCATCCAAAGCACGTAATCATACAACAATATTAACTTGTAAGATCATCAATAATAGTCAATTTAACGAATACAAAATAGATGGGGATGCTACATATTCTCGTCACAAGGAGTAATAAGCATTGACACGTCAACATTAATCATGCTAAGGCGATCATGTACAAGCATTCATACAGGGAGGGTTTGATCACACTACCATAAACCTAATCCAGGAGAAAATAACGATTATGCAAGTTCGTATCATATGTTTCATGCTTCATATCAACCATACGATCAGTAAGCCAGGTAAACTTGCTATAACAACAAATAGTCATGATATAAGGAAGGACACAACACGATACTTGAGGAGGGTAACTAACCACAACATGAGCTTAAACAAATCATGACAGAAAGCAAGGCATAACATGAGCAACTTCTTACAAACGACCATTTACAAGGTACATGCGGGAGATTACAAAATCATGTCATGCAGTTCAAAGAGAGTCACCATTACAACCGGACAGAGATCCCTAAGGGCAATCATTGACTTTTCCCGACTGACTTATCACCCCTCTTTCCCGTGGGACTCCGGTACGACTCTTTAAGGCAAGATGACACTTGTTAATCATCATAATAGTAAGGAAACACATCCACAAAAACACCTTACTTTTGACTCAAGTGACATCAAAACTTCCAACACTCACTCAGACAACTTAATATCCAACCATGATCCCCGACACAATGTGTTTATTAACCCGATTTCCATGAAAGATAATGACATCTGGGAAAAGATTTGATAGAACCGAAAAAGTGGTTAACATAGCGGAAAGGGGTCGTTCCACACAAGTTGGGTATGACCACACAGAAACAAGGGTACTCCCACTATCCCATTTGCACAAATATGTCAATACACAGCTCATTGTTAGGCATACCAAATCAGATCTCTAGCATAGCAAGCACTCAGCACAGAGTCAGTTAATAAAACACATAATGATCTCCTTGGAGTCTCCCAACCCATCTGTAAAGAACAAGCTGATATTTTGCCTACCGTTCCCAACTACATCCAATAGGGATGGCACTACCGCCTTTCTACCCGCTCGTTCCCCATTTGGTCGGTTTTCCATATTTTATGATAAGTCAAGTTCCTTACTTAGTCCAATTTAGGTTAGGCATCTTAAGTTCATTTTGCCCCTTTAAAACACTTTCAAATCCTTAGAAATTCATGGGCGGTTTTCCAAAACATACACTCGACCCTTTTGTACCCGAATTGCACAACCTCAGCTCTGATACCATCTTTGTAACGGCCCAGAATTATGATTTCCGGGTTACGTTTCAAGGGATAAAACCCCTTGTTCGGATCTTGCAATCCAGGTACGGGTCGAGGTTTCAAACACTTTTATGATTAGTATAAAGAGGGATTTCAAACCCTAAAAACCTCGAAGGGCCGTTGGGTACCCTCAATCTGTCCTAAGACTATGTCGCGGAATCCATTTCAAACGGAAGTAAAGCGGAAGCAAAGTAAAGATACAAGTGCCACGGCAGAGCCGGATCAAACCAATTCATGAGTGGGTAGTTACCATTTTATTAAGTTGGAATGTTAGCCAGATTCTTCGAATCGCCAAAAGGGAACCCCATCATATAGACATCGAGCACTCAATCTGCAGATAATACCTTTAAAAAAAGAACGGGGAAAGGAATCAGATCGAGCCACGCACGCGGGACCGGCAGTCCTCACTGAGGCCACATAGTATGTGCTATACCTAATAAAGATGCTCTAATGCAGTACGGAATTCAAACACACTAGCATGCTCCTAGTTCATAATAATGTGCAGAAATACTGTAAAGGGCCCAAGACAATGCCAAGTGGCATATCCCTCTCCTACCTCCACCCCTTCTGACAGGCGGAGACTGGCCAGCTCGTGAATGCATTCATTCATAATAGGGCGGCACGCATGCCTAACCCGCTCCACAATAAAGCCCGCAGGCATATCATAATATAAGGAAGTACTCGATTGACTCAGGGTACCCGATGAGGCTGGGCTACCCTATGACCCTAGCAAAGACTTCTAGGACTATCACAGATAACGGCCGTTCTGTTTACATACGCATAAAGAAGGAGAATGCTCAACGATCGATGCAACCTAGCATGGTACTACATGGCATGCTGATCATGAATGCAACACCTAACATAAAATGCAACAACAGGCCTGAATGTCCAACCTGAGTAAGCCCCCTAGGGAACTTACCTGAAGATGCAGAACAGCAAAATAACGCAAGCAAGGGCCCAAAAGCAAGTCCAAAGCAATCCCAAAAGCGATACACACCTATCATCAAGCCATTTCCATAAGCTACCAGACCAACATCCATACACACGAAACCCAAATTCTCATCATCCTCAAAACCCATCGATAGTAAAACCCAATTTTCAAAACCTTTCCGCTACGATCAACATTAACCAAAAATCATTTACTTCCAATCAACCCTATTGGTAAAATCGTATCGACCATATTTTCCAAACTTTTAAATCCCAATTTGAGTCAACTCATATCCAAAATAATTTCTCAATCATCTAAAAGTCCATTTATGAAACATTACCCTTTCATCTACTTATTTTATTATTATTTCGAGACAAATCCGACAAGGGTAGTATATTTCCAAAATCCTCTCTTTAGATTTATTTAAATCAATTCTCCATTCATTAAAACAATTTTCAACCTTGAAAACCCTTTCCGATTATCTCTTAAAAATCCAAGTCTCATAATGTTATATTTACAAACCTCATTAATAATATTATATAATCCAATTAGTTAACAATTTAACAATTTCCGAAATTTACCCAAAATCACGTCTTATATTTAATACACATTTTATAAACACAATCCATGACAAAATTAGGGCCAAAGGAAGGAATAGGCCCAAATCCTTCTTAAATTTCGGATCCAAACAAAGCCCAGCCCGGAAGCCCATACCCGAAAATAATAGGCCCAACATCAGCCAAATCTGGTTTAGCATCTTATTGAACCGAACCGGATTTCCCTTTTTATTTTAATGAACCAGTGAACCGAACCCAAGGTGAAAGAAAAACAAACCGACCCGTCTCCCTCCTCAAGGAAATAGATCTGGGCGTTGGCGACGGAAAGCGGGAAGAAGAGAGGAGGAGCAGGGTCCTCGCCGGCGGCCACCTTTCCGACCCAGGCTCCCCCATCCCGACCGACTGGCGATTCCGGCCACCCTGAACCCCCAGTGACTCAAACGCGAATGAAGGAGAGAGAGAAAGAGAGAGATTACCGAGATCGGAGAACTTCGTCGGGAGATCTTCGTTGGAGGAGCGATTGGGCTCGTCGGAGGCGGAATTCAAGCCGGTTCAGCCTAGGCCGAAGATAGAGGGTCAAAAGGTGCGTTTTTATGGCGATTTAGAGAGAAGGAAAGAGGAGAAACTCACCGGATTCGGATCGAGGCAAAACAGGAAAGAGGAGGGACGAGCATCGGCGCTGGGTAGCGGCGGTGGCTCCTGGGTGGCTCGTCGCTGCTCGGGCTCAGTTCGCTTGGGGTTCTTCCTTCTTCTTCGACGTTCTGGAAAACGGAGGGAGCTGCTGCTCCAATGGAAGAGAGGGGAGGAGCTCGGTAAAGATGGCTCGGCTCTCTGCTTCTCGGTAAACCAGGGAATGCTCCTTGGGCTCACGACGACGACGCGGCGAGGGAGAGCTGGTGGCCTTCTGGGCGACGGTGAATGAGTGATGGTGGTGGTTGCTGGTGGCGGAAATCGAAAACGGGGAGAGGTGGTGGTGGTGATTTGGATTCTGATTTAGCAGATAAGAGGAAAGAGGGGAAGAGAGGAAAGCTCCTTTGTGGGTTTGTCCTGGCAATTTCAGACATGAAGGGGAAGGAGTGGGTATCCAGCAAATGGACAAATATGCAAGCTGTTCAACAGAGGAATCTTTAGGCTGTTGAGCCAACTCGAGAGAGAGAGAGAGAGTGAGAGAGAGAGAGGAGAAGAAAAGGACAAGAGTGGAATATACATGTGGTTTCCAAGACATGAAATGCTAAAAGAATTATACCCGACATTTAAATTCGAAACCCTCTCTCGACCTTATCCCGACTCGTATTCCAAAACCTCAAGTCAAGGTAGCGAAATTGGAATCCTGTCGAAATTTCCGTTAAAATCAGGCCGGAATTCATTTTAAGAGATTTTAAATACCCCGATTTAACCTCATTTTGATTTTACTATTATTATTATATATATTTTATTTTATTTTTTAAAAAAATTAGGATTTAAAAATCCGAGCCTTTACAAAAACCAAACGCCAACATATATGACCATTGACGATGTTGGGACGAAGGTAACGATTCTTATTTATTTGCTTCATTCTTCAACTTTACCAAAGATTCATACCCTGTCTAAACAATTCAAGTGTTTGCATTTTATTTTGTCAAAGCATCGCCCCTCTTATAACTGATTTGAAGGCTGATTTGAAGTAGTTTAGCTGTCATTTAAGGATTGTATTGAACTCGATTAGATTCGTATAGTAGGTAGTAGATTATTAGTTATGAGGTTTTGGGGGTTAAGATAGGTAATAGCTTATAAAATTCATCTAAACTTGCTTCAATTGTACACGTATGATTGAATTAAGGAACTGTATGTAACGGCCCGGGATTATGATTCCCGAGTTACGTTTCGAGGGATGAAACCCCTCGTTGGGATCTTGCGCCCTGAGTACAGGTTGAAGGTTTGAAATCGAAGACGTGCAGCTTAAAGTGGGATTTCGCACCCAAATCCGGAAGGTCCGTTGAGGACCCCGGGGTAAACCCCTGTACCTGTCCTAAGTCTACAACGTAGGAAATCCGTTATCATGCAAAGGGCATAAGTTCTGAAAATGATACAACCAGTGTCGCGGCAGAGCTGGGTCAAAACATAGTACAATTAGGGAGAAATCCCAAAAGCATGAATCTGGTGAAGTCAGGTTTAAAACACTCACTCTCCGCCATAAGAATAGACCCCGTCATAACAACACAAAATCCAGCAGTGTATCGGACACCTGAAACTATACCACCAAGTCAGGCCAAGAGTCCGCCTGCGGGTCCTCTGACCGCGCTGAGGACATATAATACGCATATACCTAGAATAAAGGATGCCTTCATGCAGCACTGAAATCTTAACCACACTATCATGATCCTAATTCATATATGTAGAATATTAAGTAAGGCCTTAACAAAGAATACCAAGTGGTATATCCCACTTCTACCACCACCCCTCTTCCAGATAGGGTGGAGACTGGCCAGTTCGATACTATAGCATATCAAATCTCGTCATCATATCGCATCTCATGCTCATCTCGTATCTCGTGATATATATATATATATATATATATATATATATATATATATATATATATATATATATATATATATATATATATATATATATATATATATATATATATATATATATATATATATATATATATATATATAACTCAAGGAGGGCAACACCCGATGAAACTGGGCTGCCCTATGACCCTAGAAAGGACTCTAGGACTCACAGATAACGGCCGTTCTGTATTCAAACGCATACAGAATAAGAATGCTCATTCGTAAGTGCAATTCCTAAGCATGATACTACATGGCATGCTCTTATGCGTATGAAACACCTACATACTATATGACACATCAGGCAGGAGGTACTGGTTACTGAGTAAGCCCCGGAGGTACTTACCTGGCTAGCAGATCGGCAACAGGACAATCCATCACACAGTATTCACAATCACAAAGTATCACCTAGTACATAATGGAATATACATAAGTCTACATTCAACTATTAAGCACTCAAGCACACCTCAATCAATAGAACAAGTAACATATTATGAAAGTCATTTCATCGCATCATCCACTCCTCAAGACCACATCGTTCTCCATAAATCATTCAACCAATTCTGCATGTTCATATACGTCATTTCCACATATACCTCAATGGTTCATCAAAATCATAAGACCTAATTTGTGTGATATAAAATCCTACTAGATCGCCATAATTATCCAACATTTAATCTCATATAATAATTCACCACAAGTCATGCTATTAGTCATACATATCATACTGTTAGTCAAACGATCATATTATCATGCTAGTTAGTCATCGAATAAGTCTTATTCCCAAGTTAGTTTCAGAACCGTTTCAAGTCCCAGTTAAATAGTTAAGTATTCCGACCCTTGAAAATACTCGCCAAATTCCCTTTTGAATTTATTTATTAGATTACTTTCCAACATTGAAATTCTTTTCCAAATTCTTTATAAATCTTTAAGTCCCAATAATATATTTTAAATCTCAAATATTATTACATGATATTTTAAATACCATTTATTTAACACTTTTATAAATTATTTCCAAATCCCCTAAAATCCCGATCATTTTTATTTAATAATTCAACCCTTATAATTCTCCCAAAATATAATAATTTGTCTTTTAAATCCTCAAATACTATTATAATATATTTTAATTACCGCTAATTAGTTAAATAATAAACGGATAACCCGAACCGAACCGAACCCTTAAATATACCCTCAACCGGTTTAATTAAAACAAGTTTCAAAGAAAAGAAGGTGGAGCCCACACATGCCACGTCGGCTTCATCTCCTTCCCAAATCAAACGGAGGATTCCCGCCTGGCCCATCTTCCTCGCGCCTCGCCCGCCGGCGCCGCCTTGCTCGTGCCCTGACTCGCCCGGACTCGGGCTTCCGCCTTCCACGCTCCTGCTCGCTGCTCGGCCCTCGCTCACAACGTCCCTCGCAGCTCCCTCCCTCGCGCTCTTACCCTCTCCTCGCGCGCTCAGCTCGCTCGCTCGCACCCACCAGTTCGCCGGAGCTAGACCTTGCCGGAGCTCGACCAAGCTCCCGAATTCGACCCTCACTCACTCTCGAGTAATCTAAACATCAAAGGAATCACGAATTCGAATCGAGGAAGGAAGAAAAGTTCGGAGCTCACCGAGGTGATTTCGCGGACGTCGGAGCTTCGATCGGAGTTCTGGGCGTCGTGGGTGGCTCGCGATGGATCGTCGAACCTGCGTCGGACATGGGTGAGGGTGATGGTGGAGCTCGAGGACGATTCCGATAAAAAACGAGTGAGAACGGCTTACCGGAAGTTTGTTTCGAGAATGAATCGAGCGACGACCATGGTTGTGGAAACATGGAAAAAGGAAGGTCGTCGGTGCTGCGGTGGCTCATGTGGTTGCTCCTGGTGGCTCCGCTTCTGCTGGAGGTGGCTCCGATGGGTGTCGATGGTGCTGACGGAAGTGGTGGTGAGGAGGAAGGAGTGAAGGTGGAGGAACGATGATGGTGGCGGTGATGGTGAACCGATGGTGAAGGAGGAAGGTGATGGCGTGGAATGGCTCATCAGGAAGGTGATGGTGAATGGAAATGGTGAGGTTGACGGGGTATGGTGATGAAATAGGCGGGAGGGAATGGACAGCAAGGTAAGGTGAAGTGACGGGAGTGGGTAAGGGTGGAGTGTGGAATTGGGTAAAAAATTACCCTGAAATAGATCCCGAATACGCGAATTTCTAAACCCGAAATTAGCTCTCGAATGTTACTTTCCTCGAATTCCGCTAAACGAGTTTTAAAACTGATTTAATTTCATTTTTAAATTCTCTTTTTTCGAAAAAAATAGGATTTGAAAATCCGAGCCTTTGCATCATCCACCTCTAAAAACAAGTCTCGTCCCCGAGACTAAAATCATTTTAAAACAGGGGAGGAAGTTTGATATCGGTGAGTACAAGGATCATGTCATTGATCCCGTGAACACCTCATAAGTGCCCCTATGAGATCCTCACAGTACCGTTGTCGTGATCATAATATCCCCAATAGACCGTAGTAAGAATGTAATATGGGCCCCTACCACATCCTTACTTCGACTCTTTGCCCATATCATAACTCAAATATTTGTATCCACTTCGTGGGGCGTTATAATGAAAACTAGAGCCACATTAGTTTCTTAAAATTCAAGCCAGACTCTTTTGAAACACCATTCAAAATTTCAAGTTCGACGTTAGATAAAATCATTTCCAACTTCTCAATTCATTCTATCATCCACCTCTAAGGGCTAATCTCATATTTCCTTCCTAGGTTCCAAGTCAGGATCAAATCTCATCCATTCGTTTCTATAATCCTAGCAATTCCAATTCAAGGCATCATATATCATAGCAATTATTCAACATAGCGATCGTATCACACGTTCATAACCAGTCATACTCATGTCACGAACAGTCACATACCATAACATATCTAGCATCGTATCGTTCATGGTAGGATTCATCACGTCATCTCACAGAAGTTACACACCATATCAATCAGATAAGCACGTCATATCAAACAGATAAGCACATCATATCAATCAGGTAATCACATCATACTCATGCTACTGCCAAGTGTCATCCCATTAGAGGCAAATAAGTACTTCTGTACACTAGCATTCGATCGAGTTCAGCTATGTTAGTACTAACAGTTCACTATTGTCAATGACAATACATCATAGAATCAACATTGTCTATAACATAAAATTCGCACCACATTCGTCCCCAAGTAAAGCATAAGCTAGATCACATCATCAAGAGAACCTGCCTATAACTACCAATCATGACAAGACACGACCACTACCCATCAGCTCTTGCACTAAGATCAACTTCACCGAGTACTACCAACTCAATTCACTACCAGTTCTAGACATTATTGCATCCCGTATACATACAACCTTTCTGGCCTCATAACTACCCGTAATCAAGGCCAATTTTCCAAACCAACTACTAGGTATTCCAACTCCTATGCCAACAAGCCATCTAAGGGTCAATCCACTTCGACATCCCGGTCTCAACTCCTACCTTCCATTCGACTATTTAAAACTATCTCTCGGAGTTCCCAAATCACAAAATTCCCTCATTCCGACAAGCTGAATAATTCGATCTACTACGAAAACTCCATATAGAACACGTCCTTGCCCTAGAGGTCCTCTACAAGTCCCATCTTTACCCTCTAAGAGAAATTCTATATCCTCAACTAAACCGCTCTCACGATTGATCTAGACACCTCTTAACAATCTCGCTTACTCTTTCTAGGCTCTCAAGACTCCGCCTGAACATCATTCCCCCAAAGAGATATCTCGAAACACCTTGCTAACCTGATCATATTCCACGCACTACTGACCACTCTCACCAACCATCCACCTCTAAGAATCCAACTCATACTAATCATCTTACACCTATCACTCTCGACCAACTCTAATGCAGAAATCCATCTCGTGCTACTCCCAACCACGAATTACCAAGACCCTCATCACCAACGCCTATCCTGAAAGACCGACCAATGATTTTACCTACTTATCCCATTCCAGAACTCACAAAACCTGAACCCCTCAAGTTACCACTCCTTCACCAATCTTCAAAAATCTCTTATCCTCTAGCATCCTCAATACCTTCTGCTGTGCCTAATTCCTAAATCCATACTCATAATCTCCCTATCTCAACCTTCAGCCTACAGTCTTACTAGGAATCTCAACTACATCCTTGCCTAACTACCAGCCTTTCCTCGAAGATTCATTTCACATCCTCAAATACCTCAATAGTCACAATAACCTCCACTCATAAATCCCGATTCATTCCCTATGCCAAAATCCTCCAACAACGATCTAGAAATCTTTAACTCATAATTTCCCCAAGAATTACCAATCCCATCTAAACAACCCCAAATACTTATCATACGACCAACCCTGATGTGAACAACCTAATATCCTCGATCGATAATTTCCCAAGCAACCTCAACTACTCTTCCTTGGCAATTCCTCAACCTCACCCCTTACCGAAATCGCTCCCACGCACAACACACATCACCTAGTCCCATATTCTACAATTCCTCAGACGCTCCTTAATCGATTATCCTCGACACCGCCCACGATCCGCTCATAGACTATCTAGACACCTTCCTTAGCACACCAATCCGTCTCACAACACCTCCCCTCAAGAATCCCCCGATCAACTCCTAGCTCGCCCATCCACCTCTAGAACTATCCTAACTACCTCTACCTACACCCAATCTCAAGATCACGCTAATGAAACTAGTCCAGACCTCAGCCAACCACTCTCTTATACTACCCGCGCACACTACCTGCCTAGACTACCACTTCTCACTAGGACACCCCCCTCAACATCTCGCCATACTAGCCCCACTGCTCACCTAAGACCTACCCGGAAGCTCATCTATACTCACAGACCACTATCTTCGACACATCCCAACTCACTCGGCTCTACCCAAGCTAACGCATCCTTCCTGTACCCCGTCTCACACGACCAATGACCCAATCCGAATGCCTTAATCCACCTGCCACTTTCCAACCCGTCTTACTGAAGAATCTCACAACTCAAGTTCAAGAATAAAGCACTCCCATACATATAACCCATAACCTACTCACCAGCAAGTCATTATACCAAGCAACAAGGCACATCATCATAGAAACAAGTTAGTCAGACAATCATTGCTACCAGTGCAGGACATCCGTCATCACACATTCAATTATGTCAGTTCTAGGCCTATCACACAACATCAATTCCGATTAGTATAGAAGAATCCACGATTTGAATTAAGAATGTTCTTCCTCGTGTCAACTGGGAGGAGCATGTTCACGATTGCCATCTTTGAAGCATATTCGTCATTTTTGCCATCGGTGACGTTGTTCCTGGGGCCTAGGGGTCATGGACCCATCACACTTCCGTTGCGCCACTCTGGTGCCACTTGGTCGTCGGTCCTTTCTTACATGTCGGCGCTCATCGAAGGATCATAAGGGTTAGAAGTTACGGAGATAGGGGAGAGACAAGGGCGGGCAACACAACTTCCTTAAGAATTCAGACATGGACCAGGACTAGGGATGACGAGACCAAGGAGAAGATCCCAACCCGAGAGTTACAACGATGCCCTTATAATTGTGGCACGCAATTACATAAAAATCAAGAGATATCATCACATTATTTCACACTAGTATGCACCTATCTCAAGGAATATCGATTTATGCATTCATAACATGTTCATATAATCATCTTTATATGTGCGCAGAACAAGCTAGCAACCTATCATTTCATTCACCAATCATGCTTGACAGACTAAGAACATGTATGCACAACTGACATGGAACATATCTGGCATAAGTTATGCAAGATCTAGCAAACATCCCAGGATATCATATGCACGACTTCTCACTCATTTAGATACACAATTAAGCAAGTCATAATATTACGGAAATCATGCTAAGATGTACCCTAAAATCATGCTAAGGGTATGGTCAGTTCATGCAGGGTTGGTATAGAAACTATCTCATCACATACATCCATATTCGCATAGTAAGACTATGACGACACACAATCATACGAGGTCCTATAACTGGGAGGTATATGTCTTACATGATACTAGCAATACTCATTAAACATGTACACAATCAATGAGGTCTAATCAGGTTAATCTGGCATGCTAAGTCATCTGATTCACGTGTTAAACATGCAACGAGAGTTTGTCACACTATCATGGACCTAGTTCATAGGGAGACAGTAATCATGGGAATTCAATACATACGACACATACATCCACTCATAAGTGCAACTATGCAAGGTTTCAGGCAAGTCATGCTGAATTATACCAATATACAATTTCATGAAATCACAAGGAGACCATCATTATAACTTGATAGAATTCTCTAAGGACATTCATCGACTCACCACCCCGTTTTCCCGTGGGATGTTAGTATGACTCGCTTGACACAAGGACATTCACGCCGTTTCCGAGAGGTGAGGGTAGAACTCATGTTTAGACTCTTGTTGCAAGAAGACATGGTTGGCCATTACGAGGACTGAAAGGGATGACTCCATAAGACAACTCACTTCTATCTCGAAACGATTTAAATCCTCACTCCCACTAACATACTCAGGTAACCCTCACATCTGACACGATTTCCGAAGTTATTTAGTTGATCGGCCCAAATTTCCCGTGAAAGACCCCAACCACAAGTACGAGACTCGATAGAAGCATCGATGGTGGGATACGAAACAAGACTCTAAACAGGGGGAGAGGATGCTTCTCGACCCTTGCTAACATGCCTAGATGTTTGGGTGGGGCGGATGACAGAGTCAGAACCATCAGGGGGTTTGAATTATGAAAGGGCTATTTCGACAAAACAGGAATTCCGATTACATAAGAACAAGGTTATCTCCCACTATCCCGTTCGCACAGTTATTCAACACATGATTCAAGTCAAGGCATACTGATTAGTTCGTTATCCTATGCACAATAGAGCACTCATCACGGAATCAATCAACAATATTAATATGACCCACTTCGAGGAGGATCGCCCTCGAGCTCAATTGCATATATGTACATATATAAACGTAAGCATAGAGACGATCTATGCCGTCCTTCGAGGGACGACTGACCGGAGGGGCAAAACCTCACGGCCTCCTAACTCAACACTCCAACCTCCGTGGTGTTCCTTGGAGTCTTCTAGGCTCATCTGTAAATAAAAGCTAATATTTTGCCTATCGTTCCCCGAATTCTACATCCATAAGGGATGTCTACCGGTTGGGTCTCTACCCACGAGATTATTTCCCCTTTATTCATTTTAGGTTTTATGTCCAATTAAATTCATTTGGCCCTTTATAAAATATTTTCCAAAACCATTTTAAAACATTGGGCGATTTTCAAAACCTCTTCAACCTATTGTACTCGGATTGCAAAACCTGGCTCTGATACCACCTTTGTAACGGCCCGGGATTATGATTCCCGAGTTACGTTTCGAGGGATGAAACCCCTCGTTGGGATCTTGCGCCCCGAGTACAGGTTGAAGGTTTGAAATCGAAGACGTGCAGCTTAAAGTGGGATTTCGCACCCAAATCCGGAAGGTCCGTTGGGGACCCCGGGGTAAACCCCTGTACCTGTCCTAAGTCTACAACGTAGGAAATCCGTTATCATGCAAAGGGCATAAGTTCTGAAAATGATACAACCAGTGTCGCGGCAGAGCCGGGTCAAAACAGAGTACAATTAGGGAGAAATCCCAAAAGCATGAATCTGGTGAAGTCAGGTTTAAAACACTCACTCTCCGCCATAAGAATAGACCCCGTCATAACAGCACAAAATCCAGCAGTGTATCGGGCACCTGAAACTATACCACCAAGTCAGGCCAAGAGTCCGCCTGCGGGTCCTCTGACCGCGCTGAGGACATATAATACGCATATACCTAGAATAAAGGATGCCTTCATGCAGCACTGAAATCTTAACCACACTATCATGATCCTAATTCATATATGTAGAATATTAAGGCCTTAACAAAGAATACCAAGTGGTATATCCCTCTTCTACCACTACCCCTCTTCCAAATAGGGTGGAGACTGGCCAGTTCGATACTATAGCATATCAAATCTCGTCATCATATCGCATCTCATGCTCATCTCGTATCTCGTGATATAAATATATATAACTCAAGGAGGGCAACACCCGATGAAACTGGGCTGCCCTATGACCCTAGAAAGGACTCTAGGACTCACAGATAACGACCGTTCTTTATTCAAACGCATACAGAATAAGAATGCTCATTCGTAAGTGCAATTCCTAAGCATGATACTACATGGCATGCTCTTATGCGTATGAAACACCTACATACTATATGACACATCAGGCAGGAGGTACTGGTTACTGAGTAAGCCCCGGAGGTACTTACCTGGCTAGCAGATCGGCAACAGGACAATCCATCACACAGTATTCACAATCACAAAGTATCACCTAGTACATAATGGAATATACATAAGTCTACATTCAACTATTAAGCACTCAAGCACACCTCAATCAATAGAACAAGTAACATATTATGAAAGTCATTTCATCGCATCATCCACTCCTCAAGACCACATCGTTCTCCATAAATCATTCAACCAATTCTGCATGTTCATATACGTCATTTCCGCATATACCTCAATGGTTCATCAAAATCATAAGACCTAATTTGTGTGATATAAAATCCTACTAGATCGCCATAATTATCCAATATTTAATCTCATATAATAATTCACCACAAGTCATGCTATTAGTCATACATATCATACTGTTAGTCAAACGATCATATTATCATGCTAGTTAGTCATCGAATAAGTCTTATTCCCAAGTTAGTTTCAGAACCGTTTCAAGTCCCAGTTAAATAGTTAAGTATTCCGACCCTTGAAAATACTCGCCAAATTCCCTTTTGAATTTATTTATTAGATTACTTTCCAACATTGAAATTCTTTTCCAAATTCTTTATAAATCTTTAAGTCCCAATAATATATTTTAAATCTCAAATAGTATTACATGATATTTTAAATACCATTTATTTAACACTTTTATAAATTATTTCCAAATCCCCTAAAATCCCGATCATTTTTATTTAATAATTCAACCCTTATAATTCTCCCAAAATATAATAATTTGTCTTTTAAATCCTCAAATACTATTATAATATATTTTAATTACCGCTAATTAGTTAAATAATAAACGGATAACCCGAACCGAACCCTTAAATATACCCTCAACCGGTTTAATTAAAACAAGTTTCAAAGAAAAGAAGGTGGAGCCCACACATGCCACGTCGGCTTCATCTCCTTCCCAAATCAAACGGAGGATTCCCGCCTGGCCCATCTTCCTCGCGCCTCGCCCGCCGGCACCGCCTTGCTCGTGCCCTGACTCGCCCAGACTCGGGCTTCCGCCTTCCACGCTCCTGCTCGCTGCTCGGCCCTCGCTCACAACGTCCCTCGCAGCTCCCTCCCTCGCGCTCTCACCCTCTCCTCGCGCGCTCAGCTCGCTCGCTCACACCCACCAGTTCGCCGGAGCTAGACCTTGCCGGAGCTCGACCAAGCTCCCGAATTCGACCCTCACTCACTCTCGAGTAATCTAAACATCAAAGGAATCACGAATTCGAATCGAGGAAGGAAGAAAAGTTCGGAGCTCACCGAGGTGATTTCGCGGACGTCGGAGCTTCGATCGGAGTTCTGGGCGTCGTGGGTGGCTCGCGATGGATCGTCGAACCTGCGTCGGACATGGGTGAGGGTGATGGTGGAGCTCGAGGACGATTCCGATAAAAAACGAGTGAGAACGGCTTACCGGAAGTTTGTTTCGAGAATGAATCGAGCGACGACCTTGGTTGTGGAAACATGGAAAAAGGAAGGTCGTCGGTGCTGCGGTGGCTCATGTGGTTGCTCCTAGTGGCTCCGCTTCTGCTGGAGGTGGCTCCGATGGGTGTCGATGGTGCTGACGGAAGTGGTGGTGAGGAGGAAGGAGTGAAGGTGGAGGAACGATGATGGTGGCAGTGATGGTGAACCGATGGTGAAGGAGGAAGGTGATGGCGTGGAATGGCTCATCAGGAAGGTGATGGTGAATGGAAATGGTGAGGTTGACGGGGTATGGTGATGAAATAGGCGGGAGGGAATGGACAGCAAGGTAAGGTGAAGTGACGGGAGTGGGTAAGGGTGGAGTGTGGAATTGGGTAAAAAATTACCCGGAAATAGATCCCGAATACGCGAATTTCTAAACCCGAAATTAGCTCTCGAATGTTACTTTCCTCGAATTCCGCTAAACGAGTTTTAAAACCGATTTAATTTCATTTTTAAATTCTCTTTTTCCGAAAAAAAATAGGATTTGAAAATCCGAGCCTTTACGCTATAATGGCCCGGGATTATGATTCCCGGGTTATGTTTCAAGGGATGAAACCCCTCGTTAGGATCTTGCGCCCCGAGTACAGGTTGAAGGTTTGAAATTCTACTCTAACGTTTTCAAGTGGGATTTCATACCCAAATTCGAAGGGATCGTTGGAATCCCCGAGGAAGTCCCCTGTACCTGTCATAATTCTAAGCGTGAAGAACCAATAATCATGCAAATAACAGAATCAAGGTGTAATACAAGAGGGTGACACGGCAGAGCCGAGTCAAAACCAAATCAATAAGCGTATTTATCGAAATTTAATAGACAATGTTGGTGGGGTTAAACCAGTTCTTTGAGATCACCCAAGAGAGTTCCCACGTCACGGAAACAAGGAATAATCATGCTTCAAAACAAACCTAAAAAAAAAATGTATGCGGGGCGTTGTCAGATCGAAGCCCTACGCAATATAATCCCAAACAAGCAGACACATACACACGCTAGACCTAATAAATATGCTTCTAGATGCAAGGCATAATATTAACACACTAGCACGGTCCTAAGATCAAGTGCATAAATATAATAAGACCTTAGCACCGAATACCAAGTGGTATATCCCTCTCCTACCTCCACCCCCTTCCGATAATGCGGAGACTGGCCAACTCGTGAATGCATTCATTCATAATCGGGCGGCACGTATGCCCAACCCGCTCCACAATAAAGCCCGCAGGCATCTCATAATATAAGGAAGTTCATGACTCGATTGACTCCGGACGGGACCCGATGAGACTAGGTTGTCCTATAACCCTAGCAATGACTCTAGTTACTTCACATATAACGACAGTTCTGTTTACAAAAGCAATGAGTAAACAAATGCTCAATCATGAGTGCAATCCTTGTAGGATACTACATGGTATGCTTTATTATGAATGCAAGCACCTAGTATGCACATGGCTACAAGCAGGGAGATCTCTTTTCGAATCTGAGTGAGCTCATATAAGAACTCACCTGGAAGTGCAGAACAGCAAAAGGCAACAACTAGGTATACATAAGCCAACATGTCACAGATGATCACCTAAAACATATATAAGTAATATAAATAAGTCTACTCCTAATATTACTTAAAGCATATAATATCACACACAAGTCATCAAATTTATTCATTAAGTTAGCCTTGAAAACCGTTTCAAAGTCCGATTCAAATAGTTAGAAATTCCGACCCTTTTGAAAATGCTCGTCAAATTCCTCTTTTCTAAAATCCAAGTCTCATAATATTATATTTTCTTTTAATTAACGTAATATTATATCTTTATTCTCAAAATAGTATTTTATGTCTTAAATCCCAAATAATAGTATATAATATTTTAAATATCATTTATTAAACACTTTCATAAAATATTTCCAAATCTTTTAAAGTCTCGACCATTTCCATTTAATAAAAATCAACCTTTTTATGGAATTAACAAACTGCCCTTATTTTATAAAAAAATTATAAACTGACCCCCTTATATTTTGGTAAAACTTCATACCGAGCCTTCCTATTTTTCGAAAAGAAAGAAGCACAAAATCCCTTCAGATTTTCGAGGTTAAATATAATAGGCCCACAAATACTTCTTTTAAAACACAATAGTCCAGCCCAAGGGAAAGAAAAACACAGCCCATCCCAAGTTGACCCAATCCATCTCTCACACTCAATTCCGAATCTGGTCAAAATGAAAATGAAAGGGAAAAGAGGGGCCCAAGGCCAGCTGATGTGGTAGATGGAGGTGGGGCCCGCCAGGTCTCTGATTCCGAAGGGAGAAACCCGACGTCGGCGCTTACTCGACTCCCTTCCGTCTGCTTCCTCGACCAGCAGGCACTCCTCTTCCCGTTCGCCCTCACCTAGGGCCTGCACTCGCTCCCCAGCTCACCTAGAGCCTGCACCCAACCCGCTCTCACCTCTCTCAGTTAGCTCGAAATTAAGGAAGAAAGGCACCCAGGAAACGAACAAGACGGAGGAAGAGGTAGGTGCTCACCGAGGGGCGTCGACTCACCGGAGTTCGTCGTCGGGGCTCGATTTGGACCGTCGGAGCTGCGTCGGAGGCGTCTCTCACTTCCCGGGCCTAGATCGAGGATACGGGATGAGAAAGGAGGGGCCTTCGTAAGGATTTTCTTAGAAGAAGGAGAAAAGGAGGGCTAACCGGGGTTTTCGACGAGACAGGGGACACAGGGCTCGGCGGAGGCTTCTCCGGCGGCTCTAGGCTGCTGCTGGCGCTTCCGGATTTGGCTCGGCGTCGAAGGATCCACTGTTTCCACTCATAGAAGGTGGAGGAGATGCTAGGGGTGTCGGCAATGGGGAAAGGAGCCCTCTTTGAAGTTGAAATGGGAGTGGGAAAGTGGGGGGTTTGCTTCCGAAACCATTAGACAAAAGGGGAGGGGGTTTCTGAAATTGAAAATGAAATGGGGTGGAAGGGAGGGATGCGTGCTGAACTAGGCTAGGCTAGCATAAAAAAATATAGGATTAGCTATAGAGGGATGGAGTGGTTCCTGCTGCTATCCGGTCATGAGGAGAGGAAGAGGGGTTTTAGCTGATCAACCATGGGAGGAAAAAGACAAAGGTATGATGTGAACCCAAATTCAAAAATACCTGTCAAAATAAACTCCGAAACCTGCTCTCTCGGCTCATCCTGACTCTATCAAAATAAAGTTTAAATATTCCAATCCAAATTTAATAATGAAATCCGAACATTATTTTTCAATTCTCGAAATATGAAGGCGGGAGAAAAATCTAGTTTTCATAAATTTTAAAATTTGGGTGAAATCCGCTTCAAGAGTTTCGAGTTCGATTAAATGAAGGACGCGTTTTCCTTAGAATATCTTATTTAAATTCATTTTTCTAAAAATCAAGATTTGAAAATCCGAGCCTTTACAGGAACATCAAATTGATTTTGTAATTGAAGAATAGAATTGATAAAATTGGACAGGAAGATGAATCAAAGTAATTGGACCGCTATTCTTGCTGTTGGGTTTGTAAACTTGTATGTGCAAAAGCCTGAGCTAAAAATGCAACTTAGTGGTGCTAGAAGTTGCCCACATCCCGTTTGGTTGTTTACATTGTTAAGTGCATTACATTTATGTTGTTTGACATTTAAAATATGTAAATGTTGTTTGTATATTTTAGAGAATTAGATTTATTGATGATGTTTGACATATTGAACAGTAGCCTAATTTGATGGATTCAAGTGCCAATTCTGATGCTGCTCAAGAGAACTTGGACTTGCAAGCTCAAATGTTCTTTGCTTCTGCACCTCTTTGGAAAGATCATACTTATGTTAGCAGCAGTTGAACCAATTCATGGAGAAAAATTTTCCATCATCAGGCAAGCCTGTTAACTTTGTTTAAAGTATTACGTATTTCATTTTCTTTATTACCATGATGGTTCTTGTCCATTCCAAAAAATTATCACTTAAGTACTTTAAAACTGGAAATGTAGACATAAGTAGCACTTTGAGTAGGTTCAAACTACCATTTTTTTTACATTTAGATTATTTTTGTCTCTCTCTAATCTTTCTAGAGTCTTTTTCTCAAAGGGTATTTTCTTTTTCTACGTCCATTTATCAGCTACTGAAAAGTCCATAACTAATTGTATGCAAATGGTCAGATTGTGGCATGCTGGTATGGAACTTAAAAGAGACCATTTGTTTTTAATCAAAGCTACTTACCATTCATGTGTGAAATGACTTGCAGATCTGATACGGTTGAATATGGTAGAATAAAGAGAGGGATAAAGTTTAATGTCAATAGTAGGACCTTTGAAGGTTGCTTGTGCTTATTTTTCTCATAAATAGTAATGCCTTTGAATGCAAAAAACAAAATCCAAACAACTACTCATTAATAGTTTAATGCATTTGATTTCAAAAAAGTCCAGAGATAATGCAAAAAAATCAGTCTCAATGTAATGCAAATGATATTTTGCTGTGATTATAAATAGTTGAACCATATATAATTCCAAATAGGTGCTCATCAGTGGTGTACGGGTTGTTTGTTATGCATAAGTGGGTTCCAATTCCATACATCATGGCCCGGCTGCACATGTCGATCTAAAAGAAATGATAGCCATAAATAATAATAAGAAAAATAATGAAGAGTAAATACAGTAAGCAATAACTCATAAGAACAAAAAGAATGGAATATGGTAACCCCACATGGCCATAAATAATAATAAGAAGAATAATGAAGAGTAAATACAGTAAGCAATAAATCATAAGAACAAAAAGAATGGAATATGGTAACCCCACCTGGTCCGTTTAAGTTTTGAAAAACCTCTTTATACACAACATTGATGGTTGTATTTTTTTTGTCGACCGTCCTCATCACATATTAATACTTGCAATATTTCTTTTTAATAGATAAACATTGGGTTTTAACAAATCATTCCAGCAGGAACCTTATAAAATAAAATATTATTGTGAACACTGGTAAATGAAAGTTACATAAACAATAAATAACAACTTACCAACCAAAAGGGATAGATCGACATCTTTACTTTGGATACCATCAAATTTAGTGAATTGAAATGAATTCCCAGAGATTGTTATTTCTTTGACTTTTGTGTTAGCAGAGAAGATAACCTTGTGGGGGTGGGAGCAATGACGTTATTGTTGCTCAAGGTACTTTATCAAAGTGAAAATTGATATCTCGAACATTCCATATTCTGAAATGCATGCAAAATCTTTGATCAATGGTCTCCTTTTGGCGGCATGAACTTTATTACCCTGAAATAAAATAGAATGAATGTTTGTGAACATTTGCAACATGTGCCAAGAAAATATAAAAAAATCCACGAATTAGTAATGACTCACACCTTTTCATCGACACATATGAAGTCTTTTGAAATGATTTCCTACCTATTTTTGAAGTTAATGTTGTCAAACATTGACACAATACGGACTTGGATGCTCCCTTTGATGTTGGTGGGATTAAGCTCATCGACATATATAATCTTCTTCATTCGTACCTAAAAAAACAATAGAAAATTAAATCAATACCAATACATGAATAAGGTGTAACGGCCCGGAATTATGATTTCCGAGTTACGTTTCAAGGGATAAAACCCCTTGTTCGGATCTTGCAATCCAGGTACGGGTCGAGGTTTCAAACACATTTAAGATTAGTAGAAGGAGGGATTTCAAACCCTAAAAACTTCGAAGGGCCATTGGGTACCCTTTGCCTGTCCTAAGACTAAGTCGCAAAATCCAATTCAACCGAAAGTAAAGCGGAAGCAAAACTAGGATACAAATGCCACGACAAAGCCGGGTCAAACCAAATCATAAGCAAGTGATTACCATTTTACCAAGTTAGAATATTGGCTAGGTTCTTCGATTAGCCAAAGGGTTTCCCGTCACAATAGCAAGGAGCAAACAAGATCTGCAGAAAATACCTTAAAAAAAAGAACGGGGAAAGGAGTCAGATCGAGCCACTCATGCGGGACCGGCAGTCCTCGCTGAGGCCACATAGTATGTGCTATACCTAATAAAGATGCTCTAATGCAGTACGAAAGTCAAACACACTAGCATGCTCCTAAGTATAATAATGTGCAGAAATACTGTAAAGGGCCCAAGACAATGCCAAATGGCATATCCCTCTCCTACCTCCACCCCCTTTCGATAGGGCGGAGACTGGCCAGCTCGTGAATGCATTCCATCATAATCGGGCGGCACGCATGCCTAACCCGCTCCACAATAAAGCCCGCAGGCATCTCATAATATAAGGAAGTTCATGACTCGATTGACTCAGGGTACCCGATGATGCTGGGCTACCCTATGACCCTAGCAAAGACTCTAGGACTATCACAGATAACGGCCGTTCTGTTTCAAATGCATAAAGTAAGCAGATGCTCATTCAATTAGTGCAACCTAAATAGGATACTACATGACATGCTTTTATGCATATGAAACACCTAACATAAAATGCAACAACAGACATGAATGTCCAACCTGAGTAAGCCCCCTAGGGAACTTACCTGACGATGCAGAATAGCAAAATAACGCAAGCAAGGCCCCAAATGCAAGTCCAAAGCGATCCAAAAGCAATACACACCTATCATCAAGCCATTTCCATAAGCTACCGGTCCATCAATCATACACACAACTCCACGTTCTCAACATGCTCAAAATCAACCGATGGTAAAACAATTTTCCAAAACCTTTCCGATTTTATCAACATCAACCAAAATCATCCTTTCAGTCAAACCCTATTGATAAAATAGTACCAACCACATTTCCAAACTCTTAAATCTCAGGTTAAGTCAACTCGTGTTCAAAACAATTTCTCAAATCGTACTGTGTCAAATTTTGAATATAAAACATTTAACCTTTCCCAATCCACAAATACTATTAAAATAATCCCGGCTCATTTATTTTACTTCATAACTGTTATTCTAAAGTATTAAGTAAAATCCCACATTCGATAAATATTTCAAGAATGTACTTTACAACCAACCATTTAATTATCAATATATAACATATACGGTAATAAATCAACTAGTCATCATAATAGAGTAATTAATAGTTTAATTAGAAAGTTGTAAATAAGCAACGAATTTCATTTTAATAAATTTGTTTATCTAGCTCGAATTGAAGGTGAACCAATTGAAATCATCTTAATTAAGTCAAAGCCCATAGAGGTTATACTTAATTTCTACTGAGGTCATCTCGCCCGGCTCCTCAACCAGGCAGAACAGAGAGAGAGAGATTTGCAAGGGGGGGAACCCGAGAGAGAGGAGAGCGCCCGCGCTCATGGTCCGGCTTAAGCGCACACCGACTTGACACGGGCTCCGTTCATCAACAGCGGTGGTCGAAGCGTCGTCGTCAGCTTGCTCTTCATCCTTGCTCGATGCTCGCAGAATGACGGAGATGAGCACAGGAGAGAACGAGAGAGAGCGAGAGAACGAGAGAGCGAGAGCGCGAGAGAGCGGCTCTGGGGGAGGAGGAGAGCAAGCCATGGTCGAGGGGTTGAAGCTTGGAGGTGGAAGAAGGTGCGGCTGTTCCCAGATCTGAGGGAGAGGAGGGTTTGAGCTCTTTGGGGTTGACGGCTGCACAAATGAAGGTAGGAGAGTTTTTGTACCCTGCCAATTAGGGTTAGATGGTGTTTTATTAGTTCCTAAGATTGGCCCGCTCTTTTTAGAGGCTAAGATTTCTACCCCATTAAATCAATATAAAATGAAAATTAGAAATACAAAACATTCTCAAATCTTGAGATAGGAGGGTGGAAATAAGTCCATTCTTAAATCAAATTCCACGTTATGCCGGGATTCGTTTGAGAAGAATTAAAATATAATTATTTGATCAAGGACGAGGATTTTCAAATATCCGATTTTTTTTTATTATTTATTTTTTACCTAAATCCCTTTTTATTTTATTATTTATTGAAATTTATTATTTGAAAATCCGAGCCTTTACATCATCTACCTCTAAAAACAAGTCTCGTCCCCGAGACTAAAACCAAAATAAAGTAAGGGATGAAGTTGAAATTGATGAGTCCATGTACCATGTCCAAGGATCTTGTAATCATCTCGGTTGCGTCTTCCGGGATTCTCACAACATCCTAGTCACGGTCGTGACATCTCCAATTGGCCTTGACAAGTATGCGATAAGCGCCCCTATCACATCCTCGCTTCGACTTTTCGGAAGTACCACAACTCTAAAAGTTCTACAATAGCATCATTAGGTCTTAGCAAGCACCCTATAGGCGCCCCCATAAAATGCATGTATCAACTTCGCGAAGTATCATAGAGTTGCCCGAGTTTGAAAAGTTTCTAAAAGGATTCCGCAATTGAAAATAAAGATTAGCCTCAAAAACGTTGAAATGCTCGGTAGCGTTCATTCTTTTACAATCCAAGTTGGTCCATTTTCAAAACCGTTCAAAATCTTCAAACCCAACGTCTAATCAAGCAACCTTACACCAAAAGAAGTCAAATCCTTTCAAATCAAGATTTCGTCAAAATCTTCCAACCACCAGATCAGTTTCTCGCATACCAAATTAAACAATCAAATTCAGAACCTGTGAGGTGAAATCATCCACCTCTAAAGGCTAATCCCATATTCTCTTCCTAGTTTCAATAATCAAATCAATCTATCAACCTCAATTCAAGCAAGATTCACAAGTCATAAGCAATGCATAACCACATAACCAATCGATCATCAACGAGTACATCATATGACAAGTCTCAAACATATGCCAGTACACTGCCACAAGATCACATCAATGTCTCCACATCATACTAAAGGTCATAATATGCACCTATGCCAAAATCATAACACACATCTCGATATCACATCAAGGTCATAACAGGTACATCCTCGTCATAAAGTCAACGAATCAAACTCATTGTCAACACATCAACACAACAAGTCATGTTATTAAGATTCCGTGAAAAGGGGAGGTCAAACAGTATACCAGTCATCGAATGTCAGCATATTCACCAAACATCATCTTAACTCATCACAATGTCATATAACAATCATTTAGGAATCTGGTATCATTATCTCATATATACAAATCATATTCATCCTCAAAGTCATATTCATCATATAACATATCCACAATCATGCTTAACGATCATATAACATAACATCATGCTTTATCAAACCATAATATAATATCATGTTTTTACATAGCAACATGTCATTATTTCATGATTCATATAACACATCGTAACATGGTAGTAATGCTTCAATATATCATGATAACACTAGTCACTACCAATTACATTTCAGTATTTGCATAAAAACATGTAATATCAGTCTATATCAGGTTCATCATGGTTATTATCTAACATCGTGTTAGTACATTTTAATAAATCACATAATCAAGAAGATATGCACATCATACCAGTCGAAATAAAACACAATCTCCACTCGCCCATCTCCACTCTCAAGCCAAGACCAATCCCTTTCTAGACTCACCAACATCAACTTAGACAAAATTCCCTAAAGAAATCCCAATTCATTTCGATACTCCAATCTCACCCTTCATTCCACCAAGCACTCTCACACACCATCCACCTCTAAGAACCCAACTCCTATCCCTAACCTCACACCCGAGAACCCTCTCATACTATATCCTCAATACTCTCAAAAGTCATTCCCCACACTTCATATATTATTCAAGACATCACAAGCATCACCTAGAAGCTCATCAAAACCACCCACCTTGCTTCCCATAAATCCAAAGCTCACTCAGTCTTACCTAAGCCAACATCCCTTTCTCGCGACTTACCTCCTAATACCATCGATCATCCTAACCACTTATAATTCTTTTACCACTCATCAACCCCTCCACAAAAGAAACCACACCCACAAGTTAAAGAAGAAGCAATCATGGACATTATTACACATAAGGGCTACATCTTATCAACAAGCATTTATGACAACAACATATTAGTTCATCATCAAACATTGCAACTGCATCAATAAGCCTCGATTCCTGTCATGCTCAATAGTTATTGCAAATCATCATATATGCACATAATCAAATCAAGCTAGCAAGTTTCATCATAATCCTTTATAATAGGCAGTTCAGGTTTCTCAGCATATGTAGTTCACATTTTACAAGCAAAGAAATTCAATCATTCTTAGCAACTTAGCGTAGAAACATGTCAAGACATTATGGTACATGAGATATATAAGTCATCAAATCATATCATCATAGACAACAGGCAATCAGGCAACAATTATCATCAAGTCAGCACATCAACACGTAAATCTCATCGCTAGGTCAGTGCACTATCGTCGTCAACAAATTCAAAAGGGTTATCAATTCGAACGGAGAACAATCCCGCTTGCAAGTCATATCGTACAAGGTAACTGTAATTCCCGATGCGTGCCCGTTCCGCCGACATCTTAGATCCTGAGGCCCGTGGGTTATGGGCCCACACTTCTGCTGCACTGCTCTATCACTATGCAACTTTTCGTTCCCTCTTCCATGCGGTCGCTCACCGAAATGTATCGCGCAAGAGTCCAAGTTAGTGGGGATAGGGGAGTGAAAGGGACAGACACCCAATGTTCCTCTCGGAGACAAACAAAGACCAATGCTAAAAATGACAAGACTAGAGACAAGACTCCGACCCGAGAATAGCAATGATGCCCTTATGAAAGTCTATTAGGTTATAATTGTGACGAGCAAAATGAATTCATCATGGAGCACATAAGTCACATTAATCCACACTAACATGTACACATCCTAAGAAGAACGACATGCATATTCATTCCAAAATACACAATCGAGTCCTACACGGATGCATGCGAGACAAGTTAACAGTCTATTATTCTATGGAAGCAGAGATGCCTAATAACTTCAAGCATGATATGCGGAACCAGTAATGATCATGCAAGATTCAAAGTCATGCGATATTTAATGATGATGACAAATATCATGTATATGAAAAATGAACGAGCATGGTACACACATCAACAATTGAGTTCAAATATAGCACGACGAGGTATATCATAGCAAGCATATGAAGCATCATACGAGAACATATAAGAGCATTATAGTAACTATCTCATCTTAACACACTGGTCATATAGTAGGTCAAGCACGACATGTAATTATACGGCGAGATACATTTAGAAAGCACATCTCCTACATGATACTAGCAACACATGATGTGATATAAGCACAGTCAAGAGTCATTAAAAGGGGGTTAACATGATGTTCACGAAACATGAGGAATCATTAAAAGTAACAAGAATGACGTCATGGACAATAGATTATAATCATGCTAAGAACGAACTATCATAGGACACATATAAATGTACAATAGTTATCACATCATAAAACAGGTACAACATGTAATCATTTAGCGAGTCATATTGGAAATCATACGCCCTACGGATACTACTAGCACATATCGAATCATTACCACAATCAAGGTAACTCGACTAAATTCAATCTAACATTCATGCCTCATGCATATGCGAATTGATATAACGTGGTGTGTGATCATACGAGGTGCCAAGTCATACATTTATGCTAGCACAAGAGGAATTTATAACGTAATAGGGAAACACTACCGAGTAATAACATGTAAGCATGCTATGATAAACCATCACTGAAAGCAATCGATCATCGAATTCAACATCAATATAATTTTCATGAGTAAGACATTTCAAGATGATAGAAAGAGGGAAGGATCACACTATCAGGGACCTAGCTCGGGAGAGAATAAGTAGTAATGCAAGCAAGGTATAAATTCGCACAAGTCACAACCAATGATCCTACATGATGCTAACGACTCAACATGACATTCGATACATACATGCGCTTGAATAACCAACACATCGATGTGCAAGAAATCATATTAACATATCCCGTGATATAGAAGCATGGGAGGAATATGGCAATGCATAATGCAAGCCTACGCAACATGCAATATGACTAGCATACAAGTTATGTATTCCAAGTCAACAACTATTTGAATAAGACATGCATTCATCAAGACATCACGTCAAATAGCATGATCACAATTAAACTACTAATTTAGCCAACAAGTCACGGGTAACATCGGCTAATCATGCAGAGGAAATCATCTTACGACATTCATACAAGAGGAGTGTAGCACACTATCATGGGCATAATCTAGGAGAAGACAACAACTATATACAGACTCCTATCATGCAATTCATGCTTCAAATCAGACGTTAGTACGACCAATACAAAATGTCAATTAGACATGCGAAGGCGACATATAATCAGGACAGGAAACAAGGTGCAACACGGGACCTAAACAATAGGGTAAGCATGGGTACAGAATGTCATACAACCACGAATTTACATTAAGGATCATCATCTTAACATGTACTGGGAATTACGTATCATATAAGGCATGTGGACATCAAGTTGTAACACGTATCCATCAAGTAAGGAACTCACTCTATCATGATATCAGAACTGAACGATCACACTATCATGAACCTATTTATAGGGAGAACATTAATCATGCAACTTTCTAACGCATGACATTTACATTCATACACTAGTATGACGATGCAACATACTGAGTAAGGCATGTCGGAATGATAGGGACATAACATGTGTAACTTGGAATCACACAATGGTCATCATGAACATCAAATCATGCATTTATCAAGACTCAATCATACAACATATTTCCCACCCTACGAAAGTAATCACACAACAATATCAATTGCAAAACAACCAACAGTCGTTAATCTGACGAATACAAAATAGATGGGCATACTATAGATTCTGGTCACAAAACGAGTAATAAGCATTAACACGTCATCATCTAGCATCCTAAGGAGACCATGTACAAGCATTTATATAGGGGAGAGCAGATCACAGATGTAATGACATGAGCAACATTTTACAAATGAGCATTTGCAAGGTACATCCAGAAGATTACAAATTCATGTCATTTAGTTCAGAGAGGGTCACCATTACAACCGGACAGAGATCCCTAAGGGCAACTATTGACCTTCCTCAACTGACTCATCACCCCTCTTTCCCGTGGGACTTTGGTACGACTCTTTATGGTAAGAAAATAAAGGTTGATCATCATAAGAATAAGGAAAGACAGCCCAAGAAACACCTTACTTTAGGCTTAAAGTGACAACAAGAACTTCCAATACTCACTCAGACAACCTTAATATCCACCCATGATTCTCAACACAATGAAGTTACCAACCCAATTCCCCGTGGAAGACACTGACATCCAGGGAAATGCTAGATAGAGTTGTCTAGGGGTTAACATAGTGGAAATGGTTGTTCCACACAAGCTGGGTTTGACCACACAGAAACAAGGGTACTCCCACTATCCTGTTTGCACAGATCAGTCAGTACACATTTCATAGTTAAGGCATCCAAATCAGATATCTAGCACAACAAGCACTCAACACGGAATCAGTTAATAACACTCATAATGATCTCCTTGGAGTTTCCCAACCAATCTGTAAAGAACAAGCTCATATTTTGCCTACCGTTCCCAACTACACCCAATAAGGGTGGTCTAGCGCCTTTACTACCCACTCGTTTCCCCGTTTGGTCGGTTTTCCTCTTTTATTACAAGTCGAGTTCATTACTTAGTCGAATTTCAGTTAGACATCTTAAGTTCATTTTGCCCTTTTCAAAATCCTTTCAAATCCTTTGAAATTCATGGGCGGTTTTCCAAAACATACACTCGACCCTTGCGTACCCGAATTGCACAACCTCAGCTCTGATACCATCTTTGTAACGGCCCGGAATTATGATTTCCGGGTTACGTTTCAAGGGATAAAACCCCTTGTTCGGATCTTGCAATCCCGGTACGGGTCGAGGTTTCAAACAAATTTAAGATTAGTAGAAGGAGGGATTTCTGTAAAGGCTCGGATTTTTAAACCCTAATTTTCGAAAAAATAAATAAATAAATTTAAATCGGATTTAATTCGGATAATTTCAAGGGAAACTCGTCTTTAATTTACTAAATCAAAATTGAAATTCTTAAAGCGAATTCCGGCCCAATTTTTAGCTTTAACGATTGAATCCGTCTTCCTCCTCGGGATTCGAAAATTCCTTCCGTCTCGTATCACCAATTCTTACCCAAATCTCTACAATTGATCCCATGTTTGACCAATTTTCTTATCCAACTCATCTCCTCCTCATTTGGGTAAAATCTTATCTATGCTTTTCCCTTCCCTTCTTGATTTCAATTGTTTTGGCAAACAAACAAACCATCATGCAACTTTGACCAAAGGCCAACCAATTGCAACACCTTTCTCAATTGCAACAACCGAGGATAGCTGCAACCTTACCTACTCTTCAAAAATCAGATAGACTGCCAATATCCCCATTTCTCTTTTCAATTCAAAACCAAACACAACACCCTTGCCTCCCTGCTTCACCATTGCCGACCACCATCACCAGCTCCACCTCCTTGTTTCGCCGAGAAGCAGAGCTCCTCTCCCCTGTTTTCGAAGCGAGCTCAAGCCCTCCGCCCTCCTTCCCGTCATCTCCGTTCCGGCCATCAGCCCCGCCAGAAACACTGCCCGAGCACCTCAGCGTCGGCAGCTTCCACCCGCGCCTCTATTTCTGGGCACCTTCCGAGGCACCCGGGCACGTCCAGCTCCTCCCTCTGACACCCGAGCACACCAGGAGCCACCCCGAAGCGCCGGAGAGCCGCCATTGAGCCCATCGACACCCCTTTCTCTGGTTTTGGGTTTAAGCGTGGTAAGGCTCGATTTCACTTTCTTTCGCCCCCTAACTGAGCAAGGTCGCACCTTTAACCCCCCTTGATCCCTTCCTAGGCCAATTTCGCCTGATTCAGTCTCCGACGAGTCCAATCGAGCCCCGACGGCGTTTTCCGACGAGTCGACGCCCTCGGTGAGCACTCCCTTTCTCTCCCATTCCTTGTCTATTTGAATCCTTGGATGTCGGTTGGGTGGTTGGAGCTCGGAATGGACGCCGGCGAGCCTCCCCTCTCCCGTCTTCGAGATCTGTAGGTGAAATGGAAGGAGGAAGAGGAACAGTGTTCCTTCTCTCCCCCATTTCCTCTATCCGGCCCCACTACCATGTCACACGCCTTGTCAGCCGATGGGCCCACATCCTCTTCTAATTTCGGATTTCATTTTGATGGGGTAATGAGTGGGTTGCTGGGCCTTTTTCATTCAAACAACATAAAGGGTTGTGGGCCTAATTTTTAAGGAGCTAAATGTTGGGCCTAATTTTCTAAAGAATGAATTTGGGTCTATTTTGCAAAATGGGGCTCGATTTTGGAAGACTTAAAATAAGGGGCTCGGTTTGGCATTTTTACAAAATAAAGGGGGTTGTTTATAATCTTTCTAAAAATAAGGGCGAGATCGATAAATTAAAAAGGGTTGATTTCCTTATTAAACAGAATGGTTGGGATCTTTTAGGAATTTGAAAATGTTTTATGAAAGTGTTTGATAAAGGGGTCGGTTTAGTAATTTAAAAAGGAGCTGGATTTTTATTAAATAAAAATGGTTGGGAATTTTAAGGGATTTGGAAATATTTTATGAAAGTGTTTATAAAATGGTATTTAAAATATTATATAATATTAATTGAGATTTAGAATATAAAATATTATTATTGAGATTTAAAGGTATAATACTATGGTGATTAAAACAGAAATAATATTATGAGACTTGGATTTTGGAAAAAGAAATTTGATGAACATCTCCCAATGACGGAATTTCTAACTAGTCAACTCGGTTTTCAAAACGGGTTTCGGGACTAACTCGGGAATTATGTGCTCAATGACTAACTAGCATAATTGGTGTGATGATTGTCTAATATCATGATTTGTGCGGACTAATGGCATGATTGGTCGACTAATAGCATGATGAAATGTTAAGATTTTTTATCGTTAACTTATGCGTTGAGATATGATGAATATGATGCACTTGAGCTATGTGATATGCGAATATATGGTTATGAGTATATGAATGTGGATGAATGGAATGATAAGAACGATATGGTATTGGGGAATGTGAAAATGTGATGAATGATTGAACTTGAAGAAACGACGATTGTGATATGTTTGTTATTCTCGTTGAATGATGTATGCTTGCGTGCTTAAACGATTAGACGTAGACTTATATGTGTTTTGCTATGTATCTAGGTGATCTTTAATCTATCGTAATGCTTGCCTTGCTGTTCTGCACTGCCAGGTAAGTCTCTTCGGAGCTTACTCAGATTGAATAGAGCTATTCCCTGCTTTAGGTGCATGATATACTAGGTGTTTGCATTCATGATCAGCATGCCATGTAGTACCATGCTAGGTTGCATCGACTGTTGAGCATTCTATTTCTTTATGTGTATGTAAACAGAACAGCCGTTATCTGTGAAGTAACTAGAGTCATTGCTAGGGTTATAGGACGACCTAGTCTCATCGGGTCCCGTCCTGAGTCAATCGAGTCATGAACTTCCTTATATTATGAGATGCCTGCGGGCTTTATTGCGGAGCGGGTTAGGCATGCGTGCCGCCCGATTATGATGGAATGCATTCACGAGCTGGCCAGTCTCCGCCCTTTCGGAAGGGGGTGGAGGTAGGAGAGGGATATACCACTTGGTATTCTGTGTTAAGGCCTTATTATTATTATGCACTTGATCTTAGGAGCATGTTAGTGTGTTAATATCCCGTCATGCATCTAGAAGCATCTTTATTAGGTATAGCGTATATGTGTGCTTAGGGTTGGGATGCAGAGCTAAAGTGGGCATCGATCTGATCCCGCCCCATATCAAATTTTTTTAGGTATCCGTTATGCTTACTACTGTTGATGCTGATTTGAGTCCATGACTGCTGGGTCTAACATGGCGGAAAGAGAGAGTTGAGATTCCAACTTCACCAATTTAATTACGGCTCGAATTTGAATGGTTGATCATATTTTGACCCGGCTCTGCCGTGGCACCCCCTTGTATTATGTTGTACTTCCGCTATTCGTGTAACCTTTGGTTTTCCACGCTTACACTTATGACAGGTACAGGGGACTTCCCCGGGGATTCCAATGATCCCTTCGAATTTTGGGTATGAAATCCCACTTTAAAATATTAGGATAGAATTTCAAACCTTCAACCTGTACTCGGGGCGCAAGATCCTAACGAGGGGTTTCATCCCTCGAAACGTAACCCGGGAATCATAATCCCGGGCCGTTACAAAAATGGTATCAGAGCTCAGGTTATGCAAACCGAGTATGATAGGTTGAAGTGGTTTTGAAAATAGCCCAAGGTTTTCAAATGGTTTTTTCAAAATGTTTTAGAAAGGGCAAAATGAATTTAATATGACTAACTCAAATGGACAAAATATGAACTTGACTCAATAAATTCGGTAATCAAACAAAGGGACACGATGGGGTAGTAAGGGCGTTTGACCATCCCTATTGGATGTAGTTGGAAACGGGTAGGCAAAATACTAGCTTTCTTTTACAAACAGGGTTTGAAGACTCCAAGGAGCCCGAGGGTTGGAGTAGCTTAGGTTAGGAGGTCGTGAGGTATTTGCCCCTCCGTTCAGCCGTCCCTGATTGTCTTTGTGATTATATGCATTAGATCCAACTGGGCCTGAAGGCGATCCTCCTCGAAGAGGATCATATTAACCCCGTTGATTGCTTTCATGTTGAGTGCTGTTGTGCTTAGGATAGAGAACTAATCAGTATGTCTTGACTTGACTCATGTATTGAATAACTGTGCAAACGGGATAGCGGGAGAGTACCTTGTTCTTATGTCATTGGAATTCCTGTCTTGTCGGAATGGAACTTCCTTAATTCGAACCCTTTGATGATTTTGACTTCATCATCCATCACATCAAAACGTTTAGGCATGTTAGCAAGGGTCAAAGAGCATCCGCTCACCCCGTTTCGAGTCCTGTTTGGTATCCCACCATCTATGCTTCCACCAAATCTTGTACTAGAGGTTGGTGTCTTCCACGGGAAATTTGGATCGGTCAACTAGCTACTTACGGGGGTGTGTCAGATATGGGAAATTCATGAGTGTTTTAGGGAGGGTGATCAATGAAACAATTTTGAGTTAGAAGTGATTTGTCTTATGGAGTTATCCTTCTTGATTCTTATACTGGTCAACTGTGTCTTTTTACCACGAGAGTCTAAACACAAATTATACCCTCTCATCTCGAAAACAGTGTGAATGTCGTTGTGTCATACCGAGCGAATCATACTAGCGTCCCACGGGGAAACAGGGTGATGAGTCGGTGATTGTATGGCATGGTGTGTTGGTATATTTCAGCATGACTTGTCTGATAACTTGCATGATTGCACTCATGAACGAATATATATGTGTCGAATCTATGAACTCCCATCATTGTTAGTCTCCTTTGAATTAGGTCCATGATAGTGTGGTCAACCCTCTTTGTATGAGTGCCATGAGAAATGAATTTATGAGCATGTTAAGTTAACCAAATTGAACCTCATTGACTATGTATTGTCTTAATGAGTGTTGGTAGTATCATGCAATGTTCTAAAAGGCGCTAGGCGGCCGCTAGGCGGTGGGTGGCCGCCTAGCGCCTAGGCGGTTAGGCGGGTGCCTAGGCGGCGCCTAGGCGGACTTAGAACAAACTTGATTATTTCCTTATATTTTGACGAATAACACTTGTCAATAATTCATATAATGTAATAATAATCCATAATATCACTTATAAACCCAAATTTGTAGTAGTTAACTAAAACTAAAGTAAATAAACGCAAAAGTACATGTCTGACTAACAACACTAAACCTCCTAAAATCCAAAACTATAAGTTCGACTGAAAAGCAAATGCGTCCCGACATGGGGGATAAAAAAAACCCTAAGTCAACTAATCATATGACTAGAAGCGCAAATTGAATAATCGTTGGACTAGGCGGTGCCTAGGCGGGACTAGTCGGGCCCAGGCGGCGCCTAGGTGGGACCAGGCGGTGCCTAGGCGGTTCCTGGACGAATTTCCGCCTAGAGGTCCGCATAGGCTTAAAAATTCCTAGGTCCCGTCCCGCCTAGCGCCTAGGCGGCGCCCAGACGCGATTTTTAGAACACTGGTATCATGTAGGATATACATCTCCTAATTATTGACCATCATGCATCTATGTGCCATACTTGTCATACTACATGTATATGGTTGTATTGGATTTGATGGTTGTTATGCCCAAATGACTTAACCATACCCCTTGACACGATTATTAGATTGCATCTTAACATACTTACCTGGAACCCACATTGTTTTGACCTACTTATGTGTACACTAAGTGAGTAATGAATCATGCATGTGATATCCTATAATGCTCGCTATGTCATATATAACTTATGCTGTATATGTATATTGTCAGTTTGTGCATACATGATATTAATATGTCAAGCATGATTAGTGCATGAGATGATAAGTTTTAGCATGTCCCGTGTGCATGTAAAGTTGGTTATGTGAAGTGTTATGGATGCCTAGGGCGCTATTCCTTTAATAGGTACATGATAGTGTGGAATGATTTGATTGAAAAATTTTGTGATTGCCATGTGCGCTTGTAACCTTATAGAATACCCTAAAGGGGTTGTTGTAACTCTCGGGTCTGCGTCTTGTCTTGAGTCTCGTCATCTCTAGTCCTGGTTTGTGTTTGAATTCTTAAGAAAGTCGTTTTATCCTCCCTTGCCCTCCCCTATCTCTGTGACTTCTAACCCCTCGCAATCCCCTTGATGGACATCGACATAGAAGAGAAAACGAGCGATCGAATGGCACCAGAGTGGTGCAACGGAAGTGTGGTGGGCCCATGGACTCTAGGATCGATGTCACCAAAGGAAGGACGCCTTTCGAAGATGGCGGTTGCAGACGTAATCCTCCTAGATGACTCAAGGAATGACGTTCTTCATCCGAATTGTGATATCTCCTATGCGATCTGGAATCGGTGTCGTGCGATAGGCTTGGAACTAACTAAATTGATGTGTGATGACTGATAAGCTGAGCTGGTGGTGAATGATTGCCTGACTAACTTGCGTTTGTGATAATGTGCCTTTATGCTTAAGTATACTGACCTTCTAATAAATCGGTTATGGGTTATCTAGGTGGTAGTGTTTTCTTCAAGAGCTTGGGTCATGAGACTCTTCGGTGAGATGGGTCGGAAAGTGGCAGGTAGATTAGAGCCTTCGAGTTGGGTCATTGGTTGTGTGAGATGAGGTGTAGGAAGGATGCGTCAGCTAGAGAAGAGCCGAGTGAGTTAGGACTTGTCGGGGATAGTGGTTAGTGAGTATAGTTGAGCTTTCAAGGAGGTAATCGGTGAGGAATAGAATTGTATGGCAAGATTTCGAGGGAAAGGTCGTCGTTAGAGGTAGTGTGGGGAAATAGCGTGTGCGGGTAGTGTAGTTCTAGAGGTGGATGAGTGAGTTAAGAGTGGAGCGGAGAAATTCTTGAGGGGATGTATTAATAGGCGAGTTAGTGTACCAGGAGAGAGTGTCTAGATAGTCTAGGAGCGGACCGTGGGCGGCGTTGAGGACGATCGGCTAAGGAATGTCTAAGGACTCGTAGAATTTGGGACTAGGTTGTGTGTTCAGTGGTTGGGAGCGGTCTTCGTACCGGATGAGGTTGTTTGGGAAATTATTGATCCTGGATATTAGGTTGTTCATATCAGGATTGCACGTGTGATGAGTAATTGAGGATTGTTTGGATAAGATTGGTAGTGCTTCGAGAATTCATCAGTGAAGGATTTCTAGATGCTTTGTTGGAGGATTGTAGCATAGGGAAATTTGGGGAAAATATGTGGAGTTGAGGGAACTAGTCCAAGTAGAGTATGCCGAGAGATCTATAGGTCGGAGAATTGTGGGAAAACTGGTCAAGTTGCGATGTTATAGTTAATTCGAGCTAAGGATTGCATAAGGTTTCATTGGGAGGAATGGTCGTTGGATAAAGGCTTTAGGCTTGAGGCGTCGTGGTTAAGGAGAAGTAGCTTGAGGTAAAATTGGAAAATGCTGGGAGGAGGATTTAGAGTAGGTCGGCTTGAGGAGTCATGAGTGGTTCAGGTTTCGTGAGTTTTGGAATGGGATGTGTAGGTAGAATCAGTGTTTGGTCTTTGAGGATAGGTACGAGTGATGAGAGTCTTGGTGAATCATGGCTGGGAATGTTGAGGATATAAGGATGGGGGTGTCAGGTGTGAGATAGTTAGTATGAGTTGGGTTCTTAGAGGTGGATGGTTAGTGAGAGTGGTTAGTGGTACGGAAAGTGTGATTAAGTTAGCAAGGTGATTCTAGATGTCTCTTTGGGAGATAGTGGTCACACGGAGTCTTGAGAACCTAGGAAGAGTAAGCGATATTGTTAAGGAGCACCGAGGTCGATCGAGAGTGCAGTTCGGTTGAGGATTTGAGACTTCTCTTAAGAGGTGAAATGGGAATGGTAGGGAACCCCTAGGATAAGAGTGTGCTTTATTGGGAGCCTTAGTAGTTGGTTGAGTTGTTAAGCTTATCGGAATAAGGGAATTGTGCGATTGGGAACTCCGAGATATGATTTTAGGTGGTCGAGTAGGATTTGAGATCGGGATGTTGAAATAGACAGGTTACCTCGAGGATGTGGCTTATGGTTATGCTTTACTTGGGGCCGAGTGTTGTGCGATTCTATGCGATAGACGATGATGATTCCTTGATGTATTGACATAGGCGATAGTAAGATATTAGTACTAACATAGTTATTCCTTGAGCTGGATGAAATGCTATTGTACAGAAGTACTTGTTTGCCTCTGATGCGATGACACTTGGTAGTAGCATGAGTAAGATGTGCTTATCTGATTGATATGACGTGTTTATCTCATTGATGTGGTGTGTGACTTCAGTGAGATGATGTGACAAATCCTACCATATATGATACGATTGCTGTGCTGAACAATTACTATGATATATGATGCCTTGAATTGAAATTGGTAGGATGATAGAACCGAATTGATGGGATTTGATTCTGACTTGGAACCTAGGGATGAAATATGGGATTAGCCCTTAGAGGTGGATTATTCCACCTCCTGAAATTTGAAACTTGCTTTATTAACGTCGGGTTAGGGGATTCTTGAATGGTGTTTAAAAAAAAAAGGGAGAAAAAAAAAGAAAAAAGACTAACTTAGATTTTGAAGGACCGAATGCGATCGAAAATCTCCACGATTTTGGAGGCCAATCTCTTTCAATTGTGGAATCTGCTTGAAACTTTTCAAACCCGGACGACTCTATGATATCTCACGACGTGGATACAAGGACTTTATAGGGGCGCTTGTAGGGTGCTTGCTAAGACCTAGTGATGATATCGTAGAACTTTTAGAGTTGTGACGCTTCCGAAAATTCGAAGCAAGGATGTGATAGGGGCGCTTATTGCATACTTGTCAAGGCCAATTGGAGATGTCACGACCGTGACTAGGATGTTGTGAGAATCCCGGAAGACGCAACCGAGATGATTACAAGATCTTTGGACATGGTCCTTGTACTCAGCAATTTCAAACTTCATCCCCTACTTTGCTTTGGTTTTAGTCTCGGGGACGAGACTTGTTTTTAGAGGTGGATGATGTAAAGGCTCGGATTTTTAAACCCTAATTTTCGAAAAAAAAAATAAATAAATTTAAATCGGATTTAATTGGGATAATTTCAAGGGAAACTCGTCTTTAATTTACTAAATCAAAATTGAAATTCTTAAAGCGAATTCCGGCCCAATTTTTAGCTTTAACGATTGAATCCGTCTTCCTCCTCGGGATTCGAAAATTCCTTCCGTCTCGTATCACCAATTCTTACCCAAATCTCTACAATTGATCCCATGTTTGACCAATTTTCTTATCCAACTCATCTCCTCCTCATTTGGGTAAAATCTTATCTATGCTTTTCCCTTCCCTTCTTGATTTCAATTGTTTTGGCAAACAAACAAACCATCATGCAACTTTGACCAAAGGCCAACCAATTGCAACACCTTTCTCAATTGCAACAACCGAGGATAGCTGCAACCTTACCTACTCTTCAAAAATCAGATAGACTGCCAATATCCCCATTTCTCTTTTCAATTCAAAACCAAACACAACAAACACCCTTGCCTCCCTGCTTCACCATTGCCGACCACCATCACCAGCTCCACCTCCTTGTTTCGCCGAGAAGCAGAGCTCCTCTCCCCTGTTTTCGAAGCGAGCTCAAGCCCTCCGCCCTCCTTCCCGTCATCTCCGTTCCGGCCATCAGCCCCGCCAGAAACACTGCCCGAGCACCTCAGCGTCGGCAGCTTCCACCCGCGCCTCCATTTCTGGGCACCTTCCGAGGCACCCGAGCACGTCCAGCTCCTCCCTCTGACACCCGAGCACACCAGGAGCCACCCCGAAGCGCCGGAGAGCCGCCATTGAGCCCATCGACACCCCTTTCTCTGGTTTTGGGTTTAAGCGTGGTAAGGCTCGATTTCACTTTCTTTCGCCCCCTAACTGAGCAAGGTCGCACCTTTAACCCCCCTTGATCCCTTCCTAGGCCAATTTCGCCTGATTCAGTCTCCGACGAGTCCAATCGAGCCCCGACGGCGTTTTCCGGCGAGTCGACGCCCTCGGTGAGCACTCCCTTTCTCTCCCATTCCTTGTCTATTTGAATCCTTGGATGTCGGTTGGGTGGTTGGAGCTCGGAATGGACGCCGGCGAGCCTCCCCTCTCCCGTCTTCGAGATCTGTAGGTGAAATGGAAGGAGGAAGAGGAACAGTGTTCCTTCTCTCCCCCATTTCCTCTATCCGGCCCCACTGCCATGTCACACGCCTTGTCAGCCGATGGGCCCACATCCTCTTCTAATTTCGGATTTCATTTTGATGGGGTAATGAGTGGGTTGCTGGGCCTTTTTCATTCAAACAACATAAAGGGTTGTGGGCCTAATTTTTAAGGAGCTAAATGTTGGGCCTAATTTTCTAAAGAATGAATTTGGGTCTATTTTGCAAAATGGGGCTCGATTTTGGAAGACTTAAAATAAGGGGCTCGGTTTGGCATTTTTACAAAATAAAGGGGGTTGTTTATAATCTTTCTAAAAATAAGGGCGAGATCGATAAATTAAAAAGGGTTGATTTCCTTATTAAACAGAATGGTTGGGATCTTTTAGGAATTTGAAAATGTTTTATGAAAGTGTTTGATAAAGGGGTCGGTTTAGTAATTTAAAAAGGAGCTGGATTTTTATTAAATAAAAATGGTTGGGAATTTTAAGGGATTTGAAAATATTTTATGAAAGTGTTTATAAAATGGTATTTAAAATATTATATAATATTAATTGAGATTTAGAATATAAAATATTATTATTGAGATTTAAAGGTATAATACTATGGTGATTAAAACAGAAATAATATTATGAGACTTGGATTTTGGAAAAAGAAATTTGATGAACATCTCCCAATGACGGAATTTCTAACTAGTCAACTCTGTTTTCAAAACGGGTTTCGGGACTAACTCGGGAATTATGTGCTCAATGACTAACTAGCATGATTGGTGTGATGATTGTCTAATATCATGATTTGTGCGGACTAATGGCATGATTGGTCGACTAATAGCATGATGAAATGTTAAGATTTTTTATCGTTAACTTATGCGTTGAGATATGATGAATATGATGCACTTGAGCTATGTGATATGCGAATATATGGTTATGAGTATATGAATGTGGATGAATGGAATGATAAGAACGATATGGTATTGGGGAATGTGAAAATGTGATGAATGATTGAACTTGAAGAAACGACGATTGTGATATGTTTGTTATTCTCGTTGAATGATGTATGCTTGCGTGCTTAAACGATTAGACGTAGACTTATATGTGTTTTGCTATGTATCTAGGTGATCTTTAATCTATCGTAATGCTTGCCTTGCTGTTCTGCACTGCCAGGTAAGTCTCTTCGGAGCTTACTCAGATTGAATAGAGCTATTCCCTGCTTTAGGTGCATGATATACTAGGTGCTTGCATTCATGATCAGCATGCCATGTAGTACCATGCTAGGTTGCATCGACTGTTGAGCATTCTATTTCTTTATGTGTATGTAAACAGAACAGCCGTTATCTGTGAAGTAACTAGAGTCATTGCTAGGGTTATAGGACGACCTAGTCTCATCGGGTCCCGTCCTGAGTCAATCGAGTCATGAACTTCCTTATATTATGAGATGCCTGCGGGCTTTATTGCGGAGCGGGTTAGGCATGCGTGCCGCCCGATTATGATGGAATGCATTCACGAGCTGGCCAGTCTCCGCCCTTTCGGAAGGGGGTGGAGGTAGGAGAGGGATATACCACTTGGTATTCTGTGTTAAGGCCTTATTATTATTATGCACTTGATCTTAGGAGCATGTTAGTGTGTTAATATCCCGTCATGCATCTAGAAGCATCTTTATTAGGTATAGCGTATATGTGTGCTTAGGGTTGGGATGCAGAGCTAAAGTGGGCATCGATCTGATCCCGCCCCATATCAAATTTTTTTAGGTATCCGTTATGCTTACTACTGTTGATGCTGATTTGAGTCCATGACTGCTGGGTCTAACATGGCGGAAAGAGAGAGTTGAGATTCCAACTTCACCAATTTAATTACGGCTCGAATTTGAATGGTTGATCATATTTTGACCCGGCTCTGCCGTGGCACCCCCTTGTATTATGTTGTACTTCCGCTATTCGTGTAACCTTTGGTTTTCCACGCTTACACTTATGACAGGTACAGGGGACTTCCCCGGGGATTCCAATGATCCCTTCGAATTTTGGGTATGAAATCCCACTTTAAAATATTAGGATAGAATTTCAAACCTTCAACCTGTACTCGGGGCGCAAGATCCTAACGAGGGGTTTCATCCCTCGAAACGTAACCCGGGAATCATAATCCCGGGCCGTTACAATTTCAAACCCTAAAAACATCGAAGGGTCATTGGGTACCCTTTGCCTGTCCTAAGACTAAGTCGCAAAATCCAATTCAACCGAAAGTAAAGCGGAAGCAAAACTAGGATACAAATTCTACGACAAAGCCGGGTCAAACCAAATCATAAGCAAGTGATTACCATTTTACCAAGTTAGAATATTAGCTAGGTTCTTCGATTCGCCAAAGGGTTTCCCGTCACAAAAGCAAGGAGCAAACAAGATCTGCAGAAAATACCTTAAAAAAAAAGAACGGGGAAAGGAGTCAGATCGAGCCACTCATGCGGGACCGGCAGTCCTCGCTGAGGCCACATAGTATGTGCTATACCTAATAAAGATGCTCTAATGCAGTACGAAAGTCAAACACACTAGCATGCTCCTAAGTATAATAATGTGCAGAAATATTGTAAAGGGCCCAAGACAATGTCAAATGGCATATCCCTCTCCTACCTCCACCCCCTTTCGATAGGGCGGAGACTGGCCAGCTCATTAATGCATTCCATCATAATCGGGCGGCACGCATGCCTAACCCGCTCCACAATAAAGCCCGCAGGCATCTCATAATATACGGAAGTTCATGACTCGATTGACTCAGGGTACCCGATGAGGCTGGGCTACCCTATGACCCTAGCAAAGACTCTAGGACTATCACAGATAACGGCCGTTCTGTTTCAAACGCATAAAGTAAGCAGATGCTCATTCAATTAGTGCAACCTAAACAGGATACTACATGACATGCTTTTATGCATATGCAACACCTAACATAAAATGCAACAACAGGCATGAATGTCCAACCTGCGTAAGCCCCCTAGGGAACTTACCTGACGATGCAGAATAGCAAAATAATGCAAGCAAGGCCCCAAATGCAAGTCCAAAGCGATCCAAAAGCAATACACACCTATCATCAAACCATTTCCATAAGCTACCGGTCCATCAATCATACACACAACTCCACGTTCTCAACATGCTCAAAATCAACCGATGGTAAAACCATTTTCCAAAACCTTTCCGATTTGATCAACATCAACCAAAATCATCCTTTCAGTCAAACCCTATTGATAAAATAGTACCAACCACATTTCCAAACTCTTAAATCTCAGGTTAAGTCAACTCGTGTTCAAAACAATTTCTCAAATACTATTAAAATAATCCCGGCTCATTTATTTTATTTCATAACTGTTATTCTAAAGTATTAAGTAAAATCCCACATTCGATAAATATTTCAAGAATGTACTTTACAACCAACAATTTAATTATCAATATATAACCTATACGGTAATAAATCAACTAGTCATCATAACAGAGTAATTAATAGTTTAATTAGAAAGTTGTAAATAAGCAAGGAATTTCATTTTAATAAATTTCTTTATCTAGCTCGAATTGAAGGTCAACCAATTGAAATCATCTTAATTAAGTCAAAGCCCATAGAGGTTATACCCAATTTCTGCTGAGGTCATCTCGCCCGGCTCCTCAACCAGGCAGAACAGAGAGAGAGATTTGCGAGGGGGGGAACCCGAGAGAGAGGAGAGCGCCCGCGCTCATGGTCCGGCTTAAGCGCACACCGACTTGACACGAGCTCCGTTCATCAACAGCGGTGGTCGAAGCGTCGTCGTCAGCTTGCTCTTCATCCTGGCTCGATGCTCGCAGAATGACGGAGACGAGCGGGGGTACACGGAAGGTGAGAGCGACGAGAAGAGAGGACGAGAAGACGGGAGGGAGGTGTAGAGAACGGGAGGCATGGGAGCTCGATCTGCGAACGGAAGGAAAGCGAGAGAACGAGAGAGCGAGAGCGAGAGCACAGGAGAGAACGAGAGAGAACGAGAGCGCGAGAGCGCGAGAGCGCGAGAGAGCGGCTCTGGGGGAGGAGGAGAGCAAGCCATGGTCGAGGGGTTGAAGCTTGGAGGTGGAAGAAGGTGCGGCTGTTCCCATATCTGAGGGAGAGGAGGGTTTGAGCTCTTTGGGGTTGACGGCTGCACAAATGAAGGTAGGAGAGTTTTTGTACCCTGTCAATTAGGGTTAGATGGTGTTTTATTAGTTCCTAAGATTGGCCCGCTCTTTTTAGATGGTAAGATTTCTACCCCATTAAATCAATATAAAATGAAAATTAGAAATACAAAACATTCTCAAATCTCGAGATAGGAGGGTGGAAATAAGTCCATTCTTAAATCAAATTCCACGTTATGCCGGGATTCGTTTGAGAAGAATTAAAATATAATTATTTGATCAAGGACGAGGATTTTCAAATATCCGATTTTTTTTTTTTACCTAAATCCCTTTTTATTTTATTATTTATTGAAATTTATTATTTAAAAATCCGAGCATTTACATAAGGTGATTTGAAAAACATGAAAATAAGGAAAAGAGGATACCGAGAGAGTGCAAGAAGGGGAATTGGTAGTGATCCTGAAACAAATATATGTAAAACGTAATAAGTAAAAGTGGGTTGAGAGAGAAGTAGATAATAAATTGAAGCAGGAATAAGCAAAGTATGTAACCTGTTGAAGATGGTTGAAAATAGGTGATTTAATTGTATCTTTCATTATCAATATATAGAGATATATAGAGAGACTAAAATCGAAAAATCCAGAAGTAAAAAATTCCAGAAAATATTAGATAAATATTGGATTTTAACCAAATTTTTAAATTCAAAGTGAATATTCCAGCAACTGAATTTCTGACTTATCCAGAAAATATTAGATAAATATTGTGTTGGTTGTAGATTGCAACCTTTTTTATTTTAAATTTTCTTAGCAAATCCCCCTAAAAAAGGTAAGCAACCGAAGGCAGATATGCAATCTGTTTTTTTTTTCAATTTTCTTAGCAAATTTTCTTAACATATTAAGGGATAAGCATATTAATTTCTGAGTTTTTTTTCCAATTTATTTTTATTAGTTAGATTCGGATTTACTTAAGATTTTTTTTCTTGAATAATTATTTGTTTAATTAGATTTAGGATATGCAATCCGTGTTGTTATTGATTGTCACGCTCATCTAGATCTTCATCTGTCTTCCGTCCATTTTGGTGTTAGTTTTAATAATCTCTGCGGGTTTACAGGCCGACAAGGTTTGTGGCGAGAAGTGGAGATCCATGTCTGATGAAGTGGGTGTCATTTCCAATTAGTCGATTTCAATGTGTTTGAAGAAATAAGTTTCAATCCTGTGACCCCAATTTTGCGAAATGGTTTCAAGAGAAGAAACCCTATGTTGATAAGGATGCAGAGCTCAAGGTAGATTATGAGAAGGACTTGAAAGAATTGGAGGCCAGCCCATCGGAAATGCAAATGTAAGAGTGATGTTTTGTTTTTGCACATAGTATTTGTTTCAAGCTATGCTTGTTCTTGGTTGGGTTACTGATTATATGAATACTCATTCTCTTTTGCTGGTTTAGGATGATGATGAAATTCAGTAGCCAAAAGAACATCCAGCAAAAATTGTGTGATGTTGATGACTCAGCATGGAGAAGCTATGATTGTTGTTTCCATTTATTGTTAACAACATTCATAAGTTTAAGAACGATGTAGCTGATGAGATTGGTTAGTTTGGATTCGATTGGTCAGTTTGGTAAAAGCAAGAACGATGTAGCAGATCACCATAGGAGAAAGGGTGCAAGAAGGGGTTGATAGAAGAAAGGGTGCAAGACGAAGTTCGGGGATTGATGATAAAAGCGGACTGAATTGTTATTTCTAATTCAAATGAAATATCTTAGTAATTGATTCTGTTTTAATAAAAAATGATTATTATATTCGATTTTTGTATAATCAAATGAAAGATGGTTAAATAAAATAAAGTATCAATTGAATGGTTAATTATAGGGGGATGTGGATTAAATATTAGAACGACACGTGGCATATTAAACGTGAGGGCGCCATGTGGCAGAAGTTGCATCTGCTTTAGTATTATATTAGATATAGATTATATAGATAGTTAGTAAAATTAAATCAAAAAGAGAATTAAAGAAAAAAGAAGAAGAAAAATTAGAATTAAAGAAAATCAAAGAAAAATGGGAAAAAAGATGATTAGTCAAGACTCCAAAAACTCCTCTAAGCTTGACACATTATCCTAAACTCTTCTAAATTAAGGGTTTTTATAGATAGTTAGTAAAATTAAATCAAGAGAGAATTAAAGAAAAAAGAAGAAAAAAAATTAGAATTAAAGAAAATCAAAGATAAATGGCAAAAAAGATGATTGGTCAAGACTCCTAAAATCCCTCTAACCTTGATACATCATCCTAAACTCTTCTAAATTAAGTGTTTATATAGATTGTTTTTTTTAGAAAAAAAAACTTCTAAATTAAATTTTAGGCTAAGATCAATGTTTTGATATAAGCCCAATGGTTAGTAAAATTAAATCAAAAAGAGAATTAAAGAAAAAAGAAGAAAAAAATTAGAATTAAAGAAAATCAAAGAAAAATGGAAAAAAAGATGATTAGTCAAGACTCCTAAAATTCCTCTAACCTTGACACATCATCCTAAACTCTTCTAAATTAAGAGTTTATATAGATTAAAGTAGTGTGTATATATATATAGAGAGATTACTAATATTAATTTTATGTTTTCTTATTGATTATTTTATGTTTTGAATTAATCCCGTTGTTTTTTTTTTAGAAATAAAACTACTAAAATTATAATTTAGGCTAAGATCAATGTTTTGAATTAAGCCCAATAGTTAGTAAAATTAAATCAAAAAGAGAATTATAGAAAAAAGAAAAAAAATTAGAATTAAAGAAAATCAAAGAAAAATGGCAAAAAAGATGATTAGTCAAGACTCCAAAAACTTCTCTAAGCTTGACACATCATCCTAAACTCTTCTAAATTAAGGGTTTTTATAGATAGTTAGTAAAATTAAATCAAGAGAGAATTAAAGAAAAAAGAAGAAAAAAAGTTTGAATTAAAGAAAATCAAAGAAAAATGGCAAAAAAGATGATTGGTCAAGACTACTAAAATCCCTGTAACCTTGATACATCATTCTAAACTCTTCTAAATTAAGAGTTTATATAGATTTTATTTTTTAGAAAAAAAAACTACTAAAATTATAATTTAGGCTAAGATCAATGTTTTGATATAAGCCCAATGGTTAGTAAAATTAAATCACAAAGAGAATTAAAGAAAAAAGAAGAAAAAAATTAGAATTAAAGAAAATCAAAGAAAAATTGAAAAAAAGATGATTAGTCAAGACTCCTAAAATTCCTCTAACCTTGACACATCATCCTAAACTCTTCTAAATTAAGAGTTTATATAGATTAAAGTAGTGTATATATATAGAGAGATTACTAATATTAATTTTATGTTTTCTTATTGTTTATTTTATGTTTTGAATTAATCCCGTTGTTTTTTTTAGAAAAAAAACTACTAAAATTATAATTTAGGCTAAGATCGATGTTTTGAATTAAGCCCAATAGTTAGTAAAATTAAATCAAAAAGAAAATTAAAGAAAAAAGAAGAAAAAAAATTAGAATTAAAGAAAATGAAAGAAAATTGGGAAAAAAGATGATTGGTCAAGACTTCTAAAATTCCCCTAAGCTTGACACATCATCCTAAACTCTTCTAAATTAAGAGTTTGTATAGATTATTTTTTTTAGAAAAAAAACTACTAAAATTATAATTTAGGCTAAGATCAATGTTTTGAATTAATCCCAACAATTAGTAAAATTAAATCAAAAAGAGAATTATAGAAAAAAGAAAAAAAATTAGAATTAAAGAAAATCAAAGAAAAATGGTAAAAAAGATGATTGGTTAAGACTCATAAAATTCTTCTAAGCTTGACACATCATCCTAAACTCTTCTAAATTAAGAGTTTATATAGATATAGATTAAAGTAGAGTGTGTGTATATATATATAGATAGATTACTAATATTAATTTTATGTTTTCTTATTGTTTATTTTATGTTTTTAATTAATCCCGTTGTTTTTTTTTTTAGAAAAAAAACAACTAAAATTATAATTTAGGCTAAGATCAATGTTTTGGATGAAGCCCAATAGTAAGTAATATTAAATCAAAAAGAGAATTATAGAAAAAAGAAAAAAAATTAGAATTAGAGTTAAAGAAAATCAAAGAAAAATGGCAAAAAAGGTGATTGGTTAAGACTCCTAAAATTCATTTAAGCTTGACACATCATCCTTAACTCTTCTAAATTAAGAGTTTATATAGATAGTAAGTAAAATTAAATCAAAAAGAGAATTATAGAAAAAAGAAAAAAAATTAGAATTAGAGTTAAAGACAATCAAAGAAAAATGGCAAAAAAGGTGATTGGTTAAGACTCCTAAAATTCATTTAAGCTTGACACATCATCCTTAACTCTTGTAAATTAAGAGTTTATATAGATAGTAAGTAAAATTAAATCAAAAAGAGAATTATAGAAAAAAGAAAAAAAATTAGAATTAGAGTTAAAGAAAATCAAAGAAAAATGGCAAAAAAGGTGATTGGTTAAGACTCCTAAAATTCATTTAAGCTTGACACATCATCCTTAACTCTTCTAAATTAAGAGTTTATATAGATATAGATATAGATGTTTTTTTTTAGAAAAAAAACTACTAAAATTATAATTTAGGCTAAGATCAATGTTTTGAATTAAGCCCAATAGTTAGTAAAATTAAATAAAAAAGAGAATTAAAGAAAAAAAAAAGAAAAAAAATTAGAATTAAAGAAAATCAAAGAAAATTGGGAAAAAAGATGATTGGTCAAGACTTCTAAAAAATCCTCTAAGCTTGACACATTATCCTAAACTCTTCTAAATTAAGAGTTTATATAGATTGTTTTTTTTAGAAGAAAAAAACTACTAAAATTATAATTTAGGCTAAGATCAATATTTTGAATTAATCCCAACAATTAGTAAAATTAAATCAAAAAGAGAATTATAGAAAAAAAAAATTAGAATTAAAGAAAATCAAAGAAAAATGGAAAAAAAGATGATTGGTTAAGACTCATAAAATTCCTCTAAGCTTGACACATGTAACGGCCCAAAATGATGATTTCCGGGTTACGTTTCAAGCGATAAAACCCCTTGTTCGGATCTTGCAATCTAGGTACGGATCGAGGTTTCAAACTCATTTTAAGATTAATAGAAAGATAGATTTCAAACCCTAAAAATCTGAAAGGGCCATTGAGTACCCTTAACCTGTTCTAAGACTATGTCGTGAAATCCATTTCAAACGGAAGTAAAGCGGAAGCAAGGTAGAGATACAAGTACCATGGCAGAGCCGGGTCAAACCAAATCATAAGTGGGTGATTACCATTTATAACGAGTTATAGAATTAGCCAGGTTCTTCGATTCGCAAAAAGGGAATCACGTCATATAGACATCGAGCACTCAAATCTGCAGAAAATACCTTAAAAAAAGAACGGGGAAAGGAGTCAGATCAAGCCACTCATGCTGGACCGGCAGTCCTCGCTAGGCCACATAACGGCCTAGGACTATCACAGATAACGGCCGTTCTGTTTCAAACAAATAGAGTAAGCAGATGCTCATTCAATTAGTGCAACCTAAACAGGATACTACATGGCATGCTTTTTATGCATATGCAACATCTAACATAAAATACAACAACAGGCACGAATCTCCAACCCGAGTAAGCCCCCTAGGGAACTTACCTGAAGATGCAGAACAACAGGATAATACAAGCAAGGGCCCAAATGCAAGTCCAAAGCAATCCAAAAGCAATACACACCTATCATCAAGCCATTTCCACAAGTCACCGAACCAACATTCATACGCATGAAACCCAAGTTCTCAACATCCTCAAAACCAATCGACGATAAAAATCATTTCCAAAATCTTTCAGATTTGATCAACATCAACCAAAATCATTCTTCCCAAAACTTTCCAAATTCTTAAATCTCAAATTAATTCAACTCAGAAAATCACCAAATCCTTTAAAATCATATTATAGAAATAATCCCAGCATTTTATTTCCAAAATCTTGACTTTAATGTTTCAAGCAATTTAAGACAATGATAAACATTTCCAAAATAAATCTATCTTTAAAACCCCATTTATAAACAACATCTAACAACATACTTCAAATAATATTTAAAATATAAGAATCACCAAAATCACATGTTTAAATCATCACACAATACTTATACCAAATAATGTTAGTTTCCAATACTTTTATAATGTATAAAATCCCAGAATATATTTATTATAAAACTCCAACAATCACATAATATTAATAATTAACAACAACCAATTATAATATAATTGTATAATATAACACAAATAACAACAATGACATCAAACACAAAACCCCTTTAAAACCCAACCCAAAAAAGAGAATCAGGCCCAAACCCTTAACTGGATTTTTGAGTCCAACCCGAGCCCATAATAAAGAAAGGGAAGGAGACCCGGAAAAATGACCCAACCCCTTAGCCCAATGAAATATGAGATCTGAAAAGAAAAGGGACCCGGAATAAGAGATCCAGATCCGGCCCATGACCCGACAAAATAGGCCCAACCTGAAGTGAAATTGGGAATTGTCCCCTTCTTCCAACAGAACAGACGCCAGACGCCGGAAAACGGAGAGGAAGAAAGAGGAAACCCAGGCTCGCCGGCGGCTGAAGTCGCGGCCTTCATTCTCGTGCTCCCTCTTCCTCTCCATCTCGCCTGACTCTCCCTCTTCGCCTCGCACTTCGCCAGCGCCCTCATGCTACCCTCGTCCTCACCTCGCTCTCCCACTCGCTCACTCCCCCGACCGCGCTTGATCTCGCCGCCGCTCTCGACCCGCTCTCACCTCTCTCACTTAGCTCGAAATTAAGGAAGGAAGGCACCCAGGAAGCGAACAAGAAGGGGTGAGAGGTAGGTGCTCACCGAGGGGCGTCGACTCGCCGGAGTTCGTCGTCGGGGCTCGCTAGGGACTGGATCTGCGTTCCTCGGACCTGGGGTGACGGATATGGTCAGAAGGTGGCGTTTCTATGGCTTTCCGATCGAAAACGAGAAAAGGAGCTTACCGGGGTTTTCGAACCTAAAACAAGGGAAGGAGAGTGTGGGATCGACGTCGGCGGTCGGCTCCAGCCTTGGGACGCTCCGGTTGGCTTGAACAGTGACGGTGGTGGTGGTGTGGGTGGCTGGCAGCAAAGGAGCCAAAGAGGGGAGCTTGGTGGTAATCAATGGAAATCAGAGGGGGTTGGGCAAGAATGCTGGAGAGGTGTTTGGGGATTTTGTGACTTATGGTGAGGTGGGAAAGAAAGATAAGATTAGTTTTAAAATGGGGTAGTAATGCCGATCAAAGTACGATCTTGATACAGGCGAGCTTTCAAAACCGATTCGAGGGCTATTGATGCCGAAGAGTGTCATCCTCAAAAGGAGGAAGAAGGCTCCACCATGAAACAAGGTTCAAATGAGCAAGGTGAGCTAATGTTCAAGTTTGAGTTCATTCTTAATGGGTTGAAAGCATATCGACGTCTCAGTAAAATGAGTCGTTCGGAGTCCATATTTATCGGATGAGGTCGTACTATACCTTGTTGGAACGAGGACGAAAAGATCTACAACTTTGCTGTTGAAGGATTCTCCAGAATCGACCTCGAGAATGGCCGAAATTCATCATCTTTACAGCTATCACTGTTTGGATGAAATTCTACATAATTATTTAATTATTTTCGAATTAAATTAGATTTATATATTTTATGAATTTAGGAAAATAATGTGGAAATAATTATATCTCTTCTAGATATAATTCTTGTCCAACAAGTTGTTAATTTTCTATCCTTAGTTAGTTTTACTTATCTTAGGAAACATTTACATATCTTTAGATTATTTGATTTATCTTTAGTTACCAAAACTCTATCTTTTGCACAAGATAGAATTGGTCTATTGTCTATTTAAACTCATGTTCTACATTCAATAAAATTAGATTGGAAAATATATTGAGGAACCCTTTTTAGAATTAAAAAGGTTCTTCAATCCTCCAATCCAAAAGATTTGGATTCAAATTGTTATTCTTCCTCATTCATACTCACAAAATCAAACACAAAGAAGAAACCCATCCTGAAAAAAACCATCGCTGAACCCGTGTTCCTGTCGCTGAATCTGCCTGAGCCGTCGCCAGCGTCAGGGCCGCGCCCGCGGCTTCCTTGGCCGCGCCCGCGGCTTTTCCAGCATTGTTGTAATTGCTTTCTTTGTGTTATTGCTTGTGTTCTTGTTTTGCTTCCGCCATTCCCACACCTTTCTTACCTTCAAGATATTTGTTCAACATCAAGGATATCAAGAATATTGCAAGATCGGGCCATCAACAGTTTGGGGTTCTTTATTCCGAACCCACAGGTGAAGGATCGGGGATTCCAATCGTATCAAGTGGCATCAGAGCCGTAGGTTTCGCAAGTTCTTGTTTTTTTTTCTTGATGTTATTTACGATTTGATTCAATGGTTGACGTTATCTCGGGAGATTGGGATGATGATCCCGATCCATGGGCTGCACAACAACAACGCCGCTGAGAGTTGCAGAGACGAGCTTTGCAACAACAACAAGCTTTAGAGCGACAACGAGAGGCACAAAGGCGCCGCCTTTGGCTTCAACGACAAGCAGAAATCGAAGAGGAGAGGTGTCGACAACAATGTCGCCGTCAGATTTGGCTTCTCCAACAACAAGAGACTGAGGAGGCACGACGACGAGAGGAAGAGACACAATTCCAGGCCGACCTTTCCGCCATATGGGCCGAATTCTGGAAGGGTTTGAAGGAGGACTTATCAGATTGTTATCATCATGCTCTTGCTTCAGCCCTCACCCCTGCTTCAGCGGCTATAGTTGCCTCAACCGACGACGAGGTAATTGAGCCTAAGGAGCATTCTGTTGATTTCGTTGCCCAAAAAACAGCACAGCGCGTCGAACTTGTTTCGCAGATTCCCGTTGACTCCGACCTCGGAATCGAGTCAACTTAGTCTTGTTGCGAAGCTGACTCGACGTGCTTTCCAACGGTGGTTCACACGCTGCAAGGTTCCTCCAGGAAGGCATCCGAATCTGATCTGCAAGCTGGCTGTAATTTTCTGCAAGATGATGTGGTTGCTTCTGACGACAACGATGAGGACGTTGGGAACACTTCTCTTGAGTTAGCTATTGTACCTCTTGAGAATGTTCCTAATGTTGAGACTTCTGAAGTTCATAGGGTTATTGAGCCTAATGATATTGTTCCTCTTGATTGCTCAATGTTCCCTATGACATGTGTTGTTTTTGAGGTTCCTTTGCCTCAAATTCTGCTGGCGCCATCCCAAGTTGATTGTCAAGGAAGTTACTTTTTGGTGATTGCTCCTTCCCCTTTGATCATTAACGACTCGATTCGAGGATGAATCGACGCTAAGAAGAGGAGAATGATGCGGATCAAGGTGGTCTTATGTGGGTCAAACAATGATCTTGATCCAGGCGAGCTCTCAAGACCGATTCGAGGGCTATTGATGGCGAAGAGTGTCATCCTCAAAAGGAGGAAGAAGGCTCCACCATGGAACAAGGTTCAAAGGAGCAAGGTGAGCTAATGTTCAAGTTTGAGTTCGTTCTTAATGGGTTGACAGCATATCGACGTCTCAGTAAAATGGGTCGTTCGGAGTCCGTATTTATCGGATGAGGTCGTACCATACCTTGTTGGAACGAGGACGAAAACATCTACAACTTTGTTGTTGAAGGTTTCTCCAGAATCGACCTCGAGAATGGCCGAAATTCATCATCTTTACAGCTATCACTGTTTGGACGAAATTCTACATAATTATTTAATTATTTTCGAATTAAATTAGATTTATATATTTTATGAATTTAGGAAAATAATGTGGAAATAATTATATCTCTTCTAGATATAATTCTTGTCCAACAAGTTGTTAATTTTCTATCCTTAGTTAGTTTTACTTATCTTAGGAAACATTTACATATCTTTAGATTATTTGATTTATCTTTAGTTACCAAAACTCTATATTTTGCACAAGATAGAATTGGTCTATTGTCTATTTAAACTCATGTTCTACATTCAATAAAATTAGATTGGAAAATATATTGAGGAACCCTTTTTAGGATTAAAAAGGTTCTTCAATCCTCCAATCCAAAAGATTTGGATTCAAATTGTTATTCTTCCTCATTCATACTCACAAAATCAAACACAAAGAAGAAACCCATCCTGAAAAAAACCGTCATTCCCAGGTATTGCTTGTGTTATTCTTCCTCATTCATACTCACAAAATCAAACACAAGATAGAATTCCCAGTGTTGTAATTGCTTTCTTTGTGTTATTGCTTGTGTTCTTGTTTTGCTTCCGCCATTCCCACACCTTTCTTACCTTCAAGATATCTGTTCAACATAAAAGGATATCAAGAATATTGCAAGATCGGGCCATCAACAAATTGGGGTTCTTGATTCCGAGCTCACAGGCGAAGGATCGAGGATTCCAAACGTATCAGGTAGGATGAGAGATAGGTGTAGGCTGATCAGATTACAGTACATAGCCTTTGTTTTTCTTTCCCAGGTATGAGGTGCACTGATCGAAATGGGGAAGGAAAAGGGGAAGAAGACAAGAGAAGTGGTTCCAAATAAAATTCAATACCCGAGAAATAAATTTTTAAGTCCGCTCCCTCGATTATATCCTGACTCGGTCAAATTAAAAATTTAAAATTTTTCAGTCCGAATTTAATAATGAAATCCGAACATCATTTTTCAATTCTCGGCATATAAAAGCGAAATAAAATCTATTTGCATAATTTCAAATTTTAGCCGGAATCCGCTTTAACACTTTTGAGTTCTATTTATTAAATTGAGGACAAGTTTTCCTTAAAATATTCGATTTAAATTCATTTTTTTTTCAAAAGTTATGATTCAAAAATCCGGGCCTTTACAACACATCATCCTAAACTCTTATAAATTAAAAGTTTATATAGATAATTAGTAAAATTAAATCAAAAAGAGAATTAAAGAAAAAAGAAGAAAAAAATTAGAATTAAAGAAAATCAAAGAAAAATGGTAAAAAAGATGATTGGTCAACACTCCTAAAATTCCTCTGAGCTTGATACATCATCCTAAACTCTTCTACATTAAGAGTTTATATAGATTGTTTTTTTTAGAAAAAAAAACTACTAAAATTATAATTTATGCTAAGATCAATGTTTTGAATTAAGCCCAATAGTTAGTAAAATTAAATCAAAAAGAGAATTAAAAAAAAAGAAAAAAAAATGGAATTAAAGAAAATCAGAGAAAATTGGCAAAAAAGATGATTGGTCTTTTTGATTTAATTTTACTAACTATCTATATAAACTTTTAATTTGGAAGAGTTTAAAGAGAATTATAGAAAAAAGAAAAAAAATTAGAATTAGAATTAAAGAAAATCAAAGAAAAATGGCAAAAAAGGTGATTGGTTAAGACTCCTAAAATTTCTTTAAGCTTGACACATCATCCTAAACTCTTCTAAATTAAGAGTTTATATAGATATAGATATAGATGTTTTTTTTTAGAAAAAAACTACTAAAATTATAATTTAGGATAAGATCAATGTTTTGAATTAAACCCAATAGTTAGTAAAATTAAATAAAAAAGAGAATTAAAGAAAAAAGAAGAAAAAAAATTAGAATTAAAGAAAATCAAAGAAAATTGGGAAAAAAGATGATTGGTCAAGACTTCTAAAATTCCTCTAAGCTTGACACATTGTCCTAAACTCTTCTAAATTAAGAGTTTGTATAGATTGTTTTTTTTAGAAAAAAAAACTACTAAAATTATAATTTAGGCTAAGATCAATGTTTTGAATTAAGCCCAACAAATAGTAAAATTAAATCAAAAAGAGAATTATAGAAAAAAGAAAAAAAAAGTAAAGAAAATCAAAGAAAAATGGCAAAAAAGATGATTGATTAACACTCATAAAATTCCTCTAAGCTTGACACATCATCTTAAAATGTAACGGCCCAGAATAATGATTTCCGGGTTACGTTTCAAGGGATGAAATCCCTTGTTCGAATCTTGCAATACAGGTACGAGTCGAGGTTTCAAACTCATTCTTAAGGTCAGTAATAAAGAGGGATTTCAAACCCTAAAGGTATCGTAGGGTCGTTGGGTACCCTTAACCTGTCCTAGGGACTGTCGCGAAAATCAATTCAAATGGAAGTAAGGCAGAAACAAAATTAAGATACAATGTGCCACGGGAGAGCCAGGTCAAAACCAAATCATAAGTGAGTGATTACCATTTATAATGAGTTAGAGAATTAGTCAGGTTCTTCGATTCGCAAAAAGGGAACCCCGTCATATAGACATCGAGCACTCAAATCTGCAGAAAATACCTATAAAAGAAGAACGGGGAAAGGAGTCAGATCAAGCCACTCATGCGGGACCGGCAGTCCTCGCTAAGGCCACATAGTATGTGCTATACCTAATAAAGATGCTCTAAATGCAGTACGAAAGTCAAACACACTAGCATGCTCCTAGCCATAATAATGTGTAAAAAAATACTGTAAAGGGCCCAAGACAATGCCAAGTGGCATATCCCTCTCTTACCTCCACCCCCTTCCGATAGGGCGGAGACTGGCCAGCTCGTGAATGCATTCCATTATAATCGGGTGGCACGCATGCCCAACCCGCTCCACAATAAAGCCCGCAGGCATCTCATAATATAAGGAAGTTCATGACTCGATTGACTCAGGGTACCCCATGAGGCTGGGCTACCCTATGACCATAGGAAAGACTCTAGGACTATCAAAGATAACGGCCGTTCTGTTTCAAACGCATAAAGTAAGCAGATGCTCATTCAATTAGTGCAACCCTAACATGATACTACATGGCATGCTTTTATGCATATGCAACACCTAACATAAAATGCAACAACAGGCATGAATGTCCAACCTGAGTAAGCCCCCTAGGGAACTTACCTGAAGATGCAGAACAGCGGAATAACACAAGTAAGGGCCCAAGTGCAAGTCCGAAGCAATCCAAAAACAATACACACCTATCATCAAGCCATTTTCATAAGCGACCGGACCAACATTCATACACACGAAACCCAAGTTCCAAACATTCTCAAAAACCAATCGATAGTAAAGCCATTTTCCAAAACCTTTCCAATACGATCAACATTAACCAAAATCATTCTTTCAATTTCCTTCTCGAAACCAACATCATCAAACCAAGACAAAGAATCCCCACATTAAACATTTAAACCTTAAAATCAATTTCTCAAATCCATATTATAGAATAATTCCGGCATCTTGGTTTTCCAATACAAATCCTAAAAGGGTATCTCCAACGACTTGAAAACTCCTTTTTAAATAATCTACCACACGATACTTAACTAGATAAGATATCAAAATTAAATTCTCTTCACAATTCCAATTATAAATCCAAGCCAATAAATCATTTTACAAATTCCTAAAATCCCATTTCTAATCCTCATAAAATACATATTCTAAATAATATCACTTTTAAAACCATTTCTAAGATCTCATAATAAAACACCTCATAATAATATAATATATAAAATATTTTCAGAGAATATATATATTATCAAAAAAAAAACATAGAATAACATATAGTAATAATAACCCAATAAACTAACATAACATATATACTAACAACAACTCCTCTTAAAACCCAAACCCCAAGGCCCAACTCTCTTATTCCAAATCCGAGCCCAAAACCCCAACATAAAAGAATAGGCCCAAGTTTTGTAAAATCAGTCAGCCCAGACTCTCAAGCCCAAACCCTTATCTCATTTAAATGAACCGGACCAGATTTTTAATTAAGGCTGAACCAAACCAAAAAGATAAACAAAACCAACCCGAAATCACTGTTCACTGTCTCTCCCACCTCTGTTCAATCGGAGAAGAAAGGAGGAAGGGGATTTCTCTTGCCGGCGGCTCCTCTCAGACCCATCCCCACCCAAAAAGACCGACACGAAATCCCGGCCAACACCCACGCAGCAGGACACAAAAGCGGCAAGAAAAGAAGGGTAAACGAAGGCTCATCGAGGTTCGCTGGAAAGAGGAACGGTGGTCCGATTCGGCTCGATTCGAATCCGAGGAAGGTGGATTCGACTTGATCTTGGCCTGGGACGGATATAGAAGGGTTAAAGTTTCACCTTTACGCGATTTTAGACCAAGAGGAGGAGGAAGGGGGTTTACCGAACGGAATGAAGGGAACAGGGGCAGTCGAAAGGAAATGTGGCTCGGCTGCTGCTCCTGGTCTGGTCCGGGGCTTCTCGGTCTCGCCTGGGACGCCGGGGATGGCAGCTGCTGCTTCTTGACAAAGAGAGGAGGAGACGGGATGTTGCAGGGACACGCTTGGTTCGGCGTTGCTCAAAGAAGCAGGTGCGAGGCACTCGGAGCTGCTCAGGGAGACGGAGGTGGGGCGGCTTGCAAAACAGGGACGAATGGAAGAAACTGAGGAGAGTGATGGTGGTGGAGTTCAACAACGACGGCGTCTTGAGTGGTCACAATGCGGAGGAGGGCTCTCGGTGGTGTTGCAACGACGTGAAAAGGAGGGAGTTTGTGGATAAGGACTGAGCTGCGTTTGAATAGAAAAAGGGGATGTCTTGTGGCTTTTCATTTGAATCAGATGGGAGAAGAGATGTAGGAGGCGTGGGAACTGGGAATGTTTGGCTACTGCCAGAATTTGGGGAAACAATAGAGAGTGTGAGGGAGAGAAAAAGGAATCACATGTGTGTTGTTGGGGCAAAATTAGAATAGGGACAAAATTCCTAACAGGGGAGGGTGTTGTGCAGGGCAAGACCTGTTGATCAAAAGAAGTACCCAAAAGAAATATCAAAGCCCCATTTGAAATACCCGGAAAATATTGACCTTATCCCGACTCGATCAAATTAAATTTTCAAAAATCCGAGGAAGATATCGTCATATCAAGTTAGTTTTCAATAATTTTATTACAGGTCGGAAATTCGTTCCATAATTTTTAAAATCCGAGTTAGCGAGTTTTCTGTTAAAATTTTAAATTCATGTTTATTTCCTTTTTCCGAAAAAAAATTTGGATTTAAAAAATCCGAGCCTTTACATCATCCACCTCTAAAAATAAGTCTCGTCCCCGAGACTAAAACCAAAACAAGGTAGGGAATGAAGTTGGAATAGGTGAGTCCAAGGACCATGCCATTGGCCCCGTAAGCACCTCATAAGGCCCCGTATGAGGTCCTCACGGTACCCTCGACGTGATCATAATATTCCCAATTGGTCGTAGCAAGTATGCGATATGGGCCCCTACCATACCCTTACCTTAACCTTTCGGTTATATCATAACTCGAAAGCAACTATAGCGTCTCTACTAGGTCTTAGTAAGCATTCTATATGCGCCCCTATAAAATGCTTGTATCCACTTTGTGAGGCATTATAATATAAGCCCGGGTTGAAAAGTTTCAAAAGGGATTCCGCAATTGAAAAAGATTAGCCTCAAAATCGTTGAAATTCTCGGTAACGTTTATTCTTTAAAATTTCAAGTAACTCCTTTTCAAACCGCTCAAAATCTTCAAATAAGGCGTTTAACCAAGCAACTTTATACCAAAAACAAGTAAAATCCTTTCGATCAAAATTTTGTCAAAATCCTCCAAAACCAAATCGGTTTCCCGCATAACAACCAATCAAATTCAGAAGCTCGGAGGTGGAATCATCCACATCTAAGGGCTAATCCCATATTCTCTTCCTATTTTCCATAATCAAATCAATCTATCAGTCTCAATTCAAGCAAGATTCACAAGCCATAAGCAATGAATAACCACATAACCAATCGATCCTCAACGAGTACATCATATGACAAGTCTCAAACATATGTCAGCACACTGCCACAAGATCACATCAACGTCCCCACATCATATCATAGTCACAAACCATCACATAACCGTCTAACATAAACATAAACATGCCAACAAGTCTCAAGTAACAAAGGAACAACAAGCCTCAACATACTACGAATCATTAGGTATATCTATATCATACTGAAAGGCATCATAAGTGAATAATCGACTGCTCATCACTCATCACGTAAGCACGTACACATGTCCAGAATCAACGGTTTAGGTGTTATGGGGTTAGTACGTCAGTACACATCAAATCTCACAATCGCATATTGATATCATGTTGTTGCATGAGGATGGTCAAGTATGAAATAAATATAAAATAAAGATCAGACTGACTTCCCTGTCTCAGCAAATAAATACAAGACTTGCTCCCGTTGTAGTAGAAGGTTGTCAGGATCGAATCCACGATGAAGCATGTCAGTAGTTCTCAGGTAGCAACAGATCTCACAGACAAGCAACAAAAAGACAGAAATAAAAGCAAAGACAGAAAATAGCGAAAGAAAGTAAAGAACAAAGCAAAGACAGAGGCACTCGATCTCGACAAAAGCCTACTCGAGATCGACAACAGCAAGTCGATAGAAACTGAAAAATCGACAACAAAAGCAGAAACTCTACTCGACCTAGACAAGACCGTACTCGAGATCGACTAAGGCCTATTCGATCTCGACGAGACTCTCCCCTGTATCGACTGGAAAGCCAGAAAACTTAAATTGTAAATTCTCGAACCCAAAACTCAGATTTTCGACGAAATAAATCAATATAATAAACGACTTCCAAGACCAGGGTATCAACACCACAGCGATAACCATGCAAAGTAACACATAAAGGCATAAAAGATCATTCTTTCCATCAATAAAACTTTCGTTACTAACAAATAGGCATATAGAGGCTTTCGCATAAACCCTAATTGTTACTAACCCTTTTCACATAATTAACCCAAGTTGTATTAAGATTACTTTCGCTTCAATCATACAAACAAGGATCACCTTCAACTCTCGCAAAAGAATCATGCTCATAGGGATAGAAGACGAATTGCATAAAAAGATCTGACCTTTAATGCATCACCTTACATGGCCACCGTCGGGCTCACTCCAGCCCCAGAAGTGGGTGGACTACTCACGCCTCATCGCAATATCAGACATTGATTGATGAAAAGAAACTTGCATTAAACTATATTCAAAGCCTTTACAATGCCGGCAATCAACTTTCGCAGAATGCCAAAACCTTTAGAACTCCTAAAACTTCTCTGTGGAACTACTTGTCTCTGACTGAAATTGAATGAATGAAAAACCAGCCCCTAGGGCTTTATTTATAGCCTTCTAATCCTTGCTAATCAAGGATAGAATCTTCTATCTATATCTAAAATTATATCTACTTGCTAAAAGATAAATAAATGCAACAAGGGAATTAAATCTTTAAAGGGAAATAATAAATATAAAGTCTTCCATGGATAGATCTTCCTTCTTCATGATCAATGTTGATAGATTTGGATAGAATCGGCAATCTTCGCACCCAAGCAATCCCAAGTCGAGTAGAATTGGTCAAACCGAGTAACGCGGCTCTGGAGGTCTACTCGATCTCGACAAAGGTCTAGTCGATCTCGAGTAGGGTTATGGTCGACTGGCTCGGCTCGGGTAGATCTGCTCGACATGGCTCGGATCTGGGCTCCTGGGTGTCGTCGATCTCGACTAGGGCTCCTCGAGATCGACTAGGGGTGTCGAAGACGGCTCTCTGGTGATGTCGAGGACTCCTCCTCGGTATGGACTCGGACTAGAGCATGGTGGCTCCTCGATCTCGACAAGGCCTCCTCGAGATCGAGTAGGGTTGCTCAGCGCCTTCGTCCTCGGCTTCTCGATCAGCTCCTCTTCTCGACTCCGGATGTGGCGTCTAGGCTTAGTCGATCTCGACTAGTGGTACTCGAGATAGAGTAGGGTTCCGGAGTCAGGTTGCCTCGGACTTGGTTTCCTCGACCAGCCTTTGTCGACCAAGTCTGCTCGGGCTCTCTACTCGAGATCGAGTAAGGTGTACTCGACATAGAGTAGCTCTGGCTTCAGCTCAGTTTATCCTGGTTCTGTACTCTCGGATTCTGGACTTCGGTAGTTGTTTTCCAAGCTTTTCTGACCTTCCTTAAAGTTGCTGTAAAATGTCTCGAATTCTGCGAATTTAAACAGAAACTGGTGTAGATTCCATAATTTGGCAAATAAACATAAACTACATAGCTTCTGTACTATCTTGGCCCAAATAAATGAAATGTATGCAGAAATTGACATAAAAGTTACTGTAAAACATGGCAGATTAGGCTTACAACAAACAACCAATACTTAAGCTTGTTTGTCCTCAAGCAATACCTTTATTTGTCATTCAGGGGAAGAAATCAAAACTCTCAACATATTAGATTCATTCTCATATAACCCTGCAGTCAATTACCATCCTCGAAAAGGTACTAGTGTCACAGATCCATGCATGTGTAATTATATCAAAGAAACATCTACTTACAAAAAGAGGGTTATGCAAAACATTCATTCGTGACAAAGCATTAATAATCAAGAGGACTTAAATTTAACTCAAATAAAGAGTAGATCGATAAAAGGCTAAAAGGTGGGCAATTTTTGGCAATGTGGTGCTAATGATCCGGGGAAATGGAGTATTTCCAAACTGCATTTCCACATTCCTTCTCCATAAGATTCATCACCTTTCATAATGCTTTTTTCAATAATAATGCTTTTACCTCTCTGACCTCAGCACTGCCTTCTCGCGAGTCGCAAACATGGGTGTCATGAATGGCCTCGGATACTTAGTGTTTTGGACTCCTCACAATGTGTCCCATCTCTCCAAACTATTATCTTAGAGAGGAGGGTCAATCTACCTTTATCTCCTCAGGTGATTGGATTTTCTTTCACTCATTAAATTTTCCATATATTTCAAACAATTTCCTTCCAAGCTCCAATAATGATAATAATCACAACACAAACACCATATGATAATCTCCATAATGTAATATCATTCTCAACATAATCCCCGGATAAGGTAAAGAATGGCAGATATTTAGGTCATGTGGAGCAATAATTGAAATAAGGCATAATATGGCTTTTGTGATGCGTAAGCATAGGTAAGGCTAGGATTTCAAACAATGAGCATTATATGGAAATATAAAGTCCTCCATCCTCTTATCATGCAACATGTCAAAAGCAACTTCAAATTTTACCTCCTTCTATGGTTTTCAAGAAAATAATGCACTTTATTGTGACTTCTCTTTACTAGGCAATTTCATGTTATATCTCTAATGAATCCAATTTTGCATCGTCGAGTTCAATTAAAGCTTCCATGACATTAATCAAATTTTTTTTTAATGGGGGTCATTTTTCTCAAAGTTTGGAAAACATGCATATAAGCACATAAATCAATAATGCATTCCAAAATAGCCATGTAGCAATTCAAAGAACTAAACTTTAAACATGCACACATAATGTCACAATATAGCAAATATGCATAAAGTAAGCCCTTCCCCCACCCCATACTTAAACATTACAGTGTCCTCACTGTATAAAAACAAGGGTAGAGAAAGAAACTCACTAGACTGGTGTGCAGGGCCTCTAAATTTCGAATGGAAGCACCTCCTGGGCCGAGTATGAATATTGATTGGTTCTATCCATGGAACTGAAAAGTATGGAAGACATATACCCACAAAAGAAAAAACAAAAAACAAAAAAAAATGTTCAAAACCAAAAACAAGCAAAAAAAAACAATGTCCCAAAGAATGTCCTAAAAATGTCTATGTACAAGCTCTAGATTTTATAGTCGCTAGGCCGACTTTTCCATTTAGCTCAAGGTGGCATTTGCAGGGCCCATGTAGCTTGGGCCTTAAATAAGACTCCATTCTTGTCCATCAGCTGCAATCCTCCAGAAGGGATCTTGTTCACCACGAAAGGTCCCATCCGCTTCTTGTTGAATTTATTAGGGAACCAATGATCCTTTGATTTAGAGACATAGAGCTTGTCTCCAACTTCATACTGCTTGGGCTCATCATTGGATATCCTACATAAGCGCACATACCAAGGCAAACCTCTCCCATGTATAGATAGATCTTTAATGGAAATAGGAGAAGAAAGATCCATACCTTGGCTTACCTTTGCAGAGACGGAATCGGGGACCACAGTGTTTGGTCGATCTCGACTAGGGCTAGTCGATCTCGACGAGTCTGCAGGTTCTAGTGGTGGGCTGCTCGCAGATGCAGGAGTCGACGAAGAGGAGGGCTTGTCGACATCGAGTAGACTACTCGATCTCGAGTAGCTTTCTGCTCCCGGTGGCTCCAGTGTCGAGGAAACATGGGCTGGTGGAGCCGGGTGGTGGTCGATCTCGACAAGCCTGGTCGAGATCGAGGAGCCTAGATCGTCTGGTGGAGTCAGCGTCGAAGAAGGCGAAGTCGAGGTAGGGCTCTGGTGGTCGATCTCGAGTAGCGTACTCGATCTCGAGTAGAACCCTGCTTCTGCCTGGCTGCTCGACGATGCTGGTGCTGATGGAGGTTTTTGGTTTTGGTCGAGGTCGACTAGGGTCCTCGATGTCGAAGAGCCTTGGTCGATCTTGACCCCATACTTGGTTCCTATCAAGGCATCCGAAAAATAATTAATCCATAACGACGTACCTTGGTTTGTGTCGATTGGATTTTCTGCGTCCTCCTTTAGGATTTCCATGATCTCCTCCACCTGGGCCTCCATGTCCCTCTTTTCCAGCTCCTCAGGGGTCATATTTCTGACCTTGGGTTCCCCGCAGGTGATGTAGCCAGCTGAGATAGATTTGACCTCTTCCATTGGACCTGTATGCCTTTCAGTTTTATTAAAGGAATACTCAATTACCTCATCGCTGATGTTGAAGGTGAGCACTCCTTTCCTTACGCTTATGTTGGCATCCACCGTCGCCAAGAAGGGTCTCCCTAGAATAATTGGACAAGCAGGATCTTCTTGCATATCAACAACTAGGAAATCAGCAGGGACAAAGAATTTACCTACTTGTACTGGCACATTGTCCACCATGCCTGTTGGGATGACCACAGTGTTGTTGGCCATATATAGTCTAGCATCCACAGGCTCTAGGGCACCTATCTTAATCTTGGACCAAATTGTTAAAGGCATTATACTCACACTAGCTCCAAGATCACATAAAGCATTAATTTTGTATGCACCAAATCCAATGGTTATAGCAAACTTACCTGGATCTGGCCTTTTCTCCAGTATGTCCAAATCGCTGCATTCCTCTGTAATTTCAGCCATCGAACGCTTTTTGCTCAGTATCTCCTTCAGGAACTTGACATAGGATGGCATTTCATTGAGAGCTTCTGTGAAGGGGATGGTGACGTTGAGTTTCTGAAGCATCTTGATGAAACGCTGGAATTTCTTTTCTGCCGGGTCCTTTGGAGATTTTGTCGGGAAAGGCATCTTCTTTTTCTGATTCGGAGCCAGAACAGATGTCGGAGGTGCTGCAGGCTGCTCGACCTCGGGTTGGGTGTCCTCGATATCGACCACACCCTTGTCGATCTCGACCAGGTTGGGTGATGCCGAGTTGTTGTGCAGTGCAGACGAGGGCTTTTGCAGTTTCTCATCGAGATCGAGTAGACCTTCCTCGATATCGAGTAGGCTCTGGTCGACATCGACTAGATGCTGGTCGACTTGCTGGTCTCCTTTGTTCTGCTGTTTTCCGACTTCTGGCTCTTGCAGCTGATGGCCACTTCTGAGTTTTACAGCAGCGATGTGTCCAGTCTTTCCCTGAGGATTTGGTTCTGAAGATCCAGGGAGCGCACCTGACTGTCTGGGGATTCCCGCTTCTAGCTGACCGATCTGTGTATCAACTGATTTTCGCCATATATCAATTTCCCCAAGCCTAGAGTTGACACCTTGCATCTAAGTGTAGACGGAGTTGAAGGACTGCTTAGTTTCTGAGTGATTCCTCCGTATTTCCTCCAGGACTGTCTGTATATCATCCTTTTTCTGGTCCCTTTCCGGATGTCCTGGAGCTCTATAGGGCGGGGGGTTCCTAGGGACACCTTGGTTCCATTGTAGTTGCTGAAACCTTTTGTCTCCCATGTAGCGATTGGGACCCCCTGCGTAAGCTACCTCCTCGTGGTGCTCTGCCAGCCTGACTTGCTCTGTGTGTGGGCACTCGGGGGTGGTGTGCCGTTGCGATCCGTATTCAATGCAAGGCTGGTTGACAGAAAGATACTTTACTTGCTTAAGGAGCTTCTTGTTTTGATCTCTGTAGTACTGCTCCCTTACATCAGGATCAATCTCTTTAGGGGCCTCATATAGGGGCATGGAAGGTGCTGGCCTGGCGTAGGGGTTCTCTTCATAAGTTGCAGTAGACCCATACTTGTTGTCGTAGTTGGTGAGCTTGTCTAGCACACCCCATGCGTCACTTGGCGGCATTGTCAGATACTCATAGCGAGTATAATGGTTGATTCTGTCCTTAGTGACTTGATCAAGAGAGTTGAAGAAGATCTCCTGAATCACGTAGGGTGGCTGTCCATGAGTAGGGCAAGATTGCAGCAGTTCTTTGTAGCGCTCCCATGCCTTTGCCATCGGTTCCTCTTGCTTCTGTTTGAAGGCGGTGATTTTCTGGCGGAGATGTGCTGTTTTGGCGGGTGGGAAGAATTTATTCAGAAATTCTTGCTCTACTTGGGCCCATGTTGTTAGTGATCTTGGTTTCAGCCCTTCAAGCCACTTCAGTGCAGGTCCAGCGAGAGACCAGCAGAAAGCCTTCATCTTGACATATTCCAAAGTTGTACCTTCAGCAAGAGTACGGCACATGTCAGAAAAGTTCATAATATGTTCAAGAGGACACTCATTAAATCTACCAAAAAAAGCATTATTTTTAAGCTCTATAAGAAATTGAGTGCGAATTTCAAAAGAGTTTTCAGGGATAAGAATCGCCGATTCAGGCACGACGAGAGTTAGGTGCATATAGTCCTCTGTCGTGGTCGGGTTTTGGGCAAGCTCAGCCTTTTCTTGTTCCCTTGCTGCTTTCTCAGTGGCGATAGCAGCATCTTTAGCGGCCAATTCCCTGGTAAGCCTTGCGATCAGCTGTTCTTGTGTCTCCGCAGCTGCCATGGCTCTTTGCAGTTTAGCTCTGATGTGTAGAAGGCGCTCTGGTTCGTCTAAGCCGTCAAACTCAGGTGGTTGACCAGAACGGCGCATACACCTGTAAATTAACTCAAAGAAAAAGTGAGATCTGACTACCTAAGGCGCGAATGATAGCATCCCCGGCAACGGCGCCAATTTGTTGTTGCAGGAGGATGGTCAAGTATGAAATAAATATAGAATAAAGATCAGATTGACTTCCCTATCTCAGCAAATAAATACAAGACTTCCTCCCGTTGTAGTAGAAGGTTGTCAGGATCGAATCCACGAGGAAGCACGTCAGCAGTTCTCAGGTAGCAACAGATCTCACGGACAAGCAACAAAAAGACAGAAATAAAAGCAAAGACAGAAAATAGCGAAAGAAAGTAAAGAACAAAGCAAAGACAGAGGCACTCGATCTCGACAAAAGCCTACTCGAGATCGACAACAGCAAGTCGACAGAAACTAGAAAATCGACAACAAAAGCAGAAACTCTACTCGACCTAGACAAGATCGTACTCGAGATCGACTAAGGCCTATTCGATCTCGACGAGACTCTCCCCTGTATCGACGAGACTCTCCCCTGTATCGTACTCTACTTGTCTCTGACTGAAATTGAATGAATGAAAAACCAGCCCCTAGGGCTTTATTTATAGCCTTCTAATCCTTGCTAATCAAGGATAGAATCTTCTATCTATATCTAAAATTATATCTACTTGCTAAAAGATAAATAAATGCAACAAGGGAATTAAATCTTTAAAGGGAAATAATAAATATAAAGTCTTCCATGGATAGATCTTCCTTCTTCATGATCAATGTTGATAGATTTGGATAGAATCGGCAATCTTCGCACCCAAGCAATCCCAAGTCGAGTAGAATTGGTCAAACCGAGTAACGCGGCTCTGGAGGTCTACTCGATCTCGACAAAGGTCTAGTCGATCTCGAGTAGGGTTATGGTCGACTGGCTCGGCTCGGGTAGATCTGCTCGACATGGCTCGGATCTGGGCTCCTGGGTGTCGTCGATCTTGACTAGGGCTCCTCGAGATCGACTAGGGGTGTCAAAAACGGCTCTCTGGTGATGTCGAGGAGTCCTCCTCGGCATGGACTCGGACTAGGGGATGGTGGCTCCTCGATCTCGACAAGGCCTCCTCGAGATCGAGTAGGGTTGCTCAGCGCCTTCGTCCTTGGCTTCTCGATCAGCTCCTCTTCTCGACTCCGGATGTGGCGTCTAGGCTTAGTCGATCTTGACTAGTGGTACTCGAGATAGAGTAGGGTTCCGGAGTCAGGTTGCCTCGGACTTGGTTTCCTCGACCAGGCTTTGTCGACCAATTCTGCTCGGGCTCTCTACTCGAGATCGAGTAAGGTGTACTCGACATAGAGTAGCTCTGGCTTCAGCTCGGTTTATCCTGGTTCTGTACTCTCGGATTCTGGACTTCTGTAGTTGTTTTCCGAGCTTTTCTGACCTTCCTTAAAGTTGCTGTAAAATGTCTCAAATTCTGCGAATTTAAACAGAAACTGGTGTAGATTCCATAATTTGGCAAATAAACGTAAACTACATAGATTCTGTACTATCTTGGCCCAAATGAATGAAATGTATGCAGAAATTGACATAAAAGTTACTGTAAAACATGGCAGATTCGGCTTACGACATATCACAACACAAGTAGAATAGATTCATCACGTTAACATGTCAACACAACAAGGTCATGCCATTAAGATTCAGAAAAAAGAAGATCAAGCAGTATATACATTATCAAAAGGTCAATATGCCTTAAAAGACACCACCTTAACTCGTCACAAAACCATATATCGACCATTTAGAAATCATGCACCATTATCTCATATATACAAGTCATGTCCATACTTCAAGTCATATTCATCATTTACATAATCAATAATCATGCTAGTCAACCGTATGCTACAACATCATGCTTACCACCACATAATAAACATCATGCTTCCATATAGTAACACGTCATTATCTCATAGTTCATACTCATCATTATTTCATATGTCATATCACAGCACGTCCTAACATGCTTCTAAACTAATATAACAGGATATCAAAGTATTAATATATCATGGTAACACTTGTCACTACCAACTAGATGTTAATATTGCATATCAACATGTAATTCCATATCAGGTTCATCATGGTCGTTATACATCATGTCAGCAGATATAAATAAATCACAAAATCAAGAAAATTCCTCACATCATACCAGTCAAAATAAAACACAATTCCCACTCACCAGTCTCCATTCTCAAGCCAAAATTAATCCTCTTCTAGACTCAACAACACTAACTCCGACAAAATCCCCTGAAGAAATCCCAATTCATTTCGATACTCCAATCTCACCCCTCATTCCATCAAGCACTACCACACCATCCACCTATAAGAAACCAACTACTATTTCTAACTTCACACCCAAGTACCCTCTAATACCATGTCTTGAATATTCACGAGCACTTCCTTACACTTCTCGTACTATCCGAAGCATTACCAACCTCACCTAGAGGCTCATCAGAACCACCAATATTGTCTACCATAGATCCCAAAGCTCACTCAGTCTTACCTAAGCCAACATCCCTCTCTCGCGACTCACCTCCTAATACCATCGAGCATCCCAACTGTCTAAAATTCTTTCACCACCCTCCAACCACGCTACCAATGACCTCACCCACAGGTTTAAGGAAGAAGCAGTCATGAAAATCATCAAACATAAGGTCTGCAGCATATGAACTAGAATTTATAAACATAACATCATGGGTTCAACAAGTCTCAGTTTACCATCATGCTCAATAATCATTGCAAACATCATATATGAACATAATGAAGTCAAGCGAACATGTTGCATTATAACCTTATCCGATACAATTCATGCTTCTTAACGTATGTAGTTCACATTTTACAAGCAAAGGAATTCAAAGCATGCTTAGAAACTTAGAGTAGCAACACGTCAAGACATCATGGTACATGAGATCTATAAGTCATCAAATCATATCATCATAGATAACAGACAATCAGGCAACGGTTATTATCAAGTCAGCACATCAACACATAAATCTCATCGCTAGGTCAGTGCAATATCGTCGTCAACAAATTTAAAAGGGTTAGCAATTCGAACGGAGAACACTCCAGCTTGTAAGTCATATCGTACACAGTAATCGCCACCCTCGAAACGTGCTTGTCCTGCCGAAATCACTGATCTTGAGACCCGTGGGTTATGGACCCACGCTTCTGCCGCGCTGCTCTATCGCTATCCAACTTTCCATTCCCTCTTCCATGCGATCGCTCGTCCAGTATATCGAACAAGAGTCCAAGTTAGGGGAGATAGGGGAGTGATGAGAGAAGACAACCCAAATTCCTTTCGGGGATAAACACGGACTCAACTAAAGACGACAATACTAGAGACAAGACTCTGACCCGAGAATAGCAACAACGCCCTTATGAAGGTCTATTAGGCTGCAATTGTGACAAGTGGACACAAATTCATCTTGGGGCATATCAATCATATTAATCCACACTAACATGTACCTATCTCAAGGAGCACGACATACGTACTCATTCCAAAAAGACATATTCGAGTGCTACACGGATGCATGCGAGACAAGATAGTAGTCTATTATCCCATAAAAGCAGACATGCCTAGCAACTTAAGCAAGATATTCGGGATTCAATGGGCATCACAATTATCACATATATGAACAATGCACGAGCTTGGTGTATGCATCATACGAGAACATCCAAGAGCAACATAGGAACTATCACATCTGACAACAATGATCATGGAATAGGTCAAGAATGGCATGTAACCATACGACGAGGTACATTTATAAAGTACAGTTCCTACATGATACTAGCGATACATGATGTAATACAAACATAGTCAAGAGTCATTAAAAGGAGTTCAACATAATGTTCATGAAACATGAGGCATGATCAAAAGTAACAAGGAGGACGTCACGGGCGACAGATTATAATCATACTAGGAACAAACCATCATGGGGCACATATAATGGTACGATAGTTATCACATCACAGAACAAGTACAACACGTAATCATTTAGCGAGTCATATTAAAAATCATAAACCCTATAGAACACTAATAGCACACATCGATCATGAGCACAATACAGGTAGTTCGACTAGATTCATTCCAACATTCATGTGTCCTACATATGTGAAACATGATATAGTATGGTGTGCGATCATGCGAGGTGTAAAGTTATATTTTCATGCAAGTACGAGAGGATATCATAGGATAATAGAGGAACACTAACGAGCGATAACATGTAAGCATGCTGGAATAAACCATCACGGATAGCAAATCGATCATTAAATTCGACATCAACTAACTTGCATGAGTAAAGACATGTCAAGGTAATAGAAAGAGGGAAGAACCACACTATCAGGGACCTAGCTTAAGAAAGAAACAACAATAATGCATGCAAGATATAAACTCGTAAGAGTCACAACCAAGGATCCTACATGATGCTAAAGGCTCATCATAACATGTGATACATACATGCACTTAATCATGACGATGCGTAAGAATCACTCAATCACATTCCAACAGTATAGAAGCATGAGGAAGGTTTTACGATGTATACTACGAGTTTAAGCAACAGGACAATATAGCTGGAACACGGGAACATGAATTCAAACCAACACATACTGGGATAAAACATGCATTTTTCAAGACTCATTTACACCAACATAATCCCAATTCAGTGCAAGTATCACACAACAGTATAAATTGCAGAGTAAGCAACAATTTCACATTAAGGATCAATCCGTAGGTCAAAAAGTAGTACATATAGAATCATACGATCAATAGGCCAATTAAACATGCTATAACAACATACAATCATGACAGAAGGAAAAACACAACACGAAACTTGAGCAATGTAACTAACCTCAAAACGAGTTTAAACAATAAAATCAAGACATAAGGCAAGGCATAACATGAGCAACTTTTTACTAATGAGTATTTGCAAGTTACATGCGGGAGATTACAAAGTCATGTCGTGCAATTCAGAGAGAGTCACCATTACAACCGAACAGAGATCCCTAAGGGCAACCAATGACCTTTCCTAACCGACTCATCACCCCTCTTTCCCGTGGGACTCCGGTATGACTCTTCATGGCAAGAAGACACTGTTGATTATCATAAGACTAAGGAAGGACAGCCCTAGAAACACCTTACTTCCGACTCAAAGTAACATCAAAAACTTCCAACACTCACTCAGACAACCTTAATATCCAACCATGATTCCCGAAAAATTGTAGTTACCAACCCAATTCCCCGTGGAAGACACTGACATCCAGAGAAGGCTAGATAGAGCTGTCAAGGGGTTAACATAGTGGAAGGGGCTGTTCCACACAAGCTAGGTTTGACCACACAGAAACAAGGGTACTCCCACTATCCCGCTGCACCGATCAGTCAATACACATTTCATAGTTAAGGCATCCAAATCAGATCTCTAGCATAGCAAGCATTCAACACATAATCCGTTAATAACACTCATAATGATCTCCTTTGAGTCTCCCAACCCATCTGTAAAGAACACGCTCATAGTTTTCCTACCGTTCCCAACTACACCCAATAGGGGCGGTCTAGCGCCTTTACTACCCACTCGCGTCCCCGTTTGGTCGGTTTTCCTCTTTTTTTTACAAGTCAAGTTCATTACATAGTCCAATTTCGGTTAGGCATCTTAAGTTCATTTTGCCCTTCTTAAAATCCTTTCAAATCCTTTGAAATTCATGGGCGATTTTTCCAAAACATACACTCGACCCTTGCGTACCCGAATTGCACAACCTCAGCTCTGATACCATCTTTGTAACGGCCCAGAATAATGATTTCCGGGTTACGTTTCAAGGGATGAAACCCCTTGTTCGGATCTTGCAATCCAGGTACGAGTCGAGGTTTCAAACTCATTCTTAAGGTTAGTAATAAAGAGGTATTTCAAACCCTAAAAGTATCGTAGGGTCGTTGGGTACCCTTAACCTGTCCTAGGGACTATGTCGCAAAAATCAATTCAAACGGAAGTAAGGCGGAAACAAAATTAAGATACAAGGTGCCACGGCAGAGCCAGGTCAAAACCAAATCATAAGTGAGTGATTACCATTTATAACGAGTTAGAGAATTAGTCAGGTTCTTCGATTCGCAAAAAGGGAACCCCGTCATATAGACATCGAGCACTCAAATCTGCAGAAAATACCTTTAAAAGAAGAACGGGGAAAGGAGTCAGATCGAGCCACTCATGCGGGACCGGCAGTCCTCGCTGAGGCCACATAGTATGTGCTATACCTAATAAAGATGCTCTAAATGCAGTACGAAAGTCAAACACACTAGCATGCTCCTAGTCATAATAATGTGTAAACAAATACTGTAAAGTGCCCAAGACAATGCCAAGTGGCATATCTCTCTCCTACCTCCACCCCCTTCCGATAGGGCGGAGACTGGCCAGCTCGTGAATGCATTCCATTATAATCGGGTGGCACGCATGCCCAACCCGCTCCACAATAAAGCCCGCAGGCATCTCATAATATAAGGAAGTTCATGACTCGATTGACTCATGGCACCCGATGAGGCTGGGCTACCCTATGACCCTAGCAAAGACTCTAGAACTATCACAGATAACGACCGTTCTGTTTCAAACGCATAAAGTAAGCAGATGCTCATTCAATTAGTGCAACCCTAACATGATACTACATGGCATGCTCTTATGCATATGCAACACCTAACATAAAATGCAACAACAGGCATGAATGTCCAACCTGAGCAAGCCCCCTAGAGAACTTACCTGACGATGCAGAACAACAGAATAACACAAGTAAGGGCCCAAGTGCAAGTCCGAAGCAATCCAAAAACAATACATACCTATCATCAAGCCATTTCCATAAGAGACCGGACCAACATTCATACACAGGAAACCCAAGTTCCAAACATTCTCAAAAACCAATCGATAGTAAAACCATTTTCCAAAACCTTTCCAATACGATCATTATTTAGTTAAAAATTTAAAATATGCTTTATCCCGCTTCCATATGAGAAAATTTAAAATATGTTATACTCTACTTTTATATACCGAAAATTGGAAAATAATGTTCGGATTCCATTATTTCATCCGGATTTGAAAATTTAAAATCCATTTTGATTCGGGATAAGGACGAAAGATCGGGTTTCGAGATATTTTCTTGGATATTTAAAATACTATATTGGGACCACTTGTTGCTTTACTCCTTCTTGTATCCGAAAATTGTGCAGCTTGTTTTTTTTCTTTTTCCATCCATATGCAAACACCCACCCTCCCTCTCTTCCCCTCTACCACATCTCTTTGCCTCCTTTGGCCTTGTCTCCCACGCCAATTTTGAGACCCACCTCCTCCTATCTGATCTACTGAAGCAGCAGGACAACACATCCACGCCAAATCTGATCCCTTTCCCTATTTCAAATCAAATTGCAGGGACCGTTTGCTGTGAAATCAGGAGACCCTCCCACCCTTTCTTTTGTTTGTACAAATTGGAGACCATCTCCTTTCACCACACAATACCTCCAGCCTCAAATTTCCGACGCAGCTCCATCTTCCATTCTTCCCCTTCCTTGAATCCGAGCACAGTAACCCACCACCCTTCCTTCTCATCGATTAGCCCAGGAGCACTTCCTTGTTCGCCGTTTGCCGCCGCCGAAGGCCCGAGGCCACCCACAACTCCTTTTCCCCCTTCATCCCTTGACGAGTAGCAGCCCAGAAGTTCACCCGCATCTCTCTCGGCGTCGACGAGTCCAAGGAAGCGCCTAGGAGAGCCCGGGAACAGCCGCTCGCCACCCTCCTTCTCCTTCCTCTGTCCCCCGCAAACCCCTCGGTAAGGGACTTCCTTTTCGTTCCTTTCACCTTCAAATGGCACTAAGGTGGAACTTTAATCCCCTCCCACTCTCCCTAGGTCGTCTCCGGCAAGAATCCGTTTCCGACGAGGCGAATCGGGATTTCGAGCGTTCCAAGCCAAGGATTTCGATGAGCTTCTTCTTCCTTTGTTTTGGTTTGTTTTGAGCCGCTTTGGGTTGTATGAGGTCGGGCTAAGCCCGTGAGGGCGGTCGGGTGAGGAGTCGCCGGCAAGGAGCTCCTCCCCCTCTTCTTCTTCCTCCGTCCTTCCGACGTCTGTGACCGAGAGCTCTGCTCTTTTGATCTGGGAAGGAGATGGAGCATTGGGCCTATTTTTCCGGGTCGTGGGCTCAAAACCGGATCCATTCTCTCCCTCTCATTACCTCAGTTCCATTTTTGGCGGGTCGGGCCCCTTGGATCCGGGTATTCCTTTCCGGGTCTTATTTTCTTTCTTCCTTTTCTTTGGGCCGGGTTTGGGGACTGGATTCGGGTAAGGTGTTTTGGACTTTGCTGGGTTGAGTCTTGTTATTACATTGTGTTATTAAATGTTTTATGGTTATATTAATATATATGTGTTATGTGTCATTATATATTATCCTGTTTTATGGAAATTATAAATTTCTGAAATTATTCTATAATATGAAATTATTTTAGAAAGTGATATTATTTGAATGTGTATTGTGTGATATTTAAATATGTGACTTAAGAATTTTAAAATGAATTATTGGCTTGATCTTATAATTATGACTTGTTGATTTTGACTTATAAATAAGGTTGTGAAGATGGATTTATTTTGGAAATGTTTATCGTTGTCTTAAATTACTTGAAACATTAAAGTCAAGGTTTTGAAATAAAATGCCGAAATTATTTCTATAGTATGATTTTGAGAAAGTGGTTTTAAGATTTAAATGTTAAATGTCGGAATTTGGCCAAGTATGATTTGAGAAATTATTTTGAATCTGAGTTGACTTAATTTGGGATTTAAGAGTTTGGAAAATATGGTTGGTACGATTTTATCAATGGGGTTGATTGGAAGTAAATGATTTTTGGTTAATGTTGATCGTAGCGGAAAGGTTTTGGAAAATAGTTTTATCACCGTTTGGTTTTGAGTATATTGAGAACTTGGGAATCGTGTGTATGAATGTTGGTCCGGTAGCTTATGGAAATGGCTTGATGATAGGTGTGCATTGCTTTTGGATTGCTTTGGACTTGCATTTGGGCCCTTGCTTGCGTTATCTTTTGTTGTTCGGCATTTCAGGTAAGTTCCCTAAGGGGCTTACTCAGGTTGGACATTCATGCCTGTTGTTGCATTTTATGTTAGGTGTTGCATATGCATAAAAGCATGCCATATAGTATCCTGTTTAGGTTGCACTAATTGAATGAGCATCTGCTTACTTATTGCGTTTAAAAGGGAACGGTCGTTATCTGTGATAGTCCTAGAGTCTTTGCTAGGGTCATAGGGTAGCCCAGCCTCATCGGGTACCCTGAGTCAATCGAGTCATGAACTTCCTTATATTATGAGATGCCTGCGGGCTATATTGTGGAGCGGGTTAGGCATGCGTGCCGCCCGATTATGATGGAATGCATTCACGAGCTGGCCAGTCTCCGCCCTATCGGAAGGGGGTGGAGGTAGGAGAGGGATATGCCATTTCGCATTGTCTTGGGCCCTTTACAGTATTTTTGCACATTATTATACCTAGGAGCATGCTAGTGTGTTTGACTTTCGTACTGCATTAGAGCATCTTTATTAGGTATAGCACATACTATGTGGCCTCAGCGAGGACTGTCGGTCCCGCATGAGTGGCTCGATCTGACTCCTTTCCCCGTTCTTTTTTTTTAAGGTATTTTCTGCAGATTCTGAGTGCTCGATGTCTATATGACGGGGTTTCCTTTTAGCGAATTGAAGAACTTGGCTAATTCTCTAACTTGGTATAAATGGTAATAATTCGCTTACGTTTTGGTTTTGACCCGGCCCTGCCGTGACATTTTGTATTTCAACTTTGCTTCCGCTTTACTTTTGTTTGAATTGGATTTCGCGACATAGTCTTAGGACTGGTTAAGGGTACCCAACAGCCCTTCGAGGTTTTTAGGGTTTGAAATCCCTCTTTCTACTAATCTTAAAATGAGTTTGAAACCTCGACCCGTACCTGGATTGCAAGATCCGAACAAGGGGTTTTATCCCTTGAAACGTAACCCGGAAATCATAATTCTGGGCCATTACAAAGATGGTATCAGAGCCAGGTTCTGCAATTCGGGTACGCAAGGGTCGAGTGTATGTTATGGAAAACCGCCCATGGATTTCAAGGGATTTGAAGATGTTTTGAAGGGGCAAATGAACTTAAGACGTCTAACCTCAAATTGGACTAAGTAATGAACTCGACTTGTAATAAATGAGAAAAACCAACCAAACGGGGACACGAGTGGGTAGTAAAGGCGCTAGACCACCCCTATTGGGTGTAGTTTGGAACGGTAGGCAAAATAATAGCTTTCTCTTTACAGTGGGTCCAGAAGACTCCAAGGAGATTGCACCAAGGTGGTTGGAGTGGCGAGTTAGGTAGGATCGCGAGGTTTTTGCCCCTCCGGCCAGTCGCTCTTCGAAGAGCGACATTAGATAGCTTGATATGCTAAAGTCTTATTGGTATGCCTAACAATTAAATGTGCATTGACTTACCTGTGCAAAGGGATAGCGGGAGTGCCTTTATTTATACATTGTCAAACCCAACTTGTGTGAAACAACTCCTTCTACTATGTTTGTTAACCCCTTGACGGTGCTATCGAGTCTTCTCTCGGATGTCAGTGTCTCCCAAGGGGAATTGAGTTGGTAAACACATTGTGTCAGAATCATGAATGGATATGAAGGTTATCTGAGTGAGTACTAGAAGGTGGTTCTCGATGGTATTTTGAGTCAAAAGTAAGGTGTCATGGGGTTGTCTTTCTTGATTTATATGATGATCAACCTTTATTTTCTTACCACAAAGAGTCGTACCAAAGTCCCACGGGAAAGAGGGGTGATGAGTCGGTTGGGAAAAGTCAATGGTTGCCCTTAGGGATCTCTGTCCGGTCGTAATTGTGACTCTCTCTGAATTGCATGACATAATTTTGTAATCTTTGGCATGTACCATGTGAATAACCATTGGTAAAAAGCTACTCATGTTGTTGCATCTATGATTGGTTACATTGCTTAGGTTTTGTGTTATGTCTTGGCTTCTGCCATGATTATATGTTGTCGTAGTATGTTTACTTGGCCTATTGATCGTAGGATTGAATAGAAGTGTGAGCTGCAGGAAATGAATCTGCGTGATTTTACTCTACTAGGTTCATGATAGTGTGATTGTTAACTTTTGATACCCTAATTAAGCAAGTTCCTTATTTGATACGTGCTACAACTTGATGTCAACATGCCTTATATGATACATAATTTCCAGTACATGTTATTGTGACGATCCTTAATGTAAATTCGTGATTGTATAACATTCTGTATCCATGCTAGTCACATTGTTTAGGTCTCGTGTTGCATCTCGCTCTCTGTCATGATTATGTTTGGTTTCACGTGTCTAATTGACCTGTTGTAATGATCGTACTACTGATTGGTTAGAAACATGAAGGGCATGATATGGGTCTATATGAATGTTGCTTTCCCTGAATTAGGTCCATGATAGTGTGGTAAGCTCCTCTTTGTACGAATGCCCCGTAAGATGATCTCCTCGACATTTTAGTTAGTGTTTTCCTTGGCCTTGCTTGATTAAATTAGTAGTTCCATCTGTGACCATGCTATCGAAGTAATATCTTGATATATATGTGTCTGATTTAGTATTATTAAATTGGAACACATGCCCCCGTATTCTACTTATATTGCCATGTTACGTAGGTTTATATTATGCACTGCTACATTCCTCCCATGCTTTTGTATCGCTGGACTATGTTAATGTGGTCTTTTGTGTATCGTTGTGTTAGTCAATCAAGCGCATGTATGTATCAAATGTTGTATTGCGTCATTAGTATCACGTAGGACTCTTGGTTGTGACTTGTGCGGATTTATGCCTTGGCTACATTATTGTTGATTCCCTCTCGAGATATGTCCCTGATAGTGTGACTCTTTCCTTCTCCTATTCTCTTAAAATGTTGTAGTCGCCTTGATTAGTCCTAGCATGTTTACATGATCATCTCTCTGTAGCGTTCCCTATTACTCTATAATGCCCTCTCGTGCTTACATGAATATATGACTTGACACTTCGCATGATCACACACCACGCTATATCATGTTTTCGCATATACATGACATCGGAATATTAGGGTGGGTCTAGTCGAAGTACCTTGATGTATTCATGTTCGATATGTGCTAGTAGTATCCTATAGGGTTTATGAATTTCGATATGGCTCCCTAGATGGTAACTTTTCGTACTTACTGCATTGCGTAAACATGCTTCGTGAACCTTATGTTGAGTTTCCTTATGCCACTCTTAACTATGTCATGCCTCATCGTGTACCGCTAGCATCATGTAAGACCTATACTTTCTAAATGTGACCCTTCGTCTGATTGCATGCCATTCTTGACTTATTATATGATCATTGTTGCCAGATGTGATAGATACCATGATGCTCTTATGTGTTCTCGTATAACATTAGGTCAGATTGTTTCGATAACCTCATCATGATGCATTAACCTTGATTGTTGATATATATACCCCGCTAGTGCATTGCTCATATATGTGATATTCGCTCTGTTTGGTAAATCCCATATATCTCGCTTAAGACTACTGACAAGAGGAAAACCTGTCGTTGTTCTTGCCAAAGAATACTCAAACTCACAACTAGTATAGTGTGTAAGCAAGAGGTCGATCCACAGGAAAATCTATCAATTCAAGTGCAAGTCTAATCGCTAATAGAGAATATGGGGGGTTTTTGGTGTGAAAAAGGTCCGCCTTTTATCAAAGCGGAAGCAAGCAAATAAAGTAAATTGATTTGTAGAATGCAGTGGAGAGAAATAGGTTCACCTACAATTTATCACTTCGATTGATGAATTCGATCCTTGTTTCAATCTCTAGTTCTTGTCTTTTCCTATCAATGTCCTTGTCCAGATCTTAGGTAAATTACTAGTCCTACGAGTTCTAGCAACCCTTACCTCTAAATAACCCTAACACGGTTAAGATTCAACCTAGAGATAGCATTAAGATTATGAATTAACCAAGGTACACATAATATCAAGCTACGAGTCGATATTCAACATGTATTCAACTTCCTACACATCCAATTAGTCCTACGAGTCCTAAAGGGATATGATTGCCACTTGGGTTAAGGTTCGCTACGAGGAATCTACAAAACCCTAGCAATTGAATGAATCTACTCTAACTAGTTGATCAGGCCAGAGAGAATAAAACACATTCAAGGAATTAAGCACAAAGAAGTCAAAACATTGCAATAGGAATAAGAACTAGATTAAGAAACTCATAATTCAACAATCAAAGATCCAAACTGTAGGCGAAACCTTGAGAGTTTAGTTGCTCATGCTCAACGGCGCTCTCAACAATGCTGTAAAGTGCACAAGGTTTTTGAAAATAATAAAAACCCTAATAAAAATCCATTCTGAATGACGTATTTCTGCGAGGGCCGTGGGGCGGCCAGGCCAGGCCGCGGGGCGGCCGGCGATTGCGAACTTCTCCGTTTCTTCCTTAGAGCCGCGGGGCGGCCAGCAATGTAGCAGGGCGGCCTGCGATTCTTCCGAGCTGCTTCCTCTTCGTCTCCAGAGCTCCTAAGTATTCTTCAACTTGTTTCCGTCCTTTCAATATTAATTCACCTCCAATCTACATTTCCTGAAATAAAACATAAAATCATGTAGATTCCGCCTCTTCTAACTCAACAAGTGAAAATGCAAATTCAACTAAATAAATGCAATATTCACACCTAAAATATGCTAAATGCAATATATTATACAATACTAAATATGCTCTATCAAATTCCCCCACACTTGAACCTTTGCTTGTCCTCAAGCAATAGAAAACTTAACTCTGCAGCCCCACAGAATAGCAATTCATGTATCCACACCTCAATATTTTTTTAAGTGCATGAAAACTAGCAAACACAAAAGATTAATAACATCATAGCACATAATTTGAATAATCAATGAAATCAGGCAACCATATTCATTCTAGACCTCACAAAGGATATGTGTTTCACTCTCGCTCAAGTGTTTAGGTTTAAATGTTTACGCTCAAAACTTAATCTTAAAAAACTTAGCTACAAGAGCCTTGCACCAGTGTTCTAAATCTCCACCGGTGGTGACTCTACACACAACAAAAATCATGAGGTCTTTCAATTGGGTTGTAATGAGGCCAAGGTAGAACATATAAGATATGGGACAATTTTGGTCATGTGGTGTTCAAAATCCGGGAACCAAGGGAGCTACCAAATCATACAACCACTCATAAACATCTCATACCATATCTCTATAATGTCAAACAACACCAATCTCAAGCATAAAACTTTAGAAACCATAATCAACTCCTTCTTTTTTTCTTCTTCTTTTTTTTTTCTTTTTTTTTTTATTTTTCATTCATGCTATATCAAATGATTTTCCTTGACTTTTACCCCTAAGTGAATTTTATCCTCCTTAGGTCCCAAGTAATAAAAATGCTAGCAATAATCAAACATCTCATAAATACACCTCCAACATACAATCCACCACCACAAACCATCATCCACACTATAGATATTCACCAACTAGTCCTAAATTCCCGGATTGGGTCAGGCTATCATTGGCTATGGAAAATTCTTGTGAAGCTATAAAAGTATAGGCAATTAGGCTCAAACTGGCTTTAAGCAGAGGATAATATGTAAGGTGGGAATAGAGTTAAATAGGGCTAATAAAGGTGCCTCAATCATGTTTAAGTCATGTGCAGAAATCATAATATGCAGTCTTGAACAAGATATCTCAATGCAAGTCAAAGAGGAAGTAATCGAAGAGAGTACACACAACAAGCAAGAGGACTAAATAAAGTGTAGTCCTGAATAGGCCAAAATAAACTCACCAGGACATGTCTAGAACTTCAAGATCACCCAAAAATTCAAGATTTTATGCGCTCAATCATCAATCAATCATGCCCACCAAATAGTGTAGAAAACATATATCGAAGGCTTCAACAATCCAAGCACATCATGGGGCATAAATCTCAATAGAAAATATAGAGGACAAACGGCATCCACATGGGGAAATAAGACCTATTCCTAATAATGCAAGAACTAAAACTGTTTTTTTTTATTTTTATTTTATTTTTTCAGAATAGGAATAACAATTGTAAAAACTAAATATGCATACAACCAATATAAATAAACATGCAACCTTAAAACTTAAAATGCAGTGCAAATTAAAACCAAAATACAGAGAGTTTGCAAGTCTTCTCCCCCACACTTAGTTCTGACATTGTCCTCAATGCAGAAAAGAGAACAAAAACATCAAAATAAAAATAAAAGGGAAAAGAAAAGAAACAACTAATATGCTCACTGCTGAGGTGGTGGAGGCGGCGGATATGGTGGGAACTGTGGATAGGCGGATCGATAGAAGTCCTCTTGCCTCTGCCATATCTGCTCCTGCATCCGTCGGATCGCCGCCTGGCTCTCAGAGACCTCCTCCAGGTGGGAAGTCAAGCCACGTACATCTCGAAGAATGTCACCGACCTCCACGTACAGCTGCTGGTTGTGGTCCCACATCGCGTCCTGGCGCTGGTGCATCCGCTGCTGGTTCTCCCACATTGCGTCTTGATGACGCGACATCATTTGTTGATGCTCCCACATAGTGTTCTGCTGGAGAGACATATCAGCCATCTGTTGTGCCAGCGAGTAGTAATCTGGACCAGCACCTCCAGCTGTGCCAGAAGGTCCAGCTCCTCCAAAATCCGGCTGAACTCTGGGAACATCCTCAGCATCTTCCTGCTCAGCATCAGGAACCTGCTCCTCCTCCTCATCATCATCCTCATCCATCTCATCTCCCATGTAAAAATCAGCAGTAGTAGGGCCAAATGGGAGATGACGGGGCAAACTCAACTGGATCCTCCCCTGATGGCCTGCCCTCCAGATCCACATCGGTTCTCTGCCCTCCAGGTGGCCAGTTTTCCTCAACTGGGCCTCATCATAAAGAAATGATCCATGCTGAATGTCATGGACGACGCTCATATCGATGCATGCGTGAGCAATGAGGGTGATAAGACCCCCAAAGCTAATGGTTGCCTTGTTGCACTTGTCCAGGATATCCTTGCAGTTTATTAGAAACAGATCTACCCAACCTGGCACTACAGGGCTCTCTGGCGTCAGACACCATAGAAATGACATGTCCTTCAGCGAGATCTTGTTGACCTCAGCCTGTGCGAAGAAGGTGTTCGCCAGAACCTTGTGAATCAGTCGTAAGGCATGATGGTGAATGCTGGAGTTGTAATGACCCTTCTTGGCCTCAAAAGGCACCTTAGTAGATGCCATCCAGAAAGCCACAGGGCCCTCTCCTTTGCAGACATCAAGCCAACCAGCGGTCGGCGCAGCAGTAACACCCAGAATATGTGCCAATCTCTCTTTGGATAATGTGTAATCCCTCCCAAGCAACCGAAAATCAATAGAAGCACAGTTTACACTCAAGGTTGCTAAAAATTATTTACGTAAGCTTGGATAAGTGGGAGCATTCTTCTCTAAAAACCCTCCTAGGCCCCCATGCTCTAATAGCTGCCTAGTGCAGGCATCCATCTGTAATAATCTCAAGGTAGGCTCATGAAAGAATTTCGTTACAAAGAAGTTTCTAGTGTTCAAAGCAGTCCATCTCTCCTTCTGATTTCTATTCATTCCATGTGGTCTCGACATTTTGAATTTGAGCTACGAAATATTACCCAAAAGAATGGAAATCAAGAAAAACTCACGGCAAATCAGTCTCTGCAGTGGCCGCGGGGCAGCCGAACGTGGCGACGGGGCGGCCGGCGACAGGGGTGGCCGCAGGGCGGTGCCTCAGGTGACGGGGCGGCCTAAGAATCGTTGGATCTGGAACTTCCGTTGTCGGATCTGCTTTCCGACGTCCCTAACTCCCTCCCTCCGTGGTGGATTTGAAGAAAATTTTGGAGATTTCTTGGGAGAATGCTGGTTTTTGTGTAGATCTAGAAGAGAGAAGCAATAAGGTGGATAGTGTGGAGGGAGAAGATGAGAAAAGAGAATTTATGTGGAGATTCAGGTGAAGGTAGGATGATTTTGGTGAAAGAAAGAAACTTGGAGGTGTGCTTCAATGGAGTTTTAAGAGGATGAAGAAGAAAGATGAAGAGGAAGCAATGGCGAGGGGGCGGCTATGTGAGAAAGAGGAAAGAGAAAAAAAAGGAGTGGTTAGGGTTTATTATGTTTGGCAAGTGGGGGCCCACACGGGCCCCTAAAATTTTTTCCATCCGGAAGAGGCCGCGGGGCAGCCAGGGTGGGCGACGGGGCGACCGGCGATTCCGCGAAGGATTTCGCTCGTCGCCTCGGCCGCGGGGCGGCCCATGCTGGAGACGGGGCGGCCCGTCCTTTTTCGCCCTTTTCCCTTCTTCTTTTCCTTTCTGCAGCGTTAGTATCCCAAACAAAAACCAAAACTGACCTCAAAAGTAGTAACATGCACAAATAAAATAGAGTCTAAAATACTTACCTTGGGTTGCCTCCCAAGCAGCGCCATTGATTACCGTCGTTGGCTCGACGTTATATTCATCCACTCATTCAAGACTCAAGCGGACATCGACAGCGCCCTCAAAAGCAAATCAAACTCTCGTGCCCAACCGATATTCGAATGCACACTCCAAAATGAAACAATTGGTAATTAGAAATTCAGCAATGAGAACCATTACCAACTTACCCTTCATTTTAGCTTGATTCTCCCTCGAGGGTATGTAAGACCACCAACACAGTTCTGTTGGTGGTTTGTTGAAGTAGTGGCTCCATGGATCAACATATTCACCAAAATCTCCCAATTTGCAAAAAGTACCAGTTTCTTGTTCGGGAACCACAGAAATTAGTTCCAGACTTGGCTCCTTGATAGGTGAGTTGGGGATGATTTCTACGAATGAAGGGAGCATCGAAACATCTTCAATCTCTAGGGACGTCCCCTGAGATTTCGTGTCGATAACCACTAGATGCTCTTCTTCATTATCAGAGAATTCATCGTTGCTTGCATCTTGGTTTTCATCAAGTTGAGGAATATGACATTGTTGAACTATCAACTCCTTTAATGTCTTAAAGAGTCGGATAATTGCTTCCCCATTTTGATTCATAGCTTCCCCAGTTTGATTCATAGCTTCCCCAGTTTGATTCACTATCTCACGTAATTGCCCTATCTGCTCCATCAAGATAATGGTTGACTCTTCCATGGATGGGTCGGAGTACTCCATTGGTTGAAACGTCGAAGTGTAGGATTCTTCCTCCGTCGATTTGTCACCTATGTAGCAGAGAAGATCCCATAATCCCGACACTCCTAAACCAGCAAAGCTTCCATTGTTTATGGACCTGGCAAGTTCTCGGGTCTGAGGAGCCATGCCCTCAAAAACGCAAACCACCACATCTCACAAACTATCTCGGAAACCCCGTGAATAACGGATGTTAAATAAATTTTGCACTCTTGTGAGGTAGTTGTGAAAATATTCTCCCTGAAACTGCCATAACTTCAACATCTAGAAATATTAGTAATAAGGTATCGTGAACCGTAAGATAGGTCCACGACGGGGTTAGATGTAAATATATACAAAAGTAAGCGATTAAAATTAAACACAAGAAATTGATAAGAATTCCCCGGCAACGGCGCCAAATTTGACAAGAGGAAAACCTGTCGTTGTTCTTGCCAAAGAATACTCAAACTCACAACTAGTATAGTGTGTAAGCATGAGGTCGATCCATAGGGAAATCTATCAATTCAAGTGCAAGTCTAATCGCTAATAGAGAATATGGGGGGTTTTTGGTGTGAAAAAAGTCCGCCTTTTATCAAAGCGGAAGCAAGCAAATAAAGTAAATTGATTTGTAGAATGCAGTGGAGAGAAATAGGTTCACCTACAATTTATCACTTCGATCCTTGTTTCAATCTCTAGTTCTTGTCTTTTCCTATCAATGTCCTTGTCCAGATCTTAGGTAAATTACTAGTCCTACGAGTCCTAGCAACCCTTACCTCTAAATAACCCTAACACGGTTAAGATTCAACCTAGAGATAGCATTAAGATTATGAATTAACCAAGGTACACATAATATCAAGCTACGAGTCGATATTCAACATGTATTCAACTTCCTACACATCCAATTAGTCCTACGAGTCCTAAAGGGATATGATTGCCACTTGGGTTAAGGTTCGCTACGAGGAATCTACAAAACCCTAGCAATTGAATGAATCTACTCTAACTAGTTGATCAGGCTAGAGAGAATAAAACACATTCAAGGAATTAAGCAAAAAGAAGTCAAAACATTGCAATAGGAATAAGAACTAGATTAAGAAACTCACAATTCAACAATCAAATATCCAAACTGTAGGCGAAACCTTGAGAGTTTAGTTGCTCATGCTCAACGGCGCTCTCAACAATGGTGTAAAGTACACAAGGTTTTTGAAAATAATAACTAGAAAAGTCTTATAAAGGCCTCTAAGAGTCGGCCAATGAATAGATAAAAACCCTAATAAAAATCCATTCTGAATGACGTGTTTCTGCGAGGGCCGCGGGGCGGCCGGCGATTGCGAACTTCTCCATTTCTTCCTTCGAGCCGCGGGGCGGCCAGCAATGTAGCGGGGCGGCCTACGATTCTTCCGAGCTGCTTCCTCTTCGTCTCCAGCAGCTCCTAAGTATTCTTCAACTTGTTTCCGTCCTTTCAATATTAATTCACCTCCAATCTATTTTTCCTGAAATAAAACATAAAATCATGTAGATTCCGCCTCTTTTAACTCAACAAGTGAAAATGCAAATTCAACTAAATAAATGCAATATGCACACCTAAAATATGCTAAATGCAATATATTATACAATACTAAATATGCTCTATCAACTACTAGGCGTTATGGCTTCATGAATCGATAGACTGTTACCTTGTCTCGCATGCATCTCAAGGTAGAACTCGAATGTGTCTTTTGAATGTACATGTATGTCGTTGATCTTCGAGATAGGTACATGTTAGTGTGGGTTGATATGGTTGATTGCTTAAGACGAACCCTTGCTGTTTGTCATAAATTGTAACCTCATAGATTTTTATAGGGGCATCGTTGTCATTCTCGGGTCAAAGTCTTGTCTCTAGTCTTGTCGTCCTTTAGCCTTGGTCTATGTTTGGTTCCGAAGTGAACATTGGGTTGCCCGTCCTTGTCACTCCCCTATCTCTGCTAACTTAGACTCCTCTGCGATATTTGGTGAGCGACTGCTTGAAAGAGAAAGGAAGTTGCATAACGATAGAGCAGTGTGGCGGAAGCGTGGGCCCATAACCCACAAGCCTCATGATTGACGGTGTTGGTGGGACAGGTGTGTTTTGAGGATGGCGGCTATTGAGTACGATATGACTTGCAGGCGGGAGTGTCCTCTGTTTGAATTGCTAACTTTTCTGAATATCCTGATAACCATGTTGCAATGCTTTGATGGTGACGTTTATGTGTTGATGTGCTGACTTGGTAATAATTGTTGTCTTATTGTATGTTGTTTATGATGATATGATTCGGTGCCTTACAGTTCTAATGTACAAGATGTCTTGATGCGTTGATGCTTGAGTTGCTAAGCATGATCTAAATTTGTTACCTATAAAATGTGAACTGCAAATGTTAAGAAACCTGAACTGTCTATTAGATAAGGTTATGATGAACTTGCTAGCTTGACTTGATTATGTGCATATATGATGATTTGTAATAATGATTGAGCATGACGGTAAATTGAGATTTATCGACGCAGTTGCAATGTTTAATGCTGAACTAATGATGCTATTGATATAAATGCTAGTGGATATGATGTGATCCTTATGTGTAATAATGTCCATGATTGCTTCTTCTTTGAACTTGTGAGTGAGGGTTCTCTTGTGGAGTGGTTGATGAGTGGTAAAAGAATTTTAGGCGGTTAGGATGATCGATGGTATTACGAGGTAAGATGCGAGAGAGGGATCCATGTGGTTAGCAGGGTATGATGCTTGTCATGTCTTGAGTAGTATATGAAGTGTGGGGAATGACTTTTGAGAGTATTGAGGATATAGTATGAGAGGGTTCTCGAGTGTGAAATTAGAGATAGAAATTGGGTTCTTAGAGGTGGATGGTGTGTGGGAGTGGTTGATGAAATGAGGGATGAGATTGGAGTATCGAGATGAATTGAGACTCTTTGAGGAATTTTTGTCTGAGTTTACGTTGGCGAGTCTAGAAGATGATTAGTCTTGGCTTCAGATTGGAGACGGGCGAGTGATTGTGTTTTATTTTGACTGGTATGATGTGAGGATTGCCTTGATTATGTGATTTATTTATATTTGTTGGCATGATGTTAGATAACGACCATGATAAACCTGATATGAAATTACATGCTGATATGCAATATTGAAATCTAGTTGGTAGTGACAAGTGTTATCATGATATATTGATGTTTTGCTATCTTATTATGTTATTTTAAAAGCATGTTAGAATGTGTTGTGATATGATATATGAGATCATAATGTGTTATTATGTGAAAGCATGATGTTATATTATGTGGTTGTAAACATGATGTTGTATTATATGGTTGATAAGCATGATTATTGATATGATAAATGATAAATATGGCTTAGAGTATGACAATGATTAGTGGGTAGGAGATAATGATGCATGGTCGTTATATTGTTTTGCGACGAGTTAAGGTGATGTCTTTTAGGGCATATTGACATTTTGATGACTTATATACTACTTGATCTTCTTTTTCTGAATCTTAATAGCATGACCTTGTTGTGTTGAAATGTTAACGTGATGAATCTGTTCTACTTGTGTTGCGATATCGATATGTGATTGTGAGACTTGATGTGCATTGACGTACTGACCCCATAACACCTAACCCGTTGATTCTGGACGTGTGTGCTTATGTGATGAGTGAAGAACATTTGATTATGCACTTGTGATGCCTTGAGTATGATATAGACATACCTTATGATTCGTAGGATGTTGAGGCTTGTTGTTTCTTTGGTATTTGAGACTTGTTAGCATGTTTATGTTTATGTTAGACGGTTATGTGATGATTTTTGACTATGATATGATGTGGGACTTGCCATGTATGAGATGGCTTATGGTATTATGCTTATATAAGAGTTGATGAGGCTTTGGGTTATAGTACTTGTTGAGTTGTGAATGATGTTGCATGATCTGAAAACTAGAAAGAGAATATGGGATTAGCCCTTAGAGGTGGATGATTCCACCTCTGAGCTTCTGGAATTGATTGCTTGTTATGCGGAAAACTGATTTGGTTTTGGAAGATTTTGACGAAATTTTGATCAAAAGGATTTTACTTGTTTTGGTGTAAAGTTGCTTGGTTAAACGTCTTATTTAAAGATTTTGAGCGGTTTGAAAACGAATGACTTGAAAATTTTAAAGAATAAACGTTACCGAGAATTTCAACGATTTTGAGGCAAATCTTTTCCAACTGCGGAATCCCTTTTTGAGAATTTTCACACCCGAGCCTATATTATAACGCTTCACGAAGTGGATACAAGCATTTTATAGGGGCGCATATAGAATGCTTGCTAAGACCAAGTAGAGACGTTATGATTGCTTTTCGAGTTATGATGTGACCGAAAGGTCGGGGTAAGGGTGTGATAGGGGCCCATATCACATACTTGCTACGACCAATTGGGAATGTTATGATCACGTCAAAGGTGCTGTGAGGATCTCATACGGGCCCTATGAGATGCTTACAGAATCAATGGCATGATCGTTGGACTCACCAATTTAAAACTTCATCCCCATGTTTTAGAGTGATTTTAGTCTCGGGGACGAGACTTGTTTTTAGAGGTGGATGATGTAAAGACCGGGAAATTTTAGAATATTAAATTATTAAAATAGTGATTTATAATAATCCCGATTTCTAAAATTTGGGAGGTTTGGAATTTCCGTCATTGAGCTATTGGTTTTATTCTAAATATTTTAAAATGAGTTCCGGCATTATTTAGTTAAAAATATAAAATATGCTTTATCCCGCTTCCATATGCGAAAATTTAAAATATGTTATACTCTACTTTTATATACCGAAAATTGGAAAATAATGTTCGGATTCCATTATTTCATCCGGATTTGAAAATTTAAAATCCATTTTGATTCGGGATAAGGACGAGAGATCGGGTTTCGAGATATTTTCTTGGATATTTAAAATACTATATTGGGACCACTTGTCGCTTTGCTTCTTCTTGTATCCGAAAGCTGTGCAGCTTGTTTTTTTTCTTTTTCCATTCATAGGCAAACATTCACCCTCCCTCTCTTCCCCTCTACCACATCTCTTTGCCTCCTTTGGCCTTGTCTCCCACGCCAATTCTGAGACCCACCTCCTCCTATCTGATCTACTGAAGCAGCAGGACAACACATCCACGCGAAATCTGATCCCTTGCCCTATTTCAAATCAAATTGCAGGGACCATTTGCTGTGAAATCAGGAGACCCTCCCACCCATTCTTTTGGTTGCACAAATTGGAGACCATCTCCTTTCACCACACAATACCTCCAGCCTCAAATTTTCGACGCATCTCCATCTTCCATTCTTCCCCTTCCTTGAATCCGAGCACAGTAACCCACCACCCTTCCTTCTCGTCGATTAGCCCAGGAGCACTTCCTTGTTCGCCGTTTGCCGCCGCCGAAGGGCCGAGGCCACCAAAAACTCCTTTTCCCCCTTCATCCCTCGACGAGTAGCAGCCCAGAAGTTCACCCGCATCTCCCTCGGCGTCGACGAGTCCAAGGAAGCGCCCAGGAGAGCCCGGGAACAGCCGCTCGCCACCCTCCTTCTCCTTCCTCTGTCCCCCGCAAATCCCTCGGTAAGGGTCTTCCTTTTCGTTCCTTTCACCTTCAAATGGCACAAAGGTGGAACTTTAATCCCCTCCCACTCTCCCTAGGTCGTCTCCGGCAAGAATCCGTTTCCGATGAGGCGAATCGGGATTTCGAGCGTTCCGAGCCAAGGATTTCGGTGAGCTTCTTCTTCCTTTGTTTTGGTTTGTTTCGAGCCGTTTTGGGTTGTATGAGGTCGGGCTAAGCCCGTGAGGGCGGTCGGGTGAGGAGTCGCCGGCAAGGAGCTCCTCCCCCTCTTCTTCTTCCTCCGTCCGTCCGACGTCTGTGGCCGAGAGCTCTGCTCTTTTGATCTGGGAAGGAGATGGAGCATTGGGCCTATTTTTCCGGGTCGTGGGCTCAAAACCGGATCCATTCTCTCCCTCTCATTACCTCAGTTCCATTTTTGGCGGGTCGGGCCCCTTGGATCCGGGTATTCTTTTCCAGGTCTTATTTTCTTTCTTCCTTTTCTTTGGGACGGGTTTGGGGACTGGATTCGGGTAAGGGTGTTTTGGACTTTGCTGGGTTGAGTCTTGTTATTACATTGTGTTAATAAATGTTTTATGGTTATATTAATATGTGACTTAAGAATTTTAAAATGAATTATTGGCTTGATCTTATAATTATGACTTGTTGATTTTGACTTATAAATAAGGTTGTGAAGATGGATTTATTTTGGAAATGTTTATCGTTGTCTTAAATTACTTGAAACATTAAAGTCAAGGTTTTGAAATAAAATGCCGGAATTATTTCTATAGTATGATTTTGAGAAAGTGGTTTTAAGGTTTAAATGTTAAATATCGGAATTTGGCCAAGTATGATTTGAGAAATTATTTTGAATCTGAGTTGACTTAATTTGGGATTTAAGAGTTTGGAAAATATGGTTGGTACGATTTTATCAATGGGGTTGAATGGAAGTAAATGATTTTTGGTTAATGTTAATCGTAGCGGAAAGGTTTTGGAAAATAGTTTTATCACCGTTTGGTTTTGAGTATATTGAGAACTTGGGAATCGTGTGTATGAATGTTGGTCCGGTAGCTTATGAAAATGGCTTGATGATATGTGTGCATTGCTTTTGGATTGCTTTGGACTTGCATTTGGGCTCTTGCTTGCGTTATCTTTTGTTGTTCGGCATTTCAGGTAAGTTCCCTAGGGTGTAAAGGCCGGAAAATTTTAGAATATTAAATTATTAAAATAGTGGTTTATAATCATTCCGATTTCTAAGATTCAGGAGAATTGAAATTTCTGTCAGTGAGCTATTGGGTTTATTTTAAATATTTCGAAACAAATTTTGGCATTAATTAATTGAAAATTAAAATATGTTATACTCTGCTTTTATATACCGAAAATTGGAAAATAATGTTCGGATTCCATTTATTAAATTCGGATTTGAAAAATTGAGAAGTATTTTAAACGCGTCGGATAAGGTCAAAGAGCGGGTCTTGAGATATTTGTTCGGGTATTTAAAATATCTTTTCGGGACATGGTCCAAATTCCATTTATCTTTTTTATCTTCCTTTCTTCTCTCATTTCTCTTTTTCTCTGTCTCTCGTCTCAGATTCCCGTTGGAGGAATCCTAGGCTCCTAGCTCCCTCATAGACAAGCTTACAAAAATTGTTGTTTTTTGGCAAATCGTATCCTATAGCAGACTACTCCTCCCCGCCCTCACCTCCTCCTCATTCAGTCACCAGGAAATTTACAATTCATTTCTTCTTTTCTCCCTCCTGCAAACCCAGAGGAAACACACTCCTCAGTCCTCACCCTCATCTCTTTATTCTGTTCCTTTGAAACACAGATCTGCGACCTCCAAGCACCAAACCGAGCCACCTCTTCTCGCCTATTGCAGCACCACCAAACTGCCGTGAACCACCACCCACCAGCACCAACACTCAGCACCTCTACCTCCCTCCGTTTTGATTTTGAGAGCTCCGCCGAGACACCACCATCGACCATCGTTCCCCTTCTCTGCGACATTCCAGGCAAACAAAGCCTTCTCGGAGCTTCCCGCCGACGACGCCCAGCCGAGCACCACCGAAGTTGCTCTTCCTCTCATCCTTCCTCCTTCTATCCGAGTAGGCGAGGGGCATCCCAGGCAGCCCCGACCACCGTCGACACCCGCTTTCTTCCTCCTTCTTCCTTGTTCTGGATCAATCCGTTCGGTAAGCCCTCCTTCCTCCTCCTCGTGGTCTGAATCGCATAAAGGTGGACCTTTATAACCATTTACATCGGACCCAGGTCCCCAGAGCTTTCCCTACCCTCGGCAAGCCTAATCGATCTCCCGCGGGTGCTTTCGGCGAAGATCTCCGCCTTGGTGAGATTTCAAATCCTTCTCCTTTTCCTTGGTTTCACGTTTGATCGATTTTGGGTTAGTAGTGTCGGGAAGGGCCGGTGAGGGTTGTCGGAGTGGGGAACGCCGCCGGCAGGGACCTGGAGCTCCTCTCCTCCCTCGTCGTTTCTCCACTTGTGACTTGCAGAGCCCTATTCTCAGTTTTGGGAAGGAGAGAGTTGTGTGTTGGTTGTGGGCCTATTTTATTTTCGGATCCGGGTATTCCATTCCACATGAAATTGGGTTTTCAGATTTGGGAGATTGGTTTTGGGTTTCGGGTTGGGCTTCGAATTCAGATCTTTCTTCTCGGGCATAAATTGTGGGCTGCTGGGTTGTTTTAAATGTGTTGGGCTGTGGGTTTTGTTTTATGTGTTATGGTTATTATTTCATGATAGGTTATATATTTATATGTCATGTTATTTACATATGTGATATATTATGACTATATATTATTCCTGGATTTTGAAAGATATATTTCCTGAAATTATGATTATCCATTTTAAAGTGTTTTAAAATAATATTATTGAACTATGTATTTTGTGAGGAGTAAATATTTGATCTTGGAAATTACGAGATGATATATGGTTATTAATTTGTAAATGTGGTTTGGTGTTTATTTTAGTTAATACAATTTGAAAAACTATTTAAAAGGTTTTAGATTTTGAAATAAAAATGACGGAATTATTTTAATGGTATGAAATTGTAAGTTGATTAAAGATTTAATGTTTATAAAGGGATTTTGGCCAGACATGATTTGTGAATTGTTTTGAATATGAGTTGAAATAAATTTGGGATTTAAGAGTTTGGAAAATATGGTTGGTACGATTTTATCGATGATTTTGATTGGAAATGAAATGATTTTGGTTGATGTTGATCATATCGGAAAGGTTTTGGAAAACGGTTTCACTATCGGTTGGTTTTGAGTATATTGGGAACTTGGGTTTCGTATGTATGAATATCGGTCTGGTAGCTTATGGAATTGACTTGATGATAGGTGTGTATTGCTTTTGGACTTGCATTGGGCCCTTGCTTGTATTATCCTGCTGTTCTGCATCTTCAGGTAAGTTCCCTAGGGGGCTTACTCAGGTTGGACATTCATGCCTGTTGTTGCATTTTTTTTTTAGGTGTTGCATATGCATAAACGCATGCCATGTAGTATCCTGTTTAGATTGCAATAATTGAATGAGCATCTGCTTACTTATTGCGTTTGAAACAGAACGGCCGTTATCTGTGATAGTCCTAGAGTCTTTGCTAGGGTCATAGGGTAGCCCAGCCTCATCGGGTACCCTGAGTCAATCGAGTCATGAACTTCCTTATATTATGAGATGCCTGGGAGCTTTATTGTGGAGCGGGTTAGGCATGCGTGCCGCCCGATTATGATGGAATGCATTAACGAGCTAGCCAGTCTCCGCCCTATCGAAAGTAGAAGAGGGATATGCCATTTGGCATTGTCTTGGGCCCTTTACAGTATTTTTACACATTATTATAACTAGGAGCATGCTAGTGTGTTTGACTTTCGTACTGCATTAGAGCATCTTTATTAGGTATAGCACATACTATGTGGCCTCAGCGAGGACTACCGGTCCCGCATGAGTGGCTCGATCTGACTCCTTTCCCCGTTCTTTTTTTTAAGGTATTTTCTGCAGATTTTGATTGCTTGATGTCTATATGACGGGGTTCCCTTTTTGCGAATCAAAGAACCTGGCTAAATCTCTAACTCATTATAAATGGTAATCATCCACTTATGTTTTGGTTTTGACCCGGCTCTGCCGTGGCGCTTTGTATCTTAATTTTGCTTCCGTTTGAAATGAATTTCGTGAGTTCGTCCCTAGGACAGATTAAGGGTACCCAACGGCCCTACGATATTTTCAGGGTTCGAAATCCCTCTTTATTACTGACCATAAAAATGAGTTTGAAACCTCGACCCGTACCTGGATTGCAAGATCCGAACAAGGGGTTTCATCCCTTGAAATGTAACCCGGAAATCATAATTCCGGGCCGTTACAAAGATGGTATCAGAGCTGAGGTTGTGCAATTCGGGTACGCAAGGGTCGAGTGTATGTTTTGGAAAATCGCCCATGAATTTCAAAGGATTTAAAAGGATTTTAAGAAGGGCAAAATGAACTTAAGATGCCTAACCGAAATTGGACTAAGTAATGAACTTGACTTGTAATAAAAGAGGAAAACCGACCAAACGGGTACGCGAGTGGGTAGTAAAGGCGCTAGTTCACCCCTATTGGGTGTAGTTGGGAACGGTAGGCAAAATATCAGCTTGTTCTTTATAGATGGGTTGGGATCTGATTTGAATGCCTTAACTATTGAGTGTTATTAACTGATTTTGTGCTCAGTGCTTGCTATGCTTGAGTTCTGATTTGGTATGCCTAACAATGAGTTGTGTATTGACTTATCTGTATAAACGGGATAGCGGGAGTACTCTTATTTACCTATGGTCAAGCCCAGCTTGTGTGAAACAGCCCCTTCCACTATGTTGTTAACCCCTGACTGGTCTATCGAGCCTTTCTCCCGGATGTCAGTGTCTTCCACGGGGAATTGGGTTGGTAAACACATTGTGTCGGGAATCATGTATGGATGTGAAGGTTGTCTGAGCAAGTATTGGAAGGTGGTTCCTTATGTCCCTTTAAGTCAAAAGTAAGGTGTTTCTGGGTTGTATTTCTTGATTCTTGTGACGATCAACCCGTGTCTTCTTGCCACAAAGAGTCATACCAGAGTCCCACGGGAAAGAGGGGTGAGAAGTCAGTCGGGAAAAGTCAATGGTTGCCCTTAGGGATCTCTGTCCGGTTGTAATGGTGACTCTCTCTGAATTGCATGACATGATTTTGTAGTCTCTAACACGTGCCTTATGAATAACCATTAGTACCCAGTTGTTGTATTATATTTACATGTGTGACTAGTTACATTGCTCAAGTATTGTGTTATGTATTGTCTTTTATCATGATTATATGTTGTTTAGAGCATGCCTACTTGACATATTGTATTAATTGCGCTAATGATCAATTGAAAGCGTGAACCACATGATATGAACCTATATGCTTGTTGTTTTGCCTGGGTTAGGTGCATGATAGTGTGATCGATGATCGTCTTAGCATGTTGGATGATGACGTGTCAATGCTTATTATCCTTTGGTAACAAGAATCTATAGTATTCCCATCTGTTCTTTATTCGTCAGATTAATTAACGTTGATTGTTTTGCAATTTGTGCTGTTGTGTGATTACTTGCGTTGGATGGAGAATATGTGGTATAATTGAGTCTTGAGAAATGCCTGTTTTATCTTAGTATGTGTTGGTTTGAGCTCATGTCCCCGTATTCAAGTCATATTGCTATTACTTAAACTCGTGTTATACATTGTAAAACCTTCCTCATGTTTCTATGTTGTTGGAATGTGATTGAATTGATTTCTTATGTGTCGCCATGATTAGTTGAATGCATGTATCATATGCTAAGTGGAGCCTTTAGTATCATGTAGGATCCTTGGTTGTGACTCGTGTGAATTATATCTTGCTTGCATTATTGTTGATTCTCTCTGGAGCTAGGTTCCTGATAGTGTGGTTCTTCTTCTTCCCTCTTCCTATTACCATATACATGCTCTATGATGGTTCGTTCTTAGCACGATTATAACCTATCGCCCGTGATGTTATCTTTTTTACTCTGTGGTGACCCTTTTGCTTTCACGTACATCATATTGAACTCATTTAATCACTCTTGTCTATGCTCATGCCTTGTCATGTATAGCTAGCATCATATAGGACCTATGCTTCCTAAGTGTATCTCACTGTATGATTACATGTCATTCTGAACCTACAATATGATTCTTGTTATTAGTTGTGATGATTACTATGCCGCCTTATGTAATTTCGTATGGTGCTTACTTGATCGTTATGATGTACATCGCCATGCTATATTTGACCTCATCTTGTGCTGCATGTACCATTTTTGTACATTGTTCATACTCATGATGCCTGTTATCTTCACTAAATCCCGCATGACTTCGAATCTTGTATGATAATTACTGGTTCCACATATCCTGGTTGAAGTTGCTAGGCATATCTAGTTCCATGAAATAATAGACTGCTAGCTTGTCTCACATGCATCAGTGTAGGACTTGATTGTGCCTTTTGGAATGAATATGCATGTCGTTCTCTTTGAGATAGGTACATGTTAGTGTGGATTAATATGATTGATATGCCCATGATGAATTTGTGTCTGATTGTCACAATTGCAACCTAATAGGCTTTCATAAGGGCGTCGTTGCTATTCTCGGTTCGGAGTTTTGTCTCTAGTTGTCGTCTTAGTATTGGTTCGTGGTTGGTTCCGAGAGGAACTTTGGGTTGTCTTCTCTTGTCACTCCCCTATCTCCGCTAACTTGGACCCTATGCGATACATTCGACGAGCAACCACATGGAAGAGGGAACGAAAAGTTAGATAGCGATAGAGCAGTGCAGCAGAAGCGTGGGCCCATAACCCACGGGCCTCAGGATCAACGATTTCAGAAAGACAAGCACATTTCGAGAATGGCGGTTACTGATTACGATATGACTTGCAAGCGAGAGTGTTCTCTGTTCGAATTGCTAACCCTTTTGAATTTATTGACGATGATATTGCGCTGCTCTAACGATGAGATTTACGTGTTGATGTGCTAACTTGATGATGATTGTTGCCCGATTGCCTGTGTCTATGATGATATGATTTGATGACTTATAGATCTCATATACCATGATGTCTTGACTTGTTGCTACGCTGAGTTGCTAAGCATGATTTGAATTCCTTTACCTGTAAAATGTGAACTACATATGCTAAGAAGCCTGAATTATATCTTATAAGGTTATAATGCAACATGCTATCTTGACTTGATTATGTTCATATATGATGGTTGCGATGGTTATTGAACATGATGTTAACTGAGACTGGTTGAATCCATGATGTTATGTTATGAATGCTAGTTGATATGATGTAGATCTTATGTTGATGATTTTCATGATTGCTTCTTCCTTCAACATGTGGGGGAGGTCATTTGGTAGCGTGGTTGGAGAGTAGTGAAAGAATTTTGGGCGGTTGGGATGATCGATGGTACTAGAAGGTGAGTTGCGAGAGAGGAATGCTGGCTTAAGTAAGACTGAGTGAGCTTTGGGATTTTTGGGAAGCAATGTTGGTGGTTCTAATGAGCTTCTAGGTGATGTTAGTGATGCTTCGGGTAGTACGAGAAGTGTAAAGAAGGGCTCGTGAGTATTGAGGACATGGTATTAGAGGTACTTGGGTGTGACGTTAGAGATGGGAGTTGGATTCTTAGAGGTGGATGGTGTGGTAGTACTTATCGGAAGGAGGGGCGAGATTTGATCATCGAGATGGATTGGGATTCTCTGGGGAATTTTGTCTGGGTTGACATTGGCGAGTTTATAAGAGGATTAATCTTGGCTTGAGAGTGGAGATGGGCGAGTGGGGATTGCGTTTCATTTTGACTCGTATGATGTGAGGATTTTCTTGATTGTGTGAGTTAATTATATTTGCTGGCATGATGTTAGATAACGACCATGATGAACCTGATATGGAATTAATTAAATGTTGATATGCAATATTAAAATCTAGTTGGTAGTGACAAGTGTTACCATGATATATTAATACTTTGATATCTTGTTATATTGGTTTAGAAGCATGTTAGGATGTGCTGTGATATGATATATGAAGTAATGATGAGTATGAACTATGGGATAATGATGTGCTATTATGTGGAAGCATGATGTTTTATTATGTGGTAGTAAGCATGATGTGTACTATATGGTTGACAAGCAAGATTATTGGTTATGTAAATGATAAATATGACTTTAAGTATGATCATGATTAGTATATATGAGATAATGGTGCATGATTTCTAACTGATTGTCATTCGATATTGTGATGAGTTAAGGTGATGTCTTTCAGAGCATGCTGACATTTTGGTGATTTATATACTGTTTGATCTTCTTTTTTTTTCTGAATCTTAATAGCATGACTTTGTTGTGTTGATATGTTAACGTGATGAATCTGTTCTACTTGTGTTGCAATACCGATATGCGATAGTGAGATTTGATGTGTACTGACGTACTAACCCCATAACATCTAACCCGTTGATTTCTGGACATGTGTGCTTACGTGATGAGCATTAGATTATGCACTTGTGATGCCTTCAGTATGATGTAGATATACCTTATGATTTGTAGTATGTTGAGGTTTGTTGTTCCCTTTTTACTTGAGACTTGTTGGCATGTTTATGTTTATGTTAAACGGTTATGTGATGGATGTGACTATGATATGATATGGGACTTGCCATGTGTGCGTTGGCGTATGGTATTATGCTTGTATAAGAGTTGATGAAACTTTTGGTTATGGTACTTGTTGAGTTGTGAATGATGTTGCATGATTTGGAAACTAGGAAGAGAATATGGGATTAGCCCTTAGAGGTGGATGATTCCACCTCCTGATTTCTGAATTTGATTGATTGATATGCGGGAAACTGATTTGGTTTTGGGAGATTTTGACGAAATCTTGAGTTGAAGGGATTTGACTTGTTTGGTGCAAAGTTCTTGGTTAAACGTCGGATTTGAAGATTTTGAACGATATAGAAAGAAAATAACTGGTTTTTAAAGAATAAACGCTATCGAGGGTTTCAACGATTTCGAGGCTAATCTTTTTCAATTGCGGAATTCCTTTTGAAACTTTTCAAACCCGGTTTTATATTATAACGAATCACGAAGTGGATACAAGCATTTTATAGGGGCGCATATAGAATGCTTGCTAAGACCTAGTAGACACGTTATGATTGCTTTTCGAGCTATGATATAACCGAAAAGTCGGAGTAAGAATGTGATAAGGGCCCATATCGCATACTTGCTACGACCAATTGGGAATATTATGATCACGTCAAGGGTACTGTAGGGATCTCATACGGGCCCTATGAGATGCTTACAGAATCAATGGCATGATCCTTGGACTCACCAATTTAAAACTTCATCCCCATGTTTTAAAGTGATTTTAGTCTCGGGGACGAGACTTGTTTTTAGAGGTGGATGGTGTAAAGGCCGGGAAATTTTAGAATATTAAATTATTAAAATAGTGATTTATAATCATTCCGATTTCTAAGATTCAGGAGAATTGAAATTTCTGTCAGTGAGCTATTTGGTTTATTTTAAATATTTCGAAACAAATTCCGGCATTAATTAATTGAAAATTAAAATATGTTATACTCTACTTTTATATACCGAAATTTGGAAAATAATGTTCGGATTCCATTTATTAAATTCGGATTTGAAAAATTGAGAAGTATTTTAAACGCGTCGGATAAGATCAGAGAGCGGGTCTTGAGATATTTGTTCGGGTATTTAAAATATCTTTTCGGGACATGGTCCAAATTCCATTTATCTTTTTTATCTTCCTTTCTTCTCTCATTTCTCTTTTTCTCTGTCTCTCGTCTCAGATTCCCGTTGGAGGAGTCCTAGGCTCCTAGCTCCCTCATAGACAAGCTTACAAAAATTGTTGTTTTGTGGCAAATCTTATCCTATAGCAGACTACTCATCCCCGCCCTCACCTCCTCCTCATTCAGTCACCAGGAAATTTACAATTCATTTCTTCTTTTCTCCTTCCTGCAAACCCAGAGGAAACACACTCCTCAGTCCTCACCCTCATCTCTTCATTCTGTTCCTTTGAAACACAGATCTGCGACCTCCAAGCACCAAACCGAGCCACCTCTTCTCGCCTATTGCAGCACCACCAAACCGCCGTGAACCACCACCCACCAGCACCAACACTCAGCACCTCCACCTCCCTCCGTTTTGATTTTGAGAGCTCCGCCGAGACACCACCATCGACCATCGTTCCCCTTCTCTGCGACATTCCAGGCAAACCAAGCCTTCTCGGAGCTTCCCGCCGACGACGCCCAGCCGAGCACCACCGAAGTTGCTCTTCCTCTCATCCTTCCTCCTTCTATTCGAGTAGGCGAGGGGCATCCCAAGCAACCCCGACCACCGCCGACGCCCCCTTTCTTCCTCTTTCTTCCTTGTTCTGGATCAATCCGTTCGGTAAGCCCTCATTCCTCCTTCTCGTGGTCTGAATCGCATAAAGGTGGACCTTTATAACCATTTTCATCCGACCCAGGTCCCCGGAGCTTTCCCTACCCTCGGCAAGCCTAATCGATCTCCGGCGGGTGCTTTCGGCGAAGATCTCCGCCTCGGTGAGATTTCGAATCCTTCTCCTTTTCCTTGGTTTCGCGTTTGATCGATTTTGGGTTAGTAGTGTCGGGAAGGGCCGGTGAGGGTTGTCGGAGTGGGGGAACGCCACCGGCAGGGACCTGGAGCTCCTCTCATCCCTCGTCGTTTCTCCACTTGTGACTTGCAGAGCCCTATTCTCAGTTTTGGGAAGGAGAGAGTTGTGTGTTGGTTGTGGGCCTATTTTATTTTCGGATCCGGGTATTCCATTCCACATGAAATTGGGTTTTCAGATTTGGGAGATTGGTTTTGGGTTTCGGGTTGGGCTTCGAATTCAGATCTTTCCTCTCGGGCTTAAATTGTGGGTTGCTGGGTTGTTTTAAATGTGCTGGGCTGTGGGTTTTGTTTTATGTGTTATGGTTATTATTTCATGATAGCTAGGTTATATATTTATATGTCATGTTATTTACATATGTGATATATTATTAGTATATATTATTCCTGGATTTTGAAAGATATATTTCCTGAAATTATGATTATCCATTTTAAAGTGTTTTAAAATAATATTATTGAACTATGTATTTTGTGAGGAGTAAATATTTGATCTTGGAAATTACGAGATGATATATGGTTATTAATTTGTAAATGTGGTTTGGTGTTTATTTTAGTTAATACAATTTGAAAAACTATTTAAAAGGTTTTAGATTTTGAAATAAAAATGACGGAATTATTTTAATGGTATGAAATTGTAAGATGATTAAAGATTTAATGTTTATAAAGAGATTTTGGCCAGATATGATTTGAGAATTGTTTTGAATATGAGTTGAAATAAATTTGGGATTTAAGAGTTTGGAAAATATGGTTGGTACGATTTTATCGATGATTTTGATTGGAAATGAAATGATTTTGGTTGATGTTGATCATATCGGAAAGGTTTTGGAAAACGGTTTCACTATCGGTTGGTTTTGAGTATATTGGGAACTTGGGTTTCGTATGTATGAATATCGGTCTGGTAGCTTATGGAATTGACTTGATGATAGGTGTGTATTGCTTTTGGACTTGCATTGGGCCCTTGCTTGTATTATCCTGCTGTTCTACATCTTCAGGTAAGTTCCCTAGGGGGCTTACTCAGGTTGGACATTCATGCCTATTGTTGCATTTTATGTTAGGTGTTGCATATGCATAAAAGCATGCCATATAGTATCCTGTTTAGGTTGCACTAATTGAATGAGCATCTGCTTACTTATTGCGTTTGAAACAGAACGGTTGTTATCTGTGATAGTCCTAGAGTCTTTGCTAAGGTCATAGGGTAGCCCAGCCTCATCGGGTACCTTGAGTCAATCGAGTCATGAACTTCCTTATATTATGAGACGCCTGCGGGCTTTATTGTGGAGCGGGTTAGGCATGCGTACCGCCCGATTATGATGGAATGCATTAACGAGTTGGCCAGTCTCCGCCCTATCGGAAGGGGGTGGAGGTAGGAGAGGGATATGCCATTTGGCATTGTCTTGGGCCCTTTACAGTATTTTTACACATTATTATAACTAGGAGCATGCTAGTGTGTTTGACTTTCGTACTGCATTAGAGCATCTTTATTAGGTATAGCACATACTATGTGGCCTCAGCGAGGACTGTCGGTCCCGCATGAGTGGCTCGATCTGACTCCTTTCCCCGTTCTTTTTTTAAGGTATTTTCTGCAGATTTTGATTGCTTGATGTCTATATGACGGGATTCCCTTTTTGCGAATCGAAGAACTTGGCTAAATCTCTAACTCATTATAAATGGTAATCATCCACTTATGTTTTGGTTTTGACCCAGCTCTGCCGTGGCGCTTTGTATCTTAATTTTGCTTCCGTCTTGCTTCCGTTTGAAATGAATTTCGTGAGTTAGTCCCTAGGACAGACTAAGGGTACCCAACGGCCCTACGATATTTTTAGGGTTCGAAATCCCTCTTTATTACTGACCATAAAAATGAGTTTGAAACCTCGACCCGTACCTGGATTGCAAGATCCGAACAAGGGGTTTCATCCCTTGAAATGTAACTCGGAAATCATAATTCCGGGCCGTTACATAGGGGGCTTACTCAGGTTGGACATTCATGCCTGTTGTTGCATTTTATGTTAGGTGTTGCATATGCATAAAAGCATGCCATATAGTATCATGTTTAGGTTGCACTAATTGAATGAGTATCTGCTTACTTATTGCATTTGAAACAGAACGGCCGTTATCTTTGATAGTCCTAGAGTCTTTGCTAGGTTCATAGGGTAGCCCAAACTCATCGGGTACTCTGAGTCAATCGAGTCATGAACTTCCTTATATTATGAGATGCCTGCGGGCTATATTGTGGAGCGGGTTAGGCATTCGTGCCGCCCGATTATGATGGAATGCATTCACGAGTTGGCCAGTCTCCGCCCTATCGGAAGGGGGTGGAGGTAGGAGAGGGATATGCCATTTGGCATTGTCTTGGGCCCTTTACAATATTTCTGCACATTATTATACCTTGGAGCATTTTAGTGTGTTTGACTTTCGTACTGCATTAGAGCATCTTTATTAGGTATAGCACATACTATGTGGCCTCAGCGAGGACTGCCGGTCCTGCATGAGTGGCTCGATCTGACTCCTTTCCCCGTTCTTTTGTTTAAGGTATTTTCTGCAGATTCTGAGTGCTCGATGTCTATATGACGGGGTTTCCTTTTGCAAATTGAAGAACCTGGCTAATTCTCTAACTTGGTATAAATGGTAATCATTCGCTTACGTTTTGGTTTTGACCCGGGCCTGCCGTGACATTTTGTATCTTAACTTTGCTTCCACTTTACTTTCGTTTGAATTGGATTTCGCGACGTAGTCTTAGGACAGGTTAAGGGTACCCAACAGCCCTTCGAGGTTTTTAGGGTTTGAAATCCCTCTTTCTACTAATCTTAAAATGAGTTTGAAACCTCGACCCGTACCTGGATTGCAAAATCCGAACAAGGGGTTTTATCTCTTGAAACATAACCCGGAAATCATAATTCTGGGCCGTTACAAACATTAACCAAAATCATTCTTTCAATTTCCTTCTCAAAACCAACATCATCAAACCAAGACAAAGAATCTCGACATTAAACATTTAAACCTTAAAATCAATTTATCAAATCCATATTATAGAATAATTCCGGCATCTTGGTTTTCCAATACAAATCCTAAAAGGGTATCTCCAAAGACTTGAAAACTCCTTTTTAAATAATCTACCACACGATACTTAACTAGATAAGATATCAAAATTAAATTTTCTTCACAATTCCAATTATAAATCCAAGCCAATAAATCATTTTACAAATTCCTAAAATCCCATTTCTAATCCTCATAAAATACATATTCTAAATAATATCACTTTGAAAACCATTTCTAAGATCTCATAATAAAACACCTTATAATAATATAATATATAAAATATTTTCAGAGAATATATATATTATAAAAAAAAATGTAGAATAACATATAGTAATAATAACCCAATAAACTAACATAACATATATACTACCAACAACTCCTCTTAAAACCCAAACCCCAAGGCCCAACTCTCTTATTCCAAATCCGAGCCCAAAACCCCAACATAAAAGAATAGGCCCAAGTTTTGTAAAATCAGTCAGCCCAGACTCTCAAGCCCAAACCCTTATCTCATTTAAATGAACCGGACCAGATTTTTAATTAAGGCTGAACCAAACCAAAAAGATAAACGAAACCAACCCAAAATCACTGTTCACTGTCTCTCCCACCTCTGTTCAATCGGAGAAGAAAGGAGGAAGGGGATTGCTCTCGCCGGCGGCTCCTCTCAGACCCATCCCCGCCCAAAAAGACCGACACGAAATCCCGGCCAACACCCACGCAGCAGGACACAAAAGCGGCAAGAAAAGAAGGGTAAACGGAGGCTCACCGAGGTTCGCTGGAAAGAGGAACGGTGGTCCGATTCGGCTCGATTCGAATCCGACGAAGGTGGATTCGACTTGATCTTGGCCTGGGACGGATATAGAAGGGTTAAAGTTTCACCTTTATGCGATTTTAGACCAAGAGGAGGAGGAAGGGGGTTTACCGAACGGAATGGAGGGAACAGGGGCAGTCGAAAGGAAAGGTGGCTCGGCTGCTGCTCCTGGTCTGGTCCGGGGCTTCTCGGTCTCGCCTGGGACGCCGGGGATGGCAGCTGCTGCTTCTTGACGAAGAGAGGAGGAGACGGGATGCTGCAGGGACACGCTCGGTTCGGCGTTGCTCAAAGTAGCAGGGGCGAGGCGCTCGGAGCTTCTCAGGGAGACGCCGGTGGGGCGGCTTGCAAAATAGGGATGAATGGAAGAAACTGAGGAGAGTGATGGTGGTGGAGTTCAACAACGATGGCGGCTTGAGTGGTCACAATGCGGAGGAGGGCTCTCGGTGGTGCTGCAACGACGTGAAAAGGAGGGAGTTTGTGGATAAGGATTGAGCTGCATTTGAATCAGATGGGAGAAGAGATGCAGGAGGCGTGGGAACTGGGAATGTTTGGCTACTGCCAGAATTTGGGGAAACAATAGAGAGTGTGAGGGAGAGAAAAAGGAATCACATGTGTGTTGTTGGGGCAAAATTAGAATAGGGACAAAATTCCTAACAGGGGAGGGTGTTGTGCAGGGCAAGACCTGTTGATTAAAAGAAGTACCCAAAAGAAATATCAAAGCCCTATTTGAAATACCCAGAAAATATTGACTTTAACTGTAAAGGCTCGGATTTTTAAAATCCTAATTCTCATAAAAATGAATTTAAATCGAATATTTTAAGAAAAACTCATCCTAAATTTAACTCGAAACTATTAAAGCGGATTCCGGCAAAATTTTAAAATTTATGCAAAGTAGACTTCATTCCGCTTTCATATGTCAAAAATTCGGAAAAATAATATTTGGATTTTATTAATTAAACTCGAATTTGGAAATTTAAAAATCGTTTTGAATTAATTCGGAATAAGGTCGAGAGAGCGGTTAAGAGATATTTTATTCGGGTATTTAAATATCTTTTGGGACCACTTAGCTTGTTTTTATTTTATTTCTCTTTCCCATCCGATTGCTAGCAGTCTCTTTGTCTGTTTCTTCTTCTTCCCTTTACAAATGGGACAACCCATCTGCTCCCACCTCTCCTCACATGTCTCCCCCTTCTTTTTCTGGCATCAAATTCGGACACCTCCCACGCCATTGCAGCACTCTCCTCCTCCCACTAATTCTATTCTCTTTTCCCTCCCAAAAGCAAACCCAGAAGCTCATCCTTCTTCCTTGTTAAGCCGCCTGAACCACCATCACCGTGTCCCCTTGCCTCCATTTCGCGCCCTACTTCGCGGAGCCAAAAACGAGCTGCAACAGCTCCTTCTTCATCCCTCCTTCAGCGACCAACACTAGCTGCATCTCCAGAGTCTCCCTCGACGTCGACGAGCCTGACGAAGCCGGTCGCAGCCTCCATCCTCTCTCCCCTTCTTTGCCGAAAGCCAAACACCAAAGATTCACCCCTTGTTCTCCCTTCTTTCACCTCGAGACACCAGCAGGGGTCTTCCTAAACTTCCTCGGATCCGCAAGAAGCAGCGACGCCGCCCAGGAGGAAACGGAGACCGAGAGCGCCGCCTTGAAGCTCTTCTCCCCCGTCTCGGATTTCAAACGGTGAGGCTCAAATTCTCCCTCCTTTCCCTCTTGAAAACCCAGAAAAGTTCCTCCTTTCTCACTCCCATCTCTAATCTAGGCCGAGGACGACACAGCCTCGCCTCCTACAATGCCTGGCGCGACTCCGACGACGTTCTCCGGCGAGAACAAGACCCCCCTCGGTGAGCTCTCTTTCCTCCCCTCCTTCTGTGTCGTTTTGATGGGTGTGGTCGGGATAGTATGTCGATGAGGCTGGCGCGGGTTTGGGTTGATCGGAGCTCCGGCAAGCCTGGACTCTCCTCTTCTTCTTCTTCCGCTCTCCGTCGCTGTGAGCAGAGCTCTTCAGGGAGAGAGACGGGTTCTTTCCTTCATTGGGGATGGGCCTAATTTCCCGGGTTGTGGGCCGATCCGTTTCCCCTTCCGGGTCTTCTCCTCCTCTTCTTTCTCTGTCCGGGTTTGGGCATTCAGAAATGGGATCCGGATTCTGGGTATGTCTTGTGAGTATTCAAGCGGGCCTTCCCTTCTTTCTTTCTGATTTGGATCAAGTTTGGGCTTCCGGGTTGGGCTTCGATGTTGGGCTGATGTTATGGGTTGTTGTTGTTATTTGTTATGTTTAAATGAGTGATTACTTATATTATGTTGTTATATATGTTGTGATTTTATTTAATTAGTGTTAGTTATTATCATTATTATAATATTCTGTTTTGGGGGAAAATAATATATATTTTCTGAAATTATGATTATCCGTTTAAAGGATTTTTTAAAATAATATAATTAAGATATGTATTTTGTGACGTTTAAATATGTACTTGTAGGGATTCTAAAATGATTTATTGCCTTGGATTATAATTATGATTTGTAAAGAGGATTTAAGGCTGATATTTTATTTAGTTAAGCATTGTTTGATAAATTATTTAAAGGAGATTTTGAGTTCGGAAATATCTTTTAAGGATTTGTTGTTTGGAAAGAGAAATGTCGGGACTATTTCTATAATATGATTTCGAGATATTGGTTTTGAGGTTTAAATGTTTAATGTCGGGATTTTGCCTTGGTTTGATGATGTTGGTTTTGAGAAGGAAATTGGAAGAATGATTTTGGTTGATGTTGATCATATCGGAAAGGTTTTGGAAAATGGTTTTGCCATCGATTGATTTTGAGGATGTTGAGAACTTGGGTTTCGTGTGTGTGAATGTTGGTCCGATAGCTTATGGCAATGGCTTGATGATAGGTGTGTATTGCTTTTGGATTGCTTTGGACTTGCATTGGGCCCTTGCTTGCGTTATCTTGCTGTTCTGCATCTTCAGGTAAGTTCCCTAGGGGGCTTACTCAGGTTGGACATTCATGCCTGTTGTTGCATTTTATGTTAGGTGTTGCATATGCATAAAAGCATGCCATGTAGTATCCTGTTTAGGTTGCACTAATTGAATGAGCATCTGTTTACTTTATGCGTTTGAAACAGAACGGCCGTTATCTGTGATAGTCCTAGAGTCTTTGCTAGGGTCATAGGGTAGCCCAGCCTCATCGGGTAACCTGAGTCAATCGAGTCATGAACTTCCTTATATTATGATATGCCTGCGGGCTTTATTGTGGAGCGGGTTAGGCATGCGTGCCCCCCGATTATGATGGAATGCATTCACGAGCTGGCCAGTCTCCACCTATCAGAAGGGGTGGAGGTAGGAGAGGGATATGCCACTTGGCATTGTCTTGGGCCCTTTACAGTATTTCTGCACCTTATTATGAACTAGGAGCATGCTAGTGTGTTTGAATTTCGTACTGCATTAGAGCATCTTTATTAGGTATAGCACATACTATGTGGCCTCAGCGAGGACTGCCGGTCTCGCATGAGTGGCTCGATCTGATTCCTTTCCCCGTTCTTTTTTTAAAGGTATTCTCTGCAGATATGAGTGCTCGATGTCTATATGACGGGGTTTCTTTTTGGCGAATCGAAGAATCTAGCTAATATCCTAATTTAGTAAAATGGTAATTACACACTTATGTTTTGGTTTGACCCGACCCTGCCGTGGCGCTTTGTATCTGAATTTTGCTTCCGTCTTGCTTCCGTTCGAAATGAATTTCGCGAGTTAGTCCCTAGGACAGGTTAAGGGTACCCAACGGCCCTACGATATTTTCAGGGTTCGAAATCCCTCTTTATTTCTGACCATAAAAATGAGTTTGAAACCTCGACCCGTACCTGGATTGCAAGATCCGGACAAGGGGTTTCATCCCTTGAAACGTAACCCGGAAATCATAATTCCGGACCGTTACATTAACCCGACTCGATCAAATTAAAATTTCAAAAATCCGAGGAAGATATCGTCATATCAAGTTAGTTTTCAATAATTTTATTATAGGTCGGAAATTCGTTCCATAATTTTTAAAATCCGAGTTAGCGAGTTTTCCGTTAAACTTTTAAATTCATGTTTATTTCCTTTTTCCGAAAAAAAATTAGGATTTAAAAAATCCAAGCCTTTACAAAAAATCAATTAATAATACTAAAGGAGAAGTCGTCTACGCCGTGTGGCGGCTTCTCCTCTAATATAGGTTTGTTAGTTACAATTAAATATATTTTTTATAATTAAATAAATTATTATTTATTATAAATCAAATTACTTAATTATTCATTCTTTTATTTTATTTTTCTAAATCTTAACCGATTAATTTTCTTTTTAAAATACTTTTTTCAATAAATTTATATAATCTTTTGTAGTTTTGATTCATGGGATAATATATAAATAATGATTAGATCCATTTAATAAATTACTTTGTTATAATTTGATTATATATTTACTTTAATAAATTATTCTCATTTCAATGATAACAATGAATGTTATGTGTGTGTATAGTATATAATCTATAGTCAAGTAATAATAAGTCATGTAATAAATTAATTTATTACATTTATTTTTTATTTAGTTTATTTTACTATAGTTGTGAAAGATAATAGATTTTGGAATTTATAATGTATTATTGAGTTAATGCAACTATAGTAAAAGAAAACCATTAGTTGAACGGGTGCTAATATGAAATTTGTTTAAATTTTAAAAGAAATTTAGATAACGTGATAAGAATCCTTGATAATTGTGTTTTAACTTATATAAATATTTTACATATGTATAAAATTATTATATAAAAAAACATCCGCACAATCGTGCGGGACTAATCTAGTTAGAATTAAAGAAAATCAAAGAAAAATGGGAAAAAAGATGATTGGTCAAGACTTCTAAAATTCCTCTAAGCTTGACACATCATCCTAAATTCTTCTAAATTAAGAGTTTATATAGATATATATGTTTTTTTTTTTGAAAAAAAACTACTAAAATTATAATTTAGGCTAAGATCAATGTTTTGAATTAAGCCCAATATTTAGTAAAATTAATTCAAAAAGAGAATTAAACAAAAAAAAAAGAAGAAGAAAAATTGGAATTAAAGAAAATCAAAGAAAAATGGCAAAAAAGATGATTGGTCAAGACTCCTAAAATTTTCCTAAGCTTGACACATCATCTTAAACTCTTCTAAATTAAAAGTTTATATAGATAGTTAGTAAAATTAAATCAAAAACAGAATTCAAGAAAAGAGAAAAAAAAATAGAATTAAAGAAAATCAAAGAAAAATGGAAAAAAAGATGATTGGTCAAGACTTCTAAAATTCCTCTAAGCTTGATGTAACGGCCCAGAATTATGATTTCTGGGTTACGTTTCAAGGGATAAAACCCCTTGTTTGGATCTTGCAATCCAGGTACGGGTCGAGGTTTCAAACTCATTTTAAGATTAGTAGGAAGAGGGATTTCAATTTCTAAAAACCTCGAAGGGCCGTTGGGTACCCTTAACCTGTCCTAAGACTATGTCGCAGAATCCATTTCAAACGAAAGTAAAGCGGAAGCAAAGTAAAGATACAAGTGCCACGGCAGAGCCGGGTCAAAATATGATCAACCATTCAAATTCGAGCCGTAATTAAATTGGTGAAGTTGGAATCTCAACTCTCTCTTTCCGTCATGTTAGACCCAGCGGTCATGGACTCAAATCAGCATCAATAGTAGTAAGCATAACGGATACCTAAAAAAATTGATATGGGGCGGGATCAGATCGATGCCCACTTTAGCTCTGCATCCCAACCCTAAGCACACATATACGCTATACCTAATAAAGATGCTTCTAGATGCATTGCGGGACATTAACACACTAACATGCTCCTAAGATCAAGTGCATAACAATAATAAGGCCTTAGCACAGAATACCAAGTGGTATATCCCTCTCCTACCTCCACCCCCTTCCGATAGGGCGGAGACTGGCCAGCTCGTGAATGCATTCCATTATAATCGGGCGGCACGCATGCCTAACCCACTCCACAATAAAGCCCGTAGGCATCTCATAATATAAGGAAGTTCATGACTCGATTGACTCAGGACGGGACCCGATGAGACTAGGTCGTCCTATAACCCTAGCAATGACTCTAGTTACTTCACAGATAACGGCCGTTCTGTTTACATACACATAGAGAAATAGAATGTTCAACGATCGATGCAACCTAGCATGGTACTACATGACATGCTGATCATGAATGCAAACACCTAGTATATCATGCACCTAAAGCAGGGAATAGCTCTATTCAATCTGAGTAAGCTCCGAAGAGACTTACCTGGAGATGCAGAACAACAAAATAACGCAAGAAAGGGCCCAGATGCAAGTCACAAGCAATCCAAAAGCAATATACACCTATCATCAAGCCATTTTCATAAGCTACCGGTCCAACATTCATACACACGAACCCAAGTTCTCAACATCCTCAAAACCAATCGATAGTAAAACCATTTCCAAAACCTTTCCGATAAGATCAACATCAACCAAAATCATTACTTCCAATCAACCTCATTGATAAAATCGTACCAACCATATTTTTCAACTCTTAAATCCCAAATTAAGTCAAATCATGTTCAAAATAATTTGTCAAATCATACTTGTCCAAATCAAGAGAAAGTATCAATTTTTTAAGTCAACCCAAAATCTTGTTTTATCGAAATATTCCGACACTTGAAAATGCTTTCCAAAAACACTCTTTTTAAACACAAGTTCAAATAATACATCTTAAATCTCAAAAATAAAAGTAATAGATTTCACATAACCTATAACCATGCCAATGACGTAACAGATCAATTTATATAAATAATTAATATTCCGAATAAATAATAAATAAATATATATATACATATCATATAGATAAATAACATCACATTAAAAATACACGATATAATAACAACATAATATAATAACACCAACAACAAAAGTTTAAAATAACCCAAACCCAATCTTGAAACAAACAGGCCCTCACCCACCCGGAAACAGAAGCCCAACAGCCCAAAACCCACACTCGGTTCCGGATTCTCTCCCAATGCTGAGACCCAACAATCTAAATGATCTAAACCGGAATAAACAATTTGGTTCAGGCCCAAAGAAAAGAAAAAGGAAGGGCCCAACCCTTCACCTGTCTTCCCCAACAATGAAAAGGGCTCTGCTTCAACGTCGGAAACGGAGGATCGACGGCGATGAAAAATCAGACCCCGGCGGCCTTTCCATCCCAACCCACTCCCAATCTGTCCGACTTCCCATTCCGACCCTCACCCACCTAGCAGAATCGAAACGCGCACAAAGAAGAAGGAAGAAAAAGAGATTTACCGAGGCGTCGTTCTCCAACGGCAATGGCGGATTCCGATCGAAATCGACGAGGAAGGAGCGAGTTCAGGCCTAGGAAGAGGTGAGGGGTGAGTACAGCTTGATCGAAAGAGATTTGAATCGAAACGAGAGGGAAGAGCGTAATGAACCTTCACGGGAGACAGGGCGCGCTCGCGGCTCCGACAGGGCTCCGGGGATGCGCTTCTCCGACTTCCGGCTTCTGGGAATGCAGGAGGAATGAGGGAGCAGATTCACATTGATTCGAAATGAAAATGAAGGATTGGAGGGTTTTACCGCTTTCAAACAAAACAGAGGGGAAGGAAGCTCCATCGGCTGCGCTGGCGGCTCCGGCGACGAACAAGAGCAGGAAGGTGATGAGGATTGAGGGTGAGTTGGTCGACGAGAAATAGAGCCGGACACGGTGGTGATTCGAACAGAAATAGACGAGGAGGTTTGGTGGTTTCAGGCGGCGGTGAAGCGGGAACGGAGGAGGTGTATCGGTCATGGGTGGCTTCCCTGGGTTTTCTTCAGTATTTTGAATCTCTGAATTCTGAAATTTGCAGAAAGGGGAAGAAGGGGGAAGAGAAGAGAGGAGAGGGTATGGAGGCTCAGGCTGTGGGTGCAGATCTGCCTTGAAAACAAAAGGTGAGGAGGGGAGTATTGTGTTTAGGGGCTTTGCTGTTTGGCTTGTTGCCAGAATGTGGGGAAAGAAAAAGGTATCACATGTGTGTTGTTGGGGAAAAATTAGAATAGGGACAAAATTACTAACAGGGGGAGGGGAGGGTGTTGTGCAGGCAAGACCCTGGACCAAAAGGAGTACCCAAGAGAAATATCAGAGCCCCATTGAAATACCCGGAAAATATAAACATGAAAGTCGCTCATTAGACCTTATCTCGATACGTTTGAAATACTCCTTGATTTTCCAAATCTGAATTTAATAAATGAAATCCGAACATTATTTTCAATTTTTCGGCATATAAAAGCATAGTATAACGTATTTTAAATTTCCAATTAAATAATGCCGGAACTCGTTTTGAAATATTTAGAATAAAACCAATAGCTCAAGGACAGAAATTCCAAACCTCCCAAATCTTAAAATCGGAATGATTATAAATCACTATTTTCATAATTTAATATTCTAAAATTTCCCGGTCTTTACACTTGACACACCATCCTAAACTCTTCTAAATTAAGAGTTGATATAGATATATAGATAGTTAGTAAAATTAAATCAAAAAGAGAATTAAAGAAAAAAGAAAAAAAAATTAAAATTAAAGAAAATCAAAGAAAAATGGAAAAAAAAGATGATTGGTCAAGACTCCTAAAATTCCCCTAAGCTTGATACATCATCCTAAACTCTTCTACATTAAGAGTTTATATAGATTGTTTTTTTTAGAAAAAAAAACGACTAAAATTATAATTTATGCTAAGATCAATGTTTTGAAATAAGCCCAATAGTTAGTAAAATTAAATCAAAAAGAGAATTCAAGAAAAAAGAAGAAAAAAATTAGAATTAAAGAAAATCAAAGAAAAATGGCAAAAAAGATGATTGGTCAAGACTCCTAAAATTCCTCTAAGCTTGACAAATCATCCTAAACTCTTCTAAATTAAGGGTTTATATAGATAGTTAGTAAAATTAAATCAAAAAGAGAATTAAAGAAAAAAGAAGAAAAAATTTAGAATTAAAGAAAATCAAAGAAAAATGGGAAAAAAGATGATTGGTCAAGACTTCTAAAATTCCTCTAAGCTTGACACCTCATCCTAAACTCTTCTAAATTAAGAGTTTATATAGATAGTTAGTAAAATTAAATCAAAAAGAGAATTAAAGAAAAAAGAAGAAAAAAAAATAGAATTAAAGAAAATCAAAGAAAAATGGTAAAAAAGATGATTGATCAAGTCAAGACTCCTAAAATCCCTCTAACATTTATACATCATCCTAAACTCTTCTAAATTAAGAGTTTATATAGATTGTTTTTTTTTTGAAAAAAAAAACTACTAAAATTATAATTTAGCCTAAGATCAATGTTTTGATATAAGCCCAATGGTTAGTAAAATTAAGTCAAAAAGAGAATTAAATAAAAAAGAAGAAAAAAATTAGAATTAAAGAAAATCAAAGAAAAATGGCAAAAAAGATGATTGGTCAAGACTCCTAAAATTCCTCTAAGCTTTACACATCATCCTAACTCTTCTAAATTAAGAGTTTATATAGATATAGATTAAAGTAGTGTATATATATATATATTACTAATATTAATTTTATGTTTTCTTATTGTTTATTTTATGTTTTGAATTAATCCCTTTGTTTTTTTTTTAGAAAAAAAACTACTAAAATTATAATTTCGGCTAAGATCAATGTTTTAAATTAACCTCAATAGTTAGTAAAATTAAATCAAAAAGAGAATTATGGAAAAAAGAAAAAAAAATTAGAATTAGAATTAAAGAAAATCAAAGAAAAATGGCAAAAAAGGTGATTGGTTAAGACTCCTAAAATTCCTTTAAGCTTGACACATCATCCTAAACTCTTCTAAATTAAGAGTTTATATAGATATAGATATAGATTTTTTTTGTTTAGAAAAAAAAACTAATTAAATTATAATTTAGGCTAAGATCAATGTTTTGAATTAAGCTCAATAGTTAGTAAAATTAAATAAAAAAGAGAATTAAAGAAAAAAGAAAAAAAGTAGAATTAAAGAAAATCAAAGAAAAATGGCAAAAAAGATGATTGGTCAAGACTCCTAAAATTACTCTAAGCTTGACACATCATCCTAAAATCTTCTAAATTAAGAGTTTATATAAATATAGATAGTTAGTAAAATTAAATCAGAAAAAGAATTAAAGAAAAAAGAAGGAAAAAAAATTAGAATTAAAGAAAATCAAAGAAAATTGGGAAAAAAGATGATTAGTCAAGACTTCTAAAATTCCTCTAAGCTTGACACATTATCCTGAACTCTTCAAAATTAAGAGTTTATATAGATTGTTTTTTTAGAAAAAAAAACTACTAAAATTATAATTTAGGCTAAGATCAATGTTTTGAATTAAGCCCAACAGTTAGTACAATTAAATCAAAAAGAGAATTATAGAAAAAAGAAAAAAAAATAGAATTAAAGAAAATCAAAGAAAAATGGAAATAAAGATGATTGGTTAAGACTAATAAAATTCCTATAAGCTTGACACATCATCCGAAACTCTTCTAAATTAAGAGTTTATATAGATATATATGTTTTTTTTTAGAAAAAAAACTACTAAGATTACAATTTAGGCTAAGATCAATGTTTTGAATTAAGCCCAATAGTTATTAAAATTAAATCCAAAAGAGAATTAAAGAAAAAAGAAGAAAAAAAATTGGAATTAAAGAAAATCAAAGAAAAATGGCAAAAAAAAATGATTGGTCAAGACTCCTAAAATTTCTCTAAGCTTGACACATCATCCTAAACTCTTATAAATTAAAAGTTTATATAGATAGTTAGTAAAATTAAATAAAAAAGATAATTAAAGAAAAAAGATGAAAAAAAATTAGAATTAAACAAAATCAAAGAAAAATGGGAAAAAAGATGATTGGTCAAGACTTCTAAATTCCTCTAAGCTTGACACATCATCCTAAACTCTTCTAAATTAAGAGTTTATATAGATACAAAGATAGTTAGTAAAATTAAATCAAAAAGAGAATTAAAGAAAAAAGAAGAAAAAAAATTAGAACTAAAGAAAATCAAAGAAAAATCGCAAAAAAGATGATTGGTCAAGACTCCTAAAATTCCTCTAAACTTGATACATCATCCTAAACTCTTCTACATTAAGAGTTTATATAGATTGTTTTTTTTAGAAAAAAAAACTACTAAAATTATAATTTATGCTAAGATCAATATTTTGAATTAAGCCCAATGGTTAGTAAAATTAAATCAAAAAGAGAATTAAAGAAAGAAGAAGAAAAAAATTAGAATATAAGAAAATCAAAGAAAAATGGCAAAAAAGATGATTGGTCAAGACTCCTAAAATTCCTCTAAGCTTGATACATCATTCTAAGTTCTTCTAAACTAAGAGTTTATACAGATAGTTAGTAAAATTAAATCAAAAAGAGAATTAAAGAAAAAAGAAGAAAAAAATTAGAATTAAAGAAAATCAAACAAAAATGGCAAAAAAAGAAGATTGGTCAAGACTCTTAAAATTTCTCAAAGCTTGACACAACATCCTAAACTCTTCTAAATTAAGAGTTTATATAGATAGTTAGTAAAATTAAATCAAAAAGAGAATTAAAGAAAAAAGAAGAAAAAAAAAATTAGAATTAAATAAAATCAAAGAAAAATGGCAAAAAAGATGATTGGTCAAGACTTCTAAAATTCTCTAAGCTTTACACATCATCCTAAACTCTTCTAAATTAAGAGTTTATATAGATATATATGTTTTTTTTTAGAAAAAAAAATTCTAAAATTATAATTTAGGCTAAGATCAATGTTTTGAATTAAGCCCAATAGTTAGTAAAATTAAATCAAAAAGAGAATTAAAGAAAAAAGAAAAAGAAAAATAGAATTAAAGAAAATAAAAGAAAAATGGCAAAAAAGATGATTGGTCAAGACTCCTAAAATTCCTCTAAACTTGACACATCATCCTAAATGTAAAGGCTCGGATTTTTAAAATATTAATTTTTGGAAAAATAAAATCAAAATGAATTTAAAACATAATCCCGGGCCGTTACAAAGGTGGTATCAGAGCCAGGTTTTGCAATCCGAGTATGATAGGTTGAAGTGGTTTTGAAAATGGCCCAAGGTTTTCAAATTGCTTTCAAGTGGTTTTCAAATCGTTTTCAAGGGGCAAAATGAATTTAATTGGACATAAGCATAAATTAATCAATTATGAATGGCAATCTCGTGGGGTAGAGACTCTGCGATAGGCATCCCTTATGGATGTAGAGTTCGGGGAAGGTAGGCAAAATACTAGCTTTCTTTTACAGATGGGTTGTGAAGACTCCAAGGAACTCGAGGGTTGGAGTAAAATGGGTTAGGAGACCGTGAGGTATTTGCCCCTCCGGTTAGTCGTCCCCCGAAGGGCGGCATAGATCGTCTCTGTGCTTGCATGTCTTAAATTCAATTAGGCCTGAGGGCGATCCTCCTTGAAGAGGGTCATATTGAATCGTTGAGTGCTTCTGTGCTGAGTGATATATTTATCGTTATGTAGCAAGTATGGTTGACCCGAGACGTGGCTTAGATGGGCGTGGGGGTAGGGCGCGTCGCGGTAGGGGACGCCCTCGTCGAGTTGCCGCTGAGGGTGCTGAGGAGCGAGTTTCGCCACCGCGAGCTGATGACTGGGTGCCAGCTTCCCCAGAGACTAGGATTGGACAGCTAGAGGCAGCGCTTCATGATATTCTGAGCGAGTTACGTGGAGGGGCTCGATCTACGGCGCCGACGCCAGAAGTTCCAGCTCAGTAGCCAGCCGAGCCCGTGATCGATGCGTGCCCTGAGAAGCGCATCGATTGGGTCAAGAGGTTTGCTCAGTGTAGTCAGCCGACCTTCGCGGGAGGCGTCAGAGATGACGTGGAGAGATGGCTGCGTGATATGGAGGGGTTATTTGACCATGTTGATGTACCTATCTCTGAGAGACAGAGACTTGCTTCTGGACTTCTACGGGAGGACGCGAATGCTAGGTGGTTTGTCTGCAAGAAGGAGCGGAGCGAGTGGACCTATGACGACTTCAGATCCCTGATGATGAGAGAGTACTGTCCACCAGGGATACAGATGGCTAGGGAGGTATCTTTTATTCGCGGCACCTATGACCGGTCGGCTTCTATAACTACCATCGTTCGCCAGTTCAAGAGCGAGCTGATATACTACGATCACCTATGTCCTTCAGACGAGAGTCGGATCCGTTTGCTGTCTATGAGATTGCCGCCTCCTGTACTTCTGCATGCGTCCAGCTTGGGAGCTGTCAGCTTTGACCGATTTCTGGAGGTTATCCTCATGTACGATCAGCAGAGGATTCTGTGTGAGACTTCCTACTCTATTGTTTGCCCTGAGGCGAAGAGGGCGCGTCCGGCTGACCCCCGTGGAGATGACAGATCTAGGAGAGGAGCGTTTAGAGGAGGGTATCACGGAGCTGCACAGAGAGCACCCCTAGTTCAGACTTCTTATGGAGGAGATGCCAAAGTGAGGACCTGCCATGGGTGCTTCGGGAGGGGCCACTACATTGCTTCTTGCCCAGACCGCTCGACTGTCTGCTACACCTGTGGTACTATGGGACACCGAGCTGCCACATGCTCTTAGAGTCGTGGAGATCCAGCTACTACACATCCACCGAGACTTCCTACGGCTCCTCAGCCACCACTGCTGACATATCCCCAGGGCCAGGGTCAGGGCCAGGGACGAGGTGACCCTTCCGGCAGAGGCCGAGGCGGAGGTAGAGGAGGTAGAGGTTCTGGACGTGGAGGTAGAGGACCATCTGGGTCAGGTCAGGGTCGTGGATCACCTTCTGTAGGACCGTTAGGGTCAGGGTATGATCGTGGCCAGAGTTCGGGAGGTCGAGGACCAGGATTACCCCCACCGCCCCGCGTATTTCAGATGCATGCTGATGAACGCTCAGCCCCGACTTCCGCAGGTACTATATTCTTCCATGATGAGTGCTTATCTATCTTGTTTGACACTGGTGCGACTCACTGCTTCATAGCAGAGGCGTGCGTGGCCAGGCTGAGCCTGAGCTGCACGAGTGGTTCACCCCTTACTATTGGTCTGGCGGATGGGGCCAAGGTTAGGACGAGTCGTGAGATTTTAGCGTGCCCCATTCGGATAGGAGAGCGAGAGTGGCCTACCGACCTTATCGTTATGCCATTGAGGATGGATGATCTCATCTTGGGTATGGACTTCATGGACCACTACGGGGCTATCATCAACTTGCGGACGAGGACAGTGTCGATTTTGGCATCTGACGGGACCGAGCACCAGGTTTGGGGGAGCGACCCCAAGAGGAACGGATCACTCATTAGCGTAGTCAGAGCCGCCAGACTTTTAGACCAGGGTTGCGTCGGGTATTGGTGTTATGCTTTAGAGGTGGATGTGTTTCCGGAGGAGCTGCTAGGACTTCCCCCACCGAGAGAGGTCGACTTCGCGATTGAGTTGGAGCCAGGCACCAGGCCCATCTCGCGAGTCCCTTATCGCATGGCACCAACGGAGATGGCTGAGCTGAAGGCTCAACTAGAGGAGCTAGCTGAGAAGGACTACATTCGGCCTAGTGCATCGCCTTGGGGAGCGCCAGTGTTATTCGTCAAGAAGAAGGATGGGTCGCTGAGACTGTGCACCGATTATCGGGAGCTGAACCGGGCGACGATGAAGAACCGTTATCCTCTTCCCCAGATTGACGATCTGATGGATCATCTGCAGGGCGCCGTGGTTTTCTCGAAGATTGATTTGAGGTCGGGTTATCACCAGCTGAGGGTGAAGCCAGAGGATGTTCCGAAGACCGCTTTTCGGACTCGCTACGGTCACTACGAGTTCGTGGTCATGCCGTTTGGGCTGACCAATGCACCAGCCGCGTTCATGGAGCTCATGAACCGAGTGTTCATCGACTTCTTGGACAAATTCGTCGTCGTCTTCATCGATGACATCTTAGTCTACTCGAGGAGTAGAGAGGAGCACGAGGAGCATTTGAGGATTGTGCTGGAGACGTTGAGGAAGCATCAGCTGTATGGGAAGTACAGCAAGTGTGAGTTCTGGCTCACAGAGGTGGCTTTCTTAGGCCACGTTATTTCAGCTAAGGGAGTTGCCGTGGATCCGGCAAAGATTGATGCCATCGTTGCTTGGGAGGTGCCCAAGAACGTCAGAGATATCCGCTCATTCCTGGGATTGGCTAGTTATTACAGGAGGTTCGTCCAGGGTTTCTCGAGTATTGCTAGACCGATGACGCAGCTGCTGAAGAAGGACGTCCCCTTCGAGTGGAGTTCAGATTGTCAGGCCAGCTTTGAGCTTCTGAAGCAGAAGTTGACGACTGCTCCGGTGTTAGCTCTGCCAGATGGGACAGAGGACTTTGTTATCTACACAGATGCTTCGCATTCCGGCTTGGGTTGTGTCTTACATCAGCGAGATCGGGTATCGCTTATGCTTCGCGTCAGTTGAAGCCTACAGAGGTGTCTTACCCCATCCATGATTTGGAGTTGGCAGCTGTGGTTCACGCTCTGAAGATCTGGAGACATTATCTGTATGGTACTTCTTGCAAGGTGATGACGGATCACAAGAGCTTGAAGTACATCTTCAGGCAGAAGGAGCTCAACATGCGTCAGAGACGATGGCTAGAGCTTCTGAAGGACTATGACTTGGACATAGTCTACCATCCAGGGAAGGTCAATGTAGTGGCAGATGCGTTGAGTAGGAAGACTCGTCATGAGGTGGCAGTTGAGAGGCTTACAACTCAGCGGGAATTGCAGAGAGATCTGATGAGATGCTGCTTTGAGGTGTGGATTCAACGAGATCGCGGGCAGTTGTCGTTCTTAGAGGTGCAGGCAGAGTTGTCAGCAGAGATTCGGCAGGGTCAGGCAGATTGTCCGGAGATTGCAGTTCTGAGAGAGCGGATGGCTCAGGGCAGATTTAGAGAGCTTGCAGAGAGAGCAGACGGGATGCTGACCTTCCAGGGCAGAGTTGTAGTTCCGTCGACGTCAGACCTGAGGCAGAGGATCATGCAGGAGGCTCACTCCACCCCTTATTCTGTCCATCCAGGGACGAATAAGATGTATCAGGATCTGAGGAGGAGTTATTGGTGGCAGAGGATGAGAGCAGACATCACAGAGTTCGTGGCCAGATGTCAGGTTTGTCAGCAGGTTCGGATTGATCACCAGAGGCCGGGAGGACCCGTCCAGTCACTTTCAGTTCCCGAGTGGAAGTGGACGGATATCTCCATGGATTTCGTCACTGGGCTGAGGCGAGACGTCAGAGGATTTGACGCTATTTGGGTCGTGGTCGACAGGTTGACCAAGTCGGCCCATTTCATAGCTATTCAGGAGACATGGCCAGCTTCGAAGTTAGCGGACGAGTTCATTCGCCAGATTGTGAGGCTTTATGGAGTACCAGAGAGGATCGTATCCGACCGAGATGGACGCTTCACCTCGAGATTTTGGCAGCAGGTTCAGGAGAGTTTGGGCTCCAAATTGCATTTTAGTACAGCTTATCACCCGCAGACCGACGGACAGAGCGAGAGGACGATTCAGACGTTGGAGGACATGTTGCGATCGTGCGTCTTGGATTGGGGTGATCATTGGGTCAAGCACCTACCGCTAGTGGAGTTTTCCTACAACAACAGCTACCACGCGTCGATCGAGATGGCCCCATATGAGGCTTTGCATGGGAGGCGATGCAAGTCGCCGGTTTGCTGGGACGAGCCTGCAAATACAGTTCTGTCGTTGCCCGAGATGGTCAAAGAGACAGTTGATAAGGTCGGTCGCATCCGAGAGCATATGAGGGTAGCCCAGGATCGACAGAAGAAGTATGCGGACAGACGGAGGACCGAGCTTGAGTTCGAGGTAGGCTCGCATGTATGGCTTCGAGTTTCGCCCACCAGGGGAGTTCAACGGTTCGGCATCAAGGGGAAGTTGAGTCCGAGGTTCATCGGCCCATTTGAGATCCTAGAGAGAGTCGGTGTGGTAGCCTACCGTGTAGCCTTACCTCCATCCTTGGCCGGCGTCCATGACGTCTTTCATGTCTCCCAGCTTCGTCAGTATATTCCCGACCCTAGCCATGTCCTTGACCACTCAGACCTTCACATCGAGCCTGACCATACCTTTGTAGAGCGTCCGGTGAGGGTCCTTGATCGTCGCGTCAAGAAGCTTAGGAACAGGGAGGTTCCTTTGCTTCTGGTTCAGTGGTCTAGGAGGAGCCCCGAGGAGGCCATCTGGGAGACCGAGGAGAGCATTCGGGCTAGCTATGGGGATGTCCTAGATGAGTTGCTTGCGTCCTATGTTGAGCCGAGTGTAGACATTACCTTGACCTCTCGAGTGCGGTGAGTATGCCTAGTTAGTTGGTTGGGATTGGTTAGTGGTGTCTCTTTGATTTGTGTGCTTATGCTTGGTAGTTGTGTGCAGATCATTGGTGATATGAGGTGATGAGCCTCGATGATATGATGATGTGCTAGATATTATGGTATGTGACTGCCTTTGATGTGCTATGATCTTCTGTGTATCTTAAGATTATGATCATTCTTCTATATCCATGATGCTAGATATTAGAAATGCTAGAGATTGAAAAGTGGAATTATGATTTGACTCGGAACCTAGGAAGAGAATATGGGATTAGCCTTTAGAGGTGGATGTTAGAATGATTGGGAAGTTAGAAATGCCTTGTTTAACGGCGAGGAAAAAAAAAATAAAAAAATAAATAAAAATAAAAATAAAAATTTTCATATGGTGATTTAAAAAGGAACATAGATTTTGAGAAAACTATTCCAACCCGAGTTTTCATTATGACGCCCCACGAAGTGGATACAAGCATGTATGGGGGCACCTGTAGATCGCATGCTAAGACCTAGCGGAGACGTCATGATGGTTTCGAGTTATGGTATGCCCGAGGAGTCAGAGTGGGGGTGTGGTAGGGGCCCCTATCACATCCTTACTACGACCGATTGGGAGTATTATGATCATGACGACGGTACTGTGGGATCTCATGCGGGCACTTATGAGGTACTTACGGGATCGATGACGTGATCCTTGGACTCACCAATTTCAACTTCATCCCCTACTTTAGGACGATTTTAGTCTCGGGGACGAGACTTGTTTTTAGAGGTGGATGATGTAAAGGCTCGGATTTTTAAAATATTAATTTTTGGAAAAATAAAATCAAAATGAATTTAAAACATAATCCCGGGCCGTTACACTAAACTCTTCTAAATTAAGAGTTTATATAAATATAGATAGTTAGTAAAATTAAATCAAAAAGAGAATTAAAGAAAAAAGAAGAAAAAAAAATAGAATTAAAGAAAATCAAAGAAAAATGGCAAAAAAGATGATTGATCAAGACTCCTAAAATCCCTCTAACATTTATACATCATCCTAAACTCTTCTAAATTAAGAGTTTATATAGATTGTTTTTTTTTTAAAAAAAACTACTAAAATTATAATTTAGCCTAAGATCAATGTTTTGATATAAGCCCAATGGTTAGTAAAATTAAATCAAAAAGATAATTAAAGAAAAAAGAAAAAAAAATTAGAAATAAAGAAAATCAAAGAAAAATGGCAAAAAAGATGATTGGTCAAGACTCCTAAAATTCCTCTAAGCTTTACACATCATCCTAACTCTTCTAAATTAAGAGTTTATATAGATATAGATTAAAGTAGTGTATATATATATATATATTACTAATTTTATGTTTTCTTATTGTTTATTTTAAGTTTTGAATTAATCCCGTTGTTTTTTTTTAGAAAAAAAACTACTAAAATTATAATTTCGGCTAAGATCAATGTTTTAAATTAAGCCCAATAGTTAGTAAAATTAAATCAAAAAGAGAATTATGGAAAAAAGAAAAAAAAATTAGAATTAGAATTAAAGAAAATCAAAGAAAAATGGCAAAAAAGGTGATTGGTTAAGACTCCTAAAATTCCTTTAAGCTTGACACATCATCCTAAACTCTTCTAAATTAAGAGTTTATATAGATATAGATATAGATTTTTTTTGTTTAGAAAAAAAAACTAATTAAATTATAATTTAGGCTAAGATCAATGTTTTGAATTAAGCCCAATAGTTAGTAAAATTAAATATAAAAGAGAATTAAAGAAAAAAGAAAAAAAAATAGAATTAAAGAAAATCAAAGAAAAATGGCAAAAAAGATGATTGGTCAAGACTCCTAAAATTCCTCTAAGCTTGACACATCATCCTAAACTCTTCTAAATTAAGAGTTTATATAAATATAGATAGTTAGTAAAATTAAATCAAAAAGAGAATTAAAGAAAAAAGAAGAAAAAAAATTAGAATTAAAGAAAATCAAAGAAAATTGGGAAAAAAGATGATTGGTCAAGACTTCTAAAATTCCTCTAAGCTTGACACATTGTCCGAAACTCTTCTAAATTAAGAGTTTATATAGATTATTTTTTTTAGAAAAAAAACTACTAAAATTATAATTTAGGTTAAGATCAATGTTTTGAATTAAGCCCAACAGTTAGTACAATTAAATAAAAAAGAGAATTATAGAAAAAAGAAAAAAAATTAGAATTAAAGAAAATCAAAGAAAAATGGACAAAAAAGATGATTGGTTTAGACTAATAAAATTCCTCTAAGCTTGACACATCATCCTAAACTCTTCAAAATTAAGAGTTTATATAGATATATATGTTTTTTTTTAGAAAAAAAAACTACAAAGATTACAATTTAGGCTAAGATCAATGTTTTGAATTAAGCCCAATAGTTAGTAAAATTAAATCCAAAAGAGAATTAAAGAAAAAAGAAGAAAAAAAATTGGAATTAAAGAAAATCAGAGAAAAATGGCAAAAAAAATGATTGGTCAAGACTCCTAAAATTTCTCTAAGCTTGACACATCATCCTAAACTCTTATAAATTAAAAGTTTATATAGATAGTTAGTAAAATTAAATCAAAAAGAGAATTAAAGAAAAAAGATGAAAAAAAATTAGAATTAAATAAAATCAAAGAAAAATGGGAAAAAGATGATTGGTCAAGACTTCTAAATTCCTCTAAGCTTAACACATCATCCTAAACTCTTCTAAATTAAGAGTTTATATAGATACATAGATAGTTAGTCAAATTAAATCAAAAAGAGAATTAAAGAAAAAAGAAGAAAAAAAATTAGAACTAAAGAAAATCAAAGAAAAATCGCAATAAAGATGATTGGTTAAGACTCCTAAAATTCCTCTAAGCTTGATACATCATCCTAAACTCTTCTACATTAAGAGTTTATATAGATTGTTTTTTTTAGAAAAAAAACTACCAAAATTATAATTTATGCTAACATCAATGTTTTGAATTAAGCCCAATGGCTAGTAAAATTAAATCAAAAAGAGAATTAAAGAAAGAAGAAGAAAAAAAAATTAGAATATAAGAAAATCAAAGAAAAATGGCAAAAAAGATGATTGGTCAGGACTCCTAAAATTCCTCTAAGATTGATCCATCATTCTAAGCTCTTCTAAACTAAGAGTTTATATAGATAGTTAGTAAAATTAAATCAAAAAGAGAATTAAAGAAAAAAGAAGAAAAAAAATAGAATTAAAGAAAATCAAAGAAAAATGGCAAAAAAGATGATTGATCAAGACTCCTAAAATCCCTCTAACATTTATACATCATCCTAAACTCTTCTAAATTAAGAGTTTATATAGATTGTTTTTTTTTTGAAAAAAAAAACTACTAAAATTATAATTTAGCCTAAGATCAATGTTTTGATATAAGCCCAATGATTAGTAAAATTAAGTCAAAAAGAGAATTAAATAAAAAAGAAGAAAAAAATTAGAATTAAAGAAAATCAAAGAAAAATGGCAAAAAAGATGATTGGTCAAGACTCCTAAAATTCCTCTAAGCTTTACATATCATCCTAACTCTTCTAAATTAAGAGTTTATATAGATATAGATTAAAGTAGTGTGTGTGTGTGTGTATATATATATATATATATATATATATATATATATATATATATATATATATATATATATATATATATATATATATATATATATATTACTAATATTAATTTTATGTTTTCTTATTGTTTATTTTATGTTTTGAATTAATCCCGTTGTTTTTTTTAGAAAAAAAACTACTAAAATTATAATTTCGGCTAAGATCAATGTTTTAAATTAAGCCCAATAGTTAGTAAAATTAAATCAAAAAGAGAATTATGGAAAAAAGAAAAAAAATTAGAATTAGAATTAAAGAAAATCAAAGAAAAATGGCAAAAAAGGTGATTGGTTAAGACTCCTAAAATTCCTTTAAGCTTGACACATCATCCTAAACTCTTCTAAATTAAGAGTTTATATAGATATAGATATAGATTTTTTTTGTTTAGAAAAAAAAACTAATTAAATTATAATTTAGGCTAAGATCAATGTTTTGAATTAAGCCCAATAGTTAGTAAAATTAAATAAAAAAGATGTAAAGGCTCGGATTTTTAACTCCTAATTTTTGGAAGAATAAATTAAAAATGAATTTAAATCGGATTTAATTCGAATAATTCAAGGAAAACTCGTCCTAAATTTAATAAATCTAACTAAAAATTCTTAGAGCGAATCTCGGCCCAAATTTTAAATTTATACAAAATAGATTTTATTCTACTTTTAAGGGATTTCATTATTAAATTCGGATTGAAATTTTAAAATTTATTGTGAACGAATCGGGATAAAGTCGAGTGACGAGTTTCAAGATTGATTTCCGCATTAGCTCCCCTTTTTATTTTTGGTCAAAGCTCCTACTGATTTTGGAGCAAACCTCACGCCAAAATACAAAGGCCACTTTCTTTCCCTTCTTTTACCTGGGGTTCAATACAACCAAACCACACCCTTAGGCCTTAGCCTTCCTCACTTGCCTCATTTAGAAAACAAACAATACCTACTGATTCCTCCTCTTTGAATTGGCAGAAGATAAGCTGAGCATATCCCCTTTCTCTCTTCCAAGAAAAAATCAGAAACTAGCCCCACCCTCACCACATTTCAATTTCAACCCCAAAAGAAACCAAACACCTCTCTTTCCCTTGGATTTTGCCGAGAGCCAAGCTCTCCTCCATTTTTCCAGCAGCCCCCATCCTCGGAGCTCCGGCGTCCGACGAACCGAGCCAAGCAGCCGCCCAGCCCCAGGAGCCACCGACCGCCGACGCCCAGCTCTCCTCATCTCCCCTGTTTCGATTCAAGTCCGGTAAGACTTCTCCTCCTTCCGCTCTAAAATGCCATAAAGGTCGCGCCTTTAAGCCTGTTCCTCCCTCCCTCCCTAGGCCATGGCCGACGAGCCTCCACCCCGGCGAAGCTCCCCGAGCGATTTCGAATCCTTCCCGGCGGAGATTGAAGACCTTTGGTGAGCACTCGCTCCTCTCCCCTTTCTTGTTTGTTTTCTGGATTTGTGGGTGTGTGGGTATGGCCGTCGGTGCCTTGGCCGGGGTCGGGATTGGGCAACGCCGCCGGCGAGCTCAAGGCTCCCTCCTTTCTTTCTTTCTTTTCGAATGCAGAGGGATGCTGGGGAAGAGGAACAGGGTACCCTCTCTCTCCTTTCTCCAGCCGTGGACCCCATCCCTTCCATCTCATTTGCCAAGTCAGCTGGGCCCTCTTTTTTTTTGTATGTCCGGTTTTACAGTAATTGGAAGGGAGAATGAATTTGGAGTTTGTCATTGGGCCTAATTTCTTTGGGCCGAAATGTTGTGTTTTAGAAATGAAATGAAGCTGGGCCCTATTTATTAAAATGTCAGCTTGGTTTTGGAGGATAGAAAGCAATGTGAGTTCGGTTTTGGGGTTTTCCAAATAGGAGGGTCGGTTTTGGTATTTAACAAAATAAAAGGGGTTGGTTTATAATTTTTATAAAATAAGAGGCGGTTTTGGTAATAAGAGTTGGATTTTTATAAAATAAAAATGGTTGGTATTTTTAAGGGATTTGAAAATAATTTATGAAAGTGTTTAAAAGAAAATTGTAATTAAGATATTATATAATATTATTGGAATTTAAAATGTGGAATATTATTTTGGAGATTTGAAGATGTAATATTATTATGGTGATTTAAAATATAATATTATGAGACTTGTACCAAAAAGAGGATTTTGGAAATATACTAACCTTGTCGGATTTGTTTTGAAATAATAATAAAATAAGTTGATGAAAGGGTAATGTTGTATATATGGATTTTTTTGGATGATTTGAGAAAGCGTTTTGAATGGTGATTTGATCTAACTTGAGGTTTTAACAGAGTTTTGAGAAATCTTGGGAAAAATGTCTTACCTTGCCTAACTTGGTGAATAAATTTGACGACTTGTGTGTGATATTATATGCTTTAAGTAACATTAGAAGTAGACTTATTTATATTACTTATATATGTGTTAGGTGATCATCTATGACATGTTGGCTTTCTGTATACCTAGTTGTTGCCTTTTGCTGTTCTGCACTTCCAGGTGAGTTCCTATATGAGCTCACTCAGATTTGAAAAGAGATCTCCCTGCTTGTAGCCATGTGCATACTAGGTGCTTGCATTCATAATAAAGCATGTCATGTAGTATCCTGCTAGGATTGCACTCATGATTGAGCATTCGTCTACTCATTGCTTTTGTAAACAGAACGGCCGTTATCTGTGAAGTAACTAGAGTCATTGCTAGGGTTATAGGACGACCTAGTCTCATCGGGTCCCGTCCTGAGTCAATCGAGTCATGAACTTCCTTATATTATGAGATGCCTGCGGGCTTTATTGTGGAGCGGGTTGGGCATGCGTGCCGCCCGATTATGAATGAATGCATTCACGAGCTGGCCAGTCTCCGCCCTATCGGAAAGGGGTGGAGGTAGGAGAGGGATATACCACTTGGTATTCGGTGCTAAGGCCTTATTCTATTTACGCACTTGATCTTAAGGGCATGTTAGTGTGTTAACATTCCGCCTTGCATCTAGAAACATCTTTATCAGGACTAGCGTGTGTATGTGTCTGCTTGTTTGGGACTATATTGCGTAGGGCTTCGATCTGACACCGCCCCGCATACATTTTTTTTAGGTTGTTTTGCAGCATTATTGTTCCTTGCTTCTGGGACGTGAGAACTCTCTTGGGCGATTGCAAAGAAATGGTCTAACCTTAGATTTCGATAATTACACTTATTGATTTTGTTTTGACCCGGGTCAGCCGTGGCACCCTCTTGTATTGCACCTTGATTCTACTATCTGCACGACTGTTGGTTTTCTACGCTTAAACTTATGACAGGTACAGGGGACTTCCCCGGGGATTCCAACGATCCCTTCGAATTTTGGGTATGAAATCCCACTTCAAAATGTTAGGATAGAATTTCAAACCTTCAACCTGTACTCGGGGAGCAAGATCCTAACGAGGGGTTTCATCCCTCGAAACGTAACCCGGGAATCATAATCCTGGGCCGTTACAAAAGAGAATTAAAGAAAAAAGAAAAAAAGTAGAATTAAAGAAAATCAAAGAAAAATGGCAAAAAAGATGATTGGTCAAGACTCCTAAAATTCCTCTAAGCTTGACACATCATCCTAAACTCTTCTAAATTAAGAGTTTATATAAATATAGATAGTTAGTAAAATTAAATCAAAAAAAGAATTAAAGAAAAAAGAAGAAAAAAAAATTAGAATTAAAGAAAATCAAAGAAAATTGGGAAAAAAGATGATTGGTCAAAACTTCTAAAATTCCTCTAAGCTTGACACATTGTCCTAAACTCTTCTAAATTAAGAGTTTATATAGATTCTTTTTTTAGAAAAAAAACTACTAAAATTATAATTTAGGCTAAGATCAATGTTTTGAATTAAGCCCAACAGTTAGTACAATTAAATCAAAAACAGAATTATAGAAAAAAGAAAAAAAATTAGAATTAAAGAAAATCAAAGAAAAATGGCAAAAAAGATGATTGGTTAAGACTAATAAAATTCCTATAAGCTTGACACATCATCCTAAACTCTTCAAAATTAAGAGTTTATATAGATATATATGTTTTTTTTTTAGAAAAAAAACTACTAAGATTACAAATTAGGCTAAGATCAATGTTTTGAATTAAGCCCAATAGTTAGTAAAATTAAATCCAAAAGAGAATTAAAGAAAAAAGAAGAAAAAAAATTGGAATTAAAGAAAATCAAAGAAAAATGGCAAAAAAAATGATTGGTCAAGACTCCTAAAATTTCTCTAAGCTTGACACATCATCCTAAACTCTTATAAATTAAAAGTTTATATAGATAGTTAGTAAAATTAAATCAAAAAGAGAATTAAAGAAAAAAGATGAAAAAAAATTAGAATTAAATAAAATCAAAGAAAAATGGGAAAAAGATGATTGGTCAAGACTTCTAAATTCCTCTAAGCTTAACACATCATCCTAAACTCTTCTAAATTAAGAGTTTATATAGATACATAGATAGTTAGTAAAATTAAATCGAAAAGAGAATTAAAGAAAAAAGAAGAAAAAAAATTAGAACTAAAGAAAATCAAAGAAAAATCGCAACAAAGATGATTGGTTAAGACTCCTAAAATTCCTCTAAGCTTGATACATCATCCTAAACTCTTCTACATTAAGAGTTTATATAGATTGTTTTTTTTAGAAAAAAAACTACCAAAATTATAATTTATGCTAAGATCAATGTTTTGAATTAAGCCCAATGGCTAGTAAAATTAAATCAAAAAGAGAATTAAAGAAAGAAGAAGAAAAAAAAATTAGAATATAAGAAAATCAAAGAAAAATGGCAAAAAAGATGATTGGTCAGGACTCCTAAAATTCCTCTAAGATTGATACATCATTCTAAGCTCTTCTAAACTACGAGTTTATATAGATAGTTAGTAAAATTAAATCAAAAAGAGAATTAAAGAAAAAAGAAGAAAAAAAATAGAATTAGAGAAAATCAAAGAAAAATGGCAAAAAAGATGATTGATCAAGACTCCTAAAATCCCTCTAACATTTATACATCATCCTAAACTCTTCTAAATTAAGAGTTTATATAGATTGTTTTTTTTTTTGAAAAAAATAACTACTAAAATTATAATTTAGCCTAAGATCAATGTTTTGATATAAGCCCAATGATTAGTAAAATTAAGTCAAAAAGAGAATTAAAGAAAAAAGAAGAAAAAAATTAGAATTAAAGAAAATCAAAGAAAAATGGCAAAAAAGATGATTGGTCAAGACTCCTAAAATTCCTCTAAGCTTTATACATCATCCTAACTCTTCTAAATTAAGAGTTTATATAGATATAGATTAAAGTAGTGTATATATATATATATATATATATATATATATATATTACTAATATTAATTTTATGTTTTCTTATTGTTTATTTTATGTTTTGAATTAATCCCGTTGTTTTTTTTAGAAAAAAAACTACTAAAATTATAATTTCGGCTAAGATCAATGTTTTAAATTAAGCCCAATAGTTAGTAAAATTAAATCAAAAAGAGAATTATGGAAAAAAGAAAAAAAAATAGAATTAGAATTAAAGAAAATCAAAGAAAAATGGCAAAAAAGGTGATTGGTTAATACTCCTAAAATTCCTTTAAGCTTGACACATTATCCTAAACTCTTCTAAATTAAGAGTTTATATAGATATAGATATAGATTTTTTTTGTATAGAAAAAAAAACTAATTAAATTATAATTTAGGCTAAGATCAATGTTTTGAATTAAGCCCAATAGTTAGTAAAATTAAATAAAAAAGAGAATTAAAGAAAAAAGAAAAAAAGTAGAATTAAAGAAAATCAAAGAAAAATGGCAAAAAAGATGATTGGTAATGACTCCTAAAATTCCTCTAAGCTTGACACATCATCCTAAACTCTTCTAAATTAAGAGTTTATATAAATATAGATAGTTAGTAAAATTAAATCAAAAAAAGAATTACAGAAAAAAGAAGAAAAAAAAATTAGAATTAAAGAAAATCAAAGAAAATTGGGAAAAAAGATGATTGGTCAAGACTTCTAAAATTCCTCTAAGCTTGACACATTGTCCTAAACTCTTCTAAATTAAGAGTTTATATAGATTTTTTTTTAGAAAAAAAACTACTAAAATTATAATTTAGGCTAAGATCAATGTTTTGAATTAACCCCAACAGTTAGTACAATTAAATCAAAAACAGAATTATAGAAAAAAGAAAAAAAATTAGAATTAAAGAAAATCAAAGAAAATTGGCAAAAAAGATTATTGGTTAAGACTAATAAAATTCCTATAAGCTTGACACATCATCCTAAACTCTTGTAAATTAAGAGTTTATATAGATATATATATGTTTTTTTTTAGAAAAAAAACTACTAAGATTACAATTTAGGCTAAGATCAATGTTGTGAATTAAGCCCAATAGTTAGTAAAATAAATCCAAAAGAGAATTAAAGAAAAAAGAAGAAAAAAAATTGGAATTAAAGAAAATCAAAGAAAAATGGCAAAAAAAATGATTGGTCAAGACTCCTAAAATTTCTCTAAGCTTGACACATCATCCTAAACTCTTATAAATTAAAAGTTTATATAGATAGTTAATAAAATTAAATCAAAAAGAGAATTAAAGAAAAAAGATGAAAAAAAAATTAGAATTAAATAAAATCAAAGAAAAATGGGAAAAAGATGATTGGTCAAGACTTCTAAATTCCTCTAAGCTTAACACATCATCCTAAACTCTTCTAAATTAAGAGTTTATATAGATACATTGATAGTTAGTAAAACTAAATCAAAAAGAGAATAAAAGAAAAAAAATTAGAACTAAAGAAAATCAAAGAAAAATCGCAATAAAGATGATTGGTTAAGACTCCTAAAATTACTCTAAGCTTGATACATCATCCTAAACTCTTCTACATTAAGAGTTTATATAGATTGTTTTTTTTAGAAAAAAAACTACCAAAATTATAATTTATGCTAAGATCAATGTTTTGAATTAAGCCCAATGCCTAGTAAAATTAAATCAAAAAGAGAATTAAAGGAAGAAGAAGAAAAAAAAATTAGAATATAAGAAAATCAAAGAAAAATGGCAAAAAAGATGATTGGTCAGGACTCCTAAAATTCCTCTAAGATTGATACATCATTCTAATCTCTTCTAAACTAAGAGTTTATATAGATAGTTAGTAAAATTAAATCAAAAAGAGAATTAAAGAAAAAAGAAGAAAAAAAATAGAATTAAAGAAAATCAAAGAAAAATGGCAAAAAAGATGATTGATCAAGACTCCTAAAATCCCTCTAACATTTATACATCATCCTAAACTCTTCTAAATTAAGAGTTTATATAGATTGTTTTTTTTTTTGAAAAAAAAAACTACTAAAATTATAATTTAGCCTAAGATCTATGTTTTGATATAAGCCCAATGATTAGTAAAATTAAGTCAAAAAGAGAATTAAAGAAAAAAGAAGAAAAAAATTAGAATTAAAGAAAATAAAAAAAAATGGCAAAAAAGATGATTGGTCAAGACTCCTAAAATTCCTCTAAGCTTTACACATCATCCTAACTCTTCTAAATTAAGAGTTTATATAGATATAGATTAAAGTAGTGTGTGTATATATATATATATTACTAATATTAATTTTATGTTTTCTTATTGTTTATTTTATGTTTTGAATTATACCCGTTGTTTTTTTTTAGAAAAAAAACTAATAAAATTATAATTTCGGCTAAGATCAATGTTTTAAATTAAGCCCAATAGTTAGTAAAATTAAATCAAAAAGAGAATTATGGAAAAAAGAAAAAAAAAATAGAATTAGAATTAAAGAAAATCAAAGAAAAATGGCAAAAAAGGTGATTGGTTAAGACTCCTAAAATTCCTTTAAGCTTGACACATCATCCTAAACTCTTCTAAATTAAGAGTTTATATAGATATAGATATAGATTTTTTTTGTTTAGAAAAAAAAACTAATTAAATTATAATTTAGGCTAAGATCAATGTTTTGAATTAAGCCCAATAGTTAGTAAAATTAAATAAAAAAGAGAATTAAAGAAAAAAGAAAAAAAGTAGAATTAAAGAAAATCAAAGAAAAATGGCAAAAATGATGATTGGTCAAGACTCCTAAAATTCATCTAAGCTTGATACATCATCCTAAACTCTTCTAAATTAAGAGTTTATATAGATTGTTTTTTTTAGAAAAAAAAACTACTAAAAATATAATTTATGCTAAGATCAATGTTTTGAATTAAGCCCAATGGTTAGTAAATTAAATCAAAAAGAGAATTAAAGAAAGAAGAAGAAAAAAAATTAGAATATAAGAAAATCAAAGAAAAATGGCAAAAAAGATGATTGGTCAAGACTCCTAAAATTCCTCTAAGCTTAACACATCATCCTAAACTCTTCTAAATTAAGAGTTTATATAGATACATAGATAGTTAGTAAAATTAAATCGAAAAGAGAATTAAAGAAAAAAGAAGAAAAAAAATTAGAACTAAAGAAAATCAAAGAAAAATCGCAACAAAGATGATTGGTTAAGACTCCTAAAATTCCTCTAAGCTTGATACATCATCCTAAACTCTTCTACATTAAGAGTTTATATAGATTGTTTTTTTTAGAAAAAAAACTACCAAAATTATAATTTATGCTAAGATCAATGTTTTGAATTAAGCCCAATGGCTAGTAAAATTAAATCAAAAAGAGAATTAAAGAAAGAAGAAGAAAAAAAAATTAGAATATAAGAAAATCAAAGAAAAATGGCAAAAAAGATGATTGGTCAGGACTCCTAAAATTCCTCTATGATTGATACATCATTCTAAGCTCTTCTAAACTACGAGTTTATATAGATAGTTAGTAAAATTAAATCAAAAAGAGAATTAAAGAAAAAAGAAGAAAAAAAATAGAATTAGAGAAAATCAAAGAAAAATGGCAAAAAAGATGATTGATCAAGACTCCTAAAATCCCTCTAACATTTATACATCATCCTAAACTCTTCTAAATTAAGAGTTTATATAGATTGTTTTTTTTTTTTGAAAAAAATAACTACTAAAATTATAATTTAGCCTAAGATCAATGTTTTGATATAAGCCCAATGATTAGTAAAATTAAGTCAAAAAGAGAATTAAAGAAAAAAGAAGAAGAAAATTAGAATTAAAGAAAATCAAAGAAAAATGGCAAAAAAGATGATTGGTCAAGACTCCTAAAATTCCTCTAAGCTTTATACATCATCCTAACTCTTCTAAATTAAGAGTTTATATAGATATAGATTAAAGTAGTGTATATATATATATATATATATATATATATATATATATATTACTAATATTAATTTTATGTTTTCTTATTGTTTATTTTATGTTTTGAATTAATCCCGTTGTTTTTTTTAGAAAAAAAACTACTAAAATTATAATTTCGGCTAAGATCAATGTTTTAAATTAAGCCCAATAGTTAGTAAAATTAAATCAAAAAGAGAATTATGGAAAAAAGAAAAAAAAATAGAATTAGAATTAAAGAAAATCAAAGAAAAATGGCAAAAAAGGTGATTGGTTAATACTCCTAAAATTCCTTTAAGCTTGACACATTATCCTAAACTCTTCTAAATTAAGAGTTTATATAGATATAGATATAGATTTTTTTTGTATAGAAAAAAAAACTAATTAAATTATAATTTAGGCTAAGATCAATGTTTTGAATTAAGCCCAATAGTTAGTAAAATTAAATAAAAAAGAGAATTAAAGAAAAAAGAAAAAAAGTAGAATTAAAGAAAATCAAAGAAAAATGGCAAAAAAGATGTAACGGCCCGGGATTATGATTTCCGGGTTACGTTTCAAGGGATAAAACCCCTTGTTTGGATCTTGCAATCCAGGTACGGGTCGAGGTTTCAAACTCATTTTAAGGTTAGTAGAAAGAGGGATTTCAAACCCTAAAAACCTCGAAGGGCCGTTGGGTACCCTTAACCTGTCCTAAGACTATGTCGCGAAATCCATTTCAAACGGAAGTAAAGCGGAAGCATAATAAAGATACAAGTGTCACGGCCGAGCCGGTCAAAACCAAATTATGAGCGAGTGATTACCATTTTACCAAGTTAGAATATTAGCTAGATTCTTCGGTTCGCCCAAGGGTTTCCCGTCGCCTAAGCATGGAGCAAACAAGATCTGCAGAAATGCCTTTAAAAGAAGAACGGGGAAAGGAGTCAGATCGAGCCACTCATGCGGGACCGGCAGTCCTCGCTGAGGCCACATAGTATGTGCTATACCTAATAAAGATGCTCTAATGCAATACGAAAGTCAAACACACTAGCATGCTCCTAATTCATAATAATGTGCAGAAATACTGTAAAGGGCCCAAGACAATGCCAACGGCATATCCCTCTCCTACCTCCACCCCTTCCGATAGGCGGAGACTGGCCAGCTCGTGAATGTATTCCATATAATCGGGTGGCACGCATGCCCAACCCGTATCCACAATAAAGCCCGCATGCATCTCATAATATAAGGAAGTTCATGACTCGATTGACTCAGGGTGCCCGATGAGGCTAGGCTACCCTATGACCCTAGCAAAGACTCTAGGACTATCACAGATAACGGCCGTTCTGTTTCAAACGCATAAAGTAAACAGATGCTCAATCAATTAGTGCAACCTAAACATGATACTACATGGCATGCTTTTATGCATATGCAACACCTAACATAAAATGCAACAACAGGCATGAATGTCCAACCTGAGTAAGCCCCCTAGGGAACTTACCTGAAGATGCAGAACAGCAAGATAACGCAATCAAGGGCCCAATTGCAAGTCCAAGAGTAATCCAACCGCAATACACACCTATCATCAAGCCATTTCCATAAGCTACCGAGCCAACATTCTCACACACACGAACCCAAGTTCTCAATATCCTCAAAATAAATCGACGGTAAAACCATTTTCCCAAAACCTTTCCGATACGATCAATCATTAACCAAAAGGTCCAAAATCATTTACTTCCAATCAAACCCATTGATAAAATCGTACCAACCATATTTCCAAACTTCTTCTAAAAACCAACATCATCAAACCAAAACAAGGAATCCCGACATTAAACATTTAAACCTTAAAATCAATATCTCAAAATCATATTATAGAAATAATTCCGGCATCTTGATTTTCAAACAATAACTCATTTAAGGTATATTTCCGGACTCGAAAACCCTCTAAAATACTTTATCAACAATAAATATGATTATCATAAGCATCAACTATTTTATTAGTGATTCTTTTCCAAAAATCCCAAAATCCCCTATTTAAATTATCACAAAATGCATCATATATAAATAATTCAATTAATACTATTTTGAATTCCAGAATTTATAATTATAACCAAATCCCAAAATAATAATAATAATAATAATAATAATAATATTCAAATAATTTAACACTTACTAACCATATAATTCTCAAAACATATAACCATAAATATAACCATAACACCTAACTCATAAAACACATCCCTCTTAAATAACCAAACAAGCCCAGCTCTCTCAACCCCGGATCCGAATCCAGCCCAAAGGATGCGGCCCACTCCCGGATCCAACGAAAGAAAGGAAAGAAAGGAGACCCGCCCACAACAGAGGAAACCCGGATCTGAGAGCCCCAAACCCGAAAAACAACTCGGATCCGGCCCAAGAATTAGGCCCAGTCGTCCTGTCTTCCTCCCCAAATGAAGAACAACGCTCTCTGTTCGACGGTGAACGGAAACGAAGGAGGGAGGAGGAGAATGCTCCCGCCGGTGGCTCCTCTTTCCGGTCCCAGCTCTCACCCAATCCCGACCGAAAGGAAATTCCGACCTCAACCCACAAACACGGATTCAAAAGCGAGCAAGAAAGAAGGGAGTAAAGCGAGCTCACCGAGAGGGTCTCGAAGGTTCGCCGGAGTGCTCGATCCGTTGGATTCGGCGGCGTCGTCAAAGGGAATCTTCGTTTTAGACCTTGGGAGAGAGAGGAGTAAGTGAAAGGTGCTCCTTTACGAGGTAATTAGTCGAAATCGAGAACGAGGACGGAAAAGGGACCTTGCGAATCGGAAGTGGGGGCGGATGCGGCTCGCGCTCGGTCTCCGGGAAATTTTCCGGCTGCTCCTGCTCGTCGTGGACTCCGAGTGGGTCGGGAGGTGCTGCTGGGTGTGGCTCGCAGAGGAAGGAGGGGGAACGGAGATGTTGTTGCTGCTGCTCGTGGAGGCGAGGAGGGAGTGCAGCAGAAGCAAGGTGAGGCGATGGTGTGGCTCGTCGGAAGACAGTGGCCAGGTGGTGGTGATTTGAATTTCTGGGTTTTGTTTCTTTGAAATTTCAGACAGTGGAAGAGGGAGAGAGAGAGAAATGGCGTGAAAGAGAGTGAGGCAGAGGGGGTTTATGGTGTGTATTGGCACACAACAACAAAAATTGATAGCTGTACACTGCAAGTCTATAAGGGAAGAAGACAATCTTCAACAGAGTTGTCAGAGAGAGATAAAGAGAGAAATGAGGGAAGAAATAAAGAAAAAATAAATAAATGGAATTTGGACCATGTCCCGAAAGAAATTTTAAATACCCGAACAAATATCTCAAGATCCGCTCTCTGACCTTATCCGATCCAACCCAAAAGATTTTCAAATTTTCACTTCTGAATTTAATAAAGAATTCCAAATATTATTTTAAATTTTCGCATATAAAAGCATAGTATAACGCAATTTAAATTTCCAGTTAAATAATGCCGGAACGCGTTTTAAGGATTTCAATTTCGATTTAGGAAATTAAGGACGAGTTTTTCTTGAAATATCCGAATTTTTTTTTATTTTTATTTTATCTTATCATTTTTTCGACTTAAATCCATTCATATTATTTATTGAAATTTATTATTTAAAAATCCGGGCCTTTACATCATCTACCTCTAAAAACAAGTCTCGTCCTCGAGACTAAAACCAAAATAAAGTAGGGAATGAAGTTTGAAATTGATGAGTCCAAGGACCATGTCCAAAATCTTGTAATCATCTCGGTTGCGTCTTCCGGGATTCTCACAACATCCTAGCCACGGTCGTGACATCTCCAATTGGCCTTGACAAGTATGCAATAAGCGCCCCTATCGCATACTCGCTTCGACTTTTCGGAAGTACCACAACTCTAAAAGTTCTACAATGTCATCACTAGGTCTTAGCAAGCACCCTACAAGCGCCCCCATAAAATGCTTGTATCCACTTCGTGAAGTATCATAGAGTCGCTCGGGTTTGACAATTGAAAAAGATTGGCCTCAAAATCGTTGAAACTCTCGATAATGTTTATTCCTTACAAATCAAATCTAATCCTTTTCAAAATCGTTCAACTCTTCAAATCCAACGTTTAACCAAGAAACTTTACACCCAACACAAGTAAAATCGTTTCGATCAAAATTTCGTCAAAATCCTCCAAAACCAAATCAGTTTCACGCATAACAATCAATCAAATTTCAAAGCTCGGAGGTGGAATCATCCACCTCTAAGGGTTAATCCCATATTCTCTTCCTAGTTTCCAGAATCAAAACAAGCTATCAGTCTCAATTCAAGCGAGTTTCACAAGCCATAAGAAATGCATAACCAAATAACCCGCCAATCTCCAATCAGTACATCATATGACAAGTCTCAAACATATGCCAACACAGTGCCACAAGGTCACATCAACATCTCTACATCCTACTATGGGTCATAATACGTATCTCAACCACATAACAAAATCATAATAAACGTCTCGACATCACATCAGAAGTCATAAAAGTATCACCTCATCATAGAGTCAATGAACCAAAACTCATTGTCAACACATCAACACAACAAAATCATGCCATTAAGATTCAGCAAAAGGGGAGATCAAGGAGCATATCAATCATCGAATGTCAACATACTCACCAGACATCATCTTAACTTATCACAACGTCATGTAGCGATCATTTAGTAATCAGACATCATTATCTCATATATACAAATCATATTCATCCTCAAAGTCATATTCGTCATTTAACATATCCATAATCATGTTTGCCAACCATATAGTGCAACATCATGTTTATCACTATATAATGTAACATCATGCTTTCACATAATAACACGTCATTATCTCATAGTTCTTACATCATATCATAACATGCTTCTAAAACGACATAACATAATAGCAATGCATCAATATATCACGATAATACTAGTCACTGTCAATTTAGAATTCAATATTGCAGATCAGCATGTAATATCATTGTATATCAGGTTCATCATGGTTGCTACAAAGCATCATGCTAGCAAATATAAATAAATCACATAATCACGAAAATTATCACCTCATACCAGTCAAAATAAAACACAATCCCCACTCATCCATCTCCACTCTCAAGCCAAGACTAATCCTCTTCTAGACTCGCCAACGTCAACTTAGACAAAAATTTTCCAAAGAAATTCTAATTCATCTCAATGTTCAGATCTCGCCCTTCCTTACATCAATCACTCTCACACACCATCCACCTCTAAGAACCCAACTCTTATCTATAACTTCACACCCGAGAACCCTCTCATACTATATCCTCACTTCTCTTAAGGCCATTTCTTACACTTCCCACACTTCCCAAGATATCGTCAGCATCATGCCTTGCAAAACTCCTAAAGCTCACTCCGTCTTACCTAAACCAACATCTCTCTCTTGCGACTTACCTCATAACATCCCCGATCATCCTAACCACTCAAGCTCTTCCACCACTCTTCTACCACGCTACCAACGACCTCACCCATAGGTTTAAGGAAGAAGCAATAATTATAATAATCAAACATAAGGTCTACATCATGTCAACTAGCATTTATAACCATAAAATCATGGGTTCAACAAGTCTCAGTTTATCATCATGCTCAATAATAATTGCAAACATCATATATGAACATACTGAAGTCAAGCTAACATGTTGCACTATAACCTTATCAGATACAATTCAGGTCTCTTAGCATATGTAGTTCACATTTTACAGGCAAAGGAATTCAAATCATGCTTAGCAACTTAGAGTAGCAACACGTCAAGACATCATGCTACATTAGATCCATAAGGCATCACATCATATCATCATAGACGACAGGCAATCAGGCAATAGTCATCATCAAGTCAGCACATCAACACGTAAATCTCATCGCCAAGTTAGTGCAATATCATTGTCAACAAGTTCAAAAGGGTTAGTAATTCGAACGGAGAACACTCTCGCGTGCAAGTCATATCCTACTCAGTAACCGTAATTCTTGATGCGTGCCCGTTCCGTCGACATCATTGATCATGAGGCCCGTGGGTTATGGGCCCACACTTCCGTTGCACTGTTCTATCGCTATCCAACTCCTCATTCTCTTTTCCCATGCGGTCGCTCGTCTAATGTATCGCGTAAAAGTCCAAGTTAGTGAAGATAGGGGAGTGACAAGAGCGGACAACCCAAATTCCTTTCGGGGACAAAACGGACCACAACTAAAGGCGACAACTAGAGACGAAATTCCGACTCGAGAATAGCAACAACGCCCTTATTGAGGTCTATCAGGTTGCAATTATGACAAGTAGACACAAATTCATCATGGGGCATATCAATCATCTTAATCCACACTAACATGTACCTATCTCGAGGAGCACGACATACATATTCATTCCAAAAAGACATATTCGAGTGCTACACAGATGCATACGAGAGAAGATAGTAGTTCATTATTCATGAAAGTAGATATGTCTGGCAACTTAAGTAAGATATGCGGGATTTAATGGGCATCACAATTGTCACATATATGAGCAATGCACGAGCTTAGTGTATGCATCATACGAGAGCATATAGGAGCAACATAATAACTACCTTATCTGGCACAATGATCATATAATAGGTCAAGCATGACACGTAATCATATGACGGGACACATTTAGAAAGCATAGGTCATTCATGATACCAGCGATACATGATGTGATACAAGCATAGTCAAGAGCCATTAAGAGGAGCTCAATATAATATTCACGAAACATGAGGCATCATCAAAAGTAACAAGAAGACAACATGGGCGATAGAACATATCATGCCAACAACGAACCATCATAGAGCACATATATGTTACAATAGTTATCACATCATAGAACAAGTACAACACGTGATTATTTAGCGAGTCATATTGGAAATCATAAGCCCTACAAGACACTACTGGCATATATCGAACACGAGCACAATCAGGGTAATTCGACCAGATTCATCCTAACATTTATATGTTATGCGTATGTAAAATCATGGTATAGCGTGGTGTGTGATCATGTGATGTGCCAAGTCTTACATTCATGCAAGTGCGAGATGATAAAACAGAGTAATAGGGAAACACTACCGAGTGATAACATGTAAGCATGCTATAATTAACCATTACGAAAAGCAAATCAATCATCGAATTCAACATCAATTATCTTGCATGAGTAAGACATGTTATGGTGATAGAAAGAGGAAAGAACCACACTATCAGGAACCTAGCTCGAAAGAGAATCGACAATAATGCAAGCAAGATATAATTCACACGAGTCATAACCAAGGATCCTACATGATACTAAGGCTCAACATAATATACGATGCATGCATGCACTGATCGTGACGACACGCAAGAAATCAATTCAATCACATTCCAGCAATACAAAAGCATGAGGGAGGTTTTTACGATGTATAACACGAGTCTAAGTATTGAGCAATATGACTAGAATACGGGAGCATGAGTTCAAATCAGCACATACTAGGATGGAACATTCATTCACCAAGACTCAATTAAACCTCATATTCTCCATTCCACGCAAGTAACACACAACAATATCAACTTGCAAAATCATCAGCACTATTCAATTTGACGAATACAAAATGGATGGGCATGCGATAGATTCTTGTCACAAAAGAAATAAGGAGCATCGACACATCATCATCTAGCATGCTAAGGAGATCATTTCCAGGAAATTGTACAGAGAAGAGTTTATCACACTATCATGGACCTAACCCAGGCGAAAACAAAAAGCATATAGGTTCATATCATGTGGTTTATGCTTCCAATCAATCATACGATCAATGGGCCAAGTAAACATGCTATAAAAACATGCAATTATGATAGAAGGCCAAACACAACACGAGACTGAAGCAATCTAAGCAATCACATATGTAATAGCATGAGCAGTCTGTACTAATAGTCATTCGCAAGGTATATGCAGGAGGCTATAAGATCATGTCATATAGTTCAGAGAGAGTCACCATTACAACCGAACAGAGATCCCTAAGGGCAACCATTGACTTTTTCCCGACTGACCTATCACCCCTCTTTCCCGTGGGACTTTGGTACGACTCTTGTGGTAGGAAAACACTGGTTAATCATCATAAAAATCAAGAAAGACAGCCTCATAAACACCTTACTCTCGACTCAAAATGACATCAAGAACTACCTTTCAATACTCACTCAAACCACCTTTATATTCATACATGTTTCCGACACAATGTGTTTGCCAACCCGATTCCCCGTGGAAGACACTGACATCTGGGAGGAAGACTCGATAGAACATAGTTGAAGAGCCGTTTCACACAAGCTGGACTTGACCATATAGAAATAAAGGTACTCCCGCTATCCCGTTTGCACAAGTAAGTCAATACACATTTCATAGTTAGGGCATCCAAATCAAATCTCTAGCATAGCAAGCATTCAGCACATAATTAGTTAATAAAACACATAATGATCTCCTTGGAGTCTCCCAACCCATCTGTAAAGAACAAGCTGATATTTTGTCTACCGTTCCCAACTACACCCAATAGGGGTGGTCTAGCGTCTTTATTACCCACTCGTGTCCCCGTTTGGTCGGTTTTCCTCTTTTATTACAAGTCAAGTTCATTACTTAGTCCAATTTCAGTTAGGTCTCTTAAGTTCATTTTGCCCCTTTAACACACTTTCAAATCATTTGAAATTCATGGGCGGTTTTCCAAAACATACACTCGACCCTTGCGTACCCGAAGTGCACAACCTCAGCTCTGATACCATCTTTGTAACGGCCCGGGATTATGATTTCCGGGTTACGTTTCAAGGGATAAAACCCCTTGTTTGGATCTTGCAATCCAGGTACGGGTCGAGGTTTCAAACTCATTTTAAGGTTAGTAGAAAGAGGGATTTCAAACCCTAAAAACCTCGAAGGGCCGTTGGGTACCCTTAACCTGTCCTAAGACTATGTCGCGAAATCCATTTCAAACGGAAGTAAAGCGGAAGCATAATAAAGATACAAGTGTCACGGCCGAGCCGGTCAAAACCAAATTATGAGCGAGTGATTACCATTTTACCAAGTTAGAATATTAGCTAGATTCTTCGGTTCGCCCAAGGGTTTCCCGTCGCCTAAGCATGGAGCAAACAAGATCTGCAGAAATGCCTTTAAAAGAAGAACGGGGAAAGGAGTCAGATCGAGCCACTCATGCGGGACCGGCAGTCCTCGCTGAGGCCACATAGTATGTGCTATACCTAATAAAGATGCTCTAATGCAATACGAAAGTCAAACACACTAGCATGCTCCTAATTCATAATAATGTGCAGAAATACTGTAAAGGGCCCAAGACAATGCCAACGGCATATCCCTCTCCTACCTCCACCCCTTCCGATAGGCGGAGACTGGCCAGCTCGTGAATGTATTCCATATAATCGGGTGGCACGCATGCCCAACCCGTATCCACAATAAAGCCCGCATGCATCTCATAATATAAGGAAGTTCATGACTCGATTGACTCAGGGTGCCCGATGAGGCTAGGCTACCCTATGACCCTAGCAAAGACTCTAGGACTATCACAGATAACGGCCGTTCTGTTTCAAACGCATAAAGTAAACAGATGCTCAATCAATTAGTGCAACCTAAACATGATACTACATGGCATGCTTTTATGCATATGCAACACCTAACATAAAATGCAACAACAGGCATGAATGTCCAACCTGAGTAAGCCCCCTAGGGAACTTACCTGAAGATGCAGAACAGCAAGATAACGCAATCAAGGGCCCAATTGCAAGTCCAAGAGTAATCCAACCGCAATACACACCTATCATCAAGCCATTTCCATAAGCTACCGAGCCAACATTCTCACACACACGAACCCAAGTTCTCAATATCCTCAAAATAAATCGACGGTAAAACCATTTTCCCAAAACCTTTCCGATACGATCAATCATTAACCAAAAGGTCCAAAATCATTTACTTCCAATCAAACCCATTGATAAAATCGTACCAACCATATTTCCAAACTTCTTCTAAAAACCAACATCATCAAACCAAAACAAGGAATCCCGACATTAAACATTTAAACCTTAAAATCAATATCTCAAAATCATATTATAGAAATAATTCCGGCATCTTGATTTTCAAACAATAACTCATTTAAGGTATATTTCCGGACTCGAAAACCCTCTAAAATACTTTATCAACAATAAATATGATTATCATAAGCATCAACTATTTTATTAGTGATTCTTTTCCAAAAATCCCAAAATCCCCTATTTAAATTATCACAAAATGCATCATATATAAATAATTCAATTAATACTATTTTGAATTCCAGAATTTATAATTATAACCAAATCCCAAAATAATAATAATAATAATAATAATAATAATATTCAAATAATTTAACACTTACTAACCATATAATTCTCAAAACATATAACCATAAATATAACCATAACACCTAACTCATAAAACACATCCCTCTTAAATAACCAAACAAGCCCAGCTCTCTCAACCCCGGATCCGAATCCAGCCCAAAGGATGCGGCCCACTCCCGGATCCAACGAAAGAAAGGAAAGAAAGGAGACCCGCCCACAACAGAGGAAACCCGGATCTGAGAGCCCCAAACCCGAAAAACAACTCGGATCCGGCCCAAGAATTAGGCCCAGTCGTCCTGTCTTCCTCCCCAAATGAAGAACAACGCTCTCTGTTCGACGGTGAACGGAAACGAAGGAGGGAGGAGGAGAATGCTCCCGCCGGTGGCTCCTCTTTCCGGTCCCAGCTCTCACCCAATCCCGACCGAAAGGAAATTCCGACCTCAACCCACAAACACGGATTCAAAAGCGAGCAAGAAAGAAGGGAGTAAAGCGAGCTCACCGAGAGGGTCTCGAAGGTTCGCCGGAGTGCTCGATCCGTTGGATTCGGCGGCGTCGTCAAAGGGAATCTTCGTTTTAGACCTTGGGAGAGAGAGGAGTAAGTGAAAGGTGCTCCTTTACGAGGTAATTAGTCGAAATCGAGAACGAGGACGGAAAAGGGACCTTGCGAATCGGAAGTGGGGGCGGATGCGGCTCGCGCTCGGTCTCCGGGAAATTTTCCGGCTGCTCCTGCTCGTCGTGGACTCCGAGTGGGTCGGGAGGTGCTGCTGGGTGTGGCTCGCAGAGGAAGGAGGGGGAACGGAGATGTTGTTGCTGCTGCTCGTGGAGGCGAGGAGGGAGTGCAGCAGAAGCAAGGTGAGGCGATGGTGTGGCTCGTCGGAAGACAGTGGCCAGGTGGTGGTGATTTGAATTTCTGGGTTTTGTTTCTTTGAAATTTCAGACAGTGGAAGAGGGAGAGAGAGAGAAATGGCGTGAAAGAGAGTGAGGCAGAGGGGGTTTATGGTGTGTATTGGCACACAACAACAAAAATTGATAGCTGTACACTGCAAGTCTATAAGGGAAGAAGACAATCTTCAACAGAGTTGTCAGAGAGAGATAAAGAGAGAAATGAGGGAAGAAATAAAGAAAAAATAAATAAATGGAATTTGGACCATGTCCCGAAAGAAATTTTAAATACCCGAACAAATATCTCAAGATCCGCTCTCTGACCTTATCCGATCCAACCCAAAAGATTTTCAAATTTTCACTTCTGAATTTAATAAAGAATTCCAAATATTATTTTAAATTTTCGCATATAAAAGCATAGTATAACGCAATTTAAATTTCCAGTTAAATAATGCCGGAACGCGTTTTAAGGATTTCAATTTCGATTTAGGAAATTAAGGACGAGTTTTTCTTGAAATATCCGAATTTTTTTTTATTTTTATTTTATCTTATCATTTTTTCGACTTAAATCCATTCATATTATTTATTGAAATTTATTATTTAAAAATCCGGGCCTTTACAAAAGATGATTGGTAATGACTCCTAAAATTCCTCTAAGCTTGACACATCATCCTAAACTCTTCTAAATTAAGAGTTTATATAAATATAGATAGTTAGTAAAATTAAATCAAAAAAAGAATTACAGAAAAAAGAAGAAAAAAAAATTAGAATTAAAGAAAATCAAAGAAAATTGGGAAAAAAGATGATTGGTCAAGACTTCTAAAATTCCTCTAAGCTTGACACATTGTCCTAAACTCTTCTAAATTAAGAGTTTATATAGATTCTTTTTTTAGAAAAAAAACTACTAAAATTATAATTTAGGCTAAGATCAATGTTTTGAATTAACCCCAACAGTTAGTACAATTAAATCAAAAACAGAATTATAGAAAAAAGAAAAAAAATTAGAATTAAAGAAAATCAAAGAAAATTGGCAAAAAAGATTATTGGTTAAGACTAATAAAATTCCTATAAGCTTGACACATCATCCTAAACTCTTGTAAATTAAGAGTTTATATAGATATATATATGTTTTTTTTTAGAAAAAAAACTACTAAGATTACAATTTAGGCTAAGATCATGTAAAGGCCCGGATTTTTTTTTAATAATAAATTTCAACAAATAATAATAAATGGATTTAAGTCGAAAATAATAATAATAATAATAATAATAAGATAAAATAAAGCAAAAATTCGGATATTTCCAGAAAAAAACTCGTCCATAATTTCCTAAATCGAAATTGAAATCCTTTAAGCGGATTCCGGCCTAATTTTGAACTTTGAGGGACAATTCCGTCATTTTACCTTGGGATTTGAAATAAACTTTGGGATGTCGACATCTTTGGAATTTTGAAGCGTTATTTTGATCGAGTCGGAATAAGATCGAGAGAGCGGGATTTAAAATATCAATTGTCGGAAATTCACATTCCCGACTCGGGACCCCAATTCCGTCACCTTCTCCCATTCTTATCCATTCCAACTCATCCCTCTTATTTGGGTAAAATTCTATCCTATACTCCATCTCCCTTTTTTTTCCCAGGCCCTGCCTACCCCATTTCGGGCAACACAGCTATTGTTGTGGATTCAGGAGATCCCCGCCCCTTTGCTTTGTTGCTTTCATCTTGCAGGCTTGCACCTTGCAGCCTGTCCAGAAATCAGACTTTCCCCCTCCTCATTTTGATTTTACAAAATCCACAGGCTACAGCTTGCATAACTTATCCCTTCCTTGCACTTTCTTTGAATCTGGACAAACACACACCGCTCTGCACTCTGTTTCCCGAGCACCAGTCGGCAGCAACCAAGGGATCCACCGCCAGGGAACCGCCGGCGCCGAGCCAAACCCAATCCTCCCCTTTTCACCTTGTTCTTCCCTCTTCCTCTCGACGAGCAGAAGCAAGAGCGCAGTGGACCCCCCCCCCCCCCCGGAGCCTCCGTCGAGCAGCAGCCAGAAGCTCCCCAACCTTCCGGGCGAGCCGAGCAGCTCCGGAGCCCCGACGAAGCCGCCGCCGCCGAGTCTCCTCCTCTGTTTCTTCAGTTCGATCGGTGAGTTCTCGATCTTCTGTTCCGAGTCGAAACCGTGAAAAGCTTGAACCTTAACCCCCCTGTACTCTCTTCATGCCCCTAGGATTTGGATTCCGCCTCCAACGAAGCTCAATCGAGCCCGACGACAATTCCCGGCGAGCCAAAGACCCCCCCTTGGTGAGCACTCTCCTCTCCTCTCCTTCCGCGCGTGTTTTCCTTCAGTGTCGAATAGACGGGTCTGGGCAATCGAGGTCGCCGGCAGGCCGAGCTCCTCCTTCTTTTCCTTCCGTTCTCCGTCGGCGTCGTTCGGCACCTTTGTATTCAGATCTGGATTTGGGGAAGGAGACGGGTTCAGCGGGGTTTGTTTTATTTTGTTCCGGTTCGGTTTTCTTTTTTTTTTAAAGAACAATCCGGTTCACTTTAAAAGAGAAATGGGTTGGGCTTGATTGGATCCGAAAATTTAAGGGATATTAGGCCTGTCTTTACAAGTGGGGATTCGATTTTGAAGGTTATAAATAAAGGGTGGGATTTGGTAATTTTAATTGAGAGTTGGGTTCTATAAATAATAAATGAAATATTCTATATTAAATATTATTATTGTGGAGAATTGAACTATAATATTAGACTTGAGTTTTAAAAAGGGAATTTGGAAAAGAATTTAATAGAAATTAAGAAGAGGATTTTTGGAAATGATCTAACCTTGTCGGAGTTGTTTGATAAAATAATAATAGTAAGTGGATTTGAAGGATAATATTTTATTAATGGATTTTGACCAGAGAGAATTTGAGAAATTGTTTTGAAAACGAGTTGACTTAATTTGAGATTTAGAAGTTTGGAAAATATGGTTGATACGATTTTATCAATAAGGTTGATCGGGAGTGAATGATTTTGGTTGATGTTGATCGTATCGGAAATGTTTTGGAAAATGGTTTTACTATCGATTGGTTTTGAGAATGTTGGAAACTTGGGTTCTGTGTATATGAACGTTAGCCCGTTAGCTTATGAAAATGGCTTGATGATAGGTGTGTATTGCTTTTGGATTGCTTTGGACTTGCATATGGGCCCTTGCTTGTGTTATCTTGCTGTTCTGCATCTTCAGGTAAGTCTCTTCGGAGCTTACTCAGATTGAATAGAGCTATTCCCTGCTATAGGTGCATGATATACTAGGTGTTGCATTCATGATCAGCATGCCATGTAGTACCATGCTAGGTTGCATTGATCGTTGAGCATTCTCTTTCTCTATGTGTATGTAAACAGAACGGCCGTTATCTGTGATAGTCCTAGAGTCTTTGCTAGGGTCATAGGGTAGCCCAGCCTCATCGGGTACCCTGAGTCAATCGAGTACTTCCTTATATTATGATATGCCTGCGGGCTTTATTGTGGAGCGGGTTAGGCATGCGTGCCCCCCCCAATTATGAATGAATGCATTCACGAGCTGGCCAGTCTCCGCCTGTCGGAAGGGGTGGAGGTAGGAGAGGGATATGCCACTTGGCATTGTTTTGGGCCCTTTACAGTATTTCTGCACAATATTATGAACTAGGAGCATGCTAGTGTGTTTGAATTTCGTACTGCATTAGAGCATCTTTATTAGGTATAGCGTATATGTGTGCTTATGGTTGGGATGCAGAGTTAAGTGGGCATCGATCTGATCCCGCTCCAAATCAATTTTTTTAGGAATTATTTATGTTCATCCTATCGGTGCTGTTTGCTTATTGCGCGGGTCATTTTGTCGGCGGAGAGTGAGCGCTGGAGTTATAGACTTCACTAGACTCTGATTATACTGTTTTGGATTTATACTTTTGACTCTGTTTTGACCCGGCTCTGCCGTGGCACTTGTATCCTTATTTTGCTTCCGTCTTGCTTCCGTGTGAAATGAATTTTGCGAGTTAGTCCCCAGGACAGGTTAAGGGTACCCAACGGCCCTTCGAGGTGTTTAGGGTTTGAAATCCCTCTTTCTACAAATCTTAAAATGAGTTTGAAACCTCGACCCGTACCTGGATTGCAAGATCCGAACAAGGGGTTTTATCCCTTGAAACGTAACCCAGAAATTATAATTCTGGGCCGTTACAAAGATGGTATCAGAGCTGAGGTTGTGCAATTCGGGTACAAAAGGGTCGAGTGTATGTTTTGGAAAACCGCCCATGAATTTCAAATGATTTGAAAGAGTTTTAAAGGGGCAAAATGAATTTAAGATGTCTAACCTAAATTGGACTAAGTAATGAACTTGACTTGTAATAAAAGAGGAAGACCGACCAAATGGGGACGCGAGTGGGTAGTGAAAGACGTTAGACCTTCCCTATTGGATGTAGTTGGAAATGGGTAGGCGAAATATTAGTTTGTTCTTTACAGATGGGTCTGGAAGACTCCAAGGAGGTCATTATGAGTGTCACTAACAAATTCTGTGTTGAGTGTTTGCTATGCTAGATATCTGATTGGTATGCCTAACAATTAAATGTGTATTGATTGATATGTGAAAACGGGATAGCGGGAGTACCATTATTTCTATAAGGTCAAGTCCAGTTTGCGTGAAACAACCTCTTCAACCATGTTCTATCGAGTCTCCCTCCCAGATGTCAGTGTCTCCCACGGGGAATCGGGTCGGTAAACACGTTGTGTCGGAAACAAGTATGGAAATAAAGGTGGTTTGAGTGAGTGTTGGAAGGTAGTTCTTGATGTCATTTTGAGTCGAGAGTAAGGTGTTTATGAGGTTGTCTTTCTTGATTTTTATGATGATTAACCAGTGTTTTCCTACCACAAGAGTCGTACCAGAGTCACACGGGAAAGAGGGGTGATAAGTCGGTTGGGAAAAGTCAATGGTTGCCCTTAGGGATCTCTGTCCGGTTGTAATGGTGACTCTCTCTGAATTCCATGACATGATTCTGTAATCTTCCGTGTGTGCCTCGCAAATGATCATATTAGTATAAGGCTACTCATGTTATGCCTTGTTTTCCATCATGATTATATGTTGTCATAGCATGTCCACTTGGCCTATTGTATTGCCTGTATGATTGATTTGAAGCATGGACCATATGATATGAACCTACATGATAGTTGTTTTCTCCCTGGATTAGGTCCATGATAGTGTGATCAATTCCTCTTTGTATGAATGTTGATAGATGATCATCTTAGCATGTTGGATGATGACGTGTCAATGCCTATTATCCCTTTTGTGACAAGAATCAATAGCATGCTTGTTTGTTACGTATACATCGGGTTAATTATTGTTGCTTAAACTCGTGTTATACATCGTAAAACCTTCCTCATGTTTCTAGATTGCTTGAATGTGATTGAAGTGATCTCTTATGTGTCGCCATGATTAGTTGCATGTATGTATCGCGTGTTATCTTGAGCTATTAGTGTCATGTAGGACCCTTGGTTGCGACTGGTGTGAGCTTATATCTTGCCTACAGTATTGCTAATCCTCTCCCGGGCTAGGTCCTTGATAGTGTGATTCTTCTCGCTTCTTAAAGTGTTTTACTCATCCTGATTAGACTGATGCTGAATTCGATGATCGACTTGCTTTTCGTGATGGTAAATCCTAGCATGCTTATATGTTATCGCTCGGTGGTATTTCCCTATTACCCTATGATATTCTCTCGTGCTTGCATGAACGTATGACTGGACACCTCGCATGATCACACACCACGCTATATCACGATTTCGCATACGCATGATGCATGAATGTTAGAATGGATGTAGTCGAGTTACCTTGATTGTGTTAATGTTTGATAAGTGCTAGTAGTGTCTGGTAGGGCTTATGATTTCCAATATAACTAACTAAAGGGATCACTTGTTGCACTTGTTCTATAATGTGATGATAGTCGTTATACCGTTTATGTGCACTATGATAGTTGTTCCTAGCATGCCTATACTCTTTCACTGGTAGTGTCCTCTTGGTTACTCTCTGTAATGGTGCCTCATGCTTTATGAATATTATGTTAAACTCTTGTAAATGACTCGTGACTATGATCATTGTTGTTAGATGTGATAGTTGCCATGCCGCCCTTATGTATCCTCGTATGACATTGGTTTGATGGTTATAATGATGTACCTTGCCATGCTATATTTGACCTCATCTGTTGACGTGTATACCATGCTCGTTCATTGTTCATATACATGATGCTTGCCATCCTCGTTAAACCCCGCATGCCCATTACTAGCTCCGCATAATTTGCTTGAAATTACTTGGCATATCTGCTTTCATGGAGTAATAAACTGCTAGCTCGTCTCACATGTATTAGTGTAAGACTTGATTGTGTCTCTGGAATGAATACGCACGCTGTTCTTCCTTAGATAGGTACATGTTAGTGTGGATTAATGTGACGGATGTGTTCCATGGTGAATTCATGTTTGCTTGTCGCGATTATGACCTAATAGACTTTCATAAGGGCGTCGTTGCTATTCTCGGGTCAGAGTCTTGCCTCTAGTATTGTCGTCTTTAGTCGTGGTACGTGTTTGTACCCGAAAGGAATTTGGGTTGTCTTATCTTGTCACTCCCCTATCTCCGCTAACTTGAACTCCTACGCGATACATTGAACGAGCGACCACACATGGAAGAGAAAGGAAGTTGGATAACGATAGAGCTGTGTGGCGGAAGCGTGGGCCCATAACCCACGGGCCTCAGGATCAATGATGTCGACGGAACGAGCACGCATCGAGAATTGCGAATACTAAGTACGATATGAATTGCAAGCGGGAGTGTTCTCCGTTCGAATTGCTAACCCTTTTGAATTTATTGAAGATGATATTGCATTGCCCTAGTGATGAGATTTACGTGTTGACGTGCTGACTTGATGATGACTATTGCCCGATTGTCTGTTGTCTATGATGATATGATGTGATGACTTATAGATCTCATGTACCATGATGTCTTGACGTGTTGCTACTCTAAGTTGCTAAGCATGATATGAATTCATTTGCTTGTAAAATGTGAACTGTAAATGCTGATAAGCCTGAATTGTGATCTGATAAGGTTATGATGAAAATTGCTAAGTTGAATTGACTAGGTTCATATATGGTGTTTTGCTATAATTTTGAGCATGATGGTAAAAATTAAGGCTTGTTGAACCCATGATGTATGTTATAAATGCAAATTGATATGATGTAGACCTTATGTTCGATGATTTCCATGATTCCTTTTTCTTTAAACCTGTGGGTGAGGTCATTTGGTAGAGTGGTGAAAGAATTTAAGCGGTTAGGATGAGCGATGATATTATGAGGTAAGTCGCGAGAGAGGGATGTTGACTAAGGTAAGAGTAAGTGAGTTTTGGGATGTACATGAGACAATACTTGGTGGTTTCCGATGAGCTTTTGGGTGATGCTTGTGATGTCTTGGGTAGTAACAGAAGTGTAAGAAATGACTTTTGAGAGCATTGAGAACATAGAACGAGAGGGTACTCGGGTGTGCAGTTAGAGATAGGAGTTGGGTTCTTAGAGGTGGATGGTGTGGTATTGATTGACGGAAGGAGGGGTAAGATTTGAGCATCGAGATGAATTGGGATTTCTCCGGAGAATTTTTGTTGGAGTTGACGTTAGCGAGCCTAGAAGATGATTAGTCTTGGCTTGAGAGTGGAGATGGGCGAGTGGGGATTCTGTTTTGTTTTGACTGGCATGACGTGAGGATTTTCTTGATTATGTGATTTATTTATATTTGCTGGCATGATGCTAGATAGCAACCATGATGAATCTGATACAGAATGATATTACACGTTGTTGTGCAATATTGAAATCTAGTTGGCAGTGAAAAAAAAAAAAAAAAAAAAAAAAGTTATCATGATATATCGATGCTCTGCTATGTTGTTTTAGAAGCATGTTAGGATGTGTTGTGATATGATATACGAGATAATGATGTGTTATTATGTGAAAGTGTGATGTTATGTTATGGGGTGAAAACATGATGTTATATTATGTGTTAGTAAACATGATGTTGTATTATATGGTTGACAAGCATGACTATTGATATGTTAAATGATGGGTATGACTTGGAATGTGAATATGATTTGTATATATATGAGATAATGGTGCCTGATTACTAAATGATCGTATATGACATTGTGATGAGTTAAGATGATTTCTAGAGAGCATGTTGACATTTTGATAGTGATATGCTTCTTGATCTTCCCTTTTTATAGAATCTTAATAGCATGACCTTGACTGTATTGATGTGTTGATAAGAAGCTTTGTTCCGTTGACTTATGATGGAATTTCGCTATGGTTAACCTTGCAAGTACCAATGATTGACGTGATAAGAATGTTATGCTAATGCTGGATAGAAGTTGGATGGGATGACTATGTGAATCTATGGGTTAAATGATATCCCTTGATGTGACTGACCCTACTATGATTGCGATGATGATATGCGATAATGAGATATCCTTTATGACTTTTGGTGTGATATCGAGCCATGTGTTATGATTTTGGCATATTGTTGAGATGTGTATTATGATCTTTAGTAAGTGGTAGAGACGTTGATGTGATCTTGTGGAAGTGTGCTGGCATATGTTTGAGACTTGTTATATGATGTACTCGTTGATGATCGATTGGTTATTGGTTATGCATTCTTATAGCTTGTGAAGCTTGCTTGAATTGAGACTGATAGATTGATTTGATTCTGGAAACTAGGAAGAGGATATGGGATTAGCCCTTAGACGTGGATGATTCCACCTCCTGATTTCTGAATGTGATTGATTGATATGCGGGAAACTGATTTTGTTTTGGGAGATTTTTGACGAAATCTTGAGTTAAAGGGATTTGACTTGTTTTGGTGCAAAGTGCTTGATTAGGCGTCTTATTTGAAGATTTTGAACGATTTTGATAAAAGGACCGACTTTGATTGTAAAGAATGAACGATACCGAGAATTTCAAACGATTTTGAGGTTAATCTTTATTTTCAATTATGGAATCCCTTTAGAAACTTTTCAAACCCGGGCAACTCTATGATACTTCACGAAGTGGATACAAGCATTTTATGAGGGTGCTTGTAGGGTGTTTGCTAAGACCTAGTGATGATATTGTAGAGAGTTGTGGTACTTCCGAAAAGTCGAAGTGAGTATGTGATAGGGGCGCTTATCGCATACTTGTCAAGGCCAATTGGAGATGTCACGACCGTGACTAGAATATTGTGAGAATCCCGGAAGACGCAACCGAGATGATTACAAGATTCTTGGACATGGTCCTAGAACTCATCAATTTCAAACTTCATCCCCTACTTTATTTTGGTTTTAGTCTCGGGGACGAGACTTGTTTTTAGAGGTGGATGATGTAAAGGCCCGGATTTTTTTTTAATAATAAATTTCAACAAATAATAATAAATGGATTTAAGTCGAAAATAATAATAATAATAATAATAATAAGATAAAATAAAGCAAAAATTCGGATATTTCCAGAAAAAAACTCGTCCATAATTTCCTAAATCGAAATTGAAATCCTTTAAGCGGATTCCGGCCTAATTTTGAACTTTGAGGGACAATTCCGTCATTTTACCTTGGGATTTGAAATAAACTTTGGGATGTCGACATCTTTGGAATTTTGAAGCGTTATTTTGATCGAGTCGGAATAAGATCGAGAGAGCGGGATTTAAAATATCAATTGTCGGAAATTCACATTCCCGACTCGGGACCCCAATTCCGTCACCTTCTCCCATTCTTATCCATTCCAACTCATCCCTCTTATTTGGGTAAAATTCTATCCTATACTCCATCTCCCTTTTTTTTCCCAGGCCCTGCCTACCCCATTTCGGGCAACACAGCTATTGTTGTGGATTCAGGAGATCCCCGCCCCTTTGCTTTGTTGCTTTCATCTTGCAGGCTTGCACCTTGCAGCCTGTCCAGAAATCAGACTTTCCCCCTCCTCATTTTGATTTTACAAAATCCACAGGCTACAGCTTGCATAACTTATCCCTTCCTTGCACTTTCTTTGAATCTGGACAAACACACACCGCTCTGCACTCTGTTTCCCGAGCACCAGTCGGCAGCAACCAAGGGATCCACCGCCAGGGAACCGCCGGCGCCGAGCCAAACCCAATCCTCCCCTTTTCACCTTGTTCTTCCCTCTTCCTCTCGACGAGCAGAAGCAAGAGCGCAGTGGACCCCCCCCCCCCCCGGAGCCTCCGTCGAGCAGCAGCCAGAAGCTCCCCAACCTTCCGGGCGAGCCGAGCAGCTCCGGAGCCCCGACGAAGCCGCCGCCGCCGAGTCTCCTCCTCTGTTTCTTCAGTTCGATCGGTGAGTTCTCGATCTTCTGTTCCGAGTCGAAACCGTGAAAAGCTTGAACCTTAACCCCCCTGTACTCTCTTCATGCCCCTAGGATTTGGATTCCGCCTCCAACGAAGCTCAATCGAGCCCGACGACAATTCCCGGCGAGCCAAAGACCCCCCCTTGGTGAGCACTCTCCTCTCCTCTCCTTCCGCGCGTGTTTTCCTTCAGTGTCGAATAGACGGGTCTGGGCAATCGAGGTCGCCGGCAGGCCGAGCTCCTCCTTCTTTTCCTTCCGTTCTCCGTCGGCGTCGTTCGGCACCTTTGTATTCAGATCTGGATTTGGGGAAGGAGACGGGTTCAGCGGGGTTTGTTTTATTTTGTTCCGGTTCGGTTTTCTTTTTTTTTTAAAGAACAATCCGGTTCACTTTAAAAGAGAAATGGGTTGGGCTTGATTGGATCCGAAAATTTAAGGGATATTAGGCCTGTCTTTACAAGTGGGGATTCGATTTTGAAGGTTATAAATAAAGGGTGGGATTTGGTAATTTTAATTGAGAGTTGGGTTCTATAAATAATAAATGAAATATTCTATATTAAATATTATTATTGTGGAGAATTGAACTATAATATTAGACTTGAGTTTTAAAAAGGGAATTTGGAAAAGAATTTAATAGAAATTAAGAAGAGGATTTTTGGAAATGATCTAACCTTGTCGGAGTTGTTTGATAAAATAATAATAGTAAGTGGATTTGAAGGATAATATTTTATTAATGGATTTTGACCAGAGAGAATTTGAGAAATTGTTTTGAAAACGAGTTGACTTAATTTGAGATTTAGAAGTTTGGAAAATATGGTTGATACGATTTTATCAATAAGGTTGATCGGGAGTGAATGATTTTGGTTGATGTTGATCGTATCGGAAATGTTTTGGAAAATGGTTTTACTATCGATTGGTTTTGAGAATGTTGGAAACTTGGGTTCTGTGTATATGAACGTTAGCCCGTTAGCTTATGAAAATGGCTTGATGATAGGTGTGTATTGCTTTTGGATTGCTTTGGACTTGCATATGGGCCCTTGCTTGTGTTATCTTGCTGTTCTGCATCTTCAGGTAAGTCTCTTCGGAGCTTACTCAGATTGAATAGAGCTATTCCCTGCTATAGGTGCATGATATACTAGGTGTTGCATTCATGATCAGCATGCCATGTAGTACCATGCTAGGTTGCATTGATCGTTGAGCATTCTCTTTCTCTATGTGTATGTAAACAGAACGGCCGTTATCTGTGATAGTCCTAGAGTCTTTGCTAGGGTCATAGGGTAGCCCAGCCTCATCGGGTACCCTGAGTCAATCGAGTACTTCCTTATATTATGATATGCCTGCGGGCTTTATTGTGGAGCGGGTTAGGCATGCGTGCCCCCCCCAATTATGAATGAATGCATTCACGAGCTGGCCAGTCTCCGCCTGTCGGAAGGGGTGGAGGTAGGAGAGGGATATGCCACTTGGCATTGTCTTGGGCCCTTTACAGTATTTCTGCACAATATTATGAACTAGGAGCATGCTAGTGTGTTTGAATTTCGTACTGCATTAGAGCATCTTTATTAGGTATAGCGTATATGTGTGCTTATGGTTGGGATGCAGAGTTAAGTGGGCATCGATCTGATCCCGCTCCAAATCAATTTTTTTAGGAATTATTTATGTTCATCCTATCGGTGCTGTTTGCTTATTGCGCGGGTCATTTTGTCGGCGGAGAGTGAGCGCTGGAGTTATAGACTTCACTAGACTCTGATTATACTGTTTTGGATTTATACTTTTGACTCTGTTTTGACCCGGCTCTGCCGTGGCACTTGTATCCTTATTTTGCTTCCGTCTTGCTTCCGTGTGAAATGAATTTTGCGAGTTAGTCCCCAGGACAGGTTAAGGGTACCCAACGGCCCTTCGAGGTGTTTAGGGTTTGAAATCCCTCTTTCTACAAATCTTAAAATGAGTTTGAAACCTCGACCCGTACCTGGATTGCAAGATCCGAACAAGGGGTTTTATCCCTTGAAACGTAACCCAGAAATTATAATTCTGGGCCGTTACAGATCAATGTTGTGAATTAAGCCCAATAGTTAGTAAAATAAATCCAAAAGAGAATTAAAGAAAAAAGAAGAAAAAAAATTGGAATTAAAGAAAATCAAAGAAAAATGGCAAAAAAAATGATTGGTCAAGACTCCTAAAATTTCTCTAAGCTTGACACATCATCCTAAACTCTTATAAATTAAAAGTTTATATAGATAGTTAATAAAATTAAATCAAAAAGAGAATTAAAGAAAAAAGATGAAAAAAAAATTAGAATTAAATAAAATCAAAGAAAAATGGGAAAAAGATGATTGGTCAAGACTTCTAAATTCCTCTAAGCTTAACACATCATCCTAAACTCTTCTAAATTAAGAGTTTATATAGATACATTGATAGTTAGTAAAACTAAATCAAAAAGAGAATAAAAGAAAAAAAATTAGAACTAAAGAAAATCAAAGAAAAATCGCAATAAAGATGATTGGTTAAGACTCCTAAAATTACTCTAAGCTTGATACATCATCCTAAACTCTTCTACATTAAGAGTTTATATAGATTGTTTTTTTTAGAAAAAAAACTACCAAAATTATAATTTATGCTAAGATCAATGTTTTGAATTAAGCCCAATGCCTAGTAAAATTAAATCAAAAAGAGAATTAAAGGAAGAAGAAGAAAAAAAAATTAGAATATAAGAAAATCAAAGAAAAATGGCAAAAAAGATGATTGGTCAGGACTCCTAAAATTCCTCTAAGATTGATACATCATTCTAATCTCTTCTAAACTAAGAGTTTATATAGATAGTTAGTAAAATTAAATCAAAAAGAGAATTAAAGAAAAAAGAAGAAAAAAAATAGAATTAAAGAAAATCAAAGAAAAATGGCAAAAAAGATGATTGATCAAGACTCCTAAAATCCCTCTAACATTTATACATCATCCTAAACTCTTCTAAATTAAGAGTTTATATAGATTGTTTTTTTTTTTGAAAAAAAAAACTACTAAAATTATAATTTAGCCTAAGATCTATGTTTTGATATAAGCCCAATGATTAGTAAAATTAAGTCAAAAAGAGAATTAAAGAAAAAAGAAGAAAAAAATTAGAATTAAAGAAAATAAAAAAAAATGGCAAAAAAGATGATTGGTCAAGACTCCTAAAATTCCTCTAAGCTTTACACATCATCCTAACTCTTCTAAATTAAGAGTTTATATAGATATAGATTAAAGTAGTGTGTGTATATATATATATTACTAATATTAATTTTATGTTTTCTTATTGTTTATTTTATGTTTTGAATTATACCCGTTGTTTTTTTTTAGAAAAAAAACTAATAAAATTATAATTTCGGCTAAGATCAATGTTTTAAATTAAGCCCAATAGTTAGTAAAATTAAATCAAAAAGAGAATTATGGAAAAAAGAAAAAAAAAATAGAATTAGAATTAAAGAAAATCAAAGAAAAATGGCAAAAAAGGTGATTGGTTAAGACTCCTAAAATTCCTTTAAGCTTGACACATCATCCTAAACTCTTCTAAATTAAGAGTTTATATAGATATAGATATAGATTTTTTTTGTTTAGAAAAAAAAACTAATTAAATTATAATTTAGGCTAAGATCAATGTTTTGAATTAAGCCCAATAGTTAGTAAAATTAAATAAAAAAGAGAATTAAAGAAAAAAGAAAAAAAGTAGAATTAAAGAAAATCAAAGAAAAATGGCAAAAATGATGATTGGTCAAGACTCCTAAAATTCATCTAAGCTTGATACATCATCCTAAACTCTTCTAAATTAAGAGTTTATATAGATTGTTTTTTTTAGAAAAAAAAACTACTAAAAATATAATTTATGCTAAGATCAATGTTTTGAATTAAGCCCAATGGTTAGTAAATTAAATCAAAAAGAGAATTAAAGAAAGAAGAAGAAAAAAAATTAGAATATAAGAAAATCAAAGAAAAATGGCAAAAAAGATGATTGGTCAAGACTCCTAAAATTCCTCTAAGCTTGATTCATCATTCTAAGTTCTTCTAAACTAAGAGTTTATACAGATAGTTAGTAAAATTAAATCAAAAAGAGAATTAAAGAAAAAAGAAGAAAAAAATTAGAATTAAAGAAAATCAAACAAAAATGGCAAAAAAAGAAGATTGGTCAAGACTCTTAAAATTTCTCAAAGCTTGACACAACATCCTAAACTCTTCTAAATTAAGAGTTTATATAGATAGTTAGTAAAATTAAATCAAAAAGAGAATTAAAGAAAAAAGAAGAAAAAAAAATTAGAATTAAATAAAATCAAAGAAAAATGGCAAAAAAGATGATTGGTCAAGACTTCTAAAATTATCTAAGCTTTACACATCATCCTAAACTCTTCTAAATTAAGAGTTTATATAGATATATATGTGTTTTTTTAGAAAAAAAAATTCTAAAATTATAATTTAGGCTAAGATCAATGTTTTGAATTAAGCCCAATAGTTAGTAAAATTAAATCAACAAGAGAATTAAAGAAAAAAGAAAAAGAAAAATAGAATTAAAGAAAATAAAAGAAAAATGGCAAAAAAGATGATTGGTCAAGACTCCTAAAATTCTTCTAAGCTTGACACATCTTCCTAAACTCTTCTAAATTAAGAGTTTATATAAATATAGATAGTTAGTAAAATTAAATCAAAAAGAGATTTAAAGAAAAAAGAAGGAAAAAAATTAAAATTAAAGAAAATCAAAGAAAAATGGCAAAAAAGATGACTGATCAAGACTCCTAAAATCCCTCTAACATTTATACATCATCCTAAACTCTTCTAAATTAAGAGTTTATATAGATTATTTTTTTTTTAAAAACAAAAACTACTAAAATTATAATTTAGCCTAAGATCAATGTTTTGATATAAGCCCAATGGTTAGTAAAATTAAATCAAAAGGATAATTAAAGAAAAAAGAAGAAAAAAATTAGAAATAAATAAAATTAAAGAAAAACGGCAAAAAAGATGATTGGTCAAGACTCCTAAAATTCCTCTAAGCTTTACACATCATCCTAACTCTTCTAAATTAAGAGTTTATATAGATATAGATTAAAGTAGTGTATATATATATATATATATATATATATATATATATATATATATATATTACTAATATTAATTTTATGTTTTCTTATTGTTTATTTTATGTTTTGAATTAATCCCGTTGTTTTTTTTAGAAAAAAGACTACTAAAATTATAATTTCGGCTAAGATCAATGTTTTAAATTAAGCCCAATAGTTAGTAAAATTAAATCAAAAAGAGAATTATGGAAAAAAGAAAAAAAAATTAGAATTAGAATTAAAGAAAATCAAAGAAAAATGGCAAAAAAGTGATTGGTTAAGACCCCTAAAATTCCTTTAAGCTTGACAAATTATCCTAAACTCTTCTAAATTAAGAGTTTATATAGATATAGATATAGATTTTTTTTTTAGAAAAAAAAACTAATTAAATAATAATTTAGGCTAAGATCAATGTTTTGAATTAAGCCCAATAGTTAGTAAAATTAAATAAAAAAGAGAATTAAAGAAAAAAGAGAAAAAATTAAAATTAAAGAAAATCAAAGAAAAATGGCAAAAAAGATGATTGGTCAAGACTCCTAAAATTCCTCTAAGCTTGACACATCATCCTAAACTCTTCTAAATTAAGAGTTTATATAAATATAGATAGTTAGTAAAATTAAATCAAAAAGAGAATTAAAGAAAAAAAAAGAAAAAAAATTAGAATTAAAGAAAATCAAAGAAAATTGGGAAAAAAGATGATTGGCCAAGACTTCTAAAATTCCTCTAAGCTTGACATATTGTCCTAAACTCTTCTAAATTAAGAGTTTATATAGATTCTTTTTTTAGAAAAAAAAACTACTAAAATTATAATTTAGGCTAAGATCAATGTTTTGAATTAACCCCAATAGTTAGTACAATTAAATCAAAAACAGAATTATAGAAAAAAGAAAAAAAATTAGAATTAAAGAAAATCCAAGAAAAATGGCAAAAAAGATGATTGGTTAAGACAAATAAAATTCCTATAAGCTTGACACATCATCCTAAACTCTTGTAAATTAAGAGTTTATATAGATATATATGTTTTTTTTTAGAAAAAAAACTACTAAGATTACAATTTAGGCTAAGATCAATGTTTTGAATTAAGCCCAATAGTTAGTAAAATTAAATCCAAAAGAGAATTACAGAAAAAAGAACAAAAAAAATTGGAATTAAAGAAAATCAAAGAAAAATGGCAAAAAAAATGATTGGTCAAGACTCATAAAATTTCTCTAATCTTGACACATCATCCTAAACTCTTATAAATTAAAAGTTTATATTGATAGTTAGTAAAATTAAATAAAAAAGATAATTAAAGAAAAAAGATTAAAAAAAAATTAGAATTAAATAAAATCCAAGAAAAATGGGAAAAAAGATGATTGGTCAAGACTTCTAAATTCCTCTAAGCTTGACATATCATCCTAAACTCTTCTAAATTAAGAGTTTATATAGATACATAGATAGTTAGTAAAATTAAATCAAAAAGAGAATTAAAGAAAAAAGAAGAAAAAAAATTAGAACTAAAGAAAATCAAGGAAAAATCGCAAAAAAGATGATTTGTCAAGACTCCTAAAATTCCTCTAAGCTTGATAAATCATCCTAAACTCTTCTACATTAAGAGTTTATATAGATTGTTTTTTTTAGAAAAAAAAACTACTAAAATTATAATTTATGCTAAGATCAATGTTTTGAATTAAGCCCAATGGTTAATAAAATTAAATCAAAAAGAGAATTAAAGAAAGAAGAAGAAAAAAAATTATAATATAAGAAAATCAAAGAAAAATGGCAAAAAAGATGATTGGTCAAGACTCCTAAAATTCCTCTAAGCTTGATACATCATTCTAAGTTCTTCTAAACTAAGAGTTTATACAGATAGTTAGTAAAATTAAATCAAAAAGAGAATTAAAGAAAAAAGAAGAAAAAAACTAGAATTAAAGAAAATCAAACAAAAATGGCAAAAAAAGAAGATTGGTCAAGACTCTTAAAATTTCTCAAAGCTTGACACAACATCCTAAACTCTTCTAAATTAAGAGTTTATATAGATAGTTAGTAAAATTAAATCAAAAAGAGAATTAAAGAAAAAAGAAAAAAAAAATTAGAATTAAATAAAATCAAAGAAAAATGGCAAAAAAGATGATTGGTCAAGACTTCTAAAATTCTCTAAGCTTTACACATCATCCTAAACTCTTCTAAATTAAGAGTTTATATATATATATATGTTTTTTTTAGAAAAAAAAATTCTAAAATTATAATTTAGGCTAAGATCAATGTTTTGAATTAAGCCCAATAGTTAGTAAAATTAAATCAACAAGAGAATTAAAGAAAAAAGAAAAAGAAAAATAGAATTAAAGAAAATAAAAGAAAAATGGCAAAAAAGATGATTGGTCAAGACTCCTTAAATTCCTCTAAGCTTGACACATCATCCTAAACTCTTCTAAATTAAAAGTTTATATAAATATAGATAGTTAGTAAAATTAAATCAAAAAGAGAATTAAAGAAAAAAGAAGGAAAAAAATTAGAATTAAAGAAAATCAAAGAAAAATGGCAAAAAAGATGATTGATCAAGATTCCTAAAATCCCTCTAACATTTATACATCATCCTAAACTCTTCTAAATTAAGAGTTTATATAGATTGTTTTTTTTTTAAAAACAAAAACTACTAAAATTATAATTTAGCCTAAGATCAATGTTTTGATATAAGCCCAATGGTTAGTAAAATTAAATCAAAAACAGAATTAAAGAAAAAAGAAGAAAAAATTAGAAATAAATAAAATCTAAGAAAAATGGCAAAAAAGATGATTGGTCAAGACTCCTAAAATTCCTCCAAGCTTTACACATCATCCTAACTCTTCTAAATTAAGAGTTTATATAGATATAGATTAAAGTAGTGTATATATATATTACTAATATTAATTTTATGTTTTCTTATTGTTTATTTTATGTTTTGAATTAATCCCGTTGTTTTTTTTAGAAAAAAAACTACTAAAATTATAATTTCGGCTAAGATCAATGTTTTAAATTAAGCCCAATAGTTAGTAAAATTAAATCAAAACGAGAATTATGGAAAAAAGAAAAAAAAATTAGAATTAGAATTAAAGAAAATCAAAGAAAAATGGCAAAAAAGGTGATTGGTTAAGACTCCTAAAATTCCTTTAATCTTGACACATCATCCTAAACTCTTCTAAATTAAGAGTTTATATAGATATAGATATAGATTTTTTTTGTATAGAAAAAAAAACTAATTAAATTATAATTTAGGCTAAGATCAATGTTTTGAATTAAGCCCAATAGTTAGTAAAATTAAATAAAAAAGGGAATTAAATAAAAAAGAAAAAAAGTAGAATTAAAGAAAATCAAAGAAAAATGGCAAAAAAGATGATTGGTCAAGACTCCTAAAATTCCTCTAAGCTTGACACATCATCCTAAACTCTTCGAAATTAAGATTTTATATAAATATAGATAGTTAGTAAAATTAAATCAAAAAAAGAATTAAAGAAAAAAGAAGAAAAAAAAAATTAGAATTAAAGAAAATCAAAGAAAATTGGGAAAAAAGATGATTGGTCAAGACTTCTAAATTTCCTCTAAGCTTGACACATTGTCCTAAACTCTTCTAAATTAAGAGTTTATATAGATTCTTTTTTTAGAAAAAAAACTACTAAAATTATAATTTAGGCTAAGATCAATGTTTTGAATTAAGCCCAACAGTTAGTACAATTAAATCAAAAACAGAATTATAGAAAAAAGAAAAAAAAAATAGAATTAAAGAAAATCAATGAAAAATGGCAAAAAAGATGATTGGTTAAGACTAATAAAATTCCTCTAAGCTTGATACATCATCCTAAACTCTTCTACATTAAGAGTTTATATATATTGTTATTTTTAGAAAAAAAAACTACTAAAATTATAATTTATGCTAAGATCAATGTTTTGAATTAAGCCCAATGGTTAGTAAAATTAAATCAAAAAGAGAATTAAAGAAAGAAGAAGAAAAAAAATTAGAATATAAGAAAATCAAAGAAAAATGGCAAAAAAGATGATTGGTCAAGACTCCTAAAATTCCTCTAAGCTTGATACATCATTCTAAGTTCTTCTAAACTAAGAGTTTATACAGATAGTTAGTAAAATTAAATCAAAAATAGAATTAAAGAAAAAAGAAGAAAAAAATTAGAATTAAAGAAAATCAAACAAAAATGGCAAAAAAAGAAGATTGGTCAAGACTCTTAAGATTTCTCAAAGCTTGACACAACGTCCTAAACTCTTCTAAATTAAGAGTTTATATTAATAGTTAGTAAAATTAAATCAAAAAGAGAATTAAAGAAAAAAGAAGAAAAAAAATTAGAATTAAATAAAATCAAAGAAAAATGGCAAAAAAGATGATTGGTCAAGACTTCTAAAATTCTCTAAGCTTTACACATAATCCTAAACTCTTCTAAATTAAGAGTTTATATAGATATATATGTTTTTTTTTAGAAAAAAAATTCTAAAATTATAATTTAGGCTAAGATCAATGTTTTGAATTAAGCCCAATAGTTAGTAAAATTAAATCAACAAGAGAATTAAAGAAAAAAGAAAAAGAAAAATAGAATTAAAGAAAATAAAAGAAATATGGCAAAAAAGATGATTGATCAAGACTCCTAAAATCCCTCTAACATTTATACATCATCCTAAACTCTTCTAAATTAAGAGTTTATATAGATTGTTTTTTTTTTTGAAAAAAAAAACTACTAAAATTATAATTTAGCCTAAGATCAATGTTTTGATATAAGCCCAATGATTAGTAAAATTAAGTCAAAAAGAGAATTAAAGAAAAAAGAAGAAAAAAATTAGAATTAAAGAAAATAAAAGAAAAATGGCAAAAAAGATGATTGGTCAAGACTCCTAAAATTCCTCTAAGCTTTACACATCATCCTAACTCTTCTAAATTAAGAGTTTATATAGATATAGATTAAAGTAGTGTGTATATATATATATATATATATATTACTAATATTAATTTTATGTTTTCTTATTGTTTATTTTATGTTTTGAATTAATCCCGTTGTTTTTTTTAGAAAAAAAACTACTAAAATTATAATTTCGGCTAAGATCAATGTTTTAAATTAAGCCCAATAGTTAGTAAAATTAAATCAAAAAGAGAATTATGGAAAAAAGAAAAAAAAATTAGAATTAGAATTAAAGAAAATCAAAGAAAAATGGCAAAAAAGGTGATTGGTTAAGACTCCTAAAATTCCTTTAAACTTGACACATCATCCTAAACTCTTCTAAATTAAGAGTTTATATAGATATAGATATAGATATAGATTTTTTTTGTATAGAAAAAAAAACTAATTAAATTATAATTTAGGCTAAGATCAATGTTTTGAATTAAGCCCAATAGTTAGTAAAATTAAATAAAAAAGAGAATTAAAGAAAAAAGAAAAAAAGTAGAATTAAAGAAAATCAAAGAAAAATGGCAAAAAAGATGATTGGTAATGACTCCTAAAATTCCTCTAAGCTTGACACATCATCTTAAACTCTTTTAAATTAAGAGTTTATATAAATATAGATAGTTAGTAAAATTAAATCAAAAAAAGAATTAAATGTAAAGGCTCGGATTTTCAAATCCTAATTTTTTCGGAAAAGGACAATTAAAAATGAATTTAAATCGAATTAAAAGCCCGTTTAGCGGATTCCGACCGTAATATGAAATTTGACGGACGATTTCCGTCCTTTTACCTCGAAAATTGAAAATAATTATCAGATAACGATATCCTTGTCTATTTTAAAAATCTAATTGATCGAGAAAGCGAGAGTCAGAAAAACTAACATTCAGAAACTAATTTCGGGATTCAAAATTCGCGTATTTGGAATTTACTTCCGGATAAATGTTTACCCATTTCCACACTCTAACCTCACCAACTCCCTCACCATACCTCTTAAAAGATCAGCCCTTACCCCGTCATTCACCATCTCTGCTCCCATCTTCACGCCACTCACCACCTGCTCCCGTCACCACCATCAGCCCTCTCATCGACGCCATTGCCTCCACCGCGCCTCTGTTTTCCAAGCCCAGAATCGGTACCTCCAGCCTCCACCTCTGCATTTCCTCGACGAGCAGCAGGTCGAGCCACCCCCTTCGATGTCCAGGAGCACCCAGGAGCCGCCCAGAAGCCGACAACGCCGCCGACGAGCCATCGAACCATCGCCTCCCCTGTTCGAGCGCATATAACGTTCCGGTAAGCCGTTCTCACTCGTTTTTGATCGGAATCGTCCTCGAGCTCCACCATCACCCTCACCCATGTCCGACGCAGGTTCGACGATCCATCGCGAGCCACCCACGACGCCCAGACCTCCGATCGAGAGCTCCGAAGTCGCGAAATCCATCGGTGAGCTCCCGCCTTTCCTTCCTTTGTTTCTTTTCGATTATGTCCTTGGGTCGGGCTGTGGGCGAGTGTGAGCGTGTGTGAGCTGAGTGCGAAGAGTCGGGTGGGCTCGAGAGCCCCGGCGAGAGCTCCGACGAGCTCGAATAGGCGTCGAGCGAGGCGAGACGCAGCGGAAGCGAGGTGAGGCAGCACCGAGCAGACGAGCGCGGGTGAGCCGAGGCGAGGGTAGCTGAGCATGGGAGGCTGAGTGATCGAGCGTTCGGGTACGAAGTCAAGCAGCGGCAAGCGCGAGCACGAGAGACGAAGCCGGCGGGAGCTGAGCCATGGCGCGGCCGCGGGCGGAGTCCATTTTGAATCAACGAAGAAGACGGACAGCGTGGCCTTTGGTGGGCCCCAATTGCTAACATATATATATATATATTTGTTATTTATTAAACCAGGTTGGGATTTTATAACCGGTTCGGTTTGGTTCGGGTTATTCCGTTTATTTATTTAACTAATTAACGGAATTAAAAGTATTATATATATACAATATTATTTGAGGTTTTAAAAAAATAAAATATTATTTTGGGAGAATTATAAGGTTGGTTTATTAAATAAAAATGGTTTGAACTTTAGAGAATTTGGAAAAGAATTTCAAGGTCGGAAAATGATTTAATAAATAATAGAAAAAGGGAATTTTGCTAACACTTTCAAGGGTCGGAACTCTTAACTGTTTAACTCGGATTTGAAATGGTTTTGAAGCTAACTTGGGAATAAGACGATTACTAACTAGCATGATAATATGATCGTTTGATTAAAGGTATGATATGTGTGACTGATAGCATGATATTGTGGTGATTTTTAGAAGAGATTAAATGTTCAATATTTATGATGATATATATATATAATATATATATATATATATATATATATATATATATATATATATATATGGGAAGTATACGTATGAAATAATAATATGCGAATTTGGCTAAGTATGATATATATAGGGAGTATATTTTTTTAAACTGATGAGTTGACAAGTTATGATGAATGGTATGAGATAAGAGATGGTTGATCGTGATAAATTGAAAGTATGATTGATGCAAGCTTACTTATCTATCTGCTAATTTGAGCGAGTAATATATGTGTTCAGAAAAGCTATAGAAGTATACTTAGTATATTCTCGTTATGTGATTAGGTGATATTCTGTGATCGTGACTACTGTGTGCTGGGTTCTTCTTTTGCTGACCTTCTAGCAAGGTAAGTACCTCCGGGGCTTACTCAGTAACCAGTACCTCCTGCCTGATGTGTCATATAGTATGTAGGTGCTGCATACGCATAAGAGCATATCATGTAGTATCATGCTTAGGAATTGCATTTACAAATGAGCATCCTTATTCTGTATGCGTTTGAATACAGAACGGCCGTTATCTGTGAGTCCTAGAGTCCTTGCTAGGGTCATAGGGCCGCCCAGCTTCATCGGGTGTTGTCCTCCTCGAGTCATTTATATATATCACGAGATACAAGATGGGCATGAGATTTGATATGATTATAGCATCGAACTGGCCAGTCTCCACCTTGTCTGGAAGAGGGGTGGTGGTAAAAGAGGGATATACCGCTTGGTATTCTTTGTTAAGGCCTTCCTCAATATTCTGCACATATGAATTAGGAGCATGATAGTGTGGTTTTATTTCAGTACTGCATGAAGGCATCCTTTATTCTAGGTATAGGCGTATTATATGTCCTCAGCGCGGTCAGAGGACCCGCAGGCGGACTCTTGGCTTGACTTGGTGGTATAGTTTCAGGTACCCGATCTACTACTTGATTTTGTGCTGATATGACGGGGTCCATTCATATGGCGGAGAGTGAGTGTATGAACCCTGACTTCACCAAACTCATGCTTTTTGGATTTCTTCCTATTACACTCCGTTTTGACCCGGCTCTGCCGTGGCACTGGTTGTATCGTCTTCCGAACTTCCGCCCTGTGCATGATAAAGGTTTTCGCGCGTTGTAGACTTAGGACAGGTACAGGGGTTACCCCGGGGTCTCCAACGGACCTTCCGGGTTTGGGTGCGAAATCCCACTTTAAACTGCGCATCTTCGATTTCAAACCATCAACCTGTACTCGGGGCGCAAGATCCCAACGAGGGGTTTCATCCCTCGAAATGGAACTCGGGAATCATAATCCTGGGCCGTTACATTAAAGAAAAAAGAAGAAAAAAAATTAGAATTAAAGAAAATCAAAGAAAATTGGGAAAAAAGATGATTGGTCAAGACTTCTAAAATTCCTCTAAGCTTGACACATTGTCCTAAACTCTTCTAAATTAAGAGTTTATATAGATTCTTTTTTTAGAAAAAAAACTACTAAAATTATAATTTAGGCTAAGATCAATGTTTTGAATTAACCCCAACAGTTAGTACAATTAAATCAAAAACAGAATTATAGAAAAAAGAAAAAAAATTAGAATTAAAGAAAATCAAAGAAAAATGGCAAAAAAGATGATTGGTTAAGACTAATAAAATTCCTATAAGCTTGACACATCATCCTAAACTCTTGTAAATTAAGAGTTTATATAGATATATATGTTTTTTTTTAGAAAAAAAACTACTAAGATTACAATTTAGGCTAAGATCAATGTTTTGAATTAAGCCCAATAGTTAGTAAAATAAATCCAAAAGAGAATTAAAGAAAAAAGAAGAAAAAAAATTTGAATTAAAGAAAATCAAAGAAAAATGGCAAAAAAAATGATTGGTCAAGACTCCTAAAATTTCTCTAAGCTTAACACATCATCCTAAACTCTTATAAATTAAAAGTTTATATAGATAGTTAATAAAATTAAATCAAAAAGAGAATTAAAGAAAAAAGATGAAAAAAAATTAGAATTAAATAAAATCAAAGAAAAATGGGAAAAAGATGATTGGTCAAGACTTCTAAATTCCTCTAAGCTTAACACATCATCCTAAACTCTTCTAAATTAAGAGTTTATATAGATACATTGATAGTTAGTAAAATTAAATCAAAAAGAGAATTAAAGAAAAAAAATTAGAACTAAAGAAAATCAAAGAAAAATCGCAATAAAGATGATTGGTTAAGACTCCTAAAATTCCTCTAAACTTGATACATCATCCTAAACTCTTCTACATTAAGAGTTTATATAGATTGTTTTTTTTAGAAAAAAAACTACCAAAATTATAATTTATGCTAAGATCAATGTTTTGAATTAAGCCCAATGGCTAGTAAAATTAAATCAAAAAGAGAATTAAAGAAAGAAGAAGAAAAAAAAATTAGAATATAAGAAAATCAAAGAAAAATGGCAAAAAAGATGATTGGTCAGGACTCCTAAAATTCCTCTAAGATTGATACATCATTCTAAGCTCTTCTAAACTAAGAGTTTATATAGATAGTTAGTAAAATAAAATCAAAAAGAGAATTAAAGAAAAAAGAAGAAAAAAAATAGAATTAAAGAAAATCAAAGAAAAATGGCAAAAAAGATGATTGATCAAGACTCCTAAAATCCCTCTAACATTTATACATCATCCTAAACTCTTCTAAATTAAGAGTTTATATAGATTGTTTTTTTTTTTGAAAAAAAAAATACTAAAATTATAATTTAGCCTAAGATCAATGTTTTGATATAAGCCCAATGATTAGTAAAATTAAGTCAAAAAGAGAATTAAAGAAAAAAGAAGAAAAAAATTAGAATTAAAGAAAATAAAAAAAAATGGCAAAAAAGATGATTGGTCAAGACTCCTAAAATTCCTCTAAGCTTTACACATCATCCTAACTCTTCTAAATTAAGAGTTTATATAGATATAGATTAAAGTAGTGTATATATATATATATATATATATATATATATATATATATATATATATATATATATATATATATATATATATATATATATATATATATATATATATATATATATATATATATATATTACTAATATTAATTTTATGTTTTCTTATTGTTTATTTTATGTTTTGAATTAATCTCGTTGTTTTTTTTTAGAAAAAAAACTACTAAAATTATAATTTCGGCTAAGATCAATGTTTTAAATTAAGCCCAATAGTTAGTAAAATTAAATCAAAAAGAGAATTATGGAAAAAAGAAAAAAAAATTAGAATTAGAATTAAAGAAAATCAAAGAAAAATGGCAAAAAAGGTGATTGGTTAAGACTCCTAAAATTCCTTTAAGCTTGACACATCATCCTAAACTCTTCTAAATTAAGAGTTTATATAGATATAGATATAGATTTTTTTTGTTTAGAAAAAAAAACTAATTAAATTATAATTTAGGCTAAGATCAATGTTTTGAATTAAGTCCAATAGTTAGTAAAATTAAATAAAAAAGAGAATTAAAGAAAAAAGAAAAAAACTAGAATTAAAGAAAATCAAAGAAAAATGGCAAAAATGATGATTGGTCAAGACTCCTAAAATTCATCTAAGCTTGACACATCATCCTAAACTCTTCTAAATTAAGAGTTTATATAGATACATAGATAGTTAGCAAAATTAAATCAAAAAGAGAATTAAAGAAAAAAGAAGAAAAAAAATTAGAACTAAAGAAAATCAAGGAAAAATCGCAAAAAAGATGATTGGTCAAGACTCCTAAAATTCCTCTAAGCTTCATACATCATCCTAAACTCTTCTACATTAAGAGTTTATATAGATTGTTTTTTTTAGAAAAAAAAACTACTAAAATTATAATTTATCCTAAGATCAATGTTTTGAATTAAGCCCAATGGTTAGTAAATTAAATCAAAAAGAGAATTAAAGAAAGAAGAAGAAAAAAAATTAGAATATAAGAAAATCAAAGAAAAATGGCAAAAAAGATGATTGGTCAAGACTCCTAAAATTCCTCTAAACTTGATACATCATTCTAAGTTCTTCTAAACTAAGAGTTTATACAGATAGTTAGTAAAATTAAATCAAAAAGAGAATTAAAGAAAAAAGAAGAAAAAAATTAGAATTAAAGAAAATCAAACAAAAATGGCAAAAAAAGAAGATTGGTCAAGACTCTTAAAATTTCTCAAAGCTTGACACAACATCCTAAACTCTTCTAAATTAAGAGTTTATATAGATAGTTAGTAAAATTAAATCAAAAAGAGAATTAAAGAAAAAAGAAGAAAAAAAAAATAGAATTAAATAAAATCAAAGAAAAATGGCAAAAAAGATGATTGGTCAAGACTTCTAAAATTCTCTAAGCTTTACACATCATCCTAAACTCTTCTAAATTAAGAGTTTATATAGATATATATGTTTTTTTTTAGAAAAAAAAATTCTAAAATTATAATTTAGGCTAAGATCAATGTTTTGAATTAAGCCCAATAGTTAGTAAAATTAAATCAACAAGAGAATTAAAGAAAAAAGAAAAGGAAAAATAGAATTAAAGAAAATAAAAGAAAAATGGCAAAAAAGATGATTGGTCAAGACTCCTAAAATTCCTCTAAGCTTGACACATCATCCTAAACTCTTCTAAATTAAGAGTTTATATAAATATAGATAGTTAGTAAAATTAAATCAAAAAGAGAATTAAAGAAAAAAGAAGGAAAAAAATTAAAATTAAAGAAAATCAAAGAAAAATGGCAAAAAAGATGATTGATCAAGACTCCTAAAATCCCTCTAACATTTATACATCATCCTAAACTCTTCTAAATTAAGAGTTTATATAGATTGTTTTTTTTTAAAAAACAAAAACTACTAAAATTATAATTTAGCCTAAGATCAATGTTTTGATATAAGCCCAATGGTTAGTAAAATTAAATCAAAAGGAGAATTAAAGAAAAAAGAAGAAAAAAATTAGAAATAAATAAAATCAAAGAAAAACGGCAAAAAAGATGATTGGTCAAGACTCCTAAAATTCCTCTAAGCTTTACACATCATTCTAACTATTCTAAATTAAGAGTTTATATAGATATAGATTAAAGTAGTGTATATATATATTACTAATATTAATTTTATGTTTTCTTATTGTTTATTTTATGTTTTGAATTAATCCCGTTGTTTTTTTTTAGAAAAAAAACTACTAATATTATAATTTCGGCTAAGATCAATGTTTTAAATTAAGCCCAATAGTTAGTAAAATTAAATCAAAAAGAGAATTATGGAAAAAAGAAAAAAAAATTAGAATTAGAATTAAAGAAAATCAAAGAAAAATGGCAAAAAAGTGATTGGTTAAGACTCCTAAAATTCCTTTAAGCTTGACACATTATCCTAAACTCTTCTAAATTAAGAGTTTATATAGATATAGATACAGATTTTTTTTTTAGAAAAAAAAACTAATTAAATTATAATTTAGGCTAAGATCAATGTTTTGAATTAAGTCCAATAGTTAGTAAAATTAAATAAAAAAGAGAATTAAAGAAAAAAGAGAAAAAATTAGAATTAAAGAAAATCAAAGAAAAATGGCAAAAAAGATGATTGGTCAAGACTCCTAAAATTTCTCTAAGCTTGACACATCATCCTAAACTCTTCTAAATTAAGAGTTTATATAAATATAGATAGTTAGTAAAATTAAATCAAAAAGAGAATTAATGTAAAAAAAAGAAAAAAAATTAGAATTAAAGAAAATCAAAGAAAATTGGGAAAAAAGATGATTGGTCAAGACTTCTAAAATTCCTCTAAGCTTGACATATTGTCCTAAACTCTTCTAAATTAAGAGTTTATATAGATTCTTTTTTTAGAAAAAAAACTACTAAAATTATAATTTAGGCTAAGATCAATGTTTTGAATTAACCCCAACAGTTAGTACAATTAAATCAAAAACAGAATTATAGAAAAAAGAAAAAAAAATTAGAATTAAAGAAAATCAAAGAAAAATGGCAAAAAAGATGATTGGTTAAGACTAATAAAATTCCTATAAGCTTGACACATCATCCTAAACTCTTGTAAATTAAGAGTTTATATAGATATATATGTTTTTTTTTAGAAAAAGGACTACTAAGATTACAATTTAGGCTAAAATCAATGTTTTGAATTAAGCCCAATAGTGTAACGGCCCAGGATTATGATTCCCAGGATACGTTTCGAGGGATAAAACCCCTCGTAAGGACCTTGCGCCCCGAGTACAGGTTGAAGGTTTCAAAACTTACTTTAATGTTTTCAAAGGGGGATTTCGTACCCAAAATCGAAGGGATCGTTGGAATCCCCGGGGAAGTCCCCTGTACCTGTCGTAAGTCTAAGCGTGGAAATCGGAAATAGTGCGACTAGCGGAAATAAGCGTAATACAAGAGGGTGCCACGGCAGAGCCGGGTCAAAACGGAGTCAAGTATAAATCCAAAATATAATCAGAGTCTAGTGAAGTCTATACTCCAACGCTCACTCTCCGCCGACAAAACGACCCGCGCAAATAGGCAAACAGCACCGATAGGATGAACATAGATAATACCTAAAAAAATTGATATGGGGCGGGATCAGATCGATGCCCACTTCTCTGCATCCCAACCATAAGCACACATATACGCTATTCCTAATAAAGATGCTTCTAGATGCGCGGCGGAATAATAATACACTAACATGCTCCTAAGATCAAGTGCATAATAATAATAAGGCCTTAGCACAGAATACCAAGTGGTATATCCCTCTCCTACCTCCACCCCTTCCGATAGGTGGAGACTGGCCAGCTCGTGAATGCATTCATTCATAATTGGGCGGCACACATGCCTAACCCGCTCCACAATAAAGCCCGCAGGCATATCATAATAAAAGGAAGTGCATGACTCGATTGACTCAGGGTACCCGATGAGGCTGGGCTACCCTATGACCCTAGCAAGGACTCTAGTTACTTCACAGATAACGGCCGTTCTGTTTACATACGCATAAAGAAATAGGATGCTCAACGATCAATGCAACCTAGCATGGTACTACATGGCATGCTGATCATGAATGCAACACCTAGTATATCATGCACCTATAGCAGGGAATCACTCTATTCAATCTGAGTAAGCTCCGAAGAGACTTACCTGGTATCGCAGAACAGCAAAAGGCAATCAACCAGGCGATATGAAATCCGACACGTCACAGATGATCACCTAACAAGTATAAGCACATCAATGAGTCTATCTCTAAGGTACACAAAGCATAGAAGTATCACACACGCAACTTCACAACTTAACATAATAACCATCACATCATCATTTCCATATCATCAACCTTATCTCATAATCTATCATCTCAATATCTCACAACCATACTCAACATATCCTCCAATTCATACTTAACCAATTTGCATGCCATCATTTCAAAATCTTACTTAGCATATAATTGCACATCTTCAACATAATCATATAACATTTAACCACATTAATAAATCACCACAATATCACATTTTAAATCTCAAACAACATCTTATATTTTAAATCCCAATCATTTACATATTACTTCTAACATCACTTTATTTTAGCATCTTTATAAAATATTTATAAAATCCCAACAATACTCATTTAAATCGAACATCCCTTTTTAAATTACCAAACCAAACCCTTATTTAATAAAAACCCCAAACCGGACCCTATTTAAACAAACCCAAACCGAACCGAGCCCCTTTTTTAAATGACCCAAACCGAGCCCTTATGTTGTTAATAACCCACTCAAACCGGACCCCTTTTTGTCTTAAACAACCCACCCAAAACTGGACCTAAAATAGGCCCAAAGCCTTGTTTTTATAACACCAATGTCGGCCCACTGAATTAGGCCCAACCATCCAATTTCTTCCATCTCTCAAAACCGAGCTGGAGGTTTTAAAAAAAAGAAGATGGGACCCAGGTGAGGTGGCGCCTATGTGGCCAAGGGACCCACGAGTCCTCTCTTCTTCTTCCACCTTTGGCCGAACAGAGACGGAAGCAGGGCTGTGTGCCCAGAAAATGGCGGAGGGAAGAGGAGAAGGGAGGAGGGGTGCTCCGGCGGCGGCGGAGCCGAGCTCCGGCCACCCGGCCTCGCCGGCCGCCCCGACACACACGCACGAGACAAGAAAGGAAAAGGGAGGAGAAGGAGAAGCTCACCGAACACTTCGACTCGCCGGAAAGTGTTGTCGAGGCTCGATTAGTGCTCGATTCGACTCGCCGGAACTGGGACGTCGCCGGAGGTAGCCTAGGAAGGGCGGAGGAGTGTTAAAGGAAAGGCTTTACAAGGTTTTGGAGTCGGAACGGAGGATCGAAGACTTACCGAGGGCGTTCGAAAACAGGGGCGGCGCTTCTGCTGCTGCTGGTGGCCGGCGACGGAGACTGGTGGGGAGGCGGTGGTCGACACTGGTGGTGACGGAGGTGCGGCAGCAAGGTGGGAGGTGGTGAGGTGGTGGAAGGGTGTGGGCGGCAACAAAGGAGGTTGAAGGGGGTGCTCTTCGGCGCTTCCCTCCAAGGGAGAAAGGAGCTCTGTTGGGTTCTGTATTTGTGTGGAGGGAGGTGTTCATTATTCAGATTTTTATGGACAAAATCTTTGCTTTCTTAGTTGTAACCATCGGACAAGGCATGGGAAAAAGGGTGTACTCATTTCCATTCTTGGTAAGTCAAAGAAGGTAAGAAAGAAAGGTGTAGGTGAGTGTTGGGTTACTTTGGGAAAATTGAAAGAGATGGGGAAATTTGAAATTAAGCTCAAATTGTGGAACCCAATGTTGAATTGGATAAGGATGTGAGAAAGATGACGGAATTGAGATCTCGAGTCGGGAATTTAAATTTCCGCTGATTGATCATTCAAAACCGAAATGAATGACGGAATTGATTTTTAAATCGGAAAATTTGGGTCGGAATTTATTTTAAATTCATTTTGATTTTCATATTTAGCCAAAAATTTATATTTTAAAAATCCGAGCCTTTACATCATCCACCTCTAAAAACAAGTCTCGTCCCCGAGACTAAAATCATTCTAAGGTGGGGATGAAGTTGGAATTGGTGAGTCCAAGGATCACGTCATCGATCCCGTAAGTACCTCATAAGTGCCCCCATGAGATCTCACAGTACCGTCGTCATGATCATAATACTCCCAATCGGTCGTAGTAAGGATGTGGCAGGGGCCCCTACCACACCCCACTCCGACTCCTCGGGCATACCATAACTCGAAACCATCATGACGTCTCCGCTAGGTCTTAGCAAGCGATCTACAGGTGCCCCCATACATGCTTGTATCCACTTCGTGGGGCGTCATAATGAAAGCTCGGGTTGGAAGAGTTTTCTCAAAATCTATGTTTCCTTTTAAATCACCCTTTGATATTTTTTTTTTTTTTTTTTTTTTTTTTTTTTTTATTCGACATTAAACAAGGCATTCCCAAACTTCCCAATTTCCCAATCATTCTACATCCACCTCTAAAGGCTAATCCCACATTCTCTTCCTAGGTTCCGAGTCAAATCATAATTCCACATTTCAATCTCTAGCATTTCTAATATTAGGCATCATGGATATAGAAGAGTGATCATATTCTCAAGATAAGCAGGAGATTATAGCATGTCAAAGACAGTCACATACCATAATATCTAGCACATCATCATATCATCGAGGCTCATCACATCATATCACCAAGGATCTGCACATAACTACCACGTATAAGCACACAAATCAGGGAGATACCACTAACCAATCCCAACCAACTAACTAGGCATACTCACCGCACTCGAGAGGTCAAGGTAATGTCTACGCTCGGCTCAACATAGGACGCAAGTAGCTCATCTAAGACATCTCCATAGCTAGCTCGAATGCTCTCCTCGGTCTCCCAGGTGGCCTCCTCAGGGCTCCTCCTAGACCACTGAACCAGAAGCAAAGGAACCTCCCTGTTCCTAAGCTTCTTGACACGACGATCAAGGACCCTCACCGGACGCTCTACAAAGGTATGGTCAGGCTCAATGTGAAGGTCTGAGTGGTCAAGGACATGACTAGGGTCGGGAATATACTGACGGAGCTGGGAGACATGAAAGACGTCATGGACGCCGGCTAAGGATGGAGGTAAGGCTAAACGGTAGGCTACTACACCGACTCTCTCTAAGATCTCAAATGGCCCAATGAACCTCGGACTCAACTTCCCTTTGATGCCGAACCGTCGAACTCCCCTGGTGGGTGAAACTCGAAGCCATACATGCGAGCCTACCTCGAACTCAAGCTCGGTCCTCCGTCTGTCCGCATACTTCTTCTGCCGATCCTGGGCTACCCTCATATGCTCTCGGATGCGACCAACCTTGTCAACTGTCTCTCTGACCATCTCGGGCAACGACAGAACTGTATCTGCAGGCTCGTCCCAGCAAACCGGCGACTTGCATCGCCTCCCATACAAAGCCTCATACGGGGCCATCTCGATCGACGCGTGGTAGCTGTTGTTGTAGGAAAACTCCACTAGCGGTAGGTGCTTGACCCAATGGTCACCCCAATCCAAGACGCACGATCGCAACATGTCCTCCAACGTCTGAATCGTCCTCTCGCTTTGGCCATCTGTCTGCGGGTGGTAAGCCGTACTGAAATGCAATCTGGAACCCAAACTCTCCTGAACCTGCTGCCAAAACCTCGAGGTGAAGCGCCCATCTCGATCAGATACGATCCTCTCTGGTACTCCATGAAGCCTCACAATCTGGCGAATGAACTCGTCTGCTAACTTCGAAGCCGGCCATGTCTCTTGAATAGCTATGAAATGGGCCGACTTGGTCAACCTGTCGACCACGACCCAAATAGCGTCAAACCCTCTGACGTCTCGCCTCAACCCAGTGACGAAATCCATGGAGATATCCGTCCACTTCCACTCGGGAACTGGAAGTGACTGGACGGGTCCTCCCGGCCTCTGGTGATCAATCCGAACCTGCTGGCAAACCTGACATCTGGCCACGAACTCTGTGATGTCTGCTCTCATCCTCTGCCACCAATAACTCCTCCTCAGATCCTGATACATCTTATTCGTCCCTGGATGGACAGAATAAGGGGTGGAGTGAGCCTCATGCATGATCCTCTGCCTCAAATCTGACGTCGATGGAACTACAACTCTGCCCTGGAAGGTCAGCATCCCGTCTGCTCTCTCTGCAAGCTCTCTAAATCTGCCCTGAGCCATCCGCTCTCTCAGAACTGCAATCTCTGGACAATCTGCCTGACCCTGCCGAATCTCTGCTGTCAATTCTGCCTGCACCTCTAAGAACGACAACTGCCCGTGATCTCGCTGGATCCAAACCTCGAAGCAGCATCTCAACAGATCTCTCTGCAAGTCTCGCTGAGCTGTCAGCCTCTCAACGACCACCTCATGATGAGTCTTCCTACTCAACGCATCTGCCACTACATTGGCCTTCCCTGGATGATAGACTATGTCCAAGTCATAGTCCTTCAGAAGCTCCAACCATCGTCTCTGACGCATGTTGAGCTCCTTTTGTGTGAAAATGTACTTCAAGCTCTTGTGATCCGTCATCACCTTGCAAGAAGTACCATACAGATAATGTCTCCAGATCTTCAGAGCGTGAATCACAGCTGCCAACTCCAAATCATGGATGGGGTAAGACACCTCTGGAGGCTTCAACTGACGCGAAGCATAAGCGATGACCCGATCTCTCTGATGCAGAACACAACCCAAGCCGGAATGCGAAGCATCTGTGTAGATAACGAAGTCCTCTGTCCCATCTGGCAGAGCCAACACCGGAGCAGTCGTCAACTTCTGCTTCAGAAGCTCAAAGCTGGCCTGACAATCTGAACTCCACTCGAAGGGGACGTCCTTCTTCAGCAGCTGTGTCATCGGTCTAGCAATAGTCGAGAAACCCTGGACGAACCTCCTGTAGTAACTAGCCAATCCCAGGAATGAGCGGATATCTCTGACGTTCTTGGGCACCTCCCAAGCAACGATGGCATCAATCTTTGCCGGATCCACGGCAACTCCCTCAGCTGAAATAACGTGGCCTAAGAAAGCCACCTCTGTGAGCCAGAACTCACACTTGCTGTACTTCCCATACAACTGATGCTTCCTCAGCGTCTCTAGCACAATCCTCAAATGCTCCTCGTGCTCCTCTCTACTCCTCGAGTAGACTAAGATGTCATCGATGAAGACGACGACGAACTTGTCCAAGAAGTCGATGAACACTCGGTTCATGAGCTCCATGAACGCGGCTGGTGCATTGGTCAGCCCAAACGGCATGACCACGAACTCGTAGTGACCATAGCGAGTCCGAAAAGCGGTCTTCGGAACATCCTCTGGCTTCACCCTCAGCTGATGATAGCCCGACCTCAAGTCGATCTTCGAGAAAACCACGGCGCCCTGCAGCTGATCCATCAGATCGTCAATCCGGGGAAGAGGATAACGGTTCTTCACCGTCGCCCGGTTCAGCTCCCGATAATCGATGCACAGTCTCAACGACCCATCCTTCTTCTTGACGAATAGCACTGGCGCTCCCCAAGGCGATGCACTAGGCCGAATGTAGCCCTTCTCAGCTAGCTCCTCTAGCTGAGCCTTCAGCTCGGCCATCTCCGTCGGTGCCATGCGATAAGGAACTCGCGAGATAGGCCTGGTGCCTGGCTCCAACTCAATCGCAAAGTCGACCTCTCTCGGCGGGGGAAGTCCTGGCAGCTCCTCTGGAGACACATCTGCGAAGTCTCTGACAACGGGAACATCCGATACACTAGGGTGCGTGCGATCCACCTCTAAAGCATAACACCAATACCCGACGCAACCCTGGTCTAAAAGTCTGGCGGCTCTGACTACGCTGATGAGTGATCCATTCCTCTTGGGGTCGCTCCCCCAAACCTGGTGCTCGGTCCCGTCGGATGCCAAAATCGACACTGTCCTCGTCCGCAAGTTGATGATAGCCCCGTAGTGGTCCATGAAGTCCATACCCAAGATGAGATCGTCCATCCTCAATGGCATAACTATAAGGTCGGTAGGCCACTCTCGCTCACCTATCCGGATGGGGCACCCTAAAATCTCACGACTCGTCCTAACCTTGGCCCCATCCGCCAGACCAATAGTAAGGGGTGAACCACTCGTGCAGCTCAGGCTCAGCCTGGCCACGCACGCCTCTGCTATGAAGCAGTGAGTCGCACCAGTGTCAAACAAGATAGATAGGCACTCATCATGGAAGAATATCGTACCTGCGGAAGTCGGGGCGGAGCGGTCATCCGCATGCATCTGAAATACGCGGGGCGGTGGGGGTAATCCTGATCCTCGACCTCCCGAACTCTGGCCACGATCACACCCTGACCCTGACGGTCCTGCAGAAGATGATCCACGACCCTGACCTGACCCAGATGGTCCTCTACCTCCACGTCCAAAACCTCTACCTCCGCCTCGGCCTCTGCCGGAAGGGTCACCTCGTCCCTGGCCCTGACCCTGGCCCTGGGGATATGTCAGCAGTGGTGGCTGAGGAGCCGCGGGAAGTCTCGGTGGCTGTGCAATAGCTAGAGCTCCACGACTCTGAGGGCATGTAGCAGCTCGGTGCCCCATAGTACCACAGGTGTAGCAGACAGTCGAACGGTCCGGGCAAGAAGCAATGAAGTGGCCCCTCCCGAAACACCCATGGCAAGTCCTCACTCTAGCAACTCCTCCATAAGAAGTCTGAACTGGGGGTGCTCTCTGTGCAGCTCCGGAATATCCTCCTCTAAACGCTCCTCTCCTAGATCTGTCATCTCCACGGGGGTCAGCTGGGCGCGCCCTCTTCGCCTCAGGGCGAACAGTAGAGTAGGAAGTCTCACACAGGATCCTCTGCTGATCGTACATAAGGATGACCTCCAGAAATCGGTCAAAGCTGACAGCTCCCAAGCTGGACGCATGCAGAAGTACAGGGGGCGGCAATCTCATAGACAGCATACGGATCCGACTCTCGTCTGATGGACATAGATGATCACAGTATATCAGCTCGCTCTTGAACTGGCGAACGATAGCAGCTACAGAAGCCGACCGGTCACAGATGCCGCGCATAAAAGATACCTCCCTAGCCAACTGTATCCCTGGTGGACGGTACTCCCTCAGCATCAGGGATCTGAAGTCGTCATAAGTCCACTCGGTCCGCTCCTTCTTGCAGCCAAACCATCTGGCATTCGCGTCCTCCCGCAGAAGTCCAGCAGCAAGTCTCTGTCTCTCAGAGTCAGGTACAGCAACATGGTCAAATAACCCCTCCATATCACGCAGCCATCTCTCAACGTCATCTCCGACGCCTCCCGCGAAGGTCGGCGGGCTACACTGAGCAAACCTCTTGACCCAATCGATGCGCTTCTCAGGGCACGCATCGATCACAGGCTCGGCTGGCTGCTGAACTGGAACCTCTGGCGTCGGCGCCGTAGATCGAGCCCCTCCACGTAGCTCGCTCAGAATATCATGAAGCGCTGCCTCTAGCTGCCCAATCCTAGTCTCTGGGGAAGCTGGCACCCGGTCATCAACTCGCGGTGGCGAAACTCGCTCCTCAGCACCCTCAGCGGCAACTCGACGAGGGCGTCCCCTGCCGCGACGCGCCCTACCCCCACGCCCATCTAAGCCACGTCTCGGATCAACCATACTTGCTACATAACAATAATTATATCACTCAGCACAGAAGCACTCAACGATTCAATGGGACCCTCTTCAAGGAGGATCGCCCTCAGGCCCAATTGAATTTAAGACATACAAGCACAGAGACGATCTATGTCGCCCTTCGGGGGACGACTAACCGGAGGGGCAAATACCTCACGGTCTCCTAACCCATTTTACTCCAACCCTCAAGTTCCTTGGAGTCTTCACAACCCATCTGTAAAAGAAGCTATTATTTTGCCTACCTTCCCCGAATTCTACATCCATAAGGGATGCCTATCGCATAGTCTCTACCCCACGAGATTGCCATTCATAATTGATTAATTTATACTTATGTCCAATCAAATTCATTTTGCCCCTTGAAAACAATTTGAAACCCACTTGAAAATAATTTGAAAACCTTGGGCCATTTTCAAAACCACTTCAACCTATCATACTCGGATTGCAAAACCTCGGCTCTGATACCACTTTGTAACGGCCCAGGATTATGATTCCCAGGATACGTTTCGAGGGATAAAACCCCTCGTAAGGACCTTGCGCCCCGAGTACAGGTTGAAGGTTTCAAAACTTACTTTAATGTTTTCAAAGGGGGATTTCGTACCCAAAATCGAAGGGATCGTTGGAATCCCCGGGGAAGTCCCCTGTACCTGTCGTAAGTCTAAGCGTGGAAATCGGAAATAGTGCGACTAGCGGAAATAAGCGTAATACAAGAGGGTGCCACGGCAGAGCCGGGTCAAAACGGAGTCAAGTATAAATCCAAAATATAATCAGAGTCTAGTGAAGTCTATACTCCAACGCTCACTCTCCGCCGACAAAACGACCCGCGCAAATAGGCAAACAGCACCGATAGGATGAACATAGATAATACCTAAAAAAATTGATATGGGGCGGGATCAGATCGATGCCCACTTCTCTGCATCCCAACCATAAGCACACATATACGCTATTCCTAATAAAGATGCTTCTAGATGCGCGGCGGAATAATAATACACTAACATGCTCCTAAGATCAAGTGCATAATAATAATAAGGCCTTAGCACAGAATACCAAGTGGTATATCCCTCTCCTACCTCCACCCCTTCCGATAGGTGGAGACTGGCCAGCTCGTGAATGCATTCATTCATAATTGGGCGGCACACATGCCTAACCCGCTCCACAATAAAGCCCGCAGGCATATCATAATAAAAGGAAGTGCATGACTCGATTGACTCAGGGTACCCGATGAGGCTGGGCTACCCTATGACCCTAGCAAGGACTCTAGTTACTTCACAGATAACGGCCGTTCTGTTTACATACGCATAAAGAAATAGGATGCTCAACGATCAATGCAACCTAGCATGGTACTACATGGCATGCTGATCATGAATGCAACACCTAGTATATCATGCACCTATAGCAGGGAATCACTCTATTCAATCTGAGTAAGCTCCGAAGAGACTTACCTGGTATCGCAGAACAGCAAAAGGCAATCAACCAGGCGATATGAAATCCGACACGTCACAGATGATCACCTAACAAGTATAAGCACATCAATGAGTCTATCTCTAAGGTACACAAAGCATAGAAGTATCACACACGCAACTTCACAACTTAACATAATAACCATCACATCATCATTTCCATATCATCAACCTTATCTCATAATCTATCATCTCAATATCTCACAACCATACTCAACATATCCTCCAATTCATACTTAACCAATTTGCATGCCATCATTTCAAAATCTTACTTAGCATATAATTGCACATCTTCAACATAATCATATAACATTTAACCACATTAATAAATCACCACAATATCACATTTTAAATCTCAAACAACATCTTATATTTTAAATCCCAATCATTTACATATTACTTCTAACATCACTTTATTTTAGCATCTTTATAAAATATTTATAAAATCCCAACAATACTCATTTAAATCGAACATCCCTTTTTAAATTACCAAACCAAACCCTTATTTAATAAAAACCCCAAACCGGACCCTATTTAAACAAACCCAAACCGAACCGAGCCCCTTTTTTAAATGACCCAAACCGAGCCCTTATGTTGTTAATAACCCACTCAAACCGGACCCCTTTTTGTCTTAAACAACCCACCCAAAACTGGACCTAAAATAGGCCCAAAGCCTTGTTTTTATAACACCAATGTCGGCCCACTGAATTAGGCCCAACCATCCAATTTCTTCCATCTCTCAAAACCGAGCTGGAGGTTTTAAAAAAAAGAAGATGGGACCCAGGTGAGGTGGCGCCTATGTGGCCAAGGGACCCACGAGTCCTCTCTTCTTCTTCCACCTTTGGCCGAACAGAGACGGAAGCAGGGCTGTGTGCCCAGAAAATGGCGGAGGGAAGAGGAGAAGGGAGGAGGGGTGCTCCGGCGGCGGCGGAGCCGAGCTCCGGCCACCCGGCCTCGCCGGCCGCCCCGACACACACGCACGAGACAAGAAAGGAAAAGGGAGGAGAAGGAGAAGCTCACCGAACACTTCGACTCGCCGGAAAGTGTTGTCGAGGCTCGATTAGTGCTCGATTCGACTCGCCGGAACTGGGACGTCGCCGGAGGTAGCCTAGGAAGGGCGGAGGAGTGTTAAAGGAAAGGCTTTACAAGGTTTTGGAGTCGGAACGGAGGATCGAAGACTTACCGAGGGCGTTCGAAAACAGGGGCGGCGCTTCTGCTGCTGCTGGTGGCCGGCGACGGAGACTGGTGGGGAGGCGGTGGTCGACACTGGTGGTGACGGAGGTGCGGCAGCAAGGTGGGAGGTGGTGAGGTGGTGGAAGGGTGTGGGCGGCAACAAAGGAGGTTGAAGGGGGTGCTCTTCGGCGCTTCCCTCCAAGGGAGAAAGGAGCTCTGTTGGGTTCTGTATTTGTGTGGAGGGAGGTGTTCATTATTCAGATTTTTATGGACAAAATCTTTGCTTTCTTAGTTGTAACCATCGGACAAGGCATGGGAAAAAGGGTGTACTCATTTCCATTCTTGGTAAGTCAAAGAAGGTAAGAAAGAAAGGTGTAGGTGAGTGTTGGGTTACTTTGGGAAAATTGAAAGAGATGGGGAAATTTGAAATTAAGCTCAAATTGTGGAACCCAATGTTGAATTGGATAAGGATGTGAGAAAGATGACGGAATTGAGATCTCGAGTCGGGAATTTAAATTTCCGCTGATTGATCATTCAAAACCGAAATGAATGACGGAATTGATTTTTAAATCGGAAAATTTGGGTCGGAATTTATTTTAAATTCATTTTGATTTTCATATTTAGCCAAAAATTTATATTTTAAAAATCCGAGCCTTTACAAATAGTTAGTAAAATTAAATCCAAAAGAGAATTAAAGAAAAAAGAAGAAAAAAAATTGGAATTAAAGAAAATCAAAGAAAAATGGCAAAAAAAATGATTGGTCAAGACTCCTAAAATTTCTCTAATCTTGACACATCATCCTAAACTCTTATAAATTAAAAGTTTATATTGATAGTTAGTAAAATTAAATAAAAAAGATAATTAAAGAAAAAAGATGAAAAAAAATTATAATTAAATAAAATCCAAGAAAAATGGGAAAAAAGATGATTGGTCAAGACTTCTAAATTCCTCTAAGATTGACACATCATCCTAAACTCTTCTAAATTAAGAGTTTATATAGATACATAGATAGTTAGCAAAATTAAATCAAAAAGAGAATTAAAGAAAAAAGAAGAAAAAAAATTAGAACTAAAGAAAATCAAGGAAAAATCGCAAAAAAGATGATTGGTCAAGACTCCTAAAATTCCTCTAAGCTTGATAAATCATCCTAAACTCTTCTACATTAAGAGTTTATATAGATTGTTTTTTTTAGAAAAAAAAACTACTAAAATTATAATTTATGCTAAGATCAATGTTTTGAATTAATCCCAATGGTTAGTAAAATTAAATCAAAAAGAGAATTAAAGAAAGAAGAAGAAAAAAAATTATAATATAAGAAAATCAAAGAAAAATGGCAAAAAAGATGATTGGTCAAGACTCTTAAAATTCCTCTAAGCTTGATACATCATTCTAAGTTCTTCTAAACTAAGAGTTTATACAGATGGTTAGTAAAATTAAATCAAAAAGAGAATTAAAGAAAAAAGAAGAAAAAAATTAGAATTAAAGAAAATCAAACAAAAATGGCAAAAAAAGAAGATTGGTTAAGACTCTTAAAATTTCTCAAAGCTTGACACAACATCCTAAACTCTTCTAAATTAAGAGTTTATATAGATAGTTAGTAAAATTAAATCAAAAAGAGAATTAAAGAAAAAAGAAAAAAAAATTAGAATTAAATAAAATAAAAGAAAAATGGCAAAAAAGATGATTGGTCAAGACTTCTAAAATTCTCTAAGCTTTACACATCATCTTAAACTCATCTAAATTAAGAGTTTATATATATATATATATATATATATATATATATATATATATATATATATATATATATATATATATGTTTTTTTTAGAAAAAAAAATTCTAAAATTATAATTTAGGCTAAGATCAATGTTTTGAATTAAGCCCAATAGTTAGTAAAATTAAATCAACAAGAGAATTAAAGAAAAAAGAAAAAGAAAAATAGAATTAAAGAAAATAAAAGAAAAATGGCAAAAAAGATGATTGGTCAAGACTCCTAAAATTCCTCTAAGCTTGACACATCATCCTAAACTCTTCTAAATTAAGAGTTTATATAAATATAGATAGTTAGTAAAATTAAATCAAAAAGAGAATTAAAGAAAAAAAAGGAAAAAAATTAGAATTAAAGAAAATCAAAGAAAAATGGCAAAAAAGATGATTGATCAAGACTCCTAAAATCCCTCTAACATTTATACATCATCCTAAACTCTTCCAAATTAAGAGTTTATATAGATTGTTTTTTTTTAAAAAACAAAAACTACTAAAATTATAATTTAGCCTAAGATCAATGTTTTGATATAAGCCCAATGGTTAGTAAAATTAAATCAAAAAGAGAATTAAAGAAAAAAGAAGAAAAAATTAGAAATAAATAAAATCTAAGAAAAATGGCAAAAAAGATGATTGGTCAAGACTCCTAAAATTCCTCCAAGCTTTACACATCATCCTAACTCTTCTAAATTAAGAGTTTATATAGATATAGATTAAAGTAGTGTATATATATATTACTAATATTAATTTTATGTTTTCTTATTGTTTATTTTATGTTTTGAATTAATCCCGTAGTTTTTTTTTAGAAAAAAAACTACTAAAATTATAATTTCGGCTAAGATCAATGTTTTAAATTAAGCCCAATAGTTAGTAAAATTAAATCAAAACGAGAATTATGGAAAAAAGAAAAAAAAAATTAGAATTAGAATTAAAGAAAATCAAAGAAAAATGGCAAAAAAGGTGATTGGTTAAGACTCCTAAAATTCCTTTAAGCTTGACACATCATCCTAAACTCTTCTAAATTAAGAGTTTATATAGATATAGATATAGATTTTTTTTGTTTAGAAAAAAAACTAATTAAATTATAATTTAGGCTAAGATCAATGTTTTGAATTAAGCCCAATAGTTAGTAAAATTAAATAAAAAAGGGAATTAAAGAAAAAAGAAAAAAAGTAGAATTAAAGAAAATCAAAGAAAAATGGCAAAAACGATGATTGGTCAAGACTCCTAAAATTCCTCTAAGCTTGACACATCATCATAAACTCTTCTTAATTAAGATTTTATATAAATATAGATAGTTAGAAAAATTAAATCAAAAAAAGAATTAAAGAAATAAGAAGAAAAAAAAAAATTAGAATTAAAGAAAATCAAAGAAAATTGGGAAAAAAGATGATTGGTCAAGACTTCTAAAATTCCTCTAAGCTTGACACATTGTCCTAAACTCTTCTAAATTAAGAGTTTATATAGATTCTTTTTTTAGAAAAAAAACTATTAAAATTATAATTTAGGCTAAGATCAATGTTTTGAATTAAGCCCAACAGTTAGTACAATTAAATCAAAAACAGAATTATAGAAAAAAGAAAAAAAAAATATTATTAAAGAAAATCAAAGAAAAATGGCGAAAAAGATGATTGGTTAAGACTAATAAAATTCCTCTAAGCTTGATACATCATCCTAAACTCTTCTACATTAAGAGTTTATATAGATTGTTATTCTTAGAAAAAAAAACTACTAAAATTATAATTTATGCTAAGATCAATGTTTTGAATTAAGCCCAATGTTTAGTAAAATTAAATCAAAAAGAGAATTAAAGAAAGAAGAAGAAAAAAAATTAGAATATAAGAAAATCAAAGAAAAATGGCAAAAAAGATGATTGTTCAAGACTCCTAAAATTCCTCTAAGCTTGATACATCATTCTAAGTTCTTCTAAACTAAGAGTTTATACAGATAGTTAGTAAAATTAAATCAAAAATAGAATTAAAGAAAAAAGAAGAAAAAAATCAGAATTAAAGAAAATTAAACAAAAATGGCAAAAAAAGAAGATTGGTCAAGACTCTTAAAATTTCTCAAAGCTTGACACAACATCCTAAACTCTTCTAAATTTAGAGTTTATATTGATAGTTAGTAAAATTAAATCAAAAAGAGAATTAAATAAAAAAGAAGAAAAAAAAATTAGAATTAAATAAAATCAAAGAAAAATGGCAAAAAAGATGATTGGTCAAGACTTCTAAAATTCTCTAAGCTTTACACATCATCCTAAACTCTTCTAAATTAAGAGTTTATATAGATATATATGTTTTTTTTTAGAAAAAAAATTCTAAAATTATAATTTAGGCTAAGATCAATGTTTTGAATTAAGCCCAATAGTTAGTAAAATTAAATCAACAAGAGAATTAAAGAAAAAAGAAAAAGAAAAATAGAATTAAAGAAAATAAAAGAAATATGGCAAAAAAGATGATTGATCAAGACCCCTAAAATCCCTCTAACATTTATACATCATCCTAAACTCTTCTAAATTAAGAGTTTATATAGATTGTTTTTTTTTTTGAAAAAAAAACTACTAAAATTATAATTTAGCCTAAGATCAATGTTTTGATATAAGCCCAATGATTAGTAAAATTAAGTCAAAAAGAGAATTAAAGAAAAAAGAAGAAAAAAATTAGAATTAAAGAAAATTAAAGAAAAATGGCAAAAAAGATGATTGGTCAAGACTCCTAAAATTCCTATAAGCTTTACACATCATCATAACTCTTCTAAATTAAGAGTTTATATAGATATAGATTAAAGTAGTGTATATATATATATATATATATATATATATATTACTAATATTAATTTTATGTGTTCTTATTGTTTATTTTATGTTTTGAATTAATCCCGTTGTTTTTTTTTAGAAAAAAAACTACTAAAATTATAATTTCGGCTAAGATCAATGTTTTAAATTAAGCCCAATAGTTAGTAAAATTAAATCAAAAAGAGAATTATGGAAAAAAGAAAAAAAAATTAGAATTAGAATTAAAGAAAATCAAAGAAAAATGGCAAAAAAGGTGATTGGTTAAGACTCCTAAAATTCCTTTAATCTTGACACATCATCCTAAACTCTTCTAAATTAAGAGTTTATATAGATATAGATATAGATTTTTTTTGTATAGAAAAAAAAACTAATTAAATTATAATTTAGGCTAAGATCAATGTTTTGAATTAAGCCCAATAGTTAGTAAAATTAAATAAAAAAGAGAATTAAAGAAAAAAGAAAAAAAGTAGAATTAAAGAAAATCAAAGAAAAATGGCAAAAAAGATGATTGGTAATGACTCCTAAAATTCTTCTAAGCTTGATGTAACGGCCCAGAATTATAATTTCCGGGTTACGTTTCAAGGGATAAAACCCCTTGTTCGGATCTTGCAATCCAGGTACGGGTCGAGGTTTCAAACACTTTTATGATTAGTATAAAGAGGGATTTCAAACCCTAAAAACCTCGAAGGGCCGTTGGGTACCCTTAATCTGTCCGAAGACTATGTCGCGGAATCCATTTCAAACGGAAGTAAAGCGGAAGCAAGGTAAAGATACAAGTGTCACGGCAGAGCCGGATCAAAACCAAATCATGAGTGGGTGGTTACCATTGTATTAAATTAGAATGTTAGCCAGATTCTTCGAATCGCCAAAAGGGAACCCCATCATATCGACATCGAGCACTCAATCTGCAGATAATACCTTTAAAAGAAGAACGGGGAAAGGAATCAGATCGAGCCACGCACGCGGGACCGGCAGTCCTCTCTGAGGCCACATAGTATGTGCTATACCTAATAAAGATGCTCTAATGCAGTACGGAATTCAAACACACTAGCATGCTCCTAGTTCATAATAATGTGCGGAAATACTGTAAAGGGCCCAAGACAATGCCAAGTGGCATATCCCTCTCCTACCTCCACCTCTTCCGACAGGCGGAGACTGGCCAGCTCGTGAATGCATTCATTCATAATAGGGTGGCACGCATGCCTAACCCGCTCCACAATAAAGCCCGCAGACATATCATAATGTAAGGAAGTACTCGATTGACTCAGGGTACCCGATGAGGCTGGGCTACCCTATGACCCTAGCAAAGACTTCTAGGACTATCACAGATAACGGCCGTTCTGTTTACATACGCACAAAGAAAGAGAATGCTCAACGATCGATGCAACCTAGCATGGTACTACATGGCATGCTGATCATGAATGCAACACCTAACATAAAATGCAACAACAGGCCTGAATGTCCAACCTGAGTAAGCCCCCTAGGGAACTTACCTGAAGATGCAGAACAGCAATATAACACAAGCAAGGGCCCAAATGCAAGTCCAAAGCAATCCGAAAGCAATACACACCTATCATTAAGCCATTTTCATAAGCTATCGGGCTAACATTCATATACACAGAACCCAAGTTCTCAACATACTCAAAACCAATCGATGGTAAAATCATTTTCCAAAACCTTTCCGATATGATCAACATCAATCAAAATCATTTTTCCAATTTCCTTCTCAAAACTAATATCATTAAGCCAAGACAAAATCCCGACATTTGAAATGACACTTTTAACATAACTTCAAGCTCAAGATCAATTAGTTCAAGTTCCGTCAAATCCCTTCCTTAATATGGAATATTAAAATAACATTTCAGAACTCATTTCCCCAAACTCTTAAATCTCGAGTTAAGTCAACTCATTTTTAAAATAATTTCTCAAATCATATTATAGAGACAATTCCGGCATTTTAGTTTTCAAGACAATCAATCCTTTTAAGAGATAATTCCGGATCACGTGATAACCCTTTTTAAATAATTTTCCAAAACTCTCCTTTTAATTTTATTAATTCCATTTACTTAAGATATTTTATATCAAAATATACATAAGTCTTAAAAATCCATTTTCCATTCCACCACATTTTACCCAAAGAATTAGGCCCAAGGAAATAGGCCCAATCTTTTTTTAAAATTTCGGATCCAATAACCCATACCCAAAAGCTGAACCGGTTTTTCATTTAAAACAAAATGAACCGAGCCAAAACCCGAACCAAATGCTGAAGGAATGAAAGGGGGAGAAGGGATCCGGATGCACAACCCGAAATGAACTGGATACCCGGCCCAGACCCGAAATATTAGGCCCAAGATCTGCCCAACTGTTAAGTGAACCCATCTCCTTCCTCAACAGAAGAACAGAGACGCAGCGACGGCGAAGGAAAAGGACGGGAGAAGGAGGTGAAAACCTCAGGCCACCGGCGGTGCCCTGTCTCCGAACAACCCTCTCCCAACCGAACTAGAACTCAATTTCTAAAACACCCAGACAGCCAGAAAGAAGATGCAGCGAGGAAGGAGAGTGAGGAGGATTACCGAGATCGCAAGATTCCGACTCCGAGGGGCTCCGAGACCGGCTCCGGCGGCGATTGACGAGGAAGGAGCTCCGACCGAGTCCTAGGAGAAGTAATGGGTGAGCAAAAACAGACTTTGACGAGATTAGGACCGGAATCGAATAAGAAAACAAAGTCGACCTTCGAGAGCTACGGTGAGCGCGAGAGGGCTGGTGGCGGCGTTGGCGGCTCCGGGAGAAGCTGCTGCTGCTTCTGGCGGCTTCGGGATCCTACTGGCGTCTCAAGGCGCTCGAAACAGGGGGGAGGGAGAGCCTGGCGCTGCTGGTTGCTCGTCGAGGAGAAAGGAAGGAGGAACGGAGGGAGGTTGCTGCTGCGGCTTGGTGGAAGACGGAGAAGGAGCTGCTACCGCTGCTCCTCGGGGAAGAAGAACAGAGCTACTGGTTGCTCTCGGCGTTGCTGGTGGAGAGGAGCTGAGCAAAATGGAGGTGTCTTGGGGAGGGGTTCCTCACGGCAACAACAGAGAGGGGAGATGGAACTGGGGTGTGTTTGGATTCCTTGTTTGTGTGAGAGAAAAGTGTGGTCAAAACCTGATTTTGGAAAAGAAGGATTTGTTGTTTGTTTTCCATAGGAAATGTCTCAAAGAAGGGAGGGAGTGAAAGGAGGGATAGAATTTTACCCAAATGAGAGGGATGACATGGAATGGATAAGAATGGGAGAAGGTGACGGAATTGGGGTCCCGAGTCGGAAATGTGAATTTCCGACAATTGATATTTTAAATCCCGCTCTCTCGATCTTATTCCGACTTGATCAAAATAACGCTTCAAATTTTCAAAGATGTCAACATCCCAAAGTTTATTTCAAATCCCAAGGTAAAATGACGGAATCGTCCCTCAAAGTTCAAAATTAGGTTGGAATCCGCTTAAAGGATTTCAATTTCGATTTAGGAAATTATGGACGAGTTTTTCTGGAAATATCCGAATTTTTATTTTATTTTATCTTATTATTATTTATTGAAATTTATTATTTAAAATCCGGGCCTTTACATCATCCACCTCTAAAAACAAGTCTCGTCCCCGAGACTAAAACCAAAATAAAGTAGGGGATGAAGTTTGAAATTGATGAGTCCAAGGACTATGTCTAGAATCTTGTAATCATCTCGGTTGCGTCTTCCGGGATTCTCACAACATCCCAGTCACCGTCGTGACATCTCCAATTGGCCTTGACAAGTATGCGATAAGCGCCCCTATCACATACTCGCTTCGACCTTTCGGAAGTACCACAACTCTAAAAGTTCTACAATATTATCACTAGGTCTTAGCAAGCACCCTACAAGCGCCCTTATAAAATGCTTGTATCCACTTCGTGAGTTATCATAGAGTTGCCCGGATTTGAAAAGTTTCTAAAGGGATTCCGCAATTGAAAAAGATTGGCCTCAATATCGTGGAAATTATCGATAACGTTCATTCTTTTACAATCCAAGTTAGTTCTTTTTTCAAAATCGTTCAAAATCTTCAAATCCGACGCCTAATCACGCAACCTTATACCAAAACAAGTCAAATCCTTTCAAATCAAGATTTCGTCAAAATATTCCAACCACCAAATCAGTTTACCGCATGACAATCAATCAAATTCAGAAATCAGGAGGTGGAATCATCCACCTCTAAGGGCTAATCCCATATTCTCTTCCTAGTTTCCATAATCAAATCAATCCATCAATCTCCATTCAAACAAGATTCATACGCCATAACAAATGCATAACAGCTTAAACCAATCAATCTTCAACCAACACATCGTACGACAAGTCTCAACCATGTACCCACACAGTGCCACAAGGTCACATCAAGCATCTCCAAATCATACTAAAGGTTATAATGTGCATCTCAACAACATATCAGAATCATAACAACGTCTCGACATCACACCATAAATCATAGAAGGTATCTCACTATCGCATATCAACACCGCAATCATAGTAGGGTCAGTCACAACAAGGGATCTCATTTAGCGCATAAATTCGCATAATCATCCTATCCAATTTCTATCCAGCATTATCATAACAGATTTATCACATCAACATTTGTATTTGCAAGGATAGCCACAGCAGGATTTCATCATAAGTCAATGAAACAAAACTAATTATGACCACATCAATACAAACAAGGTCATGCTAGCAAGATTCAACAAAAGGGAAGATCAAGCAGTATATCAACATCAATATGTCAACATGCTCTCCAGATATCATCTCAACTCGTCGCAACACCATATAACGATCATTTAGTCATTAGGCAGACATACACTATTACCTCATATATATACGAGTCATATTCATCATTTAATATATTCATAATCATGCCTACCGACCATATAATATAATACCATGCTTACTACTTCATAATAAGACATCATGCTCCCACATAATAACACACCATGATCTCATATACTATCATATCACAACACATCCTATCATGCTTCTAAAACAACATAACAGGATAGCAAAACATCAATATATCGTGATAACACCAGTCACTACCAATTAGATTTTAACATTGCATATCAACATGTAATTCCACATCAGGTTTATCATGGTCGTTATCTAACATCATGCCAGCAGATATAAATAAATCACAAAATCAAGAAAATTCCTCACATCATACCGGTCAAAATAAAACACAATCACTCGCCCATCTCAACTCTCAAGCCAAGACTAATCCTCTTCTAGACTCGCCAACGCCAACTCAGGCAAAAATTCCCCAAAGAAATCCCAATTCATCTCGATGCTCGAATCTTACCCCTCCTTCTGCCGATCACTACCACACCATCCACCTCTAAGAACTCGCTCCTATGTCTAACCTCATGCCCGAATACCTGCTTACACTATGTCCTCAACATCCACAAAGGCCATTCCTTACACTCCCCACACTTCACAAGACATCTCAAACATCATGCCCAGCTAACCATACCCCCACCGAAAATTTACCCAAAAGCTTAATAGAATCACCCAAGCATTGCCTCTCATAAATCCCAAGACTCACTCTGTCTCTCCTAAGCCTACATCTCTCTTGCGATTCATCTCATAACATCCCTGATCATCCTAATCACTCAAGCTCTTTCACCACTCTTCTACCACGCTACCAATGACCTCACCCACAGGTTTAAGGAAGAAGCAATAATGAAAATCATCAAACATAAGGTCTACAACATGTCAACTAGCAGTTATAAACATAACATCATGAGTTCAACGAGTCTCAGTTTACCATCATGCTCAATAATCATTGCAAACATCATATATGAACATAATGAAGTCAAGCTAACATGTTGCATTATAAACTTATCCGATACAATTCATGCTTCTTAACATATGTAGTCCACATTTTACAGGCAAAGGAATTCAATCATGCTTAGCAACTTAGGGTAGCAACACGCCAAGACATCATGGTACATGAGATCTATAAGTCATCAAATCATATCATCATAGACGACAGGCAATCAGGCAATAGTCATCATCAAGTCAGCACATCAACTCATAAATGTCACCATCAAGGCAATGCAACATAGTTATCAACATATTCAGAAAAGTTAGCAATTCAAACAGAGAACGCTCTTGCTTGCAAGTCATATCGTAATCAGTGACCGCCATTCTCGAAATGTGCTTGTCTTTCCGAAATCGTTGATCCTGAGGCCCGTGGGTTATGGGCCCACGCTTCTGCTACACTGCTCTATCGTTATGCAACTTCCTTTCTCTTTCAAGCAGTCGCTCACCAAACATCGCAGAGGAGTCTAAGTTAGCAGAGGTAGGGGAGTGACGGGAGAAGACAACCCAAATCCCTTTCGGGGACAGACACGGACCACAACTAAAGACGACAATACTAGAGACAAGACTCTAACCCGAGAATAACAACAACGCCCTTATGGAAGTCTATGAGGTTATAATCGCGACAAGTAACACGAATTCATCATGGAGCATATCAATTTCACTAACCCACACTAACATGTACCTATCTCAAGGGAAAAGAACATGCGTATTCATTCCAAAAGACACAATCAAGTCCTACACGGGTGCATGCGAGATAAACTAGTAGTATGTGATTCCATGGAACCAGACATGCTCAGCAACTTTAAACAGGGTACGCGGGATTTATTGAGCATCACAATTATCACATATATGAACAATGCACGAGCTTGGCGTATGCATCATACGAGAACATATACTAGCAACATAGTAACTACCTCATCTAACACAATGATCATATAATAGGTCAATCATGGCACGTAATCATATGACGAGGTACATTTAGAAATCATGGGTCCCACACGATACTAGCGATACATGATGTAATACAAGCATAGTCACAAGTCATTAAGAGGAGCTCAACATAATATTCACGAAACATGAGGCATCCTCAGAATAACAAGAAAGGCATCATTGGCGACATATTATAGTCATGTTAAGAGCGAACCATCATAGAGCACATATATAGTACAATAGTCATCACATCATAGAACAAGTGCAACAAGTGATCCTCTTAGTTAGTTATATTGGAAATCATGAGCCCTACCAGACACTGCTAACACTTATCAAACATTAACACAATCAGGGTAACTCGACTAAATCCATTCTAACATTCGTGCATCATGCGTATGCGAAATCATGATATAGCGTGGTGTGTGATCATGCGAGGTGTCCAGTCATATGTTCATGCAAGCACGAGAGAATATCATAGGGTAATAGGGAAATACCACCGAGCGATAACATATAAGCATGCTAGGATTTACCATCACGAAAAGCAAGTCGATCATCGAATTCAACATCAGTCTAATCAGGATGAGTAAAACACTTTAAGAAGAGGGAAGAATCACACTATCAAGGACCTAGTCTGGGAGAGAATTAGCAGTACTGTAGGCAAGATATAAGCTCACGCCAGTCACAACCAAGGGTCCTACACGACACTAATAGCTCAACATAACATGCTTTACATATAAACATTTAATTGATAGTTACAACGGTACGCAAGAAATCCATCACTCATATCCCGACGATATAGAAGCATGGGGGCAATGCAACAGTGTATAATACGAACCTAGTAATGGGACAATATAGCTAGAATACGGGGACATGACCTCAAATCAACACATAACATGATATAGCATGCATTCATCAAGACTCAATTATACCACATACTCTCCATCCAAAGCACGTAATCATACAACAATATTAACTTGCAAGATCATCAATAATGATTGATTTAACGAATACAAAATAGATGAGCATGCTACATATTCTCGTCACAAGGGAGTGATAAGCATTGACACATCATCATCCATCATGCTAAGGCGATCATGTACAAGCATTCATACAGGGAGGGTTTGATCACACTACCACAAACCTAATCCAGGAGGAAATAACGATCATGCAAGTTCGTATCATATGTTTCATGCTTCCTATCAACCATACGATCAGTAAGCCAAGTAAACATGCTATAACAACAATAGTCATGGTATAAGAAAGGACACAACACGATACTTGAGGAGGGTAACTAACCACAACATGAGCTTAAACAAATCATGACAGAAAGCAAGGCATAACATGAGCAACTTCTTACAACGATCATTTACAAGGTACATGCGAGAGATTACGAAATCATGTCATGCAGTTCAAAGAGAGTCACCATTACAACCGGACAGAGATCCCTAAAGACAATCATTGACTTTTCCCAACCGACTCATCACCCCTGTTTCCCGTGGGACTCCGATACGACTTTTCATGGCAAAGAGACATTAGTTGATCATTATAAGAATAAGGGAGGACAACCCTATAAACACCTTATTTCTGACTCAGAGTGACATCCAAAACTTCCAACACTCACTCAGACAACTTAACATAGCACCATGATTCCCGACACAATGTGTTTACCAACCCAATTTCCCGTGGAAGACACTGACATCCAGGAAAAGGCTAGATAGAACCGTCAAGGGGTTAACATAATGGAAGGGGTTATTCCACACAAGCTGGGTTTGACCATGTAGAATTAAAGGGACTCCCGCTATCCCGTTCGTACAGGTAAGTCAGTACACATTTAATAGTCAGGCATACCAAGCAGATATCTAACACAGCAAGCACTCAACATCGAATCAGTTAGTGACACTCATAATCATCTCATTGGAATCTTCCAGACCCATCTGTAAAGAGCAAGCTAGTATTTTGCCTACCGTTCCCAACTACACCCAATAGGGGAGGTCTAGCGCCTTTACTACCCACTCGCGTCCCTATTTAGTCGGTTTTCCATATTTTATGATAAGTCAAGTTCATTACTTAGTCCAATTTAGGTTAGACATCTTAAATTCATTTTGCCCTCTTTAAAACACTTTCAAGTCATTTGAAATTCATGGGCGGTTTTCCAAACATACACTCGACCCTTTTGTACCCGAATTGCACAACCTCAGCTCTGATACCATCTTTGTAACGGCCCAGAATTATAATTTCCGGGTTACGTTTCAAGGGATAAAACCCCTTGTTCGGATCTTGCAATCCAGGTACGGGTCGAGGTTTCAAACACTTTTATGATTAGTATAAAGAGGGATTTCAAACCCTAAAAACCTCGAAGGGCCGTTGGGTACCCTTAATCTGTCCGAAGACTATGTCGCGGAATCCATTTCAAACGGAAGTAAAGCGGAAGCAAGGTAAAGATACAAGTGTCACGGCAGAGCCGGATCAAAACCAAATCATGAGTGGGTGGTTACCATTGTATTAAATTAGAATGTTAGCCAGATTCTTCGAATCGCCAAAAGGGAACCCCATCATATCGACATCGAGCACTCAATCTGCAGATAATACCTTTAAAAGAAGAACGGGGAAAGGAATCAGATCGAGCCACGCACGCGGGACCGGCAGTCCTCTCTGAGGCCACATAGTATGTGCTATACCTAATAAAGATGCTCTAATGCAGTACGGAATTCAAACACACTAGCATGCTCCTAGTTCATAATAATGTGCGGAAATACTGTAAAGGGCCCAAGACAATGCCAAGTGGCATATCCCTCTCCTACCTCCACCTCTTCCGACAGGCGGAGACTGGCCAGCTCGTGAATGCATTCATTCATAATAGGGTGGCACGCATGCCTAACCCGCTCCACAATAAAGCCCGCAGACATATCATAATGTAAGGAAGTACTCGATTGACTCAGGGTACCCGATGAGGCTGGGCTACCCTATGACCCTAGCAAAGACTTCTAGGACTATCACAGATAACGGCCGTTCTGTTTACATACGCACAAAGAAAGAGAATGCTCAACGATCGATGCAACCTAGCATGGTACTACATGGCATGCTGATCATGAATGCAACACCTAACATAAAATGCAACAACAGGCCTGAATGTCCAACCTGAGTAAGCCCCCTAGGGAACTTACCTGAAGATGCAGAACAGCAATATAACACAAGCAAGGGCCCAAATGCAAGTCCAAAGCAATCCGAAAGCAATACACACCTATCATTAAGCCATTTTCATAAGCTATCGGGCTAACATTCATATACACAGAACCCAAGTTCTCAACATACTCAAAACCAATCGATGGTAAAATCATTTTCCAAAACCTTTCCGATATGATCAACATCAATCAAAATCATTTTTCCAATTTCCTTCTCAAAACTAATATCATTAAGCCAAGACAAAATCCCGACATTTGAAATGACACTTTTAACATAACTTCAAGCTCAAGATCAATTAGTTCAAGTTCCGTCAAATCCCTTCCTTAATATGGAATATTAAAATAACATTTCAGAACTCATTTCCCCAAACTCTTAAATCTCGAGTTAAGTCAACTCATTTTTAAAATAATTTCTCAAATCATATTATAGAGACAATTCCGGCATTTTAGTTTTCAAGACAATCAATCCTTTTAAGAGATAATTCCGGATCACGTGATAACCCTTTTTAAATAATTTTCCAAAACTCTCCTTTTAATTTTATTAATTCCATTTACTTAAGATATTTTATATCAAAATATACATAAGTCTTAAAAATCCATTTTCCATTCCACCACATTTTACCCAAAGAATTAGGCCCAAGGAAATAGGCCCAATCTTTTTTTAAAATTTCGGATCCAATAACCCATACCCAAAAGCTGAACCGGTTTTTCATTTAAAACAAAATGAACCGAGCCAAAACCCGAACCAAATGCTGAAGGAATGAAAGGGGGAGAAGGGATCCGGATGCACAACCCGAAATGAACTGGATACCCGGCCCAGACCCGAAATATTAGGCCCAAGATCTGCCCAACTGTTAAGTGAACCCATCTCCTTCCTCAACAGAAGAACAGAGACGCAGCGACGGCGAAGGAAAAGGACGGGAGAAGGAGGTGAAAACCTCAGGCCACCGGCGGTGCCCTGTCTCCGAACAACCCTCTCCCAACCGAACTAGAACTCAATTTCTAAAACACCCAGACAGCCAGAAAGAAGATGCAGCGAGGAAGGAGAGTGAGGAGGATTACCGAGATCGCAAGATTCCGACTCCGAGGGGCTCCGAGACCGGCTCCGGCGGCGATTGACGAGGAAGGAGCTCCGACCGAGTCCTAGGAGAAGTAATGGGTGAGCAAAAACAGACTTTGACGAGATTAGGACCGGAATCGAATAAGAAAACAAAGTCGACCTTCGAGAGCTACGGTGAGCGCGAGAGGGCTGGTGGCGGCGTTGGCGGCTCCGGGAGAAGCTGCTGCTGCTTCTGGCGGCTTCGGGATCCTACTGGCGTCTCAAGGCGCTCGAAACAGGGGGGAGGGAGAGCCTGGCGCTGCTGGTTGCTCGTCGAGGAGAAAGGAAGGAGGAACGGAGGGAGGTTGCTGCTGCGGCTTGGTGGAAGACGGAGAAGGAGCTGCTACCGCTGCTCCTCGGGGAAGAAGAACAGAGCTACTGGTTGCTCTCGGCGTTGCTGGTGGAGAGGAGCTGAGCAAAATGGAGGTGTCTTGGGGAGGGGTTCCTCACGGCAACAACAGAGAGGGGAGATGGAACTGGGGTGTGTTTGGATTCCTTGTTTGTGTGAGAGAAAAGTGTGGTCAAAACCTGATTTTGGAAAAGAAGGATTTGTTGTTTGTTTTCCATAGGAAATGTCTCAAAGAAGGGAGGGAGTGAAAGGAGGGATAGAATTTTACCCAAATGAGAGGGATGACATGGAATGGATAAGAATGGGAGAAGGTGACGGAATTGGGGTCCCGAGTCGGAAATGTGAATTTCCGACAATTGATATTTTAAATCCCGCTCTCTCGATCTTATTCCGACTTGATCAAAATAACGCTTCAAATTTTCAAAGATGTCAACATCCCAAAGTTTATTTCAAATCCCAAGGTAAAATGACGGAATCGTCCCTCAAAGTTCAAAATTAGGTTGGAATCCGCTTAAAGGATTTCAATTTCGATTTAGGAAATTATGGACGAGTTTTTCTGGAAATATCCGAATTTTTATTTTATTTTATCTTATTATTATTTATTGAAATTTATTATTTAAAATCCGGGCCTTTACACTTGACACATCATCCTAAACTCTTCTAAATTAAGAGTTTATATAAATATAGATAGTTAGTAAAATTAAATCAAAAAAAGAATTAAAGAAAAAAGAAGAAAAAAAAAATAGAATTAAAGAAAATCAAAGAAAATTGGGAAAAAAGATGATTGGTCAAGACTTCTAAAATTCCTCTAAGCTTGACACATTGTCCTAAACTCTTCTAAATTAAGAGTTTATATAGATTCTTTTTTTAGAAAAAAAGCTATTAAATTATAATTTAGGCTAAGATCAATGTTTTGAATTAACCCCAACAGTTAGTACAATTAAATCAAAAACAGAATTATAGAAAAAAGAAAAAAAATTAGAATTAAAGAAAATCAAAGAAAAATGGCAAAAAAGATGATTGGTTAAGACTAATAAAATTCCTATAAGCTTGACACATCATCCTAAACTCTTGTAAATTAAGAGTTTATATAGATATATATGTTTTTTTTTAGAAAAAAAACTACTAAGATTACAATTTAGGCTAAGATCAATGTTTTGAATTAAGCCCAATAGTTAGTAAAATAAATCCAAAAGAGAATTAAAGAAAAAAGAAGAAAAAAAATTGGAATTAAAGAAAATCAAAGAAAAATGGCAAAAAAAATGATTCGTCAAGACTCCTAAAATTTCTCTAAGCTTGACACATCATCCTAAGCTCTTATAAATTAAAAGTTTATATAGATAGTTAATAAAATTAAATCAAAAAGAGAATTAAAGAAAAAAGATGAAAAAAAATTAGAATTAAATAAAATCAAAGAAAAATGGGAAAAAGATGATTGGTCAAGACTTCTAAATTCCTCTAAGCTTAACACATCATCCTAAACTCTTCTAAATTAAGAGTTTATATAGATACATTGATAGTTAGTAAAATTAAATCAAAAAGAGAATTAAAGAAAAAAAATTAGAACTAAAGAAAATCAAAGAAAAATCGCAATAAAGATGATTGGTTAAGACTCCTAAAATTCCTATAAGCTTGATACATCATCCTAAACTCTTATACATTAAGAGTTTATATGGATTGTTTTTTTTAGAAAAAAAACTACCAAAATTATAATTTATGCTAAGATCAATGTTTTGAATTAAGCCCAATGGCTAGTAAAATTAAATCAAAAAGAGAATTAAAGAAAGAAGAAGAAAAAAAAATTAGAATATAAGAAAATCAAAGAAAAATGGCAAAAAAGATGATTGGTCAGGACTCCTAAAATTTCTCTAAGATTGATACATCATTCTAAGCTCTTCTAAACTAAGAGTTTATATAGATAGTTAGTAAAATAAAATCAAAAAGAGAATTAAAGAAAAAAGAAGAAAAAAAATAGAATTAAAGAAAATCAAAGAAAAATGGCAAAAAAGATGATTGATCAAGACTCCTAAAATCCCTCTAACATTTATACATCATCCTAAACTCTTCTAAATTAAGAGTTTATATAGATTGTTTTTTTTTTTGAAAAAAAAAACTACTAAAATTATAATTTAGCCTAAGATCAATGTTTTGATATAAGCCCAATGATTAGTAAAATTAAGTCAAAAAGAGAATTAAAGAAAAAAGAAGAAAAAAATTAGAATTAAAGAAAATAAAAAAAAAATGGCAAAAACGATGATTGGTCAAGACTCCTAAAATTTCTCTAAGCTTTACACATCATCCTAACTCTTCTAAATTAAGAGTTTATATAGATATAGATTAAAGTAGTGTATATATATTACTAATATTAATTTTATGTTTTCTTATTGTTTATTTTATGTTTTGAATTAATCCCGTTGTTTTTTTTTAGAAAAAAAACTACTAAAATTATAATTTCGGCTAAGATCAATGTTTTAAATTAAGCCCAATAGTTAGTAAAATTAAATCAAAAAGAGAATTATGGAAAAAAGAAAAAAAAATTAGAATTAGAATTAAAGAAAATCAAAGAAAAATGGCAAAAAAGGTGATTGGTTAAGACTCCTAAAATTCCTTTAAGCTTGACACATCATCCTAAACTCTTCTAAATTAAGAGTTTATATAGATATAGATATAGATTTTTTTTGTTTAGAAAAAAAAACTAATTAAATTATAATTTAGGCTAAGATCTGTAAAGGCTCGGATTTTTAAAATATTAATTTTTGGAAAAAGAAAATCAAAATGAATTTAAAATAAATTCCGACCCAAATTCTCCGACTTAAAAATCGATTCCGTCTTTCATTCGGGTTTTGAACGATCAATCAGCGGAAATTTAAATTCCCGACCCGAGCTCTCAATTCCGTCACATTTCCGAATCCTTATCCTAATCCAACTCATCACCTCCTAAATGTGGTAAAATCTTATCCTCACCTCCCCTCCCTCTCTTTTTGGTTTCTCTTATTCTAGCAAACAAACAACACCCTCACTCTACCCAAAATTAACACCTTTTGTGTTGCAATTTGACCTTTGGAAAAAATCAGATTTCTTCCCCCCACTCTCTCTCTCCCCCTCTCGGATTCACTGTCAACAAAAATCAGAGGAAGGCTGGGCTAGCTCCACCGCCAATTCCTCACTTCCACCACCACCTCTCCTCTTCCCCTCCCGCGTCCAGCCACCACACCTCACCGCCGTCCATCCCCGGAGCCACCAGCAGCGGCTGGAGCCGCCAGAAGCTCCGTCGAAGCCAGCCGGAGCCGCCACCGCCGCCGAGCACCTCCTCCGCGTCCCCTGTTTCCCGTCGAAGTTCGGTAAGGCTTCGATCTTTCGTTCCGACTCCAAAACCTTGTAAAGGCTCCGCCTTTAACCCCCATTCTTCCTTCCTAGGCTACCTCCGGCGACGTCCCAGTTCCGGCGAGTCGAACCGAGCACTAATCGAGCCTCGACAACACTTTCCGGCGCGTTTCGAAGCCCCCTCGGTGAGCCCCCTTTCTCCTCCTTTTTTCCTTCCCTTCCTGTGCGTGTTGGGTGGCCGGAGCCCGGAGCGCCGCCGCCGGGAGGTTTCCCTCCTCCCTCTCCCTTTCTCCCCCGTCGCACCTGGGCACCAAGGGCCCTGTTCTTCATCTGTTCTTTCGAACAGATCTGGGAGGAAGAAGAGGGGTGTGGACCACCTCCTTGCCACGTCAGCCGCCACACCTCCCCCTGGGCCCCCTTCATTTTCCACATCAGCGTGGACCCTCCCCTCTTTATTCATCTAAAAAAAAAAACCGGGTTCTTTTTGTTTTAAGGAAGGAATATGAGAGTTGGTTGTTGGGCCTGTTTGTATGGGCCGGGTTTAGGGTTTGTTTTAAAAATGAGGCTTTGGGCCTAATTCTTTTAGGGTCCGGTTTTGGGTGGGTTTGTTTACAACATAAGGGCTCGGTTCGGTTGGCTTAATTAGAACACATGGGCCGGTTTTGGTGATTTTTATAAAATAAGGGTTTGGGTGGGTAAGTTAAAAAGGATGTTTTGATTAAACAAATATTGTTGGGTTTTATAAATATTCTACGAGGATGTTAAAATAAAAGATGTTAGAAGTAGTATGTGAAATTATTGGGATTAAAATATGAAATGTTGTTTTGAGGGTTAATATATGATATTGTGGTGATTTATTAATTATGGTTGAATATTATATGACTTTGTTGAAGATGTGCAATTATATGCTAAGTAAAATTTTGAGATGATGGCATGCAAATTGGTTAAGTATGAATTGGAATTATCCTAAGTTGGTGAATTGGAGAATTTCATTGAGTATGGTTGTGAGATATTGAGACGATAGAGTATGAGATAAAGGTGATAATATGGAAATGATGATGTGACGGTTGTTATGTTAAGTTGTGAAGTTATATGTGTGATAATTCTATGCTTTGTGTGCCTTAGAAGATAGACTCATTCATGTACTATTACTTGTTAGGTGATCATCTGTGACGTGTTGGCTTCATATTGCCTGGTTGATTGCCTTTTGCTGTTCTGCGATACCAGGTAAGTCTCTTCGGAGCTTACTCAGATTGAATAGAGTGATTCCCTGCTATAGGTGCATGATATACTAGGTGTTGCATTCATGATCAGCATGCCATGTAGTACCATGCTAGGTTGCATTGATCGTTGAGCATCCTATTTCTTTATGCGTATGTAAACAGAACGGCCGTTATCTGTGAAGTAACTAGAGTCCTTGCTAGGGTCATAGGGTAGCCCAGCCTCATCGGGTACCCTGAGTCAATCGAGTCATGCACTTCCTTTTATTATGATATGCCTGCGGGCTTTATTGTGGAGCGGGTTAGGCATGTGTGCCGCCCAATTATGAATGAATGCATTCACGAGCTGGCCAGTCTCCACCTATCGGAAGGGGTGGAGGTAGGAGAGGGATATACCACTTGGTATTCTGTGCTAAGGCCTTATTATTATTATGCACTTGATCTTAGGAGCATGTTAGTGTATTATTATTCCGCCGCGCATCTAGAAGCATCTTTATTAGGAATAGCGTATATGTGTGCTTATGGTTGGGATGCAGAGAAGTGGGCATCGATCTGATCCCGCCCCATATCAATTTTTTTAGGTATTATCTATGTTCATCCTATCGGTGCTGTTTGCCTATTTGCGCGGGTCGTTTTGTCGGCGGAGAGTGAGCGTTGGAGTATAGACTTCACTAGACTCTGATTATATTTTGGATTTATACTTGACTCCGTTTTGACCCGGCTCTGCCGTGGCACCCTCTTGTATTACGCTTATTTCCGCTAGTTGCACTATTTCCGATTTCCACGCTTAGATTTACGACAGGTACAGGGGACTTCCCCGGGGATTCCAACGATCCCTTCGATTTTGGGTATGAAATCCCCCTTTGAAAACGTTAAAGTAAGTTTGAAACCTTCAACCTGTACTCGGGGCGCAAGGTCCTTACGAGGGGTTTTATCCCTCGAAACGTAACCTGGGAATCATAATCCTGGGCCGTTATAAAGGGGTATCAGAGCTGAGGTTTTGCAATCCGAGTATGATAGGTTGAAGTGGTTTTGAAAATGGCCCAAGGTTTTCAAATTGTTTTCAAGTAGTTTTCAAATTGTTTTCAAGGGGCAAAATGAATTTAATTGGACATAACTATAAATTAATCAATTATGAATGGCAATCTCGTGGGGTAGAGACTATGCGATAGGCATCCCTTATGGATGTAGAATTCGGGGAAGGTAGGCAAAATACTAGCTTTCTTTTACAGATGGGTTATGAAGACTCCAAGGAACTCGAGGGTTGGAGTACAATGGGTTAGGAGACCGTGAGGTATTTGCCCCTCCGGTTAGTCGTCCCCCGAAGGGCGACATAGATCGTCTCTGTGCTTGTATGTCTTAAATTCAATTGGGCCTGAGGGCGATCCTCCTTGAAGAGGGTCCCATTGAATCGTTGAGTGCTTCTGTGCTGAGTGATATAATTATTGTTATGTAGCAAGTATGGTTGATCCGAGACGTGGCTTAGATGGGCGTGGGGGTAGGGCGCGTCGCGGCAGGGGACGCCCTCGTCGAGTTGCCGCTGAGGGTGCCGAGGGGCGAGTTTCGCCACCGCGAGTTGATGACCGGGTGCCAGCTTCCCCAGAGACTAGGATTGGGCAGCTAGAGTCAGCGCTTCATGATATTCTGAGCGAGCTACGTGGAGGGGCTCGATCTACGGCGCCGACGCCAGAGGTTCCAGTTCAGCAGCCAGCCGAGCCTGTGATCGATGCGTGCCCTGAGAAGCGCATCGATTGGGTCAAGAGGTTTGCTCAGTGTAGCCCGCCGACCTTCGCGGGAGGCGTCGGAGATGACGTTGAGAGATGGCTGCGTGATATGGAGGGGTTATTTGACCATGTTGCTGTACCTGACTCTGAGAGACAGAGACTTGCTGCTGGACTTCTGCGGGAGGACGCGAATGCCAGATGGTTTGGCTGCAAGAAGGAGCGGACCGAGTGGACTTATGACGACTTCAGATCCCTGATGCTGAGGGAGTACCGTCCACCAGGGATACAGTTGGCTAGGGAGGTATCTTTTATGCGCGGCATCTGTGACCGGTCGGCTTCTGTAGCTGCTATCGTTCGCCAGTTCAAGAGCGAGCTGATATACTGTGATCATCTATGTCCATCAGACGAGAGTCGGATCCGTATGCTGTCTATGAGATTGCCGCCCCCTGTACTTCTGCATGCGTCCAGCTTGGGAGCTGTCAGCTTTGACCGATTTCTGGAGGTCATCCTTATGTACGATCAGCAGAGGATCCTGTGTGAGACTTCCTACTCTACTGTTCGCCCTGAGGCGAAGAGGGCGCGCCCAGCTGACCCCCGTGGAGATGACAGATCTAGGAGAGGAGCGTTTAGAGGAGGATATTCCGGAGCTGCACAGAGAGCACCCCCAGTTCAGACTTCTTATGGAGGAGTTGCTAGAGTGAGGACTTGCCATGGGTGTTTCGGGAGGGGCCACTTCATTGCTTCTTGCCCGGACTGTTCGACTGTCTGCTACACCTGTGGTACTATGGGGCACCGAGCTGCTACATGCCCTCAGAGTCGTGGAGCTCTAGCTATTGCACAGCCACCGAGACTTCCCGCGGCTCCTCAGCCACCACTGCTGACATATCCCCAGGGCCAGGGTCAGGGCCAGGGACGAGGTGACCCTTCCGGCAGAGGCCGAGGCGGAGGTAGAGGTTTTGGACGTGGAGGTAGAGGACCATCTGGGTCAGGTCAGGGTCGTGGATCATCTTCTGCAGGACCGTCAGGGTCAGGGTGTGATCGTGGCCAGAGTTCGGGAGGTCGAGGATCAGGATTACCCCCACCGCCCCGCGTATTTCAGATGCATGCGGATGACCGCTCCGCCCCGACTTCCGCAGGTACGATATTCTTCCATGATGAGTGCCTATCTATCTTGTTTGACACTGGTGCGACTCACTGCTTCATAGCAGAGGCGTGCGTGGCCAGGCTGAGCCTGAGCTGCACGAGTGGTTCACCCCTTACTATTGGTCTGGCGGATGGGGCCAAGGTTAGGACGAGTCGTGAGATTTTAGGGTGCCCCATCCGGATAGGTGAGCGAGAGTGGCCTACCGACCTTATAGTTATGCCATTGAGGATGGACGATCTCATCTTGGGTATGGACTTCATGGACCACTACGGGGCTATCATCAACTTGCGGACGAGGACAGTGTCGATTTTGGCATCTGACGGGACCGAGCACCAGGTTTGGGGGAGCGACCCCAAGAGGAATGGATCACTCATCAGCGTAGTCCGAGCCGCTAGACTTTTAGACCAGGGTTGTGTCGGGTATTGGTGTTATGCTTTAGAGGTGGATCGCACGCACCCCAGTATATCAGATGTTCCCGTTGTTAGAGACTTCGCAGATGTGTTTCCAGAGGAGCTGCCAGGACTTCCCCCATCGAGAGAGGTCGACTTCGCGATTGAGTTAGAGCCAGGCACCAGGCCTATCTCGCGAGTTCCTTATCGCATGGCACCGACGGAGATGGCCGAGCTGAAGGCTCAGCTAGAGGAGCTAGCTGAGAAGGGCTACATTCGGCCTAGTGCATCGCGTTGGGGAGCGCCAGTGCTATTCGTCAAGAAGAAGGATGGGTCGCTGAGACTGTGCATCGATTACCGGGAGCTGAACCGGGCGACGGTGAAGAACCGTTATCCTCTTCCCCGGATTGACGATCTGATGGATCAGCTACAGGGCGCTGTGGTTTTCTCGAAGATCGACTTGAGGTCGGGCTATCATCAGCTGAGGGTGAAGCCAGAGGATGTTCCGAAGACCGCTTTTCGGACCCGCTATGGTCACTACGAGTTCGTGGTCATGCCGTTTGGGCTGACCAATGCACCAGCCGCGTTCATGGAGCTCATGAACCGAGTGTTCATCGACTTCTTGGACAAGTTCGTCGTCGTCTTCATCGATGATATCTTAGTCTACTCGAGGAGTAGAGAGGAGCACGAGGAGCATTTGAGGATTGTGCTAGAGACGCTGAGGAAGCATCAGCTGTATGGGAAGTACAGCAAGTGTGAGTTCTGGCTCACAGAGGTGGCTTTCTTAGGCCACGTTATTTCAGCTGAAGGAGTTGCCGTGGATCCGGCAAAGATTGATGCCATCGTTGCTTGGGAGGTGCCCAAGAACGTCAGAGACATCCGCTCATTCCTGGGATTGGCTAGCTACTACAGGAGATTCGTCCAGGGTTTCTCGAGTATTGCTAGACCGATGACGCAGCTGCTGAAGAAGGACGTCCCCTTCGAGTGGAGTTCAGATTGTCAGGCCAGTTTTGAGCTTCTGAAGCAGAAGTTGACGACTGCTCCGGTGTTAGCTCTGCCAGATGGGACAGAGGACTTCGTTATCTACACAGATGCTTCGCATTCCGGCTTGGGTTGTGTTCTGCATCAGAGAGATCGAGTCATCGCTTATGCTTCGCGTCAGTTGAAGCCTCCAGAGGTGTCTTACCCCATCCATGATTTGGAGTTGGCAGCCGTGATTCACGCTCTGAAGATCTGGAGGCATTATCTGTATGGTACTTCTTGCAAGGTGATGACAGATCACAAGAGCTTGAAGTACATCTTCACGCAGAAGGAGCTCAACATGCGTCAGAGACGATGGTTGGAGCTTCTGAAGGACTATGACTTGGACATAGTCTATCATCCAGGGAAGGCCAATGTAGTGGCAGATGCGTTGAGTAGGAAGACTCATCATGAGGTGGCAGTTGAGAGGCTTACAGCTCAGCGAGATTTGCAGAGAGATCTGTTGAGATGCTGCTTTGAGGTTTGGATTCAGCGAGATCACGGGCAGTTGGCGTTCTTAGAGGTGCAGGCAGAGTTGACAGCAGAGATTCGACAGGGTCAGGCAGATTGTCCAGAGATTGCAGTTCTGAGAGAGCGGATGGCTCAGGGCAGATTTAGAGAGCTTGCAGAGAGAGCAGACGGGATGCTGACCTTTCAGGGCAGAGTTGTAGTTCCCTCGACGTCAGATTTGAGACAGAGGATCATGCAGGAGGCTCACTCCACCCCTTATTCTGTCCATCCAGGGACGAATAAGATGTATCAGGATCTGAGGAGGAGTTATTGGTGGCAGAGGATGAGAGCAGACATCACAGAGTTCGTGGCCAGATGTCAGGTTTGCCAGCAGGTTCGGATTGATCACCAGAGGCCGGGAGCACCCGTCCAGTCACTTCCAGTTCCCGAGTGGAAGTGGACAGACATCTCCATGGATTTCGTCACTGGGTTGAGACGAGACGTCAGAGGATTTGACACTATTTGGGTCGTGGTCGACAGGTTGACCAAGTCGGCCCATTTCATAGCTATTCAGGAGACATGGCCAGCTTCGAAGTTAGCAGACGAGTTCATTCGCTAGATTGTGAGGCTTCATGGAGTACCAGAGAGGATCGTATCTGATCGAGATGGACGCTTCACCTCGAGGTTTTGGCAGCAGGTTCAGGAGAGTTTGGGCTCCAGATTGCATTTCAGTACGGCTTATCACCCGCAGACAGATGGCCAGAGCGAGAGGACGATTCAGACGTTGGAGGACATGTTGCGATCGTGCGTCTTGGATTGGGGTGACCATTGGGTCAAGCATCTACCGCTACTGGAGTTTTCTTACAACAACAGCTACCACGCGTCGATCGAGATGGCCCCCTATGAGGCTTTGTATGGGAGGCGATGCAAGTCGCCGGTTTGCTGGGACGAGCCTGCAGATACAGTTCTGTCGTTGCCCGAGATGGTCAGAGAGACAGTCGATAAGGTTGGTCGCATCCGAGAGCATATGAGGGTAGCCCAGGATCGACAGAAGAAGTATGCGGACAGACGGAGGACCGAGCTTGAGTTCGAGGTAGGCTCGCACGTATGGCTTCGAGTTTCACCCACCAGGGGAGTTCGACGGTTCGGCATCAAAGGGAAGTTGAGTCCGAGATTCATTGGCCCATTTGAGATCCTAGAGAGAGTCGGTGTGGTAGCCTACCGTTTAGCCTTACCTCCATCCTTAGCCGGCGTCCATGACGTCTTTCATGTCTCCCAGCTCCGTCAGTATATTCCCGACCCTAGTCATGTCCTTGACCACTCAGACCTTCACATTGAGCCTGACCATACCTTTCTAGAGCGTCCGATGAGGGTCCTTGATCGTCGTGTCAAGAAGCTTAGGAACAGGGAGGTTCCTTTGCTTCTGGTTCAGTGGTCTAGGAGGAGCCCTGAGGAGGCCACCTGGGAGACCGAGGAGAGCATTCGGGCTAGCTATGGAGATGTCTTAGATGAGCTACTTGCGTCCTATGTTGAGCCGAGCGTAGACATTACCTTGACCTCTCGAGTGCGGTGAGTATGCCTAGTTAGTTGGTTGGGATTGGTTAGTGGTATCTCCTTGATTTGTGTGCTTATACGTGGTAGTTATGTGCAGATCCTTGGTGATATGATGTGATGAGCCTCGATGATATGATGATGTGCTAGATATTATGGTATGTGACTGTCTTTGACGTGCTATAATCCCCTGCTTATCTTGAGAATATGATCATTCTGCTATACCCATGATACCAAATGTTAGAAGTGCTAGAGGTTGAATTGTGGAATTATGATTTGACTCGGAACCTAGGAAGAGAATGTGGGATTAGCCTTTAGAGGTGGATGTAGGATGATTGGGAATTGGGAAGTTTGGGAATGCCTTGTTTAATGTCGAAATTAAAAATATATATATATCAAAGGGTGATTTAAAAGGAAACATAGATTTTGAGAAAACTATTCCAACCCGAGCTTTCATTATGACGCCCCACGAAGTGGATACAAGCATGTATGGGGGCACCTATAGATCGCTTGCTAAGACCTAGCGGAGATGTCATGATGGTTTTTGAGTTATGGTATGCCTGAGGAGTCGGAGTGGGATGTGGTAGGGGCCCCTACCACATCCTTACTACGACCGATTGGGAGTATTATGATCATGACGACGGTACTGTGAGATCTCATGGGGGCACTTGTGAGGTACTTACGGGATCGATGACGTGATCCTTGGACTCATCAATTCCAACTTCATCCCCACTTTGGAATGATTTTAGTCTCGGGGACGAGACTTGTTTTAGAGGTGGATGATGTAAAGGCTCGGATTTTTAAAATATTAATTTTTGGAAAAAGAAAATCAAAATGAATTTAAAATAAATTCCGACCCAAATTCTCCGACTTAAAAATCGATTCCGTCTTTCATTCGGGTTTTGAACGATCAATCAGCGGAAATTTAAATTCCCGACCCGAGCTCTCAATTCCGTCACATTTCCGAATCCTTATCCTAATCCAACTCATCACCTCCTAAATGTGGTAAAATCTTATCCTCACCTCCCCTCCCTCTCTTTTTGGTTTCTCTTATTCTAGCAAACAAACAACACCCTCACTCTACCCAAAATTAACACCTTTTGTGTTGCAATTTGACCTTTGGAAAAAATCAGATTTCTTCCCCCCACTCTCTCTCTCCCCCTCTCGGATTCACTGTCAACAAAAATCAGAGGAAGGCTGGGCTAGCTCCACCGCCAATTCCTCACTTCCACCACCACCTCTCCTCTTCCCCTCCCGCGTCCAGCCACCACACCTCACCGCCGTCCATCCCCGGAGCCACCAGCAGCGGCTGGAGCCGCCAGAAGCTCCGTCGAAGCCAGCCGGAGCCGCCACCGCCGCCGAGCACCTCCTCCGCGTCCCCTGTTTCCCGTCGAAGTTCGGTAAGGCTTCGATCTTTCGTTCCGACTCCAAAACCTTGTAAAGGCTCCGCCTTTAACCCCCATTCTTCCTTCCTAGGCTACCTCCGGCGACGTCCCAGTTCCGGCGAGTCGAACCGAGCACTAATCGAGCCTCGACAACACTTTCCGGCGCGTTTCGAAGCCCCCTCGGTGAGCCCCCTTTCTCCTCCTTTTTTCCTTCCCTTCCTGTGCGTGTTGGGTGGCCGGAGCCCGGAGCGCCGCCGCCGGGAGGTTTCCCTCCTCCCTCTCCCTTTCTCCCCCGTCGCACCTGGGCACCAAGGGCCCTGTTCTTCATCTGTTCTTTCGAACAGATCTGGGAGGAAGAAGAGGGGTGTGGACCACCTCCTTGCCACGTCAGCCGCCACACCTCCCCCTGGGCCCCCTTCATTTTCCACATCAGCGTGGACCCTCCCCTCTTTATTCATCTAAAAAAAAAAACCGGGTTCTTTTTGTTTTAAGGAAGGAATATGAGAGTTGGTTGTTGGGCCTGTTTGTATGGGCCGGGTTTAGGGTTTGTTTTAAAAATGAGGCTTTGGGCCTAATTCTTTTAGGGTCCGGTTTTGGGTGGGTTTGTTTACAACATAAGGGCTCGGTTCGGTTGGCTTAATTAGAACACATGGGCCGGTTTTGGTGATTTTTATAAAATAAGGGTTTGGGTGGGTAAGTTAAAAAGGATGTTTTGATTAAACAAATATTGTTGGGTTTTATAAATATTCTACGAGGATGTTAAAATAAAAGATGTTAGAAGTAGTATGTGAAATTATTGGGATTAAAATATGAAATGTTGTTTTGAGGGTTAATATATGATATTGTGGTGATTTATTAATTATGGTTGAATATTATATGACTTTGTTGAAGATGTGCAATTATATGCTAAGTAAAATTTTGAGATGATGGCATGCAAATTGGTTAAGTATGAATTGGAATTATCCTAAGTTGGTGAATTGGAGAATTTCATTGAGTATGGTTGTGAGATATTGAGACGATAGAGTATGAGATAAAGGTGATAATATGGAAATGATGATGTGACGGTTGTTATGTTAAGTTGTGAAGTTATATGTGTGATAATTCTATGCTTTGTGTGCCTTAGAAGATAGACTCATTCATGTACTATTACTTGTTAGGTGATCATCTGTGACGTGTTGGCTTCATATTGCCTGGTTGATTGCCTTTTGCTGTTCTGCGATACCAGGTAAGTCTCTTCGGAGCTTACTCAGATTGAATAGAGTGATTCCCTGCTATAGGTGCATGATATACTAGGTGTTGCATTCATGATCAGCATGCCATGTAGTACCATGCTAGGTTGCATTGATCGTTGAGCATCCTATTTCTTTATGCGTATGTAAACAGAACGGCCGTTATCTGTGAAGTAACTAGAGTCCTTGCTAGGGTCATAGGGTAGCCCAGCCTCATCGGGTACCCTGAGTCAATCGAGTCATGCACTTCCTTTTATTATGATATGCCTGCGGGCTTTATTGTGGAGCGGGTTAGGCATGTGTGCCGCCCAATTATGAATGAATGCATTCACGAGCTGGCCAGTCTCCACCTATCGGAAGGGGTGGAGGTAGGAGAGGGATATACCACTTGGTATTCTGTGCTAAGGCCTTATTATTATTATGCACTTGATCTTAGGAGCATGTTAGTGTATTATTATTCCGCCGCGCATCTAGAAGCATCTTTATTAGGAATAGCGTATATGTGTGCTTATGGTTGGGATGCAGAGAAGTGGGCATCGATCTGATCCCGCCCCATATCAATTTTTTTAGGTATTATCTATGTTCATCCTATCGGTGCTGTTTGCCTATTTGCGCGGGTCGTTTTGTCGGCGGAGAGTGAGCGTTGGAGTATAGACTTCACTAGACTCTGATTATATTTTGGATTTATACTTGACTCCGTTTTGACCCGGCTCTGCCGTGGCACCCTCTTGTATTACGCTTATTTCCGCTAGTTGCACTATTTCCGATTTCCACGCTTAGATTTACGACAGGTACAGGGGACTTCCCCGGGGATTCCAACGATCCCTTCGATTTTGGGTATGAAATCCCCCTTTGAAAACGTTAAAGTAAGTTTGAAACCTTCAACCTGTACTCGGGGCGCAAGGTCCTTACGAGGGGTTTTATCCCTCGAAACGTAACCTGGGAATCATAATCCTGGGCCGTTATAAGATCAATGTTTTGAATTAAGCCCAATAGTTAGTAAAATTAAATAAAAAAGAGAATTAAAGAAAAAAGAAAAAAAGTAGAATTAAAGAAAATCAAAGAAAAATGGCAAAAATGATGATTGGTCAAGACTCCTAAAATTCATCTAAGCTTGACACATCATCCTAAACTCTTCTAAATTAAGAGTTTATATAAATATAGACAGTTAGTAAAATTAAATCAAAAAAAGAATTAAAGAAAAAAGAAGAAAAAAAATTAGAACTAAAGAAAATCAAGGAAAAATCGCAAAAAAGATGATTTGTCAAGACTCCTAAAATTCCTCTAAGCTTGATACATCATCCAAAACTCTTCTACATTAAGAGTTTATATAGATTGTTTTTTTTAGAAAAAAAAACTACTAAAATTATAATTTATGCTAAGATCAATGTTTTGAATTAAGCCCAATGGTTAGTAAATTAAATCAAAAAGAGAATTAAAGAAAGAAGAAGAAAAAAAATTAGAATATAAGAAAATCAAAGAAAAATGGCAAAAAAGATGATTGGTCAAGACTCCTAAAATTCCTCTAAGCTTGATACATCATTCTAAGTTCTTCTAAACTAAGAGTTTATACAGATAGTTAGTAAAATTAAATCAAAAAGAGAATTAAAGAAAAAAGAAGAAAAAAATTAGAATTAAAGAAAATAAAAAAAAATGGCAAAAAAAGAAGATTGGTCAAGACTCTTAAAATTTCTCAAAGCTTGACACAACATCCTAAACTCTTCTAAATTAAGAGTTTATATAGATAGTTAGTAAAATTAAATCAAAAAGAGAATTAAAGAAAAAAGAAGAAAAAAAAATTAGAATTAAATAAAATCAAAGAAAAATGGCAAAAAAGATGATTGGTCAAGACTTCTAAAATTCTCTAAGCTTTACACATCATCCTAAACTCTTCTAAATTAAGAGTTTATATATATATATATATATATATATATATATATATATATATATGTTTTTTTTTAGAAAAAAAAATTCTAAAATTATAATTTAGGCTAAGATCAATGTTTTGAATTAAACCCAATAGTTAGTAAAATTAAATCAACAAGAGAATTAAAGAAAAAAGAAAAAGAAAAATAGAATTAAAGAAAATAAAAGAAAAATGGCAAAAAAGATGATTGGTCAAGACTCCTAAAATTCCTCTATGCTTGACACATCATCCTAAACTCTTCTAAATTAAGAGTTTATATAAATATAGATAGTTAGTAAAATTAAATCAAAAAGAGAATTAAAGAAAAAAGAAGGAAAAAAATTAAAATTAAAGAAAATCAAAGAAAAATGGCAAAAAAGATGATTGATCAAGACTCCTAAAATCCCTCTAACATTTATACATCATCCTAAACTCTTCTAAATTAAGAGTTTATATAGATTGTTTTTTTTTTTGAAAAAAAAAACTACTAAAATTATAATTTAGCCTAAGATCAATGTTTTGATATAAGCCCAATGATTAGTAAAATTAAGTCAAAAAGAGAATTAAAGAAAAAAGAAGAAAAAAATTAGAATTAAAGAAAATAAAAGAAAAATGGCAAAAAAGATGATTGGTCAAGACTCCTAAAATTCCTCTAAGCTTTACACATCATCCTAACTCTTCTAAATTAAGAGTTTATATAGATATAGATTAAAGTAGTGTGTATATATATATATATATTACTAATATTAATTTTATGTTTTCTTATTGTTTATTTTATGTTTTGAATTAATCCCGTTGTTTTTTTTTAGAAAAAAAACTACTAAAATTATAATTTCGGCTAAGATCAATGTTTTAAATTAAGCCCAATAGTTAGTAAAATTAAATCAAAACGAGAATTATGGAAAAAAGAAAAAAAAAATTAGAATTAGAATTAAAGAAAATCAAAGAAAAATGGCAAAAAAGGTGATTGGTTAAGACTCCTAAAATTCCTTTAAGCTTGACACATCATCCTAAACTCTTCTAAATTAAGAGTTTATATAGATATAGATATAGATTTTTTTTGTTTAGAAAAAAAACTAATTAAATTATAATTTAGGCTAAGATCAATGTTTTGAATTAAGCCCAATAGTTAGTAAAATTAAATAAAAAAGGGAATTAAAGAAAAAAGAAAAAAAGTAGAATTAAAGAAAATCAAAGAAAAATGGCAAAAACGATGATTGGTCAAGACTCCTAAAATTCCTCTAAGCTTGACACATCATCATAAACTCTTCTTAATTAAGATTTTATATAAATATAGATAGTTAGTAAAATTAAATCAAAAAAAGAATTAAAGAAAAAAGAAGAAAAAAAAAATAGAATTAAAGAAAATCAAAGAAAATTGGGAAAAAAGATGATTGGTCAAGACTTCTAAAATTCCTCTATGCTTGACACATTGTCCTAAACTCTTCTAAATTAAGAGTTTATATAGATTCTTTTTTTAGAAAAAAAACTATTAAAATTATAATTTAGGCTAAGATCAATGTTTTGAATTAAGCCCAACAGTTAGTACAATTAAATCAAAAGCAGAATTATAGAAAAAAGAAAAAAAAAATATTATTAAAGAAAATCAAAGAAAAATGGCGAAAAAGATGATTGGTTAAGACTAATAAAATTCCTCTAAGCTTGATACATCATCCTAAACTCTTCTACATTAAGAGTTTATATAGATTGTTATTCTTAGAAAAAAAAACTACTAAAATTATAATTTATGCTAAGATCAATGTTTGAATTAAGCCCAATGGTTAGTAAAATTAAATCAAAAAGAGAATTAAAGAAAGAAGAAGAAAAAAAATTAGAATATAAGAAAATCAAAGAAAAATGGCAAAAAAGATGATTGGTCAAGACTCCTAAAATTCCTCTAAGCTTGATACATCATTCTAAGTTCTTCTAAACTAAGAGTTTATACAGATAGTTAGTAAAATTAAATCAAAAATAGAATTAAAGAAAAAAGAAGAAAAAAATCAGAATTAAAGAAAATCAAACAAAAATGGCAAAAAAAGAAGATTGGTCAAGACTCTTAAAATTTCTCAAAGCTTGACACAACATCCTAAACTCTTCTAAATTTAGAGTTTATATTGATAGTTAGTAAAATTAAATCAAAAAGAGAATTAAAGAAAAAAGAAGAAAAAAAAATTAGAATTAAATAAAATCAAAGAAAAATGGCAAAAAAGATGATTGGTCAAGACTTCTAAAATTCTCTAAGCTTTACACATCATCCTAAACTCTTCTAAATTAAGAGTTTATATAGATATATATGTTTTTTTTTAGAAAAAAAATTCTAAAATTATAATTTAGGCTAAGATCAATGTTTTGAATTAAGCCCAATAGTTAGTAAAATTAAATCAACAAGAGAATTAAAGAAAAAAGAAAAAGAAAAATAGAATTAAAGAAAATAAAAGAAATATGGCAAAAAAGATGATTGATCAAGACCCCTAAAATCCCTCTAACATTTATACATCATCCTAAACTCTTCTAAATTAAGAGTTTATATAGATTGTTTTTTTTTTTGAAAAAAAAAACTACTAAAATTATAATTTAGCCTAAGATCAATGTTTTGATATAAGCCCAATGATTAGTAAAATTAAGTCAAAAAGAGAATTAAAGAAAAAAGAAGAAAAAAATTAGAATTAAAGAAAATTAAAGAAAAATGGCAAAAAAGATGATTGGTCAAGACTCCTAAAATTCCTATAAGCTTTACACATCATCATAACTCTTCTAAATTAAGAGTTTATATAGATATAGATTAAAGTAGTGTATATATATATATATATATATATTACTAATATTAATTTTATGTGTTCTTATTGTTTATTTTATGTTTTGAATTAATCCCGTTGTTTTTTTTTAGAAAAAAAACTACTAAAATTATAATTTCGGCTAAGATCAATGTTTTAAATTAAGCCCAATAGTTAGTAAAATTAAATCAAAAAGAGAATTATGGAAAAAAGAAAAAAAAATTAGAATTAGAATTAAAGAAAATCAAAGAAAAATGGCAAAAAAGGTGATTGGTTAAGACTCCTAAAATTCCTTTAATCTTGACACATCATCCTAAACTCTTCTAAATTAAGAGTTTATATAGATATAGATATAGATTTTTTTTGTATAGAAAAAAAAACTAATTAAATTATAATTTAGGCTAAGATCAATGTTTTGAATTAAGCCCAATAGTTAGTAAAATTAAATAAAAAAGAGAATTAAAGAAAAAAGAAAAAAAGTAGAATTAAAGAAAATCAAAGAAAAATGGCAAAAAAGATGATTGGTAATGACTCCTAAAATTCTTCTAAGCTTGACACATCATCCTAAACTCTTCTAAATTAAGAGTTTATATAAATATAGATAGTTAGTAAAATTAAATCAAAAAAAGAATTAAAGAAAAAAGAAGAAAAAAAAAATAGAATTAAAGAAAATCAAAGAAAATTGGGAAAAAAGATGATTGGTCAAGACTTCTAAAATTCCTCTAAGCTTGACACATTGTCCTAAACTCTTCTAAATTAAGAGTTTATATAGATTCTTTTTTTAGAAAAAAAGCTATTAAATTATAATTTAGGCTAAGATCAATGTTTTGAATTAACCCCAACAGTTAGTACAATTAAATCAAAAACAGAATTATAGAAAAAAGAAAAAAAATTAGAATTAAAGAAAATCAAAGAAAAATGGCAAAAAAGATGATTGGTTAAGACTAATAAAATTCCTATAAGCTTGACACATCATCCTAAACTCTTGTAAATTAAGAGTTTATATAGATATATATGTTTTTTTTTAGAAAAAAAACTACTAAGATTACAATTTAGGCTAAGATCAATGTTTTGAATTAAGCCCAATAGTTAGTAAAATAAATCCAAAAGAGAATTAAAGAAAAAAGAAGAAAAAAAATAGAATTAAAGAAAATCAAAGAAAAATGGCAAAAAAGATGATTGATCAAGACTCCTAAAATCCCTCTAACATTTATACATCATCCTAAACTCTTCTAAATTAAGAATTTATATAGATTGTTTTTTTTTTTGAAAAAAAAAACTACTAAAATTATAATTTAGCCTAAGATCAATGTTTTGATATAAGCCCAATGATTAGTAAAATTAAGTCAAAAAGAGAATTAAAGAAAAAAGAAGAAAAAAATTAGAATTAAAGAAAATAAAAAAAAAATGGCAAAAACGATGATTGGTCAAGACTCCTAAAATTTCTCTAAGCTTTACACATCATCCTAACTCTTCTAAATTAAGAGTTTATATAGATATAGATTAAAGTAGTGTATATATATTACTAATATTAATTTTATGTTTTCTTATTGTTTATTTTATGTTTTGAATTAATCCCGTTGTTTTTTTTTAGAAAAAAAACTACTAAAATTATAATTTCGGCTAAGTTCAATGTTTTAAATTAAGCCCAATAGTTAGTAAAATTAAATCAAAAAGAGAATTATGGAAAAAAGAAAAAAAAATTAGAATTAGAATTAAAGAAAATCAAAGAAAAATGGCAAAAAAGGTGATTGGTTAAGACTCCTAAAATTCCTTTAAGCTTGACACATCATCCTAAACTCTTCTAAATTAAGAGTTTATATAGATATAGATATAGATTTTTTTTGTTTAGAAAAAAAAACTAATTAAATTATAATTTAGGCTAAGATCAATGTTTTGAATTAAGCCCAATAGTTAGTAAAATTAAATAAAAAAGAGAATTAAAGAAAAAAGAAAAAAAGTAGAATTAAAGAAAATCAAAGAAAAATGGCAAAAATGATGATTGGTCAAGACTCCTAAAATTCATCTAAGCTTGACACATCATCCTAAACTCTTCTAAATTAAGAGTTTATATAAATATAGACAGTTAGTAAAATTAAATCAAAAAAAGAATTAAAGAAAAAAGAAGAAAAAAAATTAGAACTAAAGAAAATCAAGGAAAAATCGCAAAAAAGATGATTTGTCAAGACTCCTAAAATTCCTCTAAGCTTGATACATCATCCAAAACTCTTCTACATTAAGAGTTTATATAGATTGTTTTTTTTAGAAAAAAAAACTACTAAAATTATAATTTATGCTAAGATCAATGTTTTGAATTAAGCCTAGTGGTTAGTAAATTAAATCAAAAAGAGAATTAAAGAAAGAAGAAGAAAAAAAATTAGAATATAAGAAAATCAAAGAAAAATGGCAAAAAAGATGATTGGTCAAGACTCCTAAAATTCCTCTAAGCTTGATACATCATTCTAAGTTCTTCTAAACTAAGAGTTTATACAGATAGTTAGTAAAATTAAATCAAAAAGAGAATTAAAGAAAAAAGAAGAAAAAAATTAGAATTAAAGAAAATAAAAAAAAATGGCAAAAAAAGAAGATTGGTCAAGATTCTTAAAATTTCTCAAAGCTTGACACAACATCCTAAACTCTTCTAAATTAAGAGTTTATATAGATAGTTAGTAAAATTAAATCAAAAAGAGAATTAAAGAAAAAAGAAGAAAAAAAAATTAGAATTAAATAAAATCAAAGAAAAATGGCAAAAAAGATGATTGGTCAAGACTTCTAAAATTCTCTAAGCTTTACACATCATCCTAAACTCTTCTAAATTAAGAGTTTATATATATATATATATATATATATATGTTTTTTTTTAGAAAAAAAAATTCTAAAATTATAATTTAGGCTAAGATCAATGTTTTGAATTAAACCCAATAGTTAGTAAAATTAAATCAACAAGAGAATTAAAGAAAAAAGAAAAAGAAAAATAGAATTAAAGAAAATAAAAGAAAAATGGCAAAAAAGATGATTGGTCAAGACTTCTAAAATTCCTCTAAGCTTGACACATCATCCTAAACTCTTCTAAATTAAGAGTTTATATAAATATAGATAGTTAGTAAAATTAAATCAAAAAGAGAATTAAAGAAAAAAGAAGGAAAAAAATTAAAATTAAAGAAAATCAAAGAAAAATGGCAAAAAAGATGATTGATCAAGACTCCTAAAATCCCTCTAACATTTATACATCATCCTAAACTCTTCTAAATTAAGAGTTTATATAGATTGTTTTTTTTTTTGAAAAAAAAAACTACTAAAATTATAATTTAGCCTAAGATCAATGTTTTGATATAAGCCCAATGATTAGTAAAATTAAGTCAAAAAGAGAATTAAAGAAAAAAGAAGAAAAAAATTAGAATTAAAGAAAATAAAAGAAAAATGGCAAAAAAGATGATTGGTCAAGACTCCTAAAATTCCTCTAAGCTTTACACATCATCCTAACTCTTCTAAATTAAGAGTTTATATAGATATAGATTAAAGTAGTGTGTATATATATATATATATTACTAATATTAATTTTATGTTTTCTTATTGTTTATTTTATGTTTTGAATTAATCCCGTTGTTTTTTTTTAGAAAAAAAACTACTAAAATTATAATTTCGGCTAAGATCAATGTTTTAAATTAAGCCCAATAGTTAGTAAAATTAAATCAAAACGAGAATTATGGAAAAAAGAAAAAAAAAATTAGAATTAGAATTAAAGAAAATCAAAGAAAAATGGCAAAAAAGGTGATTGGTTAAGACTCCTAAAATTCCTTTAAGCTTGACACATCATCCTAAACTCTTCTAAATTAAGAGTTTATATAGATATAGATATAGATTTTTTTTGTTTAGAAAAAAAACTAATTAAATTATAATTTAGGCTAAGATCAATGTTTTGAATTAAGCCCAATAGTTAGTAAAATTAAATAAAAAAGGGAATTAAAGAAAAAAGAAAAAAAGTAGAATTAAAGAAAATCAAAGAAAAATGGCAAAAACGATGATTGGTCAAGACTCCTAAAATTCCTCTAAGCTTGACACATCATCATAAACTCTTCTTAATTAAGATTTTATATAAATATAGATAGTTAGTAAAATTAAATCAAAAAAAGAATTAAAGAAAAAAGAAGAAAAAAAAAATTAGAATTAAAGAAAATCAAAGAAAATTGGGAAAAAAGATGATTGGTCAAGACTTCTAAAATTCCTCTAAGCTTGACACATTGTCCTAAACTCTTCTAAATTAAGAGTTTATATAGATTCTTTTTTTAGAAAAAAAACTATTAAAATTATAATTTAGGCTAAGATCAATGTTTTGAATTAAGCCCAACAGTTAGTACAATTAAATCAAAAACAGAATTATAGAAAAAAGAAAAAAAAAATATTATTAAAGAAAATCAAAGAAAAATGGCGAAAAAGATGATTGGTTAAGACTAATAAAATTCCTCTAAGCTTGATACATCATCCTAAACTCTTCTACATTAAGAGTTTATATAGATTGTTATTCTTAGAAAAAAAAACTACTAAAATTATAATTTATGCTAAGATCAATGTTTTGAATTAAGCCCAATGTTTAGTAAAATTAAATCAAAAAGAGAATTAAAGAAAGAAGAAGAAAAAAAATTAGAATATAAGAAAATCAAAGAAAAATGGCAAAAAAGATGATTGTTCAAGACTCCTAAAATTCCTCTAAGCTTGATACATCATTCTAAGTTCTTCTAAACTAAGAGTTTATACAGATAGTTAGTAAAATTAAATCAAAAATAGAATTAAAGAAAAAAGAAGAAAAAAATCAGAATTAAAGAAAATCAAACAAAAATGGCAAAAAAAGAAGATTGGTCAAGACTCTTAAAATTTCTCAAAGCTTGACACAACATCCTAAACTCTTCTAAATTTAGAGTTTATATTGATAGTTAGTAAAATTAAATCAAAAAGAGAATTAAAGAAAAAAGAAGAAAAAAAAATTAGAATTAAATAAAATCAAAGAAAAATGGCAAAAAAGATGATTGGTCAAGACTTCTAAAATTCTCTAAGCTTTACACATCATCCTAAACTCTTCTAAATTAAGAGTTTATATAGATATATATGTTTTTTTTTAGAAAAAAAATTCTAAAATTATAATTTAGGCTAAGATCAATGTTTTGAATTAAGCCCAATAGTTAGTAAAATTAAATCAACAAGAGAATTAAAGAAAAAAGAAAAAGAAAAATAGAATTAAAGAAAATAAAAGAAATATGGCAAAAAAGATGATTGATCAAGACCCCTAAAATCCCTCTAACATTTATACATCATCCTAAACTCTTCTAAATTAAGAGTTTATATAGATTGTTTTTTTTTTTGAAAAAAAAAACTACTAAAATTATAATTTAGCCTAAGATCAATGTTTTGATATAAGCCCAATGATTAGTAAAATTAAGTCAAAAAGAGAATTAAAGAAAAAAGAAGAAAAAAATTAGAATTAAAGAAAATTAAAGAAAAATGGCAAAAAAGATGATTGGTCAAGACTCCTAAAATTCCTATAAGCTTTACACATCATCATAACTCTTCTAAATTAAGAGTTTATATAGATATAGATTAAAGTAGTGTATATATATATATATATATATATTACTAATATTAATTTTATGTGTTCTTATTGTTTATTTTATGTTTTGAATTAATCCCGTTGTTTTTTTTTAGAAAAAAAACTACTAAAATTATAATTTCGGCTAAGATCAATGTTTTAAATTAAGCCCAATAGTTAGTAAAATTAAATCAAAAAGAGAATTATGGAAAAAAGAAAAAAAAATTAGAATTAGAATTAAAGAAAATCAAAGAAAAATGGCAAAAAAGGTGATTGGTTAAGACTCCTAAAATTCCTTTAATCTTGACACATCATCCTAAACTCTTCTAAATTAAGAGTTTATATAGATATAGATATAGATTTTTTTTGTATAGAAAAAAAAACTAATTAAATTATAATTTAGGCTAAGATCAATGTTTTGAATTAAGCCCAATAGTTAGTAAAATTAAATAAAAAAGAGAATTAAAGAAAAAAGAAAAAAAGTAGAATTAAAGAAAATCAAAGAAAAATGGCAAAAAAGATGATTGGTAATGACTCCTAAAATTCTTCTAAGCTTGACACATCATCCTAAACTCTTCTAAATTAAGAGTTTATATAAATATAGATAGTTAGTAAAATTAAATCAAAAAAAGAATTAAAGAAAAAAGAAGAAAAAAAAAATAGAATTAAAGAAAATCAAAGAAAATTGGGAAAAAAGATGATTGGTCAAGACTTCTAAAATTCCTCTAAGCTTGACACATTGTCCTAAACTCTTCTAAATTAAGAGTTTATATAGATTCTTTTTTTAGAAAAAAAGCTATTAAATTATAATTTAGGCTAAGATCAATGTTTTGAATTAACCCCAACAGTTAGTACAATTAAATCAAAAACAGAATTATAGAAAAAAGAAAAAAAATTAGAATTAAAGAAAATCAAAGAAAAATGGCAAAAAAGATGATTGGTTAAGACTAATAAAATTCCTATAAGCTTGACACATCATCCTAAACTCTTGTAAATTAAGAGTTTATATAGATATATATGTTTTTTTTTAGAAAAAAAACTACTAAGATTACAATTTAGGCTAAGATCAATGTTTTGAATTAAGCCCAATAGTTAGTAAAATAAATCCAAAAGAGAATTAAAGAAAAAAGAAGAAAAAAAATAGAATTAAAGAAAATCAAAGAAAAATGGCAAAAAAGATGATTGATCAAGACTCCTAAAATCCCTCTAACATTTATACATCATCCTAAACTCTTCTAAATTAAGAATTTATATAGATTGTTTTTTTTTTTGAAAAAAAAAACTACTAAAATTATAATTTAGCCTAAGATCAATGTTTTGATATAAGCCCAATGATTAGTAAAATTAAGTCAAAAAGAGAATTAAAGAAAAAAGAAGAAAAAAATTAGAATTAAAGAAAATAAAAAAAAAATGGCAAAAACGATGATTGGTCAAGACTCCTAAAATTTCTCTAAGCTTTACACATCATCCTAACTCTTCTAAATTAAGAGTTTATATAGATATAGATTAAAGTAGTGTATATATATTACTAATATTAATTTTATGTTTTCTTATTGTTTATTTTATGTTTTGAATTAATCCCGTTGTTTTTTTTTAGAAAAAAAACTACTAAAATTATAATTTCGGCTAAGTTCAATGTTTTAAATTAAGCCCAATAGTTAGTAAAATTAAATCAAAAAGAGAATTATGGAAAAAAGAAAAAAAAATTAGAATTAGAATTAAAGAAAATCAAAGAAAAATGGCAAAAAAGGTGATTGGTTAAGACTCCTAAAATTCCTTTAAGCTTGACACATCATCCTAAACTCTTCTAAATTAAGAGTTTATATAGATATAGATATAGATTTTTTTTGTTTAGAAAAAAAAACTAATTAAATTATAATTTAGGCTAAGATCAATGTTTTGAATTAAGCCCAATAGTTAGTAAAATTAAATAAAAAAGAGAATTAAAGAAAAAAGAAAAAAAGTAGAATTAAAGAAAATCAAAGAAAAATGGCAAAAATGATGATTGGTCAAGACTCCTAAAATTCATCTAAGCTTGACACATCATCCTAAACTCTTCTAAATTAAGAGTTTATATAAATATAGACAGTTAGTAAAATTAAATCAAAAAAAGAATTAAAGAAAAAAGAAGAAAAAAAATTAGAACTAAAGAAAATCAAGGAAAAATCGCAAAAAAGATGATTTGTCAAGACTCCTAAAATTCCTCTAAGCTTGATACATCATCCAAAACTCTTCTACATTAAGAGTTTATATAGATTGTTTTTTTTAGAAAAAAAAACTACTAAAATTATAATTTATGCTAAGATCAATGTTTTGAATTAAGCCTAGTGGTTAGTAAATTAAATCAAAAAGAGAATTAAAGAAAGAAGAAGAAAAAAAATTAGAATATAAGAAAATCAAAGAAAAATGGCAAAAAAGATGATTGGTCAAGACTCCTAAAATTCCTCTAAGCTTGATACATCATTCTAAGTTCTTCTAAACTAAGAGTTTATACAGATAGTTAGTAAAATTAAATCAAAAAGAGAATTAAAGAAAAAAGAAGAAAAAAATTAGAATTAAAGAAAATAAAAAAAAATGGCAAAAAAAGAAGATTGGTCAAGATTCTTAAAATTTCTCAAAGCTTGACACAACATCCTAAACTCTTCTAAATTAAGAGTTTATATAGATAGTTAGTAAAATTAAATCAAAAAGAGAATTAAAGAAAAAAGAAGAAAAAAAAATTAGAATTAAATAAAATCAAAGAAAAATGGCAAAAAAGATGATTGGTCAAGACTTCTAAAATTCTCTAAGCTTTACACATCATCCTAAACTCTTCTAAATTAAGAGTTTATATATATATATATATATATATATGTTTTTTTTTAGAAAAAAAAATTAAAGAAAAATCCAAAAGAGAATTAAAGAAAAAAGAAGAAAAAAAATAGAATTAAAGAAAATCAAAGAAAAATGGCAAAAAAGATGATTGATCAAGACTCCTAAAATCCCTCTAACATTTATACATCATCCTAAACTCTTCTAAATTAAGAGTTTATATAGATTGTTTTTTTTTTTGAAAAAAAAAACTACTAAAATTATAATTTAGCCTAAGATCAATGTTTTGATATAAGCCCAATGATTAGTAAAATTAAGTCAAAAAGAGAATTAAAGAAAAAAGAAGAAAAAAATTAGAATTAAAGAAAATAAAAAAAAAATGGCAAAAACGATGATTGGTCAAGACTCCTAAAATTTCTCTAAGCTTTACACATCATCCTAACTCTTCTAAATTAAGAGTTTATATAGATATAGATTAAAGTAGTGTATATATATTACTAATATTAATTTTATGTTTTCTTATTGTTTATTTTATGTTTTGAATTAATCCCGTTGTTTTTTTTTAGAAAAAAAACTACTAAAATTATAATTTCGGCTAAGATCAATGTTTTAAATTAAGCCCAATAGTTAGTAAAATTAAATCAAAAAGAGAATTATGGAAAAAAGAAAAAAAAATTAGAATTAGAATTAAAGAAAATCAAAGAAAAATGGCAAAAAAGGTGATTGGTTAAGACTCCTAAAATTCCTTTAAGCTTGACACATCATCCTAAACTCTTCTAAATTAAGAGTTTATATAGATATAGATATAGATTTTTTTTGTTTAGAAAAAAAAACTAATTAAATTATAATTTAGGCTAAGATCAATGTTTTGAATTAAGGCCAATAGTTAGTAAAATTAAATAAAAAAGAGAATTAAAGAAAAAAGAAAAAAAGTAGAATTAAAGAAAATCAAAGAAAAATGGCAAAAATGATGATTGGTCAAGACTCCTAAAATTCATCTAAGCTTGACACATCATCCTAAACTCTTCTAAATTAAGAGTTTATATAAATATAGACAGTTAGTAAAATTAAATCAAAAAAAGAATTAAAGAAAAAAGAAGAAAAAAAATTAGAACTAAAGAAAATCAAGGAAAAATCGCAAAAAAGATGATTTGTCAAGACTCCTAAAATTCCTCTAAGCTTGATACATCATCCAAAACTCTTCTACATTAAGAGTTTATATAGATTGTTTTTTTTAGAAAAAAAAACTACTAAAATTATAATTTATGCTAACATCAATGTTTTGAATTAAGCCCAATGGTTAGTAAATTAAATCAAAAAGAGAATTAAAGAAAGAAGAAGAAAAAAAATTAGAATATAAGAAAATCAAAGAAAAATGGCAAAAAAGATGATTGGTCAAGACTCCTAAAATTCCTCTAAGCTTGATACATCATTCTAAGTTCTTCTAAACTAAGAGTTTATACAGATAGTTAGTAAAATTAAATCAAAAAGAGAATTAAAGAAAAAAGAAGAAAAAAATTAGAATTAAAGAAAATAAAAAAAAATGGCAAAAAAAGAAGATTGGTCAAGACTCTTAAAATTTCTCAAAGCTTGACACAACATCCTAAACTCTTCTAAATTAAGAGTTTATATAGATAGTTAGTAAAATTAAATCAAAAAGAGAATTAAAGAAAAAAGAAGAAAAAAAAATTAGAATTAAATAAAATCAAAGAAAAATGGCAAAAAAGATGATTGGTCAAGACTTCTAAAATTCTCTAAGCTTTACACATCATCCTAAACTCTTCTAAATTAAGAGTTTATATATATATATATATATATATATATATATATATATATATATGTTTTTTTTTAGAAAAAAAAATTCTAAAATTATAATTTAGGCTAAGATCAATGTTTTGAATTAAGCCCAATAGTTAGTAAAATTAAATCAACAAGAGAATTAAAGAAAAAAGAAAAAGAAAAATAGAATTAAAGAAAATAAAAGAAAAATGGCAAAAAAGATGATTGGTCAAGACTCCTAAAATTCCTCTAAGCTTGACACATCATCCTAAACTCTTCTAAATTAAGAGTTTATATAAATATAGATAGTTAGTAAAATTAAATCAAAAAGAGAATTAAAGAAAAAAGAAGGAAAAAAATTAAAATTAAAGAAAATCAAAGAAAAATGGCAAAAAAGATGATTGATCAAGACTCCTAAAATCCCTCTAACATTTATACATCATCCTAAACTCTTCTAAATTAAGAGTTTATATAGATTGTTTTTTTTTTAAAAACAAAAACTACTAAAATTATAATTTAGCCTAAGATCAATGTTTTGATATAAGCCCAATGGTTAGTAAAATTAAATCAAAAGGAGAATTAAAGAAAAAAGAAGAAAAAAATTAGAAATAAATAAAATCAAAGAAAAACGGCAAAAAAGATGATTGGTCAAGACTCCTAAAATTCCTCTAAGCTTTACACATCATCCTAACTCTTCTAAATTAAGAGTTTATATAGATATAGATTAAAGTAGTGTATATATATATATTACTAATATTAATTTTATGTTTTCTTATTGTTTATTTTATGTTTTGAATTAATCCCGTTGTTTTTTTTTAGAAAAAAAACTACTAAAATTATAATTTCGGCTAAAATCAATGTTTTAAATTAAGCCCAATAGTTAGTAAAATTAAATCAAAAAGAGAATTATGGAAAAAAGAAAAAACAATTAGAATTAGAATTAAAGAAAATCAAAGAAAAATGGCAAAAAAGTGATTGGTTAAGACCCCTAAAATTCCTTTAAGCTTGACAAATTATCCTAAACTCTTCTAAATTAAGAGTTTATATAGATATAGATATAGATTTTTTTTTTAGAAAAAAAAACTAATTAAATTATAATTTAGGCTAAGATCAATGTTTTGAATTAAGCCCAATAGTTAGTAAAATTAAATAAAAAAGAGAATTAAAGAAAAAAGAGAAAAAATTAGAATTAAAGAAAATCAAAGATAAATGGCAAAAAAGATGATTGGTCAAGACTCCTAAAATTCCTCTAACCTTGACACATCATCCTAAACTCTTCTAAATTAAGAGTTTATATAAATATAGATAGTTAGTAAAATTAAATCAAAAAGAGAATTAAAGAAAAAAAAAGAAAAAAAATTAGAATTAAAGAAAATCAAAGAAAAATGGCAAAAAAGATGATTGGTCAAGACTTCTAAAATTCTCTAAGCTTTACACATCATCCTAAACTCTTCTAAATTAAGAGTTTATATATATATATATATATATATATGTTTTTTTTTAGAAAAAAAAATTCTAAAATTATAATTTAGGCTAAGATCAATGTTTTGAATTAAACCCAATAGTTAGTAAAATTAAATCAACAAGAGAATTAAAGAAAAAAGAAAAAGAAAAATAGAATTAAAGAAAATAAAAGAAAAATGGCAAAAAAGATGATTGGTCAAGACTTCTAAAATTCCTCTAAGCTTGACACATCATCCTAAACTCTTCTAAATTAAGAGTTTATATAAATATAGATAGTTAGTAAAATTAAATCAAAAAGAGAATTAAAGAAAAAAGAAGGAAAAAAATTAAAATTAAAGAAAATCAAAGAAAAATGGCAAAAAAGATGATTGATCAAGACTCCTAAAATCCCTCTAACATTTATACATCATCCTAAACTCTTCTAAATTAAGAGTTTATATAGATTGTTTTTTTTTTTGAAAAAAAAAACTACTAAAATTATAATTTAGCCTAAGATCAATGTTTTGATATAAGCCCAATGATTAGTAAAATTAAGTCAAAAAGAGAATTAAAGAAAAAAGAAGAAAAAAATTAGAATTAAAGAAAATAAAAGAAAAATGGCAAAAAAGATGATTGGTCAAGACTCCTAAAATTCCTCTAAGCTTTACACATCATCCTAACTCTTCTAAATTAAGAGTTTATATAGATATAGATTAAAGTAGTGTGTATATATATATATATATTACTAATATTAATTTTATGTTTTCTTATTGTTTATTTTATGTTTTGAATTAATCCCGTTGTTTTTTTTTAGAAAAAAAACTACTAAAATTATAATTTCGGCTAAGATCAATGTTTTAAATTAAGCCCAATAGTTAGTAAAATTAAATCAAAACGAGAATTATGGAAAAAAGAAAAAAAAAATTAGAATTAGAATTAAAGAAAATCAAAGAAAAATGGCAAAAAAGGTGATTGGTTAAGACTCCTAAAATTCCTTTAAGCTTGACACATCATCCTAAACTCTTCTAAATTAAGAGTTTATATAGATATAGATATAGATTTTTTTTGTTTAGAAAAAAAACTAATTAAATTATAATTTAGGCTAAGATCAATGTTTTGAATTAAGCCCAATAGTTAGTAAAATTAAATAAAAAAGGGAATTAAAGAAAAAAGAAAAAAAGTAGAATTAAAGAAAATCAAAGAAAAATGGCAAAAACGATGATTGGTCAAGACTCCTAAAATTCCTCTAAGCTTGACACATCATCATAAACTCTTCTTAATTAAGATTTTATATAAATATAGATAGTTAGTAAAATTAAATCAAAAAAAGAATTAAAGAAAAAAGAAGAAAAAAAAAATTAGAATTAAAGAAAATCAAAGAAAATTGGGAAAAAAAGATGATTGGTCAAGACTTCTAAAATTCCTCTAAGCTTGACACATTGTCCTAAACTCTTCTAAATTAAGAGTTTATATAGATTCTTTTTTTTGAAAAAAAACTATTAAAATTATAATTTAGGCTAAGATCAATGTTTTGAATTAAGCCCAACAGTTAGTACAATTAAATCAAAAACAGAATTATAGAAAAAAGAAAAAAAAAATATTATTAAAGAAATGTAAAGGCTCGGATTTTTAAAATATTAATTTTTGGAAAAAGAAAATCAAAATGAATTTAAAATAAATTCCGACCCAAATTCTCCGACTTAAAAATCAATTCCGCCTTTCATTCGGGTTTTGAACGATCAATCAGCGGAAATTTAAATTCCCGACCCGAGCTCTCAATTCCGTCACATTTCCGAATCCTTATCCTAATCCAACTCATCACCTCCTAATTGAGGTAAATTCTTATCCTCACCTCACCTCCCTCTCTACTTAATGTTACTTATTTTAACAAACAAACAAAACTCCTCTTCCAAAAAAATCAGACCTGTTGCAATTGAGCTTTGAAAATCAGGAGCACATACCCCATTCCCACAGTTCATTTCACACAGCTCCCCTCTCTCCATTTCTCTCGGCATCTCTCTGTCAAACAAAAAAAAGGGGCAAGCTTGCTCCCTTGAGCTCCATTCCGCCTCCACCTTCGCACCACACCACCACCACCATCACCGCATCTCACCTCCCCGGAGCGCCGCCATCGCACCTCCTTCCCGGAGCTCCGCCGTCGCCGCCTTCGCCGCCAGCAGCCCCGGAGCCGAGCGCAGCCAGCACCGCCGAGCACCTCCTCCGCGACCCCTGTTTCCCGTCGAATTTCGGTAAGCCTTCGATCCTTCGTTCCGACTCCGAAACCTTGTAAAGGTCCCACCTTTAACCTCCTTATCACCTTCCTAGGCGGATTCCGATCGAAGAGCCACCTCCGACGCACCTCCGAGCTCCTCCGACGAAGCGTCGAAACCCCTCGGTGAGCCCCCTTTTCTCCTCCTTTTTCCTTTCCCCTTCCTGTGCGTGTCGGGTGGCCGGAGCTCGGCTCCATCGCCGCCGCCGGAGGCCTCCCCTCCTCCCTCCTATTCTTCCCCTCCGCCGCTTCTGGGCACAGAGCCCTGTTCGTTCTTCTTCGGCGAAATGGGGGAAGAAGAAAGGGGATGGGGCCCTCTCGCCACATCAGCCCTGGGCCCCGTTTTTTTTTGACACCTCACCCGGGTCCCCCTCTCCCTTCCTTTTAATTCCCTGAACCCGGTTTTCTCTAAAAATGAAATGGGAAGGTTTATTGTTGGGCCTATTCTGAGGGGCCGAATGGGTGTTCTACCAACAAAAAGTGTATTGGGCCTAATTTTGTCCAGAAACTTAGACTTTGGGTTTATGAAAAAGCTGGCTCGGTTTGGGTCTTGGAAACAAATGGGCCGGTTTGCCCTTTTTTATAAAACAAGTGGGTGGTTCTTGGTAATTTTATTAAATAAGGGTTTGGTTTGGTAATTTAAAAAGGGATGTTTGATTTAAATGAATATTGTTGGGATTTTATCAATATTTATAAAGATGTTAAAATAAAGTGATGTTAGAAGTAGTGTGTAAATTATTGGGATTAAAATATAAAATGTTGTTTGAGATTTAATATGTGATATTGTGGTGATTTATTAATGTGGTTAAATGTTATATGATTATGCTGAAGATGTGCAATTACATGCTAAGTAAGGTTCCAAAATGATGGAATGCAAATTGGTTAAGTATGAATTGGAATTATCTTAAGTTGGTGAATTGGAGAATTATATTGAGTATGCTTGTGAGATGTTGAGCTGATAGATTACGAGATAAAGTTGATATTATGGAAATGATGATGTGACGGTTGTTATGTTAAGTTGTGAAGTTATATGTGTGATAATTCTATGCTTTGTGTGCCTTAGAGATAGACTCATTCATGTACTTATACTTGTTAGGTGATCATCTGTGACGTGTTGGATTCATATTGCCTGGTTGATTGCCTTTTGCTGTTCTGCGATACCAGGTAAGTCTCTTCGGAGCTTACTCAGATTGAATAGAGTGATTCCCTGCTATAGGTGCATGATATACTAGGTGTTGCATTCATGATCAGCCTGCCATGTAGTACCATGCTAGGTTGCATTGATCGTTGAGCATCCTATTTCTTTATGCGTATGTAAACAGAACGGCCGTTATCTGTGAAGTAACTAGAGTCCTTGCTAGGGTCATAGGGTAGCCCAGCCTCATCGGGTACCCTGAGTCAATCGAGTCATGCACTTCCTTTTATTATGATATGCCTGCGGGCTTTATTGTGGAGCGGGTTAGGCATGCGTGCCGCCCAATTATGAATGAATGCATTCACGAGCTGGCCAGTCTCCACCTATCGGAAGGGGTGGAGGTAGGAGAGGGATATACCACTTGGTATTCTGTGCTAAGGCCTTATTATTATTATGCACTTGATCTTAGGAGCATGTTAGTGTGTTACTATTCCGCCATGCATCTAGAAGCATCTTTATTAGGAATAGCGTATATGTGTGCTTATGGTTGGGATGCAGAAAAGTGGGCATCGATCTGATCCCGCCCCATATCAATTTTTTTAGGTATTATCTATGTTCATCCTATCGGTGCTGTTTGCCTATTTGCGCGGGTCATTTTGTCGGCGGAGAGTGAGCGTTGGAGTATAGACTTCACTAGACTCTGATTATATTTTGGATTATACTTGACTCCGTTTTGACCCGGCTCTGCCGTGGCACCCTCTTGTATTACGCTTATTTCCGCTAGTCACACTATTTCCGATTTCCACGCTTAGACTTACGACAGGTACAGGGGACTTCCCCGGGGATTCCAACGATCCCTTCGATTTTGGGTATGAAATCCCCCTTTGAAAACGTTAAAGTATGTTTTGAAACCTTCAACCTGTACTCGGGGCGCAAGGTCCTTACGAGGGGTTTTATCCCTCGAAACGTAACCTGGGAATCATAATCCTGGGCCGTTACAAAGTGGTATCAGAGCTGAGGTTTTGCAATCCGAGTATGATAGGTTGAAGTGGTTTTGAAAATGGCCCAAGGTTTTCAAATTGTTTTCAAATGGTTTTCAAATTGTTTTCAAGGGGCAAAATGAATTTAATTGGACATAACTATAAATTAATCAATTATGAATGGCAATCTCGTGGGGTAGAGACTATGCGATAGGCATCCCTTATGGATGTAGAATTCGGGGAAGGTAGGCAAAATACTAGCTTTCTTTTACAGATGGGTTATGAAGACTCCAAGGAACTCGAGGGTTGGAGTACAATGGGTTAGGAGACCGTGAGGTATTTGCCCCTCCGGTTAGTCGTCCCCCGAAGGGCGACATAGATCGTCTCTGTGCTTGTATGTCTTAAATTCAATTGGGCCTGAGGGCGATCCTCCTTGAAGAGGGTCCCATTGAATCGTTGAGTGCTTCTGTGCTGAGTGATATAATTATTGTTATGTAGCAAGTATGGTTGATCCGAGACGTGGCTTAGATGGGCGTGGGGGTAGGGCGCGTCGCGGCAGGGGACGCCCTCGTCGAGTTGCCGCTGAGGGTGCTGAGGGGCGAGTTTCGCCACCGCGAGTTGATGACCGGGTGCCAGCTTCCCCAGAGACTAGGATTGGGCAGCTAGAGTCAGCGCTTCATGATATTCTGAGCGAGCTACGTGGAGGGGCTCGATCTACGGCGCCGACGCCAGAGGTTCCAGTTCAGCAGCCAGCCGAGCCTGTGGTCGATGCGTGCCCTGAGAAGCGCATCGATTGGGTCAAGAGGTTTGCTCAGTGTAGCCCGCCGACCTTCGCGGGAGGCGTCGGAGAGGACGTTGAGAGATGGCTGCGTGATATGGAGGGGTTATTTGACCATGTTGCTGTACCTGACTCTGAGAGACAGAGACTTGCTGCTGGACTTCTGCGGGAGGACGCGAATGCCAGATGGTTTGGCTGCAAGAAGGAGCGGACCGAGTGGACCTATGACGACTTCAGATCCATGATGCTGAGGGAGTACCGTCCACCAGGGATACAGTTGGCTAGGGAGGTATCTTTTATGCGCGGCATCTGTGACCGGTCGGCTTCTGTAGCTGCTATCGTTCGCCAGTTCAAGAGCGAGCTGATATACTGCGATCATCTATGTCCATCAGACGAGAGTCGGATCCGTATGCTGTCTATGAGATTGCCGCCCCCTGTACTTCTGCATGCGTCCAGCTTGGGAGCTGTCAGCTTTGACCGATTTCTGGAGGTCATCCTTATGTATGATCAGCAGAGGATTCTATGTGAGACTTCCTACTCTACTGTTCGCCCTGAGGCGAAGAGGGCGCGTCCAGCCGACACCCGTGGAGATGACAGATCTAGGAGAGGAGCGTTTAGAGGAGGATATTACGGAGCTGCGCAGAGAGCACCCCCAGTTCAGACTGCTTATGGAGGAGATGCCAGAGTGAGGACCTGCCATGGATGTTTCGGGAGGGGCCACTTCATTGCTTCTTGCCCAGACCGTTTGACTGTCTGCTATACCTGTGGTACTATGGGGCACCGAGCTGCTACATGCCCTCAGAGTCGTGGAGCTCCAGCTACTGCACAGCCACCGAGACTTCCTGTGGCTCCCCAGCCACCATTGCTGACATATCCCCAGGGCCAGGGTCAGGGCCAGGGACGAGGTGACCCTTCCGGCAGAGGCCGAGGCGGAGGTAGAGGAGGTAGAGGTTCTGGACGTGGAGGTAGAGGACCATCTGGGTCAGGTCAGGGTCGTGGATCAGCTTCTGCAGGACCGTCAGGGTCAGGGTATGATCGTGGCCAGAGTTCAGGAGGTCGAGGACCAGGATTACCCCCACCACCCCGCGTATTTCAGATGCATGCTGATGACCGCTCAGCCCCGACTTCCGCAGGTACGATATTCTTCCATGATGAGTGCCTATCTATCTTGTTTGACACTGGTGCGACTCACTGCTTCATAGCAGAGGCGTGCGTGGCCAGGCTGAGCCTGAGCTGCACGAGTGGTTCACCCCTTACTATTGGTCTGGCGGATGGGGCCAAGGTTAGGACGAGTCGTGAGATTTTAGGGTGCCCCATTCGGATAGGTGAGCGAGAGTGGCCTACCGACCTTATAGTTATGCCATTGAGGATGGACGATCTCATCTTGGGTATGGACTTCATGGACCACTATGGGGCTATCATCAACTTGCGGACGAGGACAGTGTCGATTTTGGCATCTGACGGGACCGAGCACCAGGTTTGGGGGAGCGACCCCAAGAGGAATGGATCACTCATCAGCGTAGTCAGAGCCGCCAGACTTTTAGACCAGGGTTGCGTCGGGTATTGGTGTTATGCTTTAGAGGTGGATCGCACGCACCCCAGTGTATCAGATGTTTCCGTTGTCAGAGACTTCGCAGATGTGTTTCCGGAGGAGCTTCCAGGACTTCCCCCGCCGAGAGAGGTCGACTTTGCGATTGAGTTGGAGCCAGGCACCAGGCCTATCTCGCGAGTTCCTTATCGCATGGCACCGACGGAGATGGCCGAGCTGAAGGCTCAGCTAGAGGAGCTAGCTGAGAAGGGCTACATTCGGCCTAGTGCATCGCCTTGGGGAGCGCCAGTGTTGTTCGTCAAGAAGAAGGATGGGTCGCTGAGACGGTGCATCGATTATCGGGAGCTGAACCGGGCGACGGTGAAGAACCGTTATCCTCTTCCCCGGATTGACGATCTGATGGATCAGCTGCAGGGCGCCGTGGTCTTCTCGAAGATTGATTTGAGGTCAGGTTATCATCAGCTGAGGGTGAAGCCAGAAGATGTTCCGAAGACCGCTTTTCGGACTCGCTATGGTCACTACGAGTTCGTGGTCATGCCGTTTGGGCTGACCAATGCACCAGCCGCGTTCATGGAGCTCATGAACCGAGTGTTCATCGACTACTTGGACAAGTTCGTCGTCGTCTTCATTGACGACATCTTAGTCTACTCGAGGAGTAGAGAGGAGCACGAGGAGCATTTGAGGATTGTGCTAGAGACGCTGAGGAAGCATCAGCTGTATGGGAAGTACAGCAAGTGTGAGTTCTGGCTCACAGAGGTGGCTTTCTTAGGCCACGTTATTTCAGCTGAAGGAGTTGCCGTGGATCCGGCAAAGATTGATGCCATCGTTGCTTGGGAGGTGCCCAAGAACGTCAGAGACATCCGCTCATTCCTGGGATTGGCTAGCTACTACAGGAGGTTCGTCCAGGGTTTCTCGAGTATTGCTAGACCGATGACACAGCTGCTGAAGAAGGACGTCCCCTTCGAGTGGAGTTCAGATTGTCAGGCCAGCTTTGAGCTTCTGAAGCAGAAGTTAACGACTGCTCCGGTGTTGGCTCTGCCAGATGGGACAGAGGACTTCGTTATCTACACAGATGCTTCGCATTCCGGCTTGGGTTGTGTTCTGCATCAGAGAGATCGGGTCATCGCTTATGCTTCGCGTCAGTTGAAGCCTCCAGAGGTGTCTTACCCCATCCATGATTTGGAGTTGGCAGCTGTGATTCACGCTCTGAAGATCTGGAGACATTATCTGTATGGTACTTCTTGCAAGGTGATGACGGATCACAAGAGCTTGAAGTACATTTTCACACAAAAGGAGCTCAACATGCGTCAGAGACGATGGTTGGAGCTTCTGAAGGACTATGACTTGGACATAGTCTATCACCCAGGGAAGGCCAATGTAGTGGCAGATGCGTTGAGTAGGAAGACTCATCATGAGGTGACAGTTGAGAGGCTTACAGCTCAGCGAGATTTGCAGAGAGATCTGTTGAGATGCTGCTTTGAGGTTTGGATTCAGCGAGATCACGGGCAGTTGTCGTTCTTAGAGGTGCAGGCAGAGTTGTCAGCAGAGATTCGACAGGGTCAGGCAAATTGTCCAGAGATTGCAGTTCTGAGAGAGCGGATGGCTCAGGGCAGATTCAGGGAGCTTGCAGAGAGAGCAGACGGGATGCTGACCTTCCAGGGCAGAGTTGTAGTTCCCTCGACGTCAGATTTGAGGCAGAGGATCATGCAGGAGGCTCACTCCACCCCTTATTCTGTCCATCCAGGGACGAATAAGATGTATCAGGATCTGAGGAGGAGTTATTGGTGGCAGAGGATGAGAGCAGACATCACAGAGTTTGTGGCCAGATGTCAGGTTTGCCAGCAGGTTCGGATTGATCACCAGAGGCCGGGAGGACCCGTCCAGTCACTTCCAGTTCCCGAGTGGAAGTGGACGGATATCTCCATGGATTTCGTCACTGGGTTGAGGCGAGACGTCAGAGGATTCGACGCTATTTGGGTCGTGGTCGACAGGTTGACCAAGTCGGCCCATTTCATAGCTATTCAGGAGACATGGCCAGCTTCGAAGTTAGCAGACGAGTTCATTCGCCAGATTGTGAGGCTTCATGGAGTACCAGAGAGGATCGTATCTGATCGAGATGGACGCTTTACCTCGAGGTTTTGGCAGCAGGTTCAGGAGAGTTTGGGCTCCAGGTTGCATTTCAGTACGGCTTATCACCCGCAGACAGATGGCCAGAGCGAGAGGACGATTCAGACGTTGGAGGACATGTTGCGATCGTGCGTCTTGGACTGGGGTGATCATTGGGTCAAGCACCTACCGCTAGTGGAGTTTTCCTACAACAACAGCTACCACGCGTCGATCGAGATGGCCCCCTATGAGGCTTTGTATGGGAGGCGATGCAAGTCGCCGGTTTGCTGGGACGAGCCTGCAGATACAGTTCTGTCGTTGCCCGAGATGGTCAGAGAGACAGTTGATAAGGTTGGCCGCATCCGAGAGCATATGAGGGTAGCCCAGGATCGACAGAAGAAGTATCCGGACAGACGGAGGACCGAGCTTGAGTTCGAGGTAGGCTCGCATGTATGGCTTCGAGTTTCGCCCACCAGGGGAGTTCGACGGTTCGGCATCAAAGGGAAGTTGAGTCCGAGGTTCATTGGCCCATTTGAGATCCTAGAGAGAGTCGGTGTGGTAGCCTACCGTTTAGCCTTACCTCCATCCTTAGCCGGCGTCCATGACGTCTTTCATGTCTCCCAGCTCCGTCAGTATATTCCCGACCCTAGTCATGTCCTTGACCACTCAGACCTTCACGTTGAGCCTGACCATACCTTTGTAGAGCGTCCGGTGAGGGTCCTTGATCGTCGTGTCAAGAAGCTTAGGAACAGGGAGGTTCCTTTGCTTCTGGTTCAGTGGTCTAGGAGGAGCCCTGAGGAGGCCACATGGGAGACCGAGGAGAGCATTCGGGCTAGCTATGGAGATGTCTTAGATGAGCTACTTGCGTCCTATGTTGAGCCGAGCGTAGACATTACCTTAACCTCTCGAGTGCGGTGAGTATGCCTAGTTAGTTGGTTGGGATTGGTTAGTGGTATCTCCTTGATTTGTGTGCTTATACGTGGTAGTTATGTGCAGATCCTTGGTGATATGATGTGATGAGCCTCGATGATATGATGATGTGCTAGATATTATGGTATGTGACTGCCTTTGACGTGATATAATCTTCTGTTTATCTTGAGAATATGATCATTCTTCTATATCCATGATGCCTAATGTTAGAAATGCTAGAGATTGAATTGTGGAATTATGATTTGACTCGGAACCTAGGAAGAGAATGTGGGATTAGCCTTTAGAGGTGGATGTAGAATGATTGGGAAATTGGGAAGTTTGAGAATGCCTTGTTTAATGTCGAATTCAAAGAATATCAAATGGTGATTTAAAAGGAAACATAGATTTTGAGAACACTATTCCAACCCGAGCTTTCATTATGACGCCCCACGAAGTGGATACAAGCATGTATGGGGGCACCTGTAGATCGCTTGCTAAGACCTAGCGGAGATGTCATGATGGTTTTTGAGTTATGGTATGCCTGAGGAGTCGGAGTGGGATGTGGTAGGGGCCCCTACCACATCCTTACTACGACCGATTGGGAGTATTATGATCATGACGACGGTACTGTGAGATCTCATGGGGGCACTTGTGAGGTACTTACGGGATCGATGACGTGATCCTTGGACTCACCAATTCCAACTTCATCCCCACTTTGGAATGATTTTAGTCTCGGGGACGAGACTTGTTTTTAGAGGTGGATGATGTAAAGGCTCGGATTTTTAAAATATTAATTTTTGGAAAAAGAAAATCAAAATGAATTTAAAATAAATTCCGACCCAAATTCTCCGACTTAAAAATCAATTCCGCCTTTCATTCGGGTTTTGAACGATCAATCAGCGGAAATTTAAATTCCCGACCCGAGCTCTCAATTCCGTCACATTTCCGAATCCTTATCCTAATCCAACTCATCACCTCCTAATTGAGGTAAATTCTTATCCTCACCTCACCTCCCTCTCTACTTAATGTTACTTATTTTAACAAACAAACAAAACTCCTCTTCCAAAAAAATCAGACCTGTTGCAATTGAGCTTTGAAAATCAGGAGCACATACCCCATTCCCACAGTTCATTTCACACAGCTCCCCTCTCTCCATTTCTCTCGGCATCTCTCTGTCAAACAAAAAAAAGGGGCAAGCTTGCTCCCTTGAGCTCCATTCCGCCTCCACCTTCGCACCACACCACCACCACCATCACCGCATCTCACCTCCCCGGAGCGCCGCCATCGCACCTCCTTCCCGGAGCTCCGCCGTCGCCGCCTTCGCCGCCAGCAGCCCCGGAGCCGAGCGCAGCCAGCACCGCCGAGCACCTCCTCCGCGACCCCTGTTTCCCGTCGAATTTCGGTAAGCCTTCGATCCTTCGTTCCGACTCCGAAACCTTGTAAAGGTCCCACCTTTAACCTCCTTATCACCTTCCTAGGCGGATTCCGATCGAAGAGCCACCTCCGACGCACCTCCGAGCTCCTCCGACGAAGCGTCGAAACCCCTCGGTGAGCCCCCTTTTCTCCTCCTTTTTCCTTTCCCCTTCCTGTGCGTGTCGGGTGGCCGGAGCTCGGCTCCATCGCCGCCGCCGGAGGCCTCCCCTCCTCCCTCCTATTCTTCCCCTCCGCCGCTTCTGGGCACAGAGCCCTGTTCGTTCTTCTTCGGCGAAATGGGGGAAGAAGAAAGGGGATGGGGCCCTCTCGCCACATCAGCCCTGGGCCCCGTTTTTTTTTGACACCTCACCCGGGTCCCCCTCTCCCTTCCTTTTAATTCCCTGAACCCGGTTTTCTCTAAAAATGAAATGGGAAGGTTTATTGTTGGGCCTATTCTGAGGGGCCGAATGGGTGTTCTACCAACAAAAAGTGTATTGGGCCTAATTTTGTCCAGAAACTTAGACTTTGGGTTTATGAAAAAGCTGGCTCGGTTTGGGTCTTGGAAACAAATGGGCCGGTTTGCCCTTTTTTATAAAACAAGTGGGTGGTTCTTGGTAATTTTATTAAATAAGGGTTTGGTTTGGTAATTTAAAAAGGGATGTTTGATTTAAATGAATATTGTTGGGATTTTATCAATATTTATAAAGATGTTAAAATAAAGTGATGTTAGAAGTAGTGTGTAAATTATTGGGATTAAAATATAAAATGTTGTTTGAGATTTAATATGTGATATTGTGGTGATTTATTAATGTGGTTAAATGTTATATGATTATGCTGAAGATGTGCAATTACATGCTAAGTAAGGTTCCAAAATGATGGAATGCAAATTGGTTAAGTATGAATTGGAATTATCTTAAGTTGGTGAATTGGAGAATTATATTGAGTATGCTTGTGAGATGTTGAGCTGATAGATTACGAGATAAAGTTGATATTATGGAAATGATGATGTGACGGTTGTTATGTTAAGTTGTGAAGTTATATGTGTGATAATTCTATGCTTTGTGTGCCTTAGAGATAGACTCATTCATGTACTTATACTTGTTAGGTGATCATCTGTGACGTGTTGGATTCATATTGCCTGGTTGATTGCCTTTTGCTGTTCTGCGATACCAGGTAAGTCTCTTCGGAGCTTACTCAGATTGAATAGAGTGATTCCCTGCTATAGGTGCATGATATACTAGGTGTTGCATTCATGATCAGCCTGCCATGTAGTACCATGCTAGGTTGCATTGATCGTTGAGCATCCTATTTCTTTATGCGTATGTAAACAGAACGGCCGTTATCTGTGAAGTAACTAGAGTCCTTGCTAGGGTCATAGGGTAGCCCAGCCTCATCGGGTACCCTGAGTCAATCGAGTCATGCACTTCCTTTTATTATGATATGCCTGCGGGCTTTATTGTGGAGCGGGTTAGGCATGCGTGCCGCCCAATTATGAATGAATGCATTCACGAGCTGGCCAGTCTCCACCTATCGGAAGGGGTGGAGGTAGGAGAGGGATATACCACTTGGTATTCTGTGCTAAGGCCTTATTATTATTATGCACTTGATCTTAGGAGCATGTTAGTGTGTTACTATTCCGCCATGCATCTAGAAGCATCTTTATTAGGAATAGCGTATATGTGTGCTTATGGTTGGGATGCAGAAAAGTGGGCATCGATCTGATCCCGCCCCATATCAATTTTTTTAGGTATTATCTATGTTCATCCTATCGGTGCTGTTTGCCTATTTGCGCGGGTCATTTTGTCGGCGGAGAGTGAGCGTTGGAGTATAGACTTCACTAGACTCTGATTATATTTTGGATTATACTTGACTCCGTTTTGACCCGGCTCTGCCGTGGCACCCTCTTGTATTACGCTTATTTCCGCTAGTCACACTATTTCCGATTTCCACGCTTAGACTTACGACAGGTACAGGGGACTTCCCCGGGGATTCCAACGATCCCTTCGATTTTGGGTATGAAATCCCCCTTTGAAAACGTTAAAGTATGTTTTGAAACCTTCAACCTGTACTCGGGGCGCAAGGTCCTTACGAGGGGTTTTATCCCTCGAAACGTAACCTGGGAATCATAATCCTGGGCCGTTACAAGAAAATCAAAGAAAAATGGCGAAAAAGATGATTGGTTAAGACTAATAAAATTCCTCTAAGCTTGATACATCATCCTAAACTCTTCTACATTAAGAGTTTATATAGATTGTTATTCTTAGAAAAAAAAACTACTAAAATTATAATTTATGCTAAGATCAATGTTTTGAATTAAGCCCAATGTTTAGTAAAATTAAATCAAAAAGAGAATTAAAGAAAGAAGAAGAAAAAAAATTAGAATATAAGAAAATCAAAGAAAAATGGCAAAAAAGATGATTGTTCAAGACTCCTAAAATTCCTCTAAGCTTGATACATCATTCTAAGTTCTTCTAAACTAAGAGTTTATACAGATAGTTAGTAAAATTAAATCAAAAATAGAATTAAAGAAAAAAGAAGAAAAAAATCAGAATTAAAGAAAATCAAACAAAAATGGCAAAAAAAGAAGATTGGTCAAGACTCTTAAAATTTCTCAAAGCTTGACACAACATCCTAAACTCTTCTAAATTTAGAGTTTATATTGATAGTTAGTAAAATTAAATCAAAAAGAGAATTAAAGAAAAAAGAAGAAAAAAAAATTAGAATTAAATAAAATCAAAGAAAAATGGCAAAAAAGATGATTGGTCAAGACTTCTAAAATTCTCTAAGCTTTACACATCATCCTAAACTCTTCTAAATTAAGAGTTTATATAGATATATATGTTTTTTTTTAGAAAAAAAATTCTAAAATTATAATTTAGGCTAAGATCAATGTTTTGAATTAAGCCCAATAGTTAGTAAAATTAAATCAACAAGAGAATTAAAGAAAAAAGAAAAAGAAAAATAGAATTAAAGAAAATAAAAGAAATATGGCAAAAAAGATGATTGATCAAGACCCCTAAAATCCCTCTAACATTTATACATCATCCTAAACTCTTCTAAATTAAGAGTTTATATAGATTGTTTTTTTTTTTGAAAAAAAAAACTACTAAAATTATAATTTAGCCTAAGATCAATGTTTTGATATAAGCCCAATGATTAGTAAAATTAAGTCAAAAAGAGAATTAAAGAAAAAAGAAGAAAAAAATTAGAATTAAAGAAAATTAAAGAAAAATGGCAAAAAAGATGATTGGTCAAGACTCCTAAAATTCCTATAAGCTTTACACATCATCATAACTCTTCTAAATTAAGAGTTTATATAGATATAGATTAAAGTAGTGTATATATATATATATATATATATATTACTAATATTAATTTTATGTGTTCTTATTGTTTATTTTATGTTTTGAATTAATCCCGTTGTTTTTTTTTAGAAAAAAAACTACTAAAATTATAATTTCGGCTAAGATCAATGTTTTAAATTAAGCCCAATAGTTAGTAAAATTAAATCAAAAAGAGAATTATGGAAAAAAGAAAAAAAAATTAGAATTAGAATTAAAGAAAATCAAAGAAAAATGGCAAAAAAGGTGATTGGTTAAGACTCCTAAAATTCCTTTAATCTTGACACATCATCCTAAACTCTTCTAAATTAAGAGTTTATATAGATATAGATATAGATTTTTTTTGTATAGAAAAAAAAACTAATTAAATTATAATTTAGGCTAAGATCAATGTTTTGAATTAAGCCCAATAGTTAGTAAAATTAAATAAAAAAGAGAATTAAAGAAAAAAGAAAAAAAGTAGAATTAAAGAAAATCAAAGAAAAATGGCAAAAAAGATGATTGGTAATGACTCCTAAAATTCTTCTAAGCTTGACACATCATCCTAAACTCTTCTAAATTAAGAGTTTATATAAATATAGATAGTTAGTAAAATTAAATCAAAAAAAGAATTAAAGAAAAAAGAAGAAAAAAAAAATAGAATTAAAGAAAATCAAAGAAAATTGGGAAAAAAGATGATTGGTCAAGACTTCTAAAATTCCTCTAAGCTTGACACATTGTCCTAAACTCTTCTAAATTAAGAGTTTATATAGATTCTTTTTTTAGAAAAAAAGCTATTAAATTATAATTTAGGCTAAGATCAATGTTTTGAATTAACCCCAACAGTTAGTACAATTAAATCAAAAACAGAATTATAGAAAAAAGAAAAAAAATTAGAATTAAAGAAAATCAAAGAAAAATGGCAAAAAAGATGATTGGTTAAGACTAATAAAATTTCTATAAGCTTGACACATCATCCTAAACTCTTGTAAATTAAGAGTTTATATAGATATATATGTTTTTTTTTAGAAAAAAAACTACTAAGATTACAATTTAGGCTAAGATCAATGTTTTGAATTAAGCCCAATAGTTAGTAAAATAAATCCAAAAGAGAATTAAAGAAAAAAGAAGAAAAAAAATTGGAATTAAAGAAAATCAAAGAAAAATGGCAAAAAAAATGATTCGTCAAGACTCCTAAAATTTCTCTAAGCTTGACACATCATCCTAAGCTCTTATAAATTAAAAGTTTATATAGATAGTTAATAAAATTAAATCAAAAAGAGAATTAAAGAAAAAAGATGAAAAAAAATTAGAATTAAATAAAATCAAAGAAAAATGGGAAAAAGATGATTGGTCAAGACTTCTAAATTCCTCTAAGCTTAACACATCATCCTAAACTCTTCTAAATTAAGAGTTTATATAGATACATTGATAGTTAGTAAAATTAAATCAAAAAGAGAATTAAAGAAAAAAAATTAGAACTAAAGAAAATCAAAGAAAAATCGCAATAAAGATGATTGGTTAAGACTCCTAAAATTCCTATAAGCTTGATACATCATCCTAAACTCTTATACATTAAGAGTTTATATAGATTGTTTTTTTTAGAAAAAAAACTACCAAAATTATAATTTATGCTAAGATCAATGTTTTGAATTAAGCCCAATGGCTAGTAAAATTAAATCAAAAAGAGAATTAAAGAAAGAAGAAGAAAAAAAAATTAGAATATAAGAAAATCAAAGAAAAATGGCAAAAAAGATGATTGGTCAGGACTCCTAAAATTTCTCTAAGATTGATACATCATTCTAAGCTCTTCTAAACTAAGAGTTTATATAGATAGTTAGTAAAATAAAATCAAAAAGAGAATTAAAGAAAAAAGAAGAAAAAAAATAGAATTAAAGAAAATCAAAGAAAAATGGCAAAAAAGATGATTGATCAAGACTCCTAAAATCCCTCTAACATTTATACATCATCCTAAACTCTTCTAAATTAAGAGTTTATATAGATTGTTTTTTTTTTTGAAAAAAAAAACTACTAAAATTATAATTTAGCCTAAGATCAATGTTTTGATATAAGCCCAATGATTAGTAAAATTAAGTCAAAAAGAGAATTAAAGAAAAAAGAAGAAAAAAATTAGAATTAAAGAAAATAAAAAAAAAATGGCAAAAACGATGATTGGTCAAGACTCCTAAAATTTCTCTAAGCTTTACACATCATCCTAACTCTTCTAAATTAAGAGTTTATATAGATATAGATTAAAGTAGTGTATATATATTACTAATATTAATTTTATGTTTTCTTATTGTTTATTTTATGTTTTGAATTAATCCCGTTGTTTTTTTTTAGAAAAAAAACTACTAAAATTATAATTTCGGCTAAGATCAATGTTTTAAATTAAGCCCAATAGTTAGTAAAATTAAATCAAAAAGAGAATTATGGAAAAAAGAAAAAAAAATTAGAATTAGAATTAAAGAAAATCAAAGAAAAATGGCAAAAAAGGTGATTGGTTAAGACTCCTAAAATTCCTTTAAGCTTGACACATCATCCTAAACTCTTCTAAATTAAGAGTTTATATAGATATAGATATAGATTTTTTTTGTTTAGAAAAAAAAACTAATTAAATTATAATTTAGGCTAAGATCAATGTTTTGAATTAAGGCCAATAGTTAGTAAAATTAAATAAAAAAGAGAATTAAAGAAAAAAGAAAAAAAGTAGAATTAAAGAAAATCAAAGAAAAATGGCAAAAATGATGATTGGTCAAGACTCCTAAAATTCATCTAAGCTTGACACATCATCCTAAACTCTTCTAAATTAAGAGTTTATATAAATATAGACAGTTAGTAAAATTAAATCAAAAAAAGAATTAAAGAAAAAAGAAGAAAAAAAATTAGAACTAAAGAAAATCAAGGAAAAATCGCAAAAAAGATGATTTGTCAAGACTCCTAAAATTCCTCTAAGCTTGATACATCATCCAAAACTCTTCTACATTAAGAGTTTATATAGATTGTTTTTTTTAGAAAAAAAAACTACTAAAATTATAATTTATGCTAACATCAATGTTTTGAATTAAGCCCAATGGTTAGTAAATTAAATCAAAAAGAGAATTAAAGAAAGAAGAAGAAAAAAAATTAGAATATAAGAAAATCAAAGAAAAATGGCAAAAAAGATGATTGGTCAAGACTCCTAAAATTCCTCTAAGCTTGATACATCATTCTAAGTTCTTCTAAACTAAGAGTTTATACAGATAGTTAGTAAAATTAAATCAAAAAGAGAATTAAAGAAAAAAGAAGAAAAAAATTAGAATTAAAGAAAATAAAAAAAAATGGCAAAAAAAGAAGATTGGTCAAGACTCTTAAAATTTCTCAAAGCTTGACACAACATCCTAAACTCTTCTAAATTAAGAGTTTATATAGATAGTTAGTAAAATTAAATCAAAAAGAGAATTAAAGAAAAAAGAAGAAAAAAAAATTAGAATTAAATAAAATCAAAGAAAAATGGCAAAAAAGATGATTGGTCAAGACTTCTAAAATTCTCTAAGCTTTACACATCATCCTAAACTCTTCTAAATTAAGAGTTTATATATATATATATATATATATATGTTTTTTTTTAGAAAAAAAAATTCTAAAATTATAATTTAGGCTAAGATCAATGTTTTGAATTAAGCCCAATAGTTAGTAAAATTAAATCAACAAGAGAATTAAAGAAAAAAGAAAAAGAAAAATAGAATTAAAGAAAATAAAAGAAAAATGGCAAAAAAGATGATTGGTCAAGACTCCTAAAATTCCTCTAAGCTTGACACATCATCCTAAACTCTTCTAAATTAAGAGTTTATATAAATATAGATAGTTAGTAAAATTAAATCAAAAAGAGAATTAAAGAAAAAAGAAGGAAAAAAATTAAAATTAAAGAAAATCAAAGAAAAATGGCAAAAAAGATGATTGATCAAGACTCCTAAAATCCCTCTAACATTTATACATCATCCTAAACTCTTCTAAATTAAGAGTTTATATAGATTGTTTTTTTTTTAAAAACAAAAACTACTAAAATTATAATTTAGCCTAAGATCAATGTTTTGATATAAGCCCAATGGTTAGTAAAATTAAATCAAAAGGAGAATTAAAGAAAAAAGAAGAAAAAAATTAGAAATAAATAAAATCAAAGAAAAACGGCAAAAAAGATGATTGGTCAAGACTCCTAAAATTTCCTCTAAGCTTTACACATCATCCTAACTCTTCTAAATTAAGAGTTTATATAGATATAGATTAAAGTAGTGTATATATATATATTACTAATATTAATTTTATGTTTTCTTATTGTTTATTTTATGTTTTGAATTAATCCCGTTGTTTTTTTTTAGAAAAAAAACTACTAAAATTATAATTTCGGCTAAAATCAATGTTTTAAATTAAGCCCAATAGTTAGTAAAATTAAATCAAAAAGAGAATTATGGAAAAAAGAAAAAACAATTAGAATTAGAATTAAAGAAAATCAAAGAAAAATGGCAAAAAAGTGATTGGTTAAGACCCCTAAAATTCCTTTAAGCTTGACAAATTATCCTAAACTCTTCTAAATTAAGAGTTTATATAGATATAGATATAGATTTTTTTTTTAGAAAAAAAAACTAATTAAATTATAATTTAGGCTAAGATCAATGTTTTGAATTAAGCCCAATAGTTAGTAAAATTAAATAAAAAAGAGAATTAAAGAAAAAAGAGAAAAAATTAGAATTAAAGAAAATCAAAGATAAATGGCAAAAAAGATGATTGGTCAAGACTCCTAAAATTCCTCTAACCTTGACACATCATCCTAAACTCTTCTAAATTAAGAGTTTATATAAATATAGATAGTTAGTAAAATTAAATCAAAAAGAGAATTAAAGAAAAAAAAAGAAAAAAAATTAGAATTAAAGAAAATTGGGAAAAAAGATGATTGGTCAAGACTTCTAAAATTCCTCTAAGCTTGACATATTGTCCTAAACTCTTCTAAATTAAGAGTTTATATAGATTCTTTTTTTAGAAAAAAAACTACTAAAATTATAATTTAGGCTAAGATCAATGTTTTGAATTAACCCCAACAGTTAGTACAATTAAATCAAAAACAGAATTATAGAAAAAAGAAAAAAAATTAGAATTAAAGAAAATCAAAGAAAAATGGCAAAAAAGATGATTGGTTAAGACTAATAAAATTCCTATAAGCTTGACACATCATCCTAAACTCTTGTAAATTAAGAGTTTATATAGATATATATGTTTTTTTTTAGAAAAAAAACTAGTAAGATTACAATTTAGGCTAAGATCAATGTTTTGAATTAAGCCCAATAGTTAGTAAAATTAAATCCAAAAGAGAATTAAAGAAAAAAGAAGAAAAAAAATTGGAATTAAAGAAAATCAAAGAAAAATGGCAAAAAAAATGATTGGTCAAGACTCCTAAAATTTCTCTAATCTTGACACATCATCCTAAGCTCTTATAAATTAAAAGTTTATATTGATAGTTAGTAAAATTAAATAAAAAAGATAATTAAAGAAAAAAGATGAAAAAAAATTAGAATTAAATAAAATCCAAGAAAAATGGGAAAAAAGATGATTGGTCAAGACTTCTAAATTCCTCTAAGGTTGACACATCATCCTAAACTCTTCTAAATTAAGAGTTTATATAGATACATAGATAGTTAGTAAAATTAAATCAAAAAGAGAATTAAAGAAAAAAGAAGAAAAAAAATTAGAACTAAAGAAAATCAAGGAATAATCGCAAAAAAGATGATTGATCAAGACTCCTAAAATTCCTCTAAGCTTGATAAATCATCCTAAACTCTTCTACATTAAGAGTTTATATAGATTGTTTTTTTTAGAAAAAAAAACTACTAAAATTATAATTTATGCTAATATCAATGTTTTGAATTAAGCCCAATGGTTAGTAAAATTAAATCAAAAAGAGAATTAAAGAAAGAAGAAGAAAAAAAATTATAATATAAGAAAATCAAAGAAAAATGGCAAAAAAGATGATTGGTCAAGACTACTAAAATTCCTCTAAGCTTGATACATCATTCTAAGTTCTTCTAAACTAAGAGTTTATACAGATAGTTAGTAAAATTAAATCAAAAAGAGAATTAAAGAAAAAAGAAGAAAAAAATTAGAATTAAAGAAAATCAAACAAAAATGGCAAAAAAAAGAAGATTGGTGAAGACTCTTAAAATTTCTCAAAGCTTGACACAACATCCTAAACTCTTCTAAATTAAGAGTTTATATAGATAGGTAGTAAAATTAAATCAAAAAGAGAATTAAAGAAAAAAGAAAAAAAAAATTAGAATTAAATAAAATCAAAGAAAAATGGCAAAAAAGATGATTGGTCAAGACTTCTAAAATTCTCTAAGCTTTACACATCATCCTAAACTCTTCTAAATTAAGAGTTTATATATATATATATATATATATATATATATATATGTTTTTTTTAGAAAAAAAAATTCTAAAATTATAATTTAGGCTAAGATCAATGTTTTGAATTAAGCCCAATAGTTAGTAAAATTAAATCAACAAGAGAATTAAAGAAAAAAGAAAAAGAAAAATAGAATTAAATAAAATAAAAGAAAAATGGCAAAAAAGATGATTGGTCAAGACTCCTAAAATTCCTCTAAGCTTGACACATCATCCTAAACTCTTCTAAATTAAGAGTTTATATAAATATAGATAGTTAGTAAAATTAAATCAAAAAGAGAATTAAAGAAAAAAGAAGGAAAAAAATTAGAATTAAAGAAAATCAAAGAAAAATGGCAAAAAAGATGATTGATCAAGACTCCTAAAATCCCTCTAACATTTATACATCATCCTAAACTCTTCTAAATTAAGAGTTTATATAGATTGTTTTTTTTTTAAAAACAAAAACTACTAAAATTATAATTTAGCCTAAGATCAATGTTTTGATATAAGCCCAATGGTTAGTAAAATTAAATCAAAAAGAGAATTAAAGAAAAAAGAAGAAAAAATTAGAAATAAATAAAATCTAAGAAAAATGGCAAAAAAGATGATTGGTCAAGACTCCTAAAATTCCTCCAAGCTTTACACATCATCCTAACTCTTCTAAATTAAAAGTTTATATAGATATAGATTAAAGTAGTGTATATATATACATTACTAATATTAATTTTATGTTTTCTTATTGTTTATTTTATGTTTTGAATTAATCCCGTTGTTTTTTTTTAGAAAAAAAACTACTAAAATTATAATTTCGGCTAAGATCAATGTTTTAAATTAAGCCCAATAGTTAGTAAAATTAAATCAAAACGAGAATTATGGAAAAAAGAAAAAAAAAATTAGAATTAGAATTAAAGAAAATCAAAGAAAAATGGCAAAAAAGGTGATTGGTTAAGACTCCTAAAATTCCTTTAAGCGTGACACATCATCCTAAACTCTTCTAAATTAAGAGTTTATATAGATATAGATATAGATTTTTTTTGTTTAGAAAAAAAACTAATTAAATTATAATTTAGGCTAAGATCAATGTTTTGAATTAAGCCAAATAGTTAGTAAAATTAAATAAAAAAGGGAATTAAAGAAAAAAGAAAAAAAGTAGAATTAAAGAAAATCAAAGAAAAATGGCAAAAACGATGATTGGTCAAGACTCCTAAAATTCCTCTAAGCTTGACACATCATCATAAACTCTTCTTAATTAAGATTTTATATAAATATAGATAGTTAGTAAAATTAAATCAAAAAAAGAATTAAATAAAAAAGAAGAAAAAAAAAATTAGAATTAAAGAAAATCAATGAAAATTGGGAAAAAAGATGATTGGTCAAGACTTCTAAAATTCCTCTAAGCTTGACACATTGTCCTAAACTCTTCTAAATTAAGAGTTTATATAGATTCTTTTTTTAGAAAAAAAACTATTAAAATTATAATTTAGGCTAAGATCAATGTTTTGAATTAAGCCCAACAGTTAGTACAATTAAATCAAAAACAGAATTATAGAAAAAAGAAAAAAAAATATTATTAAAGAAAATCAAAGAAAAATGGCGAAAAAGATGATTGGTTAAGACTAATAAAATTCCTCTAAGCTTGATACATCATCCTAAACTCTTCTACATTAAGAGTTTATATAGATTGTTATTTTTAGAAAAAAAAACTACTAAAATTATAATTTATGCTAAGATCAATGTTTTGAATTAAGCCCAATGGTTAGTAAAATTAAATCAAAAAGAGAATTAAAGAAAGAAGAAGAAAAAAAATTAGAATATAAGAAAATCAAAGAAAAATGGCAAAAAAGATGATTGGTCAAGACTCCTAAAATTCCTCTAAGCTTGATACATCATTCTAAGTTCTTCTAAACTAAGAGTTTATACAGATAGTTAGTAAAATTAAATCAAAAATAGAATTAAAGAAAAAAGAAGAAAAAAATTAGAATTAAAGAAAATCAAACAAAAATGGCAAAAAAAGAAGATTGGTCAAGACTCTTAAAATTTCTCAAAGCTTGACACAACATCCTAAACTCTTCTAAATTTAGAGTTTATATTGATAGTTAGTAAAATTAAATCAAAAAGAGAATTAAAGAAAAAAGAAGAAAAAAAATTAGAATTAAATAAAATCAAAGAAAAATGGCAAAAAAGATGATTGGTCAAGACTTCTAAAATTCTCTAAGCTTTACACATCATCCTAAACTCTTCTAAATTAAGAGTTTATATAGATATATATGTTTTTTTTGAGAAAAAAAATTCTAAAATTATAATTTAGGCTAAGATCAATGTTTTGAATTAAGCCCAATAGTTAGTAAAATTAAATCAACAAGAGAATTAAAGAAAAAAGAAAAAGAAAAATAGAATTAAAGAAAATAAAAGAAATATGGCAAAAAAGATGATTGGTCAAGACTCCTAAAATCCCTCTAAGCTTGACACATCATCCTAAACTCTTCTAAATTAAGAGTTTATATAAATATAGATAGTTAGTAAAATTAAATCAAAAAGAGAATTAAAGAAAAAAGAAGGAAAAAAATTAGAATTAAAGAAAATCAAAGAAAAATGGCAAAAAAGATGATTGATCAAGACTCCTAAAATCCCTCTAACATTTATACATCATCCTAAACTCTTCTAAATTAAGAGTTTATATAGATTGTTTTTTTAAAAAAAACAAAAACTACTAAAATTATAATTTAGCCTAAGATCAATGTTTTGATATAAGACCAATGGTTAGTAAAATTAAATCAAAAAGAGAATTAAAGAAAAAAGAAGAAAAAAATTAGAAATAAATAAAATCAAAGAAAAATGGCAAAAAAGATGATTGGTCAAGACTCCTAAAATTCCTCTAAGCTTTACACATCATCCTAACTCTTCTAAATTAAGAGTTTATATAGATATAGATTAAAGTAGTGTATATATATATATTACTAATATTAATTTTATGTTTTCTTATTGTTTATTTTATGTTTTGAATTAATTCCGTTGTTTTTTTTTAGAAAAAAAACTAATAAAATTATAATTTCGGCTAAGATCAATGTTTTAAATTAAGCCCAATAGTTAGTAAAATTAAATCAAAAAGAGAATTATGGAAAAAAGAAAAAAAAAATAGAATTAGAATTAAAGAAAATCAAAGAAAAATGGCAAAAAAGGTGATTGGTTAAGACTCCTAAAATTCCTTTAAGCTTGACACATCATCCTAAACTCTTCTAAATTAAGAGTTTATATAGATATAGATATAGATTTTTTTTTTTAGAAAAAAAAACTAATTAAATTATAATTTAGGCTAAGATCAATGTTTTGAATTAAGCCCAATAGTTAGTAAAATTAAATAAAAAAGAGAATTAAAGAAAAAAGAGAAAAAATTAGAATTAAAGAAAATCAAAGAAAAATGGCAAAAAAGATGATTGGTCAAGACTCCTAAAATTCCTCTAAGCTTGACACATCATCCTAAACTCTTCTAAATTAAGAGTTTATATAAATATAGATAGTTAGTAAAATTAAATAAAAAAGAGAATTAAAGAAAAAAAAGAAAAAAAATTAGAATTAAAGAAAATCAAAGAAATTTGGGAAAAGAGATGATTAGTCAAGACTTCTAAAATTCCTCTAAGCTTGACACATTGTCCTAAACTCTTCTAAATTAAGAGTTTATATAGATTGTTTTTTTTAGAAAAAAAACTACTAAAATTATAATTTAGGCTAAGATCAATGTTTTCAATTAAGCCCAACAGTTAGTACAATGAAATCAAAAAGAGAATTATAGAAAAAAGAAAAAAAATTAGAATTAAAGAAAACCAAAGAAAAATGGCAAAAAAAGATGATTGGTTAAGAATAATAAAATTCCTCTAAGCTTGACACATCATCCTAAACTCTTCTAAATTAAAAGTTTATATAGATATATATGTTTTTTTTTAGAAAAAAAACTACTAAGATTACAATTTAGGCTAAGATCAATGTTTTGAATTAAGCCCAATAGTTAGTAAATTGGACTCGACTTGTAATAAACTCGACTTGTAATAAAAGAGAAAACCGACCAAACGGTGGCACGAGTGGGTAGTGAAGGCGATAGACCACCCCTATTGGGTGTAGTTGGGAACGGTAGGCGAAATATCAGCTTGTTCTTTACAAATGGGTTGGGAGAATCAAAGGAGATCATTATGTGTTTTATTAACTGATTCTGTACTGAATGCTTGTTATGCTAGAGATTTGATTTGGATGCCCTAACTATGAAATGTGTAATGACTTACCTGTGCAAACGGGATAGCGGGAGTACCTTTATTTCTATATGGTCAAGTCCAGTTTATGTGAAACATCCCTTCAACTATGTTCTATCGAGTCTTCCTCCTAGATGTCAGTGTCTTCCACGGGGAATTGGGTCGGTAAACACATTGTGTCGGAAACATGTCTGGATATAAAGGTTGTTTGAGTGAGTATTGGAAGGTAGTTCTTGATGTCATTTTGAGTCGAGAGTAAGGTGTTTATGAGGCTGTCTTTCTTGATTTTTATGATGATTAACCAGTGTTTTCCCACCACAAGAGTCGTACCAAAGTCCCACGGGAAAGAGGAGTGATGAGTCGGTTGGGAAAAGTCAATGGTTGCCCTTAGAGATCTCTGTCCGGTTGTAATTGTGACTCTCTCTGAACTGCATCACATGATTTTGTAATCTTTGGCATGTACCCTGTGAATGCTCATTGGTAAAAAGCTACTCATGTTGTTGCATCTATAATTGGTTACCTTGCTTAGGTCTTGTGTTATGTCTTGGCTTCTACCATGATTATATGTTGTCATAGCATGTATACTTGGCCTATTGATCGTAGGGTTGAATGGATTTGTGAGCTGCACGAAATGAATCTGCATGATTTTACTCTACTAGGTTCATGATAGTGTGATCGTTAAATTTTGATACCCTGATGAAGCAAGTTCCTTATTTGATACGTGCTACAACTTGATGTCAACTTGCCTTATATGATATGTAATTTCCCATACATGTTATTGTGATGATCCTTAACGTAAATTCGTGATTGTATAACATTCCGTATCCATGCTAGTCACATTATTTAGAGGTCTCGTGTTGCATCCTGTAACGGCCCAGAATTATAATTTCCAGGTTACGTTTCAAGGGATGAAAACCCTTGTTCGGATCTTGCAATCCAGGTACGGGTCAAGGTTTCAAACTCTTTTAAGATCAGTATAAAGAGGGATTTCAAACCCTAAAAACCTCGAAGGGCCGTTGGGTACCCTTAACCTGTCCTACAACTATGTCGCGGAATCCATTTCAAAAGGGAAGTAAAGCGGAAGCAAAGTAAATATACAAGTGTCACGGAAGAACCGGTCAAAACCAAAGCATGAGTGTTTAATTACCATTTTACTAAATTAGGATATTAGCCAGATTCTTCGATTCGCCAACAGGGAACCCCGTCATATAGACATCGAGCACTCAAATCTGCAGAGAATACCTTTAAAAGAAGAATGGGGAAAGGAGTCAGATCGAGCCACTCATGCGGGACCGGCAGTCATCGCTGAGGCCACATAGTATGTGCTATACCTAATAAAGATGCTCTAATACAGTACGAAATTCAAACACACTAGCATGCTCCTAGTTCATAATAATGTGCAGAAATACTGGAAAGGGCCCAAGACAATGCCAACGGCATATCCCTCTCCTACCTCCACCCCTTCCGATAGGTGGAGACTGGCCAGCTCGTGAATGCATTCATTCATAATAGGGCGGCACGCATGCCTAACCCGCTCCACAATAAAGCCCGCAGGCATATCATAATATAAGGAAGTCATGACTCGATTGACGCAGGGTACCCGATGAGGCTGGGCTACCCTATGACCCTAGCAAAGACTCTAGGACTATCACACATAACGGCCGTTCTGTTTCAAACGCATAAAGTAAACAGATGCTCAATCAATTAGTGCAACCTAAACATGATACTACATGGCATGCTTTTATGCATATGCAACACCTAACATAAAATGCAACAACAGGCATGAATGTCCAACCTGAGTAAGCCCCCTAGGGAACTTACCTGAAGATGCAGAACAACAAGATAACACAAGCAAGGGCCCAAATGCAAGTCCAAAGCAATCCAAAAGCAGTACACACCTATAATCAAGTCATTTCCATAAGCTACCAACCCAACATTCATACACACAGAACCCAAGTTCTCAATATCCTCGAAACCAAATCGATGTAAACCCATTTTCAAAGACTTTCCGATTTAATAAACATCAACCAAAATCATTTACTTCCAATCAAACTCATTGATAAAATTGTACCAACCATATTTCCAAATCCTTAAATCCAAAATTAAGTCAACTCATTTTCAAGACAATTTCTCAAATCATACTTGGTTAAATTCCGACATTAATCATTAAATCCTTAACCAATCCCCCAAAATCATATTACAGAAGCAATTCCGGCATTTTTCATTTCAAAACCTAAACCCTTATTAAATAATTTAACCGACAATATTTATCTAAAATAGCCACCAAAATAAGTCCAGGCCAATAAGTCATTTTACAAAATACATTTTCCAAACTCTATTACTTTTAAAACAATTCCATAATATATGCTAATTTCAGAAATCTATCTTCATAAAATAATAATAATAATAATAATAATAATAATAATAATAATAATAATAATAATAATAGTAATAATAATAATAATAACTTAACAAAATAAATTACAAATCACATCATATACTAATAATATAACATGGTAAACACACATACATAACGTTATAATTTAAAACACCCGACCCAACTCTCACACATCAACCCAAAGAAGGAAATCAGGCCCAATAGACTTGGATGGAAAATGAAAGAATTAGGCCCAACCTTAAATCTGGATTCAAAACAAGCCCAACCCAATCTCCCATGACATGAACCGGTTTTCTGAAACAAAATGGCTGAACCGAACCCGGTCAAATAAACAAAAGAAGGAAAGAACCAAACCGGCCCCAACACTCATCCCCTTCCCAGCGTTCCTTTTTCCCCCAAATCAGAACAGAGCCGACGGAAAGAAGATGGAGCCGACGGAAGAGAGGAGTCCAAGCTTCGCCGGCGACCCACACTCCTCCTCGCCACACCCCTTTTTCCGACCTCAATCAACCCGGAAGAACCGAAACGAGAGTAAAGAGGGAGGAGGAAGAGAGAGCTCACCGAGGGGGAAGTTCGAGTTCATCGGGGGTGCGCCGGAGGTCCGATCGGCCCCATTGGCGTCGGGAATCAGCCGAGATCGCCTGGGTCGACAACAAGAGGTCAAAAGGTGAAGCCTTTATCGAGTTTAAGAGCGAAAGGAAGGGTGGGGGGTTACCATCTTTGAATCGGGAAAACAGGGCTCCCAAGAGGGAGAAAGGCTCGACGGAGAAGCTGTCGGCGGCTCCTGGGATCACTGCTCTCGGTTCGGCTGTCGGAGGAGCTGGTGCTAAAGGGAGAGAGGAGTTCGATGCTGCTGGTGCTCTTCGGGGAAGGAGGACAGAGAACGTGGGCAGCGCTATGCGCCTCGGCGACGACGACGGGCTCACCGGGGCGGGTGCCTTGGCTCGTCAACGTAGGAGGTGGCCGAGGTCGGCGCTGACTGCTGCTACCGCCTGACAGAAGGAGAAAAAGGGCGGGGGGGGGGGGGGGGGGGAAAGCCCCTGGAGAGTGGCTCTGAAGACAAGGGAGCGAATAGCTCCGGTGGTGCTCGGCGGGGTTGCTCGGAAACAGAGCTGGTGGTGCGTTGGCAGCGGATGGAGGAGGGGGAGCTGATGTTGCTGGCTGCGGACCGAGAGTAAAGAGGGAAATGGTGAGAATCAGAGATGCACTCTATGTGTGTTGAAGGGAGCTCTATTCAAAGTCAAAAAGGGGCTTTGGGATTTTGTTTTGTTTTTGTGAAATGGGAAAGAAGTGCTCAGAAGGAGAAGGACAGGGGTCTGTTTTGGTTTTCTTTTGCAAGCCTGAACAGGGCTCTTCCTTTTTATTTTATTCCTTTTGTTTTCTAGCTACTGCAGTAGCTGCTAAACGATTAGAAGAAAAGGCTCCCAAGACCCACATTTGAAATACCCGATAATAAAACCCGGAACCTGCTCTTTCGACCCTTTCTGACTCGGTCAAAATAAAGTTTTAATTTTCTAATTCGAATTTAATAATGAAACCCGGATACCATTTCAAATTCTCGGCATATGAAAGCGAAATAAAATATATTTTGCCAAATTTTAAAATTTGGCCGGAATCCGCTTTAAGAGTTTTGAGTTTTATTTATGACGAGTTTTCCTTACAATATCCAAATTAAATCCATTTTACTTTATTTATTTCTAAATTATTATAAAAAAAAAATCCGGGCCTTTACATCATCCACCTCTAAAAACAAGTCTCGTCCCCGAGACTAAAACCAAAATAAAGTAGGTGTGAAGTTTGAAATGGATGAGTCCAAGGACCATGTCCAAGGATCTTGTAATCCTCTCGGTTGCGTCTTCCGGGATTCTCACAACATCCTAGTCACGGTCGTGACATCTCCAATTAGCCTTGACAAGTATGCGATAAGCGCCCCTATCACATCCTCGCTTCGACTTTTCGGAAGTACCACAACTCTAAAAGTTCTATAATGTCATCACTAGGTCTTAGCAAGCAACCTACAAGCGCCCTCATAAAATGCTTGTATCCACTTCGTGAAGTATCATAGAGTTGCCCGGGTTTGAAAAGTTTTAAAGGGGATTCCGCAATTGAAAAAGATTGGCTTCGAAATCATTGAAACTCTCGGTAACGTTTATTATTGAAAATTCCAAGTAATTCCTTTTCAAACCGCTCAAAATCTTCAAATAAGGCGTCTAACCAAGCATCTTCACACCAAAACAAGTAAAATCCCTTCGACCAAATTTCGTCAAAATCCTCCAAAACCAAATCAGTTTCCCGCATACCAAACAATCAAATTCAGAAGCTGGGAGGTGGAATCATCCACCTCTAAGGGCTAATCCCATATTCTCTTCCTAGTTTTCATAATCAAATCAATCTATCAGTCTCAATTCAAGCAAGATTCACGAGCCATAAGCAATGCATAACCACATAACCAATCTATCATCGACGAGTATATCGTATGATAAGTCTCAACCATGTACCCACACAGTGTCACAAGATCACATCAAGCATCTCGAAATCACACTAAAGGTTATAATGTGCATCTCAACAACATATCAAGATCATAACAACGTCTCGACATCACACCATAAATCATAAAAGGTATCTCGCTATCGCATATCCACACCGCAATCATAGTAGGGTCAGTCACAACAAGGGATCTCATCTAACGCACAAATTCACATAGTCATCCTATCCAATTTCTATCCAGCATTATCATAACAGATTTATCACATCAAACATTTGTATTTGTAAGGTTAGCCACAACGGAATTTCATCATAAGTCAATGAAACAAAACTAATTATAACCACATCAATACAAACAAGGTCATGCTATTAAGATTCAACAAAAGGGAAGATCAAGCAGTATATCAACATCAAAATGTCAACATGCTCTCCAGATATCATCTCAACTCGTCACAACACCATATAACGATCATTTAGTCATTAGGTAGACATACACTATCACCTCATATGTATACGAGTCATATTCATGCTCTGAGTCATATTCATCATTTAATATATCAATAATCATGCTTGCCAACCATATAATAACACATCATTATCTCATATATCATATCACAACACATCCTATCATGCTTCTAAAACAACATAGCAGAGCAGCAATATACCATGATAACATTTGTCACTACCAACTAGATTTCAGTATTGCATAACAACATGTAATATCACTCCATATCAGATGCATCATGGTTATTATCTAACATCATGCCAACAAATATAAATAAATCACATCATCAAGAAAATTCTCACGTCATACTAGTCAAATTAAAATACAATCCCCACTCGCCCATCTCTACTCTCATTCCAAGACTAATCCTCTTTTAGACTTGCCAACGTCAACTCGGATAAAATTTCCCCCAAAGAATCTCAATTTATTTCGATACTCCAATCTCGCCCCTCGTTCCACCAAGCACTCTTACTAGCAATCCACCTCTAAGAACCCACTCCTATCTCTAACCTCACGCCCGAGTACCCTCTTATACTGTGTCCTGAATACTCTCAAGGGTCATTTCTTACACTCTCACACTTCACAAGACATCTCAAACATCATGCCCAGTTAACCATACCCCCACCGAAGATTCACTCAAAAGCTTAATAGAATCACCCAAGCATTGCCTCTCATAAATCTCAAGACTCACTCTGTCTCACCTAAGCTTACATCCCTCTCTCGCTACTACCTCATAATACCATCAATCATCCCAACCACTCCACAAGATAACCCTCATCCACACGATCAAGGAAGAAGCAATCATGAACATTATTACACATAAGGGCTACGACATATCAACTAGCATTCATAAACATAACATCATGGGTTCATCATCAATTATTGCAACAAGACTCAATTTACCATCATGCTCAATAATCGTTGCAAAACATCATATATGAACATAAGCAATCCAGCTAGCAAGTCTCGTCATAACCTTATCAAGTAACAATTCAGGTTTCTCAGCATTTGCAGTTCATACTTTTACAGGCACAGGAATTTAGGTCATGCTTAACAACTCAGAGTTATCAACACATTAAGGCATCAGGGCACATTATAGCTGTAAAGCATCAAATCATATCATCAGATACAACAGGCAATCAGTCAACAGTTGTCATAAGGTCAGCACATCAACACATAAATCTCATCGCTAGGTCAGTGTAATTTCATCGCCAACAAATTCAAAATGGTTAGTAATTCGAACGGAGAACACTCCCGCCTGTAAGTCCTATCATACTCGATAACCGCAATCTTCGAAAGGTGCTCATCCTGCCGATACCGTTGATCCTGAGGCCCGTGGGTTATGGGCCCACGCTTCCGTCACGTTGCTCTATAACTATCCAACTTCCTTTCTCTTTACCGTGCGGTCACTTGTTCAATGCATCGCGGGGAAGTCCAAGTTAGCAGAGATAGGGGAGTGACAAGGACGGGCAACCCAATGTTCACTTCGGAACCAAACATTGACCAAGGCTAAAGAACGACAAGACTAGAAACAAGACTTTGACCCGAGAATAGTAATGATGCCCCTATGGAAGTCTATTAGGTTATAATCGCGACAAGCAAATACGAATTTACCATGGAGCACATCAGTCACATTAATCAACACTAACATGTATCTATCCCAAGGAGATCGACATACATATTCATTCCCAATGACATAATCAAATTCTACACGGATTCATGCGAGGTAAGCTAATAGCCTCTTATTCCAGGGAAGCAGATATGCCTAGCAATTTCAAGTAAGATATGCGGGTCCAGTAAAGGTCATACAAGGCTAACGAGGATGACAAACATCATGTATATGAATAATGCACGAGCATGGTATACTCGTCAACACATAAGGTCAAACATATATAGCATGGCGAGGTACATCATAAAATCAAACTAAACGTTATTCGAGGATACAAAAGAGCATAATGACAATTATCACATCTAATAATAAGGATCATATAATAGGTTGAGAATGACGTGTAATCATATGACGAGATACATTTAGAAATCATGGGTCCCACATGATACTAACGACACATGATGTGATACAAGTAGGGTCATGAGTCATTAAAAGGGGTTCACATAATATTTACGAACATGAGGCATTATCAAAAGTAACGAGAAGGGCATCATGGGTGACACATTATAATCATGCTAGGAGCGAACCATCGTAAGGCATATAAAACGATAACTATCACATCATGGAACAAGTATAACATGTAATCATTTAACGACTCATATTGGAAAGTAGAAGCCCTACAAGACACTACTAGCACATATCAAAACGTGACTACAATCAAGGCAATTCGACTAGGTTCATTCTAACATTCATGCGTCATGTGTATGCGAACTTACGATGTAACGCGGTGTGTGACCATGCGAGGTGCCAAAGCATACATCTATGCAAGCACAAGAGGATATCATAGAGCAATAGAGGAACACTACCAAGCGACAACTTGTAAGCATGCTATGATTAACCATCACATAAAGCAAATCGATCATCGAATTCAACACCAATTAACTTGCATGAGTAAGACATGTTATGGTAATAGAAAGAGGGAAGAACCACACTATCAGGAACCTAGCTCGAGAGGGAATCAGCAACAACGTAGACAAGATACAAGTTCGCACAAGTCACAACCGATGACCATACGTGATGCTAACAGCTCAATATGACGTACGATAGATGCATGTAACTACTCATGACGACAGGTAAGAACTCACTCAATTATATTCCACGACATGGAAGCATGAGAAAAGTTAAACAATGCATAATACGAGTCTAAGAAATGGGCAATATGATTAGGATACGGGGCATGAGTGCAGATCAACACATACTGGGATGAAACATGCATTTGTCAAGACTCAATTATACCACATATTCTCCATTCAACACAAGTAACACACAACAATATTATGTGCAAAATAATCAGCAATAGCTAATCTGGCAATTACAAATTATATGGGCATGCTATGAATTCTTGTCACAAAAGGAGTAATAGGCATTGACACGTCATCGTCCAACATGCTAAGATGATCATCTATCAACATTCATACAAAGAGGAATTGATCACACTATCATGAACCTAATTCAAGAGGAGATAACGATCATGTAGGTTCATATCATGTGGTTCATGCTTCCTATCAACCATACGATCAGTAAGCCGAGTAAACATGCTATAACAACAAATAGTCATGATATAAGGAAGGACACAACACGATACTTGAGGAGGGTAACTAACCACAACACGAGCTTAAACAAATCATGACAGAAAGCAAGGCATAACATGAGCAACTTCTTACAAACGATCATTTACAAGGTACATGCGAGAGATTATAAAATCATGTCATGCAGTTCAAAGAGAGTCACCATTACAACCGGACAAAGATCCATAAAGACAACCATTGACTTTTCCCGACTGACTTATCACCCCTCCTTCCCGTGGGACTTTGGTACGACTCTTTGTGGTAAGAAAATAAAGGTTGGTCACCATATGAATCAAGAAGACAACCCCATGACACCTTACTTTTGACTCAAAATGCTATCAAGAACCACCTTCCAATACTCACTCAGAGAACCTTCATACCCATACATGATTCTGACACAATGTGTTTACCACCGGATTCCCATGAAAGATACTGACATTTGGGAGAAGGACTCGATAAGATCGCCAAGGGTTTAGTATGGTAGAAGGGGCTATTACACACAACTAGGTTGACCATATAGAAGTAGGGGTACTCCCGCTATCCCGTTTGCACAGATCAGTCAATGCATATTTAATTGTTAGGCATACCAATCAGATATCTAGCATAGCAAGCACTCAACACATAATCAGTTATTGACACTCATGATGATCTCCTTGGAGTCTTCCAGACCCATCTGTAAAGAACAAGCTAATATTTTGCCTACCCATTTCCAACTACATCCAATAGGGATGGTCTAACGTCTTTTTACCCACTCGATCCCCTCTTTAGTCGGTTTTCCATATTTTATGATAAGTCAAGTTCATTACTTAGTCCAATTCCGGTTAGACAGCTTAAGTTCATTTTGCCCTTTTTTTTAAAATCCTTTCAAATCCTTTGAAATTCATGGGCGTTTTCCAAAACATACACTCGACCCTTTTGTACCCGAATTGCACAACCTGGCTTTGATACCATCGTTGTAACGGCCCAGAATTATAATTTCCAGGTTACGTTTCAAGGGATGAAAACCCTTGTTCGGATCTTGCAATCCAGGTACGGGTCAAGGTTTCAAACTCTTTTAAGATCAGTATAAAGAGGGATTTCAAACCCTAAAAACCTCGAAGGGCCGTTGGGTACCCTTAACCTGTCCTACAACTATGTCGCGGAATCCATTTCAAAAGGGAAGTAAAGCGGAAGAAAAGTAAAGATACAAGTGTCACGGAAGAACCGGTCAAAACCAAAGCATGAGTGTTTAATTACCATTTTACTAAATTAGGATATTAGCCAGATTCTTCGATTCACCAACAGGGAACCCCGTCATATAGACATCGAGCACTCAAATCTGCAGAGAATACCTTTAAAAGAAGAACGGGGAAAGGAGTCAGACCGAGCCACTCATGCGGGACCGGCAGTCCTCGCTGAGGCCACATAGTATGTGCTATACCTAATAAAGATGCTCTAATACAGTACGAAATTCAAACACACTAGCATGCTCCTAGTTCATAATAATGTGCAGAAATACTGGAAAGGGCCCAAGACAATACCAACGGCATATCCCTCTCCTACCTCCACCCCTTCCGATAGGTGGAGACTGGCCAGCTCGTGAATGCATTCATTCATAATAGGGCGGCACGCATGCCTAACCCGCTCCACAATAAAGCCCGCAGGCATATCATAATATAAGGAAGTCATGACTCGATTGACGCAGGGTACCCGATGAGGCTGGGCTACCCTATGACCCTAGCAAAGACTCTAGGACTATCACACATAACGGCCGTTCTGTTTCAAACGCATAAAGTAAACAGATGCTCAATCAATTAGTGCAACCTAAACATGATACTACATGGCATGCTTTTATGCATATGCAACACCTAACATAAAATGCAACAACAGGCATGAATGTCCAACCTGAGTAAGCCCCCTAGGGAACTTACCTGAAGATGCAGAACAGCAAGATAACACAAGCAAGGGCCCAAATGCAAGTCCAAAGCAATCCAAAAGCAGTACACACCTATAATCAAGTCATTTCCATAAGCTACCAACCCAACATTCATACACACAGAACCCAAGTTCTCAATATCCTCGAAACCAAATCGATGTAAACCCATTTTCAAAGACTTTTCGATTTAATAAACATCAACCAAAATCATTTACTTCCAATCAAACTCATTGATAAAATTGTACCAACCATAATTCCAAATCCTTAAATCCAAAACTAAGTCAACTCATTTTCAAGACAATTTCTCAAATCATACTTGGTTAAATTCCGACATTAATCATTAAATCCTTAACCAATCCCCCAAAATCATATTACAGAAGCAATTCCGGCATTTTTCATTTCAAAACCTAAACCCTTATTAAATAATTTAACCGACAATATTTATCTAAAATAGCCACCAAAATAAGTCCAGGCCAATAAGTCATTTTACAAAATACATTTTCCAAACTCTATTACTTTTAAAACAATTCCATAATATATGCTAATTTCAGAAATCTATCTTCATAAAATAATAATAATAATATTAATAATAATAATAATAATAATAACTTAACAAAATAAATTACAAATCACATCATATACTAATAATATAACATGGTAAACACACATACATAACGTTATAATTTAAAACACCCAACCCAACTCTCACACATCAACCCAAAGAAGGAAATCAGGCCCAATAGACTCGGATGGAAAATGAAAGAATTAGGCCCAACCTTAAATCTGGATTCAAAACAAGCCCAACCCAATCTCCCATGACATGAACCGGTTTTCTGAAACAAAATGGCTGAACCGAACCCGGTCAAATAAACAAAAGAAGGAAAGAACCAAACCGGCCCCAACACTCATCCCCTTCCCAGCGTTCCTTTTTCCCCCAAATCAGAACAGAGCCGACGGAAAGAAGATGGAGCCGACGGAAGAGAGGAGTCCAGGCTTCGCCGGCGACCCACACTCCTCCTCGCCACACCCCTTTTTCCGACCTCAATCAACCCGGAAGAACCGAAACGAGAGTAAAGAGGGAGGAGGAAGAGAGAGCTCACCGAGGGGGAAGTTCGAGTTCATCGGGGGTGCGCCGGAGGTCCGATCGGCCCCATTGGCGTCGGGAATCAGCCGAGATCGCCTGGGTCGACAACAAGAGGTCAAAAGGTGAAGCCTTTATCGAGTTTAAGAGCGAAAGGAAGGGTGGGGGGTTACCATCTTTGAATCGGGAAAACAGGGCTCCCAAGAGGGGGAAAGGCTCGACGGAGAAGCTGTCGGCGGCTCCTGGGATCACTGCTCTCGGTTCGGCGGTCGGAGGAGTTGGTGCTAAGGGGAGAGAGGAGGAGTTCGATGCTTCTGGTGCTCTTCGGGGAAGGAGGACAGAGAACGTGGGCAGCGCTATGCGCCTCGGCGACGACGACGGGCTCACCGGGGCGGGTGCCTTGGCTTGTCAACGTAGGAGGTGGCCAAGGTCGGGGCTGACTGCTGCTACCGCCTGACAGAAGGAGAAAAAGGGCGGGGGGGGGGGGGGGAAAGCCCCTGGAGAGTGGCTCCGAAGACAAGGGAGCGAATAGCTCCGGTGGTGCTCGGCGGGGTTGCTCGGAAACAGAGCTGGTGGTGCGTTGGCAGCGGAAGGAGGAGGGGGAGCTGATGTTGCTGGCTGCGGACCGAGAGTGAAGAGGGAAATGGTGAGAATCAGAGATGCACTCTATGTGTGTTGAAGGGAGCTCTATTCAAAGTCAAAAAGGGGCTTTGGGATTTTGTTTTGTTTTTGTGAAATGGGAAAGAAGTGCTCAGAAGGAGAAGGACAGGGGTCTGTTTTGGTTTTCTTTTGCAAGCCTGAACAGGGCTCTTCCTTTTTATTTTATTCCTTTTGTTTTCTAGCTACTGCAGTAGCTGCTAAACGATTAGAAGAAAAGGCTCCCAAGACCCACATTTGAAATACCCGATAATAAAACCCGGAACCCGCTCTTTCGACCCTTTCTGACTCGGTCAAAATAAAGTTTTAATTTTCTAATTCGAATTTAATAATGAAACCCGGATACCATTTCAAATTCTCGGCATATGAAAGCGAAATAAAATATATTTTGCCAAATTTTAAAATTTGGCCGGAATCCGCTTTAAGAGTTTCGAGTTTTATTTATGACGAGTTTTCCTTACAATATCCAAATTAAATCCATTTTACTTTATTTATTTCTAAATTATTATAAAAAAAAAATCCGGGCCTTTACACATCCCGCTTTCTGTCATGATTATGTTTGGTCTCGCGTGTCCAATTGACCTATTGTAATGATCGTACTACTGATTGGTTAGGAACATAAATGGCATGATATGAGTCTATATGGATGTAGCTTTTCCTGAATTAGGTCCATGATAGTGTGGTTCTTCTATCCTTCTATTACCATAACATGCCTTACTCGTGCAAGTTAGTTGATGTTGAATTCGATGATCGATTTACTTTCTATGATGGTTAATCATAGCATGCTTACATGATATCGCTCGGTAGTGTTCCCCTATTGCTCTATGATATCCTCTCGGGCTTGCATAGATGTATGCTTTGGCACCTCGCATGGTCAACCACCACGTTACATCGTAATTTCGCATACACATGACGCATGAAAGTTAGAATGAATATAGTCGAATTGCCTTGATTGTAGTCACGTTTTGATATGTACTAGTAGTATCTTGTAGGGCTTCTACTTTCTAATATGAGTCGTTAAATGATTACATGTCGTGCTTGTTCTATAATGTGATAGCTATTGGACCATTATGTGCCCTATAACAGTTCATTCCTAGCATGATTATACTCTATTGCTGGTGATGCCCTCTTTGTTACTCCCTATAATGATGTCTTATGCTTTATGAACATTATGTTCAACTCTTTTAAATGACTCTTGACTATGTCCATGCCTTATCACGTATCGCTAGCATTGTGTAGGATCTATGCTTCCTAAACGTGTTCCGTTGTATGATTACATGCCATTTTCAACCTATTATGCGATCATTGTTGTCAGATGTGATAGTTATTATGCTGCTTTTATATGTTCTCGTATGACGCTTAGCCTGATCGTTATGCCATATCTCGCCATGCTATAGTTGACCTCCCCTGTTGCTGCATGTACCATGCTTGTACATTCGTTCATTTACATGACACCTGTCATCCTCATTAAATCCCACATGACTTTGAACCTTGCATGATCATTACTGATTCTGCATATCTTGCTTGAAGTTGCTAAACATATCTGCTTCCATGAAACACTATAATGTTAGCTTGTCTCACATACATCAGTGTAGGACTTGATTTTGTCTTTGATATGAAGACGAATGTCGTTCCCCCGAGATAGGTACATGTTAGTGTCGATTAGTGTGATTGGTATGCTCCATGATGAATTCGTGTTACTCGTCGCAATTATAACCTAATAGACTTCCATAAGGGCATCATTTCTATCCTCGGGTCGGAGCCTTGTCTCTTGCTTGTCGTCTTTAGTATTGGTCCGTGTTGCTTCCGAAAGGAACCTTGAGTTGTCCTCCCTTGTCGCTCCCCTATCTCCACTGACTTGAACCCCTACGCGATACATCGGACGAGCGACGCGTGAGAGAGGGACGAAAAATGGATAGCAATAGAGCAGTGCAGCGGAAGCGTGGGCCCATAACCCACGGGCCTCAGGATCTATGATGTCGGCGAAACGGGCACGCATCAAGAATTACGATTACTGTGTACGATATGACTTGCAAGCGGGAGTGTTCTCCGTTCGAATTGCCAACCCTTTTGAATTTATTGACGGTGATATTGCACTGGCCTAGTGATGAGATTTACGTGCTGATGTGTTGACTTGATGATGACTATTGCCTGATTGCCTGTCGTCTATGATGATATGATGTGATGTCTTATGGATCTAATGTACCATGATGTCTTGACGTGTTGCTACTCTAAGTTACTAAGCATGATTTGAATTCCTTTGCCTGTAAAATGTGAACTACATATGCTAAGAGACCTGAATTGTATCTGATAAGGTTATAGTGCAACATGTTAGCTTGACTTCAGTAGGTTCATATATGACGTTTGCAATGATTATTGAGCATGGTGATAAACTGAAACTTGTTGAACCCATGATGTTATGTTTATAAATGCTAGTTGGCATGATGTAGACCTTATGTTTGATGATTTTAATTATTGCTTCTTCCTTAAACCTGTGGGCGAGGTCGTTGGTAGCGTGATAGAAGAGTGGTGAAAGATCTTGAGTGGTTAGGATGATCGGGGATGTTATGAGATAAGTCGCAAGAGAGAGATGTTGGTTTAGGTAAGACTGAGTGAGCTTTAGGAATTTTGCAAGGCATGATGCTGGTGATATCTTGGGAAGTGTGGGAAGTGTAAGAGATGACCTTAAAAGAAGTGGGGATATAGTATGAGAGGGTACTCGAGCGTGAAGTTAGAGATAGGAGTTGGATTCTTAGAGGTGGATGGGGTATGGTAGTGCTTGGTGGAATGAGGGGCGAGAATGGGGTATCGAAATGAGTTGAGATTTCTTCGGGAAGATTTTGTCAGAGTTAGTGTTGTTGAGTCTAGAAGAGGATTAATCTTGGCTTGGGAGTGGAGATGGGCGAGTGGGGATTGTGTTTTATTTTGACTGATATGGTGTGAGGAATTTTCTTGACTTTGTGATTTATTTATATCTGCTCGCATGATGTTAGATAACAACCATGATGAACCTGATATGGACTGATACTACGCGTTTTTATGCAATACTGAAATCTAGTTGGTAGTGACAGGCGTCATCATGATATATTATCAGCATTGCTATCATGATAGTTGATACTTTACTATCCATGTTATGCGTTTTAGAAGCATGTTACGATGTGTTATATGAATCATGAGATGATGACGTGTTGCTATGTGAAAACATGATATTATATTATGGGATGATAAAGCACGATGTTACGTTATATGATCGTTAAGAATGATTGTGGGTATGTTAAATGATGAATATGATTTGTATATATGAGATAATGATGCATGGTCGTTATATGGTTTTGTGGCGAGTTAAGGTGATGTCTTTAGGGCATATGGACTTTTTAATGATTTATATACTGCTCGATCTTCTATTTTTCTGAACAATAATAGCATGACCTTGTTGTGGATATGCTAATGTGATTAATCTATTCTACTTGTGTTGCGATATCGACATGCGATTGTGAGGTTTGATGTGTACTGACATACTAACCCCATAACATCTAACCGTTGATTTCTGGACATGTGTGCTTACGTGATGAGTGATGAGCATTCGATTTTGCACTTATGATGCCTTCAGTATGATATAGATATACCTTATGATTCGTAGTATGTTGAGGTTTGTTGTTCCTTTGTTACTTGAGACTTGTTGGCATGTTTATGTTTATGTTAGACAGTTATGTGATGGTTTGTGACTATGATATGATATGGGACTTACCATGTGTGAGATGGCTTATGGTATTATGCTTACATATGAGTTGAGGATTTGATGTACTTTTGTTCATATTGAGTTGAGGATTATGACTGATTTGATTCGGAGACTAGGAAGAGAATATGGGATTAGCCCTTAGAGGTGGATGGTTCCACCTCTTACCTTCTGAATTTGATTGATTGATATGCGAGAAACTGATTTGGTTGTTGGAATATTTTGACGAAATTTTGATCGAAAGAATTTTACTTGTATTGGTGTAAAGTTTCCTGGTTAAACGTCTTATTTGAAGATTTTGAGCGGTTTGAAAAAGGAATTACTTGGAATTTTAAAGAGTAAACGTTACCGAGAATTTCAACGATTTCGAGGCCAATCTTTTTCAATTGCGGAATCGCCTTTGAACCTTTTCAAACCCGGGCAACTCTACGATACTTCACGAAGTGGATACAAGCATTTTATGGGGGCGCTTGTAGGGTGCTTGCTAAGACCTAGGGATGATATTGTAGAACTTTTAGAGTTGTGGTATCTCTGAAAAGTCGAAGTGAGGATGTGATAGGGGCGCTTATTGCATACTTGTCAAGGCCGATTAGAGATGCCACGACCGTGACTAGGATGCTGTGAGAATCTCGGAAGACGCAACTGAGGTGATTACAAGACCCTTGGACATGGTCCCTAAACTCAGCAATTTCAAACTTCATCCCCTACTTTGTCTTAGTTTTAGTCTCGGGGACGAGACTTGTTTTTAGAGGTGGATGATGTAAAGGCCCGGATTTTAAAATCTTAATTCTCGGAAAAAGAAATTAAAAATGAATCGGGTTACTTAAAATCTCTTAAAATGAGTTCCGGCATTATTTCGTTAAAAAAAAATTAAAATATGTTTTATTCCGCTTCCATATGCCGATAATTTGGAAAATGATGTTCGGATTTCATTATTTAACTAGGATTAGAAAATTTAAAAATTTATTTTGAACATATCAGGATAAGATTGTGAGAGCGGGTTTCGAAATTTATTTTTTCGGGTGTTTTGAAAATTTGATTTCGGACCATTTGGAATCAATCTTGCTTTTGCCTCTCTATTTATTTTGTCTTCACCTCCCCTTCTGAAATCAACAGAGCAACAGCTCCAACATAGTTTCCCCTTTCTACTCTTAGCTAAACATCCACACCCCCCTTCTCTCTTCTTGACCCACTCCTCCTTACCTTCCTTGGCATTGAAGATCAGCACATCCCACGCCAATCTGCAGCTGTAGCATACCCTCTCCTTCATTGGTTTCACATAGCCAGGTGCAGACTCTCTCTTCCTCCTCTTTTCACATTGGAACCATGAATAAACTTAAGCCAAAAGAAGGGTCGGAAAACCCAGGCTTTCTTCCTCCTTTGCTCATTTCCGCCACCACCGCGCCCAGGAGCACCCCGACGCCGCAGCTCCTCCGCCTCTCGTCGTCTTCACGAGCCGTCCTTCCACCGCCTTTAGTTGTCGCCAAGGAGGGAGCTTTCCCCTGTTCTGTCGGTTGGAGAAATGAAGCCCCTATCGCCTTCATCGAGCTTCACCATCATCCGAGCAATAGCAGCAGCACCTGGGAGTTATCGGAACCCAGAATCGAGCCCCGGAGCGCCACCAGCGAGCCGCCTTTCACCCCAGTTTTCGTTCAAGGTTTTATTCGCTCTTTATGTTGGTTTTGTTTCAAATAACCTTCAATCCATTTTCGCTCACTCCTTATCCCTTCCTAGACTCCAGCCGAGGCTTACCTCTTGTGATGCAGCCGGAGTCGCAGCCGGAAGGCCACCAGTGACGCTCGGAGATTCCCCGGAACTGCGATGTGAGTCTCCTTCTTCTCCCTCCCCTTCTTCCTGTGCGCGTTCTTCCTTTCGGTGTGGGTCCTGGTCGGAATTTATCGTCGGTCGGGTGGGGAGAGTCTTGGGTTGAGATGGCCGCCGGCGGGACGAGCTCCTCCGTTGTTTCTTCCGCTTCCGTTTCGTCCGTCGTCGTTGCAGGGACTGTTGTGAGGAAGAGGGCAAGCTGATTCTCCTTTTGCTGGGCTTGGGCCTAATTTTCGGATCCACTTCTTCCGGGTATGGGTCGGGTCCTCTCTTCCTTCAGCTTTCAGAGTTGGGTGTGGGCCGGGTTTTGGAATTGAGAGTTCGGGTGTGGGCTTGGGCTGGCCGGATCCTCCTTCCTCTCTTTCTTCCGGGTTGGGCTTCAGTTCCGGGTTGGGAGACTTGGGCCTTTTCTTTATTAATTGGGTTAAGTGTGTTATTACATATACATAGATATGTTAAATTGTGATTATTTTGGCTAGTTTATTACTAAAATTTTTATATTATGAGATTTCGGGGAGATAAATACATTTTTGGAAATTAGTATATATTATAAAGGTGTTTAAAAGTGACCTTATTTGAGTATGTATTGTGTGATATTTTAAAATGTGATTTTGAAAATTGTAAAATTATTTATTGAATTTGATAAGATTTTGAAATAAAATGCCGGAATTAATTCTATAATGTAATTTTGAGATATTGGTTTTAAGGTTTAAATGTTTAATGTCGGGACTTGACTAAGTATGATTTGAGAAATTATTTTAAACATGATTTGACTTAATTTGGAATTTAAGAGTTGAAAATATGGTTGGTACGATTTTATCAATAGGGTTGATTGGAAGTAATGATTTTGGTTGATGTTGATCTTATCGGAAAGGTTTTGGAAATGGTTTTACTGTCGATTGGTTTTGAGGATGTTGAGAACTTGGGTTCATGTGTATGAATGTTGGTCCGATAGCTTATGGAATGGTTGATGATAGGTGTATATTGCTCTTGGATTGCTTTGGACTTGCATTTGGACCATTGTTTATGTTATCGTGCTGTTCTGCATCTTCAGGTAAGTTCCTTAGGGGGCTTACTCAGGTTGGACATTTATGCCTGTTGTTGCATTTTATGTTAGGTGTTGCATATGCATAAAAGCATGCCATGTAGTATCCTGTTTAGGTTGCACTAATTGAATGAGCATCTGCCTACTTTATGCGTTTGAAACAGAACGGCCGTTATCTGTGATAGTCCTAGAGTCTTTGCTAGGGTCATAGGGTAGCCCAGCCTCATCGGGTACCCTGAGTCAATCGAGTCATGAACTTCCTTATATTATGATATGCCTGCGGGCTTTATTGTGGAGCGGGTTAGGCATGCGTGCCGCCCTATTATGAATGAATGCATTCACGAGCTGGCCAGTCTCCACCTATCGGAAGGGGTGGAGGTAGGAGAGGGATATGCCGTTGGCATTGTCTTGGGCCCTTTACAGTATTTCTGCACATTTTATGAACTAGGAGCATGCTAGTGTGTTGACTTTCGTATTGCATTAGAGCATCTTTATTAGGTATAGCACATACTATGTGGCCTCAGCGAGGACTGCCGGTCCCGCATGAGTGGCTCGATCTGACTCCTTTCCCCGTTCTTCTTTTAAAGGTACTTCCGCAGATCTTGTTTGCTCCATGCTTATGTGACGGAAAACCCTTGGGCGAATCAAAGAACCTGACTAATATTCTAACTTGGCAAATGGTAATCACTTGTTTATGATTTGGTTTTGACCAGATTCCGTTGTGTCATTGTATCTTAACTTTGCTTCCGCTTTATTTCATTTGAATTGGATTTCACGACCTAGTCTCAGGACATGTCAAGGGTACCCAACGGCCCTTCGATGTTTTTAGGGTTTGAAATCCCTCTTTCTACTGACCTTTGAAATGAGTTTGAAACCTCGACCCGTACCTGGATTGCAAGATCCGAACAAGGGTTTTCATCCCTTGAAACGTAACCCGGAAATCATAATTCCGAGCCGTTACAATCCTAAACTCTTATAAATTAAAAGTTTATATAGATAGTTAGTAAAATTAAATAAAAAAGATAATTAAAGAACAAAGATGAAAAAAATTAGAATTAAATAAAATCAAAGAAAAATGGGAAAAAAGATGATTGGTCAAGACTTCTAAATTCCTCTAAGCTTGACACATCATCCTAAACTCTTCTAAATTAAGAGTTTATATAGATACATAGATAGTTAGTAAAATTAAATCAAAAAGAGAATTAAAGAAAAAAGAAGAAAAAAAATTAGAACTAAAGAAAATCAAAGAAAAATCGCAAAAAAGATGATTGGTCAAGACTCCTAAAATTCCTCTAAGCTTGATACATCATCCTAAACTCTTCTACATTAAGAGTTTATATAGATTGTTTTTTTAGAAAAAAAAACTACTAAAATTATAATTTATGCTAAGATCAATGTTTTGAATTAAGCCCAATGGTTAGTAAAATTAAATCAAAAAGAGAATTAAAGAAAAAAGAAGAAAAAAAATTGGAATTAAAGAAAATCATAGAAAAATGGCAAAAAAATTGCTTGGTCAAGACCCCTAAAATTCCTCTAAGCTTTACACATCATCCTAACTCTTCTAAATTAAGAGTTTATATAGATATAGATTAAAGTAGTGTATATATATATATATATATATATATATATATATATATATATATATATATATATATATATATATATATATATATATATATATATATATATATATATATATATATATATATATATATATATATATATATTACTAATATTAATTTTATGTTTTCTTATTGTTTATTTTATGTTTTGAATTAATCCCGTTGTTTTTTTTAGAAAAAAAACTACTAAAATTATAATTTCGGCTAAGATCAATGTTTTAAATTAAGCCCAATAGTTAGTAAAATTAAATCAAAAAGAGAATTATGGAAAAAAGAAAAAAAAATTAGAATTAGAATTAAAGAAAATCAAAGAAAAATGGCAAAAAGGTGATTGGTTAAGACTCCTAAAATTCCTTTAAGCTTGACACATCATCCTAAACTCTTCTAAATTAAGAGTTTATATAGATATAGATATAGATTTTTTTTGTTTAGAAAAAAAAACTAATTAAATTATAATTTAGGCTAAGATCAATGTTTTGAATTAAGCCCAATAGTTAGTAAAATTAAATAAAAAAGAGAATTAAAGAAAAAAGAAAAAAAGTAGAATTAAAGAAAATCAAAGAAAAATGGCAAAAAAGATGATTGGTCAAGACTCCTAAAATTCCTCTAAGCTTGACACCTCATCCTAAACTCTTCTAAATTAAGAGTTTATATAAATATAGATAGTTAGTAAAATTAAATCAAAAAAAGAATTAAAGAAAAAAGAAGAAAAAAAAATTAGAATTAAAGAAAATCAAAGAAAATTGGGAAAAAAGATGATTGGTCAAGACTTCTAAAATTTCTCTAAGCTTGACACATTGTCCTAAACTCTTCTAAATTAAGAGTTTATATAGATTCTTTTTTTAGAAAAAAAACTACTAAAATTATAATTTAGGCTAAGATCAATGTTTTGAATTAAGCCCAACAGTTAGTACAATTAAATCAAAAACAGAATTATAGAAAAAAAAAGAAAAAAAATTAGAATTAAAGAAAATCAAAGAAAAATGGCAAAAAAGATGATTGGTTAAGACTAATAAAATTCCTATAAGCTTGACACATCATCCTAAACTCTTGTAAATTAAGAGTTTATATAGATATATATGTTTTTTTTTAGAAAAAAAACTACTAAGATTACAATTTAGGCTAAGATCAATGTTTTGAATTAAGCCCAATAGTTAGTAAAATTAAATCCAAAAGAGAATTAAAGAAAAAAGAAGAAAAAAAATTGGAATTAAAGAAAATCAAAGAAAAATGGCAAAAAAAATGATTGGTCAAAACTCCTAAAATTTCTCTAAGCTTGACACATCATCCTAAACTCTTGTAAATTAAAAGTTTATATAGATAGTTAGTAAAATTAAATAAAAAAGATAATTAAAGAAAAAAGATGAAAAAAATTAGAATTAAATAAAATCAAAGAAAAATGGGAAAAAAAGATGATTGGTCAAGACTTCTAAAATTCCTCTAAGCTTGACACCTCATCCTAAACTCTTCTAAATTAAGAGTTTATATAGATTATATAGATAGTTAGTAAAATTAAATAAAAAAGAGAATTAAATAAAAAAGAAGAAAAAAATTAGAATTAAAAAAAAAATCAAAGAAAAATGGGGAAAAAGATAATTGGTCAAGACTTCTAAAATTCCTCTAAGCTTGACAAATCATCCTAAACTCTTCTAAATTAAGAGTTTATATAGATAGTTAGTAAAATTAAATCAAAGAGAGAATTAAAGAAAAAAGAAGAAAAAAATTAGAATTAAAGAAAATCAAAGAAAAATGGGAAAAAAGATTATTGGTCAAGACTTCTAAAATTCCACTAAGCTTGACACCTGATGAAGGGTTTTATTTCAAACAAATAAATTTATAAGATCGAAACTCCGCTATAGTGTAAAGGCTCGGTTTTTTAAAATATTAATTTCGGAAAAAGAAAATCAAAATGAATTTAAAATAAAATTCCGACCCAAATTCTCCGACCTAAAAATCAATTCCGTCTTTCATTTCAGGTTTTGAACGATCAATCAGCGGAAATTTAAATTCCCGACCCGAGCTCTCGATTCCGTCACATTTCCGAATCCTTATCCTAATCCGACTCATCACCTCCTAATTGAGGTAAAATCTTATCCTCACCTCACCTCACCTCCCTCTCTACCTAATGTTACTTAATTTAACAAACAAACAAAACTCCTCTTCCAAAAAAAATCAGACGTGTTGCAATTGACCTTTGAAATCAGATTTTTGGGTTAGAACCCACAAACCCATTGCTGTCCATCCCTCCTCTCTCTCTCGGTACACTCTTCTTCCCTCCTCCTCATTTCCGCCGCCACCACACCACCATCACCACACCTCCACCACGCCGCCACACCTCCCCGGAGCACTGCCGCCGCCACCAGCTCCCCTCTCTCCATTTCTCTCGACATTTCACTGTCAAACAAAAAAAAAAGGGGCAAGCTTGCTCCCTTGAGCTCCCACCTCGCATCTCCACCACCGCCGCACCTCACCACCTCCACCATCACGCCTCACCACCGTCACCTCCCCGGAGCTCCGCCGTCGCCGCCAGCAACCACCACCGCCGCCGAGCGCCTCCTCGTCTCCTCCGCGTCCCCTGTTTCCCGTCAAGTTCGGTAAGCTCACTCCCTCTCGCTCTCAACCTCGCTTAAAGGGGCCACCTTTTGTGACCGAATACCTCTGATCCAGATCCGAGGAGCTTCCCCACGTCGCCGGCGAGCTCAGTCGAGCTCCGAGCTCCTCCGACGAGACCTCGAAACACCTCGGTGAGCCCTTCTTCCCCCTTCTTCCTTCCTTTCTTGTCCGAGGGTGGTGCGTCGGGGTGACCGACAAGACCAGGTGGCCGGAGCTCGGCTCCGCCGCCGCCGGAGCACCCCTCCTCCCTCTCTTTCCTCCTCCGCCATTTTTTTCTGGGCAAAAGCCCTGCGGGTTTCCCTTGTTCGGCCAAGGGAGGAAGAAGAAAGTGGTTGGGCCCTCCCCGTGGCCACGTCGGCTCACACCTCACCTGGGCCCCGCCCTTTTTTTTACACATCATCACTGGGTCCCCCTCCCCTTTTTATTTCCCCTAAACCCGGTTTTGTTTTAAAAAGGAGGAATAGAGGGTTGGGTTGTTGGGCCTGTTTTTGTTGGCCCGGGTTTTGGGTTTTAGGCACAACTAGTTGGGCCTATTTTAAAGGGGCCGGTTTTGGGTTTTATAAAATAAGAGGGTGGTTTTGGTGATTTAAAATAAAATAAGGGTTTGGTTTGGTAAATTAAAAAGGGATGTTTTGATTAAATAAATATTGTTGGGATTTTATAAATATTTTATAAAGATGCTAAAATAAAGTGATGTTAGAGGTAGTATGTAAATTATTGGGATTTAAAATATAAGATGTTGTTTGAGATTTAAAATGTGATATTGTGGTGATTTATTATTTGTGGTTAAAATGATATATGATTATGTTGAAGATGTGCAATTATATGCTAAGTAAGATTGTGAGATGATAGCATGCAAATTAGTTAAGTATGAAATGGGAATTATCTTGAGTTGATGAATTGGAGAATTATATTGAGTATGGTTGTGAGATGTTGAGATGATAGATTTCGAGAAAAGATTGATAATATGGAAATGATGATGTGACGGTTGTTATGTTAAGTTGTGAAGTTACATGTGTGATAATTCTATGCTTTGTGTGCCTTAGAAGATAGACTCATTCATGTACTATTACTTGTTAGGTGATCATCTGTGACGTGTTGGATTCATATTGCCTGGTTGATTGCCTTTTGCTGTTCTGCGATACCAGGTAAGTCTCTTCGGAGCTTACTCAGATTGAATAGAGTGATTCCCTGCTATAGGTGCATGATATACTAGGTGTTGCATTCATGATCAGCATGCCATGTAGTACCATGCTAGGTTGCATCGATCGTTGAGCATTCTATTTCTTTGTGCGTATGTAAACAGAACGGCCGTTATCTGTGAAGTAACTAGAGTCATTGCTAGGGTCATAGGGTAGCCCAGCTTCATCGGGTACCCTGAGTCAATCGAGTCATGCACTTCCTTTTATTATATGCCTGCGGGCTTTATTGTGGAGCGGGTTAGGCATGCGTGCCGCCCAATTATGAATGAATGCATTCACGAGCTGGCCAGTCTCCACCTATCGGAAGGGGTGGAGGTAGGAGAGGGATATACCACTTGGTATTCTATGCTAAGGCCTTACTATTATTATGCACTTGATCCTAGGAGCATGTTAGTGTGTTACTATTCCGCCATGCATCTAGAAGCATCTTTATTAGGAATAGCGTATATGTGTGCTTATGGTTGGGATGCAGAAAAGTGGGCATCGATCTGATCCCGCCCCATATCAATTTTTTTAGGTATTATCTATGTTCATCCTATCGGTGCTGTTTGCCTATTTGCACGGGTCATTTTGTCGGCGGAGAGTGAGCGTTGGAGTATAGACTTCACTAGACTCTGATTATATTTTGGATTTATACTTGACTCCGTTTTGACCCGGCTCTGCCGTGGCACCCTCTTGTATTACGCTTATTTCCGCTAGTCACACTATTTCCGATTTCCACGCTTAGACTTACGACAGGTACAGGGGACTTCCCCGGGGATTCCAACGATCCCTTCGATTTTGGGTATGAAATCCCCCTTTGAAAACGTTAAAGTAAGTTTGAAACCTTCAACCTGTACTCGGGGCGCAAGGTCCTTACGAGGGGTTTTATCCCTCGAAACGTAACCTGGGAATCATAATCCTGGGCCGTTACAAAGGGGTATCAGAGCCGAGGTTTTGCAATCCGAGTATGATAGGTTGAAGTGGTTTTGAGAATGGCCCAAGGTTTTCAAATGGTTTTCAAGTGGTTTTCAAATTGTTTTCAAGGGGCAAAATGAATTTAATTGGACATAACTATAAATTAATCAATTATGAATGGCAATCTCGTGGGGTAGAGACTATGCGATAGGCATCCCTTATGGATGTAGAATTCGGGGAAGGTAGGCAAAATACTAGCTTTCTTTTACAGATGGGTTATGAAGACTCCAAGGAACTCGAGGGTTGGAGTACAATGGGTTAGGAGGCCGTGAGGTATTTGCCCCTCCGGTTAGTCGTCCCCCGAAGGGCGACATAGATCGTCTCTGTGCTTGTATGTCTTAAATTCAATTGGGCCTGAGGGCGATCCTCCTTGAAGAGGGTCATATTGAATCGTTGAGTGCTTCTGTGCTGAGTGATATAATTATTGTTATGTAGCAAGTATGGTCGACACTAGACGTGGCTTAGATGGGCGTGGGGGTAGGGCGCGTCGCGGCAGGGGACGCCCTCGTCGAGTTGTCGCCGAGGGTGCTGAGGAGCGAGTTTCGCCACCGCGAGCTGATGACCGGGTGCCAGCTTCTCCAGAGACTAGGATTGGGCAGCTAGAGGCAGCGCTTCATGATATTCTGAGCGAGCTACGTGGAGGGGCTCGATCTACGGCGCCGACGCCAGAGGTTCCAGTTCAGCAGCCAGCCGAGCCTGTGGTCGATGCGTGCCCTGAGAAGCGCATCGATTGGGTCAAGAGGTTTTCTCAGTGTAGCCCGCCGGCTTTCGCGGGAGGCGTTGGAGATGACGTTGAGAGATGGCTGCGTGATATAGAGGGGTTATTTGACCATGTTGCTGTACCTGACTCTGAGAGACAGAGACTTGCTGCTGGACTTTTACGGGAGGACGCGAATGCCAGATGGTTTGGCTCCAAGAAGGAGCGGACCGAGTGGACTTACGACGACTTCAGATCCCTGATGCTGAGAGAGTACCGTCCACCAGGGATACAGTTGGCTAGGGAGGTATCTTTTATGCGCGGCATCTGTGACCGGTCGGCTTCTGTAGCTGCTATCGTTCGCCAGTTCAAGAGCGAGCTGATATACTGTGATCATCTATGTCCATCAGACGAGAGTCGGATCCGTATGCTGTCTATGAGATTGCCGCCCCCTGTACTTCTGCATGCGTCCAGCTTGGGAGCTGTCAGCTTTGAGCGATTTCTGGAGGTCATCCTTATGTACGATCAGCAGAGGATTCTGTGTGAGACCTCCTACTCTACTGTTCGCCCTGATGCGAAGAGGGCGCGTCCAGCCGACACCCGTGGAGACGACAGATCTAGGAGAGGAGCGTTTAGAGGAGGATATTACGGAGCTGCACAGAGAGCACCCCCAGTTCAGACTGCTTATGGAGGAGATGCCAGAGTGAGGACCTGCCATGGATGTTTCGGGAGGGGCCACTTCATTGCTTCTTGCCCAGACCGTTCGACTGTCTGCTTTACCTGTGGTACTATGGGGCACCGAGCTGCTACATGCCCTCAGAGTCGTGGAGCTCCAGCTACTGCACAACCACCGAGACTTCCTGTGGCTCCTCAGCCACCACTGCTGACATATCCCCAGGGCCAGGGTCAGGGCCAGGGACGAGGTGACCCTTCCGGCAGAGGCCGAGGCGGAGGTAGAGGAGGTAGAGGTTCTGGACGAGGACGTAGGGGACCATCTGGGTCAGGTCAGGGTCGTGGATCATCTTCTGCAGGACCGTCAGGGTCAGGGTATGATCGTGGCCAGAGTTCAGGAGGTCGAGGACCAGGATTACCCCCACCGCCCCGTGTATTTCAGATGCATGCTGATGACCGCTCAGCCCCGACTTCCGCAGGTACGATATTCTTCCATGATGAGTGCCTATCTATCCTGTTTGACACTGGTGCGACTCACTGCTTCATAGCAGAGGCGTGCGTGGCCAGGCTGAGCCTGAGCTGCACGAGTGGTTCACCCCTTACTATTGGTCTGGCGGATGGGGCCAAGGTTAGGACGAGTCGTGAGATTTTAGGGTGCCCCATTCGGATAGGTGAGCGAGAGTGGCCTACCGACCTTATAGTTATGCCTTTGAGGATGGACGATCTCATCTTGGGTATGGACTTCATGGACCACTACGGGGCTATTATCAACTTGCGGACGAGGACAGTGTCGATTTTGGCATCCGACGGGACCGAGCACCAGGTTTGGGGGAGCGACCCCAAGAGGAATGGATCACTCATCAGCGTAGTCAGAGCCGCCAGACTTTTAGACCAGGGTTGCGTCGGGTATTGGTGTTATGCTTTAGAGGTGGATCGCACGCACCCCAGTGTATCAGATGTTCCCGTTGTCAGAGACTTCGCAGATGTGTTTCCAGAGGAGCTACCAGGACTTCCCCCGCCGAGAGAGGTCGACTTTGCGATTGAGTTGGAGCCAGGCACCAGGCCTATCTCGCGAGTTCCTTACCGCATGGCACCGACGGAGATGGCCGAGCTGAAGGCTCAGCTAGAGGAGCTAGCTGAGAAGGGCTACATTCGGCCTAGTGCATCACCTTGGGGAGCGCCAGTGCTATTCGTCAAGAAGAAGGATGGGTCGTTGAGACTGTGCATTGATTATCGGGAGCTGAACCGGGCGACGGTGAAGAACCGTTATCCTCTTCCCCGGATTGACGATCTGATGGACCAGCTGCAGGGCGCCGTGGTTTTCTCGAAGATCGACTTGAGGTCGGGCTATCATCAGCTGAGGGTGAAGCCAGAGGATGTTTCGAAGACCGCTTTTCGGACCCGCTATGGTCACTACGAGTTCGTGGTCATGCCGTTTGGGCTTACGAATGCACCAGCCGCGTTCATGGAGCTCATGAACCGAGTGTTCATCGACTTCTTGGACAAGTTCGTCGTCGTCTTCATCGATGACATCTTAGTCTACTCGAGGAGTAGAGAGGAGCACGAGGAGCATTTGAGGATTGTGCTGGAGACGCTGAGGAAGCATCAGTTGTATGGGAAGTACAGCAAGTGTGAGTTCTGGCTCACAGAGGTGGCTTTCTTAGGCCACGTTATTTCAGCTGAGGGAGTTGCCGTGGATCCGGCAAAGATTGATGCCATTGTTGCTTGGGAGGTGCCCAAGAACGTTAGAGATATCCGCTCATTCCTGGGATTGGCTAGTTACTACAGGAGGTTCGTCCAGGGTTTCTCGAGTATTGCTAGACCGATGACACAGCTGCTGAAGAAGGACGTCCCCTTCGAGTGGAGTTCAGATTGTCAGGCCAGCTTTGAGCTTCTGAAGCAGAAGTTGACGACTGCTCCGGTGTTGGCTCTGCCAGATGGGACAGAGGACTTCGTTATCTACACAGATGCTTCGCATTCTGGCTTGGGTTGTGTTCTGCATCAGAGAGATCGGGTCATCGCTTATGCTTCGCGTCAGTTGAAGCCTCCAGAGGTGTCTTACCCCATCCATGATTTGGAGTTGGCAGCTGTGGTTCACGCTCTGAAGATCTGGAGACATTATCTGTATGGTACTTCTTGCAAGGTGATGACGGATCACAAGAGCTTGAAGTACATTTTCACGCAGAAGGAGCTCAACATGCGTCAGAGACGATGGTTGGAGCTTCTGAAGGACTATGACTTGGACATAGTCTATCATCCAGGGAAGGCCAATGTAGTGGCAGATGCGTTGAGTAGGAAGACTCATCATGAGGTGGCAGTTGAGAGGCTTACAGCTCAGCGAGATTTGCAGAGAGATCTGTCGAGATGCTGCTTTGAGGTGTGGATTCAGCGAGACCGCGGGCAGTTGTCGTTCTTAGAGGTGCAGGCAGAATTGACAGCAGAGATTCGGCAGGGTCAGGCAGATTGTCCAGAGATTGCAGTTCTGAGAGAGCGGATGGCTCAGGGCAGATTCAGAGAGCTTGCAGAGAGAGCAGACGGGATGCTGACCTTCCAGGGCAGAGTTGTAGTTCCATCGACGTCAGATTTGAGGCAGAGGATCATGCAGGAGGCTCACTCCACCCCTTATTCTGTCCATCCAGGGACGAATAAGATGTATCAGGATATGAGGAGGAGTTATTGGTGGCAGAGGATGAGAGCAGACATCACAGAGTTCGTGGCCAGATGTCAGGTTTGCCAGTAGGTTCGGATTGATCACCAGAGGCCGGGAGGACCCGTCCAGTCACTTCCAGTTCCCGAGTGGAAGTGGACGGATATCTCCATGGATTTCGTCACTGGGTTGAGGCGAGACGTCAGAGGATTTGACGCTATTTGGGTCGTGGTCGACAGGTTGACCAAGTCGGCCCATTTCATAGCTATTCAGGAGACATGGCCGGCTTCGAAGTTAGCAGACGAGTTCATTCGCCAGATCGTGAGGCTTCATGGAGTACCAGAGAGGATCGTATCTGATCGAGATGGGCGCTTCACCTCGAGGTTTTGGCAGCAGGTTCAGGAGAGTCTGGGCTCCAGATTGCATTTCAGTACGGCTTATCACCCGCAGACAGATGGCCAGAGCGAGAGGACGATTCAGACCTTGGAGGACATGTTGCGATCGTGCGTCTTGGATTGGGGTGACCATTGGGTCAAGCATCTACCGCTAGTGGAGTTTTCTTACAACAACAGCTATCACGCGTCGATCGAGATGGCCCCATATGAGGCCTTGTATGGGAGGCGATGCAAGTCGCCGGTTTGCTGGGACGAGCCTGCAGATATAGTTCTGTCGTTGCCCGAGATGGTCAGAGAGACAGTTGACAAGGTTGGTCGCATCCGAGAGCATATGAGGGTAGCCCAGGATCGACAGAAGAAGTATGCGGACAGACGGAGGACCGAGCTTGAGTTTGAGGTAGGCTCGCATGTATGGCTTCGAGTTTCGCCCACCAGGGGAGTTCGACGGTTCGACATCAAAGGGAAGTTGAGTCCGAGGTTCATTGGCCCATTTGAGATCCTAGAGAGAGTCGGTGTGGTAGCCTACCGTTTAGCCTTACCTCCATCCTTGGCCGGCGTCCATGACGTCTTTCATGTCTCCCAGCTCCGTCAGTATATTCCCGACCCTAGTCATGTCCTTGACCACTCAGACCTTCACATTGAGCCTGACCATACCTTTGTAGAGCGTCCGGTGAGGGTCCTTGATCGTCGTGTCAAGAAGCTTAGGAACAGGGAGGTTCCTTTGCTTCTGGTTCAGTGGTCTAGGAGGAGCCCTGAGGAGGCCACATGGGAGACCGAGGAGAGCATTCGGGCTAGCTATGGAGATGTCTTAGATGAGCTACTTGCGTCCTATGTTGAGCTGAGCGTAGACATTACCTTGACCTCTCGAGTGCGGTGAGTATGCCTAGTTAGTTGGTTGGGATTGGTTGGTAGTAACTCCTTGATTTGTGTGCTTATACGTGGTAGTTATGTGCAGATCCTTGGTGATATGATGTGATGAGCCTCGATGATATGATGATGTGCTAGATATTATGGTATGTGACTGTCTTTGACGTGCTATAATCCCCTGCTTATCTTGAGAATATGATAATTCTGCTATATCCACGATACCAAATGTTAGGAATGCTAGAGATTGAATTGTGGAATTATGATTTGACTCGGAACCTAGGAAGAGAATATGGGATTAGCCTTTAGAGGTGGATGTAGAATGATTGGGAAATTGGGAAATTTGGGAATGCCTTGTTTAATGTCGAATTTAAAGAATATCAAGTGGTGATTTAAAAGGAAACATAGATTTTGAGAACACTATTCCCACCCGAGCTTTCATTATGACGCCCCACGAAGTGGATACAAGCATGTATGGGGGCACCTGTAGATCGCTTGCTAAGACCTAGCGGAGATGTCATAATGGTTTTTGAGTTATGGTATGCCTGAGGAGTCGGAGTGGGGTGTGGTAGGGGCCCCTACCACATCCTTACTACGACCGATTGGGAGTATTATGATCATGACGACGGTACTGTGAGATCTCATGGGGGCACTTGTGAGGTACTTACGGGATCGATGACGTGATCCTTGGACTCACCGATTCCAACTTCATTCCCACTTTAGAATGGTTTTAGTCTCGGGGACGAGACTTGTTTTTAGAGGTGGATGATGTAAAGGCTCGGTTTTTTAAAATATTAATTTCGGAAAAAGAAAATCAAAATGAATTTAAAATAAAATTCCGACCCAAATTCTCCGACCTAAAAATCAATTCCGTCTTTCATTTCAGGTTTTGAACGATCAATCAGCGGAAATTTAAATTCCCGACCCGAGCTCTCGATTCCGTCACATTTCCGAATCCTTATCCTAATCCGACTCATCACCTCCTAATTGAGGTAAAATCTTATCCTCACCTCACCTCACCTCCCTCTCTACCTAATGTTACTTAATTTAACAAACAAACAAAACTCCTCTTCCAAAAAAAATCAGACGTGTTGCAATTGACCTTTGAAATCAGATTTTTGGGTTAGAACCCACAAACCCATTGCTGTCCATCCCTCCTCTCTCTCTCGGTACACTCTTCTTCCCTCCTCCTCATTTCCGCCGCCACCACACCACCATCACCACACCTCCACCACGCCGCCACACCTCCCCGGAGCACTGCCGCCGCCACCAGCTCCCCTCTCTCCATTTCTCTCGACATTTCACTGTCAAACAAAAAAAAAAGGGGCAAGCTTGCTCCCTTGAGCTCCCACCTCGCATCTCCACCACCGCCGCACCTCACCACCTCCACCATCACGCCTCACCACCGTCACCTCCCCGGAGCTCCGCCGTCGCCGCCAGCAACCACCACCGCCGCCGAGCGCCTCCTCGTCTCCTCCGCGTCCCCTGTTTCCCGTCAAGTTCGGTAAGCTCACTCCCTCTCGCTCTCAACCTCGCTTAAAGGGGCCACCTTTTGTGACCGAATACCTCTGATCCAGATCCGAGGAGCTTCCCCACGTCGCCGGCGAGCTCAGTCGAGCTCCGAGCTCCTCCGACGAGACCTCGAAACACCTCGGTGAGCCCTTCTTCCCCCTTCTTCCTTCCTTTCTTGTCCGAGGGTGGTGCGTCGGGGTGACCGACAAGACCAGGTGGCCGGAGCTCGGCTCCGCCGCCGCCGGAGCACCCCTCCTCCCTCTCTTTCCTCCTCCGCCATTTTTTTCTGGGCAAAAGCCCTGCGGGTTTCCCTTGTTCGGCCAAGGGAGGAAGAAGAAAGTGGTTGGGCCCTCCCCGTGGCCACGTCGGCTCACACCTCACCTGGGCCCCGCCCTTTTTTTTACACATCATCACTGGGTCCCCCTCCCCTTTTTATTTCCCCTAAACCCGGTTTTGTTTTAAAAAGGAGGAATAGAGGGTTGGGTTGTTGGGCCTGTTTTTGTTGGCCCGGGTTTTGGGTTTTAGGCACAACTAGTTGGGCCTATTTTAAAGGGGCCGGTTTTGGGTTTTATAAAATAAGAGGGTGGTTTTGGTGATTTAAAATAAAATAAGGGTTTGGTTTGGTAAATTAAAAAGGGATGTTTTGATTAAATAAATATTGTTGGGATTTTATAAATATTTTATAAAGATGCTAAAATAAAGTGATGTTAGAGGTAGTATGTAAATTATTGGGATTTAAAATATAAGATGTTGTTTGAGATTTAAAATGTGATATTGTGGTGATTTATTATTTGTGGTTAAAATGATATATGATTATGTTGAAGATGTGCAATTATATGCTAAGTAAGATTGTGAGATGATAGCATGCAAATTAGTTAAGTATGAAATGGGAATTATCTTGAGTTGATGAATTGGAGAATTATATTGAGTATGGTTGTGAGATGTTGAGATGATAGATTTCGAGAAAAGATTGATAATATGGAAATGATGATGTGACGGTTGTTATGTTAAGTTGTGAAGTTATATGTGTGATAATTCTATGCTTTGTGTGCCTTAGAAGATAGACTCATTCATGTACTATTACTTGTTAGGTGATCATCTGTGACGTGTTGGATTCATATTGCCTGGTTGATTGCCTTTTGCTGTTCTGCGATACCAGGTAAGTCTCTTCGGAGCTTACTCAGATTGAATAGAGTGATTCCCTGCTATAGGTGCATGATATACTAGGTGTTGCATTCATGATCAGCATGCCATGTAGTACCATGCTAGGTTGCATCGATCGTTGAGCATTCTATTTCTTTGTGCGTATGTAAACAGAACGGCCGTTATCTGTGAAGTAACTAGAGTCATTGCTAGGGTCATAGGGTAGCCCAGCTTCATCGGGTACCCTGAGTCAATCGAGTCATGCACTTCCTTTTATTATATGCCTGCGGGCTTTATTGTGGAGCGGGTTAGGCATGCGTGCCGCCCAATTATGAATGAATGCATTCACGAGCTGGCCAGTCTCCACCTATCGGAAGGGGTGGAGGTAGGAGAGGGATATACCACTTGGTATTCTATGCTAAGGCCTTACTATTATTATGCACTTGATCCTAGGAGCATGTTAGTGTGTTACTATTCCGCCATGCATCTAGAAGCATCTTTATTAGGAATAGCGTATATGTGTGCTTATGGTTGGGATGCAGAAAAGTGGGCATCGATCTGATCCCGCCCCATATCAATTTTTTTAGGTATTATCTATGTTCATCCTATCGGTGCTGTTTGCCTATTTGCACGGGTCATTTTGTCGGCGGAGAGTGAGCGTTGGAGTATAGACTTCACTAGACTCTGATTATATTTTGGATTTATACTTGACTCCGTTTTGACCCGGCTCTGCCGTGGCACCCTCTTGTATTACGCTTATTTCCGCTAGTCACACTATTTCCGATTTCCACGCTTAGACTTACGACAGGTACAGGGGACTTCCCCGGGGATTCCAACGATCCCTTCGATTTTGGGTATGAAATCCCCCTTTGAAAACGTTAAAGTAAGTTTGAAACCTTCAACCTGTACTCGGGGCGCAAGGTCCTTACGAGGGGTTTTATCCCTCGAAACGTAACCTGGGAATCATAATCCTGGGCCGTTACATATAGTATAGTAGGGTCAAGTTCGTCCGCAGGGAGAAAGTCAGTGACTCAATTCTAGTTACCAAAGAGCAAGAAATAGCAAGAAGAGATGACAAATGTAGAGATTTTTTGGGTTTTAAAGTTGCTGAATTTTTTGGAAGAAAATCAATAATATGAAAGATCTAGGGCATAGGGATCACCACAACGATAATCACACAAGCATTGCAATGAATCAAGTAAAAATCATATTTTTATCTATTAAATAGGTCAACTTGCATCAACCCTAGCAAAGCAATCAATTTATTTTCACAAATTAATAAACTTTACTAACAATCTTAATTAGGTTATCAAACTTGCGTTCAAAATCCTAATTACTATCCAATTTACAATTCAATCTTTCAATTCAATTGCAAAAGGGAATTTCCCCAATTTTCATTGAGTACTTAAGCACATAAGATAGATAAAACCAATAAATTCATCAATTCATAGCAAAATTGCAAGCATAACTATCGTTGGGATCACCCCAACCCTAGAAAAGGGGACTACTCACGCATAAACATGGTAGACATTGCGAAATTGATGAAATAAATAAAAATCAGAAAATTAAATTGCATAAAAACCTGAGAATAACGTCAACAAAGTGTCACAAAAGCCTCCAAAAACGTTCTCCAACTTTCGCCGAAGAAATCGCTTCAAAAAGCTCCCAAATCCGCTCACAAACGCTCTCTAAACGAGTGCTGAAAATTCTAACGTGTGCTGAAAAAGTGGTGGAAGGAAGAAGAAGATCCTCCAAACCCTAAAAATCCTATTTATACTTAATATCCCATAAACTAAATTAGGAAATAACAAATATATGAATTTTATCTAAAATCTATCTAAGGAAAAGGGGTAAAAATAATTAAATCCGGGTAAATTAGCTTTGCTGGAGCCCATACCGAGGCGGAGGACATCGGTACCGACCCCCCTTAGGGTCGGTATGATCACTGTTGCTCGTCTTGTCTCGCTGGTCCAGAAATAGCCTCGTTACCGACCCAGGTTGGGTCGGTACATGGTCGGTACGGCTCGGAAAAATGCTCATATCTCCTTCGTTTCAACTCCGATTGCTTCCATTCTTTTTCCTATGCGCTTCTTATTCTTTTCCGCATCTTTTCATAGTTGAACATTTCTCCAAAATCAGCTTCTAAAATTCTGTAAAACACACAAAAGCTAGTGAAGACATCTATTTCTCATGAAATATGAAAACTTATGCAAAAGACAATAAACCCAATGCAAAATCCTATGAAAATGACTCAAATTGACACTAAAACACATGGAAAAATATGACTAAAACCATGCACATCAAAATACCCCATACTTTGACTTGCTTGTCCTCAAGCAATAACCAAACAATTACCAATACCTATAACAAATCATTTAAGTCTTCGCCGTTGTCAAAAGCAACATCTCAAGTAGTAGCAATGTAAAACAAGTGAATTTAACGTCATCACACATATATGAGCGATCCATATGCATGGGCATTATAAATCCAACCTCACAGAGATAATGTGTTTACACTCAACTCTCAATGTGTTTAGGCTATGAAGATCAACTCTCAAATCAATTCCATATACAAACTTATAAACATTGTAATTTATAATAATCCACTTCGCAACCAATTATGTAAATGCAAACAAGGACCATCAGGAGGACTTCGCTCAATGGAAGACTTCAAAGAAGACTCCATTCGGCGAGGTTGTAATGTGGCTTGGTATGAAATAAAGGGCGTGGAATTATTTGGCTATGTGGTGCTTAATAAAATTCGGGAATCAAGACTCTTAAATTTCCAACACAACTCAACCAAACCATAACTCTCAATCATATGAATCAACCAAACTCTTCAACTCATCTCAATGAAGAACACAACCTCTCAAACTCAATAAACTTCTCAAAAGTATGAATCTTACAAAAATAAAGGAAATAAGGTAAATTTGGCTCATGCACTGTAACGGCCCAGGATTATGATTCCCGGGTTACGTTTCGAGGGATGAAACCCCTCGTTAGGATCTTGCGCCCCGAGTACAGGTTGAAGGTTTGAAATTCTATCCTAACATTTTAAAGTGGGATTTCATACCCAAAATTCGAAGGGATCGTTGGAATCCCCGGGGAAGTCCCCTGTATCTGTCATAAGTCTAAGCGTGGAAAACCAACAGTCATGCAAATAGTGGAATCAAGGTGTAATACAAGAGGGTGACACGGCATAGCCGAGTCAAAACCAAATCAATAAGCGTAATTATCAAACTTTAATATACAATGTTAGTTGAGTTAAACCATTTCTTTGAGATCGCCCAAGAGAGTTCCCACGTCACGGAAACAAGGAAGGAATAATCATACTGCAAAACAAACCTAAAAAAAATGTAAGCACCTAGTATGCACATGGCTACAAGCAGGGAGATCTCTTTTTCGAATCTGAGTGAGCTCATATAGAAACTCACCTGGAAGTGCAGAACAGCAAAAGGCAACAACTAGGTATACAGAAAACCAACATGTCATAGATGATCACCTAACACATATATAAGTAATATAAATAAGTCTACTTCTAATGTTACTTAAGCATATAATATCACACACAAGTCATCCAATTTATTCCTCATTTTCCCAAGATTTCTCAAAACTCTTTTAAAAGCTCAAGTTAGATCAAATCACCATTCAAAACGCTTTCTCAAATCATCCATAAATCCATTTATAAAACATTACTCTTTCATCAACTTATTTTATTATTATTTCAAGGCAAATCCGACAAGGTTAGTATATTTCCAAAATCCTCTTTTTAGTTTTATTAAATCAATTCTCCATTCATCAAAACAATTTTCAACCTTGAAAACCTTTTTTCAAAATTTCTCTTTTATTAAAATCCAAGTCCAATAATATTATATTTTTAAATCTCAATAATAACATAATGTAGTATATTATCCCATTTATTTAATATTTTCATAAAATACTACCAAGTCCCAAAAATTAATCCTAACCATTTTTATTTACTAGAATCAGCCCTTTCCAAATTACCAAATCGATCTTATATTTATAAAATCCAAAACCGACCCTCTATTTTTCTAAATTCCAAAATCAGCCCTCAAACCCTTTTATTTTCGAAAAACCCAAGACCCCATCAGATTTTGAGGTTAAAGAAAATAGGCCCAATCTCTTTGATCTTTCATAAGGCTTAAAGCCCATAAATTAGGCCCAACAAACCAGCCACTTTATAAAATCCGGACTCCCACATTCTCAAAAAGTGAACCGGTTTCATTTTATTAAAAAAAACCGAACCAACCCGGACAATTTAGGAAATAAGGCTGGACTGACCCAAGAAATTAGAACCCAACCCATAACCCCTGTTCATCGTCCTCTTCAGGGGGCTACTGCTTGAATTCAAAGGAAAGGAAAGAGAATGGGAGGGCTCGCCGGCGGTGGGTGGCGGCTCAGATCACCTCCCCGACACCAAGTCACTAAGTCGACAAGGAAAAGGAAAGAAAGGGAGTCCTTACCGAGGGATTCTAGGGCTCGCCGGAGGGGAGCTCGGGGGCTGCGTCCGGGCTCGATTCGCGTTCTCGAAGCTCGTCGGAGTCGCACCGGGCTTCTTCGGAGGCGGATCTGCGTGTTTCTTGGCCTAGATTTAAGGTGAGGGTGAGAAAGGAGGGACCTTGCTTTAGGATTTTTGATTAAAGGTGGGAGGGAGCTTACCGGTAAAACAGGGAAAGGAGGAGGAAACGAGCTCAGCGTCGACTCCTGGTTGCTGCTTGTCTGACCTGGGACGTCGGAGAAGATGTAGGGGAACCCCTAACTGCTGCTTGCTGGTGGCTTGAAGAAGGAGGAGGATGGGTGCGTTGGGCCCCTTTCCTCGGCAAAACAGGGCGAGAAGGGGAGCGATGCTGACGGTGGCGGCGGAAGGGTGGTGAGATGTGGCCTGTCGGCAGAGGAACAAGGAGAAGGGTGATGGAGCTTGCTCACGGTAAGGCTCAAGGGGAGAGCAAAAAGGGGATTTGAAATTGAAATGTGGGGGATGGCTGAGTTCCCAATTTTTGAAGAGGAAAGTGAAGTAGACTACTAGGCTAGTCTCGGCTGATTCAAGAGGGATGCAGTGGGTCTTTGACTAATTTCAGAGAGGGAGAGCTATTGGGTTGTCTCTTTTCCAAAGATGGAGAATCAACAAAGGGGAGAGTAATGTATAGGATAGATTTTACCCAAAAGAGGAATAGATGAGTTGGATGTTAGAATTGGATGAGATTGGGAGAAAGATGACGAAATCGATATTTAAAGTTAAAATTAAGTCGGAATTTCCTTTAAGAGTTCAAAAATACGAATTAGCTAGTTTTCCGTTAAATTTCGCTTCTAAATTCATTTTTTTTTCTGAAAAAAAAATAGGATTTATAAAAATCCGAGCCTTTACATCATCCACCTCTACAAACAAGTCTCGTCCCCGAGACTAAAACTAAAACAAAGTAGGGGATGAGGTTTGAAATTGATGAGTCCAAGGACCATGTCCAAGGATCTTGTAATCATCTCGGTTGCGTCTTCCTTGATTCTCACAACATCCTAGTCACGGTCGTGACATCTCCAATTGGCCTTGACAAGTATGCAATAAGCGCCCCTATCACATCCTTGCTTCGCCTTTTCGGAAGTACCACAACTCTAAAAGTTCTACAATATCATCACTAGGTCTTAGTAAGCACCTTACAAGCTCCCTCATAATATGCTTGTATCCACTTCGTGAAGTATTATAGAGTTGCCCGGATAAAAAAAAGATTGGCCTCAAAATCATTGAAATTTTCGATCGTGTTCGGTCTCTCAAAATCAAAGTTAGTCTTTTTCAAAATCGTTCAAAACCCTTCAAATCAAGCAAACCCTCTCAACTTCAAAACCATTCCAAAGCTTTTAACAATCCATGTTGGTCAAGCAAATTCAGAATTCAAGAGGTGGAATCATCCACCTCTAAAGGCTAATCCCATATTCTCTTCCTAGGTTCCAATCTCAAAAGCAATCCCAATCTACGAATCTCTAGCCGTTATTAGAATCAATATAACCAATACATGCCACATCATAACCAACCAACCACCGAAATTGGCCATGCCAAAACCATGACATGAATAGCAATCCATCAACATTGTTGCATACCATTATATTGGAATGCCACACTCAACATTAGCATTTAATGTTCTAGGTGTCAACCAAATAAGAATGCATCAAGCAAGAATGTCATTTTTGAAAGGGCAACACACAAACACATCAAGCCTCAACCTTAGTAGATCACATCAGCATGGTTTCCTACTTACCACTACCAACACAACAAAATTTTGTCATAATAGGGGATTCAGTCTAATGGGAAGGCAACAAATCAACAAAATCCATTTCAACAAGATTCGGCAAGCCAAGATATTCACTATTTTCATAGTTAAGGATTTAGCCGAAAATCTATTTGAAATAGCAATGCATAGAGGCATCACCACAATCACTTTTCAGCAATTCAATGTTCAAGTTATCAACATAAAACCTGTCATGCTCTCATGGTTCAGCAATAGCAAAGTCTAACAAAATAGCAAGCACAAAATCTAATCACGACAACATTTAACTTACCAAGACATCGCATATCATTATATCAGGATAACATGCATTCTTATACTATGGACTCTACACTCTATTATCACTTAATTTCCAAGTATTTCATATTAGCATATAACATGACTTCACACTAGGTTTATACATCATTATCTCTCATTGTTCCAAAACGGTCACATGTCATAAATCCTAAGATATTATCATGCTCAGCAAGTATTGCAGAATATCAGGTATCGACATAGCAAGACAAGTTACCACATAACTTCATGCTAATAATAATTCGAGCAAAGGTAAAATCATGCCAACATCGCAATATCATACTGTCACATATTATCGGGGCACATAATATCATTATTACCAACTCAAGTCAGGATTTGAGCAGGTATAATTCACATTCCATGAGTAAAAGAATTCAGGCAAGGCCTAACGACATAGAACACCAATCATATCACAAGGTCAGTCACATAGGAACACCAAAGCACTAAAATTCATAATCATAAGTAGAAGTCAACCAAGTAGCGTTCACCACCAGTTCATCATTCAAAGAATCAATGTGTCAGTTCTGGGACCTGGGGTTTATGAGCCCACCATGCCTCCGCTGCGCCGCTCCTGTGCTATTTGGCTAAATGTGCACTTTTCTATGCCATCGTTCATCAAAGTATTGCAAGCAATTTTTAAGTTAGCGGAGATAGGGGAGAGACAAAGAGGACAACCCGAACTCCCCACAAAACCAAACAGAGACCAACTGATGATGACACGACGAAAAACAAGATTCCGACCCAAGAAGGAGTATAGTGCCCTTATAGAACTCTACGAGGTCAAGAGCGCAGCAAGCAAAACACATACCAATCGTGCAGTAAACTAGTCACAACATTGAACACTAGCACATACCTACTTTGATGAAAATGTTAACATATAGGGGCAACCAGAAGCATGATCAAGTTATGCATGGGGCATAAGGGACTAGCTAGCAACTTTTCATTTCATATATCAGACAAGCTTGGTATGCATAATAAACATGTATACACGAATGCAACAATAGATTTGTGCGGCACATAGCTTATGCAGAATCTAGTAAACAACACAGAGCATTACACGTAGGGTAAATTGTTCGTGACAGGTACACATAAGCAAGTCATAATCAATGCGGGATGCCATCGTATAAGGAGCTATGGTTGGAAAGTAGCCCTCCATGATAATAGTAATATATATTTAAGGAAAAGGCGCAATTAAGGATAATCGCTGAGGAATAATTTAACACCAAAATCACATTTCACGTATATATGCATTTACCATGTCGTAGGGTATAACACGCAACTAGATACTCAATTGCTAATTAACACATATCCCACCAAAATATGAATTTATCCAATTAAGCATCGAAAAGGCATCATGTGATAAAGACAACAATTCAGATGAGAACACTCATAAGCATGTCACTAATCATACTTAGCATGAGACAACTTTGTGGAGGCATATCATTCTAACTAGAGTAACAATATCTAACATGCTTGGACACTCATAAGATCATGTAGAGAGAGTATAGCAAGGCTATCACAATCTATGACAGGAGTGGCTACATGAGATGCAAGTTGAGCATGCGATCGTACAAGTCATATCCCTTTAGGCATAGATTTTACAAGGTACTACATGACAGTCACAGATGTATATGAATAAGATGCATCAAGCAACTCTACATAATAGTGGGAAAAGTCATAGAAGTTTAAGTAGGACTACTATTGCACCCAAACATTAGCACATATAAAAGGAATATAAACGATTGTGATGAAGGAGTCATGCACATATCATAGTGCGAAACAGGACAATGCTCCTAAGGTATCATGTTTCAAAGGGACGGTAAGCTACATTATGTATGCAAAGGTAATTATGCGAGTGCCAGATTATTCATTTGCGGAAGCCTTAAGAATGTTAGGGGCATGCAGAAACAACATCGAGTGATGAGATGATAAGCACACATTGATAATCACCCAATGCTTAACATGCGTCGAAAATAGGCACTAACTCTACAACTAGGTCTATCAATTCATAAACAGTTAAAAAGATTGCACATTAGAGATGTTGGAAAGAATACAAGACATTGCGGAGTCTATGCCATGAAAGAGCAGATCATAATGCAGTAGGGCATGAATAGACACAAGCCATAATTCATGGGTCCTATAAGATATATCTTAACACGATAAGATGCACAGCTATGCAACATAGGTTACATGTTCATTTGGAAACTAGAACGGATGCATTTAAGTGGTCAACCAATCGTAACGTAACCATATGAGAACAAGGGGGGAATATGGCGGAAATGGCAACATGAGCTTAAGGCAGCACGACTTCACATGGATATAAAGCATGCAAGTACACAGGTATAAATCGACAATATACAACGAGGGCACGTATTTCACACAAGGATATATCAAGTCACATTGTGATCCTACATGATGCTAACGATACATGGTAAGACATGGGTATCTTTACAAAGTGAACAAGAGAACAGCACGGACTATCATATTCACGTGATTAAGCAAGAATGACAATTTACCACTCAACGAGTCATATTGGAATTCATAAGCCCTATGGGATACTACGAGCACATATCGAACATGAATACACTCATGGTACTTCAACTAGACTCACCCTAGCATTCAGGTTTCATTTATATGTGAAAACATGATACTAACTCGTGATTCATACATACATTCATTCGATTAGCACAACAGTTTGCAAAGAGCCAAATAAGCCACACCGTAATCATCTAGAAGCATGATAAACATATAACGGAGTATAACATGGGCCTAAAGCAAGATAACTAGGCATATATGTGATGGTAGACAATTACAGGTACATGCAAATATCGAAACGTTACATGCACGAAATATCAAGTCATGCGTTCAGGAAAATACAAAAGGATACCATTGAGCAGGAGAAAACATCACAGAAATCAGGAAGGTAAGCATGCTATGGTTTAGTGGTCATAAAGGCACGAGGAGTACCAAGAGTGAGACTAACATGCTAGGGGTCACATTATCATGATCCTAATTCAAGAGAGAGAGAGTAACCATCATGTGAGTTCGTAACTTGCAACATATGTGTTTCATCAATCATTAGTATAATGGTGCGGGAAACCAATGAAATCAAGTTGTGCATGCATGAGGGGTATGACATGAATACAACGAAGTACGACATGAGACCTAAACAAGGTGAACAAGCATGAATATATAATGACTTACAACCACAAATCCACATTAAGGATCATCATAATATGTGTTGGGAATACCACATCATGTCGAGTCATGCATATACGAAACCAGGAATTATAGTGGTGTGTGCTCGTGCGGCGTGTCAGGTCATATATTCATGAAGGTATGTGAGAAGCATAGAGGTCATCATGGCATGACATTTGGATAAGCATGTTGGAAACTAGGTGTCATATGATTCAGGTTGAACATCAAGTTGTAACACACACCCATCAAGTAAATAACTCACTCAATCATGATATCATAATAGAATGAGCACGCTATCATGAGCCTATTTGCAAGGATGACATCAATCATGCGGTTTTCTACATATGACACATTCATTCAAGCATTAGTATAACAATGGATATGCTAAGTAGATCATGCTAGGATGATATAGGCATAAAATGTAACACGGACCTAAGCAATGGCTAAACATGGACATCCCGACATGTAGGCATAAATTCACACTAACAATCAATCTGCAAGTCTATGGGGTAGTACATATAGAATCATGCAACCATGGATGAAGCAACTAAAGTGACCCGACAGAGATCTACAAGGGCGACTCTCACTTACTCTCGTTGACTCCATGACTTGTTTCCCATGAAATATTCGTGTGAGTAGGGTAGAAAAGGGCTCAAGTAAACAGCGCACTCCATACATTCTCAAACGTGGTTACCAATGGCCATATATCACACCGACATTACAAGAAGAGCTCGATAAAGACGTTTAGTAGGGTCAGGAAAAGAAGACCGAAGAAGGAGGTAGTCAAAAAGAGGTCAAAGGCAATCCCACGAGGACTGGAATCCCGACTCTATAATGGCAGAAGGTCTCTCCTGCTATTCCATTCACATAAGCATTTAAGACATGATTCATAGTCAAGAATATCAACCAGGTCTCCAACTTAAACATACAGCACTCAACACAGAACAATCAACAATCAAGCTATCCTATGGTCGCCCTTCGAGGGGCGACTAACCGGAGGGGCAAAACCTCACGGTCTCTACCTAACTCGCCACTCCAACCACTATGGCGCAATCCTTTGGAGTCTTGTAGGCCCATCTGTAAAGAACAAGCTATATTTTGCCTACCCGTTTCCATCTACATCCAATAGGGATGGTCTAGCGTCTTTACTACCCCTTCGTTTCCCTTTGTTTGATTACCGGATTTATTGAGTCATGTTCATATTTAGTCCATTTGAATTAGCCATATTAAATTCATTTTGCCCTTTCTAAAACATTTTGAAAAACCATTTGAAAACCGTGGGCCACTATCAAAACCACTTCAACCTATCATACTCGGTTTGCATAACCTGGCTCTGATACCATCTTTGTAACGGCCCAGGATTATGATTCCCGGGTTACGTTTCGAGGGATGAAACCCCTCGTTAGGATCTTGCGCCCCGAGTACAGGTTGAAGGTTTGAAATTCTATCCTAACATTTTAAAGTGGGATTTCATACCCAAAATTCGAAGGGATCATTGGAATCCCCGGGGAAGTCCCCTGTATCTGTCATAAGTCTAAGCGTGGAAAACCAACAGTCATGCAAATAGTGGAATCAAGGTGTAATACAAGAGGGTGACACGGCATAGCCGAGTCAAAACCAAATCAATAAGCGTAATTATCGAACTTTAATATACAATGTTAGTTGAGTTAAACCATTTCTTTGAGATCGCCCAAGAGAGTTCCCACGTCACGGAAACAAGGAAGGAATAATCATACTGCAAAACAAACCTAAAAAAAATGTATGCGGGGCGGTGTCAGATCGAAGCCCTACGCAATATAATCCCAAACAAGCAGACATATACACACGCTAGTCCTAATAAAGATGCTTCTAGATGCAAGGCGGAATATTAACACGCTAGCATGGTCCTAAGATCAAGTGCATAAATATAATAAGGCCTTAGCACCGAATACCAAGTGGTATATCCCTCTCCTACCTCCACCCCCTTCCGATAGGGTGGAGACTGGCCAGCTCGTGAATGCATTCATTCATAATCGGGTGGCACGCATGCCCAACCCGCTCCACAATAAAGCCCGCAGGCATCTCATAATATAAGGAAGTTCATGACTCGATTGACTCAGGACGGGACCCGATGAGACTAGGTCGTCCTATAACCCTAACAATGACTCTAGTTACTTCACAGATAACGGCCGTTCTGTTTACAAAAGCAATGAGTAAACGAATGCTCAATCATGAGTGCAATCCTAGCAGGATACTACATGACATGCTTTATTATAAATGCAAGCACCTAGTATGCACATGGCTACAAGCAGGGAGATCTCTTTTTCGAATCTGAGTGAGCTCATATAGGAACTCACCTGGAAGTGCAGAACAGCAAAAGGCAACAACTAGGTATACAGAAAGCCAACATGTCATAGATGATCACCTAACACATATATAAGTAATATAAATAAGTCTACTTCTAATGTTACTTAAGCATATAATATCACACACAAGTCATCCAATTTATTCCTCATTTTCCCAAGATTTCCCAAAACTCTTTTAAAAGCTCAAGTTAGATCAAATCACCATTCAAAACGCTTTCTCAAATCATCCATAAATCCATTTATAAAACATTACTCTTTCATCAACTTATTTTATTATTATTTCAAGGCAAATCCGACAAGGTTAGTATATTTCCAAAATCCTCTTTTTAGTTTTATTAAATCAATTCTCCATTCATCAAAACAATTTTCAACCTTGAAAACCTTTTTTCAAAATTTCTCTTTTATTAAAATCCAAGTCCAATAATATTATATTTTTAAATCTCAATAATAACATAATGTAGTATATTATCCCATTTATTTAATATTTTCATAAAATACTACCAAGTCCCAAAAATTAATCCTAACCATTTTTATTTACTAGAATCAGCCCTTTCCAAATTACCAAATCGATCTTATATTTATAAAATCCAAAACCGACCCTCTATTTTTCTAAATTCCAAAATCAGCCCTCAAACCCTTTTATTTTCGAAAAACCCAAGACCCCATCAGATTTCGAGGTTAAAGAAAATAGGCCCAATCTCTTTGATCTTTCATAAGGCTTAAAGCCCATAAATTAGGCCTAACAAACCAGCCACTTTATAAAATCCGGACTCCCACATTCTCAAAAAGTGAACCGGTTTCATTTTATTAAAAAAAACCGAACCAACCCGGACAATTTAGGAAATAAAGCTGGACCGACCCAAGAAATTAGAACCCAACCCATAACCCCTGTTCATCGTCCTCTTCAGGGGGCTACTGCTTGAATTCAAAGGAAAGGAAAGAGAATGGGAGGGCTCGCCGGCGGTGGGTGGCGGCTCAGACCACCTCCCCGACACCAAGTCACTAAGTCGACAAGGAAAAGGAGAGAAAGGGAGTCCTTACCGAGGGATTCTAGGGCTCGCCGGAGGGGAGCTCGGGGGCTGCGTCCGGGCTCGATTCGCATTCTCGGAGCTCGTCGGAGTCGCACCGGGCTTCTTCGGAAGCGGATCTGCGTGTTTCTTGGCCTAGATTGAAGGTGAGGGTGAGAAAGGAGGGACCTTGCTTTAGGATTTTCGATCGAAGGTGGGAGGGAGCTTACCGGTAAAACAGGGAAAGGAGGAGGAAACGAGCTCGACGTCGACTCCTGGTTGCTGCTCGTCTGACCTGGGACGTCGGAGAAGATGTAGGGGAACCCCTAACTGCTGCTCGCTAGTGGCTTGAAGAAGGAGGAGGATGGGTGCGTTGGGCCCCTTTCCTCGGCAAAACAGGGCGAGAAGGGGAGCGATGCTGACGGTGGCGGCGCTCTGGTGGCCAGGGAAGTGAGGTGGCGGCGGAAGGGTGGTGAGATGTGGCCTGTCGGCAGATTAGCAAGGAGGAGGGTGATGGAGCTTGCTCATGGTAAGGCTCAAGGGGAGAGCAAAAGGGGGATTTGAAATTGAAATGTGGGGGATGGCTGAGTTCCCAATTTTTGAAGAGGAAAGTGAAGTAGACTACTAGGCTAGTCTCGGCTGATTCAAGAGGGATGCAGTGGGTCTTTGACTAATTTCAGAGAGGGAGAGCTATTGGGTTGTCTCTTTTCCAAAGATGGAGAATCAACAAAGGGGAGAGTAATGTATAGGATAGATTTTACCCAAAAGAGGAATAGATGAGTTGGATGTTAGAATTGGATGAGATTGGGAGAAAGATGACGAAATCGATATTTAAAGTTAAAATTAAGTCGGAATTTCCTTTAAGAGTTCAAAAATACGAATTAGCTAGTTTTCCGTTAAATTTCGCTTCTAAATTCATTTTTTTTTTCCGAAAAAAAATTAGGATTTATAAAAATCCGAGCCTTTACATGCACTTTATTCATAACATATAACTACAAACTTTCATTCTCTTTTTTTTCCATTTTTTTTCTTTTTTTCCTTAATTTCGTTTTTTTTTTTTGAAAAACGAAATAAAATAAAATAACATAAATAAATAAATAAAAATAGTGCATTTATAGGGTGAGCCAAAAATCCTTTTACAAAATATGCATAGCAAGATAAAAATATGAAACCAACCCATAACTCAATAAATTCAAGAAACCTTTTCACTTGAAATCAAACACAAGCTCATTCCTTCCACAAACAATCATTCCAACCAACTCTAAGTCTTAATTACCAAATGGGGGTCAGACTCAATTTGGCTAAGGAAAATTTTGTGGAGCTTATAAATAAAGGCCAGACTAATGTTCTGGCTTCAAGCAGAGATAATGCAGGGTAGTTAAAGAGAGGATAAAATTGGCTTAAAAAGTGCCTCCATCATTTAATTCTTATTCACATAAACATATAAATGTATTGGCTTTGAATAATTATCCCAACATTTAGAGATGCATAAGAAGAGTAAAATACACTCAAGAAAGCAGAGGGATTTTTAATGTTCTCCCTATAAGGCCAAAATTCTCACTATGACAAACTTTGTTGGATTTCAACCTTTAGCCTAGGATCATATGTGCTCAATTTCATCACAAGTTCACAATCCACATAAAAACATTTTCAAGGACTTACGCTAAACCTTCCAAACATGTCATAGGATTTACATGATCAAGTTAGTCATTATTTATCATCATAGGACATCTAAGTTAGGGTATAAAAACCGAGATAAAATGAAATAAAACATGCATTTTTTTTTCGACTTTTTTTTTTTCCAGATTTTATGAAACTAAAATCAAGACTAAAGTGACTAAAACATAAAATGCATAAATCTTACACATGAATGCATAACATAACCCATAAAATAAGGTGCAACACATAAAACGTGATCCAAAACACATAAAAATGACACACATAAGTTTTCTGAATCCCCACCCCATACTTAAAATTAGATAGTGTCCCCACTGTCAAAAGAAAAATCAAAGTAAAAGAGAAAAGACTCAAAAACTCACAAAAGAAATTCAGAAGCCGCTGAAGACATCCATAAGCTCTACTTTACGGAGAAGGTGGTGGTGGTAATCGATGACGTGGAAAGAAAGAAGATGCCCATGCCATGAAGGAATACTGGTGCGTTTCATGCTTGTCCATCCTCTTATTCAAGCGTGTAAACTCCTCCATAAGAGCACCCTGCCCATTCTGTAGGGCCTCTTGGCCCAGTCGCAGAGATCTAAGCTCATCCATGACGTCAGTAAGGCTAGGAGGATGCTGGGGCGCAGATCTGCTCGAGCCAGCCCCAGCAGAAAAGAGGCGGCTACCAGGCCTAGCGTCATGATCCATATAGTCGTGCTCCTGCTGCGTGTGCTCATGGTGAAGTTCTTGCCCAAATGATCCAAAACCATCAAATATATTAGGTGGAGGCACGACCAAGTCAAAAGTGCTCTCAGGGCGGGGGTATCTAGATGGTCTCTGTCGTCTCAGAGGATCATTCAGAATATCCTCTAGAGTCGGTGAAGGTGTAGACGACCAAGCGACAAACCAATTGGGGACATAAAGCAAGTCCATAGTCGGCCTGGTAATCTCCACCTCGTGATCATGAAAAACTGAAAGAAGCTTGTCTCTGTCGCGCTTGATCACACTAGTACTAATCAGATATGCAGTATCAATCATCAGAGTGGGTACAGCCTTGTATCTGGTGAAGTCAACCTCAAGGCACCTGGCCAACAGCGCCACCAGGCTTCCATGCCAGATTTCTTCTGTTCGTGCTCGATAGGCCAAGACATGCATAATGAACTCAAACCCCAAGTTCAGGGGTGTCTGCATCTCGAATAGTACCCCTCTTAAACAAGCCACTTCAGTTCTAGTGGGTCTTGATAATTCCTTCTTGGCCCAGATGGTGCAGCCAAAAAGTCGCAGAATAATACGGAAGAGTGGGTTTGCAATATCCTTACCCTGGAGTGCTCCGGAAGGCCAATAGAACTTGCCTGTAATCAATGTCCAAGTATCAAGGGCCTTGTAGCTGGAATGACTATATGGCCCTACTAGGTTGGGAAATCCCAGCAATGCGTTGAATTGCTGCAAAGTGAAGGTGTGTTGAACATTCCCCAGCTGGAATGTAATAGGACCCACAAAAGCTGGGCTAGTCATATCGCTTGCCAACGTAGCTGTGAACTCTGCAGTAAGAGCGGGGTAGTGGTGGGGGACATGATCCAGAAGACTAGTGGCGCCTAAGTAAGAGAAGGCCTCCAATAAGTCATCATGTACCCCAAGGCGCTCTCCATCATCAGGGCTATACCATCGGGCCTTCAGATTGCCCTTCTTGTGGAACTCCTTGTAGTCCTTCTTCAGACGGGAGTCGGAAATGATGACATTATCCAACGGAACTGTAGAGGATGACTCCCTAGCCCTCTTGCTATGCTAACGATTAAACATTTTCCTGGACAAGACAAACCAAGTGAAAATTAAAATCTTTTCTAAAACAGTGAAACCAAACTAAATCAGATAAACTCAAAAGAAGCTAACATCTAACCATGCAAATTAAGAATGATAATATGCACTAGAAAAACATATAAACACATAAAGACCGAGTGCATATAAATAGCCAAGCGCAAGAGATACCACCTAAAGAAATAATTGCATATAAACAATATAAAATAAGCTCCAATGCATATAAACTCACCATCATGGCAAATAGAATGCATTACCCATTTATATAACCATATGCTCCACATAAACTATATGAATAGGAAAAACAATATAGACAATATAATCATCATGTAAGATCACTATAATGCAGCCCCTAATCATAACATCATATACTCAAGAAAGGCAAAATAAGTAATGCAAAACTCAATATGCACAAACCAACCATGACAACCCCATACTTAAGTTCAAAACAAGTCAAATAAATATGCAATGGACATATAACTTGTTTGCAATGTCAAATCATGCAAGGGAATAGATTTTATGCTATAATAGACGAAGCTAATCAACCAAAAGCATAAGAATCAATTCCAAAATCAAAGCCTGAAACGGATCGCAATGAAATCTTAAAATCTAATTAGCTCACAATCCATAACCAATTTGACAATGCCAAGAACATGAAAGTAGCTCTAAATCAACCCAACAACACAACTATAACATCAATTTGGACCAATTTGACCTTCGGCAAAAAGCCCCAAATTCCGCTTCTAAATCAAACCCTAGGTTTTCAATCTCAACCTAAATCATCCAATCAATCAAAATAATTGAAATAAATAAGTTTAGGATAAGAAATCATACCAAAATTGAGTAGAAAGAGGAAGAAAATTTGGGATTTCGAAGGTGTAATGAACCGAAAGGATGAACAGCAAATTTGGAGGAAGTGGGTTCGGTGTGGGGGCTACTGGGTTCGAGCCAGGGTGGGTGAGGGCTCGGTGGGTGCGGCTGGGGATGGGGGTTCGACCGGCGGTGATGGGTGGCCCGGAGGTGGCTCGGTGGTGCTGTGGGAGCGAAGAGAATGAACATCGATGTGGAAAGAGAGAGTGGGCTCGGTGTGGGTGGTTCTGGGCTCGAGCCAGGGTGAGGCTAGGCTCGAGGGGTGCGGCTGGAGATGGGCTTGTACCTGGCGGTGGAGGGCTGACCGGAGGTGGCTCGGTGTGGGTGTGGTCGGCTCGGAGAGAGGAAGGAAGAGAGGGCGGTGAGGGTTCGGTTGGGTCGGGAGAAAGGAAGGAGAAAGAAAGACAGGCGGGGTTTTAATTTTAATAATTTTTTTTTAAAAAAAAAATTTCAAAAATTCCGTAGGGGGTCGGTACCGAAGCTGTCGGGGTCGGTACGGCTTCGGTATACCTACTGGAATTTGAGATTTTTCGAGCAAACTTACCTGATCCGATCTCTGTTTCTTGCTCCGATCTCTGTTTTTCGAGCAAACTTACTTGATCCGATCTCTGTTTCTTGCTCCGATCTCTGTTTTTTCGAGCAAAACGGGTGAAAAACAGAGATCGGTACCGAACCCCGGAGGGTCGGTACAACCTCGGTACAGTCCTGTTTCTTGCTCCGATCTTTGTTTTTCACCCGTTTTCACCATGGTCACCTCTCAAGACATGCATGGTTAGTGCTATATGTTCTATCCCAGCTAACTTACCTATCCTAGAATTTAAAAATAAAACTAAAATTTAAAAAAAAAAAGGAAAATAAAGCGGGTTGCCTCCCGTAAGCGCTACCTTTAACGTCGTTAGCTTGACGTGGTTACCTCAACTTCATTCTAATGATGTAAGAGCCCAAGTGACTCTTATTTCTTCCTCCGGATCCATCCTATCATAGTATTTCTTGAGTCGGTGGCCATTGACCTTGAATATGGCCCCTCCTTCATCAACTAGATCCACCGCTCCATGGGGATAGATATGATGAACCACAAATGGTCCACTCCACCGTGATCTAAGCTTCCCTGGGAACAAACGCAATCTAGACTTGAAAAGAAGAACCTTATCACATACCTCATATGTCTTTGGCACCAACTTCTTGTCATGCCACTTCATGGTGCGCTCCTTGTAGATTTCGGCGTTTTGATAAGCTTTGAGCCTCAACTCCTCCAACTCTTGCAAGTCCATGAATCTCTTTGCTCCGGCCGCGTCAAGGTCCATGTTGAGCTCCTTAAGAGCCCATAATGCTCTATGCTCAAGCTCGACGGGCAAATGACAAGACTTACCAAAAACCAAGTTGTAAGGAGTTGTACGCAATGGTATCTTGTACGCCGTCCTATAAGCCCACAACGCATCATCTAGCTTAGATGCCCAATCCTTCCTCGAGCGTGACACCGTCTTCTCTAAGATGCTCTTGATTTGTCGATTTGAAACCTCCACTTGGCCACTAGTTTGGGGGTGGTAAGGTGTTGCCACCCTATGAGACACCCCATACTTAGCCAAAAGAGCTTCAAAGCCCCTCTCTATGAAGTGAGATCCTTCATCGCTAATGAGAACTCGTGGGACACCAAAACGGGGAAAAATGTTAGTCTTCATAAATCTAGCTACAACTTTAGAATCATTAGTACGAGTAGCTATAGCTTCAACCCATTTAGACACATAATCAACCGCTACCAAAATATATTTATAGGGCCCAGATGAAGGGAAGGGTCCCATAAAATCAATACCCCAAACGTCAAAAAGTTCAACCTCTAGGATACCAGTAAGAGGGTTCTCATGCCTCCATGTGATGTTCCCCGCTCTTTGGCACTCATCGCAGCTTTCAATGTAAGCATGTACATTCTTGAACAAAGTAGGCCAATAGAAGCCACTTTGAAGAATCTTCGCCGTGGTCTTGAAACTCTTTGCGTGGCTGCCTGTTGGAAGGGTGTGACAATGCTTGATTATGCTCTCAATCTCCTCATCCGGTACACAACGTCTAAAAATGTGGTCGCTCCCCTGCTTGAATAAGTAGGGATCATCCCAATAATATTGCTTGACGTCGTGGAGAAACTTCTTCTTGGCTTGCGAATTCAAATCCTTAGGGATTTCTCCCCCTACAATATAATTAGCAAAATCCGCAAACCAAGGGGTCCTCAACCCTCCAATAGCATAAATATGATGAGATATAGGAGAAGAAGGGGGGGTTATAAAAGGAATCCTCACCTGAACCTACCGAATCGTTTTGCATGAGGCTTTCGTCCGGCCTGGAGTCATTGATTGGTACTTGATTTCCGGACTCCAAGAGGTGGTCCAAGGGCAGCCTAGATAGATGGTCAGCCACCAAATTATCCGCTCCCTTCTTGTCCCTAATTTCACAATCAAATTCTTGCAACAAAAGCATCCAACAAAGAAGTCGAGGCTTGGCATCTTTCTTAGTCATCAAATATCTTACCGCGACATGATCCGTATAGACAATTACCTTAGAACCTACTAAATAAGTACGAAACTTTTCAAAGGCAAATACCACGGTGAGGAATTCCTTCTCCGTCGTGGTGTACTTACCTTGTGCTTCGTCAAGTGTCTTACTTGCATAGTAGATGGCATGAAGCTTCTTGTCCTTCCTTTGCCCAAGCACGGCACCTACGGCATAGTCACTAGCATCACACATGATCTCAAAGGGTAGGTTCCAATCGGGTGATTTCATAATAGGAGCGGAGACAAGGGCTTCTCTCAATTTGTTGAACGCTTCAAGACACTCTGCAGAAAACTCAAAAGCTACATCCTTCATAAGCAAGTTAGTTAAAGGTTTAGCAATTTTTGAGAAGTCTTGAATGAATCTCCTATAAAAGCCTGCATGTCCTAGAAAGCTCCTAATATCCTTAACATTAGTGGGAGGAGGTAATTTTTCAATCAATTCAATTTTAGCACGATCTACCTCAATTCCCCTTTTTGAAACCAAATGCCCAAGAACAATTCCCTCTTGAACCATGAAGTGACATTTTTCCCAATTAAGCACTAAATTTGTTTCTTCACATCTTTCTAGCACCCTACTCAAGTTGGCAAGACATCAATCAAAAGAAGAACCATAAACAGAAAAATCATCCATAAACACTTCTACTATATCGTCAATCATATCAGAAAAAATAGCCATCATACACCTTTGAAAAGTTGCAGGGGCATTGCAGAGCCCAAATGGCATCCTCCTATAAGCAAAAGTTCCATAAGGACAAGTAAAAGTGGTCTTCTCCTGATCATCTGGATGAATAGGAATCTGCCAAAAACCACTATAGCCATCCAAATAGCAAAAATAATCATGCTGGGCTAAACCCTCAAGAACTTGATCAATAAGAGGGAAATGATCCTTCCTAGTAGCACTATTCAACTTCCTATAATCAATGCACATGCGCCATTTAGTAGTGGTTCTAGTAGGTACTAATTCACCTTTTTCATTCTCAATCACAGTCATTCCACCTTTCTTAGGGACAACATGGACATGACTCACCCATTTACTGTCAGAAATAGCATATATGATTCCAGCATCCAACATTTTCAAAATTTCAGATTTTACTACTTCTTTCATATTTGGGTTAAGCCTGCGTTGATGCTCAATGGTTGGCTTATGATCATCTTCCATATATATACGATGCATGCATAAAGAAGGTGAAATTCCAGTGATATCATCCAAAGAATAACCAATAGCTTTTCTATGGGTCCTAAGCACATCAAGTAATTTACCAACTTCTTCCCCATTCAATTTCGCATTAATGATCACAGGAAGAGTGGAATTGGAACCCAAGAAAACATACCTCAAACCTTCTGGAAGCGGCTTCAGCTCTAGAGAAGACTCAATTAGAATCAGATTGGGCTCTTCCTCCTCCGTCTTTAATATCGCTTCCAGGACCTCCAAAGAATAAACTTCCTCCTGACCTGCCAGAAGGCCTGGGACTGGGCCTGCAGACTGAAGACAATCAAAATAGCTTACCTCTACCATGTCCGTGGTTTCCTTCATTGTTGGATTAAAGCGAAATTCAATGATGTCCTCCCCAATCTCAAATGTTAGGAGTCCCTTCCTAACATCAATTATTGCTCCAGCTGTGGCTAAGAAAGGCCTTCCAAGAATGATAGGCACAACTGGATCCTCTGGCATATCCATAACAATAAAATCAGTGGGGACGAAAAACTTACCTACACGGACAGGCACATCATCAATCACCCCAGTTGGTGATACAACCGCTCCATTAGCCATGGATACTCTCATGTTGACCGGCTCTAGGGCTCCCAAGCTTGTCTTAGACCATATCGAAAGGGGAAGAAGGCTCACACTAGCACCTAAATCACACAAAGCCTTGAAACGGTAAGATCCTAAACCAATAGTAATAGCAAACTTACCTGGATCTCCAAGTTTCTCAAGGAACTTCACTGAACGGACCTCGTAAGCTTGTCCAATAGAGCCCATGCATCGGTTGGATTCATCTCGAGGAACCCACAATCGGTGTGTAGGTTCAATCTAGTCTTGGTCTCCACATTGATGCCCTGGAAGAAGATTTCTTGGAGGACATACTCAGGTTGCCCGTGGGTAGGGCATTGTCTTTGCAACTCCTTGAATCTCTCCCAAGTCTCCAAAAATGTCTCTGTAAAGGCTCGGATTTTTAAATCCTAATTTTCAGACAAAAAAAATTAAATTGAATTTAATTCAGATATTTCAAGCAAAACTCGTCTTAAATTTAATAAATCTAACTTGAAATTTTTAGAGCGAATTCCGACCCAATTTTTTTAAATTTATACAAAATAGTGGGGTTCGAAAATTTAATTTCGGGTATTTTGAACGTGGGTTTTGAGACCATTTTATGTCTCCTTCCTCTCCCCTCTTTTCGATCCGTAATAGATTAGTAGACTAGTAGCCCTTTAAACCTGAAATTGGTAGCAAGGACCCTGCAGTTTGACCAACTCTGTAAACAACTCATCCCCAATTTGTTTTTCCAAAATCAGTTCCAACACACAACCCACGCCAACCTCGATCAGATCCCATCTCCCCTTCTTCCATTTGATTTCAAAAGAACTGTACCCCAATTCAAAATTCACACAGTAAGCTCCTTCCCCCTTATCTTCTTTCAACTCAACACCAGCCCCTCCTCTTTTCCGCCGCCATTAAGCACCACCGTCACTACCCTCCACCCCAGCACCACCACATTCACCGCTTCGTCCTCCCCTATTCGAAACTCCAGGAAGCCGAGAGCAGCACAAGAGGTTCTTCGCCACTTCTCCGACGTCCTCAGGCAGCCAGACGAACCCAGGAGCTCCCCGGACACCGCCGGTGCAGACCACCGCCGAGCCTCCTCCCCTGTCGTTGCGTGACACGCCCGGTAAACCTTAAATCCTTCGATTTCCAATTCAAAACCTTGTAAAGGTTCCCCTTTTGACCTCCCTCCTTCGACCCAGGGCCGAGAATCGCTGTTCCGAGCCTCCGATGAAGTCCGAAGCGCCCCCGACGAACTCCGGCGAGTCGACGCCCCTCGGTGAGCTTCAATCCTCTCTCCTTCTCTCTCGTATGTCATTTTCGACTCCTTTCGTGTTCATAAGTGGTCGGGGAATAGCGCCAGCGAACTAGACAGTGGATGAGGGTGGGAGCGATGGATTTTCCGCTGAGCGTCCGGTGAGGCCGAGGAGGTCGAGAGAGAGAGGTCCGGCGAGGAGAGTCGGGGTTGGGAGAGCTAGTGCGAGAGCTGTGAGATTGGGAGGGAGAGGAAGCGATATGGGCAGGCGAGGCTGAGAGAGAGCACTGAAAGCTGAGGGCGGAGGTGCGAGGGCGGCGGGAGCGAACCAAGCCGAGCAGGGGATGGGAATTGGGAGGAAGAAGAAGCTGACGGGGCAAGCAGTGGGCCCTCTTGTTTATTTTATTTCTCCTTTGAAGATCCAAAGGTCTGGGAGAGAAATGGAGGAGTGGTGTGGGCCGGGTCTCTTTTCTATGGGTTTTGGATCCGGGTTTGGGTTTAACCTCTTGGGCCGGTTCTTTTATGAGGGTTTTGGGCCTGTTTTATATTGGGGTAATAAAAGGATTTGGTTTTGTGACTTGTCAAAAGGATCCGATTTTGAGGTTAAATAATAAGGGGCGATTTTTATTAAATAAAAAATGGTTGGGTTTATCTTTATAAAATGATTATTAAGGGTATTTAAGAATATATATTATGACCTTGAAATATATGGAGCTTTAAAATAAAATTATTGGAGTTGAATTGGAAAAGGAATTTGGGAAATATTTTCAAAAGCCGGGAATTGATTTAATAGATTAAAAAGAGGATTTTGGGAATATACTGACCTTGTCGGATTTGTCTTGAAATAATAATAAAATAAGTTGACAAAAGGGTAATGTTTTATAAATGGATTTCCGGATGATTGGGAAAACGTTTTGAATGGTGATTTGATCTAACTAGAGGTTTTAAAAGAGTTTCGGGAAATCTTGGGAAAATGAGGAATAAAATTGATGACTTGTGTGTGATATTATATGCTTAAGTAACATTAGGAGTAGACTTATTTATATTACTTATATATGTGTTAGGTGATCATATGTGACATGTTGGCTGCATGTATACCTAGTTGTTGCCTTTTGTTGTTCTGCATGTATACCTGCTAGGATTGCACTAATGATTGAGCATTCGTTTACTCATTGCTTTTGTAAACAGAACGGTCGTTATCTGTGAAGTAATTAGAGTCATTGCTAGGGTTATAGGACGACCTAGTCTCATCGGGTCCCGTCCTGAGTCAATCGAGTCATGAACTTCCTTATATTATGAGATGCCTGCGGGCTTTATTGTGGATACGGGTTGGGCATGCGTGCCACCCGATTATATGGAATGCATTCACGAGCTGGCCAGTCTCCGCCCTATCGGAAGGGGGTGGAGGTAGGAGAGGGATATACCACTTGGTATTCGGTGCTAAGGCCTTATTATATTATGCACTTGATCTTAGGACCATGCTAGTGTGTTAATATTCCGCCTTGCATCTAGAAGCATCTTTATTAGGACTAGCGTGTGTATATGTCTGCTTGTTTGGGATTATATTGCGTAGGGCTTCGATCTGACACTGCCCCGCATACATTTTTTTTAGGTTTGCTTTACAGCTTGATTATTCCTTGCTTTCGTGTCGTGGGAACTCCCTTGGGCGATTGCAAAGAAATTGTCTAACCTTAGATTTCGATAAATTCGCTTATTGATTTGGTTTTGACCCGGCTCTGTCGTGGCACACTCTTGTATTACACCTTCATTCTACTATTTGCATGATTGTCGGTTTTCCACGCTTAGACTTATGACAGGTACAGGGGACTTCCCCGGGGATTCCAACGATCCCTTCGAATTTTGGGTATGAAATCCCACTTGAAAATGTTAGAGTAGAATTTCAAACCTTCAACCTGTACTCGGGGCGCAAGATCCTAACGAGGGGTTTCATCCCTCTAAACGTAACCCGGGAATCATAATCCTGGGCCGTTACAAAGATGGTATCAGAGCTCAGGTTATGCAAACCGAGTATGATAGGTTGAAGTGGTTTTGAAAATGGCCCAAGGTTTTCAAATGGTTTTTCAAAATGTTTTAGAAAGGGCAAAATGAATTTAATATGGCTAACTCAAATGGACTAAATATGAACATGACTCAATAAATTCGGTAATCAAACAAAGGGAAACGAAGGGGTAGTGAAGGCGCTAGACCATTCTTATTGGATGTAGCTGGGAACGGGTATACGAAATATAGCTTGTTCTTTACAGATGGGCTTACAAGACTCCACGGGATTGCGCCGCAGTGGTGGGAGTGGCGAGTTAGGTAGAGACCATGAGGTTTTGCCCCTCCGGTCAGTCGCCCCTTGAAGAACGGCCTTAGGATAGCTTGATTGTTGATTGTTATGTGCTGAGTACTGTATGCTTAAATTGGAGACTTGGTTGATATTCTTGGTTATGAATCATGTGTTAAATGCCTACTTGAATGGAATAGCGGGGGAGACCTTCTGCCATTATAGAGTCGGGATTCCAGTCCTCGTGGGATCGCCTTTGACCTCTTAAGCGTGTCTACTTCCTTTTTCGGTCTTCTTTTCCTGACCCCACTAAACGTCTTTATTGATCTTTTCTTGCGATGTCGATGTGATATACGGGTAACCACATTTGAGGTGGTATTGGAGCACGCTACTACCCGAGCCCTTTGCTACCCCACTCGATAGTTATACGAATATTCCACGAGAAATGAGTCATGAAGTCAATGGGAGTGAGTCAGGTTCGCCCTTGTAGATCTCTATCGGGTTACTTTAGTTGCTTCATCCATGGTTGTAGGATTCTATACATACTACCCCTAGACCTAGAGATTAATCTTTAGTGTGAAGTTATACCCACCTGTCGGGATGTCCGTGTTTAGCCATTTCTTATGTTCGTGTTACATTTTATGCCTATATCATCCCAGCATGATCTACTTAGTATATGCATTGTTATACTAATGCTTGAATAAATGTGTCATATGTTAGGAAACCGCATGATTAATGCCCTATTTGAAAATAGGCTCATGATAGTGTGCTCATTCTATTCTGATATCCTGATAGAGTAGGTTATTTACTTGATGGGTGTGTGTTACAACTTGATGTCCAACCTGCCTTATATGATGCCTAATTTCCAGCATGCTTATCTAACTATCATGCCATGATGATCTCCATGTTTCTCTCATACTTTCTTGAATATATGACCTGACACGCCGCACGAGCACACACCACTATAATTTCTGGTTTTGTATATGCATGACTCGACCTAATGTGTTATTCCCAGCATATGTTGTGAGGATGATTCTTAATGTAGACTTGTGGTTGTATGTCATCATGTATCCATGCTTGGCCATCTTGTTTAGGTCTCATGTCATGCTTCTTTGTATCTCTGTCATACCCCCATGCATGCACAACTTGATTTCATTGGTTCCCACCGTCATCATACTAATGATTGATTAAACACATATGTCGCAAATTACGAACTCGCATAATGTTTACTCTCTCTCTTGGATTAGGTTAATGATAGTGTGACCCTTAGCATGTCAGTCTTACTCTCGCCCCTCATCATGACTTTATGACCACTAAACCATAGCATGCTCACCTTTTTATTCCCATGATATTTTCTTCTTATTTGTGGTATCCTCTCGTGTTTCCCTGAATATATGACCTGATATTTTGAGCATGTACCGTTTAGATATTCGCATGGACCTGTAATTGTCTACCATCATATCTATGCCTAGCTATCTTGCTTTAGGCCCATGTTATACTCTGTTATATGTCTATCATGCTTCTAGGTCGTTACGGTGTAGCTTATTTGGCTCTTTGCAAACCGTTGTGCTAATCGAACGAATGTCTGTATGAATGAGTTAGTATCACGTTTCCGCATATACAAGACACCTTAATGCTAGGGTGAGTTTAGTCGAAGTAACTTGATTGTAATCATGTTCACTATGTGCTGGTAGTATCCTATAGGGCTTATAAATTCCAATATGAATCGCTGAGTGATAAATTGGCATGCTTGCTTCATCATGTGAATATGATTGTTCCATGATGTGATAGTACTGTACCATTCCATGTACTCCTGTGATGGTTCATTCCTAACATGATTATAATCTATCGTCTGTGACGTTGTCTTGTTCACTTTGTAAAAGATATCCATGTCTTATCATGTATTGCTAGCATCATGTAGGATCACGATGTGACTTGGTATATTCATGTGTTAAATATGTGCCCTGGTTGTATACTATTAATCTATACCTATGTATTTGCATGCTTTATATTCATGTGAAGTCGTGCTGCCTTAAGCTCATGTTGTCGTTTCCGCCATATTCCCCCCTTGTCTTCATATGGTCACGTTACGATTGTTTGATCCCTTAAATGCATTCGTGATTAGTTACCAAATGATCATGTAACCTATGCTGCATAGTCATGTATCTTATCGTGTTAGAATATATCTTATAGGACCTGTGAATATGACTTGTTGTATTCATGCCCTACTTGCATTATGATCTGCTCTTTCGTGGAATATACTTCGCAAAGTCTTGTATTCTTTCCAACATCTCTAATGGGCGATCTTTTTAACTGTTTAAGAATTGATAGACCAAGTTGTAGAGTCAGTGCCCACTTTTGACGCATGTTAAGCATTAGGTGAATATCAATGTGTGTCTATCATCTCATCATAATCGCTTATATTCCTTTTATATGTGCTAATGTTTGGGTGCAATAGTAGTCCTGGTTAAACTTCTATGACTTGTCCACTATTATGTGGAGTTGCTCGACGCATCTTATTCATATACATATGTGATTGTCATGTAGTACCTTGTAAAATCTATGCCTGCAGAGATATGACTTGTATGATCACATGCTCAACTTGCGTCTCATGCAACCACTCTTGTCATAGGTTGTAATAGTCTTGCTATACCCTCTTTACATGATCTTGTGACTGTCTACGCATGTTTGGTATTATTAGTCTAGTTAGAATGTTATGCCCCCACATAGTTGTCTCATGCTAAGTATGATTAGTGGCATGCTTATGAGTGTTCTCATCTGAATTGTTGTTTTTATCACATGATGCCCTTCCGATGCTTAAATGGGATAAATTCATATTTTGGTGGGATATGTGTCAATTAGCGATTGAGTATCTAGTTGCGTGTTATACCCTACGACATAGTAGGTGCATATATACGTGAAATGTGATTTTGGTGTTAAATTATTCCTTAATTATTATCCTTGACTGCGCTTATATTCGTTGTCTATATATTACTAACATCATGAAGGGCTTACCTTCCCCATATCTCCTTGTGTGGTGACACCCCACGCTTACCCTATCATTATGAGAAGTCATTGCTATAAGATGTGATTACTGTACCGCTTTTATATGACCTGCCCGTGTGTACTTGTTACGAGTAATTTACCCTACTTGTAATGCTATGTGATGTTTACTAGATTTTGCATAAGCTATGTGCCGCACCAATCTATTATTGCATTCGTATATACATGTTTCTTATGCACACCAGGCTTGTCTGATATATGAAATGAAAAGTTGCTTTCTAGTCTCTTATGCACATGCAGAACCCGGTCATGTTTTTGTTTGCCTCCATTTGTTAACATCTTTCATTTGGATAGGTTCATGATAGTGCCCAGTGAGGTGACTAGTTTACTCTACGATTTCTATGTGTTTTGCTTGCTGCACTCGTAACCTTATAGGGTTCCATAAGGGCATCATACTCCTTCTTGGGTTGGGATCTTGTTTCTTTTTCATCGTGTCATCATCAGTTGGTCTGTGTTCGGCTCCGTGGGGAGTCCGGGTTGTTCTCCTTGTCTCTCCCCTATCTTCACTAACTTAAAAGTTGCTTTCAATACTTTGACGAACGATGGCGTAGAAAAGAGCACGTTTAGCCAAATAGCACGGGAGCGGCACAGTGGAAGCACGGTGGGCCCATAAACCCCAGGTCCCAGAACTGACATATTGATTCTTTAAATGATGAACGGGTGGTGGATGTTACATGGTTGACTTCTAGTTATGAGGATGAATTTCAATGCCTTTGTGTTCCTATGTGACTGATCTTGTGGTATGATTGGTGTTCTGTGTCGGTAGGCCTTGCCTGAATTAATTTACTCATGGAATGTGAATTATACCTGTTGAAATCCTGACTTGTGTTGGTAATGGTAATTATGATATTATGTGTCCCGTTAATATGTGAAAGTATGTTATTGTGATGCTGGATTGATATTACCTTTGCTCAAATTATTAATAGCATGATGTAATGTTATAACTTCCCTTGCTATGCTAATATTTGATATTCTACAATACTTGTTGAGTATGATAGTATATTGAGACTTATGACATGTGACTCTTTGAGACAATGAGAGATAATGATGTATAAACATAGTGTGAAATCATGTTATATGATGATATGAAATACTTGGAGACTATTTGATAGTATCATGTAGGGTCCATAATATAAGATGCATATTATCCTGATAGAATGATATGCGATGTCCTGTTAAGTTAAATGTTGTCGTGATTATATTTTGTGCTTGCTATGTTGTTAGACCTTGCTATTGCTGAACCATGAGAGCATGATAGTTTCTATGTTGATAACTTGAACATGGAATTGCTGAAACGTGACTGTGGTGATGCCTCTATGCATTGATATTTCAAAATAGATTTTCGGTTAAATCCTTGACTATAAAAATGGTGAATATCCGGGCTTGCTGAATCTTGTTGAAATGGATTTTGTTGTGCTGATTTGTTGCCTTCCCATTAGACTGAAACCCCTATTATGACAAAATTTTATTGTGTTGGTAGTGGTAAGTAGGAAACCATGCTGATGTGATCTACTAAGGTTGAGGCTTGATGTGTTTGTGTGTTGCCCTTTCAAAAATGACATTCTTGCTTGATGCATTCTTATTTGGTTGATACCTAGAACCTTAAATGCTAATGTTGAGTGTGGCGTTCCAATATACTGGTATGCGGCAATGTTGATGGATTGCTATTCATGTTATGGTTTTGGCGTGGCCAATTTCGGTGGTTGGTTGATTATGATGTGACATGTATTGGTTATATTGATTCTAATAATGGCTAGAGATTCGTAGATTGGAATTGCTTTTGAGATTGGAACCTAGGAAGAGAATATGGGATTAGCCTTTAGAGGTGGATGATTTCACCTCTTGAGTTCTGACATTGCTTGACCAACTTGGGGTTTAAAGGGTTTGAAAGAGTTTGGAAACGACTAACTTTGATTTGGGAAGACCAAACACGATCGAAAATTCCAACGATTTTAAGGCCAATCTTTTTCAATTGCGGAATCCCCTTTGAAACTTTTCAAACCCGGGCAACTCTATAATACTTCACGAAGTGGATACAAACATTTTATGAGGGCGCTTGTAGGGTGTTTGCTAAGACCTAGTGATGATATTGTAGAACTTTTAGAGTTGTGGTACTTCTGAAAAGTCGAAGCAAGGATGTGATAGGGGCGCTTATTGCATACTTGTCAAGGCCAATTGGAGATGTCACGATCGTGACTAGGATGTTGTGATAATCCCGGAAGACGCAACCGAGATAATCACAAGATCCTTGGACATGGTCTTTGGACTCATAAATTTAAACTTCATCCCCTACTTTGTTTTGGTTTTAGTCTCGAGGACGAGACTTGTTTTTAGAGGTTGATGATGTAAAGGCTCGGATTTTTAAATCCTAATTTTCGGACAAAAAAAAATTAAATTGAATTTAATTCAGATATTTCAAGCAAAACTCGTCTTAAATTTAATAAATCTAACTTGAAAATTTTAGAGCGAATTCCGACCCAATTTTTTTAAATTTATACAAAATAGTGGGGTTCGAAAATTTAATTTCGGGTATTTTGAACGTGGGTTTTGAGACCATTTTATGTCTCCTTCCTCTCCCCTCTTTTCGATCCGTAATAGATTAGTAGACTAGTAGCCCTTTAAACCTGAAATTGGTAGCAAGGACCCTGCAGTTTGACCAACCCTGTAAACAACTCATCCCCAATTTGTTTTTCCAAATCAGTTCCAACACACAACTCACGCCAACCTCGATCAGATCCCATCTCCCCTTCTTCCATTTGATTTCAAAAGAACTGTACCCCAATTCAAAATTCACACAGTAAGCTCCTTCCCCCTTATCTTCTTTCAACTCAACACCAGCCCCTCCTCTTTTCCGCCGCCATTAAGCACCACTGTCACTACCCTCCACCCCAGCGCCACAACATTCACTGCTTCGTCCTCCCCTATTCGAAACTCCAGGAAGCCGAGAGCAGCACCCAGGAGGTTCTTCGCCACTTCTCCGACGTCCTCAGGCAGCCAGACGAACCCAGGAGCTCCCCGGACACCGCCGGCGCCGACCACCGCCGAGCCTCCTCCCCTTTCTTTGCGTGACACGCCCGGTAAACCTTAAATCCTTCGATTTCCAATTCAAAACCTTGTAAAAGGTTCCCCTTTTGACCTCCCTCCTTCGACCCAGGGCCGAGAATCGCTGTTCCGAGCCTCCGACGAAGTCCGAAGCGCCCCCGACGAACTCCGGCGAGTCGACGCCCCTCGGTGAGCTTCAATCCTCTCTCCTTCTCTCTCGTATGTCATTTTCGACTCCTTTCGTGTTCATAAGTGGTCGGGGAATAGCGCCAGCGAACTAGACAGTGGATGAGGGTGGGAGCGATGGATTTTCCGCCGAGCGTCCGGTGAGGCCGAGGAGGTCGAGAGAGAGAGGTCCGGCGAGGAGAGTCGGGGTTGGGAGAGCTAGTGCGAGAGCTGTGAGATTGGGAGGGAGAGGAAGCGATATGGGCAGGCGAGGCTGAGAGAGAGCACTGAAAGCTGAGGGCGGAGGTGCGAGGGCGGCGGGAGCGAACCAGGCCGAGCAGGGGATGGGAATTGGGAGGAAGAAGAAGCTGACGGGGCAAGCAGTGGGCCCTCTTGTTTATTTTATTTCTCCTTTGAAGATCCAAAGGTCTGGGAGAGAAATGGAGGAGTGGTGTGGGCCGGGTCTCTTTTCTATGGGTTTTGGATCCGGGTTTGGGTTTAACCTCTTGGGCCGGTTCTTTTATGAGGGTCTTGGGCCTGTTTTATATTGGGGTAATAAAAGGATTTGGTTTTGTGACTTGTCAAAAGGATCCGATTTTGAGGTTAAATAATAAGGGGCGATTTTTATTAAATAAAAAATGGTTGGGTTTATCTTTATAAAATGATTATTAAGGGTATTTAAGAATATATATTATGACCTTGAAATATATGGAGCTTTAAAATAAAATTATTGGAGTTGAATTGGAAAAGGAATTTGGGAAATATTTTCAAAAGCCGGGAATTGATTTAATAGATTAAAAAGAGGATTTTGGGAATATACTAACCTTGTCGGATTTGTCTTGAAATAATAATAAAATAAGTTGACGAAAGGGTAATGTTTTATAAATGGATTTCCGGATGATTGGGAAAACGTTTTGAATGGTGATTTGATCTAACTAGAGGTTTTAAAAGAGTTTCGGGAAATCTTGGGAAAATGAGGAATAAAATTGATGACTTGTGTGTGATATTATATGCTTAAGTAACATTAGGAGTAGACTTATTTATATTACTTATATATGTGTTAGGTGATCATATGTGACATGTTGGCTGCCTGTATACCTAGTTGTTGCCTTTTGTTGTTCTGCACTTCCAGGTGAGTTCCTATATAAGCTCACTCAGATTCGAAAAAGAGATCTCCCTGCTTGTAGCCATGTGCATATTAGGTGCTTGCATTCATAATAAAGCATGCCATGTAGTATCCTACTAGGATTGCACTAATGATTGAGCATTCGTTTACTCATTGCTTTTGTAACTAGAACGGCCTTTATCTGTGAAGTAATTAGAGTCATTGCTAGGGTTATAGGACGACCTAGTCTCATCGGGTCCCGTCCTGAGTCAATCGAGTCATGAACTTCCTTATATTATGAGATGCCTGCGGGCTTTATTGTGGATACGGGTTGGGCATGCGTGCCACCCGATTATATGGAATGCATTCACGAGCTGGCCAGTCTCCGCCCTATCGGAAGGGGGTGGAGGTATGAGAGGGATATACCACTTGGTATTCGGTGCTAAGGCCTTATTATATTATGCACTTGATCTTAGGACCATGCTAGTGTGTTAATATTCCGCCTTGCATCTAGAAGCATCTTTATTAGGACTAGCGTGTGTATATGTCTGCTTGTTTGGGATTATATTGCGTAGGGCTTCGATCTGACACCGCCCCGCATACATTTTTTTTAGGTTTGCTTTGCAGCTTGATTATTCCTTGCTTTCGTGTCGTGGGAACTCTCTTGGGCGATTGCAAAGAAATTGTCTAACCTTAGATTTCGATAAATTCGCTTATTGATTTGGTTTTGACCCGGCTCTATCGTGGCACACTCTTGTATTACACCTTCATTCTACTATTTGCATGATTGTCGGTTTTCCACGCTTAGACTTATGATAGGTACAGGGGACTTCCCCGGGGATTCCAACGATCCCTTCGAATTTTGGGTATGAAATCCCCCTTGAAAATGTTATAGTAGAATTTCAAACCTTCAACCTGTACTCGGGGCGCAAGATCCTAACGAGGGGTTTCATCCCTCTAAACGTAACCCGAGAATCATAATCCTGGGCCGTTACAGTCTCTCCTGGCAATTGGTGAAAGGAGGTGATTTTCTTCCTAAGCTCCGTTGTCTTTGCCGGAGGAAAGAACTTTGTCATGAACAAGTCATACAAAGCCTTCCATGTAGTGATGGACCTAGTTGCCAAACTCTCCAACCAATTCAGAGCCTTTCCTGAAAGAGACCATTTAAATGCCTTTAGTTGCACATATTCCAACGATACATCATCAGCAGCAATTGTATCGCATAAATCAATAAAGTTCTTAATATGAAGCATAGGGCATTCATGAGCTTTGCCCTCAAATTGAGATCTTTTAATTAAAGAAATAAAGTGGGATTTAATCTCAAAATTGCGCTCTATCTCAGGGAGGACGATTGCAGACTCAGGCACCCTCAGTTCCGGGTGCATGTAATGCTTTGCATTTCTTGGGATAGCATCCAACTGCTGTTGTAGGCGAGCAGTCGCTTCCCTTTCTCTCGCTGCAGCCTCCCTTTCTCTTTCTGCAGTGAGCCGAAATTGCTCCATCTGACGACGGAGGTCAGTCATCTGCGCAGCAACATCAACATTGTTGTCGTTGTTGCCATTGTTACCTGAGTTGTCGTTGTTGTTGCTCATTGTCCTAGCTTCTCGTAGTCTGCGATGAAAAGAGCGTTCCGGTTCGGGATCGATAACAAAATCGAAATCAAGCTTGCGTCGCCCTGATCGCATAAACTGAAAACAAAGACAAAAACAAAGACACCACAATCAAAAGCAAAGGGGGATAAGCTATTCCCAAACCCTAACAATAACTAAAACTTTGGCACAATTGAAATCTCCCCGGCAACGGCGCCAATTTGATGAAGGGTTTTATTTCAAACAAATAAATTTATAAGATCGAAACCCCGCTATAGTATAGTAGGGTCAAGTTCGTCCGCAGGGAGAAAGTCAGTGACTCAATTCTAGTTACCAAAGAGCAAGAAATAGCAAGAAGAGATGACAAATGTAGAGATTTTTTGGGTTTTAAAGTTGCTGACTTTTTTGGAAGAAAATCAATAATATGAAAGATCTAGGGCATAGGGATCACCACAACGATAATCACACAAGCATTGCAATGAATCAAGTAAAAATCATATTTTTATCTATTAAATAGGTCAACTTGCATCAACCCTAGCAAAGCAATCAATTTATTTTCACAAATTAATAAACTTTACTAACAATCTTAATTAGGTTATCAAACTTGGGTTCAAAATCCTAATTACTATCCAATTCACAATTCAATCTTTCAATTCAATTGCAAAAGGGAATTTCCCCAATTTTCATTGAGTACTTAAGCACATAAGATAGATAAAACCAATCAATTCATCAATTCATAGCAAAATTGCAAGCATAACTATCGTTGGGATCACCCCAACCCTAGAAAAGGCGACTACTCACGCATAAACATGGTAGACATTGCGAAATTGATGAAATAAATAAAAATCAGAAAATTAAATTGCATAAAAACCTGAGAATAACGTCAACAAAGCGTCACAAAAGCCTCCAAAAACGTTCTCCAACTTTCGCCGAAGAAATCGCTTCAAAAAGCTCTCAAATCCGCTCACAAACGCTCTCTAAACGTGTGCTGAAAATTCTAACGTGTGCTGAAAATTCTAACGTGTGCTGAAAAAGTGGTGGAAGGAAGAAGAAGATCCTCCAAACCCTAAAAATCCTATTTATACTTAATATCCCATAAACTAAATTAGGAAATAACAAATATATGAATTTTATCTAAAGTCTATCTAAGGAAAAGGGGTAAAAATAATTAAATCCGGGTAAATTAGCTTCGCTAGAGCCCATACCGAGGCGGAGGACATCGGTACCGACCCCCCTTAGGGTCGGTATGATCACTGTTGCTCGTCTTGTCTCGCTGGTCCAGAAATAGCCCCGTTACCGACCAAGGTTGGGTCGGTACTGGGTCGGTACGACTCGGAAAAATGCACATATCTCCTTCGTTTGAACTCCAATTGCTTCCATTCTTTTTCCTTTGCGCTCCTTATTTATTTCCGCATCTTTTCATAGTTGAACATTTCTCCAAAATCAGCTTCTAAAATTCTGTAAAACACACAAAAGCTAGTGAAGACATCTATTTCTCATGAAATATGAAAACTTATCCAAAAGACAATAAACCCAATGCAAAATCCTATGAAAATGACTCAAATTGACACTAAAACACATGGAAAAATATGACTAAAACCATGCACATCAACACCTCATCCTAAACTCTTCTAAATTAAGAGTTTATATAGACAGTTAGTAAAATTCAATCAAAAAGAGAATTAAAGAAAAAAGAAGAAAAAAATTAGAATTAAAGAAAATTAAAGAAAAATGGCAAAAAAGATGATTGGTCAAGACTCCTAAAATCCCTCTAATGATACATCATCCTAAACTCTTCTAAATTAAGACTTTATATAGACTGTTTTTGTTAGAAAAAAAAACTACTAAAATTATAATTTAAGCTAAGATCAATGTTTTGATATAAGTCCAATGGTTAGTAAAATTAAATCAAAAAGAGAATTAAAGAAAAAACAAGAAAAAAATTTGAATTAAAGAAAATCAAAGAAAAATGGGAAAACAGATGATTGGCCAAGACTTCTAAAATTCCTCTAAGCTTGACACATAATCTTAAACTCTTCTAAATTAAGAGTTTTTCTAGATTAAAGTAGTGTATATATATATAGATTACTAATATTAATTTTATGTTTTCTTATTGTTTATTTTATGTTTTGAATTAATCCCGTTGTTTTTTTAGAAAAAAAACTACTAAAATTATAATTTAGGCTAAGATCAATGTTTTGAATTAAGCCCAATAGTTAGTAAAATTAAATCAAAAAGAGAATTATAGAAAAAAAGAAGAAAAAAATTAGAATTAAAGAAAATCAACGAAAAATGGCAAAAAAAGATGATTGGTCAAGACTCCTAAAATTCCTCTAAGCTTGACACATCATCCTAAACTCTTTCAAATTAAGAGTTTATATAGATATAGATTAAAGTAGTGTATATATAGATAGATTACTAATATTAATTTCATGTTTTCTTATTGTTTATTTTATGTTTTGAATTAATCCAGTTGTTTTTTTTTAGGAAAAAAAACTATTAAAATTATAATTTAGGCTAAGATCAATGTTTTGAATTAAGCCCAATAGTTAGTAAAATTAAATCAAAAATAGAATTATAGAAAAAAGAAAAAAATTAGAATTAAAGAAAATCAAAGAAAAATGGCAAAAAAGATGATTGGTTAAGACTCCTAAAATTCCTTTAAGCTTGACACATCATCCTAAACTCTTCTAAATTAAGGGTTTATATAGATATAGATATAGATGTTTTTTTTTAGAAAAAAAACTACTAAAATTATAATTTATGCTAAGATCAATGTTTTGAATTATACCCAATAGTTAGAAAAATTAAATCAGAAAGATAATTAAAGAAAAAAGAAGAAAACAAATTAGAATTAAAGAAAATCAAAGAAAAATGGCAAAAAAGATGATTGGTCAAGACTCCTAAAATTCCTCTAAGCTTGACACATCATCCTAAACTCTTCTAAATTAAGAGCTTATATAGATAGTTAGTAAAATTAAATAAAAAAGAGAATTAAAGAAAAAAGAAGAAAAAAAATTAGAATTAAAGAAAATCAAAGAAAATTGGGAAAAAAGATGATTGGTCAAGACTTCTAAAATTTCTCTAAGCTTGACACATCATCCTAAACTCTTCCAAATTAAGAGTTTATATTGATTGTTTTTTTTAGAAAAAAAACTACTAAAATTATATATTAGGCTATGATCAATGTTTTGAATTAAGCCCAACAGTTAGTAAAATTAAATCAAAAAGAGAATTATAGAAAAAAGAAAAAAAAATAGAATTAAAGAAAATCAAAGAAAAATGGCAAAAAAGATGATTGGTTAAGACTCATAAAATTCCTCTAAACTTGACACATCATTCTAAACTCTTCTAAATTAAGAGTTTATATAGATATATATGTTTTTTTTATAAAAAAACTACTAAAATTATAATTTAGGCTAAGATAAATGTTTTGAATTAAGCCAATACTTAGAGAAATTAAATCAAAAAGAGAATTAAAGAAAAAAGAAGAAAAAAAAAATTAGAATTAAAGAAAATCAAAGAAAAATGGGAAAAAAGATGATTGGTCAAGACTTCTAAAATTCTCTAAGCTTGACACCTCATCCTAAAGTCTTCTAAATTAAAAGTTTATACAGATAGTTAGTAAAATTAAATCAAAAAAAAAAAAGAATTAAAGTAAAAAAAGAAAAAAAAATTAGAATTAAAGAAAATCAAAGAAAAATGGGAAAAAAGATGATTGGTCAAGACTTCTAAAATTCCTCTGAGCTTGACACATCATCCTAAACTCTTCTAAATTAAGAGTTTATATAGATATATAGATAGTTAGTAAAATTAAATCAAAAAGAGAATTAAAGAAAAAAGAAGAAAAAAAAAATTAGAATTAAAGAAAATCAAAGAAAAATGGCAAAAAAGATGATTGGTCAAGACTTCTAAAATTCCTCTAAGCTTGATACATTATCCTAAACTGTTCCACATTAAGAGTTTATATAGATTGTGTTTTTTAGAAATAAAACTACTAAAATTATAATTTATGCTAAGATCAATGTTTTGAATTAAGCCCAATGGTTAGTGAAATTAAATCAAAAAGAGAATTAAGGAAAAAAGAAAAAAAAATTAGAATAAAAGAAAATCAAAGAAAAATGGCAAAAACCGATGATTAGTCAAGACTCCTAAAATTCCTCTAAACTTGACACATCATCTTAAACTCTTCTAAATTAAGAGTTTTTATAGATTAAAGTAGTGTATATATATTTAGATTACTAATATTAATTTTATGTTTTCTTATTGTTTATTTTATGTTTTGAATTAATCCCGTTGTTTTTTTTAGAAAAAAAACTACTAAAATTATAATTTAGGCTAAGATCAATGTTTTGAACTAAGCCCAATAGTTAGTAAAATTAAATCAAAAAGGGAATTATAGAAAAAAAGAAAAAAAAATTATAATTAAAGAAAATAAAAGAAAAATGGCAAAAAAGATGATTGGTTAAGACTCTTAAAATTCCTTTAAGCTTGACAAATCATCCTAAACTCTTCTAAAATAAGAATTTATATAGATATAGATATAGATGTTTTTTTTTTGAAAAAAAACTACTAAAATTATAATTTATGCTAAGATCAATGTTTTGAATTAAGCCCAATAGTTAGTAAGATTAAATCAAAAAGAGAATTAAAGAAAAAAGAAGAAAAAAAAAATAGAATTAAAGAAAATCAATGAAAAATGGCAAAAAAAAGATGATTGGTCAAGACTCCTAAAATTTCTCTATGCTTGACACATCATCCTAAACTCTTCTAAATTAAGAGTTTATATAGATAGTTAGTAAGATTAAATCAAAAAGAGAATTAAAGAAAAAAGAAGAAAAAAAATTAGAGTTAAAGAAAATCAATGAAAAATGGCAAAAAAAGATGATTGGTCAAGACTCTTAAAATTCCTCTAAGCTTTACACATCATCCTAAACTCTTCTAAATTAAGAGTTTATATAGATATATAGATAGTTAGTAAAATTAAATCAAAAAGAGAATTAAAGAAAAAAGAAAAAAATATAGAATTAAAGAAAATCAAAGAAAATTGGCAAAACAGATGATTGGTTAAGACTAGACCTGTAACGGCCCAGAATTATGATTTCCGGGTTACGTTTCAAGGGATAAAACCCCTTGTTCGGATCTTACAATCCAGGTACAGGTCGAGGTTTGAAACTCATTTAAGATTAGTAGAAAGAGGGATTTCAAACCCAAAAAACCTCGAAGGGCCATTGGGTACCCTTAACCTATCTTAAGACTATGTCGCGAAATTCAATTCAAATGAAAGTAAAGCGGAAGCAAAGTTAAGATACAAAGTGTCACGACAGAGCCGGGTCAAAACCAAAACATAAGGGAATGATTACCATTTATACCAAGTTAGAGAATTAGCTAGTTTCTTCGATTCGCCAAAAGGAACCCCGTCATATAGACATCGAGCACTCAAAATCTGCAGAAAATGCCTTTAAAAAAGAACGGGGAAAGGAGTCAGATTGAGCCACTCATGCGGGACCGGCAGTCCTCGCTGAGGCCACATAGTATGTGCTATACCTAATAAAGATGCTCTAATGCAGTACGAAAGTAAAACACACTAGCATGCTCCTAGTTATAATAATGTGTAAAAAATATTGTAAAGGGCCCAAGACAATGCCAAGTGGCATATCCATTATAATCGGGCGGCACGCATGCCCAACCCGCTCCGATAGGGCGGAGACTGGCCAGCTCGTGAATGCATTCCATTATAATCGGGCGGCACGCATGCCCAACCCGCTCCATAATAAAGCCCGCAGGCATCTCATAATATAAGGAAGTTTCATGACTCGATTGACTCAGGACGGGACCCGATGGGACTAGGTCGTCCTATAACCCTAGCAAAGACTCTAGGACTATCACAGATAACGGCCGTTCTGTTTCAAACGCATAAAGTAAGGAGATGCTCATTCAATTAGTGCAACCTAAACAGGATACTACATGGCATGCTTTTATGCATATGCAACACCGAACATAAAATGCAACAACATGCATGAATGTCCAACCTGAGTAAGCCCCCTAGGGAACTTACCTGAAGATGTAGAACAGCAGGATAATACAAGCAAGGGCCCAAATGTAAGTCCAAAGCAATCCAAAAGCAATACACACCTATCATCAAGCCATTTCCGTAAGCTGCCGGTCCATCACTCATATACACGAACACCAAATTCTCAACATACTAAAAACCAACCGATAGTAAAACCGTTTTCCAGAACCTTTCCAATATGATCAACATCAACCAAAATCATTTATTTTCAATCAAACCCATTGATAAAATCGTATCAACCATATTTCCAAACTTCTTTCTCAAAACCAACATCATCAAACCAAGACAAGGAATCCCGACATTAAACATTTAAATCTTAAAACCAATTCCCTCAAAATCATTTTATCAAAATGATCCCGGCATCTCGATCTCAAAACCCCAAACCCTTTTTAAATAGTTCATACAACATTCGTCTAAAATAACACCAATTAAATCCGTCTTTATAAACCCATTTGTAATCGAAGCCAACAATTCACTTTAAAATTACTAAAATCACACTTTTAAACAACACCTAGTGTCACACTACAAATAATATTTAAATATAATAAATCACCAAAACCAAATCCATTCTACACAAACTTTAAATACATAGTACTTAATTTTTCCAGAATTATATAGAAACAAAATAATAATATAACAATAATAATCTCACAACATATATTATAAGTAATAACAATAACAGTAACAACACAAAAACAACCCAACAGGCCCAAAAGCTCAACCCAAAACACGAAGACCCAACCCAACCCGGATGGAAAGAGGACCCGAATCCACTCACAACCCAACTCCAAATCTGAAAAGAAAGAGATCCGGATAAAAGGATCCAGATCCGGCTCTCAACCCGGTTAGATAGGCCCAACCCAAAAATGAATGAAGACCCCTCTCTCCCTCAACCACAAACAGCGCTATCTGCCGCTCACGATCGGAAAACGACGAGGAATAAGAGGAGAGATCCAGGCATCGACGGAGCTCCGTTCTCAATCCGAACCCGCACTCAGCCTGACCAAAACCTCTCCCCGACCACCTCAGTCCCAAAACTCGACGCAGTCATAGAAGAGAGAGAGGGAGAAAGATGGGCTCACCGAATGTTCGAGATATCACCGAAGAACTTCGCCAGAGATCGAATTGGCGTCGTCGAAGTCCGATTTCAGAGCGAGAGGGCCCTGGGAGAAAGACGAGTGAGTAAATTTGGACCCTTATGAGGCATTGGGTTGAAAAACGAAGAGAAGAGGGGAAGGTCGACCTTTTCGAGCGGAACGAGGAGAGAGGAAGGGGGAGCGGCCATTCGGCGTTGGTGACGGCTCTGGGGCGGATTCTGGGCGGTGCTGGACATCGGAGGGAGGCGTCGTCAGGGTTCGCAACGCTGCTGCTACTGCTCGAATGAGAATGGCGTGAAGGATGGTGCCGTTCAGGCTTTCGGGAAACGGGGAGTGCTCGAAGGCGGTTGGGTGCTTGCTCGGGGAGGCGCTCAGGTGGTTCTCCGAGGCGCTCAGCAGTGCTCTCGGGGTCTTCTTCAGGAAGAGAGAAAGAGAAGGAGGCCTAGTGCTGCTTGGTGGCCGGAGGTGTTAAGGTGAATAGAGAGTTGGAGGTTGAAGTTTGGGGAAAGAAACAGAGCTAAGGGGCTACTCTCGAGTGGTGCTCAGGAGCCGGAATGAAGGAGTGGAGGTTGTTGTTTGAAATCAAAATGAAGCAGAGGGGAGGGGTGATCTGCTGAAATCAACCGGAGGGAGTTGTAGGCTGCAGGCATTTTGGCGTGGGATGTATTGGCACTTTGCCAAAATCAGGGGAACAATGGTGTGGGTAGAATGATATGAGATGTGTGCTTAGCCAAAGTGGGAAAGGGGAAAGCTGGAGGGTGGTGGCTTGAGCTGCTACTACTGCTGAAATCAGAGAGATAATGGAGAAGGAAGACAAGGTAAAGGAAGTAAACGCAACTGCTCCTAAAATACCCAAAAATAAATCTTAAAACCCGCTCTCTCGACCTTATTCCGACTCGATCAAAATAGATTTTAAAATTTCCAAATCCGAATTTAATAAAGAACTCTAAATATTATTTTTTTCACATATGGAAGCGGGATAAAGCATATTTTAAATTTTCAACTAAATAATGCCGGCACTCGTTTTAAAATATTTAGAATAAATCCAATAGCTCAAGGACGGAAATTCCAAACCTCCCAAATCTTAGAAATCGGGATGATTATAAATCACTATTTTATTAATTTAATATTCTAAAATTTCCCGGTCTTTACATCATCCACCTCTAAAAAAAAGTCTCGTCCCCGAGACTTAAATCACTCTAAAACATGGGGACAAAGTAATAAATTGGTGAGTCCAATGATCATGCCATTGATTCTGTAAGCATCTCATAGGGGCCCGTATGAGATCCTCACAGCACCCTTGACGTGATCATAACATTCCCAATTAATCGTAGCAAGTATGTGATATGGGCCCCTATCACACCTTACCCCGAACTTTCGGTCACATCATAACTCGAAAAGCAATCACAGCGTCTCTACTAGGTCTTAGCAAGCATTCTATATGCGCCCCTATAAAATGCTTGTATCCACTTCGTGAGTCGTTATAATATAAGCCCGGGTGTGAAAATTCTCAAAAAGAGATTCCGCAATTGGAAAAGATTGGCCTCAAAATCGTTGAAATTCTCGGTCACGTTTATTCTTTAAAATATTAAGTAATTCCTTCTCAACCCGCTCAAAAATCTTCAAATAAGACGTTTAACCAAGCAACTTTACACCAAAACAAGTAAAATCGTTTTGATCAAAATTTCGTCAAAATCCTCCAAAACCAAATCAGTTTCCCGCATAACAATCCATCAAATTCAGAAGCTCGGAGGTGGAATCATCCACCTCTAAGGGCTAATCCCATATTCTCTTCCTAATTTCCAGAATTATTCAATCATCATTCTCAACTCAACATGAACAAAAATAAATTAACTCATCAAGTCATAACATCATCAGCCACCCCTCATGCGGCAAATCCCAACATCAATCATGATAATCTCAACCAATCGACATCTCCACCGCATAACATGTTTACCCATAACATAAAATATACCATCCCTTCAAAACACGCCAAAAGCAATAACAAAATCTTAACATAATATCACGAGTCATAAAGCGTATCTACATCATACTAATGGCACCACAAGTACATAATCGAATTCTCATAACTTATCACGCAAGCACACATGTCAAGAGATAAATTGGTTAGGTGTCATGGAGTTAGTATGTCAGTACACATCAAGTCTTACGATCGCATATCAATATCGCAATACAAGTAGAACAAGTCATAATGGAATTTTATCATAAGGATAACAAACTAAAAATAATTGACAACACATTAACACAACAAGGTCATGCTATCAAGATTCAGAAAGGAAGATCAAGCAGTATATAAATCATCCAAATGTCAATATGCTCCAAAAGACCCCACCTTAGCTGATCACAATACAATATAACAATTATTTAGCAATCACGCACAATTATCTCATATATATATAAGTCATATTCATATTCGTAATCATGCTTACCGACCATATAATATAATATCATTCTATTTCCACATAGCATAACATCATGCTTATCACCACATAATATAACAACTTGCTTTCACATAATAACACATCATCATCTCCTATATCATATCACAACATATCCTAACATGCTTCTAAAACAACATAGCAAAGCATCAATATATCATGATAACACTAGTCACTATCAATTAGGTTTCAGTATTGCATAACAACATGTAATGTCATTCCATATCAGGTTCATCATGGTTGCTATCTAACATCATGCTAGTACATTTAATAAATCACATAATCACGATAATAATCACCCACACGTTCAAGAAGAAACAATCATGGACATTACTACACATATGAACTACATCATATCAACTAGCATTTATATAAATAACATCATTAGTTCATCATTAAACATTGCAACTGCATCAATAAATCTCAATTTCATATCATGCTCAATAGTTATTGCAAATCCTCATATATGCACATAATCAATTTAAGCTAGCAAGTTTCATCATAACCTTAGCGGATAAACAATTCAGATCCTCAACATTTGCAGTTCATACTTTATAGGCAATTTAATTATATCATACTTAGCAATTCAGAGTAGCAACACATCATGAAATCATGGTACATGAGATCTATAAGTCATCAAATCTTATCATCATAGACAACAGGCAATCAGGCAACGGTCATTATCAAGTCAGCACATCAACACATAAATCTCATCGCTAGGTCAGTGCAATATCGTCGTCAACAAATTCAAAAGAGTTAGTAATTCGAACGGAGAACAATCCCGCTTGCAAGTCGCATCGTACACAGTAACCATAATTCTCGATGCGTGCCCATTCTGCCGACATCATAGATCCTAAGGCCCGTGGGTTATGGGCCCACACGTCTGCTGCACTGCTCTATCGCTATGCAACTTTTCGTTCCCTCTTCCATGCGGTCGCTCACCGAAATGTATCGCGCAAGAGTCCAAGTTAGTGGGGATAGGGAAGTGATAGGGACGGACAACCCAATGTTCCTCCCGAAGACAAACACAAACCAAATGCTAAAGACGACAAGACTAGAGACAAGACTTCGACCCGAGAATAGCAACGATGCCCACATGGAAGTCTATTAGGTTACAATTGCGACAAGCAAGCACAAATTTATCATGGAGCATACCACACACCTTAAACCACACTAACATGTACCTATCTCAAGGAACAATGACATACACATTCATTCTAAAAGACACAATCGAGCGCTATACTGATACACATGAGGCAAGCTAGTAGTCTATCACCCCATGAAAGCAGATATGCCTAGCAACTTCAAGCAAGCTATGCGGAACCAGCAATAATCATGTATGGTTCGAAGTCATGCGGGATTTAATGAGGATAACAGGTATCATGTATATGAACGATGGACGAACATGGTATACTCATCAACAATTGAGTTCAAACATAGCATAACGAGGTATATCACGACAATCGGCCAAAGCATCATACGAGAACACATAAAAGCAGCATAATAACTATCACATCTGACAACAATGATCATATAGTAGGTTAAGAACGACATGTAATCATACGGCGTGATACATTTAAAAGCGTAAGTAATACATGGTACTAGCGATACATAATAAGGCATGATCATAGTCAAGAGTCATATAAAGAAGTTCATCATAATGTCCATGGAAATAAGAGGGATCACCACAGAGTAAAAAAAATAGAACATCACGACGATAGGTCATAGTCATGCTAGGAATGAACTGTCGTAGGGCACATAAAAGGGTACAATAATTATCACATAATAGAACAAGTATGGCATGTAATCATTTAGCGGGTCATATTAGAACGCATAAGCCCTACAGGATACTACTAGCACATATAAAAGCATGAATACAATCAAGGTCATTCGACCAAGTTCATTCTAACATTCAGGTGTCATGCGTATGCGGAATCATGATATAGCGTGGTGTGTGATCATGCGAGGTGCCAAGTCATACATTTATGCAAGCAGGAGAGGATGTCATAGAGCAATAAGGTAACACTACCGAGCGATAACATGTAAGCATGCTAGGATTACCCATTACGGAAAGCAAGTCAATCATTGAATTCAACATTAATCTAATCAGGATGAGTAAAACTGTAAAGGCCCGGATGTTCAAATCCTAATTCTCGGAAAAAGAAATTAAATATGAATTTAAATCGGGTTAACTAAAATCTCTTAAAATGAATTCCGGCATATAATTATTTTAAATGGACTTTCATTCAGATTTATTTTCGCTTTCGCTTGCTAAAATTTGAAAGTATAATATAATTTTATTATTTGATTCAGTTCGAGAATTCGATTTGAATTTGAAGTTTTAAGCTTTATATCTTTTGAGTCGGGTTAAAGTCGAGTGAGCGGGTTTCATGATTTATTTTATTCTATTCTATTTCTTTTCCGGGTATTTTCCTTGGGATCATATCCCTTTTGTCTTCCACCTCAAATGTCTCGGTCTTTTATCCCTATTTCAATTTTATGTTATTATCAATTGTGGTATGATTTGGATAAGGATCATTGTGATGTTTGGACAATTAGAGAAAAATTTGACCACTTTTTATCCCCCTCCATCTGCTATCTCTTTTCCCTCTGCTCTGTACTAAAAAGCAACCCCTGCATACTCAATTCGCTCCCCCACACACACGGATTCCCTTCTTCATTTCTTCATTTCCGCCCCCAAGCTCCCAACTTTTCCAAGGATTGAGACTTTCCCCCTGTTTTCAAAGACGGTCGGTTGCGAACACCACACCTCACCTCACCTTGCCCCTCCTTTCTCTCTCTCGTTTTCACCCAACAGCATCCTAGCAGAAGCTCCCCGACGACCAATACGAGCTGGGCCGTCCAGAAGCCACCCGGAACAGCCCAGGAGGCTCCCCTAAGCCGCACCCACCCTTCTCTGTTCTCTTTGAAGAACCGACGAGCCCAATCGCTCCTCCGACGAAGATCTCCCGACGAAGTTCTCCGATCTCGGTAATCTCTCTCCTTTCACTCCCTTTCATCCTAAACCTGGGTAAAGTTCCATCCTTAAGCAATTTCAGGTTTAAATGTTAATTGTCGGGATTCTTTGTCTTGGTTTAATGAGATTGATTTTGAGAATGAAATTAGAAGAACGATTTTGGTTGATGTGATCATATTGAAAAGGTTTTGGAAAACGGTTTAACTATCGGTTGGTTTTGAATATGTTGAGAACTTGGGCTTCGTGCGTATGAATGTTGGGTTAGTGGCTTATGGAAATGGCTTGATGATAGGTGTGTATTGCTTTTGGATTGCTTTGGACTTGCATTGGGCCCTTGCTTGTATTATCCTGCTGTTCTGCATCTTCAGGTAAGTTCCCTAGGGGGCTTACTCAGGTTGGACATTCATGCCTGTTGTTGCATTTTATGTTAGGTGTTGCATAAGCATAAAAGCATGCCATGTAGTATCCTGTTTAGGTTGCACTAATTGAATGAGCATCTGCTTAATTTATGCGTTTGAAACAGAACGGTCGTTATCTGTGATAGTCCTAGAGTCTTTGCTAGGGTCATAGGGTAGCCCAGCCTCATCGGGTACCCTGAGTCAATCGAGTCATGAACTTCCTTATATTATGAGATGGCTGCGGGCTTTATTGTGGAGCGGGTTAGGCATGTGTGCCGCCCGATTATGATGGAATGCATTCACGAGCTGGCCAGTCTCCGTCCTATTGGAAGGGGGTGGAGGTAGGAGAGGGATATGCCATTTGGCATTGTCTTGGGCCCTTTACAGTATTTCTGCACATTATTATGAACTAGGAGCATGCTAGTGTGTTTGACTTTCGTACTGCATTAGAGCATCTTTATTAGGTATAGCACATACTATGTGGCCTCAGCGAGGAATGCCAGTCCCGCATGAGTGGCTCGATCTGACTCCTTTTCCCGTTCTTCTTTTAAAGGTATTTTCTGCAGATTTGAGTGCTCGATATCTATATGACGGGGTTCCCTTTTGGCGAATCGAAGAATCTGGCTAATATCCTAATTTAGTAAAATGGTAATTACACACTCATGGTTTGGTTTTGGCCGGTTCTGCCGTGACACTTGTATCTTTACTTTGCTTTCGCCTTACTTCCGTTTGAAACCTCGACCCGTACCTGGATTGCAAGATCCGAACAAGGGGTTTCATCTTTTAAAACGTAACCCGGAAATCATAATTCTGGGCCGTTACAAAGATGGTATCAGAGCTGAGGTTGTGCAATTCGGGTACGCAAGGGTCGAGTGTATGTTTTGGAAAACCGCCCATGAATTTCAAGGATTTGAAAGTATTTTAAGAAGGGCAAAATGAACTTAAGATGTCTAACCGAAATTGGACTAAGTAATGAACTTGACTTGTAATAAAAGAGAAAAACCGACTAAAGAGGGACCGAGTGGGTAGAAAGGCGCTAGACCACCCTTATTGGGTGTAGTTGGGATTGGTAGGCAAAATATCAGCTTGTTCTTTACAGATGGGTTGGGAGACTCCAAGGAGATCGTTATGAGTGTTATTAACTGATTCTGTGCTGAGTGCTTGCTATGCTAGAGATCTGATTTGGTATGCCTAACAATGAGTTATGTATTGATTGATCTGTGCAAATGGGATAGTGGGAGTACCCTTATTTCCGTGTGGTCAAGCCCAGCTTGTGTTGAACGACCCCTTCTACTATGTTAACCCCTTGATGGCCTTATCGAGTCTTTCTCTTGAATTTCGGTCTCCTCAATGGGAAATCAGGTTGGTAAACACATTGTTCTCGGGAATCATGGCTGGATATGAGGGTTGTTTGAAAGAGTACTGGAAGATGACTCTTGATGAAATTCCGAGTTAGAGAGTAGGGTGTTTCTAGGGCTGTCTTTCTCGATTCTTGTTACGATCAGCCAATGTCTACTTGCTACAAAGAGTTGTACTAGAGTCCCACAGAAAAGAGGGGTGATGAGTCGGTTTGGAAAAGTCAGTGGATGCCCTTAGGAATTTCTGTCCGGTTGTAATGGTGACTCTCTCTGAATTTGCATGACATAATCTTGTAATCTTCCGCATGTAGCTTGCAAATGATCATTAGTAAAAGTTGCTCATGTTATGCCTTGCTTTCTGTCATGATTTTATTGTTAAGCTCATAATGTGGTTAGTTACATTTCTCAAGTCTCGTGTTGTGTCTTGCCTTCTATCATGATTATATGTTGTTATAGCATGTTTACTTGGCCTATTAATCGTATGATGGATTGGAAACATGAACCATATGGTATGAACCTACATGATCGTTATTTTCTCCTGGATTAGGTTCATGATAGTGTGATCAACTCCATTTTGTATGAATACTTGTAGATGATTGCCTTAACATGCTGGATGATGATGTGTCGATACTATTATTTCTTTTGTGACAAGAATCTATAGCATGCTCATCTATTTTGTATTAGTCAAATTGACTGTTGATGATTTTGCAAGTTGATACTGTTGTGTGATTACTTGCGTTGAATGGAGAATATGTGGTATAATTGAGTCTTGATGAATGCATGTTATCCTAGTATGTGTTGGGTTGAGCTCATGTCCTCGTATTCTAGTGATATTGCCCATTATTTGGACTTGTGTTAAACTTTTCTCATACTTCTATATCGTGGGAATGTGAGTGAGTGATCTCTTATGCGTCGTCATGATTAGTTGCATGCATGTATCGTACGTCATGATGAGTCTTTAGCATCATGTAGGACCCTTAGTTGTGACTTGTACGCATTTATATCTTACCGACATTATCGCTGAATTTCTCCCTTGAGTCAGGTCCCTGATAGTGTGATTCTTCCCTCTTCCTACCCTCTTAAGATGTTTTGCTGTCCTGATTAGATTAATGTTGAACTTGATGATCGACTTGCTTCCCGTGGTGGTTAATCCTAGCATGCTTACCTATTAGCGCTTGGTGGTATTTCCCTATTATTCTGTGCCATATCCTCATGCTTGCATTAATGTATGACTTGACACCTCGTATGATCACACACCGCGCTATATCATAATTTAACATACGCATGACACATGAATGTTAGAATGGACCTAGTCGAAGTATCTTGATTGTATTCCTGTTCGATATGTGTTGTTAATATCCTATAGAGCTTATGATTTTTTAAAATGACCCGCTCAATGGTGACTTGTCATGCTTGTTTATTACGTGAACATTCTTGTCCTGTAATGTGATAATTATTGTACTACTTTATGTGCCTCAATGACTATTCCTTTCTAGCATGCTTAGAATCTATCACGATGATGTTCTCTTTGTTACCTTGTAAGGATGCCTCATCCTTCATGAACATTATGTTGAATTCATTTAAATCACTCTTGACTATGCCTATGTCTTATCATGTATCGCTAGAACCATGTATTACTTATGCTTTTAAATGTATCTCGTCATATGATTACATGTCGTTCTCAACCTATTATATGATCCTTGTTGCTAGATGTGATAATTATCATGCCGCTCTTATGTACCCTCATATGACGCTTAGTTTGATTTTTGTGACGTACCTCGTCATGCAATATTTGGCCTCATCTGTTGCCATGATCGTGCATTGTTCATATACATGATGTTTGTCATCCTCGTTAAGCCCTGCATGACCATTACTGTCTCCGCATATCTTACTTGAAATTGCTATACATATCTGCTTCCATGGAATAAAAGGCTATTAGCTTATCTCACATGCATCCGTGTAGAATTCGATTATGTATTTTGGATTGAATATGCATGTCGTTCTCCTTGAGATAGGTACATGTTAGTGTGGGTTAATGTGACTCATATGCTCCATGATGAATTCATTTTGCTCGTCACAATTGTAACCTAATAGACTTTCATAAGGGCATCGTTGTATTCTCTGGTCGTAGTCTTGTTTCTAGTCTTGTCGTTTTAGCCTTGGTCCGTGTTTGGTTCCGAAAGGAACATTGGATGTCCGCCATTGTCACTCCCCTATCTCCGGTAACTTGAACTCTTACGCGATACATCGAACGAGCGACCGTATGGAAAAGGGAACGGGAAGTTAGATAGCGATGAAGAGCGCAAAGAAAGCGTGGGCCCATAACCCACGGACCTCAGGATCAACAATGTCGGCAGGACGAGCACGTTTTGTGGATTGCGGTTACCGAGTATGATATAACTTGTAGGCGGGAGTGTTCTTCGTTCGAATTGCTAATCCTTCTAAAATTGTTGATGATGATATTGCACTGACCTGACGATGAGATTTTCGTGTTGATATGCTGACTTGGTGATGACTGTTGCCTGATTGTTTGTTGTCTATGATGATATGATTCGATGCCTTATAGTTCTAATGTGTTATGATGCCTTGATGTGTTGATATTCTGATTTGTTAAGCATCTTCTAAATTCTTGTGCCTATAAAAGTATGAACTGCAAATGCTGAGAACCTGAATTGTTTATCTGCTAAGGTTATGATGGAACTTGTTAGCTTGACTTAATTACGTGCATACATGATGAATTGCAATAACTATTGAGCGTGATAGGAATCGAGACTTATTGATGCAGTTGGAATGTTTGATGATGAACTAATGATGCTATTGTCATAAATGCTTGTTGATAAGAAGTAGTCTTTATGTGTAATAATGTCTGTGATTGCTTCTTCTTTGAACTTGTGGGTGAGGGTTCTCTTGTGGAGTGGTTGATGAGCGGTAAAAGAATTCTAGGCGGTTAGGATGATCGATGGTATTACGAGGTAGGACGCGAGAGAGGGATCCATGTGGTTAGCAGGGTATGATGCTTGTGATGTCTTGAGTAGTATATGAAGTGTGGGGAATGACTTTTGAGAGTATTGAGGATATAGTATGAGAGGGTTCTCGAGTGTGAAGTTAAAGATAGGAGTTGGGTTCTTAGAGGTGGATGGTGTGTGGGAGTGCTTGATGGAATGAGGGGTGAGATTGGAGTATCGAAATGAATTGGGATTTCTTCAGGGGATTTTGTCGGAGTTAGTGTTGTTGAGTCTAGAAGAGGATTAATCCTTGGCTTGAGAGTGGAGATGGGTGAGTGGGGATTGTGTTTTATTTTGACTCGTATGATGTGATGATTTTCTTGATTATGTGATTTATTTATATCTGCTGGCATGATGTTAGATAACGACCATGATGAGACCTGATATGGAATGACATTACATGTTGTTATGCAATGCTGAAATCTAATTGGTAGTGACTAGTGTTATCATGATATATTGGAGCAATACTACCCTGTTATGCGTTTTAGAAGCATGTTACGATGTGTTATATGAATCATGAGATAATGACGTGTTGTTATGTGAAAACATGTTATTATATTATGGGGGGACAAAGCATGATGTTAGGTTATATGATCGTTAAGCATGATTATGGGTATGTTAAATGATGAATATGACTTTGAGGATGAATATGATTTGTATATATGAGATAATGATACCAGATTTCTAAATGATCGTTATATGGCATTCTGTTGAGTTAAGATGATGTTTGTTGAATATGCTGACATTCGATGACTGATATACTGTTTGACCTCCCCTTTCACAGAATCTTAATAACATGACTTGTTGTGTTGATGTGTTGACAATGAGTTTGATTCGTTGACTTTATGATGAGGATGTACCTGTTATGATCTTGGTGTGATATCGAGATGTGTGTTATGATTCTGGCATAGATGCATATTATGACCTTTAGTATGCTGTGGAGACGTTGATGTGATCTTGTGGAAATGTGTTGGCATATGTTTGAGACTTGTCATATGATATACTCGTTGAGGATAGATTGGTTATGTGGTTATGCATTGCTTATGGCTCGTGAATCTTGCTTGAATTGAGACTGATAGATTGATTTGATTCTGGAAACTAGGAAGAGAATATGGGATTAGCCCTTAGAGGTGGATGATTCCATCTCCCGGCTTCTGAATTTGATTGTTTGGTATGCGAGAAACTGATTTGGTTTTGGAGGATTTTGACGAAATTTTGGTCAAAAAGATTTTACTTGTTTTGGTGTAAAGTCGCTTGGTTAAACGTCTTATTTGAAGATTTTGAGCAGTTTGAAAAAGTCTTACTTAAAATTTTAAAGAATAAATGTTACCGAGAATTTCAACGATTTTGAGGCCAATCTTTTCCAATTGCGGAATCCCTTTTTGAGAATTTTCACACCCGGGCTTATATTATAACGCCTCACGAAGTGGATACAAGCATTTTATAGGGGCGCATATAGAATGCTTGCTAAGACCTAGTAAAGATGCTATGATTGCTTTTTGAGTTATAATGTGACCGAAAGGTCGGGGTAAGGGTGTGATAGGGGCCCATATCACATACTTGCTACGACCATTTGAGAATGTTATGATCACGTCAAGGGTGCTGTGAGGATCTCATACGCCCCCCTATGAGATGCTTACAGAATCAATGGCAAGATCCTTGGACTCACCAATTTAAAACTTCATCCCCATGTTTTAGAGTGATTTTAGTCTCGAGGACGAGACTTATTTTTAGAGGTGGATGATGTAAAGGCCCGGATTTTCAAATCCTAATTCTCGGAAAAAGAAATTAAATATGAATTTAAATCGGGTTAACTAAAATCTCTTAAAATGAATTCCGACATATAATTATTTTAAATGGACTTTCATTCAGATTTATTTTCGCTTTCACTTGCTAAAATTTAAAAGTATAATATAATTTTATTATTTGATTCAGTTCGAGAATTCGATTTGAATTTGAAGTTTTAAGCTTTATATCTTTTGAGTCGGGTTAAAGTCGAGTGAGCGGGTTTCATGATTTATTTTATTCTATTCTATTTCTTTTCCGGGTATTTTCCTTGGGATCATATCCCTTATGTCTTCCACCTCAAATGTCTCGGTCTTTTATCCCTATTTCAATTTTATGTTATTATCAATTGTGGTATGATTTGGATAAGGAGCATTGTGATGTTTGGACAATTAGAGAAAAATTTGACCACTTTTTATCCCCCTCCATCTGCTATCTCTTTTCCCTCTGCTCTGTACTAAAAAGCAACCCATGCACACTCAATTCGCTCCCCCACACACACGGATTCCCTTCTTCATTTCTTCATTTCCGCCCCCAAGCTCCCAACTTTTCCAAGGATTGAGACTTTCCCCCTGTTTTCAAAGACGGTCGGTTGCGAACACCACACCTCACCTCACCTCGCCCCTCCTTTCTCTCTCTCGTTTTCGCCCAGCAGCATCCTGGCAGAAGCTCCCCGACGACCAATATGAGCTGGGCCGTACAGAAGCCACCCGGAACAGCCCAGGAGGCTCCCCTAAGCCGCACCCACCCTTCTCTGTTCTCTTTGAAGAACCGACGAGCCCAATCGCTCCTCCGACGAAGATCTCCCGACGAAGTTCTCCGATCAAGGTAATCTCTCTCCTTTCACTCCCTTTCATCCTAAACCTGGGTAAAGTTCCATCCTTAAGCAATTTCCCTCCCTGCTAGGCCGATTCCGGTGACAATCCACCACCAGCGAAGCTCCGACGGCATTCCGGCGAAGACTTCGGCCTCCCTCGGTGAGCCTCCTTTTCCTCCCTCTCCTCTGCTCGCGCTTACTTCTTGTCGAGTCTGTGATGGTCGGGTTAGTGGGTCGGTCTGTTAGGGTGAGTGTGGGTCGGGAATGAACCGCCGGCGGGACCTGAGCTCCTCCCCTTTCCTCGTCGTTTTCCGTCCGTGAGTGCAGGGAGCTCTGTTCTGCAATTGAGAGAGAGATGTCAGTGTTGGGCCTAATTTTCTGGGCCATGACTCCAGGTCGGGTTGTGAACCTGGATCCCTCCTTTCCTTTTATTTCGTTCAGACTTGTGCCGGGTCGTGGGCCTATTCCATCCGGGTCTTCTTTCCTTCCTTTCTATTCTGGATTCGGGTTGGGCTCAAGAATCCGGGTAAGAGACTGGGCTTGTGGGATTGTTTATTTCATTTCATTGTCTTGGTTATTTGTATTTGATAATGATAAATATATGTTATGTTACTTATTATTATTATTATTATTAATTTTATTGTTATGTAACCCTGATTTTATGAAAATATAATTATGAAATTATGATATATTATAAATTATTTTAAAGGTGATATTATTTGGAATATTTAATTTATGATGTTTTAATATGTGATTCGGAATTTTTAAAGTGATTTATTGAGGTTAATTGAGAAGGTAATTTATTTAATATGTTTTATAAAAGGGGACTATAAAGATGGATTTATTTTACTGTTTATTTTAGATAAATGTTGTTGTTAAATTATTTAGAAAAGGTTTTAAGTCATCCGCAAATGATTCTTAAAGGATTTGATGTGTGGAAACCGAAATGCCGGAATTAATTCTATAACATGATTTTGAGAGATTGGTTTTCAGGTTTAAATGTTAATTGTCGGGATTCTTTGTCTTGGTTTAATGAGATTGATTTTGAGAATGAAATTAGAAGAACGATTTTGGTTGATGTGATCATATTGAAAAGGTTTTGGAAAACGGTTTCACTATCGGTTGGTTTTGAATATGTTGAGAACTTGGGTTTCGTGCGTATGAATGTTGGGTCGGTGGCTTATGGAAATGGCTTGATGATAGGTGTGTATTGCTTTTGGATTGCTTTGGACTTGCATTGGGCCCTTGCTTGTATTATCCTGCTGTTCTGCATCTTCAGGTAAATTCCCTAGGGGGCTTACTCAGGTTGGACATTCATGCCTGTTGTTGCATTTTATGTTAGGTGTTGCATAAGCATAAAAGCATGTCATGTAGTATCCTGTTTAGGTTGCACTAATTGAATGAGCATCTGCTTACATTATGCGTTTGAAACAGAACGGACGTTATCTGTGATAGTCCTAGAGTCTTTGCTAGGGTCATAGGGTAGCCCAGCCTCATCGGGTACCTTGAGTCAATCGAGTCATGAACTTCCTTATATTATGAGATGCCCGCGAGCTTTATTGTGGAGTGGGTTAGGCATGCGTGCCGCCCGATTATGATGGAATGCATTCACGAGCTGGCCAGTCTCCGCCCTATCGGAAGGGGGTGGAGGTAGGAGAGGGATATGCCATTTGGCATTGCCTTGGGCCCTTTACAGTATTTCTGCACATTATTATGAACTAGGAGCATGCTAGCGTGTTTGACTTTCGTACTGCATTAGAGCATCTTTATTAGGTATAGCACATACTATGTGGCCTCAGCGAGGACTGCCGGTCCCGCATGAGTGGCTCGATCTGACTCCTTTCCTCGTTCTTCTTTTAAAGGTATTTTCTGTAGATATGAGTGCTCGATATCTATATGACGGGGTTCCCTTTTGACGAATCGAAGAATCTGGCTAATATCCTAATTTAGTAAAATGGTAATTACACACTCATGGTTTGGTTTTGACCGGTTCAGCCGTGACACTTGTATCTTTACTTTGCTTTCGCCTTACTTCCGTTTGAAATGGATTCCGCGACATAGTCTTAGGACGGGTTAAGGGTACCCAATGGCCCTTCGATGTTTTTAGGGTTTGAAATCCCTCTTTCTACTAATCTTAAAATGAGTTTGAAACCTCGACCCGTACCTGGAATTCAAGATCCGAACAAGGGGTTTCATCCCTTGAAACGTAACCCGGAAATCATAATTCTGGGCCGTTACAAAACAATCTAAGATGATAGGAAAAGAGAAGGATCACGCTATCAGGGACCTAACTCAGAGAAAATCAACAGTAATGTAGGTAAGATATAAATTCGCACAAGTTACAATCAATGGTCCTACATGACACTAATGCCTCAACACAACATGCGATACATACATGCATTTAACTGATCAACCCAACAATATGTAAAGAAAATCAATTTAATCACATTCCAACGATATAGAAGTATAAGGAAAGCTTAACAATGTATAATACAAGTCTAAGTAATGGGCAATATGATTAGAATGCGGGGCATGAGCTCAAATACACACATACTAAGATAAAAACATGCATTCATCAACACTCAATTATGCCACATAGTCGCCATCCAACGCAAGTTATCACACAACAATGTTAAGTACAAATAATCAACAGTAGTTAATCTGACGAATACATAATAGATGGGCATGCTATAGATTCTTGTCACAAAAGAAATAATAAGCATCGACGCGTCATCATCTAGCATGTACTGGGAATTACATATTGCATAAGGCATGTTGACATCCAATTGTAACACGTATCCATCAAGTAAGGAACTCACTCTATCATGGTATCAAAACTGAATGATCACACTATCATGAACCTATTCACACGGAGGACGTCAATTATGCAGCTTTCCAACATATGACATTTACATTCATGCAATTGTATGACGATGCAGCATACTAAGTAAAACATGTTGGATTGATAGGAATGTAACAATTGTAACTTGGAATCACACAATGGTCATCATGAACATCAAATCATGTAAGCGCAATTTCACATTAAAGATTAATCCGTAGGTCAAAGAGTAGTACATGTAGAATCATATGATCAGTAAGCCAAGTAAACATGCTATAACAATAAACACGTAATCATACAACATGATATAAGGCAAGACACAACACGAGACGTGAGCAAGGTAATTAACCACAACATGAGCTTAAACAATAAAACCATGACAGAAGGCAAGGCATAACATAAGCAGCTTCTTACTAATGACCATTTGCAAGGTACATGCGGTAGGTTACAAAATCATATCATGCAATTCAGAGAGAGTCACCATTACAACCGGACAGAGATCCTAAGGGCAACCATTGACTTTTTCCAACTGACTTATCACCCCTCTTTCTCGTGGGACTCCGGTACGACTCTTTAAGGCAAAGATGACACTGGTTAATCATCATAAGAATAAGGAAACACATCCACAAAAACACCTTACTTCTGACTCAAAGTGACATCAAAACTTCCAACACTCACTCAGACAAACTTAATATCCAACCATGATCCCGACACAATGTGTTTATCAACCCGATTTCCCATGAAAGATAATGACATCCGGGAAAAGATTTGATAGAACCGAAAAAGTGGTTAACATAGCGGAAGGGGTCGTTCCACACAAGTTGGGTATGACCACAAAGAAACAAGGGTACTCCCACTATCCCATTCGCATAGATCAATCAATACACATTTCATTGTTAGGCATACCAATCAGACTTTAGCATATCAAGCACTCAGCATAAAATCAGTCAATGACAATCATAATGATCTCTTTGGAGTCTCCCAACCCATCTGTAAAGAACAAGCTGATATTTTACCTACCGTTCCCAACTACACCCAACAGGGGTGGTCTAGCGCCTTTACTACCTACTCGCGTCCCCGTTTGGTTGGTTTTCCTCTTTTATTACAAGTCAAGTTCATTACTTAGTCCAATTTCGGTTAGGCATCTTAAGTTCATTTTGCCCTTCTTAAAAATCCTTTCAAATCCTTTGAAATTCATGGGCGGTTTTCCAAAACATACACTCGACCCTTGCGTACCCGAAATGCACAACCTCGGCTCTGATACCATCTTTTTAACGGCCCAAAATTATGATTTCCGGGTTACGTTTCAAGAAATAAAACCCCTTGTTCGGATCTTGCAATCCAGGTACGGGTCGAGGTTTCAATTTCATTTAAGATTAGTAGAAGGAGGGATTTCAAACCCTAAAAACCTCGAAGGGCCATTGGGTACCCTTAACCTATCTTAAGACTATGTCGCGAAATTCAATTCAAATGAAAGTAAAGCGGAAGAAAAGTTAAGATACAAATTGTCACGACAGAGCCGCGTCAAAACCAAAACATAAGCGAATGATTACCATTTATACCAAGTTAGAGAATTAGCTAGGTTCTTCGATTCGCCAAAAGGAACCCCGTCATATAGACATCGAGCACTCAAAATCTGCAGAAAATGCCTTTAAAAAAAGAACGGGAAGAAGGAGTCAGAGCGAGCCACTCATGCAGGACCGACAGTCCTCGTTGAGGCCACATAGTATGTGCTATACCTAATAAAGATGCTCTAATGCAGTACGAAAGTCAAACACACTAGCATGCTCCTAGTTATAATAATGTGTAAAAAATACTGTAAAGGGCCCAAGACAATGCCAAGTGGCATATCCCTCTCCTACCTCCACCCCCTTCCGATAGGACGAGACTGGCCAACTCATGAATGCATTCCATTATAATCGGGCGGCACGCATGCCCAACCCGCTCCACAATAAAGCCTGCAGGCATCTCATAATATAAGGAAGTTTCATGACTCGATTGACTCAGGACGGGACCCGATGGGACTAGGTCGTCATATAACCCTAGCAAAGACTCTAAGACTATCACATATAACGGTCGTTCTGTTTCAAACGCATAAAGTAAGCAGATGCTCATTCAATTAGTGCAACCTAAACAGGATACTACATGGCATGCTTTTATGCATATGCAACACCTAACATAAAATGCAACAACATGCATGAATGTCCAACCTGAGTAAGCCTCCTAGGGAACTTACCCGAAGATGCAGAACAGCAGGATAATACAAGCAAGGGCCCAAATGTAAGTCCAAAGCAATCCAAAAGCAATACACACCTATCATCAAGCCATTTTCGTAAGCTGCCAGTCCATCACTCATACACACGAACACCAAATTCTCAACATACTAAAAATCAACCGATGGCAAAACCGTTTTCCAGAATCTTTCCAATATGATCAACATCAACCAAAATCATTTATTTCCAATCAAACCCATTGATAAAATCGTATCAACCATATTTCCAAACTTCCTTCTCAAAACCAACATCATCAAACCAAGACAAGGAATCCCGGCATCTCGATCTCGATCTCAAAACCCCAAACCCTTTTTAAATAGTCCAAACAACATTCGTCTAAAATAACACCAATTAAATCCGTCTTTATAAACCCATTTGTAATCGAAGCCGACAATTCTCTTTAAAATTATTAAAATCACACTTTTAAACAACACCTAGTGTCACACTACAAATAATATTTAAATATAATAAATCACCAAAACCAAATCCATTCTACACAAACTTTAAATACATAGTACTTAATTTTTCCAAAATTATATAGAAACAAAATAATAATATAACAATAATAATCCCACAACACATATTATAAGTAATAACAATAATAGTAACAACACAAAAACAACCCAACAGGCCCAAAAGCTCAACCCAAAACACGAAGACCCAGCCCAGCCCGGATGGAAAGAGGACCCGAATCCACTCACAACCCAACTCCAAATCTGAAAAGAAAGAGATCCGGATAAAAGGATCCAGAGCCGGCTCTCAACCCGGTTAGATAGGCCCAACCCAAAAATGAATGAAGACCCGTCTCTCCCTCAACCACAAACAGCGCTATCTGCCGCTCACGATCGGAAAACGACGAGGAATAAGAGGAGAGATCCAGGCATCGACGGAGCTCCGTTCTCAATCCGAACCAGCACTCAGCCTGACCAAAAGCTCTCCCCGACCACCTCAGCCCCAAAACTCGACGCAGTCATAGAAGAGAGGGAGGGAGAAAGATGGGCTCACCGAATGTTCGAGATTTCACCGAAGAACTTCGCCAGAAATCGAATTGGCGTCGTCGAAGTCCGATTTCAGAGCGAGAGGGCCCTGGGAGAAAGACGAGTGAGTAAATTTGGACCCTTATGAGGCATTGGGTTGAAAAACGAAGAGAAGAGGAGAAGGTCGACCTTTTCGAGCGGAACGAGGAGAGAGGAAGGGGGGGCGGCCATTCGGCGGTTGTGACGGCTCTGGGGCGGATTCTGGGCGGTGCTGGACATCGGAGGGAGGCGTCGTCAGGGTTCGCAACGCTGCTGCTACTGCTCGAATGAGAATGGCGCGAAGGATGGTGCCGTTCAGGCTTTCGGGAAACGGGGAGTCCTCGAAGGCGGTTGGGTGCTTGCTTGGGGAGGCGCTCAGGTGGTTCTCCGAGGCGCTCAGCGGTGCTCTCGGGGTCTTCTTCAGGAAGAGAGAAAGAGAAGGAGGCCTAGTGCTGCTTGGTGGCCGGAGGTGTTAAGGTGAATAGAGAGTTGGAGGTTGAGGTTTGGGGAAAGAGACAGAGTTGAGGGGCTACTCTCGAGTGGTGCTCAGGAGGCGGAATGAAGGAGTGGAGGCTGTTGTTTGAAATCAAAATGAAGAAGAGGGGAGGCGTGATCTGCTGAAATCAACAGGAGGGAGTTGTAGGCTGCAGGCATTTTGGCGTGGGATGTATTGGCACTTTGCCAAAATCAGGGGAACAATGGTGTGGGTAGAAGGATAGGAGATGTGTGCTTAGCCAAAGTGGAAAAGGGGAAAGCTAGAGGGTGTGGCTTGAGCTGCTACTACTGCTGAAATCAGAGGGATAATGGAGAAAGGAGACAAGGTAAAGGAAGTAAACGCAACTGGTCCTAAAATACCCAAAAATAAATCTTAAAACCCGCTCTCTCGACCTTATTCCGACTCGATCAAAATAGATTTTAAAATTTCCAAATCCGAATTTAATAAAGAACTCTAAATATTATTTTAAATTTTCACATATGGAAGCGGGATAAAGCATATTTTAAATTTTCAACTAAATAATGTCGGCACTCGTTTTAAAATATTTAGAATAAATCCAATAGCTCAAGGACGGAAATTCCAAACCTCCCAAATCTTAGAAATTGGGATGATTATAAATCACTATTTTAATAATTTAATATTCTAAAATTTCCCGGTCTTTACATCATCCACCTCTAAAAACAAGTCTCGTCCCCGAGACTAAAATCACTCTAAAACATGGGGACAAAGTTTTAAATTGGTGAGTCCAATGATCATGCCATTGATTCTGTAAGCATCTCATAGGGGCCCGTATGAGATCCTCACAGCACCCTTGACGTGATCATAACATTCCCAATTGATCGTAGCAAGTATGTGATATGGGCCCCTATCACACCCTTACCCCGAACTTTCGGTCACATCATAACTCGAAAAGCAATCACAACGTCTCCACTGGGTCTTAGCAAGCATTCTATATGCGCCCCTATAAAATGCTTGTATCAACTTCGTGAGTCGTTATAATATAAGCCCGGGTGTGAAAATTCTCAAAAAGGGATTCCGCAATTGGAAAAGATTGGCCTCAAAATTGTTGAAATTCTTGGTCACGTTTATTCTTTAAAATTTCAAGTAATTCCTTCTCAACCCGCTCAAAAATCTTCAAATAAGACGTTTAACCAAGCAACTTTACACCAAAACAAGTAAATCCCATAACAATCCATCAAATTTCCCGCATAACAATCCATCAAATTCAGAATCCTCCAAAACCAAATCAGTTTCCCGCATAACAATCCATCAAATTCAGAAGCTCGGAGGTGGAATCATCCACCTCTAAGGGCTAATCCCATATTCTCTTTCTAATTTCCAGAATTATTCAATCATCATTCTCAACTCAACATGAACAAAAATAAATCAACTCATCAACTCATAACATCATCAGCCACCCCTCATGCGGCAAATCTCAACATCAATCATGATAATCTCAACCAATCGACATCTCCACCGCATAACATGTTTACCCATAACATAAAATATACCATCCCTTCAAAACACGCCAAAAGCAATAATAAAATCTTAACATAATATCACGAGTCATAAAGCATATCTACATCATACTAATGACACCACAAGTACATAATCGAATTCTCATAACTTATCACGCAAGCACACATGTCAAGAGATCAATTGGTTAGGTGTCATGGAGTTAGTACGTCAGTACACATCAAGTCTTACGATCGCATATCAATATCGGAATACAAGTAGAACAAGTCATAACGGAATTTTATCATAAGGACAACAAACTAAAACTAATTGACAACACATTAACACAACAAGGTCATGCTATCAAGATTCAGAAAGGAAGATCAAGCAGTATATAAATCATCCAAATGTCAACATGCTCCAAAAGACCCCACCTTAGCTGATCACAATACCATATAACAATTATTTAGCAATCACGCACAATTATCTCATATATATAAGTCATATTCATATCCGTAAACATGCTTACCGACCATATAATATAATGTCATGCTTATTACCACATAGCATAACATCATGCTTATCACCACATAATATAACAACTTGCTTTCACATAATAACACATCATCATCTCCTATATCATATCACAACATATCCTAACATGCTTCTAAAACAACATAGCAAAACATCAATATATCATGATAACACTAGTCACTATCAATTAGGTTTCAGTATTGCATAACAACATGCAATGTCATTCCATATCAGGTTCATCATGGTTGCTATTTAACATCATGCTAGTACATTTAATAAATCACATAATCACGATAATAATCACCCACACGTTCAAGAAGAAGCAATCATGGACATTACTACACATAAGAACTACATCATATCAACTAGCATTTATATCAATAACCTCATTAGTTCATCATTAAACATTGCAACTGCATCAATAAATCTCAATTTCATGTCATGCTCAGTAGTTATTGCAAATCCTCATATATGCACATAATCAATTTAAGCTAGCAAGTTTCATCATAACCTTAACGGATAAACAATTCAGATCCTCAACATTTGCAGCTTATACTTTATAGGCAATTTAATTATATCATACTTAGCAATTCAGAGTAGCAACACATCATGAAATCATGGTACATGAGATCTATAAGTCATCAAATCATATCATCATAGACAACAGGCAATCAGGCAATAGTCATTATCAAGTCAGCACATCAACACATAAATCTCATCGCTAGGTCAGTGCAATATCGTCGTCAACAAATTCAAAAGAGTTAGCAATTTGAACGCAGAACAATCCCGCTTGCAAGTCACATCGTACACAGTAACCATAATTCTCGATGTGTGCCCATTCTTCCGACATCATAGAACCTAAGGCCCGTGGGTTATGGGCCCACAATTCTGCTGCACTGCTCTATCGCTAAGCAACTTTTCGTTCCCTCTTCCATGCGGTCGCTCACCGAAATATATCGCGCAAAAGTCCAAGTTAGTGGGGATAGGGAAGTGACAGGGACAGACAACCTAATGTTCCTCCCGAAGACAAACACAGACCAAATGCTAAAGACGACAAGACTAGAGACAAGACTCCGACCCGAGAATAGCAACGATGCCCACATGGAAGTCTATTAGGTTACAATTGCGACAAGCAAGCACAAATTTATCATGGAGCATACCACACACTCTAAACCTCACTAACATGTACCTATCTCAAGGAACAATGACATACACATTCATTCTAAAAGACACAATCGAGCGCTATACTGATACACATGAGGCAAGCTAGTAGTCTATCACCCCATGAAAGCAGATATGCCTAGCAACTTCAAGCAAGCTATGCGGAACCAGCAATAATCATTTATGGTTCGAAGTCATGCGGGATTTAATGAGGATAACAGGTATCATGTATATGAACGATGTACGAACATGGTATACTCATCAACAATTGAGTTCAAACATAGCATAACGAGGTATATCACGACAATCAGCCAAAGCATCATACGAGAACACATAAAAGCAGCATATTAACTATCACATCTGACAACAATGATCATATAGTAGGTTAAGAACAACATGTAATCTTACGGCGTGATACATTTAAAAGCGTAAGTAATACATGGTACTAGCGATACATGATAAGGCATGATCATAGTCAAGAGTCATATAAAGAAGTTCATCATAATGTCCATGGAAATAAGAGGGATCACCACAGAATAAAAAAAATAGAACATCACGACGATAGGTCATAGTCATGCTAGGAATGAACTGTCGTAATGCACATAAAAGAGTACAATAATTATCACATCATAGAACAAGTATGGCATGTAATCATTTAGCGGGTCATATTAGAAAGCATAAGCCCTACAGGATACTACTAGCACATATAAAAGCATGAATACAATCAAGGCAATTCGACCAAATTCATTCTAACATTCGGGTGTCATGCGTATGCGGAATCATGATATAGCGTGGTGTGTGATCATGCGAGGTGCCAAGTCATACATCTATGCAAGCAGGAGAGGATGTCATAGAGCAATAAGGTAACACTACCGAGCGATAACATGTAAGCATGCTAGGATTACCCATTACGGAAAGCAAGTCAATCATTGAATTCAACATTAATCTAATCAGGACGAGTAAAACAAGCCTAATTTCATGAATTTGGGCTAAGATAGTACAGAATCTGTGTAGTTTATGTTTAATTGCCAAATTATGGAATCTACACCAGTTTCTGTTTAATTTCGCAGAATTCGAGGCAAATTACAGCAGTTCTGAGAAAGGTCGGAAAAGCTCGGAAATCAACTACAGAAGTCTAAGGTCAGGAAGCAGCGAAACCAGTCGAGTCAAGCTAGGACCCAGAATTACTCGATCTAGAGTACTACTACTCGACCTCGACGAAGGTGTCCGAGCACAAGCCTTGTCGACTGAGCACTGATCGAGAAGTTGAGCCAGAGCAACCCGAATCCCGGAAGCCAACTCGATCTCGAGTAACCCTTGTCGAGATCGACAACACCAAGAGCACCATGTCCGGAGTCAACAAGTTGAGACAAGCCGAGAGGCTGAGGACGGAGACGTCGAGCCAACCCTACTCGATCTCGAGGAAGCCTTGTCGAGATCGAGGACCAACACCGTGTCTGTCCGAGCCTGTCGAGGAAGGAGTTGCCCGACATCACCAGCCACACATCCTCGACGACTTCTCAACTCGATCTCGAGTTGCCTTGTCGAGATCGAGGAGCCAGGTGCACCTGTCCGAGCCTTGTCGAGCAGAGCTACCCGACCAAGCCAGCCAGCCCATGGTCGACAACGAATCCTACTCGATCTCGAGTAGCGTTTGTCAAGATCGACGAGCGTCGTGTCCGAAACCGCGTTACGCACTTTGGCTGTCCGTGTCGAGCTAGGAGTCCTTGGAGCCGAAGGAGATCGAGGAAGCCGAGATCTATCCTACATCTATCTATCAACTAATCCATGGAAGACAAGATCTATCAACAAGAAGATATTTTCCTATTTTAGATTTATTTTTCCCTTATAGATTTAATTCTTTAAGTGCTTTTATTTATCTTTTAAGCTTTTTAGATATAAATAGATATATTCTATCTTTGATTAGCAAGGAATAGAAGGCTATAAATAAAGCCTTAGGGGCTAGTTTTTCATTAATTCAATCACACACACAATTCCATTCAAGTAAGTAGGAGTAGAGAGAGAAAGTTTGTGGCAAGCAAGGTGGAAAGGCGAAAGCGGATTTGTCTTGTTGGTTGTAAGCTTTCTTTATTTAATTCAATGCAAGTTAGTTTCTTTTGTTATTTGATGTCTTTCTTGATGATGAAGAGCGAGTAGTCCACCCACTTCTGGGGCTAGGGTGAGCCCGACGGTGGCCATGTGAGGAGATGCGGTAAAGTTACAATCTTGTTATGCAATTCGTCTTCTATCCCTATGAGCATGATTCTTTTGCGAGAGTTGAAGGTGATCCTTGTTTGTATTATTGAAGCGAAAGTGACATTAATGCAACTTAGGTTAATTATGTAAAAAGGGTTAGTAACAATTAGGGTTTATGCGAAAGCCTCTATATCACTACTAGAATTGTGTCCATAGACATCAGATCTTTTATATCGGTCAGAAAAACGCATGATGTTAAAAATTATTATAACATCGTTTTTAAAATTGTCGATGTTATTGAAAATATATACATCGGTCCTACTATTTGGACAATGTTAAAAAAGAGTTTTAAATTTTTTTTTGAAAGCGCGCTCATAACACTCAAGGCGGTAAAATCCAAACACTTAACCAAAAAAAAAAGGACTTTTTGTATTTTTGGTAAAAAGAGGACCCAGGCTACCAGTGCCCCTAGTTCATCACTACCCACACAAGGAAAATAAAAAAATCACCAAATCGGGGGAAAAGGCGATTCATGGAGGAAGAGGCGATTCATGGCGATGGAGGTCAGCGATTGAAGAAACCAAGCCTTCTACTCCCTTATCTGCTCTCTCGCACCCGATTCCGATCCATCATCTTCGTCGGCTTCTCAGTCACACCGAAGAGAGGTCGTCTTTCCATCATCTTCTCCGGTCGTCGGCCCAACTGGAGTGGGTTGTCTTCGTCTAGAGTCAGTCGGTTTGGTTCCCTATTCCTTTATCTCATCCGGCTTCTCAGTCCGACCAAAGCGCGATCGAGTCGTGGGTCCATTCGATCCTCTGGCGTGTCTTCTTCAACTCCATTAAACACCCAAATCAAGGTATGAAAACCCTAATTTGAGAATCGTTATGTAGCTTGTAAAAACCCTAATTGTGTGACCCTTACTTTGCTTTCTTATCTCTTGTAAACACTTTCAATGACTCTTTGAACATGGATGAAAACCCTAATTTCAGAATCCCTATTTTCTTTTTTATATGGCTCTTTGGACATGGATGAAAATAGTTAGTCGAGAATCCCTATTTTTGTTTCTTTTGTGGCTCTTTGAACATAGTGGTTTTATTAGTGCTTTTAAGGGCTGCTATAGTTCATTTCTGGTTTATGATGGAAGTTCCGAAGATAATTTTTCTCATGCTCATTTTGTCAATTTTGGACTTCATGAATTGCTGCATCAAATCATTTCTTCTTGCTTGGCTGTCCATTGACTTGATACATTGTTTCGTATATTACACAATGTATCCTTGTATGTTTTGTCATTCGGTTAAATCATTTATCATATGCATTTTGTGAAAAAAAAAAGTTGTTTGGTTGCTAGCTTTCTGTTTCCTTATATTTCGATCTTCAAAGGTTATGCCAGAATGATGAGTGACTACTATTAGGTTATGCTATAGAGTATAGACATGTCAGTAATAATATTAAAGCTTGTCTTGTTCTACTCTCCCCCTTTTCCGGTCTGAATAATTGCTCTTTACTATAGGTAGGAAAGCAACTGGAATACTTCAAGGGTAGGGATGAAAAAGGACCTAAAACTTATGTCTTGGATGATGCTTTAGCATTTGCTCAACGTCATGATGCTTTTAGTGGTACGTAGAGGCAGCAGCTACTGCTGATTATGCAATGAGGATACACATTGACTATTTAGAGGTGTATAAATTTCAGTTTAGGTCTGAGCTCTTTTTTCCCATTTCTAATCCTATTTGCATTTTGCCTACTAATGCATCCAAATTTTTATTGCTTTATCCTTTTGTGCAGATAGAGAAGTTGGTTTCTTCTTAACTCGCTTTCTTGAGTAAGGATAGAAACCCAGACATCACATTTCAACAGCCAGGCATTATCCCCCCCCCCCCCCCACCCACCCACCCACGGCTTCCCTTCCTTTTTCTCTTGATCTCAACTTCCAGCGCCGCACACCTACCTGACTTCTTATCTCTCGCTACCCTAGCCTCTTTCTCCACAACTCTCAAGATAATTCAGAGGTATGTAAATTGCTACCTTTTGTCAATTTTGGAGTTCTTGAATTGCTGCATCAAATCATTTCTTCTTGCTTAGTTGTCCATTGACTTGATACATTGTTTTGTATATTACACAATGTATCCTTGTATGTTTTGTCATTCGGTTAAATCATTTATCATATGCATTTTGTGAAAAAAAAAAGTTGTTTGGTTGCTAGCTTTCTGTTTCCTTATATTTCGATCTTCAAAGGTTATGTCAGAATGATGAGTGGCTACTATTAGGTTATGCTATAGAGTATAGACATGCCAGTAACAATATTAAAGCTTGTCTGGTTCTACTCTCCCTCTTTTCTGGTCTGAATAATCGCTCTTTACTATAGGTAGCAAAGCAACTGGAATACTTCAAGGGTAGGGATGAAAAAGGGCCTAAAACTTATGTCTTGGGTGATGCTTTAGCATTTGCTCAACGTCATGATGATTTTAGTGGTACGTAGAGGCAGCATGTAGCTGCTGATTATGCAATGAGGATACACATTGACTATTTAGAGGTATATAAATTTCAGTTTGGGTCTTAGCTCTTTTTTCCCATTCCTAATCCTATTTGCATTTTGCCTACTGATGTAGCCAAATTTTTATTGCTTTATCCTTTTGTGCAGATAGAGAAGTTGGTTTCTTCTTCACTCGCTTTCTTGAGTAAGGATGGAAACCCAAACATTACGTTTCAACAGGCAGGCTTTGTCTACACCATCTTTCTGCTTCTTTTCTGTATTTTTGTAAGTGTTTTTTTTATAGAGACTACACCTTGCTAAGAATGCCTGTGCATGTAGGGGGTGTGGTTACAGTTCCTTATTATTCTCATAAACTAATTTTCTTTATTTTCTTTATTTTTAGTAAGTTAAATTAAGTGCTTAGAAGTTTGTCATGTTAAATTTAGTAAGTTTAATTTTGTTATAGTTTAGATGTTTGTCATGTTAAAATTGAAATAATTTATTAAGTTTAGAATTGAATTCCTCTTGTAATTGTGTTATTTGTTCTAGCAGAAACCATAAAAAAGAGTTATAAAAAAAGAGTTATCAGAAATACAAGTTTCTGCTATGCTTTATTGTTGTGCTGATCCAAATTCAATTCTTAGGTTCACTGGCTCAGCATTGATTTTCTAATTTTAGCTAAGGATGCAATAGTGAGTTTCAATCTCTTATCATTCGCGTTTTAGAACTGCTCACTTGAAGCTTGATTGCTACTTACTGCATTTTTTTTCTAGATATGTGGTTTGTACTTTACTTCGGTGATGTATTCGGAGCACTGGTGCAAGGAGCATTTCAAGTATATGCCATTGAGAAATCTTGATTTTTCTCATCTTGAATCGGTTAGTTAGAAGTATTTGAATTGTCTAATCCATCTGCATTTTCATATCTTAAATATGATAATCTGTTAATGAAAGTAATAAACAGAAGAATAATTTTCATGCTAGGCACAAATATATTTTCGCTCCAAGAACCTTCTCTGTGTATATGTATTGGAGTGGATATTAACATATAGTAGACAGTGCAAATTGCATCTTGTTTCTTCCATTTGTGTTTCTTTTACATTTTAAAGTAGTTTTAGTTTGATGGATTACAGATTGGCTCAATACAGGTCTATTCCGTCATGTTTCTAGTTCTACTACTGTTTTGGACTTACACTGGTCTTGCCATTGATCTGTTGGTGGTGATGCGAGATTATTTGGAATTGCTTCTTTGCCTAACTAGCTTACTTAACTTCTAATATATCCTTTTTGGCTCAATTGGAATTGCTTCTTTCCCTACTCAGAAAGTGAACCTCTTGATTCTTAAATTGGTATCAAATTGTGTACTCTCTTGACAGTTCCTCTGTTTAGTCATTAAGCGCTTCAATTTAAGAAGGAACTTCTTTTGGATTTCTCTAACACGTTGTTTGATCTACTGCAGCCACATCATGTCGACGTTGGGAAACAGCTTATAGGAGATGATCTTATGACTATTTTGGGGCTACAAAGGTTTTCCCAGGTAGAGTGAATGTTCGTAATTTATGCAATTTGCTTTCTGTGGATGGTGCGGCTTGTGACTGATTTCTTACCTGATACATGCTCCTTTCTTACAGGAGATTATCAAGGAGTAAGCTGCTAACTTGTATTTGTTGCCTTGCTCCTTGGAAGTGCTTGCTTTAGATCCAGCAAAGTAAGCGTAATCTCTGAATATCTCTGGGTGTGATCTTGTTTTATTGATCTTTGTTTTTATTGTGTCTGATTAGTGCAATCTGATATGGAAAATGCAATCTTATTTTGCAAATTTGAGTTCCAAATATAGTAGGGATCAAAAGGCTTCCACCCTACATTGTTGTAGAAGACGAGGGCAGACGCTTGGAGCAAATACGTTCCTCCCTAGTTGCTACTCTAACAGCTCATCACATGGAAGTTAGATAGTTTTGGTAGAATATTAGATAGTGATATTTTAGATAGCTTAGGTAGTTGTATTGCTTGGACTTAGGGAAAATGCGAGAAAGAGAATGAGTTGATGGTCATCTGCGGTAAGGACTAGCTTTTGTAACCTACTAGGCCTATTAAACGTCGTAGGTAGCTATGGTACGTGTTTGGTCCTTTGCAATTTTTTAATGACGTCAATTTGGGTTGTTGCCTTTTGTAGCAAAACAATTGTGGTGAATGTATGTTGAATATGTTAATGCATGTTCGTGGATAATATATTGAATATGGTGAATGTACCAGGATGATATATTCAATATAGTGAATGCATGCCGATGGATGATATTTTGGAGGTAATTAATAGGTGTGTTTTAACGTATAGCATATAGATAGCTTATAACCGAAAGACATCAGACATTCAAACAAAAAAGCGATGTTTGTTTTTGTACATAAGTCGACAGCAAAGGCGCAAAATGATTTCGGAAGCCTCGATTATATCAAAAATGCAATGCTACCCGATGTCAATAGGAAACATATACATCATTAGACCAATATAAATCGATGTTTTACAACATAAAAACATCGTTTTCCAATTGAAAAAACGATTTCAAAATATACTAATGACATCGACTTTAAAAAATTCAACATGATACATTATATTTATATAAATTAATTGCATAAACTTACAAATGAATAAAGAGTACACAAAATGAGTAATATATAACTGATGTGTATATCAACCTAAAACATCGCTTATTAAAAATATAGTGATGTTAATGTCAATTTTTTCATTGCCCTACATTATTAAACATCTAGAAATCCAAAATAACAATAGTTGAACATCACAGGCATCAACCAAAACGTAATTATATCAATGTATTTAAATCGTTATTAAACATAAAAACAATGTTATAAATTATTATAGACATCGGTTAAAAACCGATGTGGTAAAGATGGGATCTTTAACACCACCCACTAACACGTCGAATTTTTTTTTGTTTAACATCGGTTTTTAACCGACGTCTATGAACACAATTCTAGTAGTGTATGCCTATTTGTTAGTGACGAAAGTTATTTTGATGGAAAGCATGATCTTTTATGCCTTTATGTGTTACTTTGCATGGTTATCGTTGTCGTATTGATACCCTGGCTTTGGAAGTTCTTTATATATTGAATTTATTTCTGTCGAAATTCTGAGTTTTGTGTTCGAGTTGCAAATTTACAAGTTTCTGTTTCTTTGTCGATCTAGAGTAGTTTCTTGTCGATCTCGAGTAGGTGGCTTGTCGAGATCGAGTTGGGATTTGTCTGGATCGAGTTGTTGTTGTCGGATTTTGAGTTTATGTTTTTACTGAATTTTGTCGATCTCGAGTAGGCTTGTCGTCGAGATCGAGTAGTTCTGTGTTTGCTTTTATTTCTTGCTTTCGTTTGTTATTTCTGTCTTTGTTTCTTTGTTTCTGTCTTTTCTGCTTTCCTGTGAGATTTACATCTGCCTAGGATCCGCTGACACGCTTCCTCGTGGATTCGATCCTGACTTTCTCTTACTGCATTGGAGGAGTCTTGTAATTATTTGCGTGGACCTAAATCTGGTTTGATCTATTTTGTTATATTTCATACTTGATTTCCTCCTCAGAACAAATTGGCGTCGTTGCCGGGGAAGCTATCATTTGCGCCTTAGGTAGTCACATCTCACTTTTTCTTTGAGTTACTTTACAGGTGTATGCGCCGTTCTGGTCAACCACCTGAGTTTGACGGCTTAGACGAACCGGAACGCCTCCTACACATCCGAGCTAAACTACAAAAAGCCATGGCAGCTGCAGAGACACAGGAACAATTGATCGAGAGGCTCACGAGGGATCTAGCCCCCAGGGATGCTGCTCTCGCCACTGAGAGAGCAGGAAGGGAACAAGAAGCTGAATGTGCGAGGCAGCTAGCAGCTGAGCTTGCCCAATACCCAACCACGACGGAGGATTATATACACCCAACCCTCGTCGTGCCTGAATCGACGATTCTTATCCCTGAAAACTCTTTTGAAATTCACACTCAATTTCTTATAGAGCTTAAAAATAATGCTTTTTTAGTAGATTTAATGAGTGTCCTCTTGAACATATTACCAATTTTTCTGACATGTGTCGTACTCTTGCTGAAGGTACAACTTTGGAATATGTCAAGATGAAGGCTTTTCGCTGGTCTCTCGCTGGACCTGCACTGAAGTGGCTTGAAGGGCTGAAACCAAGATCACTCACAACATAGGCCCGAGTAGAGCAAGAGTTTCTGAACAAAATCTTCCCTCCTGCAAAGACAGCACTCCTCCACCAGAAAATCACCGCCTTCAAACAAAAGCCTGGGGAGCCACTGGCAAAGGCATGGGAACGCTACAAGGAACTACTGCGATCTTGCCCTACTCATGGACATCCACCCTACGTCATTTAGGAGATCTTCTTCAACTCTCTTGACCAAGTCAATAAGGACAGGATCAACCAGTATACTCGCTATGAGTATCTGACGATGCCACCAATTGACGCATGGGGAGTGCTCGACAAGCTCACTAACTACGACAACAAGTATGGGTCTACTGCAAACTATGAAGAGAACCCATACGCCAAGCCAGCACCATCCATGCCCCTCTATGAGCCTCCTAAAGAGATTGATCCTGATGTAAGGGAGCAGTACTACAGAGATCAGAACAAGAAGCTCCTTAAGCAAGTAAAGTATCTTTCTGTCAATCAGCCTTGCATTGAATGCGGATCGCAGCAGCACACCACTACTGAGTGCCCACACACAAAGCAGGTCAGGCTGGCAGAACACCATGAAGAGGTAGCTTACTACATAGCTCCAGGGCATCCGGAAAGAGAACAGAAAAGGGATGATATACAAACAGTCCTGGAGGAAATACGGAGGAATCACTCGGAAACCAAACAGTCATTCAATTCCGTCTACACTCAAATGCAAGGTGTCAACTCTAGGCTTGGGGAAATTGATATATGGCGGAAATCAGTTAATACACAGATTGGTCAGCTAGCAGCAGAAATCCCCAGACAGTCAGGTTCGCTCCCTGGATCTTCATAACCAAATCCAAAGGGGAAGACTGGACACATCGCTGCTGTAAAATTTAGAAGCGACCATCAACTACAAGAGCCAGAAGCCAAAAAGCAGCAGAACGAAGAGCAGCAAGTCGACGTCGACAACACCCTAGTCGATCTCGAGGAAGGCCTACTCGATCTCGAGGAGAAACTACAGAAACCGTCGTCTGCACTACACAGCAACCCAAAGTCGACTACAGTGGTCGAGGTCGACAAAGACGTGGTCGATATCGAGGACACCCAACCCGAGATCAAGAAAATTGAGCACCTCCGACATCAATTCTGGCTCTGAATCAGAAAAAGAAGCTGCCTTTCCCCACAAAATTTTCAAAGGACCCGGCAGAAAAGAAATTTGAGCGCTTCATCAAGATGCTTCAGAAACTCAACGTCACCATCCTCTTCACAGAAGCTCTCAATGAAATGCCATCCTATGTCAAGTTCCTGAAAGAGATTCTGAGCAAAAAGCGATCAATGGCTGAGATTACATAGGAATGCAGCCATTTGGACATACTGGAGAAGAGGCCAGATCCAGGTAAGTTTGCTATAACCATTGGATTTGGTCCATATAAAATTAATGCCTTATGTGATCTTGGAGCTAGTGTGAGTATAATGCCTTTAACAATTTGGTCCAAGATTAAGATAGGTGCCCTAGAGCCTGTGGATACTAGACTTTATATGGCCAACAACACAGTGGTCATTCCAACAGGCATGGTGGACAATGTGCCAGTACAAGTAGGTAAATTCTTTGTCCCTGCTGATTTCCTAGTTGTTGATATGCAAGAAGACCCTGCTTGTCCAATTATTCTAGGAAGACCCTTCTTGGCGATGGTAGATGCCAACATAAGCGTAAGGAAAGGAGTGCTCACCTTCAACATCAGCGATGAGGTAATTGAGTATTCCTTTAATAAAACCGAAAGGCATACAGGTCCAATGGAAGAGGTAAAATCTATCTAAGCTGGCTACATCACCTGCGGGGAACCTAAGGTAAGAAATATGACCCTTGAGGAGCTGGAAAAGAGGGAGATGGAGGCCTAGGTGGAAGAAATCATGGCAATCCTAAAGGAGGACACAGAGAATCCAATCGACACAAACCAAGGTACGTCGTTATGGACTAACTACTTTTCGGATGCCTTGACAGGAACCAAGTATGGGGTCAAGATCGACCAAGACTCCTCGACATCAAGGACTCTAGTCGATCTCGACCAAAGCCAAGAGCCTCCACCAGCACCAGCGTCGTCGATCAGCCAGACTGAAGCGACAGGCAACTCGAGATCGAGTACCGTACTCGAGATCGACCACCAAGACTTCGCTGGCTCGACTTCGCCTTCCTCGACGCTGAAGCCACCAGAAGCAGAATCCTACTCGATATCGAGTAGCCTAATTGAGATCGACCAGCTCTCACCTCCACCAGCTCCTGCATCCTCGAGCAGCTCACCACCAGAATCTGAAAACTCGTCGAGATCGAGTACACCTACTCGAGATCGACCAAACACTGTGGTCCCCGATTCCGTCTCTGCAAAGGTAAGCCAAGGTATGGATCTTTCTTCCCCTATTTCCATTAAAGATCTATCTATACATGGGAGAGGTTTGCCTTGGTATGTGCGCTTATGTAGGATATCCAATGATGAGCCCAAGGAGTATGAAGTTGGAGACAAGCTATATGTCTCTAAATCAAAGGATCATTGGTTCCCTAATAAATTCAACAAGAAGCGGATGGGGCCTTTTGTGGTAAACAAGATCCATTCTGGAGGATTGCAGCTGATGGACAAGAATGGAGTTCTATTTGAAGCCCAAGCTACATGGGCCGTGCAAATGCCACCTTGAGCTCAATGGAAAAGTCGGCCTAGCGACTATAAAATCTAGAGCTTGTACATAGACATTTAGTTTTTGACTTTGTTTTGTTTATTTTTGGTTTTGAACACTTTTAGTTTTTTTATTATGGGTATATGTCTTCTGCACTTTCCAGGCCCAGGCGATTCTTTCATTTGATATTAAGAGGCCCTGCACACCTGTCTAGTGAGTTTCTTTCTTTACCCTTGTTTTTATACAGTGAGGACACTGTAATGTTTAAGTATGGGGTGGGGGAAGGGCTTACTTTATGCATATTTACCATATTTATACATATTTAGAATTTATTGCTTTGAATTGCTACATGGCTATTTTGGAATGCATTATTTGATTTATATGCTTGTATGCATATTTTCCAAAGTTTTGAGAAAAATGACCCCCATTGAAAATTTTTTATTAATGTCATGGAAGCTTTATATTGAACTCGACGATGCAAAATTGGATTCATTAGAGATATAGCATGAAATTGCCTAGTAAAGGGAAGTCACAATGAAGTGCAATATTTTCTTGAAAACCATGAAAGGAGGTAAAATTGAAGTTGCTTTTGACATGTTGCATGATAAGATGATGGAGGACTTTATAATTCCATATAATGCTCATTGTTATATTCCTAGTCTTACCTATGCTTATGCATCACAAAAGCCATATTATGCCTTATTTCATATTTTGCTCCACATATTGCCATTCTTTACCTTATTTCCTATCCGGGGATTATGTTGAGAATGATGTTACATTATAGAGATATTATATGTTGTTTGTGTTGTTGTTACCATTATTGGAGTTTGGCATGAATGTTTTACATATATGGAAAATTTAATGAGTGAAAAAAAATACAATCACCTCAAGAGATAATGGTAGATTGACCCTGCTCGCTAAGATAATAGTTTGGCGAGATGGGACACAAGGTGAGGAGTCCAAAGCACTAAGTATCCGGGGCCATTCATGACACCCATGTTTGCGACTCGCGAGAAGGCAGTGCTGAGGTCAGAGAGGTAAAAGCATTATTATTGATAAAAGCAATATGAAAGGTGATGAATCTTATGGAGAAGTAATGTGAAAATTCAGTTTGGAAATACTCCATTTCCCCGGATCAAAAGCACCACATTGCCAAAAATTGCCCACATTTAGACTTTTACCAAATCTACTCCTTATTGAGCTTAAATTGAAGTCATCTTGATTATTAATGCTTTGTCACATGAATTGTTTTTTCATAACCCTCTTTTTGTGAGTAGATGTTGCTTTTAAATTGCACATGTAGATTTGTGGCACAAGTACCTTTTCGATGATGGTAATTGATTGTAGGGACATATGGCAATGAATTTATGATGTTGAGAGTTTTGATTTCTTCCCCTGAATGACAAATAAAAGTATTGCTTGAGGACAAGCAAGCTTAAGTATGGGGTGTTTGTTGTGAGCGTAATTTGTCATGTTTTACAGTAACTTTTATATCGATTTCTACATACATTTCATGCATTTGGGCTAAGATAGTACAGAATCTATGTAGTTTATGTTTAATTGCCAAATTATGGAATCTACACCAGTTTCTGCTTAATTTCGCAGAATTCGAGGCAAATTACAGTAGTTCTGAGAAAGGTCGAAAAAGGTCGGAAATCAACTACAGAAGTCCAAGGTCAAGAAGCAGCGGAACCAGTCGAGTCAAGCTAGGACCCAGAATTACTCGATCTAGAGTACTACTACTCGACCTCGACGAAGGAGTCCGAGCACAAGCCTTGTCGACTGAGCACTGATCGAGAAGCTGAGCCAGAGCAACCCGAATCACGGAAGCCAACTCGATCTCGAGTAACCCTTGTCGAGATCGACAACACCAAGAGCACCATGTCCGGAGTCGACAAGTTGAGACAAGCCGAGAGGCCGAGGATGGAGACGCCGAGCCAACCCTACTCGATCTCGAGGAAGCCTTGTCGAGATCGAGGACCAGCACCGTGTCTGTCCGAGCCTGTCGAGAAAGGAGTTGCCCGACATCACCAGCCACACATCCTCGAGTTGCAACGAAAGTTATTTTGATGGAAAGCATGATCTTTTATGCCTTTATGTGTTACTTTGCATGGTTATCGTTGTGGTGTTGATACCCTGGCTTTGGAAGTTCTTTATATATTGAATTTATTTCTGTCGAAATTCTGAGTTTTGTGTTCGAGTTGCAAATTTACAAGTTTCTGTTTCTTTGTCGATCTAGAGTTTCTTGTCGATCTCGAGTAGGTGGCTTATCGAGATCGAGTTGGGATTTGTCTGGATCAAGTTGCTGTTGTCGGATTTTGAGTTTCTGTTTTTACTGAATTTTGTCGATCTCGAGTAGGCTTGTCGTCGAGATCGAGTAGTTCTGTGTTTGCTTTTATTTCGTGCTTTCGTTTGTTATTTCTGTCTTTGTTTCTTTATTTCTGTCTTTTCTGCTTTTTTGTGAGATTTACAGCTGCCTAGGATCCGCTGACACGCTTCCTCGTGGATTCGATCCTGACTTTCTCTTACTGCATTGGAGGAGTCTTGTAATTATTTGTGTGGACCTAAATCTGGTTTGATCTATTTTGTTATATTTCATACTTGATTTCCTCCTCACAACACTAACTCAGAGAAAATCAACAGTAATGTAGGCAAGATATAAATTCGCACAAGTTACAATCAATGGTCCTACATGACACTAATGGCTCAACACAACATGCGATACATACATGCATTTAACTGATCAACCCAACGATATGTAAAGAAAATCAATTTAATCACATTCCAACGATATAGAAGTATGAGGAAAGCTTAACAATGTATAATACAAGTCTAAGTAATGGGCAATATGATTAGAATGCGGGGGATGAGCTCAAATACACACATACTAAGATAAAAACATGCATTCATCAACACTCAATTATGCCACATAGTCCCCATCCAACGCAAGTTATCACACAACAATGTTAAGTACAAATAATCAACAGTAGTTAATCTGACGAATACATAATAGATGGGCATGCTATAGATTCTTGTCACAAAGGAATAATAAGCATCGAAGCGTCATCATCTAGCATGTACTAGGAATTACATATTGCGTAAGGCATGTTGACATCCAATTGTAACACGTATCTATCAAGTAAGGAACTCACTCTATCATGGTATCAAAACTGAACGATCACACTATCATGAACCTATTCACATGGAGGACGTCAATTATGCAGCTTTCCAACATATGACATTTACATTCATGCACTTGTATGACAATGCAGCATACTAAGTAAAACATGTTGGATTGATAGGAATGTAACAATTGTAACTTGGAATCACACAATGGTCATCATGAACATCAAATCATGTAAGCACAATTTCACATTAAAGATTAATCCGTAGGTCAAAGAGTAGTACATGTAGAATCATATGATCAGTAAGCCAAGTAAACATGCTATAACAATAAACACGTAATCATACAACATGATATAAGGCAAGACACAACACGAGACGTGAGCAAGGTAATTAACCACAACATGAGCTTAAACAATAAAACCATGACAGAAGGCAAGGAATAACATAAGCAGCTTCTTACTAATGACCATTCACAAGGTACATGCGGTAGGTTACAAAATCATATCATGCAATTCAGAGAGAGTCACCATTACAACCGGACAGAGATCCTTAAGGGCAACCATTGACTTTTTCCGACTGACTTATCACCCCTCTTTCCCGTGGGACTCTGGTACGACTCTTTAAGGCAAGATGACACTGGTTAATCATCATAAGAATAAGGAAATACATCGACAAAAAACACCTTACTTCTGACTCAAAGTGACATCAACACTTCCAACACTCACTCAGACAAACTTAATATCCAACCATGATCCAGACACAATGTGTTTATCAACCCGATTTCCCATGAAAGATAATGACATCCGGGAAAATATAATGGCATCTCATAATATAAGGAAGTTTCATGACTCGATTGACTCAGGATGGGACCCGATGGGACTAGGTCGTCCTATAAACCTAGCAAAGACTCTAGGACTATCACAGATAACGACCGTTCTGTTTCAAACGCATAAAGTAGGCAGATGCTCATTCAATTAGTGCAACCTAAACAGGATACTACATGGCATGCTTTTATGCATATGCAAAACCTAACATAAAATGCAACAACATGCATGAATGTCCAACCTGAGTAAGCCCCCTAGGGAACTTACCTAAAGATGCAGAACAGCAGGATAATACAAGCAAGGGCCCAAATGTAAGTCCAAAGCAATCCAAAAGCAATACATACCTATCATCAAGCCATTTCCGTAAGCTGCCGGTCCATCACTCATACACACGAACACCAAATTCTCAACATACTAAAAACCAACCGATAGTAAAACCGTTTTCCAGAACCTTTCCAATATGATCAACATCAACCAAAATCATTTACTTCCAATCAAACCCATTGATAAAATCGTATCAACCATATTTCCAAACTTCCTTCTCAAAACCAACATCATCAAACCAAGACAAGGAATCCCGACATTAAACATTTAAACCTTAAAACCAATTCCCCCAAAATCATATTATCAAAACGATCCCGGCATCTCGATCTCAAAACCCCAAACCCTTTTTAAATAGTTCAAACAACATTCGTCTAAAATAACACCAATTAAATCCGTCTTTATAAACCCATTTGTAATCGAAGTCAACAATTCACTTTAAAATTACTAAAATCACACTTTTAAACAACACCTAGTGTCACACTACAAATAATATTTAAATATAATAAATCACCAAAACCAAATCCATTCTACACAAACTTTAAATACATAATACTTAATTTTTCCAGAATTATATAGAAACAAAATAATAATATAACAATAATAATCCCACAACATATATTATAAGTAATAACAATAACAGTAACAACACGAAAACAACCCAACATGCCCAAAAGCTCAACCCAAAACACGAAGACCCAACCTAGCCCGGATGGAAAGAGGACACGAATCCACTCACAACCCAACTCCAAATCTGAAAAGAAAGAGATCCGGATAAAAGGATCCAGATCCGGCTCTCAACCCGGTTAGATAGGCCCAACCCAAAAATGAATGAAGACCCGTCTCTCCCTCAACCACAAACAGCGCTCTCTGCCGCTCACGATCGGAAAACGACGAGGAAGAAGAGGAGAGATCCAGGCATCGCCGGAGATCCGTTCTCAATCCAAACCCGCACTCAGCCTGACCGAAACCTCTCCCCGACCACCTCAGCCCCAAAACTCGACGCAGTCATAGAAGAGAGAGAGGGAGAAAGATGGGCTCACCAAATGTTCGAGATTTCACCGAAGAACTTCGCCAGAGATCGAATTGTCGTTGTCAGAGTCCGATTTCAGAGTGAGAGGGCCCTGGGAGAGAGATGAGTGAGTAAATTTGGACCTTTATGAGGCATTGGATTGAAAAACGAAGAGAAGAGGGGAAGGTCGACCTTTTCGAGCGGAACGAGGAGAGAGGAAGGGGGAGCGGCTGTTCGGCGTTGGTGACGGCTCTGGGGCGGAGTCTGGGCGGTGCTGAACATCGGAGGGAGGCGTCGTCGGGGCTCGCAACGCTGCTGATGCTGCTCGAATGAGAATGGCGCGAAGGATGGGGTTGTTCAGGCTTTCGGGAAACGGGGAGTGCTCGAAGGCGGTTGGGTGCTTGCTCGGGGAGGCGCTCAGGTGGTTCTCGGTGGCGCTCAGCGGTGCTCTCGGGGTCTTCTTCAGGAAGAGAGAAAGAGAAGGAGGCCTAGTGTTGCTTGGTGGCCGAAGGTGTTAAGGTGAACAGAGAGTTGGAGGTTGAGGTTTGGGGAAAGAAACAGAGCTGAGGGGCTACTCTCGAGTGGTGCTCAGGAGGCGGAATGAAAGAGTGGAGGTTGTTTTTTGAAATCAAAATGAAGCAGAGGGGAGGCGTGATCTGCTGAAATCAATAGAAGGGAGTTGCAGGCTGCAGGCATTTTTGTAACGGCCCGGGATTATGATTCCCGAGTTACGTTTCGAGGGATTAAACCCCCCGTTAGGACCTTGCGCCCCGAGTACAGGTTGAAGGTTTGAAAGCTTACTTTAATGTTTTCAAGGGGGATTTCGTACCCAAAATCGAAGGGATCGTTGGAATCCCCGGGGAAGTCCCCTGTACCTGTCGTAATCTAAGCGTGGAAATCAGAAATCATGCGACTAGCGGAAACAAGTATAATACAAATGTGTACCACGGCAGAGCCGGGTCAAAACGGAGTCTAAAGTGTAAATCCGAAAAAGTATAATCAGAGTCTGGTGAAGTCTATACCCCAGCGCTCACTCTCCGCCGACAAAATGACCCGCGCAACAAGCAAACAGCACCGATAGGATGAACATAAATAATACCTAAAAAAATTGATATGGAGCGGGATCAGATCGATGCCCACTTAACTCTGCATCCCAACCATAAGCACACATATACGCTATACCTAATAAAGATGCTCTAATGCAGTACGAAATTTAAACACACTAGCATGCTCCTAGTTCATAATAATGTGCAGAATACTGTAAAGGGCCCAAGACAATGCCAAGTGGCATATCCCTCTCCTACCTCCACCCCTTCCGACAGGCGGAGACTGGCCAGCTCGTGAATGCATTCATTCATAATAGGGCGGCACGCATGCCTAACCCGCTCCACAATAAAGCCCGCAGGCATATCATAATATAAGGAAGTACTCGATTGACTCAGGGTACCCGATGAGGCTGGGCTACCCTATGACCCTAGCAAAGACTCTAGTTACTTCACAGATAACGGCCGTTCTGTTTTCATACACATAGAGAAATAGAATGCTCAACGATCAATGCAACCTAGCATGGTACTACATGGCATGCTGATCATGAATGCAACACCTAGTATATCATGCACCTATAGCAGGGAATAGCTCTATTCAATCTGAGTAAGCTCCGGAGAGACTTACCTGGCTATGCAGAACAGCATAATAGGAAGTCTGGCACACATCAATCATAGGATAAGGTATCACCTAGATACATATATGAACACATATATAAGTCTACGTCTAATCATTTCAAGCACTCAAAGCATACATCATTCAACGAGAATAACAACCATATCGCAATCGTCATTTCTTCAAGTTCAACCATTCATCACATTGCCACATTCCTCGATATCATATCGTTCTCATCATTCCATTCCGCCACATTCATATATTAGCAACAGTATATCCGCGATACCAATCCGCATATCATATATAACAAGTTCATCATATTCATCATATATCGAAGGCATAAGTGAACTATACATAAGTCTAACACTTTATCACGCCATTAGTCAATCAATCATGCCATTAGTTCACACAAAATCATGCTATTAGTCAATCAATCATATCAACATGCTAGTTAGTCATTGATCACATAATTTCCCGAGTTAGTCCCGAAAACCGTTTCGAAGAAAAATGAGTTCACTAGTTAGAAATTCTGCCTTGGAAAATGCTCGTCAAATCCCTTTTCCGATAAAGTCTCGTAATATTTTATTTGTCTTAAATTACCATGATATTATATCCTTAAATCTTACTAATAATATTTTATGCTTAACACTCAAGTATTAATATTTAATATTTGAATTATCCTCTTCCATTAAACATTTCCAAATCCTTTAAAACCCCAACCATTTTTATTTAATAAAGTCAGCCCCTTATTTTAATAAAAATTATAAACCGACCCCTCTTATTTTGTAAACTCAAAACCGAACCCAACTCTTCACAATTTTGAGGTTTAGCAAGTAAGTTTGCTCACAACACATTTTCATTTAAAACCCAAAAGTCCGGCCCAGCAATACCAGGCCCAAACCCACCCCTTCTTGCTGATGTTGAATCCGAACCCAGAAGTAACATGAAAGAGATGGGCCCACGTTGACATGGCTGCTGATGTGGAGGAGGGTCCCGCGGCCACTGTGCATCTTCTTCCTCAGCTCCATTTTCCGCCTCGGTTCGAAAGGGTCCCGTCGGCGGTGCTTTCCCCCGCCCTCCTCGTCTCCTCCTCGGCGTCCTAAGCCCTCAGCTGGGCGTCGCCATCTCGTCCCTCCTCTCTCGTCCTCGCACACAGCCGCTCGACACCCTCTCTCACTCGCTCTCTCGTACCGCTCTCGTCGCCTCGATCTCGCCGGAATCTTCAAGCTCGCTCATGGTCTCGACACGGACTCACTCACTCTCTCCGACCAGGCAAGGCAATAGGAACACAGAAGCACACAAGGGATGGAACATGGTAAGAAAGGGGTTCGATGCTTACCAAGGGCGTCGACTCGCCGGAAATCATCTTCGGAGCTCAATTCGGCCCCGTCGGAGGTGGAAACGAACCGCTCTCGGCCTGGGAAGGAAGAAAAGAGGATTAAGGTTGACCTTTGTGAAGTTTTGAGCGAACGGAAGGGAGGGAGGGCTTACCGACCCCAAATCGGAAAAACAAAGGAATGGAAGGGGAAGAAGGTGGCGTCGGCGGCTCCGGGTTCCCGGGTTACTCAGCCAGGCTTCGTCGGGCGTCGTAGGAGCTGCTGCGGGGCTCGACGGGAGGAGGAATGGAGGCTGCAGGGATCAGTGGAAAACAGGAAGGACGGAGGTGCGGCTTTAGCGTCGGCTCGGAGGCTTGCTCGGGCCTGATTGAAACCGAGGGGTCCGTGGTGGGGTGTTGCGGTGGTAGTAGGAGGCTCAAACATGGGGATTTCGGGTTTGGGAAACTGAAAGGGGTTGCTCAGCTCACAAGGGGATGAAAGGATAAGGAAGGTGAGGTTTGTCTTCTTTCTTGCTGCAGGGGCAATAGGTCAAAGGAGGAAGGTAGGGTGGCGTGTCTGCTCAGAAAAGAAAAAGGAGGATACAGGGAAGAAGAGGGAAACAGATGGGAGGGAGAGAATTGCAGGGATTTTGTTTAGTTGTGTAAAAGAAGAGGACCAATTTATGGTTCCAATGTTGGTCAAAAAAAAAGAGAATACTCGAAAATTCATTTCCAAGAATTAGTTTATCGAGGTTAGTTTCCAAATTCCCGCTTTCTCTCGCGCAATTAAATTTTCAGATCCGAAAATTTTACGTCAGTTATCAAAATTTTATTTAGGTCGGAAATCCGTTTTATGAGTCTTAAAATCTGATTTAGGGAGTTTTTCGTTAAATTCCGCTTTAGATTCATTTTTATTATGTTTTTCTGAGAAATTATGATTTTAAAAATTCGAGCCTTTACATCATCCACCTCTGAAAACAAGTCTCGTCCCCGAGACTAAAACCAAAACAAAGTAGGGGATGAAGTTGGAAGTGGGTGAGTTCAAGGACCATTCCATTGATTCCGTAAGTGCCTCATAAGTGCCCCTATGAGATTCTCACAGTATCGTCGTCATGGTCATAATATCCTCGATAGGTCGTAGCGAGAGTGTGATATGGGCCCCTATCACATCCTTACCCTGACATCTCGGTTATATCATAACTCGAAAAGCATCATAGCGTCTCCACTAGGTCTTAGCAAGCAATCTATAAGGGCCCTTATAAAATGAATGTATCCACTTCGTGGGGGCGTCATAATGCAAGCTCGATCGGTCAGAAAACTTCAAGAGGGGTCCTCAGTTCGAAAAGGTTTGGTCTCAAAATCATTGAAATTCTTGATCGCGTTGAAATCCAAGTTAGTTCTTCTTAAACATCATTCAAATCCCTTAAATTCGACGTTAGTCAAGCAAATTCTAAATCTCGGGAGGTGGAATCATCCACCTCTAAGGGCTAACCCCACAATTCCTTCATAGGTTCCAAGTCATAATCAAATTTCATCAATTCAGTTCTAGCATCCTAGCAATTTCAGTCAAAGGCATTATATAATATAACAATCGTATCACGCATTCGAAAACAGCTCATACTCATGTCAAGGATAATCACGTACCATGGCAGATCTAGCATAATATCGCACATAGTAGGATTCATCATACCATATCACAGAAGTTGCACATAACACTAACCAGATAAGCACACTACACTTGCAGTAACCACCAAGAATTATCACGTCAGAGTCATAAAAGTATCGTCAAACACCAGCATTCTATCAAGCGCAGGAAGTAGCTATATTAGCATTCATACCTCACCTAGGTCTACCAACTCAAATCCGATACTAGCTCTAACACCATTGCACTAAGCTTAGCATACAATCTCTCTAGCCGCATAACTACCCGCGATTCACAACCTACATCTCTAACCAATTACTAGGCATCTCAACTCTTACATCATCAGGCCATCTAAGGATCAATATGCTTCAATACCCCAATCTCAAGTCCTAATCTTCCACTCAACCATCGAAATCTAAACCTTAGAGCTCACGATTGCCCAATTCGCTATTCTGATCAAGCTCAACGCTTCGACCATCTACCAAGACTCCCTATAGACACATCCTCACCCCAGGGGTCCTCAACTAGTCCCATCTTCACCTTCTAAGAGAAATCTCAAGTCCTCGACTGAACTGCTCTCACGATCGATCTAGACGCTTCTCAACAATCTCTCTGACTCTTCCTAGGCTCTCAAGACTCCGCCTGATCACACTTCCCGTACCACTAGCCATTCTCACTAACCATCCACCTCTAAGCACCCAGCTCATGCTCACCATCTCACACCTGTCACTCCCGACTAACTCTAACGCAGAAAACCGTCTAATGCTAACTCATAACCACGAATCACCGAGTTCCTCATTACCCGTGTCTATCCTCAATGACCAATAACAGATTCTGCCTACTTGTCCCATTCTGAATCTCACGAAACCTTGACATCCACGATCCCTCAAGTGACCTATTCTAGATCCTTATCTCAGCATATTCCCGAATTTCCTCATTTCCGCACATTCCCAAATTGCCTTAGATCATGCTTCCTCGAACCTCGAAATCTCCACCACTTAAACCCTTATGTACGATCACCATCTTCACAGAATTCCTATGACATTCTCACCCGAACTTCCCAAGTACCTCAACTTCACCAACCTCCTAAAATCTTTCATCCTCTAGCGTTCTCAATACCTTACGCTTTGCCTATTCCCCAATTTCATGCTCAGAATCTCCCTATCTCAACCTCAAGCCCACATTCTTACCAGAATCTCAACGACATTCTTTCCTAGCTAGTAGCCTTTCCTCGAAGACTCATCTCACATCTTCAAATACCTCAATAGCCACAAGAACCTCCACTCATAAATCCCGGTTCATTCCCTACAATAAAATGCATCTAGAATCCTTCACCCATGTATTCTCCAAGCACTACCAATTCTATCCAACAATCCCCCGAATACTCATCACACGTACAGTCCTGACATGAACAAACTAACATCCAAGATTGATAATTTCCCAAACAACCTCATACTACTCTTCCTTAGCGATTCCTCAACCTCAATCTCTTACCGAAACTACTCCCAATCACCGCACATACAACCTAGTCCCGAATCCTATGATTCCTTAGACATTCCCTAATCGCTCATCAATAGTGTTGCCCACAATCCGCTCCTGGACTACCTAGACACTTCCCCCCCCCCTAGGCACATTCACCCAATCCACTCCTAGCTCACTCATCCACCTCTAGAACTATCACATATACTTGCACCCACTACCTACCGACACTTCTAACTAGAACCTCTCCCCCAAAATCTCGCCATGCTAACTCTACTCCTCACCTAATACCCACCTTGGAGATCAATTATACTCACTAATAACTATATCTGACAAGTCCTAACTCACTCGGCTCTACCCAAGCTAACACATCTTTCCTGCACTCCATCTTACACAACCAATGACCCAACTCAAAGACTTCAATCTACCTGCCACTTTCCGACCCATCTCACTGAGGAATCACCCGACTCATGCCCAAGAAGAAAACACCACCACATATATAGCCCATAACCTAATTACCAGCAAGTCAGTAAACTCAAGCATCAAGGCACATCATCGCAAGCACAAGTTAGTCAGGCAATTATTCACTACTAGTTTAGTGTATTCGTCACCACCAATCCCCTCATGTCAGTTCTAGACCTATCGCACAAAACCTATTCCGATTAATAGAAGAATCCGCAGTTTGAATTAAGAGTGCTCTTCCTCGAGTTAGCTGGGAGGATCCTGCTCCCGACTGCCATTCTTGAAGTATATCCGTTCCTTTTGCCATCGGTGACGTCGTCCTTGGAGTCTATAGGTCATGGACCCACCACGCTTCTGTTGCGTCGTTCCGGTGTCACTTGGTCGTCGGTTCTTTCGTTCATGTCGGCGCTCATTGAAGGATTGCAAGGATTAGAAGTTACGGAGATAGGGGAGAGACAAGGGCGGGCGACACAACTTCCTTAAGGGTTCAGACATGGACCAGGGCTAGAGACGACGAGACTCAAGACAAGACGCGAACCCGAGAGTTACAACAATGCCCTTAGGGTATTCTATGATGTTATATGTGCGGCAAACAAACACACAACAATCACAAGATATCTCAATCATATTATTCCACACTAGAATGTACCTATTAAAAGAATAGCGTCTTATGCATCCATAACATGTTCACATAATCAACATTATATGCACGCAGAACAGGCTAAAAATCATCAACTCATGCACTAATCATGCTGGACAGACTAAGAATATTCACGTATGAACTGACAAGGGACATGTGGGGCATGAGTGATGCTAGTCCTATCAACATCAAGGGTATCATGTACACAACTTATCATTCATTTAGGTGCACACATAAGCAGGTCATAATATCATGGGGTTAAGGCAAGCACACTAAGATGTACCTATCGCATCATATACATCCATATTCACAGAGTAAGACACAGACGACACATGATAATACGAGGGCCTTTAATCGGGAGACATATGTCCTACATGATACTAGAATTGCACATTAAACATATACACAATCAACAAGGTCTAATTAGATTAATTCGGCATGCTAAAGTAATCATCTCATATAATAATCATACATCGAGGGTTGATTACACTATCATGGACCTAATTCATGGGAGGCAATAATCATGGAAGTTCCATACATATAGCACATACATCTTTTCATAAGAGCAACCATGCAAAATATCAAGCAACTAGTCATGCTGAAATACATCAACATACTATGCCACACAATCCCAAGAACATCTACTACTATAACCGACAGAATTCTCCAAGGGCATTCACTGACTCATGACCCCGTTTCCCCGTGGGACGCTAGCATGACTCACTGGGTAGGACGCAAGGATGTTCACACTGTTTCCGATATGTGATGATAGAACTCGTGCTTAGACTCTTGCGGCAAGAAGACGTGATTGCCCATTACGAAGATTGAATGAGATGAATCTTTGAGATAACTCACTTCTAACTCGAAACTGCTACGATCATCACCCACACTAACATACTCAGGTAACCATCACGTCCAACACGATTTCCGAAGGCATTAGTCGACCAACCCAAATTTTCCCGTGGAAGACACCGACCTAAGGTACGAGACTCGATAGAGGCATTGATGGTGGGATACAAAACAGGACTCGAAACGGGGAGAGCGGATGCTCTTCGACCCTTGATAACATGCCTAAATGTTTTGGTGGGATTGTTGACGGAGTCAGAATCATCACTGGTTTGAGTTATGGAAGAGCTATTCCAACAAGACAGGAGTTCCAATGACATAAGAACAAGGTGTTCTCCCACTATCCCGTTTGCACAGTTATTCAATATATGATTCAAGTCAAGGCATACGGATTAGTCCTCTATCCTAAGCACAATAGCACTCAGCATATAAGCAATCAACGAGATTAATATGATCCTCTTCGAGGAGAATCGCCCTCGGGCCCAGTTGGTTATAATCACCAAGACGATCTATGCCGTCCTTCGAGGGACGGCTGACCGGAGGGGCAAATACCTCACAGCCTCCTAACCCAAGCTACTCCAACCCTCGGGCTCCTTGGAGTATTCAAACCCCGTCTGTAAAAGAAAGCTAGTATTTTGCCTACCCATTCCCAACTACATCCAATAGGGATGGTCTAGCGCATTTACTACCCCACCGTTTCCCTTTGTTTGATTACCAGATTTATTGAGTCAAATTCATATTTAGTCTATCTGAGTTAGCCATATTAAATTCATTTTGCCCTTTCTAAAACATTTTGAAAAACCATTTGAAAACCTTGGGCCATTTCCAAAACCACTTCAACCTATCATACTCGGTTTGCATAACCTGAGCTCTGATACCCCTTTGTAACGGCCCGGGATTATGATTCCCGAGTTACGTTTCGAGGGATTAAACCCCCCGTTAGGACCTTGCGCCCCGAGTACAGGTTGAAGGTTTGAAAGCTTACTTTAATGTTTTCAAGGGGGATTTCGTACCCAAAATCGAAGGGATCGTTGGAATCCCCGGGAAAGTCCCCTGTACCTGTCGTAATCTAAGCGTGGAAATCAGAAATCATGCGACTAGCGGAAACAAGTATAATACAAATGTGTACCACGGCAGAGCCGGGTCAAAACGGAGTCTAAAGTGTAAATCCGAAAAAGTATAATCAGAGTCTGGTGAAGTCTATACCCCAGCGCTCACTCTCCGCCGACAAAATGACCCGCGCAACAAGCAAACAGCACCGATAGGATGAACATAAATAATACCTAAAAAAATTGATATGGAGCGGGATCAGATCGATGCCCACTTAACTCTGCATCCCAACCATAAGCACACATATACGCTATACCTAATAAAGATGCTCTAATGCAGTACGAAATTTAAACACACTAGCATGCTCCTAGTTCATAATAATGTGCAGAATACTGTAAAGGGCCCAAGACAATGCCAAGTGGCATATCCCTCTCCTACCTCCACCCCTTCCGACAGGCGGAGACTGGCCAGCTCGTGAATGCATTCATTCATAATAGGGCGGCACGCATGCCTAACCCGCTCCACAATAAAGCCCGCAGGCATATCATAATATAAGGAAGTACTCGATTGACTCAGGGTACCCGATGAGGCTGGGCTACCCTATGACCCTAGCAAAGACTCTAGTTACTTCACAGATAACGGCCGTTCTGTTTTCATACACATAGAGAAATAGAATGCTCAACGATCAATGCAACCTAGCATGGTACTACATGGCATGCTGATCATGAATGCAACACCTAGTATATCATGCACCTATAGCAGGGAATAGCTCTATTCAATCTGAGTAAGCTCCGGAGAGACTTACCTGGCTATGCAGAACAGCATAATAGGAAGTCTGGCACACATCAATCATAGGATAAGGTATCACCTAGATACATATATGAACACATATATAAGTCTACGTCTAATCATTTCAAGCACTCAAAGCATACATCATTCAACGAGAATAACAACCATATCGCAATCGTCATTTCTTCAAGTTCAACCATTCATCACATTGCCACATTCCTCGATATCATATCGTTCTCATCATTCCATTCCGCCACATTCATATATTAGCAACAGTATATCCGCGATACCAATCCGCATATCATATATAACAAGTTCATCATATTCATCATATATCGAAGGCATAAGTGAACTATACATAAGTCTAACACTTTATCACGCCATTAGTCAATCAATCATGCCATTAGTTCACACAAAATCATGCTATTAGTCAATCAATCATATCAACATGCTAGTTAGTCATTGATCACATAATTTCCCGAGTTAGTCCCGAAAACCGTTTCGAAGAAAAATGAGTTCACTAGTTAGAAATTCTGCCTTGGAAAATGCTCGTCAAATCCCTTTTCCGATAAAGTCTCGTAATATTTTATTTGTCTTAAATTACCATGATATTATATCCTTAAATCTTACTAATAATATTTTATGCTTAACACTCAAGTATTAATATTTAATATTTGAATTATCCTCTTCCATTAAACATTTCCAAATCCTTTAAAACCCCAACCATTTTTATTTAATAAAGTCAGCCCCTTATTTTAATAAAAATTATAAACCGACCCCTCTTATTTTGTAAACTCAAAACCGAACCCAACTCTTCACAATTTTGAGGTTTAGCAAGTAAGTTTGCTCACAACACATTTTCATTTAAAACCCAAAAGTCCGGCCCAGCAATACCAGGCCCAAACCCACCCCTTCTTGCTGATGTTGAATCCGAACCCAGAAGTAACATGAAAGAGATGGGCCCACGTTGACATGGCTGCTGATGTGGAGGAGGGTCCCGCGGCCACTGTGCATCTTCTTCCTCAGCTCCATTTTCCGCCTCGGTTCGAAAGGGTCCCGTCGGCGGTGCTTTCCCCCGCCCTCCTCGTCTCCTCCTCGGCGTCCTAAGCCCTCAGCTGGGCGTCGCCATCTCGTCCCTCCTCTCTCGTCCTCGCACACAGCCGCTCGACACCCTCTCTCACTCGCTCTCTCGTACCGCTCTCGTCGCCTCGATCTCGCCGGAATCTTCAAGCTCGCTCATGGTCTCGACACGGACTCACTCACTCTCTCCGACCAGGCAAGGCAATAGGAACACAGAAGCACACAAGGGATGGAACATGGTAAGAAAGGGGTTCGATGCTTACCAAGGGCGTCGACTCGCCGGAAATCATCTTCGGAGCTCAATTCGGCCCCGTCGGAGGTGGAAACGAACCGCTCTCGGCCTGGGAAGGAAGAAAAGAGGATTAAGGTTGACCTTTGTGAAGTTTTGAGCGAACGGAAGGGAGGGAGGGCTTACCGACCCCAAATCGGAAAAACAAAGGAATGGAAGGGGAAGAAGGTGGCGTCGGCGGCTCCGGGTTCCCGGGTTACTCAGCCAGGCTTCGTCGGGCGTCGTAGGAGCTGCTGCGGGGCTCGACGGGAGGAGGAATGGAGGCTGCAGGGATCAGTGGAAAACAGGAAGGACGGAGGTGCGGCTTTAGCGTCGGCTCGGAGGCTTGCTCGGGCCTGATTGAAACCGAGGGGTCCGTGGTGGGGTGTTGCGGTGGTAGTAGGAGGCTCAAACATGGGGATTTCGGGTTTGGGAAACTGAAAGGGGTTGCTCAGCTCACAAGGGGATGAAAGGATAAGGAAGGTGAGGTTTGTCTTCTTTCTTGCTGCAGGGGCAATAGGTCAAAGGAGGAAGGTAGGGTGGCGTGTCTGCTCAGAAAAGAAAAAGGAGGATACAGGGAAGAAGAGGGAAACAGATGGGAGGGAGAGAATTGCAGGGATTTTGTTTAGTTGTGTAAAAGAAGAGGACCAATTTATGGTTCCAATGTTGGTCAAAAAAAAAGAGAATACTCGAAAATTCATTTCCAAGAATTAGTTTATCGAGGTTAGTTTCCAAATTCCCGCTTTCTCTCGCGCAATTAAATTTTCAGATCCGAAAATTTTACGTCAGTTATCAAAATTTTATTTAGGTCGGAAATCCGTTTTATGAGTCTTAAAATCTGATTTAGGGAGTTTTTCGTTAAATTCCGCTTTAGATTCATTTTTATTATGTTTTTCTGAGAAATTATGATTTTAAAAATTCGAGCCTTTACAATTTTGGCGTGGGATGTATTGGCACTTTGCCAAAATCAGGGGAACAATGGCGTGGGTAGAAGGATAGGAGATATGTGCTTAGCCAAAGTGGGAAAGGGGAAAGCTGGAGGGTGGTGGCTTGAGCTGCTACTACTGCTGAAATCAGAGAGATAATGGAGAAATGAGACAAGGTAAAGGAAGTAAACGCAACTGGTCCTAAAATACCCAAAAATAAATCTTAAAACCCGCTCTCTCGACCTTATTCCGACTCGATCAAAATAGATTTTAAAATTTCCAAATCCGAATTTAATAAAGAACTCTAAATATTATTTTAAATTTTCGCATATGGAAGCGGGATAAAGCATATTTTAAATTTTAAACTAAATAATGTCGGAACTCGTTTTAAAATATTTAGAATAAAACCAATAGCTCAAGGACGGAAATTCCAAACCTCCCAAATCTTAGAAATCGGGATGATTATAAATCACTATTTTAATAATTTAATATTCTAAAATTTCCCGGTCTTTACAAGACCTGTCAAAACACAACCCGACCCAGTGACCGGCCCGACCGACCCGAAACATTTCCGACCCGAACCCGGAAATTTTGACCATAATTTTTTTTTTCCGACCCGAACCCGAAAAACCCTAAATTTTTCGGGTAATCTGGGTTTCGACCCGGTGACCCGATTGACTCGGTAATTTTGACCCGATTGACCCGATGACCCGATAGACCCGGTTGATTTATAATCATATATAATTAAATTTTTTATATATAATTAAAATTTATCAAAAAATTATCAAATCATGATTTTTTTAATTTAAAAAATAAAAAATTGACAAACCCGAAATCGACCCGAAACTCGGTCAAATCCGGTCAAACCCGAGTTCGAGTCAACCCGAAACCCGTTTTACCCGAGACCCGTTTTACCCGAAACCCGAAGTGCCCCGACCCGAACCTGACCCGAATGACCCGTTTGACAGGTCTAGTTAAGACTCATAAAATTCCTCTAAGCTTGACACCTCCTCCTAAACTCTTCTAAATTAAGAGTTTATATAGATAGTTAGTAAAATTAAATCAAAAAGAGAATTAAAGAAAAAAAGAAGAAAAAAAATTAGAATTAAAGAAAATCAAAGAAAAATGGGAAAAAAGATGATTGGTCAAGACTTTTAAAATTCCTCTAATCTTGACACATCATTCTAAACTCTTCTAAATTAAGAGTTTATATAGACATATAGATATATAGATAGTTAGTAAAATTAAATCAAACAGAGAATTAAGGAAAAAAGAAGAAAAAAAATTAGAATTAAAGAAAATCAAAGAAAAATGGCAAAAAAGATGATTGGTCAAGACTCCTAAAATTTCTCTAAGCTTGATACATTATCCTAAACTCTTCTACATTTAGAGTTTATATAGATTGTTTTTTTTAGAAAAAAAACTACTAAAATTATAATTTATGCTAAGATCAATGTTTTGAATTAAGCCCAATGGTTAGTAAAATTAAATCAAAAAGAGAATTAAAGAAAAAAGAAGAAAAAAAATTAGAATAAAAGAAAATCAAAGAAAAATGGCAAAAAAGATGATTGGTCAAGACTCCTAAAATTTCTCTAAGCTTGACACATTATCCTAAACTCTTCTAAATTCAGAGTTTATATAGATATAGATAGTTAGTAAAATTAAATAAAAAAGAGAATTAAAGGAAAAAAAAGAACAAAAATGAGAATTAAAGAAAATCAAAGAAAAATGGCAAAAAAGATAATTGGGCAAGACTAATAAAATTTCTTTAAACTTGATACATCATCCTAAACTCTTCTAAATTAAGAGTTTATAATACATATAAATAGTTAACAAATATGTTGAAAATATAAAAATGAATGTGACTGATTTTATAAGATAAAAGGAAGAATAAAATAAAAAATTTTAAAAAAGCAAAAAATACGAGATTAAGTGAATTAACTAAAATCAATTAGAAGATGACATGTCAGCAAAGTTTTCAAATTTAAGGTATTATATAGATATAGATACGAACAATAGTGCCCTTGGAAATTTATATGTATATAAAATTAATATTTTACTCCGTATTATCTTTAAAAAAACACGTATTAAATAGCAAAACGATAATATAAAAAAAACGAATGAGGTTCAAATTTTAAAATAATTCATAATCATTTTGAAAAAAAAAAGCAAAATAAGATATGTGATGAAGTTTTTCCTTGATATTTTTATTAATAATCTATGTCAATGAATAGTGACAATAAGAATTGGGGTTAGAAAAGCGATACTCCTATAGTCCCATACGTCTATACTCCTATGTCCTATATTTGCCTTATGTTGGGAAGACTTTGACCCCGTTTACTTGTCACCGTCTGGAGACTTTTCTTTCTCTTTCTCTCCCTCTCCTCCTCTTTTTTTTTTTTTGGTATAAAAAAAAAAAAAAAGAAATTTGTGAAAAGAGATCGACTTTTCTCTTAACTAGTTGTATTACCCGCAGAGGTGGCAATCGGGCGGGTCGGATCGGGTTCGGGTTCGGTTAGTCGGGTTTCGGGTTATTCGGGTTTCGGGTAATTCGGGTTTCGGGTCATTCGGTTTCGGGTAATGTCTAATAATTTGGTCATTTGGTTGGGTCGGGTTCGGGTTTCGGTTGTATCGGGTTTCGGTTGTCTCGGGTTTCAGTTATTTCAATATTCATTTTGAAAAATTTACTAGAATGTATCTTAAAGTTCGGGTTATATCGGGTTTCGGTTGTAACGGGTTCGGGTCTTAATGGGTTTCGGTTGAATCGGGTTCGGTTCATTCGGATTTGGGTGTGTTTCGGTTATCGGTTATTCGGATTTCGGGTCCAAAATGGGTCGGGTTGATCGGTGTTCAAAACAATCGGTTCCGGGTCGACCGGGTCGGATTTTCGGGTTCGGGTCGGGTTTTGCCAGCTCTAATTACCCGCGGTTAATTAATAATATATATATATATTATTTTATTAAATTTTTTTTTACCACTAATAAATATGAGATTTTAATTTTTGTTTGATATTTTATATTATTTTTAAAGCATACAGTTTGAAATTTTAGGCCTGATAACATGAATAAGATAACAAATTTCTCTGGTGCATTATTTGTATTTTTATATTTTTATTAGATATGATTTAGTACAAATATAGTCAAACTTCACCATACGACATGTGAGCGAATCGCACCAGAACCCGCCACGTATGATTTCAACGTCTCTGTTTTAGTATTATATATTGATTGATTGATTTCCCCTCGTTCTGCCTTCCTATAAGGTCTAAGTATATTTTAGAGAAAAGAGAAGAAATTTGTGAAAATAGGCACTTTAATATATAGTTTTTGCATATTAATGTACAAAGTTATACTAAATTTAATAATAACATCTATATATTTTTTATTCTTCTCGTTTTTAATCATATGCTATTGAGGGTGTCTTCTCCAATAGGTCAAATTTGATCAAGAAAAATAAGATATTAAAATAAAATATTCTCTTTTAACCTATCGTCCATTATTTTAGTTTTTTTCATTAATTAGTCAATTTTGACATGCTAAAATTTCTTAAACTATACAGTACCATATATAATAAATGCACATTTTCATTGATTTTTTGAAAACCTCCATTGGAGACCAGCTTGAAGAGAAGAGAGAGATCTATATTCAATCTTGAAGTTCAAAGTGTACAGAATTAGTTAGTTGTAACTAACCACATGAGTCTTGTATATATAGACCTCTAATACCGCACTTGAAAGAATAACTGAAAACCCATGGAACCAAGAAAGTGATATAGTATGGATCTGGAAATTGGAATGCCTTCCGAAAGTAAGAAATTTTCTATGGAAACTTGTCATGAACGGAACACTTACTAGGGTGAGACTAGCACAAAAAGGAGTTGCTATTCCTCTATCTTGTACCTAGGGCTGTTATCTGAGCCGAACAGCTCGAGCTCGGCTCGGGCTCGGCTCGAGCTCGTTCAAAGAGGTGAAACAAGCCGAGCTTGAACACTTTTTTAGGCTCGAACCGAGCCCGAGCCGAACTCAGAAGCTCGATAGAGGAAATTACGAAAATACCCCTAGGTTAAGAGGGAGGAGGGTTTAGGCGTAGAAAAGGTTGTTCGGCTTTAGCTGTTCATTCGGCCGCTTCTCTTCTTTCTCCTCATCTCCTGTGACCTGTGCTCCTGGTTTGTTCAAGGAGGCTTTCACTCGTCCTTCCTTCCCTCCCTCGGGGCTCAGGCGGCGTTGTTCGTTCAAGGAGGCTCTCACACAGGCGGCGCTGTTCGTTCAGGGTTCTCACTCGTCCTCCTTTCGCTCGATTTGAGAAGGGGCGTCATCTCCTTCGTCTTCAATGGAACTCACTTCCGCTTTCCCCTCTCTCGCAGATCTGAGAAGGGGCCAAGGGTCGCTGCCTGCTGGCTTGTCCTCAACCCTCGCTTGGCTCTTCCACAATCAATCCACAAAGATCTCTCTCGAGTCTCGATTAGGTAAGGAACTTTTATTCTTTCTCTCCCCCATATCTCTCTCTCGAGCCTCGATTGAGTCTAGCCTCTCTCTTGCAGATCTGCGAAGGGCCGCTTGACTTGCCTTTAACCCTCGTTGTCGCTTCCATCCAACCATCCAGGTTCCTTTTCTTTTGAGCTTATTTAGGGTATGCAACTCATCTTCGAGTCTTGGATTGTTAGGCTTAGAAAAATTTCTTGCTTGGTTTTTCTCTTGATGCATAAACTAAGTTTGTAGGTTTATTAGTTTTTTGTGTCAATTTTGAATCTCAATTTTGTTCATAGGAGAAGCTGAACTCGGAGACATATTTTGAAGAGGATGAATGTCAAGTTTGTAGGTTTATCTCTTTTTTATTTGCTTCTCAGATTATGTTGTCTGTCTCCTCCCCCTCATTCCTTCATCCTCAATTGATGACTTTTGTTTGTTTCAATTGTTTTTCATTTCTGATTTTTGAAGTTATAAACTTGCTAATTAATAGATGACTGATTCCTCGAATGTTCATATCAGTAGTGCAAGTATGATGATATATTGATAAATGATAAGCATATAGGAAATTACTGTTATATGTCCAGTAATACGATTTCTCCTCTGGGAGCTGCATGAAAATGTCTAATATTTGGCCTTCCTTCACCATTTACATTAAGAGTGTAAGGAAAATTAGATTGTTTGAGTCCTATAATATGCTTGTGGATCAGTGGATGTAAGTTGTAACTTGTTATCCATTTATGTCCTTGGTTTGCAGATTTACCTTATTACTATGAGTCTATTACCAAGAGCATGTTTGCCAATTAGTTAACTTTGTTTCGTAGCCGGTATATTGTAATTGTGAATTGCAGTTAAGCTAGATGAGTTCCCTCAGTATAGTTATCAATTAGTTAACTTTTTTCTGTTTATGGTTTTACCACAATTGCAAAAATACATGTACTTTAAAGTTTAAAGGAAATTAAGAGTCAAACTGAATGAAGGAGATCAATGGTTTATATCAAAGATTTGTCACACATGGTCTTGCTGTCATATTTTTAGTTCTCAGGGCTCCTTTGTTGCTGCATCCAGCCTTACGTTTGCTGAACTAGTTACCTTTTTTATGTGGATTGGTGGGTAGATAAATTGTTCTTGTATATTAATTCTAATTCCATGTCCACATATGCAAGAGCTAATTAAGGATTGGTCTGATTACTGAAGTCTGAACTCCCCGAAGCACATTCGACAACTATCCTTAGATCCTCCTTTCGAGTTATTAGTGTTTTAGTTCAAATTTATTTAGTTACATGCATTTCGAACAATATCTATATTTCAACCTTATGTTTGTAGCATAAAACAATATCCATATTTCAAAGTTATGTGTTGTATTTTTTTTTATATCCATATTGCAAGTTGCACAACTACTGTAATTCTCATTTACACAGCTCGGAACCGAGCTTGAACGAGCCGAATGAGCCCAGGCGACGAGCTCGAACGAGCCTAAGCTCGTTCGTTCGGCTTGTTCGAGCCTAAACAAGCCGAGCTCGAGTTTTCTCTTGGGCTCGCGAGCCGAGCTTGAACACAAAAAAAAGCTCGAACAAAATTTGGGCTCGAGCTCGGCTCGGCTCGTTTTTCGTTCGAGCCAAGCTTGAACATGTCAAGCTCGGCTCGTTCGGCTCGTATATCACCCCTACTTGTACCTTCTGTAACCAGTCTAATGAAGATGCCACACATCTTTTCACATACTGTACACACTCCCTTGAACTGCTTTCCAAGTTCGACAACACAATAACCAATATCATAAGAACTACAAACACGGAAAACAAAACAATTAGACAAATCACAAATGACATCTTTGCCCGATTAAACAAAACACATAAAGCGACTCTAGCAACCCTTTGGTGGGGTTTATGGACCATCAGGAACAAGGTGAGCTTTAATGAAGACGAAATGACGAGTACTGGGAAACAAGAAGCGTATTTGCGACAACTTTTTAGACAACTAAATGATTCCAAAAACACCTTTTGGAAAGATAAGAGCACCACAAAAACTAAACCACAAAGTCCACCCAGGAAAAAGAAAAATATTAAATAGAAAAATCCCCAAGTAGGACACTTTAAAATTAATTTTGACGGCTTTAAGATCCAAACAGGCCAAGCAACTGCAGGGTTCGTGATTCGGGACTCCAATGGTTCAATCATCTCTTCTGGTAGCAATCGTTGTGACTATGCCTCCTCCTTAGAGGCCGAAGCTTTGGCCCTTCATTCCGGGCTTTTGGCTGCCCATGATCTTGGTCTTCGGCGCATCGACATAGAAGGAGATAGTCTTACGATCATCGACTCCGTCTTCGGCAAGTGGAGGTGCCCGTGGGAGATTGAGATTATCATTTCGGACATCATGCATCTTCTCAGGTTGTTCGAATGGTCGTCTTGCACTCATGTCTTTCATGAAGTCAACCAGGTAGCTGACAAGGTGGTTCAGCTATGCCACACAATGGACCATGAGGCTCTCCTATCGCACCCGGAGTTTCTTTCACTTGTTCGGAGAGATGCTATTGGTTGGTGGGTCAGCAGGGTCTGACACCTTCCAAAATCTTACCTTGTATCAAAAAAAAGTATATATAGACCTCTAACCCTTTGTATTTACAATAAAATCCCAACCTTTCTTAAGTTTCATAAACTACCCTTGATCACATATGTTCCAATACCCCCCTCAAGTTGGATCCGGTGTGTCAAACACCAATCCCAACTTGGTAGACAGGAATCTGTGTTGTTGCTTACCCAAGGGCTTTGTCATAATGTTTGCCAATTGCAAAGAGGTGGGAAGATGATGAGTGAGAATGAAGCCTTGTTTCTGTTTTTCTCTTACAAAGTGACACTCAATGCAAATGTGTTTTGTTGTTTCATGAAACACCGAGTTGATAGCTAGATGTATTGCAGCACGGTTATCACATTGTAATGGAATTGGTAGGGGAATATGAATCTAAATATCCAAGAACAAGCCTTTCAACCAGACAAACTCACTACTATGGATCAGCAGGACATAAAAGAGTCTCCTAATAAGACATAATACTCAGAAAGTGATCGAGTTATGAATGCACAAGACTCCCGATCTATACAATCCTATAGTTTTTAGTTTTGATTTAAAAATTTACATTTAGATAACTTATACACAATTAATTGTAAATAAATTTATATTGATATTAAATAATTAAAAAAAAGAGTGAAATTCATGGTTGGCTTTTGAAAACTTCTAGTCAAATGCGGCCTTTATTTTTAGATATATGTCAAATTTGGCCTTCTAAGAGCATCTTCCCCCGTAGGCTAGAATAGCTAAAGGAAATAGCCTACCAAAAGAGAATATTCTATAGAATATTCTCTTTTGGCCTATTAAATGGTTTTGTTGTTCCCACCGTATGCCAAATTTGATACGGGGTTAGTCGTAGGATGGCCCAATCTTTGACAATCAAACTAGAAATAGCAAGAACGGAAGCAAAGACTCGATGAACAAGAATAAAGACTCGAAATTGAAAGCAAGACACGACCGATAAGGACTGAATCGAACTAAAATAGAACGAGGCAAAGGCCTCAGGCCTCTTAAGAGGGTATGAACCAAATACCAACGACTATAAAGCCCGCCTCTACAACCTGACACAACCAAGCGGACAAGTTGGAGGCACAAGGAGGGGACTTGTGATTACCAGGATCACCAAGCTCTCGCGAGGTTGGCGAACTCAAAGCAAACCAAGTTAGATCTATAACCAATTGTGCAATCGATGAGCAACGCTACGAATCGATTGACTTAGAATGCTCAATGTGTTTTCACAAGAGAAACTTTCAATAATTTTCAACCAGTGTTCTACAATGATCAACCGTCAAATATATAACCTAGGGCTGATTTACTAATTAAGATAATATATAAAAGGAATTATTTAAATAACCTAAAAGTATCTTAAAATAGTTTAATTAATTAGTCACATGAAATAACACATAGACATAAGCTAATTTGGCAAAGAAGACTTCGGACTCCAGCGGCCAGCAGCGCACCTACGCACGCCCGCGCAACCTCCGCACGCCCGCGCAGCCCCCGTTGCACGCCCGCGCACATTGCCGCTGGATTTAGACGCCTTGCAGTTGGCTTCCGACGTCGGCAACCGAGGTTCCAATGCACATGTACACCTTACTCGGTGGCTCCGGGAGTTGAACCGCGCTCGAGAACAGAGAATGACTCACAAAGAGGAATGAGTCGCGTTGGAGCTTCTTAGCTCGAGCTCTAGTCATCGGTCCGTCTCCGAGTATGATCGACGCGTTCGGAGGTGTAGATGACGGTGTAGAAGATGGTCCCGCATCAATCTCCCCTTCTTGGAAAGGATTCGACCACGAATCCAAGTCCTCGTCCACGACAAGATATGGAATAAGATCCGAGACGTTGAAAGTAGCACTCACGCCATATGTTCCAGGAAGCTCCAGCCTGTAGGCATTGTCGCCCACCTTCTCCAGAACCTTAAAAGGTCCATCTCCTCGGGGAGCAAGCTTGCTCTTCCGCTCGTTGGGAAACCTCTCCTTCCTCAGGTGCACCCACACAAGATCCTCTGGTTGGAATGTCACCAATCTGCACCCCGTGTTGGCCTTATTGGCGTTGTACTCAGCCTTCCGCATGAGCTGTTGACGCGTCCGTTCATGTAGCTCCTTAACGAACTCAACATGCTTACCTGCGTCAAAAGACTCATTATCTCTCATAGGATATGGAGTAAAATCAAAAGGGGTTAGTGGATTAACACCATATACACATTGAAATGAAGTGATTTTAGTTGAGGAATGCAATGTCCTATTGTAAGCAAACTCTACATGAGGTAAGGCTTCTTCCCAAAGCTTCAAATTTTTCCTTAAAATGGCTCTAAGGATAGTGGTTAAGGTCCTATTGGTCACCTCAGTTTGGCCATCTGTTTGGGGGTGACTAGAGGTAGAGAATAACAATCTAGTTCCCAATTTATTCCATAAAGTCCGTCAAAAATGACTCAGAAACTTAACATCCCTAATCACTCACAATTGTCTTAGGCACACCATGTAACCTAACTACTTCCTTAAAGAACAAATTCGCAACATTTGTAGCATCATCAGTCTTATGGCATGCTATAAAGTGATCCATCTTAGAAAACCTATCTACAACCACAAAGATAGAATCCCTCCCCTTCTTAGTTCTAGGCAATCCCACAATAAAGTCCATAGAAATATCTTCTCAAGGGGCAGAGGGAATCGGCAAGGGGGTATACAAACCATGAGGCATAAGCTTATTAGACTTGGCCCTTAAATAGTCAATACATCTCTTAAGGAAATGTTCTACATCCCTAAGCATATGTGGCCAATAGAAGTGAGACTTAAGTGTGTGGTATGTCTTATCTCTCCCAAAATGACCCATCAAACCTCCACTATGGGCTTCAGTCACCAATAATAATCTAAGAGAACGCCTAGGTATACACACTTGGTCTTTCCTAAACAAGAATCCATCAAAGATATAAAATTGGTCGGTAGGACCCTTATCTAGGCACTTTCCAAAAACTTCCCCAAAATTAGCATCATTAGCATACAATTCCTTAATGTATACAAAGCCTAAGACTCTAGAATCCAAAGTGGTCAAAAGGACATGTCTCCTAGATAAAGCATCAGCAACCACATTGTCTTTCCCTTTCTTATACTTTATAACATAAGGAAATGTCTCAATAAATTCCATCCATCTACCATGCCTCCTATCAAGTTTATCTTGGCTCTTAAAATGTTTTAGAGATTCATGATCAGTCCTAAGTATAAACTCTCTAGGCCAAAGGTAATGGGACCATGTCTTAAGGACTCTAAACAATGCATATAATTCTTTGTCATACGTAGAGTAATTAAGACATGCACCTTTTAATTTTTCAGAGAAGAAGGCTATAGGCTTACCTTCTTGCATGAGGACGCCTCCAATCCCAACTCCGCTAGCATCACATTTAACCTCGAAAGGCCGAGTGAAGTCAGGCAGAGCCAGTAATGGCGTATGAGTGAGCTTCTCCTTGAGCTTGTAGAATGCCTCCTCCTAAGCTGGACCCCACTTGAACTCACACCGCTTCTTTGTGAGCTCTGTGAGAAGGGTTGCGATGGAGCTGAAGTCGCGCACAAAACGTCGGTACGTAGAAGCTCGCTAGGCCCTGGAAACTCCTCACATGGCCGATATTGGTAGGTGTCGGCCAGTCTTGCATTGCCTTGATCTTAGCATCGTCGACTCGCAATCCGCTTGAACTTACTACAAAACCCAGAAAAGACACTTAATCATTACAAAGCTCACATTTCTTAAGATTGGCATACAAGTGTTCCAATCTAAGTGTAGAAAGTACTTCCCTCAAATGTCCTTCATGCTCCTCAGGTGATTTACTATAGATAAGAATGTCATCAAAATAAACAACAACAAATTTACCTACGAAATTCCTAAGCAAATGATTTATTAGTCTCATAAAAGTACTAGGTGCATTAGTCAAGCCAAAAGGCATAACCAACCATTCATAGAGTCCAAATTTAGTTTTAAAGGTTGTTTTCCATTCGTCGCCTTCTTTCATCCTAATCTAATGGTAACCTCTTTTTAAATCAATTTTAGAGAAGATAGAAGAACCATGCAACTCATCTAACATGTCATCTAAGCGGGGTATAGGATGGCGATATTTTACAGTAATGTTGTTAATGGCCCTACAATCTACACATATTCGCCTTGAACCATCTTTCTTAGGGACTAACAACACAGGCACAACACTAGGACTCAAACTTTCCCTAATGCATGTATCCCTTGTCCAACAGTTCCTAGACTTGGGATTGAACCTCTTGGGTTTCAGTGGGATTCATTCTATAAGCAGGCCTATTAGGCAATGCAGCCCCTGGAATGAGATCGATTTGATGCTTAATTCCTCTGACAGGGGGTAGACCTGCGGGTATGTCCTCGGGGAAAACATCCTTATATTCTTCAAGAAGAGATAGGACGCGAGGAGGGAGGGTAGCTCGAAGCTCCTTACTCAACATATTCAACCCTTTGCATAAGAGCATGAGAGTTGTTTCCCCATCCGCAAACTCGTCTAAAAATGTACTCTTGGAAGCCAAAAATACACTGTTAGGCCGAGTAGGGGTAGACACATGGCTCGACTGAGCCTCCTTATCTAACTCACCTTTACTTACCTTCCGCTTTTCAATCTCATCAGCCACCTGGGTTGGCGTCGCAGGCTTGAGAACTACATTTTTGCCCTAAAAAGTAAAGGAGTACCCGTTAGTAAAGCCATCATGGAAGACCTTACGATCAAATTGCCAAGGACGACCTAATAAGATATGACAGGCTTGCATAGGTACTATATCACATAACACATCATCTTCATAATGTCCTAATTTGATATGCACTTTGACTTGCCTATTCACTTTTAAATTACCACAGTCATTCATCCAATGCAATCTATAAGGCCTAGGATGCTGAATAGTAGGAAGTTGTAATTTATCAATCATTACCTGACTAGCTAAGTTACAACAACTTCCCCCATCAATGATCACATTAACCACCTTACCCTTAACTAAGCATCTAGTATGAAACAGTTTCTCACGTTGATTCTCATCACATGGTGCAGGAACAACACTTAATACTCTCCTAACAATCAGTGATTCTCCATGTTCATAATCAATGCCATCATCATCTTCATCATAAGTAAGCAGATTAAGGTTTTGATCATTATCATTAGCATGCTCTTCATTTTCATCACAAGAATTGTCAGACACATATTCACCCAAGTGATTAATCATGAGAGTTTTCTTATTGGGACAATCCTTCATAGTATGACCTCTACCTTGACATTTAAAGCACACAATGTCCCTAGATCTAAGGGTAGAAGAGTTAGGATTACTCCCTTTGGGACCAGTAGATGTCCCAGACGATTCGCGCCCATTCCATGGACCCTTTCCTTTGTCGAGGGGTTGTTGGGGCTGTCGGCTATCACTCCTCCATTGGGGCTGCTGGGCTCGGTCCCTAGAACCCATATCCGAGCGCCCTTGGGGTTGTTGAAGCTGATTGGAGCGCCACCCTTGTTGTTGGCCACTCGACACTCTTCCTTGGTTTTTATAGAGCTGTCCCTTTTCTACTTTAATTGCTAAATGTAACAAATCAGTAGGAGTAGTATAGGGAAAATAATCAATTTCATGAGCTAAGGCGGGATGCAAGATCCTAAGATATCTAGCATTAGTTTTCTCATGTGATTCCACTACATTAGCCCTAGCCATGGTTTCTTGCATAAGATTAAAGGTTTCCTCAACAGTTTTGTTACCTTGTTTGAGATTTTCTAATATTTGCATAAGCTCTCTATCATAGTGTTGAGGTACAAACCGATTTCTCATCAATGCTTTTAGTTGATCCCAAGAAGCAATAGGTGCATCAAGGGCTCTTCTTCTTTCTTTAACTAGGTTATCCCACCAAATTAAAGAAAAGCCTGTGAATTCTAGTGAAGCTAGTTACACTTCTTTAGCATTTGAGAAATTATGCCAATTCCAGATTTGATCCATTTTAATTTCCCAATCAATATAAGCATCTGGATCAGTCTTACCATCAAAAGGAGGAATTTTTACCTTAACCTTACCTATGTCGTCCTGATCAGGATCTCTATGCTCACGGTATTGGTAACGTCCTCCTCTGTCATTCCATCTCGGGCGTTGCTCCCAATAGTCCTCATCTTGGAAGTCATCGTCACGCTCCGAATAGTAGAACTCTTCCTGGAAGCCACGTCCTCTTCCTCTTCCCCGTCCTTGACCCTGCACATTAATAAATCCGTTATTTCTACCATTTATCTCCCCTCGTGGAGAGTTGTTGATGCGGGACCATCCAAGACACCTTCGGATGATGTCCTTATCAAGAGGAAGAAGAAGGCTCCACCATGGGAGAAGGCCCAAAGGTGGAAGCTTGTCGTTTTTACATTCGTTCAGCAACTTGACAGCTTTTCGACATCTCTGTAAAATGGGTCATACGGATTCAATATTGATCGGATTGAGTCGTGTCATACCTTGTTGGAACGAGGACGAAGAGATCTACAACTTTCTTGTTGAAGGTTTTTCCAGATTCATCCAATAGCTTGGCCGAAATCCACATTCTTTGAGCTGCTGCTGGTTTTGACGGGATTTTGTTAAGTTTTGGAACATTATATTTATTTCCTATTTTAGTATTTCTTTTACTTAAGTTATTTTAGGAAACTTTAGAGGTTAAGTTTAATAATTCTTTTATTTCTTTTATTTAGTTAAATCGGCCCATCAGGCCTATGTTATGGCTATATAAGCCGAACACCTACCATTGTAATCAGTAGGAACATAATGGATAGAATTAGTCTTCTCAAATTGTGTGAAATTCAGCCCTAAAGATAGATTTATAGGTGAGGCTTTTGTTTATCTTTGGTAAGTGGATCTATCTAAAGCCTTAAAGATAAATGATAGATAAATATGATTTATATCTACCAAAAATCAGATTTTTGTAAAGGCAATAAATAAATGGAATTTAGATAGAAGATAGAACAAATATGCCAAAGATAGAAAAGATAGAAAGATAGCAAACTAGGGTTTCTTTGTGTGTTTAGGTGATGTCGACCAGCTTGTGACTATGGGGACAAAGGAATTGTCGTCGGCTATGTGTGTTCAGAAGGGTTGTGCACATGATGGTCGACTCCACGGTCTCAACTAGGCTTTGTGTTTGGGCTAATGCAACCACAACAATCACAAACAAACAATATTAGTGCAATAATCAAACAAAGAACAAGAAGTAAAAGACCAAAACAAGAAAATGACTCTTTTTTGTGGGTTTTTGTATTTATGAAAAGAAAAGACTCAATCTTTATGTCGGAAACCAAAGCTCTGATACCAATTTGATACGGGGTTAGCCGTGTGATGGTCCGATCTTCGACAACAAGCAAGAATTAAACAAGAAAGGTTGACCCAGCAATGAAAGACTCAAGAAACTCAAAGAAACAACCAAGAAAGCAAGGACGCAACAACTGTACTTAAAGAAACGATTCAAGAAAGCTCAAGATTCGTTCAAGACTCAACAAGAAACATCAAGATCTGCAAGAACTTAATGTTGACAGCAATAGGAATAACAAAGACTCGATAAAGATAGATAAAGACTCGAAATTGAATGCAAGAATTGAAAGACACGACCTGATAAGAACTGAAACGATCTATGTAGAACAAGATAGAGACCCCAGGCTTCCGTAGAAGGTAGGAACCAATATCAATGACTACACAACCCGCCTCTACAACCCTACACAATCAAGCGGACAACTTGAAGGCACAAGGAGGGGGCTTGTGGATACTAGATTCACCAAGTCTTGCGAAGTTGATGAACGACAAAGCAAACCAAGCTGAGATAGATACCAATTCGTGAATGATGAGCACAACTCTAATCATTCAACAATCACTCAATGTGTTTCACACAATTTGAGAAGACTAATTCTATTCATTATGTTCCTACTAATTACAATGGTAGGTGTTCGGCTTATATAGCCATAACATAGGCCTGATGGGCCGATTTAACTAAATAAAAGAAATAAAAGAATTATTAAACTTAACCTCTAAAGTTTCCTAAAATAACTTAAGTAAAAGAAATACTAAAATAGGAAATAAATATAATGTTCCAAAACTTAACAAAATCCCGTCAAAACCAGCAGCAGCTCAAAGAATGTGGATTTCGGCCAAGCTATTGGACGAATCTGGAAAAACCTTCAACAGCAAAGTTGTAGATCTCTTTGTCCTCGTTCCAACAAGGTATGACACGCCTCAATCCGATCAATATTGAATCCGTACGACCCATTTTACAGAGACGTCGAAAAGCTGTCAAGTTGCTGAACGAATGTAAAAACGTCAAGCTTCCACCTTTGGGCCTTCTCCCATGGTGGAGCCTTCTTCTTCCTCTTGATAAGGACATCATCCGAAGGTGTCTTGGATGGTCCCGCATCAGTTGTTCTCTTCAAAAATAGGATTATTGAAATTAGGGTTAGGATTAGGATTAGGATTTCGGACTTCCCTTTCATCATTAGGCGTCTCGTCATGCCCATGATTACCTTGACCACCAAGGTTATTAGAACCCGTTGGTCTAGCCTCCAAGGCCGTCAGCCTATCCATTATCGCCGTCAAGGTGGTCGTAAGAGTGTTCATTCGGGTGTTGAACACTGTGGCGGACACAGTTGCGTCGGAATCGTTGTCATTGTTGCCATTGTTGGCATTGTTCCCGCTGTTCACCTGCTCATTAGACATTGCAAAGAAAGACAAACACGGAGCTATGTCAAGATTAGCAAATAAAACAACTCACAATGTGTTTCTCTCTCACACTCCTCTCTAATTGGTTATGACAAGCTTGTTGGGGCAATCCGTTTTGGGAAAATCAACACTCAAGAAAGAAACCTAACAATCAAGGTAAGAGAGCAAGATAATGAACAAAGAACACAAGTAAGGTACTCGACAAACACAAGGTAAGTGCTTGACACAATCAAAGGGGCACTCGACAGGGCTGTAAAGGCCTCGACAAAGGCAAAGAGACACTCGACAGGAGCTGTAATATACTCGACATCAGCTGACACTCGAGCAGCACTCGACCAGCACAAATGACACTCGACCAAAATTGGACACAAAAAAAGAACAAAAGAAAATAAAGAAAAAAAAAAAGAACTTGAATTTTTACCTCTTTTTGATTCAAACCCTTAGCAAGGACGTTGTAGTTGCAAGGTAGGGCTTAAAAAAAATTGTGTTTTGGGAGGTATGTGTTTGAGACTTTCGACTACGGCTATATGATAGCATGCATTTAGAGGTTCATAATAAGTTGCATTTAGCTTAGTTAAGATGCATATCATGCATGGTTTAAGTACAATTTGCATATTTGCTCTCTACGTTGGTGGAGTCGAAATCTACACACTTTTATTGATTATTTCAGGTAACTGTGGATCCGAGGAGGAGACATGGGTTGATAATGCATTAGATGAGAATGTCTAGTTGATCGAAGAAGCTTACATGAAGATCTCAAGAGGTCCTGAGAAGAAGAAGCGGACCTAAACAAAGAACAAGTCTGCAGAAGTTGTCGCCAGACATGCTGAACTTGTTTTGCACTTTCTGGAGACCTCGGTTGTTCGATTGACTATTATGACCATGCGTTGGAAAGCTCTTTCAAAGAACTACACCTTTCCTGTTGACAAGAAGAGCAAATTCGGGATATATTTCCGTGAAAGGCCTCTGGTTGCGGCCGCAGCATGTATGCCGCGGCCGCGGCCAATCAATTGCTACGGGGTTTGGAAGAAGCCGATGCTGCGGCCGCAACATTTGACATATGCGCATCGTTTTGGTTACGAAAACCCTATTTTGTGTTGGGTATTTTTTATGGCCGACTTGGGTCATATATAAGGCCGAATTTAGTTATTTTTCCAGCACTTCTGTTCTACTCTTTCATTCATCAGACACTTTAGAGATTTGAGCGATGTCTTCCATGAGGAACTAAACTCATATATTTTTCCTGCAATTTGAAGCTTTATTTGGATTGATTGTGAGTTTCTAATTCTCGTTCCTTGTTTCCTATATTTGAATGCTTCAACTTCTTTGTGTTTGATTGTCTATTGTTTTATTCTATCTAGCCCGCGCAACTAGTTAGAATCAATTCAATTGCTAAGGTTTTGTAGATTCCTGGTTGTGAACCTTAACCTAAGTGGCAAACTTGTTCCTTTAGGGCTGGTTGAACTAATTGAATGAGTAGGAAGTTGAATGTGTTGTTAAATCTCTCTTTAGGGACTGCAAATACCTTGGCTAATCTCTGAACTTAAAGCTATCAATTGGGTTAAATCCTTCTTTAGGGATTGTTCGATTGATAAGGGTTGCTAGGACTGGTTGGACTACTAACTATATTAGGTCGGGACAAGGGCATTCATAGGAAACTTAATAGGACGAGAAGTTACAAGGATCGCTTCAATCCAATAAAGTGGAAAATTGTAGGTAGAATTACTTCTCCTAATTGTCTAAAACAAATTCATTTACTTTGCTTTCTTTACTCCGCTTTGATAAAAGACGGAACTTTTACACACTCAAAACCCCCCGTTTCATACTAATTGGTAAATAAACTTAACTTAGGAATAACATGATTCTCTGTGGGACCGACTCGTGCTTACCACACTACATTAGTTAGGTAGGTTCGGATTTATTTTGATACGGTTTACGCGACTAAAAATCGTCTATCACTATAGGATTTCACCAAAATTGGTCCTTGAAAGTTATTGCACTAGATCTCAACAATCCTTTTTTTTTTTTTAAAGCTTACTTTTTCCCCTAGTGAATTTTATCCTCCTAGGGCTAAGCTTTGAATGTAATTTTTTTTTAAAACAATTTCGGAATTTTTTTTTTACTAATGCAAGAAACTATCTATGAAAGAAAAAGGACTCTTGAAAATTTAAACTATGGTGAAAGAAAAAAAAAATTATGTAGCCCTGATGAAATACATATAAATGAAACTTTGGCTAACTTTGGTAAGTATATCTATCTAAGCCTTTGTATAATCTATGATAGACAATTAGGAAATAATCTACCACAAATTTCAATAATTAAATAAGGCAATAAAATAGATAGATCTAGGATAACAAAAGATAGAAACAAACTAGGGTTTGGAATTGTTTTCAATGAAGGCCGAAGGCTCCTCAAAGATGCCGGCTGCAACAGTGGAAATAGGCTCCACTTCAATCAATTGTGTCGGCTGTACAAATGTTGTAATTGGCTCCAAGATGGCTACTACGTGGTGCTCGGCTTAGGATGAAATATATATATATATATATAGGTGATGGTCACGGCTAGGCTTGTTTAAGGTTAAGGCAACCACAACATCAGAAACAAGGATTAGTAGCAATCAAATCACGAATTCAAGAAGTAAAAACCAAGAACAAGAAAGACTATATTTTTTTTTTGTAGGTTGTGTTTAGGGAAACAAAAGACACAAATTTGATGTTGGAAACCTAAGCTCTGATGTCAATTTAATACGGGGTTAGCCGTACGATGGCCCGATCTTCGACAATCAAACTAGAAATAGCAAGAACGGAAGCAAAGACTCGATGAACAAGAATAAATACTCGAAATTGAAAGCAAGACACGACCGATAAGGACTGAATCGAACTAAAATAGAACGAGGCAAATGCCCCAGGCCTCCTAAGAGGGTAGGAACCAAATACCAACCGTGGCGGATCTAGTAAATAAAAGTTAGGTGAGCGAAAAAATATTGAAGTTAAAAGAGAGCAAATTTTGCCAAGTTCCCAACCACTACTCCCAGTGGAGATCTACTGCAAGTCTGCAACCTGTTCCCTACCCCTTACTTTACCTCACAAAAATATTTTAACATTTATCTAATCTTAAAAAAATTATAATTATATTACTAATATCTATATTTATATATTTGAAATTTTTAATTTTGAAAAATCATGTTTTAAAATATTTTAAAATTAAAAAGATAATACTTTACAAAATAAAATTATAAAAAACAATAAAACATGAATTTTCAAAATAAAATTTTATAAATATATAAAAATAGATGTTAGTAATGTAAATATAATTTTTTTTAAAATTAAATAAATGTAAAATAAAATAGTGGAATAGGGAGAGTTGTAAGAAGGGGAGTAGAAGATCCGGATTGCTCTACTCCATTACAGGTGGCAGGGTGGGTTTGTGAAGAACTAGAGTGTTTTATTTTATTTTTCAAAAAAAAAAGGTTTTATTTTAATTTTTTTTATCAGTAAACAATTAAACATTAAAAAAAAAGTAGGTAACTTGTTTACATACGAAGTCCTCCGTATAAAACAATGTGAGTTCTTTGGACTTGTAGATTTTGGGCCCATGTTGGCCAAAACAAGCCTATCCTATTTTATTTTATCCCCAGTAAAAAATAAAAAAATTAGCTGTGGAAATTAAATTTAACCCAGCAATTGCTGGGTCTGCTTGTTAAAGCATCCGCCCCTGAATACCAACGACTATAAAGCCCACCTCTACAACCTTACAAACCCAAGCGGACAGCTTGGAGGCACAAGGAGGGGACTTGTGATTACCAGGATCACCAAGCTCTCGCGAGGTTGACGAACTCAAAGCAAACCAAGTTAGATCTATAACCAATTGTACAATCGATGAGCAACGCTACGAATCGATCGACTTAGAACGCTCAATGTGTTTTCACAAGAGAAACTTTCAATAATTTTCAACCAGTGTTCTACAATGATCAACCATCAAATATATAACCTAGGGCTGATTTACTAATTAAGTTAATAAATAAAAGGAATTATTTAAATAACCTAAAAGTATCTTAAAAATAGTTTAATTAATTAGTCACATGAAATAACACATAGACATAAGCTAATTTAGCAAAGAAGACTTCGGACTCCAGCGGCCAGCAGCGTACTTACGCACGCCCGCGCAGCCTCTGCACGCCCACGCAGCCCCCGGTGCACGCCCGCGCACATTGCCGCTGAATTCAGACACCTTGCAACTAGCTTCCGACGTTGGCAATCGAGGTTCCAATGCACATGTACGCCTTCCTCCGTGGCTCCGGGAGTTGAACCGTGCTCGAGAACAGAGAATGACTCACAAAGAGGAACGAGTCGCGTTGGAGCTTCTTAGCTCGAGCTCTAGTCATCGGTCCGTCTTCGAGTATGATCGCCGCGTCCGGAGGTGCAGATGACGATGTAGAAGATGGTCCCGCATCAAAATTTGGCAGGCAAATTTTCTATAAATACTCATGTTATTTAGAACTTTCACACTCATTTTCGTCACTCGATTCTATCGTTATCCTTTTGATTTGAATCAACAATGAATTCTTCTCAAATATCATCATCATCTCATTCTTCAAATGAAACTATTGAGATTTCTAATTCAATCTTTGATTCATTTGAAAATATTATTTATGCAATAATAATTCAAATATGTCAAATATTATAGCCATATCGAAGAACTCTTGATTATCTTAACAATACTACAAATTTTATTTTTAATTGGAAATCATAACTATATAATATATAGATTTATAATTGTATTATTTATAAATTTACTTCATATTATGGTTTTGATGTGTTTTGGGATTTTTTATTATTATTTTCAAATATAGTAATTTATGCAACTCGATATTTATTTATGAGATATGATTTTGATGAAGATGTAATAATATAAAATGAATATGTTTTCCTAAAATTTATGCAACTCGATATTTATTTATATTCATATCAAAGAACTCATCAATATCTTTACAAACTATAACTTTTAGTTTTGATAAAAATTATAATTAGATAGTTTATATACAATTAATTGTGTGATTTATAAATTTATATTAGTAATGAACAATTAAAAATAAATATAAAAATGATGGAATTCACATTTGGCCTTCTAAAATTTCAAATCAAATTTGGCCTTTATTTTAGAAATAGGCTAAAAAAAATAGTTAAAATGAGTTTTGACCTATGATGGGAGAAAAAAAAAAGGTTAAAACCCATTTTGTAGCCTAGGGTGGGAGATGTCCTAAGACCCACTTTTTGACGATGTCTTACAAATTATTCGAGAGATGTTGTACCTTCATGGCAATTCCGAATCAAGAATCAGTCATCACTATCTCGAAGCAAGCAATGTGTTGTTGTATACTTGGATGGTTGATGCTGAATTCATATTCATGCCAATTATAGCCCACATCATTGTACAGAGTAGTAGTCCTTCTTTACTCCTATTTGCAGTTGATACAAACTTAACAGGTGAGTTGAGTCCGATATTGTTTTTCTGTGAAGGTAAATATATAGATGATGTGGTAATACCATATATACAAAAAAATTAGACCAAACACAGAGTCTCATGAGAAAAGGGGAACCGTATACTCAAAATGACCCCCTTAGAGCATGGGCAACCATGGGTTTTAGCAACCTTAAGGTTGCTAAAAGGTAAGCCCATGGTTGTGGCCTCTACCTTAAGGTAAGAGGTGGGAAGGGGTTACCTTGGTAGAGAGAGGTAACCTCTTCCCATTTGTAATTTTTTTTTTTTATGATAAAGTAGGTTTACATATTTCACATTTGTATTTATTAGTTGTAGTAGGAGTTAAAATGAAATAAAAATATATTTATATTTCATTATTTTTTAAAATAAAATATCACATTGGTTTAAATTTTTTTTTTCTATAATTTGAGCCTAATTTTATCCTATATATAACCCCATCTTGATCTATTGTAGTTGCACCTATTTTCTTAACCATGGATCACAATAATCCAAATACTCCACCCATTCCAAATATGCCTTTTGATCCAAATCTTCTCAAAAATCCTCAATTTCAAGTGATGTTGCAAATGTTTAACAATTCTTCAACATCCGAATATCCAAATTATACCCCACATAATCCTACCAATGTGTACAATCCTTTTTTTTTTTTCCAAACCAACAACATTTTGAGCATTCTCCGGCTGTTCAAGGGAGTGTCACTCGAAGGCCAACCGAAGATGCAAGGCAAGTCCATCAAGTACAAGAGAACGAAGAAGTTGTTGTTCAACTATTTCCCAATGAAGCCACTACGAAGTCGTCCGGGAAGATGAAATGGAATATACCCGAAGATGAAGCCCTTGTGGGAGCCTATTTGAATGCAGGAGGAAATGGAGAAAAAGGTACAAACGAATCATAAATGCAGAAGGAAATGGAGGAAAAGCCTACAACATGGGGTATTATCTTACGGATGGTATTTACCCTAAGTGGGCGACATTCATAAATGCAATTACTCTCCCTCAAACCATAAAACAAAGATTTTTCACCGAGCGCCAAGAGAGTGCTAGAAAAGATGTGGAGCGAGCATTCGGCGTATTGCAAGCTCGATTTGCAATAGTACGAAAACCGGCTCTTGCATGGAGTGAAGAAATATTATGGAAAATTATGATGGCATGTATTATCATGCACCACATGATTGTTGAAGATGAGCGAGACATGTATCAAGACCCATTTGATTTTGATCAGGATCAACCTAATAATGTTCTTGGATCATCAGATGGTTCTAATATTGAGCAATTCAACGTTACCACCGGGCGATATGAAGATAGAAATCTTGGCAATTATATGGCTATGAGAGATGAGATTCGGGATAGATAAAGTCATATGAATTTGAAGAATGATTTGGTTGAGCACTTGTGGAACCAATTCCAAGGCTGTGATCCGAATTTAGAGGTAGTTTTATTAGTATTTACGTATTTTATAATGTTTTTAACTTTTTTTTATTTTAATCTAGATGTAATAAAATATATTTACATTAACTACTTGCTATTTTTATTTATTTATAAAATTATAAATAAAAATAATTCACAATAATATATGATGATACACATATAATAAAGGGAAAGATATAAAAGAAAAGAAAAAGTGAAAATAAATTTGGAAAGAGGTAAAAGAGGTTTTCCATGGTTGTAGAGGTAAACTTTTATAAAGAGGTTGAAAAAGTAAAAATTATTTTAAAGAAAAAAATAAATGAGTTGTAAAGTTGTGATAGGAAGATGGGAAAAAAAGGGGGAAAGAGGTTACCCCATGATTGCGGATGGTCTTACCCACCAAAACTAACAAGTTAGACCATCCGCAACCATGGGGAACCTCTTTCCCTTTTTTTCCCATCTTCCTATCACAATTTTACAACTCATTTATTTTTTTATTTAAAATAATTTTCACTCTTTTTACCTCTTTCTAAAAGTTTTCCTCTACAACAATGGGAAACCTCTTTTACCTTTTTTTCAAATTTATTTTCACTTTTTCTTTTCCTTTATATCTTTTCCTTTATTATATGTGTATCATCATATATTATTGTGAATTATTTTTATTTATAATGTTATAAATAAATAAAAAATAACAAGTAGTTAATATAAATATATTTTATTACATCTAGATTATAATAAAAAAAAGTTAAAAAATATTTTATTGTGAACAACAACTTCTTCGTTCTCTTGTACTTGATAGCCTTGCCTTGCATCTTCGATTGGACTTCGAGTGACACTCCCTTGAACACCCGGAGAATGCTCAAAATGTTATTGGTTTGAAAAAAAAAAAAGAGGATTGTACACATTGGTAGGATTATGTGAGGTATAATTTGGATATTTTGGTGTTGAAGAATTGTTAAACATTTGCAACATCACTGGAAATTAAGGATTTTTGAGAAGATTTGGATCAAAACTCAAAAGACATATTTGGAATGGGTGGTGTAACGGCCCAGAATTATAATTTCCAGGTTACGTTTCAAGGGATGAAAACCCTTGTTCGGATCTTGCAATCCAGGTACGGGTCAAGGTTTCAAACTCTTTTAAGATCAGTATAAAGAGGGATTTCAAAACCTAAAAACCTCGAAGGGCCGTTGGGTACCCTTAACCTGTCCTACAACTATGTCGCGGAATCCATTTCAAAAGGGAAGTAAAGCGGAAGCAAAGTAAAGATACAAGTGTCACGGAAGAACCGGTCAAAACCAAAGCATGAGTGTTTAATTACCATTTTACTAAATTAGGATATTAGCCAAATTCTTCGATTCGCCAACAGGGAACCCCGTCATATAGACATCGAGCACTCAAATCTGCAGAGAATACCTTTAAAAGAAGAACGGGGAAAGGAGTCAGATCGAGCCACTCATGCGGGACCGGCAGTCCTCGCTGAGGCCACATAGTATGTGCTATACCTAATAAAGATGCTCTAATACAGTACGAAATTCAAACACACTAGCATGCTCCTAGTTCATAATAATGTGCAGAAATACTGGAAAGGGCCCAAGACAATGCCAACGGCATATCCCTCTCCTACCTCCACCCCTTCCGATAGGTGGAGACTGGCCAGCTCGTGAATGCATTCATTCATAATAGGGTGGCACGGATGCCTAACCCGCTCCACAATAAAGCCCGCAGGCATATCATAATATAAGGAAGTCATGACTCGATTGACGCAGGGTACCCGATGAGGCTGGGCTACCCTATGACCCTAGCAAAGACTCTAGGACTATCACAGATAACGGCCGTTCTGTTTCAAACGCATAAAGTAAACAGATGCTCAATCAATTAGTGCAACCTAAACATGATACTACATGGCATGCTTTTATGCATATGCAACACCTAACATAAAATGCAACAAGAGGCATGAATGTCCAACCTGAGTAAGCCCCCTAGGGAACTTACCTGAAGATGCAGAACAGCAAGATAACACAAGAAAGGGCCCAAATGCAAGTCCAAAGCAATCCAAAAGCAGTACACACCTATAATCAAGTCATTTCCATAAGCTACCAACCCAACATTCATACATACAGAACCCAAGTTCTCAATATCCTCGAAACCAAATCGATGTAAACCCATTTTCAAAGACTTTCCGATTTAATAAACATCAACCAAAATCATTTACTTCCAATCAAACTCATTGATAAAATTGTACCAACCATATTTCCAAATCCTTAAATCCAAAATTAAGTCAACTCATTTTCAAGACAATTTCTCAAATCATACTTGGTTAAATTCCGACATTAATCATTAAATCCTTAACCAATCCCCCAAAATCATATTACAGAAGCAATTCCGGCATTTTTCATTTCAAAACCTAAACCCTTATTAAATAATTTAACCGACAATATTTATCTAAAATAGCCACCAAAATAAGTCCAGGCCAATAAGTCATTTTACAAAATACATTTTCCAAACTCTATTACTTTTAAAACAATTCCATAATATATGCTAATTTCAGAAATCTATCTTCATAAAATAATAATAATAATAATAATAATAATAATAATAATAATAATAATAATAATAATAATAATAATAATAATAATAGTAATAATAATAATAATAACTTAACAAAATAAATTACAAATCACATCATATACTAATAATATAACATGGTAAACACACATACATAACGTTATAATTTAAAACACCCAACCCAACTCTCACACATCAACCCAAAGAAGGAAATCAGGCCCAATAGACTCGGATGGAAAATGAAAGAATTAGGCCCAACCTTAAATCTGGATTCAAAACAAGCCCAACCCAATCTCCCATGACATGAACCGGTTTTCTGAAACAAAATGGCTGAACCGAACCCGGTCAAATAAACAAAAGAAGGAAAGAACCAAACCGGCCCCAACACCCATCCCCTTCCCAGCGTTCCTTTTTCCCCCAAATCAGAACAGAGCCGACGGAAAGAAGATGGAGCCGACGGAAGAGAGGAGTCCAGGCTTCGTCGGCGACCCACACTCCTCCTCGCCACACCCCTTTTTCCGACCTCAATGAACCCGGAAGAACCGAAACGAGAGTAAAGAGGGAGGAGGAAGAGAGAGCTCACCGAGGGGGAAGTTCGAGTTCATCGGGGGTGCGCCGGAGGTCCGATCGGCCCCATTGGCGTCGACAATCAGCCGAGATCGCCTGGGTCGACAACAAGAGGTCAAAAGGTGAAGCCTTTATCGAGTTTAAGAGCGAAAGGAAGGGTGGGGGGTTACCATCTTTGAATCGGGAAAACAGGGCTCCCAAGAGGGGGAAAGGCTCGACGGAGAAGCTGTCGGCGGCTCCTGGGATCACTGCTCTCGGTTCGGCGGTCGGAGGAGCTGGTGCTAAGGGGAGAGAGGAGGAGTTCGATGCTGCTGCTGCTCTTCGGGGAAGGAGGACAGAGAACGTGGGCAGCGCTATGCGCCTCGGCGACGACGACGGGCTCACCGGGGCGGGTGCCTTGGCTCGTCAACGTAGGAGGTGGCCGAGGTCGGGGCTGACTGCTGCTACCGCCTGACAGAAGGAGAAAAAGGGCGGGGGGGGGGGGGGGGGGGAAGCCCCTGGAGAGTGGCTCCGAAGACAAGGGAGCGAATAGCTCCGGTGGTGCTCGGCGGGGTTGCTCGGAAACAGAGCTGGTGGTGCGTTGGCAGCGGAAGGAGGAGGGGGAGCTGATGTTGCTGGCTGCGGACCGAGAGTGAAGAGGGAAATGGTAAGAATCAGAGATGCACTCTATGTGTGTTGAAGGGAGCTCTATTCAAAGTCAAAAGGGGGCTTTGGGATTTTGTTTTGTTTTTGTGAAATGGGAAAGAAGTGCTCAGAAGGAAAAGGACAGGGGTCTGTTTTGGTTTTCTTTTGCAAGCCTGAACAGGGCTCTTCCTTTTTATTTTATTCCTTTTGTTTTCTAGCTACTGCAGTAGCTGCTAAACGATTAGAAGAAAAGGCTCCCAAGACCCACATTTGAAATACCCGATAATAAAACCCGGAACCCGCTCTTTCGACCCTTTCTGACTCGGTCAAAATAAAGTTTTAATTTTCTAATTCGAATTTAATAATGAAACCCGGATACCATTTCAAATTCTCGGCATATGAAAGCGAAATAAAATATATTTTGCCAAATTTTAAAATTTGGCCGGAATCCGCTTTAAGAGTTTCGAGTTTTATTTATGACGAGTTTTCCTTACAATATCCAAATTAAATCCATTTTACTTTATTTATTTCTAAATTATTATAAAAAAAATCCGGGCCTTTACATCATCCACCTCTAAAAACAAGTCTCGTCCCCGAGACTAAAACCAAAATAAAGTAGGTGTGAAGTTTGAAATGGATGAGTCCAAGGACCATGTCCAAGGATCTTGTAATCCTCTCGGTTGCGTCTTCCGGGATTCTCACAACATCCTAGTCACGGTCGTGACATCTCCAATTAGCCTTGACAAGTATGCGATAAGCGCCCCTATCACATCCTCGCTTCGACTTTTCGGAAGTACCACAACTCTAAAAGTTCTATAATGTCATCACTAGGTCTTAGCAAGCAACCTACAAGCGCCCTCATAAAATGCTTGTATCCACTTCGTGAAGTATCATAGAGTTGCCCGGGTTTGAAAAGTTTTAAAGGGGATTCCGCAATTGAAAAAGATTGGCTTCGAAATCATTGAAACTCTCGGTAACGTTTATTATTGAAAATTCCAAGTAATTCCTTTTCAAACCGCTCAAAATCTTCAAATAAGGCGTCTAACCAAGCATCTTCACACCAAAACAAGTAAAATCCCTTCGACCAAATTTCGTCAAAATCCTCCAAAACCAAATCAGTTTCCCGCATACCAAACAATCAAATTCAGAAGCTGGGAGGTGGAATCATCCACCTCTAAGGGCTAATCCCATATTCTCTTCCTAGTTTCCATAATCAAATCAATCTATCAGTCTCAATTCAAGCAAGATTCACGAGCCATAAGCAATGCATAACCACATAACCAATCTATCATCGACGAGTATATCGTATGATAAGTCTCAACCATGTACCCACACAGTGTCACAAGATCACATCAAGCATCTCGAAATCACACTAAAGGTTATAATGTGCATCTCAACAACATATCAAGATCATAACAACGTCTCGACATCACACCATAAATCATAAAAGGTATCTCGCTATCGCATATCCACACCGCAATCATAGTAGGGTCAGTCACAACAAGGGATCTCATCTAACGCACAAATTCACATAGTCATCCTATCCAATTTCTATCCAGCATTATCATAACAGATTTATCACATCAAACATTTGTATTTGCAAGGTTAGCCACAACGGAATTTCATCATAAGTCAATGAAACAAAACTAATTATAACCACATCAATACAAACAAGGTCATGCTATTAAGATTCAACAAAAGGGAAGGTCAAGCAGTATATCAACATTAAAATGTCAACATGCTCTCCAGATATCATCTCAACTCGTCACAACACCATATAACGATCATTTAGTCATTAGGTAGACATACACTATCACCTCATATGTATACGAGTCATATTCATGCTCTGAGTCATATTCATCATTTAATATATCAATAATCATGCTTGCCAACCATATAATAACACATCATTATCTCATATATCATATCACAACACACCCTATCATGCTTCTAAAACAACATAGCAGAGCAGCAATATACCATGATAACATTTGTCACTACCAACTAGATTTCAGTATTGCATAACAACATGTAATATCACTCCATATCAGATGCATCATGGTTATTATCTAACATCATGCCAACAAATATAAATAAATCACATCATCAAGAAAATTCTCACGTCATACTAGTCAAATTAAAATACAATCCCCACTCGCCCATCTCTACTCTCAAGCCAAGACTAATCCTCTTTTAGACTTGCCAACGTCAACTCGGATAAAATTTCCCCCAAAGAATCTCAATTTATTTCGATACTCCAATCTCGCCCCTCGTTCCACCAAGCACTCTCACTAGCAATCCACCTCTAAGAACCCACTCCTATCTCTAACCTCACGCCCGAGTACCCTCTTATACTGTGTCCTGAATACTCTCAAGGGTCATTTCTTACACTCTCACACTTCACAAGACATCTCAAACATCATGCCCAGTTAACCATACCCCCACCGAAGATTCACTCAAAAGCTTAATAGAATCACCCAAGCATTGCCTCTCATAAATCTCAAGACTCACTCTGTCTCACCTAAGCTTACATCCCTCTCTCGCTACTACCTCATAATACCATCAATCATCCCAACCACTCCACAAGATAACCCTCATCCACACGATCAAGGAAGAAGCAATCATGAACATTATTACACATAAGGGCTACGACATATCAACTAGCATTCATAAACATAACATCATGGGTTCATCATCAATTATTGCAACAAGACTCAATTTACCATCATGCTCAATAATCGTTGCAAAACATCATATATGAACATAAGCAATCCAGCTAGCAAGTCTCGTCATAACCTTATCAAGTAACAATTCAGGTTTCTCAGCATTTGCAGTTCATAATTTTACAGGCACAGGAATTTAGGTCATGCTTAACAACTCAGAGTTATCAACACATTAAGGCATCAGGGCACATTATAGCTGTAAAGCATCAAATCATATCATCAGAGACAACAGGCAATCAGTCAACAGTTGTCATAAGGTCAGCACATCAACACATAAATCTCATCGCTAGGTCAGTGTAATTTCATCGCCAACAAATTCAAAAGGGTTAGTAATTCGAACGGAGAACACTCCCGCCTGTAAGTCCTATCATACTCGATAACCGCAATCTTCGAAAGGTGCTCATCCTGCCGATACCGTTGATCCTGAGGCCCGTGGGTTATGGGCCCACGCTTCCGTCACGTTTCTCTATAACTATCCAACTTCCTTTCTCTTTACCGTGCGGTCACTCGTTCAATGCATCGCAGGGAAGTCCAAGTTAGCAGAGATAGGGGAGTGACAAGGACGGGCAACCCAATGTTCACTTCGGAACCAAACATTGACCAAGGCTAAAGAACGACAAGACTAGAAACAAGACTCTGACCCGAGAATAGTAACGATGCCCCTATGGAAGTCTATTAGGTTATAATCGCGACAAGCAAATACGAATTTACCATGGAGCACATCAGTCACATTAATCAACACTAACATGTATCTATCTCAAGGAGATCGACATACATATTCATTCCCAATGACATAATCAAATTCTACACGGATTCATGCGAGGTAAGCTAATAGCCTCTTATTCCAGGGAAGCAGATATGCCTAGCAATTTCAAGTAAGATATGCAGGTCCAGTAAAGGTCATACAAGGCTAACGAGGATGACAAACATCATGTATATGAATAATGCACGAGCATGGTATACTCGTCAACACATAAGGTCAAACATATATAGCATGGCGAGGTACATCATAAAATCAAACTAAACGTTATTCGAGGATACAAAAGAGCAGAATGACAATTATCACATCTAATAATAAGGATCATATAATAGGTTGAGAATGACGTGTAATCATATGACGAGATACATTTAGAAATCATGGGTCCCACATGATACTAACGACACATGATGTGATACAAGTAGGGTCATGAGTCATTAAAAGGGGTTCACATAATATTTACGAACATGAGGCATTATCAAAAGTAACGAGAAGGGCATCATGGGTGACACATTATAATCATGCTAGGAGCGAACCATCGTAAGGCATATAAAACGATAACTATCACATCATGGAACAAGTATAACATGTAATCATTTAATGACTCATATTGGAAAGTAGAAGCCCTACAAGACACTACTAGCACATATCAAAACGTGACTACAATCAAGGCAATTCGACTAGGTTCATTCTAACATTCATGCGTCATGTGTATGCGAACTTACGATGTAACGCGGTGTGTGACCATGCGAGGTGCCAAAGCATACATCTATGCAAGCACAAGAGGATATCATAGAGCAATAGAGGAACACTACCAAGCGACAACTTGTAAGCATGCTATGATTAACCATCACATAAAGCAAATCGATCATCGAATTCAACGCCAATTAACTTGCATGAGTAAGACATGTTATGGTAATAGAAAGAGGGAAGAACCACACTATCAGGAACCTAGCTTGAGAGGGAATCAGCAACAACGTAGACAAGATACAAGTTCGCACAAGTCACAACCGATGACCATACGTGATGCTAACAGCTCAATATGACGTACGATAGATGCATGTAACTACTCATGACGACAGGTAAGAACTCACTCAATTATATTCCACGACATGGAAGCATGAGAAAAGTTAAACAATGCATAATACGAGTCTAAGAAATGGGCAATATGATTAGGATACGGGGCATGAGTGCAGATCAACACATACTGGGATGAAACATGCATTTGTCAAGACTCAATTATACCACATATTCTCCATTCAACACAAGTAACACACAACAATATTATGTGCAAAATAATCAGCAATAGCTAATCTGGCAATTACAAATTATATGGGCATGCTATGAATTCTTGTCACAAAAGGAGTAATAGGCATTGACACGTCATCGTCCAACATGCTAAGATGATCATCTATCAACATTCATACAAAGAGGAATTGATCACACTATCATGAACCTAATTCAAGAGGAGATAACGATCATGTAGGTTCATATCATGTGGTTCATGCTTCCTATCAACCATACGATCAGTAAGCCGAGTAAACATGCTATAACAACAAATAGTCATGATATAAGGAAGGACACAACACGATACTTGAGGAGGGTAACTAACCACAACATGAGCTTAAACAAATCATGACAGAAAGCAAGGCATAACATGAGCAACTTCTTACAAACGATCATTTACAAGGTACATGCGAGAGATTATAAAATCATGTCATGCAGTTCAAAGAGAGTCACCATTACAACCGGACAGAGATCCCTAAAGACAACCATTGACTTTTCCCGACTGACTTATCACCCCTCCTTCCCGTGGGACTTTGGTACGACTCTTTGTGGTAAGAAAATAAAGGTTGGTCACCATATGAATCAAGAAGACAACCCCATGACACCTTACTTTTGACTCAAAATGCTATCAAGAACCACCTTCCAATACTCACTCAGAGAACCTTCATACCCATACATGATTCTGACACAATGTGTTTACCACCGGATTCCCATGAAAGATACTGACATTTGGGAGAAGGACTTGATAAGATCGCCAAGGGTTTAGTATGGTAGAAGGGGCTATTACACACAACTAGGTTGACCATATAGAAGTAGGGGTACTCCCGCTATCCCGTTTGCACAGATCAGTCAATGCATATTTAATTGTTAGGCATACCAATCAGATATCTAGCATAGCAAGCACTCAACACATAATCAGTTAGTGACACTCATGATGACCTCCTTGGAGTCTTCCAGACCCATCTGTAAAGAACAAGCTAATATTTCGCCTACCCATTTCCAACTACATCCAATAGGGATGGTCTAACGTCTTTCTACCCACTCGATCCCCTCTTTAGTCGGTTTTCCATATTTTATGATAAGTCAAGTTCATTACTTAGTCCAATTCCGGTTAGACAGCTTAAGTTCATTTTGCCCTTTTTTTAAAATCCTTTCAAATCCTTTGAAATTCATGGGCGTTTTCCAAAACATACACTCGACCCTTTTGTACCCGAATTGCACAACCTGGCTCTGATACCATCGTTGTAACGGCCCAGAATTATAATTTCCAGGTTACGTTTCAAGGGATGAAAACCCTTGTTCGGATCTTGCAATCCAGGTACGGGTCAAGGTTTCAAACTCTTTTAAGATCAGTATAAAGAGGGATTTCAAACCCTAAAAACCTCGAAGGGCCGTTGGGTACCCTTAACCTGTCCTACAACTATGTCGCGGAATCCATTTCAAAAGGGAAGTAAAGCGGAAGCAAAGTAAAGATACAAGTGTCACGGAAGAACCGGTCAAAACCAAAGCATGAGTGTTTAATGACCATTGTACTAAATTAGGATATTAGCCAGATTCTTCGATTCGCCAACAGGGAACCCCGTCATATAGACATCGAGCACTCAAATCTGCAGAGAATACCTTTAAAAGAAGAACGGGGAAAGGAGTCAGATCGAGCCACTCATGCGGGACCGGCAGTCCTCGCTGAGACCACATAGTATGTGCTATACCTAATAAAGATGCTCTAATACAGTACGAAATTCAAACACACTAGCATGCTCCTAGTTCATAATAATGTGCAGAAATACTGGAAAGGGCCCAAGACAATGCCAACGGCATATCCCTCTCCTACCTCCACCCCTTACGATAGGTGGAGACTGGCCAGCTCGTGAATGCATTCATTCATAATAGGGCGGCACGCATGCCTAACCCGCTCCACAATAAAGCCCGCAGGCATATCATAATATAAGGAAGTCATGACTCGATTGACGCAGGGTACCCGATGAGGCTGGGCTACCCTATGACCCTAGCAAAGACTCTAGGACTATCACAGATAACGGCCGTTCTGTTTCAAACGCATAAAGTAAACAGATGCTCAATCAATTAGTGCAACCTAAACATGATACTACATGGCATGCTTTTATGCATATGCAACACCTAAAATAAAATGCAACAAGAGGCATGAATGTCCAACCTGAGTAAGCCCCCTAGGGAACTTACCTGAAGATGCAGAACAGCAAGATAACACAAGCAAGGGCCCAAATCCAAGTCCAAAGCAATCCAAAAGCAGTACACACCTATAATCAAGTCATTTCCATAAGCTACCAACCCAACATTCATACACACAGAACCCAAGTTCTCAATATCCTCGAAACCAAATCGATGTAAACCCATTTTCAAAGACTTTCCGATTTAATAAACATCAACCAAAATCATTTACTTCCAATCAAACTCATTGATAAAATTGTACCAACCATATTTCCAAATCCTTAAATCCAAAATTAAGTCAACTCATTTTCAAGACAATTTCTCAAATCATACTTGGTTAAATTCCGACATTAATCATTAAATCCTTAACCAATCCCCCAAAATCATATTACAGAAGCAATTCCGGCATTTTTCATTTCAAAACCTAAACCCTTATTAAATAATTTAACCGACAATATTTATCTAAAATAGCCACCAAAATAAGTCCAGGCCAATAAGTCATTTTACAAAATACATTTTCCAAACTCTATTACTTTTAAAACAATTCCATAATATATGCTAATTTCAGAAATCTATCTTCATAAAATAATAATAATAATAATAATAATAATAATAATAATAATAATAATAATAATAATAATAATAATAATAATAATAATAATAATAATAGTAATAATAATAATAATAATAACTTAACAAAATAAATTACAAATCACATCATATACTAATAATATAACATGGTAAACACACATACATAACGTTATAATTTAAAACACCCAACCCAACTCTCACACATCAACCCAAAGAAGGAAATCAGGCCCAATAGACTCGGATGGAAAATGAAAGAATTAGGCCCAACCTTAAATCTGGATTCAAAACAAGCCCAACCCAATCTCCCATGACATGAACCGGTTTTCTGAAACAAAATGGCTGAACCGAACCCGGTCAAATAAACAAAAGAAGGAAAGAACCAAACCGGCCCCAACACTCATCCCCTTCCCAGCGTTCCTTTTTCCCCCAAATCAGAACAGAGCCGACGGAAAGAAGATGGAGCCGACGGAAGAGAGGAGTCCAGGCTTCGCCGACGACCCACACTCCTCCTCGCCACACCCCTTTTTCCGACCTCAATCAACCCGGAAGAACCGAAACGAGAGTAAAGAGGGAGGAGGAAGAGAGAGCTCACCGAGGGGGAAGTTCGAGTTCATCGAGGGTGCGCCGGAGGTCCGATCGGCCCCATTGGCGTCGGGAATCAGCCGAGATCGCCTGGGTCGACAACAAGAGGTTAAAAGGTGAAGCCTTTATCGAGTTTAAGAGCGAAAGGAAGGGTGGGGGGTTACCATCTTTGAATCGGGAAAACAGGGCTCCCAAGAGGGGGAAAGGCTCGACGGAGAAGCTGTCGGGGGCTCCTAGGATCACTGCTCTCGGTTCGGCGGTCGGAGGAGCTGGTGCTAAGGGGAGAGAGGAGGAGTTCGATGCTGCTGCTGCTCTTCGGGGAAGGAGGACAGAGAACGTGGGCAGCGCTATGCGCCTCGGCGACGACGACGGGCTCACCGGGGCGGGTGCCTTGGCTCGTCAACGTAGGAGGTGGCCGAGGTCGGGGCTGACTGCTGCTACCGCCTGACAGAAGGAGAAAAAGGGGGGGGGGGGGAAAGCCCCTGGAGAGTGGCTCCGAAGACAAGGGAGCGAATAGCTCCGGTGGTGCTCGGCGGGGTTGCTCGGAAACAGAGCTGGTGGTGCGTTGGCAGCGGAAGGAGGAGGGGGAGCTGATGTTGCTGGCTGCGGACCGAGAGTGAAGAGGGAAATGGTGAGAATCAGAGATGCACTCTATGTGTGTTGAAGGGAGCTCTATTCAAAGTCAAAAAGGGGCTTTGGGATTTTGTTTTGTTTTTGTGAAATGGGAAAGAAGTGCTCAGAAGGAGAAGGAAAGGGGTCTGTTTTGGTTTTCTTTTGCAAGCTTGAACAGGGCTCTTCCTTTTTATTTTATTTCTTTTGTTTTCTAGCTACTGCAGTAGCTGCTAAACGATTAGAAGAAAAGGCTCCCAAGACCCACATTTGAAATACCCGATAATAAAACCCGGAACCCGCTCTTTCGACCCTTTCTGACTCGGTCAAAATAAAGTTTTAATTCTCTAATTCGAATTTAATAATGAAACCCGGATACCATTTCAAATTCTCGGCATATGAAAGCGAAATAAAATATATTTTGCCAAATTTTAAAATTTGGCCGGAATCCGCTTTAAGAGTTTCGAGTTTTATTTATGACGAGTTTTCCTTACAATATCCAAATTAAATCCATTTTACTTTATTTATTTCTAAATTATTATAAAAAAAAATCCGGGCCTTTACAGGTGGAGTATTTGGATTATTGTGATCCATGGTTAAGAAAATAGGTGCAACAACAATAGATCAAGATGAGTTTATATATAGGATAAAATTGGGCTCAAATTATAGAAAAAAAAAATTAAACTAATGGGATATTTTATTTTAAAAAATAATGAAATATAAATATATTTTTATTTCATTTTAATTTCTATTACAACTAATAAATCTAAATGTAAAATATATCAACCCGCTTTATCATAAAAAAAAAAGAAAAAGAAAATTAGAAAAGGGGAGTGGTTACCTCTCTCTACCAAGGTAAGGTAAGAGGTTGGAGGGGTTACCCCTTCCCACTAAGATAACCTCTTCCCTTTTATTTTTACTTTCTCTTTAATTTTTTAAACACACAAGTGTCCCATTACATGTTATTTATATTTGTTTAAACACACAAGTGGGGAACAAGGTAATCCCATGGTTACAAGGGTAACCTCTAAAGAAGAGTTAGAAAAAATAGAAAATAATTTAGTGAAAAAAATATATGAAATGGCAAATTATGATAAGGATATGAAAATTGAAAAGGAGAAGAGGTAACCCAATGATTACCCATGCTCTTACCTTGAAGGTAAATATCACAACAACCATGAACTTAACTTTTAATAAAACCCACAATCATGCACTTAGCACTAATTTCTCGAACCAACCCCACATCCTCAATCCTCCCAAACCATCTACTCGCTCAATAGTCCGATATTGTTTCAGTTTCAGGATGACACATAAATTGAAAACAAATTCGATCTGCGAAATCCCACTGCAATTCCATCATGTCAATTCCCCTTCCTCTCCTCTTCTTCTCCCTCTCCGTTCTCATCCCTTTCGTCTCCGCCGGCGCCCAAGTTACCTGTCCACCCACTGCCCAAACACCACCTTCTTCCCCGCCACCAACACCGCCTTCCGCTCCAATATCCACTCCCTCCTCTCCACCCTCTCCTCCGCCGCTAATCGCTCCTCCTCACCCGGCTTTAACTACACCTCCTCCTCCGTCTACGGCTTCTACCTCTGCCGCGGCGACGACGACCCCGCCACCTGCAGGGATTGCGTAGCCGCCGCCTCCGTCAGGCTTCCCCAAGACTGCCCTCGCGGGAAAGACGCCGTCATCTGGTACGACGAGTGTATCATAAGATACTCCAACGAGTCCTTCTTCTCCAAATTAGATGCAAATTCCGTCGTGCTCATGTCCAACCCACTCAAAGTCACCACCAACGCCACCGGCTTCAACGAGGTGCTCCAATCAACCCTCGCCAAGACGGCGACCGTGGCGGCCAGCGGCGATGCCACCCAGAAGTTCGCGACGGAGCAGGCCAGGTTTTCTTCTTTCCAATCCGTGTATGCGCTGGGGCAGTGCACGCCGGACCTCTCTACCAGGGACTGCACACAGTGCTTGCAACAGTGTATCAGTTACTTGCCCGGCGGCGGTACCCTTCAGGGCGCCAGGGTGTTGTTCCTCAGCTGCAACCTCCGTTATGAGATGTATAAATTCTATTGGGTTGAAGCAACAGCTCCGCCGCCGGCTAATAACAGGACCACCAGCGGTGGAGGTAGTTCCCACTTTTGAGTTTTTTTTTTTATAATTAAAACCAAGTTCTGGTGAGGTGAATGATTGATGCTCTAATCTACCATCTACACTTGTCCAATTTGGTAGGTGAGTTATGGAACTTGTATAATTGTAGATCTTGTTTACTCTGATCGATTTTTAAGATTCTAAATTGATGTAAATAACTAACAGGTAAATGATGATTAAGTAATAAGCAACAACAAATACTAATCTTTGAATTTAACCTTTGATCGATCTTGCTTAGGATTCGACGCATTTGAATAGATTTTGATTGAATTCAGGGAAGAAATCTTCATCCAAAGTGGTTATTGGTATTGTGGTTGGAATTGGAGCAGTATCAGCTGGGCTGCTGTTACTTGGGGCCACTTTCTGTCTGGTCAACAGCAACAAGGAGAAGAAACTTGCCAAAGTGGCTTTAATCGATGCTAATGGTAAGTAATTAAATACAAAGGTTGAAGCTTTGAAATTCTTGATTCCACGGTTTTCTCATTTTTTATGATACTTTTATTCTCTCTTCGATCTCCTGGTTTGTGGTATTAGCAACGGAAGATTTCAGTACTGCTGAGTCCTTGCAATATGGATTTGACACACTCCAAGCTGCAACAAACAACTTTTCTGATGAAAATAAGGTTGGACAAGGTGGATTTGGTGCTGTCTATAAGGTGACAATTCATTGTTGTTTTAATTCCGAGCAGATCATCTTTAACTTTATTTTATTTTATTTGGTGTTGTGCTCCAATGTGGAGATAACCATACATATAAATATATGCCTGGTCCTTCCTTTTTCACAGGGTACATTGCCAAACGGACAACAACTAGCGATTAAGAGGCTGTCGAGGAGCTCTGGTCAAGGAGCAGAAGAATTCAAGAACGAGATTGTGTTAGTAGCCAAGCTTCAACACAGAAATCTGGTGCGGCTGTTGGGATTTTGCCTGACAGCGGATGAGAAGCTACTTGTCTATGAATACATTTCCAACCAGAGCCTTGACTTCCTTCTATTCGGTATGCTACTAACATGCAAATAACTCTAAAAATATAAATATGTATACATACGTGTGTGAGTTGAAATCATCAGACTTGTAACAATTTATTGACGTGTATAAATTTTAGACCCTGAAAAGCAAGGACAATTGGATTGGTCAATGCGCTACAAGATCATATCGGGCATTGCTCGAGGGATGCTTTACCTCCATGAGGATTCTCAATTAAGAATCATTCACCGTGACCTTAAACCAAGCAACGTGCTCTTGGATGCGGATATGAACCCGAAAATATCAGATTTTGGTATGGCAAGGATTTTTGGTGGAGATGAAACCCATGGTAACACAAACAGAATCGTTGGTACTTAGTAAGTTTTCCTAGCTCAACTCAAGCCTTGATAATTAATTTTCATTATTTTCGAATAAAACATGGTGTTCTTAACCACCGTCTTGTAGTGGCTATATGTCACCAGAGTATGCAACGCAAGGACAATTCTCAGTGAAGTCAGATGTGTATAGCTTCGGAGTATTGGTGTTGGAAATTTTAAGTGGCAAGAGGAACTCAAACTTCTATGTATCAGGCTATGCCGGGGATCTCCTGAGCTTCGTGAGTTTTTCTTCCTAAACCTAAAACTTTAAGTGAAATCGTACAATTCATGGTGAGAAGGACAAATGAAACTTTGATAGGCTTGGAAACTATGGAGTGAGGGCAGGCCGATGGAGTTTGTGGATGAGACACTAAGAGATTCATGCTCGAGCAATGAAGTGATGAGATGCATTCATATTGGGTTGTTGTGCATCCAAGACGACGTGAATAAAAGGCCTACAATGGCATCAATAGTGCTCATGCTGAGCAGCTACTCAATGTCCTTGTCAGCACCACTAGAGCCTGCATTCTTCGCCCGCAACAAAACATATCCCCTCTCTTCGCCGTACAAATTGGCAAGTGCATCAGCTCCATTGTCAGTGAACGACATTTCAATCACCGAAGTCAATCAAAGATGAGGGGAAACTAAAGAGGATCATGCTAGTTTTCTGTTGAGTATGGTAATAGCACTATCTATATACGATATATTATGTATTCTTGGTAAGTTAAGGTCGTATTCTGTAATTATGAGAAGTAGGACCTGATCTCTATAAATAGGAATCAGTTGCAACTAACTTTTTGTATCACATTTGTAAAGCTTCTTCTTGCTGTTAATGGTGAATAAGCAGTACGTCTTTGACATCCAATGTGTCTAGTGCTAGTGACAATTTTTTACAACTTCATCTTAGATTAGGTCATGCATCTGTTAGTAAGACCTAGGATGCAAGCTCAATGGCCTTTACAGAAGTAAATACAGCAGCCAATGGTGAATTTTTCAGGGCCTTAAGCTCAATGGCCTTTACAGAATGCAAGCTGATAATGTCATTGCAGCCTCTCATTTGCCATTGAAGCTTAGGAGTACTTTGTTATGTGACTAAGCAGTGTTTGGCATCCAATGTGTCTAGTGCTAGTGACAAACTTTTACAACATCTTAGATTAGGTCATGCATCTGTTAGTAAGATAGAGCATTTGAAACCATTCCGGAATGGCTCACCGGAAAGGACTTGTGGGTAGTACCCATAGGTCCTCGGTTCAAACCCTGGAATGACCGCTCTTTATTTACCAATTCAAGAAGATAGAGCATTTGAAATCTTTACCATGTACTGCTTCACAATTGCCTAAATGCACAAGTCTCCATTCATGGGTAGCTAGTCAATATGTTTTTGTTGCCTATTTTGATCTTGTACATCTTGGCATATGGGGTGCTTATAAAACCAAGAGCATTTCTGGTGCCTTATTTTTCTTGACTGTCCTGGATGATAAGAGTCGTGTGACTTGGACCTTTCTAATGCAAAGCAATCCCTATCTGCTCAATCCCTATCTGGATACTGCATCTTTCTTGAAGATTCACTGATCAGTTGGAAGACCAAGAAGCAATTGACAGTCTCCAAGCATCATTAACAGAGTTTGAGTACCGTTCAATGTCCTACACAACAAGTGAAATGGTATGGTTGCTGCAGGGCCTATTTCAGGATCTGTGCATCTATGCTCCACTTTCTATTCCCCTATTTCGTGATAATTGAGTTTCACATCTATCCGGCAATACTGTATTCAGAGAGTGCACCAAGCATCTACGAATCGTCTGCCATTTTGTGTGAGAAAAGCAACAAGAAGGGTCCTCCTGACACAACATGTGTCAACCAATCTTCAAATTGCAGACATTTTGACCAAGGCGCTAGGAGAGCAGCAACCCAAGCTCGATCCGGGGTTGGGTCCGGACAGGCTGCTAGCATCCATGATACTTGAGAAATAACTCAACTTAATGCTAGATTTCATGACAGATGTTAGACATTCGAGTCTCCTGAGTCCTTGGTACAATATATATATATATCATGCTGAGTTGTAGTAATGACTATGGGCCTGTTTGGATGGAGCGTTTTGGAGCGTGAGATGGAGCGTGAGAAACAACGCTCTCGTGAAGAGTGTTTGGCAGGGAACAACGTTTTCACAAACGCTCTCCGTTCATCTCAGGCGACAGCTTTAGAAGCGTTTCCTCGGCCGCTCAAATCTGGAAGTGTTCGATGAAATTGGATGAGCGTTCGGTGAAAAGAAGATGGAATCCCTCTACTCTCATCAATTCCTGTCTTCGCAGAAGCTGTGGTCGACAATCTTCATTTTCGTCTTCGCATAAGCTTTTGCAATCAATTCCATGAGAGTTCCACGACGACAAACTTCGATCTCGCGGTAAGGTTTGCAAGCTTTGCAATCGATCGATTTCTCACTTGAATTGGGTTTTCTAAAGGGATGAACAGAGGGATAGATTAATGCTAACAACGAGGTTTTTTCTGTTGATTTGATGTAACATTGAGGATTTAGGGACTCTGAAATGAATTGTTGACTGGACAATGGTTTGCCCAGTCTTTAGTGTTTCAACTGTGAAATTTTAGGCAGTTCTGAATATTTCTTTACCAATTTCTCTATGGAGAAAACTATTGTGGAGAGGGTACACCAATTAATTAAGTTGAATGACTTTGATATATGGGATAATCACAGGTTTATTAGTTTAGATGGGTGGAGATTAGAAAGGGTGGAATCTTTTAGGGGAAAATTTCAGTTCTGAAATTCTTTGGACCTAACTTGCATATGTTGGAATTGGTTTCACATTTGGTAATGGGATGTTTCCCTTGTCAGCGGCATGTTAAATTGGTATTGCTGTCTTCGGCATTAAACTTGATTGTTATAAATATTGCAGTGATCGTTAATTCCATTCACTTATGAAAGATAGCTTTTTATCTTTGTGTGTGTGTGTTTTCCCATTACTCATCAATGTTGGTGCTACTACTAGAATTTCATTTAGGCAGCCTATTTCATAGCCTCTAGTCCTCTAGTGTATATAGCACATACCTCACCATTTTAATGCAACCTATACTGCTTAGTTATCTCGGGAATGCTCAATCACAAGGAATTCCCCATAAAAAACGTAGCAAGTATCTATTTGAGTTATAAGACCTTTTTATTACCAGACCAAATCAAGAAGGGCTTGGTCCTAGTTGGTTGCCAACTGGAAACTTATTACATGAATGAACAGTCGCATGTTGTTAAATCTTTTAGGATATAACTCTTAATTATTCTCCAATATGTTTCAGATTTTTCAGAAGTGGTAGTGCTATTCTCTGTGTGATCTACATCTGTGATCTTTGGTTGGTTTATGTGTTTCTGCCTATATGGTTGGTTTATCTGTTTCTGTAGTAAAATGACAGCTTTTGTGTTCCCATTAGCTGAGTAAAATGACAGCTTCTGTGAATTGGTTTATGTGTTTCTGTAGTAAAATGACAGCTTCTTTACAAGGATTGGACAGGAATCTTTATGCATTAACCGAGTAAAATGACAGCTTCTGTGCTCCCATTAAATGTAGTTAATCTTTACAAGGATTTTGAGTTGAAAACTAGATTTGTTCTTTGCCCCTTTAAATGCTTCTCTCTTAGGTAAATATCCTGTTACTTTACTACTTGATGATGTAGCTTTTGTGTCTATGGCTGGATTTTGCAAGTTCAATAATTTTTTTTTAAAAAAAAAGCTTCCATAAGAGATGTAGATTAAACCAGCCTAGTTTTCATGTGATACAACTTTTCTAGGTTAAACTCAGACCTCTAAATGAACCAACGGGTGATAAACCACTATTCCTTATACTATATAAACCCTTTTATATTCTATATTCTATATTCTTAAATCTTAAATATTTATAAATGTGGTAAAAAGGGTTTAGAATGACTTAGGCTTCATGTAACAAATTGCACACCGGAACCTAACCTGATTTGAATCTACATCTGAATGCATTGTGACAGGATACCAAAGTTTGGTTAATTTTTTTTTAAAATCATATCCATAGATTTGGTATGTGGGCTCATCAAGTCTATGATTTTGGATGAAGAACTTAACATGCATGATTTTACCTTTCTTTTCCCTCTCCAAATTCACCTATTCTTATCGCCTTCTTCCCAAGGCTGGTCATACCTCCTGCTTTTCCCCAAATTCACCTATTCTCATAGCTTGAATGCTCTGAAATTTGAATGCTCTGAAATTCTAACAGCTTGCATCTTAACAGATTCCATGCATCTTAACAGAAATTTGAATGCTCCCTTGACATCTTGTTTATATATGTATCCATCCAGATTTACTGTCACTAAATTTGATTAGTTGCTTTAGCTTTTCCTGCCTGATTGGCAGCATCTCGTTTTCCTGTAATGCGCCATCATCATCATCATCCATGCTCCCAAGTTAAACTCCAAATAATTCTCTCCAAATACTCCAAATTCATCAAGAAAAATGGCGAATGGGATCTAACTATTAACTTGTTTCCCTCTAAAATTCTGCATACCAAATCAGGTAGTGCTGAACAAGCATTTGAGTTCCTTAGGAACTCAAATGTCAAATATCTATTTCATACTTGTACCCACTAAATCCATTGCTTGTATTTTCAGATGGAAGTAGATTATAAGTTCTTTGAATGACCACTGAGTTCAACTTTTTTTTTTTCATTCATTTTTTTCCCAGTATTACAGATTAGTTTTTCTTTTTTCATTCATTTTTTCATTCAATCTTCACTGCTAGATGCTGCCATTTATGGATTATTAAATATATATGGATCTGCACTTATTCAAGTTACATATATATGGATATATCTATGCTTAACATTTATGGATGAATGCTATTACAGATTATAAGTTACATATATATGGATCTCATTTTCTCTTTTGCTCGGTAAATTGAGCTTGTATAATCATTGAATATACAGTGCTGCTGCAGAACTTTGTGATGCCTTTGCGAATGTGTATAATACTTGAAGAGAAATAAGATTCTTTCTTGGATTTTTAGAATAAGTTAGTTGTGCTGTGCCTGCAGTTATATAATTCACTTGCTGAAGGGCAGCTGATATTTTTATGTCACTTGGTGAATGTGATATGTGATAATTTGCTATCTGAAGCATCTCTGGGATGTTTGTTACCAAGTGCAGCCGAGGTGATGCGTAATATTTTGTGATTTATGGGCATCTGAATTGTAGTTCTCAATTTTCAATTGTAATACAATTTTACATTGTTCATGTCAATCACTCTCCTGCTGGTACACTGATGAGAATCCTCTTCTGAAGTGCCAATTGTAATACAATTTTAGACTGTCAGTGGGATGAGATAGCAGAGCTCCAATCTTGCCTTGTGAAGGTGATCAATTTGAATGTTTTGATGCTGAAACATGAATTCGGAACCTTGGGTTTTTCTTATCAATTTGAAATTGGCGACACTGCTTATCTAATACCCCAACTCAGCTTATCATCAATCCCACAAGCATTGCAGAATGATGGCAGCGAATACGACCATACTACTTGGTCTTGTCTGATTAGTTAAAGGCAGGTGCTCATCTCCCTACTCTTTCTATTGAGGCTTTCTCTTTTGTTCTTATTTAGAGTAAATCATTGAAGCAATTCGTAGTTTGTCAACCCAAACAGCCAGTTAAACATCCAATTTACAGCAACAAATCAACCAAGATATAGTTGAATTACAGCTGTAAGATCGAGCATGGGATTCACTTGGAGATATATAGCTAGCTTAAGATTCACTTGTTAGATATATAGCTATTTACAATGTATGATTTTGGCTCAAAATTGACAAAACGAGTATAACAAGAAAAAACGAGCAAACAAGCTCAAATTTGAGCTCAAGCTCGAGCTTTTCCGATTACTCGCAAGCCGAATATGATCACAAAACCAAGCTTGATAAAAAAATATCACCCCTATTGACAATGTATGATTTTGGCTTTATAGCTCGGGCTTGTTGCTAGGCTATAAAGTCATGTAATTTTTCTCTTTTATAAAAGAACTTTATAGCCCGGACAAAATATGACCGGACTCTAAAGTCATGCGTCAAATAAAACAAATCCATTTTGACAATTTAATCTCAAAAAAACTTAGATAATCAAAGTCATGCCAAACAAGATGTTCAATTTTAAGCTAGATTATAAACTTAAGCTAAATTAAAATTTTCATCTAAATTATAAATTTAAGCTATATTATAATCTTAAGCTAGATTAAAAAATGTGCATGCCAAATATGCCCTAAACGAGTTTAACCACTCAATATATACTCCCTCCGTTTCCTTTTAAATGACTTTTTCAAGTCATGCACGTAGTTTTATAACGATAAAAACTATATTAAATATTAATATTTTAAAAATATTTTTTTAATAATATTATACTTATCATCAATAAGTATGAGATTGTCGAAAAAAATATTTAAAAAAATTATTATTTCATATAGTTTTTCACACCTTAAAAAACGTGCATGAATAGTAAAAAGTCAATTAAAAGGAAACGGAGGGAGTATCTATCAGAACTTGTTAACATTTGGCCGTAGTAGATTGACGCCTTGATAGCTGTCATAATCCATCTGAAAATTACAAGTGTTTGAAGGGTTGATCGATTTGATAACACTTACATAAAAGTCAAAATCTAAATTCCACAGTCAAATTCCCCAAACCGCGTCGTGGTGGTCCATTGATTGAATCTTCATTCCCCCCTCTCTCTAATTTGCAATTGGAATTGCAATTCCTCCGTAATTTGCAATTTCAATTGCAGTCCATTATTGCTATGGCCATGTCCTTCCCTCTCCTCCTCCTCCTCCCTCTTTTTATCCTCTCCATACCCTGTTGCTCCGCTGCCACCACCGCTACCAACACTGCCACCGCCAAGATCACCGCCAATGCTACCGCCGTCTCTGCCAACGCCACCTACCGCTCCAACATCAACGCCCTCCTCACTGCCCTCTCCCTAACAGCTAACTCATCCAATCCCCCCGCCTTCAACTACACCAGCGTCGGCCAATCCTCCTCCTCCACAGCCGTCTACGGCCTCTACCTCTGCAGCGGCACCAACTCAACCGCCGCCGTCTGCAGGGACTGCGTCACCGCCGCCGCCTCCGCCCTCCCCGTGAAATGCCCCACGAATAAGCAGGCTGTCGTCTGGTACGACGAGTGCATCGTGAGGTACTCCAACCAGCCCTTTCTCAGCCAGCTGGACGACGCCAACGCACACAACTACACCGCCGCCGTCAACTCCACCGTCTCCGTCGACTCTTCGCTGCTAGGCCAGGCGCTGTCCTCGGCCGTCGACAAGGCCGCCAACGGCTCTGGCACCAAGTTCGCTTCCGATCAGTCTCCAATCAACGGATCCCACACTTTAAACGTGGTAGTCCAGTGCACGCCGGACCTCTCTTCCGGCGACTGCCACAAGTGCTTGAGCAAGTGCATCGGGGTGCTGCCGCAGTGCTGCGCCAACAATCAGGGCGGGAGGGTTCTGTTTCCTAGCTGCAACCTTCGCTATGATATCCTCCTCTCAGCTGGCCCCGCCGCTGCTCCCCCAGGGTCGACGCTGCCTCCTGGAGGTTCGTCCAACTTTCCAGGTTGGTAGTCAGTTATAGATTCCTCAATGAATCTTGATTAATAAATCATTTGGACGGTCAATCATTATCTTTCCTTACTTGAAAACAAACGAGGTTAGTGTTACAACTCGGAAATGGAGGTGTAATCTTCATCCGGGCTTGATACATTGACAGATGGTCCTTAACTACATGATTCATTCATATTTCAGTTGATCCATCCGTCCAAAAGAAGCATACAGAATACATTCAACGTAATGGTTTACATATTAACCTAGCCTCTAGGTTGATTTTACAATCCTATCTCAATATATCAACGCAAATTAACATTAATTTATGACGCTGATATTCACATTTCATACCCATGTGTCTTTGTTGAGAAAATCCTATGGTATCTAGGCCATATTTACAGCAATAACACTGTTGTTAACAATGAGGCTAATTGGTGTTTGGTGATGATACGGTTGGCAAACCATACCAGGGCCATATACCGGAATTGGAAACAAGCCCGGAGGTAGCCACCTTGCGGTGATTTTATCAGTTTCTTCTGTTGGAGTACTGATCCTGCTGCTCACTTTAGCATTTTGGATTTATCTCCACGAAAAGAAGGTTAAAAGGGAATTAGAAGGTAAGATTAATAACGGTGCGCCATGAATGAACAATGTTATTGATATGTAATATGTTGCATTGTTCTGATAATTTTATTGTAATAGATGTTCGTGATTTAACTGCTGAATCCCTGCAAATGGAGTTCAACACGATACGTGTAGCCACGCAAAATTTTGCTGCTGATAGAAAGCTTGGGCAAGGTGGATTTGGCGAGGTCTATAAGGTACAATTTCATATCTATCTCTATATATTACAGCACATGAATTTTCATAATTTAAAGCTATGTGGTATATTTTTGTATATGTAGGGGACACTCGAAAATGGACAAGAGATAGCGGTGAAGAGGCTCTCAAGAGAATCGGGACAAGGCTTGGCAGAGTTTAAAACGGAAGTTCTTTTAGTTGCGAAGCTCCAACACCGCAATTTAGTTAAGCTGTTGGGATTTTGTGCGTCTGGAAAAGAGAAGATTCTTGTCTATGAATATCTTCCCAACTCCAGCTTAGACAAGATTCTTTTCGGTATGTTTTAGCAACCTACAAATTCATACTTTTCACATATAAATGATCAATGTATGTTAAAAATTATAAATGCAGATCCAATCAGGCGCTTATCGTTGAACTGGGAAACGAGGTTCAAGATCATTTCTGGGATCGCTAAAGGTCTTCTCTACCTTCACGAAGATTCACGTCTTAAGATTGTACATAGGGATCTCAAAACAAGCAACATACTGCTAGATGAAGCTATGAATTCAAAGATTGCAGATTTTGGATTGGCCAAGCTTTTCGGTGTTGATCAAACTCAAGACGCGACAAACACAATTGTCGGAACATAGTAAGGATCATGCTCACCTACATCAATTCTCAACTATCTGTTCTTTAAACAAAAAACTCTTTTCTGATACATCCACCCTATTTGAATCATGCAGTGGATATATGGCTCCGGAGTACATATTAACAGGCCATTACTCCGTCAAGTCGGATGTGTATACCTTCGGAATCATAGTGCTAGAGGTAGTTAGTGGCCAAAGGAACAAGTACTTGAACCGCCCACATCTGGAGGAGGCAATACTACACCGAGTAAGTGCCAGTTTCATGGACCATTTATGTGCGTGATTTCATCATATATTAACACAACATCGTACATGGACGTGCTGTAGGCGTGGAGACTTTGGACCGAAGGTGAAGCACTTAACTTGGTAGATGAAACGTTAGAAGAAAACTATTCGGTAGAAGAGGTGATGAAGTGTATCCACGTCGGTTTGTTGTGCATTCAAGAAAATGTGGCAAGGCGGCCTAGCATGAGAACAGTGGTGTCAGCGCTTGGAGGAGAAACCATCAAGCTTCCATCGCCAACACCACCAAATTTCTTAGCTCCTGTTGAGCCGGTTTCAGGGGCAAACACTAGTACATCAGGGAGTAACCAGGGGCAAACTGCTAGTGTTAACATCACTTCAGACGTCACTGTATTGGAGCCCAGATGATGTTCTTTACACATTGTATAACAATTTTTTTTGTTGCACATAGAGGAAGAGAATCGAAGCTCTGTTACAAAAGTAACACAACTACTTGTATCTACTAAAATGTTAATCTTGTCTTGAAAGTAAAAAGACAATTTCTATTCATAAAAAAAAAAGACAATTTCTTTCCATTGATTTTTAATGCTCCATGTGATACATTGCATTCATTGCCATAAATTTCTGTTTAGAAAAGTCAAGAATAGAATAAAGAAAATGGAAAGGAGAGCTACTAGTCTACTACTGAATTAGTTAAAACAAAATTTCTTTTATTTCCAAAATATATATAGACAAAATTTCTCCATCCAGTTTTTTTTTTTTTTTTTTTAATGTCATGTTACGAGGTTATCGACTAATTCTCCACGAGCCGAGCACTATCCTGCAAAGCACTCGAGTCGAGTAAGCCAGGTGACAAGCCGCAAGACAGGTTAACCCATGCCAAAGTAAACCAAGATAATGACATATCCGTTCAGAAAGGGTTAGAGTGGCAGCGATGCTCTCGATCCCAGACAATGACTTTGCTTAGGCTTTAGGCAGGCCTTGATGTTATTCGCCTTCCTTTCAATTGATTAAAGTCGGAGTTCTTCCACCTCTCCCTAAACTTTTCAAACACCAGTCCTCCTACTCCCTTTATGGATCGACCTTGATTCACAAACCTTAAAATCACAATTCGGAAAAATCAGTTGAGCGCTAAAATTGAACGCTCAATTGAAAGTGAATTAGGGTGAGAAGCCTAAATTTAGGCCAAGAGTCACTCAAAAATCGGTCTGAGCACCAGAATTTGGGGCTGAAATCTACAAACAAACAAAGAAAAAAACTAAAGCGTACCTAATTGACGAGGTTCGAGTTGAGACTGCGTCTTGGCTCAGACTCAGTCCGTTGCGCTTTTGCCCTGTCTCCTCTGTTTCAATCGGCTAAGGCCAAAGCTCCAAAATTGTGGGTAAAAGGCTTGCCACTATAGAGGGGTACAATGGCGATTTTTTTTTACGCTTGGATGGGAGCCTGGAAGACGATGAACAGCAAACAAAACAAAAGAAAACACATACCTGTTGCCCTACAAAAAACATATAAGTCGGGTTTGACTTGCCCTCCTAAGGAAAATGAAATGGGTTTACGGGCTCAATAGCTAAGCATACATTAAGCCCACTGAATAGCTCGAGTTTCTTTTGTTCGAATCCTATGCTAGTTCACTTGTAGGAAATTCATTTAATTACGAAATCGACCCACAAAAATAGGAATTATAATTGGTACAAATTAAGAATTTGAGTTTGATCAAAACATAAAATTAAACTCGTCAAATATTCTTTGTCAATTATTTCTAGTAGGTCAATCTCAAATCGGCTTCAACAAAAATGGAGTCAAAACCTCAAATCAAGTTTCACCAAATAACAAATATAAACTTGGTTTTTTTTTTTTTTTCAGAACTACGTATAGACGTGATACTCTTTTACGAGTTACGTAGGAAATTCGGTATAAAATTTTAAATACGCCGAATTCAGTCAATGGTTACAAATTAAATAAAATTTGTCATCCAACAGAACTACGTATAGACTTGATACTCTTTTACGAGTTACGTAGGAAATTCGGTATACAATTTTAAATACGCTGAATTCAGTCACCGGTTACAAATTAAACCAAATTTATCCTTAAAAGAACTACATAAGATTTGATTCCGCTCTGCCGGATATGTAGGAAACCCGATACAAAGTTATAGCTCGTCGGGTTCAAACACATGATCCTTAAACGATTAAATTTTTAAAACCAAATCAACGGTTTCAAAAGAAAAGAACTGCGTAAAGACTTGACACCGTAAAAACGGCTACGTAGGTAACCCGATATTAAATCTCAAAATATGTCGGGTACAGTCGCTAATCCCTAAATTCACTTTTAAAATGAAAATGGGGCTAAAATTAAATCTAAATTAAATACACATGGTTATCCGTGTAAGTGATAGCCGTTAAGTCGAGAAACCCTTCCAAGAAGGTGTGCTCAATTTATTCGGATGATACACGAGAAAATCTCATGCATATGATAGTGTGATTTATGTTAGGGCTACCCTTCCGAGAAGATGGGTCCCAATACGATCCAATGATGCATGAAACCCTTCAAGGGGGTAAAACACATAAACTCAAACACTCTGAACTACGTAAGGCTTGATTCTCTTCTAAGGGATACGTAGGCAACCCGCTAAAATTCGGGTGCAGCCCAAATCACCAAAACCACTCAAATCTTGGTATCGATATGACTTCGAATCAAGAGGATAACCAAAAGGGGTCGAACTAAAATATTAAAAATCAAATAAAATGTGTTGCACAATTGCGCATTTTTTTGTCCAACAAATTATATATAATGAAGGAGGATTGCGCAATCATCGTCAATGCAATCAATCAAGTGAACAATATACCATGAGAGGTTGCTCAAATAATCCAAGAGATCTATTCGTTAAGCAAAGATTTTGAGAGCGTCACATTTCAACACTGCTATAGAGAGGCGAATGGTGCAGCTGACTCTCTTGCTAAATCTCAGTTGAATTGTAATTTTATTTTGAGTTCTTATTGTTGTGAGTTCCAGAACATCATCTTGCAAGATGATCATGGATGTCGCTAGTGCATCCAATTTATTGCTTACTGTATATATATATATATATATATATATATATAATGAAGGAGAAGTCGGCTGAGACATATGACGACTTCTCCTTAAAAGCAATCTTATGAACCAATCACATTTTTTGAAATAAATAATTAATATATGTACAAGATAAAATTAGATATATCTATTCAATCAATCAATATATCTATATATGCATAAGATAAAATTTTATTCTAACCATATTTAATCAATATATCTATATATGCATAAGATAAATTTTAACCCAATTTGATTAGATATGGATATATTTTTAGAAGATATAACCAAATTTAAATACTATTATTTAAGATAAGATTTAATAATCAATATATGCATAAGATAAAATTTTATTCTAAATCTATTTAATCAATATATCTATATATTCATAAGATAAAATTTGACCCAATTTGATTAGATATGGATATATGTTCAGAAGATATTAACGACTTTTACGTATTATATAAGATAAGATTATACCTATGTAACATATGTAACCAATTTTGATTTTTTTTTCAAAATATTCATAAATAAATAAATAATTACGAAAATATTCACTATTTTAAACATTTTACAAAAATATTCATTTTTTGTAGGGTCGTCAGAAAAACGCGGTTTGAAACCGCATCTTATGTGTAAAATCTGAAATTCGATTGGCGCCCGGATGGGGGTTTGAAACCGCGTTTCTCTGTGTCGATTTCAGGAAAAAAAAAGTCAAAGATTCTTTGACCAAAAACGCGGTTTATGTGTGGCATTTATGAAACCCTACCGAAACCGCATCCTACCCCATTAAATTCATCTTCATCGTCTTCAACCTCCGATTCTTCAATTCATTCGGCGGTTCCTGCTTCCAAACCCAACCCGAACCCTCGCCCCCCCCCCCCCCCCCCCATCCTCATCAATTATCATCATCTTGAACCTTCAACTGAGAATCCTTCATCATCCCTTCATCTCTCATCCGAAAATACAAAGGTTAGTTTTTTTAATCTGTTTTATATTCGGTTTTTTATGCTAAATGTGGGCAAAAGCCCTTGGATTATTGAAGTAGTAGCAAATTTCGGATCAAGAGAGTTTTGATAGTTTGAGTTTGGTTTTTGTAATGTTGATGAAATTTGAATGTTGTAGAGTTCTATGTTGTGATGGATGATTAGTATAGATATGAAATAATGAGTTGAATTGGTTGTGAATTGAAATTATGGTTAGTATGGATATGAAATTGTGAGTTGAAATTGTTGATAGTATAGATATGAAATTGTGAGTTGAAATTGTGATTCGTATAGATATGAAATTTGTAATTTTTGAAACGAGAAGATTTTTTTATTAATTTCGGTTGTGTGAATTGATTTTGTAGATGAAAAATTGTGATGGGTGATTACACATGAAATTGTGAAAATATATTTATAAAAAAGATGTTAATACGTTAATAAGTTTAGATTTTTACAAATATAATTTTAGAGTGTATTATATAATTAAGTTAATAAATTTAGATTCACAACATATTTTTGATAGTATAAATTTAGATTCACAACATATACAGTGAAATCCTGCCAGTTCTATTGGGTCTGTCGTAGCCGGGCCACCTTCACCGAAGATCCCATACCTTTCACGTTCGATATAGACAATGAATTAACGACAACGTTAATAGAGAGATGGAGACCTGAGACCCATACCTTTCACGTGAATGTTGGGAAGGCGACAATCACGCTCCAAGATGTGTCAGTTCTATTGGGTATGCGTGTTGATGGTCTTACAGTTACTGGATCTGCATGGTATGATTGGCCAACCATTGCAGAAACATTGCTTGTGCAAAGACCCCGACGAATTAGATTAGGGGATCTTCGGTGAAGGTGACCTGGCTACGACAACTGCTCTAGGGGCCCTTACCAGAAGATGCTGAGGAACATGCCATTCATTGCCAAGCTAGGGCATATATTTTGTTGCTTATGGATGGGGTTCTGTTTGCTGATAATAGCGGCGACTAGGTGCAATTACTTTACCTTCCATTGCTAGCGAACTTAGAGGCTACTGGCCAGTATAGTTGGGAAAGTGCAACCCTTGCTTTCCTCTAGCGTCAGCTTTGCAAAGCTACAACGCGAGAGAAGTCTGAGATTGTCGGTCCCCTCATATTTTTGCAGGTACGATAACTGTTACATTTTTCATTTCCTATATTCGATAAATGTGTTAACTCGTTAATTGTATGCAATTACTAGTTGTGGGCATGAGAGAGGATCTCCATTGGAAGGCATCGATGCATGAACTTGGTCGACATTGACGGTGATGACCAAAATGCGATTCGAAGGGCTAGAAGGCAAGAGGCGCGAAAGAAGACAAGTTATGGGGCACAACCTTATGCATTTACCGAACGCTTTCCTATATTTTTGCAGGTACGATAACTGTTACATTTTTCATTTCCTATATTCGATAAATGTGTTAACTCGTTAATTGTATGCAATTACTAGTTGTGGGCATGAGAGAGGATCTCCATTGGTAGGCATCGATGCATGAACTTGGTCGACATTGACGGTGATGACCAAAATGCGATTCGAAGGGCTAGAAGGCAAGAGGCGCGAAAGAAGACAAGTTATGGGGCACAACCTTATGCATTTACCGAACGCTTTCGAGATGGGGATGACTCACTAGCGATGATATGGTTGAATGTCAAACAGACGTATGTAACTACGCCCAGGACACTGATGTATTACCGAGATGCATTCGATCGTCAAACTCCAGATCAGGTTAGTGCTTCAATTTGTTTATTCCCTACCTTTCATATAGTAAATTATGACCTCTCATAGTCATCTGTTTTATGTTACTATCTAGTTTGTTTGGGAGCCGTACTCTAGCGATGTCTTAGGTCGCCTAACGCCCATATGTCAACACGGTATGAACATATGGCGATCTACTACACCTCTTATATTGTAACGGCCCAGGATTATGATTCCCGAGTTACGTTTCGAGGGATAAAACCCCTCGTTAGGATCTTGCGCTCCGAGTATAGGTTGAAGGTTTGAAACCGAAGATTAGTAGTTTAAAGAGGGATTTCACACCCAAATCCTGTAAGTCCATTGGAGACCCCGGGGTAAACCCCTGTACCTGTCCTAAGTCTACAACGCGAAAAACATTTTATCATGCAAAGGACATAAGTGCTAACCTGTAAGTCCGTTGGAGACCCCGGGGTAAACCCCTGTACCTATCCTAAGTCTACAACGCGGAAAACATTTTATCATGCAAAGGACATAAGTGCTGAAAACGATAGAACCAGTTCCGCAGCAAGGCCGGGTCAAACAGAGTATAAGTAGGAAAAAAAAATCCCAAAAAGTGTAAATCTGGTGAAGTCATAGTTCAACAGTCACTCTCCGCCATATGAATGGACCCCATCATAACAGCACAAAATCAATGAGTGAAATGGGTACCTGAATCTAAAAAAAAAAGAGGGGGATCTGGTTCAATCATCAGGTCACTCATGCGCGTGTGTAACCACACTCTAAGAGGCATATAATAAGCATCCTATCCCTAAGATGAAATGTGTAATGCAGTGCGGAAATTAAATCACATATATACACATATATATATATACTGACAGTTAAATATAATGCAGGAAGCGATAAATGGATCCACACCGAAAGCCAAGTGGCATGTCCCTCTCCTACCTCCACCCCCTTTCGATTGGGCGAAAACTGGCCAGCTCGTGAATTCATTCCATAATAATCGGGCGGCACGCATGCCCAACCCGCCCCATAAGAAATAATAAAGCCTGCAGGCAGCTTTCGCAATCATGCTCATAATATAAGTAAAGGAACTTCCATGACTCGATTGACTCAGGACGGGACCCGATGGGACTGGGTCGTCCTATGACCCTAGTAAAGGCTCTAGTTACTTCACAGATAACGGTCGTTCTCTTGCAAGGACATATAGCAATTATATGATTTTCATTTTAGCTCCTAAGCGTGATTCTAGGTCGTATGGTGCATGGACACTAGCCTACTATATAACACCCAGTGCATAGAGCGCCTATCATGAGTAAGTTGAAAGAACTTACCTGGAGAAGCGCAGAATCCAAACAATGATCAGCAATGACAAGCAATCCAACATATCAGAGATCACCTAGTAATCTCATAAATAACATAATAAGTCTAAGTCTAATTTACACAAAGCACACAAGTCAGATATGAATCATGTAAGATACACACATATGATAACTCAACCATCTTGTCATTATTAACATTATCATTTCATCTTCAATTCTCATATTGTCTCATCATATCTCATAAATTAACATCTTTCTCAATTCGATCATAACATCATCATCATCAGCTCATGACAACCTCCATATCATACTTAGCCAATTTCACATATTACCGTTTCATACTCACACTTGGCATACAGATATATATCAACATTATAATATCTAATTACATTTAATCTCATATAGTATATCACTGCAAGTCATGCTATTAGTCACACATATCATGTCGTTAGTCAAACACTCATATTATCATGCTAGTTAATCATCGAATAAGTCTTATTCCTAAGTTTAGATTCAAATCTGTGTCAAATCCGCGTTAGAATCCCGACCCTTGAAAGTGTTAGCAAAATTCCCTTTTTCTATTATTTATTAAATCATTTTCCGAACTTGAAATTCTTTTCCAAATTCTCTTTTTAAATCGACGAGTCTTAATAATTTATTTCTAAATCCCAATGATTTTATGTTATATTTTAAAACACCATTTAATAAAACGCCCTTATAAAGTATTTCTACATCCTTTATGAAATAATTCCAACCCGTTTGTATTCGATAAAATCAATCCTTTATAAATCTCCTGAAATAATATTTTATCTCTTAAAACCTCAAATAATATTGCATATATATAATATTTTTAATTCCACTAATTAATTAAATAATTAAACGGATAACCCGAACCGAACCAAACCAAACCAAACCCACTAATTAAACCCAACCCGGTTAAGTTATTAAATTATAAAATTAAGAGGGCCCACAAAGCCACATAAGCTCGTCTCCCTCCTCCGGATTTGAAGCCTCCCGCCCGCGGCCGCGCCATCGCTCTGCTCACGCCTCCGCTCGCTCGCGATCGCCAGTTTGCTCGACCCGCGACCACCGGTTCTCACGCTCCTGCTGGCTTGCACTCCATCGCTGGTTACTCCCGCGCTCGCTACGGCTCGGATCCCACATCTCTACTCGCTGCTGCTCGTGTCTCTCGCTCAGCTCGAGCTCTCTCTCGCCGTCGATGCTCGCCGGAGCTCCGCCTGAGTTCACACGCGCCACCCGACACCCCGCTCTCAGCTCACTCACACTCGACACTAGCCCTTAGCCCAAACCTAGTCAGAAATTTATTCAAAACAGAGGGAGGAGAAGCGATGACTCACCGAGAAAGTACACGACATCGGAGCTCTCAATCGGAGTTCTAAGCATCGTCGGTGCCTTGCGATGGATCGTCGGACCTGCGCCGGACAAGGGTGAGCGTGATGGTAGGGCTCGAGAGTGGTTTGGATCGCAAACGAGGGAGAATGGATTACCGGAAGGTTGGTTCACGATCAAACGAATAGGGGATATTCGGAGGCTCATCGATGATGCCGAGAGCTCCGGGGCGGCTGCGATTGCTCTTCGATGAAAGAGCAGGCGACGAGGATGACAACGACGATGAAGGATCACTGAGGCATGGAGTGTGGCGATGGTGACGAGAGGAGGAAGTGGATGTGTTGCTCGAGTGTTTGTTCGAATCCGAGGAGTAAGGAAGGTAGTTGGGTTCGGCGGTGGTACTGTGGAGACAAGGAGGAGTTGCGACGGTGGTGGCGTTTGGAGCTCAAATGATGAAGATAATGGTGATGGAGTGAAAGAGGGATGATGGTGTTGATGATGAAGAAGTGAGGGCGATGGAGAAGGTGATGGTGAAAGTTAATGGTGATGGTGAGGTCGGATGAAGAGGGTGACGATGACGTGAAAACGAGGTGAAGGTGGGAAGGTGAACCGAAGAGGGATGGGTCCGGGTTGCAGGGTATGGGGAGGGACTGGGTGTGAGATTGAGTGTGAAATTAGTTAACCAATATCTAGAAATAAATCCCGAATACGCGAATTCAAATTCCGAAATTAGTTTCCGAATGTTAGTTTCCCTGACTCTCGCTTTTTCGATCAATTAGATTTTTAAAACAGAAGAGGATATCGCCATCCAATAATTATTTTGAATTTTCGAGGTAAAATGACGGAAATTATTCGCCTAAATTTTTATATTTCGGTCAGAATCCGTTAAATGAGTTTTAAATTCGACTTAATTTCATGTTTAATCGCCTTTTTCCGAAAAATTAGGATTTGAAAATCCGTGCCTTTACATCATCCACCTCTAAAAATAAGTCTCGTCCCCGAGACTAAAATCATCTTAAAATAGGGGATGAAGTTTGAAATTGGTGAGTCCAAGGATGATGTCTTTGATCCCGTAAGCATCTCATAAGTGCCCCTATAAGATCCTCATAGTACCGTTGTCGTGATCATAATATCCCCAACAGACCGTAGCAAGAATGTAATATGGGCCCCTACCACATCCTTACTCCGGCTCTTCGGTCATATCATAACTCAAAACATCACAACGTTCTCTTTATAACACCGTTCAAAACTTCAAGTTCGACATTAGTCAAAAGCATTCCCAACTTCTCCATTCATCCTACCATCCACTTCTAAAGGCTAATCTCACATTCTCTTCCTAGGTTCCAAGTCAGAATCAAGGTTCAACAGTTCAATTTCTATCATTTCCATCATCAAGCATCATGTATATATATCGAATAACAATTGCACCTCACATCTAATAGCATAACATAATCACCTCAAGAATAACCACATACCATAGCATATCTGGCATCGTATCGTATATGGTAGAATTTATCACAACATCTCATGGAAGTTACACACCATATCAATCAAATAAGCACGTTATATCACTCAGATAAGTACATCATACTCATTCTAACTACCAAGCGTCATCGCATTAGAGGCAAATAGGTGCTTCCGTACAGTAGCATTTCATCGAGTTCAGGGATACTATGTTAGTACTAACAGTTCTTTATTGTCAACGACAACACATCAGAGAATCAACATCGTCTATAACATGGAATTCGCACAACATTCGGACCCAAGTAAAGTATACACTAGATTACTACTCACCATCCCTCGCACTAAGATCAACTTCACTGAGGTCTACCAACTCAATCCACTACCAGTTCTAGGCACCATTGTATCTTGCTCACATACAACCCTTCTAGCCTCATAACGATTCGCAATCTAGGCCGAATACCCAAACCAACTACTAGGTATCTCAACTCCTATGCCATCAAGCCATCTAAGAGCCAATCCACTTCGACATCCCGATCTCAAGTCCTACCTTCCACTCGACTATTTAAAACTATCTCTCGGAGTTCCCAAATCACAAAATTCCCTCATTCCGACAAGCTGAACAACTCGATCTACTACCAAGACTCCACCTGAACATCATCCCCTAAAGAGACATCTCGAATCACCTTGCTAACTCAATCATACTTCCCACGCCACTAACCACTCTCACTAACCATCCACCTCTAAGGACCCAAGCCATGCTGACCATCTCACACCTGACACCCCTGACCAATTCTAACGCAGATCCCAACTAGTGGGACTCCCAACCGCGAATCACCATGACCCTCAAGCCGACCCATTCTAGATCCTCTTGCCAGCACACTCTACCATGACTAGTTCCCTCAAATCCGCATGTTTCCCCAAATTGTCTCAGATCACGCTTCCTCAAACTTCAAAATCTCTACCGCTTAAACCTTTATGTACCGATCATCATTTTCACTGAATTCCTATGACATCCTCGTCCGAATTTCCTAAGTACCACAACTTCACCAGCCTTCCAAAATCTCTTATCCTCTAGCGTCCTCAATAACTTCTGCTTTGCCTAGCTCCCAAATCCATGCTCATAATCTCCCTATCTCAACCTTAAGCGCACAATCTTACTAGGAATCTCAACTACATCCTTGCCTAGCTACCAGCCTTTCCTTAAAGATTCATCTCACGTCCTCAAATACTTCAATAGCCACAATAACATCCACTCATAAATCCCGAGTCATTCCCTATGCTAAAATCCTCCAACAACGCAGCTAGAAATCCTTCACTCATAAATTCCCCAAACATTACCAATCCTACCTAAATAACCCCAAATACTCATCACATGAACAACCCTGATATGAACAACCTAATATCCCGATCGATAATTTCCCAAGAAACCTCATACTACTCTTCCTTGGAAAATCCTCAACTTCATCCCTTACCGAAATTGCTCCCATTCACAGCACACACCACCTAGTCCCAAATTCTACAATTCCTTAGACGTTCCTTAACCGATCATCCTCGACTCCGCCCACGATCCGCTCCTAGACTATCTAGACACCTTCCTTGGCACACCAATCCGTCTCACAACACCTCCCTTCAAGAATCCCCTGATCAACTCCTAGCTCGCCCATCCACCTCTAGAACTATCCTAACTACCTCTACCTAGACCCGATCTCAAGATCACCCTAAAAAAGCTAGTCTAGAACTCAACAACCAATATCTTATACTACCCACACACACTACCTGCCTAGACTACCACTTCTCACCAGGACATTTCCCTCGAAGTCTCGCCATACTACTCCACTCCTCAACTAAGACTTGCTTGGAGCTCAATTATACTCACTGGCCACTATCTCTGACCAGTCTCAACTCACTCGGCTCTACCTAAGTTAATGCATCCATCCTGCACACCCTCTCGCTCATCTCATGACCAAGAATAAAGACTTCAATCCCTCTGCCACTTTCTGACCTAGCTTACCGAAGAATCTCTTGACCCATGTTCTTGAAAGAAGATCCATCCAACATATATACCTCATACCTTACTCATTAGCAAATCAGTATAATCAAGCATCAAGGCACATCATCATAGACACAAGACAATCAGGCAATTACTCACTACCAGCTCAGCAAATCAGCCATCACATATCTAGTTATGTCAATTCTAAGCCTATTGCACAACATCACTTCCAATTAGCATAGAAGAAACCATAATTCGAATGAAGAACACCCTTCCTTGAGTCATTCCTAATGATCTTATCCACGACTGCCATCTTCGAAGCATGTTTGTCCTTTTTGTGCCATCGAGGATGTCGGTCTTGAGGCTTGTGGGTTATGGGCCCACCACGCTTCCGATGTGCCGCTCCGGTGCTACATGGTTGTTCACTCTCCCTTCCATGTCGACGTTCATCAAAGGGATCACAAGGGGTTAGAAGTTACGAAGATAGAGGAGGGACAAGAACGGGCAACACGACTTCCTTACGGATCCATACACAAACCAGGACTAAGGACAATGAGACCAGAGACAAGAGACAAGATCCCAACCCGAGAGTTACAACGATGCCCTTATAATTGTGGCACGCAAACACATAAAAATCAAGAGATATCATCACATTATTTCACACTAGTATGTACCTATCTCAAGGAATATCGATTTATGCATTCATAACATGTTCATATAATCATCTTTATATGTGTGCAAAACAAGCTAGCAACCTATCATCTCATTCACCAATCATGCTTGACAGACTAAGAACATGTATGCATAGATTGACATAGGACATATATGACATAAGTTATGCAAGATCTAGCAAACATCACAGGATATCATATGCACGACTTATCACCCATTTAGATACACAATTAAGCAAGTCATACTATTACAGAAAGCATGCTAAGATGTACCATAAAAATCATGCTAAGGGTATGGTCAGTTCATGCAGGGTTGGTATAACAACTATCTCATCACATACATCCATATTCGCATAGTCAGACTAGGACGTCGCACAATCATACGAGGGCCTATAACTGGGAGGTATATGTCATACATGATACTAGCAATACTCATTAAACATGTACACAATCAACAAGGTCCAATTAGGTTAATCTAGCAGGCTAAGTCATCCAATTCACGTTTTAAACATACAATGAGAGTTGACCACACTATCATAGACCTAGTTCAAAGGGAGACAGTAATCATGGGAATTCAATACGTACAGCACATACATTTACTCATAAGTGCAACCATGCAAGGTACCCGACAAGTCATGTTGAATTATACCAATATATCATGTCATGAAATCACAAAGATGCTATCATTATAACTTGACATAATTCTCTAAGGGTAATCATCGACTCACCACCCAGTTTCCCCGTGGGACGCTAGTATGACTCGCTGGACACAAGGACATTCACGCCGTTTCCGAGAGAAGATGGTAGAATTCGTGTTTAGACTCTTTTGGCAAGGAGACACGGTTGACCATTACGAGACTCAAGAGGGATGACTTCATAAGATAACACACTCCTAACTCGGAAGAATATCGATAATCAACCTTAGGTAACCCTCACATCATACACAATCCCCGGAAGTAGTTAGTTGATCGACCCAATTTCCCGTAGAGAATGTTGACATTAGGTATGAGACTCGATGAACATCTATGGTTGGAATACAAATAGGACTCAAGTCAAGAGGAACAGACACTCTCGACCCTTACTAACACATCCATGTGCTTTGGTGGGACGGACGACGGAATCGGGATTATCAAGGGGGTTGTACTATGGAAGAACTATTCTGACAAGATAGAAAATCTGATTACATAAGAACAAGGTTTCCTCCCACTATCCCGTTTGCACATACAGTCATTTACATGTTCAAGTTAAGGCATTTTGATTAGTTCGCTATCCTAAGCACAATAGCACTCAACACGGAAGCAATCAACAAGATTAATATTATCCTCTTCGAGGAGGATCGCCCTCGGGCCCAATTGCATATATGTATATATAACGTAGGCATAGAGACGATCTATGCCGTCCTTCGAGGGACAGCCGACCGGAGGGGCAAGTACCTCACGACCTCCTAACTCCACACTCCAACCTTCGTGGTGCTCCTTGGAGTCTTCTAGGCCCATCTGTAAATAAAAGCTAGTGTTTTGCCTACCGTTTCCCTAGTTCTACATGCATGAGGGATGTCTATCGCTTTGGTCTCTACCCACGATATTGTTTCCCCTTATTGATTTAAGTTTAATTCCAATTAAATTCATTTTGCCCTTTTAAAAACATGTTCCAAAACCATTTAAAAACATTAGTCGATTTTCAAAACCATCTTCAACCTATTGTACTCGGATTGCAAAACCTCAGCTTTGATACCACCTTTGTAAAGACCCAGGATTATGATTCCCAAGTTACGTTTCGACGGATAAAACCCCTCGTTAGGATCTTGCGCTCTGAGTACAGGTTGAAGGTTTGAAACCGAAGATTAGTAGTTTAAAGCGGGATTTCACACCCAAATCATGTAAGTCCGTTGGAGACCCCGGGGTAAACCCCTGTACCTATCCTAAGTCTACAACGCGGAAAACATTTTATCATAAGTCTACAACGCGGAAAACATTTTATCATGCAAAGGACATAAGTGCTGAAAACGATAGAACCAGTTCCACGCCAAGGTCGGGTCAAACATAGTATAAGTAGGGAAAAAAAATCCCAAAAGTGTAAATCTGGTGAAGTCATAGTTCAACACTCACTCTCCGCCATATGAATGGACCCCGTCATAACAACACGAAATCAAGGAGTGAAATGGGTACCTGAATCTAAAAAAAAGAGGGGGATCTGGGTCAATCATCAGGTTACTCATGCGCGTGTGTAACCACACTCTAGGAGGCATATAATAAGCATCCTATCCCTAAGATGAAATGTGTAATGCAGTGCGGAAATTAAATCACATATATACACATATATATATATACTGACAGTTAAATATAATGCAGGAAGCGATAAATGGATCCACAACGAAAGCCAAGTGGCATGTCCCTCTCCTACCTCCACCCCCTTTCGATAAGGCGGAAACTGGCCAGCTCGTGAATTCATTCCATAATAATCGGGCGGCACGCATGCCCAACCCGCCCCATAAGAAATAATAAAGCCCGCAGGCAGTTTTCGCAATCATGCTCATAATATAAGTAAAGGAACTTCCATGACTCGATTGACTCAGGACGGGACCCGATGGGACTGGGTCGTCCTATGACCCTAGCAAAGACTCTAGTTACTTCACATATAACGACCGTTCTCTTGCAAGGACATATAGCAATCATATGATTTTCATTTTAGCTCCTAAGCGTGATTCTAGGTCGTATGGTGCATGGACACTAGCCTACTATATAACACCCAGTGCATAGAGCGCCCATCATGAGTAAGTTGAAAGAACTTACCTAGAGAAGCGCAGAATCCAAACAATGATCAGCAATGGCAACCAATCCAACATATCACAGATCACCTAGTAATCCCATAAATAACATAATAAGTCTAAGTCTAATTTACACAAATCACACAAGTCACATATGAATCATGTAAGATACACACATATGATAACTCAACAATCTTGTCATTATTAACATTATCATTTCATCTTCAATTCTCATATTGTCTCATCATATCTCATAAATTAACATATTTCTCAATTCGATCATAACATTATCATCATCAGCTCATGACAACCTCCATATCATACTTAGCCAATTTCACATATTACCGTCTCATACTCACACTTGGCATACAGATATATATCAACATCATAATATCTAAAATTTAATCTCATATAGTAAATCACTGCAATTCATGCTATTAGTCACACATATCATGTCGTTAGTCAAACACTTATATTATCATGCTAGTTAATCATCGAATAAGTCTTATTCCCAAGTTTAGATTCAAATCTGTGTCAAATCCGCGTTACAATCCCGACCCTTGAAAGTGTTAGCAAAAATCCCTTTTTCTATTATTTATTAAATCATTTTCCGACCTTGAAATTCTTTTCCAAATTCTCTTTTTAAATCGACGAATCTTAATAATTTATTTCTAAATCCCAATGATTTTATGTTATATTTTAAAACACCATTTAATAAAACGCCCTTATAAAGTATTTCTACATCCATTATGAAATAATTCCAACCCGTTTGTATTGGATAAAACCAATCCATTATAAATCTCCCGAAATAATATTTTATCTCTTAAAACCTCAAATAATATTGCATATATATAATATTTTTAATTCCACTAATTAATTAAATAATTAAACGGATGACCCAAACCGAACCAAACCAAACCAAACCCACTAATTAAACCCAACCCGGTTAAGTTATTAAATTATAAAATTAAGAGGGGCCACAAAGCCACGTAAGCTCGTCTCCCTCCTCCGGATTTGAAGCCTCCCGCCCGCGGCCGCGCCATCGCTCTGCTCACGCCTCCGCTCGCTCGCGATCGCCAGTCCGCTCGACCCGCGATCACCGGTTCTCACGCTCCTGCTGGCTCGCACTCCATCGCTGGCTACTCCCGCGCTCGCTGCGGCTCGCATCCCACATCTCTGCTCGCTGCTGCTCGTGTCTCTCGCTCAGCTCGAGCTCTCTCTCGCCGAAGCTCCGCCCGAGTTCACACGCGCCACCCGACACCACGCTCTCAGCTCACTCACACTCGACACTAGCCCTTAGCCCAAACCCAGTCAGAAATTAATTCAAAACAGAGGGAGGAGAAGCGATGACTCACCGAGAAAGTTCACGACATCGGAGCTCTCAATCGGAGTTCTAAGCATCGTCGGTGCCTCGCGATGGCTCATCGGACCTGCGCCGGACAAGGGTGAGCGTGATGGTAGGGCTCGAGAGTGGTTTGGATCGCAAACGAGGGAGAATTGCTTACCGGAAGGTTGGTTCACGATCAAACGAATGGGGGATATTCGGAGGCTCATCGATGACGCCTAGAGCTCCGGGGGGGGGGGGGGGGGCTGCGATTGCTCTTCGATGAAAGAGGAGGCGACGAGGATGACAACGACGATGAAGGATCACCGAGGCGTGGAGTATGGCGATGGTGACGAGAGGAGGAAGTGGATGTGTTGCTCGAGTGTTTGTTCGAATCCGAGGAGTAAGGAAGGTAGTTGGGTTCGGCGGTGGTACTGTGGAGACAAGGAGGAGCTGTGACGGTGGTGGCGTTTGGAGCTCAAATGATGAAGATAATGGTGATGGAGTGAAGGAGGGATGATGGTGTTGATGATGAAGAAGTGAGGGCGATGGAGAAGGTGATGGTGAAAGTTAATGGTGATGGTGAAGTCGGATGAAGAGGGTGACGATGACGTGAAAACGAGGTGAAGGTAGGCAGGTGAACCGAAGAGGGATGGGTCCGGGTTGCAGGGTATGGGGAGGGAGTGGGTGTGAGATTGAGTGTGAAATTAGTTAACCAATATCTAGAAATAAATCCCGAATACACGAATTCAAATTCCGAAATTAGTTTCCGAATGTTAGTTTCCCCGACTCTCGCTTTTTCGATCAATTAGATTTTTAAAACAGAAGAGGATATCGCCATCCAATAATTATTTTGAATTTTCGAGGTAAAATGACGGAAATTATTCGCCTAAATTTTTATATTTCGGTCAGAATCCGTTAAATGAGTTTTAAATTCGACTTAATTTCATGTTTAATCGCCTTTTTCCGAAAAATTAGGATTTGAAAATCCGTGCCTTTACATATATGCTTTGACATTGTGGAGTGGCATCATCCAGAGTGAGTTACGCGTCAGTTTGGGGATGTGCCAGTAGTTCCCCCAACATGTGCATTTTATGAGGTTTTGCACAAGATGGACCGCAGGGGAAAGCACCAACATAATTGGGCTCAGACGCATGCATGCACTACTAGAATTCTGTTCATAGACATCACACATTTTAAATCAGTCAGAAAAACACACGATGTTAAATTATTCTATTACATCAGTTATTAAATATTTGATGTTGATAAAAATTTAGACAACGTCCAACTTGTTCAGCTGATGTTAAATGATTAATTTAAAAAAATTTGGAACACGCGCGGTTGAATTCTCAAAATTGAAGTGAGCGGGATTTAAACACTTAGAAAAAATTAGGGGTGTTTCTAAAACCGGGGAAGGTTATATCGAACCCACACCCACTTTATCTCTCTCTCTCTTTCTCTCTCGGACACAAAGAATCCTATCAGATCTGCAACCTCTCCCATCTTCTCCGATCATTCACCTTCCTCTAGCGTCTAGGAAGAACCCCAAAATCGTCAATGGTGTTACTCTCGTCTCCTCCACTATCTCTTTCCCTCTGTTGGCAACTATGAAGATGGTGACCCCCTTAATAAGAACCCGGAAACCTAACTGGTAAGCCTTCTCTCACCCTCTCTATAGATCTGTACGTCAGCCTTCTTTCGACCCTTTTTTTTCAGACATGAGGATTCACATACTGATTTCTGCTCCTCTTTCCCTAATTCAGATCTAAAGCAATACCCCTCTTCCTCTAGGGCCTCTCTTGCGAGTGCAAATCATCCTCTTTGGTTCTCGTTCTCTCTTGCGAGTGCAAATTCTCGTTCGGGTTGACAGGTTCGGCGGCGTCAGTTTCAAACCTACCCGCGGCTACAGGCGGTGGTGGGGAAGAGGTTGGCCTCGTTCAGGTGCAGGATTTGAAGGTTACTTTGCCCCTTTCTTCTTTCAGTTCATAAACTTAATTAGGGTTTGATTTGGTGAAATAGGGATTTGGATTTGGGAGTTCGAAGGTGGAGATGAGTGACATTAGATGGTCTCAAGAAATTGAACCCTGTTGAAAAGAGATTTCCCGCAGATTGACAGGTAATCTCTTCTCTCCTCTCGCTATGAAACAACCTATAGATCTCGCAGATCGCCATTGATTACTTTTTTTTTGCCTTCTCTCTGGTGGTTTAGGTTTGCCCTCTCTCTGATCGATTTTGCTCACCAAAATAGGTAGGTAGGTATATCTTGTTCTTATTTTTAATTTCTATTCAATCTATGTTTAATTTTTGTGCAATTTAGAAAAGAGAAATCTTTGCGATTTGATTATTGAAACTAGTATATTAGTAATTTTACCCAGATTATGAACTTTAGGCTTTCATCAGGGGCAAAGTATAACCAAAATACATAATTAGTTGTTTGAGCCTTATCGAATGCGGTATCATTGCTAGATGTATCTATGATTTGTGTACAGTATTTAGGATGGTATTTCTGAAGATAATGAAGAAGCATATAGACCATGATCTGGTTTGTAAATGTACCTTAATATGATCTGTGAGATTCTTTTTTGGGTTTGTCATTTGAGTCAAGTCATCATGTCTTCGCAGGGTCCAATATTATCCGTTCATAAGAAGCTTGTTGTAGAAAAGCTTGCTGAAGAAGAAAATGAGAAGGATCAAAACTGAAATCAAGAAGGAAAAACAAATAGCATGTCAGAAGCTTATTTGAACTCCTTGTATGTGCTTTCTTATTTTCAATCTGGATTTGATTTTGAATGTTGAAAATTATTAGGTTGTGGAAAAGAAGCATGTGAAGCCTGGCAATTATTTAGATTCTCATGAGAAGTTCCCTATAGGTGTTGCAACTAAAGGACGTACAATGTTTATGCTTATATTCAATCAAAGCTAGTCTTGTTGATTATAATTTCTATGTCTCTATAAGTAACACACTTTTTTGGTTTTGATGGACGCTAATAAACATTCAGTAGTGGTCAAGTTTTTTAATACTGTAAGTCCCCTCTGATATAGAATAAGCTAACATGCTCAATATTCCTTCTTCTTAACCTTACTTGATTTGCTCTTTTTCCATGTCAACAAGGCCCAAAATGCTCATAAAGGACTTAATCCTTCAAGAGCTAAAGATTCTAAAGGTACATGCTGGGACTACATCTATCTTTCAGTCTTCCTTTTAGGAGTCAATAGGTCCATTCTCCCATACCCTCGAAATGAAAAGTTAATGGCCATGATAGCATCCTATATCAGAAATTGTTAATAGCCTCACTCCTTTACACCGGAAAATGGGATAAGTTATTTATTTTATTCAGTAGCATCACTCCCTTGCAAACTGCAAATATTAGGAGTTTTAGTTGAGTGTCAGGTATTAGATGCTTGAAAGTCTTGGTCACACACACACACACATCTTATGGCGCTCTACTCATGCAACTATAAAACAATGCTTCTTTTTTTATACTCATGGTTCATATTTGCATCATTCTGATATTGTGTGATGGTTTGTCTTGAATCTGACAGTTCTGAGGCAAAGAAGGAAACAAGTCTTCTACAATGAGTTGGGAAAGGCTATAGGGAGGTCATCTGAAGCATCCAAGGTTCGGAGTGTCCAATATTATCTTTGTATGCCCAACATCTGGAATTTACGTATTTCTTATTTTGCCATTCATATGTAATGTCTATTAAGAGCTTGTGCTATCTTCAAATTTCTAAAAAACAGTGTTCAATATCAAATGGTAAGGTGGAGACTGAACAACCTAGCTGGGTCCGTTGCTTGATACATAAGCTGAGTAATCTGAAGCTGGAAAACTAGGATAAGATGGAGGTTAGAAATATTCTTTTGATTTGTTCTTCATTTTCTATACTGGAATAGGATGGAAATAGTTAACACTCGATTTTTAAATACATGATTGCTTCCCAGGATACAACGGCAGCAGATGCCATTGGAATGTTATCCGAGGACAGTTCTGATGAGGAATGATCAGAATGTACTGATCAAATTTTACCAAAGAACGGTCAAAACACTTCTACAAGGAATGCGACATTGTAGCATACTAGCATTAGCCATCAGGTGACGCCACTTTAACTTGGATCCAATCTCAATCCTTCAAGTTGCATATGTTCAATCACTTGGAATCCATGTCCTATCTATCGTAAATGAGCCTCCTAGAAATGCATTTGTATTCAATGCTTGATAGTAGCAGTTCTAGAGATATGAGATATAGGATTGCGGCACTTTACAGAGGCCACTCTACAGAGCCTCCTAGAAATGCATTTGTTTCTCCATTATTGTTTGATTAACTTCTAGGTTTTCACGTATTTTGATTTCTTATTCAGAACACTCGATGCTGTTAGGATTTCTGTTTTTGTTGCTTTATTTTTTAATTTATGTTTCCAAGCACATTTTATCTTCATTATAGATCAGGATTCTGTGCACTTATTAGCTGTTGAGGGTTGTACTGACCTTGGAAAATTACTAGAGCTCGTGGACTTTGTTGCATATATTCTACCTGTCATCGTCAACTTCTGTCAGGTATTATTGATTTGTCGGCTTGTTATGCAGGAGATTTAATAGCGACGCTATTAACATGAAATTCATAAAGGCAGATAATAGCACTTGTAATATGACTGATAATGCATACACAAAAGCTACAGTTTCCCTCTAGTTGTGTGTGATGGACATGAGACACTTGTTTAACCTGGCCTACTTATCAAAGCAGTTTACCTAGCTTTTTTACTTGTCCATATGCAGGAGTTTAAATTTGTTACCTATCCTTGTAATGATTTGTGTATTTTCCGTGGAGTATTGACTTAATCATACTAGTTAAAATTGCCCGAAGTATTTTTCTCGTAATCAATGGTTTTCATTTTATTTACTTAGCTTACCGCTGCTTTAAACCCATCATGTTATTAATTTTGAATTTAATATATTCTTTTAAATGTGACAATGTCAAGGTAAACCTTAAATGTCATGGCTGCTCATCCCTAAGAGCGGAAATAGTGTCTGGGGGAAACCACTGATGGATAGGTGTTTGCGTGCTTCAACCACTAGAATAAGAATGGAAACAAGGTAATCCACCTCTTGAAAGTGGTCTGCTTAATTAATTCAAGCACTCATGAGGTGTTTGTGTGCTTCAACCAAGATCTGCAATACAAGACATTTTTCGCAAGTCACTTTTTCTGTCTCTTATTTAAGTGTATTGTGTCAAGCATAGAATCCGACTATTGACGTACATTTTTCTGTATTTAGCCCTGTTGTCATCTTGTATTCGACTCTATTGTCATTATTTAATGTATTGGTTATAGTCTTTTGCATTGTTTAATTTTCTGTTTGCCAAAACAATGTCATAATATAGATTATTATGTGTATTTGATGAAACACATCGAACTTGAGAACGAAAAGTGATGTCTAAGTTTTTAAATACGTCGACCATTAAGATACAGATCGATTTCTAAACACATCATCTATGAAAATTATAAAAAAACAGATGCGTATGTAGCAGTTACATCGTTTAAAATATATAAAATGATGTTGTAAATAATCAAAACATCATTTTCAAAGAAAAAACTGATTTGAAAATATATAAATAACATTGATTTTTAAAATATTCAATATGGTATATTATATTTATATAAAATAATATCACAAATTACAAATGAAAGAAGAGTATTCACAAATTGAATAATACATAACCGATGTGTGTAGCAATGTAAGACATCAGGTTTATAAAAAATAGCGATGCTAATTTGAAATTTTGTATTACCCTACGTACCTCCAAAATGCTAGAAATGAAAAATAATAATGGTTTAACATTAGATGAATCAATCAAAAAGTAATTATATCCATGTATTTAAGTCATTATTACAAATAAAAATGATGTTAGAAATTATTAAAGACATCGGTTATAAACCGATGTGGCAAAGTTGGGATCTTTAACACCAACCACTAACACGTCGAATTGTTTTTTGATTAACATCGGTTTATACCCGATGTCTATGAATAGAATTCTAGTAGTGCGCGCAGAATGGATTAAGCTGTGGAATGAGCGCGAGAACACCATTCAGGTGACACCAGAAGTGGACGATGAGGACGATGATACATCACAATATATGACATGGTATGCAAGTATCACCAGGCGCCTCATCAGTCCACCCATGAGTGCGCCGGCGGGGGTTTATCAGCCAGTGGCTCCAGACTATCACATGGTGGTTAGTCTCTAAACTGTGCATCTTTACTTGTTTAATGATTTGTGTACTTTGTATGTTTATGTACTATAAAAAATCTAACATGATTTGCAGGGCAACTTTGTGATGGACGCAACTGCAAGAGCAACCCAGGCTTTAGGAATCTCGCTCTTTCTACGATAAGCACCAATACAATTCCATGATGGGAAAAGTGGATGAATATTGTAGCTATATGGCATTGCAGGGACCCCAACTACTTAGTCAGGTGTCCTACAACCCATCATATGCACACATCCCGACTGCTCCAGTTCAGCCACGCCCATCTCAGACAGAGATGCCCCCGATGGGTTTTGGAGGGCCCTCCCAACGGGAGATGCAAACTCAATCGTCAATAGTCTTCCCATCGTACCCATCATATGGCAGTGCATGTGGCACACCGCCGATGATGATGGATCCATACGGCCAGCCGCGATTTATGTTCCCTCAGTCTACCTTTGTAGCATCGGGCTCAAGATCGGCGATGTTTGGTGCTGCTCCTACCTTCTCGACTACGCCACCATGTCATCAGGGGATGGTTATGTACAATGACCTTTCCAACATCTACGGTGATGCACGTCCAGTTCGGCCTGAAGCAAACCCAAACTTGTTTTCACAGTTAGAGGGTGAACCAGATGAAGCAGACGAGTAGGATCCTTGTGACACTGTTGTATCTTTGGATTGTTCACTTCTGACTCTAGTACTATGTTAACTCTATCGTTTCATCCGAACACTTTACTACTTTGTGTCTAACTTAACTATTAGCCTTTTCCTTCCGACTGTTGGTTAGTGTGCGTACCGTAGGAGATTAGCAATGTGGATATATCGGAAAACATACATAAAACATATCATAAGAGATGTAGAATTAGCATCAAACCACCATGCATAAAACAACACATAATAAGTTCATCACGTACACCACAGTACATAAAACACATAATAAGTTCATCAAACTACCATACATGAAACATCTCCAAGCAGTTAATCGAACCAAAGTACATAAAACGCAAAATAAGGATAACAACACCACCAAACGAACATAAGCACATGTAACGGCCCGGGATTATGATTCCCAGGTTACGTTTCGAGGGATGAAACCCCTCGTTAGGATCTTGCGCCCCGAGTACAGGTTGAAGGTTTGAAATTCTACTCTAACGTTTTCAAGTGGGATTTTATACCCAAAATTCGAAGGGATCGTTAGAATCCCCGGGGAAGTTCCCTGTACCTGTCGTAAGTCTAAGCGTGGAAAACCAGTAGTCATACAAATAGCGGAATCAAGGTGTAATACAAGAAGGTGCCACGGCAGAGCCGAGTCAAAACCAAATCAATAAGCATATTTATCGAAATCTAATAGGCAATATTAGCGGGGTTAGACCATTCTTTGCAATCGCCCAAGAGAGTTCCCACGTCACGGAAGCAATGAACAATCATGTTGCAAAACAAACCTAAAAAAATATGTATGCAGGGCGGTGTCAGATCAAATCCCTACGCAATATAATCCCAAACAAGCAAACACATACACACGCTAGTCCTAATAAGATGCTTCTAGATGCAAGGCGGAATATTAACACACTAACATGCTCCTAAGATCAAGTGCGTAAATATAATAAGGCCTTAGCACCAAATACCAAGTGGTATATCCCTCTCCTACCTCCACCCCCTTCCGATAGGGCGGAGACTGGTCAGCTCGTGAATGCATTCCATTATAATCGGGTGGCACGCATGCCCAACCCGTATCCACAATAAAGCCCGCAGGCAGATCATAATATAAGTAAAAGGGAGTTCCATGACTCGATTGACTCAGGACGGGACCCAATGGGACTAAGGCATCCTATAACCATAGCAAAGACTCTAGTTAATTCACAGATAATGGCCGTTCTGTTTACAAAAGCAATGAGTAAACGAATGCTCAATCATGAGTGCGATCCTAGCAGGATACTACATGACATGATTTATCATGAATGCAAGCACCTAGTATGCACATGGCTACAAGCAGGGAGATCTCTTTTTCGAATCTCAGTGAGCTCATATAGAAACTCACCCGGCTATGCAGAACAACATAATAGAAGATCCAGCAAACATCATTCATAATCACAAGGTATTACCTAGATACATATCAGAACATATATATAAGTCTACGTCTCATCATTCCAGCATTCAAGCACACATCATTCGACGAGAATAACAATCATATCGAAATCATCATCACATCAAGTTCAACCACTCATCATGATGCCACATTCCATAAGACCACATCATTATCATCATGTCGTTCTACCACATTCATATATTCGCAATAATACTCATAAATTCACATGATCATATATCACCAAGGTTCATCATATTAGTCATAGCTCACAAGGAATAAGTCAAATGATACAAAATTCTAACATCTCATCATGCCGTTAGTCATTCATTCATGCCATTAATCCACACACATTATGCTATTAGTCAATCAATCATATCAACATGCTAGTTAGTCACCGATCACATAATCCTAAGTTAGTTCCGAAACCGTTTCAAAATCCGAATCAACTAGTTAGACATTCCGTCCTTTGAAAATACTCGTCAAATTCCTTTTTAAATCCAACAATATCCTTTTTAACTCTCCAAGTCTCATAATATTATACTTGTATTAAATCACCCTAATATTATATCTTTAATCTCAAAATAATATTATATAATATTTCAAATGTTATTTTCTTTTAAACATTTTCATAAAAATATTTCTAAATCCTTTAAAATCCTAACCATTTTTATTTCATACAAAAAATAATCAGCTTCTTTTGAAATTACCAAAACCGACCTTATATTTGATAAATCCAAAATCGACCCCTTCATAAAATAGTTCAAAGTCTCATTTCTTTTAAACAAAAATCTGGCCCAACATTTCCCCTTTAAACCCAATTACCTTGGCCCCAAAAATAGGCCCACCAACCCAATCCCATTCTCTAATTTTTTGAAAATCGAAAGCTGAGATTTTCAAAAGAAGGAAGAGGGCTCAGTGACGTGGCGCTGAGGTGGAATGGGCCCACGGCTAAAGAAGGATGGAGGGGATTATTGTTCATCATCCTCTACTCCCTCCTGCTTCGAAAATTGTAAGAAGGAAGAGGGGAGGAAGAAGCTTGTCGGCGACACAGTACTCCGGCCACCTAGTCTCAACAACCCGACACCGAAACACGCACACGGAATAAAAAAAGAATGGAGAAGGAAGAGGTGCTCACTGAGGGGATTATAGTCGGATGTGAGGATCGCCGGAGATGCGTCGGGGCTCGTCGGAGGTGAGGTGCTGCGATTCTCGACCTGGGTCAAGGGATGGAGGTTAAAAGTTAAATCTTTGCTATGTTTGAGAGTGAAAGGAGGAAGAACAAAAGCTTACCCATCTTCGAACGGGGAAAACAGGGGAGCGTGGGAGAGTTGGCGCCGACGGCTCGACGTCAGTGGATCCGGGATCCTGAGCGGCGGCTTGAGCTCGTGCTTCGTCAAATTGCTAGGAGAGAGATTCAGAGGGTGGCCTGGGACTTCTCTCGGCAATAGGGGAGGGAGTGTGGAGGGTTTGCGGCTTCAGCAGCTGTCAGTGACGGTGGTAGGACGTGGTGGTGGCGAGGTGTAGTGGTGAGGAGGTGGTTCTCAGCTAAGCAAAGAGGAGGCGGTGGCGGCTATGGGCGCTCACGAAAAACAGAAAGGATGAGGAAAAGGATAAGGGTGAAGTTGTGTTTTTGGGTTTGTGAGGGTTCAAATGAAATGGGGGATATGTGCTGGGTTTTTGCCCTTTGTTTTTCTTTATTTTTTTTTGAGGAGATGAACCGATGTAGGCACTCTTTGACCAAATCAGAATATGCAGTTGTTTGTTTGCTAGAAGTGGGGGGAAAACAGGGGTGTGAGGAAAGGTGAAAGGAGGTTTGGTGTTGAGCCAAAGATAGAAAGAAACAGGCTAGACAGTGAAGGTAGCGTGTGTAGCCTGGTCAAAGTGAGGAGGAGGCAGCTGGGTATGCCAAAGGTGGAGAGAGAAGGAGACAAATAAAGTGGTTCAAAATACCCGGAACAATTACACTCTGAAACCCGTTCTCTCGATCTTTATCCGGCTCAATCAAATAATATTTCAAAATCAAGAGGATATCGACATTAGGAGCTAATATCGAATCCCGAGGCAGAAAGACGGAATCGATATTCTAAAGTTCAAAATTTAGCCGGAATCCATTTTACGAATTTTAAAATACGAATTTTCATTATTATTATTTTTTTTATTGAATTTTATTATTTAAAAACTCGAGCCTTTACATCATCCATCTCTAAACACAAGTCTCGTCCCTGAGATTAAATTCATTTTCAAAACCAGAGGAGGAAGTTTTAAAATGCGAGTCCAAGGACCATGTCCAAGGATCTTGTAATCATCTCGGTTGCGTCTTCCGGGATTCTCACAACATCCTAATCATGGTCGTGACATCTCCAATTATTCTTGACAAGTAAGCAATAAGCGCCCCTATCACATTCTCGCTTTGACTTTTTGGAAGTACCACAACTCTAAAAGTTCTACAATATCATCACTAGGTCTTAGCAAGCACCCTACAAGCGCGCTCATAAAATGCTTGTATCCATTTCGTGAAGTATCATAGATTTACCCGGAGAAATGGAAGTTTTTAACACGTTTAAATTTTTTCAAGGTAAGCCGGAGTTGGTCGCTTTTAAAACCTTTTTTTTAAATCCTTTTTGATGATCCAGGTGTTCGGTAATCCCAACAATATCCCGCCTAACCATTGTAGTCCCAAGTGCTCAAACTCTCAGTCAAGAGGTGGTCATCCACCTCTAAAGGCTATTATCACATTCTCTTCCTAGTTTCATTTCTCAGAATCAGATTCCATCAATTTAGTTCTATCATTCTAACAATTCCAGTTCAAGACATCATATATCATAGCAATTGTTCAACATAGCAATCATATCACACATTCATAACAGGTCATACTCATGTCGCGAATAGTCACATGCCATAACATATCTAGCATCGTATCATATATGGTAGGATTTATCACATCATCTCACAAAAGTTACACACCATATCAATCAGATAAGCACGCCATATCAATCAGATAATGATATCATACTCATGCTAACTACTAAGCGTCATTGCATTAGAGGCATCAAGTACCTCCGTACACCAGCATTTCATCAAGTTCAAAGGATAACTATGTTAGTACTAATAATTCACTATTGTCTATGGAAATATGTCAGGGAATCAACATCATCTGGATCATAGAATTCGCGCAACATTCAGCCCCAAGTAAAGCATACACTATATCACATCCTCAAGATAATCTGCCTACAACTATCAATCATAACAAGACACAACTACTACTCCTCATCTCTCACATCAAGATCATCCTTACCTAGGTTTACCACCCAGTCCGATACTAGTTCCAATGATCATTGCATCCCGCTCATATACAAACTCTCTAGCCTCATAACTATCCGCAATCAAAGCCAAATACCCAATCCAACTACTAGGTATCCCAACTCCCATGCCATCAAGCCATCTAAGAACCAGCCTACTTCGGCATCCCGACCTCAAATCCTACTCGACAGCCTAAAAGTCAAAAACCATATCTCGGAGTTCCCAATTGCACAATTCTCTTATTCCGACAAGCTTAACAAGTCGACCGACTACCAAGACTCTATATAAAGCATATCCTCGTCCTAGAGGTCCTCTACCAGTCTCATCTTCACCTTCTAAGAGAAACCCCAAGTCTGCAACTGAACTGCTCTCTCGATCGATCTAGGTGCTCCTTAACAATCTCGCTTACTCTTCCTAGGCTCTCAATACTCTGCCTAACTATCATCTCCCAAAGAGACATCTCGAATCACTTTCTACCCTGATCATACTTTCCGCACCTCTTACCACTCTCACTAACCATCCACCTCTAAGAACTCAACTCATAATGATCATCTCACACCTGTCACTCCCGGCTAACTCTAACGCAGAAAACCGCCTAGTGCTAACTCATAACCACGAATCACCGACTTCCTCATCACCCGCGTCTATCCTCAACAACCAATCACATATTCTACCTACTTATCCCATTCCGAATCTCACGAAACCTGAACATCCATGACTACTCAGCCGACCTATTCTAGATCTTCGTCCCAGCATATTCCCAAATTTCCTCATTCCAAATCTTACTAAATTGCCTCAAGCTCTTACTTCTTAACCATGACACCTTATCGCCCAAAGTCCTCTTTTATCAATCATCATTTCCGTAACATCCCTAAATCGTTCTCATCCGAGTTTCCTTAGTACCGTAACTTCACCAACCTTTCTAGGATCCTTCTTCCTCTAGCGTTCCCAATACCCTTCCGCTTTTCCTGGTTCCCAAACCCATACCCAAAATCTCCCTATCTCGAACCTCAAGCAAATAGTCATACACGCAACCTCAACAACATTTTCGCCTAGCTACAAGCATTCCTCAGTGATTCACATTATCTCCTCACATGCCTCAGTAAACAACATGATTTCCACACACTAGTCCCGATTCCTTCCCTCCGCTAAAATCCTCCAACAACACACCTAGAAATCCTTCCCTCACAACTCCTCCAAGTATTACCAATCCCATCTAAGCATCCCCAAATACTCATCACACATACAACCTGATATGAAACTAATCCCCAAGATCGATGATTTCCCAATTCAAGCAACCCTATACTACTCATCCTTAGCACTTCCTCAATCTCATCCTTTACCAAAACCGTTCCCAAATCACTGCACATACAACCTAGTCCCAATTCCTACGATTCCTTAGGCATCCCTTAACCGATCATCCTCAACATCGCCCACGATTCGCTCCTGAACTATCTAGACACTCTCTCTTGGTACACTAACTCGTCTATCAACACATCCCCTCAAGAATCTCTCCGATCCACTCTTAACTCACTCATTCACCTCTAGAACTACACTACCCGCACACGCTATTGCCCCACACTACCTCTAACGAAGACCTTTCCCTCGAAATCTTGCCATACTACTCTATTCCTCACCGATAACCTCCTTGAAAGCTCAACTATACTTACTGACCACTATCCCCAACAAGTCCTAACTCACTCGGCTCTTCTCAAGCTGACGCATCATTCCTACACCTCATCTCACACAACCAATGGCCCAACTCGAAGGCTCCAATCTACCTGCCACTTTCCGATCCATCTCACCGAGGAATCACTCGACTCATGCCCAAGAAGAAAGCACCACCACATATCTAGCTCATAACCTATTCACTAGCAAGTCAGTACACTCAAGCATCAAGGCACATCATCGTAAGCACAAGTTAGTCAGGCAATCATTCACTTCCAATTCAACATATCAGTCATCACACTTCCAATTATGTCAGCTCTTGACCTATCGCACAACATCAATTCCGACTAACATAGAAGATGTGCGGTTTGAAGAACGTCTCTCCTTGAGTCATCTAAGAGAACCACATCCGGATTTACCATCTTCGAAATGTGCCCACCCTTTTTATACCATCGACGACGTCTGTCCCGTGGTCTATGGGTCATGGACCCGCCACGCTTCCGTTGCGCCACTCTAATTCCATTCGATCGTTCATTCTATGTCGATGTCCACCAAGGGGATAGCGAGGGGTTAGAAGTCACATAGATAGGGGAGGGCAAGGGAGGATAACACGACTTCCTTAAGGATTCAGACATAGACTAGGGCTAGAGATGACGAGACTCAAGACAAGATGCGAACCCGAGAGTTACAACAATGCCCTTAGGGTATTCTATGAGGTTACAAGTGCGGCAAGAAAACACCTAGCAAATTCCACACTAGCATGTACCTATTAACAGGAATAGTGTCCTATGCATTCATAACATGTTCACATAATCAACTTTACATGCACGCAGAACATGCTAAAACTTATCAACTCATGCACTAATCATGCTTGACATATTAAGATCATGCATGCATGAACCGACAATAGACATATGCAATATAAGTTATATATGACATAGCGAGCATTATAGGATATCCTACATGTATGATTCATTACTCATTTTAAGTGTACACATAAGCAGCTCAAAACAATGTGGGTTCAAGGTAAGGATGATAAGACGCACTCTAATAATCATGTCAGAGGATAGGGTGAAGTCATTTGGGCATAGCAACTATCACATCAAATACAACCATGTACATGTAGTATGACAAGTATGGCACATAATTGCATGATGGTCTATAATTGGGAGATATATATCCTACATAATACTACCAACACTCATTAAGCAAGTATATAGTCAACGAGGTTCAATTTAATCAACTTAACATGCTAAGGAATTCATCTCATATATTGATCATACAATGAGGGTTGACCACACTATCATGGACATAATTCATAGGAATACAATAATCATGGAAATTCATACACGCAGCACATATACTCATTCACAATTGCAATCATGCAATATATCAGACAAGTCATGCTGAAATATATCAATGCATTATGTCATGCAATCACAAGGTGGGCTACTATCATAACCTGCCAGAATTCTCCAAGGGCAATTACTGACTCATCCTTCCGGTTCCCCGTGGGACACTAGTATGATTCACTCAGTATGACACAAGGACATTCACACATTTTCCGAGAGGAGAGGGTAGAATTTGTGTTTAGACTCTCGTGGTAAGAAGACATGGTTGACCGGTATAAAAATCAAGAAGGATAACTCCATAAGACAAATCACTTCTAACTCGGAATTGTTTCATTGATCACCCTCCCTAAAATACTCATGAATTTCCCATATCCGACACACCCCTAGAAGTAGCTAGTTGACCGACCCAAATTTTCCCGTGGAAGACACCAACCTCAGGTACGAGACTCGATAGAAGCATAGATGGTGGGATATCAAGCAGGACTCGAAACGGGGACAGCGGAAGCTCCTCGACCCTCGCTATCATGCCTAGATGCTTTGGTGGGATAGACGACGGAGTCAGAATCATCAAGGGGTTTGAATTAGGGAAGGGTTATTCTGACAAGACAGGAATTCCGGCTACATAAGGACAAGGTTTCCTCCCGCTATCCCGTTCACACATTCCGTTATTTACATATTCAAATTAAGGCATACCGATTAGTTCTTTAGCCTAAGCACAATAGCACTCAGCACGGAAGCAATCAACGGAATTAATATGATCCTCTTCGAGGAGGATCGCCCTCGGGCCTAGTTAGATATAAAACGCACAAGCACAAAGACGATCTATGCCGTCCTTCGAGAGATGGCTAACCGGAGGGGAAAATACCTTACATCCCCCTAGCCCAAGCTACTCCAACCCTCGTGCTCCTTGGAGTCTTCAAATCCCGTTTGTAAAAGAAAGCTAGTATTTTGCCTATCTGTTCCCAACTACATCCAATAGGATGGTCTAGCGCCTTTACTACCTCATTGTTTCCCTTTGTTTGATTACTAGATTTATTGAGTCAAGTTCATTTTTAGTCCATTCGTGTTAGCCCTATTAAATTCATTTTGCCCTTTCTAAAACATTTTGAAAGACCATTTGAAAACCTTGGGCCATTTTCAAAACCACTTCAACCTATCATACTCGATTTGCAAAACCTGGCTCTGATACCAACTTTGTAACGGCTTGGGATTATGATTCCCGGGTGACGTTTCGAGGGATGAAACCCCTCGTTAGGATCTTGCGCTCCGAGTACAGGTTGAAGGTTTGAAATTCTACTCTAACGTTTTCAAGTGGGATTTCATACACAAAATTCGAAGGGATCGTTGGAATTCTCGGGGAAGTCCCCTGTACCTGTCGTAAGTCTAAGCGTGGAAAACCAGTAATCATACAAATAGCGGAATCAAGGTGTCATACAAGAAGGTGCCACGGCAAAGTCGAGTCAAAACCAAATCAATAAGCATACGAAATCTAATAGGCAATATTAGCGGGGTTAGACTATTCTTTGCAATCGCCCAAGAGAGTTCCCACGTCACGGAAGCAATGAACAATCATGCTGCAAAACAAACCTAAAAAAATATGTATGCGGGGCGGTGTCAGATCGAATCCCTACGCAATATAATCCCAAACAAGAAGACACAAACACACGTTAGTCCTAATAAAGATGCTTCTAGATGCAAGGCGGAATATTAACACACTAACATGCTCCTAAGATCAAGTGTGTAAATATAATAAGGCTTTAGCACCAAATACCAAGTGGTATATCCCTCTCCTACCTCCACCCCCTTCCGATAGGGCGGAGACTGGCCAGCTCGTGAATGCATTCCATTATAATCGGGTGGCACGCATGCCCAACCCGTATCCACAATAAAGCCCGCAGACAGATCATAATATAAGTAAAAGGGAGTTCCATGACTCGATTGACTCAGGACGGGACCCGATGGGACTAGGCCATCCTATAACCCTAGCAAAGAGACTCTAGTTACTTCACAGATAACGACCGTTCTGTTTATAAAAGCAATGAGTAAACGAATCCTCAATCACGAGTGCGATCCTAGCAGGATACTACATGCCGTGCTTTATCATGAATGCAAGCACCTAGTATGCACATGGCTACAATCAGGGAGATCTCTTTTTCGAATCTGAGTGAGCTCATATAGGAACTCACCCGGCTATGCAGAACAACATAATAGAAGATCCAGCATACATCATTCATAATCACAAGGTATTACCTAGATACATATCAAAACATATATAAGTCTACGTCTAATCATTCCAGCATTCAAGCACACATGATTCAACAAGAATAACAATCATATCGCAATCATCATCCAATCAAGTTCAACCACTCATCATGATGCCACATTCCATAAGACCACATCATTGTCATCATTTCGTTCTACCACATTCATGTATTCACAATAATACTCATAAATCCACATGATCATATATCACCAAGGTTCATCATATTAATCATAGCTCACAAGGCATAAGTCAAATGATACAAAATTCTAACATCCCATCATGCCGTCAGTCATTCATTCATGTCATTAATCCACACACATTATGCTATTAGTCAATCAATCATATCAACATGCTAGTTAGTCACCGATCACATAATCCCAAGTTAGTTCCGAAACCGTTTCAAAATCCGAATCAACTAGTTAGACATTCCGACCATTGAAAATACTCGTCAAATTCCTTTTTAAATCTGACAATATCCTTTTTAACTCTCCAAGTCTCATAATATTATACTTGTATTAAATCACCCTAATATTATATCTTTAATCTCAAAATAATATTATATAATAATTCAAATGTTATTTTCTTTTAAACATTTTCATAAAAATATTTATAAATCCTTTAAAATCCTAACCATTTTTATTTCATACAAAAAATAATCATCTTCTTTTGAAATTACCAAAACCGACCTTATATTGGATAAATCCAAAATCGACCCCTTCATAAAATAGCTCAAAGTCTCATTACTTTCAAACAAAAATCTGGCCCAACATTTCCCCTTTGAACCCAATTACCTTGGCCCCAAAAATAGGCCCACCAAGCCAATCCCATTCTCTAATTTTCTGAAAATCGAAAGCTGAGATTTTTAAAAGAAGGAAGAGGGCCCAATGACGTAGCGCTGAGGTGGAATGGGCCCACGGCTAAAGAAGGATGGAGGGGATTATTGTTCATCATCCTCTACTCCATCCTGCTTCGAAAATTGTAAGAAGAAAGAGGGGAGGAAGGAGCTTGCCGACGACACGGTACTCCGGCCACCTAGTCCCGACTACCCGACACCGAAATACGCACACGGAATCAACAAGAATGGAGAAGGAAGAGGTGTAACGGCCCAGAATTATGATTTCTGGGTTACGTTTCAAGGGATAAAACCCCTTGTTCGGATCTTGCAATCCAGGTACGGGTCGAGGTTTGAAATTCTAAACTGACGTTTTCAAGAGGGATTTCATACCCAAGTTTGAAGGGATCGTTGGAATCCCCGGGGAAGTCCCCTGTACCTGTCGTAAGTCTAAGCGTGGGAAACCAAAGATCACACAATAGCGGAAGTAAAGCATAATACAAAGGGGTGCCACGGCAGAGCCGGGTCAAAATATGATCAACCATTCACATTCAAGCCGTAATTAAATTGATGAAGTTGGAATCTCAACTCTCTCTTTCCGCCATGTTAGACCCAGCGGTCATGGACTCAAATCAGCATCAATAGTAGTAAGCATAACGGATACCTAAAAAATTTGATATGGGGCGGGATCAGATCGATGCCCACTTAACTCTGCATCCCAACCATAAGCACACATATACGCTATACCTAATAAAGATGCTCTAATGCAGTACGAAATTCAAACACACTAGCATGCTCCTAGTTCATAATAATGTGCAGAAATACTGTAAAGGGCCCAAGACAATGCCAAGTGGCATATCCCTCTCCTACCTCCACCCCTTCCGATAGGTGGAGACTGGCCAGCTCGTGAATGCATTCATTCATAATAGGGCGGCACGCATGCCTAACCCGCTCCACAATAAAGCCCGCAGGCATAATATAAGGAAGTCCATGACTCGATTGACTCAGGGTACCCGATGAGGCTGGGCTACCCTATGACCCTAGCAAAGACTCTAGGACTATCACAGATAACGGCCGTTCTGTTTACATACACATAGAGAAATACAATGCTCAACGGTCGATGCAACCTAGCATGGTACTACATGGCATGCTGATCATGAATGCAAGCACCTAGTATATCATGCACCTAAAGCAGGGAATAGCTCTATTCAATCTGAGTAAGCTCCGAAGAGACTTACCTGAAAATGCAGAACAGCAAGATAACACAAGCAAGGGCCCAAATGCAAGTCCAAAGCAATCCAAAAGCAATACACCTATCATCAAGCCATTTTCATAAGCTACTGATCCAACATTCTCACACACACGAACCCGAGTTCTCAATATCCTTAAAACCAATCGACAGTAAAACCATTTGTGAAAACCTTTCCGATACGATCAACATCAACTAAAATCGTTCTTCAAATCAAACCCATTGATAGAATCGTACTTAGCCAAATCTCGCCATTAAATATTTAAATCTTAAGCCAATCTCTCAAAATCATATTATAGAAATAATTCCGGCATTTTATTTCAAAATCTTAACTTTAATGTTTCAAGTAATGTAAGACATTGATAAACATTTCCAAAATAACTCCATCTTTATAAATCACCCTTTATAAATCCCAACCGACAAATCACTTTAAAATTCCTAAAATCACATTTTTAAATATTACACATTACACATTCAAATAGTATCACTTTCCAAAAGAATATATTTTATAAACTCGGAAGTAATATAACCATAATAATAATAATAATAATAATAATAATAATAATAATAATAATAACAATAATAATAATAATAATAATAATAAATCAAGAAACTATCAATAATATAAAGTATGACATATAATCATAATATAACAAGCACAATGTTATAACATTCCAAACAAAATAACTTAATAACTCATGGTTTAAAACAACCCAAGAGGCCCAACACTCACCCGGATTTCAAGCCCCAACCCGAAAAGCCCATACCCGAATTCTTATTAAAACAAATCCGGATCCTTGCTCGTAAAAATCCAGAACCGAATGTATTTGTGAAACAGGCCCAAACACTTGCTTTTGTTGTGAAGGAAAATAGGCCCAGCAAATCATCTTCCATTTTATTCTGTAAGCCAAATTAGAAGAGAAGAAAGAAGAGGTGGGGCCGGCGCCAGGCTGGAGAAAGGGAGAGATTCAGAGAGCAACCTACTATTCACTGTCTCCTACAACGCTCAAGTCGACGGAACAAAAGGAAGGAGGAGGACGGCCGCCGGCGACGACCGGACCCCGACCACCTAGCCGACTACCCGACACACACAGAAACGAACCCAGGAAGAGAGAGAGGAAAAGGAGCTCACCGAGGGTATTCGAGATTCGCCGGAAGGTTTCGAGGTCGCCGGAGTCGATTCGAGGCTCGCCGGGTCGGAACTCGTCGTAATTGGCCTAGCACGGAAGAGAATAAGCTTAAAGTTGGAGCTTTAAGGGATTTTGAGTCGGAAACGAAGCGAAACCTTACCGACCCATTTCGAGACGAAACAGGGAATGAAGGGGGGGGGGGGGGGGGGGGGGGGGGGGGGGTTGGCGCCGGCGGTGGCGGTCCTGGTCCCTGGGCTGCTCCGAGCTCAGATTCGGGCTCTCATGGACGTCGGAGGAGGAGAGAGTGGAGCTCGCGCTGCTGCTGCTCGGAGAGGGAAACAGAGCTGCGGTGACGGCTCTCGGCGTCGCTGGTGGCTGAGCAAGGAGGACGACGGTGGTTGCGGCTCGTCTGCGAAACAGAGGACGAGAAGAGGCGATGTGGTGGTCAGGGGTGGTGGCTCAGGGAAGGCGCCGGCCGCTCCTGGCGGCTCCGGCCGCTATCGGTGGCTGCTGGTGGCTGTCGTCGACTAAACAGAGGAGGCGGAGACGTTGGTGGTGATGAAACAAGGGGAGTTTGAAATGGAATGGGAGAGAGGGGAGGATAAGAGGTGTTTGGATTCCTCTGCAGAATGGTTCCAATTGAAAGAAGACAAGGAGAGTGAGGGCAGGAGGGTGGTCCTATCCTAACATTAACACAAAACAACAAGAAGTTGCGAACTGTACAATTTGCAAGGTGGGGGAATTATTCAACAGGAATTCGAGAGAGAGAGAGAGAATAAAAGGGAAAGAAAAGAAATTTATGTGATATTTAGAATACCCGTACAAATATCTCGAAACCCGCTCTCTGATCTTATCCGACCCAACTCAAAAGATTTTCAAATTTCAAATCTGAGGTTAATAATGAACTACGAATACTATACTCAATTTTCGCATAAGCACGCGGAATAAAACATATTTTAAATTTTTAATTTATTAATGTCGGAACTTGTTTTAAGGATTTAAATCTCAATTTAGGAAATTAAGGACGAGTTTTTTTTTTCTTGAATATCCGGATTTTTATTTTATTTTATCTTATTATTTTTTCGACTTAAATCCATTTATATTATTTATTGAAATTTATTATTTAAAATCCGGGCCTTTACATCATCCACCTCTAAAAACAAGTCTCGTCCCCGAGACTAAAACCGAAATAAAGTAGGGGATGAAGTTTGAAATTGATGAGTCCAAGGACTATGTCTAGAATCTTGTAATCATCTCGGTTGCGTCTTCCGGGATTCTCACAACATCCCAGTCACGGTCGTGACATCTCCAATTGGCCTTGACAAGTATGCGATAAGCGCCCCTATCACATACTCGCTTCGACCTTTCGGAAATACCACAACTCTAAAAGTTCTATAATATCATCACTAGGTCTTAGCAAACACCCTACAGGCGCCCCCATAAAATGCATGTATCCACTTCGTGAAATATCATAGAGCTGCCCGGGTTTGAAAATTCTCTAAAAGGGGTTCCGCAATTAGAAAAGATTGACCTCAAAATCGTTGAAATTCTCGGCAACGTTTATTCTTTAAAATTTCAAGTCATTCCTTTTCAAACCGCTCAAAATCTTCAAATAAGACGCTTAACCAAGCAACTTTACACCAAAACAAGTAAAATCCTTTCTATCAAAATTTCGTCAAAATCTTCCAAAACTAAATCAGTTTCCCGCATAACAATCAATCAATTTCAGAAGCTCGGAGGTGGAATCATCCACCTCTAAGGGCTAATCTCATATTCTCTTCCTAGTTTCCAGAATCAAAACAAGCTATCAGTCTCAATTCAAGCAAGCTTCACAAGCTATAAGAAATGCATAACCAAATAACCAACCAATCTCCAATCAGTACATCATATAACAAGTCGCAAACATATGCCAACACAGTGCCACAAGGTCACATCAACATCTCTACATCCTACTACGGGTCATAATACATATCTCAACCACATAACAAAATCATAATAAATGTCTCGACATCACACCAAAAGTCATAAAAGTATCACCTCATCATAGAGTCAACGAAACAAAACTCATTGTCAACACATCAACACAACAAAACCATGCCATTAAGATTCAGCAAAAGGGGAGATCAAGCAGCATATCAATCAGCGAATGTCAGCATACTCACCAGACATCATCTTAACTCCTCACAACGCCATGTAGCGATCATTTAGTAATCAGACATCATTATCTCACATATATAAATCATATTTATTTTGAAAGCCATATTCGTGATGTAACATATCCATAAGCATGCTTGCTAAACATATAATACAACATCATGTTTACTACCACATAATATAACATCATGCTTTCACCCCATAACATAACATCACACTTTCACATAATAACACATCCTAACATGCTCCTAAAACAACATAGCAGGATAGCAAAACACCAATATATCATGATAACACTAGTCACTACCAACCAGATTTTAACATTGCGTTTCAACAGGGAATGTTATTCCATATCAGGTTTTATCATGGTCACTATCTAACATCATGCTAGCAGATATAAATAAATCACATAATCAAGAAAATCCTCACACCATACCAGTCAAAATAAAACACAATCTCCACTCGCCCATCTCTACTCTTAAACCAAGACTAATCCTCTTCTAGACTCGCCAACGTCAACTTCAAACAAAATTTCTCCAAAGAAATCCTAATTCATCTCGATGCTCAAATCTCGCCCCACATCCCATCAAGCACTCCCACACGCCATCCACCTCTAAGAACCCAACTCCTATCTCTAACTTCACACCCGAGTACCCTCTCATACTATATCCTCACTTCTCTTAAGGCCATTTCTTACACTTCCCAAGATATCACCAGCATCATGCCTTGCAAAATTCCTAAATCTCACTCAGTCTTACCTAAACCAACATCTCTCTCTTGCGACTTAGCTCATAACAACCCCGATCATCCTAACCACTCAAGCTCTTTCACCACTCTTCTACCACGCTACCAACGACCTCATCCACAGGTTTAAGGAAGAAGCAATAATTAAAATCATCAAACACAAGGTCTACATCATGTCAACTAGCATTTATAAACATAACATCACGGGTTCAACAAGTCTCAATTTATCATCATGCTCAACAATCATTGCAAACATCATATATGAATATACTGAGGTCAGGCTAACATGTTGCACTATAATCTTATCAGATACAACTCAGGTCTCTTAGCATATGTAGTTCACATTTTACAGGCAAAGGAATTCAAATCATGCTTAGCACTTAGAGTGGCAACACGTCAAGACATCATGGTACATTAGATCCGTTAGGCATCACATCATATCATCGTAGACGACAGACAATCAGGCAATAGTCATCATCAAGTCAGCACATCAACACGTAAATCTCATCGCCAAGTTAGTGCAATATCATTGTCAACAAGTTCAAAAGGGTTAGCAATTCGAACGGAGAACAATCCCGCTTGCAAGTCATATCGTACACAGTAACCGTGATTCTCGATGCGTGCTCGTCCCGCCGACATCATAGATCCTGAGGCCCGTGGGTTATGGGCCCACACTTCCGCCACACTGCTCTATCGCTATGCAACCTCTTCTCTCTTTCAAGCAGTCGCTCACCCAATGTATCGCGCATGAATCCAAGTTAGCAAAGATAGGGGAGTGACAAGAGCGGACAACCCAATGTTCCTTTCGAAACCAAACATAGACCAAGGCTAAGAACGACAAGACTAAAAAGACAAGACTTCGACCCGGGAATAGCAACGATGCCCTTATGAAAGTCTATTAGGTTATAATCGCGACAAGTAACACGAATTCATCATGGAACGTATCAATTGCACTAATCCACACTAACATGTACCTATCTCAAGGGGGACAACGTTTGTATTCATTTTCAAAGGCACAATCGAGTACTACAACATACATGTGAGACAAGCTAGTAGCATATTATTCCACGAAACGGATAGGCTTAGCAACTTCAAACAAGTCATCCGAAGCTAGTAATGACCATACAGGGTCCGAGTTCATGTGAAATTTAATGAGAATGACAAGTGTTATATATATGAACGAATGCACAAGCATGGTGCACACATCAACAATTGAGTTCAAACATAGCATGACGAGGTATATCACAACAAGCAGATTAAGCATCATATGAGAACATATAAGAGTATTATAGTAACCATCTCATCTTAACACATTGGTCATATAATAGGTCAAGTATGACATGTAATTATACGACAAGATACATTTAGGAAGCACATGTCCTACGTGATACTAGCAACACATGGTGTGATACAAGCACAGTTAAGAGTCATTAAAAGGGGTTAACAGGATGTTCACAAAACATCAGGAATCATCAAAAGTAACAAGAAGGACGTCATGGGCAATAGATTATAATCATGCTAAGAACGAACTATCATAGGACACATATAGATGTACAATAGTTATCACATCATAAGACAGGTACAACAATCATTTAGCGAGTCATTTTGGAAATCATAAGCCTTACAGGATACTACTAGCACATATCGAATATGAACACCATCAAGGTAACTCGACTAAATTCATTCTAGCATTCATACATCATGCGTATGCGAAATCATGATATAGTGTGGTGTGTGATCATGTGAGGTGTCAAGTCATACATCTATGCAAGTACAAGAGGATATCATAGAGTAATGGAGAAACACTACCTAGCGACAACATGTGAGCATGTTATGATTAACCATCACGGAAAGCAAATCGACCATCGAATTCAAATCACTTAACTTGCATGAGTAAGATATGTTATGGTAATAGAAAGAGGGAAGAACCACACTATTAAGAACCTAGCTCGAGAGAGAATCAACAATAATGCATGTAAGATATAATTCACACGAGTCACAACCAAGAATCCTACATGATGCTAAAGACTCAACTTAACATACGATACATGCATCATGCATGCAACTAATCATGACGATACTTAGGAAATGAATTCAATCACATTCCGACGATATAGAAGAATGAGGAAGGTGTAACGATGTATAACACAAGTCCAAGTAATGGGCAGTATGACTAGAATACGAGGACCTGAGTTCAAATTAGCACATACTAGGATGAAACATGCATTCACTAAGACTCAATTAGACCTCATATTTTCCATTCCACGTAAGTAACACACAACAATATTAACTTGCAAAATCATCAACACTATTCAATTTGACGAATACAAATGGATGGGCATGCGATAGATTCTTGTCACAAAAAGGAATAATAAGCATCGACGCGTCATTATCTAGCATGTACTGGGAATTAAATATCGCATAAGGCATGTTGACATCCAATGGTAACACGTATCCATCAAGTAAGGAGCTCACTCTATCATGATATCAAAACTGAACGATCACACTATCATGAACCTATTCACATGGAGGACATCAATTATGCAGCTTTCCAAAATATGACATTTACATTCATGCACTTGTATGACGATGCAGCATACTAAGTAAAACATGCTGGATTGATAGGAATGTAACAATTGTAACTCGGACCCATACGGTGGTCATCATGAACATCAAACATGTAAGCACAATTTCACATTAAAGGCTAATACGTAGGTCAAAGAGTAGTACATGTAGAATCATACGATCAGTAGGCCAAGTAAACATGCTATAACAACAAACACGTAATCATACAACATGATATAAGGCAAGACACAACACGAGACTTGAGCAAGGTAACTAACCACAACATGAACTTGAACAATAAAACCATGATAGAAGGCAAGGCATAACATGAAAAGCTTCTTACTAATGATCATTGACAAGGTACATGCGGGGGATTATAAAATCATGTCATGCAATTCAGAGAGAGTCACCATTACAACCGGACAGAGATCCCTAAGGGCAACCATTGACTTTTCCCGACTGACTTATCACCCCTCTTTCCCGTGGGACTCTGGCATGACTCTTTGTGGCAAGAAGTCACTGGTTGATCGTCATAAGGATAGAGAAGGACAACCCCATAAACACCTTACTCTTTAACTCAGAATTACATCAAGGACCACCTTCCAATACGCACTCAGACAACCTTCATATCCTTACATGATTCCCGACACAATGTGTTTACCGACCCAATTTCCCCGTGGAAGACACTGACATCTGGGAGGAAGACTCGATAGAACATAGTTGAAGGGGCTGTTTCACACAAGCTGGACTTGACCATACAGAAACAAGGGTACTCCCACTATCCCGTTTTCACAGATCAGTCAATACACATTTAATTGTTAGGCAGACCAATCAGATATCTAGCATAGCAAGCACTCAACACAGAATCGGTTAGTGACACTCATAATGACCTCCTTGGAGTTTCCCAACCCATCTGTAAAGAGCAAGCTAGTATTTTGCCTACCGTTCCCAACTACACCCAATAGGGGTGGTGTAGCGCCTTTACTACCCACTCGTGTCCCCGTTTAGTCGGTTTTTCCCTTTTATTACAAGTCGAGTTCATTACTTAGTCCAATTTAGGTTAGACATCTTAAATTCATTTTGCCCCTTTAAAACACGTTCAAAACCTTTGAAATTCATGGGCAGTTTTCCAAAACATACACTCGACCCTTTTGTACCCGAATTGCACAACCTCAGCTCTGATACCATCTTTGTAACGGCCCAGGATTATGATTTCTGGGTTACGTTTCAAGGGATAAAACCCCTTGTTCGGATCTTGCAATCCAGGTACGGGTCGAGGTTTGAAATTCTAAATTGACGTTTTCAAGAGGGATTTCATACCCAAGTTTGAAGGGATCGTTGGAATCCCCGGGGAAGTCCCCTGTACCTGTCGTAAGTCTAAGCGTGGGAAACCAAAGATCACACAATAGCGAAAGTAAAGCATAATACAAAGGGGTGCCACGGCAGAGCCGGGTCAAAATATGATCAACCATTCACATTCAAGCCGTAATTAAATTGATGAAGTTGGAATCTCAACTCTCTCTTTCCGCCATGTTAGACCCAGCGGTCATGGACTCAAATCAACATCAATAGTAGTAAGCATAACGGATACCTAAAAAATTTGATATGGGGCGGGATCAGATCGATGCCCACTTAACTCTGCATCCCAACCATAAGCACACATATACGCTATACCTAATAAAGATGCTCTAATGCAGTACGAAATTCAAACACACTAGCATGCTCCTAGTTCATAATAATGTGCAGAAATACTGTAAAGGGCCCAAGACAATGCCAAGTGGCATATCCCTCTCCTACCTCCACCCCTTCCGATAGGTGGAGACTGGCCAGCTCGTGAATGCATTCATTCATAATAGGGCGGCACGCATGCCTAACCCGCTCCACAATAAAGCCCGCAGGCATAATATAAGGAAGTCCATGACTCGATTGACTCAGGGTACCCGATGAGGCTGGGCTACCCTATGACCCTAGCAAAGACTCTAGGACTATCACAGATAACGGCCGTTCTGTTTACATACACATAGAGAAATACAATGCTCAACGGTCGATGCAACCTAGCATGGTACTACATGGCATGCTGATCATGAATGCAAGCACCTAGTATATCATGCACCTAAAGCAGGGAATAGCTCTATTCAATCTGAGTAAGCTCCGAAGAGACTTACCTGAAAATGCAGAACAGCAAGATAACACAAGCAAGGGCCCAAATGCAAGTCCAAAGCAATCCAAAAGCAATACACCTATCATCAAGCCATTTTCATAAGCTACTGATCCAACATTCTCACACACACGAACCCGAGTTCTCAATATCCTTAAAACCAATCGACAGTAAAACCATTTGTGAAAACCTTTCCGATACGATCAACATCAACTAAAATCGTTCTTCAAATCAAACCCATTGATAGAATCGTACTTAGCCAAATCTCGCCATTAAATATTTAAATCTTAAGCCAATCTCTCAAAATCATATTATAGAAATAATTCCGGCATTTTATTTCAAAATCTTAACTTTAATGTTTCAAGTAATGTAAGACATTGATAAACATTTCCAAAATAACTCCATCTTTATAAATCACCCTTTATAAATCCCAACCGACAAATCACTTTAAAATTCCTAAAATCACATTTTTAAATATTACACATTACACATTCAAATAGTATCACTTTCCAAAAGAATATATTTTATAAACTCGGAAGTAATATAACCATAATAATAATAATAATAATAATAATAATAATAATAATAATAATAATAATAATAATAAATCAAGAAACTATCAATAATATAAAGTATGACATATAATCATAATATAACAAGCACAATGTTATAACATTCCAAACAAAATAACTTAATAACTCATGGTTTAAAACAACCCAAGAGGCCCAACACTCACCCGGATTTCAAGCCCCAACCCGAAAAGCCCATACCCGAATTCTTATTAAAACAAATCCGGATCCTTGCTCGTAAAAATCCAGAACCGAATGTATTTGTGAAACAGGCCCAAACACTTGCTTTTGTTTTGAAGGAAAATAGGCCCAGCAAATCATCTTCCATTTTATTCTGTAAGCCAAATTAGAAGAGAAGAAAGAAGAGGTGGGGCCGGCGCCAGGCTGGAGAAAGGGAGAGATTCAGAGAGCAACCTACTATTCACTGTCTCCTACAACGCTCAAGTCGACGGAACAAAAGGAAGGAGGAGGACGGCCGCCGGCGACGACCGGACCCCGACCACCTAGCCGACTACCCGACACACACAGAAACGAACCCAGGAAGAGAGAGAGGAAAAGGAGCTCACCGAGGGTATTCGAGATTCGCCGGAAGGTTTCGAGGTCGCCGGAGTCGATTCGAGGCTCGCCGGGTCGGAACTCGTCGTAATTGGCCTAGCACGGAAGAGAATAAGCTTAAAGTTGGAGCTTTAAGGGATTTTGAGTCGGAAACGAAGCGAAACCTTACCGACCCATTTCGAGACGAAACAGGGAATGAAGGGGGGGGGGGGGGGGGGTTTGGCGCCGGCGGTGGCGGTCCTGGTCCCTGGGCTGCTCCGAGCTCAGATTCGGGCTCTCATGGACGTCGGAGGAGGAGAGAGTGGAGCTCGCGCTGCTGCTGCTCGGAGAGGGAAACAGAGCTGCGGTGACGGCTCTCGGCGTCGCTGGTGGCTGAGCAAGGAGGACGACGGTGGCTGCGGCTCGTCTGCGAAACAGAGGACGAGAAGAGGCGATGTGGTGGTCAGGGGTGGTGGCTCAGGGAAGGCGCCGGCCGCTCCTGGCGGCTCCGGCCGCTATCGGTGGCTGCTGGTGGCTGTCGTCGACTAAACAGAGGAGGCGGAGACGTTGGTGGTGATGAAACAAGGGGAGTTTGAAATGGAATGGGAGAGAGGGGAGGATAAGAGGTGTTTGGATTCCTCTGCAGAATGGTTCCAATTGAAAGAAGACAAGGAGAGTGAGGGCAGGAGGGTGGTCCTATCCTAACATTAACACAAAACAACAAGAAGTTGCGAGCTGTACAATTTGCAAGGTGGGGGAATTATTCAACAGGAATTCGAGAGAGAGAGAGAGAGGATAAAAGGGAAAGAAAAGAAATTTATGTGATATTTAGAATACCCGTACAAATATCTCGAAACCCGCTCTCTGATCTTATCCGATCCAACTCAAAAGATTTTCAAATTTCAAATCTGAGGTTAATAATGAACTACGAATACTATACTCAATTTTCGCATAAGCACGCGGAATAAAACATATTTTAAAATTTTAATTTATTAATGTCGGAACTTGTTTTAAGGATTTAAATCTCAATTTAGGAAATTAAGGACGAGTTTTTTTTTTCTTGAATATCCGGATTTTTATTTTATTTTATCTTATTATTTTTTCGACTTAAATCCATTTATATTATTTATTGAAATTTATTATTTAAAATCCGGGCCTTTACAAGAGGTGCTCACCGAGGGGATTAAAGTCGGATGTGAGGCTCGCCGGAGATGCGTCGGGGCTCGTCGGAGGTGAGGTGATGCGATTCTCGGCCTGGGTCAAGGGATGGAGGTTAAAAGTTGAATCTTTGCTACGTTTGAGAGTGAAAGGAGAAAGAACAAAAGCTTACCCATCTTCGAACGGGGAAAACAAGAAAGCGTGGGAGAGTTGACGCTGGCGGCTCGGCGTCAGTGGATCCGGGATCCTGGGCAGCGACTTGAGCTCGGGCTTCGTCGGATTGCTAGGAGAGAGACTCGGAGGGTGGCCTGTGACTTCTCTCGGCAACAGAGGAGGGACTGTGGAGGGGTTGCGGCTTCAGCAGCTGTCGGTGACGGTGGTAGGAAGTGGTGGTGGCGAGGTGTAGTGGTGAGGAGGTGGTTCTCAGCCAAGCAAAGAGGAGGTGGTGGAGGCTATGGGGGCTCACGACAAACAGAAAGGAGGAGGAAAAGGATAAGGGTGAAGTTGTGTTTTTGGGTTTGTGAGGGTTCAAATGAAATGGGGGATATGTGCTGGGTTTTTGCCCTTTGTTTTCTTTTTATTTTGTTTTGAGGAAATGAACCGATGTAGGCACTCCTTGACCAAATCAGAATATGCAGTTGTTTGTTTGCTAGAAGTAGGGGAAAACAGGGGTGTGAGGGAAGGTGAAAGGAGGTTTGGTGTTGAGCCAAAGATAGAAAGAAACAGGTTGGACAGTGAAGGTAGCGTGTGTAGCCTGGTCAAAGTGAGGAGGAGGCAGCTGGGTATGCCAAAGATGGAGAGAGAAGGAGACAAATAAAGTGGTTCAAAACACCCGGAATAATTACACTTTGAAACCCGTTCTCTCGATCTTTATCCGGCTCAATCAAATAATATTTCAAAATCAAGAGGATATCGACATTAGGAGCTAATATCGAATCCCGAGGCCGAAAGACGGAATCGATATTCTAAAGTTCAAAATTTAGCCGGAATCTGTTTTAAGAATTTTAAAATATGAATTATTATTATTATTATTATTATTTTTATTATTTGAAAACTCGAGCCTTTACAGCACAGTCCTCGACAACATGAGACTCATGAGCCCGATGGACCCGCAGGACTCGGGCAAGATCGTTTGTTGTGCCCATGACCTCGACATTTGTCACAACAAACTTGACTTGGGACCCCTGCATCCATATCATGCATAATTCTGCGTGAGGGAGTCCGCCGAACATCACGCAAACGCGTTTGATCAGCAACCAAGCGAGGGCCTCCCATTTCTGGCCAATTGAAAGGCTCACCAACAGGTAGAAAAGTCGATTGGTACGCTCCCCAGTACGCCTGTGATGTGAAGTACTGGTCCACAAGTGGCACATATGAGATGCTCTGGTCTCTACAAACAGCCAATACGTGAGCACAAGGAATCTTCAACAACTTCCAACTGGCACATGTACATGTTCTACGTCGCAAGTTCACTGTGTATGACCTCCCACTTGGCCTACCTTGCGACCCCCTTGGGTTCAAAATCACCTCTAAGATTCCATTATGCAAATCAAATGAAAACGACATGTGCATTTAACCCAGCAGTGAGAAGTAACCCAATCTTCTTATCGGTAGCTTCTATTAGTGGGAAACCCAGAGAAATGCGTTGAGCGGCTTCACCTCGCCTCCTCATGAAGTAACTCTTGACTTTGTAAAAAGTCTGACACACGAGCGATGTGAGCGGAAGGCTCCTTCCACCATTTAGTACGCCATTGAAAGACTCAGATAAGTTCGTCGTCAGGACACCATACCTCGTCCCCGCCCCCATCCTTAGCCATTGACCACTTCTCTAGCTCTACCTGAGCTAGGTACTCCCAAGCTTCGGCGTTCATCTGTTTGATGGCGTGACATCCATTCTCGAACCCAATTGTTGTCAGTTGGTGAGCAGTCTAGCCTACCATGTCCTTAACCTTATGGTCATGGAACATGGAATTCACGTTTGATTTCAAGTGTCGGATGCATATCCTATGATGTGCATTCGACGCACTCCACTTAGGCAACTCCGCCATGGTCTTCAAGATGCATGCGTGTCTGTCTAAAATAACACATAATCCGATTGACATATCGGCCTATACAATCCATGAACCACGCCCAACTATCTCCATTCTCACTCTCAATAATAGCGAATGCAAGAGGGAAAATATGATCGTCTGCATCGAACTCCATTGCCATTAGCACAACATGCTTGTACTTCCCATACAAATGGGTGCCATCGATAGATATCAAAGGACGACAATATGTGAACCCAGCAATAGACGGTACGAAAGCCCAGAACACACGACCGAATATCTTCTTTTGTGGGTTTGGAGAATCCAGATGACACAATTCAACCACTGTTCCCGGGCTTGTAGCTTGGAGTGCAGCCATGAACCTAGGCAACTCCATGTACGACTCCTCCCAATCACCAAAAAGCTCTGCTACAGCTTTCTATTTTTCCCTCCAGGCTCTCGTGTAGGACACACAAATCCTATACTTTTTTTTGTAGATGCTCGAGTATGGTGCTTGGCTCCATGTCTTGATCTTTGCGGAGGAACCCGAGAATCTCACCCCTAATGAAATTTGAGGTGACATTGCGATTATCTAGCTGTAAAATTTCGGATGCACAGTTAGGCGCATGAAACCCACTGTAATTGACAACTGTCCACATTTCAACAGTTCTGTCTAAACGACGAGCAGACAATCTCCACGGGCACCCACAACTGTCCTTCCTATCACAGACGACGGTGTACCAATCTGGACTCGCCTTTTTTGTACGATATGTCTTCCTCATTTTAACAGAATACTCCGTGAACTCACATTTCAACTTACCGAGTGAGTTGAATAGTTGTCCGCGAAAAAACTATCTTCCATCATCTTCTTGTGCGTGCGAATTTAATTCTTGCCAAGAATTTAATATCATTGGATCAGATTCCACAATATTCCAATTGGGATTAATGACCTCATCCTCAATCGCCGCCATCGCCGCCTCCCTAGTTGCTTCATCTTCCTCCTCAGACTCGTCCAAGTCGTCTTCGTGATCAACTCCAAGAGCATCAACGTATATCTCATTTAGCTCAGATATGTTGTTAAGTCCATCCATCCTACGCTATCAATGACAAAAGTTAGTTTATTACAAATGTTAAATGATCTCACTAATCTTATCAACATAAGATCAAATTTTCAATTACTTTCGATAGTAACTACCAAATTTCATAAACTCATTCATATTTCAATGAAATTATGTAATCCAAACTTGTATATGTAATCCAAAATTTGTATATGCCATCAACAATAAACTAACTACGAGAAATTATATAATCACTCTTGTATATGCAATCAACTCATTCATCCTAAAAACTATATTTCCATAAACTCATTCATGCTAAAAACTACGTAATCCAAACTTGTATATGCCATTAACAATAAAAAAAATTATATAATCAATCCTTAAATTTCTGAATGACGATAGCAAATACATATATCATCGAAATAAATGTGAGAAGTTATAATAAAAACAATAAGTTACCTTAAATAAATATGAGATAATGTGGATAGGAGAGCGTTTTGAGATGGAAACCAGTAAAGGAAGAAGATGAACAAGGGGCAACGAAGCTTCAATAATATGATCAACCTAAACACGCGAGATCAAACCGCGTTTTTCCTTAGGGTTATAGAGATTCCCCCTAGCATTAGGGGAAAATCACATAGCCTGGAGGAATCTCTGGTTTCATAATAACATTGGTCATAAAACGCGGACTTAGGCTGCGGTTTAGTGGTGTCATCACATAGACTAGAGGAATCTCTGGTTTTGCTCTGAAATAACACAGAGAAACGCGGTTTGAACCCGCATTTCTCTGTGCCACATCAGCGCCTGGCGTCAACTGTGTTGCCATGGGGAAAGTTCACAGAGAAACGCAGTCTGAGACCGCGTTTCTTTGTCAATTTTCAAACCCCTTCTGGGCGCGAATCGAATTTCAGATTTTACACATAAGACGCGATTTCAAACCGCGTTTTTCTGACGGCCCTGCGAAAAATGAATTTTTTTGTAAAATGTTTAAAACAATGAATATTTTCGTAATTATTTATTTATTTGTGAATATTTTGAAAAAAAGTCATCAATTTTAGAAGATATATATATATATATATATAAATATATATATATATATATATATTAAATATAATAAACGAGAAGTTATATGTAACATATGACATCTTCTCCTATCTTAATAATAGTAATAACCAATCAAAAAAATTTATCTCCACCTTAATCAATTTTAATATAATAGTTTTCATAAGTTTTTAGACATAGATATATTTTGGAAAGATTTTACCAAATTTTGTAAGATTTTGATAATAATTATATAAAAGTTTGATAATACTTTCAATATATTAATGAGAATCATTGGTAGTTTTATTTAAATTGTGTAATAATTCAAAAGTGTTGAAATAAATTAATTAGCTCTTTGAACTGGTATTTATATTAAATTTATTTAAATTTAAAAAAAACTGCATAAGGCGTGGGTGATAAACTAGTTTATATGATTTCACCAAACTTAAGCTAATTAAATACGGTATTATCAACGGATCTCATAACAATCTAAATCTTTGTAGTGTGCTATTTAATATACTACAAAGAAAACACGTATATATGGGTTTGAAATTATTCATAGAATTTGGGCCATGACATGGGCATGGGCCAACAGAGTCTGTATCAAATTTCAATACTGCCCACTGAATAATTTGTGAATTTTTTCCCATAATGGAGATTGGTGAAGATGAAAATTGCTTTGATACCGTTATTTATAGTAATGGAACACTAGTTTACCGTTATTTATAGTAATGGAACACTAGTTCAGTACCCGCACCTTTGATACCATTATTGATCGTAATGGATTACTAGTTCAGTAACCTTAAACCCTAATATTTTTTCATTTTTTGTGAATTTAGAGAAATTTTCTAACAACATCCACTGAACTAATTAACTTCCTTTGATAATTTTTTTAATTGTTATATCAATTTAAAAACAACAATCAAATGAGACGAAATCAATTTTTATCTATTCTTTCAATTTTTTTTTTGAATTTAAGTGAATTTTGTATTAAAACCCATTGGATAAAAAGTTGGTAAAATTATATCTCTAGCAATTAACAAACTTGCAATTGTAAATAAAGTTGTAAATAACCAGCAATAACAACATAAAAAAGAAGGGATAAGACATCAATATTTGCGAAATAACATTAACAAACTATATATAGGTCAAAATCTAAAAAACTATCCATAATTATATGTGTATAAAATACAAAAATATATCTCATAAATATATCAATACCTTCAAGATAGGAAACTTTTATTTCTTTATCCGAAAAAGCGATATATCTTCTATAAAAATTGTGATTAAACTCTCCCAAAATTATATCCATATCTAAAAAAATTGGGAAAATTATATTAACAAAAATTGCATTCCATGAGTTGATAACCTTTACACGGCTAAGTATTATTTTAATATTGTCAAAACCTTTTATCTTCTAAAAATATTTTCATATTGATAAAGTCATTTAATTAGTATGACCATCCTAAGTATTATTTCAATTTCTGTAAAGCCTTTTATCTTATAAAAATAATTTCATACGGATAAAGTTATTTAATAAGTATGACCATGTAATATATTGATAAAGTTATTATCTTCTAAAAATATGTTCATATAGAGCAAAAATAGGTAAAATCTTATCTTATACTCCCCCCGTCTCGTAATAGTTGTTGTTTTAGTTCAATGCACACTTATTAACAAAACCTATGTTTACTTTACTTTTATAGGTTAAAATACCTAAAAGTAGTAATTAATACTGATAAAAAAAGCAATCATTATCTATAAAGATAATAATTATAGCTAAAACAACAAGTTTTTTGATACAATTTTACTACTCTAAAACAACAAGTATTGCGAGACAGAGGGAGTATAATAGTATTTAAAATTGGTTAATATCTTCTGAAATTTTATCTTATGCATATATTGATCATTTAAAAATTTTGTTATATGTTACTACCAATATCAATATCTAATGAAATTTGGATAATATCTTCTAAAAACATATCCATATCTAATAAAATTGGGTCAAATTATATCTTATGCACATGTATAGATATATGATTAAATAGAGTTAGAATAAAATTTATCTTATATATATTGATTATTTAGAAATATTATGATTGGTTTATAAAATTACTATTAAGAAGAAGCCACAATGTGTCTCAACCGACTTCTCTTTTATTATATATAAAATAGAAGATTACAAGAAAAAAATGGTTTGATACAATTGATGCATATACACTATTTTTTTTCCAAATTTTTTTTTGTAGGGTTCACCATTTATACAAGAAAAAATTGCTAAAAATAATATATACGGACTACCAATAATGAATCAAGACGGAAAAAATTTCGGGTGATTTTTCGATGTGTCAACTGAATGTTTAAAAATTTAATGGCATGACGTCATATTATTAAATGCATAAATATAATATTTGAAAATAAAAATTAATTATCAGTACAAACTGTATTATAAGGTTAATTTACTCATCTAAGTTGTACTCAAATTTGATTTTTTTATCAAAAAAAAACATTGAACGATTAGCGATGTGATGCAGCATCATTAAATTTTCGAACATTCGACTACGATGTCAAAAAATCGGTCAAAAAATTGACCATATTATTTTCCATATCAAAATTGGTTCAATGTGAAATAGTTTATATTATTTTTGGTAGTTTCAAAGTTTGTATTAATATTGATTCATGGCTAATAGTTCGTATTTTTTTTTGTCATTTTTCTTTTATATAATTTAGGCCGGTGATAACATCTATTGTAGTCATATTTTTGGGTTGCATTTGCATATTAGTTTATGTTATTTTCTTCACAATTTTTAACATATTTTATGATATTTTATACTTAATTTATTTTATTTTGCATTTTTAAAGTCTATACTAGTGTTTTTATTTATTTCATCCATTTTGAGGCTAGTATTGTTGAAATTTGAGCGAGACGAGCATATTGGATCGGATACGAGATACTAAATTTCCAAGTGCGGAAACTGCTAAATTTGAGGTAGTTTGAAAGTTAATTTATAATTGGATATTGCCATATTGGGTACGTTAGAATCGTTAGATTTTAATTATTTAATTATGTGTACTAAATTTTTAGTTTTAATAAAATCACAATATATATTCTCCGTATGATTTGGGAGAGAGGTAGACACGAGCAAGGGTCAAGGGTCGACCCGGACCCGACGGATTTTGACCCGGCGAGAACCCGAAGGGTCGACGACCCGGCGGATTAGGGTCAACAAGGGTCAGGGTCGAGGCGGGTCAAGGGTTAGGGTTAGGGTCATGCTGATTTTGACTCGCGGACATGGCGGGTCGAACCCGAAGGATCGACTCGTAGGGTCAACCCGTCGGGTCATCTATTTTTTTTCCAAAAAAACGAGGTGAAGAGGAAGAGGAATTCAACGTTATAGAATGACGGAGCCATCTAGAGAGATCCTAATTTCCTACTATGTAGGCAATCGCTCGTCAAATATTCGCCGCTCCTTGCTCAACTCCAGCGGTGGAGCAACGTTTTAGCCAATGTGGTCAAATATTAAGCGAGAAGAGATCAAGACTCTCTTGCCTGAGACTTTGGGAGGTCAAGTTTGCCTACACGATTGGAAGAGGGTGGAGATGCGAATTCAAAATAATGACCACTTAATCGAGTCAGACTCGGATGAAGAACTCGACGATGACACAATGATTAGGAGCTCAGATGCAAAGCAAGGAGAAGAGTCTTAGCATGAGATAAGGTAAGTAGGGATCAAAACGAATGTAAAGAACTACGTGAGCTTTCATTCCTCTTCCTCGAGAGATACGTACACAACTAGAAAACCGGTTCATACGCTTCTTCCTTTTTATTTTTAGTTTTTAAAACTTAAAAAACTTTTTTAAAAAATGACATGTTATGACCCGACGGGTCAAATGGTCGACCCATGACTCGGTGGGTCACCACAATCCGTTGACCCGTGGCTTGAAAGGGTTAGGGTTAGAGTCAGAGATATCCCGACCCTCGACCCAACGGGTCGGACCCTTGACCCGACGGGTTCGACCCGTGCGCGGTTGTTCGTACTTTGGAATGCCGCTCAGTGGCTTCTCGGGCGATTGTGTTTCGTTTAAAATAATGGTTTAAGTTTCAACGAACGAAAAATAATATATGCAAATTGTTCTAGAATTCCAGTATGGTAGATTGCTGAATTGTCACTCATCCACCAAATCCCCACAATAACAAATTTTATAAATCCTATCTTTATCAAAAGTATCACCTAATACATTGACTCTTTTATGCCATATTTGGTTGACCGTGTCCATTTCCATATCTTCAATCATATATCAATTTGGCCTTTTTTTTTTTTTCTGCAACGTACAGTTATATGTGATATGTCAAACCAAAATAATAATGCACTTCACGAGTGCATTTGTACATAATACAATTGGAGAGATAGCTCATTATTATATGTGTTAAATCTCATCCATCTTTATTATGCAAGTTAACTTAATTTATTGGCCTGGAAGCTCAGCCACAAGAAAATCATTTGCGAGACAGACTCGGTTGCCTCCTTCAACCGGCTGAGAAAGACAGCGAAGCCAACCTACCCTTCTAAATATCGGATATATCGACCGATATATCGGCGATATATCGAAGATATTTAGAACACGATACGATATCGGGGTATCGATTGGCTTATATCGGTCAACGCTATTTATCCGGTCAACGACCGATATATCGATTAATATCGGGTTTGACCGATTTATCGTTTTGGGTACGACGTCGTTTTTGTATTTTTTGTAATTTTTTTTTTGAAAAAAAAAATAGGCAGACAATGTGAGAAATCGATTCCAATCCAACTGGCAACTTCCAAACACGAACAACCCTAGGCTTGCGATTTGCGAAGAGGTGAACCGCGCTAGGGCTTCTTCTCCGGCTGGCCTGGCTTGTTGCTTCTTCTCCGGTCAGCGGCCAACCTTTCCTCTCCGGTGCAGTTTGCTGCTTCCTCTCCGACATTGTGCGAGTACGCTGTGCCTGTGCGAGAAGCCGAGAAGCCTCTCCGGCCTCCCCTGATCCTCTCCGACCTCCCCTGGTCTTTCTGGCAGCCTCTGCACCGACACATTCAAGGTATGTCGGGCTGCTTTTTAGGTTGATTTCATTATGATTTTACATTACAAAAAATAATTAATTTCGCTTCGGCAAAAACCCGTAGCAAAAGCCTGTCTAGGCGTGACAAAAGGCCATTAGCTTCGGCATTGCTACGGGAAATGGGGGGGTAGCGAACCACGGGGTCGCAAAAGTTGGTAGCGTCGGCAAGTAGCCGTAGCAAAAATATTTGCTACGACATCGGTACGGGAGGAAACAACATCCTCTTTGCTACGGCATGGCTACGGTAGGGAGCCGTCGAAAGTGGATTGAAGGCGCCAAATTTTTGGCGCCATTTTGGGGGCGCCAAATTCCCTTGGTTGCTACGGCCACAGCCGTAGCTAAATTATGGTGCCAAATTAAGGCGCCAAATTTGGGTGAAATTTTGGAGGGAAGGTTGGCGACGGCAATTTGCCGTAGCTGCCGTAGCTACGTTCAGAAATGGTTTTCCTGAACGTTTTGTAATAGTTGCCACGGCTCGTGGCCGTTGCTACGATTAATGGTACCCTAAATTTGTTTATTCTATATATATAATTGCACCCTGTATAAATTATATAAAAGTGCAATACAATCTGCACAAGCAAATGACGCCAACATTCAAGTGCATTCATCACATGTGAATTCAGCAAAAGGTCCCTTGCATACACATTTGATGTTCAACGAGTACTTCAAGTAAACAAAAGTATTTGACGTCCGAAGTTTACGCGAAGCCATGCAACAAAAGTCTGAAACCTACATATTGCCTAACATCTAGTGTCCATATTGCCTAACACCTCAAGTCTTAAGCCAACAAAAGTGCAAGATAATGAAAATATACTTAGAGCAACCTTTGATTTGTCTCAGCAGCTCGTCTCCAAGTGTGCTAGAGTTCGTCTTCTTCTTGTTCAAGTGACTGATCCTCATCGGCTTGTTTTTTCAGTCCGGGGGCAGATTGTTGAGTTGATGTGTTCAGAGGTTGATCGTTGGTGGATAGAACAAGAGCTCCGTCTCCAATTGACTCCCTTTGATTTGTCTGATGAACACTTGTCTACAATACATAAAAGAACAAGCGAGATATCAGCTGCTTGAACTGCTGGAAGTGATAACACATAGTAGTTGGAAAATGGAGAAAAGGAAAGAAAAAGATGTCAATAAACATATGGAGATGTTTGCTGATAGTTAACGATGCTTGAACTGCTGCAAATTATTTTCATGAAGGGGAGGCTTATTTTGGACATCAAAATCAGCTGCTAAATTATTCATCATAGGGCAATTTGACAGCATTTCACACTATTTTGTATTCATAAAGATATGAAATTGAGAAACAACACAAATGGAGCAAGGAAATGACATCATGCACAACAACACTTTATCCTTCAACTTTGAAATATCAAGTGTACATGGCCAATGCCAAGTTTGACTGCAACTATATTATTAAATGGTGAAATGACATCATGGACCAAATAATATTTGCTTGAAATAATATCAAACATGCAAATGAGTCATGTACTTAGATTGAGAAACAATAAGATGATTAAGTAACATGGATCAAGCGCTAGCATGATGTATCAATATACCCATCATACGATATAACATTATCACAATGTGAAAAAAGAAAAGGCAAATAAAAACGCAAAACCCAGGTCATCACAATCAAACACAAGAGGCCATCACAACCAAACACAAGAGGAAACCTTAGGACTCAGGTCAAACAAATGATGACTAACCTGTCCGTGTGAAGGTGAGCCTCCCCCGTCATTGGGCCGGAAAGTGTTCATAAATTCATTTCGAAAGTGCTCAAATCTTTTATCTATGTGGTTCTCTAATTGGCTTTTGAGGTCCCCTACAAACTCTTTGGCAATCTCCCCTACAAACTCTTTCGCAATCTCGCGCATATCTTGAACACCGAGAGCTCTTGCTGAGGAGTTATACACCAAACGCGGAGGGGCACTGGCACCATAGGTCCGACAGTATCCGTGACCATCTTCTCCAATAAGCTGATGGAATATCCTATCCTTCACTTCGTCAAGATCTTGCTGATCCTCAGGTTCCATCAGCAAGAGAGCGTTGAAGTCCTTCTATATGAGTAAAACAAGTAAACATATGCAGTTTAATAATGGATGAAAATTAAAAGGGTCCAAAGAAACTTACAACGGTCTCAATCACATCAGGATCATCTCCATTTCGAAAAGAAACCCACATGCTCATCTTGTCAGTAGGTTGCCCAGCTTTGCCCCGCTAGTTAAATGGCAGAAATCACTCAAGTTAAATATGAATGTCATGGATTTGATACACAAACAAGTACTCAAAAGTGCAAGGACTAAAAATAAATAAAAAATTGAACGATATTCACTAATTCAGACAACGTGCACATACGGACCTCGTGTCTAACTTCAGCGAATGACTTTCGCCCGGTAACATGCACCGGCCCATGCTTATCTCTATTCTTTGAGTTCTGGACGGATTGTTTCTGGAAACACGAATACGTTACAATAGGATGCACCAAACTTTGAACTCAACCATCTAAGATAAGGGGGAAATAAAGAATACCTGGGCAACCTCACTTCTCCAATATGCAATGAGCGTAATCCAATGAGGTGGGAGGACAGTTGGAGGATTATGCTTCTCCAGCTCAGGGTCATCTTGGCAACAAGTGAAATATTTCGCCTTTGTTTTAGACTTATAGCCCTTCCACATGATGTTTAACATTCTCAAGCACACCTCTTTGAACCCATCAGGAGGATCCACCAAATTTTTCTATAAGTGTTAAAGTCAATAAGATAAAAAGAAGCAAATGGTCAGGTTAAAGTTAGTACATGCTGAAAAAGAAAGTCTAAAGGAGAAAGAACATCATCCATATTATAAAATTGACAAAGTAGAAAGGAGAAAGAAATTACCTTAACTTCTTCCCATATGCCATCCATCACATCTTGTCCGAAAGAGGTCCAGTCCAGCATAGTAAGAGGAACTCGTTGCCCGTCACGCACTAGTATCCCCAGTTGCGACTTGAGGTGCTTGGCGTTAGGCCCAACTGGTTGGAACTTGTCATTGAATTCGACTACAACCTTGGCTCCTGTGTTCCACCCCAACACACCGTTGCTATGACCTCTAGGGGTCGGGCGTTCACATCCATCTTGAAACACCATATATTTTATTATTCGTTCATACAATTATAAAGGATTGAGGAAGATACAAGGTTTGAAATGCAAATTAATGCCTAACCAGATGAATCGACGTTGAGGTCTGCATCAGTAGGAGCAACTGCATCACCCGGTGTAGCTGATTGTGGAGCTACATCAGTAGGAGCATCGTTCACTTGAGTGTTCGATTGAGAAAGGATGGGATCAAGTGACTCAGGTTGTCCTAGAGCAAGAACTTCAGTTGGTGGTGGAGTCGTGGGAGGGAGGGTTCCAGCTGCTGATGTCGACATTGAGCACACACTTGGGGAGGATGTATCTCCGGCAGTGAGTAGAAAGTCAGATATCGTTCGCGGTCTCCCTGATCGAGCCTTTTGTTTCTTAATGGTTGAAACACAAATACAATGTAGTTAGACAGTCATTACAAATATATATGGTAAGACTCATGACTTGATTGAATGGACAAGTATCGAAGAACCGTGAGAGCACCAACGAACCTTGTCTTCGGTTGGACATGCAGTCGGTGGTGGAGCTGTGGGAGGAAGTGTTCCAGCGGTTGATGCAGACGGTGATGAGCCACTCTGAGAGCCACGTGAGTCAGTAGCCACTAGGAATTCACCCATGGCTCGCGGTTTGCCGGGTCCACCCTTTCGTTTCTTCATGATTGCCTACAAGTGACAAGGATGATTGTGTATAAGATAAATGATTTATGTACGTTGTAATCAAAACTCTAAATACCTAACATCTTCATTAATCCTAAGACATTGTACATGATAACAAAAAAAAAAAAAGCAAAGAAAACACACATTTGTGTTACACAAATGTGGCAACAGGAGCACAAATGGTACATACCTCTGGTCGAGCTCCAACTCATCATCAATGTCCATATTGCAATCATCTACATGGGCATAGTCCTTAGATTCAACTTCACCGACGTTTAACCATCCATGTCCAGACGCATCGGGATTATACCACACTTGATGTGCTTGCGATGCCAAGATAAATGGTTCATCCCCAAGTTTATCACGTGGGTATAGTAACCTATCAAAGTTTACTAAGGTGCATTGAAAATGATCTAATTTAACCCCTGTTGAAGGATGTGCCCACTCACACCTAAATAATACATATTCGATATCTGCGGCATATGTAACCCTTATAATATCCGTTAATCTCCCATAATAGGGTACATAATCTCCTTGCAAATACACCCCACAATTTTGTCTCGTTCTTTTTGTGTCAACACTTTTGACACGAAAGAAATATCCATTGGATGTGTATGAGGTCAACCGTGCTGCCACAGGGGACGGGAAGTTTGACAATGAGAGAACTTCATTACTTAAGGACACATCCCCTGCCCGACGCAACTCTGAAACCTACAGATGTAAAGGTAAAAGGTTCATTTGGCAGGTACTTTACATATTACTCGAATATGATAATGCACATTAATTACACTTGGAAACTTGAAGCTGGTACTCACGTGTGACTTGAACCATTGCGGGAACTCGTTGAAATGAATTGATGCCACTGACGTCTCATTTGCCAAAGGATTGTGCTGTTTGATATATGCCACATGTTCCTTTTAATGTTAAGAAGGGGGTATAATGTTAGCAAGTCATATAATATTGGTTTGATATCCTAACAACCCAAATGAACCTAGTCTGAAAAGGACTTACTGCAGATATGGTGTCACTCCAGCAACATGAAAAAATACCCATCGGTGGATTTGGCTACGTGTCACATCGGGTAGAATGAAGCCCTTCCCCTTCTTCTCGGCATCATCTTTTCTTCTTGGTGGTCTTTGCGACTTGCTTTCCACGTCTTGTAGATATTGAGTGCAAAAGTTCATGCACTCTTCCATGATGTAACCTTTGGCTAGTGATGCTTCTGGGCAAGCTTGTTGTCGAACATAATTTTTCAAAGTGAGTAGAAACCTCTCGATAGGGTACATCCATCGAAACTGTACAGCTCCACCGAGTAATGCTTCCTCCGCGAGATGCACAGGCAAATGCTCCATCACATCCATGAAAGATGGGGGAAATATCTTCTCAAGCTCACATTGGGTTAGAATGATCTTAGCATGTGCCTCTTCTAATGAAGTGTTTGTATTAACCTTAGAACTCAACACCTTGAAGAACTTTGCAACGTCAATCAGAACAAATACAACATTCCTTGGCAAGGAACTCCGAACACAAAGCGGAATTAGCTCTTGTAAAAGAATGCGGTAATCGTGGCTTTTAAGCCCTACAATGGTGCGATCCCTCAAGCTCACATTGGGTTAGAATGATCTTAGCATGTGCCTCTTCTAATGAAGTGTTTGTATTAACCTTAGAACTCAACACCTTGAAGAACTTTGCAACGTCAATCAGAACAAATACAACATTCCTTGGCAAGGAACTCCGAACACAAAGCGGAATTAGCTCTTGTAAAAGAATGCGGTAATCGTGGCTTTTAAGCCCTACAATGGTGCGATCCCTTAAGTTCACCCTCCGTGCAATACTGGAACACGAACCATCCGGCATTCTGGCCTTGGATAAGGCTAACAAGAACTTGTCCTTCCCGACATTGTCCATCTCAAATTCAGCCTTCTCATATACCTGAGTGCCCGATTATGTGACCTTCACATGGTATTGCTTGAGAATTCCAAGGCTCTCAAGGTCGTGACGAGCAGAGACATTGTCTTTGGTTCGACCTTTCACTCCCAATATTGTATTCAATACATTTTCGGCAAAATTCTTCTCGGAGTGCATCGCATCGATGCTGTATGGCAACAGATTGTCTTTCCAATACGGTAGCTCATACAAGATGGTTTTCTTCTTCCAATTATGCTTTTTTTTTTTATGGATCCCTCTCCGGTTTGTCAGGTCCCATCTTCTTTCTCAATAGCATGTCATCCTTTTTATAACAAGTAAGCACTCTATTTTCGGAAAGTTGTGAGAGGTGATCAGCCTCGGTCATTCTAGGAGGCGCGGAATCAAATTCCCGTCCATCATAAAACGACTTCATATCTCTTCGATACTTGTGATCATATGGCAAGAACCGCCTACTCCTACCGTACGACCACTTGTGGCTAGCTTTTAAGTACGTTGCACCTGGCCTTATGTTGCAATTTAGACATGCATACTCACCTTTAGTACTCCACCCCGACAAATTTGCATAGGCTGGAAAGTCATTGATAGTCCATAGCACGACAGCACGCATTTGAAACATTTCATTGGTAGAAGCATCAAATGTTTCTACACCCACTTCCCACAATTCCTTTAGCTCCTCTATCAAAGGCTCTAAATACACATCTATCTTATCTCCAGGTCCTTTTGGTCCATCAATAAGCACAGAAAGGTATATATACGGTTGCTTCAAGATGTACATTGGTGGTAAGTTGTAAGGAACTAGGATGACCGGCCACGTGCTATGATTGACATTTTGATTACCAAAAGGATTAAATCCATCAGAAGCAATACCTAAGCGCACATTCCTCATCTCAGCTCCGAAACTAGGGTGTTTGGAATCAAGGTGCTTCCAAGCAGGAGAGTCGGCCGGGTGCCGGTACACACCATCATCAACACGGTTTAAGTTATGCCATTTCATACGGGTGGCAGACTCCATTATTGCAAACAACCTTTGCAATCGTGGTTTCAACGGAAAATACCTAGCTTGTTGTGCAGCTTTTCGTGTGCTTGATTGACAACCATCAACTGTTTGCCTCCAGCGCGATTCATTGCATATTGCACAAGCATCTAGGCTTGCATCTTCATTTCGAAAGAGCATACAACTATTAGGACATGCGTCCATAGTTGTGAAAGTGAAGCCCAAATCGTCCACTAACTTCTGCGCTTGATAATAAGATTTCGGAAGGTGAACCCCATCTGGCAATACTTCACATAATATCTCTAGCAAATCTTTGAATGAGTGGTCGGTCCAGCTGTGTAAACTCTTTGCTTGTAAGAGTCGAACAGCGAAGGACAATGACGTGTGCTTCTTTGAACCCGGATATAGAGAAAGATTTCAAAAACTGGTCAGTGCACTCAGTTGGCGCAGGAGTATCACCATCAGGTTGGCCTTCATGGTCTAGATTTTCCGACGTCGGTACGTTAGTCCTTCCCAAAGCATCTTCCACCATTCTCTCCATACCCACATCCATATACCCATCGACTTCAGGTGGCACTTCATTCCTCTCTCGTGGTTCCTCGATCAGATCATGAATGGTCTCCCCATGTTTAGTTCATAACTTGTAACTAACCAAAAATCCATTGTCTTGAAGATGCTTCCGCACAACTTTTCTAACATATAGTACCCTATTCTTGCATTTCCTACAAGGGCGGTATATGCAACTCCCAACCTCCTTGTTGGTATATGCAAAGTCTAAAAATTCATCTAGCTTTGCAAAATATGCCTCAGAAATCCTAGTACTCCAATCAATCCACGACTTGTCCATACGCATTGTCATGACCTATAGAGGCACTAATTAAGGAAACCTACATCCAACACGGTAAACATTCTAGTAAGTAACTAAAATGCTTACAGAAGGAATGATATGAATGAAGCCGAGAAAGACAATCTTTCCAGATCAGAAGGAGGAGGATTCTCCTAATTAATGAAGATCAAGAAAGACAAGATTTGATGGTTAGAAGGAGGGAAGATTTTCCTTCTTAATGAACATCGAGAAAGATGAGATTTGATAAGGCATGCTATTAGAGTTATACAAGTTAGTAACTAATAATCTACAAACAAACACTACTCATTCTGTAATATACATGACTCATTTTTCTGTAATATACACTACTCATTCAGATTTCTTTATATTCATTTTGTAATTTCATTTTCTTTATATTCATTATGTAATTTCATAATGTAATTTCATTTTTCTGTAATATACACTACTCATTTTTCTGTAATATACACTACTCATTCAGATTTCTTTATATTCATTATGTAATTTCATTTTCTTTATATTCATTATGTAATTTCATTTTTCTGTAATATACACTACTCATTTTTCTGTAATATACACTACTCATTCAGATTTCTTTATATTCATTATGTAATTTTATTTTCTTTATATTCATTATGTAATTTCATTTTTCTGTAATATACACTACTCATTTTTCTGTAATATACACTACTCATTCAGATTTCTTTATATTCATTATGTAATTTCATTTTCTTTATATTCATTATGTAATTTCATAATCTACTTTCATTTTTCTGTAAAATACACTACTCATTCAGAAGAGGATACCAGAAGGAAACATCAACTTAAGAAAATAGAAAAAGGAAACACTAATAGAAAAACTGAATATGTAATAGAAAAACTGTCATAAGAAAATCAGAAGGAAACATCTAATGAATAAATTGTTCATAACAGTCATAAGAAGAGGAAACATCAACTTAACATTCATAACAGTCATAAGAAAATCAGAAGGAAATAGCTCATTGTGTAACCATGCTACTGTTTTATGAGTACAAAACAGTCATAAGAAAATAGAAAAAGGAAACAGTGACAAGGAAAAACAGCCATAAGAAAACAGTAACAAGGAAAAACAGAAAAGGGAAGAAACAGAAAAAGGAAAAACAGAAAAAGGAAATTCAGAAAAACGAAGTTCAGAAAAAAGAAAAATCAGAAAATGGAAAAACAGTGACATAATACATGGAAAACAGAAAAAGACAGGCCACTGATTTCCCTCCTTTTCTGAGGACATAATAACAGTAACACAAAAAACAGAAAAAGGAAACTCTAAGACTGGCCATCGAAAATTGTGAGGCATTGGTAATGTTTCATTTTTGTCTTCTTGTCTTTGTATGTTCACTTAATCAATGCATTGAAACAACACAAATACATGGAAACAATAAAGCAAATGGAGACATGCTCTAAAAAGCAACTACAAAGCATACAAAAAGCAAAAAAAACACCACAACAAAGCAACAAAAATCGAGTCAAAGATAGTCACAAGCTGAACATTGGCCTCTCCCCTTGCCATTCATAACCTCTTCCCTACATATTTAAAATCTATATATATCCTACCATCCATAACCTCTCCCCTTGCCATTTGTACCCATTCATAACCTCTCCCCTTCAACAAGATGGAATATTCTTCATACCACCACGGCTCCTCGTCAGGCCTCCCTCCCCGCCCTGTCCCCATCAATATATCGTCCGATAGCTCGGACAAAGGGTATGAGTACATAGGTTAGTAACTTATTTTATCGGTTTAATATTCATTTTTTTTACTTGTATTCCTAAATTAGCTTGTCTTTGGTTTGTATTCAGCTCCAATGCCGGGGCCATTCCGGCCAAATCAGAGAGTGGAGGTCATAGGGGCAGAAGCCGGGATGCTAGGGTCATTGTACGAGGCGACCGTTCTAAGGAGAGTGGATCCTAGCCACTATGAAGTGGAGTACATCACCCTCACAGACGACAACAATGAGCCACTCACGGAAATAGTGCAGACTGGACGACTACGTCCACAACCTCCTCGGGTTAGGTTTCGGTTGGTTTACACAATCGATGACCGCGTCGATTGCCGCGCCCTTGATGGGTTTTGGACTGGTCGTGTCGTTGGGCAGGGTCAATGGCTTGGGAATATTCCAACTCATAGTGTCCACTTCCTGATGACCGGGGATACACATGATTATCGTGCCCGTGAGATGCGCCCACACTTCGAGTGGAATGGAACCAGATGGACCACGCAACCCCATTTTCGTTACTTGCTACGATAGACTACTATTTGAATGTGTTGTCTTGGTTTATCCGTACTGTTTTTTATGGCCTTCCTAGCTTGTTTGTTGGATGTTTTTAAAAGTTTATGTCGTTGTGTAATCCTATGGTTTTATGCTACTGATTGTGCTGCTGATGTTGATCTATTAATGTTGTATTATGGCACATTATTGTTGGTTTTATGCTACTGTTTTTTATGGCCTTCCTAGCTTGTTTGTTGGATGACCAGTATGTAATTGTCATCCTTAAAATAGAGTGTCCATAAGACCATATCGTTGACTAAACGATATGCATGCGACTAAAGTCACTACTAAACAAAAAATCTATACCTTCATAAAAACGTACAACGCATATTAAATGTATTAACAAGACAACCCAAACACGAGAATGATGAAGTCTAGCCAAGGACACGTCATAGCTAACAGACTGCCCCAAAAATGAAATGGAAGAAAAGGTATATTTTTTCAACTGATTTTATTAATTATGTTTTTATGCCAACTAATTATAATAAATGAAAAGGACGATAAGCAAGAAACTCCACTAATTTATATAATTAGGCAAGAAAAAAGAACATATCACACAGCACAAACTGTAGATATTAGTCAAACACAAAAAGAGGATTTTTGCAACATAGAAATGTAGTTTTACAAGGGTTATCTGCCTTTTAAGTCATTAACCATACCAAACTATGAGCAGATTAAAAAAAAACAGCCAATAAAATATATCGGCAACTAACCTTAGAAAATATTCTTTGAAGATCTTTCAAGGGATCTGTACGCTCGAAAAAAGACGTCAGATACTCCAGCAGCTTAGATATGTACTCCTTGTACTACCTGCAAAAACATAAGACAACCCAAACAATAAGAAACACTCAAGGAGATAATAATAAGGGGAAAAGAGAGATCAATAAAGAACAACTACCTTGTAGTTTTCAGTTGACGAGGGTCCTTTTCTGGTTTTGAACATCGAGAAAGCCAGGTAAGCAGTGTACTCAATGGGCTCTCCAAACTTTGAATTGCTGTACTTGTCGTAAAACTCATGCAAGTCCAGGGATCAACCAAAAGCTTCCTGGCAATTGTAGGAAGTAAGCACTGTATTCAAATGCTCTCCATATATATATATACACAGTTACACTAAGTATCTATAATATTTTAAAGTTTTAGCGTTTTAAGCACTGGTAATTGTAGGAAGTAAGCACTGTATCTATAACATTAACATATGAAATATCTATAATATTTTAAAGTTTTAAGCAAGTTTGGTTAATATTACATTACCTACCCACCTATAACTTAAAACTGACTTTTTTGGCCAAACTTGTAGATTATTACCACTAAAAAGTCAGTTTTAAGTTTACTTTGGCCACAACAGTCAGTTTTAAGTTATATATATATACACAGTTGCACTAAGTTTTAAGCAAGGACAAGAAAATTGATTCAAGGTTAGTCCCATAAATATAATATTTTGAAGCTAATGTGACTTGAAGCCTTGTTAACAATTCATGCTTCAAATGTGAGGAAAACATTAACAGATGAATAGAAAATTTGGACATGACAAACATGAGTAAAAGGAAAATGAACTCACCGTGGAAAATCTTCATCAAAAGCTGAACTTGGGTTTCCCTGTCCTTAGTTTCCTGCTATACTTGATCAACTGAGTATCTATCCTCAAAGCAACAAGGACCTTCAATAAGTCTGCCAAAATAGACACATTTGAGATCTCTTGATAGTTCACACAATCATTGTAATCACATATTTCAAGGGTGGTAAACTCAGCATCAAAAAAGTGTTGGAGAAGATCAAAAATAAATATAACAATTTAAAAACACACTAAGAAATCTAGGAGACTAGGACTTATGAAACCTTCAAGTATAAAAACTTATATCAAAAGTAAATATAAGAATGTAAAAACACTAAGATCAAAAGTAAATATAAGAATGTAAAAAGGTATTGGAGAAGATCATCGGAGAAACAAAGGCTGCGTAAAAAAATATGATGGGGTCAAACTTACATAGAGTTGTTTATCAAAAGACTAATGAAATGTTATACACATGCTAATGCAACAAGAAAAAGCCGCAAAAGCCTCAACCTTTCTAAGAAATACCATGAGCATTGTTCATTAATCATCACCCTAGGTAGATATAAACTCATCAATCCTTCACTCCTCCCCCCTCCCCCATATAACAAATCTTACTGTCTCATTTTTTTAGTATAGGACTTTTAGTTTCACAAAAATACCATAATGAAAGTCTGACAGCAATATAACATGTCATATGTAGAGAGGAGCATTGTTCATTAATCATCATCCCAGGTACAGATGTAAAGTCATCAGTCCTTCCCCCCTTCCCCATATAACAATTCTAATTGTCTCATTTTATAGTAGAGGTATTTTTGGTTTCACCATATTCACATACTGAAAGTCTGGAAACAATATACCTAAATCACAGAGCAAAATCCTTCCTAAATGCTAAAGGTAGCCACTTGGCTATTCACAAGAAGATGACACTTGAGCTTAACAAATCAAGGTTCAAGAGTGTCAAACACAATTACAGTAAGCTTCTCTCTCGTTCATTTTCTGAGTATCCATACACATGCTAACACCTAATATTGAAGCTATCAAACTAATGGTTCTATGCTTGCACCTTTTTTGTGCAAAAGCTCAGTGAAAATTATTAAATAAAAACCAAATCAAAGCTCATGAACTGTGAACAAAAGGGGGAAAAGAGGAGAGTAATCATCTCAACTCAGAAGCTAATGTACTTACTTTAGATTCTCAACTGGAGATGATCGGCAAGCATATGGATATTGCAATCTCACATTCTGCAAAGAGAAAAGAGAACAGAGGTATTAGGGCGAAGATTTCCGGATGGAAGAGGAAAAAAGAAAGCTCATATTATGCAATTGATGTCTGCGAAGTGGACAAAAACTAGCAAATCAAAACCCTATTTCATTCCCCACATTCGGATCAAATCTGAAAAACCCTAGATGGAGATATATTACACAAATTCGGAACAAATCGAGAGATTAACTAGTAATTTGACACAAAATCGAACAAACCTTTTCCCCACATTAAACCCTAACCAACATATTCCACTACCGCTTACTTCGACACAAAATCGAACAAAGAAAGGGGGATTGAGTACCTGCTGCAGGAGAGTCTCCGACGACCGAGACCGGCACCTTGGATGTACAGACTTTTCCGCTGGCGACCTTCGATCTACAATCTCCGGCGACCGATGCCGACCTTCGAGCTGGTTAGGGTTAGGGATGACGGTGGGAGCGGCGTTCCTCTCTTTTCTTCTGGTGTAGAGATACTGAGAGGTCGGGCTGGTTAGGGTTAGGTAAGGTTGTGTTTGTAATTATAATTGTGTGTTTTTTTTTTCACCGAATAAAAAAGGTTGTTTTGCTACGGAGGCAACAGAGCCGTAGCAAATTTTAGAAAACCGCCTCTTTTTTGCGACGGTCGATCCTTGCCGTTTCTACCACCCGTAGCAAATTATGTTTTTTTTTTTTGTGTTTAGCTACGGCAACATCACCCCGAAGCTACTGTTTTGATTTTTTTTTTCCATTTGCAACGCCTGCCGTAGCAACTGCTGTAGCAAAAGGGTACCAATGGCTACGCCACACATCTGCCGAAGCTAACAAGGGTGACAAATTTAATTATTTTTTGTAATGTTATGAGAAATTTGGAATATCAATATGTCTATTTGTGTTGTGGACTTGTGATTGTGTACTTTTGGTCATTAGTCTATCTGATTTCATTAGATTAGTTGAATTTGGGACTGATTTGGGAGCAAATGAATCTACTGTGGTCACTGTATTTGGGACTGATTTGGGAGGATTTTGGCAAAAAATCAATTTCGGTATTGTGAACCGTTGTGGAGACCGACTTCAAGTGATGTTGGTTGGGAGTTTGGGTATTGTGAAAATCCTAATAAGAAGAATGTGATTACTTGCACTTTGTGTCACAAGCGAGTTAGTACTTGTGGAATAACTCGATTGAAGAAGCACATAGCCGGTGTAAAGGGTAATGTTGCCGCGTGCAAGAAAGCAAATGATGAAGCAAAAGACAAGTGCAAAAAAGCTCTTTTGGAAGGGAAAGAAAAGAGAACTGCATTGAGTGTCCACGATATACGAGTGAGGGAGAAGTGTGCTTGACATCACAAGAAGGGGAGGAAAATGATGATGATGATGATGGTAATGTCGGTGGTGATGAGCATATGGTTGAGGAGGAGGTTATTATCACGGGAACTAAAAAGAGGAAAGACATTAGAGGACCTATGGATAGGTTTGCATCTTCTATTCATGTTGGAGAAGATGTAGGCAAGAAAAGAAAGCAACAAGTTATCAATGATGCATTTGCGAATGAAAGAACACAAAGTGTGCATGAATATTTGGTACAATGGGCGTATGAGAATGCTATTCCTTTCCATGCTCTTGATAATGATAGTTTTAGAAGATTTTGTGAGGTGGTTGGTCAATATGGTCCGGGCTACAAACCTCCTAGTCAATATGAATTAAGGGAACCATTGTTGAAGAAGGAAATTGAGAAGACGAAGAAGGCACTTGAGAGTCAAGAAAAGGAGGGGCTACAACCGGTTGCTCAATTATGACGGATGCTTGGAGTGATGGGAAAAGAAGAAGTATCATGAATTTATGTGGGAATTGTAGATTGGGCACAACTTTCCTTTCTTCTAAGGAAGCGTCCAATGACTAACATACTGGTGAATACATATTCAATTGTATCGAAGAATGTATTCAAGAAGTTGGGCCGTAAAATGTTTTACAAGTTGTGACGGACAATGCTTCCAACAACATGTTGGCGGGAAAGAAGTTGCAAGAAACAAGGCCTCACATTTTTTTGACTCCTTGTGCCACTCGTACCATCCATCTCATGCTTCAAGGAATAGGTAGCATTCCCAAGTTCAAAATAGAGATTGAGAAAGCCAAAGCATTCACTGTCTTCATTTATTCACATCACAAGACTTTGGCCTTGATGAGGAATTGTACGAAGCAAAAGAACTTAGTGAGGCCGGGAGTTACAAGGTTCGCTACTTCTTTCCTTACTTTACAAAGTTTGAATAACAAGAAACATTTGTTGAGATTAATTTTTTTTTGATTCGATTTGTTGAGATTAATGTTTACAAGTAAAGAATGGGAAGAATGCAAGTGCTATAAAACTCAAAAAGGAAAAGTGGCATGCAGTTGATACCATAATGAGCTTGTCCTTTTGGAATGGAGTTTCAATTTGCTTGCAAGTATTTGAACCCTTGGTGAAGGTGCTTCGCGTTGTTAATGTTGATAAAAGGTCTTCAACGGCCTTCTTATATGGAGAGCTACAATAAGCAAGGAAGGAGATCAAAGAGGTATACAACAACCAAGAGGCAAGTTATGCTCAAATTTTAGAGATCATTGATAACAAAGCTTGTGGTCGACTTGATGGTGCATTGCACTTGGCGGCATATTTCTTGAACCCTTACTACTTTTCAAAGATGAAGGCATATCTTTGAATGCGGATGTTATGCAAGGTTGTATTTCTTGCACCGAGCACTTTTCCCCCAATGATGATATATCTCAAGGAAGTCTCATGAATGTTGAGTTGCCAAAGTATAAAAGGAAAGAAGGTGCATTTGGGAGCAATTTGGCCAAATCGGGATGTGCTAAGAAAGACTTCGATCCGGGTATGTAACTTGAACTACATTATTTGTCTTTCAACTCTTTCTATTAAAACATGTTTTACTTTGTTTAAAGCTATATATAGATGTCCAAAGCTATTTTTATTTTTATTGTAGTTGCATGGTGGTACACTTATGGAAATCAAGTGCCACATTTACAAAAAATGGCAATAAGGATTCTTTCTTTAACTACAAGTTAATCCGGTTGTGAGAGAAATTGGAGTACATTCCATGGGATACACACAAAGAAAAGGAATAGACTAGATACCACAAGGATGGACAAGTTGGTGTATGTTCAATTCAATGCCAAGATTATCAACAAAAACCGAAGGAAGGACATAAGAAAAGAGGTTCTACTTGCTAAAGAAGCTAGAGAAGCACAAGAATGGCTTGTTGAAAGTAAGGTTGTTGAAGATATGGAAAGGCAACAAGAAACATCCGAGGTGGATGGTGCACTTCCATGCTCCAGTGAACTCCGAGAGGTAAGGGAGCTTTTTGAAGATGATTTTGAATCGGAAGATGAAGGTAATGGGAATAACGACCTTGAGTCCGATGATGAAAGAGTTTATGACCAATGCCTATCTTAGAGTACTAGTGTACTACTTGTCTACCTGTGTTTTTTGTATGTTGATGACTATCTTAAATTCATAGTTTTGTGTATTTTGAATCTTTGATTGTCAAACCTATTTAGACATTTTGATTGTTAAGACTAAGACATTAGTGTTGCACCCTTAGCTACATAAGGGAGCTTTAGCCTTTATTGAGTTGTTTTTATTTTTTTTCAAGTTCATTTGGTAATTTTACAATTTAAATATTAATTTTTTCATGTGTACTTTTAAATTTTGAAGTATAAATATAATATTTATAGGTAAAAATTTGCGAATTCGATAAATCCGATATATCCCCAATATATCATTTTTACCCCCAACCGATAATACCCCGATACCTGATATTTCGACCATTGCTTAGATATCAGCACCTGAAGGAAAGGTTCATATTATGTTCACTGGTATGCTATATTTGTAGTTTATTCAAAGCTTTGATAGCAGACGTGCATTAGACAGTTTAGGCGGTCTAATGGAACAAGACCCCAAAGTTTTGGGGCCCAATATCAATTATATTTGGTATATATATAATAAAGGACTTTTCGAATGTTTAGGACCAACTAGCACAGTGGTAGGCGTGACCCTTATAAGTAAGGCCTTTCCACTCATGTTCGAATCTCAATAGCATTCCAATTCCCCCCCCCCTTCCTGGATCTTTAACACTATTTTTTTTCACAAATATTTATTTTAAAGGAAAAAATATATGAATTTATAACATTTTTATGCAAAAATTAATTTAAAAAAGTTATCATTTTATTCCTAAGTTTTGTAACATATTTAATTCATCTAACACATTTATATAAAATTAATTTACAAACAATATAAATCAAGCACAATTTTTTAACACACGGCCTCTGAAATGGTTGGCATGGCCGTGTCAAATAAGTAGGTATATGTACATGTATATACTACTGCGGAGTCTGCGGGGTGGCTATATGCACCCATTGCAGGTTCTATGTGCACTCCAGTCGGACGGATCTAGGATCCATTTCACCCATATGATGACATCTGTCCATCAATCATTAATACAAGTTATAAAAAAAACATATGGACGGATCCTCATGTTTTGGGTTTATATAGGATCGGTCCATAATCCGTCCTTAATATATAAATAGAGGTTGATTCCGGTGTACTCAGCCCTTAACTTGTATCATGTGATCATGTGAACAAATCAGGACCATTGATTGAATGAAATATGAATGGCTAAGATTAATAGGCAATTTTAGCTTCTTTTTTTAAATTAAAAATCAGTGGAGCCCGCATTTTTTTTTTGCCGACTTGCTGAATTTGGGGTGTGTGTAGTGCACTCTCTTTAAACTATTCGATAGTATATATTCGACCGTATCGATGAATTATGCAATGGTATATAAGGATTATTTGATCGTATCGACGAATTATGCAATGGTATCAATGGATTATTCTAATCGGCTAGAACCTTGAAAACGCATTGAACTTTTAACTAAAAATTATGGTATTGCTTGATTGTTCGATGATATAGCTTAATTATTCAATGGTGTTACAAAATTATTCAATCGTATTGATGGATTATGGATGGTATCGATATATTATTCAAAGGTATCGATAGATTATTCGATAGTATCGATGGATTATTTGATGGTATCTATAGATTATTCGATTGTATCATTAGATTATTCAATCATATTGATGGATTATGCGATGATATAGATTGATTATTCTAACCGGCTAACACTCTGAAAATGTCGTGAACTTTTAACTAAAAATTATTCGCTGGTATCGCTTGATTATTCGATGGTATTATGGTATTATTCAACTACATATGTCATTCTAACAAATAACTAAAAAATATTCAATGGTATCGCTAGATTATTCGATGTTATCACATGATTATCCGATAGTATCGATACATTTTTTATTCATATGACCGCTAACATAAAAAAAACTCACATTTCTAAAGCACAAAATCGATCCATACATATGACCACAAGATCGGTCCATACATATAAATAATTCGGCTTTTGCCCCTGACGATGCCATAAAAGATAGGCCTATTAATTAACAAGGGTATGATGTCATAAATAGGTCATCCAACGCAAAAGACATCTTACCTCACTACAAGATTCATCGCGAGTAGAGTACTTACTCAAGCCCTGACCAAACATAACACCCTCAAAGTCCCAGGTCCGTATTTCCTCACGACTAAGATCTTGGCATAAGCCTGCATAGAAGCCAGGACAGGTCACACAAGTACCTCGTGGCTTCTTCCGAGTCCTAGCAAGCAGTTCGCTGGTTGAAGCACCTCTCCTCTAATAGCACCATGTGTATTGCCTGGTTCTCTAGCGTGAGGGCATGCATCACATGTGTCCTATGTTAATCCACGAGGTTGCCAGCCTGATGAAACCCGAAGGATTGATCGACCAAGCCTCGAATTTTCGACCACTCTTATTGTGGGGAGATTTTTGGGGATTTATAGGAAATAAAAGACAAGGATATGGATTGCTAGATCTTGGAGCATCTCACCACAAGATCTACAAAACTCTCACTCTTGAACGTCGGAATCTCACTTTCGAATGATTGAGTCTTTGTTTGGAATCAATCACAAGCATCTCACCGGTAATGATTCAACAAACGAGTTTCTCTTTGGTATCTGACCTTAGAGGACGTTGAAGGCATCTCACCAAAAACAATTTAGAATCATCTCAATTTCAAGGAAATACACTTTTCATTAATCTCATATCTAATTTTTAAGTGAGTGAACAAGCTCTTTGTATGGGAAATATAATGCTAAATGAAAGGCCAAAGGCTAGCTAAAACACTTATTGAGCGGATATTATAAAAGGTCCCTCAAAATGATGGAAAAGGAGGTCGGAAACCAAGGGGCGGAAAGACGAAAAGTCGACAACCTTCAACACCATCAATACATATTAAAATATGCATTTTGATTGCACCAATTTATTCGGTTTCATTGAATGAGTTCCGTCTTCAATAAACGCCTTTCTCACAAGCTGCCAGATTTCATGTTGTTGTAAAGAAAAACATTTTCGGTCATCTTCAAGCATGATTTGGCAACAATGTTCTTTATGGAAGTTGTAGCGACTTAAAATAGCTTTCCAACAATTGCTCATAGGCTTCAATCGGAATTTTATACAGTCTGGTGGATCCAAAATACCGATGTATCGCCAAGCTGTTTTCTCAATTGAGATTTTGTGTGACTTAGGCTCATATGGCAATAAGATCACATCGTCCTCTCCCCCTTGAAAAAGATTCGACCTCGAATCCGAAATATTTTCCTCTTCTCCCATGAATGTCAGTGATGGAAACACAAATGGCAAGCATGAAAAAAAATTTGGTGTGGCATCCAGCCATGGGGGCATCCAAAATTTTTGAGAAATTTTGGAGAGATCAGGGATGTTTTGGACATAGGTGTTGAGATTCTAGGAGCCTTGGAATCGAAAATAGGTATAGTGACATCGAGGGTAGGAGCCACGAACTCTACGAGCTTCGAAGGAGGGGGCGGTGGAGCTATGGGCACAAAAAAATCACACGTCGTTGAGGGAGCCCCTGATGGGGGTACACGAAGGGTGTTTTTCTTAAAAGGTGACCATGTATTTATCTCGGCGATGAGATTTTCTACTATGACACGAACATCTTCTAACGCAGCCCTCCGTTCGACTTCTTGTTGTTGAGCAATCTCCCGAGCTCTTTTCTTTCGATATCTCCTATGGAGTTCTTGATCAACAATATCATAGGTATCACCATCCATGTCTTCCCAGCAAAGACACCCATCATCATAGGCCCGGATAGCCCACCCGATGTATTTGTCAGACAACGGCTGGACATTTCAAAGAGGAAAGGGTCGAGGGACTCGAGTCGATTAGCTCTGATACCACTTGATGAGACCCGAGGACCGGGATCGACCAAGGCTCGAGCTTTCGAACACTCTTTTTTGTGGGGCTAATTTTTGGAATATTTGGTAACTGAAAAAAAGGGATATGTGGAGCAAGATTCTCAGGTCTCTCACCCTTGAATCCCCTACACTCGATCTCAATCCTCTCGGAATCGCACTCCGAGGATCTCGACCGTTTGACACCTTCGCCTCTCACTAGGGTGTCACCCTCGGCCTCCCCCCAAAGGGTTCACTCTTAGTCTCTCACCAAGAACTCGATACTTAACCCGGAATCATAGGAAGCTATTTAGTGGCTTAACCTTTAACTCAACTCAAATTGACTTGATTTATATTGAAAGTCTTACAAGAAATATATAGGATGAAAATATGGCCCCCAAGCATCGCTAATCGATGTGGGATTTCTTTTAATAGAAATAAAATCATGAAAAACGTCAATATTTGAACTGCTGAATAGAATGTAATATATGAGCATCTTTGAGGCTGATTTAGGAGAAGTGTTCTTCATGAAAGTTGTAGCCACTTAAAATAGCTTTCCAACAAGTGCTCACCGGCCTCAATCGGAATTTTATACAGCCCGAACAAGCCAAAACACCGCAGTGTCGCCATGCTGTTTTCTCAAACGAGAGTTGATATTCGGCCCTGGCAACATAGCTTTGTAAGATAAAGGATTCGAGCTCATTGACGACTAGGATCACATCATCCTCCTCTCCTTTAAAAGGGTTCGTCCTCGAATCCGTGATGGAAACAAGCGACTCCTTCGGACATGTTTCTTCTTCCTTGAACGGATCTTGAATCCCCTCTTCTTCTTGAATCGTGAAAGGCAAGCAAGACGGAATGAAAGATGTCATCTTTGAAGAGGGAGGTGGGGATGTTGTGGGCTTCGATACCGTCGACCCTAATGTGTTGACGACTTTTCGCATTTCCTGTACTTGTTGCATTGAGTCTTCCACGAGCTTGCGGATCTCTTGCCAAGATGGTTCAACTTTCTTCTTATGCCGAGCCTCATCCTCTCGAGCCCTTCTCTTTCGATATCTCCTCCGGAGCTCTTGATCAACTACATCATATGTAGCACCATCCATGTCGCTCCAATGAAGGTAACCATCATCATAGGCTCGAATGGCCCTTCTCTTTCGATGTACTCTTCGGACAAAAGCTTGGAACTCGTCTTCTTGAACATTTTGACTAGGAAGAAACCACAGTTATCGAAGCTCGATGTACTCGAGTCAATTAGCTCTGATACCAATTGATGAAACCCGAAGAATCGATCGACCAAGCCTCGAACTTTCGACCACCCTTTTTGTGGGGAGATTTTTGGAGATTTATAGGAAATAAAAGACAAGGATATGGATTGCTAGATCTTGGAGCATCTCACCACAAGATCTACATAACTCACACTCTCAAACGTCGGAATCTCACTTTCGAATGATTGAGTCTTTGTTTGGAATCAATCACAAGCATCTCACCGGTAATGATTCAACAAACGGGTTTCTCTTTGGCATCTCACCTCAGAGGACGTTGAAGGCATCTCACCAACAACAATTTAGAATCATCTCGATTCCAAGAAAACACACTTTTCATTAATCTCAAATCTGATTTTTAAGTGAGCATACAAGCTCTTTATATAGGAAAAATAATGCTAAATGAAAGGCCAAAGGCTAGCTAAAACACTTATTGAGCGGATAATATAAAAGGTCCCTCGAAATGATGGAAAGGGAGGTCGGAAACCAAGGGGAAGAAAAGCGAAGAGTCGACAACCTTCAACACCATCAATACATATTAAAATATGCATCTTGATTGCACCAATTTATTCGGTTTCATTGAATGCGCTCCGTCTTCAATAAACGCCTTTCTCACAAGCTGCCAGATTTCATGTTGTTGTACAGAACAACATTTTAGGTCATCTTCAAGCATTATTTGGCAACAATGTTCTTCATGGAAGTTTTAGCCACTTAAAATATCTTTCCAACAAGTCCTCATAGGCTTCAATCGGAATTTTATACAGTCCGATGGATCCAAAATACCGATGTATCGCCAAGCTGTTTTCTCAATTGAGATTTCGTGTGACTTGGGCTCATATGGTAATAAGATCACATCATAGCCAGATGCTCGCTTGGTCTCCCTATAAATAACCCCCTCCGACCCCAAAGACGGGGATCCGATTCAAGAAAGAAAGTAGAAGAGCTCTGATTATCTCCCGGACCTAAAGCCCCCGGAGTTGAGTTCTTAAAGTCTTTGATCGGAGAAGAACATTCTTGGAATAAGAATAGTCATTGACTTCCTCTCAAGCCGATGACTGAATAGCTCAAATCCTCGCGAGCCAAACATACCACCCCCATCGGTTGGACTAATAAACGCATAATCTGATCATCACCCCTCACGGTTAAGGCTTGCAGGTATTTTAAGACATTTTGTCGTCATGATGAGGTAATAAATACAGATGAAATTCCATGATCGCGTCATTGGCGTCGTCTGTGGGAAACTTTCACGACGAGAGGTTCCGCGTAGCGATAGGTTTATTTACATTACATTCCTTCAATTTCCTTTATCACATTCTTTTTTACGTCTTTGCTCTCTTCACTCGTCATAGATCCTATCTAAAATAATTAATAGTAGCGCTTATTTCTCTTTTAAACGCTAGTGAATTTTGCAAGAATCATAAATTTTACACTATTCGGGGAAGAGTTCGAAAACCAGCATCATGATACCGAGGAAACCAACGATCTCAACCTCAACGTTCCCCCCAACGAGGAAGCCCTACTCAACGACAACGAGAACGTCCCTAAACAACCTCCCTGGGACACTGTGCAGCCTCTTCCATTTGCTCCCTACCGAATGTGGGGTGGTTACCCCCCGTACTATTTCTTCACGGGGAGTTACCCGCAGAATACATAGTTCAATCAACAAGCAAACGGAATGCCATTCCAGCACGACCCCCGTGTCTACTATCAACAACAGGGTCCTATGCCTACAACGATCAATCACTTCCCCAACCCTGCTGGTGGCCCTCTTAACCCCGGTCCGGAGATCGACGAAAACACCAATAAGATCGCCCGTGTTTTCAATGCCAGGAACGTATCATCGCGTTCAAATTCCCCAAAGGCACCCGGGCAAACTCGCAAAGGTGAACCAACTTTCTCATCCACTTTTTGCAGAGAAATACTCGAGGCGCCCGTTCCCAAAAGATGGAGGGTTATCTCCATTGCCAAGTATACGGGAGATACTGATCCCAATGATCACCTCAACCAATTTAGATCGGCGATGGGAATGAACGAAGACAACGATGCTATGTATTGTCGCTCGTTTCCATCTATGCTAAGCGGGGTTGCATTTACATGGTTCACCAATTTGGCTCAATCCTCCATCAACAACTTTGCACAACTATCCGGCACATTCGTCGCACATTTCGGCAGTGCTCGCACAAGGAAAAGAACCATGTTGGACCTCAACTCCATCAAGAAAGGGGCGACTGAGTCGTTGGGAAACTTCTTCAGCAGATTCACCACCATGGTAGTACAAATCCCGAGATTTAATCAAGAGTCCGCAAGGAGCCAGAGAACTACGATGTTCTGCGAGATCTCCTAACCAAGCAGATCCACGCCATGGAGGTTGTAAGCTCTAGCTCGCGAACCATCGAATCTAGACCACCGTTCTACCACCGGCCCCCTAATAAGCACCAAGGAAGAGTAAATTTCGGGGATCAACAACACCACAATCCTCCCTGGCAGTACCCAGTCGTCCCACCACGACCTCAAGTCCAGGAAGTCCAGTACAACCAAAGGACGGGACCTGGTCCACTTGGCGCCCCAACAAATGTGATGATGGCTCATCCAAACCAGGTGTCGCCTTCTGTTTATGGGATTCCACAGGCCCTCCCTCAAAAAGAAGGGCCCCTTCAGATTTGCTCCCCACCAACAAATCCCAGTCACCCAGTCACGACACCACAACAATGCCATCCTCCTCTGGTTCCTCCCCAGCAATATAGACCACCTAACACTCCACGGCGGCCCTACGATCCCCAGTATGCAGCTAGAGGAGGAGGCAGGGGAATTTACCTCCAAAATGTTTGAAGGGGGGGGGGGGGGGAGGGGAAATGAAAACAGGGGAGGAGGATACCGACCTCCCCCAAGGGACACAAGAAATGCCCGAGAAGCTAGGTTCTCGTCCAACCAACCTGAGCGCTCCAACTAGGATCGCTGGAAACCTCCCTCTCCAAATGGATGCATTAACACTATCGCGCGGGGGGGGGGGGGGGGCAACATATGGCACCAGTAAGCAGGAGAGGAAGAACTATGAGAGAGAAGCCAAACGCCCCCCATCCGAAGCCAGTGTCAAGCAAGCATCAACTGCGCACGCAATACTGAGTTTTTCTGTTTCCGACACTCGGGACGCTCACGACCTTAGGATACCACGCTCGGATCCTATGGTCATCCATGTGCAGATAGGAACCAAAATTGTCAAGCGAGTGATGATAGATACAGGTTCATCTGTGGACGTCCTTTACTGGGACGCCTCTGAGCAACTCAGGATCGCTGAAAGCGCTTTGCATCGCTACTCAGGAAAGCTAGTCTCTTTCTCTAGGAATGAGGTTGAGGTGGCTGGAACAATCGAATTGGCCCTGACGTTAGGGACCATATCAAATTGAAGAACCCAAATGATTGAATTCACAGTGGTTCGACTGCCATCCATCTACAACACTATCATGGGCCGAGTAAGTCTATTCAAATTCCAAATAGCATGCTCCATCTATCATTTTAGCTTCAAATTTCCATGCGCCGACGGAAAGGTGGGCGAAGCACGGGGAAAACAGGCAGAAAGTAGAATTTGTTACTTATCCTCACTGAGAAAGGGCTACAACCGAATATTCACGATTACGGAAAGTGGTCAAGGGTCTCTAAAAGAGGAAACAGCTGAGGAGCATGAGGAAGAGGCTACATCCGAACAACAACAGGCGGAGCTGGAAGTTTGGCCCGAAAAGATAGCTGACAAGATTGTGGAAGAAAAGGTCGCTTTTTTCCCCTTCCCAAACAAGACCGAAGCCCTGTACCACGGTCACAGTTTGGCTGGTCCCGCTTTAGAGCGCCTCAAGAATATGTTGAGAGAATTACGTGATGTCTTTGCATGGTCACCGCAAGACTTGAAAGGGCTCCCGCAAGAAATTACGGAGCATTCCTTAAGACTCAATCGCGAGGCAAAGCTAGTATGCCAAAGAAAGAGGAAGATGGCCGCCGAAAAGTCAGAGGCAGCAAAGCAAGCGATACACAAGCTTTTGCAAGCCGGATTTATTCGCGAGATTAATGACTCAACTTGGTTATCAAATGTGGTTCTAGTTAGAAAGAGTAGTGGCAAATGGAGAATGTGTGTGGACAGCTACCCTTTGCCGTCTATCGATGAGTTAGTAGACACCACAGCATGGCACGCCAACCAGGGAACGTTTTGTTTACAATCAGATCAAAATGAGCCCTCGCGATGAAAAGAACACTGCCTTCATCACCAACCAGGGAACGTTTTGTTATAAGGTAATGCCATTTGGGCTCAAGAACGCGGATGCCACCTTCCAACGAATGATATAGAAAGTATTTGTGTCATAGGTCGGAAGAAACGTTGCAGTTTACGTCGATGATATCGTGATCAAAAGCCTTACAAAGGAGGACCACTGTAAGGATCTCAAGGAAACCATCAACCCTCTAAGGAGGAATCGTGTTTGTCTGAATCCAGAAAAGTGTGTTTTTGGAATAGATTCCGGAAAATTCATGGGTTTCATGATAAGCCACTGTGGGATAGACGTGAACCCTTCAAAAGTACAGACCATCATCGACATGGCCCCTCCAAAGAAGCTGAACGACATTCAGAAATTGAACGGGGCGGTCAACTACTTGAGCAGATTCTGTTCGCGATTAGCTGATCACTCCATGCCCTTCTTCGAGTAGCTAAAAAAGAGAGGTCTAGTCGGATGGACTGCTGCTTTGGATAAAGCTTTCAAAAGTATGAAGGATTATTTGGCCACCTTGCCCACATTTCATTTTCCACGCGAGCATGAAACTCTACAGCTATACCTCTAATGCGGGACCATCCAAGACACATTCGGATGATGTCTTTATCAAGAGGAAGAAGAAGGCTCTACCATGGGAGAAGGTCCAAAGGTGGAAGCTTGGCGTTTTTACATTCGTTCAGCAACTTGACAGTTTTTCGACGTCTCTGTAAAATGGGTTGTACGGATTCAATATTGATTGGATTGAGGCGTGCCATACCTTGTTGGAACGAGGACGAAGAGATCTACAACTTTCCTGTTGAAGGTATTTCCAGATCCGTCCTATAGCTTGGCCGAAATCCACATTCTTTGAGCTGTTGCTGGTTTTGACGGGATTTTGTCAAGTCTTGAACATTATGTTATTTCCCATTTCAGCAACTTTCTTACTTAAGTTATTTTAGGAAACTCTAGATGTTATTTTTATTAAATTCTTAAGTTGTTCTTTTATCTTCTTTACTTAGATAAATCGGCCCATCAGCCCTTAAGGCCTATATAAGCCTATTTCTACCATTGTAAACACTCGAATTTCAACGAATAGAATTTAGATCTCTCAAATTGTGTGAAACACATGGAGTGTCTTATTGATTCAACTAGAGCTATGCTCGTTGGTCATTGGTTGATAATCTCAGCTTGGTTTGCTTTGTCATTCATCAACTTCGCAAGACTTGGTGAATCTAGTATCCACAAGCCCCCTCCTTGTGCCTTCAAGTTGTCCGCTTGATTGTGTAGGGTTGTAGAGGCGGGTTGTGTAGTCATTGGTATTGGTTCCTACCTTCTACGGAAGCCTGGGGTCTTTATCTTGTTCTGCATAGATCGTTTCAGTCCTTATCGGTCGTGTCTTTACATAAATTTCGAGTCTTTATTCAATTCTGTCGAGTCTTTGTTTCTTTGCTTTGGTCGATCTCTAGAACATCCTTGTTCTTGAAGATCTTGTCGAGTCTTGCATTGTTCTTGCTTATTCTTGCTGCGTTTCTTGAGTTCTTTTTGAATCTTGATCATCTTGATTGAGTTTCTTGAATCTTGCTGCGTTCTTGGTATTTCTTGAGTCTTTCTTGTTCAATTCTTGAAGTTTCTTGCTTGTTGTCGAAGATCGGACCATCACACGGCTAACCCCGTATCAAATTGGCATCAGAGCTTTGGTTTCCGAAATCAAGATTGAGTCTTTTCTTTTCATAAACACAAAAAAGAGTCCTTTTCTTGTTTTGTTCTTTTACTTCTTGTTCTTTATTTGATTATTGCACTAATCTTGTTTGTTTGTGATTGTTGTGGTTGCATTACCCGAAACACAAAGCCTAGCCGAGACCATGGAGTCGACCATCGTGTGCACAACCCTTCTGAACACACATAGCCGACGGCAACTCCTTTGTCCCCATAGTCACAGCTGGTCGACATCACCTAAACACACAAAGAAACCCTAGTTTGTTATCTTTCTATCTTTTCTATCTTTGGCATAATTGTTCTATCTTCTATCTAAATTCCATTTATTTATCGCCTTTACAAAAATCTGATTTTTGGTGGATATAAATCATATTTATCTATCATTTATCTTTAAGGCTTTAGATAGATCCACTTACCAAAGATAAACAAAAGCCTCACCTATAAATCTATCTTTAGGGTTGAATTTCTATCATTTATCACCAACACATCAGATTTTCGAGTCCTATATCTTAATTTGAGTCTTTTCTTGCATTAGTTTCATACTTTATAAAAAAATCAGATCCGAAAATTCAAAAAAAAAAAAAAAAAGAAAGTGTTTGTTAGTTGTTGTTGATCTAGTGCAAGAAAGCTCCCAAGGACATTCTTTTGGTGAACCTCTCCAGCTCTAATCGACATATCTATTCCCCAAACACATTATCATACCTCCACAAAATTGACACCCTACCTTGCAACTACAAAATCCTAACTTAAAGGTTTTCAATCAAAAGAGGCAAATTTCCAAATTTTCTTTTCTTTTCTTTCTTTTCTATTTTGTGTCGAGTACTCTCTTGCTTGAACGAGTGTTGTTGTGTGTTCATTGCTACTGTCGAGTGCTTGCCTTGATTGAGTCGAGTGATCTCAGCCCTTGTCGAGTTCTCTCTTGTGTGTGTCGAGTGATCTCAGCCCCAGCCGAGTGATCTCCTTGTTTTGTCGAGTTGAATTCTTGCAAATTCCCATCTGTTTTGATTGAATTGAGTTTGTTGCTTACATCGAGTTCTCTACAGCCCTTGTTGAGTACTCTTCTGCGTTGTTTCATTCATTACATACTTTGATTGCTTAGTCTATTGCTTGGTTGTTGATTTGCCCAAAGCGGATTGCCCCAACAAGCGTGACATACCAATTAGAGAGGGAGTGTGAGCGAAACACATTGTAAGCTGTTTATATTTTATCTAACCGTTTACATAGTTCCTTGTTTCTTGTCTTTGTTGCAATGTCTACTAACCAGGGAAACGACTGGTACAATATCGTCATGGAGAAGTTAGCTAAGATAGATAAAAGCTTGACAGCAATAGAGCTTCAGCGTTTTGGCTCTAATACGGTGTTTAGACAAGGAGTACCACCTAGAGATGACGTGTCACCAATTGAAAGGGAAGAAACTCATCCTATTTCTACTCAACTTAATGTTTCTTCTAGCATAGATAATTCTCTTATTGCTGAAAATGTAGAGCATGTTGATAATAGTGATCAAGATCTTAATTTAATTGTCTATGATGATAATGTTTGCATTGAATCTGAGCATGATGATTCCTTAATTGATAGTAAAGTTTTAAGTGTTCAACCTAGTCCTTGTGAGGATAATCAAAGAGAGTATTTGTGCTTAGAAATAGGCAAAGTGTCTAATTTGATCATTGTTGGCGAAAATTCTTCTACTATTGCTAGCCTTGAATTAATTGAAAATTCAGCCTTGAAAAAGGAAGAAAACTTGCTAGTATTGGATGAAAACTTAGGGATTATTGACCAAGCTAAAGTGCATATTACGTTAGAACATAATGATGATATAAAATATGAATTATGCACTCATAAAGTTTCTTTTCTTGATTTTGTAGATGAAGCTGAGATAATAACCATCGAGGAGTGGTCAATCCCTACACCAATCAGCCTTGAGAAGGGTTTCCATGGACATGTGGTACTCGATCCAGGAGCTCGTGTGGATGCCTTTGCGGAATCAAATGCGACCTTGGATTCGAGGACGAATCTTTTTCAAGAAAGGGAGATTGATGCGGGACCATCCAAGACACCTTCGGATGATGTCCTTATCAAGAGGAAGAAGAAGGCTCCACCATGGGAGAAGGTCCAAAGGTGGAAGCTTGGCGTTTTTACATTCGTTCAGCAACTTGACAGCTTTTCGACATCTCTGTAAAATAGGTCGTACGGATTCAACATTGATTAAATTTAGGCGTGCCATACGTTGTTGGAACGAGGACGAAGAGATCTACATCTTTCCTGTTGAAGGTTTTTCCAGATTCGTCCTATAGCTTGGCCGAAATCCACACTCTTTGAGCTGTTGCTGGTTTTGACGGGATTTTGTCAAGTCTTGAACATTATGTTATTTCCTATTTTAGCAACTTTCTTACTTAAGTTATTTTAGGAAACTCTAGATGTTATTTTTATTAAATTCTTAAGTTGTTCTTTTATCTTCTTTACTTAGATAAATCGGCCCATCAGCCCTTAAGGCCTATATAATCCTATTTCTACCATTGTAAACACTCGAATTTCAATGAATAGAATTTAGATCTCTCAAATTGTGTGAAACACATGGAGTGTCTTGTTGATTCAACTAGAGCTGTGCTCGTTGGTCATTGATTGATAATCTCAGCTTGGTTTGCTTTGCCGTTCATCAACTTCGCAAGACTTGGTGAATCTAGTATCCACAAGCCCCCTCCTTGTGCCTTCAAGTTGTCCGCTTGATTGTGTAGGGTTGTAGAGGTGGGTTGTGTAGTCATTGGTATTGGTTCCTACCTTCTACGGAAGCCTGGGGTCTTTATCTTGTTCTGCATAGATCGTTTCAGTCCTTATCGGTCGTGTCTTTACATAAATTTCGAGTCTTTATTCAATTCTGTCGAGTCTTTGTTTCTTTGCTTTGGTCGATCTCTAGAACATCCTTGTTCTTGAAGATCTTGTCGAGTCTTGCATTGTTCTTGCTTATTCTTGCTGCGTTTCTTGAGTTCTTTTTGAATCTTGATCATCTTGATTGAGTTTCTTGAATCTTGCTGCGTTCTTGGTATTTCTTGAGTCTTTCTTGTTCAGTTCTTGAAGTTTCTTGCTTGTTGTCGAAGATCGGACCATCACACGGCTAACCCCGTATCAACCTCGCCGTCAGGTCCACAACTATCAACATAGTGCTAACTAGGGAATCTAAGTTCCCTATCTATTTCGCTAGTAGGGTCTTGCAGTCAGCGGAATCCAGATGCACCCCAGTTGAAAAAATGGCTCTATCCGTGGTTTTTGCTGCACGGAGATTGAGGCCATATTTTCAGGCTCACACTATCGAAGTACTTTTTGACCTACCCCTCCATCAGATCCTGCACTCGCCATCCATTTTAGAGAGAATGGTTAAATGGGCAGTGGAGCTTTCTGAATTTAATGTCCGTTTCAAACCCAGAAAATCCCGTCTGGCCTAGGCCTTGGCCGATTTTATGGTAGAAGCCGTCTTTACGGATTCTCAAGAACGCGACGGGGAGGACTGGGTCATTAATTTCGACGGATCAGTATGAGCAGAAGGATGTGGAGCCGGAGTTACCATCACGAGACCGAGTGGGGAAATAACCAATCTATCTTTCCAGCTATTGTTCGAAGCTACCAACAATGAAGCATAGTATGAGGCTTTAATCACGAGTATTGAGAAGGCATTGATCAACGAGGCTCGACAAGTTCAGATTTTCACAGATTCAGAGGTAGTCGCTTGACAAGTTAAAGGAAAATACGAAGTAAAGACGAGAATGTTGCCTGAATATTTGGCACGTGTACAAACACTCACTGTCGCATTCGGAAAGTGTTCCATTTCCTCCATCCCTCGCAATCAAAATGAACGCGCTGATACCTTGGCCAGAATGGGGGCCACCCTACCTCTAGGGTTGAGTGATCGCATAGTGAATGAACAGAAGCATGTTTGAGGACTCCACCAGGGGGTCTTTAGAATATCTAGCCTCGGAGACGGGCGAATACCTCTCCTAAACTACATAACTGAAGGGGCCTTAGCAGGCGAGTTACAAGACAACCAGAGCATCAGAAGAAAAGCGGCCCGCTTTCGTGTTAGAGATGGCCGATTATACAAAAGGGGTTTTAACCTCCCGGATCTCCTTTGTGTTTCGAACCAAGAGGGCCTTGATCTCGTCTGAGAGCTGCACGCGGGCCTCTGTGGCAACCACCAGGGGTGGAGAGCCGTGGCATCTAAAATCACACGTCTGGGTTCGTGATTTCTGCGCCGGCCTCCAAATCGACTTCCAATTCTCGTTGGTGGCTTACCCACAATCCAATGGACAGGCCGAAACCACGAATTGCCAATATCTGAATGCTCTAAATAAGAGATTAGGAACAACAAATGGAGAATAGGCTGAGATCTTGCCTTTAGTGCTATGGTCATATAGAACCTCAGCTAAAAGCCCCACTGGAGAAACGCAATTCGTGATGGCCTTTGGAGTTGATGCAATCATCCCAGTGGAATTACTAATTTCGTCGGCTAGATTTGTCGATTTCAGCAAAGACACAAACGACGAAGCCCTTGAGTTGGAACTTCACTTGCACGAAGAAAGAAGGGACACCGCTTGCCTCAAAGCAAATGAATATAAATGTCGACTGGATGAAGGATACAACAAGCGTGTTTTCGTATGCCCGCTATAAAAAGGGGGCATGGTCCTCCGACGAGCAACAACAGGGGGAAAACTTGAACCTAAGTGGGAATGTCCGTATGTCATCTACAAAAAAGTAGGCAGGGGTTCCTTCAAGCTTCAAAATTCAGAAGGCGCGATCCTCGCAAAGTCATGGAACGCCAGGAATCTAAAGGCTTATTTTGCGTAAAGGTTAGGCATATTAGAAGTCTGGTGACTTAGATTTTCCATGTATAGGGGTCATCAGGGTTCCCAATTGGGTATACCACTTCATACATATAAATAAAAGTTCCAAACCCAACAGTAAATGTCGATATGCATAAATTTAGCAATCGCGTGTTTTTTGAACACGGATGTGCAAGCAAGCCTCCAAGGAGAATAAATTTAGCAATCGTGTGTCTTTCAAACACAGATGTGCAAGTAAGCCTCCAAGGAGAATAAATTTAGCAATCGCGTGTCTTTCGAACACGGATGTGCAAGTAAGCTTCTAAGGAGAATAAATTTAGCAATCGCTTGTCTTTCGAACACGGATGTGCAAGTAAGCCTCAAAGGAGAATAAATTCAGCAATCTTTGTGTTTTTAAACAAGGATATATAAACAAGCTTCCATATTATCTGAAAAATCAATGAAATCGATATGTCTTACTCTGCTCCTTCTTGTTTGCAATATGAGTTTGTTCTGTTGTGATGTTGTGATTTTTGAATTCCCATTAATTACAAATCAAATGGTTATTAAGAATGTGACGCACTGATATAAGTCGTGCGAACTATTTTAATCCGAACTATAGCAAGCTTGGCGAAAGCATCTCGCCAACACGCTTTTCTTAAAACCAACCTACAAACAGAACCCAGAAGTATATACGAAACACGACTGCTACAAAAAATTCCAAAGCTCAATACATAAGCGTTTAACACCACAGGGTTCACACAACAAACAAGGGAATGACAAGCAATGGAGTAATAAATAACCAAATTTCCGCCCAACATCATGAACTCACTCATTCGCTTCAAGAACTATTATGGTAAAGCGACTATTCCCTTATATTTGAAAATAATAAGAGAACCCCCAACACGTAAGCCACTATCCACGACGAAAACACGCAAGCCTTCAGTAAGGATATAATGGTTCCGACTATCTTGGAACACCCTCACTCGAAATTCTCGCCCAGTGGGAGAAACCAAACAAACATGAGTCAATCCCTCGCGACCATACTGAGCATCAAAAGACTCAGACAAAAGCTACAGAACACCAAAGCAAAAAATTAACCAAGAAAAACAAGAATTACGAAGAGAGGGTCAAGAAAGCTATCATGTATTCCATTTTCTCTTCAGAATCAATGCAACGAAAAAAGTCACGACGATGAGGATGGGGAGAAGTCATAATTCCTCACTTCAAAGTTACCAAAACGGAAGCAATACGCAAGGACAATTGCCCAGGCTTTATCTAAACATCTTATATTTATCAGTAAATAAAGCAAATCATATATTGTATTGTCACGTCATAAAGAAAAATCCGCAACCGTCCAAAGCGATCTTTTTAGAATTAGTTGCATGCCAAACAAGTGGCAAAATCGCAGAGCGTATCTCTGCTACCCAGAACACCTGTGTCGCATCAAGAAAGATCACATCCGGGTCAGAGGTAAACAGAACACGAGGTCCGAAGCCACGCTTTAAATCATTAAATAAAAACGTCATTACATAAACCCTCGCGATTAAACGAAACAAATTACATAAATTGGGATTAACATAGCACGACACAAAAATAGTTATCTAATTACACCATCATCGCAACACCATAAAGCCCTACTCATCCTGGAGAACAAAAGTCTTGAAGCGATGCCCTCCCACATACTGAAAAAACACCATCGATGCTCCAACTCGAACACCATTACTGGTTGCAAATCTTCCCCAACCTTCAGACAACCACCAACGATTTGAGGAGTCCTTGGAAACCTCAACACGAAAGTTTTCACTAGTTGCAGAGACTAAACAAACATGGTCGGATACAACATGACCATACATCCTTTCGAAAGCACAAGGGAGAGGCTGCAAAGAAAAAAGCATTACTTCGCAAGAATTCAAACCTAAACAAATATACAACACAATGAACATGGGTATCTTACCAAGCGATGGAGCCTTCCCTCTACATCAACACAACGGTAGAAATCTCGCATCTCAGGGTTGGGAGGCGCCATCTTTCTACCAATCAATAATAGTAAACAACAAATGGATAAACAAATTGCTACAAACACCACCACTTTTATATACAGAACAAAACCGTGCAAACCTTGAAAATCGACAAAGGGATTTATTGCATGCGTTGAAAAAGGAAGGAGGTATGAAATTGGGATTTCCCAGGATATTCTGCATGCATTATACAGGCAAGAATCTCTTCGAAACCCGACTAAGTCCATTGGAGGTTTTCAAATCCGAAAATAGTCATTTATTACAAGAATATTCTGACCAAACCGCCCGATACCACTATAAAAGGGCATTTCCTACAAAATGAAAGGCACGACCTCATCATAAACACGAACGCTTGCAAAACAAAGAGACATGGCAACTAATATCATGGATCAAAATCCAAACAATCCCCTTGTTTTTTACATCTACCTAGTGGGGGACGAGCAATACATACGCATGATGTTACCAAACTGCTTCGACGAACACTTCCAACCCTAGGTACCGAAGCAAATCATCTTATCCACACTCATCGTTAAAGATTTCCCTGTTCATATCACAGGAGGCGCTTACAGATCTCACTGGGTGGCGTGCGGGTGGAGAGACTTTGTCGAGACGCATGGTCTCGAGTTAGAAACATCAATAGTCTTCACCCACCTTGGCGAAGCATGGTTTGAAGTCCATTTTCTGGACAAGGAAGGCTATGACATTGAGGAAGAGATTTATGATGATGGATACGACGGCCTAGCATCAAATGGTTTCCGCTGAGTCCCAGCGATAGTTCGACGAACACTGTTTTTACTTTATGCTTTCAAATGTAACTCGAGCAATCAATAAAGAACCCCTTCCTAGGTTCATATAGCTAGTGTTCCTTTTACAATGATATTGACAAATAAATCCTTAGCGTCCGAGGACGATGGAGATCGTTTTGCAAATTGGTTTCTCTTTCTCGTATAATACGTTGGAGATTACCTAAATCTCAAATTGATCTCCTTCGCTTCCACAGACACTAGAGATTCTTTATTAAGTAGGTCTCTCCTTCGTGTAAAGTACGCTAGAGATTACCTAGGTTATCAATTTTATCTTCCTCGTGTCCGAGGACGCTGGAGATTCTTTACTAAATAGGTCTCTCCGTCACGTCCAATACGCTGGAGATTAATTTTTAATAATTCCCTCCTTCACATAGAATACGCTGAGGATTACTTAATTCTCAGTTCGATCTCCTTCGCGTAGAGAATGTTTGACACTACCCAATTCTCAATACAATCTCTTTAGCACCCAAGCACGCTGGAGATTGCCTTTAGAAAGACACTCATTCGCGGAAAAAACACCAGGGATTACCAAGTACTCGACTTCAAATTCCCTTGTGTATAAAAAAAACAAGTATCAATAGCTAAAATACTAAAACTCCATTAATACATTCTTCGCAACAAATCCAAACAATCAGCGTCGCATAAACATGTTGGTTTATTAATTATACACTAGCCAAAACCATCCAACAAACGTAGCGTTATAACCGCACAAAAGGTTGCAAGACCGGAAAATTCAGCACCGAACCGTAAAATCTAAGTCACCGTTTTGTTCAAAATCGTGATCCATAGAAACACCATCAAAACAAGAGTGTCCGTCATACTCAAAGATCAAGCGTATCCCAATTCGAAGTTCATTCGAAACAACAAACTCGGGCCACCTAGTAGTAAACCAATAGTTATTAGGCCCTAAGGGTTCCACCCTCCCCACGAATTCCTCATCAGCTCGCGTCCATAAATGCACAAAGCCAAGTGCATCATAACCATAATCACGGTATATGGATGGCAAAGGCTGCGACAACAAAAAGCACATCAGAAAAGCTCGAAAATCTTACCAGGAAATAAATGACACGATAGAATTTACTAGCCTATATAAATGTCCCTCCACGGCAATGTCCTGGGTAAAACCCCTCACACGAGGAACAGTCCCACGTGGAATATCAACTGGCGTCGTGGGCATCATTATCACAAATAAACTGCAATAACAACCTCGGGATTTCTTACCTTTTTATACTAAACTCTACAAAGAAAAACAACAAAAAACACCGCAGGCCATCCAAATCCACCATGAGGTCAACAAATATCAAACAATATGCCGAACGACGCTTGATAAACTACAACCGCCTTCCAAGCGGCAAAGAAAACTACAAGCAAATTCGATACACCGAGCAGCACGAAAAACTAGCTAATGACACGCACCTCCCTGCTTCAGGACGATTCAAAGATAACTCTGTAGAACAGCGTCCATATCCACAATACACAAAACTAGTATAAATGAAGACAACACTGAAATTGGGTAACGCACAAACAAAATTACCTAAAGCATAATGCCAAGTTTTGATATGGCTTCAGGAGAAATCTCTCCATGAGAAATCTCTCCGCCAACCTTAGTCATGAATACTATGCTTTTCCCAAATCCAAAATTCATCAGGATAATCCTTAGGGAAAGCCAACTGCACAGGCTCCCCTTGCCATACATCTTTGTAGAATTTGGGGATGAGATACTAGACCAAATCATTCTATGTTCTCCCTCGAACCAAGAATTCATGGAACTAGTCGAAAGAGACGAAGGGGATTGGTTCTCTCTTTCAGAAGGTTGGAGATCTTTCGCGAGCATTAACAAATTCAGGGTAGGGAGCTGCCTTACCTTCAAATACCAATGAGAATCTCACTTTGATATAACAATAGAGAAACCGAGCCCAGAAGAAAACGGAGATGTTTTGCCCAACTACCTGTGTTACGAAGAAATATAACTATAGAAGATGCAAATCACCCTCTACTTTATTTCATCAC